>CM028134.1:215857500-220657500 GCA_016271365.2 Neoceratodus forsteri
TAACTCTTCTCAGAAAAAAAGAAAAGAAGGAATCAGCTCAGAACACACAAGAGATGGCTTCCAATATTGTGAATAATGTTGATTGTGGAGACACCAGGAGTGATGCTTTAGATTCTATAAATAATAACAGCATAATTTTGCTCCAAGGGTCAGAAAACACCAACAGTTCCATGAATCCTGATGCAACTCCCCAGGCATCCATACATTTGGTGATTAAACCCTATGGTGATTCTACAAGGCACCTTGCTTTATATCATGAGTCACAGCTATCTGCCAGTTTGGGGGCTACAGACAACGAGAATCCTGTCTCACCTCCCCAGGCCTCCACCAGTTTGAGGTGTACAAACAAAAGGAAACCTGTTTCACCTCCCCAGTTTGGGAAAATGGATTATGAGCTGACAAGGTTAATGATACATCTTGCTGAAAAGTTGTTTAAATTGCTTGACAACATCAAAAGATTAGGTGGTAAGGTGAAGGAAACCAAATATGCTTTACAAAAAAAAAACTACTAAAGTATCGTAATGTGAGTGCTGCATTTATGTTGGTATGTTTAGGTAGGAAGGGGTCAGCGTTAGAGCTGAGGCACAATGTAGAGATGGTAGATCAGCTTAACTGTGTATCAGAAATGTTTGCATCTATAAAACAGTGACCGAATAGAATGAATAAAAAGGAGCGCAATGCTAAAAATAAGACCAAACACAATAGACAAGTGAAAAGAAAGATATGGGATAAAAAAAAAATCAGAGAAAATTTGAAAAGGAAAATAAAGCACACCAGGAAACTATTACAACGCAGGGCATCACAGCATCTTGCGGAGAATCACGATTCTCCACAAGATGCTGAGTTAGAAAACCACCAGTCGCCTTCTGTAGTTTTTTTTTTTTTAGAAAAAATTCAAAGTTACACAAGGGAGAGAAATAATTTCAGAGCAGTAGAACTTTATGAACGGTTTCACTTTGTCAATCTTGACAAGCTTCAGTCCCTTACAGACACCATTAGGGCAATACACCAAGCTATCCAAGAGTTGCTAGATAGGGTGATACCTGAACTGGGTCCCAATGATTTTCTGTAATTGCGTTTTGATGTTGACTCTTTAAATCACCCACTATTCTCAAGGAGAAGGGCCCCTGGAGAGCTTAATGCTGGGGTGTTTTTGTACCAGATAGCTGATATGCTTCAGAGCAATTCTGAGGTGATCAGCGATGGGTCTCTGCACCTCATGTTAACCACTATTAGAAATAGGGAGGGAAGGGGGTGGGGAAAAGATGTACACTAAGTTCTGTTTTATACAGCTGAATCATTGAGAAAAAAAAACACTATCTGACTGATTTAAACAACAGAGATAATGTTCTGTGTTTTTCAGCCAGTATAGCAGCATTACTAAACCCCCACAGATATACTGATGCACAATTGATTAATAAGGGTAGAATTTTACACGCTGAACTGGGTTTGTCAGAACAGATGCCTGTCACTTTTAGTCATGTGTCACGATTTGAGCAGTTTTTAGGAGTCAGAATTAAGATTTTTTACCACTATCAGGGAGCTTGGCAAACATTTTTGACAGGACCAGAAAGACTTCCTAAAACACTGTTTGTATTATTGCATGACGGCCATTACTACGGTGTCATGGATGTAAATAAATTTATAGGTGCCAAATACTTGTGTGAATACTGTCATGCAGCTTACAGTCACAAAAATAATCATTCCAGTGCATAGTTTTATAATGTCTGTTGTGAGCCAAACTGCTCAGAACAGAAAACTGATGCAACATCATGCCTAAAGTGTAAAAAGATTTGTAGGCCCTCAGCTTGCCTAGAAAGGCATTTGGACAGAGCAGCTTTGGGCAGGGTCTCTTGTGAACCAATGAAACTGAGTGAATAATATTTTGTTTTTACAAGAGGTCTCATGCATGCAAACACATTCAGTGTGCTAGATGCGGCTCTCTGATGACCACAGACAAACATATCTGTTACTTGACCCCACTCAAAGATGTAAAAAACTCTGACAGATACATAGTGTTTGATTTTGAGGCCAGACAAGAAACAGGTGTACACACCCCTAATTTTATATTTGCTAAGCAATTGGATGGGAAGAGATCCTGGGAATTTGATGGGGATGAATGTATAAGAGAGTTTGTCAGACATTTTATAGATACACCGTTCAAACACTACACATTTATAGCCCACAATGCCAAAGGCTATGGCAGCTATTTTATCGTTAGCCAGCTGGTCAAGGAAAAAAATCGATATCAAGTTGCTCACCCAGGGAGGAAAATTGCTGTGTGTGACCGTATCTGTCCTACACATCAGATTTATTGATTCATTATCCTTTATGCCCATGAAATTAAGCAAAATCCCAGTGGCATTCGATTTTGAGAATAAGATGGCTAAAGGGTACTTCCCACATATTTTAACACCAAGGCCAATGAAAATTATGTAGGTCCCCTGCCCAATGCTAAATTTTATGGGGTGGACTATATGACGCCTAGTGAAAAATCAGAGTTCATGAAGTGGTACACAGCAAACCGACATACAGAATTTGACCTGAAAAAAGAACTTAGCTACTACTGTCAGTTAGATGTTGAAATTCTTCAAAAAGCCTGTGACAGATTTAGACAGGAAGTGATGAACATGACAACCAAACATGTTTTAAAACAAACAGTCAGACTGTGACATGGCAGAGTACAAAACAGACTCTTTAGATCCCTTCCAATACATGACCATAGCCTCTGTTTGTATGGCAACCTACAGATAATTGTTTTTGAGCGAGAACACACTCGCCATTCTCACCCCAGATAATTACCACGGTCAACAAAAGTTGTACTCCACACTGGCCATTCAGTGGTTAATGTACATAGCTGAGAAAGAAAACATTTCTATTCAGCATGCTCTCAGGGGTGGAAAATTGAAAGTAGGTCCCTACTTTTTGGATGGGTATGCTATAATTGAAGGGGTCCCGACAGCCTTTGAATTCAGTGGATGCTTTTATCATGGATACAACATCTGTTACTGTGAGAAAGACAGAAACCGCAAGACAGGCACTAGTTTTGGACAGTTATACAATCGGACCACGCATAAATCCCATTTTTTTTTTTTAAAGCAAGGGGTTTGCCATTAGAGTACTGTGGGAACATGAGTAGAAAGAAATGTTGGCTACAGATGAGGGCTTGAATAATTTATTGAGGGGCAGACAGCTACCGCAACCCCTCGAGCCTAAGGAGTCTCAGTCTGGGGGAAGGATAAATGTCATCTGACTGTACTATAAAGCACAGTCAGATGAAAAGATTTGCTATTATGATTTTACTAGCCTGTACCCCTTTGTCAACAAAACAAAACGGTACCCCGTGGGTCACCCTACCATCATCTATGAGAACTTTACAGATATCAGTCAATACTTTGGTTTGGCAAAAGTAAAAGTTTAACCCCTAGAGGTCTTTTTTTCCCAGTGCTACCATCCAGGATTGGAAAAAAACTTGTGTTTGCATTATGTTGTGCGTGCATTGAAGACAGACTTCAGACAACATCATGCATGCACAGCGATGAGGAGAGGGCTCTGACTGGTACCTACTCTACCATGGAGCTAAACCTGGCCATAGAAAAGGGGTATCGAATCATTGATGATTTTGAGGTGTGGGATTTCAGGGCATCATCGACAGAGCTGTTTGCTGACTACATCAAACTGCACCTGAAAGGGAACAAGAGGCATCGGGTTTCCCTTCATGGGTAAAAAATGAAGCAGATAAAGCCAGGTACATACAGCAGTATTTTGAAAGAGAAAATGTACATTTGAACCCCGTTGCTATCACCGTTAACCCCACGAGGAGAAATATATCTAAACTGTTTTTAAATTCTCTTTGGGGTAAATTTGGACAGAGACCTAATTTACCGACCATGAGCATAGTTACAGACCCCGATGAACTCTTTCAGTACGTATTTGCCCCTACTACGACGTAGCCTCATGCTGTTTCATTGATGATGAGACAGCGTGTTTAAGTTGGAAGTACACTAAAGACCATTATCCAAATTCTAACATCAACATATTCATAGCCAGTTTCACCACAGCATATGCCAGAGTAGAACTGTACAATCTGCTAGATAAGTCACAGGACAGGTGCTTGTATCACGGCACGGACTCTGTCATTTTTGTGTCTAGACCGGGTGACTGGAACCCTCCTCTAGGTGACTATTTAGGGGAGCTGACCAGCGAGCTTCCGGCAGATGAACACATTACTGAGTTTGTGTCCGCAGGTCCCAAAACCTACCGGCTGTCTGGAGGATGGACAGTCCACAAAGTGAAAGGATTTACCCTTAATATAGGCAACAGTGAACACATTCATTTTGAAAACTTAAAAGATCTGGTGTTTGATTACAACAGTTCACAGATGTCTAAAGAAATCACAGTGAGGAAACCCAGCATAGTAAGAAATAAAAAGCAGTGGTCCCTTGAAACAAGAAGGCTGCCCAAGAGTAGTGTATGACAAACAAGTTTTACAAGACAAATTTAAAACCCTTCCTTACGGGTACTGATTGAAAATAATGGACATTAGATTGCAACATCCCTTTTCATGTCTGATAGCCGGACCGCCCAATTCTGGTAAAAGCTTTTTCATAAAAAATGTATTGGAACATCCTGACAACGCTTTATCGCACAAACCTGAGAATATTGTCTAGTTTTACAGCTGCTGGCAACCTTTGTATAATGAGCTGATGTCAAAGTTTGCACAGATTAAATTTGTGGAGGGGATGCCTGCATCATTACTGATGACGATCTGCTGCGTCCTGACAAGATTAATCTGATTGTCATTGATGATCTGATGGAATCTGCCTGTCAGAATGGTGAGATAGAATGTGTATTTACCAAGTACAACCATCATCGTAGTCTGTCAGCCTTTTACCTTGTACAGAATGTGTTTTGTCAAGGCAAGAAAAACTGGACCATCACACTAAATGCCAAATACATGGTTTTGTTTAAAAATCCATGGGACTCTAGCAAGGCAGATGGACCCCTGCCAGGCAAAATTCTTTTTAGAAGCTTTTGAAGATGCCACTAGATGACCTTATGGTTATTTATTGGTTGATTTAAGGGCCGGTACGCCAGATGAATATAATCTGCGCAGTGAATTGTTCCCCCTTGACCAGCTGGTGGCATACATCTTGAAAAAATCACATTCTGGTCTTAGAAATACATGATGCTGTATGGCCATTATGTCCAAAAGGCTGCAGAGAAACTTATCTATTCTAAAGTTACTAGTGAGAGGACCTCCCCATTTAAAAAAAAGCTATTTTGTGCTCAGCTTCTGATGACTTGATATCTGCCATAGCAGAGGTTGCTTTAAACACTCTAAAGGGAAACATACCATTGTCAGCTAAACAATTAGCTTTTCTGAAAAAAAGGGGAAGAGTCATAAAAAAATTTAAGCAACAGGAAGGTGTCTTTAAAATGAAAAAAACAGCTTGTAAACCAGACAGGCGGGTTCATAGGGACGTTGTTGGGGATCGCTATTCCATTGATTACAGGACTGCTGGCTAACAGATAATGGATTTTACTCAGAAAATGTATCTGGTACCACAGCAGCAACTGGACTGTATGAGAATGAACTGTCCCAATGAGGACATGAGAAAAGTAGCAACTTACAGCTTGGATACTGAAATAAGATCTTTACTTTCCTGGACTGATTTGTCAGATCACGATAAAGCCAAGCTGTACTCCACTGTGTTACAATGTTACCTCACTCTGGTACGTCAAGGGGAACAGGATAAAACCAGTTTGACTTTATTGATGCCCGACTCTGAGGCTGTTTCTGAGCAACCCCCCGCTGCAACGCTTTCTGTTAAGAGTTCAATGGAAAAAGACATCTTAAACAGCGTTTCTCAAAGGTCTAAAAAAATGCTGAACTTTTATTAAATCAGATGGCAAAGAACAAGGATATTCTTTTTTGGAATGATAAGGGTGAACTGTTGTATAAAGGTAATGTTATTTCTGGGTCTCACATGGTCAATTTGGTAAGGGCAGCTATGGCCACACATACTATCCCTGACCACAAAAAAACAAAGGGTTGGAATGTTTTCCTGAGAGCCACCACTGAGGCTAACATACCCACATCCATCTTTGGTCATTCAGCAAATAGGAGATATGTTGAAAGTAGAAAGACAGTCAATGCAAAAAAACACTGAGACCTCTCCAGTCAGCAGCTGGTCAGTGACACCCAAAAGACGAAAGACATTAAAAAAACCAACCTGGCTCTCTGTATAAATGTAAATATTATAGACCTCTGGTCGATGTGTACAACCTATATTAGTTGTGTACAACCTATATTAACTGTGTACAACCTATATTAGCGTGTTTTTATAAAAAGTTGTTTGTATGTTAGCCTACCTCATATTGAATATGCTAGTATTTTTTACAAAAGGCACTTATATTTCTGTATGTTAGCCTACCTCTGAATTATGACTCATTTATGGGCAAATTTTTAACAAGAGATGTCTTTACTGTTTTTATACTTTACTAATAATCCTACCTTTGATGTGTATCACATTTTATGGACTTTTTTTTTTACAATAAACACTTTTATATTTTCTTTACACACAGTGTCATGATTGAAGAAAGATGCAAATTAAAACATGGGTTCATATATGCTGTTATAGATGACCTTTTTGAGTTACAGGGAATTGCACATTTTAAACTCATTACAAGTCAAACAAGTCTGAACATGTTGAAAGATGGCAGGGGCATCACTACGGTATCATTTTTAAGTAAATCATTAGAGTACATTTTTAGGACTTGATAGTAAGAAAATCCTTTACATTTGTGGTGTAAGAAAAATATGCAGTGAAATCCACATGCTGTAGAGAAGGTATCTTGCAACTGTGTGTTTTGGTACAGGATAGGTTTTGCATTTCTGTCTAAAAAGCCCTCAATCATTCGTGCATAATTATCAGGATGAAAACTGTAGCTGTCAAAAAACTTGCCAGATCCATCGTCTGAGATGTATGCGGTTAACCAGTACTGTCGATGGAGGTCATGGGGGTCAGTATTGATGACCAGTGCAGTGGGGAGATTTCTCAGTCTCTCCTTGGGTAGCAGATCACAGGGAAACATACCCAGAAAACAGTCACGGATGTGGGGGTCATGGGTTAAAAAATGTTCCTGCTGCTTGGTGTTCATTTTT
The DNA here is from genome assembly GCA_016271365.2 of Neoceratodus forsteri. Taxonomy (NCBI): domain Eukaryota; kingdom Metazoa; phylum Chordata; order Ceratodontiformes; family Ceratodontidae; genus Neoceratodus; species Neoceratodus forsteri. Next base: position 215,864,669 of record CM028134.1, read on the forward strand.
ATGGTTTATCACCTGTAATCAAAAATAACATTTCTTCTCTGGTTTATCTTGATGACATTATCAAAAACAGCGTTGACTATGAGATTAACCGTATGAGGAAGGGCTTCTGCAAATCTGATTTCTGCTCTGAGGTTCCCGGTTCTAATCAGGGTGCAATGGTCGGCACATTCTTGGTCCGGAGTCAGATCAAAGGCAAATGGCGTGTACCCTTGGGTGAATTCCTGGAGGTTGATGATGAGGGGGCAGTCCTTCATGTGCTTTTCAGCTGCCTTCACTAGATTAAAATAGTCTCTCACAGCATTTCCGTTTCTAAAAATCGGGCTGGAGAGGCTTAGCGGGAATTTGTTCACCGTCCAGGTACAGAGCCACAAAATTAATGTTGTAATGTTTAAAGTTGAAGGGGTTTTTAGTATAGGAACCACTAAAAGCATCATTGTCAACAAACCCCATGATCATCATTTTTGGTAACTCTCCCAAAAACAGATTATCCTGGTTGCAGACCCTGCTCCCTGCAGGGATGCTGAACACTTTCATACCCACTGTGTCTATGGGGTATTTAGAGTTGGAGGACAGCAGGGCTTCTGAGTGTCCCAGACGAATTCCGGGAGTCACTTTTACCCTTTTGACAAACAGAGAGGTGGACATGATTTTTAGCTTATAAAGATCGGCATCTCCGCTCATCAGCCAAAAGCTGTCCCGGTTACACATCAGTTTAATTTTAATATCCACGCCATTCAGCATCAGTTTCTCTTGGAAAAACAAGTCAGTGTGCAGGCGGCTCAGAAACTCCACCCCCCTGCTAAGATGTGTGAAAGAGCTTCTTTTACTGAATCATGCATTGTCACTGGCTCTATGATTTCGTGTTTCCCCGGGGTGTCTTTGTAAAATAACCCTGCCGTGAATTGGATAGAAAGGGTCTCTTCGCTGAAGTTCAGCACCGATTCTATGATAGCCCTGCAGGGGTAACAGTTATTGCCCTGGCTGATGAACCGATCCCCGATGGTCACATCCAGCTGGCTGAAAATGGTGGCCACCGGGTAGTTGATGAGGCCCACCTTGGTCACTGCCGGTATATCAAAGCCGTCCATTTCAGTGATTTTACAAATCAAGTAAATAAGCGTGTTGTTTAGATCCAAATAGTCGCCGCCATTCCCTGCTATATAAAACTCGATTGGTGAGGTTTCTGAAAGGGCAGCCAGAGGGGGTCTCTCTACATAAATGCTTTTTTCAATGCTCGTCTGTGTGGGAGCGACGGTAAACAAGTCCAGTTCTGATTTTGTGCATTCTTCTGACCTGCAGTGCACGAAGGCCATGTTTTGTTTTTAGAAGAGATCTCTAGTTTTTTTGTTTTTTTTTATGCCCCCTTGAACGTCCTTTGGACTTTGACCTCTTTCTTTTATGTGCGGCTTTGCACTTTGATGCACGCCTTTTAAAGTAGTGGGGCGGTCCAATGAGAAGCGAAGGGGTTACTCTGTGCTATCTCTTTTTCCCTCTCTTGAACACCATCAGCCCCAAACCACCCTGAGTAGTCTTATCTCCTCCCAACATCCTTTAAGCGACTGCGCTAGTCACATGCCCTACAACATCCTTTGCAACATTTTTAGCGACCGTTTGTAGATGCGGTTTGGCAATTTCGAATCCCCTTCACAAAAATGGTACTACTTTTCTAAATAGACTACAGAATATTCCCACTATACCATACCTGTACATAGTAGGAAGTCCATGAAATCCTGGAAGACTGTATCCGGCCTGTGCCTTGTAATAACTTCTGTACAATACAGGGTCCCCATAATGTCGAACAATCACCTTCCTGGCTTAAGTTTTAAAGTATTCTCTGGGACGGAAGTGCAACTTCATTATCACCTTTCCAAACCAAAATGGCACAGGTTCGTTTTGATCATTCTTTATTTCAATAGTGATAGCATTGATCTGATGCTTACTGACTGTTTGGCAGTGGGGTTTATCATAGGTCATGGTCACTATCTCATTGTCTTGGCCCCTCATGGGTACGCATCTCAGCAAAGGCACTAGACTGTCGCCCAATATTTCATGTGAAATAATGTTGGTGTAGATATATAATGTGTAAAAAACACCATTAACATCTGTAGGGTTCTTTGCTACATTCTTACCCACGCCTACCTCGAGTCTGCTAAAACCCAAAAGGTGCTGCAATTGCCCGTGCATGAATAGAATGCATTTGTTGTCGCTGTCAATGCTTATTTCTCTTCCGATGGCTTGTAGTTCCAAAACCACAGGCAGTTCATTTACTTAAAATATACTTTTATTGACTTGACTGATAACACTCGCCATGTCATGATAATAGCCCGATGGGATTTTAAGTGCCACTGACTCAGCAAAGAGTCTGATCGGCGGTGTTTTACTGGGGGATACATTTAAAGGTTGATAGAGCATAGTGAACCTGTTTTTGTGTACAGGTACATTGTCCCAGGTATGGGGGTACTGCATTTCTGCTAGCCCCACTTCCCATTCACTTGGTAGTTCAAGAGTTTGTGGTAACTTTACTGTAAAAGTGGATATAGTATTAGTGGGGAAAAAGTTGTGCGAGGCGTTGCTCGGCAAGGTGATGTAAAAGCCATTTTTGAACATGTTGAACATGTTGAATCTTACAGGATTCTAATGTCCTGAACCTGTGTTGCCTCAACCCAACTATTGAATTTATTGGGCCACCCCGCCACTTTATCAGATACCAGGTTTTTCTTCCACATTTTTTCTCTCTCAGGATTTTCTGCACCTTATATAACTGGCCCTCATTTGGTTTAATTTTCTGCAACTCCTCCACATAGGAAATACCTTTGATGTCTTCCCCCTTATCGTCTTTTAGCTAATAGGCATCTCTCTGCCTTGCAAGACCTCTGTCACAATAAATATCTCATCTGTGTATATCTGTTCATATCCCTTTTCAAATACCCCTTTCAGCTTAGATATTCTCACGTGACCACCTTTCTGAAAGGTACCCTTTTGTTTTTTCTCCCCAAGAACAGCATTGCCATAGAGGTTCTTCTATACACCCAGGGCTTTGAAAGGGTTAACATCCACAGGCCTGCGTTTCATGCTTCTGTGATAAGTATATTATAGCTGTGCACCAGGTCAGGCAACACATCTATATATTTTTTCTCGTGTTCTGGGCCGTAAAGTAACACCACATACGTGACTTTAAACTCCTATTGAAACATTCTACAATGCTGGCCTTAACTTCATTATTTGTCACAAAATGATGTACTTTTTTTTTGTTTTAATAATATCTTTAAGGAAGCATTCAGAAATTCTTTACCCTGATGTGTCTGCAGTTTCTGTGGTGTGCGTCTGCTTTTAAAAATAGTTTTGAAGGCTTGCATCACAGCCTTGCCTGATTTGTCTTTTAAAGTCACTACCCAAGCATACTTAGACAGCACGTTGATACACATCAGTATGTATTTAAAACCTTTATTGTACTTTGCGTATTGACCCATATCCACTAAATCAGCCTGCCATTGTCTGACTATGTCAGAAACAATGACAGGATTTCTTTTGAATCTGACTCTCGCTGGTTTGTGTAAAGTGTAAGGATCTTGCCTCGAAAGCCACTCTGCAACACCTTTCCTGCGGACACCTTTATCAATTTTCTTTGCAGCCTTACATAGCTGAGTCACACCAGTAAAACTGCCCACTTTTTTGCATTAAAATATATACTCCGGAGCAGATGATCAGTCATCTTCTTTCATCAGCATCCCTAATAATACCCTTTAGCTTGCCAACCTCTCATCACCAGAAAATAATGAGTGTGCTCTTAATCCCTTAATCATTTTATCACAGACAGAAATGTGTAACTATATTTTATTCATATCCTACAAAAGTCATAACAGTATTTAATACGCGTTGTGATACACACAGCAATCGTGTTAATACAAAAGGTAAAACATGCAAATGATTACGACACTATCATTTTTCTACGCTAGCTGTCGATGCTTGACTGTTACTTTTACACGTATCCTACTAAAGTCATATCAGTAGTATTTTATAGGCCCTGTAACATACAACAGCCATGTTACTACAGACTATCATCCATACAAAGGAGTACAACATTAGCGGTTTACAGTACATGCAACAGGAGTCCTTATACATTCCACTTTAAAGATGCCCAAAGACAGTAGCAACTGGGCAGCGTGTTTCACACAGACATGGGCTTCGTCCACTTTCCCCCTGGTGATAAGGTGAGTACAAAGCATACACACATTGGCCATACAACACGCATGTACAGTATGAATCAAAAAAAGGTCTATATGGGTACTACAACATTAACACATAATACATCCCCCACCAAAAAAAAATTAGGGTCCATAAAAAAAAAAACCCACATTAAAAAAGAGTCTGTGTGTGTTACTCACAGACAGGACTTGAGGATGTATTTTGAAACAAGATAAGTGGGGTACATTGTGGAGAAACTTGCTGAACTTATGTTTTTCTCTTTGTCTGTAAAGTTAATTGAAAGCAGAGTAGCCCACATTTTAAGGGCCTTAAACTAGAGCTGTGCTTTTGCCCTGTAGTTTGGGGGCCAGGTGAGAATTATTTTGCATGATTGTTTGGCTGGAGCCTCTGCTAAGTGATAACTTGGAGGAGGAGCTGAGTGAGTCACAGTTCTGACTGCAGGTTGGTTTTGGCTTCCACTATAAAGATTCTCTCACCCAGGTTGCTGCCTTAAAACATAGTCTGTGTATGTTACTCACAGTCAGGACTTGAGGTTTTTTGAAACAAGATAAGTGGGTAAGTTGTGGAGAAACTTGCTGAACTTGTGTTTTTCTTTTTGTCTGTAAGGAAATTTGAAAGAACAGTAGCCCACATTTTAAGGGCCTTGAACTATAGGTGTGTTTTTCCCTGTAGTTTGAGGGTTAGGCGAGAATTGTTTGGCCAGATTGTTTGGCTTGCGGCCTCTGCTAGGGGTTCCATATCATAATGGCGTTCACCAAACCATGATCGCCATTACAGTGAGTGTACATCGCTGAGAAGCAAAATGGCTATGTACACTCCCAGTGAGGAGCACAACAACATAGGTGGAAAGCATCGAGTTTATTTATGTGGGGTGGCTGTGCTCCCAACAACCCCCTGCACACCCATTACTTTTAATTGTCAACTCCAGGGGGAGTGCATGTCGGGAAGGAGGAGACACTTGTAAAACAAACAAAAATAAAACAATCCTGCTCGTGAAACACACAATAAATATACCCCTCCATGGCCCCAAACCCTTAACCCACCTCACTGTAGCTGGTCACACTAATGACCACACCATATGGCCAGCTTGACAACATCACACCACACTGCCTCCCACATACTGCCTTCCTTATCTTTCCCCTTCTGGTCAATGTTCTACATTGTCGATCTTCTTCCCTTGCTACCCCTCAAGGAAAGTTCACATAACAGGTGTTGAAACTGAGTTGCTAATATCTGAGTCACTCAATGTCAGTCACAAATATCACAGGATGCCTCTGCTAGGTGATAACTTGGAGGAGGGGCTGAGAGAGTCACAGTTCTGAGTGCAGGTTGGTTTTGGTTTAGAAACATAGAAACATAGACTTTGACGGCAGATAAGGACCGCTAGGCCCATCTAGTCTGCCCATTTCCCTACCTACAGGATAGGCCGCAGATCCTATTTAACCAACAGCCTATATCTTCCTGTCCCCACAAGAATTGCTTTATGTCTATCCATGCATTCTTGAATTCTCCCACAGTTTTAGACTCCACAACTTCCTCAGGAAGGCTGTTCCATGCATCCACTACCCTCTCTGTGAAATAATACTTCCTCACATTGCCCCTAGAACGCCCTCCTTCTATCTTTAAATTGTGTCCCTTGTTCTTGCAAGTCTCTTTTCTGAAAGATGCTACCCTCTTGGACTTTGTTGATTCCTTGAAGTACTTGAAAGTTTCTATCATGTCCCCCTCTCCCTTCTTTCCTCAAGGGTATACATATTAAGCTCCTTTAGTCTCTCCTCATACGGCTTCTCTTGCAGACCCTGCACAATTTTAGTTGCCCTCCTCTGGACTGCCTCTATCCTGTCTATGTCCTTGTGGAGATGGGGTGTCCAGAACTGGACACAGTATTCCAGATGGGGTCTCACCAACTGTCTGTACAGAGGGATAACAACTTCCTGTTTTCTGCTGCTGATGCCTCTCCCTATACATCCCAGTATACCCCCAGCCCTCCCTACTGCCTTCTCACATTGCTTGCTAACCTTAAGGTCATCTGATATGATTACCCCCAGGTCCCTTTCCTGTTTTGTTGTTGTTACTACCTCCCCACCCATTGTGTATTCTTCCCCTGGGTTCTTGTTTCCGAGGTGCATTATTTCCACTATAAAGACTCTCAGGTTGCTGCCTTAAAACAGTCTGTGTGTGTTTTTTGCTGACAGGACTTGAGGAAGCTTTTTGAAACAAGATAAGCAGAGTAAGTTGTGGAGAAACTTGTTGAACTTGTGTTTGTCTCTTTGTCTGTAAACCCATACAGAAAACGAAGGCTTTCAAATTCAATTCAAGTATTCTTCAGTTTTTTTATAAACTGGTCCAGTTGTCATCATTTTTTTGAAGTACTTCAAACTGACTTCAATTTTACCAGAAACACCAGTTTTTATCCATTGAAAAATGCCTCAATGTGTTCTCAAATGCCCTTCAAAAAGTGCACGTAAAATGCTAATTAGCCTTCAAAAAGAAGGGAAAACAAGTGGCAAAAAACTGTTCTGAACAAACCCTTCAATTTTACCTTAAAACACCCTTCTTGTCCACTTAAAATTAATGCCTTCAAATTCAAGTTTTCTTCAGTTTTTGTAGTTGGTTTTGAAGTACTTCAAATCGTCTTCTATTTTACTTAAAATGTATCAATTTGTTCTCAAATGCCCTTCAGAAATTGTACAAAATGCAAATTAGCCTTTAAAAACACAGAAATACTGGTAATAAACTGATAACTTCCTACAGCACATGCAAGGAGATATGTTAATGAGTATGTTTTTGATTTTAATGTCTTTTTAGAAACATTCTGTTTACAATGTAACTAGAATCTTTCTAAAAAGAAATCCAATAAAACATGCTTATTTACATATTTTGCAACAATACTCCACTAATTATCATATGAATCCCAGTTACTTTGGATGCATTTCAGGTATACTAGATGGCAAACACTACATGAAAATCAACATGTTCAATGGCATTGCGTCTTAGAAGGAAACTATTTAGTTACTGTACTGGTAGAAACATATTTTGTTTATGCTATTCTTTCCTGTTACTGTTTTATACTATCTGTCTGTTCTTCAAAAGTTATGCAACCATAAATATCCTCTGTTACAGTCACTGCACTGTTACAGTTCACTCATTTAGTAAAGATACTAAACAGGGGATCACTTACCTGGGTCCTATGAAGCCTGGGATGGGGTCCCAGGATCGTGTCCAGTTGTACCTGTAAAATAACAGTGATATGGTCAAAATGTATTGGAAGGTACACATTGGGAGGAACAAGAGTTAAAGTGTGAGTCCAGAAATTAAGTAAAAGTTAATTTAGAGAAGTGTTTAAGTCAAAAGTAAGTGAGCGAGTGAAAAAATTATCTAGAGATAAAAAAACAAGAAGAAGAAAAAGAGACAAAGAAATGAAGCAAGTGCTGCCGGGTGGTCTTATTTAAATATGATTTAGCATGTGGTTCAGTAAGCTAGTATAGGCTTTGGGCTATAAGCCCATTCTTTTAAAATTGAGTATCCCTGGCATCTGGTGTGTCCATCAAAGGCTACTTTCCCCAGACTGCTGGTTTCCTGTTGTCCTCCTCCATGGTGTCAGAACAAGTTACCAAAACCTGATAAGCAATGAAGGAGTCACTGATGATAGCATACGTGGAAGCCCGACTGGGCAATAAAGGAGCCACCAATAATGGCATAGTAGGAAACAAGAGCAGCAGGCAATTAAGTAGCAGCCATTGACAGCATAGAAGTAAACTATGGGGGGGATACTGTGCTTGAAGAATGCCATATAGCAGAGGGCTAAGTGAAGGTAGGCACTCAAAACCTACAGAGAGAGAGAGAGAGAGAGAGAGAGATCTTATCCATCACTTTTTCCTCGGAAGCCAGACAAGCAGTGATCAGAGGATAGCATAAAAAAAAAAAAAAGGGATTAGTTATACATTGTCTGTTGGAAAACCCCACTCACGAACCCAAGGCTGGGACCTGGGAGAATGGGATGGTCCTCCAGGATAGGGCCCAGGGCAGGGAAGCAGGGAACCCCGGTGGAGGGGGAAACTTCTCCTAGTGGTGGACTATTGTCTGGGGAGTGGAGTTAGGGTCACCTAACAGCAGGGAGACAGGGAGGTCAAGTGCCTCCCAGAAAATGCTGCATGGAAGGATGGGAAGCGGATCCATAGGATTACAACAATAGCAAGGATAGAGGAACTGGATGTCATTGTCCACCAGGGAACCAATGATCTGGCCAGGAGAAGGGGAGAGTTAAGAGTCCAGAATGATTTCAGAAAGCTGGGAGAAACCTGAAACAGGTAGCATGCTCAGTCTCATTCTTGGAGGAAGTTACCTGTCCAGGGCACAAAGGAAGCTAGGGTACTCTACATCCATACCTTCAACTTCTGTTTGAAGGATTGGTGTGGAAGGGACGGTTCCAGCTTCATAGGGGACTGGGGCTTGACCTTGCCAGATGTAGGCTTACATAAGGAGGACAGCGTGCATCTGCCCAAGAAGGGGATCTTGGTCATTTGTATGAAGTTTAAATGCTTCAGCAGGGAGCATTTAAACTGGCCAAGGAGGGGGGAGCCAGGAGACTTAGGAACATCCCCCATGGGAACGTGTAGGAACATAAGTTGACTACGGGTACAGTTAAAGCAGGCAGGGAGGGGCAGACAGGTGAAGAATGTATAACGAATGATATGGGGGGGCAAGAACACAGGAAAGGAAACCAGAGGGAGGGGGGAGATTCTGGAGAGGAAGAACAAGAGCAGAGAGTGGGCAGAATGTAAAACATGGAATATCATGCCAATGAATGCCTGTAACCTGGGGAAATAAGGTTCCAGACCTGGAGGCCAAGTTGGCAGATGCAGACCTTGACATAGCAATAACAGAAACATGGTACTCTGCTAATCAGGGAGGGAAGTCAATGTACCAGGCTATACATTGTTCAAGAGGAACAGGGAGGTTAAAAAGGATGGGGGAGTAGCCTTGTACATCAGAGAGAGTATAATGGCTACAGAAGTTCAATGAAGACAGGGGGAGGCCAAGGCAATGTGGGTCATCCTGGAGCAAGAGAATGAAACAGCAATATGCACTGAGGTGATCTACAGACCTCCAGTGCAGAGGAAGGAAATAGACAGGGAACTAGTGGAGAACATACATGACATGGCTGCTAAAGTCAAAATTCTGCAACAGAGGCATTTTAATATGCTGGACTTGGATTGGGACACCCAGGTGACCATTTCAGCCAGAAGTACACCCATCCCTGAATCACTGCATGGGGTTGGACTCAGTCAGCTGGTGAATGAGCCAGCCAGGGACAAGGCAATTATGGACATGGAATGGACCAATGGAAACTGAGTCAAAGAATTACAGGCGGAAGTGCAGCTGGGGTCCATTGACCACCACATGGTGTGGTTCAGCATGGAGACATGGACTCAGTTGAGCCACACAAGGCAAGGGTATTAGATTTCAAGAGGGTGCATTTCATTGAAATGGGTAGGTGTACACAAGCAGTCCTGGGGAAGGGAGAGGTAGTAGAGCAGGTAGAAGAACTGAAAGGAGCCATAGTAGATATAACAAACCAATATGTTAGGATAGTGGTCAAAGGGAAAAAGGAGGAAACCATTATGGTTCTTCAGTGAGGTGCAGGACAAAGTCAAGGCTTAAAGTTGAGTTTCAGGAAATATAAGCGTAGTCAAAGGGAGGAGGACAGGGAGGTGAGTATCTTGAATGTCTAGCAGAGAAGGCTGTTAGTGTGGTGAAGGCGCAGACAGAAGAGGGCTTAGCAGAGTCTGTAAGCAAAGGGGATAAAGTATTTTATAGGTACAACAGTGAAAGAAAAGAAACGGGGGGGATTGTGAGGCTCAAAGGGTAGAAGGGAGAGTGTAAGGAAAGGGATCTGGACAAGGTAGAAATACTGAACAAATACTTCTGCTCAGTATTCACTAAGGAGGGGGATGATCACGGACCACAGTTGAGTTGCAGAGGTGATGGGGTGGGGGAAAGAGGTGAACACCAGTACATTCATAGTGGAGAGAGTTCTGGAAGAACTTACAATGCTGAAAGTGGATATGGCCATGGGGCTAAACTGCATCAACCTGAGGACATTAAAGGAGCTGTGAACGGAACTAGCAGCACCTCTGGCAGCCCTGTTCAGAGTCACTCAACACAAGTGTTGTTCCAGATGACTGGAGGAAGCACACGTAGTCCCACTGCACAAAAGCAGCAGTAGGGAGGAGGCGGGGAACTACAGCCCAGTCAGCCTCACCTCAGTGGTGGGAAAGATCATGGAGACACTGCTGAAAGAAAGGATAGTGGCACATATGGAATCCAGTGGTGTTCAGGATCTGAGGCAACATGGAATCACAGAAGGAAGGTCATGTCAAATGAATAAGAGTTTTTTTTTTGTTTTGTTTTATTATGTTCCCTAGTCACCCAATCAGGGAGAGGTGGCAGAGGTCACCTGCCTAGATTTCTGCAAAGCCTTTGACACCGTCCCAAATAGAAGACTGATTAACAAGAAGAGTTGTCTGGGCATGGAAGACAAGGTGGTCAACTGGGTTAGGAACTGGTTAACAGACAGGAAACAGATGGTGGTGGTAAATGGAGTACAATCTGGTGAAAGGAGGTGACCACTGGGGTACCTCAGGGATCAGTCTTATTCAATATCTTCATTAGTGACATTGCAGAGGGGCTAGAAGAAAAGATCTGCCTGTTTACGGATGACATCAAGATGTGCAACATATTGGATATTCCAGAAGGGGTGCAGAAAATGAGTGAGCCGAAGAATCTTGAAAGGTGGTCAGAGATGTAGCAACTGAGGTTCAATGCAAAGAAGTACAAAATAATGCATTTGGAGCACAAAAACTCTGGAGCAACATATCAGGCGGCAGTGAAGGTAGAGCATGCACCACTCATGAAATGGACCTTTGGGTTATTATCTCTGATGACCTTAAGGTAGGAAAATAGTGCAACAAGGCAGCAGGCAAAGCAAACAGGATACTAGGATTGCAGGAGCATCACCAGCAGGAAAAGGGAGGTCATAATTCCACTATACAAGACACAAATGAGGCCCCACCTGGAGTACAGTTCTGGAGACAAAACCTATGTAAGCACATAGACAGGGTGGAGAAGGTTCAGAGTAGGGAAACACAATGGTACAGGGATTGCATCACAAGTCATATGAGGACAGGCTGAAGGACTTAAATATGTACTCCCTGGAGGAGATGAGGGATGGAGACAGGGTATATGCTAGACACATACAAGTACCTTAACAGGGATGAACAGCGTGCAGGAATACACTATTTTCCTGCAAAAAAAAGATGTTTGATGACTAGAGGGCATGGGGTGGAGTTGGAGGGAGAACAATTCAGAGGAAATGTGAGGAAGAATTTCTTCACAGAAAGGGTGGTGGACAAGTGGAATACCCTGCCAGAGGATGTGGTGGGGGCTGAAACAATCACGAGATTTAAGAATGCATAGGATAGACATAAGGGAATCCCGGAGGTCAGGGGGGTAAAGGGCAACAGACTTCTAGAAAAATTTAAAAGGAACTTCCAAGCTCAAATGGGCAGACTGGGTGGGCCATAGGCCCTTATCTGCCAACCGTATCTATGTATTAAAAAGAAAACATTAAGGGATTTCTCTGTTCGGCAAGTCTGTATGCACTAACAAGCCACCTACAATTCTTTTTTTTTTTTTTTTTTTAAGCTAATTTGTTTCTCCTTGGATCCCCACCAGTCAGCTACCTTCTTTTAGCCATCCCCCAAGCCCTGCACTCTACATCAGACAGCTGTCCCCTTCTTTGCCTATGGTTTACTCTCCATGGCAGAGTGGTGAGGAGCCTCTCCTCCCACCCACAGCACGACTCACCTTGAACAGGATCCAGTTCCAGGGAAATGCCATTCAGAGTCAGGGCCTGCGGAGAGTGGCTGCTTACATCCTGCTCAACCTGGGACCTCTGTTTTCCTTGTTCAGTTCCCTTGAGTGAAGCGTGCAATGTTGGCAATGGCCATACCTTGTGCGTTTCTGCCCACAGCATGCTGGCTGACTGCACCCCCCCCTTGCGTGTGACAAGCTCATGGCACGGCTGCACCCTGCTACTGCTAGGTGTCAGGAAAGCACTGAGCCTGTACTTCCCTCCACCCCACGAGAGGAGAGCTGTCCTTTGGATGCTCAGTCCTCTCCCTCCCTAGCTGACCAGCTCACACCAGGAACACAAGTCACCAGCATGGCAGGAGATAAGGCACAGATGCCTCAGCCCTCCATGCCACTGTGCCAGCTAGCCACCTACAATTCTAAAGATAAACATTAGTAAGAACAAGTTGCAGACATACTTACTGTTAACACACTGCAGCACCTTCACTAGAAACCAGCAAACTCCACCAGCAGCATCCAGGCAGAGCCTACACTGCAAGACAAAAACAAATGGATGTTTAACCCTCACAGACTAACAAGGTTAATGCAAAGTACAGTAATTAGAATAACCACTGCAAGGAATCAGCAGACAAAGTCAAGAACAACATGAAGATGACAGAACACCACAGACCCACTCAATGGTGTTTTCTTTTTTGTTTGTTTGTTTTTTTAATAGCCATATCTTAGTCCTCAGTGATACCCTCCTTCAAGGCTCATGCTGCCCATCCAGTATGTGTGTCTGTTTGCATGCCATTACCACCCAACTGTGCCCCAGCTTGATCACACAACTTCCTCCCACTGCAGCACTTTCCACCTACCTCCTAAAAGTCCTGACCTAGTACCATTCACTTTCCTGTGTCTAGTGGAAACTCTGACCCATCCCTAATTTGTGCAGTCCCTGGTGCCCAAGAGTAGGCCCACTCACTCCCCCAGACCGACAAACAGCAGGCATTGGTGTCCACCACCCTCCCTGTCCCTGACCTATTCCAAGCAGTCCCTTTTGTTAAACTTAGAATTTGATGGCAGATAAGGACTGCTTGGGCCACCTAGTCTGCCCATTTCCCTACCTAATGGATAAGCTGCTGATCCTAGTTAACCACCAGTCTACTTTCTCCTACCCCACTAGAATTGCCTTATGTCTGTCCCATGCATTCTTAAATTCCCCCACTGTTTTTGACTCCACAACCTCCATAGGAAGCCAGTTCCATGCATCTGCAACCCTCTCCGTGAAGAAATACTTGCTCACGTTACCTCTGAGCCGTCCCCCTCTATCTTCAGATTGTGCCCCCTTGTTCTTCCACATCTCTTTTCCTGAAAGATGCTACCCTCTTGGACTTTGATTCCCTTGAGGTACTTGAAAATTTCTGCCATGTCCCCCCTCTCCCTCCTTTCAGTGGTACCCCTCTGACTGATACCAAGCAAAACCTCTTTCTCCCCGACCTGCCTTGAGCAGTCTTCTGGTGTCCAGTTATACCACCTCCTTCTCCTAGGAACTACTGCACCACCCTCTACCATCTCTAGTGCTGTTTGATTAGAAGGATCATGACACACCATTTTTGTGTACGAATATATGTGCACGTATGTACAGTGTGTGTATGTTTCTGTGACACCACTGTTCTATGCATGAGACTGTGGTACCGAGTAGTGGTGTCTGTAGATGTCTATGTGCATGTATCTGTGCTGTCATGTCTAGAGAGTAATCTAAGCATGTGTGTGTGTGTAAACATGCATTTGTCAACTGTGCATATGCTATGGCTGCATCTGTTTCCACTTATGTGTGTGAATGTTTGTGCATCTTTTTAGATGTGAGGATCCATATGTGTGTGTGTGCGTGTGTGTGTTTCTAATACTATATTACCTCACGATAGACTTTGTGATACAATATCTGTCCTGCTCTTACCCATTTGACTAGTTTGACTGTCAGTCCACTTGAATGGTTACACCATCCATGTGTATTAGGAGGGGTGGGTTGTGTATGTGTACTGCTTTGTGATCTGTGTGTAAGAGTAAGTGAATGCTTCTGTCTACTGGTGTGTGTGTGTGAGTGGTGGAGTGAGTGTGTGTGTGTGTGTGTGTGTGTGTCCATACAGTGATTTGCACGTCAACCACCAGACAGCCATTTAACCCACTAGACCATGACAAATATTAGTTTAAGAAAGGTACCACTGGGAGAAGATGTGGTCTAAAGCTGATATCACCCCCCCCCAACTGTACCTTCTGTCCTCTCCCTTTCCTTCTCCTTACCAGTTTGAATTTCCTTTGATTACAGTGGTGTGTAATGTCATGTTCCTTCTTAAATCATGTTGTGACACTACTGCTTAGATGCCAAGTGATGACCATGACTGCCACTATAGCATAGAGGGTCTAGGATCTGCGGCCTATCCTGTAGGTAGGGAAATGGGCAGACTAGATGGGCCTAGCGGTCCTTATCTGCCGTCATAGTCTATGTTTCTATGTTTCTATGAGGTTAGGGTAACTAGCTATGAATCAGTTTGGTACAGTACATCCACCAGACCTGGGTCTGATCCCCACAACCTCAACTAGACCCTGTCCATTCCCAGGTAGCAAAGGCTAGTCCCTTTGCCAAACCCTCCACACTCCTATGATTTACCACCCTCACTCCTTGCCTGTTCTTCCACATGGATTAAAGAAAAAAATTGCATATCCTTAGCCAGACCCCCATTCCCAAATAGTCCTTATTTAGATGTTGAGCTCCCCTCCTGACCTCCAAGCCATGATATAGGGACCACATATAGCAAGATATACCGGACAGCATGGTCCCATCCCCTCCTGACCCCTGAGCCATGATATGGGGACCAAATATAGCAAGATATACCAGACAGCATGGTCCCCTCCTGACCTCCAAGCCATGATATAGGGACTACATATAGCAAGATATACTGGACAGCATGGTCCCTTCCCCTCCTGACTGCCAAGCCATGATATGGGGACCACATGTAGCAAGATATCCCAGACAGCATGGTCCCCCTCCTCTCCTGACCACCAAGCCATGATATGGGGACCACATATAGCAAGATATCCTGGATAGCATGGTTCCTTCCCCTCCCGAACCTACAGCACAGTCTGCCACCAGCTCTAACAGTCCACAAGCTGAATTACAGAGCATGTCAGTGTGCATGATAGGAGGAGGAGGAGGCGGCAGATCAGAGTATATTATTCATGACGTTTTGCAGAAATCAATCTTTCCTAGCATTATCAATGACACTCACCATTCTGGGCACTCCCTCTCATGCTGTATTAAGCTGCTGACTGATAGAGCAGGGGCCATGCTCTGTGTGGGATTGGGGGACACAATTAGGCTATCCTAAACACCAATACAAATCCAGTTTCTGCATTGTTTTCTAAACCCAGTAATTCACGGGGGGCGGGGGATGGGTTGCGTGGCAATCTGGCTATCCTGAATATCAATACAAAGCCACTTTCTGCGGTGGTTTCTAAACCCAGTAACTCACCTTTTAGAATGTTTAGAGAATTATTTCTCTGAAAGGCTGCACCGATCATAGTCATACTCCAGCAAACCATACACAGAGCCTAGAGTGCAATCTGATTATGACAGGCAAATCCCTTCAAAAGTGCAAATTTCAAAATAGCACCCAGTGAAAAAACAGTACTGGGTGCTGTTTTATAATCAGCACACATGAGGGGGTTTGTCTGTCATTCGTATGTTTTGCAAACAGCCTGCTCATATCATTATATATAATGAACCAGTCTCCTTTGCAGAATGCACTGGTATCACCTGATTGTATGTATTGTATTGCTTCTGTTCTCCGGATATGTGTTGTATTGCTTCTGTTCTCCGGATCACCCCTGAAAAAGGGACCTTCGGGGTCCAGTGGGACAACCTGGTCATCAAAATTCAATTAAATAAAATAATAAATAAACCTCACAATTTGTGAGGTTAGTGACACCATGAGGGCACTCCAGCTTTGCACTCATGCCCATGACGTCACCAGCCTCAGTCAGTGTGAATTGTTCTACACAGAGGGTGTTTATTATTCTGAAAATAGCTCTCATTTCCAGGCTAAAATAAATAAATAAATAAATACCCACCATGTCCGTTAACTGTTGCTCAGAATAAATAGTTCCTCACAGTTCACCTGGTTTATCCCTTTCAAGGGAATCCTGTAGTGAGGGGGCACAGGGAGGGAAGCGAGTCTAACACCACATAGCCAAGAGGTGATAAATTGCATCCTAGGGATAGTAGAGGCTTTTCATCAGTGTCTCAAACCTTTATTCACTTGTGCTTTCAGGGTTTGATCTTCCTCACAGTTAAGTCATGCCAGTTTTTAAATACCAATTAAAATATTTCTTTTACTACTGTTTGAGATTTGAAAAGGTGCCCTGAGCCTCAGAGGAAGAGCAGCACATAAAATAAAGTCAACAACGCATACTACTACTACAACACTACAAAGCACTACTGCCACCACCACTGGCCCAGACATTAACCCCTAGTACCACAGTCCCCAACACCCTGAGTTAACTCATGTTCCACAACCTCAGATACTAGCTTCCCCAACCCAGACACTAGACTCTTCTCCTTCCTCAACCCCCACAAAACTATTCCCCTCCAGCCAACACTAGCCCCCTTCCAAAACAGTAGTCACTCACTCTCTTCAATGCCCCCCCATCGGTCCACCTCCCTCCAAAAGCGCCTTACACTAGCCCCACTCCTCCCTGCACAATACACAAAAAGTATGCCATCTGCCTCCAGACTATCCAACACTAGCCTCCTCTCTGTGGCTCGACACTAGCTCCTTCTCTCTGCAGTATCCTGCAGCAGCCCACCGTAGTCCACAGCACCCTATATGAACATATGAAGAAGCCTGCAGAAGAAGGCCATTTGGTCTATTAAGTCTGCTCATATTGCAGGGTCCACAGCTTGAGCTAATGTCCCTGCCCTCCTACCCCACTCCTCCCATCCTCCCTACCCATGATTCTTATTTTCCCCATGCCTATCCCAGCCTCTCTTAAAGCTGCTCACTGTCTTTAATAAGATGACCTCTTCCAGCAGCGCATTCCAAGTGTCCACCACCCTTTCTGTGAAGAAGTGCTTCCTGACATCCCTCCCAAACCTCCCAGCCTCCAGCTTGAGACTGTGCCCTCTCATGATATGGTTGCCACTCAGCTTAAAGAGAGACTTTCCTTATCAACATTATTTATCCCTTTCAAGTACTTGAATATCCCAATCATGTTCGCTTTCTCCCCCCTCCCCCCCTCTCTCCTGTCTTCTAGGGAGTGCATGTTCAGTGCCCTCAACCTCTCCTCGTATGCCTTGCCCTGCTAACTGGCTATCATCTTTGTAGCCCTCCTCTGTACCTTCCCAATCAGGTTAATGCCCTTTTTGAGGTGTGAGCACCAGTACGGAACTCCATGCTCTAGATGCAGCCTTACCAGTGACCTGTACAAGGGCAGTATAACCTCCTCTCTTCTACTACTGATCCCCCTAGCTATGCATCCCAGCATCTTGTTTGCCTTTGCTGCTGCTTTCTTGCACTGCGTGGAGTGCTTCCGGTCACTAGTGATCATCACTTCCAGGTCCTCCTCAGCTACTCTGATCTTATACAGCCTTTTCTGTCCAGAGCACCCAACATCAGTCACTTCCATCCACAGCAGCCACCACCCTCAATGGCCCCACAATACTAGCCCCTCTGTCCACAGCCCCAATACAAACACTCCTCCCTCCACAGCTCTGGACCTTAGCCTCTCTCCCACCATGCCCCAAACACTAGCCCACTTCCTCTACAGCACAAGACAGTTTCCCATCACAGCCCAGACACTAGCCCCCACACTCCAAAGCACCCTAAACTAGCCACCTAACTCCACTCCTACCATGCCCCAAGACTGGCCCTCTTTCTCCACAGCACAAGAAAATTGCCCCTCACAACCCAAACTAGCCTTCATCCTTCAAAGCACCCTAAACTAGCCCCCTAACTCCACTATCCCAGACAGCACCATCTCTCCATGACCACCACAAATATCTCCACCTCCACAGTCCCCCAAACTGCCCTGTTTTCTCCAAAACTGCACTATTAATTCTCTCCCTCCAAGGCCTCACACACACCCCTCCCACATGCCCAACTCAACACACACTGTAATAAGCAACAGCAACAGCATTACAGCCAGTCCACGTATAGGTAGAAGTTGAGTCTCTTACCTGAGTAATAGGGAGCCAGAGGAAGGTCTTTAAAGAATGATGTCCACAGGACCTGTAAAATAAAAAACAAAAAAGGGTCACAAAGGATCCACAGTTCTTAAGAGACTAAACAGGGTGGAAACAACAAGCTAGGGATAGAATGATACTTATCTGATGGGGGGGGAAGGAGTCGGTGTCCTCTCTGACCTGTAAAATAAAGAAAATTGAGTTAATATGGAGAAAATACAGTACCAAGAGCAGAAATGGAGAGCTGAGAGATGCAAGAGGTAACGAACAGCACAGAAGTAAGGAAAAGGGTGAATTTAGAATTAAAAGGAAGCTCTCACCACGCCAGCCTCCCACCCCCACAAGGCTTACCCTCCAGTTAAGCCATTTAAGTAAGTTGCGGCATTTTTCTTCCATCACAACATACTTTATTTTAATTGCAAAAAGTCCGCTACCCGTAAATATGGCGGACAATAGTGGGGCTCCATTATACTTTTGTATTGAAGTGCATGGTGTGGTGCCGTGCCGTTACACATAATGGGGCCTCACTAGCATCCACCATACTTCTGGGTAGCAGACTTTTTGCAATTAAAATAAAGTATGTTGCTGTGGGAGAAAATGCCACACCATACTTAAAAGGCTTAACCAGAGGGTAAGCCTTGTGGGGGCGGGAGGCTGACATGATGAAAGCTTCCCTTTAAAGGTTACAGTTGGGTCAAAGTAAGAAAAAAGACTCAGAGAAAGGAAATACATGGGGATGGCAATATGGGCATAGAAACAAAGACTTTGATGGCAGATAAGGACTGCTTGGCCCACCTAGTCTGCCCATTTCCCTAACTACAGGATAAGCTGTAGAACCTAGTTAACCAGCAGCCTATTTCTTCCTTCCCCCCATAAGAATTGCCTTATGTCTGTCCAAGTATTCTAGAATTCTCCCACAGTTTTAGACCCCACAACCTCCTCAGGAAGGCTGTGCCATGTATCCACCAAAAAATACTTCCTCACATTGTCCGTGAACCACCCCCTCCCATCTTTTTCTGAAAGATGTCTTGGACTTTGTTGATTCCACTAAGGTACTTACAAGTTTCTATCATGTTGTCCCTCTCCCTCCTTTCCTCAAGGGTAGACATATTAAGCTCCTTCAGTCTCTCCTCGTATGGCTTCTCTTGCAGACCCTGCACCATTTTAGTTACCCTCCTCTGGACTGCCTCTATCCTGTCTATGTCCTTGTGGAGATGGGGTCTCCAGAACTGGATGCAGTACTTCAGATGGGGTCTCACCAACTGTATGTACAGAGGGATAACTTCCTGTTTTCTGCTGGTGATGCCTCTCCCTATATATCCCAGTATACCCCCAGCCCTTCCTACTGCCTTCTCACATTGCTCGCTAACCTTAAGGTCATCTGATATGATTACCCCCAGGTCCCTTTCCATTTTTGTTGTTGTTACTACCTCCCCCACACACTGTGTAATCCTCCCCTGGGTTTTTGTTTCCCAGGCAAGAATTGCCTTCTTCCATCCACAACCCAGTACGAGTATAAATAAAATAATGAAGACAGGAAAGAATAGAGAAAGTGTAATTTGGAGTGGGGCTGTGCTAAAATCCTTAGTGCTCTGAATGGGCAGGTGCCCACTGCCCAGTACTTTAGAACAGTAGCACAGCTGGGTTAGTGGGACGTCTACTGGTTTAATGGCCCAGCTTTAATGAAATAGGAAAGTTGGCAATTGTTTAACCAAAAAAAGCACACTAAGCCAAAGATTGTTTCCAGGTGTGACCTGGGGAGCACAGGGAAATTAAGCGACTTGCTCAGGGTTACACAGTGACCCAAATATTCAAAGGAGTTGTGCCTGGTGCAAAATGCACCCCTGGACAATATTCAAAAGAGGGCTTGTGCTGCGCAAGTCCTGATGTGCCAGGGCGCAAAGATAATGTATGCGGTGCACCTACAAGGGGCATTCCTATGCATATGCCACACATCCTGATATTCAGTCTGGGATGTACAGTGCATATGCTGGCACATCCCTGAGATGCACTGCATACCAATGGGCAACCCTGAGCCTAAAAAAAAAAAAAAAAAAAAAAAAGAGGCACAAATGGCCACCCACAGGTGAACTGCTGTACTGCAAGGCAGCAGCCACCAGCCATGGGTGGTCTCTCGCCCACCCAGTACACCATGCAGAAGCACCCATATCGTCCCTGGTGGTCTAGTGGACCCTCCTCCCTCCCTCCCTGTAGCCACAATCATATAAATGAAATGAATCACCTATTTCTGGTAGTCTAGTAATCCCCTACCACTCCTGTAACCCTGATCTCCAAATGGCCAGCAACTGCCTTCCTGGTGGTCCAGTGGCACACCCCACCCCGCCACAGGATCCAGGCCCACCCAGCCCTCCCCATCAGTGGCGGGCAGCAGCATACCCACCCACATACCTCTGCAGCTGCTCGCTGACTGACAGCTACTGTATGGGCTGCAATCCCATTGGTCCACAATGTGGACCAATGGACTTCAGTGCATACTGTACTAGTCATTCACAAAAACGTAAATGAATGCCCCATTCACATTTGTGTGAATGACTAGTACAGTATGCACTGCAAGCCCATTTGTCCACACTGTGGACCAATGGGATTACAGCCCATACAATAGCTGTCAGTCTGAGGTCAGTCGCAGAGGTATGTGGGTGGGTATGCTGCTGCCTGTCGCTGAAGGGGGGGAGATAGTTGTGCAGGTGGTCCTGTGTGGGTGTTGGGGTGCCACTAAACCACCAGGGAGGGGTAGTTACTGGACATTAGATGATCGGGGTTACGGGAGGGGTGGAGGGACTGCTATACTACCAGGAATAAGTAATTACTTTCATTTATGTGATCGTGGCTACGGGGGAGGGAGGAGGGTGCCACTAGACTACCAGGGAATCTGTTTGATATATTTTAGGTGCTCACCACTACGGGTTGGGGGGATTCCCCTAGACCCACTCTCGCAGCACTTGTTATGCAAGGTGCCTTGTGTATTTCACTTGCCGGCCCTTAACAACTCTTGCAAATGGTCCCATTTGTGCCTTGAATACATTATGGCCCCATCTGCATACAGTGGCTGGATATCAGGAATTTGCACACAGCATAACTTTGTTGCACTGGTGCAGTTCCCATTTTAGCTATTTATCTGATATATTCAAAGGTGATGCACCATGGCTCATCTCCTTTGAATATATATCTGTGTTGCACCAGCGCAACTCAGATGTGCTGCGCCACCACATGCGTCATTGCCAGGTGCAAGTCTGAATATTGGGGCCAATATGTAAATGAGGGCTGTGTGATCATAGGCAAGACAAGATTTTTTTACCTAGAGCCAAGCCAGAGATAAGCCAAGGGTCTGGCTTGACTCTATGAGCCAAAACACGAGCTGAACCCTGGCTACTGCAGGCTGTTTTCTGAATAGGAGTTGAATGATTCAGACACTTTACTGACTACTCAGGCTGACAAAAATGCTTACTTTGACCATAACTAGCTTGGCCTTGGCTCTCAGTTGGCTATAAAGATCAAGGCATGCGTAGCCAGGCATTAGCCTGCTCTGGCTTGCCCAGCTCCAGGGCTGTGAGATTTAAACTCATGTTTGCAGCTCAGTGAAAATGGTGATGTGCAGTGCATACTTTCCAGTCACCTACTCAACACACAAGAGTGCAGAGCATGGCCATAGTGTGACCATGCCCTGCAGACCCTAACCCAATCATTTGTACAGATGCATGCATCAGATTGGGATAAGCCTTCCCCCAGAGCTACTAGCTCCCACGGCCTCCCTACCCCCAGAAGCTATTGACTCCTTCAACCCCCCAACCCCAGGCAGCTACTGGCTAACTAGGGCCCCCCTCCCTCAGGCACACACAGACTCCTTTGGCCCCCTTCCTTCTGGCAGCTAAAGGCTACCTTCAGCTTAGTTACAGTATGCAAGGTCCCAAATAACCAAGGATCACATAGACTCTACAGTACAAAGTGATCCACAATCACTCGCAATTGATGTTTTCAGTTGCTGAAAAAGCAGTATTCCACAGGAATTTCAGAGACTAAGAAATATCTCAATATTTTTCAGGGTCGCCCATGAAAAAGGGACCTTCGGGGCCTAGTGGACCGACACGGTCACCAAAATTTAATAAATAAATAAATACAAATAAATAATAGAAGCACATACATTCCCCCACAAGAGAACACACAGTTGTTGCAGAATAAACAGTACAACCATTTCAAAGCATTTTCTTCTCAGAACGTTTCATTCATGTACTTGCACCCCCCCACAGAAAACACATTTGTTGCAAAATAAGCAGACCTAAAGACAAATACAGTGTACAATGAATGCAGTACTAATGTTTTTACTGGAAAAGATGCAAAAAAAAAATTGGGCTAAATGTTTACATGCTTTTAGTGCCACTCACTGAACAAATGTTTAACCAATGTTATGTTATGTAATGTAATATTGTCCCTGTACGTTCTGTGTATGAAGTGGAACCTTTGTAAATGAGTCTTTGACTCAAAAGTCTTTCTGAATGGCTCAATAAAATAAAAAATAAAATTGCTGCCTGTGGGTGTGTTTGTAAATCAACATCTTTTTCCTGTGTTTCTCCACAATCATTGTTATTGAAATCAGCCCCCCAATCAATCACCCACAGATTTTGATAATTTAAAAACTCACCCACAAAAGCCCAGATCCGAATCAATGAAATACAGCAGCTCTGCTTTCTCTTCTGTACATAATTTCCATCCCCATAGCGCAGCAGGCCAGCAGGGACCTTTGAAAAGACTCAGCTGAACAAGAACGTGATTGGCTACAGTCATGCAACTGGAGAATGCAGAGTTCATTAGTTGATGCTGAGGTGTGTAAAACTTGCTGTGATTGGATGTTAGCTACAGTAGACAGAGAAAGAAGACACTCTATTTGCAGTGACAGTTTCTTGAATCACTCCTGTGGTTTTAGATTCAGTTACAGGAGGGCTGTACTTGTTTGCCCTTTTATATCTGTCTGCCTTGAAATATGAGTAGCTTTCTGTTAGGGACATCTAATGTTCTCCACACAAACATTTAAAAGGAGGGACAAACTAAGGAAGCAGCTTTTGTTTTCCACCCTGGAAGCACCAGAGGATGAGGGGAAGGGGGAGTCATCTAAGGCCCTGTCCACACTACGCCTCTGTAACGTTACAGAGTGCTCAAACCGTTACCGCAGCGGTTTGCATTTACACCTGTAATGTTACAGAGGGTGTTTTCATAACCGTTGTTGAAATCACATATGAGGTGGTTTCAACAATGGTTATGAAACTGGTCCCGCCTTGGTAACATTACCAGCAGTAGTGTAGATGGGCGGTAATGGTCCCCTGCAGGGCTCGAAACACAGCGCGAGCTGCATTGTGGGATGGGGTGCCACCGTAACGGTTGCCCGGCTCCCAAAGTGTGGACCGGCGGTGCCGGTCCTGTAACGGACACCGCTGATGGTGTGGATGGACTGCACCGTTCCATAGCCATAACGGATTGCATCCGTTACCGGGCCGGAGTGGTGTAGTGTGGACAGGGCCTAAGAGTTACTCAGGGCTCCATGCAAAAAGTTCTGCTTGTTAGGGAAAAAAAGAGAATGCAGTATGTATTTGATAGTGCTACTGCAGTTTCCCATTTGCTTGAAAGGGGTTTGAGGTGATTGTGTGCAGGCATTTAATTGGGTACTATAGTGATTTGATTCTCTAATCCTGAGATGGCTCTCAGAAAGAGTACTGGCAGACCCTGTGTTATGCAGGCATTTCTGTAAAAGGCTAACATTGGAAGTGCAGCTTGCATTTCTTTGCCTCATTCCACTGTTTTCAATCTAGATAAAAGTACAAGGGCATAAAGAGTAGAATTTGGCTAGGCAAACAACAGCTTTAACTGCATAGAAACTTTAAATAAGCTAAGGGAAACTAGCAAATGTTGCTGGAGGCTTTATTATGTTTGCTTGCATGCATGTGCAAGAAACATAGTGCCATATCATCTGAGTTTTTTGTAGGTGCTGCACCCTGTCTTCCAATTCAGTCAGTGTGTTTGCAGGCATGGCCCCAGTTCCCCAATCACTGCTGCAGCTGTCTATGACAGCAGTTGAAAATGCAGTGCTGTACAGTTGAAAGGGAGAGCTCCGCTTCATTGAGCAGCGATAAGATAGTGCTGCTTAGCATATTGCTCATGTGCTCCCCCCACACACACACACGCACGCATATTGCATGCTTATGCGTCCCCCCATGCACACACTGTATGGCCAAGGGGGGTGCCCAATCCCTCGTCGGCTCTGCTGCACTCCCCTCAACAGAGTACCGGTTGCCATGCTGGGAGCCCACCCCAGCATGGCAACAGTCCATATGGCTGGGGGTGCCCAATCCCCCATCGGCTCCACTGCCCCCTCCCAAACAGCCTTCCAGCTGCCACATTGGGAGCCCATCCCAGTGTGACACAAGTCCCACATCGTCTTCCAAAAAGTCAAAAATACCTAGAAAGAAAAAACAGTCCCTCTCTGTCTTGACCCCCTCCTGCACCCACCCTCTGCACACCCTGCCTCCCCACACCCCCCTCACCACATACTTACCTCTGGAGTCCAGTGCAACAATCTTCAGTGGACCGGGAACACGTCTGCACTCTTCAAAGCCGACCGTGAAGCGAACTGAGGAAATGCCTGTAAGCTGTATAATGGAATAAATAGTTTTTAGATAGAAACATAGAAACATAGAATTTGACGGCAGATAAGGACCGCTTGGCCCACCTAGTCTGCCCATTTTCCTACCTAACAGATAAGCTGCAGATCCTAGTTAACCAACAGCTTACTTCCTCTTACCCGCCCCTAGGACTGCCTTATGCCTGTCCCATGCATTATTGAAGTCCCCCACTGTTCTTGACTCCACGACCTCCTCAGGGAGGCTGTTCCATGCATTAACAACCCTCTCAGTGAAAAAATACTTCCTCACATTACCCCTGAGCCGTCCCCCCCCTCTATCTTCAAATTGTGCCCCCTTGTTCTTGCACATCTCTTTTTCTGGAAGATGCTACCCTCTTGGACTTTGCTAATTCCCTTGAGGTGCTGAAGTTTCTATCATGTCCCCTCTCTCCCTTCTTTCCTCAAGAGTATACATATTAAGCTCCTTTAGTCTTTCTTCATAATATGTCTTCTGGTGCAGACCCTGCACCATTTTGGTTGCCCTCCTCTGGACAGCCTCCACTCTGTCTATGTGTTTGCGGAGATTGGGTCTCCAGAACTGCACACAGTACTCCAGATAGGGTCTCACCAACTGTCTGTACAGAGGGATAACAACTTCCTGTTTTCTACTATTGATACCTCTTCCTATGCATCCCAGTATCCACCCAGCCTTCCTTACTGCCTTCTCACATTGCTTGCCCACCTTTAGGTCATCTGATATAATTACCCCCAGGTCCCTTTCTATTTTTACTGTTGTCAGTATCTCACCCCCATTGTGTACGCTTCCCCTGGGTCTTTGTTTCCCATGTGCATTGCCTTGCACTTTGCATTGAATCTGAGCTGCCATACATTTGACCGTTCCTCCAACCTTGCCAAGTCCCTTTTCATCCTTTCCACTCCATCTTGTGTATCAACCCTGTTGCAGATCTTTGTGTCATCTGCAAAGAGACATACTTTTCCTTCCAGTTCCTCTGCAATGTCACTTATAAAGACATTAAAAAGGACCGGTCACAGTACTGAACCCTGCGGTACCCTGCTAGTATCCCTCCTTTCTTCACAGTGTACTTCATTTACTACTACCCTTTGTGTCCTGTTGTCTAGCCAATTTTTTATCCAGGCTACCACCTTGGGACCCATTCCAAGGCTGGCTATCTTGTGTATTAATCTTTTGTGTGGGACTGTATCAAATGCCTTGCTAAAATCTAGGTAGGCCATGTCCACATCCCCTCCCTGGTCTACTACTTTGGTCACCCAGTCAAAGAAATCTATTAGATTCATCTGACATGACCTTCCCATCGTGAGTCCATGCTGCCTTGGGTCCTGTGCCCACTGGCCTCTAGGTACTCACAATTCTTTCCTTCAAGTGATTCCATCATTTTCCCTACCACTGAGGTCAAACTAACTGGTCTGTAGTTTCCTGCCTCTGTCCTGCTCCCACTTTTGTGAAGAGGAATCACATCTGCCCTCCTCCAGTCCTCGGGTACCACCCCATCCTCCCATGATTTGTTAAAGAGAGTAGTCAGCGATGTCACTAGTTCTACCCTTAGTTCTTTTAGAATTCTTGGGTGAATCCCATCAGGCCCCATTGCTTTGTCCACCTTCAATTTTATTAGTTCTTTCAGAACCCTTTCTTCTGTAAATGGACTGGTATCGACCCCCGTCTTCAGAGTGTTTCTCTTGTTTGGTTTAGGTAACTCCCCCTCCTCTTCCTTTGTGAATACTGAGCAGAAATATTTGTTCAGTATCCCTGCTTTTTCACTGTCACCCTCTACCCACATTCCCTCCCTTTACTAAGCTTCAGTATCCCTCCTTTGGTCTTTCTTCGCTCCCTAATGTACCTATAAAAGGTCTTATCCCTTCTTAACAGAATTGGCTATCCTTTCCTCGGTTTGGGCCTTTGCTATTCTGACTGCCTTCCCAGCCTCTTTCTGCTTTAACTGATAAAGTTCTCTTTCCTGCTCCTTCTGTGTTTCCTTATATTTCCTTAATGCTGTCCTTTTCTCCTTAACCTTCCCTGCCACCTCTTTTGTGAACCATAGCGTTTTTTTCCTTCGTTGTGTTTTATTGATTTGCTTTACACAAAGGCTTGTTGCCTCTGTAATGACTGTTTTGATCACTCCCCATTGTTCCTCCACCCCTCCTTCTTGCCTGTTTGCTAGTGCTTTTCTGAGGCACTCTCTCATTTTTCCAAAGTTGGCCCTCCTAAAGTCTAGTACTCTTGCTTTTGTATGGCATGATTGTATGGCTGTGTTTATCGTGAACCACACTGTTTGGTGGTCGCTTGTTCCCAGAAAGCTACCCACTTCTAAATCTGAGATTCTTTCTCCATCCCCATTTGAAAGTACCAAGTCTAAGATTGCTACCTCCCGAGTGGGTTCTGATACTAGCTGTCTGTGGCATGCCCCCTGTAGGGCATCAAGAATGACCCTGCTCTTGGACATGCCTGCAGCAAAGGTGCTCCAGTTAACATCTGGCATATTCAGGTCCCCCATCAACAATATCTCCCCTTTTTCTGCCATTCTAAGAAGCCTTCTCGTTTCCTTGTCCATTCCTCCCCTGAGATGGGGTCTGTATACAACCCCATGCGGATTGTGGTGCCATTTTCTGTCTCCAGGGTGACCCAAAGTGCCTCATCTGCTCCTGTTTACTCTTAGTTCTGTTGCTTTGATCCCTTCCTTTACATAGAGAGCTACTCCTCCTCCTCTTTTACCCACCCTGTCCCTCCTGTAGATTGTGTATCCTAGTATGTTGACATCCGGTCATGGTTCTCTGTGTACCATGTTTCTGTGACTGCCACAATATCCAGGCAACCCTCTTCCATCAAGGCCACTAGTTCAGGGAGCTTGTTACACAGACTACGGGCATTGGTACTCATCACCCTCCACTTTTGATAGCCTTACCCTTTTAGTCCCATTTCTGTCCTTACTGCCTTTGCCTTTTTTACATTTAAATCTGTTCTGCTCCCTAATAACTTCTGTACCTTGGTGTTTACCTCCTAATCACCATGTTTTGTGGGGGGAGGCTTGGATTTCCCTGCTTCTTTTCATTGCCTCCCCTTGGCTAGTTTAAATGCTTGCCAATGAAGCATTCAAACCTCTCACCTAGGATCCTGGTTCCCCCTGGACAGATGCAGACCATTGCACCAGTATGGGTCTGCATCCTCCAAGTGGCTCCCCAGTCCAGTGAAGCCAAACCCTGAGCTCCACACCAGTTTTTCAACCACTCATTGAATTCCCTGATGAGAAGTGCCCTAGCATCTCCCTTGCCATAGACAGGCAGCACCTCCGAGAAGGTTACCGTATGCGCTACTTGTCTAAGGCCCCTTCCCAACTCTACAAACAGATTCCACCCCCCTCCCATGCGGAGACTGGAGGTCGTGAGGGCTAGCTCTGTAGCCCTCCCTGCACTGCAGCAGCCCGAAGAGAAGCTCACCCTGATTCCACCCCCTCCCCCACGGAGACTGGAGGTCATGAGGGCTAGCTCTGTAGCCCTCCCTGCACTGCAGCAGCCTGAAGAGAAGCTCGCCCAGATTCCACCCCCTCCCCCGCGGAGACTGGAGGTCGTGAGGGCTAGCTCTGTAGCCCTTCCTGCACCACAGCAGCCCAAAGAGAAGCTCGCCCAGGTAAATTCTCCCTCACAGCAGGCAGCAGTCGCGAACGTTTGAGCAGCTGGTGCATTTTCTCTGCTTCGGCCACAAGCTCCACTACTCGCAACTCGCAGCCCGAATTGCCGCAGACAACTTGCACTAAAAGGTGCTCCAGAGGCTGAATCAGACCTGAACTTGTATTTTTTGTGCCTGATTCCTCAGTGTTAAATAGAGCCTGCACCTAACTCTGTAATTTTGCCTGTGTTATGTGTAGGATTTAGAGTCTCTGCAAACTGTGCAATCTGTGTTAAGCTGAAGCTGCCCTTGTTTAAAACTCTCAATTTGGGGACTGCCCTTGTGTTCAACTGAAGCTACCCTTGTTTAAAACTCTCATTTTGGGGACTGCCCTTGTTTAAAACTCTCATCTTGGGGACTGCTTTAGTAAAATTGGAAGGGGTTTCCGCAGTGTGCAGACATCTGCTAGCCCTGCTTGAAACCTCCTTAGTAGCCTGCCATTTTGATCGGAGTGTCTTCTGGTTGCCCTGAACTCATTCGCCCCGCTCTCCACAGACTAGCCACTGCCCTCCCCCAACAGTTAATCTCATCTCCCACTGCAGCCTATTTAACCCCCCCTCTACCTTTTCCAGCAGATTCCACCCCCTCCCCGGAGACTGGAGGTTGTGAGGGCTAGCTCTGTAGCCCTCCTGCACCACAGCAGCCCGAAGAGAAGCTCGCCCAGGTAAATTCTCCCTCACAGCAGGCAGCAGTCGCGAACGTTTGAGCAGCTGGCGCCTTTTCTCTGCTTCAGCCACAAGCTCCACTACTCGCAACTCGCAGCCCGAATTGCCGCAGACAACTTGCACTAAAAGGTGCTCCAGAGGCTTAGCCCCGCCGAAACACTACACGTTCGGCTCCCCACTGCCCCCACCACCACCCTTGCTCGGCAGTCAAATTTATAGCTACTTTAAGTCAGGTGACTATCGAAAATAACCTATCAGCCCAGTTTTCCAGCAGCACGTTATACTAACCGAACACTAGTGGCCACTGTTATTCAAGCCTCTCTCTTTTCTATATTTTCTATGGAATCCCTTCTATTTGTAACCCTCCTGATTTCCAGGTTCTTTCACCTTGCTCTTCATCCCCCCCAGATGCACCAATACATATCCACCACAACTATAACTCTTTTCCTCCAGCTTCTTATGAATACTACAGATCCAGTTCCCTCAACACCACTCCCCCCTGCCAAATTGTCTCAGACTGCCTATACACACACACGATCTCACTCAACCTTTCACTCTCTCCTGGAAAGCATTGTACCTCAGCTCTCCTGCTCTTCAGACCACAACCCCGCACCACCTACACAAGCCCATCTACCATTCCCCACATGTCCCTTTCCCTTCTTTGCAGCACCCTCCCTAGCCTCCCAGTTCCCACCACCAACGCAAAAAAGCCCTACACCCTACCAATCCCAGCGTCGCTCATCCAAACTCTGCAGGTTGACCCTCCTGCGGATCACTTTCCTACTTCTTTTATTATCTGGCAACATCCACCCCAACCCAGGCCCACCCTGCACTAAGGCCTATTCAAATAAAATGCACGGGAGTTTGCTGTTAGCCTCCCTAAATATCTGCAGCCTACCTAAAAAACACACCCCTCTCCAAGGCTGGATTGCCCAGCATGCACCTGACATTCTTGCCCTCACTGAGACCTGGCTCACAGAAAAAATTCCCAATGGTGCTGTCTCCCTCTGTAATTATGCCATCTTCCGGGCAGATAGGACTGGCAAATGTGGCGGTGGCTGTGCAATCTTTGTTAAATCCTTGCTCAATGCCATTCTAGTACATACCCCTGCACCTAAATTTGGAGCCCAAACTCTAACAGTCAAACTCGTGCTGGGTACCAAAACTCTCCATATCATTGCAGCCTACATCCCCCCTAGGAACCAAAAAATTGTGTTTGATTCCATCCTCCAGGTAATTTCCCACCTACCTAATACTAGTGAAATCATCCTTATGGGTGACTTCAATGTCAACTGGCTATCCCCAGCCTCTTCCAGCTTCAAAGATGCTGCTCTGGCATATGATTTTACCCAGCTTGTCACCTGCCCAACCAGAAGGGACAATCGAACCAGTACTTCTACCCTCTTAGACCTCATCTTTACCAACAGGCCACGTAATCTCTCCCAAGCCACTGTTCTCCCCGACGCTATTACTGACCACTCTCCGGTTACTTGCCGGTGGTCGGGTAAAGTCCTCCCATCCCCCCTATAATCTCCTGGCAGTGAAGGCTTAAAAGAGGAGGCCTTGAGCGCCTTAGAGCCCATCTATCCAACAGCAACTGGCTCCCCATATATAACACGCAGTCAGTTGACCAAGCACTCGCCCACTTTATAACCACCGTCAACAAAGCCTGTGATTTATTGGTCCCCTCTCAATGATAGTGGTGAAAACCAGATCCACCCCCTGGATCACACCCTCACTTCTTAAACTGCTTCAACAAAGGGACAACCTATGGCACAAGGCCCTGGATTCTCAACACACCCAGGATAGACAACTATACCGGGAGGCACGCAATAAATGTACCTGGGCCTTGCGGCAGGCTAAAGCTAACTTCTATCAACAAACCCTTACCTCCTCCTGGGGAGATAGCAAAAAATTCTGGAGCAATATAAGAGAACTCAGTGGTAGAACCAGCTCCCCTTCCCCTACCCAACTCAATCTAAACGGGGTTGTCACACAGGATCCTGCCACCATCGCTGAAACTCTTAACTCTGCCTTCTCTGACCTCTCCCATATTCTCCCCCCTAACTTCTTCCATCCGCCATCACCCCCCACTCCCCCACAAAACCCATGTAATGCCAACCCGCCTCCCTTTCGGCTTCGTGTCATCCCCTGCAGTGAGGCTAAACTCTACATTTCCAAAGCAATAGCCAATATCCGTTACAGCAATGACTCCCTTGATCTGAAACTCATTCGGCTTACCCTGGATGTCACACTACCTCACCTTACAAAAATCCTCAACCTTTCGCTATGCCTTGGCCAGTTCCCCACGACTTGGAAGCAAGCCATAATCACCCCCATCCTGAAGAGTGGTGACCCCACTAACTCCAACAACTATAGACCTATATCAATACTCCCACCACTCTCCAAAGCCCTGGAAAAAATTGTCGCAGACTAGATAACTGAACACCTTACAAAACACAACCTTCTCAGCCAGGAACAGCATGGTTTCCAGACTGGCCACAGTACAGTCACCGCTCTGTGCGAGTTCACCTCGTTCATCCACGAGGCCCTTGACCACGGCTCAATCGCTGGAGCGATCTTTGTGGATCTGACCAAGGTGTTCGACACTGTCAGTCATGAGCTTCTGCTCTGTGTCCTTCCACAGCTAAACGTGGTCCCTGAGGCATCCACCTGGTTCAAGGACTACCTTTCAGGACGGTCTCAACAAGTCCGAGTTAACACCACCATCTCCACCTCCAAAACAGTCTGCTCTGGGGTCCCACAGGGATCAATACTTGGCCCCCTACTATTCACCCTCTTTTTAAACTCGCTCCCTAAGGCATGTAGTGGTCATCTTCTACTCTACGCTGATGATGCGGTACTGTACTGGAAGCACCCTCAACAGAGCGCCCTCCAACTGTCCTTGCAGGGTTTTTTCTGGGAGCTAGAGAATTGGTTCGCAGACCACCGCCTGATCATCAACTATAAAAAAATGAAGTCTATGATCTTTGCCCATCGCCAAAGCCCACATAGTCAGTCTGCACTCCTAATTAAAAACTCACTTGGTATCCCTCTGGAACATGTTACAAACTTTAAATACCTGGGCATCACATCAGACACCTCCCTCTCCTACCATAGGCACATCCAACTTCTTTTCTCCGCTGTCTACTTCAGGGTGGGCATCCTCTACCGACTCAAACACTGCCTGCCCACACAGGCTATGCAACTCGCTGTCACATCCTCCATCCTCTCCCTCATTGACTATGGGATAGTTATATATGGCTCTGCTGAACCCTCCACACTAAGTGGTTTAAACGTTGCCTTGAATAAAGCTTGCCACTTAGTTACAGGTTGTGACAGACTTACCCACTCTCGACCTCTACACTTTGTCTGGTTGGCTAAATCTCCAACAAAGACTAAAGTACCACCCCGCATCCTGGCTAAAAGATACATCTCCAGATAGCCCAATGGCCTACTCCCTTATCTGTGCAGCCCCACAGGCACAACACAAGACTCACAGCTAACCCAACATTCCAAGTCCCCCTCTGTAGAACATCCCTAGGGCAAAGATCCTTCCGCTACCAGGCCCCTTGCTGGCTCAATGCGCTACCTCCTCCACTCACCCTGACCCACAGTGTCTCACTGTTCAAGATGGGACTCAAAGCCCATCTGCTTCAGAGTGCAAAATGTGTCTGTAGCTAACGATGCCTACCCAACTGTGCTACCTCACCCCCCACCTCTCCTGACACAGGGTCTCTATTGACCCCATGAATCTGCCACCGACTTGTCTCTGTCTAAAGGTTTACAAGAATGCTACTTACTACCTCACTGTTTTCTAAAGTTTAAGCCTGGACTGCTTGGTCAGTACATGTGACTGTAAATACTGCCTGTTCATGTTTCGTGTATGTTCTGTATTTGTTTACCCTCCACCCCCTGTAATCCGATGTGGAGCCTTTGCAAAAGAGTCTGTGACTCAAAGGTTTGTAATTCCGATTGTACTCAATAAACAATAAACAATAAATAAATAAACGATAAACAAACTCCGCTTGCACTGCTCTGATCCCATTCCTAGCCAGGTCATTTGTCCCTAGGTGGACAATGACATCCAGCTCCTTCCCTTGTGCAGCTCCTCCCATGATCCTGAGGATTCGCTTCCTGTCCCTCCAAGCCGTGGTGCCAGGAAGGCACCTTACCTCCCTCTCCCCTTCCTCCCCCCAATGATTGAGTCCCCCACCAGGAGTTGTTTCCTTCCCCTGTGGGGTCCCATGCCACCCTCCTTTGGGTCTCCTTTGTGAAGGTTCCCAGCATCCTCCTTGATCTCCACTGCAGGTGCCTCCATAGAGGAACCACTGTCCACTAAAAGAGCGAATGAATTGTGGACAGGTACAGCTGGAGGGATGCAACTCTGTTCCACCACCCTTTCCCTCCTTGAGCCCACCCTGGTCCAGCCCTCCTCTTTCTTGGCAACTTCTGAGGTAGTGGCATTGGCCCTGGTGGTCTCTGGGTGGGGGAGGAGGTTTCACGAATCCTAGCCGGGTCAGCCTGGAGACGGGCAACCTCCTCTCCCAGACCAGAGAGGTGCCTGCAAATAGGGCAGCATCACAGCCTCCAGATTGTCTCCCGGAACACTGCCGCTCCACAGCCATTGCACTGCACCACTCCTATCATGTCTTATTTTGTGTCCCCTCTACTGTTTCTCTGGATGCTTACTCTCTCCTCTCCTTACAATTCTCACCCTTCCTGTTCTGGGACAGCAACTTCCTATCTTCTTCAGTAGCCTCCTTCTTCAATATCAAACCACCAGCAGCTGGGGGGGAGAGTGAGCTACTTTTTCTACTTTAGGGTTGACAAAACCAATGTTTCTCTATGATCCTTTCCTTCCTACTGCCAAGCAGGAAGTTCCTGTTGACAGTCAAATCCAGTGACTATAAAAGTAGAACTGGCTTTGGTGGGATGGAGGGCAATTAGTAAGAAAAAATGCTAGCAACAGGAAGTTGTAATTTGACTCACCTGCTTTTACAGTGTCTAAACCACACCCCCAGATAAGCTCTCTTTACTCCTACTGGTTTAGCAAAGTCAGCTGATACAGTACCTTTCACTGCACAGAATACACACTGACCTTCTTTCTTTTCTTTCTTTTTTTAACCCCAAATACGTCCCCTTCTACTTCTAATAAAGTTATCTGTCTACTTAATATTAACAGACACTGACTCCTGCTGAGATATACATTTTAAATTAAGAAGAAAATGTAGCTTCTTTTAGTTAGCTGCTTTCTGCTCTACAAGCAAGGCTAGTAACATTGTGTGCGCTATGTGCGGAAACACATTTTGGGTGAGATTTGAAAAATGACAGCTGTACTACTCATAAGGAGGTGTGGTAAAATGGTAACTTTGATGTGTATCTCTGGCATGTTTGGACATTTTTTCACCAAATTTTCAACATGGGGTTTTTGGGACCCCACCTCATGAATTCTGTCACTGTCATTTTGTTAATCGGCCCTGAAAGGTGATTTTGCGGTCACTGCGTGGAACCACCTTTTGGGACTGATTTAGAATAACAGTGCCACAGTTCATGGTGAGGCCTCAAAAACCCTATGTTGAAAATTAGGTGAAAATCCCAAAATAAGTGTTTACAAGCATGTGTTGCGCTGTTCCTATGCACACTTGTAAGTTCACAAATTTTCAAAATTTTCACTCCAGATTTTCAACATTACCATTTACCACACCTCCTTTTGAGTAGTACAGCTGTCATTTTCAAATCTCACCCAAAATGTGTCTTCATAGCTTATTACCTATTTAGGGCCAGTGCTAAATCAATTTTCGGGACAGATTAAGACAATCACAGTGACACTGTTCATGAGCAAAGGTGCTAAAATGGCTATGTTAAAAATTTGGTGAAAAAAGTCCATGAAATGACTGTTACAAGCAACCATTGCGCAGTTTTCATGCACCCGCGTAAGTTCATGCATTTCTAATATTTTCAGTCCAGATTTTCACCACTGGCATTTTCCACACTTCTTTATGAACAGTACAACTGACATTTTTCACACCATGGCCAAAATGTGTTTTCACACTTCCAGCGCAGAAATGCTTGGTCGCTGTGGGAAATCACTGATCGGGACAGATTAAGAAAATCAAAGTGGGGAGTCACGTGATGCAGTGCTCTTGCTAGCTGCACTCTCTGAGAGCTCTGCCTTACCCCTGTCCAAATATACTATTTTTTTATTTACCAGTGGTGTATCGGCGCTCAAGAGGGGACTAATTGCTGTTTGGAGACAGCAGAGAAGCTGGTGGGGGCACGGATGGAAGAAGAAATGCCAAAAGCAGTGCCTAAACATACCCCTCCAGCAACCCCCGAAAAGGCCCCGAAGAAGCCACGGGCCGCGCCGTTACAACCGGCCCAACCTACCTACCATGGCAGTGATGGGGAGGAATTGCTAACCGCGGCAAGGTTTCTAGAGGAATTCAGACCATTTAAAGCAGAAATGGTAGAAATGGCTACCGAAATCAAAAATATTACCTCCACTCTGGAAGACCTGAGCAGGAAAATATCAGACAACGAGGCGCGGGTCAGATCTTTGGAAAATCGTGCAGACAAGGTCGACCCCATGATTGTCAAATTAAATCAACGTATCTCCAGTCTGGATTCGAAAGTGGAAGACCTCGAGGGCAGAAGTAGAAGAAATAACGTGGTTGTGATCGGCCTGCCTGAAAGGGAAGAAGGAAATGACCCGGTGAAGTTTTTTTAAAAATTCGTTGAGAAGATAGCAGGCCCCTCGCCCTGTGGCCCCTGCTATATTATCGAAAGAGCGCACCGAGCCCTCCGACCTATGCCACTGCAAGGGGCACCTCCTCGTATCTTCATGGCCATGTTTCTGAACTATCAGGAGAGACAGATTTTCCTGCAGAAAGCTAGAGAAGCTAAGATCCTGCAATGGGAAGGGGCGAACCTAAGGATTACCCAAGATCTACAGCTGTCGGTACGGCAGTGAAGAGCAGCCTTTCATCCCCTTGTTTCTAAGATAATTGCAGTGGGTATCAAGTTTAAAATGGTATACCCGGCTGTGCTGCATGTCTACATCTCAGATTCTTGGAAGAAGTTTGAAGACCTGGACAAGGCCTCAGCTGCACTCCAGCTCGCACTACCCACTCTTTTTAAAGCCAAGTAAGGGCTCAGCTTTCCTTTTCATAGACTTTTCTTGTTGTTGTTGAGTAATGTTTGGAACTCTTACTGGTGGTATTTTTGAATATATGGATGGCCTGTCTCGACGTGACATACAGCGATGTTAATGTGGAACTGAATATACACATGCTTAATTTCTCGGTGGTCCCCCCCGGATAATTGCGATTCTCCAAATGTGGGCACTTGTCTGTGTATAGACGACCTCTTCGCAGTCACCTAGTCTGGAGCTAACTGAATCCCCTATGCCTCTTGATATGGGTCTGGCTTTGCCGTTGCGTTACGAGGTATTTAAGTCCCTCAACTTTCATTCAGAAGATATGGGAATGGCCTCTTCTAAGCTATTCATGGCAGCTATGTAGGGAATACATGTGTGCTGGCGGAACTTCTTAAGGATCCTGGTAGTATCCAAGAGAGCTCTGCAAACACGGAGTAATGGCAACTTTAACTATGCAAAAAACGAAACGAGGAGACTGTTGGTTCTACGATTGCTTGGAGTGCACTGCCTATATTGTGGTTTCCGCAAGAAGATGTCCATAAGTGAGGCATATAGGTGTGGAGCTGGTGCTGTATATGAATAGGATGCCGGAATATCGCTTTAATGTTATGATGTAACCGGGGGGCCCCAGGATTATGAAACTGTAAATTGGAAAGGATGCTCTCATACCCAATGCGGATTATTGTAGTCTAATAATGTTGGAGCCCGGTTGTTCTCGAGGCTCAGATTGGCTTGAAATCGTATTGGGATCTTTGGGAGGTAACGATGGGGCTAATCATTCCCCCTTTTAGGAGTACATTAAAAAGACGTTAGGTTAATTTGGTTAGAGGGTACGTAGGTAAGAACCGGTGTGGTTTTAGTTTGGAACCCTCTAGAAGTAGGTCTTTAGTAATTAATACAAGTTGGTTGATGCTTTACTGTATAGTGAAAACCCAAAGTTGGGCAATATTCTGACCGAGGGAATGGGCAGGGGGATGGCAGAGAGGGAGAGCACACAGCGATGCGAGCTGCCATCATGGACCGTGAAGATGTGGGAGGGGGTGGGGAGGATAGTAGGGGACTGAGATTAGGAGGGGGATATTTTACTTGTGGGTTTTACTTGGGCGGGACCAATGGGGAGGTGGGAGCACAAGTCTCTACGATTGGTGGCAGAAGACATGGGATAGGGAGGAACAGATCACTGTTCGAGTTTGACATACAGGATCATGGCGTCACATGGGGTGATTAAACTTGTAAGCTGGAATGTCAAAGGTGCACGACAGAAATCTAAACAGTATAGTATATTGAAGCACTTAGAGGTGGTAAAAGCAGACATAGCATTTTTACAAGAGACACATTTACTTCAAATGGAGAGTAACTCCATGAGGCGTCTACAAATAGGGACGTTTTTTTCATCACAAGGTAACACGCAAAGCCGAGGTGTTATGGTGCTTATGCGTAGATCCGTCCCCTTTACCCCTCTTCAGGTTATTCAGGACAATGAGGGCAGATATGTTCTTGTCAGAGGTAAACTACAAAATATGAAAGTTCTGCTTGGTTCTGTTTATGGTCCCAACACTGAAACCCAAAGGTTTTTTGTAAAATTCCTGGAAACCTTAACTCCTTTTCTACAGATCCCCATTATGCTAGGAGGCGGCCTAAATCTTGTTTTAGACCCTTTAATGGACAGATCCAGAAAACCTATTTCGGCTTTCTCACTGGCCCAATGGGCCCTGGGAGAATTGCTGGACCAGCTTGGCCTAGCAGACGTCTGGAGAATTGTTCACCCGAAATCTCGGGAATACACGTTCACTTCTCAAGTTCACGGTACAGCATCCCGTATTGATTATATATTACTCTCTCGCACTCTCCTCCCTGGAGTGCTGGACACAGAAATTGTGTCTGGACCCCCTTCGGACCATGCAGTGGTGGCGGTGTCAATTTCCTTCTCTTCCCTTCCTAAGAAGGGCAATAGGTGGAGGATAAACAACCAGATATTGCGTAACCCCAAAACAGTTAAATATATTTCAATGCAAATAGAAGAATTTATAACTAATAATTTGAAAGACAATATCAGACCCAATATGGTATGGGGAGTGCTCAAAGCTTTCATGAGAGGTATACTAATCGGACAAGCAGCTAAAAGGAGGAGGGAAAGGGTGCAAATTATGTCCGAGTTACTGAATCGAATAAGAAGCAGAGAAACTAACTTGACCCCACAGTCCTCAGAAAACGAGAAGCTTGAGCTTATTAAACTGAGAGACCTTTATTCGAAATTGCTCGGGGAACAAGCGGAGTTAGCGTTAATTAAAACTAAGGCTAACTACCTTGATCAGGGGGAAAGGCGGGTAGGCTCCTCGCCAGATGTATCAAACAGTTAGAATCTTCTCGAATAATCTCAGAGATTCAATCCAGGGTGGATGGCCAAGTGAAAACCATGCCTGGGGAGATAGCACAGGAATTCAGATATTATTTTAAATCCCTGTATGGCAATATGGCGAACCCCCCCACTGAAAGGGAGATACTCACCTTCCTAGGAGGTTTGGAGCTCCCCTCACTGACTGAATCCCAACAAGTACAGTTGATGGCTGATATCACTCAAAATGAGATCGAATTGATTATTCAGAGTCTCCCATTAGATAAAACACCGGGGCCGGATGGGTTCTCGTCAAATTTTTATAAAAAATTCTCCAAACAATTATCCCCAATACTCCTTATGTTATTCAGACACATTCTAAGTCATCAGACACGGGATCAATCGCTGTTTGAAGCGCTTATAGTTTTAATTCCAAAGCAAGACAAACCCCCTGAACAACCAGCTAGCTATAGACCTATTTCCTTGCTTAATTATGATGTCAAAATCTTAGCTAAATTACTGGCGGACCGTATAAGTCGGGTACTACCTGGCCTTATTGGCGCAGAACAGGTCGGCTTTATGAAGGACAGGTCCGCCGCTGATCACCTTAGAACCCTGGCCCATGCCTTTTCGGTGTCCGAAGAGAGTAGTTCCACTATGGCCCTGCTGTCTCTGGACGCCGAGAAGGCTTTTGATAGAGTTCATTGGGGTTTCCTGTTAACTACAATGGGGAAGTTTGGATTTCCAGATCCATTCTTAAAATGGGTTGGCTCCCTTTACTTAAACCCTAAAGCAAGGGTTAGTTGTAATGGGGCCACCTCGGACCCCTTTACCCTGTATGTAGGTACTAGACAGGGTTGCCCTTTGTCCCCTCTCCTTTTTAATATATACCTGGAACCCCTTATCAGAGCAATAGTGCATAAACAAGAAATAAATGGTATTAGAATTCTAGACTATACTGTTAAAGTAACAGCATATGCAGATGATCTTCTGGTATATGTTTCCAACCTGAGGACGTCTATCCCGGCTCTTCTGGAAATTATTCAGGAATACAGTCGTCTGGCCAACTACAAACTAAATTTAGATAAATCCGTGGTATATCCCCTTAGTAAAATCCTCTTTAGGCAGGAAATGACTGAATTTGGCTTGGCCTGGAAATCGGACTCCATAAAATACCTGGGTCTTACCCTGACGAAGAGTATGACTAGGATAAGCCAGCTAAATCTGGACTCCCTGGTGTGTACCATTGAACTGGATTTGGAAAGATGGGCACGGCTTCCAATTTCATTATGGGGGAGGATAAATTTAATTAAAATGAATGTTTTCCCCCGGTTGTTTTATCCCCTTAGCATGTTGAATGTTTGGATGCCACTTTCGTGGTTTAGAAAACTCCACAGAATTATAGCTAACTTCGTGTGGGGATATAAGAAAGCTCGAATGGCCTACCATAAGTTGGCTGCACCCAAATCACTGGGAGGGTTAAGACTGCCATATTTTGCCCTTTACTTCTGGGCAGGCCATGCTAATAAATACCTTAGGTGGGTAAAGGGTACGGACTTTCCAACACAGTCATCGTATACACCTTTATGGTTACAAATTGAGCTGGCCCTCATTCAGAAACAAGGTTTGATGCCTGAGGCCTTGCTCTATCTTACTTCGAAACTCCTCCCTCCCCCATTACGTAGCTCCCCGATAGGGATTTCAGTGAGAATTCACATGCAGCTTTGTGGTTTCCTTAAGTATGATTATCTCAGGGATTGGGTGCAGCCTATTTGGGGCAATCTGCGTTTTCTAATTGATAACAAACTTCTCAGCCCCACATGGTTGGCCCTGCCCGGTGCATACCGTTTGAAAGACTTTCTTTACCTGATGGCGAGGTACTCTCCTCCTCTGAAATTCTGAATAAATTTGGAATGTCCACCACGGCAGTTTTTAAAGTGTATCAGCTCCGACATCTCCTGCTCAGCAAGATGGGTATGATGGCAATTCAGATTCCGAAAGTAGAATTTTATGAAGCCCTGGGGCCATTTGTGGGCCTTTCCCATGCAATTTCCAAAGTATACACAGTATTATTTGGGTGGGTCTACTCCCAGAACCTGGTTCAATGCACATATTGGGCCTCAGTGTTTCCTAATGAGGAACTCAATTGGAATGTCCTATGGCAGAACTGTCACAGATTTCTCCTACAAGATCGGTTAAGACTGATACAGTTTAAAATTCTCCATAATATTTACTATTCCCTGCAAAAACTTGCTAGATTAAAAATAGTAACAGAATCTACATGCAACAGGTGTCATGCAGGGGTCGGGGATTTGATGCACATTTTCTGGAACTGTCCGAAGATAACCCCGTTATGGACCGAGATTAAAAATAGAGTCGACCCAATGCTGGGACTGGAGGACCTTTTTACTCCTGAAATATGCTTGCTGGGAGATGTCTCTCATATCCCCGTCAGGAGTAGGAGGTTCCACATGGTTTTAATTGTGGCCACTCTTAAGAAAATTGTCCTCAGACACTGGAAGGACTCTGTCGTGCTAAGCTATATGGAATGGCTAGAGGAATTACTTGCCAGCTTGAGGGTTGAGAGAATGATAGCTACCCTTCAGAATAAACTTCCTAGGTTTAATAAGATCTAGGGTCCCTTTTACGCTATTTATTCACTATAGGTGTTCATAGATCCTCTGAGGATCGTAGGTGTGCAGTTTCGTTAGGCTTGTGCTGGGGGCAAAGGGTGGGGAGGAAGGGGAAGGTTGTTTTTTTTTTTTTTATTTAGGGGGGGTGTTACAGAGGATGCATTCTACTACATGTTACCATACGTATGAGTGTATTTGTACATGTTTGTACTTGATGTTTTTGGATTTACTCTCTGTAACCAAAAATGTAATAAAAACTTAATGGAAAAAAAAAAAGAAAATCAAAGTGACACTGTTCATGAGCGGAGGTTCCAACATGCCTGTGTTGACAATCTGCTGTAAAAAATCCCCAAACTAACTGTATTACGGGGGTGCGTTTCGCAGTTTCTACGCACACTCATGACTTCACCATTTTTTTTAATATTTTCACTGCAGATTTTCAGCATTGCCTCTTTTTGCACCTCCCAATGAACAGTACAGCTGTCATTTTTCACATGCTGTTCGAAATGTGTTTTCGCACCTGTGGTGCCAAATAGCGTAGTCGCTGTGCAAAATCACTTGTTGGCTAACAAACTGATATTGCCACTGTTCATAAGGTGGGGGTCACAAAAACCCATGCTGAAAATTTGAAGTGAAAATGCCAATGAACACCTGAGGCATTAAGGTTTCCAACCATAATGCCCCACCCTGTACAGACTGACAGGCATCAGGGTGTGACTTGGGATTCTCGCTTGTAATGCTCATACCATTCCACACCCTGCAGCCATTGAGAGGCATCGAGGTGTGCCTTGGACTCTTCGGCCCCAAAGTTCACCCCATTCTCCTATACAGCACCCATCTCACCATATTTCCTGATGGAATTGGGTGAGCATAAGGGCCAAAAACCCCAAGGCACACTGTGATACTTGGTGTTTGAAGCATAGGGTGTGCTGAAATGGCATAGCCATTATGTC
The DNA here is from genome assembly GCA_016271365.2 of Neoceratodus forsteri. Lineage (NCBI taxonomy): Eukaryota > Metazoa > Chordata > Ceratodontiformes > Ceratodontidae > Neoceratodus > Neoceratodus forsteri. Next base: position 215,907,043 of record CM028134.1, read on the forward strand.
TGACAACCCAAAGGCACACCCCAATGCCTGTTAGTCTCTGCAGGGTGGTGGTTGGGTTGGCTTCAGTTCAATACTTCACTGCCATTCCTTTTATGCAGCTCTCTAACTCCTACACTACCAGTGCCAATGCCCGCAGGCAAACATTCGGCATTGACAAATGCTTGCAGATTCAGCACCTCTGTAGACAGCTCCTGGACAACCATGACAAGCTGCTTGCCCTGAGGAAAGATTGTCAGCTGTTCTTTCACCAGTGGCAGCTTTCTCTTCACTTGAGACAGATCATGGTTCAGTTGCATCCTGTGAGCCCATGGCTGTCCGTGCCAATCACTGTAGCTGCCATGGCTGTGCTGTTCTGAAATATATGGCAGGCAAATAATGATTGCTACATTTTTAGCTCTCATTGCAGCTAAGTTTTGCAATAGATTTCTAAAGACTACTATTTACAGAGCATCAGGCAGACTTGGATCTGTTTGATTACTTGTCTTGAAATGGTGTTTGAGGCATTGTGGTTGTTTCCCTGGGCTGTTTACATTCAAAAACATAGACTTTGACAGCAGATAAGGACCTCTTGGCCCACTCAGTCTGCCCATTTTCCTACCTAATGGATAAGTTGCAGATCCTAGTTAACCAACAGCCTACTTCCTCCTACCCCAACCCCCTAGAATTGCCTTATGACTGTCACATGCATTCTTGAATTATCCCACTGTTTTTCACTCCACAACCTCCTCAGAAAGGCCATTCTATGCATCCACAACCATCTCTGTGAAAAAATGCTTCCTCACATTACCTCTGAGACGTCCTCCCACTATCTTCAAATTGTGCCCCCTTGTTCTTGCACACCTCTTTTTCTGAAAGATGCTACCCTCTTGGACTTGAGAAATTCCCTTGAGGTACTTGGAAGTTTCGATCATGTCCCCCTTTCCCTCCTTTCCTCAAGTCTATACATATTAAGCTCCCTAAGTCTCTCTTCATATGTCTTCTGGTGCAGACCCTGCACCATTTAATTTGCCCTCCTCTGGACTGCCTCTGTTCTGTCTATATCTTTGCTGAGATTAGGACCCAAGACCTGCATGCAGTACTCCAGATGGGGCCAGTGCAGCTATGGGTGGGAGGGACCACTGTACCACCTGAAGCTGGACCAGGTGACAGGTGGGATAGTGCTGTGGGCTGCCTGGGGGTGGTGCATGGACTGGCAGGGTGTGCAGGCTGCTGTGCTGCTGTCTGCAGTATGGCAGCCTGCCTGTAGGTGGCCACCCACATAAGTCTGGTGGAACAAGACTTATCTTTTGGAGCCGCATCCCCAGAATTGCCCTGGGGATGCACCTCTGACTGGGGCTGTGAATGGGGCTGCACCAGGTATGCATGGGCATGCCCCCTTCAACACCCCTCCAGATGCACCGCACATCATTACTGGCATTTTGCGGTGCATCTGCTATGTGCTGGTGCATTGGGGCTGCTCTGGTGCATTGGACCCCTTTGTGAATCACTTTTTGGCGCGTGTCAGGGATGCACCAGTGCATCCCTTTTGTGAATCATGCCCATGAATTTTAATATACAGTGAACAGATTTACAATTTCTAAAACATATTTGGAGAGAATAACCCAGTCTTATTAAACAATATTAACTATGATGTTGGTGTTTGGCACTCTTAGGGAAACAGCACAGTGGGTGAGATTCAAATCTGGCTGCATCTTAGCTGATAATACAGACATTCTGGAGTAGCTGGCCATTGCACTCCGAGCGTATGGTTTGAAGATCGTGCACAAAATCAGACACTATGCTGGTGACCAGGTTTGTACTCTGAGCACAAGATGTAGAGAGGAAATTCTCCAACATCTCCATACCTCAAAAGATAACTGAAGCTGCCACAATAAAAATATGTAGTGGTTAAAATAATTAAACTGCTACAATATGGCTCATTTGAAGGTTATTTGAATGGATTCAGAGTGCAGTGTTGACAATGAAAGATAAAAAATGGCAAATAAATGGTTCACAATAATAAGAAATGGAAAAAGAATGGTTCAGAATAAACTGCTCAAAAAGATGGGTCATTTGAAGAGTATATGAAGGAATATCAGGAGCAGAAAATGAAGGGTAAAGACAAAAAAGGGAAAATGAATGGCTGAATGGTACAAAACTGTGAAATGAAGGGATTTTGAGAATAAAACAACTGGAAATTCACCAGTATTTTTCGGTATGGGAAGTAAATTGAAAGCACAGTAGCCCACATTTTAAGGGCCTTAAACTAGAGCTGTGTTTTAGCCCTGTCATTTGGGGGCCAGGTGAGGATTGTTTGCCCTGATTGTTTGCGTTGGAGGCTCTGCTAGGTAATAGCTTAGAGGAGGGGCTAAGTGAGTCAGAGTTCTGAGTGCAGGTTGGTTTTGGTTTCCACTATAAAGACTCTCTCTCATTCAGGTTGCTGCCTTAAAAACAGAGTCTGTGTGTGTTACTCACAGACAGGACTTAAGGAGATTTTTTGAAACAAGATAAGTGGGGTACATTGTGAAGGAACTTGCTGAACTTGTGTTTTTCATTTGTCTGTAAAGTAAATTGAAAGCAGTAGCCCACATTATAAGGGCCTTAAACTAGAGCTGTGTTTTTGCCCTGTAGTTTGGAGGATAGGTAAGAATCGTTTGGCCTGATTGTTTGGCTTGGGGCCTCTGCTAGGTGATAACTTAAAAGCAATAGTGACAATTTAAAAAGAATAGCTTGGTGGTTCCTAAGGCAGTTCTCCCTCGCGGCTAGATGCAGGAGCATTGGAGGGCAGAACACAGGGTTTGGGTTCAACTGCTTTATTTTTCTCTGATTGGAATTGTTTTTTTTTTTTGCAGGGTATATTTTTACTGTTAAATTGTTGTGCAGATTATCTTGTTGAAATGAAGGATAGCACTCACTGGGGTGGTGGGTAAGAGCTGTAGCTGATTGTTTCTTGAGGGCATGGGCTTGGTCCCAGCCACCCTGCCCCTCACCCCAAGTGCATCATTTCCTTTATACCAGGGGTTCTGACATCACTTCCCCAAAAGGGCAAACGACATATACCTGTCATATCCTTAACTGCCCAGCACATCGCATAGGGGTACATGCATGCACATGCTCGCACACACTAACAAAAAAAAAATTAACCAGGAAGACAGAGAGAGAGATATGTGGGGAGTGGTGCAATGCACTGGCTATGGGGCAGCAGTCTTCTAGAAGACATTCTGGAGGCTGTGATGCTGCCCTGTTTGCAGGCACCTCTGTGGTCTGAGGGAGGAGGTTGCCCGTCTCCAGATCGACCTGGTGAGGATTTGGGAAGCCTCCTCCCCCACCCAGGGACCACCATGGTCATTGCTGCTGCCTCAAGGTTGCCAAGAAAGAGGAGTGGTTGGACCACAGTGGGCTCAGGGAGGATGAGGATGGTGGAACAGAGGTGCATTCCTCAAGTTGTACCTCTCCACAATTCATATGCCATTCTGGCTGAGCGGCTTTCCTCTATGGAGTCACCCACAGTGTAGACCAAGGAGGATGCTCGGAACCTCCACAAAGAAGACCCACATGAGGGTGGCATGGGACCCCACAGGGGAAGGAAGCAACTCCTGGTGGGGGACTCAATCTCTAGGGGGGTAGAACTGGGGGAGGGAGAGGAGAGGGAGGTAAGGTGCCTGCCTGGTGCCATGGCTTGAAAAGACAGGAAGCAAATCTTCAGGATTGTGGAAGCAGCAGCATGGGAGAGGGAGCTGGATGTCATTGTTCTCCTAGGGACAAATGACCTGGTTAGGAATGGGATTAGAACAGTGCAGGAGGAGCTTGTGGAGTTGGGGCGGGGCCTTAGACAAGTAGCATGCACGGTAACCTTCTCAGAGGTGCTGCCTGTCTATGGCATGGGTGAGGCTAAGGTACTCTGCATCATGGGATTCAATGAATAGTTGAAAAACTGGTGTAGAGCTCAGGGTTTTAGCTTCATTGGGGTCTGGGATTCCACCAGGAGGGATCTAGGCCTATACTGGTGTGATGGTTTGCATCTGTCCTGGAAAGGAACCAGGATTCTAGGTGATAGGTTTAAATGCTTCATTGGCAAGCATTTAAACTAACCAAGGAGGGAGGCATTGAAAAGGAGCAGGGAACTCCCAGCCCCCCCACATAAAACAGGGTAGATGGCAAAGTAAAAACCAAGGTAGAGAAGTCGATAGGGAGCAGGACAGGGGTAAATGGAGAAAAAGGGAAAGGCAGTAAGGACGGGGATGGGGGCTAAAAAGGGTAAGGACATCAAAAAATGGAGGGTGATAAGTACCAATGCCCATAGTCTGGGTAACAAGCTCCCTGAACTAGTGGCCTTGATGGAAGATGGACACCTGGATATCATGGCAGTCACAGAAACATACTACACAGAGAACCATGACTGGGATGTTACAATACCAGGGTACTCAATCTACAGGAGGGACTGGGAGGGTAAAAGAGGAGGAGGAGTACCTCACTACAAAAGGGGAAGGGATCAAAGCAATGGAACTAAAGGGTAAATAGGGGGAGGAGAGGAGGCATTGTGGGTCAACCTGAAGACAGGAAATGTCACCACAGTCTGCACAGGGGTTGTATACAGATTCCCATCTTAGAGGGAGGAAATGGACAAGGAAATGATAGACGGCATCCTTAGAATGGCAGAAAAACGGGAGATATTGTTGATGGGGGACCTTAATATGCCAGATGTTACTTGCTTAAACAGTATGATCCCTGACCACTCGGTCTATTCTGGGCTACTCACTGCTAAGGCAGGATTGTGCTAGCAGGGGAGGCAGAGTGGCCATTTATGTCCTTGCCTCCATCCAATATTCCATCATCTACACATCCTCTAGTCCTGAGACCCATGATGCCCTAGCTATTCAAGTGACCCTGCCCTTCACCCTCCCTATCTTCATAGCCAGCATTTACTGTTGCCAAATGTTCAACCTTCGATCACACTTGACTTCTTAACCTCCATCACATCTCTTTTCTGCTCTGGGAAACTATTCATACTAGGTGACTTCAATTTGAATTGGTTATCACTTAAAACTACCAAAACAAAACACGATATTGGCACCCTTAACCTCTCCCTATTGATATCGGAACCCACCTGTCCAAACCACAAGACACAACAACACTCCCTACTCGACTGGGCCCTTACCTCCCACCCCCACCGAGTCATCACCTCTGGCATCCTCCCAGATGCTCTCAATGACCACAAACTGATATTCATAGTTAGGAAAGTCCACCAACCTAAATCACCTCACAAAACCATGCAAGTACACTCTTTCAAGTCTCTCAACCTTGAACTCCTCCTGAGCAACCTTACCCTCTCTGATTGGTCCCCCTTTAACCTCCTTCCCCACAGCTGATAAAGTCCTTGCCTACTTTAAAGAAATCTTCCTTGTCAATTGGAATATCTTTGCCCCAGTCAAACAAACCAGAGTCAGAGGTAATCACTTACCTTGGATTACCCCTGAACTACTGGTCTGCCTCAGGGCTAGAGGTCAAGCCTGAAAGCATCATAAAGCACCCCAGCTTCCTAATGACCTCTCAGATTACCACATGCTCCAAAACGCTTGTACCAAGGCCACAAGGTTAACCAAGTCCGAATATTTTAAAACAGCCTTCATCATTAACATAAATTCCCCTTCCAAGTTCTGGAAGGTGGCCACACACTATTTACTCCCCATCTCACCCACGACCCCTGGTGCTTAAAGTAAATTACTCCCTAGTGGTCGACCCACCTGCCATAGCTGCAGAATTTAACTCCTATTATACCTCCTGTGCCACTGAGCTACTGAAATCCATCCCCTCCTACCCCACCTCCCCACCCTCTAAGGGACTGTCCCTCCCGCCACCCTCCCATCTCCTCCTCCTCTTCTTCTTCACCCCAGTTATCCCAAACGATGTCCTAAGTGCCCTCCTCACCATCAAAAGGTGCTTCCCCAGATGGCCTTGACCAAAAACTCCTCACTCTCATCACCCCTGCCATTGCCTATCCCCTCTCAATAATCCTAAATCTCTCATTCTCTACTGCCTCTGTCCCCTATCCATGAAAACATGCAGTGGTCCTCCCTCTGCCCAAAGGGGGTGACCCCTCATCCCCTGGCAACTATCTCTCCATTTCTCTCCTCCCTTCCCTTGCCAAGCTACAAGAGCACATTGTCCTTTCCCAGCTTACCACCTTTCTATCTGACACCTCCTTTTTCACCCCTTTCCAATCTGGATTCAGGAAAAAACACTCAACCACCACCTCTCTTCTATGGCTCACTGATTCTATCCTAACCAATATGGACAATAGCCAAATCACTTCTGCCATTTTTGTCGACCTGGCCAAAGCCTTCAACACTGTCTTCCACTCCCTTCTCCTTGACTCCCTTCTGACAGCTGGTCTGTCCCCCCCCTCCACCACTAACTGGTTCAAGGCCTACCAGTCAGGTCAAACCCAATCAGTTAAGATCTCAGATGTCATTTCCCCTTCCCTCCTAATTAGCACTGGTGTCCCCAGGGCTCTGTACTGGGGCTCCTCCTATTCTCATTTTCTTAAACGACCTTCCCTCTGTTTGCTTCCCCTCCTCCACTATACACATGTATGTGATGGTATGGTCCTGTATGCATCTGGCTCCTGTCATGCTCAGGTTACAACCAACTTGCAGCAAGACTTTGATAAGGTTCAGCTCTGGTTTGCTAACCATCAACATTTCCTCAACACCAAGAAGACTGTCTCCATGACCTTCGACACAAGGCAGAGACTCTCTAGGCTACCCTTCTTACCCACTTTCCACACCCTTGATGGGACTCTACTTGAGGACACATCCTCCTTCAGGTACATAGGTGTTTGGTTGGACCAACACCTAAACTTCTCTAGGCATATTGACGCCATCCTGAAAAAATTGCACCCCAAGCTTGATGCCCTGTTCAGGAACCGTATTTGTATCCCTCTTACTGCCAGGCGTGAACTTGTTCAGAAGATGATACTGCCCATTTTTTACTACTATGACATAGTCTATGGTGCTGCCCCCAAGTCCTCACTGGCCAGATTGGATACCATCTTCAATTCCTTCTGCCACTTTGCCCTGGATACTTCCTCTTGCACCCACCACTGTGATCTTTATCATGCACTATCCTTCCCCTCTCTTACAAATAGGCGACTCTACCACTGTGCTAAATTCACCTCCAAGTTCTGGCTGGGAGAGCTACCTGCCCACCTCTCCTCCTCATTCATAACACCCACCCTCCCACTCCCTTAGAGCAGCTGACTCCCACACCCTGTTGATCCCCCATAGATGTACCCTCATCAGCCAGTCTGGCTACTCTCACCGCCTCCCAAAAATTTGGAATTCGCTCCCCCCTCAAATCTGCCACTCATCCTCCTACTACTCCATCAAATCTGCCCTCAATAACTGCCTTGCACCTAGCTGCTCCTGCCATGATCCTCCCTAACTCCCCCCCAAGCCCAGGACAAACCCACTCCCCCATCAGTACTCTCATTTTGACTCCTTCCTACACCCTGTACCCCATCTCCACCCCCAAAGTCTCTTGCCGTCCTGTACCATTTGCAGGGTTTCTCTGCATCCTGAAAGGGCTCCTTCTGGGATTTTGGCCTCTCTCCTCTCTCACCTAAACCTCTCTTCTGCCCTTCCTCAAACCTTATCAGGCTCCTAAACATTCCAACACATACCCACCTTCACAGCCCAACAACCTGCTTCCCTCCCATCATGCCCCACTTCTGCCTTGTGCAGGCAGAGTGCTCAGCATACTGGAGGGGTCAGGCCCCCGCAATCCTCTCTCCTCTTCCCTTCTCCTTCCTTCCTTCCCTCCTCCATTGCCTGTCCCAACCCCTGAAGATTCTCTCAGCTCACCTAGGGTCTTAGATCCTGATAAGTCCTTACCTCTCTCCCCTCCTTTCTCTCTATTTACCCTCTCCACCACCCTCCTGCTTCCTCCACTACCTCACCCTAACGTTTGCCTAGTATCATCCCCCAGGGTCCTAGCTCTTGATAGCCCTTATCTCTCCCCCATCCACCCCCTCCACTGCCCTCCTATTTCATAAGCCCTTCCCTCTCTCCCCTTCCCTGTTTACTCCCTCCACTGCCCTCCTACCTCCTCCTTCATCTCACCTTAGTGCTTGCCTTGTACCATGCCCCTGGTAGGGTTCTCAACATCTGGTACTGTTCAGAACTGGTTAAGCCTCCCATTGCCTCTATCCTTCCCTCCCTCAACCCCCTACATTGCATCCATCACCCCCCACCCTGCCCTAATCAGCCGCTGGCTGGGTTCTCATTATCCTAAATACAGCAATTTTATAAGCCTCTCACCTCCCTTTACACTCCCCACTCTCCCCCCATCTTCCTCCATTTATTAGCCTTAGTTTGGGCTAACCTTAATCTATTGCATTTCTGAGAAATTTGCACTTCTGTTCTACCCTAGCTAACTTGTACTATCCATGTTACTCCCTCTTATTCCTGAGCTTCCCTTAGTTCAAACTTCTTACATCTCCATTCAGCCAATTCAAGCTGCTGTACTCATTAGTGTCCCTTAGAGTTTGCCATTATGTTATCTTTGTGCTATTGTATTTACCAAGTTCTACACTGAAATAATAGTACCTATCTAGTTCTAAACAGTTAGCAGTCCACTATTTCATTGCTCCATTACAGTATGCTCACTTCCACTTGAATGTAATCATATGTAAACCTTTGTTAGTGCTCCATATCTCTGTATACTTCCTCATGTTCCCCTTCCCCCCAGGTTGCACTGGGAGATGAGCAACCTGTTGCTCAGTGTGCCTTCCTGGTGAAACATTTCAATAAATAAATAAATAAATAAAAATGTTAACTGGTGCACCTTTGTTGCAGCCACATCCAAGAGCAGGGTCATTTTTGATGCCCCACAGGGGGCATGCCTCAGACAGCTAATGTTGGAACCCACTCAGGAGGGAGAAATCTTAGACCTGCTAGTCTCAACCTGGGACAGAGAAAGGATCTCAGATTTAGAAGTGGGTAGCCATCTGGGAACAAATGACCACCAAACAGTGTGATTCACGATAAACACAGCTGTAGAGTCAAGCCATACAAAAACAAGGGTACTGGACTTTAGGAAGGCTGACTTTGGCAAAATGGGAGAGTGCCTCAGAAAAGGTATTCCATCGCTACAGGGACAACTTTACCATGACCGACATTACAGCGACAACAGCGCCAGGTAACTGTAGTGTCGGCACGGGACCCTGGCACTACTTTCTGGGTGTACTGCACCCCCTCTCTGAAGCAACTCAGAGTTGATTAATTTAGTAGCAGGGGGTGTAGAAGCAGTGGGCTCATATTATGGGGGGTCAGGGAAGAAGCTCTGAAGAAAAAACACAGTCTGAAGTGACTCCCTTTATGCCGACTGTAAATGTGGTCAACATAAAGGAGTCGCTCTAACATCAGTCGACAATGAAATTGCTGACCGACTGTCATAAATCCTCAAAAAAGCACTAGCAAATGGACAAGAAGGAGGGGTGGAGGAACAATGGGAAAAATCAAAACTGCCATCACAGAGGCAACAAGCCTTTGTGTGAAGCAAATAAACAAAACAGTTAGACAGGGAACTAGCGGGACAGATCAGGAGGACCTGCGAGAAGAGTAGTGTGGTGATTGTGGGGGACTTCAACATGCCAGGAGTGGACTGGAGCACCCCAACAACCAGGAACAGAAGGGAGCAGGTACTGCTGGATGCCTTCCAGGACAGCTTCCTGCTGCAAATGGTCAGTGAACCAACCAGGTTAGGAAATACCCATGACCTTGTGCTGGCAAATGGGGACTTTGTGAGAGAACTTACAGTGGAGGAACCGCTGTCAGGGAGTGACCACCGCTCAGTATGGCTCACATTGGATATGGGCAAGGAAGGAGTGGAATCTGGCACAATAGTGCTGGACTTCAGGAGGGCCGACTTTGGGAGGATGGGGGAAGTGGTAAAAGGGTACCTGGCCAGAATTCAATCTATTATGGATACTAACCAGAGGTGGGAGCTCATAAAGCTGGGGATAGTGGAGGCAACCAAAACCTGCTGCAAAGCCCAGAGCAAGAAGGCTAGGGCTAAGAAACCGATCTGGTTGAGCAAGGAGGTCATGGAAAAGGTAAGGAGGAAAAGAGCTGCCTTTAGGAAGTACAAGAAAACAGGGAGGGGGGAGGACAGGGAGGAGTACTTGACAGAATCGAAGGAGGTGAGAAGGGCAGTAAGGGAGCCAGCATCTACGGAACTCAGGCTGGCACAAGGCATTAAGAAGGGGAGAAGGACTTTTAAGTACATCAGGGAGAAAAGGAGCTGTAAGGACCACATAGTAAGGATTAGGAAGGGGTTGGGTGGAAGAAGGGTGCAACAAGGCGGAAGCACTAAATGAGTACTTCTGCTCAGTATTTACTAAAGAGAAGAGGAGGGTGACACCCAAGGTGGGAGAAATGGCAGAAGCAGGGAGGGAAGTGGTGACAGATGGGGAAATCATGGAGAGCAGAGTTTGAGAGGGTTTGAAGGCACTGAAGGTGTACAAGGCGCCAGGCCCAGATGGCATCCACCCCAGGGTACTGAAGGAGCTGGCAGAGGTCCTTGCAGGACCTTTGGCAGACCTATTTAATGCCTCACTACATCACAGGGTGTGTACCTCAGGACTGGAGGATGGCTCATGTGGTGCCCCTCCACAAGAGTGGCCCCAAGGATGAACCAGGAAACTACAGACCAGTGAGCCTCACATCCATTGTGGGTAAGCTAATGGAGACTATCCCGAATGAGAGGCTGGTGGCCCTCCTAGAGGCCAAAGGACTACAGGACAGCAGACAGCATGGCTTTATATGTGGCAGATCCTGCCAAATCAACCTGGTCGAGTTCTATGACTGAGTAACGAGGCAACTGGACAGGAGCCATGCAGTGGATGTCCTGTATCTGGACTTCAGTAAGCATTCGACTCAGTGCCACATGGAAGGCTGGGAAGGAAGTTAGTAGGCACAGGGTTGGGTGCAAAGCTGGTGAGATGGGTAGGAAACTGGCTGCAGGGAAGGCAACAGAGGGTGGTGGTGGGTGGGGAGCTCTCACACCCAACTGCAGTGATGAGCAGTGTTCCACAGGGCTCAGTGTTGGGACCAGTGTTGTTTGGGATATTCATTGCAGACACATCATGGGACATCAAGAGCAATATCAGTCTGTTTGCTGATGATACCAAGGTAGGCGCGGTGGTGGATGACCTAGGTGGATGGAAGGGGTTGCAGGATGATCTGGTAAAGCTTGAAACCTGGTCAGACACCTGGCAACTGGGCTTTAAAGCCAAAAAGTGCAAGGTGCTGCATTTTGGAATGAAGAACCCAAGGAGGAGTTACCAGCTACAGGGAGTGCAGCTAGCCCAGACAGAGGAGGAGAAGGATCTGGGTGTGCTCATTACAGGGTCAATGAACAACTCGGCACAATGTGGGAAGGCAGCTGCAAAGGCCAACAAAATGCTGGGTTCTATTGCAAGGGATATATCCTCGAGGAGGGAGGAGGTGATTCTGCCACTGTATAGGTCATTAGTTAGACCACACCTGGAGTACTGCGTGCAGTACTGGTGTCTGTATCTGAAGAGGGACATTAAGTTACTGGGGGGTGCAGCATAGAGTGACAAAGATGATCAAGGGGCTGGGGGACTTATCATACGAGAGGAGGTTGAAGGAGTTGAACATGTACTCACTGGAGGAGAGGAGAGACAGGGGTGACATGATTGAAACCTTTAAATACATGAAAGGAATAAACAAGACAGGTACAGAGGCTGTTCAAAGTAAGGGAGGGAGGACCACCAGGGGCCATGATATGAGACTGGAGCGAGGAAGGTTCAGGAGGAGATGAGGAGACACTTTTACAGAGATGGTGGTGGCTGGGTGGAATGCGTTACCTGCTGAAGTGGTATGCAATAGAACAGTGGACTGCTTCAAACGAGGATGGGACAGGACAAGGGGGAGGGTTAATGAAGGGGAAGGGTGGAAGGAAGGGGCAGCTGCAGAATAAGGGGTGCTAGCTACACATTCGAGCAGACTTGATAGACCTCTAGGCCTTTATCTGCTGGAAAATTTCGTATGTTTGTATGTTCATAAAATGAAGGAAAAAAACACTATGGTTCTCAAAAGATGTGGCGGGGAAGGTTAAGGAGAAGAAGATCATTCAGGAAGTATAAGGAAACACAGAAGGAGCAGGACAGAGAACTGTACCAGTTAAAGCAGAAGGAAGTGGGGAAGGCAGTCAGAATAGCAAAGGCCCAAACCGAGGAAAAGATAGTCAACTCAGTTAAGAAGTGGGATAAAACCTTTTATAGGTACATTAGAGAGCAAAGAAAGACCAAGGGAGGGATACTGAGGCTTCATAAAGGGGCAGAGGGTGAAAATGAAAAAGCAGGGATACTGAACGAATACTTCTGCTCAGTATTCACAAAAGAAGAGGTGGGGGAGGTACCTAAATCAAACAATAGAAGCACTCTGGAAAGGGGGGTTGACACCAGTTCATTCACAGAAGAAAGGGTCCTGAAAGAACTCCTAAAACTGAAGGTGTACAAAGCAATGGCGCCTGACGGGATTCACCCCAGAATTCTAAAAGGACTAAGGGAGAACTATTGACACCACTGACTACCCTTTTCAACAAATCTTGGGAGGATGGTGTAGTACCTGAGGACTGGAGGAGGGCATATGTGATTCCCCTTCTCAAACATGGGATCAAGACAGAGGCAGGAACCTACAGACCTGTTAGTTTGAGCTCCGTGGTAGGGAAAATGATGGAATCACTTCTGAAAGAAAGAATTGAGTACCTAGAGACCAGCAGGGTACAGGACCCAAGGCAGCATGGATTCACAGCGGGAAGGTCATGGCAGATGAATCTGATAGACTTCTATGACTGGGTGACCAAAGTAGTAGGCCAGGGAGGGGCTGCGGACATGGCTACCTAGACTTTAGCAAGGCATTTGACATGGTTCCACACAAAAGATTAATAAACAAGTTAACCAGCCTAGGAGTGGGTCCCAGGGTGGTAACCCATGTAAAAAATTGTCTGGACAACAGAAAGCAGAGGGTAATAGTAAACAAGAGTCCACTCTGAAGAAAGGGGGGTTACTAGAGGGATACTGCAGGGCTCAGAACTGGGACCAGTTCTCTTTAATGTCTTTATAGGTGACATTATGGAGGGACTGGAAGGAAAAATATACCTCTTTACAGATGACACAAAGATCTGCAAAAGGGTTGATACACAAGGGGGGGGTGGAAAGAATGAGAAGGGAGTTGGCAAGGTTGGAGGAATGGTCAGAAGTTTGGCAGCTGAGATTCAATACAAAGAGGCGTAAAGTAATGCACCTGGGAAACAAAAACCCAGGGAAAGAGAACACAGTGTGTGTGAAGGGTGGGGTTACTTACAACAACAAAAATGGAAAGGGACCAGGGGGTAGTCATATCAGATGACCTAAAGGTAAGCAAGCAATGTGAGAAGGCAGTAAGGAGGGCTGGTGGGACATTGGGATGCATAGGGAGAGGCATCACCAGTAGAAAACAGGAAGTTGTTCTCCCTCTGTATAGACAGTTGGTGAGACCCCATCTGGAGTACTGCTAGCAGTTCTGGAGACCCCATCTCTGCAAGGACAGGATGGAGGCAGTCCAGAAGAGGGCAACTAAAATGGTGCAGGGTCTGCACCAGAAGCCATACAAAGAGAGACCAAAGAGCTTAATATGTATATCCTCGAGAAAGGAGTGAGAGTGGGGACATGATAGAGACTTTCAAGTACCTCAAGGGAATCAACAAAGTCCAAGCGGGTAGCATCTTTCAGAAAAAGAGATGTGCAAGAGCAAGGTGGCACAATTTGAAGATGGGGGGGATGGCTCAGAGGCAACGTGAGGAAGTATTTTTTCATGGAGATGGTGGTGGATACATGGAATAGCCTTCCTGAGGAGGTCGTGTGGTCAAAGACAGTGGGAGAATTCAAGAATGCATGGAACAATCATGAGGCAATTCTAGTGGGGAAGGGTAGGAGGAAGTAGGCTATTGGTTAACTAGAATGTGCAGCTTATCCAATAGGTAGGGAAATGGGCAGACTGGGTAGGCCAAGTGGCCCTTATCTGCTGTCAAAGTCTATGTTTCTATGGGGTCTTCCTTGGGGTTCTCAACCCAAATGCTCACCCCATTTCAGAACCAAATAAGGTGATATGTGACATGTTTTCTTCAGGCAGGGCCTTCAGGTTCTTGACAACAGGTGGGGAGGCACAGTTCTGTACATTTGAAGGCTATATCATAACGGGGTGAACGTTAGGGTTCAGAACCCCAAGGAAGGCCCCACTCCTGATTCGCCAGGGTCACAGCAGCAAAAACCAGAATTTTTTTTCTTTTCCTACTTGAGGGGGTGGGAGTGGGGGGGTTACATTTCCCTACTTGTTATGGTTTAATCTGAACCCTAACTGATGCGTTAACACAGTTTTTTGCAAAGAATATTAATCTGTCTGTCTGTCTGTCTATCTATTTATCTAAGGGATATGCCATAGTCCTACTGAAAATAATGTTATTTTCTCAAGTGCAGTTTGACTTTATGACATCAGGGGCCCGATATTCAAACTTTTGCCTGGGTGCAAAACCAAGCTGACATGCACAAAATTGGTTTTGAAGGGATGGGCAACATGGAAAATTTGAACTGGTGCAGGCAAATAGGGTTTGTGCCGGACTATATTCAGAGGGGGGGGGAGCAATGTAGATAAAGGGGTGGGGACCTGAATACTGGCACAGTCAAATATTCAGAGTATGTGCACCATGCAAGGCCATTTTGCTCGGTCCCCTTGAGCGGCACAAATACTGCTGATCGAAACCCCAGCTGACTCCCACACAACCCTAGCAGTTGGCAGATGAAGTGCAGTGGCCTCCCGCATGACCCCAACACTGTAGTCCCTGGTGTCTAGTGGCGCCACCCTGTCAATCACCATCCTGAAGGTATATATCAAAGTTTTCCTTGTGCTAGTGGCCCCCCATACTGATTGCCATCTTGAAGGTATACATCAAAGTTTCCCAGGTGCTAGTGGTCCCCACACTGGTTGCTGTCCCAAAGGTATACATCAAAGTTTCCCTGGTGTTTAGTGGTCCCCCCTTCACCGATCACTGGCCCAAAGTAAAACACACATGTTTCCCTGGTGTCCAGTGGTCCCTCCCCCCACCTACACCCATGTTCGTTGTTTCCATAAGTATTCCCTGGTGTCTGGTGGTCTCTCCCCCCACCCACACCCATGCCCAATCTATACATTATTGTCCCCGGTGTCCAGTGTCCCCATCCGATCCCATGTATTATAACATACCACCATTCACTGGTATCTAGCAGACCCCCACCCATTTCCCAATCCCAGTAAAATAAATTGACCCCATTCCCTGGTGTCTAGCAGACCCCCCACCTCCCACCCTGGCAGGTGGTGCATCAACACCCCACTTCTCCCATCCCGACCCCAAGTCGTCGACTAGCACAGCCCTTCATTCTCCACTATGGCCGGCCAACAACTAAGCTATCACTGAACACGTACTATATGCATTTGTTTTCAACAGCAAGCCGGTGATTGGCAGGAGCGGGGATCACTAGCATCAGGGATTGCTCTCAGGGAATGGACAACTGGAGGGCAGCGCCACGCAGTCCAGCCTCACTACACATGCAAATGAGACCATAATGAGCATGCAAATGCCCCCTTAGCACCTTACATGCCCAATGGATTCATTTGCATGGACCCAGTTGAATATAGAAAATTTAATGCAGGCGCAAGCAAACTGCAAGGGGTAGTACATATTGTTGCACTCTGCTTCTCCCAGTTTTGAACATCAAGTCCCAGGAGTGGTAGAGCCACAAGTGATGCTAAAGGTCAAATTACATGAGGGGAAAAATAACACTGATACTGTCAGTAGGGCCACGGCATATCCAGTTTATGCCATGCCTTTTAATTTACATGCTATTTTCTTTTGATTTTATTTGTTTATTAGCCATTTGTGTATTTTTTTTGTTTGTTTTCATTTGGAGCAAGCAGGCTAAGTCCATAGTACTTGTGAGGAGAGAGAGTGGTGTCATTGCGTCAGCGTGTTAGCTGATGCAAGTTTGCAGCTTGCATGTTTTCCAAGTCAGCGTGTGCCATGTAGTTGGAGTGGGTAGTAAGGTAGTATGGGACTGGGCAGAGTGTCATCTTATGTGTGTGGGGCAGGAGTGCAGCTAAACAGTTTGGCAATCACGGACAACTGGCAGTCCATCAATGATGAGGAGGAGGAGTGTTGGTGACCTGGAGGGAGTTTTTGCAGCTTAAAAAAAAAGGTATATTGGAGAAACTTGGAGAAGAGACATGAAGGGCTAAATGTGTGTGGGAGTGGCAGTAACACTGATGGCATGCTAGTTAGCTATGAGCATTACAAAAAAGTGAAAGTGTGCTCACACTGCCGGCTCTAGCCAATGGGGACCTACAGTGAGAGTATTTTTGCCAGTATGGACCTAGAGTGAGAATATCATGACATTCTCACTCTAGGTCCCCATAGTCATACTGTAGGTGCTGGGTTATATGGGCCCATGGGACATGGGCTCCAGCAATATTTTCTGAAGCAGGTCCAGACCCACTAATAATTGAAAAAAAATGTTTGGCTTTTTGGCACTGGTGTTTTTTTCCCTGAGTCCTGGGCACATGTGCACCCTCTGACTGTGACCTGCTGTGCCCCCTCCCTGGGGAAAGGACTAGGAAGCAATTGCCCCCACATGATTCCCCCCTCCACCCATTGCCATTTTTTGAAACTGGCACCTTATTTACAAAATTCACTGTGCATGTGCGCAAAGAGAGAGAGGGTAATCTCATTGGGTGGCAATGACTCAGCGAGGGCTTGAAGTGTGCAATGAGGCGATGGCAGAACAGAGCAAGCAGTCATGGTTGGGCCAGTCAGAGATAGTGGAGTGACCCATGAGTGGACCTGCTCACCCCCATATCACACAGCTGCATCAAGAGTGAAAGCATTGCTCAGACAGTCGAGGCAGAAGGATCGATGCCCCATGAAGACCCATGGCGAGCTATGCACAGGGGGTGATGGTGGCAAGAAGGATGCCGACTGTTTTCCTATTTTTGGTAGCTGCTGCGCTGGATGAAATGACCCTTTGCGTCCTGGGATATGGGTCATATGGTAGGGCTACCTGCTTACTTGAAAATATTTATTTTCTTCTTGTGTGCTTGTCTGTCTCTTAAACATCTCTGTAGAGCAGCCTTATGGGTAATGTCCGGCAAATATTATGCAGTTTAACTGTCATGCTCTCCTCCCCACTGCACTCCTGGAAATATTATTAGTTTCAGTATATTTAAGAGGGCTTTTTCTGGTCTGCAAACACCATTGAAATGAATAAAATTAAAAACAGAGTTAATACAAAAGGACTATGAGACTGTACTGGTGACTATTTTTTTTCCTTTGGGAGGGAGGTTTAGGTTACACTGCCTAGCATAAAATGTGACTATTTATATTATTTGAGGGAGGTGGGTTCCCATCTTGGTATATGATGTCTTGTCCGAGGTTGTTAAGTACTTATTTTGAGCTCCTGCAGACAGAGATAATGGGATGAAGAGAGTGTACAGTGGCAGCAAAGTAGAGTGGTACTGATACAAGAAAGGCAAATAATTTGGAAAACAACAGAATTTAGTGTGACAACTACATAGAAACATAGAAAGTGACGTCAGATGGAGACCAAAGATCCATCTAGTCTGCCTAGAGTGCTACCCCACCTTAGAATTTCTTTGAGACAATTCCCTTATGCCTATCCCAAGCAGATTTGAATTTCCCTACTGTTTTGGAGTCAATTACTTCTGCAGGTAAGCTATTCCATGGAACCACCACCCTTTCCATAAAGAAAAACTCACGCATGTTATCTCGGAACCTCCTTTCCCTTAACTTCATTTTATTTCCCTTTGTCCTTGTGGAGCTATTGATCAGAAAGAGTTCCTGGGTAGGGACTCTGTTTATGCTAACAGTCTTTGTTACTATAAGTAAGCAATAACCCATGACAGGGTGTGTGGTTATTGGGGATTAATCAACACCCCGGGTGCATTGTGAGGCATGAGGCCACAGGCCGAGTGTCCTCACAGCACACGGGGTGTTGATTAATCTCCAATAACTGCACACCCTGGAGTGGGTTATTGCACTTATAACATGGGCCACATGTGGGCCAAAATGGGCAAAAAATGGTGGAATACCAGATAGAAAATGTGGGAACTCTTTAGTGTTCTTCCACTGTCTATGGTTGGAGTACCACACTATTCTGTGTTCTGCCACAGAAAAAAGTTCTGCAAACAGAAGTTTGTGGCAAACAGGTCTCACAGAATAAAATCAAGGAGCACACCAAACTTTTTTTACACTGTGCTGCTGCATTACCTGTGTCCCCTCATATTCTCCTTGCACACAAGACACAAAAGAGAGACAGACAGAAAGAGAGGGAGAGACAGACAGAAAAACAGCTGCAAATCTGTGGTGGCACTTCCTGGTCTCACACTGTGCCATCAGTTGGCCAGTCCCAGGATTACTGTTCTCTGTGTCTCAGCTCCTGTCAAGGTCTCTCTCTCTCTCTCTCTCTCTCTGTCTTGGGGGGTGGTTAGGGAGATTGTCATGATTGTCTTCACGCTCGCGTTCACTGTCTGTGACAGAGAATGGCATGGAGAAATTTATTGAGCAGTTCTCGGAGGTTCGCAGGGCAGGTGGGTGGGAAAAGCACACCTTAAGTGCTGAACTGACACAGGAGATTCACTTTATCATTGGAGCACAAGGAGCAGGGACAGTTTCTCTCTTTGTGTCTCTGGCAGTTGCACGACTGTGCTGTGCTGTGCATGTAGTGCTCCGGGGCAAAGTGTGCCAGGCTGCTTCTCACTGACCACAACTGTAACATCTGTACCTCTCGCTCTCTCTCTCTCTCCACATCCACAGTGACTTTCACTGCTACTCTACAGGGTATTATGTGGAAGACAGACATAACTGGAAAATATTTCACTAGCATTTCTGGGCTGGGACTGCACTGTGACCTGCCCGGTGAGTTTTGCATTCTGTGTGGTGACCCTGACGGGAGGATGGGGGGTAGTGGATTGTGGGGGGAGGCCTTGCTGATGGATACTGGCAGCTCAGGAATGGGAATCGAGAACACACCAACAGCAGGAGATGATAGATGTCTACAAGTGTATGTGGTATCAGCTTGCCCACGACATAGACACACTGGCGTGTATTCTGTGAGCTGCACTCACTGTCTCTCGCTTCGGTGAACAAAAAATGGCTGCCTTTCAGAATCATTCATAGTATGGAATAACAAGTTTGGCGTGCTGCTGGATTTCATTCTCTCAGACTTGTTTACCGCAAACTGTTCAGGTAACAGAGATTAATCAGTGGTCACCTGATCTTTCTGTGCCAATCACATAACAGAGATGTTCCTGCCCATGTTCTAACTCTCCTTTATAAACAGAGATAGAAAATATCTTTACACAGTGTAGTAGAAATATGTTGCAGCAGATATGCAATATATGATATCACATACATACCTTGGGGAGGTAGATTAGCCTATTGGCTAAAGTACAGAAATGTGGATCTTGAGATCCAGGTTGGAAACCCATTACTGCAACTTTCAGTCTTTATCTGCCTGTTTCTCTCTCTCTCCCTCCCTCTCCTTATCTCTTTTTCTCTCCTCCCACACTTTCTTTTTTCCATCTCCTGCTCTTTCTCTTTCCCCTTATCCTCCCTGGACTTTCTTTGCCCTCCATCAACTGTATTTCTTCCTGTAAGAGACCAGTGCCTGCTGCAACTATTCATGACAAACACAGTATTTTTTTAGGGATATAATGTGAGCTTCAAAAATGAATTCCTTTTCTATCACTAGTATAGAACACATACTGTTTGCTAGTGTATCCTGAAGCAGCAGCTCCTATAAGCCTAACAGCATGAGTTGTGCAGAAATGCAAAAGACCTACAAATGAACAGTTTTGTCATAAATTGGAAAATGTTGAATGTATGTAGAGAATATCTAGTCAAAACATGTGGCATACAAAACAGATAACATCTAAACCATTAGATCACGCTCATTTAATGCAGCAATAATCATTTTATATGTACTGTAAATCAGATTTTCATTTCTAAAAATATATAAATATTGGTAACATTCTGTAGAACATAAAAAATCTACAGTAAAATTCCTCAATTCGAGCTTAGAAATGTGTCCTGTAAAAGAAGTTCAGTGTTCTGCGAAAATGGGAAGCAGATAATGAAGCAGAAGCTAAAGGCTACACAGCAGTATTTAGGTGGACATAAGGTACTTGGGAAAGAGGTGTTAACTGCAGTCTCCTCTCTTGTTTTTTTACCAACCAGCTCAGCTATCCATAGTTATAGACTGTGACTTTGATGGGGATGGATCACTACTGAATTGGAAGATTGAGGAGCAGAGAGGGATTTGAGCTGTCGGGCCTGGAGAGTGGCTATAACCATAATTTTTGCTTCAGCAATGATCGCAATAGGATTAAACTAAGAATACATAGGCACATATTTTCTCCTGCTCCAGTTTGAATTTCTGGCATTTGGGGAGTTCTGAAATAGAGAGCACTAAAAAGTTCTCCTTTGGGTATGAACTACGAATGTAGTTTAGTGCTGAGCAGATCTGTTGCACAGTACAATCTGCTGGTTTATGTGACAGTAAAAGCATGCAGTTTCCTTGTGTTCTGTGATAACATCTCAGACTGGGAGTGCAGACATTTCTTGCCATAAATTTCACTACCTTCAAAAATATAAAACAGAATATATTCTTGTACATACATTATGCAATTCCTTTGGTAAGCAGAAATTTGTCCAGTCTTACCACAAAGGCCTGTACTGTTGTCAGATTCACTCTGTCCATTAGAAGGCTGTTCCCTATGTCCACTACCTTCTAGGAGAAATTATGCATCCTGACGTTACTTCTAAATTTATCACTTCTGAGCTTCAGTGCATGGCCTTATGTCCTGTTGGAGCACACCAGATTGGAGCTTACTGAGCCACTTACAATAAAAATGTTTGTTTCGAAATTGAATAGATAAAATGCATATAATGACAACCTTACCCCACCACATTGATGATGAGTATTTTCTTCTTGAAGCACAGAGGTTTAGAGTGGGGCTCCTGTCTACTCTCAGAAGAGCAGTTTGTTGCCTTTTTTATCTACATTTCCAGATATGGATGGAATTCTGGGATTAAAAGTCTTTGCTTACCTTGTGACAAGTTTAGAGCTTCCTTTATACTTCTTGGACCTGGATGTGCACCCGGACTTGCCTGCTGCATGTTCTGACTTTGTGATGGTTACTACCCAGGGTACCCCTGGTATTCCCTTGGTAAGCAGAAATGTGTCCAGACTTCCCTTACCTGACCTGACTGTTGGTGCTGTAGTGAATCAATGGCAAGCAACACCCCTGGGCTCCACCAAAATTTTATAAAACTGGCTCCTATTCTCATAGTGGCAAAAATATCACTGATGTGTGCCACTACTTATCCTTACAGATATGGCATAAATATATATTTACTTATATATTACTGTGCTTATACATGCATATCAGGGTTGAATATGTAATTCTAGATTAAATCCTAATTTTTGCACCTTAAATACTCAATTCCCACATTTATCTAATTTACTTTAAATTTGGCCAACACAGAGTTGGTGCATTTTGTAGCAAAGTGGGGGAAAGTGATAGAGGTGCAAAAACATTAAATTGGCCACTATGAAGACTTTTTTTTTTGTTCACCTACTGTATAGCTAAAAAAACTGGATTACTTTCAAACCTAAATCTTGATCCCCTTCCACTAATGTTTTCAGACAGCTTGGACACAATGAAAATGAATGTCCTGCCCAGGTTTTTATTTCTGTATTCTGCTCTCCCCCTGTCTGTTCCGAGATGGGATTGGAAACAATTTAAATGAATGTTATCAAAATTCATTTGGGGAGGCAGGGAACCCCAAATCTGCTGGGATTCTCTATTAGAGTGGAAGAACAGAGGAGGAATGGGGCTCCCAGTGTTCCCTCAATACTATGAAGTTGCCCAGCTAGTTCAGCTAGCAGATATTATTCATGATTCAGAAGTTAAATGGCTGGACAGTACTGGAAGGACAAATCTGTTTATACATCCTCCTATGACATCTGCCTTGCCTGGTAACTCATACTGATCTACCTAATACTTTAAACAGATGGATCAAACCTCATAGGAAGAATAGTCATGTATCTGGGAGAGTGTGCACAAAATCACGGACTCTTTCTCATTGAGAGAATTAAGGTGGAAAATGGCTGTCAGATATTTTGTGACTCCAGTGATTTCAAAGCATTATGGGACTAGAAACTCAGACCGATGCTGAAGAAACTGTGTGGGGGGGGGGGCAGGAAACACAATTTCATATTGTATTGGATTGCCCCATAATTAGGCTCTTTTGGGTAGCAATTTAGCAAACTGTTCAGCAGATGTTGGAAATACCACTTCTCATAGCCTTTGAAAATCTGGTTTTGGGACTCCCTCTCAGAGGACCTAGGTCCAGTAATATAAGATATTTGTTCTTAATACTTACTGCTGCAACATGGAAAGCCCTGACCCAAAGATGGTTAGCTCCAGCATGAAATGCCCCACCATTTCACAGTGAAATACCATCACATTAAAAATTAAAGGGATGGAGGCCATCATAGCCCTGCTTAGACTACAACGGGAAAAATTTAAAGCCAAATGGTTCCTATATTACAACTGTAGGGAGGACCAGGATGGGACCTTAATCCTTGATCAATTACTAATGTAACCTCAGAGAAATCCCCCTGTAATTCTTTTACAGTATGATGCAGAAATTGAAAGGTGTCAGGTATTTCAGTGTTGATAGTACAGTCAACATTCTTCTAAATGAATTATGGAGCACTGGTTTTAGTTTTAAATAAATCATAGAGCACCGGTTTTAGTTTTATTATTGTTGAGCACTTTTTATTTACAAGTCGTAGATTATAGACTATTTCTAAGAAAGGAATCCAGTGTTACAGCAGCACTAGGAACAGCCAGAAGTACGTCAGATACTGGACTGAGTTGAGGCACCTGGACTTTTGGATTTATGACACACCTCACCTTCCTCAGTTGCATAGCCCAGTTACACCCTCTATGGTATGAAGAAAAAGACATTTGGCCAGTGAAAAGTGTACATGGTATTGTATGTTATGCCTCTTTGTTTGTTCCAAGTGTTTTCAGATATGGCAATATTTGAAGGCTACAGCCTGTAGTTCAAGGGGATGGTGCAACTGGCCACACCGCCATTCAGCCCATTTAAGGGCTCCTCTCACTCCACACACAAGCATTTTTTCCTTGCAGCCAGAGGCTCTAGCCATCCTCTCTCTGGGCCCTAACTTTCCCTGAGCCCCCCCCCCGGCTGTGTTTGTCTTCTCCCTTCTTTCCTGTTGGACTCTACTGGCTGTGCTTGATTCCGTGCCTGGTTTGTACTCCTCCTGCTTCTGGGTCAGTAACATTTGCATTTGCCTCCTGCTTCTCAGTCTGTGCTTTGCCTATGGCTGCAGTCTGTGCTTCTGTCTCAGTTGTTTGTTCTCCCTACTGCTCCTGCAGTCCTGTTTGATTTGTTTGCTTTTTGGGCTTTTCTGGTATGCTAGTGCCCCTGGTGGTGCACTCTCTGAAAAAAGTGGTTACCCATGCTCGTCTGCACATTTTAGAAATGACCCCATTTCCTTGTTTTTGCTCTAAAAAATGTATCCCTTTAACACAAAAACAAGGAGTCAGTTATGGCCTGCACCCCCCCACCCCTCAGTTCAAGTGAGGAACATGGTTATGGGTTTGCATCAGTTGTACAGTGGGAACCACAGACACATAATATTTAAACAGTAATCAACTGTACTGTACTTAAAAGCTATTTTTTAAATGTGTTCTTTCTTAATGTTGTCAATACAACTCCACCCGTTTTGTGCTCTACCCCGGGATTTCTGTGCTCCAAGTGCATTATTTCACATTTTTGTGTTGAAACCCAGCTGCCATACCCTTGACAACAGTTCATGTCTTCTCAGGTCTCTGCTCATAGTTTTCCATCCTGTTGCAAATCTTAGTGTCATCATGCAGAGTCAAACCTTCCCTTCCTGCTTCTTTGCAATTTCAATTATAAAGACATTAAAGAGGACCAGATCCAGCATCGATCCCTGAGGTATCCCCTCTCATCACCCTCCCTTCCTTGCACTGAACTCCATTTATTACTAGCCCCTATACCCTAACCAATTTCTTACCCAGTTGCAATCTTTTTACCCAGCATGCTCAATCGTCTCTTGTGCGGAATGGTGTCAAAAGCCTTACTGAAATCCATATAGGTCACATCCACTGCACCTCCTTGATGTAATTCCTTGGTCACCCCATCAAAGAAACCTATCAGGTTTGTCTGACATGACCTTCTCTCTGAAAACCCATGCTGCCTCCGGTCTGACATGGCTCCAGCAGCATAAACTTTAAAGCCAGTGTAATGTTCTGAGGCAGTACCTATCCAGATATTAATGTATAAATATTTATTTTTATATTAATGTAAAGATATGAAAAGGAAGCTGCTAGCTAGTATGACAGAGGGAAGTTAGTACTGAATGGGGTCTTTACACTTAATTACTTGCAATGCCAGTAGCTGTCATATCCGTATATGCATTGCTATTGGTTTAAAAGGCTTGGCAGTGCCATGTCCCCCACCCCAACATTTTAGCCATGGTTGCTATTTGTTTGCAACTGTTGAATTACTGTATTTATTACACTATTACTCTGCACCAAATATTTGTTTGCACAACTGTTAACTCAGAGTACATTTGCACCTCATCTGTCTACTCTCACACACTCCTCTCACCCCAAGGCACTTCTTGAAAAGAGTTGTTACCAGTTCAGTATGTTTCCTGATAAAACTTTTGAAATAAATGAAATAGCACAACTTATAAGAGCTGGCAGCCTTTATGTCAGAGAACTAGCTGTTTAAGAATGATCTACAGATCCTTTTCAGTTGATGCCGCTTATTAATTTCTCAGTATATGTATTTAGTAGTGAGGACATTGGCACTAAAACAGGATCTTTGCTCATGAAGAGTTCATCACTTCCTGCTGCTTTCTCCCTACCTGAAGTCATAGAGCACTGCTTGTGACATCACAGTTACTCCCATGGCAACAGATTGTGATGTCATAACAGAGGATTATAACTTGAAGTTGGAAGTCAGCTATAAAGGCAGATAAACTCGGAATGAAATCTAAGGGACAACAATCATATATTCATACACATTTCTTTAGTAATAAATAATGGGGAGGAGAAATATACAAAAGATAAATGGAATGCTGGCAGAATTGTACCTTATGTTTTTTTAAAGTTTTTTTTGCGATGTCAGTAGGTTTTTGTTTTCACAGAGTAAGCATTTTCAGTGTCACAATTAGCAGCAAGTTCAAGTTACAGCACCTTAAATCTAATTAACGCACTCATCTTCTCCTGGACTGATAAATACAATTCCAAAGGCAGAAAACAGTATCTCCATTTCAAATCCTGTGAGGTTCCCTGTAATAAATTATTTGCAAAGCAGAGGCATGTGGAGGGGGGGCATGACAGGGTTTGTTTTGGTTCATTTGTTTGATTTACTATAGCACTTGTCTGATAGGTGGTGCTGGCACCCCACAGTGAACATCAGACACAATGGATGATAGCAAATGGAACACTTTTGTGAATCACTTTTTTGACTTCCCTCCCTTACTCCAGCCATCCCCTTACTGTCTCAAATCAAGGAGCCTCTTGCAGATAACAGTGAATGAAACTACCCTAATTAACAAAAACACAGAAACAAGTATCTGTGTTTTCACTTTGAAAAGCAGGCCTATTCCTTGATTTTTCAGATGAGCATGCGTACCTCAGTGATCAGAGGAATGCCACCACTGGGGCTAGTGCCCTTCTGTTTGCATTGTTACATTTTGCTGCATTGCTAATTAAGCTATCAGTTCATTTATCCTATTTCAGCAATCTCTCTTTTTCTCTGTGCTAGGTGCCTGTGTGCTCTCAGTTCCAATTGCTGATTCCATGCTGTAGTCCTTGTGCTCATCACCTAAATTGTTTGCACCTGCCTTTAGTACTGGCTCCCCTTAACAGCTATCGCTTTGTCTCATTCCTGTGCCTAATCCAGCAGTGTCCTGCCCTTCTGCATTATCCCTCACTTCTATGCTTGTGTTATTTAGGCACATTTATTGCTCATTTATTGCTACTCCCACTTTTTTTTATTTTCGAACTCTATCACCCACCACTACTGAACTCTCTCCGGCGACCTCATTGCTGCATTTTCTACCTCGTTGCATTGCTCAGTATCCTCTCCACTCCTCTCCAGCACCAGGCATCCCCCAGGTCTGACCTCCAGGGAAGGGTCACCCCTGCCCAGGGTGCTATATCTATTAGTATTGAGCCACCGAGCTGGATAGGGTGAGGAAGTGGAGGGGACCGGGCCCGACTCCAGGAGTGTGGACTGCGAGGAGAGGTGACATCGCCTATCAGTGGTGGAGGGTTTTTTTCCCTTGGTTTTCTCCCCTGTGGAGCCCGGCTGCCAAGGTAATGCATGCCGTGGCTCCACCCCCTGGTATACGCTACAACACTCATTTGGCTACTCCCCGGCCTCCGCCAGAGGTTGCTCATTGAGCGTTCACCACCCCAGCCCTCCCCAGGGAAGAGAGAGCAGTTCTCCAGATGCTCAGTCTCTTTCCCCCCTGCTGACCCCCAGCCACCCGGGTAGCAGTCTGTTTCTGATGATAACCTATTCCTTCATTCATGGTTGTCACATATTTAACTTATTTCATTAGTTGCTTGGTGTTGTGGCATCATGTTTGTGGCCTCTTTGTTTTTCCTATGGTGGGGGACTGAGGAGTCACAGTGGGCATTGTGGCCCCAGGCAGCATGAGCAGCTGCCTATTTGTTGTGTATTGTATAAGCCCCTGGCTAGCCCGGCCTTCTCCTGCTGCTCCGCATAGCCTTTATGGCACTATGCAACCAGTTATTCCAGGCAACTCTCTACCTAAGGGCTTCTGGCTCTACCCAGCCTTCTACCATGCTTTACCTAATATTATGCACCTAGTTTACATAGTCATCCCAGTCTTCCTGTCTCTTGCACTACCAGCAAATCTCATCCCCTTCCAAGCCTGGCAGCATATCATGTTTACTTGCTTTGAACCGCACCTCCTACCATATTGGCTTTGCAGTCTCCTCCTACTTAAGTGGTTTCACAGCCTCCTCCTCCTCTTCAGCTGTCTGTCCCAGGCTTCACCTGGCCTCACCATTCTCTTACTGACAACATAAAATTCAATTCACTCTCAATTTGGCTTCCTAATGGACTTGGTTGGCATGTATTCCTGTGGTTGACAAATGTTATTTGCCTTACCTAGACCCATGAGAGGGTCCATATTGCTCAGCCTGACCTACTTACAGGTCTCTCCCTGTCAGCTGTCATCCAGTCAAGACCCACAAGAGGGTCCACATTACTCAGTCTGACTGACATACAGGTCTTCCCATGTCTGCTATCATCCTTCATGACCCAAATGAGGGTCCCACACTCATTACAACTCACTCCTCCACATTTTGGAGACATGCCCGACTGTATCCATTACTTCCAGGAGTCAGGGCTAGCCCTGTAGCTGACGGTCTCTCTCTGCACCACACATTCTGCATCTTGAGCATGCAAAGCTTGGGGCAGGGTCCTTCTCACTTGGCCCACAGTTGGGAATTTCCTTTCTCTGGGTGGACCTTCAGTCATCAACCATGCCAACAGCACCTCTTGATGTAGCACTGAAGACTTCAGTGATGAAGGGGTGGAGCTGCCATGGGAAGGGTCCCTTTAGCTGCCCTAGCAGGTTCAGAGGCACCCTTTAAAGCTATTCTCCCTACAACCACCTCTGGTTCATCTGGTTTGTTCTTGGATTGGTAGGCCAGCTGAGCACCTCTGCAGTCATTACTGTCCTCCTCCCACCTCGGAGATTGGCACCGAGATGCCTCGATGTTACAGAGTCTGCTCACAACCCTCCACAGTGTTCCCATTATAGGGATAGAGCGAGAGTTCCCTGAAATTGAAATTCCCCTGGATTGGTCTACTAAACTGTC
Organism: Neoceratodus forsteri; assembly: GCA_016271365.2. NCBI lineage: Eukaryota > Metazoa > Chordata > Ceratodontiformes > Ceratodontidae > Neoceratodus > Neoceratodus forsteri. The sequence goes on from CM028134.1 coordinate 215,935,128, forward strand.
TACTAAACTGCAGTAGCAGAGCCGTCACTAAACAAAACTGTCCCAAAGCCTGGAGGGAAGGCGACCTAGTCCCTGGATCCTCAGAGGTTTCCTCCTCAAAGGGTTTTTTTCCTCTTCTGTGTGCCAATGGTCATAATACTAGATAGGTGTAGTTGTAGTCCCTAGATCACTTAGGCTTCTGCTGTTGGATGGAGCTGAGTAATGGCCCCATAATTGTACCTTCTTCTTGTTGGCTGTTCTCTCTCTCCTTAGGAAGCCAGGCCTCCATGCCTTACAGTCAGACCTCCAAGTGGGTCACTATTCGCCTGTTGTTTCCTGCCTATTCTGCTCAAACAATAAGACCAACTGACCCATGCTACCAACTAAACCCACACTACCAACCGACCTAGTACAGGTCTTTCACCCTGATCAGTGTTCACCACCTTATATGCTTTGCTCAACACACTTTATTAAGTAAGAAATTGCCAATTTTTCATGCATTCCCAAAAAATTTTATGAACACATTATTATATTCATTTATTTGTTAAAAATGCATGTGTGTCTGTCAAGGTGGGTCTTTATGCGTTAACACGGGGTGATGCATGACTCTGAAACTAATGTCTGCTTCATATGAAAATGTGTTTGTTCAGCTGGGGCAGGGATATAGATCAGTGCATAGCCCCATCCCCGCTGAATGGATCTGCACAGTGTGCTTTTTATGGTTCTTTGGCAGCCATTAGACACATTTGTAGCCTAATTTCTGTAAACTGGGCACTTGGGTGCCCAAATCTCTGGTGTTGGCTAAATAATTTATGCATCTGACTTCAGGTTACCAACCCACAGTGCTGGTTAAAACCTCCATTATTGTGTATTGATCTCCTTCCCCCTTTTGCTCGCCCACCACATGAAGATCCTGACACTGGAGTGCCCAATTCCTGGTGGCATCTCAGACCCCCCATTCCAACAGATTGCAACATTATGGTGGTCACCCCCAGTGCCGACAAACATCAAACCAACTCTGGGGCACCCAATACCCAGTGATGTTACCTACAAAATAAAAACAGTCCCTCAGCATCTTTTTTTATCTTTTTAAAACCTGTAATAAAGAAAACCATCCATCAATGTCTGTTGCTTGGAGCTCTCCTTATCCTTGACACCCACCTCCTCACACACCTCAACACCAAGTCTGTCACTACTCCACCAGAGGATATCTAGGCAGAGGCAGAGTGGATGGACCATAGTGGGCTCCAGCAGGATGGGAGTGGTGAGAAGGGTGCACACTTCTCCACCTAAGAAATTCCAGAATTCTTTCTCTCTATTGGTGGGATGGAGCAGCTGAGAGGAGGCACCCACTGGCATGGTAAGGGAAGAGGATGAGGTCCTCACAGTTGTAGGCCTTAGGGAGGGAAAATCCCCCAGCCCAGGGAAAGAAGCTGCTGGTGGGGACTCTGTTGTCAGAGGGATAGATTTGGGAGCAGGGGGAGGGAATGATAGGAGGTAGCCAGGAGTGCTTCAGCTTGGAGGGATGGAAAGCATATGCAGAGGATTGCTAGGGCAGAAGGAGCTGGGAGGGTGCTAGTCATCATTGTCCATCTGGGGTAAATGAACTAGCAAGGGATAATGTAGAGGTAGTGCAAGATAACATCTGGGACTTGGTGAGGGGCCTTAAGCAGGTGGCACACATGGTAGCTTTTTCTGAGATGTTACTTGTGTATGGCTGGGGAGATGTAAGGGTACACCACACAGCTGCATTTATGGACTGGCTGAAGGCATGAGGCATTAAAGAGGACTTTAACTACACTGGTGACTGGGAGCCAGCCTGGAAGAATATGAGCCTCTAGGAGGAAGATGGCCTGCATCTTTCAAGGAAAGGGATGTCAGTCCCTGGTGGGAGGTTTAAATGCTACTTGAATGAGCATTTAAACTAGCCAAGGGGAAGGTAGTAAAACCAAGGGAAGCATCAACTGGCCTCCGCCCCTGGATGATGGAGCAGCATGAAGTGAGGGCCTGAGGGTTGAAAACTCCCTGAGGGCAGGGGCACAGAAAGGCAGGGATGGGGTCAAGTCAGAAGAAAAGTGTGGGGGGGTAAAACTCAAGTAAGCAAGGGTAGAGGATTGAAGGAGACAAGGAATGCGGAAAGTAAAAGGGGAAGAGGAGAGTCAGGGGAAGCTTCAGAGAAAACACAGAAAGGAATGGGAAGGGGAAGATAGGTAGTAGGTAGGGTGAAAGGAAGGTGTAGAGAGCAATGTGCACCAAAGTGAGGAGTCCTGGAGGCAAAATTTCAGACCTAGAAGCTATCATGGCAGGGGCTGACCTGGATTTAGTGGCCACAACAGAGTCGTGATACACTGGGCACCAAAACTGAGACATGACCATACCATGCTACTCTATATATTGCAAAGACAGGGAAGGGAGAAGGGGTTGTTTTATATGTGTGTGAGGAAGAGAATCAAGGTCACGGAGGTACAGGGGCACCATGAGGAAAAGGAGAGACTGGAGGTGTTGTGGGTCACCTTGGAGAAAGGCTCTGGGGCTGCTATCCATACTGGGGTAGCATAAAGACCTCAGTACTGGGAGAGGATTTGGATAATGCACTTGAAGAAGCCATCATCAGAATTGCAAGTAAGGAGGTGGTGCTGCTGGTTTGTGGCTTTAGTCTGCCCGGTGTGGAGTGTATCCTTCCAACTGCAGTTTCTTCAAGGAGTAGGGCCATTCTTGACTCCCTACAAAGGGCTTTTCTCAGGCAGCTAGTCAAGGAACCTACTAGAGACAAGGCTGTTCTGGACCTTGTGCTTACAAAGAGGGGCAACATTGCAGACATCACAGTGGGTGACATGGGATCATAATGTCATGGACGACACAGCACACACCACAACTGCACAGCAGCAAACAGCATGAAAACACACTCAACTATTTTCCTTCTGTTTTGTGGGGAGCCTTGCCCACCATGCCCCCCATAACCTCCAGACTTATTACAATCAACTCCAAGGGGGTGTGGACATAGGTGCAAAAAAAAATAATAAAAGTAAAAGATTCCCGAGTTGGGCCACTCCACCATGGGAGTGGCTCAACAGAGCACCCGACTGGCAGTGTTCATATCCACTTCCTCCTTTGTGGTGAGCATCAAGGGGTAGCGATACTTTCATGTCACTGTAATTCCACTGTCACTCTAAAGGCATGCACTTTACTCACAGCGTGGTCGTGCTGTGCATGGTTTTCCCTGTGTGGGTATGATCCAGTACCCACAATGGGCAGTTCTTTTGGTACTGATGATCATTATACAGTGTAGTTAACATAAAGACAGGATGACAGACTAACCACACGAGGATAAGGGTCATGGACTTTAGGAGGGCAGATTCTAAAGAAATGGGGGACAGCTTCAAAGACTGACTCAAAGGTGAAGATTGTCTAGGAGCAGTAGAGGCACAGTTGGGGAAAAATAAGTGAGTGCATAATAAAGCAACTAACCTCTGTATGAAGGAAGTGAGTGAAAGCAGAAGGAAAAAGATACCATTATAGTTCTCTAAGGAAGTAGCAAAGGCAATAAAGGAAAAAAGTGTGGCTTTAAGACAGTATAAAAAAGTATAAGGAAAGGAGGGCAGGGAGGTATATCTAGCTAAGCAGAGGGAAATAGGTAAGGTGGTAAGGGGAGCTGTAACAGGGTAGAATGGGACCCTGTCCCATTTGTTTTGGAGAAAGTGTATAAATGCAAGGATCTGTATTCTTTCCTTTTCTGTCTCTTTTGTCTGGTTGTGCAACCAAATATTCCTGTGAGACTTCAGACTTGATCAGCTCGAACAGTCTCGCAATCCTTTGCCTTTCACTGTCTCTCAGTTATCTCTTGCTGTCTTTCTTCCTTGCATATCTGTATCTGCTAATATAAAATATATGAGAATTAATGTATGGAAATGTAGCTGATATTAGGATCACTTTTGTTTAGAAAATTGTGTTACTGTTGAAATGTATATATTTATAATTTGAGATAACTATAAAAAGCTAGAGGGTACTTTGGTGCAAATGCCTGAGCCTTTTGCAGTTGCTGTGGGGACCACAGGAAGTTTTCAATGTTCTAGCAGCCCCTGACATTTACAAAGGACAGGATGCTTGCAAAGGATGGGGGCTGAACAAGACTTATAAAAACAGCTAAGCTGAGCTGCAAGGGAGATTCCCCCCCAAGAAAGATTTTATTTTTACTTCTGTACATAGTTATTCTGAACATGTTTATTTTATTGTATGCTACTGCTACAATAAATTAAGTTTGGTGATTTTTACAAGTACTCTTGGGTTTTCCCTGTGCTTCCTGACCTGTGCCTTGATGACAGGTGGTGTCAGCCTAAGTAGGATTAAAGTCATGCATACCCTAAGACAGGAGATTTGTGCATGAGTACTGGACCTAGTACCAGGGAAGCACAGAGGAAGGTATGGATTCTGCAGCAGCAAGTCCAGGAGTGGTTACCAGGAGAATGTCAACCAAACTAGTGGCAACGGAAGTCCAGTCTGAGATTGTACAGCCAGCACGAGTTATGGAAAAAGAACAGGCAGTGTCAGAACCTGAAAGCTTGATGGACATTTTTAAATGGTGGGCTATACAACAAAAAGAGACTGAAATGCAGAGAGAAAAAGAGATTCAGCATTTAGAAGCACAGAGGACAGAAGAGATGCAGGGACAGGAGCAGCAGATGACAGAAGAGATGCAGCAACGGGAGCAGTGATGTCTGGATGCCTTGCAAGCTATCAAAGACAGAGGATCCAGCACAAATCCAGAGGAGCAACAAAATGCAAGCAACTTAAAGGCCATTAAACTTACTAAGTTGTGTCCCTCAGATGTTATTGAGGCATAGCTGACAACCTTTGAAAGAGTTGCCACAACCTGCCAATGGCCAAAGCAGCAATGGGCAATCAGACTGGTACCCTTCCTGACAGGGAAAGCCCAGCTTGCCTACAGCAGTATGGACAATGCACAGTCAGAAAACTATGACCTGGTGAAAAGCAAAATCCTGAAAAGGTACGACATCTCCAGAGAGGCCTACAGGCAGAGATTTCGATCTCTGAGGTACCACTCGGTTAACAATCCTAGAGAAGCCTTCACCCAACTTCGAGAACTCTTGATGAAGTGGATCCAGCCAGAGAGCAAAACAGTCCCACAGATAATCTACACATTTGCCATGGAGCAATGTGCAGCTGTGGGTAAAGGAACACTGACCAGAGAATGAAGAAAAAGCTGTTTCTTTGGCTGAGGACTACCAACTGGCCAGACAGATGCCACAGCAGCAAGGTAACAGCCAAGCACCGCTAAGAAACTCTTTTTCCCATTTAAATTCCAAGCCTGCTAAGAACTCTGATGGGGGTAACAAATCTATGACAAAAGACGTTATTTGCTATAACTATAATAAGCCAGGCCATTTTGCAAGAAACTGCTGTTATAAAGAGAGTGGCACTGGAGCAGATTTGTCCATGGCAAACCGGGACAAGTACCTAACAGATGTGAAGGTGGGAAATATGACTGTAAAGGGACTCATTGATTCAGAAAGCAGACAGACCCTAGTGCATGTTAAAATGCTGGGAAAACACGGTGCAAAGGGACCAGGCACTGGTGTCATCTGCATCCATGGGAACACTCAATAGCATCCCACCACCCAAGTGACTCTGACAACTAAGGGTGTGTTGCATCAAATGAAAGTGGGGGTAGTACCAATGTTATCTGTACCTGTGATTATTGGAAATGACTTTCCAGGATTTACTGAATTGATCAAAGAGGGAATAAATCCTGATGTTATGCAGCTGTGGTGACAAGAGCTCAGGCAAAGAAAATTTCAGACAGTGGGGACGCTTTTCCTTTCAGTGATTTTGATTTGGATTTGCTTGAGCACAGCTCCAAGATCCTGAAATTCAGGAAAGAAAGGCAAAGCCTGAAAAAATTGTGGCAACAAATGACTGATGGACATGAAGGGTTAAAATATGAAAATGCTGAAACTAAATTGATACCTGATTCTGATTTTCTTTCAGAGCAAGCCAACAATGTTTCTCTCCAGGGTTATTTCAAACAGCTAGGGACAAAACCAAAACAGGGCGGACCAATGTTTAAAAAATGTAATGGATTACTGTATAGAGTTTGGGTTAAACCTCAGACACAGGAACAGACAGAACAACTGGTTATACCACAGAAGTATAGAACAGAATTGTTACAGATAGAACAAGATAATCCTATGGCTGGTCACTCAGGAAGGGATTGCACCCTTGCCAGATTGCTGTATAGATTTGACTGGCCTGAATTCATAAAGATGTTGCTACCTATTGAAATTCCTTTGTTGAGTGTCAGAAAGTAGCCCCAGTCACTAGAAAAGACAAGGCGCCTCTTGTGCCCCTACCCTTGATAGATGTGCTTTTTGAGAGAATTGCAATGTATGTGGTTGGTCTTTTAGACAAAAGTAAAAAGGGTAATAGATTTATCATGGTAGTATGCGACTATGCTACTTGATACCCAGAAGCAGTTCGAATGCGTACTGTTACAGACCCAAAAGTTGCAGCACAGCTAGCCAAAATTTTCAGCAGAGTGGGCAAACCCAAAGAAATTATTACTGATCAAGGTAGTAATTTTGGTGCTGCACTGTTTAAGGAGCTGTAAAGACTGCTAGGTATCACTGCCATAAGAACCTCCCCCTAATACCATCAGACAGATGGTCTTGTTGAGCATTTAGGCCAAACCTTTAAACACATGTTAAAAAGGTTTGTAAAAGGGGAAGGGAAAGATTAGGACCATTGCTTGCCTTACCTACTTTTTGCTTACAGAGAAGTTCCACAGGCATCAACAGGGTTTTCACCATTTGAAATGCTGTATGGTAGGCAGCCAAGAGGGCCACTGGATGTGAGAAAGGAAATGTGGAAAGATAACCCCACTCAGAAAAAATCTATATCTTCTTATATGTGTGTCCTAAGAAAGAAACTGGCCAAATATGTTGAAATCGCCCATAGTAATCAGGAAGAGGCTCAAAACCAGAAGAAGGTATATTGTGACCATGGGGTAAAAGAAAGAGTTTTCGAGCCAGGTGAAAAGGTTTTGCTACTGTTATCCACAACAAAAAACAAGTTGTTAATGAAGTGGCAAGGGCTTTATAAGGTTCTTAGATGTACTGGCACTGTTAACTATGAGACTGAGACCCCTGACAAGAAAAATCCTTCTAAGATATACCATGCTAACCTCCTCAAGAAATGGGTTGAAAGAATGTCAGAAGCTGCCTTGCTAGTTTTACCAGAAACTGATAAGGAAGATATTGATGTAGTTAATGATAGGCTAGAACAAACTGTAAATGCTGATGCTGTAAAGGTGAAGATTTCCTTAACCTCAGAACAAACTGCAGACATTCGTAATATGCTAAAGACATTTATCAGTACTTTTACCGCAGTACCAGGCTGAGCAAAAGGGGTTGAGCACATAATAGTGACAAAGAATACTCCTCCAGTTAGACAAAAGTCATACAGGTTGCCAGAGAGATTAAAAGTTGATGTGGTTAAGGAAATACAAAAAATGAAAGAATTGGGTATCATTGAGGAGTCAAGGAGTGCTTGGTCATCTCCCATGGTAACTGTAAACAAAAAAGGAAGGAGGTGTTAGAATCTGCCTTGCTTTCAGGAAACTTAATCAAGTGTCAGAATTTGAGAGTTACCCTATGCCCAGAATAGATGATTTGGTGGACAGACTGGGGAGTGCAAAGTATATCTGTACCCTCAATCTCACCAAGGGTTACTGGCAAATATCTTTAGCTAAAGAATCCAGAGATGAAACTGTATTTGCCACCCCTATAGGATTCTATCAGTTCACTACCATGTCCTTTGGTTTACATGGTGCACCAGCTACATTCCAGCAGTACATGGATGTAATTTTATCTCCTCACACTGGTTATTGTGCTGTGTACCTGGATGATGTTGTGGTGTACAGTCAAGACTGGAAAAGTCATGTAGAACACCTATGAGCAGTTATTCAAGCTCTCAGAAATCCAGGTCTGACAAAATAATCCTACTAAATGTGCATTGGGCATACAGGAAACTAAATATTTGGGCTATGTGTTGGGAAATAGAGAAGTCAAACCAGAGATTTCTAAAATAGAAGCTGTAGCTAACAGCCCTGTACCTAAAACAAAGACACGTGTCAGGTCATTTTTAGGGTTGGCTGGTTATTATCAGAGATTTGTTCCCAATTTTACTGAGTTAGCTACTACCCTCACTGAACTCACAAAGAAAGGGTACCCAAATAATGTGAAATGGGCTCCAGAGTGCGATGAAGCTTTTCAAGCCATCAAGGCTGCATTATGTTTAGCACCTGTTTTAAGAAGCCCAGACTTTGAGAAACCATTTCTGCTACAAACAGATGCATCTGAGGTAGGCCTAGGTGTAGTCCTAAGCCAAAATATAGATGGGAAAGAACATCCTATTCTGTATACAAGTAGGAAATTGCATGACAGAGAAAAAAGGTACTCCATTATTGAAAAGGAGTGTTTAGCAGCAAAGTGGTCCATGGAGCCCCTTAAATTTTATTTGCTAGGAACTGAATTTGTTCTTGTAACTGATCACAATCCTCTCTGTTGGCTTTACCAGATGAAAGATAAAAATTCCAGAATCACACGGTGGTACCTGGCACTGCAGACATTTAAATTCTCTGTGATACACTAATCTGGTAAAGAGAATAGCAATGTTGATTTTCTGTCAAGATATGAATCAGGATTTCAGGGTTTTGATAGTTGAAAAATATGTATGGGTTTGAACTGTGCTTTCTGTTGTTCTATTAAAAAAAATGGATGCAAATATGCTTAATTGCTGAAAGTAGAAAATGTTAGTAGAGACTAGAAAGTTTTGGAAACCTGTTTAATAAACAGGTTCCCTCTTAAAGACGGGGATATATGTGACAGGGTAGAATAAGACCTTGCCCCATTTCTTCTGGAGAAAGTGTATAAATGCAAGGATCTGTATTCTTTCCTTTTCTGTCTCTTCTATCTGGTTGCACAACCAAATTTTCCTGTGAGACTTCAGACTTGATCATCCCGAACTGTCTCGCAATCCTTTGCCTCTCACTGTCTCTCAGTTTTCTCTTGCTGTCTTTCTTCCTTGCATATCAATATCTGCTAATATAAAATATATGAGAACCAATGTATGGCAATGTAGCTGATATTGGGATCACTTTTGTTTAGAAAATTGTGTTACTGTTGAGATGTATATATTTATAATTTGAGATAACTGCAAAAAAGGTAGAGGTTACTTGAGTGCAAATGCCTGAGCCTTTTGCAGTTGCTGTGGGGACCTCAGGAAGTTCTTGGTGTTCTAGCAGCTCCTGAAATTTACAAAGGACAGGATGCTTGCTAAGGATGGGGTTGAAAAAGACATAAAAACAGCTAAGCTGAGCTGCAAGGGAGATTTTTTTTTACAAGAAAGATTTTATTTTTGCTTCGGTACATAGTTATTCTGAACAGGTTTATTTTATTTTATGTTACTGCTACAATAAATACAATTTTGGTGATTTTTACAACTGTTTTTGGCTTTTCCCTATGCTTCCTGACCTGTGCCTTGATGACAGGAGCAAAGATATAGACAAAGGAAAAGATCACCAAAGGAGTTGCTTAGGGTGATAAGAATCAATCAAAATCTTTATTTATCCAGGTGAACATCATTGAGCAAGCTGATTTACAAGATGGACCTGGTTAGCTCCGGGTCAAATGGTACAATGCATACAGAAATATTTACAATAGAGCCAAATAACACATGTAAAAAACAGTTAATGCCAATAGTGCAAGTAAGTACTCAATGTTACATCAGTCATATCAGTTCAGAATGCTTCTGTAATACTTAAGGAGGACATAAGATGAGGCTTAGTAGGAACATCAGTAGGGAGATGTGATCGGCTACTCATGTGGGGAGATAACGCAAGCACAGAATTTCAAAAGTAGTGTAATCACACAGTATCCCTAAATGTAACACTCTAAACAGAAGGATAAGGGTCTTAACAGTCAAGTAGACAAGTAATTACAGCTTTTTTTTGACAAATTTCAGCATGGAAATCAGATTTATGCTTGGTTTAGAATGGACACAGAAGCAGACTACAGGAACCAATCAGAAGCCAACACCGAAGAGCGCTCATGTTCTGATCAGACGGCTGCGAATGCCATGCTTTGCCGATGGAGATTCTGAGCTTAGGTTCTCAGGCGGCGGTAGAGGCAGTGCTGACTGCCCGGTGCCCAGGTTTCCCATGCCTATGGGCACGGAGCCTGTGGACTTTCTTCAGAAACATAACCACATATTTTTTCATACATATTTCTTCAAATTCCATCCATAGGGAGGGTCTGATTAATACCCAACTAGAATTTCAAATACTGGTTCTTGTCTCTGAATAATATCTGGTTATCCTTTTTCTGTATCAACAAAACTGTCACATTGATGTGTAAAAGTATTTTTTTACCAGTTCTACTTATGCACTTAAAGTAGGTTCTTTGTATAGCCTGTCATTTTCTGATGAAGAGCTCTGTGTAGTTTTAAAGCTTAAAATTATGTAACTCTCTTGTTGGTCCAATAAAAGGTATCAAACCACCCACTTTTTCAATCTGCAGACAAGTGAGGCGAGGAAAGAAAGAGGAGTGATAAGATAGGGTTAGAAAGGCTGGGGTGGGGGGGCTGCACAGTGGAAGACCAAGAAAAAACTGACATCCTAAACAGGTACTTCTGCTCAGTCTTCACAGTAGAGGGCAGACCAGCACAGAGTGGCAGGAATGGGGGAGGTGGGCACAAGCCCATTTTCAGAGGAAAGAGTTAGATCGTTCTTGCAGCTCTGAATATGCACAGAGCTATGGGACCGGATAAGAAATACGCAAGAGTTCTAAAAGAACTCAGGGAGATGTTAGTTGCTCCACTGATGGCCTTATTCAAAAGCTCACTGGAAACAGGAATGGTTCCAGAGGACTGGAGAAGAGCTGACATGGTACCTCTACATAGAGTGATAGCCGGGAGGAGGCTGGTCACTGTAGACTGGTCAGTCTTACTCAATGGTGGGGAAATTAATGAAAACCCTGCTAAAGGAAAGACTGGTAAAGTATCTTGAATCCAATGGGCTAAAAGACCACAAGCAGGATAGATTAATGGTGGGGGGGGGGTCTCATTGAAAACAAATCTGATTAATTTCATTGACTGAGTGACCAGGGAACTAGATCAGGGAAGGTCAATGGACGTGAACTATCTGGACTTAGCCAGGCCTTCAACACTGTGCTGCACAGAAGTGTAACCCCTAGGTGGTGCTATCCTATGGGCTACTAGCCCTGCCTGTGTGACTATGCACAGGTTGAGGGGTCTGAGCTCAGTGAATGGGTGCCTTCACTCGGAGAAATGGTCTTGGGGTAGCGTAGCTGCTGTTGGTATAGCCCTCCAAGATGCTATAACCCCCCCATCAACCCTTCTAGTGGCCTAACTAGTTTAGCAACAGAACATTCACATTTACCATATGACCGTAATGATATGCTCACACCCCTTGCACTTACCACCAGCGCTGGATCCTCTGCAACTGCCCTGGAACCCCCCTGGAGAATAAGACCGGTGATGCATCCAGACAAGAGCAGCACTGTATCCCCACCAAGAAGGTTCACACTAGCCAGGTTAAATTCAGGTTAAAATTCAGGGTTTTTTTTTTTTTTTTTTAATTTAGTATGATTATTGACATTTTAAAATATACATCTTCATACATGGCATACCAAATGGCATTAAACATGTCAAAACTACCCACTCCTAAAATTCAGGTTTATTAAGCATGCATTGTAAGTCCTTTTGACAGCGTCCCACAACCCTGGGTATCCAGTATGTGAAACAGGCTAGCCTGAAGCATTGCCTGGGGTATGCCGGTATTGCAGCTGATCGTTGGGGCCCTCAGGAAGGAAAACAATTAACATGCACATAACCCAAATATTTGTAATCCAGAGCCATATGGCTCAGTCCATTGCAATAAAACCCAAAACAAGCAATTAGATGGTACACAATGATATGAGGCTGGTGTTGCAGGGAGCTACCCTGAAATTACTCATGCCATCCAAACCAGGAGGATGATCTGATGACATAAGTCATGTGCAGATATTTCGTGAAGCATGAGGAAGGGTTCCCTTTTGGGTCCTTGGCAAAACGCTGGTCTCAGGATGCAGGTGCAACAGACAACACTTAACTGATTCAAATTTAGCCAAAACATGCACACCACACTTCTTGAACTGGCCGGCCATGCAAACACTTTGGCAAACTAAGCACATTTATATGTAACGCTTGTCCTTTTCTGGTCCCTCCAACCAGCTTGCTTGCTGATCCTGACTTTCAGCTTGATTGCTGCATGAATCCTCTGCTGCTGTGACCACAATGTGGGCTGACTGGACACCTCAGAACTGCGGACTGACAGCTGAAAATTTTAGGCCTCGCAGGCCTAACCTCTGAGAGCTGGTCAGCTCCTCAGAGGATCACACGCTGAACTCCTAGGCAAATCTGTCTCCTTGAGCAGTTTCCCCACTTTTATGTGGAGCTTTGGTCCAGGGATCCTATTGGCTGCCAAAAATGTCTTGAACAGCTTACTTTTGTTAATTGGCTTGTTTTTGGCACCTAGATTTTGTCCCAGATAATTCCCCATAAGTCTCTGGCAATGTCCAGCGATTCCCTTTGTTAAATGCTGGCTCCCAGTTGGTTGACAGGCACAACAATGGTGGCTGCAATTCAGTTTTAGGCAGTCTATTTCAGTGTCTCCATAGATTAAAGTTCTGGTGTAGGTAGCCATACGTTTTACTTTTTGTAGCCCCAACAGTTCTCTGTCACCATGTCCATTCTCAATTTAAATAAATACACCCTCGGGGAGTCGCGGCTCACATAACACATTGCCCCTAGCAACACTGCCAGGGCTTATGAATATTCATAAGGGCTTTACTGCCTTGACCTTTGCCCCTTTACACTGGTGCCCCTGAGGCAGCGCTTACAGTGTCTGCCAGTTTATTTATTTAAAATATTTTTCTCTTGCTCATGTGTGTGTCCCTGGTGCTTTCTAACTTAATCCAGCACCAGGAACCACGGAGACACCTCCCGACTGTTGACCGCAAAGGTGGTCAGATAAACAGTGTGCCCCTACCATAGTCCGAGCGGCGGCCTAAAGCAAACATGCTGACCGCTTGCAATTAGACTGTGAGCCCTGCAGGGCTCACCAACACAAGGGAATACTCATGTCATTAATGGGAATGGCCAAATGCGCCATGAGGAGGTGGGACTCTGGCGGCAGCGGGAGAACAGCCGGAGGCTTTCAGGTAAGCCCCACAAATGGGGGAGGGGGCGTTACAGGAGGCTGATAAAGAAATTGAGCAGCCGAGAGGTGAGATCCAAAGAGGTGACTGGTTTAGAAACTGGTGAACGAATTTGAGGCAGAGGGTGGTGGTTAACAACACTGTGTCAGATGAAGGGAGAGTGACAAGCAGGGTGCACAGGGCTAAGTGCTGGGACCGGTTCTCTTCAATGTCTCCATAAAGGGAAAGGAGAAATAGTTTAACCAGTAAGGGCACACTAAGCCAGAGCTTGTTTCTGGGTGCGACCTGGGAGCACATGGAAGTTAAATGACTTGCTCAGGGTCACACAGTACACAAGTGGAGGCTGATGGGATTCAAGCCTACATCTCCAGGTTTGCAGCTCAGTGCCCTTAACCACTATGCCATACTGACTCCTGACATTACAGTACAACTAAAAGGGAAGGTATGCCATTTTGCAGGTGAAATCAAAACCTGCAATAGGGTAGACATTCAGGAGGGTGTCCAGAGAATGCGCAGGGATCTTGGGGAAACTCTCGGAATGTTCAAGAGTGTGGCAGTTGAGGTTCAATGCCAAAAAGTGCAAAATCATTCACCTAGAGCACAGAACCCAGGAACTTAGTACAGGATGGGGAAAGGTACTGACAATTACTAGACAGGAAAGGGTCCTTGGGGTTACCATATATGACAACCTCAAAGTGGTAGGGCAGTGTACGAAAGCAGTGAGTAGGGCTAGAAGGATGCTTAGGCACATAGGGAGGGGTGTTTTCAGCAAGAGACGGGAAATTGTGTTGTTATTGTATCACTCACTCACTAGACCCCACCTGCAATTCTGTGTCCAAGTTTGGAGGCTACTTCTAAGAAAAGACATAGACAGGGTGGAGCCGTGAATCAAAATGATGCAGGGGTTGCACTAGAAGTCCTACGAGTAGAGACTAGGGATCTCAACGTGTACATCCTGAAAGAGAGGAGGCTGAGAGGTGACATGATAGAGACCTACAATTGCCTCACAGGGATAAACCGGGTGCAGGAGGGGAGTCCCTTTCAAATGAGAAAAAGCATCATGTCCAGAGGGCATGCAATGAAGCAGGGATGGAGTTTAAGAGAAATATATGGAAATATCTCTTCAGTGAAATGATTGTAGATGTTTGGAAAAAGAGTGCCAGCAGAAGTGGTGGGGCAAAAACACAAGGGGGTTTCAAGCATGAGCGGGAGAGACATAGATATATATTTAAGCAATAAGGCATGACGGGGGGACATTATGGTGGGATAACGGCCCACCTCGGGTGGGTTGAAGCAAGAGGCAAAGCCGAGTGCAACCACCACCCGAGAAGGGCTATCACACCATAATGCCCCCCCAGAGTGTCCTATTGTGATTATGAAATGAAACATAGAAACATAGACTTTGATGGCAGATAAGGAGTGCTTGGCCCAACCAGTCTGCCCATTTCCCTACCCACTGGATAAACTGCAGATCCTAGTTAACCAACAGCCTATCTCCTTCTATCTTCCACTAGAATTGCCTTATGTCTGTCCCATGCGTTCTTGAATTCCCTCACTGTTTTTTACCCCAGAAACACCTCAGGAAGGATGTTCCATGCATCCACCACCCTCTCCGTGAAAAAATACTTTCTCACATTGCCCCTGAGCCATCTCCCCATTATCTTCAAATTGTGCCCCCTTGTTCTTGCATATCTCTTTTTCTGAAAGATACTACCCTCTTGGACTTTGTTGATTCCCTTGAGGTACTTAAGAGTTTCTATCATGTCCCCCTCTCACTCCTTTCCTTGGAGGTATACATATTAAGCTAATTTAGTCTCTCTTTGTATGGCTTCTGATGCAGACCCTGCACTATTTTAGTTGCCCTCCTCTACTGTCTCAATCTTGTGCATGTCCTTGAAGAGATGGGTTCTCCAGAACTGCACTCAGTACTCCAGATGGGGTCTCACCAACTGTCTCTACAGAGGGATAACAACTTTTTGTTTTCTACTGGTGATGCCTCTCCCTATGCATCCCAGTATCCCCCCAGCCCTCCTTACTGCCTTCTCACATTGCTTGCCTACCTTTAGGTCATCTGATGTGACTACCCCCAGGTCCCTTTCATTTTTGTTGTTGTTAGTGCCTCCACCCCCCCTCCACATTGTGTACTCTCCCCCTGGGTTTTTGTTTCCCGGGTGTATTACTTTGCACTTCTTTGCATTGAATCTAAGCTGCCATCCATACATTTGGCCATTCCTCTAACCTTGCCAAATCCCTTCTCATCCTTTCCACACACCCTTGTGTATTAACCCTGTTGCAGATCTTTGTGTCATCTGCAAAGAGGCATACTTTTCCTTCCAGTCCCTTTGCAATGTCACCTATAAAGACAATAAAGAGGACCGGTCCCAGTACTGAACCCTGCGGTACCCCACTAGTAACCCCCCATTCTTCAGAGTGGACTCCGTTTACTGTTACCCTCTGCATCCTGTTATCTGGCCAAATTCATACGCTTACTACCACCCTGGGACCCACTCCCAGGCTTGCTAATTTGTTTATTAATCTTTTATGTGGGACTGTGTCAAATGCCTTGTGTTTTTTTTTTTCTTTGGTCTGCTCCAGCACCAGTTCTCAGCCCAGTCACAGCCCCTGCCGTCCCCACTCTCATATTAGCTGTCCTCCCAGCCCACTGACTTGCCCCCCAGGGTGGGGCAGTGCCACCGACCAAGGTGTCATGGACAGAGGTCTGGAATGGGAGTCAGCTTGAGAGCTATGAGGGACAGCAAGGCGGCTTCATGTAGGTGCAGTGGCAGGGATTTTTCTACTTTTAGCTCCCTCTGGAGCCGGATGCGTGTAAATGACATCAACCAAGGTGGCCCACACATGCTCCCGTGCATGCTCTTCTGAAGACGTCTGCACTGACTCCCCCCTTATGGCCTTTCGTACACACTTACTCCCCAGCCTCTGCTAGGGGGCACGCAGGTGCTGGTGCTGAGATCACCCCCTCCCCAGGGAAGGAGAGCAGTCCTCCAGATGCTCCATCCTTCCCTGCACCTGCCGATCCCCGGCAGCCCATGTCCATTTCCGAACACGGGTCGCTGGCGTGGCGCGAGGTGTGGCATCCAGCGCCTCAACCCTCAGCGCCACCAGGCCGGCTTTTTTATTTTCTTTATTAAAATTTTCAATATTCAGACATACTTGATATTAAACCTTCTCTAGGCATGAAGAATGATACAGAGGTCACATAACCAATAATTGAGAATCCACATAGGCAGTGTCTCACAATAATAGATGTGCTCTCTCCTTGAAACCTATACATCACCATAAATAAATGAGGCTTACCCTCCCAGAAATAGTTGGAGAAATGGTTGGGGAAATTCCCCATAAACAGATATGGCCATTAACGTAGTATGGATAATATTACATACATAACTTTAAAAGTTCTACCCCGGGCACCCCATAAACCAACACTTGGTGGGGTAGCCTAAAACAGGAGATTTATAGTTTTACACTTTTTGTAGCCCAAACGTAGGTAATGACTCTCTATAAGCCAAACTTAATTTTTAACTGTTGTTAGCAGAAAGGAAACAAGCATTATAGTAAAGGGGAAATATATAAACTTGAGGAATTCAGAGTCCTGCTCAAAGGATATCATACACAAAGTAAATCCTCCCTGTACTAAAATGCCACCAGAAGATTAGTAGCCAGCAGTACTATGAAGTAAATATTTACAAGCATTGGTATACCAGTCACCCAGTAACTGCTACATCCACAGTTCTTTTAGAGGATCAGTGCAGGAGACCCAAGTCCTTTAGCTCTTTCAGGGAACATCTATTTTTTCATCATCTGATGCTTGCTCTCCACCTGAAGGGAGACTGTCAATAAAGCAAGCAGCTGCTACAGCTTCAGTGAAAATAAATGGTTTCCCCTTATAGGTAAAACGGAGGTGAGCTGGAAATAATAGATTAGCCGCAGTGGCGTAGTCTGTTTTTTTTCAGGGGGGGCAAACTAACCAAAAAGTCCTGATTTTTGTGTACCACGACATGAAGAAGGGTGGGGGTTCTGGGCACCCAGAAACCATGGGCTATAAAATGTATTCTGGTTTGTGCTAGTTCTAATTTAATACCTCACTAGTTATTACATTTTGATGTACATTTGTCCCAGGTTCAAACAGAAGCACAGGTAAGAAGGGCAATAAGTTCTCACAAAGTACTTGATGTAAGGAAAAGAAAACAAGAGACAGTTAATTGTTGGCCTCGTATTTTTATTTTGGTAATTTTCATATTAGCTGTCTTAAGAGATCATAATAGTAATTTGTATCGTGTAATGTTTAATATTTTTGAAACATACCAGTTCCTTCATTTGAAAGTGCAAATCACAGTTTAGCAAAACACAACCACAGGACCATCACATCACAATTCCTATAGTGTTACTATAGAAAGCAGTATTACTAGGCCAATTGCCAGTATAACTAGTTACATATTAGTTTAAAAAAACCTTTACATTTCAAAATTGTGGTACTGGATACCCAATTTCAAAAGTTGATTATTGATACCAGTATTCTGATATACTTTTGAGCTTTTGTTAAGCTAAATAATTTTGTTGCTTTGTATTTACCCTGAATCCCTCAACTTGCTCAGCAGCTGCAGTCTGCAGCTCTGTCCTTTCATGGTGCTGATATCATTATATGACATAATCAACATTCCAGGTCAATGAGATGAATGGCATGGAATGGTAGTGTGTGATGTAACACAATGTCTTAGACATATGAAAATCAAAAGCAATGACTGGTTTGGAGAGTGGAATT
Source organism: Neoceratodus forsteri (assembly GCA_016271365.2). NCBI lineage: Eukaryota > Metazoa > Chordata > Ceratodontiformes > Ceratodontidae > Neoceratodus > Neoceratodus forsteri. The sequence continues at coordinate 215,953,179 of CM028134.1, forward strand.
CAATGTAGATCAGAGGGCAGTAGGGCTCCCTAAAGCTACAGTATTTATCAGACATTTAACAAAGCATATCATAATGCATAACCAGCATGGAAAGGAAGATGGAGCTTCCTACAAGAGCTAGCTAAGCTCAGGGTGGACAAGACAATGGGACCTGATGGCATACACCCCAGGGTACTTAAGGAGCTAAGGGTGGAACTAGCAGAGCAATCAGCAGAACTGTTTAGTGAGTCTCTGAGCTCAGGAGAGGTCCCAGAAGACTGGAGAAGGGCTCATGTGATCTCGCTCCACAAGAGTGGTAGCAGGGAGGAGGCAGGTAACTACAGACCAGTCAGTCTTACCTCTGTAGTGGGCAAGATTATGGAGGCACTCCATAAGGAAAGGATATTGCAACACCTGGAATCCATAGGGGCACAGGATCCAAGACAGCATGGGTTTACAAAGGTAGGTGCTGTCAAACTAATCTCATAGATTTCTTTGACTGGGTAACCAGAGTGGTGGATCAAGGAGGAGCAATTGATGTCACCTACCTTGACTTCAGCAAAGCTTTCAACACTGTTCACATAGAAGATTGATAAATAAGCTGGGTAGGCTCGGGGTGGGTCAGAAGTTGGTCAACTGGGTGGCAAATTGGTTGGCGGGCAGAAAACAGAGAGTGGTGGTAAATGGTATACATTCAGAAGAGATGCAAGTCACAAGTGGGGTACCTCAGGGATCAGTCCTGGGGCCAGTCCTCTTCAATATCTTCATTAGTAACATTGCAGATGGACTAGAGAGTAAGGCTTGTCTGTTTGCAGATGACACCAAGATCTGCAACAGGTAGATGATTCAGATGGGGTGGGCAGAATATATAGGAGTTAGATGAGATTTGTATATTTAACTTCCCTTCTATCTGCCTTTCCATGCCAGTTATGCATCTTGAATCCTGATATGCTTTGATAATTTTTTGATAAATAAAGTGGCTTTGGGGTGCCATACTGCACTCAGATCTACACTGAACTCCACTCTTTTAACCAGTTATTGCTCTTGATTTTCATATGTCTAAGGCATTCTGTGATATCACTGACTCCCCCTCCATGCCATTCATCTGATTGTTCACGTAGTATGAAAAGAGAGAGATGTAACAGCTGAGCAGAGGGGGATGCAGGGTAGTCACACAACTAAGACAATTAGATTATTACTTTAACAGAAAGATCAAAGCAAGGTATATCAGAATACTGTGTATCCAATAAAAGAAATAGAGAGCATCTGCATGTTAAATATCAAGAGGACACTGTGCAAAAGAAAGTTAAGTCATGTCCCCTATTTTATGGGCCTCACCAACATGGCCCTTAGTTAAACTGTGTGTACCCCCTATCCCCCCCATGTTTCAAATCTTAAATGATGATACGCTGAACCTATTTGTCACACCCCCTCAATGTCCCTAGGAGGTATCCCACCTAAAGAGGAGGAAATTGAACTCTCCCTCCGAGGATTAAGCCCTACCCCATCTATCAGACAGATTGACTTGTTCCGTCTTCTGCCATCAACCCAAAACCCTTAAAAGTATGCAACCAGAAGATATGGTCCTCTGAATTAATAAAATGTTTTACTTGCATGAATCAGAGAAATTCCTTGTAGCAGTAAAACATCAAAGTTGCAAGACTCCCAAACATTATCTGGAGGGACCTCTGTACACAAGACTGTAAACTACCAGTGATACACATGCTCTTTTTATAAAACTGAAATGCTAGCCGGATAACAGAATGAAAATAAGTAGTAATACAAGTGCATTTATCTTCTGTACTATAGTAAAAGGAGCCATTGCACAGTGTCAGTGCATGAATCACATTGACAAGACAGTAATTCAGGTAATAGCATAAAAAAAACATTGTCTTACAACTACATCAGCAACAGCTGATCATAACAGAACTTCTCTTTAGATTTTTACATTAGTTTTCTGTGGCGTAGGCATATGTGGCAACAGCCTAGGTTACAGGACTTCATTATTGTCCACATTTCATAATAGTGTTATAGGGCAAGAGTGACTATGGTGTTGTGCTTCAAATATCATTAGTGGAAGATACCTGGATGTGCTTTCAACAAAGGGTAGGGCATCAAATGTTATAATATGAATTATGTAAGAAGTCAGCATAACAGTACATCTTCAATCTAGGGGATCTCAGTCACCACCAGGTACCACCATCGTAGGAACCAGTACAAATCAATGACAGGTAGGAATAGATAAGTTTATGGACATCCAGCATCCATGGTTAACAGTAACATTTTAAGCACCTGCACAAGCAAGGATCTCCTTACACTTAAGACAGAAGACCTTATAATGTTAACCTGTTAAAGGACTTTAATATAAGCTTAATACAAGAGTCCTCCTTGCAGCGCAGTCGACTGCAATGCTTTTGATGCTGGATGGATCTCCATAAACTTAAGACAGGAGACTTGTGATGACCGGGCCAAGCAAGGAAGAAAAATCTGCTTAAACTTAAGACAGAAGACCTTGTAAGCTGAACCTGCTAAAGGAATCCATTATAAACTTAACACAAGAGTCCTCTTTGCAGCACAGACAGATGTGGTGAACAGACTCTGTGAAATGACTCCATAAGCTTAAGACAAGAGCCATTGTAGCACTAGCCTTCAAAAAAGCAACATGTGCTATTAAGTAAACATCCAGAGTTATGATTTGTTAAACCCTGTGGTGTGTTGATGTTTTACAATGTCAGCCATTTTAATGGTGAAAATGTTCTGTGATGATGCCCATTTACAGATGGTGAAGTTGCTAAGGTGGTGGTACCTGATGACCGAGATGTCCCTGAAGAAGATCTATGTTTTGACATCAGTTGCACACTTAATATACTTCAACAAGTGACTGGGTTTGCCGCTATGTTCTTCTTCCTGTATAGTCATGCTGATTAAACAAGTTACCAAGACAACAGGGATATAGTCTTGTGAAGCAGCTATGAAATGGGGAAGAAAAATGATCCTGTTTCTACCCTTATGGACAATGTACAGACAGGATATATCTTGTTGTTGCAGTCAACATTTGTTGAATCCTTTAAGTGAGGTTCAGTAGTATTACAATACTGTCGGCTATTGCACCTCTAATTCAGAATCATTCTTCTGTGTTTTTTCTTGCTGAACACATCAATTACTGATGAAAAGTCAACCTGCTCAGCAATGTCCCTTTCAATGCTTAAAACTGCCAATGATGACAATCTTTCTTCTGCCATAGTAGATCTTAGATAATTTTTTAGAATACGTAGTTTGCTAAACGTGCGTTCAGCCTTAGTGGTAGACACTGAAATTGTACTGAAAATACGATACAGTATTCCTAGGTTTGGATATGCATTCTGGAGATCATTATCTTTCACAAACCGTAACATTGAACATACTGTCGATGGTGTTTGACTCCGGAGAGAGCTCTTCATAGAAAGCACAAAGCTGTTTATACTCTGACTGTGCTGTCTCACTGTCTATATCCTCTGAGTAAGCTGAAATTAGGTTCAGAAGACTTTCTCTATCATTAAAATGACTTGGTAACAGACAACTGAAACATTTAACTGTATTATGAAAGTCATTAGATCTCTCTTTGCATTTCTGTTGTGATTCTATCATAGATTGTATAGAATACAGTAGTCCTGAAATGCAATGCAGGATCATTTGTCTGCTCATCTTGTGCTTGTTCACTGGGCATACATTTGCGGCATCTTTGTCTACTTACTTTGAACTCTGTGTCTACCTCATTGTCTTCTGCAAATTTAGTTGACAAGTTAATCAGATCATTATAATGATCAATTGTTCTGTTTTGCTCAAATAGTTTCAAACATGAAGTGACCATGGTTGATGCTGTGATGACATCCATTGTTTCACTTTGCAAGTACACTGACAGGCTATTAACTGAGTGTAAAATTTCTAGCCATATGTGCAGCATTAGTACAAATTCAAATTTTTGTAGGAACTCAAGTAGAGCATGTGCATCACCTACATTTTAGCTGTCCTTTCCTTTGCCAGAATTCTCTCTAACGCTAATATCAAAGCTGGGTAAGTATCTTCAGTATCCTGACAGCTTATTTGCAATACCACCTAGTCTCACATAGACGTTGAAGTCGCCTAGGCCAATGTTCAGTTCATGCTGAGCTTTATTAAATATGTCTAGACGAGGCTGACTGGAAGTGATAAAGGTGTATACTTTCTCTATATAGCCAAGAAGGTAACTGCCTCTGTACACATTACAGCTATCTGCAAGCACCAGATTAAGCTTGTTGCATAGCAGTGAACATATAAAATGTTTGTTTACTTTTTACACGGGTTTGCAAACCAGATACTGCACCAGACATGTTTTCTGCCCCATTGTATGCCTGTGAGCAAGGTGGGCCATATCAAGTCTCAAGTCTGTTAAGGTTTTTTAATACCTCAAATAGATGCACTGATGATGAATTCTCAATATTTTTAAAAAGTAGAGTCTCTCCTGAATATTAAAGTTATGATCAATGAAGTGTACACAGAATGAAAGTTGATCAATATGAGAAATATCAATGGTTGAATCAAGAATGATCCCAAAGTATTTGGAATCATGCACTTCACTGGTAATGTGGTCTAAACCACACTTGAAAGAGCGGATATAAAATCATTTTGTATCTGGACTTAGATAACTCTGCTTCCTTTAGCTTCACTCAGGTGTTTATTTAATATGCTGTCATACTTTGATAATAACTTTGCAAGTTCAATAAAGTTCCCCTCGTTCTGGGTGTTATTAAAGGACGAGGAATTCAGACATGAATAAGAAGACTCCCTATGGTCACGGAAAGGAAGATTTTGTTTTGCAAGAACTAATGTAATATCCAATAGTCTGTGTAGAACTTCTCTGTTATGCTGGACCTGAAGTAGAAAGGTGTAAATGTGGGTTACTGAATCTGCCACTGTTAAATTGTAACACCTACTGTACATACAAACTTTAAAAAGGTATTATGACTTGTTTGGTTGTAATTTTGGTTGTGTATAGGCTATAGGTCAGACAGTTTTGTTTGATATGACAAGTCAAACTTAACCCAGACCATAAAGATATGACATGATGCACATGACTTTGCTGGCAAGGGAATTGAGTTTCCTTGCAGATGAATAATAGACTGAAAGAGTGTGAGTGACTGTCTGTGAATGGTCAAATTGTGTCACTGTTGTGATAGTCTGTCCCAGCAACAAATGTACTATGTTTGTCCCATCACCCAGCGCACCCCAATAAGTATTTGTCTTCCTTTTAGGAAGCAATGTATATAGAAAATATTCCTGTACAGAAAAAAAAAAAGTGCAGTAGTTACAGCTACTGCAATGCACGGCAGTGCAGTCTGAGTTTAAGTGCACAGCACATTGCACTAGCTGTGCTAATCTGCTTGATTGTGGCCCTCCTCCACTCACAGACATGCAACATATTACAAAATCAGATGTATGCATGTTTAATGTGCCTATTGCTGATCTAGGTAGCTTGCAAACTTTCACTGTTAACATCTGTCACTGCCACTTCACCATCATAAGTTAAAATATGGCAATTTTTAGTTTATTTCCAAGTTGCTTCATGGTGAGCAGCGCTAATTATTAGATGTGTAACACCTACTTCCCCGTCCTTCTAGGTTGAAGTGCAGTTATGTTTTCAGAATTACAAAATTGGCTACCTTTTTTTTAATACCATTATACAACAGGGAATGCAAGAGAGATGTTAGGTAAATGGATATAATTCTACAGTGGTATATGTTTGAGCTGTTTGTACAAACCATTTTGTAATAGCTCACTTAGCAAGGCATAAGAGTAGATCTTCGAGGGGATCTTATTCCCCATCGGGTACAACCGTGGGAACTTTATTGTCAGAATGGTAATCCACACAGAAGATTTCCAGCAGTACATCTGTAGTGGAATGGCACAGGAGACAAACAGAGCAAGGCTTACACCCCAGATAGATGAGGAGAGACAGAGGGACAAACTAAATTAAAAAAAAAGCCAAATCATGAACAGGACCCCAAAGAAAGGGAACAGTTGTAGCGAAAGCGTACCTAATGCCCGAGATCCCCTCAAAGATCTACTATAAATGGTAACTTTGAATTCTTACATAGTTGTTCTGTTGTATCTCAGTCATCAGACAGTACAATAGGAATGAGTAATAAGCAGTGACAGGGCAGGAATCATGTTTATCTGACTGTGAGGCTGGCACTATTGTAACTTAACACAAGAGCCTGACATGTAAGCACCTGCTCAGTCAAGGTTCTTCTTAAACTTAAGACAGAAGACCTTGTAAAATGAACTTGTGAAAGACAAGGACTCCATAAACTTAAGATAGGAGTCCTTGCAGCACAGCAGCACCAAAACAAGGAGTGGCTGCTGATGCATCATTAAGACTGGAATATGTGGTAAAAGTGTTGTGTCTTAAATTATGGTGTTGGCTCTGCTGCATTAGGCAGTGTGACTTTCCAGTTGCCACAGTTGTGCTGAAGATGTTGTTTTGATTATCATACACAGACATTAAAGATCTTACTTCGAGAGCACTCTTGCAGGAGACAATTATATATTGGACTGATGCCGGCAGGCGTCAGTGTCCCACGTAAAAATTTCTAGCTACCAGTCTCTGGCGGGGTACCGCCCCACATCAGGTGACCGATATCATGCGACATCAGTATAAAGGGGCAGTCCCCATGCATGGCCCCTGTTCTGCCCAACCAGACCACACTCCCATCATGGCCTGACCTGGCAATGGGTCCACTAAGTCGGACATTGGGGCCTCCAACGCCCACCTGGACTACGCCGATAAGTCGGATGTTGGGCTGCCTAATGACCACGCGGTGGCCGAGCCAATACAGGACCCTATTGTGTCCACCATTCCTGGCTCCCCACAGCCTTCACTGTCCTTCGGGGACCCTGGGTCTCCTCAGCCTGATCCTGGGGATTTCTCCCCTCTTTCCCTGGGCGATGCCAAGGATCTTTCTGCACCCCTGTCAGGTCTCCCTCCCTCCCTCCACTGGGCAACATCCCTTCATGGATGCAGCCCCCACGCCGGGCCTGTCGCCTGTCTAACCACATGCCATGACAAGGATCTTCTTAGACTTAAAGACAATACCTTGTAAACTGGTTTGCACCTGTCCAACAAAGGACTCGTTAAGTTTAAGACAGGAGTCCTTGCAAGCACATCATGACATTACAATTTATCTCTATCTAAGCCACCATGAAGAAAATACAACTGCTTTTACTGTCATACCTGTCTACTGAAAGCCTTCAACTGCTCTCTGTTAACTGTGCTACCAGTTTTCAGTCTGTATCTGGTCATCAGTAACTCTCTGGCTGACTCTTTGTGGACTGTGGCTTGCTCGTGTTTGATAAAGCTTTTGGTTGCTTTTTTTCCAGTTTGAAAAGCCATAATTTGGATCAGCAAAAGCTGGTTCAAACTCTTTCCGAGAGTGTTTTGAAAATAGCCAACAGGGGTAGCAGAATGCACATCGTTTCCTAGAAGAAAATATTAACCACTCTCTGTAGTGTTTCATTCCATTTTTTAAAGTGTTATAATACCACTCACACCCGAAACATTCATTTGCCATTTTTTTTCTTTCTCAAAACGGTAACTGTCATGCAAACCTGGCTGGCATGGTCCCTTCTGTAATATGTCTCTAATTACATCAGTACTCATGTGACGGTTGATATATAGAGCAGGATCTGTTGAATATTTGCCTAGCTGATCTACTGAAATATCACCATCATCAAGTGCTTGGTAAGTGGAAGTGGGCTGTGTGGCCTGTGTTTCATCATGGTTGTTACAGTCTTCACATTCAATATCAGAATGTGACGTAACTTCACAAGGACTTTGTACGTCAACATTTGAACAATCAGCATGCTCAGATGCACCATGGACCAAGGTTTCTGATGCAGATTTCAAGATGACATCATGCATCTCAAAGGTAGCTACTGCAGAAGACAAATTACCATTATCGACAGATTCATTCACTATATCATGTACCATATCACCAGATAGACAACTTATTTTTGATTGTGGTTCCCCGATATCTTCCACATCACAACTTCCCTTTGAAGAGGTGGATTTGTTTGACTGCAACAACATAGATATATCCTGCCAGCCCTTTTCTTTTACTGACTTTCCTGAATGCTTACTGCTAGTATGTGCTCCTAACCTATCTCTTCTGATTGTTATATTACAATATGAGCAAACTGTTTTTTCTTTAGGCCAAGGGGTTCTTCTCGACATCTTGGCCTTGTTTCCAAGTATGATTTCAGTCACAGTTGCAGTGTGATTACTGTACCAAGTGGCTGGCAATGAATCTATCAATTAATAAAAATATTCAGCTGAACACCTACATTACAAACGGAAGTATTACTCAAAAAAACATTTTGAAATACAGAACATTTGTTATATGGAATACTTAGTAGTGGTCAGCAGGATGCAAACTAGAGTCATCACCGACTAACACTGGGCAGTATATAAGTATTGTGTTACCTGCCTAGTTAACAGTGGTCATCATATAAGTCACAAACAAGCAGGAGACAGTTATGAAACATCTAGACTGGAGAGTAATGCTTGGGATGTTGGACCTCCATAACCTTAAACAGGTGACTTGCTGTGATGGGATGGCCAGTCAAGGACCTTCTTAAATTTAAGACAGAAGACCTTGTAAAACGAAACTGTCAAAGGACTCTTTAAGCTTAAGACAAGAGGCCTATACAAATTAATAACTAGTAACACTGGTCTGCAATGCATGCATACTTTCGAACAATTGTACAAAACAAATTAAAATTTTACTTTGGGTGCATCTTATTAGCAGAAATAACATTGGCTAATTAAGCAGGTGTCCAACCATGTTATGTACTGAAAGTTTTATTTTTGGTGGACACTGGCCTACTTCAAATTTTGATTGACTGTTCTTGATATTGACCACACTGCATTCTTCTACAATATGACAGGTAATTGTAAATCACGTAAAGTTCGACTTGCGTGAGCCAAACAGATTAAGATGGTTTCAGAACATTCAAGTAGGACTGGAAAGACCTCTTCTGTCTTCATAGGTTGATCGCTGAGGTTTTGGTTATTCTGAATTATCAAGGCAACAACGACATCTCCCACGTCAGTCCTTCTTCCGGACCTTCAGATGGACATCTGTGGAGCGAAAAAACATATAGATTAGCATTACATGATACTTATCTCACTAAGTGTACTATTTCTTCGTTCACTTTCAATAGATGTCCACCCTTTCGGGTATTATTGCTTGCATATAAAACAGTGGCACAGGTAACAGTCCCTAGTGGAATGAACTACCAGAAAGGGTGGTATCATGAAAATATGTCTTTTGTCAACAGCTTTAAAAGGGCATGGGACAAGTGACAGTGGGAAGCACATCATTGGGATACTGACACCCCCACCCATAACCAGGCAGAGTGCACAGAGAGGAGTGGAAATCGGGGCTCTTTGCTCACTGTCGCTGTCTCTCTTTTATGTCCTTATCAGCAGGGGCCAGCCTTAGCTAGGTGCAAACTGTGCTCCTGCACCTTGGGGGCCCATACTTTTACCTTGAGGTAGCAAAACACATTTAAGAATGCCTAAATTTTGTTACAAATGAAAATGTTTACCAGCTAATCAAAGAGGAAGATAACACTTCTACTGCTTCAAAAGGTGGGATCAGGCTCAGCTCTGCTGCAGTGAAAAAGATTAGGTTAAGCAAGTGCTAATGGCTATACGTTACACCTCCCAGGCTGACTGCTTTCACAAACAAAGGGCTATATTGACAAGAGAACTTGTTTATAACCTTGACATTCATCTGAAACAATGAAATATATGACAAAATCTGTTTCAAAAGTACATGAGCACTCAAAATCAGGGATCTATCTTAACATTGTTCGACGCCGACACTGAACTGCAACTAAAAACATTTCTGACTAAAAAGAGAAAGAAAAAATGAGGAAACATTCCATATGTCAGCTTCGATTTAGACTTTATAGAAACACTAAGTAATTTTGCCATTCCATTTGTCACTGAACCTCTGTTACATCTCCACAACAGAAACCAGTAGCACAAATACAGTAACAAACAACCTTATAATAGGAGACCTAAATTAAGGTACAAGTTCGGGTTCCGGGGTACTGAGCATTCCACAGGACACTGTTCTCCTATGGGGAGACTACTCATCCCCACTGCTATGCTGCCACCTGGATGAACATGGGTGGCAGTACAGCTAGGGACATCAGGGGAGGGGAGGATGGGATTTGGGTGCAACAGCATACCTAAGCATGCATGCACATCAATAGATCCCCTCTGGGTGCTGATGTCCTCGGGGACAGTGGAAAACAAGGAGAATGGATCCATGCACCTGAAGATGAAGGTCTGCCATGCAATGCAAGATCCCCCTCCACTACCTGACCCGCCACTCATACCTCTCAACAAAACTAGAAGCTTGAGAGTAAGCTCCTTCCACCTCATCCCCACCTGGGTTGAACAGCCAAGGCTCCATGGAAGAAGGAGGTAGTATCCAAGTTACCTGTACCTGTGATTATTGGAAATGACTTTCCAGGATTTACTGAGATAATCAAAGATGGAGTAAATCCTAATGTTTCAGCAGCTGTGTTGACAAGAGCTCAGCCAGAAAATCTCAGATGGTGGTGACTCTTCTTTTCGCTGATTTTGATTCAGACTTGTTTGAGCACAGCTTTAAGAACTGGAAGTCCAGGAAAGAAAGACGACACCTGAAGAAACAGTGGCAATAAAAAAACAGATGAACATAAGGGGTTAACATACCAAAATGCTGAAACTAAACTAATAACTGATTGTGATTTTCTTTCACAGCAAGCTAACAAAGTTTCTCTCCACGGTTATTTTAAGCAGCTGGGAGTGAAATCAAAATAGGGTGATTAACTGGGAGAAAAAGGCAGTCTTTCTGTTTTTGTTATATTTATCTTGTATAACTCTTAATTTACAAACAGTAATATTTTCAGAAATTCTTGACATTTTTTTACTGATTGTTGTGGTGCAGCAGTGTATAATTTCAGATTGTTTAAAACATTTGGTTATATTACTAAAGGTTTTCAATTTGCTACACATTACTTGTAGTGTGTGTCTGAGTGTGTGTGCGATGCATGCCATCAAATCAGACACCTTTTATTGTGCCACAGAATAATTGCAGCAGTGTGAACCTGCTATCCACCGCACCTGCATGAATTTGTTTATGCTGCTTTGTGGGACTGAGTATCCAGAGCGCAAAGTGTGTTCCAGTGACAGAGAACAGCATCAGGAGAAGCCCACCTTCCAGCCTGGAGAGCCAGAATGTATTAAAGGTCACTGCCAAAGAGTGTGGAGTTCTGCCCAGAGACTGTATGCACTGTTGGCTAGAAAGTGTATCAGATTTGCCACGAAGCTCTGACTGCTGCCCACAGAAAGGTGAGACTGTTTGAACCCACATCTGGGGAGAAGCTCTATGCCAACCAGGGTGATCTGGGGAGTCAGCCCAGTATTGTTACTGCTATGCGATACTGAACATTGGCCCTGAGAACTAGAAGCCTTGATGTGTGGGGCAGGCATGTGGCCCTGGTCTCTGAGACTGGCCTAATGCAGCAATCACAGAGGAACTGCATGAAGGTGAAAAGCTGCAAGAGCCTGCAACCTCCATCAGTCACTACAACCACCAGCATTGCCATCCAAGGCCCCAGCATCACCAGTGACAACTGGCATCCATCACCAGTGACAACTGGCATCCATCACCAGTGACAACTGGCATCTGCTGATTCTACTCAAGATTCTGTGCTGTGAACTTCAGAACCACGAGAAAGTGCAGGGCCTGCCCTGAGCTGAGGACTCACATACAATTAAAGAAAAGTATCACTGTTAAAGTTAAGTGCACCGATGCCGGCCAATCCACAGCAATTGCCAGGTTGGCATCTTAATCTGAGTACCCAGGTAGACTCTTTAGGGATAATGGGACCAGTGAGGATGTGGGCTAATTTTCATGAGTGTTGCCATTGGGGGTGGTCACTATTATTGTTATGTTTCTTTGCTATTCAATGTATCAGTTATTATACCATATACATAAATCATAAGCCAATCACAGAAGCAGACTGGCACCTCAGCCCTGTTGTAAATCTTATGGTAATCACTGGCAAAGGTGCCAGCCTGCCACATCCTCACGCTACTGTAACAGAATATCAGTCCGAGCCCCCCAACATCGCAAAACCACCATCTTTCCTCTCGCTAACAGTAACTAGTACGCCTCGCATAGTAAAAAAGTTTTAAAAAAAAATGGATGCCTCATTTGACCTCATCGACCAAACTGAACTCGATAAAATATTCGAAAGCCTTCAAAACGATTACATATTATCTCAGGAAGTAAATGTACCTCAGCCAAATACAGCAATACCGTACAGCGCTCCGGTCCCACCGTCCGAAACCCCGAGTCTCCAGTCGTCCCTGCAGCCGACTACATCACCTCGAGTGTCCGCAGCCACCAACTTTAACTCGGCACCTCTCTCCACCTTAGACACAGCAGCCAATCCTGTAGGGAAGAAAAGACAACGTCCCGAAGAAATCACCACACAGGAAATGCTTCAATTAGAGAAGGAACGACATGAAATTGCCACACAAAAACAAACCCAGTGGGCAATAAATGTCTTTATGGATTGGGCAAATCAGAAAGAAATAGAAATAAACTTTCCCAGCATCAGCCCTTCCGAATTAAACATCATACTGGCTCCATACTCCAGCCGTGGTAAATCTCCCGATAACCCACACCCCCTTGTGGCTTATTGCTTAACTATCCACTGTTCTATTTTATGTCTCCAACTCCCGCTACGCTTTTAATAAAACTTTCAGTGTTATTGCTGTTTCAATCTGTGAGCATATTATTAGTGATAGCCATTAATTGCATGCACCATACAAATTTAAGTTGGTATATTGTACTCTGTGTGCAGGGTAACTGGAAGTGGAAGTGGTTAAGTACGGCATCCCAGGGGGTTATAACCTACAAAAAACTGACCCACTATATTCACTCTGGGTGCAGGCAGCACACTATTACTTATTTATATTTGGGAAAGAACCCCAGTCATCATCAGAACAGAGCATAGTCCCCTCAAAATGGTTTGACCCCAACAGGCAAGGGTAGTAGCCTGCAGTTACATGACGCCCATGTTACACACATATCACTGTTCAGGTCTTATTTTAAAAGCATCAGAAATGACCTTGTGGACAAAACAAATGGTACCTGTACATACAGTACAAAAGAGGCCTTTACACTCAAAGCACGTTTATAAAGTACACAGTAAGGCCTCAATTGCTTAAAGAAAATTTCTAATATAAGGTATTGGGCTTCATAGCCCAATACCTTATATTGTCCTGAGCTAACTGGTGGCAAAATTCCAATTTAAAAGTGTTTACTATTTGCTGTGGAAGGGATCGTAACTGGCACCAAAGCCTCAGCCAGACAATCCCTTCCAGCTTCCTGGTGCCCTTGCTCTGGCCCAACTCCACCCCCACACTCTCAGACTTGTGACATGTCACCAGGGAAAGCACAGGGGCGAACCCCATACAAGTCTAAGAGGGATCCTACTAGTTAAGTGACTGCTTTAGTTTGTCTCTAGGACTGTTTAAAATGACTAAAAAACAGCTTTAAAAATAGCCCCCATACACTTGTATGGGCTCGCCGGCGCTCACCCTGGCCACATGTCACAAATTCTGAGAGTGCGGGGGCAGAGTTGGGGCACTGCGGGAACAACAAGAAGCTGGAAGGGATCAGCTGGCTGAGGTTTCAGTGGCAGTTATGATCCCTTCCACAGCAAAAAGGAAGCACTATACAATTTTAATTTTTACACCTGTCAGCTCACGCTGCTATAAGGTATTTGGGCTATGAAGCCCAATATCATATAGTGCTAGGTCGGAACATCACTTTAAGCAATTTTCATTTGCGCTTTGTTCTCTTATTTATTATGTTGTGAATAATTAGCAAAAGAGCCAAGCCTGTAGTTCATTGGTTATAATACTCTAGTTTAAGACTTGCTTTAAAACTTAGTTTAAGCTGGAATAAAAGAAATTTGATTTTATAAAGTAATACAAAACCAGGTTATGCATGTTTCCCAGGTTTTGTTGCAAATGTTTCATACTGTTTTTTGTATACTAGTTCTGAAACTTTTGCAGCTTAGCAAAAGTGCAGTGCAAAGATAACTATAATTCCAATTGCACCCATTCAAATTAACTTGCAATACACTGCTAACAGAGTGTCTATAATCACAGAGTTCCACAGCTGTCTGATTTTCCTAAGAACTACATTCATACAGAATAACATCTCTGACTGCCAAGTTAAACCACACCAAACACACATGTGCTGTTAGTTGAATATCACTGGTACTAGGATTTCATTTTAATTTACACAGTCCAGAGCAGCAGATTCTGGACAGAAGTGGTCCAGCATTTAATTTGTATATTTTTCTATTGGATTTCAGGTGTTTCTATATCTGACTCAATGAAAGCTGTGTTGGGGTGGTGTGGTGAGGTATTATTTTCCTTCTGGCTGGCTACCTTGATAGCATTGTATTAATTTAGAAATCAGCAATATACCAGCATTTCTAGCACCTAAAACTGACACAAAAAATAAAATTTCTTATCTGCAACACATTTTACAGCAAATGCCCTTATATGTGATTTTTTCCCCCAAAGAGCTAGAATTAATAAAGCCCTAAAATCATCTGCTATTCTTGTTCCTGATGTGTGGAACAATGCCACCAAGGCCATTAAAAAGTCCCTACATCCAACCACCTGACTTTTGATAATGAACACTCAGATCTTCTTTTCCCATCTCACATTAAGTAATCTTCTAAAAGCTGTGAATCAGTGTCTACTTACTATTCAAACTTTTAAGGCAGCCTGAATGCATGTAAACTAAATGGCCTTGGAAGCCTTCAAAAATAACTTCCCTCCACATGCTGCTTACTATCTCGTCATTTACATTGTTCATGTTCCAACCAAGGTAGTGTTTTAAAAGTGTTTTCACTTTCACTGGAACAGCCTGGAAAATGATGCTCTAGTACCACACAAGACTTTATTCTGACAAATTAAATACTGTACCTGAAGTGTTAAAGTAGGAAGTCTAAACCCCAATGGAATTTTGGCTGATTGCTTTTTAACCCTTTTAGCCTAACTTTTAAAAATTTTATTTTGATCTGAAGCATGTGAATCTGCAGATGAAATGTATATACAGATGGGGAAGGAGAGAAAGAAACACAGAGACTTAAGTGCTCATTTGGCCAATCAAACAGAAACATTATTTTTTTAGCAACTGGAAACCATATCACAGACTAGGGAGGGAATACCGCCGGACAATCCCTATCAGTTCAAACTGAAGTGGCAGCTGGAAAATGTGGAACAGCTGGCAGAGGACTGAGACGCGGAGAAAAGACTTCCGCAAGGAGCTCGACATGAAATGCGTTTTGAAACTCAGCCCAAACTTTACCCATTCTTTCTGCTGCCTGTCACAGAGACGAAGGAAGAGGAGGGAGGGAGTGCCCCGAGCTGCTGCTTCCCGTCCCGGCAGTGCACTAATTTGTTCCTTAATTAGACTGAGCCGGCGGCTCTGCTCGTGTCCCCCTTCTCCCGTTCTCCAGTACTGCCTCTCTGCCTAGTGCCTTCCCACATTCATGCCACCTACCTGCTGCAGCTGCTGGCTGGGCTGGCTGCTGCACAAGTTTGTCAATGACAAGTTCATCTCTTTAGGGATGATCAGAAAGCAGGCACTTAAAACCGAGAGGCGAACTAAAACGTGACAGAAAAAAATTTTCCAAAAAAGTTACAGGAACGAAAACGAGAGGCAGGGAGAGGTACGAGGGGAGAGGACACGTTTCTGCTAGCTGTCATGTCACAAATGTTTTTAGTTCACTTGTGTGTAATCTGATCCCTCTCTGCCATGCATGAAGAAAAAACCACCACATTAGGCCAGGTTAGAAAACTTGTGGAGATCGAAAAAGTAGCTGACCTACATATTACAGACTAAAAAGCAATACTGTAAATTACTGTCGGTCGTCGGGTCATACTCACCTGCTCGCAAACTGGACTCTTTGTCTTTTGTTCAACTTTGGGAGATGTTGAGGAACTTCTGGAACTGGGGGGGGGGGTCGACTCTACCTGACTCCCTCCTCAGCCTTCCTCACAGTCACTCGAAGACTACAGAAAAATTGATGGCTAAGACTGCTCTGCTTCTCCTGACAGCTCGCGCTAAATCAGCATACTGCTCGGTGAATCATGATAGGCTGCTACACATCGTGTGCAGCCAATCAGGAATGGCCACACCGAGCAGTCAGCCTAAGGGCATTTTTTTTTACACTCCCCGCGTGAGCCAGGTCCTCCTGATCCACGGTCCACACAAGTTGGTAAAAAAAAAAAAAGCGAAAAAAATAAATAAATAAAATGGGCGTTTAAAATTCCCGGTTAATAATATTTCTCTTGGGGCAACTTGCCCCCCTGCCCCACGCAATCTACAGTATGCCACTGATTAGCCGTAATGCCATGCTCTCGTAGGTGCTGCTGCATTTGCTGGAGCTATTTCTGTCTTGTTTGTGTACGGGATGCCACATCTGGATATATGGAGTTTTTTGCCCCTGGTGATGCCAATTCCGTTTCACCCTCACCGCAGCCAGGATAAGCAGGCATTCCTCCAATGAGTCCATGGAGGCAAGCACGGTTGATGGCTGCGCCGCACTCTCCATGGGTCTTCGACAGTTGGGTAAATGAAAAATACGCTTTATGTGGACGACATTTTCAGTAAGTCCCAAGGAGGTGAAGAGAATAGACTCAAACTCTGTTTTTACATCCTTAGCCAGAATGGTATGGGGAGTCTCACAACCCATAGGTTAATTGCACGAAGCTGGTTCTCTAACGTTTCAGCTTTGTTGGACAAAAATTTAGAGTCCCGGGCCTGGGCCACAGCAAAGCATTCCTGCCTTCTTGCAATTTCTTCCAGCGCCTTGGAACTCTCCTCTTTCCCCTTGTCAAGTTTAGCAACCCTTAGATCCATGGCAGATAAGGTAGCATTCATCTGATTAACTTTTTCTTCAATTTTTTTTGAGAATAGTAAAGATCTCGTCCATCGTCGGGTACTTCTACATAGTTGTCTGCACCATTGCAGATGAGCTCGGCCTGGGGAACATATATTCATCCACGAATTTTGAATGAGCACCTGCATTTTTGTTCACTCTTTTTGGACCCATTTTGTCCGTACTTGTACCGAAGCACATAAGTAAGTCTATTAAAGATGAAAAGATTAAATAGTAATGAGTTTAGTATTAAAGAGCAGGTACCTACTGTCTGGCATCCAGCTCCCCTCAAACATATATAATGGTACATCTGCTCTACTGTTGAGGGGCATTAAAAGCTCTATGCGCTTCCTTCTGGTTAAAAAGTTATAGCACCCCAAATTTGCACCCCCATAAAAACAAAGTCTTGTCTGACATGCCTCCTTTTGTGATGTCAGAAAATGAATTCTGAGGAGGCATGTCATTAACCTGTATGTATGCAATATGTCTATGGTGTTTAGTACTATTTAGAGGTACCATGTAGACAAATCAAAGCAGCCACTGGAGTAACAGTCCCTGTTTACCGGAGTGGTCACTTTCATTGTTCCAGGTGGAAACTCTAAATAGTACTAAACGTCATTGACAAATGGCACCAATATAGATCTATGGAGCACATACAAGCAACCTTTATTTTCTGACATCACAAAAGGAGGCGTGTCAGACAAGGCTTTGTTTTTATGGGGGTGCAAATATGGGGTGCTATAACTTTTTAACCAGAGGGAAGCACATAGAAATTTTAATGCCCGTCAACAGTAGAGCAGATCTACTATTACATGTGTTTGAGGAGAGCTGGGTACCAGACAGTAGGTACCTGCTCTTTAATATACCATGATCTAGTATGGAGCAGGTCTGAGGCACATCTTGTCAGCTTGCTGGCTAGCTCTGCCCCCCACCAATGTCTTGTTAAAGTCTAGGTAGGCCATGTCCACAGCCCCTCCCTGGTCTACCACTTTGGTCACCCAGTCAAAGAAATCTATTAGATTCATCTGACATGACCTTGCTGCTATGAATCCATGCTACCTTAGGTCCTGTGCCCCGCTGGCCTCTAGGCACTCAGCAATTCTTTCTTTCAGAAGTGATTCCATCATTTTCCCTACCACTGTGGTCAAACTAATAGGTCTGTAGTTTCCTACCTCTGCCTTGGTCCCACTTTTGTGAAGGGGAATCACATCCTCCCTCCTCCAGTCCTCAAGTACCACACCATCCTCCCATTATTTGTTGAAAAGGGTAGTCAGTGGTGTCACTAGTTCTCCCCCTAATTCTTTTTGAATTCTGGAGTGAATCCCATCAGACCCCATTGCTTTGTCCACCTTCAGTTTTAGGAGTTCTTTCTGGACCCTTTGTTCTGTGAATGTACTGGTATCAACCCCTCTATCCACAGTGCTTCTATTGTTTGGTTTAGGTACCTCCCCCTCCTCTTCATTTGTGAATACTGAGCAGAAGTATTCGTTCAATATCCCTGCTTTTTCACTGTCACCCTCTGCCCACCACCCTCCCCTTTCTTACGCCTCAGTATCCCTCCCTTGGTCTTTCATCACTCCTTAATATACCTATAAAAGGTTTTATCCACCTTCTTAACTGAGTTGGCTATCTTTTCCTCAGTTTGGGCCTTTCCTAGCCTGACTGCCTTCCCTGCTTCCTTCTGCTTTAACTGGTTCAGTTCTCTGTCCTTATACTTCCTGAATACTATCTTCTTCTCTCTAACCTTCCCTGCCACCTCTTTTGAGAACTATAGTGGTTTTTTCTTTCATTTTGTTTTGTTTATTTACTTCACACAAAGGCTTGTTGCCTCTGTGATGACAGTTTTGATTATTTCCCATTGTTCCTCCACCCCTCCTTCTTGCCTATTTGCTAGTGCTTTTCTGAGCCACTCTCCCATTTTGCCAAAGTCAGCCCTGCTAAAGTCCAGTACCCTTGCTTTTATATGGCTTGACTCTACGGCTGTGTTTATTGTGAACCACACTGTTTGGTGGTCACGTGTTCCCAGATGTCTACTCACTTCTAAATCTGAGATCCTCTCTCCATCCCCGTTTGAGAGTAGCAGGTCTAAGACTGCTCCCTCCTGAGTAGGTTCCAACACTAGCTGTCTGAATGGGTCTAATCTGATCAATTTATTGTCATTTTTTAAATATGTTAGATATTATTTTGATAAAAACTATTTTTATCATTTTAATTTAGATTTTAAATAAAAAATAGTCCACATTGGACAAAGTGTACATTTGTGCCTGCCAGTAGGTGGTGCAAATGCTGCATATTAACAGCAGTTTAGTAAGGGCAAAAGTATGGCAGGCAGTGGCTTCAGACTCTACCAAAGCATGTTACAGTGGCAGCAGGAGAGAGAAGGCTGGCAGACAGATGCCATCTGCACTTTGACATCGGGCTGACTTAGGCCGCCTTGGCCACTTTTCTTAGAGTTGCATATGACACTGGTGGAGTGATGGGTCATTGTGTAGCCAGAAACCTGAGTCAGCATGCTTTTTTTTGCCTCCATTTAAAAAGAAAAGTGCTTGTATTTGTGATCTGTCTCAGTCACAGTCTGAGAGACGGAGCCGCTTACTTGCTGCAGTCAATGAGGTGGAATTCACAAAGGGAAAAAATGGAAAGCTGTCTGCTTTTGAGCGGGAGTAGGTGGATGTGTAAGAATAGGGAGACCAGAGCTGTGTCACTGCTGTGGCAGGCAAGGTAGGAGGTTGTGTGACAAGACCACCTCTTTGTTGTGGGCCTGCTGCAACAGACGCGATTCTTCTTTTTCTTGTGGTGGGCACCGCACGATGGTCAGTTGAGGTGGCGTGCAGCCAAGGCGAGTGGTGAGCCTCTTGGTTGGGGAATACTTTCAGCCAGACTGCTGGGATAAAGGCTCAGTTGACAGTAGCTTTTGACCAATCTGGAGACAGCATTCTTACAACTCATTTCATAATATGAAATAGACAGGGAGGAGGGAGGGTCGCTAGAGACCAGTTAGGATCTGAAGAGACAGATTAGGTAGAAAACATCTGGGGAGACTGGATGGATCAAGCAGTCCTTTTCTGGCAACAAATTCTCTGTTTTTATGTTTCTCAGAGGAAACATGTTCAGCTGCTTCAGTGGGAACTGGGAACTGTGGAAAGTGAGGTTAATGGCTTTTTGTGTTTTTAACTTTAACTCATTGCTTGGTAATTTTTTAAATGTTTTTCCCCAAATTTTCTTTTTTAAATTAATATTTTTAATAATTTTTCCATACATAGAACAACACACAAAAACAATACAGGGAACATGGTACTGACAGTGCATTACTGATATTGCAAGCTTAGTGCTATAAGTCTCAGGGGATAATACACAGTATCAACATTTCAAGTCTTCTAACCTGTAAATACCTTTTGAAATAATGGCTGGGAGTCAGGAAGGCAGACCCAGTGGAATATCATTATATATTCAACCTGTCCATATCTATGGTACCTCTTCCCTACCAATCAGCAAATTACACCATGGAGACCCACCCACATTGTAATCCTCATGGAACAAACTCTGGTGTCTTTTCCATCATATGCAGAAGCCAACTATTGCACCAGTTTTGAAACTTGAGTATCTTGTATTATAGAGGTGCAGTCGTGCCCAAATATTTAGGGTAGCCTGTTTAATGTTAACCCTTGCTGTGCTGCTAGTGTGTATATACTACATGTCCTAAAAACCTATACATTCTAATTCTTCTGGCAGCCTAAGGGTTAAACCCAGTTTTTTGCACCTTAGTACCTTTAGCATTTTTTTGATGAAATAGCCCAACATTTGGCATGTGTGATCAGGCAACTAGACTTTCAAGATGAGGAAAGTCTCATGGCAGCATCTTGTATGGTTTATGAGATATGGAGTTCCAAAAAACAGAAGAAAACATTGGTTTCCCTATACTTAAAGTAAATGTGTGATGTACCAAAATCACACTTTGGGTTTCATAGCCCGCTACCCTGGGGCGGCGATAGCCCCGCTGTGTAAAAATATTTTTTTTTACTCACGCATCAAAGTTTGGGAAGGGATCGTAATTTGTTAAAACCACAAGCTAGCTGATCCCTTCCCACTTCTTAGATTGCCTGCTCTGCCCCCGCGCTCCCCCATTTTGTGACGTGGTACCAGGGCGAGCGTGGGGATGCGCCCCATGCAAACCAATGGGGCTTATTTTCAGAACCTTTTTAATACTTTAAGCTACGTTTTGATAAAAAGAAAGACACTGCTAATTGGGACACTATTGGTTGAGCAGTGTCTTTGGCAAGTAACAAAAATATTAAAAAGTTTCTGATAAACGTGTTGTCCTCCGCATACTCACCATGTCGCAAAATGAGGGAGGAGGCTGTAGACAGTCTAAAAGTGGGAAGGATCGGCTAGCTCACGGACACTAACAGATATTACGATCCTCCCAACTTGATGCGTGATAAAAAAATATTTTACACAACTGGGCATCACCACCCCAGGGTAGCGACTAGAAGCCCAAAGTGTAAGATCACACAATTCCATTAACATTGGGTATTTTTTGCTTTCACCTACAGCCTTGACCATGTGGAATATTTTCATCAACCTTTCAGGGTTGAAGGGGCACATGCCAAGGGTGTGCCTTTGGAAGGTTTGGTGAAAAAAGTCTTGTATCATTTTAAAGTTATAATGTTTTCTGAGTTAACTTTCTGGTAGGACTTGCGAAAAAAACTATTGTGAAAGGTAAAAAACATCATGAGTGGTTATTTGTATGATTTACTTGTAATGGGGGAACAAGAAAGTCGAGGTGGCTGCCATTTTCTTTATCCTATTTAAACTTACAAACCGTAAATATACATATAAATTATTTATTTTTAAAAAACAAACACCTGAACCTAACTAAATATTATCTGGGCACCCAAAATCCAGGGTGTCCAGCTTAGCAAGAGAAGCCGTTCACCCGCGTTCTCTGTATGAGAACAGCAGGACTTTCTTGGCTTCTGCCGCCGCAGCAGGAACTTATGTTGTGGGCTGCAGTGAGAGCAGTGAGCTGTCATTTCTCTGGTGTCTTGTGGCATCCCCCCATTGCTTGCATATGTATCTGCCTGTCTGTATATCTGCCTGTCTGTCTATCTACCTGTCTGTCTGCCTGTTTATCTTTTTGTCCAGCGTAGACATGAAGCCACAGCACATCTGTTTTAGTGAACCTGCTTCCATGCTATTGTACATATACAAAAAGGGAGACCCTCAACACAGAAAATATATGAAATATAAGCTGAAATATGTTTTGAAAGTTTCAAGTTAAGGGGGTGTGCATCATGGTTGACAATCCCCAAGGAACACCCCACCACTGATTTGCCAAGTCTCCGGAGATCCAAAACCCTAATGTTTTTTCTTTTGCTGCTTGGAGGGTAGGGGTGGGGTATTATGATTGGAAACCCTATTGCCACATTTCCCTGATTTTTGTGACATTAAGTTACCCTAACTGGTGCACTAGCACAGTTTTTTTGCAAAGAATATTAATTTATATATGAGTGTTTTCATCCTCCCACTGCTGAGTTGTAGGTGTGACTACTGAAGTATTATCGCTAGAATGGAATGATGTATTTTATTTATCATTTTCATTTCATTTTTATTGAAGGGTTAGACCATTGAGTAAAACTCATTTAAAATGGGGACCCATAGTATCACATAATAAGTACAATTACAAAACAAAACAACTCCTTTGGGTATAAAAGTAGGAGTACTTTTTTGGTGTTATTTGCATCAGCCCTGTGGTAAACATATTATACTCTTCCTCAATGCTGTTCTGAAATAGCTGCACCTGGGGACATTCCTGAAATACGAAAGCAATAAAAGACATGACAAGGTGGTGGCTGTCATGGGTTATTGCACACCCAGATGTGTAGTGAGGCACAAGACACTTACGCAGAGTGTCTTAAGCACAAGGAAGTGCATTAGCCACTGACAACCACCACCTCAGAGTATCTTACTGACCTTATAAAACAGATCCCTAGTAAAGAAAAAAATTGAAAGATAAAAATGCATACAAAGAGACGCAAAAATAAAATTAAAAACTGTATTTTTTAAAATAAAATTATACAATGGCAAGAGAGAATCCTGGTCCCTGATTCGTAAGTCTGGGACTGGACCCAGGAGGTTATCCCAGCATAACATCCAGGCTCTAGTCTTAGCACAGAGATAACCGCACCAAGTAAAAAAAAATAATCAATCCACAACTGCCCCTCTGACATGCGCTTCAGTGAATCCCGCTGTGAACCAAAGTGAAAGCCACGTTTCTGATCACTGCGACCAGCTTCACTTCTCCCTGATCAGTATGACATTGGCATTCCCCACCCTGCACAACACACTGACTGCTTCTAAAATCAACAGCATTCCATTACTGTTCGTTATCTCCTGGTACAAAATGCAAAACAACCGTACCAGGAGAACCACTGCCACAGCGCTGAATGGAGAGCATGAGAAAATGGTCAGCATGTGACTATAAGGGAAAAAAAAAACATAGGAGCGGGGCAGACAGATAGCCATGCGACTTTCAACAGAAAACAAAAATTATACTGACACCTTTTTGTTCCCCGATGTTACCACACAAAACAATCAGTGACCATGCCAAAAGCTGTCTGTCAAAATAAAAACAGGCTATGCCACTGTGTTTCTCATTTACATTCTCCTGGTAAAGTTGAAACATCTTTTGTACCAGGAGAACAAAACTAACATTAAAAGAACATCCCCCCACCACACTCATTCTGTATGCAGTTGCTGATCGCAAGAGGACAAAGATGGGGGGTGGCAGAGAACATGTTTACAGAAAGGAAACTGGGGATGGAAGGCATGGCAACAGAGTCACTAACAACAGACCAGCTCCATGTGTTGGAGAAACATAAGCAGCACTAATTTTTTAGTAAGTATTCCTACACCTTCAAAAATAACAGAAAAATATGTTTTCTAGTCTTAAATGCCAAAATCCATATTAACAAAATGGATGAATTAAAACTAAAATTACATAATTCAAATATCCATATATGTGCCATTACGGAAACTTGGTGGAGGGTGGAGGACACCTGGAATAAGCAAATCCCTGGGTATACATTATATAATAAGGATAGGCTGTATGCTAGAGGAGAAGGAGGAGTGGCATTGTATGTTTTAAATTATATCACATCTGAGAATATAGACTGTACAGCCTGGGGAAAGTCAGAGGTCCTATGGATAAAAATCCCGCCCCCAAGATCGCCCAAGATTAATATAGGCATAGTATCTAGACCACCAGCTAACCCAACCCAGAACGACAGTCTTATATGGGACTTCATTAAATGCATTTCTCAGGAGGATAGGGTCATCATTATGGGAGAGTTCAATCTACCTGGAATTAACTGGGAATCTCTTCAGACTGGCTCCAAGGTGGAGGCTAGCCTTTTGGAGTCCTTCCTGGTGGCTGGACTGGAGCAGATAGTTTTTGAAAATACAAGGGGAAATCACATCCTGGATTTAGTGCTAAGCAATGTGGCAGATAACATCCATAAATGTATAGTGGAGGTTCCTCTGAGTACCAGCGATCACTCCATGGTTGGTTTTAGGTACAATGCGGTTGGAGAAATCAATGTTGGAAGTACAGTAGTGCTTGACTACATAGAACTGATTTCAGAGCTATTAGAGAGGAACTTGCCAAATGGAACTGGGTGCATGAGTTTAAGAAAATTACAGTACAAGAAATATGGGACAAGCTTAGTACTAAATTAAATGAGCTAATTCAAAAGTATGTGCCAGTTAGAACTAAATATTACAATCCAAGAAAGGCCCTTCCTCCATGGTTGTCACCCTCGGTTAAAAGAGCTGTTAAAGAAAAGAAAAGAATAGGGCATTTACCAGGGCAAAATGCAGTGGGAAGGCCAGATCTTGGGATATATACAAATACTGTTTAAAAAAAGGCCAAGTTATCCATTTCTAAGGCAAAGAAGGCATTTGAGTACAAATTGGCCACCAAAGCACAGGATAATTACAAATCCTTCTATGCCTACATTAATAATGAAAGGGGAAATGGTAGAGCAGTTGGCCCCCTGAAAGATAATAGTGAAAATCTTTTAACAGAGAATAAGGTTATGGCGGATAGGTTTAATACCTATTTCTCTACTGTTTTTAATGTAGGCCAAAAAATCAGGGTGCCCATAAATACACTACATGGAACAATCTGCCCCAAAATAGAGGTCAAGGATGTGAGAAAGAGGCTAAGAGATCTGAATCAAAACAAGGCACAAGGTCCAGATGGTATACATCCAAGAATGCTCAAGGAATTGGTGTATTGTTTGGCAGGGCCTGTTACACCACTATTCCAACAATCTTTGGAGACAGGTCAGGTCATTGAGGCCTAGAAGCAGGCAGTAGTGATACCTATACATAAGAAGGGATCCAAACAGGAGGTGGCTAATTATAGACCTATCAGCCCGACCTCAGTCTTTGGGAAGATACTTGAGGGCATAATGAAAGATCTGATTATGAATATGGTTGGGTCTGATGGGGTTATTGATGGGGCACAGCATGGTTTTACAAAAGGACGATCATGCCAGACTAATCTATTGGAGTTCTATGGGAAAGTCAGCAAAGTACTTGTCGAAGGTAGCTCTGTGGATGTTATATTCTTGGATTTTGCCAAGGCTTTCGACAAAGTTCCTCATGACCAGCTGATTGAAACCCTCCTTAAGATAGGGGTACAGCTGAAATTAGTGCACTGGATCAGGGCTTGGCTGTCCAGGAGGAGACAAAGGGTAAATGTGTTGTGGGAACTATCAGATTGGATGGGGGTTTCTAGCGGGTTTCCACAGGTATCCATACTGGGACCATGTTTATTCAATCTATATATCTCGACTATGAAACCAAAAACAGAAATCTTGCTCTCAAAATTTGCAGACGATACATGTATTGGCTTTCCAATAAATAGCCAATCCGAGGCTTTGAAAATTCTGAAGCACTGAGTGAACTGTAGGCTTAGGCCTGGGAAAATGGGGCCACATTTAATAGAGATAAGTGTACAGTAATGCACATGGGTAGGAACAATTTAGAGTTGGAGTACACACTGGCAGGGCAGGTGCTAAGAGTGGTGTAAGAAGAGCAAGATTTAGGAATTAGAGTTAGCAATAACCTTAAATTTAATTCACATTGTAATCAGGTGGTTAAAAAAATGGGTGGTATCCTGAGCTGTATTCATAGGCATATCAAAGTACAAGCAAAGAGGTCCTGCTCCCCCTTTATACTTCCTGGTATGGTCACATACTGAGTATTGTGTACAGTTTTGGGCACCGGGGAACAAGGGTGATATAAATGCAATTGAGAGGATACAGAAAAGGGCGACAAGAAAAATAAGAGATGTTCAGGGCTTGAAATATGAAGATAGGTTAAAATATTTAGATATGTTTTCTCTGGAGTATTGTAGGCTAAGAGGAGACATGTGCCTGGTATATCGGGCTTTGTCAGACTATCAACTGTGGGAATTATTGGGCCTTGATCTTAGAGATCAGATTTATAATACACAAGCCCACCAGCTACAGCAAAAATGTGATAGATTTAATAACCAGGAAAGAAAGCATTGGTTTTCATTAAGGGTGGTCAAATTATGGAATGAACTGCCTACTGAAGTGGTAGGTTGCCAAACAATGCCAGTTTTCAAACATTCCCTTGACTGTCACTTACTCAGCAAAAATATAACGGTGTAATAGCCGATGACATGGCGAGCCAAATGGTCTTTGGTCTTTATAGTGCTCAGATTTACCTATGAAACCTATGAAACAAAAGTTTCAATATTTTTCTCTCTTTTTTTTTTTAAACGAGCCATTATATAATAGGAATAATGCCCTCCAGGGTGGGTGTTATGCTGGGATAACATACCTTCTCGGGTGTTGGATGCCCTTGGCCTGTGGTCTCGGGCCCAACCACCCAAGGCAGGATGTTATCCCAGCATAACACCCACCCTGTCTGGCATTATTCCTTTAATAATCCCTGTTACACCTTGTCTAGTTGTCTTTTTTGTAGGTTGTCCCCCTATGTGACACTGATGTGAGCAATGCAGCCTTAGCTATTTTAATAAAACTTGTAACCCTTTGTTGAGTGAGATATGGCATCAAAACTTGCTTTGAGAAGGAGAGAGTGAGTGATGAGGAATGATAGTGTCTTCCTGTACTGACTGGTAAGCTCTGTTTAAATAATGTTATTTTTCTCCTACTGATGGAATCTCAGCTTCCTTTCAGTGTTTTTAGAATCCCATGGTAATGGGAATTTTCATAGATCTTGGCATGTGAATGATGCACTGCTGATATATTTTGCAGTTGTTGCACATCTGAAATTTCAGCTGCAAGGTACAAATGTGACATCCGTTGCAATGGCAGCATTTTTTGTTTCCTTCTCTTTGTGGTTGGGTTTGATCCTGTAAAGAGAAATGTATTTCATTGATACATTTTGTTATAAGACATGGTAGAAGGAGCATGTGGGCATTCATGTGGCTGGGCAGAGTTGCGTTTCCTTTGAGAGAGAGAGAGAGGGAGGGAGGGAGGGAGAGAGAGAGAGATAGAGAGGAATGAATCATGGTCAGAGATTACAGGCCATACAGATTCTTGAAAGGCAATGAACACCTCTTGAAGCTGATATGCTAACAAATTGGTAGCTAATGCAGCTCACGAAGCATTGGCGTAATATGCTCAGACCAGGAAGATCCAGCAATCAGCCAGGCTGCCACATTCTTCACAAGCTGCAGGTGATTCACCAGCCTCTCTGAGAATCCTGAGTAAAAAGCATTGCAATAATCCAATCTAGAAGTAATGAAAGCTGCACTAAGGTCACCAGGTCAGCTGGCATCAGAAAGGATTTGATCTGGGTAATGTTTTGCAGATGGAAAAAGCCACTACAGAAAACCACTGACACCTGGTGTTCTGTCAGATTGGAGTCCACAGTGATCCCCAGAGTCCTCACTCTATCATCATTTTCTAGTGGGATTCCATTCAAATATGGTAAAATGACACCACCACCACCATTTATTGCCAGCCAACACCGAACAGGTTCCACCAGCAGCACTTCCATCTTTGTGGGGTTAAGACTAAGCCACCTGGAAGCTATCTAGTCTTGGATCTCCTTAAGACACGCACTCAGCTCTGTGACACAACACCTTCAAAAGGAGCACAAGACAGGTATAGTGTTGCATCATCAGCATAATTGAAAACACAGCCCGCACCATCTAGTAATCTCCCCCAATGGCAGCATGTACAAAGCGGCACCGTGGAGGCCAGGATCATACCTTGACGCACTCTACTGCTGAGTGTAGTGCCACTTGAGATGTTACACCCCAGCACCACCTGCTGTAACCTGCTAGACAAGTAGGACTCAGACCACCTCAACACCATCCCTGAGAGGCCCACAAATTGCTAGAACCCGGGTTCAGCTCTTTTCTGGGGTTCGGGTTCAGTTCGGGTTTGTCCTGGTATAGTTTGCATTTGGTTTAATTCGTTTGGACTTAGAATGTTAATAGTTCAGGTTCCGTTTGCTTTCATTTTTTTATCTCATTCAGAAAAACAGCTGTAAACACCAAAAGTATACACTGTATTGTGGTTGTGTCATTTCCCTGTAGTTGCAGGGGTAGTCCATGTCCCCTGAGAGGCAACTAAGACCCTCCAGTTATGTGAGCTCCACCAAACCCTTCCCCCAAGAGGTTGTGAAGCAAAGTGTACATCCTGTTTCAGGTAGGGATAGAGTATGTAGGAAGATATAGTTCCATTTTCCGTTATATCCTTTAACCTGGCCAATATCATTGGATACTGCTGAAGGGTTCCTCTGTAGTTACATTTGGCTTTGCTTCCAGATGCTTGGTATTGTAGTCCCAGGCTCTCTTTGTTGGCAGTGCTTCTGGAGGGGGACAGATTAGTTTGATGCTAAGTCCATTCCACCCCACAACACGTTGTTACTATGTTTGTAGACAGACATTTTCTCTGTAGTGCACATCCTTATTGCTATACCATATGTAGTTATGGTGCTCTGAGGAGAGATGTTTAGCTACTGGGGTTCATTTCAGGAGAAATACTACTGTACATTTAATATAACTGTGAGGGATATTGCAACCTGAAAAGGGTTTGTACTAGACAGCACAATACATTTTCAGCAACTCCGTACTGTTTTCTAGGTACATGCGGATCAAATGAGTTTTGATCTGATGGTGACAAAAATGGCTGTTAAATACAAATCACGGTTTCTCAGCAGTAATCCGTAGTATTAAACCTCTCACCCCTCTCTCCATGACCGGCCCAACCCTTTTTAAAAAGCCCAGCTGACCTTCCTTCCTCCAAGCAGCCTGAGCAATGCACAAATCCAGTGGCCCCCCCAATACCTTTGGGAGGCAAGGGAGAATTGGAGCACTTGGTGAAGGGCTGACCACATTTCCCACACATAATGATTAAGCAGAACCACCCAGAAAAGGAAAGGAAAAACTAAATGTTATCTGGAGCATCACTGCCAGCCTGTCAGCGTAAACACGGGAAAGCAGGCATGTTCGCATTCAGTTCGGGTTCACTGTGTCTTTTTTTTCAGGGTTCTAATTCGGTTCTGCTACTCATGAAAAAACACGGTTCGGTTTCAGTTTGGGTTCGGTCCTCAGATGAACCTGGGCTCTATAAATTGCTGCAGCTATTCCACCACCACCCCATGGCCCACCATGTCAAACGCCAAGAGAGAGGTCAAGCAGAACTATAATAGAACACTGTCCCCTATCGCTCACTAGGAGGAGATCATTATGCACCTTGATGAGTGTGGTTTCAGCGCTATAGTGAGGACTGAAACCTGAGTGGAATTGCTTGTAGATGTTACACTGCTCAAGGTGGTACTCTGACCACCTTTTCAAGTAACCTTCCCCAGAAAGGCAAGGTTTGAAACAAGCCTGTAATTCACAAGGACATCAAGGTTCAGAGATGGTTTCTTTAGGATGAACCTCACCACTGCCTTTTTCAAAGAGGTAGGAAGAAAAATATCCCTCAAGGAACACCTTACAATCTCCATGAATATCGGTCCAGGTTCCCTCCAGCACTCCAAAAGAAGTCTGGTAGGTTTTGGATTCAATATGCAGTATGTAGGGCACAATCCTGAGACCACCTAAACAACATCTTCCACTAGAACCAGCTTAAAATCACTCCACTGAGACAAAGTGCATTTGCCCACCACTGACTGAATACTGCTGGCCCATAAGAGACCACCTGATGAGTTCCTGACCTGAATAAAGGACACTTTATCCAGAAAGAACCATTTAAACTCCTCACATTTTTCTG
This sequence comes from Neoceratodus forsteri, assembly GCA_016271365.2. NCBI lineage: Eukaryota > Metazoa > Chordata > Ceratodontiformes > Ceratodontidae > Neoceratodus > Neoceratodus forsteri. Next base: position 215,983,502 of record CM028134.1, read on the forward strand.
CAGAAAAAAATTCTTCTGAACTGCAGATCGGTCAGATTTAACAACCTGTCTACAGTGTGACAGAGCTGAGTCAGTCGGTTCTTTCCACAGCAATCGCCCATGACTGCAACACTGACTGTTTCAGGGTGACTGCCACTGATATGCACCATAGTGAACTCTCAGTGCTAATCTAGACTCCTCAGATAGATCTTTGCCAGGAATGCTCTAACCTCCATCCCTTTGCCTTCAACCACCTCAACTCACCATCATACCATGGGGACCTGTGGTGGGAAATCAAAGGATGAACATGGAAAGATGCTAAGGAATTAAAAGCCACCATAAGAGCCAGATTATAGCTCACCACAACTTTCTGTGATCCCTCAGCACAAACTGTCACTATGCCCAAGGAGTTCAGAACCACCAGGAGCTGCTCAGGATCAAGATCCTCCTCAGATCTAGACCTTCACCAGGAACTCTTTTACCTCTCTCCCTTTATCTCCATCCACCTCAAGTCACCATTATGCCATGGAGACCTGCAGTGGGAAATCAACGGGCAAACATGGAAAGGTGCCATGGAATTAAAGGCTGCCATAAGAGACAGATTACAGCTATCCATGATTTTCTCCAATCCCTCAGCATAAGTTATCACTATCCCCAAGGTGTTCAGAACTGCCAGGAGCTGCTCAGGCTCCAGATTTTGAACTGGGAGGTATCTCACCATCTCCACCAGGAAAGAGGAGGAATTAAATGAGGTGTTTGCAAAGGAACTGCAAGGCACGATGATCTGAGCAAACAACTGGATCTACCCTGACATCACTAATGTCAAGACCCAATGAAAAGACCAGGTCCAAGGCATGGTCATGCTGGTGAGTATCAGAGGCAACCACCTATACAAGGCCCAGTGATGTCATCAGCTTTAGGAACTGCTTTCCAAGCAGAGAGATTTAATCATTGACCCCGGTGTTAAAGCTGCCCAGCACCAACAGTCTTGGTGACTCTATGACCAGGTCGACCATGAAACCCTCTAGTATCTGTATGAAATAATTGCCGGCTCCCAGAGGTCAGTACACGAGAATGATCCTGAAACCTGTACTCTGCCCACCTTTCACTGACATGCATTTAAAAGGCCTGGTCAAACCCGTTAGGTATGACATCAGTCCCAATGCAGACCTAAAGCAGATGGCCACTGCACCCCACCCCTGTGCGCTCTGACTTAGAACAATTCACACAGAAAGGTCCAGCAGGTTAGCCTCCAGAACAGGCCCTGATTCATCCCCCAGCCAGGTCTCCATGATGCATACTTGGTTAACTGACAAATCCATGATGAAACTCTCCATCAACATGGTTTTATTTCTCAGTAACCAGGTGTTGTATAAAACTGCCCTAAAGGGAGGAACCAAGTCGGCTGGCCCATTAGTCACCTGTACAATGGAAAGTGAAGCAGCCCTAGCAATGGATAGAAAGTAGATTGGACAATCTCCTGGCATAGTCCACTCCGAGGGCACCGCCTTGATGTCACACTCCCAATCATTCTTACCCCACAGCCAACCCTCAGAGCCCACTTGCATTATGAACTACATCCCTGGAGGACCGTCAATCTCCTGCGGAGATAAATGACCTCCACTGAATGGGTACGAGAGAGACCCTCAAAGGGCCACAGCTGCTGCAGCTCCTTCAAGGAGTAAACTAAACATGGTCCGGCAGACAGAATGCACATACTTCCCAGTAGTTAATACTACAGCTCACAATTTACTCAAATTCCCACCCACAAAAAAAAAACACCCCACACCTTAACACAAACCCACACAATCACACAGTCACACAGTTACATACAGATAAAATTAAACCCATTCATCAACACTAGACATCCAAATCAAAAATATTTTAAGATCCCGCAATTAAACTTATAACCAGTAGAGGGTGCTCTAACATAACTTATAACAGATTTCGCCGAAAGTGAAAAACTGTCCAGATTATCCTAAGTCTGAATCTAAAAACATAAAATAAAGAAACCCCCCTCACACTGCAACTAAGAGAGAGTCAGTCAATAGCAAGTTCCAGGTATCTAGGTACTACTGCATCTCAAGATTAGCATTAAACCAGCAGTGGCCCAGTCTCACTCAGCCTCACCAGAGCAACTTTATGGAGAGATTCAAAGAGGGAAAAAAAAAATCTGTCCTTTCAGAACACCCTCTCACAGCATGTAAGGATGCTTAACCCAAGTACTCCTCCATAGGCCTACCAGCAACAAGTAATTGGAATGGAGGCCTACCCAGAGAGCTACTTCAGAAACTTAGCAGGAATACAGCTATATCCCCTGGTTTTGCCATTGTGTCACATTTGGTAAGGGTACTTACCCCCCCCCCCCACACTGTGTAATATTCCCCTGGGTTTTTGTTTCCCAAGTGCATTCCTCCAACCTTGCCGAGTCCCTTCTCATCCTTTCCACGCCTCCTTGTGTGTCAACCCTATTGCAGATCTTTGTGTCATCTGCATAGAGGCATACTTTTCCTTCCAGTCCCTCTGCAATGTCACTTATAAAGACATTAAAAAGGACTGGACCCAGTACCGAACCCTGCGGTACTCCACTAGTAACCCATCTTTTTTCAGAGTGGGCTCCATTTACAATTACCTTCTGTATCCTGTTGTCTAGCCAATGTTTTACCCAGGCTACCACCCTGGGACCCACTCCCAGGCTGGTTAATTTGACTATTAATCTTTTGTGTGGGACTGTGTCAAATGCCTTGCTAAAGTATAGGTTGGTGATATCCACAGCCCCTCCTTGGCCTACTACTTTGGTCACCCATTCAAAGAAATCTATTAGATTCATCTGACATGACCTTCCCGCTGTGAATCCATGCTGCCTCGGGTCCTGTACCCCACTGGCCACTAGGCATCAACAATTCTTTCCTTCAGAAGTGATTTCATTATTTTCCCTACCACTGAGGTCAAACTAACAGGTCTGTAGTTTCCTGCCTCATCCTTGCTCCCACTTTTGTGAAGATGAATCATATGTGCCCTCTTTCAACCCTTAGGTACCACACCATCCTCCCATGATTTGTTAAAAAAGGGTAGTCAGTGGTGTCACTAGGTCTCTCCTTAGTTCTTTTAGAATTCTGGGGTGAATCCCGTCAAGCCCCATTGCTTTTGTCCACCTTCAGTTTTAGGAGTACTTTCAGGACCCTTTCTTCTGTGAATGGACTGATATCGATTTCCCCATCCAGAGTGCTCCTATTTTTTGGTTTCGGTACCTCCTCCTCTTCTTCTTTTGTGAACACTGAGCAAAAGTATTCGTTCAGTATCTCTGCCTTTTCACTGTCATCCTCTGTCCACCTCCCCTCCCCTTTATTGAGCCTCACTATCCCTCCCTTGGTCTTCCTTCGTTCCCTGATTTATCTATAAAAGGTTTTTTATCCCCCTTCTTAACTCAGTTGGCTATCTTTTCCTCAGTTTGGGCTTTCGCTATTCAGACTGCCTTCCCCGTTTCCTTCTGCTTTAAAGGGGAACTGTCATCAACAGGATTTCTTAATGTCTAAAAGCCCATAAAAAGCTAATTTGATTGAGCTATTGTGTTGATCTGTGAATCTTTGCAGTCCAGAGTTATTCATATGTAAATCACCCTGTAATTAAGGGCTGGTGGCAGCCATATGTTTTGGGCTCCTGATAGAAAATGATGTCACAGAGGGTCTAGGTCCTCTTTTGACTGTACTTAATCCAACAGGCTAAATAGGAAATCAGGGGCCAGATATTCAAAACTTTGCCCCGGGGCAAAATTAGCACTGCCCATCGGGCAAACTTAGACAGTACAGAGCCTGTATATTCAAAGGAATAGCCCAGGGCAAACAGCTTCCGAATATGGCATGGTAATGAGGCCATGCAAACTGGGCTGGGAGTGCAGGGCAAAAATAGCCCTGGAATAAGACAGCACTGAATAAAGCAACCAGGAAGTGCAACCCACAACAACAACAACACAGTACACAGCAACATGAGGGCAGGTACAGACGAACTACGTGGCCAATGTGTGTGCCAGCAAATGCATGGACTCAGTACAGCTGCAGGAAGCAGCAGATGTGAAAGAACAGTGATCAAAACTGTATAATATTCCCGTGCCGTTAGTGCTAACACATTAGCGGCGGCATTAACGCGAACTAACAGTTAGCCGAACGAAACACGTTTGCCTGGGGCTAAAATGTGCCATATTCAAAAGTGCCATGCAAATGAGCCTACTTACATAGTCTCTGGGCAAACAACTGGATTAGTATCTCATTATACCCTGATTTGCATGCAGTTTGCCCAGCGTTACTGCAGAGTCCCACAGAGCCACCTGTAGGTCAGTCTGGAAGTACAGGGGCTGACCAGGTCCAACCGCAGCTCCACCTGTAGGTCAGTCTGGCAGTGCATGATGATAGCTGCAGGCTACATGTAAACAGTACAGCATAGCATAGCATATTATACCCCAGGGGACAGGACACCATAGGCACAAGGTGGTGGTGCTGCATGCAACTGTCACATTGTAGAACACTGCAGTGCACAGCAGAAACTACAGTAGCTAGAGGGCCAGTAGTGCGTGGACACAGCAATGCCTATGGTGTGTAGGGCAGTGATGATGACTGCACTATACACAGTGGAGACCCAACCTGCGGATGTTTTCTGACACTGGACATTACTGTTACGCTGTTGTGTGACCCACAGATGCTGCACCTGTGGCATGGATGCTCACATTGCATGTACATTTCTGGCTTTGTGTGCTATGGCAGTTGTACAGCTGTGGCGTATGTGGCCGGGGGGCATATATTATCCGAAGGCACACTGGTGTTGGGGTATTCCCAATACTGACCCATGTACACTGCATGATGTGTCCCAGCCTTGTGGCCACACCTGATCTGTAGCACAGCCTCGCCACCCATATATGCTCCCTCAACATCCTCCATGCCCACAGTGCTGCATGTGTGTGCTGGCATCTGTTGGTGTCCACGGAAGTGTGGTCCACAGGTGTGTGCTGTATGGCCACACTGCCATGCTGTCCACTGGTGGCAGGGTCACCACTTACTGCCTGGCATGGCTGGGACTGTTGACAGATGATGGCATCATTGTGATGCCATCAGTTAGCAGTATTCTTTCTCTATGTTTGGCTTTATCTATGTGTCATATTTATTTGTTAGGGTCGTGCAAAACCCGCTCTAAACCCGCGCAAATGCCGCGCAAAGCCATAATGTCCAAAGCTGATTGCCCAGGATTAAAAGCAGCTTTTCCTGGCGGTAATGTGCAATCAAGGCTAAGTGCTTATGGTCACAAGAAACCACTTAGCACGGCGCTAGTCACTGAATATAGCATTGCGCATGTATTCATGCTCAGTTTGCCCTTGCATACATTATAATTTTGCCGGGCGCTAATGCAGTTGCCGCACTATTTGGCCTTTTGAATATGGCAGACCGTGCTAATCCCATGCTAAACCTGCGCAAATGGTTTTTGCCCAGCGCAAAGTTTTGAATATCTGGCCCCAAATGTTTTATTAAGTGTGTTTTAAGGTGTTATTACAACACTTTCTACATCTATAATAATTTTGTATGTGCATTGAAACTAGTGAGTTATCACCATTACATTTCAAACTGTTAGTAAAAATAATCCATCTTCAGAATTGCTTTAATCTCTAGGCTATACTGTCTGTGCCCGCTGATCATCAAAAAATACACATCTCAAGGCTGACTTTGTGGTGCCAACAGGTATTGGGGCCCCATATCAGGATTTCTAAACCCTGGTTGTGTTCATGTCAGTACAGAGTTCTTCAACTGCCACAGCACTAACTTATGTCTTTCTCCATTCTCTCTCTCTTGCATCCTTTTCTCTTGCAATTTTAGGTGTGAACTCAGGTCTACAAGATGCAAATATGGCTACGTAACTACTGACCTGGCATATGGGGCAGTCTTGAAATGTGTAGCTTTTGATTATCAGCTGACAGTACAGCTGTGAACAAGCTTTGTTCATCCTTCAGAATGGGTTTTGAGCATGTGTTAAGATTCTGAAAATATTATACTCTTTCTATCCAGATTTGACTTGAAAAGAAAAAATAGGACACAATTACTTGATTATTAATGGCAAAAACACATTAATGGACAACAATGTTAAAACATGCATAACCTGAAATGCATTATTAAATATAGAATAATATATGGGTGGGTGTGTTTAACCAGAATTTTACACAAACCTGAGGTGTTGGGATGCAACATAAACCTCGTGGGGTTTATAAAAGCATCGCACACCGAGTGCGTGTGTAAAATTCTGTTTTTTACTCACACACACACACATTATTTTATTTAACTAATGGTGCTATTTTTTCCCTTTCAGCACAGTTCAGTTAGTGCAGCACTTCTGTCAGAGAGAGACACACACACACACACACACACAGCCTGTCTCTCCCTTTTGTTTTTTCTTTACATTACAGTGGTAACAACATTCTGGAAAATCGGGGTCCATCAGCATTGTTGCATAGTGTAAGACGAGCTCTAAAGGTATGAACAGCAGGATCAACCAAGTTGATTTTTTTCATTTTCAAGGCAGGATCAACTAGATAGATATCTAAAAATATTTAAAATCGTACTTGCCTTAACAGTGTGTGGCAAAGCTTGAGTGCTGGTACCTGTGCTCGGTAATGGAGCCACCATGTTGGACAAGATGTTCAGCCTGCCACAGTGAAACTACATGCCAGTTAGTTTTCTGTGGTGATGCTTGATTGACAGGTGTTGATTACAACCTCCTAGTTGTAACCACAAATATCAACTGGGAGGTTGTTACTGGAGATAAATGTGTCTTTATCTGTGTGTAAAAAAGTATTACCATTAATTAAAAGTATTTTTTTTTCATTTGTAATTTATGGTATTTTTCCATTTTTTTCTTCCCCCCCCCGGGTCACAGTGTACATGTGAGTGTACGTGCTCGCACATGCCAGGATCTGGTGGCCCCATTCTCCCCTCCCTAGACTTGCGTCACCTCTCCAACTGCCTGTGCTGCCCACCAGACTTCCACCCAGTGGAAGCAGGACTATGGTGGAGTGGGCATCCACCCCTTTGAAGGGGAGAGCCACGGGTCAGTCCCACTCCAAGTCCATGCCCTCCAGAAACAATCAGCTACAAGCTCTGACCCACCAATCCAGTGAATGTTGACCTTCCTTTCAGCAAGACAGCCTGCACCATCCCGATGAGTGCTGACTTTCCTTTCAGCAAGACAACCTACACAACAATTTAGCAGAGAATATACCTAGCAAAAAACAATTACAGTCTGAGAAAAATCAAGCAGTTGAGCCCAATACCTAAGAAGTAAGCCTCCCCTGACCCAATACAACCTGGTGTACTGTGCTGTGAAGACAATCAGAGGAAGCAGTTTCCACAACCTGAGGCACTGTCTTGGTTGAATACACAGACTGCAGGGTTTACAATGACAAATCCTCAGTCACCAGTAAATAGTTCACTGTACTGAAAAATAGTTTAATGCAGACTGTGGCCAAATACTAGTAGACAATAATCCAGCTAACCACAAGGGAAAACCAGTTATGCAGTATTTCAATCATTTTGAAGTTAAACTCACCAGATTAGCAGTTTTGCAAACTCCTTTTTGATTAAAAAAAAAGACAAGATACAAAACAACACCAAGTGTAAAATTCAAAGTAAAATAAAATAAGGTACACTTTCCTCGGATCTGAGCAAGAGTGAGCTTTCTTGCAGATTGCCAGTTCAATACAGTGTCTCTTTCACAGCTCCCAGTTGTTTCAAAGCAGCTTGCTTCCACCTTCAATGAGATGGGCCTTTCTGTCCTCTATAACTCTACCTGCTTCACTGAAGAAGACCTAAAAGGCAACTGGTCATAGGTTGCATAACAGCAAAAGGATGTTGTTTCTGCTTTTTGAATTAGTGCTTTAGGGAGAGCAGAAGGGTAGAGCCAGTCAAAGCTTGTGAAGTTCAGGGAGGAGTAAGTCAGTTGCAAGGATTGCAGGGTGCTCTTCTTCAGGTTTATGATCTGGAGGAGGAGGTCACTGCCCCATCAGCACTATCTTTTCAGAGCTCCATGCTGAGCTGGTAGCAGTGAGAGATGAGATATTTCTCCTGTGGCACAGGTTTAGTTGGAGACCACAGCCCCACCCCACCCACACTCCTCAGAGGCTCACTGGTCCAGGGTTGTGGAGAGTGGTGGAGAGGAAGAAGGGGAAGGTTGGCATAGATAGTCATAAAGAGGTCAGTCAGCCCCAATGGCTAAATGTTTTGCACCCCTGGAAGAGATTCAGGTACCTGACTCCACCAGGGGGGACTCTGGGTTAGTCAGGGGATCTGGAGAGACAACCTAGTGGCACCCAGGGGTGAAAGTAAAAAGAAGGCAGCTAGGAGAGGCTTAGTGATCAGAGATTCTATAATCAGGAGAGTAGGGAGGGTGGTGGATGGGGGAGGAGGGATGGGGGTCGGTCAGATGCCTTCCTGTGGCTTCAGCTATTCAGAACATAGAATAGGGAGGATATTTGGGGGGGTGCTGATTCACGTGGGTATCAACAATCTGGCGAACCAGCTCATGGAGCAATGAAGCAAAACTTTCAGAGGTGGAGGACAGGAACACTTGGCCTCCCTGGCCTTTTCTGTAGGTCCTCCCTTTTTTGGAGTGGAGGGAAGGGGAAGACATAGTAAAGATAGAAGAAACAGTGGAATTAAATGGGTGGTTAAAGGGATGGTGTCAGGAAAATGGACAGCACTTTATAGGGGATAGCAAGGACTTCTGGGACATTAGACTGTTTAAAGCTGACAGCCTTCACTTGGCAAGAGAGGGGACCAGTGTGCTGGTGCAGAAGTTTGACATCTACATTAGAGATCTAACCTGACTGCAGTACATACTGAGCCTAGGGGAACCATGGTAAAAGGAGGAAGGGAGGGGAGCATAGCTAGTGCTCACACTATACTGAGGATTGGTAGCAGTAAGGTGATTAAAATAAGGCTGAGGTTCGAAAAGGAGTAGTGGAAAAGGCAAGCGGGGAAAAGGACCCCATGGTCTGTAAGCAGAAGGAAAAATAAGGTGAGGAGAATGAGAAGGGGTGTGGTTGTAGGATCACAAAACATCAAAAGAGGATCTGGAGTTAGTTGGAAGGGGGTCTGTCTTACTGGCAGGAATCTGTTTAACAAAATTGGTGCACTCCAGGTATTGATGGCAGACTCTGAGGTGGACCTTGTAGCCATCACATAAACTTGGGCCACAGAGAATAATGATTAGGACTAGGCTTAAACTCTCTGGTGATCGAGACTTCACACTTGTGGGACCAGCCCTTTGTAACAGGCTTCCTTGATCCCTTCAGGAGGCCACCTCAGTGGAGGCCTTTAAAAGAGGCCTGAAGTTCTTCCTCTTTTAAGAAGCTTTCAGCTCTGAATAGTAAGCTCATGATTTCATGCTGCCTTAGTTACATTAGGGTGGACTGTGTATTTGCACATATTTATGATTTAATTGATTTTATTTGTATTTTATTTGTTTTATGTGTCTGTGTTTTTATTGTATGGCTCTGAGTCACAGGGAATGGATGCTTGACAAATAAACATTTACTTACTTACTTACACAATGTTTAGACATGATAGAGGGAATGGCAAAGGGGTGGGCATAGCCCTAACTCTTGTGAAGGGCATAAAGGCTCTGGAGGATGGACAGATCAGGGGAAGCAAAGGGGAAACAGAGTCACTGTGGATTCACCTCATGGCACCCTCAGGCAAGAAAATATATAGGTAAGCATGATCCATAGAACATAAAATGCAAGGACAAAGGCAAGTGAGAGATAGGGAGCTGGGAGAAGAGCTGGCAAGGGAGCAAAGAAGCAGGAAGTGGTGGGTGAACTGAACCTACTGGATATCCACTGGGACATTCTACTGGCCGGGTGCACCAGAACTCAGGCACTGTTTCATACATTGCAGGACTGTCTGCAGGTGCAGCTGATAAAAGACCCCACTAGAAAGGCAGCCTTTCACAATGTGGTGCTCACCAACAAAGAGGTGGTGAGTGGAGTGAGGGTAGAGGAACCCCAGGGTCCAGCGACCATAACTCCATTTGGTTCAGGCTGATCCTTGGAACCAGACTGCCCCTATCAAAAACTGAAGTCCTAGATTTCAGAAGTGTAGACTTCAACCAGATGAGTGAGCTGGTCCAAGATAGACTTACCAGGATGGGCAACACTGGAGGTGTAGAGGAAAGATGAACAAAAAGCATACATCCTTTACAATTACTTCTAGTCTGACTTCACAAGGGAATACAGTGTGCCCCTACCTAAAACTGGTATCAAGATAGCTGTCAGGAGCATTCCTAAAGTGAGGCAGCTAGTACTTACTAGATAAAGGGTCCAGGATGGGTTTGAAGCCCTAAATGTAGATAAAGCCCCAAGGCCGGTGGGGATGCATCCAACGGTGCTCATGGAAAAGGCTGCAGAACTGGCTCAACCCCAGTAGGACTATTCAATAGCTCAGATCAAACAGGGGTAGTTCCAAAAAAACTGTAGGATAGCAGACATAGTCCTGCTATGGGGGGCAAGAAGCAACCAAGGAATTACAGATCAGTCAACCCTATGGAGTCACCGATCAAAGAGGACCTTGTGGACCACCTAGAGAGCAACAGTCTACAAGATAGTAAACAGTATGGGTTTGTGTCAGGGAACTCTTGTCAGACCAACCTGATAGTTTTCTTTGACTGAGTAACAAAGGTAATAGATAAAGGCCACACTGTACATTTACTATACTTCAGTTTCAGCAAGGCTTTCCACTTAGTGCTACACTGAAGATTGCGGAAGAAACTGGAGGACATGGGCAACTAGGGATATAGTTAGAAGGGTAGAAAAGTGGTTTAAGGAGTGACAGCAGAGGGTGGTGGTAAACAGGGTCAAGTCGGATGTGAGGGAGATCACAAGTAGGGGGCTGCAGGAATCTGTCCTGGGTCCTGTATTCAATATGTTTATCAGTGACACTGGAAAGCTCGGTAGCAGGGTAGATAGTATTGAAAGCATCAGGGAGATGCAGGGGGCTCTACAAAGGCTAGAGAGGTGGTCTAAGGTTTGGAAGTTGAAATTGAATCAAGTAGGAAATAACCACACAGCCTCTCGGTGTCTATGGTATGGTCCACTCAGGATGCTCAGACAATCGCAATTGGAGAAGTAGGCACACAGCCAACACAAGAAGTTTCGCCAAAAACGTCTTTACTTCATATAAGCTTAGGCCATCATATCACAGGCCACTTTTTACACTTGCCAACGCTTCACCATGTTTCCACAGCTTTATCAAGTCACTGGTCCTAAATGAAAAATATATAATAATTTTATACTTACATACTCAAAATTTGCATAGATTATTCATCAGTTAACATAATTTTCCTTTCTTGAAAATAAATCAGCTACACTTACCAGCAACTGCTGATACAGCATATGTAACTTAGTCTCAACACTGCATCAGGGCTCTGTGATGGCAGTCAACTATTACTATGCCATCAGACTAATCTGAATGGCAACCTTGTCTATTTGCATTATCAAGCTCCACACAGCTGCGTCATGACATCACTGTGTTCCTCATGTGACATGATGATGTCTTGCCGTTCATGTTAGGCACACCTATGCCTCTTGCTATGTGCCTCTGAGTTACAGGGATGACCGCCACCCTATGCTTTCAATGTAACTATTTAAATTGATCTTGAAGTACACAGGATTTACTAAATTAAACTTAGCAAACATCTTAAATTTATGATCTCAAAACTCTCGTACAAGCCAGCCCAGTGGTGCTGAGGTTTGAGGCGCTGGACGCCACACCTCATACCACGTCGGCGACCCAGGTTCAGAAATGATCCCTGGTCGCCGGGGGTCAGTGGGGTAGGGAAGAGATCGAGCATCCGGAGGACTGCTATCTCTTCCCAAGGAGGGTTCTGGGGAGTGATCGCTCCTGGAGCTGCCTCTGGCGGCGGTCGGAGGCACCTGGCATAGTGATGCCACGGATGCAGGGGGCAGAGTTGCAGCATAATGTTGCCTTGTCAAGCTGCACTCTGATGGACAGGAACCACAGAGTGAAGCAGAAAATCCCCACTCCTGGGGATAGGTGAAGGCATCTCGGCCTCCCAGCCCACACTCCCAATACCGGACTGGCTTCCCCTCCACGGGGCTTCTCGTGCACCTGGCTCTTTGCTCTTGACATACAGTGCCCTGAGTGGATAGGGTGGTCCCACCTCTGAGGGGTTCAGAATTGGAGGTGGTGCTGGGTGGCACAAGTGGAGAGGATCTGGTTGTCACGGTGGGAGGTAGTGGCTGGGGACCACCGAGGATGCTGGGAAGAGTTCCCCAAGGAAGTGGAGTATGAATAAGAAAATAAAAACTCTCATACAATGTATTACATCACGGTATTCATGGTGATGTAGGCCAGGCTTTTAAGACAAGACCTAAACTAACAAGTGACTAGCTCCTATGAACCCATACTGAACACCAGTCAGATCAGAAACATACAATCATATACGTAAACAAACAAAAAAAGTATTTTAGACTGCAATTAAAATCAAATATAGAATTTTCAACATATACAACCGAATCACATTTAACTCTCAATAGTGCATGGCAAACCTTCCATAGATGAGCTGGACCAGGACCCTCCCAACGAAAAATGGGGTTTAGGGGGGGGGGAGGGGTTTCTCATTTACTTATACACTCAGAATCAGCTGTGAATCTGGCTACAAAATCAGTTCCCAATCAAGCTCTTCATTTAAACTATAGTGAGAGTTAAGAGTTGCAAATTGTTGTATCCAAAATATCTCCCTCTCTAACAGTCTTTTCTCTAGATTGCCACCTCTTCTAGGAACGTCCAGTTTTAATAGACCAAAAAACTTTAATGAGGTAATAGAGTTGTTTGCTTCCTGAAAATGCCTGGTCATTGTACCTCCTAATGGCTGATATGTGTTCTGAAATATGTGTCGGAAGCATTCTAGTAATCATACTTATATATGTTCTACCTCGCAACCCTACCCCCAAAGCACGAAAAAATGCTACTGGGGGGATTTCAACTTAAACTGGCTGGCCAAGACAGCCGCCCCTTACATGAGTGAGGCTGCAGCCCTTGATCTCACACAGGTTGTCAGAACCCCCACCCGACTACATGCCCGCAAGAGGTCATCCTCCCTCCTAGACCTAGTCTTCACAAACCACCCACACAAAATAACTAGCACCTTAGTCCTCCCCGACACCCTAAGTGACCACTCTCCAGTACTCTACAACTGGTCTGGTACCCCCCTCAAATCCGCTCCCAAAATTACTGCTTAACGTAAACTAGGGCCTGGTAAACTAGCCCTACTTAAGGCCCACCTTAGAGATTGGGACTGGGCACCTCAACAAACACCCTCGACCCAGACCACACCCTTGAACTGTTCATCAGCACCTTTAACGCTGCCTGCGACAAATACCCCCCCTCACCAAAACCATGACCAAAGGGAATCAAGCCCCTTGGTTCTCGGACCACCTCCAAGGCCTACTATGTCATTTTGACACCCTGTGGCACCTTGCTAATGAGACCCAAAAGCCTCTGGACAGGCAACGGTATCGGGAGTCCAGTAACAAGTGCACCTGGGCCATACGCACTGCCAAAGCGAACTATTATAAAGCCTCCTTAACCTCCACCTGGGGCACTGGACACAAGTTCTGGGAGAACATTAAGGAGCTCTGTGGCAAGGCCCCAAATACTCCACCAGACCAAATTCTAATAAATGGTAAACTCTCCTCCGACCCTGTCAGTATAGTCACGGCCCTAAACACCGCTTTCACTGATCTCTCCCATGTGCTTCCCCCTAATTTCTTCAATCCCCCGCCTGCCCGTACGACCCCACACCTTCCCCTTGCTCCGCCTTTCCACCTGCTAGTCCTTACCCCCGAGTCTGCCAAACCCTACCTAACCAAAGCTATTGGCCAAAATCACTATAGTCAGACTTCTCCGCCTCACCCTCCAGGAAGTCCGAGCACCACTCACCCACATTCTAAACCACTCCCTCTGCCAAGGAAAGTTCCCTTCCTTCTGGAAATCAGCCTGCATCACTCCCATACATAAAAGTGGTGACCACTCTTCCACTAACAACTACCGCCCCATCTCTCTATATTACCCCCCCATCTAAGGCCCTAGAACGCATAGTCGCTGACCAACTCACTGACCACCTTAATAAATACCACCTTCTATCCAGACAGCAACATGGTTTCCATAAGGGCCACAGCACCACCACTGCCCTCCTCAAATTTACCTCCCATATCCACACAGCCCTGGACCATGGCCACCTCACTGGTGCCATCTTCGTGGACCTATCTAAGGCCTTCGATACCGTAAACCATGCCCTCCTACTGAACACCCTAGCCTACACGGGGATCCCCAATGATGCCCTAAACTGGTTCACCAGCTATCTCTCTGATAGAATGCAGTTAGTCAAGGTAGGCCCTGACCTGTCCCCCTGCCTCCCTATCCATTCTGGTGTCCCTCAGGGTTCCATACTCGGCCCCCTCCTCTTCAGCCTATACCTCAACTCCCTTCTATCATCATGCACCGGAAATATGCTCCTATATGCGGATGATGCGGTCTTGTTTGCCTCTGACCCGACCCCCCTCAAACTTCACCAAACTCTCCAACATTCTTTCCGTGAAATTGAAGACTGGCTCACTTCCCAGCGTCTTATTATTCAATAAGACAAAAGTCATGATATTTTCCCACCCCCAGAACCCACTCAAGAACCTCTGCCCCCAACTTCTCACTGCCAACCAGACCCCGTTAGAACAAGTTAGCCATTTTAAATACCTAGGGATCACATTAGACCCCGCCATAAGCTTTCATCAACATATCCTACACCTCTCAACAGCCCTTAGCTCCAGGCTGGGTGTACTATACCGTTTCAAACACTGTCTCACCCCTGGAGCCTTAAAACTTACCATAAACTCCTCAATCCTCTTCCTACTAGACTATGGCATCTTACTCTATAGTGCTACACCATCCACAACCCTAAACAGACTTCGTCTCGTGCTTAACAACCTTGGATGTGATCATCTTACTCACTCCTGCTCCCTATACAGCAGCACAAACTGGCTAAACCTTGATAACTGAATTATGTACCACACCTGCCTCATGACCAAAAAGGCCTTACTTGGCCTCACCCCTCCTACCCTTGACCAAATTATCCACCCAACACCTCCAGGCAAAACAACTCATAGCTCGAACAAACGGCTGCTATGGGTCCCCCATGGCTGGACCTCCCAATTCCAGCACACTTTCAACTACAGAGCCCCCACCTGGACTAACGCCCTCCCAAGTCATATAACAAATGAATTAAGGCTTGGTCCCTATAAATCCAAGCTAAGGACACACCTTCAGGCCTCTAACCAATGTGACTGCCCTTGACACCAGAATGTCCTATCCCTCCTTCACTCAAACAACTCTCATATTTCCCCCCTTACCAACTAACCCTCATGAATCTATATGACTATCAGCCTCTCCAGAGCCCTCTGTTTCTTTCTGGCTGTGCCATAGGAATGCAAAGCGAAACTACTGTTAGCCAATCTGTTTAACTACTATGTAACTGTTTAATATGTTGCAATGTTTCTGTAACCTGTATCGTCAAGTTCTCTCCATGTGCCTGTATGCATGACGTGGAACCTTTGTAAATGAGTCCCTGACTCAAAGGTCTTTCTGAATATTACAATAAAAATAAAAAAAAATAAAAAATAGGCCTTATTTCATGGGCATTTATTGTGCCACAGACTTGTATATCAGTCCACAATCCCTACATGTTCTGTCTGCAGCCCAAGGATTAAAATACTGGTGGGTGTTGAAATCCGCTCAGATTGGTATACGAAGCTTCACAGCACCCCTTTGATGGTGGTTAGAAGAAGTAAGACACTTAAGGACAAGTTAGTTAGAGCAGACCATTAGCATAATCGGGCACCCAGTAGTGGTTTTGCATTTGGTCCAGTCCCCCTGGAAACTCACTTTGTGAGAATTGTGCTCAGTGCAGTCATAGTTTTAGAATTCATGAAATATCTAACACATTTCATAATGAAATGATTCAGATCAAACAGAGAATCACATGTACTTCATATAATGTGATTAATATTTTAAAATGCCTGAGTGATAAGGCCTATATAGGTGAAACCCATCCCCCTGCCCCACTAAACTCTGTTTTTCCTGGGGAGGGTCCTGGTCCGGCTCATTTATGGCAGGTTCGCCATGCATTACTGAGAGTTAAATGCGATTCAGCTATGTGTGTTAAAAATTCTATATTTCATTTTGCTTGTATTCTAGATTACTTATGTTTTTGTTTACATACATTTTTGTATGTTTCTGATTCAGCTGGTGTTCAGCATGAGCTCATAGGAGCTAGTTACTTGTTAGTTTAGGTCTTGCCTTGAAAGCTTGGCCTCCGTAACCTTGCATACTGTGATTTATTATATTATATAAGAGTTATGAGATTGTAAAATTTAAATGTTTGCTAAATTTAAATTAGTAAATCTGTGTACTTCAAGATCGATTTAAATAGTTACACAGAAAGTGTAGGATGGAGGTCACCCCTGTAGCTCAGGGGGCACATAGTAACAGGGACAGGCCACCTAGCATGGATGGCATGATGTCATCATGTCCTGTGACAGCTGTGGTGATGTCACCATGCAGCTGTGTGGAGCTTGATAAGGCAAACGAGATGGGGCTGCCATTCAGATTAGTCTGATAGTGTGGGAGTAGCTGATCTTGCACCAAAGAACCGTGATGCAGCATTGCTGCTAAGTTACATGTCCTGTATCAGCAGTTACTGGTAAGTGTAGCTGATTTATTTTCAAGAAAGGAAAATTATGTTACTTGATGAATGATCTGTGCAGAATTTGAGTACACAAGTAGAACATTATTTATTTTTAATTTAGGACCTCTGCCTTGATAAACCTCAGGACACGTGGCAAAATGTTGACATTCAGGCCCAGATATTCAAACTGCTCCCAAAAAGTGCGCAATAGCAGGAGAAAGTGCAAGTCTATTGCGCCCATGTGCAAGAGATGCAATATTCAAAAACAGAGCAGGCCAAACTGTGCCTACAGCCGATGACTGAATATCGCACCACCTGCGCCATAGCACAACTAGGGAGGGGAAGCTGAGCAGATCTGATGCGCCATAGCGCAACAAGGGATGTTCAGCTGAGCAGTCCAGAGGCGCCCTAGCACAACCAGGGATGCCCCCCAGCAGCAGAGCAATGTAACTGCACAACCAGGGAGGTAGTGACCCACCACCCATGCCACAGATGGGCACAGGAACACACAGCAGAACAGACATCGTCCCCCCACACCCCATGCACTGCACAACTGGGGGAGGGCCGGAATAACCACTGGCCCACGGAGACAAGCAAACAACCCACAGCAGGGCCACGGTGCCCCATCACACCTACCGGTAAGCTGTGACTGCCACACAGGAGGGCTGACCATCCCGTGCCACACCATCCCCCAATGCAGAGCACACCTGCACGTGACCCCAGACACTCCCCATGAGCAGTGACCAAAACTGCAGGAAACCCCATGCATACCACCACCCCACTGTGACACTGCAACCCTGTGCACCACAGAACCATGCAAACCCAGCCCACCACGAGCACCCATCAGCGTGGCAGCACAACAATGCAACAATGGCAGACACAGTGCCACCACGCACAGTCCCCCGAGGTACTGCTGAGAGACCAACCATGTGTCAGCATATGAGGTACCCCACACAGGACAGGGCATGCCCTTGACACCACCACCAGTGGTACAACACACTGCACAGTAGTCCAGTGACACACCCTGACCCACCACTGGCCACAACAGCCAGCACAGACACCCACAGTGGTGCGTGGAAGCATGCACCACACCGGATGCCACACAGTGTATGGACAGACACCCACCCATACCCAAGGGCACAACAACACAGGGAAGCAGTGCTGAGGCAACCAAGCCCCCATTGTGGGCCCATGTAAACTGTGTACACACAACCCGCAGTCCTCCATGGAACTGGAGTGCCAGCCACCCTCATGCAGGCACTGTGACACAGTCACGCCACCATCAGTCACCCGAGCACAAGTCACAGATAGTGGGGCACATCCCTGCAACACACACAAGGCACAGCATGGGTGGGACAACAACTGTGGTGCCCACAGGTGCCACCCAGGCCAGGCATGCCACACCACTGACGGGAGGCAACCCAGCAATAGCGGGTACAGTGGCTGCCCTGCAGGACTGCCACCACTGACATGCCAGTGGACCGTGCAGGTCACAGACATGCATATGTGTCAGCTGCACAGGCCATGGACGGGCCAATAGGTGCGCCATGGACACAGAGCACGCACCATGGACCACTGCACACAGTCATCCAGTGCACAGGGAACAACACACACACCACAGACACTGACTGATAGCTACCCCCACACCATAGTCACCTCCACACGGACACACACACAAACCCATGACCGTACCACCCCTGACGCCATGCACACCACTGCAGCTGAGCACCTATAGACTGCTGCAAATCAGAGACCACAACAGTATTCATATCAAAATTAAATGTATTGAAAAATATATAACAATCAACTATATACAATAATACAAGAACTATATACAATATAACATAGGAACTATATACAAGGTTGGGGGGCCACAAACAAGGTGGTGGTGGGTAGATGGCAGGGGTGGACAAATGGGACGGGGAAGGAGGTGTGAGGGTGGGTCCAGGGGATGAGGGAACACTGTGAGCAGTCTATCACTAGCGGGAAATACTCTCCCTCTCCTGGCTCCTCCAGGCCACATGCCTCCTCAGTACCCCGGTCTTTTTCTAAGCATCGCAAGATGTCCAGCAAGACCTGTGCCACCACCAATATCTCCCGCAGTGCCTCCCAGCTCTCACAATGATGGAAGGTACCCAGGACAAGGGAGCACAGTCAATAGGTGTGAATGCACAACCCCATACAGCCAACCCACTGTGCATGGCATATGGCCGTGGGACATACCACTGTGATGGTGTGTGACCACCCGCAGTGATCAAGTCCACAGGACCTGCCCACCCAGGTGCATACAGCCATGCGGAGCACTGCACACACCCACCGGCCAAGTCATGCACAGCACCACCGTGGCTGTTTAGTGACATGGCTATGTGGTGCAAAGGCAGTGGCACAACCATGTACCTGGTGCATGTATGGACCACCATTGACGCACTCCCAGACATGCATTGCCACTGGACAGTGTTGATTGTAACAAGTTGTGTGCATGGCAGTGGTGTCGATGGATGGTGGCCATGCCCCACTGCCCACCCTGTCACACAGCATGCAATAGTAATCATGGATGTATGGTACTCACCCTCATCGGGCCGGTCAGGTGGGCAGTGATGGCCCTCGCCCCGCCTGGCTGCACCATCTTCCTCTCGCTGCCACTCCTCCTTCACATAGCGGCCTTCCTCAGGGCTTGTGGGGCAAACAAGGAGAGGAACAGTACAATCCTGAAGCAAAGTCCCCTGCCCCCAGGTGTGTGCCCTCCCACCCAGCCAGACCCACCCACCCCACACCCTGTGAACACCACCACAGCCAACCCCAGATGGTCCCTCCCTCTATGTGCTGGACACATACAACACTGTTACCCATATAGATGATAAAAGTGTGTTGACGGAACCCCTACCTGACCATGGCACCGTGCCCCTCCTGGCATGTGCCCGCAGGTGTGCCAACAGCTCCGGCTCCCTCCTCCGCAGGTCCCCATATCAGTGCCTGCACTGCTCTGCACTCCTCCCCCATCCAGTGGCCTCCCCCAGGGCAGTGGCCACCTCCTGCCACACCTGGGCCATGGCCCTGTCCAGGGGTGCCTCCCCAAAGAGAGGCCCATGGTGTGGCTCCACAATGGCCACTAGATTCGCTAATTCAATCGCAGACCATTGGGCTGCCCTTCTGCGTGCCATTCTCTCTCTTCTAGTTGGCAATATGGCGCTCTGTAGTGCGGCTCCCCACATGCAGATGCTGCGCTGTACAACACTGCAATTCCCTATCGTGCTGTTATCGAACAGCATGATAGAGGTGCATCCATGCCTGATGCATGGCACCTAGGGGGAAAAGTTCGGGCACAGGGTCAAGGGTGTCTGGCACATGGACACGCACAGCGCCATTGGAACACAATGCGTGTAGTGCGATTGGCTGCCTGTGTGCCAGTGCCATAGCGGCCTACCGCGCAGTTGGCCCATTGCACCTATGATGGCCCAGTGCCACAGCGCCATGTAGTGACCATCGCTATAGCGCCACTGGCACAATGGTGGCCATGCCCTGCATTGCCTACCGTGCACAGCACGTCATCAGCGTGGCAGATGCCTGTGTCAGCAACCTGGGCATGCGCAGTGAGGAGTGTGCTACGCATGTCACAGAACTGCACCATTGGCTTAGCACGTTCAACACAATTGTGGAAAGCGCAACAGCGCAATATTCAGCCATCATATGCAAATCATCTAATCAGCCATTCAATGGTGCAGCACTGCAATTTGCATCTACTTAAAGTTGCTCCTCACCTCATTTGCATGGGTTGCGCTATAAAAGTGCAATATTGTGCTGCAGTGGCCATAGTCGGTTACTGCAGTCTATTGGTGAGTTGCATGCTGTTTGGGAGTGTGGACTGTGGATTTAGGGACATGCATGGGACTGCACAGTCACAGGTAACAACTGCCATTCTTACAGGCTACATAATGACCAAGCAGGTTGTTGGACAGGAGGAACACAGTGGTGGGAGGAGGAGGCGGTCTAACTTTACAAAGGTCGAAACCGAGGCCCTGTTCGAGGCCTACCTGGATCAGGAGCCACTTCTCAGTGGACGGCGGGGAACACCTCAAGCCCGTGCTGCTGCATGGGAGGAGGTGGCATATGCTGTGAACCTGCATGGCAGCCACCAGCGCTCCGTGCAGGAGTGCAAGAAAAAGATGGGCACGGACAGGAGGAGGATAAAGGAGAAGGTGGCTGCCATCAGGGCAGCACGTGCTGCAACAGGTGGGGGACAGTCAGAGGTGGTACAGCTGACCACACAGGAGGAGAGGCTTGCTGGAAGCATGCAGAGCAGTGCCATTGAGGGTGTTCTGGGCGGTGGCTTCCAGACGGGTGGTGGCCCATCACTGCATGGTAAGTCATGGTCTGTCTATGGGGGGGGCAGGGTAGGTCACACGCAGTGACGCGACTTTGCTTTCCCTTACAGATCCTGAGCATCTGCATGGGTCATCGGTGGTGGGCCTGTCCACTGAGGACAGTCAGAAGAAGTTGGAGGAGGGACGATACACCTCCACAGGTATACGTGGAGCATTGCGACAGTGGGGCCGCCTGGCTGTCCACACTGATGTTGTTGTAACAGGTGTGGAGGAAGCCCTGCCTGTGTCCCAGTGTGCTGGCATCCATGGATGCCAGCATGCTGTGACTGTGGCCAGTGCAGAGTCCATCACCGGTGATGATGACACTACCGTCATGGGCAGTGACATGTATGTGCCACGGGATGGCCACACAGCAGGGCAATTCGTGCCCATGGCTGTGGGTGGTGCTGCCGTGGAGGCCTGTGTGTCAGCACAGTCCCAACCCGTGCCTGTCAGCACCAGTAGAGGCAGCACTGGTGCTGACAGCAGGGACACTGCACTGATCCTGGCAGGGGTGGACCGTTTGCGGGAGGATGTGACCACTGCCATTGACAGGCATGCATAGGCATTCACTGCTGTCATGACCACAATGGGCACACAGTCAGGTGCCCATGCATCGCAGACACCATGCAGTGTACTATCCACCCCCCCTTCCCAGCGTTGTGCGACTCCCACCCTGTCACACCGGGGTCAGCTGTGGGCATCCCAAGCACTCCTGGCGCAGGAATGTTTGGTGTGCTGCAGACCTCTGCACGAGCACGGTCATGTTCACACAGTGGAACCTCTGGGGGATCATCGGTGCCACCCCATGAGGCCAGTGGTCAGCCTGTCAGTGCTGGTGGGTCTCGGTGGGGCAGTCTACGCATCCATGGTGGCCGGGGCACTGTGTCGCATGACTGACCTGTCTCCCAGTGCAGCTACTGTCTGGTGCTGCCCTGTGTGCATTGTGTGTTTCAGTGGGCAGTGCAGGTGTGGGTACCCGGCCCTGCAAGCGGACACACAGTCCACCTGCACACCCTCCTGGCTGCTGTCTGCAGTTGCGTGTGCATGATGATGCCTGCATTGCACTGTACACCAATGTGCAATGGTGCTCAGCATCTGACACACGCACATGGAAAGGCAGTGGGCGTGGTGGCCTGTGGACATGTGTGTTGCTAGGGTTGGCGTTCTGGGTCGGTGTGCCTCCTGCCCTCTGTGCACATTTGGTGCATTGTGTGTGTGCATGTGTGTGTGTATGTGTGTCCATCCGCATGGCATGTTAATCCTCACCCATCCCTGGTTGTGTGTGTGCATCTGTGCCCTGCCACTTCTCTTGATGGCATGCACCACTGGTGTGTGTCCATGCATGTTTGTGGGTTGTGCCTTAGCCACTGGTGGTTGCACATGACCCCATGACTTACGTGGGTTGGCTGAAGTGCTCCTCCATGATGGTGTCCCGGTGCAGCTGTGCCAGCCAGATCAGTCAGGGGTCCTGTCAGCCAAGGGGGGGCTGCCCATCACCATCATCACCGGCGTCCCTATCGTCCCCATCGCTGTCCCCCTCTTTGACCTGTACAGCTATACCACATTTGCTGGCCATGTTGTGCAGGATGCAACAAGCCAGGAATATCCCACAGGCCTTTGAGGGGTTGTACTGTAGGGCACCACCAGAGGTGTCCAGGCAACGGAAATGTGCCTTCAGCATCCCGAACACCCACTCGATGACATTACGTGTGGTGGCGTATGCCTCATTGTAGCGTTGCTGCAATAGGGTCACGGGCCGCTGGTAGGGTGTGAGCAGCCAGGGACGGAGTGGGTATCCACTGTCACCTGTGTGTAGAGGGCGGAGGTTAGTTTGGTGATCAGCATCGCCCTGCCCAAGGCCATGTAGGCCACTGCCCCCTGGCCCTATGATTGTCCATGTGGTTTTCATACTCACCCACTAGGTGTCCAGTGGGGATGTTCCCACTCTTGAATCTGTGGCACAGTACCAACTGGTGCCAGATGAACGAATCATGTGCTCCCCCAGGGTGCATGGCACAGACATTGATTATGCGCCTCCTGGCATCGTGCACCACCTAGCAGTTGATGCTGGCATAGCCCTTGTGATTTATGTATGCGGCCCCCTCGGGGCCAGGTGGTGTGTGTGTATGGCCACATGGGTGCAGTCTATTGCCCCTAGCACGTCAGGCATACATGCTACCCTGTGGAACTCCGCATGTTTGCTGTGTGTTCCGCCGCTGTGCTGGGGAAATGGATATACTCTGCAGCATGTGGCAGCAGTGCACTGAGGAATTGGGTGAGGTGGCATGATGTGGGTGACTGGGTTATGTCTGTGGTGTCCCCAATTGGTCTCTGGAAGGTACCCGTGGCGAGCAAGCACATGCAGGCTGTTACCTTAGTCTCCACTGACAGGGCATGACTCTGTTGTGTGGGTGCCTGCATCACATCACTGCACAGCTCATAGAGCCGCCCCAGAATTGTCCTATTCAGGTGGTACCGGCCCACAATTTCAGTATCAGTGTACAGCTCAAATCTGGTGCAGGCTCAGTACTGCCTGTTGGGGTCATACCACCGACGGGCCCTTCCACGGCCATGCCCCCCTGCCGCCCACCTTCTCACCCCCCTCATAATGGCCTCCATCTGGAAGGTGGCACTGGCCATGTCTCTGGCTTGTGTTCACCCCCCTCGGCAGCTGTTGCTGTATTCCCTCCACTGTCCTGGCTGCTACTTCCCCTGCACTGGGAACACCTGCCTGTGCTGGCCTCTGTGCTGTGTGGCTCCCCACACCTTCCCTGTGCCTGGCTGTTCAGAGTGCCCTTTCCCTGGCCTGCCCTGTTTGTGCCTCCTGTCTTGTCTGTCTGCCTATGCTTCTGACTCATGTGGCTTCCCTGTAATGTTCTTGCCCCTCTCCCTTGCTCCTTTTTATTTTGGCTCATTTCCGCTATGGCGCAACTTCCGCTTGCTCCCCTATTGCGCATGCTCAAATAGTTGAATATCGCACGCGCCCATTTATGCATGGTTCCTCTCCCTTCAGTTGCGCATGCCTTCATTATCATTGCGCTGTTGCTCAGCATGATTTCAGGGGTGCAACTGCCTCCTGCTGAATATCGCAGAATGGCACAATTTCGGACTTGCGCAGGCGAAAACCCTATTGTGCATGGCTCAACTCTTTTGAATATCTGGGCCACAGTGCCAAAAAAATGTAAAGTTATGCACCTTGGGGAAAAACCCAGGACAAAGTACTAGATGAGAGGGGTTAAACTGAGCACTACAGGAGAGGAAAGGGACCTGGGGGTCATCATTAGTGATGCCCTCAAACAAGCAGGCCAGTGTAACAAGGCCTATAGTAAGGCTAATGGAATGCTGTGGTGTATCCAAAGGGGTAATGAAAGCAGGAAAAAGGAGGAATTACAACATATATAGATCACTGGTGAGGCCACACCTGCAATACTGTGCTCAGCTTTGGAGTCCACAGCTAAGGAAGGGCAGGGACAGGCTGATATGGTGAAACACAGGGTGACCAAGATGATTTGGGGCCAACAGGGCAGATCTTATGATGATCATCTCATGGAACTGAACATGTACTCACTGCAGATCAGGCAAGAGTGGGGGGATATGGTAGAAACCTTCAAGTTCCTGAAGGGAGTAAACAAGGGGAACTGCAAGGAACTATTTAACAGGAGTAGAGTGAAGAACCTGAGATTACAAGTGGAAACTGGCAAGGGGAAAGTTTAAGAGGCATTTGAGGAAGTTCTATTTTACATAAAGGGCGATGGAGCTGTGGACCAGTCTGCCAGCGAAGATGGTGAGGGCCAAGATCATAAATGGTTTCAAACATGGCTGGAACAGAGTGAAGGGTTTGGTGGTTGCTCAGGTTGGTAGCAGTAGGGAGGAAAGCATGACAGTGGACCAGGAGGGATACAACCCTGTATGGACACTAGGTCCTGAGCCAGATTGGAAACTCTGGGCTGACTAGATGGACCACTGGTCTTTTTCTGACATCATTGTCTATGTTTCTATGTGCTATCCCTGTACCAGAGCTCCTGTGAGGGCACTATTTTCTTCCTTTGTTTGGGGACATACATCCAAACCCCTGGCCCACCAGTCAGTAATGATTTATCAGCCGAACTACTACTGTATATGGAGGGGGATTTAGGTCAGCCCAGTGGCTCTGTGGGTTGAGGTGCTGGACGCCACACCTAATGCCACTCTGGTGACCTAGGTTCGGGAATGGACTCAGGTTGTTCGGGGGTCGACCGGGGAAGGTAAGGACTGAGCATCCGGAGGACTGCTGTCCTTCCTCAAAGAGGGGTGTTTGGGCTATGTAGTGTGTGTCAGCACAACAAGAGGGATTTGGCCCACACTCAGGGTGCTTGGCTTCCTCCGCGGAGATGGAGACAGCTGTAGTGCCCATTGCATGGGTGCAGGAGAAAAAAAATGGAGGAGAAATACTGAGACCCGGCAGGACTCATGATGGCCCCAATGGGCCGGAGGACGTGTACCCCTCCGAGGGGGGGGTTGTAGCCCCTGCTGGGTCCATGGAGGTTTGCAAAAATACTGTTGTGATTAAAAAAAAAAAGGAGGGGGATTTAATATTGCTCACTTTAATGTAAGAAGGCTCATTTCAAAAGTGGACAGGTTAGGGAGCAGATACTAAAATTCAGACCAGATCTCTTGATTATAACTGAGACCTGGCTAAATGCAAAAACCGGGGATGACTTTATTAATACAGAAGGTTTCCGAATGCGGCATAGGGAGAGATCAGAAGAGGGAGGTGGGCTGCTATTCTATGAAAAGGTTTGCTGGTGGCAAGTGAGTTAAGTCATTCCCAAAAATCAAAGGCCAAGAAACACTTAGTTTAGAAATTAAGTTTCTGTATACTAAACCTTTCTTGATTACTGGCTTATAGCTGGTGTGTGTGTATGTGTGGGTGGGGGGGGGCAGAGCAGCAAGATGGCTGTGATGCTGCTCCACTCCATGCAACGCCACGCTTGATGGAGAGTTTGTAAAGTTTTGTTTGGTAAAGATTTTGTATTTTTTGCTCTCATTGCTAGTTAGCTGAATAAAACCTATGTTCATTTCTTACTCAGTTTATCATATTAAGCTTTTCTTATTTTACCAAATGTCAATAAAGAGTACCGCTTGCTTGAGTTACATGCCAAAAGGTATGCCACTGTTACCTACGGTGGCTGAACTTTAAGTGTTTGCTAAATTTGGTGCTCCCTAAGTTATTACACTCAGTGGAGCAAAATGTTTTCTCATTTTACAGGTGATCGTCTTCTGAATGCTGGCAAAGGACAAGTG
This sequence comes from Neoceratodus forsteri, assembly GCA_016271365.2. Lineage (NCBI taxonomy): Eukaryota > Metazoa > Chordata > Ceratodontiformes > Ceratodontidae > Neoceratodus > Neoceratodus forsteri. The sequence goes on from CM028134.1 coordinate 216,009,916, forward strand.
TTGGAAGCAGTGGTGCAAATATTTTTATAAGCAGCTTGTTAAACCTCAGCTGAAATGGATAAAAAATTTTGGAAGAAAAAATGACCACTTTGTAAGGGGATGGAAGCTCAGGAATTGGAGATGGAAAGATGGAAACTCAACAGCTGTGGATCAATGCTCCTGGGGAACATGCTGAGGATTCCTGAAAAATGGTAATTGAATGAGCCCTGTACAATAGACTCCTGGAGGTGGAGAAGGGGGTAACCCAAATATATACCTGGCTCTCATCATTCCTTAGCTGCAAAAGGTACACTTTCTTCAGCTCTAAAAAAGGGGTGTGAAGCAGCTCTCTGCAGAGGGAAATATTTAAAATTGTATTGGATTGTTGGGGTTATTGAATGGCGGACTCTTTCTAGTGCTTTCTCTGCTTTATTGAGCCTAACATTGAACTGTAATACTTTGGAACTAACCAGGGGTGTCATGCAGTCAGAAATTTTGGAGGGGTACAAAAGCCTAACCTCTCTAGGGGAGGTATGGGGGCATGTCCCCCTGGGAACATTTTGAAAAATTGAAGTCAAACGGTGCATTTTGGTGACTTTTGGCAGGCCAGACAGCTGCTCCCCAGCAAGCTAAATGCCATAGTAATGATAGAGGCTAGAGCAATGATAAATTGTTCTTGTTCTTTGTTCAGTCTGTGTACAGTGACCTTTTGTATTTGTAATACATTTTTAAAGTACTGAACTTGTGCACTTTGTGCATCTTTTACCATATATAGACTTGGCTAACTACTTAGTCCATGCCTACCTTATCCACTAACTGCTAAATGACAAAAATGCACCATTTGAATTTTCATATAATTACAGTCATCTACTATGAATGTTATATCTGAAAAATAATGACGCATCATCTGTTCTTGCTGTTTTTTTATATATTTAAAATTTGGTAATCGGGTGAAAAGTAGACTGAACAGTAGCCATTCTCAGGTTCGACCACGGGAAGGGTAAAATATGAATATACAGTAATTCAAAGCAATAAAAAGTTCACAGTATACAACTCCAGTCATGGTAAGGAAAGTCAGAATACATGATAAATAATCACACTAAAGATACAGATTGAAAACAAAGATTCTGGAGTAGGACAGACAGGTAACAAATAGGGTTGAAAGAAACTGTAATTGTTTACTGATTTATATTTTCATTGTATTACTTACATCAGTTAAAACAATCGGTCATCATTAATTTATAACTGATCAGCAGGCGAGGCAAGCGTGGTAAACAGTATAAACAATGTAAAACAAGGCCTTTGACACTGTCCCACATAAAAGGCTGCTTAACAAGATGGGTAGTCTGGGCATGTGGCACTGTGACAGGGAGCTCCTGCCACTCTTGAGGACTGACCCTTTCTTAAATCTGTTGCAACAGTTCTTATATTTCTTAGCCTACTCTATCTTTTACAATTTCTAGTTCATAAGGCTGGCAACCTATGGGCACCCCCCCTCCCCTTTCTTGACTATGCTATAGTGTCCTCTTTAATTTTTCTTTTCTCTCTCAGATCCTCGTACAGGGAGGTTATTGTGGTGACCTCCAAGCGTATGTAAAACAGGTTGTGTTTATTGTTGTTGGATTTAGTATGTAATAGCACTACTATGTCATAAAATACCTTGATGTATATACCTTATGTTTATGAAACCTTTAAATGTTGAAAATACCATGGCACTAGGTGTTTTTGATAAAGGTAAAATGTACTAGTTGACTGTACTATAACAATGAAGTTAGTTGTGCTATTTAAAATGCATGTAAATTGCTGTAAACTGTGACAATCTGAAATGGCATGCTGATTTGCATATATCCCATGCTGCTTTGCATTACAGAAGTATGTGTGATGTTGTGTTTCTTTGAAACTTGGGTTATTGTCAATGCCCTTTGGGGTAACCTTGTTTCACTGCTCCTGCACTGAGGTTCTTTGTTTTTATCTTGCTTTTTTTTTTTTATTTGAGCCCCCACTACCCAAGCAAACAGGGCCCACATAGGGGTGGAGGCTGAATCTCAACAGCTAAGTTAGATCAGAGATCAGTGTCAGTAGGTGCTGGCCAGTGCAAAAAAAGGACAAACATAGCCTGTTGCTGCAAACTGAAGTGCTGAAGAAAGAATATGGCATTGTAGAAGTTTATTTTCTGTATATTGAATAAACATCACACAGAGATTGTGTGTTGAACTTGAAATTCGGGGGTCTGGTCCATCTGTTATCCCACAACCCCTCCACAGACTTGGTGTCAGAAGTGGGATAACTTGCTGGAAGTGCTTGGACTGGCTGAAGAGGGATGTTTTCTGGTGGATATTGCCCAGATATCCCAGGTGGACCAATGCACTGGGAGTTGCCAGAGGAGAACCCGGAGAAGAAAGTCCATGGAGTTCTTTTTTTTTTCAGTTAAAAGTTTTTTTATTATTTTCAAAACATATAAAAATTGGAAACACCCAACAACATTTGATTTGCGACATCATATAGTACAGATATATACAATGACTTATAGGGTTAATACAGATACTAATTAAGTCATGACATTTAAAAGGGGTTACTAGAGCATCTCTTGGATGATGTTAAGTGTGATGATATGTGATGTATGAAAAATAACAAGTATACTCTATAATAGGAACACTTACCTTAGATCTTTGCCAAAAATCCGAAACCATAAGGAGGTATTACTGCTAATTAGACATGGCTTCATGTGGTTCAGTAGATGTACCTTCTAATGGTCGAATCTGAGGGAACTTCTGAAAAAGAGATGGATAGGGTGCCACAGAGTAACTAAATGTAAATGGTAATAATTTTAGAGATAAGAGGTGCTAACGTACAACTTTGTACCGTACCATCTATGAACATAACCATTACAAGAAAAACCATAAACAGAACATTAACAGTGTACAATATCAAAAAAAAAAAACTATTTACATTACTGTCATCCTACAGTAGGGTAGAAATAAAAGGACAGCACATACTTATTTAGATGTGGCTTCAGTAGTCTAGCTATGCAATACATTCATAGGAGGAAAGATCATAAAAAGTATTATGAAATAAGTCAACTGACACCAGCTCTGGAAGCCAGATATGCCATGTAGGCGGCCCAGCATAGATAAAAGAGTGGCAGTTGTCCTTTCATCAAGTGAGAATGTCTATCTAATTCAGATATATAAGTCAGTGCTGACAATATCTCTGTTATATTGGGAATAGTAGGGTTTCTCCAATGTTTAAGGATAGAACGTTTCACTTGCATACTTAGCAACATTAACCATCTGAATTCATGGCAACTAAGATTTGGGGATTCGGATTTAAGGCCAAGGAGCATAAGGGGAGCACTGGGGGGGGGGCAATACAATGTAAAATTGTGTTTGCAGCTTTACGGGCAGACTCCCAGATGTCTGTAATCAGAAGGCAAAGCCATAAAACATGACAGAGGTCTCCCCCCGGTTGGTGACATCTCCCAACATTTATCATGTGGGAGCACTTACATTTTCTTTAACATTGTGGGGGTTTTATACCATGAATGCATTATTTTGTTATGGATAAGTCTACTCCTAGCATCTGTGTAGACATCATTCCCCACCTGCCAACACTGCATCCATTGTTGGTCAGTAAGTATTATTTGAAGAGCTTTCTCCCATTTAGCCTTCGAGGATTGGTTAGGGGTGGGCAAGGTATCTCTGATTAGGGCATATAGGGCCCCAGCCATCCCTTTTTGTAGGGTAAGGCACTTGTGTACTGGATGTGTGAGGTCAGTTGATATAGTCCCTTGGTGAAGCAAATGTTTTAGGGCATCCCTGATTTGAAGAAACTTCCAGAAATCAGAGCTATGTAGATTCCACTTGTTCTGTAATTTTTGGAATGTATCCACCAGCAAAAAAAACTCTTCACCAAAAGGTCTTTTGCAAAAAATATACCTTTTTTTTTGCCATGTAGGCCAGGACACTGGCAGGCCACCTATGGTGATAGTGGGATTGTTCCCACAGGGGTGTATAGAAGGGGGAGAGCTGAGATACTTAGTTTTTGTGAAGAAGGTGACAATACCTTATTGAGGGACTTATAGTAGGATGAGATAGGAGATTTTGAGGAGCCCCAGGCCAAAGTAAGGTAGCTGTAATAGGAGAACCACTTAGAGTTTGCTCAATTACTAACCATTGTGGGGAGAGTCCTCAGATTGTGAATGAAACCATTTCAGGGTCTGTGAACACTGGTATGCTATCTTATAGCCCTCCATCCAGGGGAGACTTCATCCTCCAAGTCTCCAGTGCACCCAAAGTGCATTTTTACCAAACTGAGGTTTAATTTTTCTCCATAGAAAAGAGCCGATAATCTTATCGATTTTTTGGATCCATACCATAGGCAAAAATAAGGAAATATGGGACAATAAATGGAAAAATCTGGGTGCGATAGACATCTTATAGGCTACTGTTTTACCAGCTAGTGTGAGATTAAGATGAGACCATTGGTCCAGTTCAGTTTTGTAGGTAGATATTAGGGGGCCCAAGTTGTCGTCCCACCATTTCCCAACATTAGCTCCTACTTTGATTCCCTGATATGTAATAATATGTTGAGACAATTTAAGCCCATAATGAAACATGGTATGAGGAAGACACTTGGAGTTAAGTGGGAGGATCTCTGTTTTAGCTTGATTAATTTTGAGCCCAGAGATGTAGGAGAAGTGGTCTAACAGAGTAAGAAGAGGTGGAATAGATTTTGTGGTATCTCCTAGGATAACCAATAGGTCATCTGCATACATAAGGGTTGAAGGCCGTGGGTGTGCTGTAGCAATACCTTGTATAAGGGGGTGTTGTCTGATTGCGGCAGCCATTGGTTCAACCTCTAGGAGAAACAGGAGGGGAGATAAGGGGTAACCCTGTCTGGTACCCCTGTAAAGTTGGAATTGGTCTGATATTGTAGAGTTAGTGAGTACCTTAGCAAGGGGAGATGTGTAAAGAGTTGATACAGCAGCTTAAAAGCGGGGTCCAAATCCAAAGTGTTGGAGGACGGTGTGAAGGTAGTCCCATTCCACAGAGTAGAACGCCTTCTCAAAATCAATTGCCAGTGCGACCATGGGTGTTGGAGCAGATTTTGCTATATGAATGAGATTGAGAAGGGTTTGAAGGTGGTCTGAGCTATATCTACCTTTCACAAGTCCCACTTGGGAGGGGTGTATCAGGTATGGGAGTATATAGTTTAGTCTGTTAGCCAATACCCTAGTGTATATCTTGCTGTCGACATTAATCAGGGAGATGGGATGATAGCTGGCTGGTTCTTCGGGGGCTTTCCCTTTTTTGGGAAGGACAGTAATAGTAGCCTCTCATAGAGTTTGGGGTAAAATACCCTTAGCCTCAGATTCTATAAAGACTTGGCATAATAGGGGGGTAATCATATGGGACATTGCCTGGAGATATTCTGCAGGGAATCCGTCTCCTCCAGGTGCCTTCCCTGTTTTGAGTGCCATCAAGGTTATAGAAACTTCCTGTGGTGTGAGAGGGCCTTCTAGGGTAGCAATATGGGGAGGAGAGAGTTTAGGTAGCTTAATAGAGTGAAGGAAGGCTTGAGTTTCGGAGATAGTTTCAGGTCTAGAAGAGGCATATAATTGAGAATAAAAAGCTGCCATGATGTCATTCACACTCTGAGGGTTAGTTTGAACAGTTCCAGAGATTGGATTTTTCAACCCGGCTATATATCTATGAGATTGTTGTTTACAGAGTTGGTATGCTAGGACCTTCCCATTTTTGTCCCCCCCCCCACCAGTACATATGACAGATTTTATGAAGGGCTAGGTCAGCTTTTCTAGATAGTAGTTTGTTAAGTTTAATATGCAGGTGTAGGACTTTTCTACCAGACACAGAACGAGGGGGAGGGATGGGATAAAGCCTTATGTTCTTGCTCTGCAATAGCAAGCTCATTTTTGAGAAGGGTAAGTGCCTTTTCTTTACATTTCCTTCTGTGGCCAGCATAACCAATTATTTTGCCTCACATAGTGGCTTTGTATGCCTCCCAGGTGATTTGTGCTGAGGTCTCTGATATGGGGTTTTCTTATAGGAAAAGCTGTGTTTGAGATTTAGCCCATTCAATGAATTTTGGGTCATGCATGAGAAGGGGATCTAGTCTCCAGGAAGTGGACCATGGGGTAGGTTGTCCCCAGAGCAGAGTCAGCTGCACTGGGGCATGATCTGATATAACCGTGGAAAGGATGGTAGTTCGTAGGACAAATTATGTAATAGACTAGGATATTAGCCAAAAATCAAGTCTGCTAAGGGATCCATGTACCCCAGATTGAAAAGTATAATCCCTGTCTGAGGGATGAACAAGGTGCCAGATGTCTACCAGCTGATATTCGGGGATAAGATTTAATGTGGCCTGTACTCCTGGCATATGATATTCTTTCCCTTGGTCTCTTCTATCCAGGGTAGGGACAAGAGTTAAGTTGAAACCCCCCCCCACCAATATAGGTATACCTGGATTCGTCATAGTCCCCAGTTGAGCATTAAGATCCAGAAAAAAGGAGAGATTATCCTCATTTGGTGCATACATGTTGGCTACTAAAATTTGGCCATGTGGAGTGTCCAGTAGGCTGATCACCCATCTGCCCTGAGGGTCAGCTTTGCTGTGCAGGATTGACCATGGGAGAGATCTGTGAATTAAAATAACTACGCCTCTCTTTTTTGTGGGAGCGCTGGCGTGGATTTCTGTCCACACCCCGTCCTTCACCAGGTATTTGTGATCCTGCTTAGTCAATTTAGTCTCCTGTAAGAAGGCAATCTGGGTTTTTAACCTTTTCAAGTGGGTTAGGACTTATTTTCTTTTTGAAAGAGAGTTAAGACCCCTGACATTCCTCGTTATAAAGGAGGTTTCAGCCATAATCAGACCAGTAGTGGAACAGGGTAATTGGAGTGGTAAAATAGGGGAAAACAGTGTCAGATGAGTGGCAATGCAACAAGACATACATTACTTGAGGTCTCATGTTATTAGAGGTGTCGGTTGACAAATCAGACATTAGTCTAAGCTTACTTCCATGCATACAGTCCACAGAAAATAGCAAAATATACAAGAATGACAGTTTTACTATGAGGAGGCACAGTTTGCCTAAACTATTTACAGATAATGCGCAACAGTGCGCGGTGATACAAGTGGGTAATTTGGGACGAGGTTGCACCATCCACTGCAGCCCACCCACTTAACCAGGTGGGGGGGACGGAACCTTTGATTCCAATATGATTGGGCGAGCCCAGAAAGAGAGACGCACTCCCTCGGGAATAGCAGGGGGCAGCTTGCCTAAAGCCTGTTTACCACGCAACTCACACAGGGGTTGTGGGAAAACTTTAAAATAGCATTAGCTGCGTGATCCAACATGCAGCACCAGATGGTTAGAGCAGTTGCCTCTCTAATCCCCCCCCATTCCTTTTCAGTAAAAAGACAGAGGGAAAGGAGAGAGACTAGAGTCTTAGAACTTTGCATACTCTGCTTAATCTGGTGTAACAGTAAACATTATCAGTACCTTGTGATAGCAGCTAGTACGAGGTACAAAATTTTTACATAGTAGTGCCCTGAATTCTTTCTGTAACAAGCGTGACCGTAGCAACTATGAATAGGCCACAGGTCCTGTCAAGGGAGAGCTAGCTAAGTTGCTTTTAAGTTTATCCCGAGAGCTACTGTAAACTGGGAGCCACCTCCCCAGTGTCAGTACTAGGCCGCGCATATTATAGAAGAAAGAAAATGGAAAGAAAACATAGACACTTATCTAAAGCTGATTCCACTAATCCATCGCATGTAGCAAGTCCATATCTGAGGGTGCTTGTTGTGACCATTCGTCTGCCGACTTCTCGGATGTCTGGGTTGCGTGGAATAGTATCGGGTCAGTCGAAGGGGAGGCCACATCTGCAGCTGTAGTTGTAATCGAGTCCTGAGTGTAGGCCTCAGTCCTAGCAACACTCTGCACCATCTCTTTCTGGAGATGCAGGAAAGACAGTAGTGGTGTCGTCTGAATCTGCTGGTATTAAGATGGCAAAGCGGTTCGGGTAGAGAATTGTGTCACAATGTCATCAGGGGAAATGGAGGGTGACAGAAGAGCCTCTTCAGTCTGGTCTTGGGGATGATCCCACTTCAGGTGGTGTCCAGATTGCTGCCGCTTGCATATTCGAGCTGGGAGGCCCAGTCGCCTGCCTTGAAATTGGAAAGTAGGTGGTGGAGGTGCCACATAAGCTCTCGCATGATCAATAGCAGCTGACTCAGATGTTTTCTGTTCTCTTAATGTCTGCTGGTTGCTGTTAGGTTTCAGAGTGGGTTGAGATGGCCAGTTAGTATGCAAGTATTGCATGAGGTTGTCTGGGGTGGAGAAAGACACATATGTGCCATTTACCTCTAGTCGCATAAGTGCTGGATAACGCAAGGAGAATTTGATATTGAGCGAGTGCATCCCTTTGCAGGCTTCTGTATATTCCTTCCATCTGGCAGCCAACTCATGAGAGTAGTCCTGAAAGATTAAGATTTTGTGGCCCTGCCAAGAGAGGGCGCTGAGTTCTCGAGCTCTTGCAAAGATCTACTCTTTATCTGCAAAATTCAGAATGCTAGCCACAATAGGTTTAGGTCTTTCCCTGACCTTCGGTATTGGGCTGAGCGTTCTGTGTGCCCATTCGATCGTAAGCCCCAGTGGAAGTTCATGCCGTAACAGCTCGGATAATGTATCATAAAGAAAATCTAGAGTATTGCTGCGATCCACACCCTCAGGGAAGCCTAGGAGTCGGAGGTTATTCCGACGGCTCCTGTTTTCCATATCATCCTTTTGCTCTTCAGGGATTGAATCGCTCTGTCCTGCTCCCTGATTATAGCTGTAAGTGTTTCTATTGCAGCTGCATTCTTGTCCATTTTAACCTCTGTTTGGCCAATTCTGGATTCTAGCTGCTGAATGGCAAGTGTAGTTTTATTAGAGGCCAGTGTAAGTTCGGCCATTTGTTTAAGTAAGGTCGTGAACATTTTGTTCATTTGCTGCATAGTCGAGTCCATAGAGGCCTCAGGCTGTCTGTACTGTGCCATTCTGTTGTTCCGGATTTTACAGCATGAACCATGCCAGCAGATGTGAGGAAAAAGAAAACAGAATAGGAGAAAATGTTCCCTGTAGGTCCAATCATGTATCCTCTGCTACACCGCTATGTCAGGCTGATTTAGGCAATGTAAATAACAGAGAAAGACCTGGGGTATCAGAAAGCGTTCTTTCTTGGCAGCCATTGCATTTGGAGCCAAGCTACGCCCTCCTAAGTCCATGGAGTTCTGACTAGAACCATGGCTGACAGAATGGGAGAGAAGCTGCTGCCTGGCTGGACCTTGGAGCTCAGAGGAAGGCCAAGCCTGAAGATGAAGAGATGCAGATTGAGGCAGACTGGAGGTGCAAGAAACAACACCCAGGAACTGAAGACCCTGATGAGGATGATCCACTGGATGAATGGGCAAAGGCTGGAGGCAGACTGACTATGCAGAGAGGTGGAACACTGGTGCCAGGTGCTCGAGAGGTTCCTGCTGGAGAGTTTGGCTAAAGAGTCGGAGGAGGATTTTTTGAGGGGTCAGCTAGAGGAGGACCCCCTGACTGAGCAGGATATTCCTTTGTGTCCTGTGTTCCCAGGATGTTACCTGTTGGAGGTTGGAGATGCAAGTATGGAACTTGAATGTGAGACCCTAGGTAAGACTATGCCTAGTGATATTGTGCTGAAGTTGAAGACTCCAAGCAAGCTAGAAGAAGCCTGAGGCTGAAGGGAATTTTTCTTATATTGATGCAGCTAAATCTATTAACAGTATTGTCTGGGGTATACTGCAGGCTAAAAATGCTGATATTGCCAAAATGTTACAATATGTTAAGATCAAGGAGGTGGTGGTGCATGTATTTTATTTTTTGATGCAAAACCTACAAAGGAGGAGGTGGGTGGAAAATGGATAGGAACCTGTGGTGGGGTAACACCTAGAGTGTTTACCCTCAGGTGTCTGTTTCTGTAGAAAGTGAAATGAATCAAGAGACATAGTGGGTTTATGTAGAGGGGTTGAACCTAGGACTGGGCCACTGCTTAAAACTGACATATCTGGTGGGTTTGGAGCAGGTAATTACTCACCCTAGAGAAAGTCTTTCTATGATACTGGACTTTACAGCTGTCCAGATTTTTGGTTAAGAAATATAATGGACTTTCTCTAAAAGGAGATGGGAAGGTACCATTAGTTTCTGTTGAGAAATGTATTAATGCCTCAGGGTAAAGAATGATGATATCCACTATGTTTATAATAGAATGTTTATCGTTAATAGGGACCCTGAGACAGAGCTTCTGAAGATGGATGGGTGGATGGGTGGAAGCTCCATCCCTTCCTGGGACAGGAAGGTGGTAAGCAGTCTGCAATAACTGCTTCCCTCTTAAGGTGGGGATATGCGACAGGGAGCTCCTGCCAATCTTGAGGACTGACCTTTTCTTAAATCTGTTGCAGCAGTTCTTCTATTTCTTAATCTAATCTATCCTTTAAAATTTCTAGAAGGAATATGGCATTGCAGAAGCTTATTTCCTGTATTTTGAATAAACATCACACAGAGATTGTGTGTTGAACTTGAAGTTCGGTGTCTAGTCCGTCTGTTATCCCACAACCCCTCCACAGGCACAAGGTGGTAAACTGGGTTAGGAATTGGCTAACAGACAGGAAGCAGAGGGTGGTGGTAAGAGTGTGGCTGGTCAGCGGGATTCCTCAGGGATCAGTCCTTGGGCCAATCCTGTTTAATGTCTTCATTAGTGACATTGTTGAAGGGCTAGCTGGAAAGGTCTGTCTATTTGCAAATGACACCAAGATCTGCAACAGGATGGATACTCCAGATGGAGTAGAGAATGAGGATGGACCTGGGGAAGCTTGAAAATGATCTGAGGAGTGACAACCGGAGTTCAAGTCAAAGAAGTGCAAAATAATGCACATAGGACGGGAAAACCTTGGGGAGAACTACAGGATGGAGGGAGTTGCTGATGATCACCATGGAAGAAAGGGACCTGCAAGGTGTCTACGCAGAGTGCTAAGGATGCAGGGAGGGTCAGTGGCATGCTGGGGTGCATAAAGGCAGAGGTATCGCTAGCAGATGGTGAGAAACAGCGATATAATTTTATAAACTCTGGTAAAGCCTCATCTAGAGTACTGTGTGGAATTCTGGAGGTTGCATTTTCATAAGGACTTTGATAGGGTGGAGGCAGGTCATTGAAGGGAGACTAACATGGTACAGGTCTTGCACCTGAAAACATATGAGGAGAGATTAAAGTACCTCAATATGTACTCGCTGGAGGAGATTAGGGATTGGGAAGACATGACAGAAACATTCAAGAACCTTAAAGGCATGAACAAGGTGCAGTGGGGAGATATGGGTGAAGTTTAAGACGTGGGCATGATATGAAATCAGAAGAGGCAGACAAAGGGGAAATGTGAGGAAGTTTTTGTACACAGAGAGGGTAGTGGACACATGGATTACTGTACCACAGGAGGAGATAGGAGCTATTTTAGGATTTTAAACATGCCTGGGACATGCATAAGGGTACATTAGAGGTGCAAAGGAGGGGTAAAGGCCCTTGACCAGTAGTTTTTACAATTGTACGAACTGCAAGGAAGACAAACTGCTGAGACTAGGGGCACCATGGCCTGATAGTGGCCAATAGTCCACAAAAGGCATCATGTCTCCTACTTATACAGTACGTTTCTGTATTGTAACACTTCAGGCACAGTATCATGCTGCAGTGCAACTCAGCTGAGTACTTCGATGTGCTATTTATTAAACACCATATTGTTATATTTCTAGTAAACAGCCATTCAGTTAGTGTTGAGAAGCACTGCACTGAAGCATATGTTATTCCCCTAATTGTTATGTGATGAGACTACTCAGAAATTAGGTGTGCTATACAGCTTCAACTCAGGGGTTCTCAACAGATCTGAAACTAATGGCTGAGGTCTCATCAGCACTTTGGTAGCCCCCCCCCCAAAGTGAACTGAACAACAAAGTCAAAAATACATTGATGGCATGCCTGTCTGCCAATGCCAGTGCCACACTGGCAAGGGTAAGGGTTTACCACAGAATATCTAATGGATGGATTACATATAGTAAAACACAACGCCTCTTGTGTTGAGGGACAGTAACATTTGCACTGCATCTAGAGGCAACAGGCTGATAGTTACATAAAGAGTGGATAGGGTTACTCCCATGGGAACAGCTGCTCGTATGTCCCACAATATGTAGAAATTAGGAAAAAGGACTCAGCACTCTGTGTCAAAAAACTGCTTGCAGACATGTCAGGTCATTTTGCCAAGTTGTGAAAGGAACCTTATTGCGAAAAAGAACAACAAAAGTAGTATGTCCGGGGTAGCCAAGGGAGGCTGCCCACTAATACCAATGTTTCACACTCATTACAGGTGCTTTGACAAAGCATCTGTAATGAGTGTGAACATTGGTATTAGTGTGTTGCCTCCCTGGGCTACAATGGACACTGCTTTTGTTGTTTATCACAATAAAGTTCCACAACTTGGCAAAACGACCTGAAGTGTCTACATGCTGATTTTGAACACAGACTGCCACTGCCGAGTCATTTTTGTTCATTTCTAGTTACAGAAAGTCAGAGGAGCCATGTAAATTTTCACCTGATAGGAATTTACCTTTAGTGGAATGGTTAGAGCTGCTGCCTTCAGGACGTAGGGTCTCTGGTTTACGTCCCAGCAAAGGGACTTGGTGAGTCTGACCAATACAGGGGACATACATTAATGTTCAAAATAGGATCACTGATTTGATGTTACTAGTCCACAGATGCAGGACTGCTCTAAGATCATGCCTCATCAGGTGTGACCCAGATTGCAAGGCCATGTTAAGTCAGTTATGCTGCTGCTACTTGTAAATTACACCAGGTTATATAGTGACTTAGTATTATGGTAGCAAAAAGGACTTAGGGTCCAGCTTGGCTGCTCCCCCACACACACGCACGCACACACACACACGACAGTGCGTTACCCATATTTGAATCCAGCTTTATAGGTGAAGTTAAGACTCAGGGTAAGGGTTCCTCAAAGTCTGAAAGCCTATAAACAAGCCCTGTCAACTGAGGTACTGGATTTACATTTGGGTGCAGAAGGTTCAAGAATGTCTGTATCAAAATCAGTCATTTGCTTTAATATACAGTATGACAGTCATAGAAACATAGACTTTGACAGCAGACCAGGAGAGACACACTAAGCTGAAAGCTTGTTTACAGGTGCAAACTGGGAGCACAAGGAAGTTAAGTGACTTGCTCAGGGTCACACAGTATGCAAGTGAGGGTTGTGGGATTCAAACCCAGGTCTCTAGGTTTGCAGCTCAGAGCCTTAAACCACTGCGCTATACTGCCTCCTACTGTTTGGCCCCCTCCTAGTCTGCCCATTTCCCTACCTATTGGATAAGTTGCAGATCTTAGTTAACCAACAGCCTATTTTTTCCTACTCCCCTCTAGAATTGCCTTATGTCTGTCCCATGCATTCCTTGAATTCCACCACTGTTTTTGACCCAACAACCTCTTCAGAAAGGCTGTTCCATGTGTCCACCACCCTTTCTGTGAAAAAATACTTTCTCACATTGCCCCTGAGCCATCCCCCCATCTTCAAATTGTGTCCCTTTGTTTTTGCACATCTCTTTTTCTGAAAGATGCTACCCTATTGGACTTTGTTGATTCCCTTGAGGTACTTGAAAGTCATGCTGTACATTAAAACAAAGAAGAGGTAGCCATATCTTGGACACTTACAGGAAGTGATGTCACTAGTCTCTTGGTTGCTAACACCTGCAGGTGAACCCAGTATCTTTTCAAAAGAGCTTTTCTTGGGCTTTTAGACTTTGAAATAATCTGCAGCATGTCTACCTTCTCTCTGAAATCTTGACATGTTGCATTTCATGCTGCGTAACCCTCAGTGATACTATACGCTCCTTTATAAACCTGTCTAGACCTACCTTGAAAGCATGACTGGTGCTAGCCTCCACTACCTCACCGGATGGGGCCTTGGGCTAGTCCACATCCTGAACAGCCTGTGCATGAAGTAATGCTTTCTTACATTTTCACTTGTCCTGCCTCCCCCAGTTTGAGTGCATGCCCTTTTGTTTATTTGCCATGTACCAACCCAAACCAACTGTGGTTATGCTAAATCCTGTCTTTTTTACTCTACAGTACAGTGATCATGTTGTCTCTCCTTTGATCGCTACACCTTACCCAGCATAATGTATTCCAATAAACCTGAGTTTCTTCTATGAACTGAAGAAGCATTCTTTACAGTTTTTCTGTGAGCTTAAAGTGCACAGCCTATGTGAGTGACTCACTCAGAGCGACAGTAGCAGTGAGGTGCGGGTGCTGCATGTGGCATGTCGTTATTCTGACTGTCTCACTTGTCACTCATGTGTAGAAAATTAAATCTACCCCAGTCAGAAATCACTAATTTGTTAATTCACAAATAAATTAATTCAGCATATCCTTCTCCAGAGTCCAGATGCTTACCTTGATGACTCTGCTTATAATTAGTCTGCAGCCTGGCCCTCAGTCCAATGGTGATTCGTGGCTCAGGGACTCCGCTCCTTTTGCTTGCTGCAAACCGGACACCGCCAGACTGGTGCTTTTGCTGCGGTGATTGATGAACTTTCTGGTGAGTTCAGACTAGCCCCAACCTCCAGACCCTCCACCCAGGCAAACAGCCAAAGCCAGCAGACTGCCAGGGTGGAAAAAGGATTACAAAACAAAAAAGGACTGCTGCAGGCAGCCCAGAAGAGGGGTACTATGCCACTTGGCCTCTCTCTGTCTTTCTGAGCGAGCAGGCTCAGAGGTGCCAATTCAATTTTAATGAACACGAACTGACGGTCACGACTCGAGTAACGAGTTGTTCCTGGCTGGCTGCTCAGACTTTCTTCCACTCTCTCAGTCTCAAAGTGGAGATGCTGTCCCAAGATGGTGCCCGGAAATGCACAGGTTTGCCGTGCGGCACATCGTCATCTACCCCACTCTACCCTGTGTCACTTTGTGATTGGCTGTTGATCCAATGACTTTCTTCTGTGGTTGGCTGCAAAAAGTGACAACAAAAACAGGCGGAAACAGGAGAAGTGATTGCTATAGTTTATGCTGATTGTCAGCATGGGCTATCAATCACTTCTTACAGTCTATAGTCAGCAAGTGTGCATTTGTTGAAAGTTGCCTTGATTATTGAGCTGATCGGGCCCCAACCCCCCACCCCCACCACCAAAGACTTAAAAAAAAACATTGAGTGTTTTCAGCCATTCAATTGTTTAAAATAAAATTAAAAATACATTCTTTTTTTTAAAGATACTTCACAGATATTTGGGGGGGGCACATGCCCCTTCAGGCCCTATGGACATAATGCCACTGGAAATAACCTTCTTATCCAGACAAAAGGGATTCAAGGAACATCAATAAATTTGTGCCAACCCATATTTAAACATTGAACACCTTATGGAATAACCAGAGTGTCAGCGTAAATTGAACCTAATTTGTAGGCAGCTGGCGTCAAACAGCTTTTAACCCCGCTCTAATATGTCTGAATTATTGCCGAGTTTTAAATTACTATCAAAGCTCGAAATTAACATTTGTGGTCCACAGGACTCCAGGTAATGGAGCCGATTGCCGTGGTAACTAGTATGAGCCTGGTCTGAAATGTACTTTCTTTTTGAGGCCCTTGTGGCAAAGGGACTCCTGGTAATGGAGCAGATTGCCATGATGACTAGTACGAGCCTGGTATGAAGTGTTTTATTTGAGGATTGCCATGCTGACTGGACCGGCCTAGTATGGAACATTTTATTCTAGGCCCTTTGCAGCAGGAAAGGTTTTTTGAAAAATCAGCCAATTGTACAGACTCAGAATTTGTCTTGTCTAAAGGGTGTGATAATCATGGATTATTTAAAGGAAGTTTCTGATGTAAGGCAGCTACTCACATATTGTGGTAGCTGCCCACATCGACAGTCATTCCAGCCTGGTGCTAAAAATTAATTTTATTCCACACTGTAGTCATTTCCCTTGTAATTTTCATTTTACAACAGCCAGACTGATCCTTTTCAACAGCCCCAGTGGGGCTAATTTCTCTTACATGTTTAGGCTTAAGAGCGACCAGCTAGAGATTAATGAAGGTTACCACTTGACTAACAAGGCCCTGCCCACTGCAGCCCTAAAAAGGCTGTGAAGTCCTCCTCTGGGGGCTCTGGGGGCTTCATGATACAAGTTCTCATAGTAGCACTTCAGGACTTTCCAGATCTGCTGTGTTTGGAAGCAGGATTGACCAGTTTTGGGATCCATCATACGCACTATGGTGCCTGATTTTGGCTGTTGTTGGAGCCAGTGTGCCAGCAATTTGGTAGCTTTAGTTTCCCCCCTTGTAATGGTTTTGTCAAAGGTATTGAAGGGCCTGCTCTGACTTGTAAGTCAAATTTTCTTGGATCTCCCCTTGGGTTTTCTTGATTAGTAGTTCTACTTAACAGTGTCCCTGCATTTGTGCGTGTTGCAAGTAAAACAAGCATTTGTCAGAGCCGAATGTTTGCTTGCTGGCATTAGCATTGGAAGTGCAGGGGTTAAACAGATGCAGAATAGGAATGACAGTGAAGTATTGAAGTGATGCTAACCCCACCCCCACCCTGCAGAGATGGACAGGCATTGGGGTGTGCCTTTGGGTCATCGCCCATAACGCTCATACCATTTCACCTCACCTCACCCTACCCTGCAGACACTGACAAGTGTTGAGGTGTGCCTTGGGGTGTTCGGGCTTTACACTCACCCCATTCCATAAGGAAATATGTTGAAATGGGTGCAGTATAGGAGAATGGGGTGAACTTTGGGGCTGAAGAGTCCAAGGCACACCTCGATGCCTGTCACTGGCTGCAGGGTGGGGGTGGCATGGTGTGAGCATTACTGTCAACAATCCCAAGTCACACCCCTGACACCTGTCAGTCCCTACGGGGTAGAGCGTTATGGTCAGAAACCCTAATGCCCAGGGTGTGTCTTGATATTTTCACTCCAAATTTTCAACATGGGCTTTTTGTGATACCTCCACATGAACAGTGATACTATCAGTTCGTTAGCCAAAAGGTGATTTTGCACAGTGACTGTGCCATTTGGCACCACAGGTGTGAAAACGCATTTCGAACAGAATGTGAAAAATTATAGCTGTACTGTTCATAAGAAGGTGTAAAAAATGGCAATGTTGAAAATCTGGAGTGAAAATATAACAAAATTGGTGAAGTCACGAGCATGCATAGAAACTGCGCAATGCACACCTGTAATACAGTTATTTTGGTGATTTTTTACCACCAGATTTTCCACATAGGCATTTTGAGACCTCCACTCATGAACAGTGGCACTGTGATTTTCTTTTTTTTTTCATAATTTAAACTTTATTAATACATTTCCTTTTGTAAAGGGCAGTTACAGCAGATCAAGGTATGACATACCATGTGCACAGTAAGAACTGCCAGCCCACCCACCCCTTACAGCAGCAACAGGGCTATATCCCTAAAGTGCAGTTCATAAGTCTATTGAACCTATAAGTAAGACTAATATGTGGTGTAATCCTCAGCGAGACAGCGAAAGTAAGGAGTAGAGGGGATCCCATAATTTACCATAAACTGCTAGCCTGTTATGAAAACTTGCAATCGCCCTCTCTGTTCGGAGATTAGCCATGATTTCATGTAACCACTCCTGGAAAGGTGGGGTGGATTGGTCTTTCCAATGACATAAAATAAGTTTATTAACAGAGAGAGCAACCATGGAGATATGGTATTTCCTGATTCTATCTCTAACCAGGGACATGTCCCCTAGGAGACAAACCTCAGAAATAAAATACTCGTGAAGGCCCAATAGGGGATCTAGAGACATCTTAATTGAGTTCCATAAAGGGAGAACTTTGGGACAGGACCAGAACATATGAAGGAGTGTTCCTTCTTCTTGCAAGCACTTAGTACATGTACTAGAATTCGAGAAACTCCATTTCTTTAGCTTAACGGGGGTACAATACATGTTATGTAATATATGGTATTGCATGAGACGCAATCTGTCTTGGGAAACATACTTATGACAGGATCTCCACAGGGATTGCCAATCCAACTGGTATTGAGGGAGAAGTGAGTTCCAGAATCTAGTAGGTCCGAAGGAGTCCCCATATTTTTTTATAATACAACACCCTGTATAACTTGGATACGATGCCTGAAGATCCAAGCAATAAAGAAATTTCGGGTATCAAGGCTGACACTTTCTGGGAAGGAGGAGAATTCCCCAGGACTAAAGTGAGTAGGTGTCTTAACTGCATGACTTTAAAGTGAGATGAGACCGGAATGAGAAACTTTTCAATAATTCCACCTGGGGACAACCAGTGCCCCTCCTCGTCTACCAGGGAAAGCAGTTTTCCATCGCCTAATTGAGGCAACCAATTACAGGGAATCTGCTTTCTGTTAATAGTAAAAGATGGGGAGTTCCAAATAGACTGAGCTAAATCAGTCTGAGGAGAGTAATGAAGAAATAAACATAACTGTGCGTAAACCCTCGGAGAAATACCTACTATGGTACAGTCAGCCATCTTTACCTGAGACCATTTGAGGTAAAATAGAGTTAAGAGATCTAGGCGTTGAGCTTTAATTGCATCTAACTCAATCTTAAGCCATACTGGTTGTTCCGTTTCAGGGCCTGGGGATATCCATCTCACACATTTTGCTAGATGACTGGCCCAATAGTATAGTGCCATATGGGGACTCTTCAGCCCCCCCTCCAGTTTTGGGGCAGCTAACTTGTAATAAGCCAAACGGGGATATTTATCGGCCCAGATAAATCTCAAAATATACCGTGCAGTTTCTTGAACCAGCGTATAGGAATAAAAGAATTGAGTAGGGATAAGGGTTAAAAAATTCTAGGAAATACATTCATCTTAATTATGTTAATCCTGCCCCACAGTGATATAGGAAGTTTAGACCATCTGTCAAGGTCGTGAATAACAACCTGTGAGAGAGAGTCCAGGTTATCTTTAACCCATGTTGAGGGGTTACGGGATAACTTGATACCCAAATACCTAAATGCTTTAGGAGTCCAACCCAAGCCTAGGGGACTGATATCATCCTTAAATACCTTGTGATTTAATGGGAAGAATAAAGATTTACTAGCATTCAGCTTGTAGTTGGATAGCTTGCTAAATCTGGCTATTTCATTCAGTAAGGGTAGTATTGATGAAACTGGATGGGAGAGATGTATCAACAAATTGTCTGCATACGCAGTGTGTTTAATTTCATGATGCCCAACCCGAATACCTCATATAAAAGTATTTTGGAGAATATTTTGAATGAGGGGTTCCCGGTATAAATTAAACAACAGAGGCGATAGGGGGCAACCCTGCCTAGTACCTGAATAAACTGGGAAGGAATTAGAGAAGACCCCATTAACTGAGATTCTTGCTGTAGGGGATTTATATAATGCAGCAACCCAGGATATGAATACCAGGGGGAATTTAAAGGTACTCAATACCTTACACAAAAAACTCCAATTTACCCGGTCGAACGCCTTCTCGGCATCCAAAGAAACCAGACCTGCAGGGAACTCAGCATCTCTGGTAGCCGAGAAGACATGGGATAACATGTGCAAATGATCCGCCGATGAGTGTCCCTTCATAAATCCTACCTGATTCATACCTATTAACTCAGGGAGTACCACGGATAACCTGTTAGCTAAGATCTTTGAGAGAATTTCAATATCTTGATTTAGGAGAGATACAGGCCTATAACTCTGGACGAGCTCGGGGTCCTTGTCTGGCTTGGGGAGAAGCACTGTCAAGGCTTCAAAGAGATGATGGTCCACCTCCATCCCAGATAGAATATGCTGAAATAATCTCTTAAGTATTGGTAATAAAAGTCCTCGAAACGTCTTATAGAAAAGGGAAGAAAATCCATCAGGCCCAGGGGTTTTATCAGAGGGTAAGCCATTAATAACCTCAGCGATTTCTTTCTGTGTTATAGGAGAGCCGAGAGAGTCTTTGTAATGTGCTGGGAGGGAGGGCAGGTGAGAGTCCATCAAATACTTCTCCACGCTTATAGGGCTGGGTGGGTGCTCCATATCCCCGTACAGCATTTTGTAATATGATGCGAATTCTTGAACTATCTCCATAGGAGCTGTTTTCAGAGACCCACCTACAGATGCCCTGATAGAGGGGATAAATCTCACGGATTCTTGTTGCTTAATACGGAGTGCCAATAGGCGCCCAGCCTTCTCACCTTGATCGGTGTAACTAGCTTTAGTGCATATGATAGCTAACTCTGCCTTTTCCCGAAGTAATTCTAAATATTTATCTCTCAACACTAGGAGCTTCATCTTGTCCTCTTCAGGGGAGTTAACCGAGACATTGAGTTCAAGGACCCGAATTTGAGATAACAAGGATAATAATTCACTTTCCCTAGCTTGTTTCCTGGCCGCCGAGATGTTAATAAGACTGCCTCTCATGTAGGCCTTAAAGGCCCCCCATATAATATCTGGTTTTGCACTATTTAAAGGGTTGGACAGAAAAAAGGCCTCAATATGCTCCCTTATGGTTTTGCAATATTTAGAGTCTTTAAGCAATTGGTCATTAAGTTTCCATCTTGTTTCTCTCTTTGAAGCATCCTGAACTGCCAATTCACAGAACACCAAGGAATGGTCGGAGACAGGGCCAGGCTGGATCGACGAGGTCCTAACCCCAGGCAGGAGAGTCTGAGAAATGAAAATATAATCAATGCGGGACTGCGAGCTGTGTGCTAATGACCTGTATGTGAACTCCCTGGAAACCGGATTTAGGACACACCAGACATAACAGAGCCTGCACTGATCCAGTAGGTCTCTAAAGGCCCTCTGACCTGGGGAGACCCCCCGATCCGCCACCCGACCTGTCAAGGTTTGAGTCTACAACTTGATTAAAGTCACCCCCAGGACAATCCTTATGGGAAGGAAGGGCAGGATTGCATTTATAAGTCTCATGAAATAGCCAGGGTCATCTGCATTAGGACCGTATATGCTGCCCAATAACAGTGGTATTGACCAGAGAGTACCTCTAACTAAAACGAACCTACCCTCAGGGTCCCTAATAACTTGGGTTGAAACAAAGGGAATACCCCTGTTAATAATAAGCATAACCCCACAGCTATTTGAGGAGCCTTGCGCCTCATACACCATCCCCACTTGTTGTCTCCTCACTTGTGAGGCTTCCGTTTCTAATAAGTGCGATTCCTGTAGAAATGTTATCTGAGTACGTAATAGGCTTAAATGTTTGAGAACCTGATATTGCTTAGATTTTTTACTGATCCTCTTGACATTCCACGTTGCAAAAGTCACCACCTTGGCCATCTACTAAAGATTACTAAGAGTAATAGATTCGGCCCTGCGCTCAGGGTATAAAACACAAGTAATCTAAACCTTCCCGTTGTTGCTGTAAGGCCCCCCCACCCCAGCCCCCACCAAGAGCCCAAGTTTAAACCCCAGTACTCCCCACCCCCAAGAAGAACAAATAACACTCACCCTCTCCCAACCTCCCAATCTGTCACAAGCAACGCTTAGCACAGCACTGGATCATATCCTCCCCTCCCACCCCCAAATTTGTCCCCTGCAAATGATCACCCTCATATCTCTAAATATAACATAATTTCTGAATTACATTAGTGAGCCCTTAATGTCTAAGGAGCGGTCTCGGACTTCCAGAGCCTGTGGACATATATTATTGAGTCCACTAGATATTGAGAAAGAAAAGGAAACCAGATATCACAGACGTGAATATGGCAGATCGCCACAAGATTCCAAAATGAGAGTTGAAAAATGCTTGTCCCCCTTGGGGAACTACCTCGAGAACCAAAACCAGAGGAAAAATTAATACGAAGGGGTAACCCCGTTATTGAGTTGAGAACATGAAAAGACGAGTAACCAGATAAAAACTGAAACAAGATCCCGAGATGAGAAAACCCTAGGAGTAATTACCAAGGGGTTACCGACCCCTAATTCAGAAAAAAACCCTACAAAGCCAGTACGGCAAAACAATTGAGAGCAGTCCCTCTTGAGGCAAAATCACCGGACCTATGTTACATGGGCGAACCACGCCCTCTTGTGGTCGTAACCTAATCCAACCGACCTGCCAAAAACACCCTGAAAGCCTGAAACCGCTCAGAGCTCTGAGATTTTAATATGTAAAATCAGTGATCAAGAGGAATTAACTGAAAACTTTCCCCAGTATGCTCCCCTTAGAAATTAAATATGTAACATTATCCGGGATGCAGTCCCAGTAAGCCATCACCAGACCCCCCAAACAATCTTCCTGAATCACTATTAACACCAACAAGCCAGGGCCTAAAAATAGTAAGAGTCAGGCCATATACTAGTAGCCCAGTTCCATTTGAGAGCTTAAACTCGACTAAATTCCATCGTTAGAAGGAGCGTTCCCCATGAAAGAAGTGAATAACAGTTCACTCAGCAGTTCCCAGTGAATCCCGAAGATCAGGAGGCCCTCTCAGGTCGTCCGGAACAAATCTGGCAACGCCGATTTAAGGCTTAGCAGTGCAACTTCAGGATCCTCGAAACTGAGCCAAGAGCCATTTACTGAGACTTGTAACTTCGCTGGGTACCCCATCCTGAACTTTAAACCCCCCGCTATGATCTTTGATACAATCGGGTGGAAAGCCTTCCGCTTCAATCGGACTGATCCAGGGATGTCTTGAACAATTCACAGCTTCACCTTCTCCCATCTAACTTCTTGCAGGGCCTTGACTTTCTGTAAGAAATGCTGCTTTTCTATTTAGTTCAGAAAGGGGCAAATGACGGGATGAGAAGGGGCATCAGGTGGGGGTTTTGGTAGCAAGGACCGATGAGCCCATTCTATCATATATGCTGGGCCAAAGGGAGAGGGACCAGCGACCTTTTCTACCAGCTTTTGGACAAAGACTACCGTATTCTGGCCTTCTTCCCCTTCTGGGAGCCCGAGTATTACCACATTATTTCTTCGGTTATGGCCTTCCAAATCTTCGAGTTTAGCTTCTAAGCGAGATAACTTTTGTTTCGTTAGTAGGAATTCAGGATCCAGACTTTCCAATTTACTCTCGATCGAAACTATTTGGGCAGTTTATCTGAGACTGTAGTGGAGACATCCTCCAACTTTCTGGAAAGTGACTTCAAATCAGTTGCCATATCTTTCATCTCTTCCTGGAATGGTTTGAATTCCTCCAAGAACCTGTTAAGAGTTAAGGTTTCTTGGTCCTCAGCTTGACACGACGGATCTGGTTTATCTGGGCCACTTGAGGCTCAGGATTTCTTTGAAACCTTCTCAGGAGTGGTGGGGGGGTATGTTTCTGCGGGGCTTTCTTCATGTAAGCCTCCATTTGCCGCGCAGATACCCAAAACTGGAGCACAAGCTGTTTAGACACAAGGAAAACTCGTAAGCAGAGGAAATAGTTGAGTTTTAACATTGTTAAAAGACAAATTATTTTTCGTGAGACAGGAGCTTAGCGGAGGAGCTTCTACTCAGCACTCTGCATCACGTGATCTCCAGCACTGTGATTTTCTTAATCTGTCCCGAACGTTGATTTTCACAGCAACCGCGCCCATTGTGTGCTACAGGTGTGAAAACAGGTTTCAGGCAGGATGTAGAAAATGACAGCTGTACTATTCATCAGGCATATGCAAAAATGACCATGTTCAAAATCTGGAGTAAAAATATAAAAAAATTGGTGAAGTTACGAGGGTACATAGAAACTGCATAACGCACACTTGTAATGCAGTCATTTTTTGGAATTTTTTCACCAAATTTGCAACATGGGCTTTTTGGGATCTCTCCTTATGAACACTGTCACTGTGATTTTCTTAATCTGTCCAGAACATTGATTTCGCACAGCAACCGCGCCACTGTGTGCCACATGTGCGAAAACACATTTTGGTATGGATGTGAAAAATGACAGCTGAACTGTTCATAAGGAGGTGTAGTAAAATGGCAATGTTGAAAATCTGGAGTGAAAATATAAAAAATTCTCGAAGTTACAAGCATGTATGGGAACTGCACAATGCATGCTCATAACTCATTTTTGGGAATGTTTTCACCAAATTTGCAACATAGGCTTTTTGGCAGCCCACCTCATAAACAGTGACACTGTCATTTTGTTAATTAGTCAGGGAAGGTGATTCCAAGCAGTGACCAGAAAATCACCTTTCGGGACGAATAACAACATGGCAGTGACTGAGTTCATGAGGTGGGGTCCCAAGAACTCCATGTTGAAAATTTGGTGCTAAAAATCACAAAAATGGCTGAGATATCCATCAAAGTTGACCCCCCCCCCCATTTATGCCATTATACAGCTTACCGGCATTTTTGCAGTTCGCGGTCAGCTTTGAAGAGTGCAGAAGTGTTCCCACTCCACCAAAGATTGTCACGCCGGGCTCTGGAGGTAAGTATAGGGTGTGGGGAGGTGGGTGCACAGAGGCTGGGTGTGGGTTGGGGCAGGGAGCAACACAGACAATGACGGACCATTTTCTTGTTTACAGGTTTAACAAAAAAAAACTTTGCAGAAAGGTTTTCTTGTTTTACAGGTGCATTTAACATGCTGGGGTGGGTTCCCAATGTGCCACCTGTATTTTGGGGGAGGGAGACTGGAGCAATGTGGATTGGGCACCTTGTCAGTAAAGAAAAAGAGTCTGTGTTTGGGGAGGCATGATGCTGAGGGGGAACTGGGCAACCCCTCAGCACACAAATTATGGGGGGATATTATGCCAACAGGGATTAGGCTCCCCATCATCAAATGAACTGAAGAGGGGCCATGCCAACAGGGGGATTGGGCATCCCCCACATCAGCTTTCCTGGGACTGTGAGAGGTGGATGGCGACAGCCGCCACCACATTTATTGAAATGTAACACCAGGCAAGGCATGCCCTGCAATGAGGGGGGTGCTTCCTTATTGCAGAGGCGAAATCATTTTATTTTATTTTTATTTTAGTCTTTGGTAACTGAATAAGGCCCACTAGGCACAAGTGCCTGTTTTCAGGGGTGACCTGGGAGCACTGGGCGGTTAGTGACTTGCTCAGAGTCACACAGTATGCAAGTGGAGGTTGTGAGAATCAAATTCGGGTCTGGTCTGCTGGATGTATCAAGCTTGTTCACATCTCGTTCCTCTAACCTCAAGGCTATACTGCCAGCCATTTCAGGTTGGTGGCATGCTTCTGAGCTGCTGTCATAGACAGCATGCTCATTTAGTGGTGCCACAGACGCAAGTCCCCAAAAGCAGTAGTGGCATTGGCTACAACACAACCGCACCTCCACAACTTGCTTCTCCAGCAAGCTGTCACAATATGTTTCTTGCGCATGCACGCATGCAAACATAAAAGGTTTTCCAGTAAGTTGGGTCAGTCATTCCTCCACATTTTTTTTTCTATAATGTCCTCCCACAAGACTGTTTTATCAATGTTCCAGAAGGTCACCCTAGAAATCTTGGTGGAGACATTGTTTTTAAGGATCCACAAGATTTTTTCCTTAAGGAGCTTCTGAAATTATGGATCACATATCAGGGATATGTTAAATCTCTACTGCATGTGCCTTTTTTCCCTCCCCATCCCCAGGGTAAGGACAATAGGATCACAGTTGGATAGCACTATAGGCTCTATGCTCATTTCACCCAGTCAATCTGAATGTTCAAAACTGAGAAAGAAATACTCTATCCAATTACTTATCCAACTAAAAACCTGGTAGCTTAGCCCAATGTTAATCAATTTGTTTAACAGTTCAAAGTGAGGGACTTTCTCAAATGCCTTGGTGAAATCTAGCAGAATTACATCCACAGGAACTCTGTTGTCAATACTGATACTGAGTTGGTTGTAAAAGTAATAAAATTTGTGGTACAAGACTGTCCCTGCATAAATCTATGTTGTTTATGATTGAAGTATTGGATGACACTTAGTTCAGATTCAGTCTTAGATTTATCCAGATGATCAAGTGTTTTACAAAGAACAGACGTAAGGCTTATGGGTCTGTAGTTGTTAACCAAGTTTCTATCACCCTTCTTGAATATAGGAACGACTCTGGATTTTTTCCAGTCATTAGGGACTATACCGGTAGTGAAGGAGAGGTTATTTAATTCAGTGATAGGCTTGGCCAGGCTAGTTACTGACTAATACTAATTTAAGGGCTTTTCCAGCCAGGCTAGTTACTGACTGTAATACAAATTTCGGGCGTATTCCATCAGGGACAGTGGACAAGTTCACCTTCAATTTCTTTAACACAGTGATTGTTTCTTCTGTTGTGAAAGTGAGATAGTTAGTAACTATCCAGGCGTTCATGGTAAAGGGGGTTTTGGATTATATACCGAGCAAAAGTAATTGTTAAAGACCAAAGCTTTTCTTGCTCATCATTAATTAGTTTGTTACTAGTTTTGATTTGACCTATACCCGAGGGGAATATTTTTCTTAGAGTTCACATAAGCATAAAATGCTTTATTATTGTCATTAATATGAGCTATCCTAAGTTCTAGTTTATATTTTTAATTTTTAATTTTAAATTTTTAATTTCTTCAATTCAGTTTTGTAGTTGTTATAATTCTCCTCATTATTTACCTTATGAAGTTTGGAATACGCTTTTTCCTTACATGTCATTTTGTTTTTGACTGCACCGGTTAGCCATGGCAATACTCTACTGTACCTTTGCTGTTGAATTTTGTTTTCATAGGGACAAACATAGACTCAGTTTCATTAATGGTCTTTTTTAATCAAAGCCATCTATCCTTACAGTTAGACAGGCATAACTGATCAGCCCAATTTGTTTTATGGAAATGATTATTGACTGATTTGAAATTAGCTTTGTTATAATTTTTTGTATGAATAGGTTTAATGACCTAGAGGAGAAAAAATTGATATCACAAACGAGTACAGTATGATCACTACCACCAACAGGAGGTAATGTAATAATGTTATCTATTAAATTGTCAGCATTCATGAGAATTAGGTCAAGGATGTTATTGCCCCTAGTAGGTGAAGTAACTATTTGGTTCAGACCACAGATAACAACAGTGTTTATAAAATTTAAGTCAGCAGGGTTATATCCCATAAGTAAGTCCCAGTTTGTGCCAGGATAATTAAAGTCTCCTATTATTATTGTGTCTCCCTTCTTGGCAAAATTAATAATCTCCATGTTGAGTGTTTTGTTGTAGTTATCTGGAGAATTAGGTGGCCTGTAACAAAGACCTAACAAGAATTTGTGTTTCTTATTTCCATTTATCTCGACCCATAAGCTCGCTGTAGCAATGTCAGACATGGTGGTGGAAATGCATGGACTAGAGTTAATGGTATATTTGATGTATAAGCAGACACCTCCACCTCTCCTTTCTTCTCTGTTTTTTTTTTTTTTGTATAATGCATACCCACGGATTTCCTTGTGCCAATCACTTGCATCATCCCACCAGGTCTGTGTTATACCAATGATGTCAAAGTTATCACTGGTCATCATTGCTTCTAGCTCAGTGACCCTGCTTGCATTGAGACTTCTGGCATTGGTAAGTAAGATTTTAAACCCAGAGTTATAGGTTATAGGTCGTAAGTTCAGGATAGAAGATTGTGGTCCCATGTTCCCCAGTTTAGTCAGTTTAACTGGTTAGATATATGATTTCTGATTTGTTTACCTAGCTGGATATTCCCCTGTTTGCTTAGGTATAAACCATCCCAACTGAAGAGGTTAAATCTACCATTAAATTCTTCTGCAGTGTGTAAGGCAAGAGTAAGTCTTCTGTAGTGTCCACTTGCGAAGCCATTCATTGACTGTTTTAATTTTTTTATTTTTATGGTATCCAGCTCTAGGGACAACTAGAATTTCTGAGATTGAGATGTTACAACCTTTAGTTCCCAGTTTATTACAGAGTTTAATGAAATCTGTTGGTATGGTTTCAATTGAGTTATTCATACTCTTTGTACCTAAATGCAAAATAACAAGTGGGTTGTCCCCGAATCATACAGTATGTTGTCCACCATTGGTTCAATATCGGCAATTTTATCTCCCCTATAGCTATAGCATGTGTGATTAGTCTTATGTGGGCCACAGATGGTACAATCAATATATCTGATCATGGAGTACCCCAGTACATAAATTTGTCTAATGTGAGTAGTGTGTTCATTGTTTGGTTGGGGGACAGTATTATGTGGAGGAGGCAGTATACTAGTAGAGGTGCTCGGTGGGGTATTTACATTGTTGGTGTGATCAACATTACTAGTAGGGGGATTGTTTGTAGTAATAATAGTACTACTGAAGTGTCCACTGTTAGCTACCATGTTGCTTGATTTTGTTTGAACCATCTGGGTCCCAGAGGGTACAATCTCCATGTTAATTTGTGTAATATTTGTGTCATTTATTGTGGAGTCAGAGTGAGGTATAGGTTCAGTCATAGTAGTCGTAGGGTGCGAGGGCAGGCTTAATACTGTGAAGTGATTATATAATGAGAGCTAAAAATTAATTGCCCTTTTTATTTTTATGTTTGGGAACTGCTTCAGTCCAGGCTTCATCACTATCATCCTCGATGTCACCCTCATTCCCTGTAGGCTCCTCTTCCCTTGTTCTTTTACCATGCCTTCTATTATTAGTATTATTATGTGGATAATTGGGTGTAGGGGCTTGTAAGACAGTGCTTACAGGTGCTCCAATTGAGCTTGTGCCAGCAACAACATTGTCCCTAGTTAGTTTATTAATTTTTTTTACAACATATCATGTTGTTCAGTTTCCACATTATTCATCTTGATTTTGATTTTTGCTAGTTCTTGCTCAAGTATCTTAATACACACACACTTTGCAAAGGCATATGTGCCCATCATATGGGGGTATCCAGTAATTTATACATTTTACACTGATCACATTAAATCCCAATGTCACTCTCAAGTTTTTTTATAGCATTCTCCCTAGCTCCTGAGAGGTAAACCACTAAGAGGGAGTTAAGTACTTGCACAGAACCGGACACTAAGTGTTGGCTGCACTTAGAAATGCAACAGTTAAAGTTACTTACAGTACAGATATAGTCCAACGCCTATTCTCTGAGAAGCAGAATATAATGCCCTTGACCCCTTGAGACCCGCGCTGATGTGTATGCTCACCCTGCTCATGCTCACCTCGCTCACGTAGGGTGCTCCTTTTATGACCCTCCAAGGACCGGAAGTATCGGTAACTCACTTCCAGTTCCTCATAACAGAAAGCAGATAGAAAAGCCTAAATAGTACCTTAGATCACCAGCCTCCTTATTCAGTGGACTTCTATTGCTGAGGGGAGTACTTCCATTGCTCCCAGCCAGAGAAAAACAAATGTTTCAAGCTGATTGCAATACAAGGACTGCTGGCAACCTCCACCATCCCACAATTCCCTCACAACCTACAAACAGATGAAGACACAGAGAGACGTCTCCTAGTTACCACGGCAATGTCTCTGGATACTACCTTCTCTCCAGAGGGATGCTAAATGTAACCAACAGAACAAAATTTGTTTTAAAAGTGCAGAGAAGGGGGGGGGGGCAGAGCCAGCAGCTGAAAGAAACTGATGGTTCAGGGAGAGCTCCTTAAGTTCAAAGACAAATCAAGCAATATATATAGAAATTTTGTATTAAAGCATCGCATTTCTATATCTGCTAATACAGCTTTTAAAGCAGCACAGTTAGATCTAATTTCTGTTTATCTTGGCCATGGGAAACCCCCAAAAAAGTCTGCCCAAGACAGCAGCCTTAGGCAAAGTAGGCCAGTAGATCAGGAAGGAGCGGCAGCCTCAAGCCATGAGGTGGGTACTTCTGAACTGACTAATGGAGTGCTTCTGCAAACCATTCAATTCCTGGTTAAAAAAGTGGTCAATCTAACTGACCATATTGCCACCATGGACACAAAAATTGCAAAAGCTGCAAAGATTGCTGAAACAGCTAACAACACAGCCACGGTGATTACAGGAGTGTTGGCCAAAAATAAGATGCTGAGACTTTGAAAGGAACAACTTGAAAATGCTGCTTGTTCAACAAATCTGCGTATTTTGGGTGTTCCTGAGCAGATGGAAGGATGGGACATTGTGGGGTATGTGGAAACTCTGCTAGCCAGGACATAGGGCCTTGATATTGCTGGGAACATTATAAAAGCATATTGAATCACTCCCAGGTGTCGCCAGCCTGCGGAAGACTTGCCCTGTACCATACTGGCTGTTACCACTGGACAGCATATCAGGGACAAAGTTCTTATTGCAGCTAAAAGTAAGGGGGTAGTTGCCCTAGAAACTGGTGAATGAGTACACTGCTTTCTAGATCTGAGCTATTCCACTCACCAGCTCCGCAAGGTGCTTGATGCAGTCTGGTCTGGCTTCCGTGCTTTGGGGGTTACTCATGCGCTACAGGTCCCAGCGTGACTTCGGATCCTGTATGCAGGTAAAAGTTACCTTTACTCTGATCCTGCTGAAGTGGGGAAAAGGCCGACTCTGATACAAAAAGACTTTGCACAAGAAGAAGCTAGTAATATCTCTGATGAAGGGGACTGAGAAAAATTATAAGACAATATGATTAACTGGTCTTGTAAGCTAGTCTCCACGTGGCCGACATAATGTTCACTGCACCATAGTTCAATCTAGTTATTTTTAACTGTTCCACAGTTCTGATTTTTTTTGTTTAATTAAACAAAGAACTATATAATGAATATCTTATTAGCAGTTAACAGACTCAAGTTGGAGGTTCTTATGAATCACAAGAATGAGAAATGTTGCTGTTTGCCTAAATACTATTAAATTAGATATGTGTAGGGGATCTATCTGAAGGTAAGCAAGGCAAGGCCCTCCTGTGGGCATCTGCAGGGTCTGTGGGAAAAAAATGATCATGGTACATGGACCATAATGTTGCTATTAGTGGCATTTATATGTGCTTTAGGCACAAGGACTCAAGTATCGAATGGACTTATTTGCACGGAATGTCCATATTCTTGCTGCAAGGTTATTTAGTAGTATTAAATTGTCTTCCTAACAATTAAGAAATCTGCCCTCACTTCTTGTAACTAAGAATGATGAGTATGTAATCCTAGTTATTCAATGTATGTATAATTCATTATTTCTATACTCAAACCAAAGGATGGACTTTTATGTATGTCTGTACTATGAAAAGAAATAAAAATAAAGTATAAAAAAAAATTATTAAAAAAAAGTGCAGAGAATGCTTTTCATGCACAGACACACTCCCCAGTGTGTCTAACCAAAGCAATAATTCCCCACTCGTGTGGGGTGCTCCTTTTATGACCCTCCGAGGACCAGAAGTATCAGCAGCTCACTTCCGATTCCTCATAACAGAAAGCAGATAGAGAAGCCTAACTAGTCCCTTAGATCACCAGCCACCTCATTCGGTGGACTTCTATTGATGAGGGGAGCACTTCCCTTGCTTCCTGCCAGAGAAAAACAGATGCTTCAAGCTGTTTACGTTACGGGGACCGGCGGCAATCTCCACCATCCCACAGTTCCCTCAGAACTTACAAGCAGATGGAGACACAGAGAGTTGTCTCCTAGTTACCAGGGCAATGGCCCCGGATACTATCCTCTCTCCAGAGGGACACTAAATGTAATCAACAGAATAAAATTTGTTTTAAAAGTGCAGAGAATGCTTTCCATACACAGACACACAGACACCAGTGTGTCTAACCAGAGCAATAAATACCTCTCCATCTACATCCCAGCATCCCACAGGCCCTACCCACTGCTTTGTCATGCTGCCCTGCTACTTTGAGGTTGTCAGATATGGTAACTCCAAGGCTCCTTTCACACTTTGTGACTGACAGTAACCCCCACATCCTATACCCGGTTCTTTGGTTCCTATGCCCTGGGCATATGATTTTGCACTTTTTTGATACTGAACCCCAACTGCCATGCTCTTGACCACCCCTCGAGTTTCCCAAAATCCCTGATGCATTCTTTCCATTCCTTCCTTATTATTCAACCTATTACAGCTTTTGGTATCTTCTGCAAAAAGGCATACATTCCTTTCCAGTTCATCTGCAATGTCACTTATAAAGATATTAAAGAGGAATGGTCCCAGTACTGAGCCTTGCAACATCCTACTGGTCACTCTTCCATCATTAGAGTGAGTGCCATTAACCACCCCTGTCTGTCATCTATACATTACTAGTTTCTAAATCAGTGTATCACTTTGGATCCCACCCCTAGGCTGCTCAAGTTCTTAAACAGTCTCCTGTGTGGCACAGTGTTGAAGGCCTTGCTAAATTCCAGATAGGCCATGTTCAGTGCCCTCCCCTGATCTATTTCCCTGGTCATCCAGTCACAAAACTCAATCAGATTTATCTGGCATGATCTGCCTGTGAATCCATGCTACCTTAGGACTTGCAGTTCATTGGATTCAAGATACTCTACCAACCTTTCCTTTAGCAGCATTTCCATTAATTTCTCCACCTCTGAGGTGAGGCTCACCAGCTTATACTTAAATACCACTTCCCTACTGCTGCCTTTATGTAGAGACACCCCGTCTGCTCTCCTCCAGTCCTCTAGAACCATTCCTGATTCCAGTGAGCTCTTGAATAAGGCCAACAGCGGGGCAGCCAGCACCTCCCTGAATTCTTTTAGTACCCTTGGGTGTATCCTGTCCAGTCCCATAGCCGTGTCCACTTTCAGAGCTGCAAGTCCCATCAGGACTGTTTTCTCTGAAAATGGACTTGAGTCACACTCTTCACCTGCTCTGTTCCTGCTGATCACTGGTGGCTGTTTCCCCTTCTTCCACTGTGAAGACTGAGCAGAAGTAGCTGTTCAGGATGATTGCTTTTTCTTGGTCCTCTTCTAAGCAGTCTCCCTCTGTCACCCCCATTATCTTCATTATTCCTCCCCTTGCTTTCGTCTTCTCACTTAGGTACCTGAAGAAAGTATCATCCCCATGTGCTACCCCTTCGGCTATCCTTTCCTCTTTCTGTGCCTTTTCTTCCCTTGCTGCCTTACCTGCTTCCCTCTGTTTTACCTGGTAGACCTCCCTGTCTTTCTCCTTCTACGTTTCCTTATACCTCCTGAATGCCACCCCTTTTTTTTCTTCCTTCCCTAGCATGTCTACTTCCCTAGAGAACCATAACGGTCTCTTTTTCTTTTTTGCTTTTACTCACTTCCTTCATCCAGAGGCTGGTTGCCTAAATTATGCCCTCCCTTATTTACACCACTTTTCCTCTACCTCTACCTGGCATCCCCCTTCTTACTAAGCAGTTTCTGAGGCAGTCTCCCATTTCCTTAAAACCCACCATCCTACAGTCCAAGACTGTCATCCTCATGTGGATTGCCTCTGCTCCCATCTTAATGTTAAACCACACTAAACAGTGATCTCTGGCACCTAGGGGACTTCCCACTGTGATGTTTGCAATGCTGTCCCTGTTTGTTATCACCCGGTGCAGCATTGCTCCGTCCCTAGTGGGTTTGTTTACTAGGTGCTAGAGAAAGGCCCCTTTTAGGATGTCAAGGATGGCCCTGCTCCTAGCCAAAGCTGCAGCTCGAAGGTTTCAGTTCACATCTGGCAGATTGAAATCACCAACTAGCTGCACCTCCCCCTTGTTTGCCATTCTGATAATGTCCTTCCCAAATGCCTTATCCAAATCCTCTCTCTGTACTGGAGGACTGTATATCACCTCCGTATGGATAGCAGCCCCATTGCCTGTCTCTTTTTTTCTGGGGGGGGGGGTCAGAATCTTTTTTCAACAGGTTAAGGATACTCCATCCTAGAAGTCCTGTCATCTGACATGAAGAGTCTCATCATAACCAGGATTAACTGTGATCAGGGGACAGGAATATAAAGCGGTTAATAAACTGTGTATAGATTGCATTTTAGATTATAAATCAAAGCTATTTAAAACATTTAATAAGAGTGCCCACAGAGCTTCAAATGTATTGTAATTACCTATAATGATATAATATATCCATTCAGATTTTCTACAATCCATCATTTAATCAGAAATGCTTCATAATTAGACGGTTGTGAATCTTTCCAATGCTGCAGAATTAATTTCTTGGCATTTATTAATATTAAACTTGTAAGATCAGTAAGTTGTAGAGATAATGTTACATTATGAAATGAATGAAGAAGAAGAATTGCAGGATCAAAAGGAAATTGTAGGCCAATAATCTGCAATATCAAGGCACACATTTTTTTGCCAATAGATCTATATTGCTATATAACACAAAAGACAAGCATGTAATGTTAAGTCTATATTAGTGCCACATATTTGACAAAGGTCAAAAATATCTGAGTAGAATGCATTGTCTCTTAGGTGTGTAATGAATTATGCATAGTAAGTTAAACTGAATTTGTTTCAGCCTAATATTTTTGTGATACAACTGTGTATGATATTATAATATTAGTCCACTGTTCCTCAGATATAGCGGTAGCTAAGTCTTTCTCCTAGGATTGTTTAAGAGAGTCTAGTTCTATTGCAGTCCTGGCAACAATATATGAATATAATCTTCTGAAGAATTAGTCCCTAGGTGGACAATGACATCCAGCTCTCCCTCCTGTCCTGCAGCCCTAGAAATCCTCAGGATCCGCTTCCCATCCCTCTGGGCTGTGGAACTTGGTAGGCACCTAACCTGCCTCTACCCCCCTTTCCTATTCCCAAATCTATCCCCCTCACAGTCGAGTCCCCAATCAGAAATTGCATCCTCCTTCTCTGGAGTCCTCTACCACCCTCCTTGGTATCTCCACTATGGAGGGCCCCCACTTCCTCACTGGTCACTACTGCAGCTACCTCCTATTGACAGTCCCGCCCTGCCAGAACAGTATAGGAATTACGTAGTGGTACTGGCTGAGGAATGTACCTCTGTCTCACCACCACCACCCTTCCAGAGCCCACCGTAGTCCAGCCATTCCTCCTCCCAGGCATCCTCTGAGGTAACGGTGGCAGACTTGGTGGCCCCTGGGTAGGGGAGGAGGTCCCCTGAATCCTAACCAACTCAGCCTTGAGTCAAGCAACCTCCTCCCTCAACCCAGAGAGGTATGTGCAGATGGGGCATCAATGCAATCTCCAAAAAGTCTGCCTGAAAACTGCTTCCCCACAGCCACTGCACTGCACCACTTATAGCATTCTCAAATTCTATTCTTCCTGTGCTACCTGGAAAAACATTTGTACCCTTACCCCTGATAGAGTGTTTCTAATTTTCCCCTTTATTTGTTTCTATTTGTGTTTCCCTGTGCCATGTTTAAATCTCTTTATACTGTTGCATCTATTCCCAGTTTCGGCCTACCCTTGCTCTTCAACTCTTCCCAGCAGTGACTGTTACACAGTAGTGAATAGGTTCCTTGCTTTAGTCGACCAGCAGAGTCCTCCACTTCTCCACTTCCTTCTGCTGATGCCTGCTGAAATCTATGATGCTAGTCACCTATTCCACTCACTTTCGTTGGGGAAATGGCACAGGGTCATTATGTCATGAACATGATGCCTTAGCACTATTGCACTGCTTTCGATTAATGCCACGAGGCATCATGTCTTTATTCTGTGGGGCTCACTCCCCACCCCCCATTATGGGGGGCTGCAACTCCAGGACCCCCCACTAAAGATTCTCAACTCCGGGGGGTCCAACTTGGGGAGCGCACAGGTCCGGGTTTCTCCATGA
This sequence comes from Neoceratodus forsteri, assembly GCA_016271365.2. Classification (NCBI taxonomy): domain Eukaryota; kingdom Metazoa; phylum Chordata; order Ceratodontiformes; family Ceratodontidae; genus Neoceratodus; species Neoceratodus forsteri. The sequence goes on from CM028134.1 coordinate 216,045,514, forward strand.
TGCCGTACGCTATTAAGCATGCAACATTATGACCCGGTACCCTGGGAAACAAATGTGCTGGACACGTCAGAATGGAAGTATTTTTATAGTGCTCTTGTAAGAAGGTACTAAGACTTTGTCAACCCCACCCCCCAATTACACACCTGATTCAGAGGGCTTCCTGAATCTACTCACCCCAGGATTAAGCTCTTGAGCTAGTTTCCCCATACCAGCTGTTACAATTTAAAACCCAAGTTTCAAGGTACCCCAAACACTGCCTACCAAGTTGCAAAGTGCCCCAAGCACTGCTTACAAATCCTTTCTTTTCTCCCCACTTACCCTGCTATGTTCAAAAGGGAGGTAAGTATAAATAATATATTAATATAGTTGTAAGGTAAAGTTAGGTGCTTTCACTCCACTCTGTCAGCAAAGTCGTGTTGGTGATTGCCAGAGTGGCCTGCGAGAAAAGGCCCCAAAGAAAAGGTGCTTGTACATTCACTAGGAGGATGGAGGTGGCACACCCAAGGGACAAGCCAAACTGAGGAACAGAATGAAGTCCCTAGAAAATGAAGGGTAACTGTCTTCCCAGGCTGAGTGGTGTATTGAAGTAACTTCCTATCTAAGGTTGAAATGCTAAAATGGAAATGGAATGGCAACAGTTTTTGCAACTGGTATATGGTATATGGTATTTGGTATATGGTAAAGGCCCTCCCAGAAACTGAAGAATGTTTTAAATGGGTACCGTGTGTTAAAACCATAAGAATGATACTCAAAAATGTAGGTACTAAGGCACCTCAGGACAGATATTCAAATTCACGCAAAGCAGAGATCAAAACTTTGTACTGTGGCTTGCGATTGCCTGGGTGACTGAAGATGCTATATTCAGTTGAACAGCACACCAGTGCTATTCAACTGAATACAGGGCCATGTCAGTGCAGTACTAAGCCACTTAGCACTCCCCCGCCAAGGCTTCCGAAATATGCCACCAGAACAGCGCTTCCCTGACAGGGCTTCTGAAGTATGCCACCAGAATGGATAGCACCGGAGCACTACTTTCAATATAAGAAAAATAGCAGGGCAAGAGGACATAGCATGAGATTAGAGGGAGGCTGAATAAGGGGTAATGTGAGGAAGTTCTTTTTCACAGAAAGGGTGGTGGATGCATGGAATGGCCTACCTCAGGAAGTGGTGGATATGAATACAGTACAGGGCTTCAACCAGGTATGGGATAGGCATAAGGGAGCAATACAGATGAGTATGAATAGATAGGCCATTGACAGAGCAAAGGCTGATGGCACATTCATAAGGTAGAAAAAGAAATGGGCAGACTGGATGGGCCTTGTGGTCCTTATCTGCTGTCAACTTCTATGTTTCTATGTTTCTACTACTTGCAATATTCAAAGGGACTCATGCAAATGAGCCCATTGGGCATGCAAGGCTCTATGGGTCCATTTGCATGCCCATTATGGGCTCATTTGCATGGGCAGCAAGGCCAGTTAGCATGGCACTGTCCCCCAATTCCTCTCCAATTGCCCAGTCACACAGCGGTGCAGATATCACTGGTACTAGTGGACCCTCCATCTGATAGCCAGCACATACTTTATTTTAATAACTCCCTTGTGCCAGTGGTCCCCACACCCTCTGATCACCAGCCCATAAAATATTTCAATAACTCCCTTGTGCTAGTGCCCCCCCCCGATCACCAGTCTGTATCATATTTCAGTAACTCCCTGGTGGTAGGGCCCCCCCAGTCTCCAGCCTATACCATATTGTAATAATTCCCTGGTACTAGTGGTCGCCCTCTCTGATTGCCCACCCATACCGTATTTCAGTAACACCCTGGTGCTAGTGGTAGTTTTTGGAATGTTACTAATGCTGGACTTTGGGAGGGGGAACAAAATGAACTGGGTTTCCTTCTGCCACTTTGTATCACAACTTCATTACCAGCCTCGACACCCTCCCTTTCACTGTTCTCGCTCAGTGTCTTAAATTCATTAAGTGCTTCTAGCACTTCCTGTATATCTGTTATAGAAACTGTGTCTCCTTCATCACTAGTGTTTATTCAGGTAGCACCCTGTATTGCATCATGTATTGCTTCAGTGAGCCCCATGCTGTTAATCCCTGAATAAAAGCACTTTAAATTCAATACTCTACACAGTCTATACACATCTATTTTAGTTTGAAAAAGTCCAGGTTTGTAGTGGGGATAAATGATAGTCCCTTATTCAATAAAGTCAGTTCAGTCTCTGAAAGTTTACAATCAAATAGATTGATACCGTTGTGCATATTATTTACTTGAGTGTCATTTATGTCCAGTATTTCCTCTGTTGACCTTGGTTGCCTTTGCAACTTCAGTTTGCTATGTCTTGTCCTTTTAGGGTGCTTCGATACCCAATTGGCCGTATGCTGTGTCGAGGCACTCTGTCTTGTTCTTCCTCTAAAATGGCATCAGATGCTTCCGAATCACTGGTGCCACTTACCACACTTTTATCCAATGTGCTGGTGGTTGGTACCTGTTTTAGAATAGATCTAGGTTAAAATCTCACTCTGTTGCCCTTCTTATTTTCTTCCTCTATTATAGGGAATTTTGGATAAATTACTTCTGGTACATTTTACCCTTTTTTATTGGGCTTGCTCAGAGTCACCAACATTGACCTCCTATGTGTCTTTTTGGACAGCAGATCTATTGCTTTAAGTGGATTTCCCTGAGACCCACATCATTTCTCTCCCCTTTCCCTTTCCCCGGTTTCCAAGTCTTTTTCTCCTCCATTCTCTTTTTTCTTCTTCTCTTTCTTCTAGCTTGTCTTGACTTATGTTAAGAATCGATCATACGTGGGACTGTATTGAAATATAATTCCAAGATGTTTCTTGAAATCATAAATTTGCACATATGTCTCTCAGAGGATTTATGCTTTCAGGTCCATCCGTTTTTTGTTCCCAGTTTTTGAATTTTATTGAGTACAACAAATTCACTACTGCTTAATTAAATAATGGCATATTTAAAAGTGGAGGCTATATGTGTTCAAACGTGCTATATTGTGTTTTTTATATATTTGTATTTATGATATGTACAGAGTATGGTGGTGGTTTTTAACTGTGTGTTTAAACAGTTTTGACGTAGGCCAGGGGTGGGTGAAAGTGCGGATTTCCACCATCTTGGAAGTTCCACGAAATTTCGAAAATTTCACAGAATTTTCACTCTTTTGCCTGTGGAGGAATTCCGAACTTTCGCCTAATAACTGCGGATTTCCATCTAGTACTGCGACATTTAATTACAAACTGCAGACTTTTTACATGATATGTAGAAATAAAATCTCTTGCTTAGTATTTCACCATATATGATGCAATTGTCTGCGGTTTGCATCACTTCTGCGGGGTTTTCCCCACAGTTTAATACAGAAGCCGCAGAACTGAACACTGGCAGTGATCAGTCCTATGGAGTTTTTTCCCACAGTTAAATAAATACACCCACATTTCTTACATTTATTCCCACAGTTTTCAGTGGAATTTCCACGAAAGATGGTGAAATGACTTCCGAAGTTTTGCAGAGGCAAAAATCTGACTTTCGCTGAAATTCCCTCAGCGGAATTTTTTTTTTGCACACCCATAGTATAGGCACTATGTCACTTTAAAATATTTCAATTGTTATTAACAATGTACAGCTAGAACCCTGCTATGAAAGCACCTATGCCCTAGGGGCACTATCCTTTGATAAAGCCGCAAGGTGAAATGTAAGGAGGATTTTCTTCTCCTTGCTGTCCTGAGCTGTGTTGTATAATTCTGTCCTGCATGTCTGCAGTAAATAAGGTAAACAAAAAATCTTTTGAATGGACTACCTTATTTAGGGATGGAGTGGTGAGTGCTGTGACTTTTTTCTCAAACTGGATATCTCATGCTGTTAGCTTTAGAGGATTTTGAGACTAAGGGGAGGCTCCCAGGATACTTCTTGAATTAGATGGGTAGAACTGGATAGTCTTCCTGTCATCCTGTCTTATTGTGGGGACACTGGAAGTGGGATTCCTGTAGTGGGAAGGCGGGTACCCTTTTACTCCTCAAGTACACTACCAAGTCGAACAGGACAGGTGACTACTTGAACACTGATAAGGGAAAGAAGACTAATATTGGCTGTAGGATAACTTAAATTATTTTTATTACAACATAAAAGTAGCACTCAACCTTTCCCCACTAAGACATTTTCATGCTCACTCAAGCTATATCAAGGACAGAAGATGAAATACTGTTGGTTTACATAGTGGGTGGAAACTAACGAAAGAGCCCATACTTAGTACCAACATATCTGGTGGGGATAGCTAGGGTGATTAGCCATCCTAGGTAAATGAGCTACATGTTGCGTGTACAGATTGCGCTGGGTATGACCCTGAGTATGTGTAAAATGTTTGTATAGATGGTTAAAGGTTAGGAATTGGTTAGAGAAAAGAACACCAAGGCTTAGAAACAGAAACATAGAAGTTGTCGGCAGATAAGTGTAACCCCCAGGCCACTTTTTAACTAGTTGGCGCTCCCCCTATTAAAATCTGGAACACTGGTACCCACATACTGGCATACCATTTTACTTTACAAAAGATAGGTATCACCCTTGGTGTTAGGATGTATACCTGGCTCATTTTCTAGAGGAAGAGAGGAGTGGGGATACAGAAACAAAACAACATGAACATTGTGTAAACAGTACAAACCAGGTCCTGGGTGGAGGCTGCTAGGCATATGCTAGATCTAAACTTCTGAGGGGGCCCCAGTAAACCCACACAACTAGTAGCAATAATTGGAATGTCCAGAACAGTAACTGGGATTGTACAGTATGGCTTTATTCAACAGATGGAACTTTAAAGCAGAAGTGGACACCCAAGGGTCGGTATAGGCAGGACAGGTACATTTCACAAACTCTCCTTGCATGCAGTACAGTTCATGAACACACAAAAGAATATCTTCTTCCCAATTTCCCAAGTGGTGCATTTAGTGGACACCTGGCCATGCACCTGAACATTTTCCTCCAGTGAGTGCCATTTAGTGAATCTAAGCCATACACTCAGACCTCTTCTGTGAACATAGGTGCAATTAAGTGAAACTCAGCCACACACCTAAACCTGCAGCTTGGCCCTTGCTCAGGTACAACTGCTGCCCTTTACGAACCAGGAAGTCCTGACTTGTAAGCACTTAGATGGCATTCTTACAACTCTTGGCCCCAACTGACAGTCTCTGCCATTCTTCAGGGTTACACCATTGAAACTCCCATTTCCCACTAAAATGCTAGAGGTCCCACACTTTAACTTCGTCACACACTGGGGTGACCAAAGAACAAACTGCACTCACTTGGGTGAACAGTTTAACAGGACATTCACTCACTTGGGTGAAGTAGGGGCACTGACAGGTGCGATCCAACCTTATCTATGAGCACACACACCCCAGACTACAATTCCACTAAAGTATGTGGAGATCTTGTCTCCTAGAACAGTACTCACAAACTGATTGTCCCATCCACTGGGCATGGAACAACAAAAAGAAAAGGCATTCTCCTGGGTAGCAGATCAAACAGTCTTTCAAAGTACTTTCAAAGGTAGCTGAAACATACACAGGACCTTTAGGGAATGGCCCCTAGAGTCCACTGAGAACAAGCAGTTCCTTCCACTTCACTGGGAGTAGACATCAGGAAATCCTGCTGTAGCACTGGTCTCCACCACTTCACTGGAAGCTGGAAATGACACTCCACTAGGGTAAGAAATCCTGAGCCCTCACCTCAGAGCCCAATTGGCAGTCCTTCTGTCACTCTCACCTCCTCACTGAACAACTGACAACTACCAACTGAGCATTCTAAGCTCCCCAGAGCAGTTGTTCACACAGTGTGGCTTATGCTGTTGCGAGAGTTCCAAATGACATAATCATTCTTCCCTCAGGCTAGCTGAGTAAACAATGATGTCATTATGTAAGAAGCCCCTAATGAGCTCCCTACCTGCTGCCTGCTACTTTCCTAACAATAATACTGATAGGATTCTAGTAACCCCAGTTTACTGGGTGGTTGCACTCACCCCTGCCAGGCAAATCACTGTCTGCAGTCATACCTCCACCCAGCACCAGGCCATCCAACCTCTGATACTCCCTATGAGGAGGGTTGATCAAGTCCTCCCCTACCATGTGCCAGGCACAGGCAAGTAACACTAAAGGATAGAGGACCACTGAAGAAACTTGAGTTCCTATTCTACTACTGTATTAGCTATGGATTCTCAGTGGCGCCAAGAAACTGCCTGAAGAATGTCCTATCAGACAGTATTGGTGACCCATATTTAGAATCAGGACCACCAACCTGCTTTCCTCCCAACCCACTAGGGGAAATCTATCTGACCTCTGCTACCTACCAGGTGCCCAGACCCAAAAAAACATTTTACACCAAACACACCTGTAAATGAAAAAAGGTTAGACATTGTACTACACAGTTACACAAGTCTAACAATTCTACATAAAGAAGGACTACGGTGAGTCCCAAAATATCCTGTTCAGGTCTTTTTGTCTTCTTCCAGGAACATCTGCAAAAGAAAACACTGCAAAAACACATTTCTGCACACAACTACAACCTGTAAATCCAAAAACAGTGACCCAAACCCTCTCACTGGATGCTGCACAAGCCCAAAAAGCATTTTTTTAAAATATTTTCTACAAAAGTACAAAATTATAAAACATAAAAATATTTGCAAAAAATATTTTTTTTTTGGGGGGGGCATACAATGTCCGAATCTAGGGAAGAGTCCAGAGTGCCAAGGCACTACAACAAGAGTCTATCCTAGGCTGGAGCCTACTGAAGCACAGTTCTGGAACAGGCACAAGGCCTGCAAGCAATGCAGTCTAGATGGATAATCTGCTGGTGGTTAAAGTTCCAAGGATATCTTCAATTGCAGGTAAACAGTCAAATTAATAAATGAAAAGGGTCTCTTACCAGTTCAAGGTGACAAAAGGATGTCAACATCACCTCTCTGGACCTGCGGCCTGGAAATCTTTGATTGCTTGGGTAGACGAAATCTTCAGATCAGATTCTTCCACGATCTCCTACTGGACCCAGACTGGAAATCTTCTCCAAACTGCCAGGTTGATGAACTTGGATGTTACCACAGATGAACCTAGATGCTGCTGGAGCCAAACCTGGATGCTACTGCAGACAAACTTGGATCACCAGAAGAAAGGCACCTCCATCCTGGGTTGCTGCTTCTTTGGTGGCAGATGGCTGAGCTGGCAATGACTGCATTCACTTTTGGCAAGTGGGCACAATTTCACAGGAATGGCACCAATTTCAAGAGTAGTACCACTCAGGATCTGAGATATAAATTGTCACCCCATCTGGACAAACGATAAGAACATTGTAGAATGTCTCTTCAATCAATCAATCAATCGAAATCTTTATTTATCCAGGTGAACATCGTTGAGCAAGCTCATTTACAAGATGGACCTGGTTAGTTCAGGGTCAAATGGTACAATGCATACAGAGATATTTACAATAGAGCCAAATAACACAAGTAAAGAACAATTAATGCAATTATTGCAAGTAAGTACTCAATGTTACATCAGTCGTATCAGTTCAGAGAGCTTCTATAATATTTAAGGAGGACATAAGATGAGGCTTAGTAGGAACTTCAGTAGGGAGAAGTGATCTGCCGCTCATGTAGGGAGTGGACGCAAGCACAGAATTTTAAAAGTAGTGTAATCACACAGTATCCCTAAATGTAACACTCTAAATGGAAGGATAAGGGTTTTAACAGTCTAGGAGAAAAGTAATTACAGTTCTTTTGGCAAATTTTGGCTGGAAATCAGATTCATGCTTGGTTTAGAACAGACACAGAAGCAGACTGCAGGAACCAATTGAAAGCCGCCAACGCCGTGGAGAGCTCACATTCAGATTGGATGGCTGCTAATGCCATGCTTTGCTGATGGCGAGTCCGAGGTTAGGTTCTCAGGTGGCGGTAGAGGCAGCACTGACTGCCCGGTGCCCGGGTTTCCCACGCCTATTGGCAGGGAGCCCGTGAAGAACATATCCTTGGCTGGGGATGGAAGAAGGGGTCAATATTAAGTACTAGGCCATGGACAATGGAACATCTGAACCAGCAGGAGGAACAAAACAGCAGGACAACACAATTGGGTATTCCTTGATGCCTAAAGACTGTCACAACCACAGAAATTCAGAAAGGAGTGTAATCAAACAGAGTCCCAACTCTTGACACTCTAAACAAGAAAAATTAGAGGTCATAACTGTTAGGCAATATTAAGTACAGCTCTTTTTTGTGCAAGTTTTAGACAGAAAATCTGACTTTAGCTTAGTATTGAAGGAGACATAGGAGCAGACTACAGGAGCCGATCAGATGCCAGAGCAGAAAAACACTCATGCTCCAATTGGATATCGGCAATGCCGCAACTCGCTAGTAAGGAGTCCGGTTTAGGTGTCTCAGGCAGCAGCTATGGAAGTGACAACTGCCCGGTATCCACATTTCTCCCATCTGAGGGGCTAGTCTACAGCAGGGAAGTGAGTTAGAGGACAGAGGAAAGAGATAGTAAGAGTGGAATGCAGTGGAAAATGAATACAAAGATGAAATAGGGCAGTTAAAAGGTACAGGGTAGGGGAATAAGAGCCACAGAATAAGCAATATGTAAAAGACAGCAGGGCGAGTAAGGTGTAGCGGCCATGAAAGCCATGAAGAGATAATAACCCTACAGGGATTTCTAGAGGGGAAAAACATTTAAGGCCTAAGATGCTGACAGAATTAAGGTCACCAAAGGTTATCAGCAATCATAAATTCAACTTCGCTCAGAGGGCAGTAGCCAGCTTTGTCCACTACTCTCACAGAGTTAATTAACAAGGTCCTGCCATGCTTCCAGAATTGCAGTCTCTCATTACACACTAATTCAGATCCACTTGTTTACTCTAGGGTGCAGGTTGGCACAAGCTCCTTCCCACAACCGGGCATGCCTGTCTTTCTTAATTTCTTCCCATATCTGTTGAGGATAGAATGGGTACGATTTTCCATACTTGGCCACAGCTGTTCTATGAACAATTCTCTCCTCCTTGCTGTTTTTAACTAACTCCAGTCCAGAAGTACGGCTTGGGTGTGGCCGGTCCTGGTTGAGCCAGTTATGAGCACTTGGTGCAGAATAAAAGCAGTCCACCTCTGCACTCAGGTCAGGGGCACATTTCTTGAGCCTACCTCCACACGGACATTGGGAGGCTCCACAGAAACCAAGGCCAATGGTGACTAATGGGGTCCCAGTGAAGCCATTGCTACTTCTTCTTCTTCCACACATTCTGCCCAGGAGCTGGCGATCACTCCAACCCCTAAAATTGTCCACTCTCCGCTCTCCTCGGAGGCACTGGCCTCCCAATGACATGGTTCCTCCACCTCAGACTCTCCCACGAGGCTTGGACTTGGGCCTTCCACCCACGGATCTACTGAACCTGCACTGACAGCATCTAACTGCACCCTCTGTGGCTTGGAACAGTTAACTCCTCTGGGCCTTGCAAAGCATCAACACAGACAATGTCCAAGAACTCCTTTACAAACTCTGTAGGGTCTCTTTCCCTGTACCCAGCCTGTTGCTGTTGTTCCAATTCTACGGGATCCCCTGTCTGTGTCCAAGTTTGAGCTAAATGGCTGCTTTTTGTTTTAGCTACCCTTGTGCCACCTGACATGCTCATCCCAAATTGCATTCTATGGTCTGTGCAATGTGGAATTGGCAAGACATCTCTTCCTGGCTTTAGGCATACTACACACATATTAACTGGATAGATCGGCAAAGCCACTTCGGTGGGTGCTGATGAACAGTCAAACAATTTCTAAGAATTGGCTAGTTCTTGTTCCTGTTGGGCTACCCACACCCTGGCATGGAGCAGGTAGTGAGGGGGTGGCTGCTCCATGTTCTGCTAATTAAACACACAAGTCCCAAAATTACTATTTTTGCAAGCACTCTGAGATTTGGTTTTAACACATTGGAAAAAGTTCACTAACAGGCTGACTGGCTGCTGCAATTGTATTCCACAACTTAGCAAGACACCATTTGAAACTTTTCTTTGGGTTTGAAAACACTGGTCTAAAATTGAGCTGCTTTATTTACATTGCTGGCTACACCCCAACATGGCAACTGTAACATTACATCACACTCAGTTAAAAATTGCTAGGATTCTGTCTGGATGTTTTGCATTTCAACTGATTTTCTCAAGCACTAGTTCACTTTACTTTTTCTCAGTCCATTACTTTATTAGCACTTGGACTAGAGGGATTGTTTGTCTTAAAGTTCACTTTCTTTGAAAACAGCACTTTTACACACAAAGTCTAAGATTTAACAGCTCACAAAACTCTGTCTTTCAGTACTTTTGCTGCATTTGCTCAAGTTCTTACACAGTTCTCCGACCTTAGCACCACAGTCATTTACTTTTGCACATGGTTCTTACAGGGAGTAGATGGTTTTCACTGTCAATGAAATAAGGCCTGCTGCCAACTCAAGGAAGGCATCTGAGGTGAAACGGGCTGGCGGTCCAGCTGATCATCACTACGATCACCTCAATCACTCTCCAGTCATTTGGAATGTGGCTTGATCCCAGTTTAACTGTGAAAAAGTTAGAAAAACTGCTGCTACTGATGTGCTTCTGCTGTAAGCAATTCCTCCTGCCTGCCGCACAAACGACATGCTGCTTGCGCACTTCAGGCTGTTCCTCCATGAATGTTCCACGACACTGAGACTCAGGCAAGGCTGGGGCTTAGGTACACTGGGACCAATCACACGACAACATGCAAATGAGCTCTCTCTCTCTCTCTCTCTCCCTCTCTCTCTCTCAGCTGCACTCCTGCACAGCGATTGTCGAGAAGGCAAAATTTGAACTGCAAACTGTCACTTTTTTCCTCAGCTTGAAATTTCAGTGGGGCAAGCATTTTAAGGTATTTTCACACAGTACTTGGTGCATTTTCCTTAGTGACTTCCCCAGTTTTCACTGTACACCTGAAACTTTCTGAGCATTTAGAAAACACAGGGCCCAATTCTCAAAGCTCTGCATCTGACGCAAGGTGCTTGCACCAAACAGATATGGTGCAAGGTGCACCTTGTGTCCAGAGCTGCCTCCACACAATTCACAAAGGTTGCCTGCATCGACCACAGGCTGCCTGCCCCAAACAGGGTTTGTGCCAGCCCTGCACCCTGCACTGCCCTGCGATATGGCACTAGGTGGACTGCACCGATGCAAGCTGCAACTTGCTATTCTCATACAGCATCCAGTGAGAGATATTTTAAGTGCCCTTAGACCAGCCAGGGCTGGCGTAGTGGAACTTAGAATATTTCCCATTGGGGCAGTCATCCTATGTGCCACTGTAAGCTGCAGTTGCCCCCCAGTTCACCGCTGGTGCCCCATCCTGTCAGGTATTGGCACCCATCCCCAATGCTACCACCCTATCCCCGATGCTGCCCAGCCTCCTGTAGGTGGCATGGGCATGTGCCTCCGATCACTGCAGTGCTCACTACCTGGTGGTCTAGTGGAACCCACCCCTTGGTGCCCCACCAGCTGCTGACTGTGGTCTGCATCAGCACCACACTGAACATATGCGCACAGTGTCTGAGACTGGTGGCAGTCACTGTGCACATATGTACAGTAGGCAACGTTTCCCGTGCCACAGTGGGCTGGCAACGGACACCTCCCATGCACCAGGTGTTCGACGCAAGAGAGGGAATGCTGCAGGTGTCGGGACTTAGACGCTGGGACCCCTCCTGTAACTGATCCGGTGCAGGGTCCCTGGCATATGGGGCTTCGGTGCAGGCTGCTGTTCGCCACAGCTTACGCCGAATGCAGTCCCCATTGAGATTTGGGACCACTGTCTTTTAAGTCCACAAGTACTTTTTTCTGGAAATTTGCAACTTTTAAACAGTGTTTAAGCACTTTTATTACAAGGCAAGGGCAATTATTGCTCAGTCCACATTACCAAAGTAAACACATAAGCAGCAAATTTTCTTCTCTTTCTTTTCGACAGAAACTCAGGCAGCAAAAGACTTTCAGGTAGCATTTTTCTTGGCACAACTTTGCTTTCTGGTAAATGATCTTCTGTTTGGGTGCACGGCCACCAGACAGGGAGAACCTAGACATACCCTCAGCATGCTTCTCACCCCAAAACATATTTCTTTTGGACAAGCTACATTTTCTTTGTTATTCTTGCCCAAATTAAATATCTCAAGACAAGCCCCCATTTTTATTGTAACTCCGAGGACACTTTTTAACTATTTGGCACACCCCCATTAAAATCTGGAACACTGGTAGCCACATACTGGCATACCATTTTACTTTACAAAAAACAGGTATCACCCTTGGCATTAGGATGTATACCTGGCTCATTTTCTAGAGGAAGAGAGGGGTGGGTGTACAGAAACAAAACAACATGAACATTGTGTAAACATTACAACCCAGGTCCTGGGTGGAGGCTGCTAGGTATATGCTAGATCTAAACTGCTGAGGGGGCCCCAGTAAATCCACACAAGAAGAAGCAATAGTTGGAATGTCCAGAACAGTAACAGAAATTGTGCAGTATGGCTTTATTCAACAGACGGAACTTTAAAGCAGAAGTGGACACCCAAGCGTCGGTATAGGCAAGACAGGTACATTTCACGAACTCTCCTTGCATGCAGTACAGTTCATGAACACACAAAAGAACATCTTCTTCCCAAGTTCCCAAATGGTGCATTTAGTGGATACGTGGCCATGCACCTGAACATTTTCCTCCAGTGAGTGACATTCAGTGAATCTAAGCCACACACTCAGACCTCTTCTGTGAACATAGGTGCAATTAAGTGAAACTCAGCCACACACCTAAACCTGCAGCTTGGCCCTTGCTCAGATATAGCTGGTGCCCTTTACGAACCAGGAAGTCCTGCCTTTAAGCACTTAGATGGCGTTCCTTCCACCCTTGGCCCCAACTGACAGTCTCTGCCATTCTTCAGGGTTACACCATTGAAACTCCGATTTTCCACTGACATGCTAGAGGTCCCACACTTTGACTTCGTCACACACTGGGGTGACCAAAGAACGCACTGCACTCACTTGGGTGAACAGTTTAACAGGACATTCACTTACTTGGGTGAACTAGGGGAACTAACAGGTGCAATCCAGCATTTTCTATGAGCACACACACACCCCCCAGACTACAATTCTCCTAAAGTATGTGGAGATCTTGTCTCCTAGAACAGTATTCACAAACTGATTGTTCTATCTACTGGACATGGAACAACAAAAAGAAAAGGCATTCTCCTGGGCAGCAGATCAAACAGTCTCTCTAAGTCCTGTCAAAGGCAGCTGAAACACACACAGAACCTTTAGGGGATTGCCCCTTGAGTCTACTGAGAACAAGCAGTTCCTTCAACTTCACTGGGAGTAGAAATCAGGAAATCCTGCTCTAGCACTGGTCTCCACTACTTCACTAGAAGCTGGAAATGATACTCCACTAGGGTGAGAAATCCTGGGCCCTCACCTCAGAGCCCAACTGGCAGTCCTTTTGCCACTCTCACCTCCTCACTGAACAACTGACAACTACCTACTGAGCTTTCTAAGCTCCCCAGAGCAGCTGTCCACATAGCGTGGCTTATGCTGCTACGAGAGTTCTGAATAACCTAATCATTCTTCCCTCAGGCTAGCTGAGTAAACAATGATATCATTATGTAAGGAGCCCCTAATGAGCTCCCTACCAGCTGCCTGCTACCTTCCTAACAATAATACTGATAGGATTATTGTAACCCCAGGGGACTGGGTGGTTACATAAGGACCTCTTGGCCCACCTAATCTGCCCTGTTTTCCCTACCTACAGTGCCACCTCAGACCCTACTCAGTTTTCAGTTTACACCCCCTTTGCACTACTTCTAAGATCCCCTTCTGTCTATCCCATGCTTTCTTGAATCTTGTAACTGTTTGGCCCCCACCACCTCTGCTGGGAGGCTATTCCAAGCATCCACCACCATTTCCGTGATGAAATTCTTCTTCACATTTCCACTCAGCTCCCCGGCTTCATAGTGTGACTCCTTGCCCTCAAGCATCTTTTTCTCTGGAAAATGCTCTCTTGCTGTACCTTTTTTTATACCTGTGAGGTATTTGAATGTTTCTCCCACATCCTCCCATTTCCTCCTTTCTTCTAGGGAGTACATACTTAATTCCTTAAGCCTTTCTTCATAGGGCTTCTGATGCAGGCCCTGTTCCATTTTGGTTGCCCTCCTTTGTACCGCCTCTACCCTATCTATGTCCTTTCAGAGATAGGGCCTCCAAAACTGGCCACAGTACTCGAGGTATAGTGATCTATAAAAGGGTATTATTATCTCCCTCTTTCTGCTGGTGATATCCCTGCCTATGCATCCAAGCATTCTGCTAGCCTTTCCAAATGCTTTGTCACATCATTTAGCTAACTTCAGGTCATCAGAAATTATTACCTCCAGGTCCCTTTCCTGTTCTATAACTGCTAGTAGTTCTCCTCCCAGTTGATACATTGCCCCCAGGTTTCTGTGCCCCAAGAGCATGATTTTGCACTTTTTTATATTGAAGCCCAGCTACCACACCTGTGACCATTCTTCCAGATTTTTTAGATCTTCTCCCATCTCCTCCCCTCCGGTGTTTCTACTTTGTTGTAGATTTATGTGTTATCTGTGAACAGGCATACCTTCCCTTCCAGTCCTTCTGCAATGTCGCATATAAAGACATTGAAAAGGACTGGGTCTAGTACTGACTCTTGCGGCACCCCAGTGGCCACGTTGCCCTCTCCAGAGTGGACACCATTTAACACCACCCTCTGAGTCCTTTTGTCCAGCCAGCTCTCTACCCATTTTACTACTTTAGGACCTACTTCCAGGCTTCTCAGCTTGCTCACCAGTCTTCTATCTGGAACAGTGTCAAAGGCCTTACTGAAGTCCAAGTAGGCTATGTCAACCATTCCTCTCTGATCCACTTCCTTGATTAACCTGTCAAAGAATTTGATCAGGTTTGTATATCAAGACCTTCTCCCTGTAAACCCATGTTGCCTCAGATCCTGAAGACCATTGGAAACAAGGTATTCCCCAAACCTTTCCTTCAGTAGTGATTCCATTACCATGCCCACTACCGAAGTCAGGCTGACAGGCCTGTAATTTCTAGCCTCCTCTCTGTTTCCAGTTTTGTGGAGTGGGACTACATCAGCCCTCCTCCAGTGCCCCAGGACCTCTCCCATTTCAAATGACAGACTGAACAGGGCTGTCAGAGGTGCAGCCAACTCCTCCTTGAGCTTCCATAGTAACCTGGGGTGCACCCCATCTGGTCCTATTGCCTTGTCTATGTTTAACCATGACAATTCCCTTAGGACTCTTTCCACAGTAAAAGGGCTAGTCTCTACCTCCCTTCCATTAATGCCCTTGTCTTTTATCATTGTCCCGCTACCTACTCCCTGTTCTGTAAATACTGAACAGAAGTATTTGTTCACTATATCAGCTTTTTGGTGGTCCTATTCCATGCACACACACACCCTCCTCCCCCTTTCAGCCTTACTATCAC
Organism: Neoceratodus forsteri; assembly: GCA_016271365.2. Lineage (NCBI taxonomy): Eukaryota > Metazoa > Chordata > Ceratodontiformes > Ceratodontidae > Neoceratodus > Neoceratodus forsteri. Next base: position 216,061,019 of record CM028134.1, read on the forward strand.
TCCCTTAGTCTTTCTCTTTTCGCCTATGTATCTAAAAATGTCTTGTCCCCTTTTCTACTGATTTGTCAAATATTCTCCTCAGTTTGTACTTTTACGCTCCTAACTGTCTTCCCTGCCTCCCTGTTTTTCCTGATAAGTCTCTCTATCCTCCTCTTTCTGTGTTTTTTTTATACTTTCTAAAAGCCATTTTTTTTTCTTCTTATTTCTGCTACCTCACTAGAGAATTATAGTGGTTTCTTTTTTCTCTTGCCCTTGTTAACCTGCCTGACACAGAAATTTGTAGCTTTTTCAATGCCCTCCTTTATTTTTGCCTACTGGTCCTCGACTCCCCCTAGTTTCCCTATTCCTGCCTGGGTGTCTCTGTTGCATTCTCTGATTTTCTTAAAATAAGCACTCCTGAAGTCCATGACCCTCGTCCTCATACGGTTCGAGTCTAATTTTGTTCTTATATTAAACCACACCGTACGATGGTTACTGGTCCCCAGGTGATCTCCCACTGTGACATCAGCAATATTGTCCTCGTTTGTCAGTACCAGGTCCAGCAGCATCCCCTCATGAGTGAGTTCCATTACAAGCTGCCTGAGGAATGACCCCTGCAGTGAGTCCAGGATGTCTCTGCTCCTGGCTGTTGCCACAGCTGGGAGGCTCCAATCCACATCCAGTAGATTGAAGTTCCCCTACTATTATCAACTCTCCCTTGTGAGCCATCCTATGGATTACTTTCATAATTTTCCCACCCTCTTCTACTTCTCCTGTGTTGGAGGTCTGTAGATCACTCCTCTGTGAATATCGGCTCCTTTACTTTTTTCCAGGGTGACCCACAGTACATCAGCTCCCCTCTGCTCCCCTTGTATTTCCGTAGCCTTTATGTTGTCCCTTACATAAAGAGCTCCTCCTCCCCCTTTTCTACCTATCCTGTCCCTTCTGAACGGAACATAACCTGGTATGATCAAATCCCAATCATAGTTTTCACTGCACCAGGTCTCTGTAAGGGTGACCAGATCCAGGTCCGCTTCCACCATGGTGGCCTCTAGGTCCACAGACTTTTTGCCCAGACTATAAGCATTAGCACACATGGCTTTTCTGAATGTGCCACCTCCTCCCCTCCTTTTTTCCACTTGCCTTCCCTTATTTTGTTCACTCATTATCTTGGTTTAGTTCTTTTCTTCTACTCTGGGGTTTTCATTATTTGTTTGTTGTTTTCTGTGTTTTTTTCCCATCTAGATTCTCATACTTGACCTCTTGAGCTTATGGGGGGAAGGTTTGTCTCCCTGCCTCATTCTGTCTCCCCCCTCGGCTAGTTTAAATGATTTTCAATATAGCATTTAAACCACTCACTAAGGACTGTGATTTCCTTCCTGAATAGATACAGGCCGTCACCCCAGTACAGGCTCTTGTTCCTACAGGTTGGGCCCCAGTTCCCAGTGAGACCAAAACCCTGCTCCCTGCACCATTTCTTTAACCATGCATTTAAGTTCCTGGGGCAGAGAATCCTGTCAGCCCCCTTGTCATAGACAGGTAGCACTTCTGAGAAGGAAACAGATCGTGATACTTGCCTAAGACCCTGCCCCCACTCCCTGAACTCTTCTTGCACTACGACTGTCTCATCCTTAGCAAGGAAATTTGTCCCCAGATGGACAATGATGTCTAGCTCTCGCTCCCTTCCTGCTGCCCCAGTGATCCCTTGGATCCTCTTTCAATCCCTGTGTGTGGGAAGACAGGCAGGTGGAGGATTGCCTTCAAGGTGGGCTTGCTCACTTATAAGGCCCTATATGGATTGGGTCCTGGTTATCTGTCTCACCTTCTGACACCAGCCCACCTGGTACGCTCACTCCACTCATCTACAGAGAACTTCTTTGTCATTCCTAGACCTTGGCCCAAAACATCCGGCCACCGCGCTTTTGAGGTCACTGGTCCGGTCCTATGGAACGCATTACCACATTTACTAAGGGAGGCACCCTCTCCGAAGAGTTTTAAGCAATCACTCAAGACTCATTTATTTAAGCAAGCTTCTAATTTTTGAGTTTAATTAGTATTTTATTTAAGGGTTTAGAGTTTTTAGCTCATTACTTAAATCTTAGTGTAGCCAACTCTGTTCATGTGATTGTGTTCTCCGAAATGCTGTATCCTGTTGTTGCATTTTTATGTAAAGCACCCAGAGCCCCTGGGACTGGGCGCTGATAAATGCATTTTGCCTACCTACTTAATGAACCTCCCTCTCCTCATCTCTACCTACTTCCAACTCTATCACCTTTCCTGTATTATGGAGTCCTCCACCAGGATTTGCTTCCTCCTCCTCTGGGGTCCTCTGTCACCCCCCCTTGAGGTCTCCACTGTGAAGGACCCCTACATCCACCCCAGTCACTATTACAGATGCCTCTGTTGGACATTCCCACTCCACCAGGGCAGCACAGGAGTTCTGTAGTGGAACTGGTTGTGAGATGCGCCTACACTCCACCACTGTATTCCTCCCTGAGTCCGTCATCCAGCTGTTCCTAATACTGGCAACCTCTGAGAATGTGGTGGTGGAATAGGTGGTCCTTGGGTAGGGCCAAAGGTCCTCCAAACCCAAGCCAAGTTGGCCTTGAGTCTGGTCACCTCCTCCGTCAACCCAGTGAGGTGCACATACATAGGGCAGCAATGCAGCCTCCATAAAGTCTCCCTGAAGACTGCTGCCCACAACCACAGCACTGTGCCACTCCCCTCATTCTACCTTATCTGCTTCCACTGTTGATTTACCCTTTTAAATTCCTTTCATTACCCTATCCTATATAGGGTTTTTCAAAGACCCCTAGCTTTTTTTTTCTTCTCTATCTCTAGTGTAGTTGTAGCCCTGTATAGGGTGCTACATCTCTTCCCTACTTGTTACTCTGCCCTATATAGGCAGTTATATAGGGTGTGTCACCTATCCCTAGGCTTCTGTGTCCCCTCACTCCAAACCACCCCAAACAGTTTCCACCTGGCTGCCCACCTGTTATATGAAATGCCTATCTGTCAAGCCTCCCACACTCCCCCTTCCTCAGCAATTCTTTCAAGCAAACCCCCTCACCCCTCTTACAGTTACCTGCAGCAATACAGTTTGTAACTGAGGTCCAATGGACGGGGTCCATGGCTGTCAGCTGTCTCCTGGGCTGACTCCAGGCAGACTTCCACTTGTCACTGTCCTTGACCCAGGTCCTTAGCATGAGAGCTGCAAGTGGAGGGCAACTTGGTGCCCTCTTCCTTATAAGGCTATAGGATATGGCAGCAGGTGGCATGGCTATTGTTCTGATTGGCCACAGTCCTGATACACTTTTTGAGTGCCTAGCTTTGCTGAAATTCACTTTATTTGATGAGGGGGGAGGGCTCCCTTTTCTCACACTAAGGGACCCTCGCTGCCCTGAAGAGTCCTGCTGACCGAAGGTGTTTGTGCTCCAAGTCACCTGCTTTGAGGTTTAAATCCCTGGCAGCTTCTTCCTACTTTGGAGTGGGCTTCCGGATTGGAGGATACGGTGGCAGGGGGCACAGCTAGTGTTCCACTTGGCCACTGCCCTGATCCACTCTTCGAGCACCTAGCTCCACCCCTTCCCATATGGTTTCACTCTTAAGCAGGAGAAGGGTATGTGATAGGGTCAGTAGGTGACCTACCACAGGCAACAGTCAGGTTAGAGCCTATGGGGATGTGCAGGTAGTGACACCACCTACCTAGGCATCACTCTAGGCTAATGTGCATCATTTCACCTTTATAATTTCCTTGCTGGGAATGAAGGTGTGATGGACTTCTATATTACTGACCTTTTATTTTGAATTATTTTAATGCGTGAATGTGAGTGCACCTTGAAGAAAACCACACTGAGGTGTGTTGCACCATATAATCTGTGTCCTCACCTTCCATCCGCAACCTCAACCCCACGATATGAGGGAGCACTGTATATAAGCATTTATATTCGTGTGTATTATTATATTATTTATTTAGTATACTAATTAACTGATTGTTCAAAATAGAAAATAAAGTTAGAACTTACATTTTAACCAATATGACTTATTCAGGAGGGCTCTATTAAAAAAGTAAGCATAGTTATTGAAAAAGGTATGTAGAAAGAAATGGATTATAGGTGTGGGTGGGGAAGGTGGAGGCAAATACTGTAGGTGGATCTATGTAGGGAAAGAAATGATAAGTGATAATGCACACTCTAATTCTCTTTATATCCAAAGGTCACATATACTGTGGGCAAATGCTGTTACACAAGGCCTCTGTGTAATAGTCCACCACTTTAATGCAATACTGACCTATATGGATCTCTCTACTTGGTTGAATAGTTCTCTTCCACACTCATTGAAACAGGGACTCTATTGAGTAAATGCTTCCAGTTTCATATTAACATAGGTCACAGTGCGTGGATATACTGTTTCCTAAAGAAAACACAACCACCAGCTCATTCAATACAGACCTAAGCTAAAGTCAGAAAGCAAATACCCCAGTCACTGAGCCACCTTCATCTTTAAGGTGTTCTGGATGGGTACTGTAGTCTGATGGCACCTTATTTTAGAACTTGATAATGGCATGGCCTGAAAGGATATTCTGTCTCCCTCCCTCCCTCTGTCTCTCTCTCTCTCTCTGTCTGTCATGTCCTATCTTGCAACACAGAGGGCTGGTCAGTCCACAATAAGACCCTTATTTAGAGTACAGACTTTTGATATAAATAAATCAGTCTCCAATGAGCATTATTATCCAGACAACATGCCTGTTGTTCAGAAATCATTGATTAATAAGTAAAAGAATGCCCGGATTCTGCAGCACCATAACCATTTAGTTCTGTGTGTCACGCACTTGATTCATTCATAGCACAAGAGAGACAAATGGCAGGCCACGGCTTTAATGCACCCTCTAGAAAGTTATGAGGACATGCATCTTTTCTTGGGTCAGTAGGCATCTGTCCTCGCTGCATTCTCTAGTACAGTAGCAGACTTCATATGGGAACAACAAATTCATTATCAGGCATGAGAGAGAGTGAGAAAAAGAGAGACAGATGACATTGTCAAAAAAAAGGGACAGCTCAAAAAGGCATTTGCTATGGGATGTGTCAGGCCATAAGAATTTGCTCTACTTCAAGTAGAATATGTCCTTTCAGATTGTTTTGTATTGACTGCTTGAGCTAAGTTATAAATAAATCAAGTGGTAAAATAAGTAGGACGTTTGTTCCTGGTTTATGTTCGTAGCATGCAAGAGTGCTGATGATCAGTAGTGGTCCCATAAGGCTGTGGTGTGGAACTTAGACACGATGCAGGATTTGAGTAAAGATTTGAAAAAGCACAACAGTCACACAATGTCAAGTTTGAAAAAAAATACTTTGTGACTATTCTAATTCAAATGATACTTATTGCATTTAGAAAAAAATAACCTCTTGTTTTATCTGTCAATGTTTTCACTGTGCTATTAGTTTGCTGTGTCATGCCCCAAGGATGTTTTCTGAAACAAGAAGTACATAAATCTCATAACTTTAAAATGAAGTAAAGTAGAAACCTAATTTATGGAATGAGATTTATTGGGGGTATGCTTATTCTACTTCTGCAATGTAACACTTTTGGCTGGAGTCTGTCTTTGAGAGAGATTAATAATAGCATGTACAATATATATATAATAAATATAATGTCAAATATGCAGAAACAGTAGCCGGCCCGGTGGTGCTGAGGGTTGAGGTGCTGGACACCACACCTCACACCACACCAGTGACCCGGGTTCGGGAGAGGACTCGGGTCGATGGGGGTCGGCAGGGAGAAGAAGGATTGAGTGCCCAATGGCAGCTCTCCTTCTCTGGGGAGGGGGTACCGTACTCTCCACTGCATTACTTCCACTAGTTGGGGGAACCTCAGGGTGGTCGGTGCAGATAGGGAGATGTTCCATGTAAGGGTAGACGTTGGCAGGGGACTGGCTTCGACATGCATCTACACACGCACCGGCAGCCTTGTCCCCATTGCACACCAACGTTGGGGGGGATGCACCAGAACATCAGGAAAAATCCTGCCCTGGTCTAGGCGTCGAGCCTCAGTGTCGGTCCCAAGGCAGTCCCCTGTCAACGTCTACCCTTACATGGAACGTCTCCCCATCTGCACCGACCACCCTGAGGTTCCCCCAACTGGTGACAGTAATGCAGTGGAGAGTACGGTACCCCTTCCCCAGAGAAGGAGAGCTGCCATTGGGCACTCAATCCTTCTCCCTCCCTGCTGACCCCATCGACCAGTCCGCTCCGATCCCGGGTCGCTGGTGTGGTGCGAGGTGTGGCGTTCAGCACCTCAACTCTCAGCGCCACCGGGCCAGCTACTGTTTTTGTATATTTGACATTATATTTATTTTATATATATTGTACATGCTATTATTAATCTCTCTCAAAGAGAGACTGCAGCCAAAAGTGTTACATTGCAGAAGTAGAATAAGCATACCCCCCAATAAATCTCATTCCACAAATTAGGTTTCTATGTTACTTCATTTTAAAGTTATGAGGTATTTTATAAGCCCTGATTTCACTAACTAGTCAAAACAGCCAGTTTCAATGAAGAGCTGCTGATGATGTCATATCCTGAACTCACAGTCTAGTTCTCCCTATCAGTAAGCACATAGGACCTGTTTCTCCAAAGTTTAAAGACCATGTGCAGTGGTTTTCACAAGTATAACAGGCAGCACCATTCAAAAACATGGCTATAAAAATTATGAGTGTTTCAGGTTTTGTAACAACGCTGACAAATTAATATGGTTAATGCCTTTTTGGTGTGGTCCATTACTCCAGGGTTGCTGGGTGCTGCGTCAGCATGCCTCCAGGCTGCTGATCCCGTTTGAGGTGTTACTCTACTGTGCCTGTTAGGAAGTTGTATTACTACTAGTACTGTACTGTTGGTAACTTCATTGCTGTTTGTCAGTGTCTGCTTTACAATAAGTTTTAATAGGGGCCTTATATGTGTTAATTCCTATTAGGGGTGGAAGTGTTAGCCCTGGTAAAATGATCATTTTAATGTGGAGTACAATATAGATGAGCCTAAATGTAGGTCAAGTGACAGCCTGCTAGGGAAAAAACACTGGGCTGGCTAGTGCATAGAAACTCGTATTAAGGTTTCAAAACAGCATTACTTCTCCCACCCCCATTTACAGGGGGATGGAATAATTGTTTTAAAGTGCCATCCTGATAAATAACCTCAATTGAATAACTGGTGTGAATGATCATAGCCTTTTACCACATCTGTTATCCAGTCTGCAAACCTCACAGCAGTGTGCTATGATTCAGCATCCAGCAAACCTGGAGAAAAGGACCACTACAGAAAGGCAACAAAAAATACAAATCTGTCAACTTTGTTACAAAACCTGGAACATGCATAGTTTTTAAAGCAATGTTTGCTGAATGGTGTTGCCTGTTTTACTTGTGAAAACCATCACACGTGATCCTTAAACATTGGAGAAACAGGTCCTATTATCTTGCTGACAGGGAGGACTAGACAGTGAGTTCAGGAGATGACATCATCAGCAGCTCTTCACAGAAACTGGCTTAAACAGGCAGTGAATTTAGAGTTATAAAATGACTTGTAGCTTTTAAAGGGCAGCTAATGCCATTAGGAGAACTTTAACAAAACATATTATTTAGGTACAGTCCAACTTGTATTTCACATTAGTTCTGTATTTCTCATCTCCATTATTTATTACTGAGGCCATTTGCATGAAAATGGGATCTTTGCTCCTGAAGAGTTCATCTATTCCTATTGCTTTCTACCTACCTGATGTCATAATGCTCTACTTGTGACATCACAATTACTCCCATTGCAACAGATTGTGATGTCACAACAGAGGACTATGACAAGAAGTAGGGAGTAAGCAAAAGAGGCAGATGAACTCTAGGGGATATAGAGCAGGTTTCCATGCAAATTCCTCAGTAATAAGTAATGGAGAGGAGAAGTCTATTGGATACAATATGGAATGCAAGCTGAATTGTACCTAAATATTATGTTTTTCAAAGTTTTCTTTGAGGTGTCAGCAGCTCTTTAAACAAAGTAACTTAGAGATTTTATATTTGGCATGAGGCTGATTAGGGCTATGCTGATCCAAATTCTCAATTTATTGATGCCAGAAATTTTGCCAGTAGTCCCTCTTTAAAAATTTCAATTGTTTTCTCATTCCCTTCCCCCCTCATCCCCCTTTCTCTGACCCATTGTTGGCTATGTTAATCCCTTATCCAATCAGGATTGTGATATGTCACTTTAAGGAAGGTATTGTTTATTTATTCAGTTAGTTATTGTTAACCAGATGAATGCGCTAGACAGGAACAGTCTTTTTTCAGGCATGACCTGGGAGGTTACAGGAAAAGTGAAGAGCGTAACACAGAGCAATATATTAGCGTACAATAAGCACAAGGGATTGGGAGGTAAAACAGTGGTTAAGTCAGAGCTAAGAACTACAGGAATAGCACTAGTATAAAAAATAATAATACAACAACTGTAAGTGGCAAAACAAGGAATAAACTGTACACATATACAATTCTACAAGGAACATTAAGCATTATGTAGATGAGCAGGTACACTTGGAAATAATGAGTAAGGCCGGGATATTCAAAACAGTTGCGCATGGTGCATCGGATTTGCGCTGCACCGAACTTGCGCTGGCCATTGATGCATTTCTGAATATCTGGCCCACCCAAATGTTTATGGAAGGCATATCAAATCCCCCCTGGAGTAGAATTGGTCTGGATCTAGAGAGGGATATTTTTTCACACCGGTGGTGCTAAGTTCCAAAAAAATGCAACATCAAGATTTGTCTTAAGTTTAAGTGGAGTGAGCAAATGAAGGTCTGTGGATCTCAAAGGGTAGGGGCTGACTTGTAGCTAAGACAATATAGTGAGAAGGTATGGCTGTTTGTTGTTCAGGATGTTGAAGACAGTGCATCTCAAGGCAAGGTCCTACATAGCATTAGGAGGTAGCCATTCCAGCATCTTATATAGGTTGCAATGGTGATCGAGTTTATTGTTGGCAAGTACAAATCAACACATATTGTTGTAAGTAACATCCCCATTCCTAAGTGCAAGTTTGGGGGCAGAAGATGCATATACAGCAATGGTATACATGAGTTTTAGAAGTAGTAGTTCCCTTGCAACAGATAAACAGGCAGCAGCTGTTGGATTGTTCCTGACTCTGTAACCTAAACCGAGCCTAGCATTCACATCTTTACATGTCTTGGTTATATGCAGTTGGAAATCAAGGGAGAGAACTAGGGTGACACCAAGGGGTAACAGGTCAATATGCTGTATCAAGAACAGTGCAGGCAAAATATCACAGTCATAACAGTGCTGACAATAATAGGGACTGCTGTGGAATGGTGAATGCCACACAAGAGCTCATGTTAGAAAATTGCTAGCCGCCCAGACCGCTACTGGGCAAAACCATGAATATCACAGACTGCTACTGGGCAAAACCACGAATGTCACTGACCACTACTGGGAAAAAACATTCTTTGAGGGGGTGAATTGCGCCTGACAAGTGTTGTGCAGTGGTCACTATCTTTTACGTGGAGGGGTTCCCCCTACAAGAAACAGGAGAGGCTGAGGGCTACGGCAGTGAGTTGTGCTGCACCAGTGGTACAGAGGAGTGGGGGAACAGGTAGAAGGCCAGAGGTAGGTAGGCAGGCATGCAGAAGTGTGGGGTTCGAGACCCACAGCAGACGTCAATGAATGGCAGCATATGGTATTACAGTGTAGCCAGCAGTGGCCACCGAATATGGGAATCCACCGCCACCCACTGGAATGGCAGTAGATGCTGTTGACTCTGAGCACACACACTGCCAACTTCCCAGTGCCAATCGCCATGGCACACCAGCGTGACAGTAGTCTCTGTATGCAGCGGCAGTAGGGGTAGCAACCACCACATATTTTTATGCATACCTGTGTGTGTGTGCAATGATGTCAGCAATCCCCCTTTTGCCCCACCATATGGGATGGAGCAGTGCAATGCAGGACACAATGTGTGGGAGGCACCACCACTGACAGGTACTGTCATCTACAGGCACTGGTGGCAGTTGTCAGGCTGGAGAAAGTGGGGGAGGGATCGGGATGACCCAGGGACACTGGTGATGCCACACAGGCAGGGTAACAGGCAACTCCATGGTGCTGCACTGGACGGGCCCAACAATGATGCCTGCAAGAGGCACATGTGGTGAATGCAGGACACAGTGCAACAGGTTAGGGCAAACGGCACATGACAACACTGTGCATATGCAGACACATACCTGGTGTAACAGTCGTCCCTTGCCCGAATACTGCACCCCTGAACCCTGTACAATTGTGCTGGCTGCCCATGCAGCAATCACTGACCATGTCATGGGTGCCACATGGCAGCCACAGAGTGGAGCAGGGACTGTGTGAAGCCCCATGCCCAGGTGTTGGCCAATTGGCAGTGACATACCACAGGGTGGTCCACAGCATTGAGTGATAACTTGTGCCCTGTGCAACCTGCAATGCCCGAGAGTTGTACCAGCTGCAGATCCACAGTCCCGGCACCCCCACACACGTGTGCACAACAGGAGGAGCAGTGCTGAGTTGATTAGGGCCTGGACAGGTGGGTGCAAATCAGCATCAGCTGAACAGCATTGCACATGGCCTGCTGATGCTGGGGATCACCATGATAGTAGGCCCTTGTCTAGCACTGCTGTCACAAACAGGCACACTCGTTGGAAGCAGCCCTAGTAGTCCACCTGTGCTGGGGGGGTTCACATAGGCTGGGATGGGACAGGTATGTGTAGTCTACCAATCAGGGGGCCACTACAAATGGGTGTGGCCCTGCTAAGTCCAGTGTCCCATCAGGAGTCACTGGAGGTGGATTGCCAGATGACAGGAAGCCTTTGCAGTACGTCAAAAGCCAAAAGGGTGTATTCCTGCTGCAGCATGCTGGGTTCCTCTATAGGAAGGAGTGGGCTCTGCATGAAAAGCAGCACTGGAAGTGCATGGACTGTGACCGCTCACATTGCCCAGCCCATGCCCACACTGTTGCTGAGGAGGTTGTGTATGAGAGGGGTACACATGACCATGTTACAGATGCCACTGACTTGGCTGCTCAGTGCATGATTGCCGCAGTGAAGGACTGTGCCCATACCAGCTCTGAGACCTGCTGAAAGGTGGTGACTGCCTGCACCAGGGGCATCCCCATGGCTGTGAGTGGGATGTTGCCTGCCCTACCTCTACTGAAGTGGACTTTAGCCAGGGCCAGGACAGCGGCCTGATGTTCACCACCCATGCCCATGTCACTGATGGACCTGGTCATCCCACAGGAATACACCACCACAGAGGAAGGGGAACTGTTCCTGCAATATGACAGTGGCCCAGGGGAGAGCAGGTGCATGCTGTTTACCACAAGACCAACACTAGTGCAGCTGCAGTTGTGTGCCAACCTTTTTGCCGATGGCATGTTTAGGGTCATGACCCCACTCTTCACTCAGCTGTACACCATCCATGGCATGGTGGGCAACACTATCTTCCCCCGCCATGTACATTCTGATGAGTGGGTGCACCTGTGCCACATACACCAGTGCCCTCCAACAGCTGAAGGCCCTGTGCCCCGGCCTGGACCCATGGTGCCTAATCATGGACTTTGAGCAGGGCACTATGAAGGCCTTCACCACTGTGTTCCTCAGATGCCAACTGTGTGGTTGCCTGTATCATTTCACCCAGGCCATGTGGAGGAAGGCACAGCAGTTAGAGGGCCTGGCAGCACTGTATACCATGGATCCTGATTTTGCCCTTCATGTGAGGCTGCTGATGGTGCTGGCATTCATGCCCATGGATAAGGTTGTGGTGGCCTTCGAGGGGGTGTGGGCCATGGACTATTACAAGGACCATGGGGACATGCTAATCCCCCCTCCTCGACTACTTTGAGGACACATGGATCAGCAGACCTGTCAGTTGGTCCAGTAGGTGGCATCCATTGTTCGCTGCGCATTACTGGAACATCTATGAGGCAACAAGGGATGACATGCCCCATACAAACAATGCCGTTGAGGCATGGCACTGCAGCTTTTCTACATGGAATGGCATATCTCACCCCAACATCTGGAGATTTATTAGTGCCCTGACTGCAGAGCAGTGCCTTACAGACATGAAGCTAGTGCAACACACTGCAGGCAGCACTGTGCAGTGTGCCAAGTGCAAATACAAAGATGCTGGCAGATGCATCTCTGCAACTGTGGCCACCTATGAGTCTCGTATGACATCCGAATACCTGAGGGGCATTGCATTTAATCTCAGCTTCCAGGTCTAAATGGACTTATTGATTGGTGGGGCACATGTTTTCTGGGGGGGTGCTTCTGGGCTGTGCTGTGTGCTACTTCACTCTGTAAGTGCCACCTGTGTGTCAGTAAAGTTCACATCTATCACTATACTGCCTGTCTCTTGCCTCTCTGTTCTCAGTGCCTTTGAGTTGTCTGGGTCACGCTGTTCTGGACACACAGCATTATGTGTATTGGCTGTTTTTGTTAGAGCTGTTTTGCCGGTACTGTTATTGTAGGAGCTGTTTTTGTTTTAGACATTATGATCCCGTGCCACACCAGGATAGTAGAAGGATTGAACAGTCTCAAGTAAAGTGCCATCTGCAAAAGAGAATTGAATGGAGCTCTGGCATTTTTTAAGCTTGGGGGGAGAGACAAATATCATAGCTTGTGTTTTCTGAACATTCAGGAGCATTTTGTTCTGGAGCAACCATGTGTGCACCGCAGGAAGGTCACGTGAGAGCATATGATTGATCTTACCAGTGTCAGTAGAGCATGCAACAAGAGCAAGGTCATCTGCATCAGGCATGGGTTTGCTGAACTTCAGAATCTCAGGTAGGCTGTTGATATATAGAGAAAAGAGGAGAGGTCTCAAAATGGAGCCCAGAGGAACCCCAACTACTGATGCTGTGGGGGTAAAGAGAGACTTATAGTGAAGCATGCCAGGATGAAGTGCAGTGTCACATGTTTACTGCATGACAAAAGGGATTAACTCCCATTAAAAATGCATTGCTTGCTGCAGTAACTCTACTGCAGAATTCAGCAGTGCTGCACTTCATCTTGTTAGGTTTCACTGTACCTAGCTTGACCACTTGCTGTCTATTTTGGAGGTAAGTACAAAAGCAATTTAGGGCTGAGGGCCCCAGACCAAGATCTTTCAGTTTGTTGACCGGCAAAGTACGGTCTACAAGGTCAAAGGCCTTGGTTAAATCAGTGAATACTGTTCCAGCCAGCTCACCCCATCCACGGCAGTAGTTAAGTGGCTGGTCAAGGTGAGCAGGGAAGATGCTATTGTGTTTCCTTTCCTGAAACTGTGTTGATGCAGGGACAGCATGTTGTGACTAGGAACATAGTCAGTGAGCTGGGCAGCAATCATTTTTTTGAAGAATTTTATTGAGCATGGGTAAAATAGAAACTGGTCTACAATTGTTAAGGATTTTTGGGTCCTTTTTTTGAACATGGGGACAATGTGGGATACCTTCCAAGTCGATGGCACAGCCTCACAAGATCATCAGGTTGAATAGTCTAGTTACCACTGGGGCAAGTTCCACTGCAGCAAGACAGAGCAGCTTAGGTTTAAACTCATCTGGGCCAGCTGATTTGGTTACAGGGATACGTCTCAGCGGGAAGAGGACATCAAACACCTTGATCACTTTGAGATGGAAGGGGGGGCGTGATGATCCTATCATTGTCTGGGGAGATGTGCTTGTCAACAGGGTTAGATTTGGTTAGCAGAACGGAATCTGTGAAAGCTGATAGGTCACTGAAGTGTACATTGAACATTTTGGCAATTGTGGAGGGATTATTACAGTTTGTGCCATTTATATCCATGTCTGGGGATTGAGGGGGTGTTGCTTTGGCCTAGTAGTAATTTTATATGTTTCCAGAAATGTTGAGGGGTTCCAAAGGAGGAGGCAAAGAGATTTTTGTAGTATGTGCTCTTTTTCTGTTTTATGGCTTTCTTACGAGGCCTAAATATATTCCAATCAAAGGTGCTACCAGATAAATTAAAGGTCCTCTATTGTTTTTCACAGTCTTTCAACAAAGCAAACAAGTTACAATCTAGCCATGTGATGGCAAAGCCCCTATTCCTTCTGGTGGTAACTGGTAAGGGCCTATCCTACAGATTCTGAAAGGTCTTAGTAAAATTGCTGCATCATTGATGCTGTCAGTGGTCCAGAGGTAGAACCAATCAGTACATGCAAGGTCAGCCATGAAAGCAACAGGATCAAACTTAGTGAAATCCCAAAACCTAACTAACCTAGGAGGGGGAAATGGGACTTTGGCCCTCCAGAGGCAATAGATAGGAGATTGGTCACTGATCGAGTCTGGGAAGATGCCAGAGAGGTGGATTCTGTCTGTCCTAGGTGTTAAGATGTAGTCCAATAGGGTAGCCTTTCTCCGGACTTTAGAGAGCCTGGTGGGCCCCTCAATAAGCATACTCAGGTGATGCTCTACTAGAGTCTTATTAGCACAGAGCCAATCTATATTGAAATCACCCAGGATGATGAACTCATTACCCTTGACTTAGGCTCCCACATTGTCAACTAGTCTAGCGAGGTTTTTGATACCATCACTGGGGGACTATATACACAGAAAATGTGTACTTTCTTGATGTTACCTAAGGTAATGGCAATGTGGCAGTACTCCAGGGTAGTATCAAGGGTGGCATGAGGTGGTCCTGAACATAAAACAGGGTACCACCCACCCCCTTTTGGGCCATTATCTGTCCTGCTCAAGGCAGATATAGCTGGGTAATGCACATATGTTATCAGGGATGTTGGGTTTGAGCCATGTCTCAGAGATCCTCAATATATCAGGTTGATATTGTGGAGACCATGCAAGCAGGTCATTTGGTTCATTCATGCAAGGAGTTACACCTTGAAAAAGCTTTTGATTTTGGCATAAACATGGGTGGCAGCAAGAGGTGCTGCTGCTGCTTTAACTTTTTTATTTTAATAAAAGATTGATCCTTTTCCAAGAGTTACTAGAGTGTGGATGTCCTTTACTCAGCCTAGCTTGGTGATCTACAGGTAAGGGGCAACAGGGGCAAGGGGCAACAGACTTCTAGGAAAACATATAGTGAACTTACAGGGTCAAATGGGCAGGCTGAGTGGGCCATAGGCCCTTATCTGTCGACACTGTTTATGTATCTATGTATCTGCATCTTGATGTGAAAATACACTGTGTGGCTCCTGATGCATGTTTTAATTCTACCTGTTAGCAATAATGGAGTGAATCAAACATGGTGAGCATAAAACAGAGGACTGTCCTTGATTTTATGAAGTAAGCATGGCAGCTTTTAATGGACATTCTAACAGTGTCACCCCAAATTTAGTAAATAATGAACCCGGTAACTTTGTGAAGTCCTTATTTTATAAGGAGGGCAAGATGAATCCTTTGTTGAATCCAGCTAATATTCACAATAGTACTAATGCACAAAACAATGCATGAACTGAAACAATGGAGCAAACAGCTTTGAACATAAAATATTCTTTTGTTCAATTAGAGAGAACAGCTGTACAGACCAGAGCATTACACTGGCAGCATGTCACAATGGAGGCTTACTTGTATGTAAACTGTGTACCAAGAGATCTTAGAGTTACAAAACAACCAACTTTTGGTAAGGACAGAGACATTTTTTTAGCTAATTGGCAGCAACATTGTTTGGAGTCATCAGCTGGATTCATTAAGTTGATATTAAGAGACGGCATTGAAATTGAGAAAGAAGTTAAAGCTTTAATTATGCAAAAGGAGGAACAGTCCAAGAGATTTCAGACCTGGGTGAATACCCTGAGTATAGAAAGCAGTTAATGGAAATGATTGCTACTTATGATCAACATTTAAAGAAGGTTAAGTCCAAGAAGCTTGAAAGAGATAGGGTAGATTATTTAAAAGATTGTTAGGGCGGCAGCAAGGAGGGGGAGCTGGATATCATTGTCCATCTGGGGACAAATGACCTGGCTAGGGATGAGGTAGGGATAGGGAGAGTGCAGAGAGGAGTTCAAGGAGCTGGGGAGGGGCCTTGGACAGATAGCAAGCTCCGCACCCTTCTCAGAGGTGCTGTCTTGTCCAAGGCAATGGGGAGGCTAGGAATATCTGCACCAGGGACTTAAATACATGGCTGAGGAATTGGTGAAGAGAGAAGAGTTTCAGTTTCATTGAGGACTGGAGACCCACTTGGAGGGATGTGGTCCTGTACAAGGGTGTTGGCCTGCATCCGTCCAGGGAGGGGACCAATGTCCTTAGTGAGCGGTTTAAATGTTTCATTGGCAAACATTTAAACTAGCCAAGGTGGGGGTGGCAGAAGGGAGCAGGGAGAATCAAACTGCCCACCCCCACAGGTTAATGCAGTCAGCACAGAGTACCCTAATGTTGGGAAATTGCCAATAGTAACTAAACTAGGAAAAGATAGAATGGCAGAAAAAAGAAGAGAAGGGATTAAAGGCAGGAGGGTAATGAGTGTAGGCAGGAGGATAAAATGGGGGATGACAGGAGGGGAATGAACAAAATATGGAAAACCATGTGTGCGAATGCTCGTAGCCTGGGAAACAAAATCCCAGACCTGGTGGCCTTGATGGAAGAGGCTGACTTGAATATTGTCACTATTACCTAGACATGGTATCATGGGAACCATGACTGGGATGTAGCTATATCAGTTTATACTCTATTTAGGAAAGACAGGGAGAGTAAAAATGGAAGAGGGGTAGCACTTTACATCAGGGAGAGTACAAAAACAAATTAGTTACAGTGATTGCAGGGGGAGGTGGAGGCCCTCTGGGTCACTCAAGAGATGGGTAATGGCACATTAATTCACATGGGTGTGATCTACAGACCTTCAGCAGAAGGGAAAGAGATGGACAAGCTTCTAGTGGAAGCCATCCATTAAATGGTGACTAAAGGGGAAGTGCTACTTGTAGGTGACTTTAGTCTGCCAGATGCTGATTGCAGCATCCCAGCCACAGCCTTAAGTAGGAGCAGGGACATACTGGATGCCCTGCAAGAGGCAAGCCTCAGGCAGCTAGTGCTAGAGGACACCCATGAGGGTGTGATTTTTGACCTGGTACTTACCAACAGGGCTAGAATTGCAGATGTCATGGGGGGGGGACCTGGGGTCCAGTGATCATTGCATGGTGTTGTTCAAAATGAGTGCAGTGGCAGAGTCAAGCCACATGAAAGTGAGGGTCCTGGACTTCAGGAGGGCAGACTTTGCAAAGTTTAGGGTATGTCTCAGGAAGGCTGTAGCAGGGAGGGAGGACCTGGGGAAGTTGAGCAACAGTGGGCCCATAGTGGAGGCAAAATACCTTTGCATTAGGCAAAAAAACAAAGGTAAGAGAGAAAGAAAACCACTGTGGTTCTCATGGGAAGTGGAGGGAAGGTAAGAGCAAAAATGTTGGCTTTCAGGAAGTACAAAGAAACACAGAAGAAGGAGGACAGAGCAGTGTATCTGGACAAGTGGAGGGAGGCAAGAGAAGGCAGTCAGGAGCGCAAAAGCTCAGATTAAAAAATAGCCCAGTAAAGAAGGGTGACAAGACATTTTGTACTGTAGGTACATTAATGAAAGGAGGAAGACAAGGGGTGGGATTGTAAGGCTGAAGGGGGAAGACGGAGAGTGTGTGGAAGAGGACTGGGAAAAAGCATCAGTCCTGAACAAACATTTTTGTTCAATGTTTACAGAAGAGGGGGAAGGTGAAGGACCATAATTAAGTGGCAGGAGCAATAAGGGCAAGAAGACTTGGTTTGCTGGCCAAGGCACCTAGCTTCACCTGAGCTCTTTCCTTCCAAGACTGCTTGAAAGGCAGAGTAGAGAACCTTACCAGAGCAAGGGAAAAGGATTAAGACTTCTTTTGGCTAAGCAGATTTACTGTGTGGTGTTGTTTTTATTTTTTACTCACAGGGATTGCTACTGTTTGTTGCTAACATTTCATTGCTTTATTTTTCTCTGATTCAAATTGTTGTTGCTGGTATACCTTCTTCTGCATTATTACAAGGTGTGCCTACAGGTGTGTGCTAACAGATTACTGCTGTAATCTTCTGATTCAAATTGTCTTTTGCAAGGTATATCTTCTCTTACTGCTTTATTTTTCTCTGTAGCAAAGTGTTTCTTACAGGGTATATCTTCTCTGAAATTATTACAGGTGGAGCTTACATTTGTGTGACTTTTTTATCATTGGGCTAAGCAAAATTACTGTTTGACACTGTTTTATTTTATTCTTGTTTTTTTTTTGTTGAAAAGGTTTGTTGTCTCAGAGGTGTTTCAGTCTCCTTCTCACATTGAAGGAGCTAATTGCTTTCCTCCCACAGCTCTTCCAAAGGATTAAGTGTGTATGTGAGGGGTGGAGCTGGAAAACTGTCAGAAATTTCCAACAGAAAGAAGGGTTAAAAGGTCAGGTTAGCTGATATCTTGGAGGTAGAAGAGTTGGTTTGCTGGCCAAGGCACCTAGCTTCACCTGAGCTCTTTCCTTCCAAGACTGCTTGAAAGGCAGAGTAGAGAACCTTACCAGAGCAAGGGAAAAGGATTAAGACTTCTTTTGGCTAAGCAGATTTACTGTGTGGTGTTGTTTTTATTTTTTACTCACAGGGATTGCTACTGTTTGTTGCTAACATTTCATTGCTTTATTTTTCTCTGTAGCAAAGTGTTTCTTACAGCGTATATCTTCTCTGAAATTATTACAGGTGGTGCTTTATAGGTTTTACAGTTTTATCTAACATTAGGATAAGCTTTCAGGGTTACTGCATTTGTTGTTGACTGATTGTTTCTGCTCTTACCTCCTTGTTCTTTCGTCCGTGGTTCTGCTTTTTCGGCAGGGGAAGGGCCCAGCCACCCACCCCATCCCCAACCACCCCACACTACACTCCTTTATAGAGTACCACAGTTGTGACACTTCCTGTGGCAGAGCAGGAAGGGTGGATCAGTGGGGCATCCACAAGGTGAGCTCATTTACAGGGCATTAGTAATTTAACTTGTTATAACAAGTTAAACAAAACAAAACACAATCAAACCATTACTTGCATTTTTTTCCTTCTAATTACTCTGACTAGGTTATAAACCCAGCAACTTATCTGGAATGGATATCATTAACTGCAGGTACTGTGGAACAATTTTCAGAATGACAATCTTACAGGATTTAGGACACTGTCCTACATGCTGGGCCATTGGAGATCTTAGGGCTCAGCTCCGGGCAGCATGGGCAGAGATTGCACATCTCAAATTTCATATTCAAGAGGAAATACATTATAAGAACCACCCGCCATTTCCCCAGCATCCAACAGAAAACCTCGACCGCAGAGGTAGTTGGACCAGGAGGTTGGCAGGTGGTTAGGAGGGCAAATCAGTGTCCCATCACTCTCTGCTCTCCAACATATTACCTCCAAAACCATATAAACACTACAAACAGGTATCTGCCTCTATCTCTGAAATCAAACAAAGAGGCAGAAGACACTGCAGAGCAGGACACTGCAGCACAGGAGCTAGCACAACAAAACTCACCCAAATCAGGAACCAAAACAAAAAGCAAAAGGAAATCAAAAACTTGATCATAGGAGACTCATGATTCAGGAGTTGATACCCATCTCCAGCCAGGGTAATGGTCAGATGTCTCCCAGTACATCAGCATGGAGAGACACTGACCGCATTGTTAAAATTGTTCACAAAGCAGGAGAAAACATTGATGTCCTAGTACACATAGGGACTAATGATCTCGCCAGCTGGTCAGTTGTGGAGACCAAGGAACACCTGACCAGGCTGGGTGACAAACTATCATCCATTTCGTCCGGCATCTCCTTCTTTGAGATCCTGCCAGTCTGGGAGAGGGGGGCAGATGGATGGAAGGTCAGAGAAGGGGAGATAGGGGAGCTAAACACGTGGCTCAAGAGCTGGTGCCAGGAAAAAGGACACAGATTTGTAGGGAACTGGCAACAGTTCTGGGAGCGAAAGTTCTTTAAATTTGATGGACTGCATCTGACTAAGGAGGGAGTCAGTGCATTGGGGCAGAAGTTTGATGTCTTTGCAGAATATTTAAACTAGCAAATGGGGAGAGGGGTGCAGCACCCCATACGTCAAATGGGAAGAACAACCTTCCCCCCTCAGCTAGTGGTCAAACAGGGATTCAGCATGTTTGCAGTTCATTTGCATCACCAGGTAAGAAAAAAGGTTTGTCTCTCCATACGACGCACAGGGGTGATGCCAAACCTCACCCAACAACTAACACACTGAAATCTGGCCAATGGAAAATCATGTACACAAATGCTCACAGCCTGGGAAGTAAGATCCTAGACCTGCATGCAATAATGTCAGAGGCTAAACTGGACATAGTAGCAATTAGTGAGACATGGTTTACCAGTAACCACACTTGGGATACTTCAGTACCTGGCTATGTATTGTTCAGAAGAGACCAAGGTGCAAAAGGGGGGGAGAGGGCCTGTATGTCAATGAAAATATCAAAGCTACAGAAATTCAGAATACACATAAGGAGCCAGAAGAACTGTGGGTCACCCTGGAAACAGGAAATGGGACAGCTATAAGAACTGGGGTTGTCTACAGGCCCCAGACCAGGGGAGGACATAGACACATTACTGTTAGAAGATATACAAAACATGACAGCTAAAGGGAGGTTCTGATAATGGAGACTTCAACATGCCAGATACAGATTGGTCAACACCAGCAGGAACATCTGCCAGAACTAGACACATAGTGGATTCCCTGCAGGGGAAGGGCCTCAAACAACTGGTACAACAGCCCACAAGAGACAGGGCTATCCTAGATCTAGTACTGACTAACAGGGAAGGGATCACAGATCTCCAGGTAGAAGGTCACCTGGGGGCCAGTGACCATCACATGTTATGGTTCAATTTGGCTACTACATCTAAATCATCCCATTCCAAGGCAAAAATATGGGACTTCAGAGGAGCTGACTTTGATAAGATGGCCAACAGAGTTAAGCTAGCCCTGGCAAAAAGAAACACAGGTGAGGGGGCAGAGGCAAAGTGAGCAAGCATTTAGGATGCAATACTTGAAGCAACATCCCATTGTGTTAGACAGAAAAGGAAGTGCAAAAGAAGAAGGAAATCACTTTGGTTCTCAAATACAGTAGCAGAAAAGGTCAGAGCCAAAAGGTTGGCCTTCAGGAAATATAAGGGAACACAGTGGGATGAAGATATGGAGGCATACCAAACTGCCCTAAAGGAAGCAGGGAAGGCAGTAAGGCAGGCAAAGTCCCAAACTGAGGAAGCACTAGCACGAACAGTAAAAGAAGGTGACAAGACTTTCTATAGATACATTAGTGAAAGGAGAAAGTCCAGAGGGGGTATTGCTGCTTTAATGGAGAAAAGGGAGCATGTGGAGAGGAGGACTATGTAAAAGCATCTATCCTAAATAGATACTTTTGCTCAGTATTTACTGAAGAGAAGGTAGGGCAGGGCCCACAGCTCAGCACCATGGACACAGGGGAGGGAGGTGAGCACTACTCCCTTCACAAAAGAAAGGTCCTACAAGAGCTTGCTAAGCTCAGGTGGATAAGGCAATGGGACCTGATGGCATACATCCCAGGGTACTTAAGGAGCTAAAGGTGGAACTAGCAGAGCCATTAGCAGAACTGTTTAGTGAGTCTCTGAACACAGGCGAGGTCCCAGAAGACTGGAGAAGGGCTCATGTGATCCCGGTCCACAAGAGTGGTAGCAGGGAGAAGGCAGGGAACTACAGACCAGTCAGTCTTACCTCAGTAGTGGGCAAGATTATGGAGGCACTCCTTAAGGAAAGGATAGTGCAACACCTGGAATCCATAGGGGCACAGGATCCAAGACAGCATGGGTTTACAAAGGAAGGTCCTGTCAAACTAATCTCATAGATTTCTTGACTGGGTAACCAGAGTGGTGGACCAAGGGGAGCAGTTGATGTCGCTACCTTGACTTCAGCAAAGCTTTTGACACTGTTCCACATAGAAGATTGATAAATAAGCTGGGTAGGCTCGGGTGGGTCAGAAGTTGGTCAACTGGGTGGCAAACTGGTTGGCGGCAGAAAACAGAGTGGTGGTAAATGGTATACAGTCAGAAGAGATGCAAGTCACAAGTGGGTACTCAGGGATCAGTCCTGGGGCCAGTCCTCTTCAACATCTTCATTAGTGACCTTGCAGATGGACTAGAGGGTAAGGTTTGTCTGTTTGCAGATGACACCAAGATCTGCAACAGAGTAGATGATCCAGATGGGGTGGGCAGAATGAGAAGAGATCTGGATAAACTAGCAAAATGGTCTGAAGAGTGGCAACTGGGATTTAATGCAAAGAAGTGCAAGATCATGCACATAGGGAAGAGAAACCCTGAAGCCACCTATGGGCTGGGAGGGGAGTTGCTAGCAGTCACAAAGGAAGAAAGAGACTATCATCATCATCACTGATGACCTGAAATCATCCAAGCAGACCTCTAAAGCAGTAGGTAAGGCTAGGGGGTGTTAGGGTGTATTAGTAGGGTATCACAAGTCGAAGAGGGAGGTAATAATCCTCTTTACAAGACACTGGTTAGGCCCCATCTGAGTACTGTGTGCAGTATTGGAGGCCACACCTTCATAAGGACATTAACCAAATTGAGGCAGTCCAGAGAAGGGCAACCAAAATGGTGCAAGGACTGCATCAAGACATATGAGGACAGATTAACAGAGCTCAATATGTATACCCTTGAGCAAAGGAGGGAGAAAGGTGATATGATCGAGGCATTCAAACACCTTAAGGGCATTAACAAGGTGAAAGAGTCTAACATGTTTAAATATAAGAAAAATAGCAGGACAAGAGGACACAGCATGAGATTAGAGGGGGGCCGATTAAGGGGGAATGTGAGGAAATTATTTTTCACAGAAAGGGTGGTGGATGCATGGAATGGCCTACCTCAAGAAGTGGTGGCTATGAATACAGTTCAGGGCTTCAAACAGGCATGGGATAGGCATAAGGGAGCAATACAAATGAGTACGAATAGATAGGCCACTGAGAAAGCAAAGGCCGATGGCACATTTATAAGGTAGAAAAAGAAATGGGCAGACTGGATGGGCCTTGTGGTCCTTATCTGTCTCAACTTCTATGTTTCTATGTAGGTGGACAGCAGTCCTTTTATGGAGGACAGAGTTCTAAAGAAACTTGCAAAATTGAAAGTGGAAAAAGCAATGGGTCCAGATGGGATACATCCCAGAATTTTAAAAGAGCTTAGGGAGATGCTGGCAGCACCATCAATGAATCGCTGAAAACAGGAGTAGTTCCAGAGGACTGGAGGAGAGCAGATGTAGCCCCTCTACACAAAAGTGGGAGCAGGGAGGAGGCTGGAAACAATAGACCCAGCAGCCTGACCTCGGTGGTGGGGAAAATAATGGAATCACTGCTAAAAGAAAGGATTGTGGAACATCTCAAATCCAGTGGAGCACAGGATCTGAGGCAGCATGGATTCACAGTAGGAAGGTCATGTCAAACAAATCTGATAGATTTCTTTGACTAGCTGATGAGGGAAGTGGATCGGGGGGAGTGGTGGATGTGGCCTACCTGGATTTCAGCAAGGCCTTCAACACCATTCCACATAACAGGATTGTAAACAAGTTTGGCAGCCTGTGAATGGGCACCAAGGTGGTAAACCAGGTTAGAAACTGGTTGAGGGATAGAATACAGAGGGTGGTGGTAAATGGAGCTCAGTCTGAGGAAAGGAGGGTAACTAGTGCAGTGCTGCAAGGGTCAATTTTGGGACCAGTCCTATTCAATGTCTTCATAAGTTACATTGCAGAGGGTCTGGAAGGAAAGGTACACCTCTTTGCAGATGACGCTAAGATTTACGTTAGGGTAGTCACTCTGGGAGGGGTGGAAATAAATGAGGAGGGACCTAGGTAAACTAGAGGAATGGTCAAGAGTGTGGCAGCTAAAATTCAATGCATAAAAGTGCATAACCATGCATCTGGAGCACAGAAACCCAGGGGAGGCTTACATGACGGGGGAGAGATACTGACGGACACCAAACAGGAAAGGGATCTGGAGGTAATCATATCAGATGATCTAAAGGTGGCCAAACAATGTGCCACAGCTGTGGGGATAGCCAGTGGGATACTGGGGTGCATAGAGAGAGATATCACCAACAGAAGAAAGGAGGTGGTGATGCCTCTGTATAAATCATTAGTGGGACCTCATCTGGAGTACTGTGTTCAGTTTAGGATGCCACATCTTTGTAAAGACATAGACAGGGTAGAGGCAGTTCAGAGAAGGGCAACAAAAATGGTGCAGGGCCTGCACCAAAAGTCATACGAGGAGAGATTGGAGGACCTCAATTTGTATACCCTGGTGGAAAGAAGAGGAGAGAAAGGGTGGCTATCATAGAGACCTTCAAATAGTTCAAGGGCATAAATAATGCACAGGAGGGTAGCATCTTTCAGAAAAAGAGACATTTTAGAAGAAGGGGTCATGACATTAGGCTGGAAGGGCATAGACTATGGGCTAACGTGAGGAGATATTTCTTGATAGAAAGGGTGGTAGATGCATGGAACAGCCTCCCAGGGAGGTGGTGGGGGCTACTTCAGTAGGGGAATTCAGAAATACAGTACATGGGATAGTCATAGGGGAACCCTAGCAATAGGTAGATGAACAAAGCTGGAGATCAAGAAGGGTCTGTGGTTTTTGCAATGGATAGGGAAAATGGGAAGACTGGGTGGGCCTCTCAGTCTTTATTTGCCATCAAATTCTCTGTTTCTATGAATATTTGATTAGAGTCAGAAAAATAAGAATTTAAAACCAAGATTAATTTTGAAGAAAACACCACGGCCCACGTATTCAAAAGAGATGTGCAACACAAGCTGGAGCAGTTGGGCTGTGTGGCACAGGCACTTGCATGATGCTGCCTGCCACTTTTGAATATGGGGCCCCACATTTACAATCCTAGCCAGCACAAGCACAAATATTGAATTACCAGCAGAAACATATACTAGTCGATCGGCTATGTGCACAGATATTGAATCCCCTTTTTTAGAATAGAGTCAGAACTGGATACCACCAAATCAGGATGCTCTGAGGTTGGAACAAGCTTAAGTACAGCCCAAACAACCCCAAGCCCTTCAATTACTGGAGCATCTGGTCAGACGCTGTCCTCAACTAATTCCACTAAGCACACATGAAGAGGTATGTGAAGAAGAGGATGACATTATAAACAGAAGTTGGCGGAGCAACTACTGCCAGCCCAGATACTGGGAGAGAGATTCCGGTGGAACAAGAGGGCCGAGGACAGAGGTATCAACAGAGGGACTACAGATGAAGAACTCACATATTGTGAATATCTTAGAATACAATTTAACTGACATTAAACATCAAGTGCTTGAAAAGGGCTTAAACTTCATTCCTACACAACATATAATAGACTTTGATACTATGATTGATTTAAAGCACTTTTATTAGAAAATTAAATTTGAGAGCATTATTTCAGAATGATGCAAATGAGATTGTTAATGTTGAAAATGTATCACCTAATGATAATAATGAGGACTTGACTGATCTTCCAGACTGCAGAAATTTTAAAAATAAATCCTCCTTCATACCCCATCAATCCAACTGTGGCTGTATTTGAGAAAGCCTGTGAATGGGATCTGTACAGGCTCTTTGATAATAAATCAACACCAAGATATGTGAACTGCACTACATAAGAATGGGTTGCTATTAAACCTTTAGAAGCGAACGCAGCAACTGCATTCAAGAAAGCTGACAAGGGGGGTGCAATTGTCATTATGGATTCTTGTACATATGTGACTGAAGTGAACAGGAAGTTGAGTGATGGCCACTTTTATAAACTTTTATTGTTTGATCCCACCCTGGAGTTTTAAAAGAAAATTGTTTTCTAAATGAATCTGTTTTGTTACACTTGATTTCACAATAAATGTTGCAATTTTTGATTGCAGACTACCCCATTAGGGCTACTATATAGTTTGCCCAAAATTCACAAGAATTTAAGAGACCCACCTGGTCAACCTATTGTCACCAGTACTGGATCCCTGACTGAATCTTTATCTCAGTTCATTGATGAACATATCAATGAATCAGCTTGTCATAGGCACCTGTGCATTAAAGACACTGGAGATATATTGCGGCAGTTACAAAATTGTAATGTGGAAACAGATTGGCTATTGGTAACATTGGACTTTAGTTCTTTATACACCAGCATTCCATATACAGATGGATTGGATGCTTTGAGACAAGCTTTATGTGAGTTTACAGACTGGCAACCCAGATGTATTGAATTTTTACTGACTATGGCTGAATTGGTGATGACATCAAATTACTTCACTTTCCAGGGTGGACATTATTTACAGATCAAAGGCACTGTTGTATGGGCAGCTTTTGCTCCCAATTATGCTAATGTCTACCTAGGAATGTGGGAATGTGATGTTGTTTTATTTAATGTCAACAATCCTTTTTTTGAATGTATCAAAATGCTCTAAAGATTTATTGATGATTTATTTTTAGTTTGGAATGATACAGAAGAGAAATTAATACAATTTGTACAGTATTTAGAAGAGAGTGATCCCAATCTTAAATTTTCTGTGATGTGCCATAGCCAGAAAGTGAATTTTTTAGATTTACAGATTTCATATAATTAAAGTGGGTTCAGTACAGACTTATATCATAATGAAATGGACAAAAATACATTTTAATAGTCATCACCCAAGGAGCCTAATACAAAATAACCCCAAGGGGTAATTTATAAGGCTGAAAAGGAATTGTACCAGTTGAGAATCTTATGAGGAGGGGGCCCATGAATTGAAGAAATACTTTTTGGACAGGGGTTATAATGAAGGGTATGTAAACAAGCCTCACAAACTGTAGCCACCAAAGAGAAAGCCCAACTATGGCAAGAAAATTACAAAAGGGATAGGGACAGAGGTGTTAATGATGGAACAACGGTATCCTTCATTACAACTTTTAGTACACAATCACATTTGTTACAAAAGATTATTTTTGAAAATTGTCACATTTTGGGCACTGAAATGAAATGTTGCAAAAAACAAACCACGTTTTATTTTTAGGAGAGGAAAAAGCATAGGTGACAGAATTACACACAGTTTATATAAGGAAAATTTACTGTATGGCAACTAATTGTTTACCTAAAGGAACTTCTAAATGTAGAAATTGTAAGTTTTGTGAACTTGTATCAGTGGGTGATGAGTTCTCCGTAGTCAATGTGGACACAGCCTTTAAGGCTCGTAGTTACTTTATATTGACTGCAACACTGTATCAGTAGTGTATTTAGCAACATGCATTTGTAATAGCTTTTATGTGGGGAAAACAAGTTGCAAATTTAAAACAAGAATTAGTGAACATCGCAGGAGCATTAGCAAAAAAGATTTAGAAAAAGCATTAGCAGCACATGAGGAATCCTCAATAGGGGAGCACAAATGTAAAATCTGTAGGCATTGAAAGAGTGGTTTTGGGTCACCAAGGTGGTGATATTGAAAAAGCTTTGCTACAGAGGAAAGCCTTTTGGCAGTTTAAACTAAGTGCCTGGGCAGCACCAGGATTGAATGACAACTTTCACTTACAACCTTATTTGTAAATATTGCCTGTTACATGCTTTCACCGTTTTTGTATATTTGACATTATATTTATTTTGTATATATTGTACATATGTATATTAATCGCGCTCTTAAAAATGTCATTTTTTTTTCCATTCCCCCACCACCTTTTTTCTGAACCATTGTTGGATATGTTAATCCCTTATCCAATCAGAATTATGATGTGTCACTTTAAGGATGGTATTTAACAGTGGGTTCATTCATGCAATGAGTTACCCCTTCAAAAAGTGCTTGGTTTTGACACAAAACATTAGCAGTGGCAGGAGTTGCTGCTGCTGTTTTAACTTTTTTATTTTAGTAAATGTTTTTTACTTTCCCAAGATTTACTGGAGTGTGGAAGCTCATGGTCTACTAGCTTGGTTACCCCCTGTTAGTATCCTGTGGCATCCAGACATCATTCCACATCATGCAGCTTTGTAGTGAACAATTTTGGTTGTCTAGACTGCCAGCTACAAAACAAGACCGTTTTGCCCCAGTATGCCTTGTGGAACTGATAGTTATGGGCTTTACAAATTGGGGTCTAGCTGGCAAGATGCTTCCTCCATCAGCCCAACATAGCGAAAGCATCATCTGATCTTGCTCAGATCTCTTTTATGCTACAACAAGTACTAAGAGGAACAGCTGATTTAAAACATACAGACTTCTAAATAACTTCCTTCCATCAGCCTCTGACTTGATGCAGCTGGATCTAGAACTGTCATGGCTGAATCTTGTCTGGATGATATGCAGAGAAACCTGAGAACAAGATCACAAATTTAAAAGAAAGTTAATGATTTAGAAATCTGGACCTGTTGAAACAACATCCATTTTGTTAGGTTCCCATAGGGAGCAGAAGGCCTTGACATTGTACAGTTCCTCCATCCTTTGATACCGAAGGTACACCTTGCCCCCTGAGAGGGAACAGGCTCATACCTCCCTGTCCCCCCTCCAAGCCTTGGCCCCATGAACTACCTTGGCCCATTCTGACCCATTTTGGTTGGTTCACATTTAAGAAGCACATTATACGCTTGGCTTGAGAAAGAGGTCCCCTCTCCTGGAGGGGGCATGTGATTCATTTCTACCTGGATTATTCAGTGGAATGCTCATTGCACCAGATGGAATACACCAGTGGCTGCAACAAACTGTCTGTCTTTGGCATCCCTTATTCCCTCCATTACCTGGTCCTCCTCAGAGTCACTCCTAATGGTGTGCTTCAGATATTTTCTTCCCCAGAGTCATGTGAGGCCTTTATCTGCTGCATTATGTTTGGCTGTGCTGACCTGGTGGCTTCCAGCAAGCCCAGCTCTGGGAACCATTAAGCCTTCCAGCCTTTGGAAGTGGCCACTTTAGATCCTCCTCCTTCTTCTCATGGGAGGCATTGCCCTCCTGACTCTCACACTGCCCTAGAGCTGTCTGATGCAGGAGGCTGGTACCTGCCAAAATGCAGTAGGGGCTGTTGGGGAAATTGCTATGACCCATTGAAAGACCTTTCATCATCCTTAGCCCATTCTATAAGCCATAGCAAAGAATTGGCCTCCCTGGCTTCACTGGATGTCATGGAGGGGATACCAGTAAATCCTAACCCTTTTGTTCTCTGCTGCCCTCATTGATTGATCTGGAATGTGCATCGGCATCAGGGAAAAGATCTTCTCTTCCTATTGGGTTTTTGCCACCTGTCACCACCTGGGTGACTGTGGCAACATCAGTACCAGTGCCTCAAGGGTGCTTCTTAGGCCCAGACTGAGACTAAGGGGTGGGGTTAACTAGTGGGGTACCACAGGGTTCAGTACTGAGTCCAGCCCTTATTAATGTCTTTATAAGTGACATTGCAGAGGGACTGGAAGGAAAAGTATGCCTCTTTGCAGACGACACAAAGATCTGCAACAGGGTTGATACAGAAGTGGGGGTGGAAAGGATGAGAAGGGACTTGGCAGGGTTGGAGGAATTGTCAAAACTATGGCAGCTTAGATTCAATGCAAAGAAGTGCAAAGTAATGCACTTGGGAAACAAAAACCTTGGGGGAAGAATACACAATGGGAATTAACAACAACAAAAATGGAAAGGGACCTGGGGTAGTCATATCAGATGACCTAAATGTAAGCAAGCAATGTGAGAAGGCAGTAAGGATGGCTGTGGGGATACTGGGATGTATAGGAAAAGGCATCACCAGTAGAAAACAGGAAGTTGTTATCCTTCTGTACAGACAGTTGGTGAGACACTATCTGGAGTACTGAGTGCAGTTCTGGAGACCCTATCTTCATAAGGACATCGACAGGATGGAGGCGGTCCAGAGGAGGGCAACTAAAATGGTGCAGGGTCTGCAACAGAAGCCATATGAAGAGAGACTAAAGAAGTTTAATATATATACCCTTGAGGAAGGGGGGGGGCATGGTAGAAACCTTCAAGTACCTCAAGGGTATCAACAATGTCCAGGAGGGTAGCATCTTTCAGAAAAAGAGATTTGCAAGAACAAGGGGACACAATTTGACAATAGAGGGGGACAGCTCAAGGGCAATGTGAAGAAGTATTTTTTCACAGAGAGGGTGGTGGACACATGGAACAGCCTTCCTGAGGAGGTCATGGGGTCAAAAACAGTGGGGGAATTCAAGAATGCATGGGACAGACATAAGGCAATTCTGGTGGGGGGTAGGAAGAAGTAGTCTGTTGGTTAACTAGGATCTACAGCTTATCCAATAGGTAGGGAAATCGGCAGACTAGGTGGGCCACGCAATCCTTACCTGCTGTCAAAGTTTATGTTTCTATGTAGACTCCCAAGTAAAACCTCTGATCCCTCTGCACCAACAGACTGCAGACTGAAGAGCACAAAATGGGACTGTTTAGCTTTCTGGCTCCATGTGCAACAGCAGCCCTGCTGGCTTCCCTGATCCTGATTTGTGGCCTCTACCCAAGCAGGTCAGTGTTATGGGGGAGGCCTGGCTTCCAGCTGTCTTGGGATGGTCACTCCCGGTCTACTTGTCAGCTTGTGCTTTTGTTGGGTAATCTGTATTTTCCAGGCCTGTTGACTTGGAGCTGGAGTTTTCTTCTATTTGACTTTGTCTGACTATATTGCCAACCCTCATGGTTCCTCTGTGATAGCAATTTCTTACTGGCGGTTTGTTTGTTTTGATACTTGTATTTCTCTTCTGGTAACTGTTTCTTCTTTTGGAGGTTTGGGTTTTGTTTGGGGCAGGGTGTACTGTTTAAATGATTTGTCTGGATCCCCTTGATGAGTATTGCCTCTTCTCATGTGCTGGGGTTCTGGGTTATGTGCCATGTCTGCAGGGGGATTTGTGCTTTTGTTTGGGGTCATCAGAGTGCTGTGATTACCATGTAACAGGGTGTCCCTGTTATAAATTATTAGTTCTGCAGTAAAAATGTGTAATCCCCCTTTCTATATTCTTTTCAGATGTTTCTATCATTTTTTTTCTTCCTCCTTTCTTTGCTAATTTTTGTGTCAGGGTGGCCAACCTGGCATATGTCTATAACCTTTACTCTCCCTTTAAATTCTACCTTCACCGTTGTTGCACATGCATAGTATCTCCTTTACAAAAGAGCCTTCTGGTGTCGATAAATAAATAAATGAAATGCTGGCACTTATAAGGTGCCCCCAGATTGTTTACGTAGTGCCTCAGTGCTAAAATGTAAGTGCCCATGTGAAATAAGTGTAGCGCTATGCACTTTGGAAGCTGGGGCCCCTTTAAGATTCACAGATAGGCTGTGATACAAGCCCAATGTTGGGCGATGTAAATAAAAAGAAAACCGCTTGTTGCGGTATTAAAGAAAAGCTCTTGTGAGCTTAAAAAGAAAAGGAAAGGCTGCTTTCTGCAGCGATCGGAACAGCAGCGCTGCCTCATACATTGGAGTAGGATTGCGCTCCGATGTACACTGAGGCGATGCCGCTGCCTGACAAAATCTTGAATCGAAGCAGGAAGCTTCAGTTAAAATTAAAAGTGATGCCAGGAGCAGTGAAAGTGTTAAGAAGCAAAAGCCCATAAAAGGCACTACGGGCAGAAAGGGAAAGCCCTGTAGTGTCCCCAGTAGAGTGTTGCTTCTTATTGTTCTTTGTACAAGCCCCAGAGCCAGAGTAACTGGGAGCTGTCAGGATAAGGCGAAAATGAAATGTTTAGCCGACGGCTGATATTTCAGCCATCGGGTTGTCTGGAAAAAGAACGTAGTCGTGTAAAGGGCTCCCAAAAGGAGTGCAGAACCCTGCTTGTATCAAGGCATGCAGTTCACACTTTTGTTTCCAATACAGAATGCCATTATCCCTTTTCTTGTGATCTAAATAACATGTGCTCCCGTATCAGGTCTCCTGGGCTGGCAGGGGAAGGCAGATAGGGAGCACTCCCCTCATTTGCCATTCCCCTGTCCAGGCTGGGTATTCCTGTATGAAAACAAATGCTAAAATGTTAACAAGCATTTGTCAATGCTGAATGTTGCTTGCTTATATGTGCTGTTTAGGTATTTGGAAACAAAAGTATCATGCCTAAGAACTGTCATCCCCCCAAGACATCCACTGTGTCTTTCTGTTCAGTATTCACAGCAGAGGAGGAGGGGAAAGGGCCACAGCAGTACAACAGTTGCAAAGGCATGAAGAGGTGGACAATAATCCATTCACAGGCAGAAGAATCCTGTAGGAGGTGGACAAAACGATGGGACCAGATGGCATACACCCAAGGATATTAAAAGAACTGTGAAGGGAGATAGTAGTACACTACCTCTGGCAGCCATGTTCACTGAGTCATTCAACACGGGGGAGGTACCAAGGGATTGGAGGAGGGCACATGTGGTCCCTTTATACAAATCCAGCAGTAGGGAGGAGGCAGGGAACTATAGGCCGGTCAGCCTCACCTCAGTAGTGGGGAAGATCATGGAGACATTGCTTAAAGAAAGGATAGTGGGGCATGTAGAAGCCATCGGAGCCCAGGAACATAGACAACATGGATTCACAGTGGGGAGGTCATGTCAGACAAATCTGGTTGATCTCTTGTGACCAAGGAAGTCAATCAGGGTGGGGAAGTGGACGACGCTAACCTTGATTTGACATATGGCAACTGCCCCATTTTGGCCCCCATCTTATGTTACAAGCTCTTATTCCCATGTTCTGTACCCTACTACAACTTTGAGGCCCCTAGTTACTCAAATTCCTGTCCCCCCCCCAACACTAGTCCCCCTATTGACCCCTTGCCGACCGGGTTAATTTAGTCTCAAATGTCATCCATTAGATACTGTATTACTGTAGCAATCCTAAAGTCTCCTAGTCCATTTTTTCACCCCTCAACTACCATAGTTTTAGTTCTCAGCTCTCATATAGTTTCACTTAGCCCAGTTAGAAATCCTATTGCACTCCAAATATCACTCAACTCACTTAGAGAAATAAACCGAACAGATAAATATGTATTATTACAGCAATCATAACAGTATAGCTCAGTACTTAGCTCAGTTAGAGAAATAAACAGAACAACTAAATCTGTATTATTACAGCAATCCTAAAAGTATCCAATCGTTGCTTTGTTTACACTCCAGAGACCCTGCTGTAATATAGGACCACAGAGGACCCTGGGTGGGTGTGCAACTCTAAAGTCCCGGCAGAGCTCCATTGAACTTGCTCACTCCCCTTCTCTCACTCACTCGTTCTATTTCTCCCGACACTGCAGGCTGCCCTTTTGTACTGGGCTCCTGCTTGCATTGGCACCTTTTTCTGCCCACAAAGAAATCTGCAGCAGTCCCGACAGAGCTCTGTTGAGCTCGCTCACTCCCCTTCTCTCATTTGCTCATTCTATTTCTTCCGAAGATGCAGGCTGCCCTTTTGTACTGAGGTCCTGCTTGCATTGGCGCCTTTTTCTGCCCACATGAAGTTCACAGCTGTACTGATAGAGCCCCGTTGAGGTCGCTCACTCCCCCTTCTCTCACTCGCTCAGTGTTTCTCCTGGCACTTCAGGCTGCCCTCCTGTACTGGGCTCCAGTCTGCGTTGGCGCCTTTTTCTGCCCATAAAGAAATCCTCAGCAGTCCCGACAGAGCTCCGCTGAGCTCGCTTACTCCCCTTCTCTCACTCATTCATTCCATTTCTCCCAGCACTGCAGGCTGCCCTTTTGTACTGGGCTACTGCCTGCATTGGTGCCTTTTTCTGCCCACAAGGAAATCCACAGCAGTCCCAATAGATCTCCGTTGAGCTCGCTCACTCCCCCTCTCTCACTTGCTCATTCTGTTTTTCCCGGTGCTGCAGGCTGCCCTTTTGTACTGGGCTCCTGCCTGCACTTGGCAGCTTTTTCTACCCACAAAGAAATCTGCAGCAGTCCTGACAGAGCTCAGCTGAGCTCAGTCACTCTCTCTCCCTCACTCGCTCGATCTTAATCTGTCCCAAACACTGACTTCTGAAAGAGACTGCGCTATTCTGCGCCAGAAGCACGAACACACATTTTGTACAGGATGTGAAAAATTACAGCTGTACTGTTCATAAGGAGGTGTGAAAAAATGCCAGTGTTGAAAATCTGGCATGAAAATATTACTCATTTGCAAAGTTACATGGATGCGTGGAAACTGCGCAATGCACGCTCCTAACACAGTCACTTTATGGACTTTCATCACAAAATTTTAAACATAGACATTTTAGGATCTCTGCTCATGAACAGTGTCACTGTGATTTTCTTAATGTGTCCTGAACACTGATTCCCCACAGCAACCACGCTATTCTGCGCCAGAAGTGCAAAAACACATTTCGGCCAGGATGTGAAAAATGACAGCTGTACTGTTCGTAAGGAGGTGCAGAAAAATTCCAATGTTGAAAATCTGGAGTGAAAATATTGCAGTTTCATGAAGTTATGAGCGCATGTAGGCAACCGCGCAACGACGCCAGAAACACTATTTGGGATTTTTCCACCAATTTGCAACATAGACTTTTTGAGAGCCCACCTCATGAACACTGGCACTGTCGTTTCATTAATCAGTCCCAAAAGGTTATTCCACGCAGTGACTTCGAAATCACCTTTCGGGACCGAATAGCACCATGACTGGCTGAATTCATGAGGAGGGATCCCAATAACCCCATGTTGAAAATTTGTGCGAAAATTCCCAAAAGTGCCTGAGATATGCAGCAAAGATTAAAAAACCCTATTTATGCTATGATACAGCTTACTGGTATTTCTTCAGTTCGCGGTCGGCTTTGAAGAGTGCAGACGTGTTCTTGGTCCACCGAAGATCATTGCGCTGGGCTCTGGAGGTAAGTATGGGGTATGGGGAGGTGTGGGGTGACAGGGTGCACAGAGGAAGGGTGCAGGTTGGGGGCGGGGCCACGGACTCAATGAGGGATCGTTTTCTTGTTTACAGGGTTAAAAAAAAACATTGCAGGACTGTTTTTTTATTTCAGGGACATTTTACATGCTGGGGTGGGCTCCTAGCATGCCACCTGACTGGTTTGGGGGGCTGTAGCTGGTGAGGGATTGGGCACCCCCTTGGCACATACCGAGGGGTGGGAGAGCCGAGCGGGATTGGGCACCCCCCTTGGCAGACAAAACATTGGGGGGGAAGACATTATGCCAACATGGAGTGGGCGCCACCATCTGCAACTTCAACAGGGAAGGGGAGACTAAAGCCGATGGGGATTGGGCACCCCGTCAGCAAAGAAAGAGGGGGGGCATGATGCCGAGGGGGATTGGACACCCCCTCGGCATACAGCAGAAACTTTGGGGTGGGGACATATGCTGATGGGGACTGGACTCCCCTTCGGCAAACTGGGTCAGGGGCATGCAAGGTACTGCCCTGCAATGTCGGGTCACTCCCTCATTGCCGTGGAATGGCTGATGCTGCAAAGATGAGGCGACCCCTGATTGCAGCGGCTAAAATGTTTCAAGGTGGTGGCACGCTGGCTGAACTAGTGTCAGCAGCAGCGTGCCATCCCATTGGGGAAAGCAGGCCAAGCCTCAAAAGGCAGGGGGGGCATTGACCACAACAGTGCCACACCTCCACAACCTGCTTCTGTACCAAGCTGCTGCAACATGTTTCTTGCGCATGTGCGCAAGCAACATAAAAATAAATTTATTTTTCTTCACCTGAATTCTTGCTATTATGGGGAAGTTCCTACTATAGGACTTGCAGGCAGCAGCCCCTGTAGTGACTGCTCTTGAAGGGATCAGGAAGGATGATGTCACTACAAGTGGGAGGAGTTAAACTCCAACAAGAGGTATAATCCCTGATTAGTGGTTTTAGATACTCTAAATCTGCTTTTTGAACGTATTCACAAAAGGGAATATAAGATGAATACCTGTCTGTCCTGGTGTTATAAACAGTATCCAAAATATCTCTAAATAGTACCTAGACTTGGTCTTTTTAGGTTAAAAAGGACATCACCTGACTGTGATGTCACCCTGGGATTCCTATAAAACCTGCCACCAGGGGGCTAAGAAAGTTAGAGTGGGTCAGTATCTTCTGACCACAGAGAGTGAAGGAGCTAGTGTGAGAGCTTACGCACTGTATTGTTGGATATTGAATATACAGAAGAAAGATAGGAGTCTCAAGAATAATTATTTCTGATGTGTTAAAATGGTGTGATGGACTAACACCCACAATTTTCTTTCTGTAAATATATGTATTTTTTTGGAGATCTTGCAAAGTTTTTGCAAATAAAATGATAAACACAATTTTATTTTTTATGCACTAAAATTACTGTCTGGTGTCTGTCATTTATCCCACACCTTCTACACACCATTATTAGTGTTTTATTGTAACTTCCCTCCTGCATACATCCTGTGTCAGAACCCCACTTTATTTTCATGTTGCAGGCAGTGCTGTCCCTTGTAGTTGAGGGACACCAAATTGTGAAGTAGCCCCTGACTTTCTCAAGCCTTATGAGGAGAGTGCCTCCATTTACCTGCCCCTACCTTCTCCTGTTGGGCACCCTGACTGGCTTTAGGCCATTTATGAAGAGGTGTGAATCCACTGGAATTCAATATCCCCCCAGGCCTGTCACAGTTCCAACTGTCCATGCAGCCTACATAGAGTCCTACCGTTCTCTCTGTCTACCTTATGGGGCCTGGCATTAGGTTGCCTCAGTACAGGGGTAACTCCACCTTTTAGGGTCCTTTTGTTTTCAACCACCAATGTATCATAAATGGCTCAAGGCACCTCACCTCCAACCAGAGCCCTGACCATGGGGTGGCTGATGGAAGCAGTCTTTGCCTCCTGCATGCTCACAATTTCCTTAACGCATGATACTGACCCTGGGACAGCTGGGGGTATAGTCCCCCATCTTGCTAGTCAGTGGCCCCTGTTGATCTGGACCTAATTATTATTTGGCAAATTTTAAGACTCAAGCCAGGCTGTGGGGTTATTGGGCATTATGGCTGGGCACTTCAGGATGGCAACATCCTCCCCCCTCTTTCTATTGACTAGTGGTAGTATCTGTATCCATTTTGATATCCAGTCTTCTTCCCATCTTTTTTCCCTAAACCCTGTTCCCATCTACTTCCCTCCATCCAGATTTATCTTGGGACCATGGGAGCTATCTACCCCCCACTGCTCGTTACAGAGCAGTTTTTTGCACTGGCTCTCCTCCCCACCCCACACAGTATATCAGCCAGAGGGTTTTTATATCTCTCCTTAGCAACTACGGGTACTGATGGGGATGTCTTCTAGGTTTGTATCCCTATGCTATCTGTGGACATCCCCAAGTGGTTTTCTGGCTGGCCTTGGGCTTCTTATCATGTCTGGCCCTAAAATCACTTCCACTCAGGTCTTCTGCAACTATTTTTGTTTTGCATACATCCTGTCATTGTGTTACAATATGTTGTGTATATAGTTTTTCTGGCTGTTTTGATATCTATGTTATTGCCAGTGCACTGATAAAAAAAGTACTTGCTCTGATGGACACCAATAGGTCTTAGTTCTGTGATTCTCTCCCTTGTAGAGTGCACTGAGTGCCAGAGGGCATGGCCCATCCCATGCCCTCTGGCTGTACCCCCCACTTTGGAATGGACCTGCCTCCATGCATTGAACTTTTGGCTGAATTATAGCCAACATAAACAATGTCTCCAGGAATGTGCAAAAGTTGAACTCATCTATTGAGTGGAAAATGGTCCTTGCCCATTTCAAATCCCTCTGAGCCTAGGTGGCTTTTTTGCAGGAGACAACGTCATTCTCAGAAGAGGCTTAAAAGCTATGCAGGGAATTGATGGGGTCAGAAGCTCACAACTGTGCTCTGTCCAACAGGGTGGCCTCCTTGAAGAAGAATCACATAGATTCCAAGTGCTATGGTGATTTTTTTGCTGTCTGGTTAATTTAATAAACTGCTTCTGTGCATACATCTTGGCAATCTGCCATGTATTTTTTACATACCACACGACATTAGTTGTTTGTTGTTGTAATTCAGGAATTGTTTCTTTACTGTTTCGTATCCCCTATATTATGAAAGAAAACCTTTTGAAGGGTGGTTTCATGATTTTTTTTATTCCACAGCATTGTTCTACAATGTTAATAAATAAGATACTATGGCTAAACAGGAGGATCATACATGCTGAGAGCAACATTAAAGTAGGAAAAAACAGAATCCTTTAACTGCAAAGCCCATGTAAACATACAAACATATGAACATACGAATGTGCCAGCAGAAACAGACCACCCAGCCTATCTAAGCCTGTTCGAGTGTGCAGCCAACACCCCTAGTTTGCAGCTGCCCCAACCCCCCTCCCTTTTATCATCCCACTGCTACCCCCCCACCCTCACTCTCCCATGTTCCCTGTCCCATGCCCTTTTGAAGCTGTTCACAGATTTATATAATACCACCCATTCTGGAAGGGCATTCCATTTTGCTACCACTCTCTGTGAAAATAGTGTCTCTCATCTCCTCCTAAATCTTCCCCTCAGTTCTTAGTCCATGCCCCAGTGACCCTCCCCCTCCTTAACTTAAAGACCCCATCTGCCCCATCCTTATTGATTCCTCTCCGATACTTGAATGTCTCTATCATGTCCCCCCTGTCCCTTCTATCCTCCAGGGTGTACATATTGAGGTCTCCCAGCCTGCTGTCATAGTATCTCCCCTCCATTCCAAATATCATCTTTGTGGCCCTCCTCTGCACCCCCTCCAGCAGCCTGATATCACGCTTTAGGTATGGCCTCCAAAACTGCACATAATACTCCAAGTGCGGCCTTACCAGCGATCTGTAGAGGGGCAAGATCATCTCACTTTGCCTGGATGATAACCTCCTTGCTATGCACCCCAGCATTTTGTTCGCTTTTGCAGCTGCTGTCCTGCACTGGGCAGTGTTGTTCATGGTCCCCATTTTCATTACCCCAAGGTCCTTCTCCTCCTCAGTGATCCCCAGCTTAACCCCCAGCCAGTATTCTCTCCTTGGGTTCTTCATGCCAAAGTGCATAACCTTACACTTCTTTGCATTGAACCCCAGTTGCCTCCTCTCTGACCACTCCTCTAGCTTGCTTAAGTCCCTCTGCAGCTGCTTCCACCCCTCCTCTCCTTCCACCACTGCTCTGATTTTGGTGCCATCAGCAAACAGACTTACCTTGCTCACCACCCCATGTCCAATGTCTGATATGAAGAGCCCAAACGATACTGGCCCCAACACAGAGCCCTGTGGCACCCCACTCATCACCGGCCTTGGATTTGAGAGGTCCCGTCTCACTACTATCTGCTGCAGCCTCCCACTCAGCCAACTTATAATCCAGTTTATCATTTTTGCCCCTACTCCTACACCAGTTAGCTTCCCCCCAAGCCGCCCATGAGGCACCAAATTGAAGGCCTTGCTGAAGTCCAAGTAAAGAACATCCACCGTATGACACATATCCAGTTCACCTGTCACTCAGTCATAATATTGTATTTGGTTGGTTTGACAAGACTCCCCTGAAACAAACCCATGCTGCCTTATATCCTGGAGGCCATTGTCCTCCAGGTATGACACCAGTCTGTCCTTTAGTATTGTTTCCATGAGTTTGCACACTATGGAGGCGAGACTTACCGGACGATAATTACCTGGTTCATCCCTTGGCCTACTCTTGTGTAATGGCACTACATGTGCCATCTTCCAGTCCAGTGGCACACATCCCAACTCCAGGAAGTGCTATACAGATCTGTCAGTGGCTTCACCAACCCCTCCGCCATCTCCCTCAGCACCCTGAGGTGGATACCATCCGGTCCTGGTGCCTTGTCTAACTTCAGTGCCCTCAGTCCCTCTAGGACTCTGCTTGCCTCAATTCTTCCATCTGTCGCCTCCTCTCCTCCTGTCCCCACCTCCCAGCCCATGCTGGTAGCAGTCACCTTTTCTCCTGTGAACACAGAACAAAAGTATTCATTCAGTGCTTCTGCCTGCTCCTCCCCCTTTTCCGTCCTCTCCCCACCCCTTTTTATCCTCACTATTGTTTCCTTGCACCTTCTTTTCTCCCTGATGTATCTGAAGAAGTCTTTCTCCCCCCCCATTAATTCCCTGTGCTAATCTCAGCTCCCTCTGGGCCTTGGCTTCTCTCACTTTTCTGGTCACCTCCCTGGATCATCTTGCATAATCCTCCCTGTCCACTTCCTTCCCTGTCCTCCTAAACCTCTGGTGAGCCACTCATTTTGCCCTCACCACCTCCACAACTTCGCTGTTCAACCAGCATGGTTTCCTTGCTCTGCTTCTCTTACTCTGTGCCTTGGTGCAGGCTTCTGTTGCCTCTTTAACCCCCCATTTAATAATATCCCATTTCAGCTCCACGTCCATCTCATGCCTTATGCCCTCCAGTTTCCCTTTCAGTACTTCCTGCATCCTCCCAAAGTCCACCCCCTTGAAGTTTACCACCCAGGTAATCGATTTCTCTGGCTACCCACACATCATGATATTAAACCTCACTGTTTAGTGATCGCTGTCAGATAGTGGGTTCTCTACCTTTATTTCCTTCACTGCCTCCCCATTCGACAATACTAGATCTAAGGTGTTCTTTAGCCTAGTGGGTACAGTAACCAACTGTGTCAGGAGACCCTCCTGGATCGCATCCAGGCGCACTTGTTCCCTAGCACTGGAGGTGACCAGAATGCTCCAGTCAACCCCCGGCAAGTTGAAATCCCCCACGATGACCACCTTTCCTTTTCTACATACCTTTTTGATTTGTCCCGCTAGCTCCCTGTCAAGCTCCACAGACTGGGATGGTGGCCTGTATACCACTCCAAACCTTAGTTTCCTACCCCTTGAGTCTAGGAGCTGCATCCAGATTGCCTCTGTTCTCCTTTCTTCTCCCTCATCCCTTGTGCATTTGATCCCGTCCCTCACATAGACTGCCACACACACCCCTTCGGTCCTTCCTGTATAATTTGTATCCTGGGATCACCAGATCCCAGTCCTGGTGCTCAGTTGCCCACGTTTCTGTGACAGCTGCAATATTCACCCTCCACACTGCTAAGAATGCCTGTAGCTCAGCAGATTTGTTTCCTAGGTTTCTTGCATTCAATGAGACCACCCTCCATAATGCCCCCTTCCTTTCACTAGCCTCCATCTCATCCCTTCTATAGACATTTTTTTTTTTTTTTAATTTAATATACTTTATTTGTTTGTTATTTGTACATAGTGATTAACAGGCTTACATTATCAATTAACAATGAACAGAACAGAAACTGTAAGCCTCTTGGTTAAATGTTATGATTATACTAATTATTACTACTACCCTTCTAGTTTCATGTCACTTACCCTCACCCCCCCTTCTCCTTGCACCTCAATAACATAAATTATGATCAAACATTTCAATTAGTCAAAACACAGGGTCAGCTTATTTGGTAGAATAAGAAGCTTGCTTTTATCCATATGGTCCTCCATTTCAAGGGAAACAGGGGGCTTGATAAGTATTCTTTCATAATTCAGAACTTAATGTTGGCTTAATGATATCAGAGTATATAGTTTCCCCTTTTTATCAAATATTAATGGGGAATGTCTGAGACTTGCAATCATTTTCTCTAATTTCAGATTAAAGAGGAGCTTGTTTAACCATTCAGAATGAGAAATAAGATGGGAATCCTTCCAGTGCTTTATTACAAGTCTTTTTACAGACAGAGAAATTAGTGACATAGCACATCTTCTGTCAAGGCTTAGAACTGAGGAATAATCTCCAATTATGCAGACTTCTGGAGTAAAGAGGTTTTCCAGTCCCAATAAAGTGTCAATTGTATTTCTAATTGTAAGCCAGAGAGGTGTTATTAGAGGGCATCCCCATAGCATGTGAAAGATGGTGCCCTGATTCTTACCACACCTAGTACATTTTGAGTCTATCAGTTTACCCATGGCAGCTAGTTTTCTTGGGGTATAATAAATATTGTGCAGTGTATAAAATTGCATAAGACAAAGTTTATCAATAAATGTATATAAATAGACTGCTTGCCATATTCTGTCCCAATTTAAGTCTAAATTTGGAAATTGTGCTTCCCAGTATGCAGATGTGCCTAAGATATCCTGGTGAATTGCAGGGTACAGTAGTGCTGTAATTTCTGACACTGCATGGGGACTCCAAGCCAAGGTGTTGAACGTGTTTAATAGCTCTGTTTGATTTATATTCCAAAGGCCTGTTCCAAATTTACTAATCAACAAATGTCTAATTTGATAGCCTTTGAAGACTTGGTTAAGTGGGAGATGTAAGAATAACAGTAAGGCAGAGGTGGATTTAAGTTTACCAGAGTCTAAGAGATCTATTATCTTAATTTCTTTATCAGGGGAGTCTTTTTTAGGTTCTAGATATTTACCATCTAACGTAAAATTTGGATTGAAGTATAAAAGTTGTGATGTATCCTTTACACTATTATAGTTAAGGGATTTACATAATTGGGTATGAACTTTCAATGACATATGAATTAGATAGTTTTTCAGGATGCTCTGGGCCATTTTAGGGGTAATAAATAAAAGACTAATTGGGGAAAAACCGGTGTGCTTAATCAATTGTCGTTCAATTTGTAGCCATGTAGGGAGATAGTGCTGATCTGCCCCATCATTGTTTTGGGAGAACCATCAGAAATATTTTACCAAGTGACTGGCTAAATAGTAATGAAAAAAGTTTAGAAATTTAAGTCCTCCTTTCTGTTTGGGTGCACCTAGTTTAATATATGATCTTCTTGATGGTTTAGATTTCCATACAACTTTGGTAATGATTTGTTGCAGTTTTTGGAACCATGACTGTGGAAGGTAAAAGTTAAGCATGTTCAGAGGATAGAATATTCTAAGAAGAATGTTAATTTTAATTATGTTGATTTGTCCTTGTAGAGAGAAATATATGGGAGTCCATCTGTCTAGATCCTGTTATATAAGTCCTAATAAAGCATCTAGATTCTCTTTTTTGACTAGTAACAAATTTGGTGTAATAGTTAAACCTAAATATTTAAGGCTAAGAGCCCAGTTTAATCATAGATCTACCATTTGTGATTTGTGGGTATGGGAATTTAATGGCATAATTGTTGATTTATCTATATTCAGTTTATAGTTAGATAAAGTTCCATAGGATTTTATTATTGAAAGTGCTGCTTGAAGGGAAATTGAGGGTTCAGTAACATGTAACATGATATTGTCAGCATAGGCTGAGAGATGTAAATCCCATCCACCTATCTGAATGCCTTTAATTAAAGGAGAACATTTTAAGTGACATAAAAGTGGTTCAAGGTACAGATTAAAAAGTAATGGCGAAAGAGGGCAACCCTGACGTGTTCCTGAATGTAAGGGAAATACATCCGAAAAAGTTCCATTACAATAAACCTTGGCTGTAGGGAGAGTATAAAGGGTTTGTATCCATCTGATGTATGGCAGGGGAAATCTAAGTTTCTTTAGAACTTCAAATAAAAACGTCCAATTGACTCTGTCAAATGATTTTCTGCATCTAGGGACACCATAGCCATCGGGTAAGGTGCCAACCATGCTACAAAAAAGATATGGAACATTTTTCTAATATGGTCAGCAGAGGATCTACCTGCAACAAAACCCACTTGTTCAGTACTTAATGGAGTCCATATCCTTGTTACCTGAGTGGCCAATATTTTGGCAAAAAGTTTGATATCATAATTCATAAGAGAAATTGGACGGTAGTTGGTAACAGGATGTGGAGATTTATTTGGTTTAGGGAGTACTATGATTAGGGCTTCCAAAAGTGAGGGGTCAGTCAGTCCTGTTTCACAGAGGTAATTGAACATTTGTAATAATAAGGGTGAAAGCAAATCTTTAAATAATTTATAAAAACGGGGTGGAAAGCCATCCAGACCCGGGGCTTTATCTTCTGGTAATGGCTTCCATATGTTCCTATTGGGTAATGGGACTTGAAAGGATATCCGCCTGTAATTGCGGGAGGGTGGGAAGTGGAAGATTATTTAGATAGGTTTGTATGTCTAAGATTTTAGGGGATGGCACCTGGGGAGAGTATAAGGACTTATATTAATTTTCAAATT
This sequence comes from Neoceratodus forsteri, assembly GCA_016271365.2. Classification (NCBI taxonomy): domain Eukaryota; kingdom Metazoa; phylum Chordata; order Ceratodontiformes; family Ceratodontidae; genus Neoceratodus; species Neoceratodus forsteri. The sequence continues at coordinate 216,104,946 of CM028134.1, forward strand.
CCTTTGCAATTTCTTTTGGAGTGGTAAGGAGAGAATTGTCTTTAAGGGAGTTAAGTGCTATCACTATTCTGGACTCTTCCTGTTTTCTTATTCGAAGGGCAAGTAGGTGACTCGCTTTTTCCCCCTGGTCAATGTATCTAGCCTGGGTTTTGAATATAGCATATTGGGCTTGCTCCCTCAAATTCTCCACATATTGGTGTTTTAACTTGGCCAAGCGCTTAATTTCATTTTCGCTAGGGAAAGACAATAATTGTTCCTCCAAGATTTTAATTTGGGAAAGAAGTGAGGTTGAGTACAATTCTTTTTTTTTTTCCAAGTGCAAAAAAGCTGAATACATTCCCCTCTCACTACACATTTCACAGAACACCACAACTTATCTATTTGACGTATCGTACCCTGATTATGTAAAAGAAACTGCTCTATGGTGTGCTTAAGGGCTTCCACTATTTGTCCTCCTGAAGAATCTGGATGTTAAGTTTCCAGATAGTACTTTTGGATGTACGGTTAGTGACTGTGCCCTCCAGCCATACTGGTGCATGGTCAGAAATGATATGTGGAGCCATGCCGCTATCAAGCAGACCTTCCAAAATCATATTATTTACTAAAAAGTAATCTATCCGGGAAAGCATTTTATGTGCAGAGGAGTAAAAAATATATCCCCTAACACTGGGATACATTAGTCGACATGGATCACTCAGGTTAAAACTCAGCATAAATTCTTTCTGGGCTCTCTGGGCTGGCAAAAGAGTAGAGCCTCTAGTAGTAGATTTGTCTAACTCTGGGGAAATTACTAAGTTCCAGTTTCCCGCTATAAAAACAGGAAGGTGGGGAAAGGAATTTAGCGCCGTCGTAAGTGACTTGAAAAATTCAGGTGATTCTATATTTGGGCCATATATTGATCCCAATATGACATCAACATGGTTCAATAATCCCTGTAAAAAGATAAATCTCCCTTGTCTATCAGCCTGACTCAGTCTGAGCTTAAATTGAATTGTTCTGGAAATCAGAATTGCTACTCCTCTCTGTGCTGTGACATTACCAGCTGCATATACCTGACCCATTTGTCTACGTCTAAAAAGGTTGACTTCAGTATCTAAAAAGTGCATTTCTTGAAGAAATGCTATGCTACATTGCAGAGTTTCAAGATGTTATCAAATTTGGTATCTTTTGAGTCTATTATGAGCTCCTTTGACATTCCATGATATAAATTTTACTGCCATATTAAATTAGTTTACTTAGATTAAAAAAAAGAAGGTACTCAGTAATAAGATATCATCATATATGTAGTTTGAGTCTATAGTTTGAAGTGCCTCATATAATTTCCCTTACTAGAAAAGACCTTGAGTAATACTGCATCAATTGGACTTCCAGCAGGCTTCTCCTTCGGTAGTTCCTAGACTGACAGAATACTTGTGGTAAACATCACATATGAGGTGCAATAACATGAAACCAAAAATAAGAAAAAAAAAGACTAATCCTATCCCAACTAAAATACTAAAAAAAACCAGTCCTAATGACTGCATTCCCATGATTTATTCGGTTGCAATCACTCTTGACCGCTAAAAAGTCCAATTCCTTCCCCCCTCTCCCACCAATAACAATTATTTGGTTGATCTCTGAGTTCTAGGATTTACCTTATGATGATGTAACAAGCTACACATCATCAAATTACTACTATTCATGCTGAATCACTAAACATACCAATTAAAAACCAACAGTGACTGATCCGCTTTACAGTACTAGTAATTTGTCTATTGAAGGAATAGAGTTACGCAGCTGCTCTAAGTTTTAACAAAGCATCAATGCCGTTCTGTTGCCTGCCTAGAGAGTCTTCTCACTATAATAGAACAGTGGCATGCAAAACTAACTTAAATAACAACAATAAAGTGTTTGAAGACTACCAGGACCGTCAGATTTCACCAGATGTCTCGCCCACCTTCTTATTATCGTAAATACTGTCTTTGATTTAGTTACATAGCGGGTCACATAATGCGCCAGGAAATGAACTTTAATTTTTTGAGTTTTTGTTTGTTTTATCCATCTTTGCATTTAGGAAGTTCCATTTTGAGGTTGCTGTATTATTTCCATGATAGTCTAAGTTTCACTTAAAGAGATCCGGGTATAATCTGCAAAGTTCCACGGTAGCCAAATTGAGCAATTCGAAAGAGATCCAGTGACCTTCCTTGTTGATTTGTAGAGTAGCTGGGTATCGCATTTGAAATTTAATTCCAGCGGCAATTAATTTAGTAACTAAGGGGTGTAATTCGGTCCGTTTCTGCCTCACTGTTAAAGGGAGATCTTGAGTTATCTGAATTTTATGCTTGTCCCACTGGACTTCTCTGGATTCCTTCAGCTTATCCAATATTACCTGCTTGTCCAGGTAATTTAATAAACAAAATATTAAAGGTCGTGGAGGTGTTCCTAGTGGAGGTGTAGGTCTCAAGGCCCTATGGGCTCACTCTACAATATAAGCTGGGTCATTTGGTGATGGACCAGCTATTTTAGCACAAAACATTTGGATAAATAATATGGGGTTAGACCCTTCTTCACCTTCTGGTAACCCCAGAATAACTAAAGTGTTGCACCGTGACCTGCCTTCCAAGTCCTCTAGTTTTTCCTTGGTCTTACGGAACCTTTGTCTCAAACAGGTAATCTTGGGATCTATTTGAGCCCGCCAGTCATCTAGAGATGAAATCCAAGTTTCATTGTCACCTGTTCTGATTGTTAGCTGAGCCATTGAGGATTTTAAGGAGTGCAAATCCCGACCACTTCTTGCAGGGATTCCTTGATCGGTGCCAACCCCTTGAAAAAAATTGCTTCAGTTAACAGAGCAGGGGATGAAGTGTCCCCTGAGCCACTTGCTTATTTTGTTTAGCTGGGTTGTCCTTTGCAGGAGACAGTGGCGGCGTATGCCTGGGGCGCTGAGGTTTAATTTCGGTTTCCATAAAAGATGCACCCGTCCTAATCATCGTTAGTGGTGGAACGATTTAAAGCTTAAAATCAACTTTGTTCCAGTGCTTTTGAATCGGGTTTTAGTTAAAGAATAGCGCTATTTAGCAGGGGAGTTGGAGGAGCAATGTAGAGTGCGACTAGCCAGTGGCCATTACAACCGGAAGTCCAGTATAGACATTTCTTAAAGAAAATTTAATGTATTTCTCAATTTAGACAATACTGTCAGGAATTCAAGTAGAATCTAAAATGAAATCACAGTACCAATGGTACTAAGGGTGCAAAAGAAGGCCTGTAAAATGTAAAATAATTATATGGCCAGAAAGAAGGCTGACAGGCTTCCCCTGGCAATGAAAAGGAAATGACTTAGGGATTGGGTCTGAGACACAGCATCTACCAGGGCTCAGGGAATAGGAAGCAAAGAGAAACTCAGAACTATGCCCCCAGTTATTAACACAATTTGTAAGGGGGGGAAAGGCAAAAATTGGGGTGGATTTTTCCACTGCACACTTAGGGTCAAACTTAGATCTCAGGATTCTTCTAGCAAAATGTGTTATTGATGCTCTCCACCCTGCATACAGTAAATTCCAAACATAAACACAAATCGGCCAAATAACCTATTAAATTAGTGAGCGGCTGTGGCAGTTAAGTTTATTTTTTAACATCACTACTCACTGTTTACTGATACTGCTGGGGAATCTTCATGGATGCTCCTTCATTTGTCACTTTAAAATAGACCGTGCCTGCCTATCTGATGATAGTTGTGTGGGTCTGGAGGTCATCTGGAGTTCATAGATACATAGATACATAGACATTTCTGGCAGATAAGGGCCTATGGCCCACCCAGTCTGCCCATTTTAGCTTGTAAGTTCACTTTATGCTTTCCTAGAAGTCTGTTTCCCTTACCCCTGACCTCCAGAATTCCCTTATGTCTATCCCATGCATTCTTAAATCCTGTGATTGTTTCAGTCCCCACTACCTGGCTGAGAATGGAGCAGTGCAACAGGAGTTTGTGGAGTTGGGGAGGGGCCTTACACAAGTAACACATGGTAACCTTCTCGGAAATGCTACCTGTCTATGACATGGATGAGGCTAGGGTACTCTGCACCTTGGGATCAATGGCTGGTTGAAAAACTGGTGCAGAGCTTAGGGATTTGGCTTCATTGGGGACTGGGGCTCCACCTGGAGGGATGCAGGCCTATACTGGTGCAATGGTCTGCATCTGTCCAGGAGGGGAACCAGGATCCTAGGTGATAGGTTTAAATGCTTCATTGGCAAGCATTTAAACTAGCCAAGGGGGGAGGCACTGAAAATGAGAAGGGAAATCCTAGCCCTTCCCCAAAAATCAGGGTAGTTAGTGAGGTAAACAACAAGATAGAGCAGTTGATAGGGAGAAGGGCAGGGGTAAATGGAGACAAAAAGACAAAGGCAGTAAGGACAGAGTTGGGGCAAAAAGAAATAAGGCCATAAAAAATGGAGGGTAATGAGTACCAATGCCCGTAGTCTAGGTAAAAAGCTCCCTGAACTGGTGGCCTTGATGGAAGAGGGATCTCTGGATATCGTGGCAGTCACAGAAACATGGTACACAGATAACCATGACTGGGATGTCAACATACCAGGGTACACAATCTACAGGAGGGACAGGGAGGGTAGAAGAGGAGGAGGAGTAGCTTTCTATGTAAGGGAAGGGATCAAAGCAACAGACCTAAAGGGTAAACAGGGAGGACAGGAGGCATTGTGAATCACCCTGGAGACTGGAAATGGCTCCACAATCCACACAGAGGTTGTATACAGACCCCCATCTCAGGGGGAGGAAATGATAGAAGGCATCCTTGGGATGGCAGAGAAAGGGGAGATATTGCTGATGGAGGACCTGAATATGCCATATGTTAACTGGAGCACCTTTGCTGCAGCCACATCCAAGAGCAGGGCCATTCTCGATGCCCTACAGGGGGCATGCATCAGACAGCTAGTTTTGGAACCCACTCGGGAGGGAACAATCTTAGACCTGGTACTCTCAAATGGGGACAGAGAGAGGATCTCAGATCTAGAAGTGGGTAGCCATCTGGAAACAAGTGACCACCAAACAGTGTGGTTCACAATAAACTTAGCTGTAGAGTCAAGCCATACAAAAGTGAAAGTACTGGACTTCAGGAGGGCTGATTTTATCAAAATGGGAGCGTGCCTCAGAAAAGCACTAGCAAATAGGCAAAAAAGTGCTGTGGAGCAACAATGGGGAAACATCAAAACCTCCATCACAGAGGCAACAAGCCTTTGTGTGAATCAAATAAACAAATCAAATGAAAGAAAAAAAACACTATGGTTCTCAAAAGAAGTGGCTTGGAAGGTTAGGGAGAAAAATATAGCATTCAGGAAGTATAAGGAAACACAGAAGGAGCAGGACAGAGAACTGTACCAGTTAAAGCAAAAGGAAGTGGGTAAGGCAGTCAGAATAGCAAAGGCCCAAACCGAGGAAAAGATAGCTAACTCAGTTAAGAAGGGGGATAAAACCTTTTATAGGTACATTAGGGAGCAAAAAAAGACTAAGGCAGGGATACTGAGGCTGAATAAAGAGGAGGGTGGTTGAGCAGAGAACGACAGTGAAAAAGCAGGGATACTGAATGAATACTTCTGCTCAGTATTCACAAAGGAAGAGCAGGGGGAGATACCTAATCCACTTAATAGAAGTACTCTGGATAGTGGGGTTGATACTAGTCCTTTCACAGAAGAAAGGGTTCTGAAAGCACTCCTAAAACTGAAGGTGGCTAAAGCAATGGGGCCGGGTGGGATTCACCCCAGAATTCTAAAAGAACTAAGGGAAGAACTAGTAACACCACTGACTACCCTTTTTAATAAATCATGGGAGGATGGTTTGGTACCTGAGGACTGGAGGAGGGCAGATGTGATTCCCCTTCACAAAAGTGGGAGCAAGACAGAGGCAGGAAACTACAGACCTGTCAGTTTGACCTCAGTAGTAGGGAAAATGATGGAATCACTTCTGAAGGAAAGAACTGTTGAGTACCTAGAGGCCAGTGGGGCACAGGACCCAAGGCAGTATGGATTCACAGCAGGAAAGTCACGTCAGACAAATCTAATCGATTTCTTGGACTGGGTGACCAAAGTAGTAAACTAGGGAAGGGCTGTGGACATGGCCTACCTAGACTTTAGCAAGGCATTTGACTCAGTCAAAAGATTAATAAACAAATTAGCCAGCCTGGGAGTGGGTCCCAGGATGGTAGCCTGGGTAAAACATTGGCTGGACAACAGGACGCAGAGGGTAATAGTAAATGGAGTCCACAGTGAAGAAGGGGGGTTACTAGTGTGGTATGTAAGGGTTCAGTACTGGGGCTGGTCCTTTTTAATGTTTTTATAAGTGACATAGCAGAGGAAGTGGAAGGAAAAGAATGTCTCTTTGCAGATGACACAAAGATCTGCAATAGGGTTGATATGCAAGGTGGGGTGGAAAGGATGAAAAGGGACTTGGCAAGGTTGGAGGAATGGTCAAATGCATGGCAACTTAGATTCAGTGCAAAGAAGTGCAAAGTAATGCACCTGGGAAACAAAAACCCAGGGGAAGAGCACACAATGGGGGATGAGATACTAACAACAACAAAAATGGAAAGGGACCTGGGGGTAGTCATATCAGATGACCTAAAGGTGGACAAGCAATGTGAGAAGGCAGTAAGGAGGGCTGGTGGGATACTGGGATGCATAGAGAGAGGCATCACCAGTAGAAAACAGGAAGTTGTCATCCCTCTGTGCAGACAGTTGGTAAGACCACATCTGGAGTACTTTGTGCAGTTCTGGAGACCCGGGGCAGGATTCACAATCTCGTGGAAGTCCCGCAGCTGTGGGTAAACCTTGGCACAAGTGGGTTGAAACTTGTGGATTCGCAGGTTACCCACTGTGATGGGTACTCACAAAAGTGGAGCCGGATTATGACTGGCTCCACGACTTATGGCAGCTTGCGAGTGGTGTTGCCTGGGAGATCTCCGCAACTGCGGAACCTTGATGCGGCTGGTGAGAGCAGCCATAACACCCTCCGCAACTGCTGCAGCTGTGAATCGGAATCACCGCCACTGTGGGGATTCTGATCCGCAACTGGGGTTGCAGAGTGGGACTTAGTTCCCAAACGCTTTGAGAATCCTGCCTCCCATCTCTGCAAAGACATAGACAGGGTGGAGACTGTCCAGAGGAGGGCAACCAAAATGGTGCAGGGTCTGCACCAGAAGACACATGAAGAAAGACTAAAGGAGCTTAAGATGTATAGCCTCGAGGAAAGGAGGGAGAGGGGGGACATGATAGAAACTTTAAAATACCTCAAGGGAATGAACAAAGTCCAAGAGGGTAGCATCTTTCAGAAAAAGAGATGTACAAGAACAAGGGGGCACAATTTGAAGATAGAGGGGGACAGCTCAGAGGTAATCTGAGGAAGTATTTCTTTACAGAGAAGGTTGTAGATGCATGGAACAGCCTTGCTGAGGAGGTCGTAGAGTCAAAAACAGTGGGGGAATTCAAGAATGCATGGGACAGACATAAGGCAGTTCTAGTGGGGGGTAGGAGGAAGTTGGTTAACTAGGATCTGCAGCTTATCCATTAGGCTGGGAAATGGGCAGACTTGGTGGGTCAAGTGGTCCTGATCTGCCATCAAATTCTATGTTTCTACCTCCTCTGGCAGGGTGGTCCACTTGTCCACCACCTGTTCTGTAAAGAAATTCTTCCTCATGTTCCCTCTGTATCACCCTCCCTCCAACTTCATCCCATGCCCTCTAGTCCTGGAACATCTTTTTCACTGAAAAATAGTGTATTCCTGCACCCTGTTCCTCCCTGTAAGATACTTGAATGTGTCTATCATATCCCCCCTCTCCCTCCTCTCCTCCAGGGAGTACATATTCAAGTCCTTCAACCTGTTCTCATAGGACTTGTGATGCAATCCATGTACCATCTGTGTTGCCCTCCTCTGAACCTTCTCTACCCTGTCTATGTCCTTACATAGGTAAGGTCTCCAGAACTGTACACTGTACTCCAGGTGGGGCCTCACTAGTGTCTTGTATAGTGGAATTATGACCTCTCTTTTCCTGCTGGTGATGCCCTTGCTTATGCATCCCAGCATCCTATTTGCTTTACCTGCTGCCTTGTCGCATTGTTTCCCTACTTTGAGGTCATCAGAGATGATAACCCCAAGATCCCTTTCCTGCTAGATGCATGCTAAAGTATATCCTCACCCCCCCAACTGATATGTTGTTTCAGTTTTTTTGTGCCTCATATGCAGTATCTTGCACTTCTTTGCTTTGAATTTCAACTGCCAAACCCCTGACCATTCTTCAAGTTTCTGCAGGTCCCTCCCCATTCTGTCTACACCCCCTGGCATGTCCACTCTGTTACAGAGCTTTGTGTCATCAGCGAACAGGGAAATTCTGCCTTCTAGATCCTGTGAAATGTCACTGATTAAGACGTTGAATAGGACTGGCCCCAGCACTGATCCCTGTGGTACTCCACTGGTCACTTTTCCCTCTGTGGAGTGACAGCCATTTACCACCACCCTCTGTGTCCTGCCAACCAGCAGGTTACCTACCTACCTACCGCACTACTGTCCTGCCCACTCCCATATTCCCCAGTTTGTTTAATTGCCTTCTATGTGGCACAGTGTCAAAGGCCTTGCTGAAGTCCAGATAGGCCATGTACACTGCCCTCCCCTGATCCACCTCGTTTGTCACCCAGTCAAAAAAATAAATGAGGTTGGTCTGACATGACCTCTGCCTGGTGAAACCTTATTGCCTTGGGTTCTGTAGTCCATTGGCAACCAGATGTTCCACCAATCTCTCCTTCAGTAGTGCTTCCATGATCTTTCCCTCTACAGAGGTGAGGCTGACTGGTCTGTTGTTCCCTGCTTCCTCTTTGTTTCTGCTTTTGTATAAGGGGACTGCATCTGCTGTCCTCCAGTCTTTTGGTATCTTCCCTGTTTCCAGTGATCAGCTAAACAGGATTGCCAGAGGTTCAGCCACCACCTCTCTTAGGTGTTTTGGAACCCTGGGGTGCACCCCATCTGGCCCCATTGCTTTATCAACTCTCATTCCTTCCAGTTCCTTCAGGACCCTTTCTGTTGTAAAGGGACTTGTGTCCAGTTCTACACCATTCCCACCCCTTGTACTCCCTTCAGGCCCATTACCCTCCTCTTCCTCTGTAACGACTGAGCAGAAATACCTGTTGAATATGTCAGCTTTACTGTTGTCATCCTCCACGTGGCCCCCATCCTCCCCCTTCAGTCTCACTATCCCTCCCTTTGCCTTTCTTTTTTCACTTATGTACCTGTAAAAGGTTTTGTCCCCTCTACCCACTGATTTTGCAATGCGCTCTTCTGTCTGAGCTTTGGCTTCCCTTACTGACCTCCCTGCCTCCCTTTGCTTCTCCTGGTGCTTCTCCCTATCCCCTTCTGCCTGCATCTTTTTGTATTGCCTGAATGCAATCTTTTTGGCTTTCACTTTCTCTACTACCTCCTTGGAAAACCATAATGGCTTCCTCTTCCTTTTCCCCTTGCTAACCTGCTTACTGCATAATTCTGTTGCTCTTGTAATCCCCGTTTTAAATATTGCCCACTGTTTCTCAATCCCTGATTCCCGCCACATTCCCATTAATGCCTCTTTCAGGCATCTCCCCATTTTCCAAAGTCTGACCTCCTAAAATCCAGGATATGTGTTTTTGTGCGGTTTGGTTCTTCTCCTTCTGTGATTTCAAACCACAGTGACTGGTGGTCACTGTTACCCAGGTGTTCCCCCACTGTTACCCCATCACACTATCTCCGTTTTGAGCACAAGGTTCAGTATTGCCTTCTGCTGAACTGGTTCCATGACCAGTTGCCTGCGGAAGGCACCTTGAAGGGAGTCCATGATGGAATACTGAGGTCTCCAACTAGCACCACCTCACCCTTGTCTGCCATCCTTGGAATGGCTAGCATCAGCTCCCTATCTGTTTCTTCCTCCTGGGCTGGTGGTCTAAAGACCACTCCTGTGCAGATGGCTGGCCCCATTTTCCTTTCCAGCTTAACCCACAGTATCTCTCCCCCATTTTGTTCCTCCTGGATCTCTGTGGCCTTTATGCCATCTTTCACATAATGTGTCACTCCTCCTCCCTTCCTACCTGCCCTGAATATGAATATGTTGTAGCCAGATATGGCCATCTCCCAGTCATGGTTATCATTACCCCAGGTCTCTGTGATGGCCACAATGTCCAGGTCTGACTGCACTATGACAGCCTCCAGATCCTCCATCTTGTTGCAAAGGCTCCTGGCACTGGCACACATGGCTTTACATGATTTAAACTCCCTGGACTGTTTAGCTGTTCTACTCTAGCCCCTTCCCTTGGTTGTTCTTTATCAATGGTTCTCCCTGCTGTCTGCCCTTCTGTTGAATTTTGCCCCCTTTCTGCCTATCCACCTCTTGGGTGCTTATCTCCATCGTTAACACACCACTTTGTAGAGATATCCACTTATCCTTTTCACTGGTTCCACTGCTAGCTGTGGGGGGGTGTGGGCAATTAGGTACCCTCCTTGCTGGCATGCCACCCTCCTTGGCTAGTTTAAATGCTTGTCCATGCAGCATTTAAACTTATCATTAAGTGCTTGGATTCCCCTCCAGGATGGATGCTGGCCATCAGGCTTGAACAAGCCTCCATCCCTCCAGGTGGGTCCCCAGTCACCAATGAATCCAAACCCCTCCTCACAGCACCAGTTCTTCAACCATGAGTTAAAGTTCCTGGTGCATGTGCCCCTATGCTCTCCCATGCCTCTCACAAGTAGTACTTCCGAGAAGGTGACAGAAGTAGTTACTTGCTTGAGACCCCCTCCCCAATTTCCTAAACTCTTCCTGAACTTCCTTAGGCTCCCCATTTGCCAGGTCATTAGTGCCTAGGTGGATAATGACATCCAGCTCACCCTCCCATCTTGCCTTCCCAGCTATCACCAGGATCTTCCTCCCATTCCTCCATGGCGTGGCACCTGGTAGGCACCTCACCTCCCAGTCCTCCCCCTCCTGTGTTCCTAGCTGGATCCCTCTTATGATAGAGTCCCCCACTAGGATTCACTTCCTCCTCCTCCTCTGGGGTCCACTGCTCTCCCCACTGAGGTCACCTCCTTGGTTGACTTCCACATCCTTCCCTTCCACTTCTCTGGGAACCTCAGTTTTGTTGCCCCATTTGCCAGTGCAGCATATAAGTTCTGAAATGGAATAGGATCTAGGATGTGCCTCTGCCTGACCACCCTAACCCTCCCCAAGCCTACTGTTATCCACATTCTCCTCATTCTTGCCATCTTCTGAGGCAGTGGCGTTAACTGGGTGGTCTCTGGATACAGGTGAAGGTACTCCTGACCCAGTTTACTTCTGCTCTGAGTCTGGCTACCTCATCCCACAATCCAGAGAGATGCCTGCAGATAGAGCAACACCTCAGCGTCCAGAAGGTCTGCCTCAATATGGCTGCCCCACAGCCACTGCATTGCACTACTCCCCACATTATACTGCTTTATACTGCTATTCCAGTACTTGTCTGTTACTGAAGCTCTCCTAGTTCCCTTTTTATTAATTTACTGTCCTAAAAATCCTGCCTCTGATCCTCAGATACTTTTCTTTAAAGAAGGAAAAAAAAAAAAGAGTCGAAACACTTGTGCTGAGGTCGGGCTTCCTCCCCCTTATGCCCCTCCTACTCCACAACCCCTGCTGTTCCCTGTGCTTAGCTCCTGTCAATAAGATTTAACAGGGCATATAATTAAGAGTGGGGGGGGCAGGGGACGTAGGGTGGGCAATTAAAGACAGCAAATTACACCACAACTACAAGCACACCAAGCTAGGTTTTACATTTTTAACAACCCAAAAACGATTCTAAGTAAAGAGAGCAAAGAAATAACTTTGCCACTAAAAGCCCACAAATCTAAGTTTAAATCAAAAACTGTAATTAGCAGTTACTGCAAAGCACTGAAATGAATCTGGATCCTTACCCTTCTGGCATCTTCAGAGAAAACAAAAATCAACTTGCTACCTCAAATCTGACTTAGCCCTACTTCCAGTTATCACATAGCTGAGGTCAGAGGTCACATAATTAGCACCCCTCTCCCAAACTCCAGGACAAAATACCTAGGTACTTTACAAAAGAAAATAATAAGCACTTACCTGTTACCTGTTATTCTGCTTTCCAGCACTATGATTTCCTTTACTCTGCTATGTGTTTTCTGTACCCCCGATGCTCAGTGCTCACAACACGGCTGTACTGCTATGTTAAATTATGTGCCTGTATTTTTATTTTAGTATAATTTCTATAGTTTGTAGACAGTGGATTATAGAGTGCCCTACAAAGCTGTTGTTAAAGCAGCATTTATATAACCCTGAAGTGGAGATAGCACTGTTTATGATTATTAACACTATTCATGTTCACGATGCCTATGATTAGCACAGTTCAGTGCCCAGCACAGGGTTTATTCAATATTATATAGGGGAAGTGTATATCTCAACTGCTAAATGCAAAATTCTCCCTCCCCTCACTAAACAAAACAGAATATAAAAGGGCACAAACCATCATAAAAGTACAAAAAGGGGCATTACATGGCAATAAAGAAATCAGAATGAACTGCAATGGCAAAGTCAGTTACTTCGTTTTCAAACCTCGGCCTCATAGGATACCCGGGTCCATTGCTGGTCCTGTGGTATTCCTATAGGTGTCTGCCAGTCAGTTCTTTCCCCTACTTACAGTATATGCCTATGCAAATTAAGGACTGCTTGATGGAGGAGTTAGTGGAGGAGTTTAGATGGTCCTTGGGCAGAGCATTGCCCCAATTAACCTTATTTCAAAGACTGTTCTATTCAGGTTTAACTCAGCATTCTGAATTTAAAATGCATGTATTAGTGCTGTGCGGAATGCAGAATTCCATGGGTGGAATTATTGTGGACTGACTATTTCGCCGGTGGAATTTCTGCCAGAATTTCACTTGTTCACCTGTGGAATTCCGCCTACTGTGAACTGCGGAACAATATTCGACGGAACAGCAATTTTTCCATGGAAACTTATTCCACAACAATTTCCACAGAAAACATTGAGATCCATGGAATAATATTCCATGGAACAGTGATTTTCCCATGGAAAATCATTCCGCAACTATTTTATGCTGCGTAATTCCACCATTCTGTTTCTGGCAGAACTTGATGGAATTTTGGTGGAATTTTGAATATTCCATGAAATTTTGTTCTGCTAGAATTTGAAAATTCTGCATGGCACTAGCATATATGTCAGTTTAAGGATCTCAAGGATCTCAGCTACTACCTATGTGATGTATGCTGTAAATCAAACATGTAATGAGTGCATCAGGTGTACAGATGTTGTAAAGATATCATTTGCCGGCCTGTTTGGTGCACCAGTGGGGAAAGGACATACACATACACACATATATATATATATATATAAAAGACAAATAACCTCTGTGCGCAAACACTGAGGCAAGGGTTACCCCAAAGGGCATTCGGCTGGGAAGCCAAGTTTCAAGAAAATACAAAATCACACATGCCCACACAATGCAAAGCATCATGGGATACATATGCAAATCACCACAGAATGTTATGCTGGTTCAACTTTAAGCAGAATTGCATGGTGCCGAAAGGCCTCTCACACAGTTTGCAAAGGGTGCTAACAGATGTATATATATTCATTGCAAAAAACTTTGCTAATGCATCAGTTAGGGTTCATATTAAAGTGACAAAAGTATGAAAATGTGGTGCTAGATTCCAGCCCTAACACCACACCTTACCCCCTACACAACCCTACCACCCCACCTCACCCCCACCGTCCATACACCAACAGGTGTCAGGGTGTGCCTTGGGTTCATCAGCCTTAACGCTCACCCCATTCCATTTTTAAGGAAGGCAAGATGGTACTGTATAGAAGAATGAGGTGAGTGTTAGGGTCATGTTAACAGGGGAAAGGGGGGTTATGCAATTTAAAAGTGTTTTGGAGGGGGTGGAATTACAGTACAGTGGGTGGGGGAAGGAATTTTATGTAAAAAAAAATCCTAATTCTCATATTTTTCATCAGTAAATAGCACAAATTCACACAGCAGAACTACATGAATTGCTTAATTCTCTCATGGTTTGGTCATTTTCTTATTTTCACTGTACAAGTTTGGTGGGTTCATGGGGAGAATTAAAATGTGAATTGTAGTTATCATCTAAGCAAATTTGCCAAACATCACAAATTTATCCACAAAGCAAATTTTGGTAACTTCACATACCTGTAATCAGGTGACCCCAGGGCCAAACTATACCCCCCAGAACTGCAACAGCATTTAGTAATTAACTTTTTGCCAACTTGAAGTAATGCTTCCATATATATTGCATTATAATCTAGACAATATTCAGAATTATCAGCCAGAACTAATCAAGTTATTGCAACAAAGTAAAAGTTTAATGTTCTGGAAGTCTGTTTCAAACTTTCTTGAAACTCTTATCACTGACATCAGCAATGACATCTAACACATTCTCTCATACTACAATAAATTGTGGTGAGAAAGAGAAGAAAGATATATTCTTTGTGGGGAATTTGACCCAGACCCCCTTCAACTACTGTTTTGGTGCTCTACCATTGTGTGGTATCATTGATAAACTTGTGATCTAAGCAGAAGAACTGGAGATAACATTTATTCAGAAAAAGTATAGACAGACTGTAGTGAAAGGAGCTCAGGCTGTACATACATATGAACATACAAACATATGAAATACCAGCATAAACAGGCCTCATGTTCTATCGAGTCTGCTCATTTGTGCAGCTAGCCCCTCAACTTGCAGCTGACCCACCCTCCCCTCCCCTCCCCCTCCCTCCTCACAACAACCCCCACTCTGTCCCATCCTTTCTTATATCTGCCCACCATTCTACAGGATACTGCTTCCCTGGGCAGAGTATTCCATTTGTCTATCACCCTTTCTGTGAAAAAGTGTCTCCTGATTAGACCACAGAGGGTAGGGGAAGGAATTTTATGTAAAATACATCAGATAAGAAAACATCAAAGAAGATATATTACAGAGTAAAGGCCAGGGTAAAATCTGACTACATAGATGAATGCTGCGACCACATTTTCCCCCATGCATACAATGTACAAACAGTAATTACTAGACTTCCATTAGAGCTGTGTGGAATAAAAGATTCTGCCGGTAGAATAAAGGTGGAATTACCATTCTGATTCCATAAAATGTCACAGAATTTTCATGAAAGCCTAGGGAACTTTCCAAAAAATGTTGGTCTAATTTTAAAAGTATCTATTCAAATATTACCAATTCAGCAGGTGTATAGTTTTATATTATGTTTTGAAGTCTGCTGAGTTTCAGATTCCTAGCTTTAAGGAGGCTGGGTTATAGATGCCGAAAGATTATCAAAATTATATTTTCACTAATTTCCATCTTATTTTCAAATTTCTAATTTAAATATATTCACAGTTTCAGGATTTTAAGAATCATACAAGATATGTATGTATGTGTACCAAGTTTTATGGCTAAAGCTTTAAAGAAAGCTGTACTATAGGTGGCCAAACATTTTGTCAACTTATAAGTTTTCAGTTTTTGTGGTATAAGTTTTTCCTTTTTTTTTAATTATGCTTTTTATACTCCCCCCATAGTGCCTGCCAGCTCCAACTCCTTTGGGACATCTAAGGGGTCATCCTTCTGCCGTCAGCCCCACCGAACCAACCTCCCAGTCCTCTATGGAGCTTCGGTTTGCCCCCCGAGTGGGGACAAGGTGGGGCACTGACCCCGTAATCCTACATTTCGTCAGGCCCTGGAGGTGGTCGGCGAGCAGGGGCAAATCGGAGGCATGCCCCAGGAAGTCCATCATCCCGGAGCCAGCAGGTATATTTTTCCCATTTTCTCCCCAATGCAGTGAAATCCCCTGATGTCATTTCGCTGAGCGTCAACTTCCACTGCGCGCTGCCAGCCACCAGTCCCCTCCAGGTGGGGCTTGTGGTTCCCCTGAGCTTCGGCTCGGGGTCATGCACAAGGGCGTGGGCATGAGCCATCCCCACCCCAGAGATGGCGAGCAGTCGTGGATGCTCAAGCGTTACTCCCCAATGACCCAGCCAGTGACGAGTCCCACTCCCCGAGCCCGGGTGCCAGTGTGGTGTGAGGTGTGGCGTCGAGCACCTCAACCCTCAGCACCACCGGGTCGGCCCCTTTGCAGTATAATTTTAGGCATTTATCTAAATGTTACAAAATGTGGCAGGTATATAGCTGCAGTTTAGAAAATTGGCAAATAAAATCCTGAACTCTGCTTGGCTGATAGCCCTGGCAGGGTGGCATCTATCAGACAACAGAGCCCAGGTTTTAAAAGTACTGGTGGCAAGGATCGGATCACCAATATTAATGGGCACTGGCAATTTTGAAATGGCACACTTGCCTTTTTTTTCCTGGTAACACAAATCAACCAAACAAGAGACACTGCTCAGTTCATGCCCCCCCCCCCAGTATACCACAAATTATCCCTACAGTACCAAAACAGATATTTAATAAAGAAATTAAATCTATTTAAAGACAGCAAACAGTTAAAACCACACACAGCCTGTCTTGTCCCATGCATCCACAAAGCCAGCTGGTAAATTGCTTACTGCAAGCCAGCAATGCAGCTCCATCTATGTGAGCAGATCCTGAGAAAGTCCCATAACCACTCATTGCATTTCCCTGATTGTACAGGTCCACTCAGTCACAAAGTAATCACCTTGTATGGTACTACAGGTAAAAACGGAACTGGAGCAACAAATCCATAAAGAAAAAAAAACAATAGAAATAAGATTTTTTTTTCAATCCCTTCGCTTTTTTTTTTTCTGGCACTATGTGTATGTACAGACCTTCCGTACCTCCTCGCAGCTCTGTACTATGGCCTTCTGCCAGTCATGAACACTCCTCTGCCTGACTCTGCAACTTTTACCAAACGTAATGCTGCTGAGGACCCCCTGCTACAATCACAGCAGAAGAAGAGGAAATCAAACAAATAAACTTCTGTATTCAACCAAGATTTGATTCAAATCCATGCTCGGTCACCTCCGACAATGCAAAGCTGTGCACCTTCACTCTGTGTCTCCTTGGCTGTTACATATGAGCACACACCATGCCACCTATCTAGATGTAACCCACAGCAGCGGTACTTTCTTCATTTTCCATACCACAGATAGACAACCATCTGCTGTACGGAGAATGAAGAAACTACCACTCCTGTCACACACTGTAGCGGTACCAGTGCTAGCGCTCTCTGCAATTTCAAGCAAAGGATATTTTTACCAAATCATAGGGAGCAACTCATTCTCCTGCAACACATACTGATATGACTACAAGTATGTCACAAATGAATGATCTTTTCCCTTACCATAATACAACAGATGTGTTTATTTCTTTTGCTGGTAGGGGTTGGTGCGGGGTTGGATGAATGAAAGTGTGACCAGTGTAAACTGACTCGCTAACTAAACAGCCACATTTTTGATATCTAAAGAGCAAGGACAAAAACAACAATGTCAGAAGCTCATCAAAAACAGACAAAGGCAGACAGAGAAGAGCTGAATACTAAGAAAAATACTGTCGAGGAGGAACTATTTTTCATTAAAGGGCTACTGAGGAGGGACTGTTTTTTTTAACACCACAGAATCTCCAATTGGACAAAAGTCCCTACCAAAAAAAACAAATCGCAGACGAAGGAACTATTTTATTACAAATCATACCTTAATTGTTTTTTTATGAAAAACTTTTAATAGAGCTTTTTTTTTTTAATTTTTTTTTTTTTACAGTGCCCATTTTCTAAGTGCAATAATACTCACCAGGGTGGGTAGTATTGTGCTATACCGGACCTTCCAGAGGCTATAAGGCCCTCCGCCTGTGGTGTTGGGCCTCATTTTGCCCCTGGGGGGTCTGGTATATCTCAATACCGCCCACCTTGTTGGGAATTATTGCTTACATATGCCACTTGTATATGTGTTCCAAGATTCAGATGCCTAGCTTTAGAGGACTTTGAGTTACAGGCAGCCAACCCTTTGCCAGCATTTACACTTTAATTATTTCCATCTAATTTTAAAACAACTTAGCAAGTTCACCAGACTTCAAAAAAGTTAAACTACTGTACTTCATT
The DNA here is from genome assembly GCA_016271365.2 of Neoceratodus forsteri. Lineage (NCBI taxonomy): Eukaryota > Metazoa > Chordata > Ceratodontiformes > Ceratodontidae > Neoceratodus > Neoceratodus forsteri. Next base: position 216,123,024 of record CM028134.1, read on the forward strand.
GTTATATGTGCCATATCTCACATTTCTAGCTTGAGAGGGGATCAAATTATAAGTCTCCTCAATTTCAAAACTGTTTAATTTTGAAGGTATGTAAACTGCACAATTACAAACCCCTGCAACTTTAAAACTAGAGAACATAATGGGCTGGATTTTCAAAGCTCGGTCGCAAGCTGTGACAATGGCATCTTGCACGGAGTGGCACTGTGACAGGGACCCTGTGCCCAATTCTCTATCTGACAGCGTCCTGGTTAAGTCCTGCAGCTTGCTGCAACTGTGGTCGAGTGCCCTACAGATGGAGCAACCATGAGGTATGCCACAACAGCTGCAGGGCGATGGGGAAGCAGCTGTGCCTTTGGACAGGAGCACAGTAGTGACTAGCACCCCACCACCACCACCGATCCCCCGGTAATCTACATGTTCCCAAATCCTGTTACCCTGGTGATCTAGTGCCCCCCCACCCTGATATACCATAATGTAAATTATTATAAAACAACTGTCATTCCCTGGTGATCTAGCAGCCCCTAGACCACCAGGAAGGGCTGGTTTCAGCTGTACCATATTCAGGCATATTGGGCTGATGGCAGGGACCCTAGATCACTGGTGAATGACTGATTTCTGATTTTATTTGCATTACAGACATAGGAGCAAGGGGGTAAACCAGGCAATGACATTTGTAATTTAATGATGTACATTAGGGGCATCTCAGGGACTTGGGGGGGGGGTGCTAGAACACCAGGGAATAAAAGTTGTTTTATAAGCATTTACATTATGGCATATCAGGGTGCGGGGCACTTGATCACTGGGGTAGTAGGCTTTGGAACTATGTAGGATACTTGCAGATCAGGGCTCAGGGGGGACACAGTGGTGTATGGTTGGAACCCTCCCAGAAGATCTCTAAGTACTGTTAGACCAGCCAGTCTAATTGTACTTAGACCTTTGTCCTTGGGGAAGGTTTTTTGAATTCAATATTAGGAGACATGGCAGCCTGCATCTGCCGCAGTCCCCCTAGCACCATGCTGCAGCCTATATTTTGGCACACAGCTGGCACAAGCCCCCTTTGGCACATGTAGCCTGCGTTTGTTGCTGGCTGCTTTGCAGAATAGCTCCAGGAGCACCTTTTGATGCAAGGTGTCAGTTGCATCAGACATATTTGATGCAAACACCTTGCATTCTTCTCAGGGCTTTGAAAATTTGGCCCAATGACATGAAATTTGACAGGTTCATAGACATTAAAAGGAGAGTGTGTGTGTGTGTTGATTAATTTCTTGCTTAGGATGCCTGTGTTATAAGCTGCCTAAGTGCCAAATAACATCAGTACTGTAAAGCCAAATTCCATGAGACTTTGAAAAAAATTGTAGAATTTCATGGTAATTATGTGGAAGCTATATTTGTAAAGGCTATGCCTGTGGTTCAATGGGCAGAGCAACTATGTCCCTCCCCCATCAGACCTTAAATGTCTACTCCTGGACTGTTCCAGGATTTGTTTCTCATTGCAGCCGGAGGCACCGCTCCTCCTATCTCTTCTGTGTGTCTCCTGACATGTTTTTTGCAGCACCTCTGGCCACAACCTAGCTCCATTTTCTCCTGCTGCACTCCGGCAGCTTGCTCCTTCATGTGTCCACTAGCTCTGCAGCCCTTTCTCTGACGCCCCCCACCCCGCTCTTGTCTTATTTTATTCCTCGCTTCCACCTCCCTCATTCTCTTGTTGTTTAGAGAGCCCTTCTCTTCCTGTGTTCTCCTTCCTCTCTGCCCGTCTCCTCAATTCCCCCTCCTTTGTCTTCCTTAGTGCTTCTTGCTCCTGTCCTGTTCCACGCACCTGATTACCTGTGCTGCCAGTGTCGGCATTCTCTGCACTCTCTGGGTAGCTTTTCTCGCTCCTTGACACCGCCTGTTCTGCTCTGCCATTGAATTTCCGCATTGAGCTTGCTCCTGTAGCGCCGACTGACACGACACCTTTGGGCACCCAGCCGTCCTGTGACTCATCAGTTTTCTTTCTCTCCTTGCTCTGCCTATGTTCAGGTGATCTTCTCACTGCTCCACCAATTTTCCTCCATGCCTTTTATTCATATTGGCAACCTTCATGGTTCTGCTTCACCTATTCATTCTTCCTTCTTCATCGCAGTTTTACCATTTTAAAATTCGAAGTTCACTGTAGCCCTCTCCTCCTTTCTCCGACGCCATTCCATCTCGAACCTCCCGCTTCATGGCTGGTCACCTCCGCTGTGCTTCTCCTCTGCCTGGCTGGGAGCCTTCTGGTCAGATTCAAGGATCCGCATCTCCATTGTACTACTGGCTGTTGCTGAGGTGCAGCAACCATTCTATTTTCCTGTTCCTGGCTTGTTTTTCTTTCCTGTCTACAAGTGAGGGGGGGAGGAGTCCATGTTGCTGGCTCTCTGCCTCCAAATGCTGCATCTTTGTCTGTTCATTTCCACTTTGTCATGCCTTGCACGCCTTGTAATGCTCAGTACTCGGATTCCTACTTTGCATCCCTTCTGGTTGCCTTGCATCCCTTTCTTAGTGACCTGTTCATTTCCTGCTCCTGCTCCCCCATTTTCTCCTAATAGCTCTCCTGTGTTGTTGTCTCTTCCATTCCTTCCCATGTCGCCAACCCCACTCCTCAGTTGTATTTCATATTCCTGTTCATTTTCCTTCCTAGTCTTCCCTGCTAATGTCATGGGCATCTAATATCCTTAACCTACTTCAACCGTTGTCTTCCTGCTATGACTGCTAGTCCTACATTGCTGACCTCTTGGCATGGATTCATTTCACTCTGCTCCTCATCACCCTGCTTCTGCTCTTGGTCTTACCCCTCCTCCAGGTCCTTTGTACCTTAACTGTCGTTGCGGGCTTCGCTCGGCCATTCTCATCTCTCGCTCCCATGGTGGCTTCCTCCTCGGTTGGTCTGCTAACTGCGTTACCTTGATTTTCCTTTCTCCTGCACTTTTATTTTGTTTCTTGGTGTCCCAGTGTCTCATTTGTATTTCTCTATTTTTCCCATGGAGGAACTTCTGCATCTAGATGGGCACCATGGCTCCGGGCAGCCTGATGTCTACCTTCTCCCATTCTTACCAATATTGGGACGCTACAGGGTACTTTCCTAGGAGGTCATTTGCCCAGGCTTCCTGCCTCACTGTGATTCTCCTCCAGGTGCCTTTTACCCTGTTCACTGCTTATTTTTCCTAGCATATTTTCTATTGCTCAGCTCTGCTGATCCTCGGCACTGGTGGTCCCTTGCCTGCTTTCCTTTCTCGCCATCTTTTCTTTTGTGGGTGTTTCCCTACCCCGGCACCTTCATACCTATTTGTCTCTTCTCTTCCCCTAGTCCTTCATTTCGGGCCACTTTCCTTGTATCTCCCTCTACTTCTTGCTGACCTCCATTCATTATTGAACATCATCTTTCCTGTACTTTTCCTTCCATCGTACATAATGCTTACTCGTACTCATACTCTGACCATTAATTGTGGGCTTCGCCCTGCCGTTCTTATCTTTGACTCCATTTAATACCTCACCTTCACCGTTCTGGCCTTCAAGGCTTCTCTCCATCATTGTACATCGCCAATTTCATATTTTACCTTACCTGTACTGTCCTTCTAGGCTTCATTTCATAAATGTATATCATCCATTTCATTCCTCACCTTAACCATTCAGGTCTTCAAGGCTTCTCTCCCTTTGCCTCTTCTCCTTCCTTGTCCCATGCTTTCTTTTGGGGGGCATTTCCCTATCCTGCTATCACCATATCTAGTCGTATTATGCTATTAACCAAGTGCTACATTCTGGACCACTCGACTTGTATATCTTCCACTCCGTGTAAAACCTCCATCGTTGCTGAACCTCATCCTTCCTATTCCCTTCCTGCCCTCTTACATACCCTGCCCATACCAGCCTTAAAGGCTCTCACTCGATTATCGTACTTCATCCTTTCATACCTCGCCTTCACCATACCTACCTCCAAGGCTTCTCTCCATCATCGTACATCGTCCATTTCATACCTCACCTTCACCGTTCCGTCCTTCAAGACTTCTCCCCATCATTGTATATCGCCAATTTCATATTTTACCTTACCTGTTCTGGCCTTCTAGGCTTCATTTCATAAACGAATATCATCCATTTCATTCCTCACCTTAACCATTCAGGCCTTCAACGCTTCTCTCCATCATTGTACATAGTCTGTTTCATACCTCACCTTAACCATTCCAGCCTTCAAGACTTCTCTCCATCATCGTACAGTGTCCATTCCATATTTCACCTTAAACCGTACCAGCCTTCTGGGCCTCATTTCATAACCATGCATCATCCAATTCATTCCTCACCTTAAACCATTCAGATCTTCAAAGCTGCTCTCCATCATCATACAGCATCCATTTCATACCTCACCTTCAGCGTCCTGGCCTGCAAGGCTTCTCTCCATCATTGTACATCATCCATTTCATATTCCACCTTAACCGTACCAGCCTTCTAGGCCTCATTTCATAGCCGTACATCATCCATTTCATTCCTCACCTTAAACCGTTCAGGCCTTCAAGGCTTCTCTCCCTCATCATACATCGTCCAATTCATACTGCACCTTAACCATTCCAGCCTTCAAGGCTTCTTTCTATCATTGTACATCATCCATTTCATATTTTACCTTACCCCTAACAGCCTTTTTGGCTTCATTTCATATTTGTACATCGTCCCTTTCATTGCTCACTTTAATCTGTTCAGGCCTTCAAGGCTTTCAGTCCTCAATCATTTATCGTTCATTTGTTCTCGACCAGTCTGTCTTCCAGCATCGACTTCTGCTCTCATTGTAGGTTGCGAGCTTTGCACAGCAGTCCTCATCTCTCTCCTTTGCATCCGTTGTTCCCATTTGGCAGTCCATGCTAACCTTCTAAGCTTCCTTCTGTCAGCAAACTTCGCCTGTTCATCTCGATCCTCCATTCGTCCATTCTGAATTCATAGCTAGACATCGCTTGCACCCCTCAACAGCACTCCTGTAAGTAGGACAGAGTGACAGCTTCATCTACATTGGAATCTTTTCCTCTTCCCTCAATATCGACTTTAAATTGCAATAGCTGAGCCATCACTAACTAAACAATCCTTCAGCCTGGAGGGAAGGCAACCTAGGCCTTGGATCCCCAGAGGTTTCCTCCTCAAGGGGATTTTCTTCACCTCCATGCCGATGGTCACAATATTAAACAGGGTTAGCGCTTTCATAGATTCCATAGTTGGGTTCTGCTGTTGGATTGAGTCGGATGGTGGCCCCAGTTGTTCCCTCTCTCCTTAGGAAGTCCACCCTTCTGCATCTTGCCAGATTTCCTTTCGTTCATCATCCTCATCATATCTCGTTCTTTTCCTGTCCTTCCCATCTACGTCTATCACCTTAATTTCTGGTCTCTATATATTCTGATTTCTCTCTTCTTCGATGCTCGACACCCTTTTGGGTATTTTTTGGGGCTTCATCCTAAGCTACCTTTAGTCAAGGGAATCATTCCCACGGCACCAATAGGGGTGGAACCCTCCTCTAGGGTTCCTCACCATCGTTCCCCTATAGAGTGGTATATCCCATGGACAGAGAGGCGAACAGCCACAATGTATCTAAGTCACACAAGCATACATCATATCAAGTTGTGTAAGCACACTGAACTGTAAAGGCTATGCCTGTGGTTCAATGGGTGGAGCAACTAAATCACTCCCCCATCAGGCCTTAAAAGGCCACTCCTCCTGGACTGTTACAGGATTCATTTCTCGTTGCCCCACCATCCTTCCCTCCTTCTCCTCCATTGGCATGTCTCTCTTTCCATGGGCTTCTTCCTAAGCTACCTTTAGCCAAGGGAATCATTCCCACAGCACCAATAGGGTTCCTTTTCGTCGTACCCCATAGGGTGGTATATCCCATGGATAGAGAGGTGAACAGCCACAAGGTATCTAAGTCACACAGGCATACATCATATCAAGTTGTGTAAGCACTCTGAACCAAAAATATTTTTTAGCTATACACCTTACCTGTCATGCAGGAGAAAGGAAAAGGTTACTTAGAGTAGTAATAAGGTTTGATTTATGGGGGACTCCATTGTAAAAGTAGAAGGACTGTTGGAGGGACATTGCAGGCCCTTCATGCTAATGTAGGTAAGATGATTTGCCTACAGATTATATGAGTGTGATCATAGCTAAGCACTGCATTTAGAGGGAGTAGTTGACTGTAGTGCTCCTTGTGATAGGGAGTACAAGTCCTGAGGACATGAGGATGTCACTTACTGAATTAGACATGTTTCTAAGGGAACAGATGTCCAGAGTGATCTTCTCCAATGCTCTCATGGTTCTGGGACCTATGAGGAATTACAATATCATCAATTTGATCAGGTAATGGTTTCTAAGATTCTGCTGAAAGAGGAAGGGTCTTTTTGGGCAAGTTAGGCAGCATTTTGGAGCAAGGAATTAATTCTTGATCCAGATGTGCTGCACTTGTGTCAAGAGGATGGGGGTACTGGGATTGTCAGGGGACATGCAATCTGACTGGTTTGAATTAAAACATAGGGATTGGAGAAGATAGTGAAGAAGGTCACCAGTTGCAGGAGTTAGATGCATTATTTCAGCAGGAAATGGACAACTGAGATGGGTAGCATGAGAATAGTACACCGCACTCATTTTGGGCAAGGAATCACAGAGTGCCAACAATTCAAACTTGAATGCAGGTTATGTAAAAATCACATCAGTGAATGGACTAATTACATGTGCAAGTCTTGGACTAAGAGCTACTCAGAAAGATTTTGTGGGAGAAGAAAATGTGTAGGACATCAAGAAGGAGGAATACTGGCTATTCCAATGGGCACTGATCTGGGTTACTCTTTGTTAATGGAGTCCATCACTATAAAGAACAATGAGGCTATCATAAGAATCGTAGGGATTTCTCAAACCTTGGAGGCAGTTTGCCCATTTTTGGCTTGCAATTTTCAATGGTAGTAGCCAAGTTTATTGATTGTTTAACAATGATGATCTAATGCTTTTTTAAAACTTTCAAGACTAAATACTATCTACTACGGTCTCTGGGAGATCATTCCATAGGGACAGCATTCTGTGGTTACTCCACTTACCCCTCCTGTTTGACTTAGAAATCATCAATTAATTACTTAATTAATTGTAACTTTCAGATGTAGTCAGCTATCTCTTCTTATCTCAAGTATTTTTCTTTTCTGTTTGCTAATTAGAAGACTTTCCACCTGGCAGTACTGGGGTGATGTATGGAACAGCACTCTGCCTGGAGGAAAAAAAAGTCAGTTCTGTTCCTCCCACTACATCATCAGAAATGAGACCAAACACCTTGAGGCACCACAATCCTTGCAACCTGAGCAGTGAGTTTCACAAGCTACCAATCAAAACGCAGAAAACTGTGACATCACTAGTAACCAGAGAAAGCCAGTCCCTGCTGCTTCAGGTGAAAGTGAAACCTGCCAGTGAGAAATGGTTCTCATTGGTTACTAGTTATGTCATAGTCAGTGTGGTCTCAGTGTTGATATACTGAGAGGAACATAAGTCACTTTTTTTCTTCCAGATAGAGTGCCGCTCCACACATCGCCCCAGTACTGCCAGGTGGAAAATCTTCTAATTAGCAAACAGAAAAGAAAAAAGACTTGAGATATAAGAAGTGATAGCTGACTACATCTGAAAGCTACAATTAATTGCCATCAGTTTCCAGGCAGTACACTAGCTCTTTAAAACTTGAGTCACCTACTCCTTTCCTATCGACCTACCCTGCTGGAATAGCCAGAATTCTTTCTTCCTGCTGCCCATGACATTGTCTTCCCCCACTACATCTTTTTGACTACCTCTAAGTCCTAGACTTGCATGTACACCAGGCTCCCTGGATCATAAATTTACTGGATGTGATCCTTAAATATCCTGCATTCAGGTTGGAATTGTTGGCACGCTGTGCTTTCTTGTTCCAACCTGGGGGTCTACCACTGTTGTGCTACCCAGCTCTGCTGTCCATTTCTTGGTGAAACTGTGCATCTAATTCCAGAACCTGGTGACCCACTGCAGTACCTGCCTCTTATACCCCTATCTTTTAATTAGAATCCTACAGATAAGGCTGAGTGAAATTAGAAAATTCCAGTTTTATGGAATTTTTCATGAAATTCTACAATTTTCACGAAGAATCATGGGATTTGACTTTAAGTACAGATGTTATTTTGCAGTTTCTCACAGCAAGCAATAAATGAAATTGGCACACACAGTCTCCTTGTAAGGTCAAAGAACTTGCCAAATTTAATGGTATTGCATTCTCTAGTTTTAAAGTTTCAGGGGTTTATAAATTTGTAGTTTACATTCTTGCAAAATTACATTTTTTAATGTTGTGAAAGCATGACTACTTTTAATTCAATCCCATTTAAAGCTGAAAATATGAACTTTTTCAGAAATGACCTTGTGGTAAAGTAGTTTAAATATTTCAACTCTGGTTAAATTTAAATATATAGTTTTAAAATAAGAGGGAACTAACCAAAATTAAAATTTTGGCAACATATTTTGCAGTCTATAACTCAGTTCCATTTAAAGCTACAAATCTGAAACTATGTGCATATACAAATGTAGTGATAACCTGTATATCTGTCAATTGTTGTAGCATTTCAATGAATACTATCAAAACTATACTAAAATTACAGAAATCTAATTTTTGGCAAAACATTTGGCTACCTATAACTCAGCTCCCATTGAAGCCTGAGACTTAAAACATGGTGCATATACATGTTCTAGGTGCTTCTCTAAATCCTGATATTGTAGAGAAGTTTGGATAAGAAATTAAAAAATTATCTCAAAATAACAGAAAATTCAATTTTGATTAAATGTTTTTTCACTCATTATTCTGCCCCCTTTCAATCTACAATGCTGAAATGTGGTACACTCTTGTACACCCTGTGGTACTGTTTACATTCCAGGTGTGGTGTTATTTGGATGTATACTGTTAAAATTATAGCTAAAAAACTGAAATTTTAAATTTTGCAAAAGCCCATAGACTTTTCATGACAATTCTGTGGAATTCCATAGAATCAGAATGCTCATTCCATGGGCATTCCACAGGTGGAATTTTATATTCCACACAGCTCTAATTGTGACCCCATCTAGGGTGTGGAATGAGGGGAGGGATTGGAGCCTGGAAAGTCTCTGGCAAGTTCCAAAGAACATGGCGGACCATTTTTTTTTTTTGCATTAAGAGTTAGCTGATTAGATCTGAACCAATGTTTGACAGCATCAGAATCAGTTTGAAACCTGGCTGTTAACTCAGCTGGGGAGGACCCAGAGGCAAGCAGAACCTTGTCATTTGTGTACATGTGGATGGCCACAGATGAGCAGGCAGAGGCAAGGTCATTGAGGAAAATTGAGAGCAGTAGTGGGCCAGAGACAGAGCCTTGGGGAACACTAGTGCAAATGGGGATGGGGGAGGACAGGGACTGTATGAATCTTACCGATTGAATTCTACCCACAAGGTAAGAACTGGACCAACTAGTTGCAGAGTCTGAGAGACCCGCAGACTTTAAATTTTGAGAAGAGGTTTGGAAACAGTGTTGAAAGCTTTGGCCAAGTCAACAAAGTTGGTGGTGGTGAGGAGGCCCTGATCCATGCTTGTCAGGATGGAGTCAGTGAGCCATAGGAGGGAAGAGGTGGTGGAGTGGTGTTTGTAGAAACCAGACTGAAAGGGGGTGAAGAAGGAGTAGGAGTCAAGGAAGCCAGATAGTTGAGATAGTACTATATGTTTTAGAAGCTTGGATACAGTTGGTAGAAGGGAGATGGGGCAGTTTAAATGCAGTCTATTGTTTATTTAACCCTTTCTTGAGAGTAACATTAAGATCAGCTGGGGTTGAAAGCCCCAGATCAAGCTCTACATCCCCATATAGCTTTATAAAATGTAGGAAGTACAGAAATGTTCTTTTGTTTTTGTTACAATACACCCATCTGCAAGTTTTCTATTGTTACTTTTCATTTCTGAGAGAGAAAATCTAGTTGTACCTTTTATAGACATTAGTTGTACTTCACATTATTTGGGATTGTCTTATTAGAAATGGAGAAATTAGCCATAATTTGGAGATAGAAATGCTGAGTCTTCTCTTTGTTTCAATAGAATTCCCATCATATACTCTCAGTGGAGGAAGTATTTATGGCACAAATGTCATTCTGCTATGTGAATGAAGCAGATAGAGGAAGTCTGTAAGGTCCTTTAGGAGCAATATGTTATCTAAAATAGACAAGAAAATTGAAATGTTGGGCATGCATTCATGAAGTACTCACACTTACATAAATCTTGTCCATATAGGGCAGAGTATCCACCTGCCTCCTCTATGGACTCCAATTTAACTGTAGTATTCTCACATTTGGGGTCTTTGCAGGTAAAGCAGATGATGTCAGAACAATAGTAGTTCAGCATTAATGTATGTTCACAAGTTAAGTCACCATCACTTAAGCCAACCTCAGAGGAGCCAAGAGGCTTGAGGAAAGGCTGAACACCTTATGCCCTTAGAGTGACATTAACACTCTAATAGCTTCGTACGAAGTCTGAACCATCCTTTGCTTAACCTGATAAAAGATGGTCACCCAGGTAAAACTGAGTTAAGAAAAGTAAGCAAATGACAGAGATCCCTTAAAACTATTATTAAACTAAAATGTTTATCTTTGAAGGTCTTCCGGTGCAGTTTCCTCCCGCATGGCAGCCTAAGTCTCGAGCTCCCCACCCGACTCCGATATATTTTGCCAAAAGCCACATTTAAACCATTAATTTAAAATATCAGGAGTAATAATCCATGGCTACTACTAAAAATAAAGGAGGGGGCAATAGATTTGCAGCTATACGGCCGGATACAGAAATCTTGGATGAAGATCTCTCCGACTCTGGGGCCTCGGAGCGACTTCTTCAGGCTCAGGGCAACACCCCATTCAAATCAAGGAAAAACAAACCTGCTAAAGAGAAGAAAATGAATCTTAAACTAGATAAAATACTCACTGAACTGCAGGAATTTAAAATGGACTTTAATTCATTTAAGCAGATGCAAGAATCCTTTTGCTCGGATCTTGGGGAACTTCACAAGAAAGTTTTGGACCTGGAGCAGCAATCACAACAGTAGGCCTTCACTATGCAATAGATTCAGACTACACTGGGCCAAGTAATCCAGCTCTGCTATCTCACTGCAGCTAGACAGGAGGATGCCGAGAACCGCAACCACAGAAATGATTTTCATATTTACGGAGTCCCAGAGAGAAGTGAGGGTTCTGATCTGCAAGCACACATAGGGGCTCTACTATGAGAGACCCTTAAATTAGACCTAGGCTATGACTTAGAAATTGAGAGACTGCATAGAGTGCTCAGCCCTAAACCCACCCAGCCAAATGCTCATCCCAGATCCATCATAATAAGATTCCTTCTCTTTCAAACAAAGGAAAACATTTTAAAACAAGCCCGGTCACACAGTAAATTGTTTTTTGGGGGCGGTCACATATTCGTGGATAACGATTATGCCCCAGCTACTATGCAAGAAAGAAGAGCTTATATTCTGTTATTCTCTTGGCTCAGACAACAGAATCTAAAGTTTAGAACCCCCTACCCTAGTAAGCTGATAGTACAATTTCCTTCCGGGCAGCAAATCTATGAATCCTTTGATGAGGCTTGTACTGATTTAAAAGCAAGGGGCTTTACGTTGCCTGCCTCTGTGAGACTCCCCCCATGGACAGCAACTTCTCAAAAACCCCCAGGGCCTCAGCTGGAGAGGTCCCAGATCAACAAGCTATAATCGATTCCATCAAAAAGATGCTAATGCAATTTTCCAGATCATCCACCTGAAGGACTCTGCGCGATGAAGCTTCTACGGTTGTGAGGTCACAGTGAGTATGGGTTACTGCCTTGGATAGTGCTCGGTTGTGATTTACTGGCTTTTGATCGGGGCCAGGGGACCCCTGGGGATAGGTGGGGATGGTCTTTGGTTTTGGGACACTTCACTGAAGTGTTTAAAGTTTTGGAATTTAGGTGGGGAAAGGAGCCTCCTGTATGGAGACTCTCGTAGGGGGAGACGGAGGACTCGAGGGGAATGACTGCTGTTTACCCAGTTCACCCTTTGCAATGAGCAAGGACTGAAATTAAGTGGGGAGTCCCTGCCTGGCACAGGAGAACATTGGCCACACACAGGCATTAATGGACTATAAAAGAGCTGATCAGACACTTTCCCATTAAATAGGGAGTCGATCTAACTGGGATCCTCCACCCCACAGGACCTGGCTATGTGGCTAATGAGTGGACCTCTTAATTCTGCTCTGACCTGGAGGCCAGTCAGTGGTAGGCCTGGGAGTGCCCCAATAGAGTAGTCCAGGCCTGTTAGAAAGATTACACCTGTTAGATAGGATAACATATAGGCCTTCTTGGTGCCGGGGGGACACCCTTACTTATGAAGGGCTGGACGAGATGTCTGCACTTTTAAGCTTGCACTCCCGCTATTCCCTGCCATCCTCTGCTCTCCTCCTGGTGGGAATGCTTCTCTAGTGGGGATCTCTACTGACTTCTTCACCTCCTTGGAACTGGGGGACTGTCTCTGCCCATCGGGGGGTACCTTTAACCTGGCCCTTTGCCCCTTGCACCCCTCTCATCAGTTGGGTGTCGCCCTGCCTAGCCCTGATCACACCCTGAGGGCATTCCTCTGCATGCACCCCCTTTGGACTGTGGTCCAATACCATAAGACACAGGACTTACAAGGATAACTGACCACAACTATGTAGGCCAGACAAGATGAAAGGCTTTTCATGGACAATTAATAATTTTCTTTGCTTTTCTCTCTTTTCTATTTCTATACTGATTTAAAAATGGACATTATGAATATAAATAGGATCATGTCATCAGCCAAGTATCAGGTTAAAGTGACATATATTCAAGGCAACCCTCTACAGTATACTTCAGTAGCCACATCAGCCTACTATTTCTAGAGGCCGAGGTTGGAGGAGCCATTCAGTACACGTTTTATAGAAGTAAAATTGGAGGGAGGAGTAAAGAGGCCTAAGGCCTGATAATACACCATGGGAAAGGGACAAGTCTTGACAGGGATATTATCTGATCTTAGTTGACGGTCCTACCTCACCACAGTTGCCTTTCGGAGGGAGGGAAGGGATTCTCACCATCAACTCCAGACTTAAAGGAGGCTGCATTTTTTTCCCCCTCCCACATTATAACCCTACCCCTTACCCACTCACATTATTTTCCTTTCCCATCTTTGTTTTTCTCCTACTAACCCTATACCTTTTCTTATTTAGGGGCATGGGTTTCCACAGGGTATCCTCCCACTTGCTGGGATGGAGTCCCACACTCAGACAATCAGTTGACTGGTCTCAGCCACAGTTACACACTGTACCCATGACAATGGAAGTCCTCCAAGTTATTCGTTATAGAATATTGTATATAGTTAATGGACACTCAGTTTGGCCCAGTTGGCTCACTTTAGTGTCTATTAGTCCTACACGCTCTCCTATATGTTTCAATCTCTCCTTTCTTTTTATCTCCTGGATATGGAGCCCCAACTGCAGTATTACCTACCAGAAGAATACAGATTGACAATACAGATGTTTGCTGAGTGCGTATTGGTCCCGGGTGGAGGAGACCCTATATGCAACGAATAGATACAAATGGCTGACTTTAAAATTATCACTCATAATGTGAATGATTTGACCGGCCCCATAAAGAGATATCGCACATTACAAGCTCTCAAACAAATTCACCCAGATGTCCTCCTATTACAGGAGATACACCTATCTTCTTTGGAGCACCACAAACGACTTAAGTTTGGCTTTTCCCATATGGTGGAATCCTCCTATCTGCGAGGTAGAAGAAGGGGGATGGCAGTCCTCCTCCCAAAGCATTCTAGGGCTCAAGTTATAGATCAATATTCAGATAGGAAGGGTAGGTTGTCTTTAATGATAATTGAACTGAATGGTCAGGTTCTAACCCTCTGCAGTCTTTACATACCCCCTGGCTCTGATGCCTCTTCTATTCAGCATCTGATGGATGCTATCCTAACTAGACAGCACGGCATTCTGATTTTGGGGGGATCTAAATTGCCAACTGAATCCTTCTATGGATTCCTCCTCTGCTAGGCCCTCTCCTCAGTCATCTGGCCAGAAATATCTAAGATGAATAATAAGAGATGCTGGTCTGACAGATACGTGGAGTCAGTTACACCCAACCCAGAGAAAATTCACATACTTTTCTAATGCCTACAAACACTACTCCAGACTTTATTACATATGCATAGGTAGAGAGAATATGGACTTGGTTAGTAGCGCAGATATCTTGAATATCAGCCTCTCTGACCATGCACCTATGGTACTAGAACTAGCTCTGAGGAGGGAAATTAAAAGGACGCAGTGGAGGTTTATTCCATCTCTGCTTAGAGATCCCGGATTTTGAGAACTATTGGAGAAATGTATTCCGGAGATTATAGGAGATAATTCATCTCCCCCAGTCTCCCCACAACTGTTGTGGGAACCGATTAACATAGTCTTCCATGGATACTGAATTTCATATGCTTCGTACAAAAAAATGCAACTTTCTTCCTGCCTTACCACTCTGCATTCACAACTATGAACTCTTCAAGAGGCACATATGCAGGGGAAGGAGGATGTGGTAACCCAGTTGTCTCAGACCCAAGCAGAAATTCAAAAATTACTAACTGCTAAGACAGAACAGGCTCTCGCATGGCTGAGACAACGATACTATGAGGGATGGGCTAGAGCATCATAACTTTTGGCATATCGTCTCAGACGACAGACCCAACAATAAAATATCCCAAAAATAAAAGACTCAAAGTCTGGTGATATGCGTTATACGACACAAAGTATTCTGGGAGCTTTTAAAAAATACTACCAGTCGTTGTACGCAGGTCAATCAGATCCCACTCCTGCTCAGCTCTCAACTTTCCTCTCAAAGCTTACACTGCCCTTGCTGTCAAAGTCTCAGCAGACCAAATTAATAGCTCCAGTCTCTAAATCGGAACTACACACAGCCATCAGAAACCTTAAAAATGGGAAGAGCCCAGGTCCCGACGGTTATGGCTCAAAATTCTACAAAGGTGCCTGGGACTTGATTAGCCATCCACTACTACAAGCAATACAGAAGGGCCACACTTCCTATACTTTCCCCTTATCATGGCGACAGGCAGCTATCTCGGTAATACTTAAACCTCAAAAAGCCCCACAACTGTGTGACTCCTACCACCCCATTTCTGTCCTTAATCAGGACTATAAGTTATACACTAGTATCTTAGCACGTAGATTGGATGATATACTTCCCATTCTTATTCACCCAGATCAATCTGGCTTTATCAAGGGTCAACACACTACTGACAATATCAAACAGACCCTATACCTTATAGACCATGCCCAAACAACGAAATCCCCCTACTTCTCCTTAGTCTAGATGCACAAAAAGCATTCGACGTGGTCTCCTGGACCTTTTCCCAGGCATCACTAGCCAAATTTAACTTTCCCACACTTTCTAAGAATATAATTACAGGTTTATACATTGGCCCAGAGGCGACAGTCAAGGTTAACGGCTCTCATTTGGACAAATTTAGTCTGCACCGAGGAACAAGGCAGGGTTGCCCCCTGTCTGCTTATTTATTCGCTATTTTTGTAGAACCAATAGCACAACTCCTCAGACAGGATGTCCATAGTCATGGATATAGTATACGAGACAAGCAGCATAAAGTCGTGTATTATGTGGATGACCTTCTCCTGTATATCACCAAACCAGAAGAATCCCTTCCATCTCTGCTTTCTCTTCTGACAGAGATAGAATCACTGTCTGGCTACACTATTAATCAGAAAAAATCAGGGATCCTGGTCATACATCCTCCAATACCCCCTGAACTGATGACTAGGCTTCCCTTTAAATGGATAAGCCGTATATAACATATCTCGGTAGTAAGATACCACAAAAAATAGATAGCATATATTTACTAAACATCAGCACAGTACTCTCACAAATCAAAGGGGATATAAAAAGATGCAGCCCCATCCCCCTCTCCTTTCTCTCTAGAGTTCAGGCTATCCAGCTTCCGAAAATATAATATATAATGTAAAACATTCCTATTCACTTGAAGACACAGGACATACAAACTTGGGAACGCCTTATTAGGAAATTTATCTGGAAAGGCACCCAGCCTAGCTCTGAGCAAACTCCAGCTCCCGAAGGAATGTGGTGGTTTAGCCCTACCAAGTATACATGGATACAGTATAGCAGTATTATTAGCTCACATAACCACCTGGTTTCACAAACACTCACCGACACCGTTCTGGCTCTCCCTGGAGCGAGTAATGGCAGATACTCCGTTAGGTTAATATCTAATCTTCCAGCCCAATATCTTAAATCGACCGAATGATTGCTCCTGATTCACCAAAGCTTTGCTGAAAAGCTGGTCCACCTTTCTCTCACTCCAGACAAATAGATTTCTGGCAACATAGATGGGTGTTCCAGCTAGGGACCACTCATGGGCTCCCATTCATGAGGATGCCACTTTCTTAAAATGGGCCAGACTCAGATTAAAATAGACCCATCACTTTTTTGATAAGGGAATATTTAAATCATTTAATCAGTTAAGACAAGAATATCCCTTACAACATAGCAATTTTTATCGCTACCTTCAAATCCATCATTATCTAAGTTCTAAAATAGGCCGAGATGTATCGTCTCGGACGGGGCCCCCCCTTCATCCTCTTATACTACAGGTGGCAGATGGAAACAACCAGCAACACCTGGTGTCTAGGTTTTATAAAGCTTTACAAAACTCTCTTTCCCAGAGCATAGAATCCACACAGGCACATTGGGAAGCCGAATTACAAATAGAGCTAACTCAGAGAGACTGGCTTTTTATATGGAGGAGACAGCACAAGGTGACTGGCTCTTACTCTTGGAGAGAGTTTTCTTGGAAGATAGCCTCCCACTACTTTCAAACCCCTTAGATAGTAACTAAATTTAAGACAAATGAAAACTCAGAATGATGGAGGCATTGAGGACACGATATCTCCAGAGTTGCTAGAATTTAAACTCTACCTCATGGAACCTGTTTTAAATATATCTTTTTATGTACCTTGTGTTTACTGTTATCCACTTTACAGTTATTTATTTAACTTGTACATCTTCTGGTATTATTTAAACACACTTAGAAACTGCTATTATAGCACTTTGATGCTCTTTTAAAACTATATTGTGTTTGCCTCACTGCCTGACCCCGGGATCTCATCTGGGTCACCTGGCACTATTTACACTCACTCTGCAGGGAGCACGATTTACTGAAACAGCATCTCAAGAGTTGCTAGAATTTAAATTCTACCACGTGGAACCTGTTTTAAATATACCCTTTTATGTACCTTGTGTTTACTTTTATCCACTTTGCAGTTATATTTCTGTGTGCTTGTATCCCTGTGACCTTTGTGGAACAGGAAGAGGGTGTGTAGTTTTTGGCAGACTTAGTTAAAGACTACAAACCAAGATACCAGTGATAGTTCTCTATTTATTTAACTTGGACATCTTCTGGCATTATTTAAACACACTTAGAGACTGCTATTATAGCACTTTGGTGCTCTTTTAAAACGATATTGTGTTTGCCTCGCTGCCTGACCCCAGGATCTCATCCGGGTCATCTGGCACTATTTATACTTGTTCTGCAGTGAGCAGGGTGATCACGCAGTGTCAGGTGTGAAGACGCGTGCAAAGACACACGCGTCTTGCGTGTGTCATGCATGTCAAGCACAAGAGTGCACAGGAAAGAGAGACGAGAACACCAAATAAGAACATTAGTGATTTTCCATTGCTCAGGGTATGTACTGAAAGAACTTTCTCTTATAAGTTAAAATAAAGCCTCTCTCTGTTATCGGTTACCAAAGAAACAGGAAGTAAGCTATACTTTTATATCCTTTCACTGAAAATTCTCAGACTTATCTGTTAGTACTTGTGATAGGGATTACACGTTTATCCTTTCAAATTAAAACTTTGTTAAAAAAATAAACAGCATATTATTATTGTCCATTAGTTATAAGCTTGATTTGAATATTTGTAAAAGGAAACAGGAACTCCTTACCTAGTGGCAAATAAGTCAGGATTATCACATATAACATCAGGTATATTTGTGTCCTGCCTTAGGTGTTGAAGTTATTCTAGGCCGGTAAGAAGGTACATTAAGCATAATATATACTTTTAAATGATCCAAACATACACACATTAGTAACTGGGATATAAATCAAAATTATTTGTGGCTTTCTTTCAGAAGAATAAAGGTACTTTATCAATGGAGGGAACAATAAAAACAACTAAAGGTGAAATAGGCACCATGGCTCAGATATTCAAACTGCGCCCAGCTGTGGCGCAAGCTTGGGCGCAGCTCAACTTTGCTGCGCAGGGATGTGGACTAAGTGATATTCAAAGAAGCTGCACCATGGCTCAGCAGCTTTGAATATCGCACCTTGGCCACCACCAGTGTGCATGGCACAGTGGCACTGCGCCAGCGCAAGTGGCCAGAGTGGAGCATGGAGATGCACTAGCGCAAGTTCCATTGCGCCATGCACAGCAACCGCGATATTCAAAAGTTGACATGCAAATGGGGCCATAATGTATGCAAGGCACACATGGGGCCATTTGCAGGTCATTATTGCCCCATTTGCATGCAGGTGCGCCGATCCCCGATGACCTATTTACAAAGCAGGACATAATGAATACAATCATTCTGATCAAGGCAAGTTTATCTCCATGGCCTGATAATGTTAATCTGAAATTCCTAAAAGAGTTATCCAACAAATTATCAGGACCTCTCTGTTTCTTATTTAACATTTCCTTAAAAGAGGGCAAGGTACTACAAACATGGAGAGAAACGAACATAACCCCAATTTTTAAAGGTGGTAGTAGGCAACAGTCATGTAATTATAGGCCCATTAGTTTAACATTTCTTTTGAGTAAAATCATGGAAAGATTATTATATTACAAAATCACTGATCATATTAAGAAAACAGGTAATACTGACATTTCTCTACATGGATTTACATCAGGCAGATCATGTCTTACAAACTTAATTAATTTTTTTGAACCAGTGAGTAATGCACTTGACAGAGGTCTACCTGTGGATGTTATATTTTTGGATTTTGAGAAAGCATTCGACACTGTATCACACAAAACTCTAATTGAACAACTAATCAGATTAAAATTGGATTCAAAATGTATAAACTGGATTTCTTCTTGGTTGGATATTAGGCAACAAAGAGTGGTTATCAAAGGGCATAAGTCTAAATGGATCTCTGTAACTAGCCGAGTTCCCCAGGGATCCGTCTTGGGACCACTTCTATTTAATATTTTAGTCTCTAGTATGCAATTGTCTGATGGGATATGGATCAATAAGTATGCAGGTGACTGTAAACTAGGATGTGTAGTAAATGATACTCAGTCAATAATAAATCTTCAGCACAATATGAATAATCTCTGTGCTTGGGCTGTTCAAAATAATATGAAGTTTAATGTCATAAAATGCAAAGTTATGCATATGGGAAAAAATAGCATCAATGCAGATTAATCAATGAATGATACAAAGTTGATTGCAACAGCGGAAGAAAGAGATCTGTGTGTAACAATATCAGATAATTTAAAATTTAATACACATACACACAAAGTAGTCAAAAAATGTCATTCAATCATGGGAAATATCTTTATACATATTAAAAGTAGGAATTTGGATATAATTCTTCCTTTATTTAATAGTCTTGTGCATCCGCATCTTGATTTTTGTACCCCTCTCTGTGCTCCTACATCTATTGGATGCCAAAGTATGACAGAGAGAATACAACGTAGAGTAACAAAAAAAATCCAGAATGTGAAATCCTTAGATTATGAATTAAGACTTAAATATCTCCAGTTATTTTCTCTAAAGTAAAGGGCTCTTAGAAGAGATTTGATATACACCTTTAAAGCCTTTCAAGATGAATATACGTTCAATACCATCGGTCTGGAAAGAAAATTTTGTAATAATAATAATAATAATAATACAGGGTCTTATAATTACAAACTCAAAACATTCTTATGTAAAACTACCAAGCGTAGTAGATTTTTTACTCAGAGGGTACCACCAATGTGGAACTCACTCCCAGAGGATATTATTACAAGCATAAATGTTAAAGAATTTAAAGTAAGATTGGATTCTTATATGGGAGATAAAAAATATATCTTCCATCATTCAACATAATGGTGGCAAGTTCTATTAAGGGCTAACGCTTTTTGAACTTGTATCCAACTATGAAACTATGAAGGAGGCCACTCACTCACATATATTCTGGATATGCCTAATACTGGTTCCATTTGGTCGGGATAAGAGATATGTTTGCTAATCTTTTCCCGGACTTGGGCCTACTCTCTCCCAAGATTGCCCTTCTTCTGCATTACTCCAAACAATTTAAAACCACACAACAAATATATCTCCCCAATATTCTTCTAAGTGCGGCTAAAAAATGTATTACCCAACTCTGGTTATGTCCAGAGCCTCCTAGTATTACTTCCTGGGAGAATACTATCTTCCACATTTATAAGCTGGAACATATGACAGCTCACCTCCAAAATTAGCTTCCTGAGCTAACGAGCAGATGGACTAAGTGGCTCCTCTCTATAGCTCAAACCAGACCAGACCTAATTTCTTAAAGAAGGATATATCTATTGATAATGTATGTGCAGCATCTCGAGGGGTGAAGTCTTGACTCATTCCTCCCCCCAAAAATTAGAGCAAATCTCCCTGGGGAGTGGGGGAGTTGAATGCCCTTACCTGTATTTTAATGAATGTCAGCCTGGGGGTTCCTCCCACCTTGGGGCCTTTCCCCTCATACTACTACTTAATTTAATAATTGGATGCATGGATACACACTCACTCCTAACTATATATATTTCCTTGCTCAATGTTTATTTTGTATTAACTGGAATCAACTCAGTGGACTCTGTAATATGAATGATTGTAGAATTACTCAACAATGTAGAAATTATGATTTTCACTGTTTATGAGGTGCTCTGTATCCATTATCCTTTCCCCTTTCCTGTAAAAAGGGAAAAAAAGTGAAATAAAGAATTAAAAAAAAAGTTTATCTTTTTTTTTTACAAATTAATTAAGCAATAATACTCACAGGGTATGGATGGTATAGCAGGAGATATTAATGTATCTTATGTGCATTGTGTGCCACAAGGCTTAGCAAAGGGCCTCAGGCATCCAAAAGAAGCCATATATTCCACAGTATATCACACCCTGGAGTTTATCATTGTTATTGTGCAATAGGTACTTTTTTGTGTAAATAAAAAATTAGAGAAACACCTGTTAGGAGTTTTATATAATTACTTTTAAAGGTGAATAGGTACATTTTGAAAAAATAGTTATTACTTTACTGTCAGTAGTTGTATCTGTTGTAATTGGCTGAAGCTAGGTGTTAGGGATTTAAGTATGTCGAATGTATCCAAGGTAAGTAAAAAAAAAAACGTGTGTGCAGGGACTACTTACAGACCGTTGTTATGTACTGGAACATTACCTTGGCTGAAAGTATCAATCAGATTTCAGGATTTAATACCCCAAGTCATAATGTTTTTACAGGTTATGTCTAACTGTTCTCTTGAACATGAAGCTTTCTAGTCAGTAACATAACACTTTAAGAGTAAGCCCTGTTTAAGACTTTGTTTTGTAATATGAGTTTTTGATGTCAGATCATTGGTATTATGAGATACAGGTGTAGCTCTTTCCCTATGGGGACAAGTGACCATTCACACAGTAATTATTTCCCTCGCACTTACCCTCTATTGGGACAATAATTGTTGATGTCATGTGCAGGGGCAGTTTTCTGTCTCTTCCTATTACATGCCACTGTAATGTGTTGTGTTAGTTTCTTATTTCCTTGCCTGACTTATTGCTTAATTTTGTATTTACCTGACTAGTGCTTTTAGCTAATTAGTACTGCTTGTTGTCACCGATTTATTCCTTGTATATGCTGTTGTTTCCCACACCATTGTATGTAACCTCCCGGGTCATGCCTGAAAATAGGCAGCTTTGCTGTCTAGCGCACCTACCTGGTCAAGAAAAACTAAATAAATAAATATTACATAAAAATTAACCACCATCACAATATTCTGGACAGATGCAGAACAGATTTTTACATGCATTCAAGAGAAACCAGCCATCATGCTCCAGTAATTATTGAATAAACATACATGGCAGTGCAAAACAAGAAAACCAGGCTACATGCTCTTCACACTAATTACACACCAAAGCATTGGTTAGGTTATTAAATGTGAGTATTTACTGTTAAAATATTACAGCAGCACTCACCCTATTGACCTGCTGACATTTTGTGCCAAACAAGTGCTTTCTCAAGCCATTTTTTTAACATATACGGCAGAATTTTTAAAAGGATCCATCCAGGATGTGCCTGCTTCAGTTTTCAATAGCAGACTTGCATCTGCATCTCTCTGGACATGGTACAGGTTCAGTCAGACAAAACAGATAAGGGTAAAGTGCACACTCCTATCCTTGTAATGAGGAACACTGTGCAAAAAACAAATGCATCGCTGTACTATTTAGGTTACCCTCTGTCTTCCCTCCCTTGAGTCCAGTCATGTCTCCTCTTTCCTGGCTAATACTGACTTGCCAACAATCCCTCCCACTCTACCTTTTCTCTCTTCTAACCCCCTCCATCCTGTCCCCCTCCTACTCCCTTCACTCCACTGGCACTCACTCTTTAAAGGTCTCTCTCTGCAAAATCTCTACTGGTCAGTGTGATTTTTTTATCCATCTTCCACTGCTTTGGAAGAATGCTCCTCTCCATATTCATCTCTTGCCCTCACTGTACTAATTTAAAGTGCTCCTATTGCCATATCTCCAACAGCCCTGCTCCTGCAACTAGCTACACACACATTGATCATGGCTGGCTTATACTTAATTCCCTGGCTACTTTGTACCCCTCACTTTAATATTACAATTTGTATGATGTACCACCAAGTACTTTTGTACAATTTTGATACTGATGTTGCACCTGTTTTATATACTGATTTCTTTACATTGCAGATATTTATTTTTTTATGCCATATTTGACCTCTTGTACCCTCTCCTTATCAGTCACAGCTGGAATTGAGCCCAAACTCATTGTTCATCTCCCATCCATTGAATAAAGTAGTTATCTTATGTGCCTCTGCTATGGGGTTTTTTTTGTGGATGGTATGTTTATACAGTACAACAATACATTTTAAGTTTGCTACTGGCAACTACTGACAGGCTCATTTTTTTAACTGTATGTTGTCCTGGTGCTACAGTAGAAGTGTACACTTTACCCCTATTCATTTTGCTTGTACCCTGGCCTGGCTGGCCATATATAGCAGCAGCTCCACACACCTAGGGTAACATTTTCAAAGGGTTCATCATGGCCCAGGGACTACGTTACTGTGTGCAACTTATAGAGGTACAGCAAAATCTTTGCATTGGCTAAACAGCTTTTTTCAACATTTCTGTGCATGAGCCTCATTTTCCTTTATCATGCAGATGCTTTGCCTGGCAATAACAGGCACATCATCTCCAGAAACAAGTTTGCACAAGCTGACGTCAAATGTGAAAAAATAAAATAATGACCTTTTTAAAAATTGTGTTCTTGCAGAAAAAATTGCAGTTGTGTATGGATAACTCTCCCTTGCCATTTTTTTTGCCACTGGTGCATGGTTTTCCACTTTTGAGAAAACTGTCTCCTGCAGTGCATGTCTCCTCTGTGGTTTTCACATCCAGCACATACATGCCTCTGTTTGCTTTTCAGCTGACTTTGCATCAAACAGTTGCCAAACATTAGTGTTGCATTCAACTTTTGCCACAGTTTTATTTACATCAAACGATCACTGCAAATTAAATTTTCATCAAACAATTGCCACAAACAGAATTTGCATCAACCACTTGCTGCAAAATGAATTTGCATCTCTTTTTTTATGAAATTAGTGACTTTTTGTCAAAAATGAACTTTTTAGTAAATCAGGTGGGCAACTGGCAAATGGGTTTTAGCAATTTGGTCTGTGACTGTCTCTTTTGAAAAGCTTACCCATAGTGTAGAACACCCTACATTAGGTGGTAACAAAGGGCATTTTGCCTTTGCCCACAGTTCAATTTAAACTGTCCCAAAACATTAAGTTCCATATTGACTTGTTTTAGCACATCTGCTGAGAATCCATCTACAAACAGATCATTAACTTGTTGAGTGTGTGAATGTTTTTCCCTGTGTTTGCACACGGTTGTCACTGCCCTAGCAGTATCAAACATATAGAATAATATGTGGGCAACCATACACAACAAACCTCCTTTTACACTCAGGGGTGAGATGACATCATAGGCCTCAAGAATGAAGATTAAGTGGTCTCCATGATGACATCTCTGCCCAAGATGGAAACATCAGCCTTGTTGTGTATGGTAGCCAATGCATTATTTTGTGTAGTACAGTAGATGTTTATTTTATTTGCCTTCTTTTTACCTCTGTCTTGAACTGTTGTCAAACAGAAAACAGAACAAACAACATGATATGATTAGAACACTGAATGTGATTTCATTAATAGTTACATGAATAGGCAACATTTAAGCAAAGATGAACAATGGGGAGAATTTTGCACTAGAATAACATCATGCCTCATGTGGGTTGGCACAAAGCTGCAGGCTGAGTACATCCAGCACCTGAGAGGTGAAATTAACCCCACACACACACGTCTGGAGTACATTACTGAAATTACAAAATAGCTTGCTTGTAAAAAAAAAAAAAAGCAGATGAAAATATGTTTTTAAAACAGATATTTTGCTGCTCTTTGAATTGACCTGATGTCCTGGGATAATTTTTCTTGCCATTTTATTTATTTTATTTTGTTGACATATTCAGAAAGACCTTTGAGTCAAGGAGTCATTTACAAAGGTTCTACGTCATACATAGAAGATACAGGGACAACATTTGTTACAGAGTACAGTACATTACATTACATAGCAGTCAATTGTTAACATAGTTGTTCTGTAAATGGCTATTAGTCAAGGATTGCAATAGCTTCAACACTTTAGCACAGCCATAACGTAGCAGAGAGGTTGATTGTCATGAAGTAACAAAGGGTAGTTTTAGGTATGGAGACCCAAAGTTGATGGTTAGCAGGGAAATCGGCCAATTAAAATGGGAGGGGGGGATCAGGGGCAGTCACATAGGTTAAAGGCCTGGAGGAATTTCTTTAGTTTGGTTTTAAAAGGGCCAAGCCTTACTTCATTAGTTATTTGGTTTGGTAGGGAGTTTGTCCAACAAGGGGCTTTGTAACTGAAAGATTGTTGGAATTGGGAGGTTCGGCAGTGGGTTACCCAAAGCAAAGGTTTGTCCGAGTTGCTGGTGACTCTAACTGGAGATGCTGGGTGTATAATTGTGTCTAGGGCAGGGAGGTGAGGCCTAGAACTATCTTTTTAGCCTTTAGGCAGGTGTGATACCTGATTCTGTTGTCTAGGTTTAGCCAGTTAGTGGTACTGTAGAGGGTGCAGGTGTGAGTGAGACGATCACATCCTAGGATAAGCCGGAAGACTTTGTTTAATATGAGTCAGAGACTGTTGAGTGCGGTGGTGGATGCAGCACTATAGATGAGCATACTGTAGTCCAGCAGGGAAAGGACATGGGAATTCACGGTAAGACATAGTGCCTCTGGGGTGAGGCAGTGTTTGAATTGATAAAGTACGCCTAATCTCAAGTTAAGGGCAGTGGATAGTTGCAGTATGTGTTGAGTAAAGTTGAGGGCTGGGTCTAGTGTGATCCCTAGGTATTTAAAGTGGTTCACTTGTTCAAGGGGAGTTAGATTGGCAGTGAGAAATTGGGGCAGCAGCTCTTGAGGGGGTTCCATGAATGGGAGAAGATCATGACTTGTATCTTGCTATAGTTGATTATAAGACACTGGGTGGTGAGCCAGTGTTCAGCAGCTTGGAAAGAGTGTTGGAGTGTTTGGTGGAGATTTAGGGGTCAGGAGCAGAGGCGAACAAGATGGTGTCATCTGCGTATAGGAGCAGGTTGCCAGTTCAGGCCGATGGGAGGGAGTTTAGAAATAAACTGAAAAGCAGTGGGCCTAGTATGGAGCCTTGTGGGAACCCTGAGTGGATTGGGAGACTGGGGGACAGGGCGGTGCCTACCTTGACCTGCTGGGTTCTATCAGTGAGGTAGTTGGTGAACCAGCCTAAGGCATCAGTGGAAAAGCCACTATCGGTGAGAGTGTTCAGCAGGAGGTCATGGTTTATGGTATCAAATGCCTTGGAGAGGTCAACGAAGATGACTCCAGTGATGCAACCTTGATCCATGGCACAGTGGACATGTGAGGTGAAACCAAGGAGTGCTGTGGTGGTACTATGTCCCTTATGGAAGCCATATTGCTGGCTGCATAGAAGGTTACATTTAGTAAGGTGGTCAGTGAGTTAATCGGTGACAATACATTCTAATGCTTTGGATAGGGGAGAAGAATAGAGATAGGGCAGTAATTGTTGGTGGAGGTGCGATCCCCACCATTATGAATGGGGGTGATGGAAGCTAATTTCCAGTGGGTGGGGAATTTCCCTTGACAGAGGGAGCAGTTGAGAATATGGGTGAGTGGGGTTAGGACTTCTAGGAGGGTGAGGCGGAGAAGTCTTAGGTCAAGAGAGTTGCTACTATAGTGGGAGTGGCTTAGGACTTGGGCTAGGTAGGGTTTGGCTGCCTCTGGGGAGAGAACGCATAGATAGAAGGGAGGAGTGTGCAGAAGGGGGGTGGTCCAAGCAGGCAGGGGTTCAAAGAAATTAGAGGGGAGGACATGGTTGAGATCAGTGAAGGCAGAGTTGAGGGTAGAGGCTATACTGAGATGATCCAAGGAGAGGTTACTGTCAATTTCCATTTGGTCTGGGGGTTGATTAGGGACATTGCCGCAGAGTTCCTTTATATTGTTCCAAAATTTACACCCTGCGTCCCAGGTGGAATTTAAGGAAGCTTTGTAATACTCTACTTTGGCAGTACATATGGTCCGTGTGCACTTGTTACAGGCCTCCCTATACCTTTGCCTGTCTGTAGACCATTGGGTCTCATTAGCAAGGTGCCATAGGGCATCACGGTGTCGAAGTATGCCCAGGAGGTGAACAGAGAACCAGGGGGCATGGCTACCTTTGGTCACACTCTTGGCAAGGGGGCGAACTTATCACAGGCAGCATTAAAGGAGGTGATAAATAGATCAAGCGCATGATCCAGGTCGAGGGTGTTGGTAAGGGTCTACCAGTCCCAGTATCTGAGGTGGGTCTTGAGCTGAGCGAGTTTACCAGGCCCTAGCTTTCGTTGTGCGGTAATTTGGGGGGGGGTGTTAGGGGTATTGAGGGACCAGGTGAAGAGGATGGGAGAATGGTCACTGATGGCATCAGGGAATACCATGGTGTTGGCGATTTTGTGGGGACGGTTGGTGAAGACTAGGTCTAGGAGGGAGGATGTCCCTGTGCGTGTGTTTGCCCGGGTGGGGGTAGAGACTAGCTGCATGATGTCTAGGGTTGCAGCATCATTACGGTATGGGGCAGCTGTCTTGGTGAGCCAATTTATGTTGAAGTCCCCCATTACTATTTTTTCATGCTGTGGGGGTAGAGAAAAAAGATAGGTAAGGATGGTTTGGAAGGCTTTCTTCTGGTCCCTGGGAGGTAAGTCGACAGCACTTCCCATGAGGTGTTTTTAGCATTGCTAATGTCTCCATTATGAGAAATCTGCAGTGTAGGTAAGCATGAGGAATCTTAATAGGCATGAGAGTCTATGCTGCTGTACCACAGTAGTGACGGATCTACTGTAGTACCCAAGCAATCTAGCATCACTGCTGTGTTACAACAGCATCTTGCAGTGTATAGATTTCCATAAACAACGACACTGAACCATATAATATATACTGCCTTGTAAAGTGCTTTACAATATGGTATGTGTGATAGGTACTATAAAAACACACATTCTATTTTTGCTTTTGGAATGGGATGTGCCACTAGAATTTTTGCAAGTGTGTGATGTTATGCACGTGCAAGTTGCCATGCCACAGCATTTCTCTATGGGAGCTATCCATCTGCTAGGATTAGGCAATTAAAAGAACAGTCCAGCACAAAGAGTTAAATTGCCTGATGGCAGAACTGGCAACTGCAAACATGGTGACATATCTTGAATGGTAAAATATAGTATTGTAAAGAATTATGTAAGAGAACGAGTACACTGAAAAATGGTAATTACCGTAAGCATCAAATTATTGCTTGTGTCTGAGAGCAGGCTGAAGCAGGCATGTGTTTCCTCTCTTTGATGTGTTGTCAGACAGATAGTTGGGCCTCACAGTGAACTGTCCTTTGGCATTTCATTCCAAATGATCTGACACATTATGAAGTTTGTGTGGGGAGGGGTGGGGTGAGCAGTGTCCGCTAGGCATAACAATCAAATGTTGTTCATGTCTAGGGTAAGGAATTTTCCTGACTGGAGTTGCCTTCCTTTAAAGACACAATTTATATTATCTGGAAACATTTTCTTCTAAATCCTTTTGTAGCAGATATGTATTCCTGACATTCTTCTATTTTCAGCTGCAACATGTTTTGTCCATTCAGTCATTTTTGCAGTTGTATTCATTATTAGTTTTCTAATTATTGTGGATCAACAATAAACATAACTGCCCCCCCGGAGTTTTTAAAAGTCTTCTTCCCTGAGATCTCTCTTTGGCAGCGTGGATTACAGATATGTCTTGATATACAAGCACATTTCTATGATGATGTTTTGAGAGCATGGTACTGCACCAACTAACCTAGCTGTTTGCAAAGTGGGCCTGACCAGGAAACAAAATCTATTTAAAGCTTACAAAACACTTATCGTGCCCTGGGAATTAAATGAATGATTGGATGAATTGCTATTTTCTTTTCAAATCTATTTTACTGCTTCAGTTGGCCAAGGCATCTCTCAGAGGTGCTGTCTTGACCTAGCCTCTACTCCCCACCTGAGACCTCTCCTCCCCTGGGCATCCCCCACCCAGGACCTTCCAGCCCCCAGATGACCCCACCGGGGAGGCCCCCACCCACCCACCCACCTGACAGCCTTTCTGTAATTAGAGGGTCGGTCCTGGTTGGCACCAGGGGGAGCCCAGAGGAAAGATAGTCTGGTACTGGGGATGTGGGTTTGGTCCCTGGAGCCCTCATCACCTCCCTGGTCCACCGGGGATATTTCCTTGTTGGTTGCCCCCTTGGAGTGCGGATGTGTCATGATGTCTATGGCACTGACATGCTGATGTCCACTGCTGCTCCACTCCCACATCTGTCGGCACCACATGTTCCTCGTGCTGCCCCCGGTCACCACCAGGAGCTGCCCAGGAGCGGCGCTATCTATGGATCCCTCCCCGAGAAGGGACAGCGGTCCTCTGGATGCTCATTCCTTTCCCTTCCCTGTCAACCCCTGGTGGCCTGAGTCCATTCCCGAACCCGGGTCACCGGCATGGCATGAAGTGTGGCATCCAGCGCCTCAACCCTCAGAGCCACCGGGCCAATGAATTGTTATTCTTAAATTTTCATTTGTTCTAACTGCTGAATAGGTTATGTAAGGAATGACACATGACAGGGTGTGCGGGTATAAGGTACTAATGTATGCCTTAGATAGTTAAGTATGAGGCATTTTTATTTAGTTTTTGTTGA
The DNA here is from genome assembly GCA_016271365.2 of Neoceratodus forsteri. Lineage (NCBI taxonomy): Eukaryota > Metazoa > Chordata > Ceratodontiformes > Ceratodontidae > Neoceratodus > Neoceratodus forsteri. Next base: position 216,152,705 of record CM028134.1, read on the forward strand.
CTGGGTAAGTGCTCTAGACAAATCCTGCCTATTTTCAGGCACAACCCGGGGGAGGGGGATACAGATGAATGCCAACTGACCTTGAACCAGATGAAGCTGTTGGTGGTATTTTTAGTGAATGTGGGAAATTTGGCCAGGACAATGGGGAAATTACCCTACCCTTTTCGATAAGTGCCATGGGATCTTTAACATCCACCTGAACTACCATCAATCCAGGCAGATGGGACCTCAGTTTAACATCTCATCCGAAAGATGGCACCTCAGAAGTGCAGCACTCCTCTCATGCTGCACTACGGTGTGAGTACTGGGATATTAACCCAAGTGCCAGATGTGGGAACTGAACCCACAGCCCTCTGATCTCCCGGCCTCAGAGGCGAGTGTGCTACCTACTGAGCCACTGACACTGCTCAATAGGCAAGCACCGTAGCCACCAAAGAAATGCATTATTCCCGTATGACTTGGTACCCTGAAGTACATTATCTTACTTATAAGATAGGTTTTTATTTGATGAAAAAGGAGGTAATTGAGGTGAGGTATACAGCTATCAGAAAATAATCAACAGGAATATGATGTGTTTCGACCAATAAGGTTACAGGATTTTCATGGCTCATTTTATAATTCAGCTTTTGTATTATTAACTGCTGCTTTGGAAAGAGCTAAACCAGCTAAGAGATGTAAATGGAATCACGTAGGCAATGAAGGCCATATACAGGGCCCTATGCACTAATGGGTTCAGTAAAAACCAGTAAAGGCATGTACCAAGCTTCACAGCTGTGTACTGTGGAGTTGCCCCAAGCAGGGCACGCATCCAGCATTAACTACCCCCAGGCAGTTCCCCACTGAGCATGTAGCAATGTGAAGCGAAAGACAACAACCTGGGGGGCAGAATCGATCAGGACCAATTGGAAGTCTGACATGGCTTAGAAATGAATCCCATGTTCTCTGGAAACCAGGGATCATGGAATGTAGAAGTCCACAGCCAGGATTGCCACGTTCCTTTGTTGTCTGATATATATTTTATAGCATAAAAGAACAGTTAAGACCACCCTCCAGGGAGCTCCCAGCCTCCATGCCCAGGAAGGGGGCTGAACATGACTGTCAGTTACTTGGTGGGGCCGAAAAAGCCTCAAAACTTGATACACTGACATTTTTTCTTCCTTCTCTTTATTGCATAGGAGTATAGAAATCTGGGATGAAAGGAGACCATTATAGCCCTTCAAGACTGTCCCCTGCTAATTTAGCTGTTGTATCCCAGTATATTTCTAGCCATCATGTGCCTCTCTAAATTAATCTTGATTGCCCTTATAGTAGGCTTATTTACAGCATTACTTCCTGAGGCAAATTACTCTGTATGTCAACCACTCTCTGTGTAAAAAGTCCCTTCTTCACTCACTGTGAAACTGATTTCCATTTAACTGCATTGCATAGCCCATCATGTTGTACACATTACATCTTAAACTCAAGTTGAAAGCCAATAGGAGATCAGGAATTCTGTCTGCTTTACATAACGTATCATCTCTCCCTTTCATTTTCTACTTTCCGGAGGGCAAAGTTCAAGTTTAGATTATCTTCAGTAGTACCTGCTGGGATCAGATGGAGTGCCACATCACAAAGTTTTCTGTAAGACAACTGCCACTGAATTAGACTGTTTCCTGTTTAATTCTGAATATTTCTGAATAACTCTGCAGCATCAGGCATCTTGATCCTGGTGGATGCAGCTATGTTTTCATAGATTTTGCTTTCTATCTCTAACTAGTCTTGCGGCCTACCACTGGACTGGGCTGGGCTGGGCTCCTTCGATCCTTGCTGTTGCCTGCCCTATGCCTGGTTTACCAGAACTTGCCACAGTACTTGTAGTTAGGTTTTGTTCTCCCTCTTTACACTGACAAAGCTTTTCTGGTGTTTCTCAGCAATTGGTTGCATTTCTGCACCACCGCATGACATTGTGCCCTGTCTTAAAATCACTGGTTACAATGACTCCTAGATATACAGTAATTCCTGAGTAGATGCTGCAATCCCCTTGGCACTAGTGGAATATGTCCCCTTTATACATTCCCTGCCAAGTAACAGAGCTGTGCATTTCTGCATGTTAAATTTAATTCCTGAAGATGTGGCCCAATCTGCAATTTGTCTAATCCTGACTGTTGCTGATCTACTCCACTATAGCTCCAATCTTCATGTCAACTGCACATCTGGTTGACCAGCTTATACAGAAAAAGATGAAACAGCAAAGGCTCCAAGACTGACCAATGTGGGACCCAATGTATAACTTTGCCTCATTTGGATGCCTTTCTCCACTCATACTCCCTGCCTTTTACTTTCCAGCCAAATACCACTCACTTAATCACTGCATGTTCTCTTTAAATACCATATTTATGTGTTTCTTCATTGTCTTACTATGAGGCATTGAGTCAAAAGTCCTACTCAGGTCCAAGTACAGTACAACACATCAACTGACCTTTCTTAATTAAGGGATCTACTTAAGGGCTCAAGAAACTGATTGGGTTATATTTGATATCCCTTGTTACATAGAAACATAGAAACAGACTTTGACAGCAGATAAGGACTGCTTGGCCCACCCAGTCTGCCCATTTCCCTACCTAATTGATAAGCTGCAGATCCTAGTTAACCAACAGCCTACTTCTTCCTACCCCCCCATTAGAATTGCCTTATGTCTGTCCCATGCATTCTTGAATTCCTCCACTGTTTTTGACACCATGACTTCCTCAGGAAGACCATTCCATGCATCCACCACCCTCTCCATGAAAAAATACTTCCTCACATTGCCTCTGAGCCATCCTCCCTCTGTCTTCAAATTATGCCCCCTTGTTCTTGCACATCTCTTTTTCTGAAAGATGCTACCCTCTTGGACTTTGTTGATTCCCTAGAGGTACTTGAAAGTTTCTATCATGTCCCCCCTCTCCCTCCTTTCCTTGAGGGCATACATATTAAGCTCCTTTAGTCTCTTTTCATATGGCTTTTGGTGCAGACCCTGCACCATTTTAGTTGCCCTCTTCTGGACTGCCTCCATCCTGTCTATGTTATTGTGGAGATGGGGTCTCCAGAACTGCAAGCAGTACTCCTGATGGGGTCTCACCAACTGTCTGTACAGAGGGATAACAACTTCATGTTTTCTACTGGTGATGCCTCCCCCTATACATCCCAGTATCCCCCCAGCCCTCCTTACTGCCTTCTCACATTGTGTGCTTACCTTTAGGTCATCTGATATGACTACTCCCAGGTCCCTTTTCATTTTTTGTTGTTGTTAGTACCTCCCCCGTCCCATTGTGTACTCTTCCCTTGGGTTTTTATTTTCCAGGTACATTACTTTGCACTTCTTTGCATTGAATCTAGGTTGCCATACTTTTGACCATTCCTCCAACCTTGCCAAGTCCCTTTTCATTTTTTCCACCCCCTTGTGTATCAGCCCAGTTGCAGATCTTTGTGTCATCTGCAAAGAGGCATACTTTTCCTTCTAGTCCCTCTGCAATGTCACTTATAAATACATTAAAAAGAACTGGTCCCAGTACTGAACTCTGCAGTACCCCACTAGTAACCCCTCAGACTCCAGAGACCCTGCTGCAATAGAGGACCACAGAGGACCTGGGCGGGAGGGTGGGCAACGTAAAGTCCTGGCAGAGCTCCATTGAGCTCACTCACTCCCTCTCTCTCACCCTCGTTCTGTTTCTCCCAACGCTGCAGGCTGCCCCTTTTGTACTGGGCTCCTGCCTGTGTTGGTACACTTTTCTGCCCACAAACAATCCGCAGTAGTCCCAAGACATCGTCTGCTGAGCTCGCCATGCCCCTCTCTCACTCTCATTCTTGTTTCTCCCGGCGCTGCAGGCTGTCCTTTTGTACTGGGTTCCTGCTTGCATTGGTGCCTTTTCTGCCCACAAAGAAGTTCAGAGCTGTCCCGACAGAGCTCCGTTGAGGTCGCTCACTCCCCCTCTCTCACTAGCTCATTCTGTTTCTCCTAGCACTGCAGGCTTCCCTTTTGTACTGGGCTCCTACCTCCATCGGTGCCTTTTTCTGCCCACAAAGAAATCCACAGCAGTCCCGACAGAGCTCTGTTGAGCTCGCTCACTCCTCCTCTGTCACTTGCTTGCTCTGTTTCTCCCACCGCTGCAGGCTGCCCTTTTGTACTGGGCTCCTGCCTGCATTGACACCTTTTTCTGCCCACAAAGTAATCTGCAGCAGTCTCGAAAGAGCTCCGTTGAGCTCGCTCACTCCCCCTCCCTCACTCGCTCATTATTCTTCTCCCAGCACTGCAGGCTGCCCTTTTGTACTGGGCTCTTGCCTGCATTGGCACCTTTTTCTGCCCACAGAGAATTCCACAGAAGTCCCAGCAGAGCTCAGTTGAGCTTGGTCACTCCCCCTCTCTCACTCACTCAATCCTAATCTGTACCAAACACTGATTTCCCAAAGTGACTGCACTATTCTGCGCCTGAAGTGCGAAAACACATTTTGGCCAGGCTGTGAAAAATGACAGCTGTACTGTTCATAAGGAGGTGTGAAAAAAGGCCAGTGCTGAAAATTTGGCATGAAAATATTACTAATTTGCGAAGTTATAAGGATGCGTGGAAACTGCACAACGCATCCTCGTGACACAGTCATTTTATGGACTTTCATCATAGAATTTTCACTGTAGACATTTTAGGACCACTGCTCATGAACAGTGTCACTGTGGTTTTCTTAATGTGTCCCGAACACTGATTTCCCACAGTGATTGCGCTATTCTGCGCCTGAAGTGTGAAAACGCATTTTGTCCAGGATGTGAAAAATGACAGCTGTACTGTTCATAAGGAGGTGTGGAAAAATGCCAATGTTGAAAATCTGTAGTGAAAATATTGCAGATTTACTTGCGAAGTTATGGTGCATAACCTTTCGCTAGCCACCGCTTTCATCACTTCAACATAATTTTTTTGATTTTTTTCTACCAAATTTACTACTCAGCTCAGTTAGAGAAATAAACAGAACAAATAAATATGTATTATTACTGCAATCATAACACAATCACTCAGTACTTAGCTCAGTTAGAGAAATAAACAGAACAACTTAATCTGTATTGTTACAGCAATCCTAAAAGTATCCAACCATTGCTTTGTCTCCACTCCAGAGACCCTGCTGCAATATAGGACAACAGAGGACTCTGGGCAGAATGGTGGGCAACTCTAAAGTCCCAGCAGAGCTCCATTAAACTCACTCACTCCCCCTCTCTCACTAGCTTGTTCTATTTCTCTCGATGCTGCAGGCTGCCCTTTTGTACTGGGCTCTTGCCTGTGTTGGTGCCTTTTTCTGCCCACAAAGAAGTTCACACTATCCCAACAGAGCTCCATTGAGGTCGCTCACTCCGCCTCTCTCACTCGCTCATTCTGTTTCCCCTGGCACTGCAGGCTGCCCTTTTGTACTTGGCTCCTGCCTCCATTGGTGCCTTTTTCTGCCCACAAAGAAATCTGCAGCAGTCCCAACAAAGCTCCGTTGAGCTCGCTCATTCCCCCTCTCTCACTCGCTCATTCCATTTCTCCTGTGGCTGCAGGCTGCCCTTTTGTACTGGGCTCCTGCCTGCATTGGCATCTTTTTCTGCCCACAAAGAAATCTGCAGCAGTCCTGATAGAGCTCCATTGAGCTCGCTCATTCCCCCTCTCTCATTCGCTCGTTCTGTTTCTCCTGACACTGCAGGCTGCCATTTTGTACTGGGTTCCTGCCTGCATTGGGGTCTTTTTCTGCCCACTGAGAAATCTGTAGCAGTCCCGACAGAGCTCAATTGAGCTCGGTCACTCCCCCCTCTCACTCGTTCGATCTTAATCTGTCCCAAACATTGATTTCCCATAGTGACCAAGCTATTCTGTGACAGAAGTGCAAAAACATATTTTAGTCAGGATGTGAAAAATGAAAGCTGTACTGTTCATAAGGAGGTGTGAAAAAATGCCGGTGTTGAAAATGTGGCGTGAAAATATTCCAAATTTGCAAAGTTACAAGGGTGCGTGGAAACAGCTCAATGCACGCTTGTAACACATTCATTTTATGGACTTTCGTCATCAAATTTTCAACATAGGGATTTTAGGACCTCTGCTCATAAACAGTGTCACTGTCATTTTCTTAATCTGTCCTGAACACTGATTTCCCACAGCTACCGTGCTATTCTGCGCCGGAAGTGCGAAAACACATTTCAGTCAGGATGTGAAAATGACAGCTTTACTGTTCATAAGGAGGTGTGAAAAAATGCCAGTGTTGAAAATCTGGCATGACAATATTACAAATCTAATTTACAAGGATGCATGGGAACTGCACACCTCACACTTGTAACACAGTCCTTTGATGGACTATCATCACTAAATTTTCAACATAGGCATTTTAGGACCTTTGCTCATGAACTGTGTCACTGTCATTTTCTTAATCTGTCCCGAACACTGATTTCCCACAGCGACTGCGCTATTCGGCGCTGAAAGTGTGAAAACACATTTTGGCCAGGATGGGAAAAATGACAGTTGTACTGTTCATAAGGAGGTGTGAAAAAATGCCAATGTTGAAAATCTGGCATGAAGATATTGCAAGTTCTCAAAGTTACGAGCATGCATAGCAACTGCACAACACACGCTCGTAAAACAGTAATTTTTTGGATTTTTTCCACCAAATTTGCAACATAAGCTTTTTGAGAGCCCACCTCATGAACACTGGCACTGTCATTTCGTTAATCCATCCTGAGAGGTGATTCCACGCAGTGACTGCTAAATCACCTTTCGGGGCCGAATAACGCCATGACAGTGACTGAATTCATGAAGAGGGAAGAGGGGTCATAAAAACCCCATGTTGAAAATTTGGTGCCAAAATTCAAAAAAATGTCTGAGATATGCACCAAAGTTGAAAAAAACCTATTTATGCCATTATACTGCTTACCAGCATTTCCTCAGTTTGCGATCAGCTTTGAAGAGTGCAGGCGTATTCCGGTCCACTGAAGATCACCGTGGCGGGGCTTCAGAGGTAAGTATGGGGTGAGGGGTGGGGAGGTGGGGTACACAGTAGGTGGATGCGGGTTGGGGGAGGGGACGCAGAGAGAGAGGGACCGTTTTCTTCTTTTCAGGATGTAAAAAAAAAAAATAGACATTGCGGGACGGTTTTCCTTTTTGCAGGTACTTCTGACATGCTGGAGTGGGCTCCCAGTGTGCCACCTGCATGTTTTGGGGTGGGGGGCACTGGAGCCAACAGGGATTGGGCATCCCCTTTGGCACATACTTGGGGGGGCTCAAGAGCCGAGGGGAATTAGGCACCCCTCTCGGCACACAAGAAATGGAGGGGAACATGCCGACGGGGATTGGGCATCTCCATCGGCAAAGTAAGAAGGAGGGAGGAAATGATTTGGCACCCCCTCGGCACACATTAACAGAAACCGATGGGGACTGGGCTCCTCGTCGGCAAACTGGATGGGGAGAATGCAAGGCACCACTCTGCAATGATGGGTCGCTATCTCATTGCAGCGGATGATGCTGCAATGACGAGGCAGCCCCTGATTGCAGCGGCTGAAACTTTTCAAGGTTGTGGCACGCTGGCTGAACTAGTGTCAGCAGCAGTGTGCCATGGCATTGGGGAAGAGGGGCCAAGCCTTAAAAGGCAGCGGAGGCATTGGCCACAACAGTGCCATACCTTCACAACCTGCTTCTGGAGCAAGCTGCTGCAATATGTTTCTTGTGCATGCGCACAATCAACATAAAAATGACTCAGTTATAGGCCTCCAGACTTTTGGAAATTTTAAAATTATAATTTACAACTATGTAAACTAAAAGTGTTTGTCCAGATTATACAAAATTTGACATGGTAATGTTGCCAAGGTCCATACAGATGTGTACTAAATATCAGATCTCTAGATTTTAAGTTGATGGTAACCCATGAAGTGGGCACATGATGAAGGGTGCTGTCCATTACTGTGACTCCTTCCTGGCTCAATCCACTCACGGTGATAGAAAGGTAGGAAAACCAGATGGGGGGTGGGCGAACTAGGTGACAGGATGTCGCTATGTGTATGTGAGCAGGGGGTGGGAGTGGAGCATGGTGGCGTGGGCTGTGAGGGGGTGGAGAGACTGTAGGGGGTGGAGCTGCGGTTGCAGGTTGAGCTGAGTCATGGCATCGAGGATTGGCTAGTGGCTGGGGTGGCTGAGGTACTGGGTTCGGGTCCAGGCCTGATCTGATTATTACTAGCCTGGCCCAAACCTTTTTTTACTGCTTTCACCCCCTCGACATACGCCCCCGGAGTTGAGAATCCTCATGTGAAGGGAAGTCGGGGGGCATAGCCCCTCGTAGAGGGGTGTGGGGTGGCACAGCCCCCCTATAGAAAGCAGTAAAAATCTGTCCTGGTGCCGTTGTTCTGGTGTGCCGGGGTTGTCAGAGTGTCAAAAATGTGTTCGGCACTCTGACTGAGCGATAACGGTGATCGCCTTTAGGAGTTTGTCGTTATCACATAGACCCAAAGTTGACTGAGTGATAAGCCTCCAAACTTTCAGACATTTTAAAATTATATTTTGCAACTATGTAAACTGCAGAATTTTTAAGCCCCTGGATTCCATAGCTACTGTCCGGGTTCGCCCCCTCACTCTTTGCCCTCAGTTCTCTTGGTTTGATGGGACCTTGCGGGAGTTTAGGAGAGTAGGGAGAAGGGTGGAGAGATGCTGGTGGAAATCTGGCCTGATTGATGACAAACTTAGATTGATGTCCCTTTATAAGGACTATCAATCCATGGTCTCCCATAAGAAGGTAGAGTTCCTGTCCAGGGAGATTGTGGCTGCGCAAAATTGACTGGCTCAGCTCTTCCATACTGTAGACAGGCTGTGCAGTCCAATCCGACTCCAGAACCGGGGAGCCTTTTGACAGAAAAAGCAGTAGTAGTGAAATGTGTATTCATAAATCTCTTTATGAATCGGATAAACTGAATTGAGCATTGCTCATTTACAATGAATTCCTTAAAACATAACAATGAACAAACAATACATTCACAATACAAGTTACAAATAAATATAATATACATTTAAAAAGCAAAATCTGTATAATAATAATGTCCAATCTATTATTACATCCTTTGCTGTATTACTTTACATAGTTCAGCATCAGTTTCAAATTAAGTACTGTTTCAATCAGTGGGACAGCAATACCTATTATTTACAGTCGTTACCCTTAACCAGTTTTTTATTTCCCCCCACCATGTATTATTTCCCATGATTCTTAATGTTTTGGGCAAATTATTCCACAACTGTGAACCTCTAAAAAATACTGATTGTCTCCCTATTTCCCTATTGTAAACGGGTAAGGAAAGATCTATAGAGCCTACTGATCTTAAAGAATTGATTTTTTCCCTAGGTACCAATTTTTTCGTTATGTATTTAGGTCATTTACCCAACAACCCTTATGGACAAAAGATGTTCACTGCAGCTTTCATGGAGATACATCCACCCAAGTTGTCTGTATAGTGAAAGTGTGATGAGTTTGCTCGATTTTTCTTGGATAAGGTTGCCAGCATCAGATCAGAGATTGGTACAGCTCGCTCAAATGAGCAGAGCCATGATCCCGGGGGAGATTACAGTCACCCAGTCTGTCTGGTCTGACTTTGACCAGTTGGCGATTGTGGATGTTGTGAAGATTATCCAGGGCTTGCAATCGACTTACTGTAGTTTGGACCCAGGTCCAATGCGCCTTCTGGTAGGGTGCATAGAGGTCATCGGACTGGTCCTGGCTGAGATTGTTTGGTGTGCATTAGAGATCGGGGTGTTCCCAGATAATGTGTGAAACTTAGAAATTTTGTTATGTGAAATATTTCACAAAATTCGCACATTTCACAAAATATTTCTCAGGTGCGTAATGCAAAATTTCACCCGAAAATTGTGAAATTGTGCCTGAACATTATGACATGTCACCTGAAAATGGCAAAATTGAGATACAAAATGTGAATTTTAACAAATTATGTGAGAAATGTCACAATTTTCAGGAGAAATTTTGACATTTTCGGACGAAATTTTGAAACTTTAGGGCAAAATTTCACATTTTGCACCCACAAAATATTTTGCATGGCAAACTTGCTAATTTTGCAACAATTTCACTGGTGAAATTTTATTTTGCAACATCACTATTCCCGGACACCCTGAAGGAGCCGGTGGTACGCCCCCTTCTAAAAAATCTTCTCTCAACCCTGACTGTTCTCACCAATTACAGGCCTGTCTCTAACCTGCCTTTCATGGGCAAGGTTATTGAGAAGGCCTTGCCATGTGGAGTACAGCAGGGTTCTGCGCTTTTGCCCATGTTGTTTGCAGTGTATATGCTGCTGTTGGGAGATATTATAAGGCAGTACGGGCTGAGTTTTCACTGCTACAAAGATGATAATCAGCTGTACATGTCCTTTGCACCTAAACAAAATGACGCTGTCTCGGTTGTTAATAACTGCCTCTCTGAGATTCAAAAGTGGATGAGTGTCAATTGGCTCAGATTAAATCTGGATAAGACTGAGGTGTTGGTTGTGGACCCAGGTCATCTGGTAGAGGGGTAATTGGCTGGGCAACCCTCTGGGCTTTGGCTTGGAGGTAACCAGTTGTTGACCTCTGACTGAGTGCAGAATCTGGGCATTGTGCTTGATGACAAACTGACACTTAAGTTTCAGGTATCGGCCGTCGTCAAGACCCTTTTTTATCATCTAAGGAACATCCCTCGGATAAAGCACCTAGTCACGCTTGACGATCTTCCAACCTTGGTCCATGCCTTTGTGACCTCTCACCTTGATTACTGCAATGATCTGAACCTAGGGCTGCTGGGGTGGACCTTCACTGCCTGCGGCTGGTGCAGAATGCGGCTGCCAGGTTGTTGACTGGCTTGTTAAGATTTTACCATGTCACGCCTGTGCTTTGAGGACTTCAGTGGCTGCTGGTGTGGTGAAGGATCCCCTTCAAGGTCAGTGTGCTTTCCTATAATGCCCTACATGGACAGGGATCACGCTATTTGCAAGACTTCCTGTGCTCCTACCGCCCCCTTCGTCCACTCCCCTCCGCTGATGAGGGATTGCTAGAGATCCTCAGGGTCCGCCTGACTATGTCTGGAGCTAGATCTTTTGGTTTTGTTGCACCCACCCTGTGAATTCTCTACCTCATCGAATTAGAGTGCCCATCCATTGAAGCCTTTAAATCTGCCTTGAAGACCTACCTTTTTAATTCTGCCTTCCCTGAGGTTTAATTCCTGCTGATTTTATAATTGGTTTTAAGTATAAGTTTTTATGATAATTATGCTTTTTTTTTTAGTTATGTTTATGTACAACGCCATGGTCTTTTGGAATGGCGTTTCATAAATAAAATTTGCTTTGCTTTGCTCTATAAGTTTAATACTAGAGAACAAAATATCACCAATGTTGTTAGGTTCAATGGCCCTAAATATTAGGCTTGAAGTTAATGCCCGAGACCCAGCATCAGAGTGTAATGCTGCCACACTGATGACCCAGGTTCGGAAGCGAGCCCTGGAAATCATTTTGTGAGGCAGGCCATGGCTAAAACTTACGATTTACTTTAGCCATTACTTCTCTATTTAGCTGCTTATATGACTCTTTCAAGAAAGTTTGCATCTAAGTTTTCGATTATCTACAGTAGCTCCAAAGGTGGCTATGTTGTAAGCATAGAAATATTTTCAGAAATTTTACATGAACATTAAATTGCCAGAATATGAGCCCCTATAACTTCTCCGCTCTTCATCCAAATGTTATGAATCTTGGCAGATTTTTAGGGCACATACCAAACAATACACAAACCGAATCTCTGACCTCTAGCTGTGATACTGATGACTGAGGTATGGTGAATTAAAGAATTTCAGAAAATTCCAAAACATTTCAAAAGATTTCATGGAATTTCATGAAAATTTGCAAATTCAGAATTTGCTAATTTCACCCAGCTCTATTAGGTAATACTGATTATGTAGGCTTATAGCAGAAACTAGAAATATAAATATTTAATCTGTCTTGTGGTTCATGAGCTAGTGCAGGTCTATACTGTTTATGGTTTCATTTTGGCAATCCTGCTATGCTAATGTAGGTTTCATTTGTTGTTATACTGTACATATTAAAATGGATATTTTAGATATTAGCATGGATAGTGCAGTTGTCCAGCTTGAACGTTACAGTTTATATTCTATTCTGACCTCACAGCTGTGTATCTGATAGCTTTGATTCGTACGGCAACTTCTGTCCGACACTTCACTGGTGTTCTACTGCAGGAGTACTTTATGGTGATGTGTGATCATTCGGTTCAATTCAGTTATATTTAGGACACAAACAATTGAGCAGAGCTCCTTTGATAATGTTGTCCTGCTAAGGCAAAACTCTGATGATAAGTGAACCTGTTCCAGAAATAAATAGTGCTAGATACAGAGTACAACTTACAAGGCATTGGATGTTTATATAGGCATAGCTAAGTTTCAGGTGCAAGGTAAGGCCCAGTGCAGGGGGCATAGGGATGGAAGGTCACAGTTGTTGCTGCCAATGTTACACCTCTGAGATAATGGCAGCAAGGTTTATGCCCAGAAGAGATGGAAACAAACAACATTCTGCAGCACCTGCGTGAATGATGCTCCACTGATATTGACCTGCAGCGGAAGTGTACTAGCAGTGTTTAATGAGACTTTCTTCATCTTCATGTCCACTGATGCTCATTATTATGGCTGTGGGCAGAGCCGACAGCCATTTTGGGATTGATCATAGCTTACAAAAACGGCCGATCGTGGCACCTCCCATTGGACTTTGGAAGTATCCTTCCGAAAGTCCAATGGAGCTTGAAACACTCCTCCACAATCAGCCACTACAGAGTAACAGCTGCACTATTTCGGCTGTTACTTCTGCATTCCGGGGCAAGAACTGCGCATGAGAGATCACATGCATGTGCTTTTCCACTGGCTTTGCCATGTTGTGAATGGCAAAATGCAATTCACTGCAACTATGCATGTGCAGGTTCCATGCATGTGCAGTTGTGTCGCCACTGCCATCTTTTGGATGGCACTCCTCCCATACCCTCCCACTGCTCCTATCCTACCCGCTCCCTCCCAGCACCAGCAGCAAAGAAAACCCTCCAGCACACTCCCACTGCTGCTGTCCTCCCTGCTCCCTCCATTCCGTGTACCTGCACCAACATCAGGGTGCCCAGTCCCTGTGTCGGCCTTATATACCCCCCAACTCATGTGGCACACTGTGAGCCCATAGTATACTGTGTACAGGGCGACCATGATTGAGCACTTACAAAAAGGGTGACTCAATCCCGGCACCTGTGTGCAGGGCTACTTGGCAGGGTAGTGAGTGGATACCTGGGTAGGCGAGGTAGGGAGAATGAAAGTACACATGTATACATGTGGTTGGGGGGAAGGAAGGGGAGGAAAGGTATGCGGGAGAGGGTGTGGTGGGCATCTGCTGAGCTGAACCACTAGGATGGTGGGGTGGGTGATTGCTTGGGAGGTGCAGGGTGTAGGGTTCAGGTCTGGCAGTTTGTTTGTTTTTGTCAGTGAGCAACTTTAAATGTTTCCAAGTTTTTCACACACACCCCAACATGCACCCCCCTGGAGTTGAGAATCCATTAGTAGGGGGTGCAGGGGTCAAAGCATCCCATGGAGGTATGCAGTGGGGCACAGCCTCCCGCATTAAAAAACAAACCGTAGGTCTCGGCTGCCCTCTTTATCCTCGCCACAAGTGTGCATTGCCGAAATTCATTTTCAGGGATGTACACTCACCATAAAGGTGATCACTTTTCCGAGATTGCCATTATGACATAGAACCGGAGCCCACCTCAATGCATCCAAATTTATGTATTATATTCCTCGCACTGACATCAGGGTGCCCAATCCCTGTGTTGGCATTATGTATCCCCCCAACTCATGTGGCACACTGGGAGCCCACCCCAGTGTGCCTAAATTTCTGCTTTTACTCCTTAAATAAAGAAAACTGTCCCCCAACATGTTTTTGTTTACCTGTAAAAAGAAAACGTTCCTCATCCGTGCCCCAGTTCCCTCCCCATCCCAACCCTCCCACTGAGCATCCGCCTCCCGCACCCCTCCTTACCCCAAACTTATCTCCAGAGGTCAGTGCTGTCATCTTCTCTGGACTAGTACATGTCTGCACTCTTCAAAGCTGCACTACAAACTAAAGAATCAAATGAAAGCATGCTATAATGGCAGTCAATGGGGTTTTCAACTTATGTTGATAAATCAGCCATTTTTTGGAATTGAGGCCCCAAATTTTCAACTTTGGGTTCTTGAGACCCCACCTCATGAACACTGTCACTCTAATTTCATTATTTAGTCCCGAAAGCTGTGCAGAATCATCTTTCGGGACCGATTAACTAAATGACAGTGCCACTGTTCATGAGGTGGGGCTCAAAAAGCCCATGTTGCAAATTTAGTGAACACATTCCAAAAATGACTGGTTACAAGTGTGCAATGCGCAGTTTCTAAGCATGCTCCTAACTTCGCCAATTTTTAATATTTTCACTCCAGATTTTCAACATTGCCATTTTTGTACACCTCCTTATTAACAGTACAGCTGTCACTTTTCACATCCTGCTCAAAATGTGTTTTCACACCTGTGGCACAGAATGGTGTGGTTGCTCTGCAAAATCACCTTTCGGGACAAGTGAACAAAATGACACTGACACTCTTTATGAGATGGGGTCCCAAAAAGGCTATGTTGAACATTTGGTGCAACACCTCCAAAAAATGGCCAAGTTACACCTAGACGTTCAAACTTTTATACGCACATGTGTAAATTTGGACATTTGGTAGCTCATCACAGCCTTATCGGCTCTGGCTAGAATTTGTTCATATAAAATGATGCTAGTGTTAGTAGCTGTGTAGCTGTGCTGTGAGTGCAATGATAAATATAACAGTATGGCAGCTCTATTCCTCTGAAGATTTTGGCATGATTTTCATAGGGTAGTTAACTCCCATTATATGTTTGAGTACCAAATGCTGTGGTGGTGAGATTTTCTTGTTTAATTCTGATGGGTAAAGGTAAAATGCTACTGGATTATGGGTGATTTAGTTAGCAATAAGACAGGACAGGGTGTTGGTTTTTATCCATAAACCACATGCCCACGTGCATTGTGAGGCTCAAGCACTTCCACCGAGTGCTTTCAACCACTTGGAAGTGTGTTTTGCGAACTGAAACCAACACCTTGGAGTGGCTTACTGTGCTTATAAAATGGATACCTAACAAAAAATGTAAAGCATTTGTTTAAATAAAATAAGGCATTTTTAAAAATTGCTGTAGCTTGCAGGATGATATTGACAGTCCCTCACAGACCCCATACCACTTGGGCACAGGCCCTGCATGACCAAGTGTGACAACCACCGAGGACTTGGAGCACCCCTAGTGGCCCAGCCACAGGGGGACAAGCTGTGGAGAAACAGGTAGGCTCAGGGATAAGTCTCTGATATGACTCCTAAATGGGATGAGCAGGGGTTGGGGGTCATTGGAAGCCCAGTATGAAAGGGACATGAAGTACAATAAGTTAAAAAAAAATACTGGAGATTAAAGAAAAGAGAAAAAAACTATTTAAAAGTTGTCCCTTCTAGAAATTGTTTCTAATTTGGTCACCAGAGGAAGCCCTGGTCGAAATAATTCACATTTAAAGCTAAGGGCCTGAGTCATGATGGCACTCCAGATATGGTCAGTGTTCCTATAATATCTGGGTTGTGTTTCACCCCTCCGTGGGTGGCCACAGGCTTGCCCACATCTATGACTCCAGTCCTCCTGGAACCACTCCTTGTGTGGAGAAGCTGGAATGGGTCCATAGGAAGAACTGTGCCAGACCCCAGGCATCCAATCCAGCTGGATACCCAAGCTGGTCCACTAGTAGTTCACTGTCTCTGCATGGGGCAGGGGCTGGTGGGATATGGCAGTTTTCCAAGGACTGCTGTATCCCCATTAGCAAATCAGAACATAAATGTTATGCACTGTCTGGTGCCAGTGCAGCCCTTTAGCCATCTGTGAAGGCTCCAAGGGCTGATAGTGGGTGGTTTCCTCAGATCAGGTGTCAGTGGTCTTCCTGTGGCCATTGGAGGGGGGTACTTAGGCAGTGTAGCCTCCACCCCCTCCAGCAGCCCTCTGCAAAGTGGAAAGCACTACCAAAATGGAGGGCATACCCACCCCCACCCCTGTTCCCACTCTTTTTTTTTTAATTTTTTTTTTAATTATCATTTTCTCCCAGGAGAGACCTCCGTCCTGTTTTTTGTTTTTTTTTATCTGCCCTGGTCATGGCCCCTGGAGCTCCCACCAAGTGCCCATTGCCACAACTCCTGGTTACCCCCGGCTTATCCCCCAGAGGGCTGGGCTGCAGCACCGGTTCCCCTAATTCTGGCGCCACGGGATTAGTGACTGCTTGGGAGTGCTGCGGCAGTGGCTGATTGAAGCCCGGGGAGGGCTTCATGTAGACAGAGGCTCTCCCCTCCTCCATTTTCTTGGTTCTTCCCTCTGGGAGGTGGGGACATGCAATGACATCCAGTGTCCGCCCCATCTCCATTAGTTGTGAGTGCCGGTAGCTGTGGGACCCCTGGCCTCCACTAGGGGTCCATCACGTGATGGACACTTCCCCACCCTCCCCCAGAGAAGGAGAGCTGTCCATGGGACACTTTATCCTTCTCCCCTCGGCTGGCCCTCTGGAGACCCGGGTCCGTTCCCGAACCCAGGTGACCAGCATCGCAAGTGGAATTCCAACCTCTGCGCCGGCGGGTCGGCCCCTATTCCCACTCTAACCCTGCCACATAGCAGATCTCCTCTGAAGTGTCTCTTTGAAAATCGGAGCACCACTCAGCTCAAACTACCAGTCCTTCTACAATTGCCAATGGGACCAGTGAGGGGGTAGAAATGGCAAGTCTACTGATCTCTGCTTGCCCTTCCCCTCACTCTGATTGCTACAAGCCAAGTCAGCCAGGGCTTCCCTCTTTGAGATACAAGAGCTGTATCTCACTCACCTCCAGGGCCAGAAGCGGCCAATCAAGAGAGCAGGGAGGCGGATCTCTCCTGAAGCAACTCTTTGAAAATGGGAGGACCGCTCAGCTTAAGCCACCAGTCCTTCTACAATCACCGATGGGACCAGCGTGGGGGTAGATAGGGTGAACCCAGCCATCTCCACTTGCCTTTACCCCTGATTGCTGCAGACCAAGCCAGTTTGGACTTTCTTGTTTGAGATACGAGAGCTGTATATCACCAGCCCCCAAGGCCAGAAGCGGCCAATCAAGACAGCAGGGAGGCAGGTCACCTTCATACTTAAAATATCCAGTTTACTAGCAGTCTAAAGTGCAAAGGGCCACAGCATGGAAGACCGCAGTGCAAAAGGCATCAACGGAACCTGCCAAAGGAGTCAACCATAGGAGACAATTCGCAATCTACCATACTGCTCATCACAACCAGATTACTCCCTGGACTAAGGTACTCTTTACATTAATTCCTGATGGACTCTATGCAATTCTACCATTTAGTTATAGTACTGGTGTGTAAGTCTTATACTGTCTGAAAGTACTGACTGCTTCCTGATTTCAGCATGCAGTGCACTTTAAGGCTTGAACTGTTAATGTATAGCTGCTATTTATTATGTGGTATGCTTATCTAAACCAGCTTCCACTCTTCAGCTATGTTATTTCTCTGTTTGTTGTTACCCTCATAGCTCCTGGTAGCAGTGTACTAACTCCTGTAGACTTTTCTAAAGTGGTCCTTTAATTAGTCCTCTTGCTATACCCTATCTGGGTGGTATGCATATCTGCGGTGTCAAATAGGCCTTCAGCTTATCTGCAGTCTCAGGTATGCAACTACTTGGCCCTTCATACCATTACTAGATTGGACAAAGTGAGTGGTACAGTACCTTGCACCTCTAGTCCTCTACTTATTTGGGCTAAGGGGATAGTCTAATACCAGTTGAACATACTGTTGTAGTCAGTGCCTCCAACTGCTCCATATTTTGGTGAGGAGTTTGCCCTAATCCTCTGGTGGGCACATCGCTGCAACCAGCATACCTTGCAAAACCCCCTTCTGGGATGCTCACTCCTTCCCATTGGCTGTTTATCCCCGTTGCCACAAAAACAAATTTATTTGCCAAAGTAAAATGTGGCTTATTTGCTTGTTGTTCTCCCTCTACAGAGAAGTTGGCCCTCCTCAGACCGATCACAAAAGCCTGCACTGCAATCAGCCAGCTGTTGATAAATGCTTATGGGTTAGGCTCTTTGACTATATGGTGGTCAGCTAATGTTATGCAGGTCTCTGTCTAGCTGACGATATATTCACTTGTAGCTTATAAACCTTTTTTTACTGCTCTGCCTGTTTCATCTCTGTATATTGCAGAATAGCCCCCCCATGCCACCTCCTCACTGTGCCAGGATTAAGCATAATAGCCGGTTGAAACTAACCTCTGTGTATTTAAATAAACAAATCATTATCCTACTGTTATAGTGTTCAAGCTCTGAGCTGAACCCTGCCCACCCCCCCAGTGACTGTTACTCCTTCTGAGTTCACAACATATAATGGTCTGAAATTAAATATAATCAACATCCACAGTATGCTAAATAAATTGGATGCCTTAA
Organism: Neoceratodus forsteri; assembly: GCA_016271365.2. NCBI lineage: Eukaryota > Metazoa > Chordata > Ceratodontiformes > Ceratodontidae > Neoceratodus > Neoceratodus forsteri. The sequence continues at coordinate 216,171,272 of CM028134.1, forward strand.
AAAGATGGGTTCTTCACCCAGACCCAGATATTTTGGTACTGACCAAAACCTGGTGTAATAAGTCCTTTGATTCCACTGTTATCTCTTTGTCTGATTATTGCACATTTTGCGTGAATAAGCCAGACAGATGAAGCACTGTCTTATACTGTATGTAAGAAAAAGAAACTTGCCTCCTCACTAACCTTCTCCTTCTCACAGCTGACTGAGTTTGAATGCCTGACTGTTTTGATTGCACTATCTAAATCAGAAGAATCCCTTAATGTGGGTGACTGCTACTGACCCCCATCTGAGGGTACTAAGATTTTGGGCTACCTATCCAAGATCATCTGTGCTAGGAGTAACAAAACTACATTGTGATTGGTTGGCATCCATGGCACTCCAGACATTACCTCATGGAGTTTTAGCCCACCTGATAGGCTAATGATGCACATGACCCCAGATCAAATTTCTAGTATACTAACATACTAAAATGCCAGCAGAATAGGCCTAATGGTCTTTCGTGTCTGCTCGTTTGGTCAGCCCCCACCCTGGGTGCTGAACTTGCTGTCCCCCTCGCCTTCTCTGGCTTCTCCCTTCCCAGTTCCGGATATTCTTGCTGCATTGGATTTTGCTTCCTGAACCCTTCCCCTGTACCTGTCCCACCCCCTCTTGAACCCCTCCACTGTCTCTGCCTCCACCAGCCCCCTAGGTAGTGCATTCCATGGCTCTACCACCCTCTCAGTGAAGTAGCACCTCCTCCTTTCTCCCCTGAATCTTCCCCCCTCCAGCTTCCACCCATGCCCTCTAGTGGCCCCTTCCTCCTTCCTTCGAAGCACCCTCACTGTTCCTCCCCTATTTACCCTCTTCATGTACCTGGAGACCTCTATCATGGCCCCGGTCCCTTCTCTCTTCCAAAGTGTACATATTTAGCTCTTGAGCCTCTCCTCATAGGTCCTGTCCCCCAAGCCCCAAATCATTTTGGTTGCCCTCCTCTGGACCCTCTCCAGGAGGTTAATGTCCCTCTTTAAGTGTGGCCTCCAAAACTGCATGCAGTACTCCAGGTGCGGCCTCACCAAGCAGTTATACAGGAGAGTATCACTCTCCTTCTGAGGTGATCCCTTAGCGATGCATCCCAGCATCCTGTTGGCCTTGGCTGCTGCCCTCCTACAAGTCTCAGAGTTGTTCATCTTGACATCCACCACCACCCCTAGGTCCCTCTCAGCCATTGAGACTTGTAGTATTTCTCCCCCCAGGGTGTACACTTGGCCTGGGTTTCTGGCCCCCAGATGGAGTACCTTGCATTTCCCTGCATTAAACCTCAGCTTCCACTTCTAGGCCATCTTTCCAGAGCCTCCAGGTCCCCTGCAGGGCCACCCTCCCCTCCTCCCCATCCACCACTGCCCCCCAGTTTCAGGTCATCTGCAAGAGACTCATCTCACTCCTGATTCCTGTCCTTATGTCAGATCGTGGGCGTTAGACAGAAGGGCCAGGACTGATCCTGTGGGACCCCACTAATGACCCTCCTTGGGAAGAGACTATCCCACCAACTACGACCCTCTGGGTCCGGTCCTGGAGCCAGTTGCTCATCCATCGGATCATCTGGTTTCCCACCCCATTTCTCTAGTTTATCCAACAGGCCCCGTGAGGAACAGTCAAATGCCTTGCTGAAGTCCAGAAAGAGGACATCCACTGGTCTACCCAGGTCCAAGGCACTTGTCACCCAGTCATAGAACTCCACCAGGTTTGTCTGACACGATTCCCCAGGATGAATCCATGCTGTCTATCGTCCAGGCACCTGACTTATCCAGGTCCCCCTAGCCACTCCTTGACAATGTCCTCCATCACCTTGCCCACCACTGATGTCAAGCTGACAGGCCTGTAGTTCCCTGCCACCTCCCTTAGTCCCCCTTGTGGATGGGCACCATGGCCACCTTCCAGTCTTGGGGCACCACCCTGTCCTCAGAGATGGTGAAAAGCTCTGCCAGGGGTTTCGCCAGGACATCTGCAGTTCCTTCAGCACTCTGGGATGTAATTTATCCGGCCCGTGCTTTCTCCGTCTTAAAGGAGCTGAGGGCTTCCCTCACTCTCTCTGCTGTGATTTCCACTTCCAGTACCTCTTCTCCCTGCTTGGCCTCCCCCACCTGCCAGTGATGCCCCCCTCTCCCCAGACCTGCCGATTGGTAGGTCTCCCCCTCCTCATTATCTCTGTCTCCTCCATGTTGATGCAGCATCCCCATTTCCCTGGTGAAAACTGGGTGAAGTACTCATTTAGTACCTCAGCCTGCTCCTCTGGGTCTTGTGCCCATCTCTCCCCTGATTTAATCCTGCTAATCTGCCCCTTCACCCTTCGTCTTTCCCCAATGTATCTAAAGAACCCCTTTTTCCCTCTCCTAATTTCCCTGGCCAGGTTCTGCTCCTTCCTTGCCTTAGCCGCCCTCACCACTCTAGTGGCCCTTCTAGCCAACAGCTCATACTCCCCTTGATCCCTTTCACTCCTTGAGCACTTGAATTTCTTATAGGCTGCTTTCTTTCCCCGCACCACCTCCTGGACCTCCCTGGTCCACCAACAGGGTTTTTGGGCCCTACCGCATTTTCGTCTTACTCTTGCACAGGTGCTGGTAGCATCCTGCACCCCTCTCCTGATGATTTCCCACCTACTATCAGCGTCCATGTCTGACCCAATCCCATCCAAATGCTCCTTAAGGATCCTTCCCATTTCCTAAAATCCACCCCCTGAAGTCGGTTACTTCCGTCTTTGTGCAGCCTTCTACCCCTCCTAGGTCCAGGCAGAGACCAGACCATGGCATGGTCACTCCCATCAATGGGTCCCTTACCTCCAGTCCCCCAATCTGGTCACTGTCTGCAGGACCACATCCAGTACCGTGCCTCCTGGTCGGTTCCCTCACCTGCTGAGTTAGGAACGCGTCTTGAAAGACATCCAACAACCTCTGTTCCCTGGTCACAGAGGATGTCATAGTCTCCCAGTCTGTTCCTGGCATGTTTAAGTCCCCTAACACCACCACCGTTCCTCTGCCCAGTCTGCAGTGTCTCCTAACATCTGCCACCAGACTGTCCTCCAGCTCCTCCAGCCGAGCAGGGGTCTATACACCACTCCTATTTTTACTCTCTTGCCCCCCCTTGTTATCAAGGTGACCCAAATCACCTCCACGGTTCCTCCGCTTCCTCAACTCCCCTATGCCAATGCAGTTTTTTACTATCATTGTTACCCCTCCTCCCCTTCCCTCCCCCCTGTCCTTCCTGAACATAGTGTAACCCTCCAGGTTCAGGTCCCAGTCATGTCTTGCAGTGGCCCAAGTCTCAGTGACCGCTGCCACATCCACTGCTCCCTCAGTTAACATCGCCTGGAGCTCAGGCATTTTATTGCCCAAGCTCCTGGCATTTAGCAGGACTACCTTCCACCCTTTCCTATAGTTTCATTTCCCTGCTCGTGTTCCTTGGGGATTCTGTTTTCTCCTGGTCTGCACTTGCCAGTTGGTCTTTCCTGCAATCCTCCTGGTCCCCAGGGGGGTGGAGACAGAGTCCCTCCTTTATCGGCATCCCCTTGACTGCCTTTTCTCCCATCCCACCCCCCTTCACAAGTTTAAACCCCACTTTTCACCAATGAACTCCTCCATTTTCAACTTAAGGATTCTCCTCCCCTCCAAATTGAGATGTAGTCTATCTCTAGCATACAGCTCCTTATCCTCCCAGGTATATCCAGGTCCCAGAAACCCCTGCTGTCCAGTTTCGAATCGTGCATCTGATCAGGCAACAAGCACACCAGGAATCCCTGTCCGCTCCACTAAGGTAAGCCCTTGAATTCAAGGGTATGTTTGAATCAGGTTGTAATTAAATCGTAATTAAGTTGTAATTAGGAAGAAAGAAACAATGTACCAAGAAGACCAGGTATGAAAAGGCTTGGAATTCTGCTAAACTTGTTAAGGGTTGCAGGACATAGGGCTATTCTAAGCCAGTTTTCTCTGGCGCGGAATTAGCCAGCTTATGTAGCTCCGCCTTTGTTTTGGCCTTTTTTTGTGGTGATTTATAATGTTTATGTATAATGTCCATCAGAGGGTAAGAAAATCTGGATATGCATATTGTATGGCCTTCTTGGCCTGGAGTAGAACCGCGTGGCATGGTACGCTATCCTGTCCTCCCCAGTGCTACCCACTCTTCGGAGTTCCCCTTGCCTTTGGGGACTAGACGCATGGTGTTTCCAGAAAAGGCAGCCCGTAGGACAGTTTACTACGTGGCGGCCCAGCGGGCCCCTGCCTGAGTCCACGTGATCCAGCGTGGTCCCCTGTTCCTCACCGCCATGCGGCCTCTCACCTTTGAATTCCAGAAAACACCTTCTCCTCCCCATGCCACGCGGCCCTAGATCTAGAGGCCTACTCTCGACCCGCCCGCAGGTGCATTTCTCCTCATGCCACAGAGCACTTCCATTCACCGGGCTTCTGACTGGGCCTACCCGGCCCGTCGCATGCTCCCTTCCTGGCAGTCCTCCGGGACCAGTGCCCCTTTCCACTGAGGGGTAAGGCGTCCGCCTCCCCTGCCAGGCCGGCGCCCGTTTGAGGATGCCTCTCTTGCTCCAGGCCTAGCTCGAGGGGGAAGGCATGGGGCTTCGGCCCCAGGCCCAGGAGCGAAGCGCGTGCATGCAGGGACCACGCTCAGGGTGAGCTTGCCTCTCTCCCCTCGCCCCACATGGGTTAGCCTTCTACTGGGCCTCTGGCTCCACTTTTCTCCCAGGCCCCAACTGGAGGAGTGTGGGGACCTGGAGCACCGCCTTTTTTTGCCTTCCTCCTCCTTCACGAGCCAGCGCGGCTCACCCCCCTCAACAGGATGTACCGGGCTACCCCTCCACAGAGTCTGAGGGCGTGGTGCAAGGCTACTAAAATAAAAAAAATTAAAAAATGAAATGAAAGAGGAACCTTCCTTCAGAGGTCTCCCCTTCACCGTAGGGTCCCTCCCACAGTGACCCTCTGGTGGGGCCCCCATGATAATGACACAAGGCCCTCCGATCTCGTTCTTGGCCTTGATCCAACTGGGTCTCGGGTCCCTCCCACAGTGACCCGAGAAGGTAGGCCTTGTCTGCCCTAGACTCCCCACCCAGCCATGCCATGGTTCCCTCCCATAGCGAGCCATGTGCGCCGGGCCCACCCACGGCTCCCAGGCCACTTACTTCACCACAGTCCTCGTTACGGGGGTCCTCCCATAGCACTTCCACAACTCTCATAATGTGATGGTAGCATATTTTTGCAGTCCTCGAGCACCCCTATCTAGAAGATAGAGGGGGTAAGAGAATCGCCCCCTGGGCATCATCTACAGCTCCAATCTAAAGCCTACCTTCTTTTCTCCCCAGATGGTGAAAGCAAAGAAATGCTCCTTGTGCAGTGCCACCCTTCTTCCCCAAACTCTGGGACCCCTCTGTGCAGCCTGTCTCCTCAACGATGATGACTCCTCCCTGGAACAAACCCCCGCTCATGGGACCCAGCAACCCAGGACCTAGCAACCCCACGTGGATGGACCCGGGCTCCCTCCTAATCCAAAACCAACAGGCCGCGGTAGCCATGATGGAAAGCCAGCAGAACTTTATGCTAAAAATAATGGAAAAGTTGGAATCCCTTACGCAGCACAGAGCCAAACCATTGAATCTGGAACCTGACAAGGTGGGGGGGGCAACTGGAGGAGCACTCAAACCATGAGGACACCTTTCCAGATGTCCCACGAGAAGATGCGCACGAGGACAAGGATAAGAGGATGCAGAGGACGAGGATGAAGCGGAATCAGACGAAGAGGATATGGAGCTCCCAGCTACACCTTCCCTGACTTCAAAATTATGTTCTTTTGACACGATCCCAGGGCTCATGAAGGTCATCAAGGCCACCATGGGATTCGACACTGAGGAGAGTAAGCCTGAGTCAAAGCTCGACCCCATGATTCAGCTGAGGGTGTCGAACATGGAGACCTTCCCTGTATGCCCGGCCATCGAGGACATCTTCAATAAAGAGTGGCAATCCTCGGAACCGGGCAGAATGTTGAACAGAAAGAACCTGGACAGGATGTACCTGGTACAAGGGGAAAAATCCGATATCTGGTGCAAAGCACCCACCATTGACCCTCAGGTGGCAGCTCTTAGCAAAAAGACTGTACTACCATGTGGCACAATCGCTCTCAAAGACCCTACGGGCAAAAAAGTAGAAGACATGCTGAGAAGAGCGTTCGAGATTGAGGGAACCGCTGCAAAGGCAACTACCACTGCCATCTACACGGCACGGGCTCAAATTTGTTGGCTCGAAGAGCTCCAGGAGCAAGCCACCCCCAAATCCAGGGAGGCAGAACTGTTAGAATGTACTTTAGATGCAGCTAAATACCTAGCCGACATGGCGGTAGACACCTTGCGCCTTCACGCTAGGGCTACAGCCATCACCAACCGGGCTCGGAGAGCACTGTGGCTAAAATTGTGGGATGCAGACAATGAGTCAAAGACCCTGCTGCAAAACCTACCACTAGGGGAAAGTATGTATTTGGGAGGGCTTGCAGGATTATCTGGAAAGCAAAGGAGGAGGGCAGAGACCTTCTTAAAAATAAATCCAGGTATACCTATCTCCCCTCATCTAGACGGAGGTTTTGGGGGGGGGAACAGATTGTACCAACCACGAAGGGACACATCACAACAAGGCCACTCTTTTCGAGGCAGGGGTGCCTCTCACAGCTCCTGTAGCCCGTACTCTCAATCCTATCAGTCTTCCTCCTTCAGAGTCTGGGGTCAAAGAACCGGAGGACGAGGTAGAGGCTACAGGGGAAAGCAGCAGTGACTACGATCTTATGACCAGGCAGGGCCAGGATCCCTACCCACCAGTAGGGCAAAGGCTGACCTTATTTGCAGATCGCTGGCTTCACACAACCTCGGACAGATGGGTCCAGGAGGTGGTAACCAAGGGGTACTCCATCGAGCTATCCCAGTCCCATATTCCCCAAAGATTCGTATCCTCCCCCATAGCCAAAAGAAAGGTAACCCCCCATCAGGTTCAGCAAATCTTGGTGGATCTGATTCGGAACAAGGCCATCCAACCTGTACCAGCGCCAGAACAGAACTTAGGAGTCTACTCCATATTCTTCCTGGTCCCCAAAAAATCATGGGAGCTCCGTCCCATCTTAGACCTAAAGCACCTCAACCGCAACGTGGTGTCCCACTGATTCAAAATGGAAACCATCCAATCAACCCTGCGCTGTGTCCGGGTAGGTGATTACCTGACGTCCATAGACCTAAAGGACGCATACCTTCATATTCCCATCATTCAAAGGCACAGACAGTTTCTTCGGTTTCACATTCTAGGCCATCACTTCCAGTACCAAGCCCTGCCGTTCGGCCTCTCCTCCGCCCCGAGAGAGTTCTCCAAGGTCTCCATAACCCTGGTGGCCAGACTCAGGGAGCAGGGGCTAGACATAATACCGTACTTGGATGACTGGCTCATCCGGGCCCGGTCGAAGAATCAGGCTCGACGACACATGGAAGCAGCCCTGCAGATGCTCGAAGACCATGGTTGGGTGGTAAATCGGGTAAAGAGCCACCTCACTCCCACACAGCAGATCGAGCACCTGGGAGCCCTGATCGACTCGGCACAGGGATGGGCAAAACCACCCCCCCCGAGAGTACACAATTTGATAAGCCTGGCCCATCAAATGAAAGCCCAACACCAAACAACCATGGGAAGGATAGCCCAGTTGTTGGGCTCATGGTGTCATGCATAGACCTCGTGCCCTGGGCCAGGTGGCACATGCGTCCACTCCAAACTTACGTCCTAACTCTGGAGGCACCGAATGAGCACAACCTACAGGTCGTAGTACCACTACCACCAGCGGTAAGACTCTCCTTGACATGGTGGTCGGTGGAGTCAAACCTTACCAAGGGAGTCCCTCTAGAGGCCTCATACACAACTGTAATAGAAACGGACGCGAGCCTATCCAGTTGGGAGGCTTGTCTGGGAGATACGACGGCCCAGGGCCTATGGTCTCCAGCGGAATCAAAACTTTCCATCAACATCCTGGAAATGAGAGCCATATTCCATGCCCTCAAAGCATTCAAGCACCTAGTTCGCGGTCAATCGGTCTTAATCTGCTCTGACAACCGGGTCACTGTGGCGTATATAGCCAAACAGGGCGGAACCAGGAGCAGGGCCATGCTGAGGGAGGCTACGGTAGTCCTCAAGTGGGCTCAATCCAATCTCTGACACCTGGGCGCAGTACACTTGGCAGGACGACTGAACGTCCGCGCAGATTGGCTCAGCAGGCAACAGGTGCACCCAGAGGAATGGCGGTTGCATCCGGATCTCTTCCAGATGATCCAAACGACATGGGGACCCATAACCATAGATCTCATGGCGACATGGGACAATGCCCAGGTCAGGGACTACTATTCGCGGTTCAGGGACAGTCTCTCCCAGGGAACGGACGCCTTATCCCAACCGTGGCACCGGAAACATGCTTATGTCTTCCCGCCTCTTCCCCTGATTCCACAGGTACTAGCCAAGGTGCGGGCATCATGCTGCACAGTCATCCTGGTGGCCCCCTACTGGCCAAGCAGGACATGGTTCGCTGCAGTTCAAGAGATGTCCCTAGACAGCTTCAAGATACCATACCGAATAGACATGCTCTCACAGGGTCCAGTAATACACCCGACCCTGCAGACTCTGAAGCTCACGGCCTGGCTCCTGAAAGGAGGAGACTAAGGGAGGTGGGCTACACCTTTCTTCAGTCCAGACGGACCTCCATCAGTTCCACCTACGGTAGACAATGGTCTATATTCTCTTGGTGGTGCCTAGAACGGGGCAAGATAGCCGAGCAGACTGACATGGCTACCATTCTGCTGTTCCTCCAACAAGGAGTGGACAAGGGGCTAGCCCACTCTTCCCTCAGGGTGCAACTGTCAGCCATAGAGGCGGCCACCGGACCCATCGAGGGGTACAGCCTGGAAGCCCGCCCCGATGCCTTATGTTTCCTAAAGGCGGTAGATATCCTCCGTCCAAGAACACGACCGACCATCGCACCTTGGGATCTCCTGCTAGTCCTCGATTCCCTCGGCTCGGCACCCTACGAACCTCTCCACGAGGTGGATCTATTCTGGGTCAGCCTCAAGACATGCTTCTTGGTGGCAATCTGCTCGGCCAGAAGGATCAGAGAACTAGGGGCACTATCCTGCGCAGAACCTTACACAGTGTTCACCCCTCAGGGGGTATGCCTGAGAAAGGTACCTGCCTTCCAGCCAAAGGTGTCCACCGTCTTCCACAGGGAGCAACCCATCGAGTTGCCCACCTTTCCGGAGGGCCCCCAACAGGACACCAAGGAGGTCCCACATCACCTAGATTTTGGTTCCGCCCTCTCCGTGTACCTAACCCGAACGCGTCCCATACACAAAACAGAAAGATTGTTCATTGTCGCTAGGGGACAAAGGCAAGGCAGGGCCGCCTCCAAGACCACCATCGCCGGGTGGCTAAGGAGAACCATACAGAATGCCTACATAGAAAAACGGATGTCACCCCCTCAGGGGATCAAGATTCATTCCACCAGAGCACTCGCCACTTCCTAGGCGGAAAGGGCCAGCGTGTCCTCAGAGGACATATGTAGGGCAGCCACATGGAGCTCCCTCCACACATTCGCTAGGCACTACAGACTCGAACAGTTACAGGCCGTACAGCCCACTTTTGCCTCTCAGGTCCTGGCAGTAGCATCCTCATCTCCTCACTCTTAGACCACTCTGCTCCCTCCCTTGGGTACTACACTGCTACTTATCTACCCATGAGGTAATGTCTGGAGTGCCATGGATGCCAACCAATCACAATGGGTGTTTACTCACCTGGTAAAGGTGATTGTGTTGGTTGGCATCCATGGCACTCCAAGGCCCCCCCTTCAGAGTGCTCAGAGTGACCGAGACTGAACAGAAGGTCTTCAACCTCAGAAGGCATACGAGGGGAAAATACGAAAATGTTGATTCATTATGATAACGTACCAGTTGGTCCGTTCGGGACTGAGAGTAGATTGTAAATATTAGGGTAAATAAAGGTTTGGCCCTCACAGACCTCTGATATTCACGTCGTAGCCAGCGTCATGATTTTGTCTCTCATCATATCTCATTTGCCATTGCTTGGTTGTTTTCTACATTGTATCTTTTCCTCTCGTACTGACTAACCTTGATTTCAGCTATGGAAGACTCGAACTGGAGAGCAGGGGTTTCTGGGACTTGGATATACTAGAAATTTGATCTGGCGTCATGTGCATCATTAGCCTATCAGGTGGGCTAAAACCCCATGAGGTAATGTCTGGAGTGCCATGGATGCCAACCAACACAATCACCTTTACCAGGTGAGTAAACACCCAGTTCTCAGTGATCTAAATTTTGATTGGCTTACCTCAAAATCAGTGGACTTAAAACTATTATATAAAGAACTCGGCCTCACTCAAATCATAATACTGGAACCCACTCCCAACTAAAAAAGTCCAGCAAATTCATCCATCCTGGATGTTATTGTTACCAACAGACCACAGCAATGCTCTGTCACTGCTGTCTTTGACAACAAACTCAGTGACCACTGTGCAGTTGCCTGTATTAAGAGACCCAATAAATCATTCAACAAGCCAAACTTTATTTCACTCACTTTAGTGCAGCTAAATACATCAGTCACCTTGCATCCATCAGATGACAGGATCTCTACTTTGCCATTTCGTTAAATGAAGCAGCTTTAATTAGCTTCTTCTGAATGGGGTCAACCAGCATGCACCCCTGGTAAAATGCAGAACCAGAAAGTAACACGCTCCCTGGTTCAACTATGAATTAAAGCAAACTCTAAAGGATAGAGATTCTCTCTGGGCAAGGGCCCAAACTACTAAAGCATCCTGGTCACCATTCAGATAAAAAAGAAAGCGCTGCACCAAATTAAGTTGATCTCCAGATAAGGCCTCATACTACTTGCCGCTGTTGGAAACAAATAAAAATGATCTCTCAAAATTTTGGAAGGCCATAAAAACTATAAGAAACTGCACTGCCCCATCCTCCCTGCCTATGCAACTAAAACTTGGTGACAAAACTGTATCTAATAAACAACTAGAAGTGGAGGAGTGAAAATTCCTATTTTGCATCAGCTGGTTTAGCCTTTGATAAATCAAGTAATGGGTTACTTCCTGCTTCAGATGTGTTCCAATCTGACCTTTCCCTACCAACAAAGGCTCCTTTCATTTACATCCTTCCACTTACCTGCAAGTGGAGAGAGACTACTCATATCATGGACAGCATGAAAAGTGCAGGGGTTGATAACACTGAGCAACTGTTCTTAAAACTTGGCTACCTTGTCCTCACAATTCCCATCACTCATCTTTTCAGTCTTACTGTGGCATGCAGCGAGATTCGCTCTATCTAGAAAACAGCCCATATAATTCTCCACAAATCTGGCAACAAGACTTCCCTAAATAACTACAGACCCATCTCAATTCTCCCAGTTCTTTCTAAATTGCTGGAAAAATTAGTAAATGATTAGATTTTTGACTACTGTACCTGGATAACTGTGACATCATTAACCCAGAGCAACTAGGTTCAGATCCAAATTGAGTAATTCTACTGCATTGGTAAAAGTCACTAATGACTGGCTTACTGCAATTGACCAGAAACAGGATCTCTTCTAGTGAATTCTTCCATCCTGGATGGTGTCATCACCAACAGACCACAGAAAATCTCAGACACTATTATGTTTGACAGTGAATTCAGTGCAATTAAGTAGAAACTAACACATGTTGCCATCTTCCTTGATCTGAAGATGCTCAGAGAACTGGCAGTGGAACAGACTGAACCCCAGGTAGGGCTATTCAATAGTTCACTTCAATCAGAGGTAGTTCTAAAGGACTGGAGGGTGGCAGACATGGTTCCACTCCAAGGTGGGGGGTGGACAGGGAGCAGGTGGGGAACTACAGGCCTGCCAGTCTTCAGTTGTAGGGAAACTGATGGAGTCACTAGTCAAGGAGGACCTCGTGGACTGCCTGGAGAGCAGTGGCCTCTAAGATAGTAACAATGGCTTCCAGGATAGTAAGCAGCATGTGTTTTTAGCAGAGAGGTCTTGTCAGACAAACCTAATAGTTTTCTTTGCCTAGATGACAAAGACACTGGATGGGAGCCACGTCATAGTTCTTCTCTATTTTGATGTAAGCAAAACTATTGACTCAGGCCTCATGGGTGACTGGCAAACAAGATAGAGAAATTGGGGAAGGCAAGAGACATATTTAGATGTATAGAAAATTGGTTAAAGGGGAGGCAGCAAAAGGTCATGTTAAATGGGATCAAATCGGAAGAGATGGAGGTCACACGTAGATTGCCACAAGGATCTGTCCCGGGTCCGGTCCTCTTCAATATGTTCATCGGTGACATTGGAGAAGAAAGAAATCCAGGGCAGGTTGTGTCTTTTTACAGATGACATGAAGCTCTGAGGGAGGTTGGATAATGATGAGGGAATTAAGGAGATGCAGAGTGACCTGCATAAATTAGAGAGGTGGTCTAAAGTCTGGCAGCTGAAATTCAATGCCAGAAAGTGCAAAGGGATGCACCTAGGGAGCAAGAACCCCAGGATGGAGTACTGGATAGGAGGGGTTAAGCTGAGTTCTACAATTGAGGAATAGGCCTAGGAGTCACCATTAGCAACACCCTCAAACAATCAAGTCAATGCAATAAGGCCTTTAGTAAGGCAAGTAGGATGTTAAGATGTATCGGGAGGGCTATAGACAGTAGAAAAAAAGAAGTAAGATTACCTATTTATAGGCAAATGGTAAGACCTCAACTGGTGTACCGCACCCAGTTCTGGAGTTCTTACCTCAGGAAGGATAAGGACAGGCTAGAACCAGTCCAATGAAGGATGACTAGGATGATACAGGGCCAGCAGGGCAGATCTTATGAAGAGCAACTAATGGCACTAAGCATGTACTCGCTTGAAACCAGACGGGAGAGGGGGGGTGATATAATAGAGGCCTTCAAATTCCTAAAAGGAATAAATAAGGTGAACTGTAAGGAGTTATTTAGCATAAGCACGAATTTGAGGTCATCGGGTCATGAGTGGAAACTGAAATGGGGAAGGTTTAAGAAGGATCTGAGGAAGTATTGCTTTACTGAGAGGGTTTGGAGAACCTGTGAACAGTCTGCCAATGGAGGTGGTAGGAGCAATAACTATAAATGGTTTCAAGCACATTTGGGACAAAGTGAAGGCTACTGTTGCTACTCAGGGTGGAAGTAGCAGGGTGGACAGCAGGGGGGGTGGAAAGGGAGTACTATTGCCCCGTATGACAAATAGGCCACAAAGATAGATAGGGAACCACAGGCAGACTAGATGAACCATCAGTTCTTTTTCTGCCAACATTGTCTACGTTCCTATGTTTCAGTAAGGCTTTTGACACCGTTGACCATAATATTTTCCTAGCTGTACTCACCAACATTGACATCAGTCTCTCAACAGTAAATTGATTTCAGTGCTACCTATCTGGCCATCAACAACAGTTAAAAGCTGAAGGCTGCTCCTAATTCTGTGTATCCATAAATAAAGGTGTCCCCTAAGGGTCCATTCTGGGTCCATCCACTGCTATTAATGGTCTATACTAATGATCTTGGTAAAAACGTTGATAATGCCCTGATCCACTACTATGCTGATGGTACTTTTCTTTATGTTGCTAGGCCTCCTTAAGCACAGCAGTGAAGGACAGGCAAGTTGCCTTTGATATACTGCACTATATCCTCAATTCAGTTAGGCTACTGCTCAGTGCTTCTTAAACTAAGTTTATGGTCTTCTCTTCCACTGCTGATACAATAGTGAGATGCCTCACACCAGTTATCACTACAATGGCAGGAGAGCAGCTGGAGATGGTGGAACATTTCAAATACCTTGGCCTGTGGTTGGTCAATAGGCTGTCTTTTTCCACCCACATAGATAGCCTGTGTAAAAATCTTTTATATGAGGCTAAGGTTTATATTTCAGAAATAAGTTTTGTTTTCCTCCAGATGCTAAAATGAGGCTAGTGCAGGCCACTTTCCTTCCTCTAACTGACCAGGGGAATATAAGATATGGTTGTGTCTCCACTGCCCAGTTATCCAGACTTGATGTTTTATGTAAAAGGGAGTTATGATTCATCCTCAACCTCCATAACATAACTCACCAGTGGGCCTTATCTTTGGCTGTCAGCTGGACAGTACTGGCCATGAGAAGACTTAGGAACCTTCACACCTGGACTTTTAAAGCCCCCAAGATATTCTCTGACCATATTTTGGGTCCCTGTTAACAAGGTCACCCGAGTTATACAGTCTCAGAAAAAATTACCTGATCATTCTCAGCATTCCCAAATTTTTTTTACCACCTATGTAAACAAACTCTGGTCAGAGCCAAAATGGCTGCTAAAGCAGTAACCTGATAAAATATATTAAAAGTTATAAAAGGAGAATTGTGCTGAATCTGTAAGTCATTTTTCCCCAGTAGAAGCTGTTTTTTAAACACTGGTTCAATTCCTGTTACTGCTTTAGCTATCCAGGCTTTTAAGCTATCCTAGTGGGTGTTTCTTATTTACATGCTGCTGGTAAGAACCATTTTAGAACAATATGATGTAGTTTATGTCCCTGTTCAACTTTTCTATCATTGGCACAATGCATTCATGTTCTATTACAGAACTCTGTGGCTGAGAAGGACATAAACTACATCATACAGTTCTAAAATGGCACTCAACACCAGAGTGTAAAGTAGAAATACCCACTGATGTTACTAAAAGGCCTGTATAGATGGAACAATAACAAATTAACCAATACTTAAAAACAGCTTCTACGGGGAAAATGACTTACAGGTTCAGCACAGTTCTCCTTTAAGAGAATTAAAGTGTGGGTTGGGTTTTAATTTATTTGTTATATTATTGTGACATTAAAATTCCAGGCTTACATCACAATCATAGAAAAAACAAAGTAAACCTTAAAGGTCAGCAAGGTGCTGTTGACTCTGGACATACAGTATACACACACCCTGATACAGCCACACGTGTGCACACAGACACATACACAACCACATGTGCGTGTGCACATAAAGACACAAAACACACACACACACTCACACAACTGCGACAATGGCTGTGCACACACAAAGGGCATTGGTTTAAATAGAGTTCTAATAAATAATTTATTATTCTAGTTGCCTGAATAGCGATACAGGACTTCCATGTGACAGATAGCACCTAGCTATGGAAACCAGCTCAGAATTTGTGCCACTGGTATTCTGGGACTGAGGTGGAGGTTTAGGGTGCAGTGAGTGCTTGGAGTACCACTGGATACAAGGGATACTGGCAGCTGGACAGATACTGTAGGAGGTGGGATGCCAGTAGACACCAGGCATAGTGTTATTAGAGGTTTGGGCAGGAAGGGGGTAGTACTAGAGACACAGAAATCACTGAGAGATTAACCAGGATAGAGTAGATGATTCCAGGATAGCCCAGCTGAGACGAAATATCTTGTTTTTGGTAGGGTCCTGCTTTTAGTCATTTTTACAAAGTATTTACCCAGGATTGCCCAGCTGAGATGCAATATCTTGTTTTCAGTGGGTTCCTGCTTTTACCTATTTTCACAATGTATGTACCCAGGATAGCCCAGCCGAGATTCAATATCTCTTTCAGTGGGGTCCCAGTTTTATCCATTTTAACAATATATTTATCCAGGATAGCCCAACTGAGATGCAATATCTCATTTTCACTGAGGTCTTGCTTTTGCACATTGCTACACTACATTTACACATGATAGCACAGTAGAGGTTCAATATATCATTTTCAATGGGGGTCCCACTTTTACACACTTCTATAATGTATTGACACAGGATAGTTGAGGGATGCTAATGGAGGGTGGTGACAGGAGAGTACCTAATGGGAGTTTTTTTTTCTTTTAATGTGCAAAAATATGAAAGCTATGAATAAACATTGGAAAAATTCAATGTTTTTTCATACCATTGTTGTTTTGACATTTTCACCTCACATTTCCAACATGGACTCCATATTCAAATGCCTAGCATGGCACCAGTCAAGCTAGCATGACATGTTCAATCTTATGTAGTGACAGCAGAGCGTCCAATCAATATGTATTTCTACAGCCGCACATTCAGACAGGTAGTGCACTCTGGTCGGAGTGCACTTTTGTAATATGAGTAAGCTCTGAATAAGGGGGCCTTAGTCTTTTTATGACTCCACCTTATGATCAAGCCATGTGGAATTTTTCACATCACATCTGAAAGGAGATTTTGCACAGTGACTGTGAAAACACGATTTGAAGGGTGATTTGAAAAATTACATCTGTCATGTTTAATCAGGTGGGGTAAGAAATGGGCTATGTTGTACATTTGCACCCCAATTCTGCAAAAATCAAAAAGCTACTATATGAGGAAACATTGAGAAAATTCAATGTTTTCTCATAACTTTGCTGTTTTTTTACATTTTGACCCCACATATTCAACATAGTCATTTTGTGACCTCACCAAATGATCAAGACAAGTGGAATTTTTCAAATCTGGTCTGAATAGAGATTTTGCAGAGCAATTGCAAAAAATGTTTTGGAGGGAATTTGAACAAGCATTTGTCAATGTTGTCTCGCTGGCATTGGCATTGGTAGTGCCGGAGTTAGAGAAGCATAATAGGAATGGCAGTGAAGTATTGAAGTGATGCCAACCCCACCCTCACCCTGCAGAGACTAACAGGCATTTGGGGTGTGCCTTTGGGTCATCAGCTATAACGCTCATGCCATTGTACCTCACCCTACCCTGTAGTCACTGACAAGTATTGTGGTGTGCTTTGGGGTCTTTGAGCATTATACTTACCCCATTCCATAAGAAAATATGCTGAGGTGGGTGCAGTTTAGGAGAATGGGGTGAACTTTGTGGCCGAACACTGCAAGACAAACCACGATGTGTGTCACTGGCTGCAGGGTGGGGTGGGGTGGAATAGGGAGCATTACAGCCGATGATCCCAAGTTACACCTCTGACACCTGTCAGTCTGCACAGGGTGGGGTGCTACAGTTGGAAACCTAAACGCCATAGGCGTGTGTTGGTATTTTCACTCCAAATTTTCAACTTGGGCTTTTTGTGAGCCCACCTCATGAAGAGCGGCACTATCAGTTTGTTAGCTGAAAGGTGGTTTTGCACAATGGCTATGCCATTTGGCGACACAGGTCTGAAAATACATTTTGGGCAGTATGTAAAAAATGAGAACTGTATTGTTCATGAGGAGGTGTAAAAAAATGGCAACTTTGAAAACCTGGAGTGAAAATATGAAAAATTGGTGAAGTCATGAGCATGCATAGAAACTGTGCAACACACGTCTGTAACCCAATTATTTTTTGGATTTTTTTAACCACATTTTCAACATAGGCATTTTGGGACCTCCCCTCATGAACAGTGGCACTGTGATTTTGTTAATTTGTCCCAAAAGTTGATTTCCCACAGCAACCACGCCATTGTGCACCACAGGTGCGAAAACACATTTTGGGCAGGATGTGAAAAATGACAGCTGTACTGTTCATAAGAAGGTGTGAAAAAATGCCAGTGTTGAAAATGTGGCATGAAAATATTGCAAATTTGCAAAGTTACAAGGGTGCATGGGAACTGTAGTGCGCTTGCGCTTGCTCTTTGATCATTATAGTTTCGTCACCAAATTTTCAACATGGGCATTTTAGGACTTCTGCTCATGAATAGTGTCACCATCATTTTCCTCAAACTGTCCCAAAAACTGATTTCATGCAGCGACCATGCTATTGTGCGCCGCACGTGCGAAAACATATTTCGGCCAGGATATGTAAAACGACAGCTATTCTTTTCATAAGGAGGTGTGGCAAAATGCCAATTTTGAAAATCTGGAGTGAAAATATTACAAATTCACGAAGTTATGAGCATGCGTGGAAACTGTGCAACACACGCTCATAAAACAGCCATTTTTTGGATTTTTTCCACCAAATTTGTAACATAGGCATTTTGAAAGGCCCCCCATGAATAGTGGCACTGTCATTTTGTTAATCGGTCCTGAAAGGTGATTCTGAACAGTGACTGCGAAATCACCTTTTGGGACTGAATAACGCCATGACAGTAACTGAATTCATGAGGAGGGGTCCCAATAACCCCATGTTGAAAATTTGGAGTCAAAATTCCCAAAATTGCCTGAGATATGCACCAAAGTTGAAAAAACCCTATTTATGCCAGCATTTCTTCAGTTCGCGGTTGGCTTTGAAGAGTACAGACGTGTTCCCGGTACACCGATGATAATTGCGCCAGACTCCGGAGGTAAGTATGGGGTGAGGTGAAGTGGGGGGAGGCAGGGTGCACAGTGGGTGGGTGCAGGTTGGGGGCAGGGAGACCATGATGGACCGTTTTCTGTTTTACAGGTGGAAAAAGGGAACATGCGGGATGTTTTTCTTTTTCAGGGACATTTGGCACGCTGGAATGGGCTCCCAGCATGCCACCTGATTGTTTTGGGAAGGGGGGCTGTAGCCGATGAGGGATTGCCATTGACACATACAAAAGGGTTGGCAAGAGCCGAGGGGGATTGGGCACACCCCTCGGCACACAACAGATGGAGGGGAGACATTATGCCGTCGGGGTGTGGGCTCCCCGTCGGCAAAATAAAGAGGGAAGGGGGACTGTAGCTGATGGGATTGGGCCAACTGTCGCAAAGAAATACTGTTGAGGGGGATGATGCCGAGGGGGATTGGGTACCCCATCGGCACACACTTGGAGGGTCATTATGCCAACAGGGAGTGGGCATCCCCGTCGGCAAATGAAGTGGGTCGGGGCATGCAACAGGGGGATTGAGCACCACTGAAGTCGGGCGGTGGCAGTCATTGCAGCGGACCTTTTCTTAGATCTGGTGGCAACATTCCGAATTGCTGGTGTGGCATCTGCATGCTGGCTGATTGGGGAATGAGAGTCGCACCTATTGATGCGTTCCCTGCATTTGCCCACAGTGACTACACCACCCAATCTGCTACTACTGCAATATGTTGACTCGTGCACAAGCGCAAGCCAACATAAAAATGACACTTGTCATGTCCATGAGATGGGGTAACAAGAGGGTTGTGTTTAAAATTTTGGCCCACAATCTGCAAACATCACAAGCATTTGAGAAGATGTTGAAAAAATATTCAATGCTTCGTCATAACTTTGTTGTTTTTTGACATTTTGACCCCAAATTTTAAACATAGCCTTTTTATGACCCCACCTCATGAACCAGGTAGGCGAACATTTTGAAATCTCATCTGAAATGTAGTTTCATAGAGACACTGCAAAAGCACATTTTTGGGAGCATTTGAAAAATGTTACCTACCTGGTTCATAAGGTAAGGTAAAAAAGGGACATGTTGAAAATTTGGGGCAAACATATATAAAAAAAAAAACAAAGTCATATGTGAAAGTTGCAAACACATTAAAAAGTCATTAACCAAACTTGCATTGCTTTCCGTCTTTTTGCAGCTGACGTTGGAAGCAGCAGGACATTTGGTCATCGGAAGAGTTTTGTTGGGTAGGTAAATGAGGGATGCAGGGGGTATCGGGTGGTGCGTGCAGAGAAGGGATCAGTGTGGGGTGCCGGAGGGTGTGGGGGGGTCAGAAAACATTGAGGGACCTTTTTTACAGGCATGGTGTTGGACAGGGTTAGAGGGTGGGGGTGGGAGACCATGCAAAGGGAGGGAGTGGGAGGGATTTGTACAGCTACATAGCTCCCTAACCCCAAGACAGGCTGCAGGTTGTGGAGCGGAGAAAAGCCAGTGCTGCCATTACTTGTTGATGGAGCTTCCAAAGATAAGTGACATTGCAGAGGGGCTGGAAGGGAAGGCGTGTCTCTTTGCTGATGACATGAAGATCTGCAACAGGGTTAACCCTCCAAGAGGGGTAGAGAAAATGAGAAGGACCTAAGCAAGTACGAGGAGTTGTCGAGGGTGTGGCAGCTAAGAGTCAATGCAAAGAAGTGCAAGATCATGCACTGGGGGCACAGAAATGCAGGGAAGGATTACATGATGGGGGGAAGGTGCTGATGACCAACAAACAGGAAACAGACCTAGGAGTAATCATATCTGCTGATCTACAGGTTACCAAATAATGTGAGAAGGCTGTGAGAACAGCCAGTGAAATGCTGGGGTTCACAGGGAGAGTTATCTCCAGCAGAAGGAAGGAGGTGGTGATGCCACTGTATAGAACATTGGTGAGACTTCATCTGGAGTACTGTGTCCAGTTTTGGAGGCCGCATCTCAGGAGGGACATAGACAGAGTAGAAGTAGTTCAGAGAGGGAAACAAAAATGGTGCAGGGATGCACCAAAAGTCAAATGAGGGGAGACTGGAGAATCTCAATATGTTTTCCCTGGAGGAGGGGGGGGATATGATAGAGACTTTCATATACCTCAAGGGTGTAAATAAGGTGCAAGAGGGTAGCATCTTTCAAAAAAAAATAAGATGTTCAAGAACAAGGTGCCATGATATGAAGACAGAGGTGGGTAGACTTAGGGGTAACATGAGAAAGTATTTTTTTTAAGGAAAGGGTGGTGGATCCATGGAACATCTTCCCCACAGAGGTTGAAGGGTCAAAAATTGTAGGGGAATTCAAAAACACATGGGACAGACATAAAGGAACTCTAGCAATAGGAAAGAGAGGGTAAGCCGCAGATCATTCAGGATCTGTGGTATATGAAACAGGTAGAGAAAATGGGCAGACTAGGTGGGCCAAGCAGTCTTTATCTGCCATCAAATTCTATGTTTCTATGTTAGATGAATAGTGGACAGGTAGGTGAGGGGTGCAGGGGTGTGAGTATGGGGGTGGTGGGTGCTGAGAGGAGAACAGGGTGGGAATTGGGGGGGGGACTGGATGGAGTGGGGAGGCAGAAAACATCAAGGACCCTTTCTTTTTACAGGTGTTGAGGGATAGAGTTAGAGGGTGAGGAAGAGACCTTGCAGAGGGAAGGAGCAGGAAGGATTTGGTCTGTTTCATGGGACAGGGTTAGATGGTGGGGGTGGGAGACTATGCAGAGGGAGGGCGGGGAGGTTTGTACAGCCCATAGCTCGTGATGTAGGTAATTGAGGGGTGTGGGGTGTGTGTGGGGTTGGGAATGGTGGGTGCTGAGAGGAGTAAAGGGTCGGGGAGTGGGGGGGCTGGAGGAAGTGGAGAGGCAGAAAACATTGAGGGACCTTTTTTTTATTTTTTACAGGTGATGTGGGGATGGGGTTAGAGGGTCAGGGGAGGAGACCATGGAGAGGGAGGAAGTGGGAAGGATTTGGTCTGCTACAGGGAGTGGGGTTAGAGGGTGGGGGTGGGAGACCATGCAGAGGGAGGTAGTGGGAGGGATTTGTACAGCAACATAGCTCTCTGACCACAGGGCAGGCAGCAGGTTGTGGAGCAGAGAAGAGTCAGTGCTGCCATTACTTGCTCCCTGACCTCAGGGCAGGCAGTGGGACCCTGAGCCAAGAAGTGGTGTTGGTGGAAGTTTCAAGGATGAATAGACAGATAGGTAAGTGAGGGGTGTGGGTGGTGTGGTTGTGGGTGTGGGAGTGGTGGGTGCTGAGAGGGTGACAGGGTGGAGAGTGGGGTCTGGAGAGAGTGGGGAGGCAGAAAACATCAAGGGACCCTTTTTTTTTTTTACAAGTGTTATGGGTGATTCAGAAGTGGCATATCTTTGAGACAAGTGGTGATCACATGAATATAATCCTTTTAGACAAGGAATGAATTACACATTGTAAAGGGTACAGTTTCTTTCTAAGATTTGCATTGGCTATGTGTGAGTGAAAATGCACTCCAATACATCAATAATTGCACTGCCCGAGCGGCGCCCCACTATACGACGCAGATCTTCACAACCGCCCTTTCCATCCGCTCCCGACTGAAACCCGGCATCACGGCCAACCTCCTGGTCCCCAGCATGGATTAAACTTGAGGATTGCACCACCCGAACGATGCCCCACTCCACGAGGCAGAGCTTCACGGCCGCCGCACCAGCCACCGCCCAGCTGAAACCCGGCATCTACAGTCAACCTCCTGGTTCCCCAGCATGGATTAAACAAGGATTGCACCGCCCGAGCGACGCCCCACTCCACGAGGCAGAGCTTCACGGCTGCCGCACCGGCCACCGCCCGACTAAAACCAGGCATCTACAGCTGACCTTCTGGTCCCCCAGCACAGATTAAACTTAAGGATTGCACTGCCCAAGCGGCGCCCCACTCCACAAGGTGGAACTTCATTGCTGCCGCACCGGCCACCGCCCGACTGAAACCCAGCATCTACGACCGATCTCCTGGTCCCCCAGCATGGATTAAACTTAAGGTACTAAGCACTTATCCTGCTCCTCTGTCTACTAACTGCTGATTGGTGTGGTGCCCCTGCTGACAGGAGCTGATTGGTCCATCAGCCGAGAACTGTCTGCCGATTGGAGCGCCTTTTTCTCAGCTTCCAAACTGCAGATTTAGGCGCTTTCAGGACGGTGGTTTTTGGATTTCAGAAGCTGAATCTGTGACTGAATTTTTATGTACTTTGGAGGCCTAACCCTATAGTGTTTATTACAATTGTGTAAAAGCTGTAATTTACTTTGTGTACAAAGCAGGTTTAATAGCCTATCTTACTATAGTGATTGCATCTAACTTGCTAGCCTGATCTGCTCAGTTTGCCTTTCTCCTGCCTTTTCATTTCAACAAGTTAATTTGCTCCTATTATTTTTTCCCCCCTAATCTCACTGCCTACTTCCTTCCAAATCTAACCTACTTTGCTGTTGCTAACAGCCTGCCTCCACTTTCTCTTAAACATCTCTACTTGGTCACTTGCTAAGAAACACTTCTCAAAATTCCCTACCCCCTCTCAGCTCTCGGCCCCCTCTAAGCAATTTGCACACTGATTAACTTAATTCTTGTGCAGCTCCTCCCCTGTCTCTCCATAGACCCTGGTCTTCTGTTCTATTACCTCCACCACCTGGTGATGGCCTGCCACCAGCCCCCCAACCCTGGTCTTTTGTCTAAATTTCTATTTTAACCTGCTGTCTCCTCTTGCCCCCTAGGATTGCACCGGCTGAGCGGTGCCCCACTCCACGAGGCAGAGCTTCATGGCCACTGCACCGACTGCCGCCCAATTGAAACCTGGCATCTACGGCCGACCTCCTGGTCCCCCAGCACAGATTAAACTTAAGGTACTAAGCGTTTATCCTGCCCCTCTGTCTAGTAACTGCTGATTGGTGTGGCGCCCCTGCTGATAGGAGCTGATTGGTCCATCAGCCGAGAACTGTCTGCCGATTGAAGCGCCTTTTTCTCAGCTTCCAAACTGCAGATTTAGGCGCTATCAGGACGGTGGTTTTTGGATTTCAGAAGTTGAATCTGTGACTGAATTTTCTCCTGCCCCCCACCCCTGCCCAGGCCTTCTTTATATACTTTAGCCCCCTCCTTCACTCTCACTCTCCCCATTGGCCCATTTTGTGCTTCTATATGCAATCATTCCTCTAAGTAACACTCGGATTTACTGAGTTTTGATTCCATTTTCTGCAGTATCATATCCTCTCTACATTAACTTATTACTACTCTCAACCCCCACACTAACCACTCCTTGCCTCTGTGTGTCACAGTGCTGTCAGGGTAACTTACCCTCCCAGTTTTTCCTCACTCTGACTATCACCCCACTCTCACAATGTGGCAACTATTCTGTAGTTTTATCCTTCTCAAACTGGGGTTGTCTGATTACACTGGTTATGCCATCTAGTCCCATTACTTAGTCAGTCCCTGATTAGGCTAACCTGCTGGTGATCTCTTAGTCATGCCTGGACTACTATTTTAGGACACCCTGTCCCTCTGACTGCCAACCTCTGGAGACCCAGGACTACTTTAAACTACAGTCCCCCATCACTTTCCCTGGCTGCCTCCAAGTATATTTGACCACTTTCAGCACTTAAGGTAGCTGAAAATGTACCAGCATATGATGCTGTTCCTTCTTGTGTCCTCACTGCCACTAATCCACCTATCTATGCTCACAGTAAATCTAACTGTTTTTATGGTCCCTAAATTCCTGCCTAATGACTACTTCTTTTCTAATCTTTTACTACTCCATAGCCCCCCAATGTGACCCCTCCCCAGCTCTACTTAACAGAGTCTAGCTCTACCTAGTTACTTATGCCCTAAAAAATTGTCACTTGTGTACACGTACCCTATGTCCCTTCCTGCACTGGAAATTCTGGTACCTCCTCCTACTTGCTATCCTGCTCTCTGGTGATGTTCAAATAAATTCTGGACCAACATATGCCACACCTGATTTGATTAGCAATGCTAAAGGTCTGATTGTAGTGCACCATAATATTAGGAGTCTCACTCACAATCTTACTGAGCTTGAATCCTGAACCTCCCTCTACAAGCCTGACATCATATGCCTGACTGAAACCTCACTAAATCCATCCACCCCAGACTCTCTCTGCTTCCTTCCATCCTATAATCTACTGAGACTCGATAGACCTGCACCCAAGAGAGGGGGTGGTACTGCTGTCTACTTTAAAGACCATCTACATCTCACTGCCATCAAATCATCTAATCTAGCCCACTGTGAGGTACTTCATACTCTTCTTACCCTTGGTACCAATAAACTGCATATTGCATGTGCCTATAACCCTCCTTCCAACAGTCAAAAGGGACTGGATGAGTTGCTGGATCAAATCTCATACCTTGCTGGGAAACATGAGGTCCTTATAATAGGTGACCTTAATATAAATTGGCTGGGGAACACCCAATCAACATTGTTGACCAGGCTGCCAAGTTTTAACTTGCACCAACTTATATGTGATCCCACCAAAACAACCCCACACTCCAATACAAGTACGCTACTGGACTGGATTATGACCAACCACTCTGAAAACATTATTGCCACTGGCATACTACCTGATGCCATCACTGACCACTCACCTACCTATCGTATTTGGGGTAAAAGCAAGCCCACTCCATCGAAACCTCACCTCATTACTTTCTGCAACTATGCACATTTTGACTCACAGCTTTTCCTACAAGACATTGCTGCAACTGATTGGTCCTCCCTACTATTATCAAATAATGCTCAGACTTCCCTTCATCTATTCATGACACACTTCCTTGTGGTGCAGGATATACACTGCAAACTAGTAACTCATTGGGTAAAAAACAGGCAAACCTGCTGGCTAAAGTCTGACCTTCTCTCTAAGCTAAAACAAAGAGATAAAAGCTGGCTCTGATACAAGAGTTCAGGGCTATCCTCTGACCTAAATACCTACAGGACTCTGCGCAGTTCCTGCATAAAGGACATCAAAAAGGCCAAAAGTTGCTACTGCAAAGATCTATTAACTAACTCCTATGGTGACTCAAAAAAATTCTAGTCCCATATTAAATTCTTTCTTGGCTTGAATCCAACATCCAACCCTAATGACATGTTTCTAAATGGCATTCACTGCAACAAACCCCGTACCATCACCAATTTCTTCAATGATAAATTCTCTGACCTAACCAACTACACCTCCTCTTTCCCTGTCCAGTCAAACATATCCACCTCAATTAATGGCAGTGGTCCTCATTACTTTTTTAAGGCAGTCTTTAGTTGTGAAGTGCTCAGATTACTAAATAGAATCTCAGACTACACTCCAGTAGGCTCAGACAACCTAGAACCCAAGCTCCTAAAACTATCTGCCCCCTACATTGTTGCTTCCTAGCCAAAATTTGCACATTATCTCTGTCCCAGAGCTATATCCCGGATATATGGAAGGTAGCTAGGATTACCCCTGTTTACAAAAAAGGAGATCACAAAGATCCCTC
The DNA here is from genome assembly GCA_016271365.2 of Neoceratodus forsteri. Classification (NCBI taxonomy): domain Eukaryota; kingdom Metazoa; phylum Chordata; order Ceratodontiformes; family Ceratodontidae; genus Neoceratodus; species Neoceratodus forsteri. The sequence goes on from CM028134.1 coordinate 216,197,060, forward strand.
AAATTACAGGCCCATAGCCATCCTACCATTTCTCAATAAAATTCAGAAGAAACTTGTTTCCACTCAAACAATTGATATTCTCCAGCTATGGACTCTGGCCTTCTCACTGGGGCCATTTTCACTGATATGACCCAGGCATTGGACATTGTTGACCACTCCATCCTCTTAGCCTCCCTTAGATCACTAGGTTTCTCTCATAACGTTGTAAGGTGGTTAGGCTGCTACCTTTCCGACAGGACTCAAACTGTGAAATATAACATCACCCTTTTGGACAAGGTCACCATTAACATTGGGGTACCGCAAGGGTCCATCCTTGGGCCTCTGCTTTTCTGTATCTTCATCAATAACATCACCACAAACCTCCATAGGACTGCTTCCCTACTATATGTTGATGATATTGTTCTTTACACTAGTCCTAATACCATTGATGTCATCAATCAAAAACTGTCTCTTGACTTTCAGCTAATCCATCAATGGCTATCTAGTCACAAACTTGTCCTTAGTGAGTCCAAAACCCAAGCTATGCTATTTGGATCTAATGCCAAGCTTAAATGCTCCTAACCTAAATTTAAAGTCTCCTCCTCCAATGGTTTAACTCTAGGGGTGGTGAACTCATTTAAATATCTGGGTGTCACACTAGACCCATCACTAAACTTCGAATTACACATCCAACAGATCCGCAAGCTGGTCAATGCTAAACTGGGGATAGCCTACCAGACCAGCTATATGCTCACCCCCTCAGCAAGGCTTGCCATTGCCCATGGCATACGCCTACCCTCGCTAACTTATGGTGTTGCCACCTATACCTCTGTGCCCAAATCCAGTCTTCAAAAATGGGATGTCACATACAACAATATCTGTCGCTATGCATCCTCCTCGCATCAACTAAAACGCCACTGTCTCCTTTATTCAGATCTGGGATGGCTCCCTCCTTTGGCGCTAAGACTTTATGCTTATGGCTCCGTCATTGACAACATTGTCCGATTACAAATACCCAAACCTTTAGCGGGTCTCTTCCTTAATCTGACACACCGCTATGGTTTACGGTCTGCTGCCTAGGTGCCTGTCTTCATTCCCAGACATAATTCCTCCAAAGGCACCACAGCTTTTGCCTTCCATGCTCCCCTGTACTGGAACTCCCTCCCACTAGCCTTATGCCAATCACCATCCCATGCCTCTTTTAAGAAAGGCTTACATAACCATCTTGCCACTTCCTACAAATGCGCATGCTTTAAACCCCCCTAGCCAATACCTCCTTCCGAGTCTTTTCTTTCCTGCCACTTCTGTTGCACCCTTCAAATGTAAAGCACTTTCCTGTTTTTCTTCCCTCTTGCCTGCCTTTTCCTAAACCTCTACTCTGGCTTTGTATTTCTATCTTCCTTTCCTTCCCCTAATACCCTATATTAATCCTATAAGAATAATATAGTACTATTATATTACATTGTTTTTCACAAGTTGTACAATATGTCATTAGCCTTAGTTACCAAAATGTCTTGTATACTCTGTTCTTGTGTATTTTTTACATTATTACCTCATCTACCTTGTCTATAGCTATCTATTGTCTACTTGCTTTGTATTCTATTGTTTACTATGTCCATACTTGCTGTGTATTCTATTGTCAATTATGTCAACATTTGTATTGCAATGTGTGCCTGCTTTGTTTGTACTGTACCATCCCGGGTCATGCCTGAAAATAGTCATTGCTATGGCTAGTGCCCTAACCCAGTAAACACAAACTAAAGAAAATAAATAACACTTATGAAATACATAAGAACATAAGAATGTGTCGGCAGGAGGGGACCGTGCAATCCATCTAGTCTGCCCAATTTCCTACCCCCCTCACTTCATTTTGGGTTTCCAATGTGCCTGTCTCAAGCTCGCTTGAACTCCCCTATTGTTTTAACCTCTTTGGTCAGGCTGTTCCAGGGTTCAACCACTCTCTCCATGAAGAAGAACTTCCTGAGGTTGCTTCTGAATATACCTCTCTTAAGGCATATGCTGTGACCTCTTGTCCGTGTACCAGTATTTTCCTGGAAGAGGCTCTGAGCCTGTACTGCATTTATTCCTTCGAGGTATTCAAAAGTTTCTATCATGTCACCTCTGTTGTGCATTTGTTCTAGGGAGTACAAGTTAAGCTGCTGGAACCTTGCTCTGTAAGGTTCATGGTGGAGCCCCTGTACCATCTTAGTAGCCTGTCTCTGCACATACTCCAAACGATCTGTGTCCTTTCTTCGGTGCAGTCTCCAGAACTGCACACAGTACTCCAAATGAGGCCTGACCAGGGATCTGTACAGTGGCATTAACACCTTGTGCCTTCGGTTAGCGATAGCTCTGCCAATGCAGCACAGTATACTGTTGGCCTTTTGTGCTTTCCAACTTTTAAATCATGTGATATGATTACTCCAAGATCATTTTCTTGTTTTGTCTCTGTTAGCTGTTCTCCATCAAGATTATATCTATATTTTGGGTTCGCCTTCCCAGATGTATGACTCTGCATTTCTTCACATTATATTTTAGTTGCCATTTTTTTTTGACCAGTTCTCTGAGATCAGATACCATTTCAGAGGGTCCTTCCTGTATCTCTACCCTGCTGCAGAGCTTGGTATCATCTGCGAACAGGTATACCTTCCCTTCCAGACCATCAGTGATGTCGCTGATGAATATGTTGAAGAGGATGGGACTCAGCACCGATCCCTGCAGCACCCCACTGGCCACCCTTCCTTCCCCTGATAGTGTGCCATTTACTACCACCCTTTGTGTTCTTCCTTGAAGCCAGTTTTAACACAGTTGACAAACTTAGAGCCCATGCTTGTGTGCTCCAGTTTGCTAACTAGCCTCCTGTGGGGGACAGAATCGAAGGCCTTACTGAAGTCAAGATATACCACATCCACAGCACCACCCTGGTCAATTGTTCTTGTTAACCAATCGAAGAACTCTTATCATATTTGTTAGGCATGACCTCCCTGAGGTGAAGCCATGCTGCTTTGGGTCCTGTTGCCCACTGGACTGTAGGTACTCCACTATTCTTTCCTTCAATAATGACTCCATTAGTTTCCCCATAATTAAGGTAAGGCTCACCTGTCAGTAGTTCCCCGCTTCCTCCTTGCTTCCACTTTTGTGCAGGGGCAGTACCGTGGCTGTCTTCCAGTTATAGGGTACTGAGCTAGTCTCCAGGGACTTGTTGAAGAGGGCAGCCAGTGGGGCAGCCAGTTCTTTTCTAAGTTCTTTCAGTATTCTAGGATGGATTCCATCTGGGACCATTGCTTTGTCTATTTTCAGTTTATTTAACTTCTCTAGTACCCTCTATTCTGTGAATGGAGACGTTTCGGCTTCCCTAGTGTGTTGGACTCTTCTATGTGTAGTGGGACCATTTCCGCATTCTTCCTGAGTGAAAACTGAGCATAAGTATTTGTATAAGACTTCTGCTTTGTCTTCATCATTTTCAGCATGCCTACGCTATTTAGTTGCTAGCTAGACTATACCTCCTTTGTTTTTCCTTTTCTCTTGGATATACCTGTAAAATGTCTTATCCTTCCTTTTTATCCCTTGTGCTATTCGTTCCTCAGTCTGTGCTTTGGCAATCCTAATTGCTTTACCAGCCTGTTTTAACTTAGCCTGGAATTCCTCCTTGTCACTACCTTGCTTTGTTTCTTTGTATTTTTTAAATGCTTTTTTCTTGTCTTTTATTTTAGATGCTACCTCTTTAGAGAACCACAGAGGATTTTTCTTTGTTTTGTTTTGCTTGTCAATCTAATGCACTGAGCTGTGACATGGTTGACTGACTCTTTCAGGGCTTTCCATCTCTCTTCTACTGTTTCCCCTGTAGTATCTACTAGCGTTTTTCTAATGGTGATTTTCATCTTTGGAAAATCAGCCTTTTTGACATCAAGGATTCGTAGTTTTGTATTACTGGTTTCCTCAGTCCTGCTGACTTTGAACCAGACTGACTTGTGGTCATTGGAACTTAGGTTGATTCCCACTCTCACATCTGAACCCTTGGACTATTCAACAAAATGAGGTCCAGGATAGCATTCTGTCCAGTTGGTGTTTCAGCCAATTGCATTAAACCTGCCCCTTGTAGAGCTAGGAGAAATGCCCTGCTCCTTTCTATGGCAGCTATGTAGGTAGACCAATCTACATCCAGCAGATTGAAGTCCCCTACCAGCAATAACTCTCCTTTGTCAGTCATTTTTAGAATGGTTTCTAGGAGTTTCTTGTCCCTTTCTTTTTCCAGTAATGGTGGTCTATAGATTATCCCCACTCAGATTGTGGTCCTGTTCCCTGCTCCAAGAGTTACCCACAGGGCCTCTGAATCATTTTGTGCCCCATCACCATTAAAAAACATATTGCTGCTTTTATTGCTTGCTTGATGACTGTCCAGTAAGGTGGTGGTCTTTCATGGTAGGAGCATCAACCACAGCTTGCACTCAGCTCACTCCAGCACTCAAGTCACTGCAGCTTCACACATTATGCTACTCCCCTCATACTTCCTCCTGCTAAGCCATGAACTTGACCACAAGCAGGGGACATAGACACAGTGCTGACTGCTCACTCCTCAGAATCCTAAACTGATGGATTATGGTGGTTGCACCCATGCCACCCATCCCATCTCATCACCCTCAATGGAAGGCTCCAGAATGTGTGACTGAGGGAGTAGAACATTTAATTGGCCTATATTAATGGCACGAAATGTGGAGTCACTATATTATTATCCAAAAATATGGAATTACAAACTGAGTCAATATATGCAAGCAAAAATGGTAGTCTAGCCATGGTGATTGGGTAAATTAAGGAGGAGGCAATCACAACTGGCAGTTGTTGCATAACCTCTAGGCACAAATGCATCAGCTACACAAAAAATATAGCAGAATTGCACAGGGGGACCTGATTTCTGGGAGGAGGCTTTCATTTTTAATGGACCCTGGTTATGACTCCACTAATTTATGCCCCTTCCATGAATGCCCACAGGTCAAAAACACTGTAAACATTTTATAAGGGACTTCGTACTAAGGATGTATGGAGACACCTGTATCCTATGTCTCATCTCTGCACATTTTATTCCCACCCTTATAGTCAATACCCTAGGACTTATTACTTTTGTCTCAGCCCAGAACATTTAGACAGATTAAATGTGGTGAACATGGAACCCGTAGTATGATCCAATCATGCTTCCTTGATTTTCGCCCTGGGGATGGGGTGAAAAAAAATGACACACACTGTGGAGATTTAATGTCTCCTTATTACGAGACCCAGAATTCCAGAAGTTCCTTAAGAACAGACTCCTACAAATTATAGTGTATGATGACCTCCTATTGTGTATGGATTTCCACACACATAATTTTCTTGTTATGGTTCAGTTCAAAGGTAGGAAGAGTTGTTATGGTATCGTTTTGATGTCAGAATGATACCATAATTTTCAGCCTTGATCACCCACCTCATTGGCTGAAGACACAGCTCACAGCACAGAACTTGAGGGGGGGAAATGGTGGCACCGTTTGGCAAGCGCTGAGCAGTTGACAGAGTCAGTTTGGACATAGACAGCCAAAGACACTATAAAAAGGGAGCAAGGGTGGCCATATTGCTGGCATATGAGCTTAGGCAACAGCAGAACCCAGCAACTATTATATACACATGCCAGACCCCAAACCAGGACAAACCTGCTTTAGAATGCAGCAGATTTTGGAAGTCCTAAAAAGATATTCACTAACCTACGCAGCCAGTATAGTGTTATGCTTGTGTAACTCCTACCCGGTCTGCCGTTGCCATCTGACAGCAATACCAGGTGGGCTGGGTTTGGGGAGGATTAGGCCACTCGGCACAAAGGCTAGGTTTGGCTACTCTGCACAGGGGCACCCAAGTAACTCCCAACACAGGAAGCAATAACTGTAATGTCCAATACCGGAAGTGGGATTGTAAAGTGTGGCTTTTCTTCACATCCAAACAGAATAAACATAGCATAGATGGACCCCCATGGGGCTACACTCCTGGTAATGCAGATTAAAAGAGACCAGAATACATCCTCATCACTTTAGCCCTCAGGCTCTACCACACACTGGGGGGGCCCATAGCCCGGACTTGTACGCTGCTTTGGGGTACATAGCCCAAACTTGTACACTGCTCTGGATTTTCCCTGGCTCGGCTCCCTTGCCAGCCACTTGGACACCTTCCATACTTCATGGAAACATTTTCTGGTGGCTCCCTAAACCACCTAAGAGCACCTCAGCTCCATCAGGGAATCTTCCTATTTAATCCCACATCTGGGTACTTTCCTCAGGCACTGGCCAAGTACCTGAGAGAAAACAACAGGTGTCTCAGAGCAAATCTGTAGAGGTGAATTTGGTTACTACTGATGAGGGGGTCTCCCACCTCTCGCTCCCACAATTCATACCCGGCCATTTCTCTGGACTGTAAACACCTCATCCTTTAGCACTTTGCTGCGTAGATTCTTGCTTAATGTATTTCACATTCAATCTACTTGTCTTGCTTCCCATTTATGCTGGACTTGAACATACTTAAAAATAAGTGGCATTGTCCATTACTCTAGACACCCCCACAGGTTAAGCAGTCCAATCCCCACATTCTTTCTTTCCATTTTGTGCTGGCCTTGAACATACTTATAAGTGGCTTTGTCCATTACTCTAGACCCCCCCCCCACTGAGTTAAGCAGTCCAATCCCCACATCTTCCAACTGTACTTGGCTGTCTTTTCCTGACCCCACAGTAACAGTCCCTTTAGTTTCCTTCTGTTCAGGTGAAAACACTTAGCCCTTTTTCAGAGCGAACTCACCCTTTGGTTGCAGGTGCCCCACAGGTGTTTTCTCCTCAAGGAATCTTCCTCTCAGAACTGTCTGTCTGAGGGTGATGAGGGAAGTTCTTATAACAGTGATACTTGGTAGTCTGTACAGCTCTTTAAGTAGTGCAGCACCAAAATTACTACCCTGATCAGTAATAATTTATTTAGGTATGCCCACTCTGCTGAAAATTTTGGCTACCTCTGCTGCAACTTTTGGGGCTGTAACAGTATGCATTGGAACTGCTTCTGGGTATCGAGTAGCATAGTCACATACTACCAGGATAAATCTATTACCCTTTTTACTTTTGCCTAAAGGACCAACCACATCAGTTGCAATTCTCCCAAAAGGCGCACCTATTAAGGGTGGGGGTACCAGGGGCACCTTGTTTTTTCTAGTGACTGTGACTACTTTCTGACACTCAGCATAGGAATTACAATAAGTAGCAACATCTTCATTTGAATTCCTGGCCAGTAAAATTTATACAGCAATCTGGCAAGGGTGCGATCCCTCCCTGAGTGACCAGCCATAGGACTATCATGTGCTATCTGTAACAATTCTCTTCTATACTTCTGTAGTATAATCAATTGTTCTGTCTGTTCCTGTGTCTGAGGTTCAACCCAAACTCTGTACAGTAATCCATTACATGTTTAAAACATTGGTCCACCCTGTTCGGGTTTTACCCCTGGCTGCTTGAAATAACCCTGGAGAGAAATATTGTTAGCTTGCTTTAAAAGAAAATCACAATCAATTATCAATCTAGTTTCAACATTTTCATATTTTAACCCTTCATGTCCATCAGTCATATGTTGCCACAGTTTCTTCAGGCTTTGTCTTTCTTTACTGGATTTCTGGATCTTGGAGCTGTGCTCAAACAAGTCCAAATCAAAATCACTGAAAGGAAAAGTGTCCCCACTGTCTGAAATTTTCTTTGCATGAGATCTTGTCACTACTGCTGATGAATCATCAGGACTTACTCCCTCTTTGATCAATTCAGTAAATCCTGAAAAGTCATTTCCAATAATCACAGGTACAGGTAACTTTGGTACTATCCCCACTTTCATTTGGTGCAACACACCCTTAATGGTCAGAGTCACTTGGGTGGTGGGATAGTATCAAGTGTCCCCGTGGATGCAGATGACACCAGTACCTGATCCCTTTGCACAGTGTTTTCCCAGCACATTAACATGCACCAGGGTCTGTCTGCTTCCCAAATCAATGAGTCCCATTACAGTCTTATTCCCCACCTTCACATCTGTTAGGTACTTGCCCCAGTTTGCCAAGGACAAATCTGCTCTGGTGCCACTCTCTTTATTATGGCAGTTTCTTGCAAAATGGCCTGGCTTATTACAGTTATAGCAGATAACGTCTTTTGGCACAGATTTGTTACCCCCACCAGAGTTCTTAGCAGGCTTGGAATTTAAATGGGAAAAAGAGTTTCTTACTGGTGCTTGGCTGTTACCTTGCTGCTGTAGCATCTGTCTGGCCATTTGGTAGTCCTCACCCAAAGAAATAGCTTTTGCCCCATTCTCTGGTCAGTGTTCCTTTACCCACAGCTGCACATCTGTAGGCAAGATGTTGAGGAATTGCTCCATAGTAAATGTGTCGATGATCTGTGGGACTGTTTTGCTCTCTGGTTGGAGCCACTTCATCAGGAGTTCTTGGAGTCACGTAAAGGCTTCTCGAGGATTGTCAACCGAGTTGTACCCCAGAGATCAAAATTTCTGCCTGTAGGTCTCTCTGGAGATGTCATACCTTTTCAGGATTTCGCTTTTCACCAGGTCATAGTTTTCTGACTGAGCAATGTCCAAATCCTCTCCAACCCTACTGATGGTTGATGGAGCCACCACCCTTGACCCGAAGGTCATTGCCAATATTTTCAATGCAGCCTTCACCGACCTAAGTGCTGTTCTCCCTCTGGACTTTTCTCGGAAACTGACTCCCCTGCTCCAAATTCCTTACCTACCACCTCAAATCATCTGCTGTTCCACTTCAAAAAAGTCAAGGTGAATGATGTCCGCAAATACTTAATAAAGGCTATCTCTAAGTCCACAGCCAGTGGTGATTCACTGGACCTTAAACTGCTATCCCTTACCCTTGAAGAGGTATTGCGCCCGCTTACCAGAATCTTCAACCTCTCCCTCAGCCTCAGTCAGTTCCCAAGCAAATGGAAATCTGCTATTGTCACTCTGGTCTTTAAAAGCGGCAACAAGTCCATACAGGGGAACTACTGGCCAGTCTCTATATTACCCCCCCCAAGGCCCTTGAGTGCATTGTTGCTGACCAGCTTACAGACTACCTGGACAAATATAACATCCTATGTGCACAGCAATACGGGTTCAGGCAAGGGCACAGCACATCAACAGCCCTCCTGGAATTCACTGGAGTCCTTCACAACTCATTGGACAAAGGCCATCTAACTGGAGCTATATTCATCGACTTGACAAAGGCATTTGACACTATTCACCATGGCCTGCTTACCAAACAGCTGCTGAATGCCAGGACTCCACTGCATGGTTTAATAGCTACCTGGACCAGTGCTCACAAAGAGTAAAAATCTCAGGAGTACTCCCTGACTCCAAACCTGTTCGCTCAGGCATCCCTCAGGGATACGTACTGGGCCCAATACTTTTCAGCCTTTTCCTGAACTCCCTTCCACTATCCTGCTCAGAACAAATTATCCTCTATGCTGATGACGCTGTGCTTCTCATCCCCAATAAGGACCCACAACCATTACTTCACAACCTACAGCTTGCTTTCTTTGCTGTTGAAAACTGGTTCACAAAACCTAAACTGGTTCTAAACCACAAAAGGACTAAATCTATGCTTTTCTGCAGCTCGCAAAACAAACACAGGTGATACCCCCTTGATATCAATACAAGCGCTGGTAATACCCTCGAACAAGTGTTATCTTTTAAATACCTTGGAATCTCACTTGACCCTTGCCTATCCTATGGGACTCACATTGATAGTGGTGCCAGAGTGGTAAACTCACGCACTGGAATTTTCTACCGAAATAGACAGCATCTTACCCAGGCAGCACTGAAGATTGCTATCCAGAGCTCTGTGGTCTCCGTCATAGACTACGGCCTCATAATCTATGGCTATGCCTCTACTACTGCCCTCAGGTGCATAACAACCTCCCTAAACAAGGCATGTCGACTGCTTACTGGATCCCACCGACTCGCACATACATGTGAGCTTTATGCTCAAATAGGGTGGCTTCAACTCACTAACCGCATAAAATACCTTACCTGCTTGATGGCAAAAAAAACTACTTTGGACCTTACTCCACCTAGTGTCCAAGCCTTCCTGCACCCAAACACTAATCCTCATAACACCAGAGGGTCTGAACGTCAGCTTCTACAGGTCCCCCGATGCTGCACCACTCTGGGCCAAAGATCCTTTGTGCACCGTGCACCCAGCTGGATGAATGCCCTCAGCACTCACATCACCTCCACCTCCTCACTAGGCATATTCAAATCAAGCCTCCATCATCATCTCATGGCCTCCAACTCATGTGACTGCCACCCCTAACTTCCCTCTTCCCCATTGAGATCAACCGCCCCCCTCTGATGTTCTTTGACAATGTCGTGAGCTGCTCTAGTCTCTTTTTTGGCTGCCACCCCCCCATCCTCTCACCCTTCCTCCCTGATTTCTTCTAGGTTTCTGAAATGATTCCTTGTATGTGTTATTCATGTATCCTATTTACCGTGATGCCGTAGCTGAACCGATGAATATGGTTGTATGCTCTTTTTAATGTTGTATGCCCTTGTTTAACATGTATGTTCTCTTCTGACATGGAACCTTTGTAAAAGAGCCTTATCTCAAAGGTAATTGTAATCCTAGATCTAAATAAACAAATACTGCTGTAGACAAGCTGGGCTTTCCCTGTCAGGTAGGGTACCAGTCTGATTGGTCATTGCTGCTTTGGCCACTGGCAGGCTGTGGCAGCTCTTTCAAAGGTTGTCAGGCATGTCTCAATATCATCTGAGGGACACAACTTTGTAAGTTTAATGGCCTTTAGGTCACTTGCATTTTGTTGCTCATCTGGATCTGTGCCGGATCCTCTGCCTTCGATAGCTTGTAAGGCCTCCAGCCATCGCTGCTCCTGTTGCTGCATCTCTTCTCTCCTCAACACTTCTAACTGTTGAATTTCTTTTTCTCTCTGCATCTCAGTCTCTTTTTGTTGTATAGCCCACCAATTCAAAAAGTCCATCAGGCTTTCAGGTTTTGTCACTGCCTGTTCTTTTTCCATGGCTTGTGCTGGCTGTACAATCTCAGACTGGACTTCAGCTGCAGAATATATACCTTCCTCTGTGCTTCTCTGGTACTAGGTCCAGTACCCACGCACAAATCTCCAGTTTTAGGGTATGTATGGCTTAAATACCACTTAGGCTGACACCATCTGTCATTGAGGCACAGGTCAGGAAGCATAGGGAAAACCCAGAAGCAGTTGTGAAATTCCACAAAACTGTTTATTTGTAGTTACAGTAACATAAAATAAAATAAACCCGTTCAGAATAACTATATACAGAAGCAGAATAAAATCTCTTGTAAAAAAAGATCTTGTAATCTCCTTTATTTCAGCTCAGCTAAGCTCTTTTGTAACTCTTTTCAACCCCTATCCTTTGCAAGCATCCTGTTCTTTGTAAAATTCAGGAGCTGCTAGAACATTGAGAACTTCCTGAGGTCCCCACAGCAACTGCAAAAGGCTCAGGCATTTGCACCCAAGTAACTTCTAGCTTTTTACAGTCATCTCAAATTATAAATACATATATATATTTCAACAATAACACCATATTTTCTAAACTAAAGTGATCCCATTATCAGTATCATTTCCATATATTGATTCTCATTATTTTATATTAGCAGATATAGATATGCAAGGAAGAACGACAGCAAGAGAAAACTGAGAGACAGTGAGAGGCAAAGGATTGCAAGACTAGTCGGGTTGATCAAGTCCGAGGTCTCACAGGAAAATTTGATTGTGCAACCAGCCAGAGAAGAGACAGAAAAAGGAAAGATCCTTGCATTTAAACACTTTCTCCAAGACAAATGGGACAGGGTCCTATTCTACCCTGTCCAACTGTGAATCATGTCCTGGACTACCTGATTTCTTTGTCTGACTCAAGCCTCCAGTATTCCTCCCTCAAGGTCCACCTTTCGGCTATTTCTGCCTTTCATGAGCCCGTGGGTGACTGTATGATTGCTCAACTGGATGTTTCCCATACTTTCCTTAGGGGCATCCTGCATCTGAAACCCCCAATCCACTTCCTGGTCCTGGCTTGGGACTTACATTTTATTTTGGAAACGTTGACCTGTCTCCTTTTGAAACAATCACAACTTGTGAGTCATGCTTTCTCTCTTGGAAAGAGCTCTTTATTTGTTGGAATTACTTCTGCTCAAAAGAATTTCAGAGCTTCAGGCCCTCTGATGTGAGGAGCCTTATTTGATTTTTCACAGAGACACAGGGTATCTTTGAGCACAAATCCTGAGTTTCTCCCTAAGGTAGTCTGTGAGTTCACACTTAGGAAAATAATGTGCCAATCCAGGGGACGCAATGCTCTATAAGTTAGATGTGTGCAGAACTTTGAAGTATTATCTGCTTAAAATGAAGGAGTCCAGAAAGTCTAAGCAGTTGTTTGTTTCTTTCACCCTAGGTAGAGAGAGAGGGTGCTTCAGTTTCTAAGCAATGTTTATCCAAATGGTTGGCAAATTGCATTGTGTTCTGCTACAAGTACGGCAAAGACTTGCCCGGTGCTGTCAAAGCTCATTCCAGTAGATGCATGGCTACCTCGGTGGTTTGTTTCAAAGAGGTTTCAGCCACTGACGTTTGTGCTGCTGCCACCTGGAGTTCAGTTCACACTTTCATCAAGCATTACAGTCCAGACATTGCTTCAAGGGCCTGTGCAGGATTTCACAGGGCTGTGCAACAAAGACTCCTGTCTTAAGTTTATGTAGCTCCAGCCTCCTAGACTATCTGTTTTTCTCTTGTCACTGCTTGGTACTTGTTCCTAAGGTGTAACCTGATGACTGACAAGACCTCCTAGTACCCTACTTCCCCCTCCGTCCTCTCTGATCTGCTGACGAGGGACTGCTGGAGATTCCCAGGATGCGATTGAAGACATCTGGTGCCCATGCCTTTTCTTTTTCAGCTCCATCCCCATGGAATTCTCCACCTCATCGGTTAAGAGAATGCCTGACCATCTACAGGTTTAAAACTGAGCTAAAAACTTATTTATTTAATTTAGCCTTCCCTAATTATGGACGATTAATTTTTATTGTTTCTGTTTTAACTTAGATTTATATTTGTTTGTATTTGGTTTTATGTACAACGCCTTGGCTTTGAAAGGCACTATAAAAATAAAGTCTGATTGATTGACCTAGATACCCCCAAAGAAGATAGAACAGTTACATAAGAACTTACTGTAACAATAGATCTTCGAGAGGATCTCAGTCATCAGGTTTGATTTCCATCCCACCATCCCCCTTCTTAGGGCTCCTGTTCAAGACCTGGCTGTCTGCTGTTTCCATCTTTTCTATTTAGAGTTGGGTCCTTCTTTCTCTCCTCGGTTCCCCAGGGCATGAGCCTTGCTCTCTTCATCTCCAGAGGGAAAGAACTGAGGAGGGAGTGAGGCCTCCTACAATTATAAAGGGTTGGTGACGTCGGCGGACATTGACAGCGTAGTCGGCCCCAGTTGTACTGCTGAAAATCTTCCATGTGGAGTCCCCTTCACCAACAGCAAGGGTTCCTATGGTGTAACCTGATGACTGAGATCACCTCAAAGATCTACTGACACGCTAAGTTCTAACATAACTGTTTTTTTTATTCATTCTTCTATTAGCAGATACATCTCTTGCAAAGTATTTTAAAATGCAGAAAACAGTGCAAAAAAGGTCACAGAAACAGTTCAGTCATGCAAATGTTTCACCTGCACTGTGGCATGCTTCATTTGAGCAATCTATACAAGGTTCAAGTGCTGAACTGATGGACAATGAGTGGTATTAAAGTCATTTTACAGATGTATATTCCAGCAGTATCTGATCCATTCTATCTGTATGATCTCTTTCAAAAGACAGGATTTAAACATAATTTCTTGCAATGTAGTGGTTTCTATCCCTTCCATGGTTGTGGCATCTGTGTAAGACCTTCCACAAAGGTTTCTGATCCACCAGCGTATCTCTCAGTAAAACACTGGGTGGTGTACTTCTGCATGCTATTTTCAGGTTCAAATCCCACCAGATCGCTTTTGTTTTCTAGAGACACATGCATAAACATACATACATATGCTTTTTTATGCTTTACAAATAGTACTCATGAAAACACAATGTACCTTAAGCAGCAGTGCAACAAATACGTGTTTTCCAAAAAATCTAGTTTAAGCTACAGCTAACCCTTAGACTGCCAACAAAATTAGAATGTATAGGAATTCTTTATTGGTATATCAGTGTGTGGCACAACAAAGGTTAATAAAAATATTAGGCATTTGTAACTATTAAATTACCATGTTACATCATTAAATTGTTTGGTATTATTACTAGAAACTAGTTAACTTAAGGCTGTTGTTGAGCCCTAGTCGGGTACATACATGGGTATTAAAAATCCAGTGTGTCTCTCTTTTACTCATTTTCTATTCCAAGCTTCTCACCGTGGGTCCATTTTCATAACTTCAATTCCAAAATAAGCTATTTGGAGCTGCTATAGCTCCTTATTCTTTACATACCATCAAACTGGACAGTTTTTGTCTTTCTTCTCTCTCACTCTAGCATGCTCACCAACACTGTATTTAAATGCCCTTTTTGTCTTTACTATATAAAAGGCACTGCATGTACATGTAAGCACCCCCATGTACTGGTGCTTACTATTCAGCCCTTGTTCCTCTACTTTCCCCTTTTTTGGCTGTTGGGTTTGTGGTCTGCCTGCAGGTTCAGTGAAGCTACAACTCCAACTCCGGTAATTTATGGGAGGTTTTGGCACCTTTTGGAGGAGGAGGAGGAGGACCCACAGGAAGAAGAGGTTGTGAATCCGGGGCCGGGGTGGCCCACGCCATCTCTGGCCCTGCTGGAATTCTTGAGTAGGTGGTGTGTAGTCAGTCATCTGGAAAACCAGTACAGGGAGGAGGCTGGTAGAGAGATGCAGTGGGTTGATTGGCTAGTGGGTGTCAATCTTGGCAGTTCGCCACTATGGTGAAAGGATGGTCTGTAGTTCTCCATTTGAGTGGGCTGTACCACCATATTAGGGGTGCCATAGCCAGGGGAGTGCAAGGAGGACCCACCACATGAATTGTGGCACTGAGCGGGTCAGCAATGGGTCTGGACAAACAGTTATGCCTGGGTCCTGCTGTTGGGGCAGTGCAGTGGTGAGAGCCTGTGCTGTGAGGATGGTAGTGATGGCAGCCTGCCTTCCCCTTTCTGTTGTTGCACTTCAGCAGGACATGAGTGTCGTTGGGGCCTGTATGGCTTTTCTGGGGACTGCACAGGTGCATCTCTTCTTAATTCTGATAGTAAGAGCTTGGAGGGTCTCAAGAGGATTATTGTGATGGCACGGGGTCATAATGTCGCAAGACATTATGCCATATGGCAAAATCGTGTTGCCAATACAGCACAATTGTTGCCATGCAGCATAAGTCTTTTTTCTGTAGGGGGCCTCTGCTCCCCACACACACCCCTGTTACAGGGGTCTGCACCTCCGAACCCCCTTCTCCACTAAGAATTCTCAGCTCGGGGGGGGGGTGGTGACCTCGGGGAGTGCACAATGTTGTAAAGAAATAAAATGTCTGGGACCGGGAATCTTTTGAGTATAATTAGTTAAATTAGGAGATTTGGTTTGCTTTGATAATTTGTACTATTCCCTATTTTTCAGATTGGTGTTGTTTTATTGGTTATCAGTATGTGCTGGAGGCCTGCCCCCACAGTCATGTGCTATTCATCCTCCACCCTTCATGCCCCCCACCCCTTTATCTCCCCCCATTGCAGTTTACAACTTACCAGCACTGCTGAGCACTGGGTATTACCGTTGTGGGGGAGTGGGGTTGGGGGGTGGACAGTGGAGGGTGAATGAGTGGGGCCACCTCATCGGGGTGCAAAAATCCAGTCGATGCCCTGGGGTGAAATGGAACCCAGATCATGGTCCCCCATGTCTGATTTTCATACCTAAGGGCACTACTAATTTTGGTGGGCAGGTTGTTCGGGCAGCCCTGGAAGTTCATCAAACTCAAGTGGTGTTATGCAGTGCCAGGTCCATTAAAAACAAAACTGCAATTATTGCAGATTTTGTCGGAACAGCAGACCTGGCTTGTATCACCAAGACCTGGCTGGATGAGAACTCTGGCCCAATATTGGAGGCTGCAACTCCAGCTGGGTACTAGGTGATTCACTGCTCGAGACTGGATCACCGGGGGGTTGCGGTCTGTTTCAAGACCGAACTGGGCCTCACAAATGTACCAGTTGAGGAGACTGAGTCATTTGAGAGTACTGTGGTAGCAGGTGTAGGCTGTAGGATCGCCCTCATCTACTGTCCACCTTGGGATGAGAAGCAGTTCCTTCAGGAAGTGGCTGACTTTGTGATCGACATGGTGTTTGAGTCGCCCAGGCTGATGATCCTGGGCGACTTCAACACCTGGTTTGATGATGAACTCTCACAATTTGGACAGCACTTCCTCCAGTTGATGACAGCACTGGGCCTTGCACAGGTTGTTACCGCTGCTACCCATAAACATGGTCACTCTCTTGACCTCGTCTTCCTCCTGGGGTTCGAAGCCTCTGATTTGAGGGTGGAACCAGTTGGGTGGCCCGGTCACTACACCATGAGGTTCAGTTTTTGTGCCCCCCTTGGCAGTCCTACCCCTGGCAAGATGGCCAGACACCTCCCTTTACGAGGTGTAAACCCTGAAGGCCTGACAGCAGTGCTGGACCTATCGTCTCTTTCCTTGGCTATCAATGACCCAGAGGCCCTAGTGATGGCCTATAACAAGGCCATCTCTGCATCTCTGGATGTTGCTGCACCTGTCTGAGTTCATCCTCTCTCCCTTCACCCTCGGTCCCCCTGGTTTGATGGGACCTTGAGGGAGATGCGGCGACTAGGACGAAGGTTAGAGCATTACTGGTGAAAATCTGCCCTGGATGCCAACCACCTTAGATTGATGGAGAATTATGAAGCCTATCAATCCACAATCACCCGTAAGAAGGCAGAGTTCCTGTCTGGGGAGATTGCGGCAACTCAGAATCGACCAGCTCAGCTTTTTTGAACTGTGGACAAGACTGTACAACCCATCCTGCCTACAGGTTCAAAAAGCCTTTTCACAAGTGGAATGAGATGAGCTTGCTCTATTCTTTGCGACTAAGGTGGCTGACATCAGAGCCGAGCTCCAACCAGCACACTCTATGGGTGTTGCTTTGGACCAGCACTTGGCCGCTGCTCCTCAGTTTTCCTGGAGTTCCTTTGACCGGCTGGAGTTCATGGATGTCATGCGGATTGTTTAGGGTATGTATCCTACGTGTTGTAGTTTGGACCCAAGACCAACTACCCTGATCATGGGTTGTAGTGACATCATTGGTCCAGTCCTAGCATGGATAGTCTGGTGCTTTTTGGAAACAGGTGAGTTTCCTAGCTCCCTGAAGGAGGCAGTGGTGATGCCCCTCCTGAAGAAAGCTTCTTTGGACCCAGACTGCCATGCGAACTACAGACCAATCTCAAACCTTCCCTTTATAGGCAAGATGATTGAGAAAGTAGTGGCTGTACAACTGGAGAACCATTTGACCATTCATGACATCTATGAACCTCTCCAGTCCAGTTTTTGAAAGAGACACAGTACTGAGACAGTGCTGGTTCAAGTGCTCAATGATCTCCTGATGGCAAGAGATTGGAAAAAATGTTCCATCTTAGTTCTTTTAGATCTCTCCTCAGCATTTGACACTGTGGACCATGGGGTTTTGCTTGGTCACCTGAGGTTCGTCTGTGGCCTGTCAGGTACAGTCCTCTGGTGGTTTACATCTTTCCTCACTGGAAGAACTCAGAGGGTGGTGTCGGGGATTTATTCCTCTGACCCAGTTCCTCTGTCATAAGGGGTGCCTCACGGATCAGTGTTGTCCCCCATGTTGTTTGCAGTGTATAGGCTACCCCTCAGAGACATTGTAAGAAGGTATGGGCTGAGGTTTCACTGCTCTGCTGATGATACCCAGCTCTACCTTTCTTTTGCACCTGACCAGGATAGAGCTCTCCCAGTGTTTAATAACTGCCTCGCTGAAATCCAGGACTGGATGAATTCGAGCTGGTTGAGGTTGAACTTGGAAAAGACTGAGGTGCTGATTGTGGACCTGGGACACCGGATAGGGGGCCCGGGGTAGGTTCACCCTTGGGTCTTTTCCTTGGGAGATTATCACTCTGAACAGGTGCGAATCCTGGGGATAATTTTTGATGAAGGGCTGACTCTGCATTCACAGGTGTCGGCTATCATCAAATTCTCTTTCTACCATCTGAGGAATATCTCCAGGGTTAAGCATCTTGTTCCATCCGGCGATCTCCCTACATTGGTCCACGCCTTTGTGTCCTCATGCCAGGATTATTGCAGTTCCCTCTACCTAGGGCTTCCTGGGGTGGATATCCACCACTTGCAGCTGGTGCAGAATGCAGCAGCCCAGTTATTGATGGGAACCTCTCGGTCCTGTCATATTCTCTGGTGCTGCGCGAACTGTACTGGCTGCTGGTACAGTAGTGGATCACCTTTAAAGTCAGACTTCTGACTTAGAAAAGCCCTACACAGACTGGGCCTGGATGGATCCACCACAGGTGTTCGACAAAATTTTTGTTGAATGTCCCACAGTGAAACCGGCAGGTCAACTGCATTTTGCAGTCGGCTGCCAGTTTCCCATGCCATGAAGTGTTTTCTTCAGGGGCTTTGCCCCAACCCCCCACGCGGGGGGCTATGCCCCCTTTATCTCCCCACTTAGGATTGTCAACTATGAGTCAGAGCTGACTTGGGGGTGGGTGCAGGACCCCTGACAGACAGTGGCCAGTTCCAGCGGGTCTCCTACAGTGGCATGGTTCTGTAGTCTCTAAAGGCTACCTCGCTGTCAAACTGTCGCTGTCAGGTGGGTATACAGGCCTGAACTACCTGAAAGAGCTTCTGGTTCCTTACTGCCCTGGGTGGTCGCTCCTGCTCGGCTGATGAAGCTTTGCTAGAGATTCCAAGGATCTGTTTAAAATCTTCAGGGGCCTGGGCATTTATGCATGCGGCCTCTACCCTTTGGAATTCTCTACCCCGTCAGCTACGGGAGTGCACGACTGTGGAGGGATTTAAACAAGCCTTTAAAACTTTTCTGTGGAAAAAAGCATATGATAACTGATTTAAACTATGGTTTTATCTGCATTAGTTGCATTTTATATTATTTATGAGGTGTGGATTTTATGACTCATTCTGTTTTAATTGTTAGGCACCTTGATGGTTGAAAGGCACCGTATAAATAAAGATTTATTATTATTATTATTATTATCATCATCATCTCTGGGATCACCAGGGCCTGTGCTTAGTTTTATTTATTTCATTTTTTGTTGACCGGGTAAGTGCACTAGACAAATCCTGCCTATTTTCAGACATGACCCGCGGAGGGGGATACAGATGAATGCCAACTGACTTTGAACCAGATTACGCTGTTGGCGGTATTTTTAGTGAATGAGGGAAATTTGGCCAGGACACCAGGAAAATCCCCCTACTCTTTTCAATAAGTGCCATGGGATCTTTAACATCCACCTGAACTACCACCAATCCAGGCAGATGGGACCTCCGTTTAACATCTCATCTGAAAGACAGCACCTCAGAAGTGCAGCACCCCTCTCATGCTGCACTACAGTGTCAGTACTGGGATATTAACCCAAGTGCCAGATGTGGGAACTGAACCCACAGCTCTCTGATCTCCAGGTCTCAGAGGTGAGTGTGCTACCTACTGAGCCACTAACACTGCTCTGTTGCTCTGGAATGCTCAGATCCCGGTGCACCCGAAGAGACAAGAGGGTCGGTATGTGTCGTAGCCAGGGAATGTGGAATCTGCAACATTCGGAAAAAACTTGAGCCTGCATCCTATCTGTGTTGCTGCAATCTAATCAGAGGCCCATTTCAGCTTCACAGACTTCCCTTCTTTGATCTGCTCAGATCACCAAGTAATGCACCATGGCCTTGTATCCCTGAATTTCAGTTACCTCAGAAGCTATGCAGCTTGTGCCCCACTGCTCCATGGAGAGGAAGTTTCTGTTTTATAAAAAACTTACATTTTTCTATTTGCTTCATCATCATTGTGGACACTGGACTTAATTGATGAATTGTTTGCCAAACTATAACCACCTAATTGCTCCCTCTAGCTGCCATTGCCTGATGGCTGCTGCACCTCCCCTCCCTGCCTGACCTCCAATCATGCACGAAATCTGAACCCAAGTAACTGCTTTCCTATCAGAGTTTGTTGGATTGTTGTCTGTGTTGCCAGGCCCCCTCTCCTTTTAACATCAGGTACCCCTAGACATGGAAGGGGGGATTACATGCAGTTCAAAAGATATATACCCCAGGAGGTCATGTGAGCACCTGCCTAAGATGGCTACCTAAACCCTAGGCTCTGTGCTAGCCCTGCAGGAATTCAGCTACATCCACTAGCTAAATCAATAGTGCAGTGGTCCTGACTTCAGGATATTGCAGGACGAAGTAATGCCAATAGAGAGATGTGCATTTTTCTGACCAGGAATGCCTCTGAAATGAAAAAAAAGACATCCTTGTCTTCCCATCAGCACAACCTCAGCAGGTGTCTAAGATGGCAACCTTGTACAGTTCCCGTGCTTCTCCCCAGCTGGACTCAATGCTACACTCAAGGCTCCTGGAGCAAACTGCGGCCAGTGTCAAAACAATCTGAGAAACTTTGACTGATACCCAAGCCAGCATTGTCACACTCACAAGTCAAGTGTCTTCCATTAAAATGCAATTGGTAACTATAACTGAAACCCAGGCTGCCCACAACTAGTGACTGTAAGTGGCAGAAGATCACACTGAGTGTCAAATGAACAGAATGGAAGATTGAGAGATCAGAGGCTGGAGAAAGAGCCTGAGGAATCTCAGTCTACACGAAGGCTTAGAAGGGAATGACCCAATCCAATACCTTCAAAACAATCTCCCTGTGTGGCTTGGTCTTGATCCAACAGTGACTGAATTTGAAATAGGCCAACCTCACAGGATTAGGAGATCAAAGTTCAATTCTGTAACTGTTAAGCCTCACCTCTTGACTTTTAAATTACTGCGCTTTCAGGACAAGGAATTTATATTGCTCATGGCGAGAGAGCTGAAAAACATATAAACTACCAGTCAAAAGATTTCCTTCACCCCGACTACCTCCGTGGAGTGTTTGATAAGAGGCACGCCTTTCATAAGGTGAAGGCAGGACTGCGTAATAGCGGTATTCACTATTCCCTCCTGTACCAGGCTGTCTTTGCAGTAACCTTGCAGGGGAAAGTCCACCACTTCCACAGCCCTAAAGAGGCCTTCTGCTTCTTACAATCAGCACTTGGAGCCCAGAGATAGCATTGCAATTCTGCCACCACACCAGAAATGGCAGCAAGCAGCATGGACATAGATGCCCACCAAGACTTGATTGGTGACAGTACCAGGACTGTGCAAACTGTGAGTACTTTAATATACATCATAGTGGGAGGGCTGGGGTTCCAGATGGGTGATAGGGGCTTTACTATTTAGTTGCCTGATTTTATCACCTTTTGGCATTCATCCCCCATGCCCCTATTTTGGTTCCTGGAACAAACTAATTATCTAGCCTTTGGCTGAGAATTGCACCAATCAGCCCCATATTTGAAGACAGTAGGGTCCCTTGTACAGCCCAAGCCTCAGTCACCTCTTTCCCGTCTCTGTGAACCCTCTGCTGGTACTACCTTGTGCCTCACTTTGCTATTGTTAAATCTGCAGAACTGAAACCTCAATCGGAACATTTCTCATGCCCATTTGAAATACTAAGGCAGCTGCCAGGGATTTCCAGACCATTGAAGAGCACAGGACTGAAACTGAAGAGGACTTATTCTAGGTTAATATGCCCCTGGCTGTAGTTTTCAGGATGTGTCTAACTGTGGTGCACACAAGGTTTTCGCTCGTTACTGTTTAAGCTGTTCCAGAATATTTTGTTAGCCTTTTTTTATAGTGCCTACACTACAAAATATTTTCTATCCCCCCCGAGTGGATTAGCCCTCCACTACAACAAGGTGTATTATCCTATAAAGTTAGCACTGCTACACATAGTGTGGTCTTCATAGTGACCCTATGCACCTTCCTTTAAGCTGCCTACTGGGCCATGGGGGAGTATGGACATCCACAAGGTGTACCATCCCACATTCTGAGGAAGAGGTATCTCCTTGCACTTCCACCATATGGAGAGATGCTACCCATTGACACCTACAGTTTTCAAGGGACTGAGAAGTGCAGCAAATTGTATGCATTAGGCTCTTCTCAATAACTGAATGTCAAGGAGTCAGATGTAGAACTCCCCCACTATGATGCGATATATGACAGTGGGCCAGCAGCCCCACACATATCTAAGCAGGGAGTGGATCCAGGGGCTGGCAGGAGTATTTCCCATCTGCTTAGAACAGGCTCCATGAGAGCAATGGATTAGTAACCATCCCTACTATCAGCTAGTTATAGTAACTGGCTCCCTCTACCAGTGGACTCACTCATAAATCAGGTATTTTTCATTTTATGCTTTCCTGCTCACATTACATGGTACATAGTTGTTATTCTGTCCTACCTTGTTAGGGGTTCACTGTTAGTCCCTGTCTTGTGCTCCAGTTTATCAGAAAAGGGAAATAAATGCATACCAAGCTCCCTGTTCCTATGTGGATAGGCTTCTGTTTGGTGGGGGAGGGGGGGGTTATTTCTACTGTTGATGGTTATTGTAGTGTTAATAAAATGACTTCATTTTACAGTCTTAAAATTATCTCCTTGAACACTAGAGGTCTCACCTGCCTAATCAAGAGGAGGCAAGTACTGTACTAGTACAGTTAAAGAATATGCAGTGTGATATAGCCCTCCTCCAGGAGACTCACCTGTCGGAGATGAAGGCCACCCAGCTGCAATGCTCTTGGGTGGGTACTTCCTACTGTAATGCGTATACAGTACACACCACTTAATCAGGATGCAGTAAAGCGGGACACACCACTTAATTGGGACATCCTCTCAGGAACAGAATTTCTCACCTCAGAGACCCATATTAATTATATCTCTCAATGGGTACTTAAGCATCTGGTTAATTGGGATGGTGGTGCTAATGATCGGCACTGTAAAAAACACTGTCTGGCAAGGTAGTCAGGCTCTCAGGTGTGGCAGAATTGTTTTCTTTCTAGCTGCTGCCAGAAAGTGGAATGAGATCATCTTAGCTGATACAGTTAAAGTCCTGAATGCTTTTGATCTTCCTGGATCCTCACTGGCATCCATTGCCAAAACATTTGGATCTCAAAGTTGTAGGCTGGCAGAACAAGCCTCTACCAAGAGAAAACTAAAAATGATTGGCACTTAAACAGCAACCTTGAAAGAAAAAGAAAAAGGGAAGGTAAAAACACCATTGTTAATCGTCCACTTGTCATTTGGTTTCAGCAACCACTAGCCAAAATGTACTTTGCTCTGGTCCTGTGCTTAACAGCAAAGCAAGCAAGCTTGCGGCTCAGCTTGGGCATCAAGATTTTAAGGCAACTGAGGGGTGGTTGTGCTGTTGGAAATCTTGCCACAACATTATTTTTAAGCGAGAGCACAGTGAAAAGGCAGACAATGACACTGTAACTGCTCAGTCCTGAGTCTCTGATGTCTTGCCTGCTCTACTTGCTGATCACAGCCCAGAAAACATTTTCACTACTGATGTGACAGGGCTCTTCTACCACAGGTGTCCAGACCACGGTCATGTCCCAAAGAATCTCAGTCTTGCTGGTGGTAAAAAAAAAAGATTGTGCGTCTGTCCTGGTGTGTGCCAATCTAACAGCCACTGAGAAAAAGAAACTCCCGCTTATAGGAATGAGTAAGCATATCCGCTACTTACCTAAAAGCTTAAACAGCCTGCCAGTGGTGCACGCAAACTCATAGATACATAGATACATAGACAGTGTCGGCAGATAAGGGCCTATGGCCCACCCAGTCTGCCCATTTGAGCTTGTAAGTTCAGTTTGTTTTCCTAGAAGTCCGTTTCCCCTTACCCCTGACCTCTAGAATTCCTTTATGTCTATCCCATGCATTCTTAAATCCCATGATTGTTTCAGCCCCCACTTCCTCTGGCAGGGTGTTCCACTTGTCCCACCCCGTTCTGTGAAGAAATTCTTTTCATGTTTCCTCTGAATCATCCTCCCTCCAGCTTCATCCATGCCCTCTAGTCCTGGAACACCTTTTTCGCTTAAAAATAGTGTTTTCCTGCACCCTGTTTCTCCCTGTAAGATACTTGTATGTCTCTATCATATCCCCTCTCTCCCTCCTCTCCTCCAGGGAATACATGTTCAGTTCCTTCAACCTGTCTTCATAGAACTTGTGATGCAATCCATGCACCATCTTTGTTGCCCTCCTCTGAACCTTCTCTACCCTGTCTATGTCCTTACGTAGGTATGGTCTCCAGAACTGTACACTGTACTCCAGGTGGGGCCTCACTAGTGTCTTGTATAGCGAAATTATGACCTCCCTTTTCCTGCTGGTGATGCCCCTGCCTATACATCCCAGCATCCTATTTGCTTTACCTGATGCCTTGTCACACTGTTTCCCTACCTTGAGGTCATCAGAGATGACAACCCCAAGATCCCTTTCCTGCTTGGTGCATGCTATATCCTCACCCCCAACTGATATATTGTGCCAGGGTTTTTGTGCCCCATATGCATTATCTTGCACTTCTTTGCATTGAATTTCAACTGCCAAACCCTTGACCATTCTTCAAGTTTCTGCAGGTCCCTTCTCATTCTGTCTACACCCTCTGGTGTGTCTACTCTGTTACAGAGCTTTGTGTCATCAGCGAACAGTGAAATTCTGCCTTCTAGATCCTGTGCAATGTCACTGATGAAGATGTTGAATAGGACCGGTCCAGCACTGATCCTGTGGTACCCACTGGTCCTCTTCCCTCTGTGGAGTGACAGCCATTTACCACCACCCTCTGGGTCCTGCCACCCAGCCAGTTACCTACCCACCACACTACTGTCCTGCCCCACCCATATTCCCCAGTTTATGTAATAGTCTTCTGTGTGGCACAGTGTCAAAGGCCTTGCTGAAGTCCAGATAGGCCATGTCCACTGCCCTCCTGATCCACCTCCCTAGTCACCCAGTCAAAAATTCAATGAGGTTGGTCTGACATGACCTCCCCTGGTGAAACCATGCTGCCTTGGGTCCTGTAGTCCATTGACAACCAGATGTTCCACCAATCTCTCCTTCAGTAGTGCTTCCATGATCTTCCCCACTACCGAGGTGAGGCTGACTGGTCTGTAGTTCCCTGCTTCCTCTTTGTTCCCACTTTTGTATAAGGGGACTACATCTGCTTTCCTCCAGTCTTTGGGTACCTCCCCTGTTTCCAGTGATTGGCTAAACAGGATAGCCAGAGGTTCAGCCACCACCTCTCTTAGTTCTTTAAGGACCCTGGGGTGCACCCCATCTGGCCCCATTGCTTTGTCAACTCTTATTACTTCCAGTTCCTTCAGGACCCTTTCTCGTGTAAAGGGACTTGTGTCCATTTCTGCACCATTCTCACCCCTTGTACCCTTCAGACCCATTACCCCTCTTCCTCAGTAAAGACTGAGCAGAAATACCTGTTCAATATGTCAGCTTTACTGTTGTCATCCTCCATGACTCCCATCCTCCCCTTAGTCTCACTATCCCTCCCTTTGTCTTTCTTTTTTCACTTATGTACCTGTAAAGGTTTTGTCCCCTTTAACCACTGATTTTGCAATGTGTTCTTCTGTCTGAGCTTTGGCTTCCCTTACTGACTTCCCTGCCTCCCTTTGTTTCTCCTGGTACTTCTCCTATCCCTTCTGCCTGTGTCTTTTTGTATTGCCTGAATGCAATCTTTTGGCTTTCTTTCTTTGCTACCTCTTTGGAAACCATAATGGTCTCCCTTCCTTTTCCTCTTGCTAACCTGCTTAATGCATAATTCTGTTGTTCTTATAATCCCCATTTTAAATACTGCCTACGTTCCTCAACCCCTGATTCCTGCCCCATTCCCTTAATGCCTCTTTAAGTATCTCCCCATTTTCCCAAAGTCTGCCCCCTAAAATCCAGGATCGTGTTTTGTGTGGTTTGGTTCTGCTCTTTCTGTGATTTCAAACCACAATGACTGGTGGTCACTGTACCCAGGTGCTCCCCACTGTTACCCCCCATCACACTGTCCCTGTTTGTGAGCAGAAGGTCCAGTATTGCCTTCTGCCGAGTTGGTTCCATGACCAGTTGCTTGAGGAAGGCACCCTGAAGGAGTCAGGATAAATCTGCTCCTAGTTGATGCTGCTGCTGGGATGCTCCAGTCCACGTCTGGAATATTGAAGTCTCCAACCAGTACTACCTCACCCTTGTCTGCATCCTTTGGATGGCTAGCATCAACTCCTATCTGTTTCTTCCTCCTGGGCTGGTGGTCTATAGACCACACCTGTGCGGATGGCTGGCCCCATTTTCCTTCCAGCTTTACCCACAGTATCTCTCCCCATTTGTTCCTCCTGGATCTCTGTGGCCCTTATGTCATTTTTCACATACAGTGCCACTCCTCCTCCCTACTGCCTGATCTGTCTCTTCTGAATATGTTGTAGCCAGGTATGCCATCTCCCAGTCATGGTTATCATTACACCGGTTTCAGTGATGGCCACAATGTCCAGGTCTGACTGTACCATGACAGCCTCCAGATCTTCCATCTTGTTGCTAAGGCTCCTGGCATTTGCACACATGGCTTTCCATGATTTGACCTCCCTAGACTGCTTTACTGTTCTACTCCAGGCCCGTCCTTGGTTGTCATTTATCCCTGGTTCTCCTTGCTGTCTGCCCTTCTGCTGAATTTTGCCCCTTTCCTGCTTATCCACCTCTTGGGCACTAATCTTCATCTTTTGCACACTGCTTTGCAGAGATAGCCACTCCTCTGGTTCACTGGTTCCACTGCTAGCTGTGGGGGGTGAGCAAGTAGGTGCCCTCCTTGCTGGCCTGCCACCCCCCTTTGCTAGTTTAAATGCTTGTCAATGTAGCATTTAAACTTATCATTGAGTGCTTGAATTCCCCTCCAGGATGGATGCAGGCTGTCAGGCTTGAACAAACCTCCTCAAATATATGGATGACAGGAAGCATCTTTCAGATCTGGCTGCTTCAGTGGTATCAGCAAATATAGAGAGCTCATAGCTGGGTGTTGCAGCTGGTGGATAATTACAGTGCTCACCCACATAAGATAACTAGCCAGGTCTGCAACATAAAACTAGCTTTCTTCCCTCCCAAAATGACCAGTGTGATACAGCCCATGGATAAGGGCATCATTCTCAATCTAGTGGGACACAACTGTTTACTTGTTACTAGTAAGATCATCACCACCAACAATCAGGGTGACAATGCTCATGCAGCTGAAATTGCTAGGAAGCTCACCCTGATCGATACGATTTACATGTGGCACTTGCATGGAGCCTTGTGAAGCCGGCAACAATCTCAAACTGCTTTCGGAAAGCAGGCTTTGGTGGCGCCCCCCAGACCTGAAAATGAAGCCCTGGTGGACATCCTCATCCAGGATTCATGTCTGCTGAAGAATTCTTGGACTTTGTAGAAATGGATGCCGAGGAACCTATTGAGGGGGAGCTCATGACTGAGGACGTTGTTGCTGCTGCTGCCGTTAAACATATGAGACTGGATGAGGAGGACACTGATGATGAAATGCCAGGAACATCCAAAAAGGAAATTTCAGTTTCCACAACCGAGGCACTGCAAAGTCTTTCCTTAGCAATGAAATGGTGCCATCAGCACAATCTAGTCGGTGTCTGGGATAGCCTGTCTGAAGCCAAGTCTGCCATCTATCAATCTATGCTAAGTGAAAACAAAGTAAACTGACAGACTTCTATAGCTGAAAATACAAGTGAAAAAAGTACAGTATAAATATCACTGTCCACTGTTCACTAACTCCCCAACACAAAGTTGCACAACCATATCTAAAAAAAAAAAAAAAAAAGATTCACAATTTGCACTAGGTTCACCTGCTCACCCAAACACAAATGGGGAAAAAATCCAGTGCTATCGAATGAACATCAAATAAGCGAGACACCACTTAATCAGAACAATATCAATTCCACTGAGCTGTACCAATTAAGCAGTATCTACTGTACTTCAAAACAGCAGGGGTTTGCCAACCTCTGCAGGCGGAGTCTCTAGTTAGGAATCCACAGAGAATTTAAAGATGCAGCAGGTCATATACTAATTGAGAGGGCACCTACCAGGGTGAGACAGTATTCTTAGTAGTATTTATGCTCCTAATATTCTTGCATTCTTTGACCAGGTACTTACGAAACTTCCCTCTAACTCAGCCAATATTATGACTGGGGGAGATATGAATCTGGCTCTCTCCCCCTCCTTAGACTGTACTGGACCCGGTCATAGAGACAAAGGACCATTGAAGCCCATGTTACCTCCACTTTTGAAAGAGTAGACAAAGATATATAGCAGACCATCCACCCTACATAGATAGCCTTTTCCCACTATTCAACAGTGCATGACATATACAGTCTTCTGGGTGTCCTATTTGTCTCCAGGAGCTGGTGTCCAGATCATGGAAGGCATCCCTAGGCAACATCCTGATATCAGATCAGTCCCCAGTAGTCTTATCCCTGGCCTAGGGCAGACTTTCAAGCTCCCAGAATAAATGGCACTTCAGTACATCCCTACCACAACAGGATGATCTTCGAGCCTGGCTGCAGACAGAACTGTTGGAATACTTCTCCATCAACAATACACCTGATGTATCTGCAGCTACACTTTGGGAGGCTACAAAAGCAGTGATCTGAGGGAAGTTGATAGCAAATACATCTTGCCTCCCCAGGGGAAGGACCAATTGACCTGCATAAGAGAGGGGGAATTAAAAAGGCTAGAGCATGACTATCATGCCCTTTCTCACATGTTCCAAACCTCTGACCCAAAATTACAGAAGTGAAAGCTGCACTGGAAGAAGCCCTTCACTACAAAACAGAATATGCCCTGTTCTGTCTGAATCAGACTTTGGGTACGTCCTAGAATACTACTCAAGCAACAATACCCAACAAGGTTGGTGGTATTGGGCAATACCAGACCACCCAGGGGTGTAATGAGTCCTGATACCACAGGCGGAAGGCCTTATAGCCCCTGGAAGGTCCGGTATCACCCATACTGCCAACACTAGAGGGTAAGATTGCACTTAGAAAATGGGCTATATGTGATATTTATTTATGTTTTTAATTTAATAAAATTAAGAAATCTGCCTAAAATGACTGTAATAAACAGAAGTTTGTTTTAATGGAAAAGTAGTCCCTTTACTGGCATACTTGCCAGTAGAGGGTACTATAGTCTTTCACAGTTGTTTTGCTGTAAATTGTACTCTTATGGTGTGTGTGTTTTTTATACTGTCTTATGAACTGTGTTTTTTTGACTGGCCTCTTTTGTAGCTCGCCACTGATCCTAAGTGATCACGGTAGTGGAGGGCACGGGGGTCATGTCATTGAAGCAGACTGCAATGGGTATGGTGACCCAGAGATGGAGGGGGATGAAGGTAACTGGTTTTGCTCAAAAAATAATAATAATCATAATTTAGTTTGGGGTGTTTTTCTGTTTTGAGGAGTGGGAGCTCAGTCAGCATGAGCAAGTCAGAGTAGCGTTAAGTATCGACCTGCCAGCCTAGCGCTACTGCTTTCAATTGTAACAGACATTTTTTTAACAGGGGGGGAATTAGACACCTCAACTGTGTGGGGAAAAAGAAATGAATGGCAGTGAAGTTGTTGGGATAGATTTGTTTAGCGTCAGTTTGGCAATGGCAGTTGCTTAGTCAGTGAGCGGAAGAGGAGAGCAAGCGATATTGGAAGCGACGCATGCAATTAGCTGGCAAAGCTGATTACCTTATTTTCTATCAATGCTGAAACTTTGTGGATAACAAAAAACATTTTCTTTTATTACTTGCCTACTGGCCTATCTTGTAGTTCGCCACTGATTCTTGTAAGTGGGGTGGGGGGAATCGTGCCATTCGTGTCATCGGAGCAGACTGAGATTTTTAATTTGTGGGGCTGATTCTGTGTTCGCCAACAGGCGAGACTGAGTGAGCAGTGGCAGACAAAACAAAACAAAAAAAATTAAAGAGAATGAGATACTGTTTTAAAATGAGAATACGGGTACAAATTTCATTTGGTGTTGGCTGTTGTCTAAGGAGTGTGTGTGTGGGGGGGGGAGGACTTACACTCTCTCGCTAAACGATGAAAAAAATGTCAGCTATTTGAAATTGTGTGCCGAGAGCTTCAGCCAATGACGAAGCAGGCTGAGCACAAGGATACTTGGCTGGACATGAGGCAGGTTTGGGCTGGGGCTTTTTATTTGGAGGGCATCTATTGAAAGTTAATATACCCCTCTGGAAGGAGTACCACCCAATCAGATACCTCCAAATATAAAACCCATTTTCTAATGGCATATAGATTAAAGACCAGAGAGATGGAAAAATATATTTCCATGATTCAGAAGGGACAGGGCACTGATGTCACCTCCCTGCAACTCATTAACAGGGAATTCCAATCCTATTATCAGACGTTGTATGCCTCAGAGATACAGTATATCCCCTTCAGAGAATCAACTCGCCTCCTTCTACCATGACCTCCTTTTAACCCCAGGTCTCTCAGCTTGCCAACCAAAGCCTTGTCACCCTCAATAGAGACCAAGAAGCATGGGAAGATATCCTGAGTACGTCAAGAGAGAAGTTACCTGGGTTAGATAGGCTTCATGTCACCTCTATGCACCCTTCATGGAGATCTTGGCCCACAGATTATTCAGGGTCTACAAAGAAGCATGGGACAAAGGTTCCTCTCCCCTCTCCTTTATGCAGGCCTTGATCACATTTATTCCTTGACAAGCATTTGTCAATGCAGAATGTTTGATGCTTTGTAAACAATTTGTGTTTTGCAATTTTGAGCACAAATTTTGAAGATACTTGTTTTAGGATTCGCCTTATAGACACAACATCTACCATTTATAGTATATTGGCTGAAATGTCATTTCGCACCAGAGATGTGAAAAAACATCTCATCCAAGATTTTAAAAATAACACATCACGTTTTATGAGTTGGTGTGGCAAAATGGCTATGTTGAGAGGTTGGAGTCAAAATATTGAAAATTAGTGAAGCTATGAGTGAATGCTGAAATAGTGTAATGTTCAGTCATAACCAAGGCATTTTACTATATTTGTACACCAACTTTTCAGCACAGCCTTCTTATTACCACACCTAATGAACCCAGTAGGTGAACATTTTCAAATCCACTCCAAAATGTCATTCCGTACCACCTAAGTGTCATTCCATGCCACAGGTATGCAAACTCATTTTAGCCATATATGAAAAATGACAGCTGCCACATTCATAAGGCGCTGTGTAAAAATGGCTTTGTTTAAAATTTGGGGTCAAAATATTGAAAATTGCCAAAGTTACAAGGCTGCTTCATACATTTCAATGTAGGCTCATAACTTTGTTGTTTTTTAATATTAGCGCCCAACATTTTCAACATAGCCTTCTTATGATCCCACCTCATGAACAAGTGCAGAGAAAATATTCAACTCCTGCCTGAAAGGTGATTTCCTGCATCAAATGTGAAATCACTTTTTGGGGCATGAAAACACATTTTGGCCAGGATCTGAAAAATGACAGCCATCACATGCATGAGGTGCTATAAAAATGGCTATGTCAAAAATTTGGGGTCAACATATTGAAAATTACCAAAGTTATAAGACGGCGTTCACAAATTTCAACGTAGGATTATAACTTGTTGTTTTTTTAATATTTTTGCTCCAAATTTTCAACATAGCCTTTTTTTATGACCCCACCTCATGAACAAGGGCATAGAACATTTTCAACTTCTGCCTGAAAAGTATTTCACACAGCGACAGTGAAATCACTTTTTGGGACAGATTTACTTACGTCACTTGCATTGTTCATGAGGTGGTGTCCCAAAAAAGGTATGTTGAAAATGTGGGGGAAAAATATCAAAAAAATGGCCAAGTTATGCCACTAAGTGCAAACCCCATTGAAATATGTTAAACCGCTTGCCTCATTTCCTCAGTTCATGGTCTGGTGTTGAAGAGTGAAGACGTGTTTGTGGTCCAGAAAAGATGATGGTGTTGGACCCCCAGTGGATAAGTAAGGGCTTGGGGGTGGTGGTGGTGGGTGCTGAGTGGAAGGGTTGGGGGGGGGTGAACTAATGGCCCAACAGACATTGATGGACTGTTTTCTATTTTACAGGCTTAAAAAAAGTACAAGAAAAAAAAAGAAAAGCTGAGGGAAGGTTTTCTTTATTTCAGGCTTGACGTGGGGGAATTGGGAACCCCAATTTTAGTGTTATGTTTGGGGTGGTGGGGTGGTGGGTGCTGAGTGGGAGGGTCAGGTGGGGGTGACAATTATAGGGTTGACAGGAGTGGACACTGGGGGATTGAGCACCCCAGTGTCAGTGTTATGTCGATGGGGTGGAGTGGTGGGCGCTGAGTGGGAAGGTCGGGTAGGGGTGATAATTGCAGGGGCACCAGCAATGAACACTTGGGAATTGGACACCTCCAGTGTCAGTGTCATAAATAGTGGTGGGGGGTGCAATAGACTGCAATAGACATTTATGAACCATTTTCTTTTTTACAGGGTTTAAAAAAAAGAAAAGAAAAACTGCCAAGATTCTCACAAGTAGACTAATGACATCATGGGTACCCTCATTCACCTTGAACAGGTAGGACTTGTCCCTGGTTAATTGGAATGGACAGCACATGCATGATTCTAGATCTGTTATGTGAAACCAGGACCCACCACGTGCCCACCTGCCATAATTTCTCTAGATGTAGAGAAGGCACTTGACAAGGGGAATGGGCATACCTTTTGACACACAAGATTCTCTATGCCAGCCCATCAGCATCAGTCCTTACCAACTCTATAGTATCCTCAGCCTTCTTCTTGGGTAGCGGCACCAGGCAAGGGTGTCCCTTATCCCCCTACCTTTTTCTTCTAGCAGTAGAGCCCCTTGTCCTAAAGATTTGAGCCTCCTTATCCTTTGCTGGTATCACTGTAGCAGGGACACTCCACAAATAGATGTGATTTGTAAATTATGTTAAATTATTTCTTTCAGACTACCCTAAGTCTCTGCAAGCCCTGGACAGCATAATACAAGAATACTCCTCCTTATCTGGTTATAAATTGAAAGGGACATGGTCACAGGTTATGCCACACAATTTGGCTCGTAAGTAACACATTTTTGCCAACTACCTGTACCAATGGGCTCCTGAAGGGGTGGTGTGTTTGGGAGTACATCCCAGTCACACGAGATCTGCCATCATTGCAGCTAACACCAGAGTCATACTGGACAACATAGATGCAGATGCTCAGAGATGGAATAATGTCTTACTGTCCACATGGGGCAGGGTAAATGTCCTTAAGATGATTATCCTTCCCAGACTTGGCTACATTTTGTCCAATCTGCCATTGCAGACTCTTGTCTCCTTTTTTAAAAAACTCATCTAAGATGCCCTGCTTTATACGGGTGGGAAAAGTGCCAGAAAACAAACTTTCTACTCTGCAACTATACTGGAGTCAGCAAGGCTTTGGCCATCCTAACCACAAGACCATGCATGACTATGTTCTCCTCAGACAAGCAATATCCTGTCATAGCCCTGGCCTGGTCTTACACCCCCTATGATGGCTGTCAGTTGAGGTGGCTCTAGGACACCTACCTACCCCAGCAGCCTTTATCTCACCAGATTGGAACACTAAGCCAATCATTTTCCAATGTGCAAAACATGCTAAACAGATGTAGCTCAAGTATGCTGTGCACCTTTGATGGGTGGCCAAAACATCCAGGTCCCATCCACTTTGGCTTCACCTGCAAGTTATGATTGGCAACCCCCTATAGACTGGAAATTCTGGCAGGACAAGGGGAGTGACAACTTAGGAGATTTATATCTCCCAACACACGAGTTTGCCATTCTTTTGAGGGCATCCTGACTACATATAACCTACTGAGATCACACTTCTGGAGATCCCTACAACTTTGGGACCTATTACACATTAAAGTCTCCCCTGACCATGCTCTACCTCCCCCTCCCCCACTATGGATAAGTGGGTTGTAGCCTTGACCATAACACACTACTTGGCAGGTAAATCAGAACAACTAATAGAAAAGGATGTCCTTACCCCTGGTTCCATAGGCCCAAGAGATAAATGGGCTATAGAAATGGACATGTCCATTGCATCCCCTGAGTGGGATAGGGGATGGTCACATGGCTATGTGGCAAATCAAGAATTACAGGCAAAGACTTTGCAATACAGATTACTCCATAATGCTTACAGAACATCCCAATGGCAATACAGGGCAGGCGTGATACCAAGTGCTTGCTGGAGGTGTGGCTCCTCGCAAACATCCCAATACAAATCAAAACTGGAAGTATGTGGTGCTTCTGTAGAACATTGGTACTGATCCCTGGGATGAGCAACCCCTACCTACCTACCTCTATTACGTCTCCCGACTGCTCCTAATCACCTGCCTCCCATAGCTCCACTGGGTGAATATGGCTCTTGTATCTGCCAAGAGAGTTATCCTCCACCACTGGAGAATCCTGACTCCCGTAACAACACAGGAGTGGAAGAATCTCTTGGCCCTCACAACAAAGTATGAAAAAGTGACTCATGTGACAGCTGGGAAACTCTTACTGTACCTGCAGTTCTGAGGCCATATCTAGATGCACATCTTAGATGTAGCATAGTTCTCCCTTCTGCCAGGTGAATCTACAACTATTCTACCTTCACTTAATTATACTTCTAGCTACTCAACATAGGCCTGTCTTCAGCAGAGGTCAGCAATGGGTAACTCTCATCATTGCCGTTGTGGCTCACTGGGGCTCCTTCCCCTCCCTGTCTCCCTCCTCCAACACTGGCTCCCTACCTGGTGGATCTAGGAGTCACTTCCATGCACATTACTACAGTACCTGTGATACCTGCTCTCCCCTACAAGTGACTATCGTACTCATTCACCATATGTATAATGACAAATGCTAACCCTAGAAGAAGTGACTAGTAACAGGAACTAAGACACATTCAGAACCCTGGTGGGCTGGAGGTGAGATTAATGGGCACCACCATGTTTTCATTCAATACTTTCAATCACAAGGCCCAGTACTGCACCTAGTTGTTGGCTTGGCTCTTAATCTATTTCCTGGAAGAGAGGGGTTACTAAGAGCTCAATAAAGTACCTGCATGATTCAACTATGTATTACTCTGTCTCTAATACAGTAGTCATATATAACCACATTAGGCTGCAATGCCTATCACTACAAATCAGTTTGCTTTTTATATCGACACTGTTTATACCTCCTTCCTCGTGACTGGAACATGGAGTCCCCCCCCCATGAGGACCTGGATCCAATACCTGGGGGGTGTGCCTCTCTAGGTCTGGGGGTCATCAGCCGCCATGTGCACCCCACAATGTTCTGCCTGAATTTTGTCCCTGGAGCTGGATGTGCAATGGTGTCATTACACAATATGTCAATGCCTGCCACGCTCCAACCCCTAGCTATACGCTACTCCCTGCAGGGCTCCTGACTTCCACCAGTTGCCCCTGCAGAGCAATGTAAAACCCGCACCCACCCCAGAGGGAGGGGAGCTGTCATCGGATGCTCAATCCTCCCCCTCCCCTGCTGACCTCCGATGGGCCAAGTCCGTTCCTGAACCCAGGTCCCCGGCATAGCGCGAGGTGTGGCGTCCAGCACTTCAACCCTCAGTGCCACTGGGCCAGCCACTACAAATCAGTTTAAATGTTCACACTACATGGATTATTACAATGCCTACTGTACTCATTATCTGCTTGAGATATTGCCATGTATTATGTATGTGTTCACTGCATCTCGTCTAGTTGATGATTTTATGACTAGCTGTATCAAATGTTTGTTTGTAACATTTAAAAATTCAATAAAAATTTCTAAGGCAGAATGCATATTTATTTTATTTATTTATTTAACCAATTATTTTACCAGGTGAGACACACTAAGCTGAAAGCTTGTTTGCAGGTGCAACCTGGGAGCACAAGGAAGTTAAGTGACTTGCTCAGGACCACACAGTATGCACCTAGGGGGCTGTGGGATTCAAACCCAGGTCTCCAGCTCAGAGCCTTAACCCACTGCGCCATACTGCCTCCTGCATATCACCCCGTTCATGTTACATGACATAAACTGGGGATGTTTTCTTGATCAAATCACACTATTTGCAACTCCTGTATCTAACACTTTCTTTGGCAAAAGGGACAGTAACTTTTGACTGAATGTGTGATCTGGGTTTAAGTGCACATATCTGACAATCTTATCATTTACATTGTGAGTTCTTCTGTACATAATTTGCAATCTGTCTGGTATGGTTCCCTTCAGCACATCATTCAGTTTAAGAATATCCCAGTCTTAACAAACCATGGAAAAATCCAAACATACAAAATATTGATGGTAAAACATGTCACTTTGTTGATTGGAAACAAAAAGGTATCAAAAGATGGAATCATTTTACTCATGATAACAGGATGATATCATGGATAGAGTTATCACAAAAATTGGAGTTAAAACAAAAAGATTATTTTGAGTATATACAAATCCAAAATACACACTTAAAAGATTTTAAAGGATGAGAAACGGCACCAGAGACTGAGAAAATAG
The DNA here is from genome assembly GCA_016271365.2 of Neoceratodus forsteri. NCBI lineage: Eukaryota > Metazoa > Chordata > Ceratodontiformes > Ceratodontidae > Neoceratodus > Neoceratodus forsteri. The sequence continues at coordinate 216,233,739 of CM028134.1, forward strand.
ACCAGATGTATATGACAGGAGTAAAGGAGAAATAAGTATTAACGGCTGTGAGTCAAAGTAATCTCAATGAATCGTGTGTAAAGATTTATAAGAACACCGAAAAGGAATGGAAAAAGATGTTGGGGATGGAGCTTACTGAGATCCAATACGATAATGTATTAGCTTCATTTTCTGATTATATCACCACAAGTGATACAATTATAGATTAAGATTCTCAATAATGCATATTTCACACCAGCAAGATTATACAGAATTAAAGCTAAGGCTGATTCTAAATGCTAGAAATGTGTATGTGCTTCATACATTTTGGGTTGCTAAATGGTTCAGAAATGGTGAAACTTTGTCAGGATAGTGGCCCTTTGCATCTTTAAGACTCCCTGGGGCTGTGCACAACGTTAGAGCATAAGGACATTTACTGCAAAGGTGGCTTTCATACCGTAATTACTAGACAGGACCCAGGTTGAGGTAGATTTCAACAGAGCCTATTGTCACTGCATTTAAACAGCACCAGCAATGAAATACAGTATGCATGTACTGTAGCTATGGGGCATTTTACCCAGAAGCATGCCAGCATGCCTGGCGATTCTATCCATTTAATCTCCCAGACACAGTAGCCACCTCACCACTGACCCCATGGGAAAGTCTACTGTACGCAACGAGGTTTCCATATATCCACTACCCTGTTGAATTACAACAGTTAATTCAGGGGTCCTTGAGCCTTCATAATCTCAACCAATACCATGCTTTGGTCCAAGCTACTCAAAAACCCAGTGTGGAACACCACACAATTTAGGAGGGTTCAGAGAGGCATTTTACTCTGGGGGAAATGCACTTTCTGGGACTTTCTGCCACCTTACACTCTATCTCACCAGTCCCCAAGGAGCAGAGGATCCTGGGCCAAATGTTAACTCTTGCTGTGCCACTGGCATGCATACAAGTCTTAAAAACCTGTATGTTCTAAATCTTATGGCAGCCTAAGGGTTAACACCACCACATAACAGGGTTATCCCCACTATCCAGTGGGGAGGGGAAGGCACTTGATTATCTAATGCATTTCTTCTCAAGGTCCAGAACAACTACATTTCTACCACAGAGGCTGAACACTTAGTTTTTGAGTAAAGAAATAACTTCCCTTGAGAATTTGCATGCTGTGGGAATTCACCACAAGGAGGGCATAATAAGATGGCTGTCACCAAGATCCCAAAGTTTTGGTGTGTTTTGCTTCTATCTAGGCCACTCTGCTCCTTCAACCACAAGCTGCAGCTCTCTTCCACTCCTCTCTTCAACTGAGATAACCACATCTGATGACTCACCAATCACCAAAAGCTGGCCACGTCCCCTGAAAACTCCCAACCAATCCAGGCAGCAGGGTTGTCTCTACACTGGCTAGAGGTAACCTATAAATGTCTTTGAGCCTACAGGGGAGCCTTAGCTGCTGGAGCATTACATTAGTTTAGAAATTTACTGTGTCTAGATGATTATATTGTATTGTATTGACAGTTTTGTATTCATACATTTGTATACTGATGCAGTTATGAAAAGAGCCTCACTTACAACCAAGGAGAAGGTTATCTGGTGGTGTGCGGTTCCTCCCAGTGGTTTCTTGACATTCACACTGAAGGGAGATGGTGTCATCCCCACTGCAGATAACAAGTTCAAGGGTAATCCCAAACCTAGTCCTATGTTGGACATGCTGTTTTCAGAACTAGTCCTTGAAGGTGGACAGGAACTTGGTTTCAGTCCTGCCAGTACTCTTCTCAGGATACGAGTCTGTGCCTGGAAAATTGATGTAACCCAGGATCCCCCTTGCATCTGATTTAATTTCTTTCATAATTCCCTTTACCAGCAGGGTATTATACTCTGCTGAGCTGTTTGTAGGCCTGTTGTACACATCCAGAATAACTTGTTTGCCCCTTCTCACCTAGGAAACCTCTGACTGACTCTCTGGCACAGTTTAACCCCTTTGATGTCCTCTTTGTCCTCCAAATAGGCAGTATATTAGAAGTATCCATAATTGGTGACCTCAACCTTGACTGGTTCTCTCCAGTCTCCTTACCATTGAAAGAATTCTGTGATGCCCATGGACTTTCCCAGATCATTAATGATGCTACCCACCTAAACACCAGAAACCCAGAGTGTAGCTCCCTTCTTGACCTAATCCTTGTAAGCAAGCCTCTCCTTTTCTTCCACTCAGGTGTATTCTTTAACGACATCGGCGACCACTGTGCCATTGTATGTGTAAGGTCGATGCAACTCCAAACCTCCTCTTCCTCTAAATACATCCATAAGAGATGTAAATGGAACTTCTGCCCAGATGCTTTTCTCTATGACCTCCAGTATGCTAACTGGCAGAAATTTTACCTCGCATCTTCTGTGGAAGAGGCACACGAGGTACTTCATGAAATACTCACCCGAAACCCTAGACCTCCATGCCCCAGTTACCAAAAGCAGAACCAAAAGAAAATCCTGTCCCTGGTTCACTGATAACCTAAAGACTGCCTTATGGCATAGGGATGCTCTTTGGAAAAGAGCCAGAAAGTCTAAATTGGCCGCAGACTGGTCTGCTTTCCGAACCACAAAGGATTTCTGCACGAAAACTATGAGAGCTGCGAAGTCTAGTTATTACCACTCTGAACTTAACGCATCCACTAACTCTGCTACTAAGTATTGGAAAACTTTAAGGGTGGTAGAAGGCCATAACAGTGCTGGCACACTTCCCCACAAAATTTTGACTGGTGGTACCCACACTACAGATAAAAATCAGATCCTTGATATCCTTAACAATCACTTTGCCACAGCAGGGATGGTTTTTGATACCTCCCCAGCAAATGCCATCAGGGCACAGTTCCTTAGTCAGCCATCTGATTGCCACGATCTGGAATCTATTGACCCTTACCACTCTTTCTCCTTCTGTCCGGTCACTGTCGAACTGGTTAAGGATCTCATTCTTCAACTTGATACTAAGAAAAGTGCAGGCTCAGATATGATTGAGCCTTTCTTCCTAAAGTTGGCCTACTATATTTTGTCTCCACCTATTACCCACCTTTTCAATTTGTCTCCCAGTCAGGGCTCCCTCCCCAAGGTCTTGAAGATGGCCCATGTCATCCCTCTATTCAAATCAGGGGACCCCTGCGACCTAAATAATTACTACCTAATCTTCTTGCTCCTGGCCTTGTCAAAACTATTGGAGAAGGTAGTAAATGAACAGCTCAGATCTCATCTGGAAAGTTTTAATCTGCTAAACCCGATTCAATCTGGTTTCCATCCCATGCATAGTGCCTCCACTGCCCTTGCTAAGGTTACAAATGATTGTCAGTCTGCACTTGATAACAAATAATACAACATCCTGGTGACCCTGAAGAAAGTTCGGTTGGACAACCTGGCTCTAAATTGGTTCGCAAACTATCTTGTGGACAGAGAGTAGCAGGTCAAGGCTGAAGGAGACCTAGTGCCAAAAATAATTCTCCTTAGAGGTGTCCCTCAAGGATCCATAGTTGGTCCACTTCTCTTTCCTATTTATATTAATCAAATTGACACTGGCCTAAAGTCATCTAGTATCCATCTCTTCACTGATGATACAGTGCTATACATTGCCAATCAATTCTGGATCAAGCCATTTTGGACCTCCAGAATGATTTTGATATCTTCCAAAAAATCTACTCAACTTGAAACTCCTGCTCAATGCCAAAAAAGGTAAGGCCATGATTTTCTCTCCACTGGCCTCTTATCTCATAAAAAAAAAAACAAACAAACAGATATGGTTCTTCACATAAGCACCCTTTTGGGAGAAGCCCTGGAGTTTGTGGAACAATAAAAATACTGAGGCATCTGGATTGACTACAAATTGTCCTTCATTGATCACATTGAAGAACTCACTAAGAAATTCCATCAAAGGCTCAGTATTTTCTTCAGGATCAATCACTCACTAACCCAGGAGGCTAGAAAACTCCTAGTCCAAGCTACCTTCTTGCCTCTCTTAGACTATGCGGACTTTCTATATGGCCATAGTACTAGCACAGCTCTCTCCAAGCTTGATACCCTATACCACAGAGCCCTTACATTAATTTCGGATGCCACTTATGACAAGCACCACTGCATCCTCTATTCTTCTGTAGGCTGGTGCTCCCTTAGCATCAGGAGGCAAAATAATGCTGTTTTATGGACATATAAGACAATCACTCATAAATTACCTCAGTACCTCACAAGCTGCCTAATTCCCTGCATCCCTAGTGCCTATTCTCTCAGAAGTCTTGCCATCTTATCTCTGGCTATCCCTAAAGTTAAAACACGCTTTGGTACAGCCTCAATAAGCTTCACTCTTCCTACGCTCTGGAATAAGATCCAGAAAACCTTAGGGCTTACTTCCCCTGTCACGTTCTTCCTCTTCAAATCCTTGTTCCTGAGGACCTTCTCTGAGGTCTGTCATTGCTTCAAGTCAAGGTCTTAACATCACAATTTGTTACTGCTTTAAATTCTGGACTTAAACCTCAACCATTGCCTGAGGCATCATTTGAGTCCTCCCTTCTGTCATTGTCCAAACCAAGGTCCCAACATCACGATCTGTCTTTGCTTCAAATATTGGACTTAAACCCCAACAATTGCCTGTGGCATCTGACATGTTTCTCCCTTAGAACAGTCCTTCCTCCCTGGGCCATCATGTCCAACCCTCTCCTATCTCATCTGACCTTCCTTCCCCACTCCCTAAACCCCCCTCCCCTTCCCATCCCACTTGCCAGGCCATGCCTACAGAACTTATCAAAGGACTCTTACAACTCAATCTTCTTCGCACTTTGACGCTAGAGGAACTGCCACTCCTGCTCACTGTGACTCCTCCAATGATGTGCATTACCTTATGTCCATATATCTGTATCTATGCAATTGTATTTAAATGGAACTACCTCCTGTTGAACCTATTGCTATGGTCTGGTGGAAGTATATTGTTACATGTGATGGTTATATGTTATTATGTTGTTATTATTACTATGTAATTGTTATGTATGTTCACTCAACCTGATATGTCTTAACCCTGTTGGCAATTGTTTTGCCCCAGGTCCATCTTGTAAATGAGCTTGTCTCAATGACGTTCTGCCTGGCAAAATAAAGATTTTGCTTGCTTGATTGAATTTTTTGGTTATACAACAGGAATAACAAGATAAAAAGATATAATGTATGGTAGAACACTGTTCCACATGGAAATCCATGCCTGGACGGTGTTGTTATTCAGCCCTGAGTAAGTCACGATCTTGTTGTGCTGCACTGAATATATCACTAGTGCAGCACAACAAGATCGAACATCATTACACATGCGTGATGAAGTGGCAGTGGTGGTGAGAGCAGGTCCAGGAAGAGAACAACTCTGGAGAACTGCAACAGACAAAGTAAGGCAGTTTTACTACTGCTGGAATCTTTTTTATGTTGATTGCGCGCATGCGCAAGAAACATGTTGCGGCAGGTTTCTCCACAAGCAGGTTGTGGAGGTGCGGCACTGTTGTGGCCAATGCCCCCACAGACTGTAAAGGATTGTCCCGCTTCCCCCAAGGCTGTGGCACGTTGCTGCTGACACTAATTCAGCCAGTGTGCCACCAACTTGTAAAAAATTAGCCACTGCAATCAGGGGCCGCCTCGTCATTGCAGCGTCAGCCATTTGCTGCAATAAGGGAGTGACCCATCATTGCAGAGCTGGATCTTGAAACCCTGATATTGGTTGTGAACATGGCGGCAGCTTGCCGCCATGTTCCAAACAATATTACCTCCTGCCAAGGGGTTTGCCTAATCCCTGGCAGTATAGTGCCCCTGACCATGTTTATTTGCCGACAGGGCCCCAATCCCCATCGGGTTGCAGTGCCTCAATATTTATGTTGCAGGCGGAGAGCCCACCTGTTGGCATTAGGTACCCCCACTTTTGTTGTGTGCTGAAGGGTTGCCCAATCTCCACTCGGCATAATGTAATAACCCCTTTGTTGTGTACTGATAGGGTGGCCAATCCCCGTCAGCTACAGCTGTCCCCAAAAAGAAAGACTCCATTAGCACACTGGGGCCGACCCAGTGTGCCACATTCTGCAAAAAAAAAAGGTCCTGTCTCTTTTTTTTTTTTGTAACTCAAAAAGGAACAGTCCCTCCCTTCCCTCCCACAACCCGTGCCACCACCACGCACCCTGCCTCCCCACACCCTCCTCATCCCATACTTACCTCCGAGTCTGGCACGATGATCGTCAGTGAACTGGGAACACGTCTACACTCTTCAAAGCCGACCGCGAACTGAGGAAATGTCGGTAAGCTGTATAATGGAATAAATAGGGTTTTTTCAACTTTGATGCATATCTCAGGCATTTTTTGGAATTTTGGCACAACATTTTCAACATGGGGTTTTTGGGACCCCCTCCTTGTGAATTCTATCACTGTCATGGCGTTAACTGACCCTGAAAGTTGATTTCGCAGTCACTGCACAGAATCACCTTTCAGGACCGATTAACAAAAAGACAGTGCCAGTGTTCGTGAGGTGGGCTCTCAAAAAGCCTATGTTGCATATTTGGTGGGAAAAATCCAAAAATTTACTGATTTACGAGCATGCATTACACAGTTGCTATGCACGCTCGTAACTTTGCTAATTTGCAATATTTTCACCCCAGATTTTCGACATTGGCATTTTTTCAGACCTCCTTGTGAACAGTACAGCTGTCATTTTTCACACCCTGGCCAAAATGTGTTTTCACACTTCCGGTGCAGAATAACGCGGTCGGTGTGGGAAATCAGTGTTCCGCACAGATTAAGAAACCGACAGTGGCACTGTTCATGAGCAGAGGTCCTAAAATGCCTATGTTGAAAATTTGGTGATGATACTCCCTAAAATGACGGTGTTATGAGCATGCGTTGCGCAGTTTGCACGCATATTCGTTAGTTCACGAATTTATAATATTTTCACTCCAGATTTTCAATATTGCCATTCTTCAGCACCTCCTTATGAACAGTACAGCTGTCATTTTTCGCATCCTGGCCAAAATGTGTTTTCGCATTCCGGCGCAGAATAGCGTGGTCACTGTGGGAAATCTGTGTTCGGGACACATTATGAAAATGATAGTGACACTATTCATTAGCAGAGGTCCTAAAATGCCTATGTTGAAAATTTGGTGATTAATGTCCATAAAATAAGTGTGTTACGAATGTGCATTGAGCAGTTTCCACGCACGGTCATGCCTTTGCAACTTTGCAATATTTTCACTCCAAATTTTCAGCCTTGCCATTTTGCCACACTTCCTTATAAACAGTGCAGCCGTCATTTTTCACATCCTGGCCAAAATATGTTTTCACTCTTCCGGCACACAATAGCCCGGTTGCTGTGGGAAATCGGTGTTCAGAACATATTAAGAAAATCACACTGACATTGTTCATGAGCAGAGGTCCTAAAATGCCTATGTTAAAAATTTTGTGATGAAACTCCATAAAATGACTGTGTTACTAGCGTGTGTTGTGCAGGTGCCACGCACCCTTGTAAGTTTGCAAATTAGTAATATTTTCATGCCAGATTTTCAACACTGGCATTTGTTCACACCTCCTTATGAACAATACAGCTTTCATTTTTCACATCCTGGCCAAAATGTATTTCCGCACTTCCGGTGCAGAATACCGCAGTCGCTGTCAGAAATCAGTGTTTTGGACAGATTAGGATCGAGCGACTGGGGGAAGGGGGATTGACTGAGCTCAACTGAGCTCTGTTGGGACAGCTGCGGATGTCTTTTTGGGCAGAAAAAGGCGACAATGCAGGCAGGAGCCTAGTACAAAAGGGCAACCTGCAGCGCCGGGAGACACAGAACGAGCGAGTGAGGGAGGGGGAGTGAGTGAGCTCAACGGAGGTCTTTTGGGACTGCTGTGGATTTGTTTGTGGGCAGGAAAAGGCAGCAATGCATGCAGGGCCTGAGTACAAAAGGGCAGCCAGCAGCAGTGGGACAAACAGAACGAGCAAGTGAGAGAGGGAGACTGAGCAAGCTCAACAGAGCTCTATCGTCACTGCTGCAGATTTCTTTGTGGGCAGATAAGGGTGGCTACGCTGGCAAGAACCCAGTACAGAAGGGCAGCCTGCAGTGCCGGCAGAAACGGAATGAGCAAATGAGACGGGGGAGTGAGTGAGGCCAACGGAACTGTGTTGGGACTGATGCAGATTTCTTTGTGGGCAGACAAAAATGCCGACAGAGGCAGGAGACCAGTATAAAAGGGCAGCCTGCAGCACCAAGAAAAACAGAATGAGCAAGTGAGAGAGGGAAAGTGAGCGAGCTCAATGGAGGTGTATCATGACTGCTGCGGATTTCTTTGTGGCCAGGAAAAGGTGGCAATACATGCAGGAGCCCAGTACAAAAGGCCAGCCTCTAACGCTGGCAGAAACGGAACGAGTGACTGAGAGAGAAGGGGAGTGAACGAGCTCAACCACGCTCTCTCGGGACTGCTGCAGATGTGTTTGTGGGCAGAAAAAGCTGCCAATGCAGGCAGGAACCCAGTACAAAAGGGCAGCCTGCAGCAGTGGGAGACACAGAATGAGCGAGTGAGGGAGGGGGAGTGAGTGAGCTCAATGGAGCTCAGTTGGGATTGCTGTGGATTTCTTTGTGGGCAGAAAAAGGCAGCAATGCATGCAGGGGCCAGTACAAAAGGGCAACCTTCAGCTGCTGGAGAAACAGAACAAACAAGTAAGGAGAGGGGGAGTGAGTGAGCGAGCTCAAGGAAGCTCTATCGTGACTGCTGCAGATTTCTTTGTGGACAGAAAAGGGCGGCAACGCAGGCAGGAGCCCAGTACAAAAGGGCAGCTTGCACTGTGGGCAGAAACGGAACAAGCAAGTGATACAGGGGGAGTGAGTGAGGCCAATGGAGCTCTGTTGAAACTGCTGCAGATTTCTTTGTAGGCAGAAAAAAATGCCAACAGAGGCAGAAGCCCAGTACAAAAGGGCAGTCTGCAGTGGCACAAGAAACAGAATGAGCGAGTGAGACAAGGAGAGTGAGTGACCTCAACGGAGCTCTGTCGGGGCAGCTGTGGATTTCTTTGTGGGCAGGAAAAGGTGCCAACACAGCCAGGAGGCCAGTACAAAAGGGCAGCCTGCAGTGCCAGGAGAAACAGAATGAGCGAGTGACAGAGAGGGAGTGAGCAAGCTTAACGGAGGTCTATCGTTACTGCTGCGGATCTCTTTGTGGGCAGGAAAAGGCTGCAATGCAGGCAGGAGCCCAGTACAAAAGGCCAGCCTGCAGCCCCCACCTGCTGCACATCTCTTTGTGGGCAGACAAAGCTGCCGATGCAGGCAGGAACTCAGTACAAAGGGCAGCCTGCAGCAGCGGGAGACACAGAATGAATGAGTGAGGGAGGGTGAGTGGAGCTCAACGGAGCTCTGTTGGGACTGCTGCAGATTTCTTTGTGGGCAGAAAAGGCAGCAATGCACGCAGGGGCCCAGTACAAAATGGCAGCCTGCAGTGGCGGAGAAACAGAATGAACAAGTGAGAGAGGGGAGTGAGTGAGCGAGCTCAACGGAGCTCTATCATGACTGCTGCAGATTTCTTTGTGTCCAGAAAAAGGTGGCAATGCAGGCAGGAGCACAGTAGAAAAGGGCAGCCTGCAGCACCAACAGAAACAGCATGAGCGAAGTGAGAGGGGGACTGAGCAAGCTCAATGGAGCTCTGTCAGGACTGCTGCAGATTTGTTTGTGGGCAGAATAAGTTGCCAACAGAGGCAGGAGGCCACTACAAAATGGCAGCCTGCAGCGCCAGGAGATACAGAATGAGCGAGTGAGACAGGCAGAGTGAGCTACCTCAACAGAGCTCTGTCGGGACAGCTGTGGATTTCTTTGTGGGCAGAAAAAGGTGCCAATGCAGGCAGAAGCCCAGTACAAAAGGGCAGCCTGCAATGCCAGGAGAAACACAATGAGCGAATGAGAGAGGAGCAGTGAGCAAGCTCAACAGAGCTCTATCGTGACTGCTGTGGATTTCTTCGTGGGCAGAAAAAGGTGGCAAAGCAGGCAGGAGCCCTGTACAAAAGGCCAGCCTGCAGCACCGGCAGAAACAGAATGAGCAAGTGAGAGAGGGGGAGTGAGCTACCTTAACGGACCTGTGTCAGGACTGCTGCAGATTTCTTTGTGGGTAGAAAAAGCCGCCAACAGAGGCAGGAGCCCAGTACAAAAGGGCAGCCTGCAGCGCCAGCAGAAGCAGAATAAATGAGTGACAGAGGGGGAGTGATCCACCTCTAAGGAGCTGTTTCGGACCAGCTGCAGATTTCTTTGTGGCCAGAAAAAGATGCCAACGCAGGCAGAAGTCCAGTACAAAAGGGCAGCTAGCAGCGCCGGGACAAACACAATGAGCGAGTGAGAGAGGGCGAGTGACTCACCTCAACACAACTCTTTCAGGACAGCTGCAGATTTCTTTGTGGGCATAAAAAATGTGCCAATGCAGCCAGGAGCTCGTACAAAGGTGCAGCCTGCAGCACCAGGAGAAACAGAATGAGCGAGTGACACAGGGCCACTGAGCGAGCTCAAGAGACCAACGCAATCAACATTCGGCATTCACAAATGCTTGTTTTACTTATGAGGTGTCTGATGATTGCCCATACACTATAAAGGATTGTGTATGAGCAATCATACACAAAGAGCGCTATTTTTCAGTGCCGACATTTCCTTGGTAACCACACTTCTCGAGCTGCGCTCTCAAGATCTATTGTTGCACTCTCAAGATCTCTTGTTGCCAAAGAAATGTCTCAGTCAAAAAATAGCATTTTTGTGTATGATTGCTCATATATAGTCCTCTATATCTTGACTAGTGACATTTGTAACTGCAACATATCAAAAATATGTCACTGTTACTATTGTCATAATGGATATTTTTAAGGTTATTTTCATCATAGTGGAATACGGAAATAATCAGACAGCAATGTTCACAATACTAATACCATCACAGTGCCTAGTGCAGCATGGAAGTCAGTTATTGAAATCAAAGAAAAACACCAAAGCTTCAAACAGCAGATTTAAACACTGTAGCATGTAAATTACTGTTGTATATATTGAATATAAAATAACCTCCACAAAATAGCTTCTGAAGAAGGACCAGGTTGGTTCGAAAGCTAAAGCACTTTGTTCTTTTCTGTAACATCCATGTTGGTCCAATAAAAGGTATCAAATCATTTGTTTCTGGATCTGTTTTTAAAAGGACCACTACGGCACCTACAACATTTTTTTGCTCCACAAAATAGGGAATTTATCGTCACTTGTGAGTTGGCAGGACTTTTATGTCTCATTTGTGGCTCTGCTACTCATGAGTTATGGTCGTACCCCCTCATGCTTGAAGATAAATTGTATATTTTGAGTCAGCCCATTACATATTCCATAATAATTGAAGAGCTGCAGTGTTCTGCACTTCAGTATGTACTTTCACAGACATGATGTTTCAACTATTAAAATGACGTAGAGAATACATTATTTTAATTTTCAGTTTTCCTTTCCAAGGTTTATAACACTAGTGGATTAAGGCATTGGTGCGAGGGAGCATGCCACCCCCTTTGACGAGCCTCCTCCAAACACAACCCCCTCCCCATGATATTGCACTTCTCTTCTGGACCGATAGGGTTTCTGTGTTTGTATTTATTGTATATCACAGAGTTTATTCTTGCGTGGCCGTCAGCATTCAGGTGCTGAGACAGACTGTCCATTCTGCCCAGCAGGGTCAGGGTCTGACATGTTAACAGAGCGGAACTGGTCTGCAGCCAATTGCAATTACCACATTTACTTTTAATACTGGCACCTTTTTTATGATTTTTGTTCCCCCTGGTCCATCTGAGCCCTTTATATGGGCTGCAGGTTGTGAGGGGGGACTATCAGACACCAAACACAAATCTTTGGAAAGCATCCACGCCACTGAGATTTCCATCCTCCATGCTAGAACTCCGTGTTGCTGAACAGCTGAGCCACAACTGAACCACTGAGCTGAGCAAACTGTTATGCAGAAGCACAGCCAAGCCTTATTTTCACTTTTAGCCTGCTTGTGGTTTGTGGCTTGCAGTTCCCAGCTCTTGCTCTTACTCCAGCCTTTCCTAGCCCCTGTTGCCATGCTGCAATTCTGGACTGTGCTTCTGAAGAAATTCTGCTGGAGGACACTTTCTGCTCTGCCTGCCTCCAGAAGTTAGAATACTGACACTTGAGTGCTTGTCTGCCTGCCTGCAACTAGTAAATCTACTTCTGCTTTATTAGTGGGCAAACATCTGGGAGATAGAATGTAAGGGAAAGCGGCAAAGTGAGTGAGGAGCGAGAGCAAGGAGTGGTGATAGGATGACAAAAGCTGGCATAGAGTATTACAAAAACATGTATGTGAGGTGTTAGGGAGCAGGATGTTGGTGAGGGGCAGAGGGAGAGCAGGACATTAGTGTGGGGAGGAGGAAGGGCATAGTCTGGCATGGTGCATTCGTATAAAATAACAGTTGGAGGGAGGGCACTAGATGAAGTGCTCAAGGGGTGGAGGGAGGGAGAGAGGACAGGCATGCTAATTAAAAAACAGTGTATGCTGGTGAAGGTCAGAGGAAGGGCACAGGTTGGCATGGTGCTACAAAACTGTATGGTGGATGAGGGTCAGAGGGAGGGCATAAGCTGGTATGGTATTTCAAGAGTATGTTGGAGGAGAGTTTGGGCAATATGCCTAGGCCCGTCCCTCACTCCTGTGGTTTGTCGTTGATGGAAGGTGGAGGGACGGGTGTAGCAGACTGGCACACATGTTGAAAAAAAATGTTCTGGCCTTTGGCGATGGAAGGGGGGTGGCCTAGTCGATCAGCACAGAACAATTTTTTCCAAAATGTATACCAGTCTGCAAGGTCCATCCCTCTTTCCTGTGGCTTGTGGTTGATGGAAAATGGAGGGATGGGCATAGCGGAGGGATGGGAATAGCGGACTGGCACAAATGTTGCAAAAAATTGTTTTGGTCTCTGGTGATGGAGAAGGGAGGGAGGGATGGTCGAGTAGACTGGCTCAGAACAATTTGTTTACACATATGTACCAGTCCACTATGTCCATCCTTGCTCCTGTGGTTTGTCATTGATGGAGGGTGGAGGGACAGGCCTGGCACACTAGCACACATATTGCAAAAAATGCTGCTGGCCTTTGACTGATGGTAGCACTAGGAGTGGATGAGCAGACTGGCACATAACAATTTTTATTACACATATATACCTATCAGCTAGGTCCGTCCCTCACTCCAGTGGTTTATTGTTGATGTAGGGTGGAGGGATGGGTGTAGCAGACTGGCACACATGATGAACAAAATTGTTCTGACCTCTGATAATGGAAGAGGTGGGGGGTGCCAAGCCAGCTGGCACAGAACAATTTTTTTACAAGTTAAAACAAAGCATTTGTAAATCAATGTTACTCTTGCTTATAGTGTGCAGTGATTATTGTGTTAAAAAAGTTTACAGTTACATGGCTCTGTCTTCAAGCTGCAGGGGCATTTGGTTTGTTCAGTGCATTGTTGCTGTATTTTTGTTTGTTTGTTTGTTTTGTGGATTTATTGCCATGGTTGTAGCTGGGCCTGGAAATGAACTATTATGGACAATTTTTTTAAATTTCAAATTGAGCTGGTAGCAGCTTCGTTCTGTGTCCTGAGAGGAAGAGAGGGAGAGAAGAGGCAAGCTACAGTACGAGAGAAGGGAGCCAAGCCAGAGTTTGGAGAAAAAGGAAACACAGTGGGTGAGGCATCTGGCATCAAATGAAGGGAAGGAGAGGAAACATAGAAACATAGAAGTTGACAGCAGATAAGGACAGCAAGACCCATCCAGTCTGCCCATTTCTTTTTCTACCTTATAAATGTGCCATCGGCCTTTGCTCTGTCAATGGCCTATCTATTCATACTCATCTGTATTGCAGATATTGTATCTGTATTGTATAGGAAGGGTTAGGAGTCATGGTGCTATGTGGCTAACCCAGGTCAAAGAGGCAGAAAGAGTGAAAAAGGGGATGCAGACTCCACCCCCTCTTTTTCTGCCTCTTTGTCCTTGGCTGTCCCCTTAGCACCACCACTGTTGTCTGTACTCCTCCCAGTCTGGCTATAACTTGTTAACAACTGTTGTGTTCATTTTTTTTATATACATTTCTCTGCTCATGTCCTTTTCAACTCAGCCCATCTCCTAGTTTCTCTCTATCACAGTGCAGTGATGAGTTGCCTACAGTAGGGATGGGAAGGAAGCTGAAGGACATGGCTGGTTGTTCTAGCAGAACAATCAGCCATCTCCCTCAGAATCAATATATCCCTGTGAGGCAGCCATTACTGTTTGCAGCTGCTCTGTATGCAAAGGGAACTAGGAGATTTTTTTGCGAGGGTAATCAACACTATGCTCCTGAAACTTTTGCCTAAAATGCACTAAAATACATCATTTCACACCTTATATGTTTGAAATATCCCAGGGGGCATGCCCGTAAACCACCTAGAGAGATTTGGTTTTCAAGGCCAAGTGCCCCCCACACGCACACACTCCTTCTGTAAATGTAAATTACTGGATCTGCCACTGGTTTATAACACATAATGGTACTAGTACTCTGTACAAAAGACTATACTGTATCAAAACAATGTGCCTGTTCTCCACTGAATACACAGAGCCTATGTTAATGACATCATAATGCTCAGCATAACAGACACTGATCTCACAAACAGCAATTGTTTAGTCAGGTGGGTATAGCCAAGTGCTACTTTCAATGATTTGATGTAATAAGTACTGCATTATCTGAAATGTTTAATAGTCCAATAGCTTGAGAACGTTAAAACAAATACAAAATGCTAACATTGAACAAAATTTTTGTAAACTTGTAATTCTAATAGTTTTAAGCTTTTTTCCATATTAAACTGCCAGGCTAATGAAGTGGTTCTGCACTGTTTTTTAAGGCCAGAAATGCACTGGTAACTAATATTGTGCTGTTTGTCAACCTTTCACAAGAAGAGGTGGCTCAAGGGATGTTGGGTGACAGCAGGATGACAGGACACGAAGTAATGCCTCACACTAACACACCACAAGTACTCCAGTGATCGGTCCCAGTTTTTATTGCACAGGACACAGAGAAAACACAATAGCTACAGCCCTGAAAAATGCCTACAATGTTTTGCACAGCCATGCTTTGTCAAGCAGACAACATGGGCCCCTGTCTCAGCCTAGCAGTGCAAGTTTAAAGTGACAGGTAGGAAAAACAAGCATTTGTCAATGCTGAATGTTGTCGCGCTGGCATTGGCAGTGGGAGTGGCAGAGCTAGAGATGCATAGTGCTGTGATTTTGTTAATGTGTCCCAAAAGGTGATTTTGCACAGCGAGCACGCCATTGTGTGCCACAGCTGCGGAAATACATTTTGGGCAGGCTGCAAGAAATGGTAGCTGGACTGTTGATAATGAGATGTGCACAAATGCCAGTAGTGAAAATGTGGCATGAAAATATTGCAGATTGACAAAGTTACAAGAGTGCATGGAAACTGCGCAATGCATGCTTGCAACACAGTCATTGTGTGGACTTTCGGCACCAAATTTTCAACATAGGCATTTTAGGACCTCTGCTCATGAATAGTGTCACCGTCATTTCCTTAAACTGTCCCGAAAACTGATTTCACACAGCAACTGTGCAATTCTGTGCCGGACGTGCAAAAACATTTCAGGCAGCTGTACTGTTCATAAGGAGGCATGGAAAAATGACAATGACGAACAGCTGGAGCGAAACTATTAGAAATTCACAAAGTCACGAGCGTGCATGCAAACTGTGCAATGCATGCTCGTAAAACACTCATTGTATTGACTTTTGTTCCCAGATTTTCAACATAGGCATTTTAGGACATCTGCTAATGAACAATGTCACTGTCATTTTTATCATGTGTCTTGAATATGGACTTTCCACAGCAACCGCGCTTTTCTGCACCTGAACTGTGAAATCAGATTTTGGTCAGGATGTGAAAAATGACAGCTGTACTGTTCATTAGGAGGTGCAGAACAATGGCATTGTTGAATATCTGGAGTGAAAATATTATAAGTTAGCCAACGTATGAGCGTGCGTGCATACTGCGCAACACATGCTCGTAACACAGTCATTTTATGGAGTATTGTCACCAAATTTTCAACACAGGTATTTTTTTTTTCCCATTAACATTTTCTTTATTTCAGGCAGAGGTACAGCAGCACAAACAAAACATTACCAAGTATGAAAAACAGATTGTGGTTACAACATTACAAACATAGTAAAACTTTCCTCTGCATTCCCCCCCCAACACTCACCAAACTATAAGCCCCCTTGACCCCCATCCCCATACTACACCCTCCACCTCCCTACGAGGCACACGATTCCATTTATCACGAACAGGATGAGTTCAAGAATCAACAGAGAAGCAAGTATAGAACAGGGCAACACAGGCATTTTAGGACCTCTGCTCATGAACAGTGTTACTGTCTTTTTTGTAATGTGTCCCGAACACTGATTTCGCACCTTGACCGTGCTATTCTATGCCAGAAGTGTGAAAACACATTTCGGCCGGGATGTGAAAAATGACAGCTATACATTTCACAAGAAGGTGTGATAAAATGTCAATGTTGAGAATCTGGCATGAAAATATTGTGAATTCGCTAACTTACGAGCGTGCATTGCGCAGTTGCTACGCACACTCGTAAAACAGTCATTTTGGATTTTCCACAAATTTGCAACATAGGCTTTTTGAGAGCCCTCTCATGAACTAGTGGCACTGTCATTTTGTTACTTGTCCCAAAAGGTGATTCCGGCAGTGACTGCGAAATCACCTTTCGACTGAATAACACCATGACAGTGCAAGAATTCATGAGAAGGGATCCCAAAACCCCATGTTGAAAATTTAAATAAATTACAAAAATGCCTGAGATATGCATCAAAGTTGAAAACCCTATTTTATTCCATTATACAGCTTACCGGCATTTCCTCAGTTCGTGGTCGGCTTTGAAGAGTGCAGACGTGTTCCCGGTCCACCAAGATCATTGCGCCAGACTGAGGTAAGTATGGAGTGGGGGGGTGTAGGGAGCAGGGTGCTAGAGGGTGGGTGCGGGTGGGGGAAGGGGGCACGGAGAATATGAGGGACTGTTTTCGTTTTACAGGTTACAAAAGAGAAAAAAAAACATCGCGGGACAGTTTTTTTTTTTTTGCAAGGGATTTGGCACACTCAGGTGGACTCCCAGCATGCCACCTAATTGTTTGAGGGGGTGTTTGGAGCCAGTGGGAGATTGGGCACCCTCGTCGGCAAGCAACACAAGGGGGGAGGAATTTATGCCAACTAGGATTGGGCACCCCCGTCGGCACACAAAGAAGGGTGGGGGTTGCAGAGCCAAGGGGGATTGGGCACCTCTTCGGCATAAAACAATTGGGGGAGTTCTTTATGTCAGTGGGGAGTGGACTTCCCTGTTGGCACACAAGGAAATGGGGACAGGGTAAGCCAACAGGGGGATTGGGTACCCCCGAAGTCGGCAGTTTGGCAGCCAGTGTGCCGCCATGTGCATAATGTCGGGAAATGGTGGGAAGAATTTATGCCGACGGGGATTGGGCACCCCCGTTGGCACACAAAGAAGGCTGTGGGGTGCAGAGCCAAGGGGGATTGGTCACCCCTCAGAATATCACAAATGGGGAGGTGCTTTAGGCCGATGGGGAGTGGGTTCCCCTTGGCACATTCACAGGGGGCAGGGTCAGCTGACAGGGGGATTGGGCACCTCCTAAGTCGGCTGTTCGGCAGCCAGAGTGACGCCATATGCATAATGTCAGCGTGTGCATCAAGAAAAGGTCCACTGCATCTGATGAGCTTTGCTCAGATTGCTGTGAACCTTTTCTTAGATGTGCTCACCACATTATGTTTGCAAGGTGTAGCGCCGGCATGCAGGCTGATTGGGGAATGCGTCTACTGGTGCATGCCCTGCATTTTCCCAACAGTAACTGCGCCTCCAAATCCCCACTGTCCCAGGATGTTGGCTGCGCAAGCGCACCAACATAACATAAGTGCATATATAAATGTAACCCCTGGGTGGCACTATCCCCAGTGTTACACCCCTGCAACACTACCCTGGACATAAGCTGAGGGGGTTGGGTATGCTAACTAATAACATTTTTTAAAACCTTTGCACAGTGCCTCCACTCAGGGTGCTTTATGTGGATGAGATGGTACTGGGTGTAGCCCCCTGAGCTGCTACACCACCCATGATGACCATTTACCTTCCCCAGATATGCCCCAACTCACAGTTCCCCACATTTCCACATTTTGATTTAAAGGCTCTCTCTAATGATATGCTCACACCAGAGTTTCAACAACAAAAAGATATTTATTTAGGGGGCAGTAGGAAGGGGAAACAGGAGGAGTAGAGGTTATCTTATCCTATTTACAAAATGTACAGAGTATTTTGGTTTTGCTGGTGAACCCTCCAGCTGGGTGACTATATACTAATAGGCATACATAAATCACATTTTACCATTTGACTTAAGACATCCAGCAACCTGGCTATCTAGCTGCTGACAAATCACATGTTAAACATAATTATTATTAATACCCACACTGGTAGCAGTCCCAGATACAGGAGAAACCTCACAATCTCATACCATACTAGTTAAACATATACCACAGTCCAAGATGTTGCAGGCCTGTATGAGTTTCAGCCAGTGGCGGAGCCAGGTCTGGGAGCATTTGGGAGTCAGGGGGGGCCTTTCAGGTTAATCATGGGCTCCACAATGGGCACTAAATAGTGAATAAAGATGGTGGTGGGGCACCACTACTCACATTGGAGCAGCCAGGAGGGGCGACCGCCCCCCCAGCTCCCCCCTCTAGCTCCGCCACTGGTTTCAGCTGGTCGAGGTGGCTGGTTATTGATTTGAGGGTGGGCAAGTTGGAAACAGATTCTTATAAGACGACAGATTACTATTTACAACCACAGCAGAGATTGCCCTGCACTCTAGCAGACATAGCAGGGTTTGCCCTGCACTCTAGCAGACATAGCAGGGGTGCCCTGCACTTGCAGACTTCTGAACATTCCAGGATGGGCTATGTGGATCTTATATTCAGAACATTCAGCACAATATTCGAAAGTCCCATCCAGTGCAATGAGAGTGATACTTTTGTCAAGCATCCTATATGCAGTTTAAACATGGTCACATCCAGTACTTCATATACCAAAAGGCAACCATCCAGAGCAAGCTGGAAGCTACACTTTTACCAAGCATCCAGTTCTTTAGCTACAGACAGTCACATCCAGTACATTCTATATACCAGTGGTTGCCAACAGGGGGTCCGTGGCCCAAAAGGGGTCTGCGGAACAGCCTATAAACTCAAATGCAAATCGCGTATTTCTTACATGTTACATTTGCGGTTTGAATTTCAACTGCGAGCAAGCTGGTAATTCTTAGCCTAAGAATAAAGCACCCCCTTCACAATAAAGCATGTTTCTCTGCTCATTCTTAATTGTTCAGCTGTTAGGTATTAATCACTTGCCTGACTGCTGGAAATGATTCCCCTCTACGTGCTGATATATTTTTGCCCTCCTGTGAACTGCATTTGTATCCTGTGCAGTTACTGTCCCGACAAATACCGCATATTTCCTCTGGCTACCCTCACTCCTTTGAACCCCTGTCATTGACTGGATTAGGACTGCATGAAACTCTGAAGTACCGAGCGATCCTAGCGCATTTGTGTCCTCTGGCTGCCCTCAATCCTTTGATCCTGATTAGTGACCCGATGAATACTGCCTAAAGCTCCTACCTAGCGCCTTTGTCTCCTCTGGCTTCCCTTGCTCCTCTTGCCTCTATCTGTCCTGGTATGAACAGTAATAAACATTAATAGTGCTGCTTAAATATACACTAACAGAGCATATAAACATTAATAAAGCTGATATTTAGCAACAATGATTACAGAGGTGATTGTGGTGCTTAAATAGAGACTGACAGAGCAGTGAAGTGCTTGAATAAACAGTAACAACTAAGGACAGTGTTAGACTAGTTATTCTGTGTTGCAGATAAGTCAGTGCCTCTCCCTGAAGTGCCATTACTACTAGGTGATTTTTTTATGTACTGTTAGTTTACCTTCTGAGAATCTGAGACCTGGTGTTGTGAAAATTGAAAATTGGGTACTTTATACCTGATGAATCTTATATTTTTTGCATCTTTTTTGTATAGTCGCAAAGATATTATTAAAAACTACATTTTTTTTTATAAAATTCGCTTGCTGTTTGTTACGCATCAGCATAACAAATGTGTGCTTTTTGTAGGGGTCCCTGACATGGATGAACGGTTGCAGGGGGGGCCCAGACCAAAAAAGGTTGACAATCACTTCTATATACCGAGACCATTATTCACAGTTAGTCTTATCCAGCACGTCTAGACATTGTACACTTATCCCAAGCGCTCTCAGACATAAATTCTGGTCAGACACAGGTAAATTCTCTTCAGGGTAATTTAGACATAATATGCTCTAGGACCTCCTGTCTCATGAAGTGGCAAACGTGGATTGGCAGTCAGCTCCATGAGGGCAGGACTCTAACCCATAGCTACACAGCTTGAAACACATTTATATGCTTTACTATACCAGGCATCCAATTGCTGTGACTGCTGGCAGTGACTGTCTCTTATAGCAGCTTAGATACAGTCCTGAACCATGTCCTGGTGCAGCCAGAAAGAAGTAATTATTTTCCCCAAATGCCCCACAGTTCTGTAGCTTAAAGGCTATACTTGCAGTTGCTGCACAGATAAAGAACATGGCCTTTTACTTTTCCTGTCGCTACTGCACTTAGCAAGCTCCCCCTGCAGCAGCTGACAGACTGACACACAAGAGTGCCAAAATACTGGAATTGCCAGGGTAAAGCATTTATTCTAGAGTTAGACACTCTCCCCCACATACACAATAAATCCCCATATACAGCAAGCAGTTTTCAACATTTAAAGCATTGGTTTCTCCTACTTTTTGGCTGAAGCCAAACATAGCTACCCTGGAGGAAGCACACAGTTATTATTTATTCAGATGACAGGGTCCCTGCACAGGCATTCTTGTCCTGAAACCCGGTCAAACTCCTTCAATTCCCACAGGATCGGCCCCCCAGCAGGCTGTCCATGACCATTGGGTCCCAATTAGGAGGAAGGGATCCCGGGACCCACAGCACAGTCCCCGAGGTGACTGCATAACAAGCAGCTCCACATCAAAGGTGCTTTGGGCACCAATGCAACTCCCGCTGCCCTGGAGACAGAACTTTTACAGTGAGAGCATGCGGTCAGTGTTTAAAGCCCTGAGGGGCTGGATTTTCATACGGGCTGCAGGCTGGAGAACTAAGGCAGGCAAACAGGACCTGACAGATCCAGAAAAATTAGGGGCCAAGTCAAGAGAAGCCCAGGAGACAGTGGGAGAAGAACAGAACAAAATGGGCTAAGGTAAGCCCAGGCTGGCAGATTAGGAACCTCCATTTGCAAGGGGTTACATAAATCAAATTAAAAATGAAACACTATTAAATCCAAACAGTTTCTGAGTATTTGGTTCATACTCCATAGGTTAGCCTGCAAAAGAAAAGAAAGTTGCTTATTGTTTAAATATTCTGTTAGTTCCCTTTCAATTACAGTGCTGAAAAAAAAATCATAATTAGCATGAGTTATATGCTTTTCTTAACAAATTCCACAGGTCTGATACCATAATTTTCAGAAGAGCTGCTAACCTAACACGAATGACAGAAATCCCAGGAATGGGACCAGCTTCATTGTACATTGTCTACTTTCAATTTCAGATTCAATTTCAATTTATTTGTTTACCAGGTAAGCATACTAGACCAAAGGTCTGTTTACAGGCACGACCGGGAAGTTTCAGAAAACACAACTAATCCACTATTACTTATCAACTCATACATCATTTACAAAAAAACATGCAGAAGAACATATTAAAAAAGCAGAAGTCATACAAAGTCATTAAACATATATGATAAATATCACTGTATAAACAGTTAATAACATTTGCATAAAGACATGACTGACAAGTGGCTTAGCAACTTAGTTCTAAAAATTTGTAGAGATGGGGCTACTCTTATCTCTTTTGGAAACTCATTCCATTTTTAATGACATTGTAAGAAAAAGCTTTTTGTCCCAATTCTCTTTTACATAAAGGAGTTACTAGCAATGACTGGTCAGCTGAGCTTAGGCCTCAGTTTGAGTCATTCTTAATTAACAAATCTGCCAAAGGACTTCTGTCTCCTTTCCTAATATTTTTATAAATGAATTGCAATAAATGAAAAGCATCTTTCTGTGCTAATGGCAACCATTTAGTTTTTTTCATACAATTTACAAAGATGTTCTCTATATGCACTATTTGTAGCAAAGCGACATATCATATTATGTATATATCCCATATCCTTCTCTCCTGGATAACATCCCCACTGCATCTCCACCTCCAGGTCTGACGGTCACCTTCTCAATGTATTAAAAAAACCATACAGGGGCTGCTGGATTCTGGGGCTTTTTTGCATGGGCAGCTGTGGTATACTCCAAACTGCCCTGAGCGATTGTCCTAACATGGTCCCCAACCCTTTCTTTTTATTTCTTCTTTCTTCGTGCAACATAAAAAGAGGAACAGCAACAGGTGGCCATATAAACAACATCGGTGGTGTCACAGTTGATGAATTTTAATATTTATTGTATATCCCTCATACTGGGGTTCACTAATTGCCTGTCAGTCAAAATTACTTTGCAAAACTTACTGTACAGCTCCCACATTTTGAACAGCCGGGAGCTAGAGGGGGTAACCAAGTAGATGTCCATGGGGTCAGCTGAAGTCTGTGTGTCAGTTTGTCTGCTAAATTCTGTGGTCTTTTAAAAAAAGTTCACTCGTTCTTTTAAATGAGGTGCTGTCTGCAGAATCCTCCAATTTTTATGAATAATGCCCTTGAGTTCACCAACTTGGCTACTGAAAGTGGTAACGGAGTGTTCTGCCAACTCAAACCAAGCAGCTATTTGCCATTCACACTCACATACACACAATAACAGTACAATAAGTATAGCAAGCCAAAGCTTTATTATAGCAAAATATAATACAAAAGGTTATACATCACCGATTCCAAAAGCTACATCCAAGCCTGTTCCAATGGCTGGGAAGCCCCCTTGTCAGCCTGGCTAGGAGTCTCACGAACTGGGAATTGGCCCCACAGCGATGCGTCCACCCTGCAGGTGAGGATTCTAACCAGGCATTGAGAAAGCTACATTTATATCTTATTCTATGCTAAAAATAACCATGCAGCCTTCATAGTGTTGTCTTGCCACATTCTAGAAGCTGGCCGGGCTCCCAGGATGCTGCGAATTCACACCATAAGGACTGCTCAGAATTCCCTACACCTGCTAGGTCACTGTGCTCCAAACACTGGCCGGGTGCCTAGAACACTATGAGCTAAGCAGAAGTTTAAATAAAACTACAAAAACAGGTTGCCTGATAATATGCAACCTTCAAGTTAGCAAAATACACTGTCTGAAGCAAAACATAATAATGAGGCTATCTAAAGAGCAAAACACCAATTAAATGAAGCAGCATGTCACACAATACAAAATGGAGTATAAAATGACATACATTACATGAAATAGCATACAAAATGGAGTGACAATAATCAACATATTATACTATCACTACATTCGGTCCTTTGATTATTGTGAATACGATTTGTATGATATTGGTACCATAGCAAAATTACTACGAATATAACATGATAAGTAACAAGTCCAAATAAGCAAGATAATTGTCACTACAGCAATGATTATGATAGGATGTATCAGAATATTTAACACTTTTGTAGCTGATGGAGACCATCCTGTAAAATATCCACCAATAATGAGTAGTCTCTTGTTGAATCTTGGAACTTAAATCAATCATTTTATTTTTAACTATTGTAGTTTGCACCTGACTTTGCACTAATGATTTATTTCTTATTGCCAAATGAGCCTGAATTACATCTGTTTCCTGAATTATCTGTTTAATTTTATTTAATGAGATACTCAATCTTGATTGATCTAAAATATTGGCTGCCAATACAAAATAAGCTTCTGCTCATTATCAGGGACAAAGGTGTAAGTAGTATTTTCCCACCACAAATGAGTCACATTTCTTAAACAACCTGAAAAGGACGAGTTAGTTATACATCCTAACAGTATTCTCCTGATTAGATACTATACAAACATACTGGGGTCCTATTTCTGTAAACATGGTAAAGGTTATGGGTAAAATTGTCCATTGACACAAATTTATCGAATGCTCCAGTAAACAAGGTTCATAAAGTCTGGAATGCTGTCCACATGCTATTCCATCAGCTGTTTTTGAACACAGACTTAAGTCATGGGTGGTGTTCTGACTATCTATATAATCTCCGTTAAAATGTGGTAACCAAAACTCAGGATCAAATAATGGGGACCAAAATTACAGGTAATATTACATATTTATCTATGCATTTTACTGTGGTGGATGACATTACAATCCAATGATTACTAGGAATCATGATTTGAACACGGTCCTCCACACATATTCATTATTACTCATTAAATCACTCTGGGCCTTATTTCTTTGCATTATAGAATACATATATGCATTGTGCATTCTGTCCAATCAATAAATTAGAAATATTTTCTGCTACTCCCATTCCCCATACCTGTGAAGCATTAAATAACTGCAAGAACTCAAAATCATAATTCAAAGTTAATCTTTGGGGTAAAAACAGTTGGCATCCATTGAGCTTGTAAGTTAATTAAGCTAAATACATCAATCCCTACTGCCTGAAGCCTGTTAGTCAGTGTTTCTATATCAACACTATTTAAAATTCCATGCCTGCCCTGCTCCACCTAATAGCGTATCATACCAAGCTCTTTTATATTTGCATTTTCTACTAAACATAAGCGTTATGTTAAAATGGATTACATTTTTCGATACCGCTGCGCTACTGATGTACATGTGGATGGAACCTTAACTATACTATCATTGCTAATTACAGGATGATTTTCAACACTGTAATGTGATCTGCCCAAGTAGTTCTATTAGTTATTGCAGTAGCATTCATGCAGAATAACGTGTCTATGTCAATCAAAGTAATACTTGCATTGAAAATGTCTGTTTGATTCATGCAGCAATCAAGTCTATGTTGTACAGTCACCATGCAACTATTCGGTAAGTTGCAGCATCTAATAACAGTCTGGTCCTGTAATTTAATCCAATTTGTGTCCTGCATAGGTTGGACATATAATCGTCCTGCCATTGTCTCAACTGGTTTCCAAATGTTCACATCTGGTGAAAAGTAATGTTCACTATAGGACATCCTTGGTTTTCAGGGCAAGTAAAGTTGTCTTGCACCCGTAAGCTGGTGGAAGATTTCCAACCCCATTGTACAAGTGGGTCGTCAAGCTTCAATATTCTTCCACCCAGGGTGTAATAGGCTTTACCGAATGGACCGTGAGAGAGAGAGTGTTATTCCTTTTAGAATCCATTGAAGAACCTAGAAAATACACAGACTGATTATTCTCGAAGATAACATGTGTTAGCTGGTACATATTCCCATCTCTCTTTCCTGACCTGATAATTAACACTGTGTTGTCTCGTCCGGTGGCTATCACCTCAGCTGGTTCAGGAGGGCCATTTGGGTTTGTAACCCATATTTTGCTTACCATTGTTAAAACCTCCTGTAGATCTAAAACCTTTATCCTCCTTGCTGTTAA
This sequence comes from Neoceratodus forsteri, assembly GCA_016271365.2. Lineage (NCBI taxonomy): Eukaryota > Metazoa > Chordata > Ceratodontiformes > Ceratodontidae > Neoceratodus > Neoceratodus forsteri. The sequence goes on from CM028134.1 coordinate 216,259,414, forward strand.
GAGTGTGGGGCTTGTCCCTTTATAGGGGTCACTTTGTTAACTGGAATAATTAACAATTGAGCCACTCTGTCATACTGTTGAATTAACAGATTTTGTTCTCTACTATTCAACAAAATTACTTTCACTTCTCCTTGGTAATCAAAATCAATCACCCTCCCAAAATTTGTATTCCTTGAGGGCTAGTTCTGATTTAGATGCTATCCAACCAAAATGTCTCGTGGAATTTGTATTCCAATACCAGTTTCTATCACTTGAATGTTTCTGCTGTTTATTCTGTATTCTTGAAGGGCATGTAAATCAAGTCCAGCAGCTTCTGGGTTTCTGCAAGGAGACAGAGCTCCTGGTGTAATTCCCAATATAACACTGTTTCTGTAGTTGAGTAAGCCTGCACTTGCAAATTAGGAGTTATCATTTGCATTAAGGGTCTCAGATTCTCCAATTGGTCTATTATTTAAAATCTGTAATGCTTCATGCAAATTCTCTTTCCATTTTCATAGCTCTCCCCAATTTCCTAAACTGTTCTTTCAGCAATCCATTCATTCTCTCAATTAACCCTGCTGCCTGTGGGTAATAAGGGATGAAATACCCACTGTATGTTATGGGCTTGAGCATAAGCTTGTACCATTTTCCCCTAAAATGGGAACCATTGTCACTTTGTATCTGCAAGGGTATTCCATAGTACAACATAATTAGTTAATTGCCTTAATGGTGTTTTTCTGTGTAGCTTGTTTACAAGGGTATGCCAATAAATACCCTGAATATGTATCTACAACTGTGCAAGCATATCGACATCCTCCACTAAGGGTAGAGGTCCAATGTAATCAATCTGCCAAATTTGTCCAGGTAATTTTCCCTCCCAATTGTCCTTTCACAATATGAGGGATTGGTCTTTGTTGCCCATGTTGGCATATAGGACACTGAGCAATAACAGTTTTAACCAAATCCAATGTTAGGGTACACCCTACTATATGCCCACCTGTAAGTGGCTTTCTCTCCCAAATGTCCACATTTTGATGTGCCCATTTTCCAGCCCTGATAACTGCTGACTTTGAGTTTCTTCAATATCCACTGGAAGAATCTTAGCTTTTTCATCTGCAATAGAATTATACCATCGTTCTAGTGTATCTGAAGCACAATGAGCATCAACATGAAATACAGTGGTCTGAGTATTTTGCACCATGATCCATATTTCCTGCCACAGTTCTTTCCCCATATTTCTTTGAATAAATTTTCCACTCATCCTTAGCCCAAGTGGGCAGCCAGGTTGTTAAACCATTGGCTACAGACCATGAATCAGTATAAATATGACATGTACCTTGCAACCTTTGTGGGTATTACACTGGAAGGAGGAAGGGTAGCTACCCCTCCCTCCAAGCTCCTACTGGTGGAAGACACAGCTCGAGGTGCAAGAGACAGCTCGAATACTGTAGCAATAAAAAGGTTAGCTGTGAAACACAGACAAACAACAAAACAAACACACATCAGTTTAAAATAAAACAAGATTATTTCCATAGGATAAAAGAAGCCAACATCCCTGGGTTCCCTTATCCTAAGCATGACAAAATGTCCAGATTGATGGTAATACCGTACAGCGTATCTCTGTAGATGGTAAACTCTCAAAACAGCTGTAATAGTCCTTTTTCAAAATTGTAAAGTTTGTTCCTCTTCACTTAGAATACTAGTTTTGCAATAAAAGTCAAATTACATGGTTCACTCTTGGTGTGCTTTCATGAAAACATACATTTTGTGTGAAAAGTTGTGCTTTAGGCATGGAATACACATCAAGTTTGAACTGGTAGTAACATAAAATGTTGAAACACAAGAAGGTCAAATAACGTGCAAAAGGTCACAGTGTGCATGCAAGGTCATTCAAACCCAGCCATTCCTGTAGTGTCCTTGAACACCACCAATATTAAAATATCTTTAAATAACAATAGAGCACACGATGAAACTGCTGGCCAAGACAGTACACACATACACATACACAAAAGAAATACTTAACACAAAATAAGACTGACATTGTTTCACACCAATTTGCTGAGTAATGCCCATAGTTCCATTAGAAAACTGTACGTGGTTTAGATATATGTGCTGCCTCCTGCCTGTCTTGTAACACTGACAATTTTAAACCAACACATTTATACATATTGCCATGCCAAATCTTTCCAGAACAAAACACTGTTTAAACACATCATCTGTAAGTGAACACATCTCGTATAACATGATTACACCTTTTGGCACATAACTAAAATATGGCACTCTGCCATTTTGCAAAAAGTTTCTGATTTTAACTAGAAGTATGATAAAGCCATTTATAGCTGTTAACACATTACATTTTCACCTAGCAGTGGCTTGGCACGTTGCTTGCAAACTACAACTCTTTCTGCACATTGCAATCTATATGACGTCATAATTCTTCACCATCAACACTACCTGCTTCAAGCAAAACTACAAACAAAAGTTTTCACTGACCCTATCTAGGCAGCACAAATGTTCCATTACAAATAAAGCCAATTAAAACAGTCAGCTATGAGGCAAGAAGCTTCTTCTTTCTTTTTTTTTCTGTAACATGTTGTGCACTGAGGCAGTCAATCCTATCTTGCAACCTTGACAATAGAACATAATTACAGAACACAGATATAAGCTAGAAAATATGCATGAGAAAGCGGGCATTACCTTGTTTTAGTATCGATATTACAGAAATAAAACAGACAGACATAAACAACTTTGAATAAAAAAAAAATCAGACTTACCCGGTGCCAAGGTATTTTTCTTCTTCTTTTCCGATATACTAGTCTAAATAAGAAAACTGACTGCAGGACCTTCGTGATAATTTCAAACGCTGCAGCTATTAACTCTTTCAAAGGTTTAACCCTTTCAAAGGTTTTCTTTTGGCCATTTTAGTAACCTGCCAAACCAAGTCTTTTCCAGAGCTCTGGTTTGCAGTTTAAAAACAAACAAACAAAAATCTCTAACAGTACTAGGTTGAGATCCATCTGGTAGAGGTCCCAGTACTTGGGTTTAGGATCAAATGTTTCAGCCTCTATAGGAGGCAAGGGAACAATTGATACAGAAAAACTTGAAACTACACAGATAGGCAACATGGGGGAGTTTTCAAATCATCCGTCTGTAGTCACCTACTGTGCGTACATCCACAGTAGTTTATTTTTCTTTTCTAGATGTTGCTTATCTAACTCTACTTAACCAGCCGCTGCTTTTCTCCTAAAAGCAGCCTGAACTATGAAAGCCATCATTGGCTCTAACAGTATATACTTGCAGCAAGCACAAATTACAAGTACAAGGGCGATTGCCCTTGCTATTTGAGCCTTAATACACCTTTAAAAAAAACTCATCCTTTTCCTAAAAATAGACTTTTATTTTCGAATCCTGCCGACTACGCCAAAAATGTTCTGCCAACTCAAACCAAGCAGCTATTTGCCATTCACACTCACATACACACAATAACAGTACAATAAAGTATAGCAAGCCAAAGCTTTATTATAGCAAAATATAATATAAAAGGTTACAATAAGTACAGCAAGCCAAAGCTTTATTATAGCAAATATAATACAAAGGTTATACATCACCGATTCCAAAAGCTACATCCAAGCCTGTTCCAATGGCTGGAAGCCCCTTGTCAGCCTGGCTAGGAGTCCAATAACTGGGAATTGGCCCCACAGCGATGCGTCCACCCTGCAGGTGAGGCTTCTAACCAGGCATTGAGAAAGCTACATTTATATCTTATTCTATGCTAAAAATAACCATGCAGCCTTCATAGTGTTGTCTCACCACATTCTAGAAGCTGGCCGGGCTCCCAGGATGCTGCGAATTCACACCATAAGGACTGCTCAGAATTCCCTACACCTGCTAGGTCACTGTGCTCCAAACACTGGCCGGGTGCCTAGAACACTATGAGCTAAGCAGAAGTTTAAACAAAACTACAAAAACAGGTTGCCTGATAATATGCAACCTTCAAGTTAGCAAAATACACTGTCTGAAGCAAAACATAATAATGAGGCTATCTAAAGAGCAAAACACCAATTAAATGAAGCAGCATGTCACACAATACAAAATAAATGGAGTATAAAATGACATACATTACATGAAATAGCATACAAAATGGAGTGACAATAATCAACATATTATACTATCACTACACGGAGATACACTGCTTAGTTTCCTTGTATACTACTTGGGTGGGGGGGTCTGTCTATTTGTATTCTTAGTCCTCTGACATGCCTTATCAACATCACCGTTGGGATATTCCCACACCCTGAATCTCCTACATAGATGAGCAGCATTTTCTTCAAAAGTTGATCTGAACTACAATTCCTCCTCACCCTCAAACACTGTCTGACCGGTATGTTTTTGATGGTGTGGCAGGGGTGACACAAGCTAGTTAGAAGGAGTGCCTTAAGAACATCAGTTTTCTAAAAAGGTTAGTGTCCCCTCCCTTGTGGGAGTTATGGGAGATGACAGTATCCCAAAACTGAATGCTTGTTTTGCTAAAAGTAACAGGAAATCTGAGATTCAGACTGCTTTTTTCCAAAACCTGCACGTAAAGACCTAACTCCTTGTCAGTCTCCCACCACACCATCAGTATACTGTCAATGTACCATTGCCATAATGATACCTGGGGCAAAAACATGAAAACATCTGGATTGTACACAATACTATCTTCCCAAAGCCCAAGATAGAGATTAATGAAATTTGGGGCAAACGTCACCCCCATGGATGTTCTACTAGTTTGAAGGAAGATTTCATCCAAAAAGGTGACACTGTTACATTCCAGTACAAATCTTGATATTTCTACCAGATATTCAGTGGGGGTATACTCCACGGAGACCCTTCCACCTATGCATGTTTGTAGAACATGTAATTCCTCATCATGTGAGATGTTTGTATAGATTGATTTGACTCTACGATGCCTGTTCAACAACACTTTTGTTGACTGGCATTACATTGACAGGATTTATGTCAATTGCAGATTGCGGTTGACATAAATCCCATCTGTCTTCTGGTCCTATTTTTTCATAGGAAGCAAGCCAAACTCCCCCATGCAGGGGGCTCTGCCCCCCACACACCCCCATACTTAGGATTATCAACTCCAGTCACAGCTGATTCAGGGAGGGGGTGTCAGGTGCACCAACACAGTGACCTGTCAGCAACCTGTTGAATATGTCGATGGGTTGGTAGGTCACTGTGTTGGTGTTGTTGTTGGGGGGCATACCAAGTGATTCCACATGGAGGGGCACTAAAAGATTTGTTTCCTCGATGTGGATATCCTGCAAAATTCCCCAAACCTCACTCATATCTTTAATGTATGACATAAGATCTACTACAAATGGTTTAATAAAGTGGTCAACATAATGTGACAAGGGCTTTGTGATGGATTTCATCCCCAATATGATGGGGCACCTTGGAGGTGCTTGTAAGTTCTTTTTTTGTCAATATATGATTTTTATTAACTTTTCATAGGTCATCCAATCACAATTTACAGTAGTGAAAAGGATACACTGACACTGTATCAGGTATCACAATATAAAATATTAGGCCTCGAAAGAGGACCAAGCCGTATTATTAGTATTTTTGTTTTATTTAGTTAGTTAGTGTTTGTTAACCAGATAGGTACACTAAACAGAAACTGTCTTTTTTTCAGGTACGACCTGGCAGATTACAAGACAGGAAGAGCATACATAGCACAATATAACTAGTGATGCAGCATTTACAAGGTTATAAGGGTATGGGTTACAAAGCATTGAAACATGACTGCCATCAATCAGAGGGAGGAGCAGACATGCAACAACATACAAGAGATAAAGCGAATACATTGGTAATAAATACAGCCACTGAAACAATAATGTCATCAAGCAATGGCTTAGCAATGGATGCCACATATGGAGGTACAATGTTTACAAGGTTACAGGAGTCAAGGGTTATAACAATTAAAACAAAGATGCAAACCTAGCACAACAAATAAAAAGATACAATGATTAGAAGGGTAACAAATACCGCTGTTGCGAACAGTGGCATAATTGATCAGCGGTACAGCAATAGATCCACAGAGGAGACAAGGAGGAGTACACAAATTGCCATTTAAATATTTATAATGCATTTACACATATAAGTACTTGAAAGGTGCTTACAATAGGCATGGCAGAAACCCTCAGGCATTGTACAAGCATGTATCACAGGAGGAATATTATTCCATAGCCTGGGGGCAAAGTTCTGAAATGCTGCTATCCCAAGATCAACCCTTAATTTAGGGATGGCAAGCAGGTCAAGGTCCGAGGATCTTAAGGGATAAGGGTTATGTTGTGGTTGAAGAGATTCAGCAAATGGCTGAGGCTGTCAATTTTTTAGAATATTATAGATGGTACAGTACCACCTATTGCTAGTTCACACATAGCACTGGGGGGAGCCACTGAAGACTGAAGATTCTTGTAGAAGGTACAATGATGAACATGCCTATTAGTTGCAAGTGCAAAATTGCATAGGTTATTATAAGTGACTTCCCATTTCCTGATTGGCAATTTAGAGGCTGGGGATACATATACAGTGATGTTTTAGCAATAATGCACGATAGGGTGTGTGTTGTACTGGGATAATGTCACGCTTGGGGTGATTAGGCATGAGGTAGCAGGCCGAGTACAACTAATCACCCCAAAAGTGACGTTATTCCAGCACAACACACACCCTGGAGTGTATTATTGCTATTATACAATGGCTCGTTTGTTTTTAAAATAATAAAATAGAAAAAAAATGATGTTTCTATGGGGTTTTTTATATTTTTTCATGTGTGGAGGTATATGTTATCACAAAAAAAGTCCACAGTTAGACCACTAGATGGTGCTGGCTTTATGTTCTGCATTGTATTTGCCTCCCAGGTTACCCTCGTTAAAGTGCTGTTTCTGTTAGGACACATAGGTCTGATGGTGTCACAGAGTATGGGTTAAAATGTCCTGTCTGTTTTTTTTCTGGTTGCTTGTTTAGTTTTTAATATTAAATGCAAAAGCAGGTGCTATAACTGGCAAGGCGCTGTGTTGACTGAGCCACCGAGGTTAGCTGAGAAGCCGACTCCTGTAGCAGCTGCTGCATTATTGTGGAGAAAAAGGCGAAGTAGAGGTATGGCTTTGTTTTCAGAATACTGCCTTTCTTTTAAAACTGTGTTTTATTTTAGTTTGGGAGTACGAGTGTACACAGGTGAAGGAGCGCAAATCCTGTACGCTAATGTGGTACGTTGTCCGTACTTCCAGGAGTAAGAAGGCATGGTTTTGTTTTGTACTGCAGAGGTATTTATTTTTTTAGAGATAGCGACGAGAGCAGAAGAGAAAGATGCAGTGTTAAATTCTTGGCTGTGGTGGGAGCGAAGCAAGTGAGGTCGGGTGCTGAGCGGGAATCAGAGACTCAAGTAATCGCAGCCGTGGAATGATTTGTTTCATTTAAATTTTTTACATTTGATGCGGTCGTTTCTGTACTGGGACTAGAGCTGTCATGTTGTGCTGGGATAACATCATGGTGCCAGTCCCACAGTGGCCAATCAAAGTACAGGATTATTTCATGCCATTATAATAATGTATATTAGCCTTGGGAGTAGTATACCTCTTGCAGTGGATAGACAGGCATGTGCATTGAGGTTATTCCTATTTCTGTAGGTCAGGCCAAGTCTGGAATATACCACTTTACAAGTCTTCAGTATGTGCCATTGAAAATCAAGAGAGGCATTAAGGTAACTAATGAACTGTACTGCCTCAAGCATAATACCACCAATACAAGAGATTTGGATGGGGGTTGGATGATTTATTAGTTTAGGGGGAGAGTCAAAGAGCATTGCTTGAGTTTTTGATACATTTAAGAGTAGTTTGTTTTGTAAAAGTCAGGTTTGAACTCCCTGTAGGTCATAAGAGAGCATACTGCTTATATTACAGATATTGTTGGAACTGGCTATTATTACAAGATCATCCACAAAAAGTACTGGCGTACTGAACTCACTGAGGTTATTGATATGGATAGAGAAGAGAAGCAGCCCCAGAAGTGTTCCTGGGGGAACCTCAACTTTGGATGACACAGGCTCAGAGAAGGACATACCCAATTTGACCAGTTTCTGTCTGTGCTGCAGATAATTAGAAAAACAGTTAGGGGCAGAGGGTGCCAGACCAAGGTCCTTGAGCTTGGTATTAAGTATGGAGTGGTCGACAAGGTTGAAGGCCTTAGTTATGTCTATAAATACACCACCTGAGTAATCATCTCTGTCCAAATCACTGGCTACAAGGTTGGCAAGCATTAGTAGTGCAGTAGAGGTGCTATGGCCACTTCTGAAACCATATTGATGTGGGGATAGAAGATGATGACTGATCAGCTAGTCAGTGAGCTGGGCAGCAACCAATTTCTCAAGCATTTTATTAAGCACAGCAAGGATAGAAATGGGTCTGTAATTACTAAGGAGTTTTGAGTCCCCTTTCTTGAATACAGGAACAATATGGGAATGTTTCCAGGCAGAAGGGATTACAACATTCATTAGGGACAGGCTAAATATTCTAGTAACCACAGATGCAATTTATGATGCAGCAAGCCAGAGTAGTTTTGGCTCAAGCCCATCTGAACCTGCAGATTTAGATTCTGGGATATGCTTGAGCAATTTATAAACTTCAGGCCCCTTGATCTCTCTAAGATACAAGGCAGAGTAGTCATCCTGCTTGCTGACCAGATGGACAACTAACTTACCAGGGAGGGAGGAGGGATTTGAATGGAAGAAGGAACCTGTATACCTAGAAACATTTCTGAACTGCTCATTGAATGCATTTGTGATGGTGGAAGGATTATTGCAGTTTATGCCATTTATGACCATGTTAGGGGGCAAGGGGCTGTTGTTCTGGTCTAGAATTTGCAATATTTGTTTCCAATAGTGTTGAAGGGATCCCACAGTGGCAGGTAGGAGAGTTTTATAATAGTTACTCTTACTTTGATTGATTGCTTTTTTACACTGGGAGCAAAATTGCCTATACAATTCCCAATCAGCAGCACTAACAGATGCCTTAAAGAACTTCCAGAGAGGTCATGTGGTGTGGGCGGTGGAGTAGCAGAGCTTTTGTTAAGCTCCCCGACTTCTCCCCAAAACCTCATAAAACCCTCGATTGTTGCAGCTATGCTGCTCAGAAAGCACTCACCGATATTCAGAGAAAAGTTCAGGAGTGCCATATCAAGCCAGCTTTTAAGCCTTTTACTGGCAACGTGCAATCGCAGCCATCAGTTTCAGATGGGGAAGATGAACAAGCGGCTGGCCTGGAGGCCAAGCACCCTTGACAGAGCAATTCACCACTACAGACTGCCACTGAGATCTAGGCAGATACAAGCCAGGGCCAGTTATCTGCAGACCTACTGGAAATAAAAACAGCAGTTCTCTTACTAGTCAAACAGATGTCAGAAATCAAGCCAACTTTGAAAGATTTATCTACCAGGGTTTCCGATGCAGAGGCCATTATTTCTTCTCTGGAAGACTGAAACAAATGAGTTGAATCAGAAATAACAAACCTTCACCACTCATTAAAATCCCTACACGCTAAGGTTGATGATCTTGAAGGCAGAAACCACCTCCAACAACCTGCTGATACTCAGACTACTTGAGGGAGAAGAGGTCCCGAATGTATTGGAGTTTATTCAAAATTCTGTACAAAGCTGATAAGTCCTTCCCCAAATGGCCCCACTTATGTAGTGGAGAGGGCACATAGGGCACTATAGGCAAAACCACCAGCCGAGGATCCCCCCAGACCAGTAATATTTAAGTTGTTGAACTTCCTCGACAGGGACCATATTCAGAAGAAGTCCTGAAGCCTAGATTATATTCAGTGGTCTGAGAAACATATATGCATAGTGCCTGATATGATGGCGAAGGTGATCCAAGCTAGATCTGCCTATCACCCCATCCTGAGTAAACTTTGGGCAGCACAAAATTGGCATAGACTGCTCTATCCAGCCAGACTGGAAATTACCATGGACGCTGGCAGAAAACACTTTGACTCTGCGGACCAAGCTTTAAGATCTGCCGAAGCTCTTCCCCAATTTGTTCCAAGGTGGTACCTGATGATCCTGGTGGGTCCATTGTATGGAAGACACGTTATGTTATCTGCCTAATTTTGACTCAACTGATAAAGCAAGAGTGCATCTAGTCAGTAGCTAGCTGAATAATACTCGCACTATCACAGAGCCCTCTCAGATGGTCTGTGAGAGGAACATGCACCTCTTTTTTTTTCCCCCTTTTATGGTCTAAGCATGGAGCAAACTTTGCTTGAACATTTCCTGGAACATTTGCACTGTTCTCGATTTAATATGTTATAGGTTATAAGCTTTTACAGTTTTCTGGCAATTTTCAGGCACCACCTTCTGGTCATAGTTAGCGATTACAGTCAGATTATCCTTAAAGATTGATAAGAATAAGATTTGTCTTGCATTAGTTCATAGTTCTGTGTGGTCTAGTTAGGTATCCTCCTTAAAAAATTCAGGGAGGGGTAAACTTAAAAACTCAAAAATTTATATATTACTTAAAAATGTGCATGTTACATAGCAGTACAATTAGCTGCTCCAGGTTTACTGCCATAAGTCTTCCAGGGGCAGAGTTTTAAGTTTTTGGAGGTAGAACTTATGGGAGCTCTCAACATTTTCCTTTCGCTTGTCTTTCTTTATCACCACATAGTGACATTAAGAGAGTCTCCCCAATCTTAGGAGAAATTGTTTATTTAATACTAAAAGGTATAGGATTAGAGCGGGAGACTATCATGAGCTACCTGTAGCCCTAGTACCAAGCCGCCTATTGGGCTATTAAGATTGAATCCCAGGACCATTCAAGGGGGATTTCAATCTGACAAGATGGGGTTTTACTATTTCTTTTCTTATAGTCTTTTTTTTCTTAAATATTAAGGGCCGAAGTATGGGGGCTACTCCCACCCTCCAGTATTCCCATATAGTTTAGGAGTAGACATTAGGCCTGATTAATCATGAGTTTAGTTGTAAATATGTTCTCATTGTTTGTGTGGATTTCATATATGGTTTTGGGGATATTGAGATAGGGAGAGGGAACCAGAGTACTCCCTAGGATGAACCTGTACCATGAGTTATTACATAGCATTAAGAACAATGGCTAATTGCCTCACGTGTGTATCATGGAACGTAAAGGGCTGTAAAGACAAAAAGAAAAAATATATACTCCTGAAGCACTTGTTACACTTATAGCCACAGGTAGTATTTTTGCAGGAAATCCATTTACCAGTCACACAAATATCACACTTGACTAAGTCATGGGTTGGGAAAGCTTTTGGGTCAGGGAACAATATTAGCCAAAGGGGTGTTGCTATATTGATATCCAAAAATACAACTTTTTCTCTATTAGCTGAGAAGAGAGACCCAGCAGGCCATTATATTTTCATACACAGCCTTCTAGGCAACTGGGAAATCCTATTGGGGTCCGTATATGTGCCCAATGTGGATTCTCCCAGCTTTTTTCCCTGTACTAGCCTCTGAATTGGCACTATATAGTCATCTCCCAATAATCATTGGGGGAGATTGGAATTTAGTTCAATCTAACAGTATGGATCTTACCTATCGTACAGGATGGGATTTTCCCCCAGGGCAAAGGGCCCTAGCTGAATTCAAAGACCAGCTGGGTCTAATTGACCCCTGGAGACTCCTTCACCCAACAGTTAAGGATTTCTCCTTCTTTTCAGTTCCCCACAAAGTATGCTCCAGAATAGACTTTTTTTGGTCAGCCACGGAGTAACACCTGGAATACAAGACAGTAATATCCTAGCCAGGGTCATCTCCTACCACTCACCCATTACCCAAGCAGTCAATATTCCATCCTATCAGTTACGGCCCCGGACTTGGATTCTAAACAACCAGCTATTGACAGATCAGAATACTGTTTTCCAATTACTAGAATACATGGAAATGACTATCCAGCAAAACCAGTCTGCCCCCTTACCCTTGGATATCATTTGGGGCAGTCTGAAGGCCACCTGGAGATGTGAGCTTATTAGACTAGCTACCATCAGGAAAAAAAGAACCACTACTTTCATTATAAATTTGCTCCGACAAATCCATTTATTAGAAGGTGCATCCCCCAAACTCAAACCCCCGGATCCCAGTAGTGAGATATTGGCCCAATTAAGAGCCCAGTATGCCTCACACCTTATGAACCAAGTGGATAGGGTAGCCGCAAAAGTAAAAACTGCCTGTATTGGCCAGGACAAGAAGGTGGGCAAATGGCTAGCATTAAAAATAAAACAGCAATCTAGTTCAAAGTGGGTATCCTCACTTACAGATCCAGACTCAGGCCTCCCCACCACCAACCCTAAAAAAAATGGTTGATATATTTTCCAGATATTACCATTCCCTTTACACTACCCACCCCCCTCACTGATGGGAGAATACCTCACATCAGGAGAGCTTTTTGAAGGAAGCGACCCTTCCATCCTTTAACACGTCACAGGCAGAATCATTAATGGGCCCAATTAATCAGGCTGAAGTAGCCACTGCCATTGAGTCCCTACCTCTTAACAAAGCTCCAGGCCCTGACGGATTTACATCCTTATTTTATAAAACATATTCCAAGATTCTTACCCCTCTTCTTACAGCCTTATACAATCATTGGTCCTCTCACCCCCCTGTTGACAAATCTCTCTTTGAAGCAAGAATAGCGTTACTGCCCAAACCTGGGAAGGATGCTACCAAACCCAAGAAGTACTGCCCTATTTCTCTAATTAACAATGATACCAAATTATATGCTAAAGTGCTTGCAGCTTGGTTGTCTCCGGTTTGGGACTCCTTATTGGGACCGGAACAAGCGGCCTTTGTGGCCGGCAGGAGCCCAAATGCACACTTCCATAAGTTATTCCACCTCATCTCTGTGTCCGGTGAGGCCAATAAAGAAGCTGTTTTGGTCTCATTGGATGCAGAGAAGGCCTTTGATGGAGTTTCCTGGCCCCAGCTCTTTAAAGTTCTTGAACATTTTGCCTTCCCGAGTGAATTTATTTGTAGTATCAAGGCATTCTACACAGTCCCAGCAGCCCACATTCTCTGTAATAACAACATTTCTGAAACCTTTCAGATATCAAGTGGCATGAGGCAAGGCTGCTCACTATCCCCTTACCTTTTCAACCTTTATCTAGAACCCCTAATTAGAGCACTCAATTATTATACATTGGTTAAAGGTATCTCCATAGGTAAATATTCATACAAGCTGTTAGCCTTTGCTGACGATATATTCTTACTATACATCTGAAAAATTGGAAATCCTCTCTTCAGGCTGCCCTATTAGTTATATCTAAATTCTGTGAATTTTCAGATTATAAATTGAACTCAACCAACTCTATAGTATACCCCTTATCCACCCCACACACACACACACTTTTCAAAACCCTAGATTTTCAATTGGATCTGCAATGGGAAAAATCAACTCTGACTTAGTTGGGTATCAAAATTACCAGAGAACTTCATAGACTAAAAGCCCTTAATTTGGATCCTGTGATCCTGCAAGTGGAAAAAGATTTAACTAGATGGAAACACTTACCTCTATCTTTATGGGGAAAGATGAATATTATCAAAATGTGCATTCTTCCTAGATTCATGTATCCTATGGGTATGCTAAATATATTCTTGCCAATTAAATGGTTTGCAAAAATCATTGCATTGTGTACATCGTTTTATATTGTCATAAAAACCTCCTTGTAGATCCTATGCCAAATTATCCTGTTCTTTCAATCAAGGAGGTCTCCAGGTGCCGGATTTTTTCGGATACTATTTGACCCTACATGGCAACCCTTATTTTAAATGGGCAGGAGGGGGAACCCCAGCTGACCAAGTGCCTAGCTGGCTAGATATAAAGCAAACTAGGACCCAGAAGTACAAAATATCTTTGGATTCCCTTCTATACATCTCATACTCAAAGCTTCCTTTGTATATGCATAGTATTCCCATTGGCTAGAGCATGAGAGCTCACCTCTAATTATGTCAATTACTAAAAACTGTAAACACTAAATATTTAGACCAGCCACTCTTTAATAATCCCAATTTATGCATAGCTGGGAAACCAATTCAAACCCCTTTTTGGCCTTTTATAGCACACCTAAAAGTGCAGGATATGGTTACCAGCCATAACACTGTAACCTTCCAACAGTTTTTTACTCCATTTCAGACCCCTCCTACTTCCTATTTTAAAGTTTTGTAACTAAGCAGGTGCATTAGGCAATTCCTAAAATCTCCCAGGATATCAAAACAATCAGTCTGTTTTTTTCTGAATTTACACAGCATGTGAGTAAAAGGAAAGTGATTTCAAGTATCTATAAAACCTTGTTAAGCCATGAAAGCGCCCAGGTCCCTTACATTGCTAATTACTGGCAAACTACCTTAAGTCTCAATTGGTCCTCAGAACAATTGAAAACTGTTTGGAAGCCAAACTATATTTATATTAAATGGGACCAATTACGACTAATACAATTTAAGGTCCTACACAATTTATATTTGACTCCTAGTAACCTCTTTCATACGAAATGGTTACCTACGCCAACATGTTTATCATGCCTTTCAGCTGATGGTACATTGATAAATAAACTATGGGACTGCTCTACAGCCAAACAACTTTGGACCTTAATCTAAAGGAAGGTAGCACTCCTCTTTGGGGCAGCACCTATTTCTCCCCAGAATATTGTTTGGTAGGAGACTACTCTAGAATTCCATGCCACAAAAACAGGCTTTATACGGCACTATTTTCTACAGTGGCTAAGCTTTTGCTGGCCAGACATTGGCTAGATAATTGGAATCCGACTTTATCTGAATGGATTCAAGAGTGTCTAGTAGCCATTAATGCTGAAAAAATAATAATAGGATATAAGGCCCCTCCATCTATGTAAATGCTGGGTGGAGTTGTATGGATACTTGATTCATTAACCAGGATTTCAGGCCTTGTAGCCTGCCTGCTACAAGAATCATCCATGAGGGTAGGTTCAAGGAGTGCCCAGTTGGAATGGGTGGGAGGGGGGAAGGGAAGAATTGTGGGGCTATGGGGTAAAATTGTTTTATTACTTGTAGTTTTGTTTTTATTAATTGTAGTGATGTATTGTAAATCTTTTGTGATTTTTCTTTTGTCTTTAAATTGTTATAATGTTTATCTTGGATGACCATTGTATTGTTCTGGAAAACATCAGTAAAATATAGTATATTGGAAAAATAAAAAGAACTTCCAGAGTTTATCACGATCCTTAATCAGCCCAAGCAACTTGCGGTTAAACCACTTATTGGCAAAGCCCCTGATTCCTCTAGTGGTCATCAGTTCATATTTATCCTGTAAGTCCCAGAAGACCTTACTGAAAAATGAGGCCACATCATTAACGTTATCAGTGAACCAGAGATATGGCCAGTCCATGCATGTAAGTTCGGGCTTGAAGGCGTCATGGTCAGACTTAGAGAAATCATAGAAACTAATCAATCTTTGGGGGGGGGGTTGAAAGTTTAGTCCTCCACAGACTGTAGGTGGGAGAATGGTCATTGATCGAGAGGAGGACTCTGTCTACTCTAGACATAAGTATCAAATCCACCAAGGTTGCTGTAGCCCCAGCCTTCATCAGCCTAACAGGTTCCGTGATGATCTGACTGACCTTCAGCTTACTTAGGTAATGATACACAGATGTCCTAGTTTTACCAAGCTAATCAATGCTGAAATCACCCAGAATAATGAACTCCTTACTCTTTTTTTTTTTTTTTTTTTTACAACTCTAGTTCTCACTCCTGCTGCCTGGGCATCCTTCAGGGGTACCCTTGGGGCTGTGCCTCTCACTTCCTGTCTGAACCCTTGCAATCCTCCCAGGTTCACCCCCTGGATGACTTGGCAGGCCCAGCCCACTGGATCACTCTCCAGGGATGGTCCACCCTCCCTTGGTGGCTCTTTACAAGGATTAGAGGGACCTACCTCATCGCCGGGTCAGCTGTGGGGATTCCTGGGTGCATAGGGCCAGTGGTGGAATGCGGGCATGCCTCTGAGGTCCCCATCATCTCACCAGGCAGCTGGAGGGTTTTTCAGGCTTTAGTAGTCCCCTGAGGAGCTTGGATGTGCAATGTCAGCTGCACACTGCTTGCTGCCAACTGCCAAGCTCCTTCCCTGCTGAGCATAGCCCCACAAGTCTGAGCTGCACCTGACAGCCAACGGGTGCCACTACAGAGTGGTGCATCCCCGAAACCCTTCCCAAGGAAGGGAGAGCTGTCCTCCAGATGCTCAGTCCCTTCCCTACCCTGTCGACTCCCGATGGTCCCGGCTCATTCCCAAACCTGGTTTGCCAGTGTGGTGCAAAGTGTGGCATCCAGCACCTCCGTCCTCAGCACCACTGGGCCAGCGAGCTCCTTACTTTTGTCCTGGGCACTTACTATATAAGTTAATCTAGCTAACGTATTAAGACCACTGGTAGGGGTATGTATACAGAAAGCAGGTGAAATTTCTTAACCTAACCTAATTGAAGCACAACATGGCAGAACTCCAGGTCCTCATCAGAAGGTGCAGGGCAAGGCATCACTGATGCATTAAGGTGGTCTTTAATATAGAACAAGGTACCCCCCCCCGGACCCTTGCCTATCCTGCCGAATACAAATGTAGCCAGACAGGGCACACACACTGTCAGGAATGTTAGGCTTAAGCCAGGTTTCAGAAATCCCAAGTACATCAGGTTGATAGTGATGTACCCAAATGAGAAGGTTATTAAGAACATAAGAACAGAGCTGGCCCGGTGGCACTGAGGGCTGAGGTGCTGGATGCCACACCTCACGCTACTCCGGCTACCCGGGTTTGGAAGCAAGCTTGGGTGCCTGGGTCAGCAGGGGAGGGTTGAGGATTGAGCACCCTTGTGGAGCTGTCCTCCCCGGGAGGGAGGGGTGGGTCAGCCTGGCCTGCCAGTGGCCCCCAGTGGAAACCGGGGGCACTGCAGTGAGCTGGGCAGCATGTGATCAGTGTGTCCAAAGCAGGCAGGGTTGCCATGTGCCAGTGCATCAGGGCATGCACCACACAAGGGGGGGAGACTGCAGAACAAGGAAAAACCCAGTCCTTGGGGTAGGTGACGGCACCAGCCCCCATGCCCACTGCCGGGTCTGTCCTGGCTGGCCTTTCAGGTTCCTCCACCAGGGACCCTCACCCGCAGCTGGAGTCTATGTATGCAAGTGCACCCAGAGAGGAGGGGCAGCCCCACCCTGGAGGGGTTAAGCCGGGGTTGCCAGCTGCAGGATGAGGGAAGGAGAGAGGAGGCTCAGACAGGTGGACTTCGGGCAGGGCAGGATCCAGCTGGTTGCCTGAGAGAGGCTCCTCAGACCGTGATCAGGAGGGAAATAGATAAAAAAAAAAAAACATAAGAACATAAGAAAAGCGTTGGCAGATGGGGACCATGTGATCCATCTAGTCTGCCCTAGAAACTACCCCCTCCCTATGCTGCCTTTGTCCCAACTTGTCCTTTATGTCTGTTCCATGTGAGTTTGAACTCCCTGATTGTCTTTGATGCTACCACCTCATGGTGCAGGCTGTTCCATGGGTCTGTCACTTTCTCTGTAAAGAAGTACTTCCGGAGGTTTCTTTTAAACCTTCCTCCAACCAGTCTCATATAATGCCCTCTCGTGTGTGCTGCCATGTTCTGTTGAAATAGATTGCCTGTCTGCACTGCATTTAATCCCCTCACATACTTAAATGTTTCAACTATGTCCCCTCTGTTTCTTCTCTGCTCAAGCTAGTATAGGTTAGGCTCCCTGAGTCTTGCTTCATATGACCTGTGATGCAGTCCATGCACCATCTTAGTAGCCCTTCTCTGCACCATTTCCAAATGGTCAATGTCCTTCCTGAGGTGAGGTCTCCAGAACTGAATGCAGTACTCCAAGTGTGGCCTCACCAAGGACCTGTAAAGGGGCAAGATAACCTCCCCCTTGCTACTATAAATACCTCTACTTATACATCTGAGGATGCCACCTGCTTTCTGTGCTGCTTTCTCACATTGTTTTCCTACCTTAAATTTGTCAGTGATGATTATGCCGAGATCTCACTCTGTTTCTGTCTCCTCAAGTTGATGTCCTCCCAGTGTATACTTTTTTCCAGGGTTCCTTTTTCCCAAGTGCATTACCTTACACCTTTTGGCATTAAATTGTAACTGCCGGTCCCTGGACCAATCCTCTAGCCTTCTAAAGTCAGCTTCCATGCTGTCTGCTCCTTCCCTTGTGTCCACTCTGTTACAGAGTTCTGTATTATATGCAGAAAGGCAAACCTTCCCTGTTAGTCCATTCACCATGTCTGCTATAAATATGTTAAATAGGATCAATCCCAGTACCAATCCCAATGGGATGCCACTGGTCACCCCGTCCTCCCTTGACAATGATCCATTGACTATCACTCTCTGGGTACTATCATTCAGCCAGTTACTGATCCGACTGACCATCTTCTGGCCAACTCCCATATGTTCCAACTTATTGATTAGCCTTCTGTGAGGGATGGTGTCAAAGGCCTTACTGATATCTAGGTATACAATGTCCACCGCCCCTCCCTGATCCAATGTTTTGGTGACCCAGTCAAAGAAGTTGGTCAAGATGGTTTGAAAAGAGCATCCTGCTGTGAAACCATGTTGCTTTAGGTCCATTTTTCCAGTATCTGTTAGGTACGCTATTATCCTCTCTTTTAGTAGTGACGCCATCATTTTCCCCCACAACTGAGGTCAAACTGACAGGATGGTAATTTCCTGCATCTTCCTTGTTTCCGCTCTTGTGTAAGGATACAGGTTAAGGTTTGGGAGCAGACTTCTGATATTAAGATGGACAATTTTAAGCCCTTTGAAGTTAGCCGGTGGGGGTATGCAAAAAACCCACCAGCCCCCTTAAGGTGCAGTGTGTGTGTGGGGGGGTGCTCATGATTATCAATGGTTTATTTATTTATTTATCTATTTATTTGTTTATTGGATTACAAGTACATTTGAGCCAGAGACTCTTTTACAAAGGTTCCACATTAGGTGGGGACAGCAGGTAACAACAGAAGGACAATTAAATAACACAGTGACAGTTTGACAAGAAACATTACTGAGGATCATACTGAGGAGAGTTTGGAGTGAGTAGGCTAGCTGCCCATATATGCTCCTTGTGTATATCTAATAATTAAGCAATAAGGCATAACCAGGGGTTATGTTAATGGTCTGTTAATCACCCTCTAAGGGTGTAATGTGGCACGAGACATAGCCGAGTGCTACATGCCCCTATAGGGTGATTAACTGACCATTAACATAACCCCTGGGAGTGCCTGATTGCTATTATAATAAAAATGTTTTTAAATAATGTTAAACCTTGTTCCGCACATGATTAAGCTGTACATGTATGTAATCACAGATTAATATAGGGCTGCTAGAATGTTTACAACCAATCAGAAAGCTCCATTTCTCAGACTCTTTTTATAATATTGCAAAGTTTTGCCATTCAAAAAATATTGATCCAGCTTGGACTTCAATGTAGCTGTATCTTTACTAATAATCACATTTTCAGGTAGCGCATTCCAGGGATTGACCACTCTTACTGTATAGAAGTATTTCCTTTTGTTTGAACGAAACCTTTGATTTTGTAATTGTAAAGGATGACCCCTAGTGTTACAAACATCCTGTTTAAAGGTTATCCCTAAATCATTTAATACCCCATAATCCTGCATGATATTGTACATGAATAAAAGATCAGCTCTTATTCATCTTGTTTCTATGGACATTAGATGCAGCTTTTTCAATCTCTCCTGATAGTCAAGATCAGCCAAGCCTGAAATGCCTTTAGTATATTTCCTCTGGACCGGTTCTAATTTCTGTCTTTCTTGTTTTATTGATGGATACCAAATCTGGGATGCATATTCCAATTGTGGACATATATATGCTTGGTACAGGGGCATCATTATGTTACTTTCCCTACTTGCTATATTTCTTTTTATAGACCAGATCATTTTATTACATTTTTTAATTGCATCTTGTGTGTGTTCATTTGTTTCTAAGGTATTGGATACATAGTATCCCAAATCCTTCTCAGAAGAACAGCACTGCAAGGTATGACCACACAATGTAAAGTTCACCCTAGTATTGTGTCTTCCCAAATGTATTATCTTACATTTGTCCATATTAAAGGACATACCCCATCTATCAGCCCATTTAGTGACACTATCCAAATCATTATGAATGTGCCTAATATTTTCTAGACTACTGCAGGGTCCTCCTGTCTTTGTGTCATCTGCATATTTGGTGGCCCATCCATTTAAATCACTAGTTAGAGCAGATATAAATATCTGAAATAGTGCTGGCCCCAACACAGAACCCTGTGGAACCCCACTCAACACCTCACCAATATCTGATAATTGGCCACCAATTAGGACCCTCTGTTCTCTATCTGCCAACCACTGTTCAATCCAGTTTATCAAATAAGGATTAGCTCCTAATAATTTAAGTTTATTTATAATGGCCTCATGAGGGGGTTAAATCAAAAGCACTACTAAAGTCCAAAAAGACAACATCACAAGGGGTCCCATTATCTAATGATTTGCTTACATTTTCATAGAAGCACAATGAATTTGTTGTGCAGTTCCTACCCTTTTTAAACCCGTGTTGATCTGAGTCTAACAAATCAAGTGAAGTGAACAGTGTATCCCTAATTAACCCCTCCATAATTTTACATACAGTACAGGTCAGACTAATAGGTCTGTAGTTCTTAACATTTGCCCTGTCCCCCTTTTTATAAATTAGTGCCACATGAGCTAGTTTCCAATCCCTAGGTATCTCACTTGTCCTTACTGATTGCTTAAAAAAGGATCTTTAATGGTAATGTGATATAATCCATCATAATTTTCAACATATTAGCTGAAATTCTATCTGGTCCTGGGAATGAGTTAGATTTTAATTCCTGGATATGCTTTCTTATTTCAGACATATCAAACTCTATGGGATTTTCAGTAAGGGATATAGCTTCCTGATTACTATATGATTTACTACTATAAATTTGACAAAAATAGTCATTAAAAACAGCAGCCATATCCCTATGTAACATAATAGTCCTGTCATCCACAATAAGGGGCCCTACAGGATTCTGGGATTTTTTTAGTGATTTAATATAGGCAAAAACAAGCTTTATAATTGTCCTTAGTGGCATTCTTTGCTAGTGTAACTGCTCCTCTACATTTCTTTTTGCCACCCTAATGCCTTTTTCACAGTTCTGTTGAGCAAGTCTTAATGCAGAGAGTGTCCTTAAGTTCCTATCTTTCAAGAACTTTTTATAACACTTATTTTTCTTCTGTATGGGTCTCCTTACATGCCTATTCAACCAAAGTGGATTTTTATGAGTGTTTCTATGTTTAAAAATCTGGGGAATATAAATCTCACTCAGACCCAATATAATCCCTTTTATGGTGTCTCAAACTTGTTGTACTGATTTGTTTTCGAGTAATGTTACCCAGTCTAATTTTTCTAGTTCATTAGTTATTTCCTTTGCTTTAGCCTTTTGATATAAATTTTGGTTTTACTCATGTGTGTCTCATGCTTATAAATAATTGCAAATATAACTGACTCAAGGTCATTAGTTCCTACTGGTGGACCAGTTACACAGTCTTGTATTGGTAAATACTCAGTACCTAGAACTACGCCTAGAATGTTGTTTCCTCTAGTGGGGGATCTTGAGTATTGCACCAAATTCAGATTATTACAACCATAGACAAAAAGGTTTGCACTTGACTCAGTGGCAGTCATCTTTTCCCAATCAATACTGGGTAAATTTAAATCTCCCATAACATAAACATCTGCCTTTCCCCCACCTTTCCAAATTCAGCAATTAAGCTGTCAGCAATCCCAGAATTTGACGATGGACTACAGTAAACTATACCCAAGATGAGAGAATGAGATTTACCCCCATTTATTCTTATCCACAAATTTTCTGTGTCAGACTCTACATCTCTTATTTTACTAGAAATATCCACAGAGTTAATTGTATTTTTAATAAACATAGCAACACCACCTCCTTTTTTTCCAATTCGATTCTTTGTATATAAAGTGCAACTCTCCAGGTGTTTTTCCCATGCTTCACTGTTGTTAGTCCACCAAGTTTCAGTTATAAAAATTATGTCATAAGGTTTCTCCCTTACCAAGGCCTTTACACACAGTAGAGCTTTTAATATAAAATATGGTTAAGGTTGGACATACAGTAAGTAATTGTAGCAGCGTTAGTGCAGTCAGTAGGATGACTTGACTTCTTTTAAAATCTAATATTTGTTTTAGGCAGTACACTAGCTCTTTAAGCAAACTGAGGCTCATGGAATCAATGTAGGTTCCTTGCTCATGGCATGAACCAGCCAACAAGTCCAACAAGTATTGTATCACTCCAGTCATTTGTTAAGGGAATGTGTAATTCTCTCCATGCGGTACACCTGGTGTATCATCAACCTCCAATCCTCCATCACTGATATTGTTGGTGTGAGCCAGCATTTTGTAATAACTTTTTTGACCACTGTGAGCAATATTCTCAAAAGGTATCTGAACCCTGTGTCTCTCATATCTCTGGGATATTGTAGCAGGAAATAAAGAAAGGGAGTGAGAGGAAGATTTGGTCCAAACAATCCTTGTAACTCTGTCTCCAGAGAATGGAGAAAAGGCTGTAATACAGGACATGACCACATCATGTGCAAGTGTGTGGCTCTAGGTGCACAGCAGTTCATCCAACATCCTGGCCCACTGGCAGGAAGATAGTGTGATGTAATCCCGGGGTTCGAAAAAACCAAAAAAGTTACTTCCATGCACATTCCCTCCATATATGAGAACTGGTGACCTTTGCAGTGGCGTGACAGGTCCTCTGCCATGTCGTTCTATCCTTGGGTAAACCAGGCTCCTCAGACCATTTAGAAACATAGAAACATAGAATTTGATGGCAGATAAGGACCGCTTGGCCCACCCAGTCTGCCCATTTCCCTACCTGATGGATAAGCTGCAGATCCTAGTTAACCAGCAGCTACTTCTTCCTACCCCAACCCCCTAGAATTGCCTTATGACTGTCCCATGCATGCTTGAATTCCACCACTGTTTTTGACTCCACAACCTCCTCTGGAAGGCCATTCCATACATCCACAACCCTTTCTGTGAAAAAATACTACCTTAAATTACCTCTGAGCCCCCCCTTCTATCTTCAAATTGTGCCCCCTTGTTCTTGCACACCTCTTTTTTTGAAAGATGCTACCCTCTTGGACTTTGTTGATTCCCTTGAGGTACTTGAAAGTTTCTATCATGTCCCCCCTCCCCCTCCTTTCCTCGAGGCTATACATATTTGATTGCAATAGTCATGGTGTCATAGCCCGATGAGACTAGTATCACTTGGTAGATTTGGGAAACCATGTGGGGGCAGTTTCAGGAGCTGATAAAGTTTATTCAGTATGCAATTATAGGAGAATATGGATCCAGCCATCGGGCTCCATGTGGAAGCATATAAATAAAATGACATAGTGACATATTTGCAAGCATCAGTAAAAGTCCAACCACTGCAGCTGGTATTGTGTTTGAATGATTGGATATGTAGCCCCTGAAACAACTGGAAAATGTACTGGAGGTTACCTTGTTTCCACATTCAGTAGCCATGATCGATAAGTCAGGGAGAAAAAGTCTTCAAGCTGTGCAGTTGGGCATAGTTACTCTAAAAACGGGTTTAAATGCAAGTCTTTTTGAATGAATTGCCACTCCTTTACCTGGTCCCTCAACCATGGGCCTATCCCTGCACCTGATCTAAGAGAGCCTGTTGATAGTACATGCACTGCACAAAGTGAGAAAAAGGGAAGAATGTCCTCTTTATTTCAAGCCAAATGGCATGTCTGCTTCCTATGTGACGGTGGAGAATAAATTGCAAATATGCAGCCTAGTAGTATCGCTGAAGATTAGACAGGGCAAGACCTCCCTGGTATTTGGGTAAACAAAGGTGTGCTAGTTTAATACAGGGAATTTAGCCAGCTGAAATAGATCTGGAGATTTCTTTATGCCAGGTGCACCAGCACTCACTGGGCAGGGGTAAGGGATATTTTGTAAAAGATAGAGGGCTCTGGGCAGTGTGACCATTCAGACTACTTCAATTCATCTAGACAAAGACAGTGGTAGGGTCCCCCCTTTTTGAAAGTCCCCAGTCATGGCTTGGGTGAATGGGGCAAAATTATTATTAAATGCTGAGGCATGTCTATGGGCCACATAGATGCCTAGATATTTTAACTTTTGCAAGTCCCATTTAAATGGAAACATTGTGCACAAGGATATTGGAGGAGTAAAATTAAAACAGAATGTTTCAGATTTGCAGGAGTTCAGACAGTAGCCAGACACTTCACCAAAATGGGTTAAAATGCTTATTACCCTTGGAAGCACCCAAGGCCAGTTTTAGGCACCAGCAAACCCTGCAATCACTGGTGGCCCCTTGCTTATGGGGGGCCCCAACTAGAACAGTTTACCTTAATTATTTTAAATCTTTTTTTCTTATTATTATCTTAAAACAGCAACAAAGGACTGTGCAGATTTTGATGTGGGATCATGACTTACTTAGCTATGACCCAGGCAATAAGAAGCATATGGGTAACAATGGATGTGAGAAAATGAACAGTATGTGCTGACACTGCAGTCTCTCTTTAAATTTTTTTTAAAGATGCCACTAGTACTGAAAATATAGTAAAATGATGTGTGCATTGGTTACACTCAAACATATGGGGAGATGGTTGGCCAAGTAGGGGGGGCCCCCATGAGTTCATTAATCTGCTGGGGGCCCCCAAAACCCTAAAGCCGGCCCAGGAAGCACCACATCTGGGTTAGCCAAATACTGAAGCATATTGTCTGCATAAAGAGCTATGCGGCGTTCTTCTTCAACTGTTATGCCCTGAATTATGGGGATGTATGAATGACTTGTGCCAGGAGTTCTATGACTAGGGCAAAGAGAAGTGGTGACATGGACACCCCTGTCATGTGCCCCTGTAAAGGGTGAAGTCAAATGAATGGCACCCATTCATTTCAACAGGCCTTTGAGGAGGAGTATATTTTCTGTATGTGCTGAATAAATGTGATCAGGAATCTTTGGCGTTGTAGCACAGAGTAGAGAAATTTCCAGGAGATCTGGCTAAATTCCTTCTCAGCATCTAAACTCAGGAGGACTGATGGTGATTGAGAGTGCTGCATGTTGTGTATAACATGCAATGTGTGGCAGACATAATCCATCAGAGTGCAGGTACTCACAAAGCCAGTTTGGTCTCTGTGCATAAGGGTGGGTAGTAGTTTATCAACTCGTTTTTCTAAGATGGACATAAAAAATTTATAGTCGGTGTTAAGCACCAAAATGGGCCTATATAAGGGACAGTATAAAGGAATTTTATTGGGTTTCAGATTGCAAGTTCTAATGCACCTTGGGCAAGATACACATGGTGGGGCACATCAGTTGTGGGGTAAGTGGTAGTCTCTTGTGGCCTTATCAAGGAGGCCTTGCATGTGAGCCTCCCTTATGAAAATGTCATTCTTATTCTTGAACAAAATAGATCAGAAGGTAGCCGATGATAAAACTTGGTATTGTCCAATTGGTTCATCACTTTAACTACGTATTGTTTGGTGTCCGTCACCACAATACGTCCCTCTTAGTCACAAGATTTTGTCATCATTTGGGAATTTTCACTGAGTCTTTCTAATGCTTGAAACTCCTCACCAATCATGTTCATGAAACATGGCTCAAAGGGTGTATTCACCAATGTTTCCAGGTCCTGCTTGCATGCTTTCACAAAATCCCCCACAGAGTTGTTCATCATTGGTACATAGGCAGACTTTAGTTTAAATGAGGCAATATAACTATCAGGTGAAACACAGCAGCCTGTGAATCAGGGATATCCTGACTGTCCACCATTTGATCATCTGGTTCTGTTTGTTGGCACATTGTTTACTCGGAATAAATAAGCATTAAGTTTAAAGTCCTGGCAAATTTATTGAGGTCAATTAGGGTTGCAAAGTGGTTGATCCTCATAGCTGGGAACATCCTAAGTCCCTTACCCAATACACAATATTCAGTATCAGTCAGCTGAGAAGATGAGATGTTAATAACACTAGTGGCAGTGGCTACTGCGTCTGGCCTCATCTGCATGGCTGATAGCATCCCCTCTGGTTGTGACACCTCCTGTCCCTGCACCCTATTTTATTTCTTATGCATTTCTCTCACCTTGTCCTCTTTTTTCAGTGAAGATTATTTGGGGACTTCTGCATGATGGGGGGGGGGTCTCTCCTCGGAGAAGAGAGTTTCCTCTAAGAAAAGGATGAAGCTGTGTCCAACTCACTTTCTACCTGCAAATTATTGACTGAGATTTGCTGTTTTTTTCTTAAGTATGGGCTTTGGTTTCTGCTGTCATTGATATTGCTTCTAATTAAAGATGCAGTCATTTAAACAATACTGGCTGCCTATCAGAAACTCTTTATGTGTAAATGCCTGGGTATTTTTATCATAAGCCTCAATGGTCTGATTCAGTTATAACTTCAGGCTTTCAAACTCAGCTAGTGCTGCCAACACTTAACCAGCTGAAGAATAATGTGAAGACCTTACCTGGAGACGCTACAAGTCATCTTGCTCCTCTTTTATCCTTACAATTCACCAGACCCTTCATAATGCCTGTGCTAAAGCTACAAGGCTTGTGAAGTCAGAACACTTTACATTCACACTCCAGAACAACCTTAATCACTCCTCTAAGTTCAGGAAGATAATTCATACTCTTTTCTCCCCTCTGACCAGTCCCCTCTTCCTATTCTTAAGGTAGGTAATGCTCCTATCTCTGTCCCTACTGCAGTCACCTCATCTTTCAATTCATTTTTCACCTCCCGTGCCTGTTCACTTCTTTCTCCCCCTCTGCCACTCCCTCTCTCTCTTCTTTACTACCCTATCTAATTCCTCCTCTACCCATCCTACTACCCTCTCCTCCCCTTGTTCTTTCTCTCCTATTTTTCCTGCAGCTGCTCCTAATGCCCTCTTGGATCTAAATCCACATAAGGGTGGGAGCCCTGATGGTCTTGACCCTGGACTCCTGTATCTCTCTGCTCATGCCATTGTCTTTCCTATTACCTACCTGTCTTTCTCCTTATCCTGGATCCCTAACTCTTGGAAGTTGGCTACTGCCAGTCCCCTTCCCAAAGGGGGTGACCTCTCTTCCCGTATTAACTATTGTCCTGTCTCTGTCCTTCCCACACTGGCTAAATTTCAGGAACACTTTGTTCTCTCTCAACTCTCCCATTTTCATAACTCAGCCTCCTTTTTCAGTCCTTTCTAGTCTGGCTTTAGAAATTCACACTCCATCTCCACCTCTCTTCTCTTGCTCACTGATACTATGCTCTCTAGCATGGATCAGGGCCTTATCACTGCTGCCATTTTTGTTATGTTGCTTGCACGCATGTGCAAGAAACATAGTGCCATCATCGGAGATTTCGGAGGTGTGTCACCTCCTCCTCCAATTCAGTCAGTGTGCTGGCAGGAGCGGCCCGTGGCCAATGCATTTGGAGCTGTCTATGACCGCTCCAAAATGCAGTAACCTCTGATTGAAAGGGGGGGCTGGCTGCAGTGTGACACCAATAGAGGCTGCTCATGCACAGCTCCCCATGAGCGTCGCGGCGCCCGGCTCGCATTGTATAGCTGACGAGGTGCCCAATCCCTTGGCTGAGCTGTGTCCCCCTCCCCAAGTGGTAGATTTGCCACGCTGAGAGCCCACTCCAGCATGGCAGCGGTCCTTGCCGACGAGGGTGTCCAATCCCTGTCAGCTGAACACCCCGTCCACAAATTCCATGACGAGGTGCCCAATCCCCGTCGGCTGAACGCCCCGTCCTTTTGCCACTCTGAGGGCCCACCCCAGCGTGGCAACAGGTCTATGGCGGCCAGGGTGCCCAATCCCCGTCGGCTGAAACCCCCAACATCCTCGTGCCATGCTGGAGCCCACCCCAGCATGGCAAAAGGTCCACATCATCTTTTTTTTTAAATACCTGAAAACCAGAAACGGTCCACGGCGCGTCTCCCAACCCCCAGAACCGCACCCACCCACTGCGCACCCAGCCTCCCACACCCCCCCCATACCTCTCCGGACTCCAGCACGGCGATCTTGGTGGACCGGGAACACGTCTGCACTCTTCAAAGCCAACGCGAACTGAGAAATGCCGGTAAGCTGTATAATGGGCTACAGAGGGGGTTTCAACTTTGTTGCATATCTCAGGCATTTTGGGAATTTTGCACCAAATTTTCAACATGGGGTTTTGGGACCCCTTCTCATAAATGATGTCACTGTCATGGCGTTATTCGGGCCCGAAAGGTGATTTATGGCACCGATGACTGTGAAATCACCCTTTGGGCTAAACTACCATGACAGTGACATCATTCATGAAAGGGTCCCACTACATGTTGAAATTTGATACCAAAATCAAAAAATGACTGTTTTCTGGCGTGCGTTGCGCCAGTTCTGCGGGCTCGTAAGTTCCGCGAAATTTCAATATTTGCACTCCAGATTTTCAACATTGCCATTTACCACACCTTCTTATGAGTAGTACAGCTGTCATTTTCACATCTCACCCAAAATGTGTTTCTGCCATGTAGCTAGAATGGCACAGTCGGTGCTTGAAATCAATGTATGGGACAAATTAAGAAAATCACAATGACACTGTTCATGAGCAGAGGTCTTAAAATGGCTATGTTGAAAATTTGGTGAAAAAATTCCTAAAAATGACTGTTTTACGAGCGTGCGTTGCGCAGTTCCTACGCACGCTCGTAAGTTCGCGAATTTTCAATATTTTCACTCCAGATTTTCAACATTGGCATTTTATCACACCTCCTCATGAGCAGTACAGCTGTCATTTTTCACATCCTGCCCAAAACATGTTTCCGCCCATGTAGTGCACAATGGCGCAGTCGGTGTGCGAACTCAATGTATGGGACACATTAAGAAAATCACAGTGACACTGATCATGAGCAGAGATCTTAAAGTGGGAATTTTGTAAATTTGGTGAAAGAATTCCTAAAAATGACTGTTTTACGAGTGTGCGTTGCACAGTTCCCATGCACGCTCGTAGGTTTGCGAATTTTCAATATTTCCACTCCAGATTTTCAACATTGCCATTTTACCACACCTCCTTATGAGCAGTACAGCTGTCATTTTTCACATCCTGCCCAAAATGTGTTTCCGCCCATGTTGTGCACAATGGCGCAGTCGGTGTGCAAACTCAATGTATGGGACACATTAACAAAATCATAGTGACACTGTTGATGAGCAGAGGTCTTAAAATGGCTATGTGTTGAAAAATTTGGTGAAAATTTTGTAAAATGACTGTTTTATTTAGCGCATTGCGCAGTTCCTACGCACGCTCGTAAGTTCGCAAATTTTCAATATTTGCACTTCAATGACTTCCAAATACCTAAACAGCACATAGAAGCAAGCAACATTTGGCATTGACAAATGCTTGTTGATATAGCCAAAGCTTGTGACACCGTTGCCCACCCCATTCTCCTGAACAAACTTAAGGTAGCTGTACTCTATGCCTCCTCTGTCAAGTGGTTCTGCTCCTACCTTGAGGACAGATCACAAGGTGTCCATATCGGAGATTCCCCCAACTCCTAATCAGCTCAGGTGCTCCCCAGGTGGCTGTTCTGGGTCCAATTATTTTCTACATTTTTCTAAATGATTTCCCCACTGCCTGTGTATGTAGACAATATGGCACTCTTTACTTCTGGCTCCTCTGCCCCTGACCTCATGTACCAACTCCAACTGGACATTAACAACATCCATCTCTGGTTCTGAGAAAAGCAGTTGTCCCTCAATGAAAAGTAAATGGCCTCTGTGACTTTTGATAACAGGCAGAGGCTTGCTAGCATTTCTCCCCTTCTTTCCTTTCTTACCCTTGACTGTTTAGCTGCTGACCCTTGCAGAAACAATTGCATGAAATGTTTTCATGCTGCACACATAAAACAACCCAAGTGAAAAGCATGCTGTAAGTATGATTTAAATGTTAAATTGGAAACAATTGCATGCATATGGCATGCTTGTAGCAAGCATGTGTGGAAACCATCATTTCTATGTTAAATTGGGAAAGACTGCATGCATGTGGCATGTATGCAGAAATCAAGTGGTCACTGATAACTGCATATGTAAAAGTAAGTGACTTGCCCAGGATCACACCATACACAAGTGAAGGTTGATGAGATTCAAACCCAGGTCTTCATGCCTCCAAGTCTCCTGGCTTGCAGTTTAGTCCCTTTAACAACTAAGCCATACTGTCTGCACACATATGGCTCGCTTGTATTTCAATACATACTGTATCTGATTACCTCTGCACGCATGTGGCATGCTTGTAGCCACTGTTATGCATTTCAGTTTTCTTCTCTTACTCATCTCAGTTTCACAGTTGAACTATAGCACACACACCAATGGAAACATATGTGTTTTTTCCCACCCCCAAGACACAAACCTACCCACAAAACCACTTAATTACTTCTGTCTGGTCTGTACTCCTACTATTTTCTCTCCATAGTTTTGAAAGCTTCCACACAAATGGACTTTAAGGTGCAAACACAAAAGTAACAATAACTTGACACACACCCACATGGCCAGTCCCCCCCCCCATGCACACACATTGTAGCAGATATGACCATGCTGCTACAGACAACCTATCAAGTATAGATATAAGTAAAAAGTCTTTTACTTGAGTTCTAGGGAGCCAGAGGCAGGAGTCTTTAAGATATTATGTCCATGGGTCAGAGTGCTGGGGCATACCCCATTGAAATGAATGGAGTTATTTTTTATTACTATTTCATATGTTATGATGGTGAGATGGAGAATAATGAAGGCCACTGTTCTACTAACAAGGCCCTTGTTAGTTGAGCGGTGGCCTTCATTAATATCCAACTCTCTATCAATAATGTATAAAATAAAAATAAAAAAATACCCCCATTCATTTCAATGGTGCACACCCCTGCAGTCTCCTAGCTTTGCCCTTTGTCATAATGTGTCTGAGCATGGGGATGTGGCAGTCAGCTTCACTGGGAGGGCATAAGTCTGACTATAGTGGGGCTCCAATAGTCTGTGCATACCATATCACTCAACTGTCTGTGAATGCAAGGTATAGCTCTAGAATGTTTGTATCATCTCTTAAAGGTACAACTTATTTGTTTTGACTGAAAAGTGTATGCAAATCAGGAAAAATTCAAATGTATAAGATTCATCTGCATATACCCCACAGCAGTGCATCAGATTGGGGCTTAAACCCACCCAATTACTAACCAATTTGTTTACTGGCTGAAGTTCTTCCCCTCCCCCCAAAAAAAACTTTGTCCTGATTTTTCTCCCCAACTCCATCCCATTCAACATCCATCCCCTATGGGTCATGAAGCCACGCAAAGGTGAAGAAACATGAAAAACACATCAATACCTCAGTCCTTTCTCCTTCCCCAATCCCTTTGTAAAAAAAATTATTTACTTTTACTTACCCAGCCACATGGTCAGAACCTGCAGCCTGACACAGTGTGCCACCAGTCCATTCTCAGTCCGCTCCCCCCCCCTCCTTTCTTCAGAAGCTGGATGCTAGACCGACCATCACAGGTCCCCAACGTGGTCCACGACCATGTTACCTCACCAACCCAACCTGGGTTGCTTCTCTTTCTTGGTTGCTGCTATAGCTGCTGCAGCACTGCACTGATCAAGGCCTGTGAAGGTCACCCACACCGCTGTCACCACTGCTAAGCCTAGCTTGCTGCCGTAGGGGTCAGTGCTGTTTTTTTTTTTGTAAGGCAAGCCTAATAGAGTAAATAGGTAGCCTAGTCTTCAGTAATCTTCTAGCTCACCCTCTGCCCCTTCAGTTGTCAGGGGAGGCAGAGACACACTAAGAGTAGGCCAACAAAAATATGCTGCCACAACACTGCTATTGAGATTACGGTGCTCACTGACTCCTCCACGCTGTAGTGTGCAGTCTGTCTACTCTGTGGTAAGAAAGACAGTGTCACACTTGCAAGACTGATGCGCTCTTTCTTGGCTGCAGCTCATCCACATTACATGTGATTGTGCCGCCACTAATAGGTAGAGAGAGTGGACAACACAATACAGACCCAGTCAAGTCTGAAGAGAACCTGCAGCAGGAGCACACACAGGCCAGGTGGGCACTTACTGTGCAAAAAATTAAATTCAAATGTAATGCCATTATTGCCACACCATAAGAACAACCTAGGCACAAATACGGGAGGGAGGTGGGGCAACTGACCCCCTCTGCCCCACCTAAATGGCACCCCTGATCAATGGTAGAAATTAATTCTCAGGTTCCAATGCAATGGTTTCCATTGTGTTCTGAGGTATCTCCATGTTTCATGATGTGTCCTAATCATCATGTGGGTTAGTGTCCCTCATTGTCCCTCATTTTGAGTGTCCATGTCCCTCATTTCAGTGACAAAATGTGAGGTATGGTGCATGCTTCCAAGACCCTACTCGGCACAAAGAGTACTGAGCATGGCCACAGTGTATATGTTCCATAGAGAATGACAAAAGGAAAATAAGTGAGCCATAACAGTCATGGAGAAACACATTTGTAGCACTAAATATGCATAAGGGATTTGCCTGATCCAAAACAAAAAGGATAGGCTTCACAACACAGAGGCCTGTCTTCGTACTTCTGGAATGGGGAATGTTGACTGGCTATATCCTAGGCATTTAATGCAGTAAGCAAACAATAGTTTACAAATTAATAGTGATTTAATGACAAAAATCAAAAGCCATTAAACAACTTGCAAAAGCATCAGAATTATTGAGTTTATCGAATTTTGATGGGAATTTAAATGCAAATGTATTTTAATGACTCTAATTGCTAGCAGTAGTATAAGAAATAGAGACTGATGTGTTTTTTAGATGAGATTTGTATCAGCTTTGCTGCTGCATATGTTTCTTGCACATGGGCGCAAGCAAACATAAAAATTGGAAGAATCATCTTAGTGAGGATTTCTCTCCATGCAGGACATGGGATGCTTCTCTTATTTATGTAAAGTGCTCCACATTTGGGGTGGTCCCTCTTGTGGATGGCATCCACAGGAACAGAAAAATCAAGTGGCAATCCAGCCAGATCCTAAGGTACTTGGAGGAGACAACTTCCCCTTACAGAAATATAGATGTGCTGTGTACCTGCATGCAGCACGTGAACCTGACATGTTGTTTAAATATTCACACCAGCTTAACTGCTGCACTCATGCCGAGCATGCAACATGTGAACCTGATTTGCTTTTTAGACCTGGTTCACATAGGTTCACCTTGTGTATGCGAACTGCATGAATACATTGCACAATTAAGCATGTGGCATACATTCTGCAGGTACACAGCACATCTATATTTCTGTAAGGGGAAGGTGTCTCCTCCAAGTACCTCAGGATCTGGCTGGATTGCCACTTGATTTATCTGTTCCTGTGGATGCCATCCACAAGAGGAACCACCCCAAATGTGGAGCACTTTACAGAAATAAGAGAAGCATCCCATGTCCTGCATGGAGAGAAATCCTCACTAAGATGATTCTTCCAGTTTTTATGTTTGCTTGCGCGCATGTGCAAGAAACATTATGCAGCAGCTTAGGAGAGAAGCGGGTTGTGGAGGTGCGGTAGTGTGGTGGCCAATGCCAGCACTGCATTTGTGGGCTTGGCGGTGTGCTCCCAATACAGGCCCAGTATCCTGATGACACTGGTTCTGCAGAAGTGCCACCAAGTTGAAACGTTTTGGTCGCTGCAATGAGGGGCCACCTCACCATTGCAGCATCACCAATTCCGCTGTAATGAGGGACAGCCCCGTCATTGCAGGGCATGCCTTGCATGCTGAAACATTTCTGTTCACCCCACTCTCTCCATCGTGGCACCAGGAGTGCCAGTAAACCCTCCAACTGTGTGCTATCTGCCCCTGCTCCCCGGCAGCTGAAGTGAAAAAGAAAACCTCCTGCTCCCTCTCACCATGTGCTGTCCACCCGCTTCCTCTGTTCCTGTACCCCAGAGTGCAGGTACACCCTCCCGCTCCCTCCCACTGCATGCTGTCTGCCTTGCTCCGGCAGCCAAAGTGAAAAAAAACCTCCCACTGTGTGGTATCCGCCTCGCTCCCGTTCCGGCGGCGAGTGGAAAAAAACTCCCACTCCTCCCACTGCCTGCTGTCCACCCGCTCCCTATTTACGGCAGCGAAGTGAAAAAAAAAACAAAAAAAAACAAACTCCCTCTCCCTCCCATTGCATGCTGTCTGTCCCGCTTCCTCTGGTCCCGTACCACAGAGTGCACGTAAACCCTTCCGCTCCCTCCCACTGTGTGCTGTCCATCCTGATTCCTCTGCTCCTGTACCCCTGAGTGGAAAAAAAAACCCTCCCGCTCCCTCCCACTGTGTGCTGTCTGCCCTGCTCCCTCTGTTCCCATACCCTGGAGTGAAAAAAACCCTCCCACTCCCTCCCACTGTGTGCTGTCCGCCCCGTTCCCTCTGTTCCCAGGGCCACGATGGTGCTCTGCTGCTGAGTCCCCATCTGAAGGATGTTTGTAAGCGCCCGTACGTAAAATATCGATTTGTTCTCTCTCTTGGACCTGAGAAGAGAAAAGAAGATTGTTGGAATGCCTGGACAGATGATAGCACTTTCAGTGCTGACATGATTGTTTTAATAACCAAAAGGTGTTGGTGCTCATAGAGCTGGAGGAAAAGATGGAGGGCAGATGGCAGTATTGCTGTGAAACTGCTTGAAGGTAAGGAAAATCATCAGAAAAGTGTGTGCTTAGCCAAATGGATTCCCAGAATGGGAGACTGGAAAGAGGGAAAATATTCTGTGTCTGCCGGCTACAGGAGATTTGTGGAGGAGGCAAATGACTCTCCAGCACAGAAGTCTGGAGACAGGAGCTAAGTTTGTCTTTTCTTTATCAGCAATATAAGAACGCCTCTTTGGCGAGTAGTAGAAACTGCCTGTGGTGTTAAATTCCCAGGAAGGTAACTTTTAAAACTTTTTTCCCCATTGATGGCAACCAGTAATGATTAATTGGGAATCGGGAACAGGAGAGGAAAGGACCACATGGTTTAGATACTGCTTTCAAGAGACTGTGGTATTTTATTCAGTTTATGATTTTATTTGGTGGGGACTCCTTTGAAGGAGCATGACTTCTGTTAACTATTAGAGCCCCTCTATGAAGTTAAGGTTGTGTGCTACCCAAAGGACTCCTTTTTGGAACTGACTTTGTCTGTCTTTGTAATTTTACTTCTGCCTCACAATCACGTTGTTATCAAGCGCATCCGCCCCGGAGTTATTTACAGTGATTTCTATGAAGACCTTTTACTGGTGTTTTTGAAAAAAAAATGTATTTTGTTTGGTGGCAAAGAATGGTTGGAACATGTGGTATTTTTGTCTGTAATCGGTGGGCTTACTTGAAGTTTGGCACAGGTAACTGCCTCAGTGGCTGTCAGAAAAGCCATACTTCTATTACATTGTTGCTGGATCATACAGCAAATAGAGTATTAGAGTAAATTTTCTACGTGTGTTGAAACTGTATGTTTTATAGCTCTTGTGGTTTGAAATATAATATTCGCTGGTTACCTGCAAACTGAAACTAGCCTTGAAGTTATAAAGGACTATCTATTTTATTAATTGAAATAGAGTCATAGAAGTTGGGGGGCTGATCATGTGTGTGTGTGTGTGTGTGTGTGTGTGTGAGGGAAGTGCTGGCCATGTGTGTGTGGGGGGGAGGAGGAGCTGGTTTTGTGTGTGTGTGTGCTGGAAGGGGGGCTGTCCATGGTGATGGTGAGCACTTGCCCCCCACCCCTGTCTAGTTAAAGAAGTCACAGTGCAGCTGAGTTCCCTTGTGGTAACCGGCCCTGCTATGAACTTTTTAAGCAATAAGCCATGAGGGTGTGTGGGTTATCTGGGGATTTACCAAGGCTGGAGTGGTTTGCCCAAGAGGTGCAGCCGAGTGGGTAAATCCTCGCCAGTCGTGGTTAATAGTCCAATAACCCACATCCTCTGAGTGGCTTAGTGCGATTATACCAAGGTTGATTTTTTTACTATAATAAAATTCAACTTTTAAAGAGGTTGCTTTTTTAATTTTTTTTATTTTGATTGTATTTATATCTGCCGCGGTGATTAAGGATACTAGCCAGTGATTATTATAGGATTTACACTGGTGGTAAACTGCCAGTCTCACCATTTCATTGGCTGTTCACTTACGTCCATGGTATAATCTTTTATAACAGCCACGATTGTGGCTTGCTGTATAACAGCCCCCCTGATGCTGCTGTTGCTCTAGAGCCCCTCAAGGAAACTACATTTGCTGCCGAAGCGGGTAGGTGGAGGGAAGCACTCCTATACTGGCCTCATTCCCCCTTCCAATGACCTGCTGTCCCTCACTCTCCTGCCTGCATGGAGCAGGCCACAGCCTGAGCTCCATATGGGCTGGGAGTAGAGTGCACCCGACCCACTGATGTTCACTTTAGCACGGTCGATTGTGCTACTTGCTGCACCTGCCCAACTCGTTCTCCTCACACTCCACACCCATTCTGGCTGCTGCCAAACAAAATATTTATCAGGATCCAAGAAACCCACCACCACTAGACCCAGGGGAAAAAGATTCTTTATAGTTTAAATACATTGGCCACTGGCCACACGGTAAAGTAGCCCACTTAGGAGTATTACAGAAATCCCTCACATACCTGTGACAGCACTAGCCCCCCACCCAACCAGTGTTAAATTATTTTAATAATGCTGGCCGTTATCTCCAAAGAATCCAAGCTTGACCACCTGGGCTACTAATTGTACTTACTGGCCACTAGGCCATCTGGGGGTGATAAATGGTTTTGCTGTCCCCCACACACCACTTTATAGTCTCTTTTGCTATGTGTTTATTAATGTTATTTATTTCTCCATCTTTCTCTGAATGTTTATCTTCTTCCTGTGCCCCCGACTGTAACTTTTTATCTAACACTCCCTTTTTTACTCTTCTGATGTCCTATACAACATTTCATATTTATCTGCTCTCTGCATACTAACCTATTTTTCTTTTAACAGATCTGAGAGGATGTTGATCCGTCCTCTATCAGATAAGTATTGTTCTACATCTCACTTATCCTGTCCTTTCTATTTAATCCCTAAGAACTACGGATCCTTTGTGACTTCTTTCCTATATTTTATTCTGCAGGTCCAATGTACGTTTTCCCCTTCAAGGCTGCTTGCTCTGGTTCCCTAGTTCCCAGGTAAGAGATTTTCTACATATTATCTACACTTGGGTTTACTATAATGGTGCGGCTCTGCATTTTTAT
The DNA here is from genome assembly GCA_016271365.2 of Neoceratodus forsteri. NCBI lineage: Eukaryota > Metazoa > Chordata > Ceratodontiformes > Ceratodontidae > Neoceratodus > Neoceratodus forsteri. The sequence goes on from CM028134.1 coordinate 216,296,720, forward strand.
TTATTTTTTTAATAACATTTTTGCATTGGAAGTTGACACTGGTGAGCTCTCAGCTCTGTTCCCTCTTCACCCATCCAGCACTCACCTCAACCATATCCAAGAAACCCAAAGTCCCCCATAGATTGTCTCTCCCCTCCCCATGTTGGGGCCTGGAGGTAAGGGTCATTCTCCACCCTCTCAGTGAGCCACTTCCAGAATTGGGTCAGTAGTTTAGTTGGTAGCATGGGATGGATGTAAGCAGCCAGGGTTTCATGAAGTCTGTGTTGTCAATTTTAAGTTTTCTTAGGTCCCCTGCTGTGGTGGTACATAAGCATGCATGCAAGGATGTGCACAACTGCTACCGAATAACTGTCAGTCTCTTTTATGTTGCTTAGGCTTCCTGCACCACCCACAGATCTCCACCTGGGGCAGTCAAGGGCTGAATCAGCATGCCTCCCCACCCTGAGAGAGAGGAGCTGTCTGCTGATGGATGGTCAGTACCCCCCCCCCCCAGCAACCAAGCTAGCTCCCAAACCCAGGTCGGAGGCATGACTGGAGGTAAGGCATACAGAACTTCAGCCCTTCATGCCTTCTGGCCAGTCTTATACTGCAGCAATTTTTTCTTATTGCATGAAAGTTTGCTATCTGTTAAATGGAATGCATGCTATACTTAACTGCTGCCAAAGGGGATTGCATGTGTAGATACAGGTGGTTTTGTGTATGCGCGCGCGTGTGTGTGTGTGTATAGATATAGGTGGTTTTGTGTCAATGTGTAGATGCAGGTGTGTGTGTTTGTGTGTATAGATATATGTGGTTTTGTGCATATGTGTAGATACAGGTTTGTGTGTGTGATACACAGTATACCAGTATTTCTAAATAGCCAATACCTTTCTGACGGTGATGGGAGGGTGCTTTTGTCTATACCTGCCATGGAGGGCTCCTTTGTGTGGGTGTTTGTTTGTACTGTAGGATGTACACACTATAGCATTTATATTGTACTTGAACTGCTGTTTTGGAAGGTGGACAGTACTGTGGGCAATAGCTGGCTGTATGTGTGTATCAGAATCCACAGCATTTTGTCAATAGTCCAGACTCTGTGTGTGTATGGGGGAGGCAGAGAGTGGTGCATGTGATAATGTCAAAATTTGATTGTGTGTGTATATGGGTGGCAAAGTTTTATCACTTTGTTAATATCCAACCATTTGATGGCTGGTACAGGGGGTGTTATGTGCTATGATCAATATATGGATTATTGTGTGTGTTGGGGGGTACTGTACTATAGTCAATATATGGATTCTTGTGTGTCACAATTTATTTTCTTGTTCCTCCCTTGCACCCCCCACCAGTCTCAACATTCACTGCCACTTCTGCCACATGGCTCCCCAGTATCCCTACATCTTGGAGGGTTCAGCTTACCCCTGCTGGGGGGCTGCTCAACTTGGGTGAATAAAGGGGAGTAGTATTCCTGGAGGGGTCTGTCTGCAAGGTGTGCAGGGTTGGGGGAGCAGGAGTGATGCTCTAAGGGGATGTGTGGCATGGGAGGAGCTAGGCAGTCATCTGGCAAGCCATGATGGGCAACGTTTCCATTGTTTGGATCCCATCTCACCAGCATAGACCAAGGCAATGCCCAGGAGGCAGAGCTAGTTGATGTGTGGACACCCATGTCAACAAGGATGGGGACCCTGTGAGAGATCATGCTGTTTCGCTAGTATTGTGCCTCAGAGGGTGCCAACAAGTAAGATTGCCTGGACCATAGTGGGCTCCAGTAGGGTGGGGGTTATGGGATAGGAATTAATTCCTCAGCCACTGCACAGGTCGTTTGATGCTCTGGCAAGATGAGACTGCCAAGAGGGAGGCACCTGTCACAGTGGCAAGAGAGGATGTGAGGATCCTTCATGTGGGAGGCCCCAATGTGGGTAGTGGTGGCAGAAAACCTCAGCAAGTATCAGTGCTTGGGAAATTAATGGAGGCAGTCCTGAAGGAGAGGCTAATGGACTACATGGAGTCAAATGAGCTGCATGGTTTTACCGGGGTGTGTGTGTGTGGGGGGGTTCATATCAAACCCTCATAGAATTCTTTGACTGAGTGACTAAGGAGGAAGATCAGACGAAGGCAATGGATGTGGCCTCTCTGGACATCAGTAATGCCTTTGTCACTGTGACACACAGGCTAATAAAGAAACTTAGCAAGCTAGGGTTGTGGAAAAGATAGTAAGCTGGGTATTAAACTGGTTAAAGGATAGGAGACAGAAGGTGGTGGTAGACAGAAGCCACCCAGGAGATGGCAGAGTGACCAGTGGAATGCCACAGGGATTAGTACTGAGTTCTGTCCTCTTCAATGTCTTCGTAAGTGACATTGATATGGAACCAGAGGTGAAGGAGTGTCTTTTTACAGATGACACAGAAATTTGCAATAGGGTAGATGCCCATAAAGGAGTGGACAGATTGCACTGGGACCTGTGGAAACTAGAGGAGTAGTCTAGAGCGTGGTAGCTGGGTTTCAAAGCTAAAAAGGGCAAAGTAACGCACCAAGGGCAGAGAAACCAAGAAGCTGTATATAAGATGGGTGTTACTTACAGCCAACAATCAATGAAGGACAATAGGGACATCATATTGGACAATCTCAAGGTGGCAGTGCATTGCAACAGGGCAGCTGGTAAAGCTATTGCTATGCTAGGATGCATAGTTATGGTGTTTTCATCCAGGAGAGGGGGGTTATGTGTCCTCTATATCTTTTTCTACATTGAAAAAGTCCCTGATCTGCACCTTCATTATGCCCTTGAGGTACTTGAAAGTTTCAATCATGTCCCCCCGCTGTCTCCTCTCTTCCAGTAAGTACATATTGAGGTCACTTAGTCTCTCCTCATTTATTTTGTGGTGCAAGCCCTGCACCATCTTTGTTACCCTTCTCTGGATAGTCTCCACCTTATCTAGGTCCTTGCACAGGTGTGGCCCCCAGAACTTCACACAGTACTCCAGGTGAGGCCTTACCAATGTTTTATACAATGGCATCACCACCTCCTGCCTCCTGCTAGTGATACCCCTGCCTATGCACCCTAGCATGCCACTGACACTCTCTGCCACCTTTTGTACACTGCTTCGATACCTTAAGGTCATCAGAGACGATAACCTCTGGTCTCTTGCCTCTTTGGTGACAGTCAGCCCCCCCAACCTGTAACTGTTCCCATGGTACCCTCTACCCAGGTGCATTATTTTGCTCTTCTTTGCATTGAACCTCAGTTGCCACATCTCCAACCATCTTTCAAACTTATCCAGGTCCCTCTTCATTTTCTCCACTCCTTCTGCAGTATCCAACCTGTTGCAGATCTTGATGTCATTTGCAAACAAGCAGACCTTTCCTTCCAGCACCTCTGCAATATCACTAATGAAGACATTGAGCAGGACTGGTCCAAGTACTGATCCCCTATGGTACCCCACTGGTCACTCCCCACTCCCTAGATTGTTCCCCATTTACCACCACCGTCTGTCTCCTGTCTGTTAACCAGTTCCTAACCCAGTTCACCACCTTGTCTCCCATGCCCAGACTATCCTTCTTGTTAATCAGCCTTCTATGTGGGATGGTGTTGAAGTCTTTGCTGAAATCTAGGTAGGCGACATCCACTGCCTCTCTCTGATTTAGTTCCCTAGTCACCCAATCAAAAAAAATCTAATAGATTCATTCGACATGACCTTCCTGCTGTAAATCCACATTGCCTCAGATCCTGAGCAAAGCTGGATTCCATATGTGCCACTGTCTTTTCATTCAGCAGTGTCTCCATGATCTTTCCAACTACTGAGATGAGGCTGCCTGCCCTGTAGTTCCCCGCCTCCTCCCTACTGCTGCTTTTGTGCAGTGGCACTATATGTGCCCTCCTCCAGTCCTGTGGAATGACACCCATGTTTAGTGACTCTGTGAACAGGGCTGCCAGAGGCACTGCTAGTTCTCTTCACAGCTTCTGTAATATCCTCGGGGTGGATGCCATCTGGCCCCATGGCCTTATCCACCTTCAGCTTTATGAGTTCTTCCAGATCTCCCTCCACTGTTAATGGACTGGTGTCCACCTCCCCCCACCCATTGCCTCTGCAACCCAACTGTGGTCCTTGACCCTCCCTTTCCTTAGTAAATACTGAGCAGAAGCATTTATTCAGTATTTCTGCCTTGTCCAGATACCCTCCTTGCACTCTCCCTTCTCCCCTTTGAGCCTCACAATCCCCGCCCCCAGTTTTTCTTCTTTCACTGATGTACCTATAAAATGCCTTACCCGCTTTGTTTACAGACTGTGCTAAGCCCTCTTCCATCAGTGCTTTTTCCCTCCTAACAGGCTTCCCTACTCCCCTTAGACATTCAAGGTACACCTCCCTGTCCTTTTCTCTTTGGCTCCCCTTATGTTTCCTGAAACTCAGCCTTTTAACCTTGACTTTATCCCCCACCTCTTTGGAGAATCATAGTGGTTTCCTTCTTCTTTTCCCTTCGGCCATTGTCTTAACACATTGGTTTGTTATATCCACTATGGCTCCTTTCAGTTTCTCCCATTGTTTTTCCACCCCTCTGCTACCTCTGTCTTCCCCAGGACTGCTTGTATACATCTACCCATTTCAGTCAAATCTGCCCTCCTGAAATCTAATACTCTTGCCCTTGTGTTTATTTATTGAAATGTTTCACCAGGAAGGCATGCTGAGTTCTAAGTTGCCCGTCTCCCGGTGTGACCTGGGGGGAGGGGATATATAAGGATGGAGCAGTGTGTGGCTTAAAAATTGAGTCCATGTTGCCATGTTGAACCACACCATGTGGTGGTCACTGGACCACATAGAGGTTTAAAGTGACATGGTCCTTCCCCCCCCCACCATTGCTAGCTGATTTAGACTCTTTTTAATTCAGAGTCAAGAGCTGACAATGTCTGAAACATGGCAATCAACTCTGTATTTAAAATTTCTAAATGAGAAGTCATTTCTCAAAAGTAAATTAACAGAACGATTCCAGTCACTGGGAAAAACAATTAGAGTTCTGCTGAGAAGGCAGTGACTGTACCCAATCTGTGTAGGAACACACAGTGAAACTTAACCAGAATGCTACCTCTATTCAACCTGTATGCTGTAGCACTCAGTACTCTCCTGTCACAGAACTCTGTCTAGTCCTACTTTGAAGGCTTGAACTGTGCAAGCACCCACAAACTTACTGGGCAGACTATTCCCACACGTTATCCAGCCTTTAGGTGGGATTTAAAGATATTTTCAAAAGAACAGGGGCATTACCCAGTGGCCATGGCCAACATTCCTGCCTCTCAGTAACAGAAATTCTAATAAAAAAAGCTGTGTGTGGTATTAGCCTACTTAGGGCTGTCCACACTGCACCACTACAACGCAGTAATGGTGCCACACCGGTACAGACAGGAACCATTACTGTGCGTCCACACTGCTGGTGAACAGACCCAATAACAGTTCCGAACCTGCGCAGCCTGTCCACATTGTGGGTGCCGTGGGACCATTACTGTCTGCACCCTATCCCACAATGCAGTGCGTGCTGCACCCGGGGGACAGCTGGAGCTACACACTCTTGCATCTGCACTACAACCGATAACGTTACGGAGGCAGCATCAGTTTTGTAACAGTTGTTGAAAGCACCTCATAAGTGGTTTCAACAATGGTTATGGAAGTGCCTCCTGCAATGTTACAGGTGTAAACACAAACCGTTGCGGTAACGGTTTGGCCCTTCTAACACTACAGAGGGTGTTTTCGGTGTAGTGTGGACAGGGCCTAAGTGACTGCAATCTGTATATGGCATACAGACCCAGCATTACCAGTATCTAGCACATTGCTTTGTCAAGGACTCTGGTATGCAGTATCTTCCCTTTCCCCTTCCCTTTTCAGGAGGCAGTATAGTGTAGTGGTTAAGGGTTCTAAGCTGCAAACCTGGAGACCTGAGTTTGAATCCTATCAGCCCCCACTTGCATACTGTGTGACCCTGAGCAAGTAACTTAACTTCCTTGTGCTCCCAGGTCGCACTTGGAGACAAGCTGTCGCTTACTGTGCCTTTCCTGGTTAAACAAGTTCCCCTTTCCATACAGTGGGTATGAAAGGCACCATATAAATCCAGATTCCTTTCCTTCTCTTTGTAAAGCCCTTTGGATACAGCTTGCAGAAAGGCATTGTATAAACCCAGATTTATTTCCTTTTTCTTCGTAAAGCATGTTGGAATACAGTGTGCATGAAAGCTATTATATAAACCCAAACTCCTTTCATTCCCTTTGTAAAGAATATTGGAATATAGTGTATATGCAGAGTGCTGTATAAACTCAAATTCATTTCCTTCACATTGTAAGGCATTTTGGGATAGTGTGTATGAAAGGCACTATATTAACCCACATTCCTTCCTTCACTTTCTGAGTTACTCTGGGATACCGTGTGCATGAAAGGCACTATATAAACCCCAAATCCTTTCCTTTTTTTTTTTTGAAAAGCACTGTGAGACACAGTGTGTATGAAAAATAAAATATAAAGACAAATTCTACTCCATTGCAATTAGCATTAGCTGTTCAGTAGTACACTGATATATTGTCTGTAGAGAGTTGTATAGCTTCCCTCTGGAGACAAGGCCCCCTAGAGTACAACTAGTCATCTCTGCGGACAGTAGAGCCAGAATATTTTTGTCATCTTGCTTTTCAGACAGTTCACAGCAAAGTTTGTCCTGGCTCCATCACACAGTTTCTGACCAGATATACATCTCCACATCACCATAATAATGACTGCAGACCTTGTAAAGGAGTGATGCATTGTTGATCAGTTGAAATGTCCCAAATCATTTTAAGTATTTCAGTACTCGGCAGCTTTCAGAAACAGACTCAGTGTGGTTTGCTGGCACCTGGCTGATTTTGTATTGCTTTGAGATACAATGGAGGCATAGGTATTCAAGACGAGCGGACCTTTTCTTGATCTTATCAAAACTGATTCCAGTCTAAGACCATGTTTTTGAATCCCCTCTTCACACTTTGGAATTACGTACATCTGCAACATTAATTAAATACTAATTCCACATTTGCATTTCACATTTTTTTTTACCAATAATTAGCAGAGATGGGGACGCTGGTTCAGAAAAATTTAGAAACTTCTACAACATGTCTAATTTCCTGTAAAACAATGTCATCAGAACTTTTCCAGTGTCATAACTTTCTGATCATTTTTAAAACATGGATTTGGGAGCGTTATATACTCCCTTAGCTGGTCTCTATCCAGAATAGAGACCGCTAGTGGTGGTGAAAAGAACAAGAGGGAAGGTTGAGGATGTTGACAGGACCCAGAAAGCCAAATCAATATTATGTGGTATAACTTGCAGTGATGTCACATATGGAGTACTAACTAGCCATATGGCACATTACATATACCGCTGCCGCAGTGACAGACAACCAGCAAACACCATCACAGTGACAGAATCGGCTGTTTGCTGTGACGGTCTGCAAGTTTCCCAACACTGTTTTCTCTGGGGAGTTTCCCCCTCCCCAAAACAACTCCAACTCTGATAATCTACAGTGTAGGGGTGCCCCCCCCACAACAAAAATACTTGCTTCCACTGACTGCACAATGCTGGCTGTTGACATTGTGCCATTGTTGTAATGCCAATTGACAGAATTCCTGTTGATGCTGCTTGGTGGAACCGGCACATTAAATTTATAATAACTGGAGGGAATTTTCTCCCATAGGGAAACCCAGTTATAATTCACGGTTATAACCAGCTGGTTACAAGCACAAACACACACCAGGTTTCCCTTGCTCCACGCATGTGCACACTATTGACTTAGCACTACAGGAACTGCTGGTCATTCTGTTTTCTGTAATTGTTGAATCGTGTTTTCAAGGCAAGAAAACACTACTCATCAATTATATAAATCAAAACATGGGGAGGTGTGTAAAATTTAAATTTTACACACACCCTCAGTACTTTTGTAAACCCCTCAAGCTTCACTCTCAGGGTATATGTAACATCCCACATATCAAATGTGTACAATTCTCATTATACACACCTCCCCATGCATTATTCTACATATTATTGCGCCACCCCAAGTTGTGTTTAGCTTTCTTACCCTTCATTCATAATAGCTTAGGGTAGAAATTGATGGTTAAAAGAATGTCTGTACTTTGGACTCAGAGGTTCTGAAAGTCCTGATAAAGCTTGGGCTAATAAGTATTGGAACTTTCCATGGCTCATCAGAACATTTGGGAACCTCATAACCTTTTGTGGTTCTCACATGCCTAGTAATTTGGTGATCTAATTAGTACACCCTCATTTTTTTAAATCCTATCTAAAAAAACTATTCTTCTTCCCTGCCTGACACTCATAATGCTCCTTTTCCTTTTTATGCACTTGCACTTTCCCACCTGCCCTTTCTGACAGCCTCCCCCACCCAGCTATATCATCTGCCTTCTCTGGGAGCTTACCCCTTACCAATGGAAACTATGCCCCCCCTCCCCACCATAGTGGGCTGTCAACATTTCCCCAGCCCCTCCATGACTTCTGTGTAGTGGTAAAGGTGGCTTTAGTCAGTAGGTGGAGGCTACAGATGGCTGGCTTTATTCTGCCATGGCAAGGGTTCTTTACAGTGTTCTACTGACCTCTGGGATGCCAAGGGTGAAGATGGCAAGGCACATGCATGTCAGATATGCTTCTGTGCCATCTCGCAGCATTCCCCTTCTCCAGCCAGGCTCCAGCCTGCACTGCCAGCTGTGCTCACTGGGTGGCAGTAGTGCTGCGGGGTCTGTTAGCCTCCCTCCCTGAAGAAGAAGGAGGAGGAGGAGGAAGAGGAGGGCATCCTCCAGAATGCTCTGTCCTCCTTCCTTACGCCCACCTCCAGTGCCCTCAGGCTTGTTCCTGAACCCAGACTGCTAGCGCTGGGAGCAGTAACCTCGCTGCCGTACTGACAGGCTGCCACAAGTCTTCATCTTACATTTTAGGCAGCTGTGCATTTTAGCTGAATAAATTTGGTACTTGCCTAAATGAAGTCAGCTGCTCACACGGAGGAATCACGACATCACTTGAACAAACATAATCTGTAAAACTTTTCTAGTTAAAATATACCGTTTCTATTAGAATTGCATTAGTAGCTATTATGATGTAATCCTGATGTTTTGTAGCTGGATTTCATTTTGAGAAGATAATTTGTCAGGCAGCCCAGTGGCCCACCAGATGGTAGCACGTTGTGCTTCCGTGTCAGTGACCCAGGATCGCGTGTTGACTCGGAAGCTGGGTCAGGTGGCCAAACAGGCTGGCATAGCACTGCTACATGACAATGCACCCAATCAAACAGAGGTGGCGTTATGGTTTCATAGCCTTAGCAACTCCTTTGGTGGGCTGTTGGGCTTCCCTTCTCCACAGGGGTGTCACTGCTGACATGCATGGGAGACATAACAGGGCATTGCCCAGGATCAGGAAGGTGGGAGCACTTACCATGGAAACATAGAATCTGTCAGCAGAAAAGGACTGCTTGGTCCACCCAGTATGCCCAGATGTTCCCTTCCTACTCTGTTTCTATTTACGATAACCAGTCTCCAGCGATCCTCCCTCGTCCCTGCCTATCTACTTACAGTATATTTCCCTGTGTTTGTCCCATGCATGCTTGAAGCTCACACTATTCACCTCCACCATTTCAGTTGGCAGTTTATTCCAGGCATCCACCACTCTTTCAGTGAAGCAATACTTCCTTGCATCCCTCCTAAATGTCGTTCCCAGCAGCATTGCACGATTATTGGAATGGGAGCAAGCCAGAAAATCTCAGGTCCCTCATGCTGCCTATATGACAGCTGTCTGTACTCTTGGGCCACCACATCACATCATGTGGATGCCCACTAGCTTGAACACTGTAGGGGGGGGGGTGGCCAATAAAGTTGGGAGGCTGCCAACATAACACTCAGAAGTAAGTTGGAGGTGGAAGTACTGGAGTAAAAGCACTATAACAACACAAACAAAAAAACAAACAAAGATCATTTATCATGGTCCCAATTTCTTATCTTTTTGTGTTTTTACCATTTCCCCCCTCCCCATTTTTATATCATGTGGTTTGTAATGTATTTTTCAACTTGATTAAAAACTAATGAAAGAAAATAAAACAAAAGAAACAGTTCATTACTGCAGATCTGAACAAAGTCAGTCTTCCTCATCCGTAGGCCTGCCCTGCTGACACAAGACCACAACACCTTCAATAGATGTCATTTTCAGGTGAGTTTTTCTGTTTGCTTGTACAAGAAACATTATGCTGCAGCTTAAGACAGAAGCGGGTTTTGGAAGTGTGGCAGTGTGGTGGCCAATGCCAGCACTGCAATTGTGGGCTTGGTGGTGTGCACCCAATGTAGGTCCAATGTCCTGATGACACTGGTTCTGCAGAAGTGCCACCAACTGGAAACGATTTGGCCAATGCAATAAGGGGCTGCCTTGTCATTGCAGCATCAGCAATTCCGCTGCAATGAGGGAGCAACCCATCATTGCAGGCTGGTACTTTGCCTGGTGTAACATTTTTGTGAACATGGCGGTGGCACTATGCTGCCACCTCAGAGTCCCATGTAAGCCAGAGATGTCCAATCCCTCTGTTGGCATGCCAGTGACCCAATTCATTTGCCAACAGGGAGCCCACTCCCCCTCAGCATAATGTCCCCCCATTTGTTGTGTGCAGAGGTGGTGCCCAATCCTCTCGGCATCATGTCCCCCCCAAACAGGCTTGATTTGCCAATGGAGGGACCCAATCCCCGTCAGCATATGTCCCCCCTTCCCCAAAACGCAGGCAGCACACTGGGAACCCACCCCAGTGTGCACAAATGAAGCCAGAAAAAAAAAACCTTCCCATGACATCCTTTTTATTATTTTTGTCCATGAAATAAAGAAAATGGTCCCTTGCAGTCTGTCATGCCCCCTCTCCCAACCCGCACCCAACCACTATGCACCCCAGCTCCCCATACCCCCCTCACCCCATAGTTACCTCTGGACCCTGGTGTGACAATCTTCGGTGGACTGAGAACACGTCTGCAGCCTTCAAAGTTGACCATGAACTGAAGAAATGCTGGTAAGCTGTATAATGGCATAAATAGGGTTTTTTCAACTTATGTGAATATCGTGGCCATTTTTTTTGTCTTTTGCCACCAAATTTTCAACATGGGGTTATTGGGACCCCTCTTCATGAATACAGTTACTGTCATGGCGTCATTCAGTCCCGAAATATGATTTCATGTCACTGCATGGAATCACCTTTTGGGACCAATTAATGAAACAACAGTGCCACTGTTCATGAGGTGGGCTCTCAAAAAGAGTATGTTGCAAATTTGGTGAAAAACATCCAGAAAATGACTGTTTCATGAGTGTGCATTGCACAGTTTCCATGCTCCCTCTTAATTTTATGAATTTGTAATGTTTTCACTCCAGAATCTCAACTTTAGCAATTTTTCAGACCTCCTTATGAACAGTATACCTGCCATTTTCCATCTCCTGGCCGAAATCTGTTTTTGCACTTTCGGCGCAGAATAGCGGGGTCGCTGTGGGAAATCAGTGTTTGGGACACATTATGAAAATCACAGTTCATGAGCAGAGGTCCTAGAATGCCTATGTTGAAAATTTGGTGATGAAAGTCCATAAAATAACTGTGTTACAAGCGTGTGTTGCCCAGTTTCCACACACCTACGTAACTTTGCAAATTTGAAATATTTTCACTATAGATTTTCAATGTAGCCATCTCTTCACACCTCCCTGTGAGTGGTACAGCTGTCATTCTTCACATCCTGCCCGATCTGTGTTTTCGTACATCTGGCACAGAATGGCACAGTCACTGTGGTACCTCAAAGTTTGGGACACATTAACAAAATCACAATGCCACTGTTCATGAGGAGAGGTCCCAAATGCTTTCATAAGGTGTGGATCACAAAAAGGCCATGTTGAAAATTTGTACTATAAATACCAACAAACGCCCGGGGTGTTACAGTTTCTAACCATAACATCCCACCCTGTACAGACTGACAGGCATCAGGGGTATGACTTTGGATTGCCGACTGTAATGCTCATGCCATTCCACCCCAACCCCCAACCCTGCAGCCAGTGACAGGCATCGAGATGTGCCTTGGACTCTTCAGCCCCAGAGTTCACCGCATTACCCTATACTGCACCCATTTCAGCGTATGTCCTTATGGAATGCAGTGACTGCAAAGCTGAACACCCCAAGGCACACTTCAACACTTGGTGTCTACAGGATAGGGTGAGGTGAAATGGCATGAACGTTATGGGCGATGACCCAAAAACATGCCCCAATGCTTGTCCCTCTCTGCAGGGTGGAGGTGAGGTTGGCATGAAGTTCAACACTTCACTGCCATTCCTATTCTGCATCTGTCTAACTCATGCATTTCCAATGCTAATACCAGCAAGCAAACATTCAGCATTGACAAATGCTTGTTGACTACAGAGACATTGTTTACAGTGCTGTCCACTTTAACTAGACTGGATCCTATCTTTCACTCCTTCTGTTAATTTACCCTTGACAAATTCCTGCACACTCATTACTGTTCACTGTATACCTTCCTCTCTCTCCTCTCTCTTGATTCCAGATGCCCTAACCACTGTGCCTCTTTTATCTCAAACTTTTGGTTTAGCTCCTTCCCCTCACATCTTGCTTCTCTTCTCTCTTTTGCCTCCTTCTACCTCTTACTCCTTTCAAAATGCTTGCTTTCACTCTCTTGCCTTCCCACCAATTAAATTTACTGCTGGCCTAGCTGCCTTCTTGTTCCAATTCCCTAAACTATTGAGCTGTCCCTACCTTCAATTTGGTCTGCCCCTTCCTATACTGTTCTTAAATTTCTCCTTCTTGATTTCTCAATTCACTCCTGTAGTTTATTTTGATATTGGAGTGGACTCCTCACACCTGCTTTCCAGTCCACACTGTCTCTAGTATTGCCCCTGTCCCACCAGTTCACCAGTTACTATTCTCGGCTCATCATTTTTTTTTCTCACTGTTTATTTTTTCTTTTACCAATTCTACATTTTTCTGTACAGTTTGGTACCTACTGTATGGAGTGTTATTCTTAAATGTTCTAGTAATTGTATATTTTGTTTACCAATTTTCATATTGTGTAATTTCTGTACATTATAATTTGCATCTGTGCTGTTATCCCCCCCCCAACCAGGGCACATCTGGAAATGAGTTGATACTAGCTCAGTATGACATTCTAGCAAAACTGTTGAAATCAATCACTCAACCAATCAACAAAATGTTTTTATAATTCAGCTGGAAAACATCTCTGGTTCTGTCACAGTGTGATGAGAAAGTGAGTTGCAACTCTTAGGCAACACTTTTTGCAAAGTTATGTGTTGGATCCTGGAAAACAAATGCAAGACATAAAGAAATGCTAAAGCAACTAATAAAGGGGATAGTTAAATGCAAGTCGTACTGTATTTCTTTAATATTAAAACAGCAGTAACTGTTAGCAAAAAAGAATCAGTCATTTTTTTTGCAAACAAATGTTTTCTCATATATTTTTAAAATATTTTTTTATAGCTAATTTTATAATTAATGATTCAAGTCATTGAAGATGGCCACCACTCACAACTGTAAAACTCTTTCATTGAGGTTACCTGTTAAATTCATTGTACTAGAGGGATATATTTGAATTGTCTCGCCACTTGCTCCTGATGGTAAGCAGCACAGCACTGTACCAAGATATTACATTTTTTCATGGTCAGCACAGCATGGGAGTTGTAACTTAAAAAAAAAAATTCAACATTTTGAAACAGAATTGAATTTACGGTTCAACAGAATGAGATTACTAGGTGCAAACCTGTATCCAGGGTCATCTAGCATGTCAAAGGGCCAAATGATATATTAACAAAGAGTAAATTTACAGACTGAACGACAATAAAAAAAACAATAAACTGGTCAACAGTTTCAAGTGCAGTTGCATTTATAAGGAATCCGTTCCAAGACTGCTTCTCTGAAGCTGGCACAGGTAGGCAGTTGTTATATACAAGAGAGTAGAGGATTCCATAAAGATGCAGCCATATACTCAATGGTCATTTTACCATACCTCAACTACATTCTAGGTAATTTCAGACCCCTGCCAGATATGTGTCATGGAGAATATTGGGAGTTGTAATTCATGAACTGATCCAATAGTTATTTTGGGGCTAGGTTATTCATACACTTAAATAACAAGCATTTGTCAATGCCAGATGTTAGCTTGCTGGCACTGACATTGGTAGTGCAGGAGTTAGAGAGATGCACAATAGGATTGGCAGTGAAGTAGTGAACTGATGCCGACCCCAGCCCCACCATCCAGAGTGATGACAGGCATTGGGGTGTGCCTTTGGGTCATGGCCATACTTCTATTCATTTCTCCTCACCCTACCCCACAGAGACTGACAAGTGCTGTGATGTGCCGTGGGGTCTTCAGGCCTTATGCTCACCCCATTCCATAAGGAACTATACTGACATGGGTGCAGTGTAGGAGAATGGGGTGAATGCCGGAGCCAAAGAGTCCAAGCAACACCTCGATGCCTGTCACTGGCTGCAGGGTGGGGGGTTCAATGGCGTGAGCATTACAATTGACAATGACAAGTCACACCTCTGATGCCTGTCAGTCTGTACAGGGTGGGGCATTACAGTTGGAAACTGTAATGTGTTGGTATTTTCACTCCAAATTTTCCACATGGGCCGTTTGTGACCCCACCTCATGAACAGTGGCACTATGAGTTTGTTTGTCGAAAGGTGATTTTGTACAGCTACCGTGCATTTTGGCACCACAGGTGTGAAAACACATTTCGGACAGGATGTGAAAAATGACAGCTGCACTGTTCATGAGGAGATGTAAAAAAATGGCATTGTTGAAAATCAGGCAGAGCTGAATCAGGTGTGGAGTCAGTGCTTTGGCTTCTCAGAAGGAACTAGAAGGGGGGACAGGATCAGATCTACAGTACAGTAGCTTCTTGTTTTACATTGCTTTTCATGGATTCTACTTGGTAGAATGTTTATTTTCTTTCTTACTACTAAGGGGCTAGCAGCGTATTGTTTGGGGCTGTTGGAATTTTGAAACCTGGGCTCATTCGTTTGGTTTACGGTGTGGCAGACTGCATTTGTAGAGGCCTATTTCTTCTCTTTTAAACATAATCTGTTTCTTTGAATTGGAGACCTATATCTTCTAATTCCAAACCTATTTTGATGTATTGTTGGTGAAGCTGTTTGAATTGGTGTCCTGTTTCTTTGGGTAGCAAACCTATGTTGGGGGCTTTGAGTAGAATTGATTCATTGTTGCTGGCTTCACTAGCTGCAAAGTTTTGAGTGGGGGAAGGGTGCTAATTGTCTGACTAGAGGCCTCAGCTACCTGATCGTCTCCGGAAGACTTGGGCTGGTCCCACCCACCCAAACCCCTCACCCCACCACCCCTGGTCGATTATTCCCTTTATACTAGGGTTCTGACATCACTTCCTCAAACAGGCAAAGGATTTGCACTCTGTCATAACAGAAGCAGACATCCAGGAAAGGAACTGCAGCAAGTGAAGAGGTGACAGCTCTCTCAGTGGAAGGGAAGTAAATGCAAATCTAGACGCTTTCATTATTACTTCTTCACATTGTTATTGCATTGGGTAAATGAGTAGTAGGAGTTGAAGAAGGTTGTGCAATGGCTACTTAAAGTATTTTTGAGTGTGGATAGGAATATAAAAAGCAGTTGCTCAACATATCTAAACATGTGCAACAATGGAGGTAAGGGAAATAAAGAATGTTTTGCACTGACAGAGGGGGGAGAGTGGGGACTTGGGGGAGTGTTTGATATCCTGCATCTGGAAGGGTGGGGGGTCGCTGGTGGGCAATGACAGCAATGGGTAGGGTGGTAGGCTGCAACAACTGCAGTGCACCAATCATTCTAAACATTGCCTGGAGAGTGGGAGGATGTTTAGTGTGCAACCACATAGAAAAACTTAGAAAGGAGATTGAGGGTCTGCAGGATGAACTAAGACAGGCAAGGCAGATTGGGGTGGGTTTAGCCCAATACTGGAGGGAGGAAGAAGGAGCGAGGGAGGGCAATTTAAGCCAACAGTGGTGAGGAGAGGGCTAGAAGAAGGGAAGCAGAGACAAAGGGGCCCAGGCCAGGAAGAACGATTGCCGGGGAAACCAGGTCAGGAGACAAAAGTCAAATGGAAGGAGGCAATAGGGACTTGTGAGGGGAGGTGAAGAAGTGGCAAAAGTCGTGGAGTGGAAAGGAGAGAACAGGTTACTATGCAGAGAGAGGGAGCAGGCATTTGTGAAGGATCTTCAGAAAATAGTTTTGCACTGCTAGAGAGGAAGAAGGTGGAGGAGGGAAGTGATGAAATTAGAGGAGTAATTGATAAATGCCTGGACCAAACTGGGCGGGGGAAGTTCTGCTGGGAGAACTGCAACAGGGGTAAAGAGCATAATAATGTGCAGGAGGAAGAGAGGAGCTGGAAATGAGGGAGGGAGATGAAAGGAAGCAAGCAGGGAGTAAGAGGGGTGGAATCTTAGTGCTGGGGGACTCAATACTAAGAGGAGTTAGGTGGGGTAGCAAGGCGGAGAGGCATAGTCGAATTTGGGTGGAGGCCATGCCAGGAATGACAGTGGAAAGGGTGGGACAGTCTGTTCTGAAATATACTAGAAGGGGTAGGGACAAGCCTTATTTAATTATACATCTTGGGACAAATGACCTGACTGACAAGACAGTGGATATAGTCCAGAGGAGGTTTGAGGAACTAGCACAATTATGTGAGGGGGCAGGAAGATCAGTAACTTTTCGAGAATACTCCGGTGCAAAGGCAAGCACAACAAGAAAGCTGAGAATAGAGGAATTTAACAGATGGCTAAGAACCTGGTGTTGTGCTAAAGGGTATGGGCTGTTGAGGGGGGGGGAGGGACCTGGGAGGACAGTAGTCTCTATGCAAAGGACAGACTACACTTGAGTGAGGAGGGAAAGAAAGTGTTGAAACAGAGGATGGAAGAATATATAGAGGAAGTTGGGAGTTTAAACTAGGAGTGAGGAGTGGCAGTTGGGGAAGAGATATGCAGAGACCACAGGTTGGGAAATCATATGAGCTAACCCCCCATAACAGTGACAAAGGACAAATGGCAAGTACTATTGGTGATGCTAGGAAAGGAGGGCAGGATGGGAGGAGGGGGAAAGGGTGGAAGGTGGTTACCCTTAATGCTAGGAGCCTTGGGAGGAAAACTGCAGAGTTGCAGGTTCTCATAGCAGAGGAGAGGTGGACATTGCAGCCATCACGAGCATGGGCGCAGCCAATAAATGACTGGGACCTGTCTGTACCAGGGTACAGGTTATTTCATAGGGACAGGGTGACTGGGAAAGGAGGGGGGGTGGCACTATATGTGAAGGAAGGACTGAAGTGTGTAAGGGAAGAAGGGGAGGAGGGTAGTACAGAGTCACTTTGGGTGCAAATCCAGGATTCCAAGAATAGGATTCTTAGAATGGGAGTGGTGTACAGGCTGCCATCTCAGACAGAGGAGGTAGACAGGAAACTAGTGGGACAGATCAGGAGGACCTGTGAGAAGGGTAGTGTGGTGATTGTGGGGGACTTCAACATGCCAGGAGTGGACTGGAGCACCCCAACAACCAGGAACAGAAGGGAGCAGGTACTGCTGGATGCCTTCCAGGACAGCTTCCTGCTGCAAATGGTCAGTGAACCAACCAGGTTAGGAATACCCTTGACCTTGTGCTGGCAAATGGGGACTTTGAGAGAACTTACAGTGGAGGAACCATTGTCGAGGAGTGACCACCACTCAGTATGGCTCACATTGGATATGGGCAAGGAAGGAGTGGAATCTGGCACAAGAGTGCTGGACTTCAGGAGGGCGACACGCAGTAGGAGGATGGAAGTAAAGGGGCCTGGCCAGGAATTCAATCTAGTATGGATACTAACCAGAGATGGGAGCTCATAAAGCTGGGGATAGTGGAGGCAACCAAAACCTGCTGCAAAGCCCAGAACAAGAAGGCTAGGGCTAAGAAACCGAGCTGGTTGAGCAAGGAGTCATGGAAAGGTAAGGAGGAAAAGAGCTGCCTTTAGGAAGTACAAGAAAACAGGGAGGGGAGGGACAGAGAGGATACTTGACAGAATCGAAGGAGGTGACAAGGGCAGTAGGGGAGCAAAGCATCTCACGGAACTCAGGCTGGCACAAGGCATTAAGAAGGGGAGAAGGACTTCTTTAAGTACATCAGGAGAAAAGGGAGCTGTAAGGACCACATAGTAAGGATTAGGAAGGAGGGGTTGGTGGAAGCAAGATGCGATAAGGCGGAAGCACTAAATGAGTACTTCTGCTCAGTATTTACTAAAGAGAAGAGGGGTGACACCCAAGATGGGAGAAATGCCAGACGCAGGAAGTGGTGACAGATGGGAATCATGGAGGCAGAGTTCGAGAGGGTTTGAAGGCACTGAGGGTGGACAAGGTGCCAGGCCCAGATGGCATCCACCCCAGGGTACTGAAGGAGCTGGCAGAGGCCCTTGCAGGACCTTTGGCAGACCCATTTAATGCCTCACTACATCTGGGGTGTAACCTCAGGACTGGAGGGTGGCTCATGTGTGCCCCTCCACAAGAGTGGACCCCAAGGATGAACCGGAAAACTACAGACCAGTGAGCCTCACATCCATCATGGGTAAGCTAATGGAGACTATCCTGAAGGAGAGGCTGGTGGCCCTCCTAGAGGCCAAAGGACTACAGGACAGTAGACAGCATGGCTTCATACATGGCCGATCCTGCCAAACCAACCTGGTCGAGTTCTATGACTGGATAACTAGGCAACTGGACAGGGGACATGCAGTGGATGTCCTGTATCTGGACTTCAGTAAGGCATTCGACTCAGTGCCACATGGAAGGCTGGGAAGGAAGTTAGCAGGCACAGGGGCAGGTGCAATGCTGGTGAGATGGGTAGGAAACTGGCTGCAGGGACGGCAACAGAGGGTGGTGGTGGGTGGGGAGCTCTCACACCCAAGGGCAGTGATGAGCAGTGTCCCACAGGGCTCGGTGTTGGGACCAGTGTTGTTTGGGATATTCATTGCAGACATATCATGGGACATCAAGAGCAAGATCTGTCTGTTTGCTGATGATACCAAGGTTGTCACGGTGGTGGATGACCTAGAGGGATGGCAGGGGTTGCAGGATGATCTGGCAAAGTTTGAAACCTGGTCAGACACCTGGCAACTGGGCTTTAATGCCAAAAAGTGCAAGGTGATGCATTTTGGGATGAAGAACCCAAGGAGGACTTACCAGCTAGGGGGAGTGCAGCTAGCCCAGACAGAGGAGGAGAAGGATCTGGGTGTGCCCATCACAGGGTCAATGAACAACTCGGCACAGTGTAGGAAGGCAGCTGCAAAGGCCAACAAAATGCTGGGTTGTATTGCAATGGGTATATCCTCGAGGAGGGAGGAGGTGATTCTGCCACTGTATAGGTCATTAGTTAGACCACACCTGGAGTACTGCGTGCAGTACTGGCGTCCGTATCTGAAGAGGGACATTAAGTTACTGGAGGGAGTGCAGCACAGGCGACAAAGATGATCAAGGGTCTGGGGGACTTATCATATGAGAGGTGGTTGGAAGGAGCTGAACATGTACTCACTGGAGGAGAGGAGAGACAGGGGACATGATTAGAAACCTTTAAATACATGAAAGGAATAAACAAGACAGGTACAGAGGGCTGTTCAAAGTAAGGAGGGAGGGCCACCAGTGGCCATGATATGAGACTGGAGCGAGGAAGGTTCAGGAGGGAGATGAGGAGACACTTTTTACAGAGAGGTGGTGGCTGGGTGGAATCGTTACCTGCAGAAGTGGTATGCAGTAGAACAGTGGACTGCTTCAAATGAGGATGGGACAGGACAAGGGGGAGGGTTAATGAAGGGGAAGGGTGGAAGGGAGGGGCAGCTGCAGAATAAGGGGTGCTAGCTGCACATTCGAGCAGACTTGATAGACCTCTAGGCCTTTATCTGCTGGCAAATTTCGTATGTTTGTATGTTCGTATCATGAGCATGCATAGAAACTGTGCAATGTATGCCCATAATGCAATTATTTTGGGGATTTGTTTAACCAAATTTTCAACATAGGCATTTTGGGAACTCTGGTCATGAACAGTGTCACTGTGATTTTGTTAATATGTCCTGAACATTGATTTCGCACAGCGACCGCACCTTTGTGTGCCACTTGCCTAAAAACACATTTCAGGCAGGATGTGAAAAATGACCACTGTACTGTTCATTAATTGGTGTGAAAAGGGGCAATGTTGAAAATCTGGGGTGAAAATATAAAAAAATGTCAAAGTTACAAGCGTGGGTTGAAACTGCCCAATGCACACTCGTAACATGGTAATTGTTTGGAATTCTTCCACCAAATTTGCAAGATAGGGATTTTGGGATCCCATCTCATGAACAGTGGCATTGTCATTTCATTAATCAGTCCTGAAAGGTGATTTTGCCCAGCGACTGTGAAATGACCTTTTGGGGCCAAGTAACGAGATGACTGTGCATGTGTTTCATGAGGTGGGATCCCAAGCACCCCATGTTGAAAATTTGAGGCAAAATTCCACAAAATGGCCGAGATATCCACCTAAGTTGAAAAAGAAAACATTTATGCCATTATACCACTTACCAGATTTTTTTCAGTTTGAGGTTGGCTTTGAAGAGTCCAGATGTGTTCCCGGTCCACTTAAGATCATTGCGCTGGGCTCCGGAGGTAAGTATGGGGTGAGGAGGAGTATGGGGAGGTGGGGTGCGCAGAGGGGACCCCACGGTGGGGACCGTTTTCTTTCTTTAAGATAATTAAAAAAAAACATAGACAGTTTTCTTTTTCTACAGGTGTATGAAAAATTGTTGTGCACACTGGGGAGGGCTCCTAGTGTGCCACATGACTTTGGGGGGGGGTGATGTTGGCACAGAATTGGGGCAGGGGCCGGAACATGCCGGCAATGGTTGGCTTTGATTACAGGGAGGCACACTGAAGTGGGCTCCCAGTGTGCCACACAATCTTGGGGAGGTTATTTAGCATGCTGACAGGGGGATTCGGCACCCCTTAAGTCGGCTTTGTAGGCATTGTACGGTAAGCAGTGGCGGCAGCATCAGGAGGTGCGTTGTTGTGCCGCTGCATGACAAGCTTGTCTCTTATTGCAGCGGCACTTTCTTTACAAGTTTTGATCACTTTACATATTTCTTGTGTGAGTGCCTGCACGCTGGCTTATTGGGGAATGAGGGATGCACCTACTAAAGTGTGCCCTGCATTCACCCACACTGACACACCTCCAAAATCTGCTACTGCTGCAAGATGTTGGCTTGCACACAGGAGCAAGCCAACATAAACAAGCATTTGTCAATGCCGAACGTTTGCTTGCTGATATTAGCATTGGACGTGCAGGAGTTACACAGATGCAGAATAGGAATGGCAGTGAAGTACTGAACTCACGTAAACCCCACCTCCACCCTGCAGAGATGGACAGGCATTGGGGTGTGCCTTTGGGTCATTGCCCATAATACTTACAGCATTTCACCTCTTCTCAGGAAGAGTGGCAGTGTGATTTTGCCAATATGTCCCGAACATTGAGTTCCAACAGCGACAGTGCCATTCTGTGCCACATGTACAAAAACACAAATCAGGCAGGATGTGAAGAATGACAGCTGTACCATCTATAGGGAGGTATGAAGAGATGACAATGTTGAAAATCTGTATGGGGAATATTAAAAATGCTAGCACCTCTGAGCATATGTGGAAACTGTGCAATGCATGCACATAACAGTTATTTGATGGACTTTCACCACCAAATTTTCAGCATAGGCATTTTAGGACCTCTGCTAATAAACAGTGTCACTGTGATTTTTGTAATGTGTCCCGAACACTGATTTCCCATAGTGACTGCGCTATTCTGCCCCAGAAGTGTGAAAATACATTTCAGCCAGGATGTGAAAAATGACTGCGGTACTGTTCATAAGGAGGCCCAGAAAAATGGCAATGTTGAAAATCTGGAGTAAAACTATTGCAAATGTGTGAAGTTACGAACGTGCGTCATAACACAGTCATTTTATGGGCTTTCGTCACCAAATTTTCAACATAGGCATTTTAGGACCTCTGCTAATAAACAGTGTCACTATGATTTTCTTACTGTCTCCCGAACAGTGATTTCCCACAGCGACCATGCTATTCTGCACCAGAAGTGTGAAAACACATTTCTGCCAGAATGTGACAAGTGACAGCTGTACTGTTCATAAGGAGGTGTGGAAAAATGACAATGTTGAAAATCTGGAGTGAGAATATTGCAAATTTGCGACGTTATGAGCGTGCGTAGCAACTGCGCAACACACGCTCGGAAAACAGTAATTTTTTTGATTTTTCCCACCAAATTTGCAACATAGACTTTTTGAGAGCCCACCTCATGAACACTGGCAGTGTCATTTCGTTAATCAGTCCTGAAAGGTGATTCCACGCAGTGAACGTGAAATTACCTTTTGGGACCGAATAACGCTATGATAGTGGCTGAATTCATGAGAAGGGGTTCCAAAAACCCCATGTTGAAAAACTAGTACCAAAATTCCAAAAAAATGCCTGAGATATGCATCAAAGTTGAAAAAACCCTATTTATGCCATTATACAGCTTACCGGCATTTCCTCAGTTTGCGGTCGGCTTTGAAGAGTGCAGACATGTTCCTGGTCCATCGAAGATTGTTTTGTCAGACACCGGAGATAAGTATGGAGTGAGAGGGGTGTGGGGAGGCAGGGTGCGCGTGGGTGGGCACGGGTTGTAGGTGGGGGCAGGGAGACCACGAGGTACCGTTTATTTTTACAGGTTAAAACAAAAGAAAAACATCACAGAATTTTTTTTGTTTACAGGGCATTCTGGCATACTGGGGTGGGCTCCCAGCACATGCCAAACAAGTATTTGGATTTGGGGTGTGGCTGTAGCGATGAGGGATTGGGACCCCTGTCGGGCACAAAAAGGGGGGGTGCATAGAGCCAAGAGCCAAGGAGATTGACACCCCTTGGCACACACCCCAATTTTGTTGGTGGGAACATTATGACGATGGGGAGTGGGCCCCTGTTGGTAAATCAAACTGGGAGGGGCTATTATGCCGACATGGGGAGGGCCCCTGTCAGCAACCTGAACTGCAGGGACTGAAGCCGACGGGATTGGGACCTCGCTGGCAAACAAACGCTGTTGTGGTGGGGGGGCACATGCTGCCCCGGGGGATTGGGCACCCTCTTGGCACTGGGGTTTCAGTAATTTTGTTTATGAACACGCCGGCAAGCCGCTGCCATGTTCATAAACAATATTACAGTACCAAGGTTCCGCCCAGCAATGACGGGTCCCTCCCTCATTGCAGCGGAATGACTAACACTGCAATGATGAGGCAGCCTCTGATTTCTACGGTGAAAACATTTGTACTTGGTGGCACTTTTGGAGACCAGTGTCATCGGCACACTGTGCCTCCATTGATCCACCAGTGCCAAGCCCCCAAATGCAATGTCTCCCTTGGCTGCCACAGTGCCGTGCCTCCACAACCCGCTTCTCTCCTAAGCTGTTGCATAATGTTTCTTGCGCATGCGTGCAAGCAGATATAAAACGGGTACTGGGAACTCTCTCCTGACTGTTAAAGAAGTCCAATTTTACCTAGTAAGAGGCAGTGGTGGTCTCATTTAGAAGGCTGGTAACACCCAGCATGAATCTGGCAACTCTGTGACATACTTTGTCAAGTTTCTGGAGATCTGCTCATTTGCATAATCATAAATTAAATATACAATAATGGATGGGGAAATGTGCTTAATGAGAAATTAATGGTTGTCCGAGGTGTGGGATGCTACATAAACCCCGAGGGCGAAGCCCAAGGGGTTTATTAAGGCACCTCACACCAAGGGCAACTATTAATTTCGAATTTAACACACTTCCCCATCGCTTATTAAATATAATTGCTGGTCAGCAATTTTTTGTTTTACATTTTTCATTTATTTTGCGTTTGCGATCTTACCGCAGTTGTCTTCCCATTGCCACTTCCTGTTCTGTAAGGGCGCCAAATGGCAGGATCATCCAGATAGCGAGGCGCCGAATGGCAGGATCATCCAGATAGTGAGTGAGACTGATGTGCTGCCATTTCTAAATGGTAGCATCAACAAGATACATTCCTTTATTTTTTAAAAAAGCGACGAGAACCCTTGCTCTGGCAGCTCCTCGCTAAGCAGTGAGGAGCCGCCATGTTACAGACTGAGAAGCCGCCCCAGACACACAGAGCCAATCAGGGAGCGGGTTTTAGTGACTGACTCAACACGTGTTCCCCATTATAACTCGCGAGTTATAACAGGAAATTATAACTTGATCAGGCAATGTAAAAAATTGCTGACCAGTTATTATGTAGCCATACTCTGTCTGTGGAAGAACGATGACTGAAACAGTTTTCCTTTTAATTGCCATATCTAAGCAATGTTTGTGCCTATTTAAAGCTTTGATTTTCTGGGAGTCTTTAGTGCACAGTTTTACTTGTTTGATCAGTGGATTTCAGTTCTTGATCAACCCAAACTCTCACAAATTTGTAAATGGATACTTGTTCAATTTGTGACCCATCAATTGCCTTAATATCACATTGTTCATCAACAGATAATTTTAATTATTTGGCAGTTGGCCTAAACAGCATTAATTTTGTCTTTTTTGCATTTATTATTAATTTGGTTTGAATTAACCACTTTTGAAGGCTTATGCAATCCAGTTGGAGCCTAGAATACACTTCCTTTGGATCACTATCCATGCTTAAAATTACGGTGTCATCTGCATGCACTGTCAGGGTCGCATGGACAACTGATTCTAGCAGACTGTCAATGAAAGGAACGAACAACAAGGGACATAGAATGAATCCCTGTGGTACACCCCTCTGTACTTTCATACTTTTTGTGTGATCTAATTTCACACCAACCAACTGAGTGTGGCTTTCTAGATAGGAACTAAACCATAGTAGGGTGTCAGTACTCACTCCTATACCCACCAGTTGTTGTAACAATGACAAATGATTGACTGTATCAATTGCCTTGTTTAAATCCTGTGCTGTAGTTCAGGAATGAAATAAAAATGAAAAGAATAATGGGTATATTGATGTTTTTGCTGTAAAAACATTATTGCTGAGAAAACTACTTGGTGACTAGCAAATGCTGCTGCTTTAATGAAAGCATGAAATTTAGTTTTATGGGGCTCATAATATACAAAATATGAGACTGTTTGTGCTGATGGCTAGAACACTTGATTACCTTAAGAGTGCTCAGAAGTCCATGAATTTTTCGTGCCTGTCATATTATTACAGTTTATTGATTAACTACGCCAATCTAAACTTTTGAATCTTTTACTGCAGATCCCAACGTACCACTATATTTCATAAACCAGGGGGCAGTTCTAATTTCCCACTCCTCAAAGTTTGGTTGGCTCAGCTTTACTATACCAGGTTACTTTCCCTTCACACTCCATGGTGAATCATCTCATTGTAAGGCACTGCAACATTTGTACCGCAGAGGCCAGTTCAGACTTGTTTATATGGTGCAAATGTGGCAGTGTAAACACTTACCTGACAGTGTTACATCTATGTCGAATCCACTCCTAGGGCCTGAGCAGAGTTGGGGACACATAGCAGAGTGAGAGATGTAAGCTGCCGTGTGAATTGGCAGCACCACTTACAACACACTTGTGTCCCATGATCCCCTGCTTTGCTTTCATGATTCCTGCACTATAAACAGGAAGTGGATTAGATCAACATTTCTCAAACGTTGTCATAGTGAGCCTCCCTTAAGCCATGGAAAAGATTGTGAGCCTCCCCCAAAATACTGAAATATTTTTGGGCCTCCCCACAGAAAAATAGCTTGCTTTTCACAGTACATCAGGAATAAATTGAAACCTCTTTGCATACCTGGCTCTCATGCTATTAAGCTTATTATAACCCTCCCCCCCAACAGGACAACCTACTTGCTCCAATATTTTGATTCTTGAACCATTGTTACCCCTTACTGCCATACCTTCATGGGTCAGACTGCTTTTCTGTTTCCCCTCTATCTGGAATAACATTCCTGCCGACCTCTGCCTCTCCCCCTGCTCTTAAGCAACTTCTCGGGGATCATTTTGTCTCTCCTGCTTTTTATTCCTAGTAGCTGTATGGTTAACTCTTGTGTTTAAACAGTTCTGCTGCCAGTTTAATTGAGCAATTGTTCCTTGCATTGTTAGTTTATTGTTCTTCATTTGTTTGCACTTTATTCATTTTGTATTGCTTGAGTATTTTGCAGTTACATTTTGAATTGTATTTTCTTACTACCCTTCCCTAGGTACACCTGAAATAAGCCATGGATCAGTGTACAGTACCTTCCCCGGTCACAGACTTGTGAATAAGTACATAAATTCACCTACTATTATCCTCTTTCAGTTTGCCTTATTTATCCCTTCATACAAAATCTATAAACTTCAAAACTGAAATACAGTACTTTTTCAAGACTTGCTTGAGCCTCCCCTGGAAGAGGTTCGGGCCTCCCCAGGGAGGCTGGCCTCACCATTTGAGAACCCCTGGATTAGATCCAGCGACGTGGAGCACCAGCAAAACAAACAAGTATTGAGAGAAAAGTAAATAGAGGAAAAAATGCTCCAAGGTTAGTTTGGTTTACTTTGGGGACATGAAACCACTGCAGTACATGTTAATGTGCTGGCACCTGCCACAAGAATTGTTTGTGGGGGACAATGAGTTATCCTGCACATCATCCCTGACATCACCTAATACCCGCCTGCCAGTTCATAGCCTTTCTTGAGCACAGTTTGCATTGGCACTGAGTGGGGCCATGTAAATAACCTCTACATTGGAAGAGAAGAGCTGACTCAATAAGCGGAATGGAAAGCTGCAGCTGAGGTAGACTATGTAAACATACCTTTAGTCTGTAGTCAAAATATTAGAGCATGTGACCAAATGGTTAGAGTTCAGTCCTCCTTTCTGCTCTGTGCTTCCAGACCCACCATACAGTTCTATTTTAATCTAAATTATGAGCCAAACAAAATTATAGTATCTTAAACCTGGAACTGTTATTTTTTTATTTTTTTAAATGTCCCTTTTGTGAGTTGCTGTGACTCAGACTGTGTGTGTGTGTGTGTGTGTGTGTGTGTGTGTGTGTGTTGGGGGGGGGGTCTGTTTAGTGTGCAGAATCAGGTTCAGATTACAAAGGTCCTTGTTGACATCAGATCATACCAAAGAAAGAAGGAAACATAAACCTAGACTGAGGCCCCGTGATAACTACTCTCAACACTATATGCTATTATGCTTACTGACTGTATGGCTTGTGATTACATCAGAAAAGAGGAATGCAACTTAAGTAATGCTTTTCAGAGAAGATGGGACCCTATCAGGATTAAGTTCCACTGTATCTGACTCAAGCGTAGTTGGCAATTACAAAACAAAAATTAATCCTTTCTTCTCATCATTATGAAATGCTGAGTAAATCTACTCCTTTCTCAATAAACAAAGGCAAATATTAGATTACAACCTGAAACTTATTCAGTTCTATTATCATCCTGAGGCTACAGATCATGTTTTGTTTATCATGATATAGTAGACTGTATTTACAGTGTCTATATCAATAGTAATATACATATATACCAACTAAAGAGGGGGACAGAAAGAGAAAGACATTATTTTTAGAAATATGTTAAAATAACATCACTAGAGTCCATGCACAATGTAGAAAGAGACAGCCAATTCAAAGTTAGGGACATTCCCTAGTGTTTTGCCAAGCAACCCCATGTCAAGTTCATAATTTTTTTCTCAGTACATGATGATTATCTAAACATTTGAAATCCATGACAAAAATAGCCAGTCCGGTGGCACTGAGGGCTGAGATGCTGTGTGCCTTACCTCGCACCCCACCGGCAACCTGGGTTTGGGAATGACCTCAGGTCACTGGGGAGCCAGCTCGGAGGGGGGGGGAGGAAGGGTTGGAAAGGGTTGAGCTGCTATGCAGCTCTCCCCTCCCGGGGTGGCCGCCTACTCCTCCATAGTTCTGCTCCCACTGGGTGGAGGTCCAGTGGGAGCGGAGGTGAGAAGGAGCAGCGACATAAGTCTGGGGTGGGGCGGAAGGGGTAGCTGGATCATGGTGTGCATGCGCTCCTCCACGCGCATGCATCCATGTGTATGCCGTGGTCCCGGGGGGGGGTAAAAAACTACAAAATACAAATAAATAAAATGTGGGAAAACAAATCCACCACAAAAACATGGGTTACCATGCTTGTTTTTCAGTTACATGATGAGAATTAATCCTTCTTTATGGAAAAAATCCATAAGAGGTCAGATTGTTTTAGGTAGTTATAGCACCAATGTTTTAGGTGTCAACATGAGTGTGAAAAAAGGTCACATTCGTCATGATGTTTAATACGTTTTTTTCTACAAATACAAAATAAAGAATACATTACCAATACTATTACACCCTCTTGAACTAACGTTCCCAAAAATTGGGAAATATTTGTATGTTTCTATGCATAAAGCCATTTCAGTCCCATATCATTTTTATAAAACGTTGTTGAGAGATGTAAAGCATGGTTGTGAATATAGTAACAGAAAGAAATATAGAAGCTGGCTTAGCTGTTCTTTGGCATACTGTGAGATGCTGTGGCAAGCAGAGTGGCAGTAGTGGAGCTGTCTGCCGTCAGCTATCTGTCTGGAAAGCTGACTGGAAAGCAAAATTAATATATGTAAAAAGTGTTAAAAATAATATTGAAATTATGTAAATAACACATGAATGGAATGATAGCGCAGTGTGCTACCAGAGGTACTGCCCCCTGATAGTAACAAGGTGGCAATGTTACAACATGAATGCAGTATAGGAATAATAGATGAGTGTATTCCTTTTCTTTTTCATTTATTCCTACCCGTAGTTCCTACCCTCTGAACTTGTATCTTCTTACTTTTTTCCCTTAGGAGCCAGCAGCCCCCTTTGCATAGGTATTTGTCCCCTGGATAAAGCCTACTCCATTCTAAAATTAGACTTGCTGCAGGCCCATGGAGCTCACGGCAGACATCCAATTGCCGTGACCAAGATGGCCACTGAGATCTGCAAGATCTCCATCCACCAGTCAGGAGGGCAGGATGGCACCCAGTGTCTCGCGACCTGTGTGCTTTCTGGCATGCAAAACCCACCAAAGGACCTATGAGACCCGTGTTGAACTCCACCACCATCAGAGGCTGCTGTGACTCTAGAGCATTGAAAGTCATAGGCACAACCCCATCCCCACCTAAGGCAACGCATCCAACTCTTGGTCTGCCTTACCACTGTGATCATGCTGCATCCAGCTAATCCCAGGACTGCCGGATCCCTAACCAGTCCCACTGACCGACAACACTAGAATCCTAGGACAAGGCTTGTCCAGCATTCCCGGAGAACTGCCGGGCCTAGGAAGTAGGTGGCAAGCCACCTTCTGTGAGGGCGCAAAAATCTATGCTGTGAGAGGTCCTAGCTCACAAAGAGCCATCCAGATTAAATGCCAGATGCCTCCGTCCCCTGTGTCTCAGTTGGACTAACTGAGGGAAACCATTTCTAATTTTCTTTTTTTTTTTAAACAAAAAGGTGCGAGAAGGGAAACCTAAACCACAATGTGATCATCACTACTGCCGTCTAGGGAGCTGAGCACAACCCAGCCCCCCTACTCCTCTCACATGCCGTGACTGCAAAGCTATGCTGGTATTAGAAAGTTTCCCTGGTGCCAACGAAAACTAGGTATACCCTGTACCCTGACTCCCTTCAATGCTAGGCTAAGGCCCTTGGGAAAAGATAGGTTGGGTCTCTGACATAGGATTTTGGGGTGGAGCTAGCCCTTATTAAACCCCATCACATATTCATCCTGATTTTCAATGACAGGAAACAATGATTGTTATATTGTCTACTGTTACCTATTCTACTGCTGTCCAAGAACCCCTAAATAAAGCATCACATATAAGCCATTAACTGGGGCTATGTTTCATGACAAAAAGGGGCAGATCACATACCCTAGGAGCAAGGTATATAAAACCCCCAGAGGTTGCACTACAAAGCATGGATGTTCAGTATCTCCCTAGCCTGGCTAAGGGAAGGGCTTACTGCTCTGATACAAAGAGCTATCTACTGGGAAGGAAGAATTAAAGATGCAGATGCCTAAAGCTAAGACCCACTCTTCCCTGGGAACTGAACAAACTCTTGAACTGGTTAGGTGATCTGTACAAAGAGCTGCTGACATTTTTTCATGTAATTGACTTTCTGCTTATATGATTTATTTATTGTTTTTAGTTTACTGTTTTCTGTGCTACTTTGTGTTTGTCATGTAAAACAAAACCATGCTGTATGTGTGCTGAACCTAAGAAACTGTATGCTGTCTATCTGACTCCCCCACATCCTGGGACACATGGTGTGAGAAGTGTCATCTGGTTAATGTTCATGTATTTATTTATTTGCTTATTTAAGCAATAACTACCAAACTGGTGGTCGCTTTCTGGGAATTAATGACCGAGTTGGGGATTGGGTTGTCCAAGGCGCAGCCAAGGGCAACCACCCACCACAAGGCCGTTAATCCCCAGGAAACGACCACCAGTGAGGTTGTTATTGCTATTATAAAAGCTAATTCTGTCTAGCCATGTTAATAGTTTTAGAATTTTATTTACAATTTTATTATTTTCTTTTCATCCGGAGCTGGCAGAGCTGGTGCACAACATTTTTATGTCTGAAGCCTGGGTGTGCATCTGCTGATCTGTTGTCAAGTGTGTTAGTATTTGTGTGTTCGTGTACACACAGTAATACTTGTTTAAATTTTTTTTGCAATTAATATTTTATTAAACATTTTAATACAATCACTTGCGGGGACAAAAAAGTAATCGTAAGCACAGCACTTTGAGATAACACCAAGAACATACAGCACTTTCTGGAAAACAAATACATGCAGCCCCACGAGCCCCCATACTTGTTTAAATTTTTGATAATTTTTGCTGTTTGCTGTGGTGCAGTGCATTTTTTCCAGTCGATTTAAAAGATTTGGTGATAGTGTACTGAACTGTTAGATTTTCTGCACGTTACCTGTGTGTGTGTGTGTGTGTGTGTGTGTGTGTGTGTGTGTGTGTGTGTGTGTGTGTGTGCATTCCATCAAGTCAGACACAATTTATTGTGCCACACTGTAATTGCAGCACTCTGAGGGCCAGATATTCAAAGCTTTGCGCCAGGCAAAAAACATTTGCGCAGGTTTAGCGCGGGATTAGCGCGGGTCTGCTATATTCAAAAGGCCAACTAGCGCGGGCAAACTGCATTAGCGCCGGGCAAAATTATAATGTATGCAAGGGGCAAACTGACATGAATACAGGCGCAATGCTATATTCAGCAGCTATCACCGCTCTAAGTGGTTTAGCGTGACCTAGCGCGACACTTAGCGCGGTGCACATTACCGCCCAGGAAAAGCTCGTCTTAATCCTGGGCAAGCAGCCTTGCGCGACACTGTGGATTTGCGCGGTGTTTGCGGGGGGTTTAGCGCAACCCTAACAAATAAATATGACACATAGATAAAGCCAAACATAGAGGAAGCATGCTGCTAACTGATGGCATCACAATGATGCCACCAGTCCCAGCCATGCCAGGCAGTAAGTGGTGACCCTGCCACCAGTGGACAGCATGGCAGTGTGGCCATACAGCACACACCTGCGGACCACACTGCCATGGACACCAACAGATGCCAGCACACACATGCAGCACTGTGGGCATGGAGGATGTTGAGGGGAGCATGTATGGGTGGCGAGGCTGTGCTACAGACCAGGTGTGACCACAAGGCTGGGACACATCATGCAGTGTACGTGGGCCAGTATTGGGAATACCCCAACACCAGTGTGCCTTTCGGATGATATATCCCCCCCCCCAAGCCACATACCTCACAGCTGTACAACTGCCATAGCACACAAAGTCAGGAATGTACATGTCACTGTGAGCATCCCATGCCACAGGTACAGCATCTGTGGGTCACACAACAGAGTAACACTAATGTCCAGTGTCAGTAAACATCCGCAGGTTGGGCCTCTCACTGTGTATAGTGCAGTCATCATCACTGCCCTACACACCATAGGCATTGCTGTGTTCACACACTACTGGCCCCCCCTTGCTACTGTAGTTGCTGCTGTGCACTGTAGCATGCCCTACAGCGTGACAGTTGCATGCAGCACCACCACCTCCTGTGCCTATGCTGTCCTGTCCCCTGGGGTACAATATGCTATGCTATGCTGTACTGTTTACATGTAGCCTGCAGCTATCATTGTGCACTGCCAGACTGACCTACAGGTGGAGCTGCGGTTGGACCTGGTCAGCCCCTGTACTTCCAGACTGACCTACAAGAGGCTCTGTGGGATCCTGCAGTAACGCTGGGTAAACTGCATGCAAATCAGGGTATAATGAGATGCTAATCCAGTTGTTTGCCCAGAGACTACCTAAGTAGGCTCATTTGCATGGCACTTTTGAATATGGCACATTTAGCTCCGGGCAAACGTGTTTGCTCTGGGCTAACTGCTTAGCTCCGCGCTAATGCCGCGCTAATGTGTTAGCGCGGCGCTAACGGTACGGGGAATATTATACAGTTTTGATCACTGTTCTTTCACATCTGCTACTTCCTGCAGCTGTACTGAGTCCATGCATTTGCTGGCACACACATTGGCCACGTAGTTCATCTGTACCTGCCCTCACATTGCTGTGTACTGTGTTGTTGTTGTGGTTTGCACCTCCTGGTTGCTTTATTCAGTGCTGTCTTATTCCAGGGCAATGTTTGCCCTGCACTCCCAGCCCAGTTTGCATGGCCTCATTACCATGCTATATTCGGAAGCTGTTTGCCCTGGGCTATTCCGTTTGAATATAGCTTGCTCTGTGCTCCGGGCTAAGTTTGCCCGCCGGGCAGTGCTAATTTTGCCCCGGGGCAAAGTTTTGAATATCTGGCCGTGAGTCCTTTATCCATCTGTGGTACTTTTTACTGGTTTGTTCTATCCACTTAGTGGACTGGTACTGCAGCCCCCCAAAAGGTATTATTTTTCCATTTTTTGATTTGTGTGACCACTTGTTAAGGTGATGTTGTGTCTGTGTGCATGCATCTCACGAGTCTGCAATCTCCATCTGTCTGTGTGTCTGCATCTGTTTAGGGCCCAATCTCCACCTGTAAGCCACAGTTGTTGTTTTTTTGGCTTCCTATCCTGCCCAAAGTTCAGAAATCTAAATTTGTTGTTAATTTTGTGTGCAATCCCAAAAAAATGCCTGCAAAGAGGTGAGCATGCAAATATGTTTCTGGCCATGGCACTGCTACCAGTGGCAAGAGTGGTCATGGGCAGACTTCTAGTGTGATGGCTGCCTGTTGAGACATGCCTTTAGATGGCTTCCCTGCCCTCCTTTACCTACCACTGCTAGTCACGCTTAAATGGTCTCCTTTTGCTGTCTAATTTTACTCAGTAACTTACAGACGGATTGGGGTATACTAAAGTTAACATTTCCACAGATTGTCTGGAGAATGGATGTGGAAATGAAATCGCAGCCTCTACGCCACACTCCCCCACCGATTCTGGCAAAAGATAAGGCCGCTAAGAGAGTAAAGGCTGGTGGAGCTGATATCCCCCCACCACCGAAGCAGCAGGGTGCCTTAACAGAGGATCGTTTTCTGGAGGAGCTAGCTCCGATGAAGGAAACTCTACTCACACTAGCAGCTGAATTTAAGGGCTTGAAAATGTCCCTTGATTAACTTCACGTCCTTACTAAGGACAACAAAGCCAGAATCTCCTCTTTGGATGACTGAAGGGGAAGATTGGATCCAGACACTGTGTCTTTGCGTCACTGACTGAAGAAGACTAAAGATCTTTTACAGGATCTCGAAGGTCGATTGAGAAGGAATAATCTCGTGGTCTTGGGCCTGCCCGAGGGGGAAGAGGGATGCCAAGCAGTTGTATTTGCTCAGAAGTTGTGAGATAAGCTTGTGGGGCCCTCACCTAATGGGCCCACCTATATCATAGAGAGGGCCAACAGATCTCTTCGCCCCTTGCCTTCATTGGGCTCCCCCCATGTCCTTTCATCTTCTGACTGCTAAATTTTTTGGACAAGCAATATGTTTTGTCCAAGTTGAAAGATGTGGCAGAAGTACAATGGGCTAGGAAGAGAATCTGCGTCGTTTAAGATTTGCCCCATTCGGTTTGTCAGATGCGCTCAGCTCTTCACCCTCTAGTTGCCAAATTAGTGTCTGCTGGCATCAGATTTAGAGTGCATTATCCGGCTACCCTACAAGTCAACCAAGAAGAGCAGTGGCACTCTTTCAATTCACTGGATGTAGCTAGGGAAACATGCAAGAAATGGTATCCTGATCTAATCAAGTGAACTCTCTTCAGTTATTTTGCAGTACAGAGTGTCATCTAGAGGACGTTTTTCAAATTACAAGTCTCTGTTTATACCCTGCCTTGCATAATAACTGTAATTTTTTGTTTATAATGTTCATTGAATAGGCTTAAGGTAGTCTATTAGCATGCCTTAGTAGACTTGCAAGTCTGATGTTAATAGCCCCATGTCTGTGTTGCAGTTGAGGTATTTAGAAGGTGTTTCTTTTATGTTCCTCAGCTCTACTAGGGGGGTTATTTATGTATATTGGTTTATGAGTTTGTGGAATTCAGTTGATCGCCACTTTGCCTTGCAAGGGGGGGGGGTTTATATACAGGTCCTGTGCTAAATGTTTCGTTCTCATTTTTTAGTTTCATAGAGGGGTGTAATTTAACTCTAAGCCACTAATGGTGAGGTAGTTAGAGTAAAACCTTTTGAGTAGTTACACATCTATTTATGCATTAAAGTGTTTAGCACATACAATGGTATATTGTTCTTAATAGTTGAATATTTGGTTCTCTGTGTTTAAACTGTTTGCTTAAAATGGCTTTGAATTTCATTACTGACAAAGGATTGGGCGGGGGGGAGGTGATTTCGGGGGCAGCATAACAATCATCACACCGATTGATCAGCGGAGTAGTCAGTCGTTGGGACTGGGGTTGCTCTACTTTATATTTATATACTGGGGCATACTAAGTGTATGTGTATATATGCCTCTGAGGGATTTATTCTGGGGTTGGGGAAATATACTTCATTTGTTTTCTAATTATTTTAAGGTTGTATTGGTAAATAGTGAGGGGAAGGATATGGAGCCAGTCATTGGGGTTATTTCCATGGTTAATTGTCATAATAATTATTCAAATTTTTGGTTTTCTCACTCTATTAAACTGTCCATACCTTAATGGTGGTTATGAGAATAGCCTCATGGAATGTTAAGGGGGCCCGGATCAGAATAAAACGCCACCAGACCCTTAAGCACTTGGTTTTAATGCACTCAGGAGCTGCTTTCTTGCAGGAGACACATCTATTGGCTAGTGAAGTTACCCTCTTCAGGAGAGAACAAATGGGTTGTGTCTATGCAACTGGCAACTCCACTTCCCAAAGAGTAGTGGCGATTTTATTTACTAGGGGGACCCAATTTCAATTGTTTCAGCATGTGGAGGACACACAAGGGAGATTCCTTTTTCTAAGAGGGTTGCTTGATCATACAGAAATTATTTTGGGTACAGGGTATGGTCCTAATTACTCTTCCCCCAATTTTTTTTCATAGATAGCCCTTATGTTAGCTCCTTTCAAGCAATTGCCAATAATCATAGTGGAGATTAGAATATCACATATGATACTATGTTGGATAGGTCCACCCAGAGAGGTTGCAGGTTATCCCCTGCACAGAGGTCTCTTCATGAAATGATGGAAGGGCTGGGGCTCTCTGATCCCTGGTGCCTTCTACATCACAATGTGAGGGATTTCACCTTTTATTTGGTCTATCATAAAGCTTACTCTCACCTGGATTTTTTTCTAGTAAATCAGGTTATGTTGTTAGGCTCGTTTGACTGTGGAATTTCCCCAAGGGTGTTATCTGATCAATCCCTGGTATGGTTTGATGGTATTGTACCCCAAAGTATCCCTAAGGTTACTCTGTGGAAACTAAATCTCCAATTGCTTTCTCAGAAAGACACAGTTAACAGGATCAGTATTCTGATTACTCAATACAGGGACCAAAATAGGGGTTTCATAACTGCATACAATCAACTTTGGTGTTTATTGAAGTGCTTTCTGAGGGGAGGGGAATTTATTAGAATTGCTGCTACCCGGAAAAACAAAAATGAGGCCGCTGTGAAATCCTTATTGAATTCTATCCAAACCCTTGAGGCCGTAGTGGCCACTTGTCCTCCCAAAGGGAATTTAATTTGTTTCACGCTTCTTAAAGACCAATATGTGGAGACTCTTAGGGACAAGGTGGAATATGCCTTGTTTAAGACCCATGTTAAATATCTGGATCAAGGTGACAAAGCTGGGTATCTCTTGGCCCTGAAACTGAGACAACAGGAGGAGTCTAGACTGGTTACATCAGTATCTACTGTAGATGGTGGTTGTCCTTTGAAAAATCCTAAATCCATAGTGGAAAAATTTGAATTGTTTTGAGGAAACTATATAGTCTCCTAGAAAATACCGCTACTCAATCAGAAATTTGGGACTACCTCTCCCAGCTTTCCCTTCCCACCTTTGATCCAGAGCAATTAATCTCTCCCATTTCAACAACGGAGATAACTTCTGCTATCAGGTCTCTCCCACCAAATAATGGTTACCCATCAAACCTTTACCTTACTTTTGAGAAGAACTTACCCCCTATTCTTCAAGAGCTGTATGCCCATATCTGTTCCCATGGGTTCGTAGACTCCACCTTATTAGAAGCTACTATCATTGTTTTGCCTAAACTTGGGAAACCCAAGGATAAAGTAGGAAACTACAGGCCGATTTCCTTGATGAATTATGATATTAAAAATTCTGGCCAAAATATTGGTCTCCAGGATTAACAAAGTTTGGGGTAAATTAATCTCCATGGAACAGATTGGCTTTGTTGGTGGCCGAAACCCCCTAGATAACTTTCATAAACTTGCCCATATTTTCTCTGTATCCAGGGAGGCAGAGTTGCCAATGGCCCTGGTCTCCCTGGATGCAGAGAAAGCTTTTGATAAGGTAAGCTGGCCTTTTCTCTTTAGCGTTATGGCCCAGTTTGGGTTCCCCCTGAGTTTATTGCATGGATTAGGTACTTATATTCTAATCCTAGGGCTAAAATTTATTGTAGTGGGATCTTTTCTAGTAATTTCCCACTGTTCTCAGACACGCATCAAGGGTGTCCACTGTCACCTTTGTTGTTCAACTTGTATTTGGAGCCTCTGCTCCATAAATTACAGTTATCTGCAAATATACCTGGCATTCCAGTTGGTTCACTAGAACTTAAATTGTCAGCCTATGCGGATGACATTTTACTGCATGTATCTGATCCAACTACAGCCATCCCTGTAATCTTAGATATAATTGCAGAATTTAGTCGGCTATCAAACTACAGGTTGAACATCAATAAGACCGAGGTTATGCCGCTTAATTCCCATGTCCATAGAGGGGATCTGGTCGGCTTTAATATGGCTTGGACCAACAGACTTAAGTATCTCAGAATTATTTTGGCACCCTCAGCCTTTCTCCTGAAGAAGCTTAACCTTGATAACCTTCTTCTGACTATCCAGCAAGATGTAATTAGATGGTCCCCTTTATATATTTCCCTTCAAGGCAGAATCAATGTGATTAAAATGAATGTGTTACCTAGATTGTTTTACCCCCTCAATATGTTGAATATTTATCTCTCCTTATCCTGGTTCCATAAAAACCAGAGTATAATTTCTAGGTCTTTATGGCAATATAAACCTCCTCGGAGATCCTATTCTCACTTGTGAGCCCCTAAACTTTAAGGGGGTCTGCAACTCCCAAATTTTTACTACTATTATTTGGCGAGTCATTTCACCAAATATATGCGTTGGATTGCTCTCACTTCGAATAATTTCCACTTCCAATATATTCCCCTTTGACTACAAATAGAACGTGACCTTGTTAAGAGCTCCAGATTGTCTCCTGAGAGCCTCTGGTATATTCTCCTTAAAAAATTGCCTGTCTCACTGTGGCCCATGGCCATATTCACTTCAGTTAAGGTCCACAATCAATTGTGCAGGTCATAAGGGATTTTGATCCCTAAAGATATTTTGCAGCCACTGTATGGTAATCCCAATTTTAAGGTAGGCAAAACTATGCTCTCTCTACACAATCTGGTATTACCTTCAAACACAAAGGTTGTAGATTTAGTTGATTTGGGTTCGTTGTGCTCAGCTTCTGATATATTAGGGAAATGCCACATTTCTTCCAAGTACATCTTTTATGTTTACCAGGTTAGGCATATGCTCATTAACTGGTTTGGTTTGACCCTGTGGGATACTAACCAAGGTGAGACCTTTTTGGAGTTCCAGTCCCTTGCTGGGCAACCTCATGCTGTTTCCGGTTTAGTTAAGGCCTTATATACTAAGAGGAACCAGGTAAAGTGGATTACT
The DNA here is from genome assembly GCA_016271365.2 of Neoceratodus forsteri. Lineage (NCBI taxonomy): Eukaryota > Metazoa > Chordata > Ceratodontiformes > Ceratodontidae > Neoceratodus > Neoceratodus forsteri. The sequence continues at coordinate 216,335,138 of CM028134.1, forward strand.
CTCAATACTGGAATGATACTTTTTCTAATAATTGTTTTAATTGGGAAAAGTTATGGGGAGGTATTTATATATAAAGTGCTAATGATAAGCTTAGGCTAACACAATATTATATTTTGCATGCTATGCACTTGACCACTACTAAACTATATAAGATGGACAGGCTCCGTAGTGACAAATGCTTCAGATGCGGTCAGATGCAAGGTTCCCTGCTGCATATGTTTGGGGAATGTTCCTTGGTTGCCACCCTTTGGTCACTAATAAAAATCAGAGCGGATCCCTTACTGGGTTTACAAGACCTTTTTACTCCACAGATCTGTTTGTTAAGGAATTATTCAACAGTTACTGTGAAGGAAAAAAGGTATTTTATAAACCTAATTTCCCTCATGGTGAAAAAACTAGTGTTAAACCATTGGAAGGACCAACATTCCATCACTTATCAAGAATGGCTTGTTAGCTTGTTATATAATTTATGGATTGAGAAATCTATTGCTAGCTATAGGAATGCCATCTCCTGTTATAACACCAAATGGGAGAAATTCCATGCATTATGGTCAATTGTTCCTACACAATGATATAGGTTGTGAGTAGTCTGTATATTAAGACTTTTCTTATTGCTTTGTGATGGCTCTTGGGAGAGATGTGATTTTTCTAGGGATTAGGGTTTTGAGGGGATTAGTATGGGGGGTTGGTATAGTCTTTGTTTGTGGGTGGGTTAGGGGTTGGGGGGGTGATTAGACATTCATCCTCTGAATTGTATTTGTATCTTATACATTGCTTCATTCCATGTAAGATGCACTGCTTTGATTCTGTATGTCTTTAACAAATTTAATAAAGTGTATTTAATTTCAAAAAAAGAGTGGTCGTGGGCGTGGTAGTATGCAGCATAAGGGCATAGTTGATGGCAGTAATGGGATTTCTCTGAATTTCTGTTTTTCACAGTGCAATCAGTTGCTTCAATGATGGTTGGCGATGCTGTTGTCTCCATATCTGCTCATAATAGCGAAGTTGATGATGGCATTATTATTGGCCCAAGTTCAACCTGTGAGAAGTTAACAGGTTGCCAAAATATTGTGGACTCTAAAGACGTGAGTCAGACTGTAGTTGTTGTCACACACCCCCATACCCCTACTCACAGTAGTTGAACATGATTCTAATCCTGATGGGGACTCACAGTCACAATGTAAGGTTTCCATTGCTGTTGAGGTTATTCCTGGGCCATCCAACGATTCAAATGTTAAAGAAAAAATAGTGAATGATCATAATGGTGAAAATTCCCGGGTCGCACCTGAAAATAGGCACTTGGCTGTCTAGTGTGCTTACCTGGTTAACAAAAGCAAATAAATAAATAAATTAATTAATAATGAGACTGTGGTTGGAACATGTTCTCCACAGGACAGCATCCAAACCGAAATTATGGATGCTGTTGATGATTATGATGATTTCAGCAACCCCAATTGGGAACCTGAGAAAAAGAAAGTAAAGATGGCTAGGTACAAACAGTCTGTTATTAAATCAACCCCTCCTCCAAGTTGTGATGTAGCTGTGCCTGTTGATGATGATGACCCCGTAATAGTCATAGATTGTGATGGTCAGGTAGAGTCCAAGTCTACCTAACAACAGAATTCATGTAGTACGCCACCCCCCTTTCAGTGTCTAAAAAACTGGAGTCCAATATGCAGCATTTGATAAATGTGAAAAGTAGAGCTTCAAAATCCCTCATTTGGAATATTTTTGTACAAGATGCAAGTGATGAAATAGTGGCAATCTGCCAGTTTTGCCAAGTGTGTGTGTGAGGTGCAGTAAAAAGGGTAGCCATTTGGGCACCGGGGGCCAGCATACACACCTGAAGAGCAGGCACATGCAGTGTGGACTCTGCACCAGAGGGGATCTAATGCCATAGTGGGGCGTTCATCCTCATCCACCTTATTGAGCATGGTCTCCCCTTCCTTGAGTGGAAGTAGCCCAAGTAGCAGGGTTTCTTCCAGAGTCATCAGGTGCAGGTTCTGGAGCAACCACTTGCTCCCTGGTCCTTCTGCACTTCACACTCCATGCAGTCATAGGCCATGCTGCCATCTGTTGCTCAGCAGGTGCATTCCCTCCATGTTCTGCCACCTTGGTCTCCCACTCCACATGGTGTTGGTTAGTGAGGTGCGTGTGCTGCCCACCTGTCCCCAGATGACTACTACTGGGCCTAAGACACACAAGCACATCACATATCTTACACTTCACAACACTGGGGTTCACCAAGCAGTGAAGTGAAGAACTCCCACACAACAGAGCTGAGGGGAGGACAGGGCACAGGCGGCGGGGGAGCTCAGGTGTTACGGTTATGGCCTGCTGCTGGTGCATAATTGGGGTGGGGACAACCTGCTGCTGCTGAGGCTCCTGCGTGACTTCTGGCTCCTGCTGCTATTGCTGCTGATCCACAGGGGTGATGGCGGGCGGTGGGGGGGCAGTGGTAGGTGCCACTGATGGGGTGTTTGCATCGCACCAGTGCCTCCTCTTACTGGGAGGGGAGCACTACCAGCAGCACTAACTACAGTACTGTGATTGATACGCAGATGCTACCACACATATGGGGCCCTATACGTTGTCCTCTGCGTGCTCAAGAGGAAACAAAACCACCTCTCTCCATTTTACACACACAAAAAAAATCACTATTAAGATCAACTACTGATACAAAAATAAAAAGTTGTAGACTAAAGAATCACAATGTGCAATAAGGAATCATAAGGACTGCTCTAGAACTGGACAGTCTGGTAAACAGACGTGCCAGATCTATCCAGAATACACCAAGGGATGCTGACCATCATCATGATCAGTTAAACTGGCTATGTTTGTCAAATTGACAGTTGTTACATATCACCCAGTTTATGTATATGTATACCAAACAAGAGGTTCCTAGGTATATTTTGGATCTCATATAGTCCCCGATTCCCATCTGCATGTTGCATGTTCCTCATAATCAACTGCTTCTGACACAACCAAAACAATCCATTTCTATTGCTTTTACTGTATTACCATTGGTAAATCAAGCTAGTTAACTCTAGCGAACGCCTGCTGTATTGAAGGGAGCACTGCACACTGTACCCCAGGTGGGACCTTGCCAGGGTCATGTAAAGTGACATTACAGGTAGGATTGCTGCAAACAATACCAAAGTTATGTTGTCCTTAGCAGCTTAGTAGTAAGCTTTGTCATAAGTATTGAGTACGGCTTTGACTAGTGGCAATTACAGCTTTGGGTGTTAATAAGGTGGTTACGCAAGGAAGTTTTGAAGCATGATATAGTTGGAGCTTCAGAGATGGAGGGGGGCAGTGTGTTGAACCAGGAGGGGGTCCCTAAAGCTGAAGGCTCTTTGGCCTTGAGAGGTCCTAGCTCTAGGGATAACAAGAGAGGTTTTCCCAGAGGTCCGAGTATGAACTAGTGGGACAGAGCGGCGTATGGTGGTGGTCAATCCTGGCGGGGATAGCCCAAGGAGGGTCTTTTTGTAAGGGTACAGGTCAGATATTTGAGGCTCATCAGATCAAGTACCAAGCGCTTTAGCGTACAGTAGAACAGGTGTGTGTTAGCCTAGGTGCCCCAGTAATTAACCTGCAGGCCTTATTCAGAGTAGTGCGAATTTTATGGAGTGCGGTCTGATCAGCAGCACCATACACCGGCAGTCCATAGTCCACTAGGGACAGGATAGAGGAGGTGACTGCGAGTCGAAGAGCCTCCGGGGGGAGGCAGTGTTTATACCGATGTAAGATGCCCAATCGGATATTAGTGGCAGTGGCTAGGGCAGCGATGTGTCCATGGAAGGAGAGGGAGGGGTCAAAATGGATCCCTAGGTATTTATAGGAGCAAACTTGTTCGAGTGGAAAGAGGACCCAGAGTGAATGAGGAGTTTGAAGTTGCAGGACTTGTTTTGAGGATGAGTGAAGAACATGGTTTTTGTTTTTTTAAGATTTATCACCAATCTATGTTCCTTGAATCAGCCCTCGACTTCGGCGAAGGACTTCTGCAGTGAGTCCTGGAGGGCAATAGGGTTATGACTTGAGGCAAAGATGACTGCATCATCAGTGTACAATAGAATGTTCCCCGAGCAAGAGCGTGGAAGGGTGTTAAGGTAAAGGGAGAATAGTAAGGGGCCCAGAATGGAGCCCTGGGGAACCCCAGAAAAGATGGGACAGATATCTGAGTAGGTCCCATTAATTTTTACATGCTGTGAGCGGTCAGACAGATAACTGGTGCACCAGGAGATAGGCCCAGCAGCAAAACCAGAGAGACTAAGGGCATCAAGATGGAGGGGGTGGGAGACAGTGTCGAAAGATTTAGAGAGGTCAATGAAGACCGCACCAGCCAGAGAACCAGTGTCTAAGGAGGAGTAGAGAAAGTTGAAGAACTCTAGGAGGGCTGTGTTGGTACTGTGGCCCGTTCGAAAGCCATGCTGCTCAGGGCATAGGACATTGTAGGTGGAGAGGTAGTCAGAGATTTGAGAGGCCACCACTTTTTCCAAGGCCTTGGAGAGAGGAGAGAATGGAGATTGGCCGATAGGTTTCTAGCCACAGTCCTATCACCACCTTTAAAGATAGGGGTGACAGTGGCGACTTTCCAGGCAGTTGGAACCTTCCCCAGGCAAAGAGAGTGGTTGATGAGGCACGTGATTGGGTAAGGACTGTGTCTAAGACCAGCCGAGGATACACGGATCCAGGGTGTCACTGCCTGTACCACTCTTGAGGGCAGTGACAAGGTGCTGCCCTAAGTTCTTGGTCAGAAACAAGGCAGAGGGAGAAAATAAGGCGAGAAAGATTTACGGCAGGTGCTGGGGAGGAGGATCAAAAAAATTTGTAGGGAGGATAGGGCTAAGGTCAGTGAATGAGGTGTTGAGGTAGTTGGCTATGAGGGCTGGGTCTGAGGAGATCACACCATTAATGTTGATCTGAGTGGGTGGGGGGGAGTGTGCACTCCCATTTAACTGTTTAATGTTACATCACCTACTCTGCTAGTCAGCCCCTTTTAGTGCATACCAACATTCTTCCATTCTTCTTCTTCATATCAGCAGGCACCTGCTTGTCATATTTGGCCTTTTTCTATTGTGACCCCAGGTCCTTTTCCTCCTCCAGTGTGCAGTGAAAAGAGCCTCACCCACTGTATAGGTCCTTACTTTTGTTTCTCCTCCCCAAATGTAGCACTGTGAATTTGGTTACAGTAAATGAAAAACTTGGGGCCCGATGTTCGAAAGTCTGCATGGGTGTAAATGGGTTTTGCCAGTACAAACCATGGTTTTAACCAGATCCCTTTGCACGGGCAAAGAGGGTTAGTGTCCATGCAAAACATAATGTATGCAGGTGGGCAAGGGGAGCAACGTGGCCATGAATAGCCATGCTACCCCATATTCAGTGACTTTGCACTGTGCTACAGGGAGGTGGTCCTGTTGCACAATGCAAATACCACCAAATAAAACCCCAACTTAAACCGGGCAACCCTAGTGGTCAAAGAGCTAAGGCAGCCAACCAGCCAGTTTGTCACTGGGGAACCAGGGGACCACACCTACCCCCTGTAGTCCATGGCACCCCTCACTTCCTTGTATGAATAAAACCCTCCCTGGTGCTACTGCTCCCCCTCCTCTGATCATCAGCCCATTGAAGGAATAAAACACTCCCTGGTGCTTGTGGTTCCCTCCCTCCGATTGCCAGCCTGTTGTAAGCATTAAAACCCTCCCTGGTGCTAGTGGTCCTCCCTCCCTCTGAATGTCAGCCTGCTATAAACATTAAAACCCTCCCTGGTGTCCAGTGGCTCCCCCCGGCACCAGTCCATGGTACCGCCCATTACAATTCCACAGTTCCTGGTGTCAACTACTAATGCCCTCTCTATAAATAAGAAGTGCACTCCCTGCCTGGATGTATGTTGGACAGCCGAGGAGGTGTGAAGAGGGTTGTACTGGTTGTCATATGCACACCCATAACACTAAGTCTACTGGTAAAGTGACAGGGGGGTCATTCAGTGCCATGCTGGGAGGTGCTAGGCACCAGGGATTACGGAATTGCGATGGGCATTACCTTGGATCAGTGCTGGAGGGGAAACACTGTATGCCAGGTAGGGTTTTAATGTTTTTAATAGGCAGGGGATCTGAGGGGGGACCACTAGCACTGGGAATGTTTTATTCTTTCACTGGGCTGGCAATTGGAGGAAGAGGGTCCACTAGCACCAGGGAGGGTTTTAATGTTTACAATAGGCTGGCTATTGGAGGGTGTAGGAGGCCACAAGACACCAGAAATATCTCAGAAATATCTGCACATGTCTGGGACCAGGCAACTGGGGAGGGGGATGACACTGCGCTATTCTGCTACACTACCAGTGCAAATGAGCCCTTAATGGGCATGCAAATGGCCCCTTAGCACCTTGCATTCCCAATGGGCTCATTTACATGGGTCCCTTTGAATACTGTAGATAGTCATCTGACTCAGGATACTTGACTTAGCACTGCACCGACATGACCCTATATTCAGTCAGTTAGCAGCAGTGTCCTATGTAAGCAATAATACACTACAGGGTGGGCGGTATTGTGCTATACCGGACTGCCCAGGGGCATAATGAGGACCGACGCCGCAGGCGGAGGGCCTTATATCCCCTGGAAGGTCCAGTATAACACAATACCACCCACCCTGGAGGGTATTATTGCACTTAGAAAATGGGCAATTAGTTGAATAACAATAATATATAATAAATAATTACTCTGAGTCATAAAGATTTACTTTTAACAGTATATTTGACAGGAGAGAAAAAATAGTCCCTTTCTGTTACATGACAATACAGATTTTCATGGATTTTACACATGACAGCTGTACTGCTCATAAGAAGGTGTGGTAAAATGGCAATGTTGAAAATCTGGACTGCAAATATTAAAAATACGCAAACCTATGAGTGTGCGTAGGAACTGCGCAATGCACACTCATAAAACGGTCATTTTTATGAATGTTTTCACCAAATTTTCAACATTGCCATTTTAAGACCTCTGCTCATGAACAGAGTCACTGTGATTTTCTTAATCTGTCCCGGACACTGATTTCGCGCAACGACCGTGCCATTGTGCGTTTCATGTGCGAAAACATGTTTTGGGTGAGATGTGAGAAATGACAGTTGTACTGTTCATAAGGAGGTATGGTGAAATGGCAATGCTGAAAATCTGGAGTGAAAATATTAAAAATTCTCGAAGTTACGAGCGTACGTAGGAACTGCGCAACGCACGCTTGTAAAACATTCAATGTGGGGAATTTCTTCACCAAATTTTCAACGTAGGGTTTTTGGGGGCCTACCTCATGAACTGTGACACTGTCATGTTGTTTATCGGTCCCGAAAGGTGGTTTCATGCAGTGACCGCTAAAATCACCTTTTGGGACCAAATAACAAAATTTTAGTGTCACATTTCATGAGGTGGGCCCCACAAAAAAACATGTTGAAAATTTGGTGGAAAAATTCTCAAAAATGACTGAGATATGCACTAAAGTTGTAAATTGTCCATTTATGCCATTCCACAGCTTACCGGCATTTCTTCAGTTCGCGGTTGGCTTTGAAGAGTGCAGACGTGTTCCCGGTCCACTGAAGATCATCGCACTGGGCTCTGGAGGTAAGTATGGGTTGAGGTGGGGGTATGGGAGGTGGGGTACGCAGATGGTGGGCGGGGGCTGAGGGGGTAAAGAATCAATGAGGAAAGGTTTTCTATTTTTTCAGGTATTTTGCATTCTTTTTTGACTACGGGGGTCTTTTGCCATGCTGGGGTAGGCTCCCAACATGGCATTCAGAAATTTAGGGGGCAGTGAAGCCGGCGGGGGATTGGGCACCCCGTCAGAAAATGACATTTCTGCTATGCTGGAGTGGGCTCCCAGCATGGCAAAGAGACATTTGGGGGGGCAGTGAAGCCGATGGCGGGGTCGGGCACCCCCATCAGAAAATGACATTGCTGTCATGCTGGGGTGGACTCCCAGCGTGGCATTCAGACATTTTTTTGGGGGGGGGTGGAGCAGTGAGGTTTTTTTGCTTTGTGGGGTATTACACTTGTAGAGAGGACTGGTTGTGACCAGGAAAGAGCTGGGTCAAACTTTATAGGAGAGTACCAGTATTTTCTTCATCTTCTTACCGCAGATGGACGTCCATCTGCGGTATGGAAATCTAAGAAAATACCGATGCTCTCATGTTCGGTCTCAATGGTACACATTACATGCTGCCAGACTTTTCAATACTGGGCGATTTTTAAACTGGAAAGCAGTTATGGCACTAACATTCTGTATTCAGCCCCCAAAACTGCCTGTTGGTTTATACTTTCAGTCGGGGTGGGTAAGAAAGGCCTAACCGCTATTTTTTCCCTGATACCTTAGCGAATGAGGCAAAATGGTGGATCCATTTACTGAACATTCGAGGTGTCCACTGAGTAAATTGGTAATGGGGCAACCTGAATAGGCCCTAGATTTTATACGGGCTCTATCGAAAAATAAATGAATCTCTCCTCAGATGCTTCATCCAATGAGATCTATTTATTTTCCAAGACCATTTTCTAATTGTCCAAATATAGCAGCCTCAAGCTCCCATGTACTGTAATTGCAAGGCACAGCACAACGTTTTGCACTACACTTTGTGCTATTTGGAATAGTAGGCCCTAGAAGTCTAATCACTTGCCAGCTTGTTCAAATCCTCCAGAAATGTGTCCCCAACCTCAAGGAAGTCCAGAATCCTTGCCATTTTAGTGCCATTAGCAAACTTAGACAGCCTGCAGGAGACTCCAGCTTCCAAACTGTTGAAGAAAATGTTAAAAAGCAGTTGCCCCAATGCTGATCCCCGAGGAATGTCAGAGTACCCTACTCCACTTGCAACCAAACCAACCAAAACCACAACCCTATGCTTTCTATCTCAAGACAGTTAACAATCCACCTTGTGTGTGCCTGCCTGGTGCACTGTGTATCTGGACCAGAGTCTTGTCACATGCCACAGTGTCAACGGCCTTATTGAAGTCCAAATAGATTATGTCTATGGCCCTGCTCCTTTCCACCTCTCCAGTTACTGCTTCTAAGTATGTTATCAGGTTGGTTTGGCATGATCTGCCTCTCATAAAGTCAAGCAGAGAGGGGGTGAGAACCATGGCCTTAATAAAGTAATCCATTATTCTGTCCTTGATAAATGGATTCCAGTGCCTTTTCCAGCACTAATGTTAGGCTGATCAGCAAATACATTATACTGGCATGGTACCACCAGTGTAGTTAGGACTGAGTGGCAGGTTCTATGTTAAACCTCTAACTTTGCACCTTAAAAGCTTTGGTGTCGTTTGTTGTCACTGCCTGAAATTTGGCAAGCATTGTCTAGGAGGTAAGGTCCAAATATGTGGATGGTTTCATCATGGTAGCTTGGACAGTGTCTGAGATCTGCATATATAATTTTCCTGTAGTTGTTTATTTTTTTTTTTGTTACATATAACATGGGGTTTTGGTTTTATTCTCACGTACAGCCTACATGTAATGGAAATTTTTCCCAAAATTTTCAGGGAAGATGTATGCTGTTCCAATTTCAATTTTCCAGAGTTCCAGAGTTATAAGGATTTAAAGGTTTTTTTTTGCTTTGTTTTTTTGTTGTTCTAAGAAAGCTCAATAGAGTTTTTTGGATGATGTTCTGATACGATACAAACAATTCCATGTTTCAGACCATTTTTGTTTTCTCACCACTTGCTTCTCAGACTACCCAAAAAAATGTTTTGCATTGTGATGGCCGCCATCTTGTTCCCTTCCCCTGAACTAAAACAATGAAAAATACACAAAAATGATGACATTTAAAAAAAAAAAACACCTGAACCTAGCTAAACGAGAGCCATTTAACTAGACTCTGGTGTTTGTTGTTTTAAGAAAATGCCCTGAAATACCTTTGCTGGGCACACCAAAAACTGGTGTGCCCAGCTTAGTGAGAGGAACCATTTTCCCATGTTCTATTTATGAGAACAGTGGGACTTTCTTGAATGATGAAGCTGCAGCTGAAGTCGTGCTGCTGGCTTCATTTCAACCTGTGAGCTGATGCTCCCCTATTATCTCTGCCTCTCTGTCTCTGTCCACTGTTCTCTCTGTCTCTCTGTCTGTTTCTGTCTCTCTCCATCTGTCTGTCTGTCTGTCTATCTGTCTAATTGTTTGTTAAGTGGACCGTGGTGCTGCCAACCCCTGGTACCACTTCTTTCTCCCCAGTCCTCTCCTGGTTGCCTGCTCCCCCTTTCCAATATTTACATATATATATATATTATATAAGTGAACCAATGTGCCCACTGCTGGTATCACTTTTCTTGACACCATCCCTTCCAGGCTGCCAACCACCTGTTCTTACTATGTATGTGGTGAAACTGGGGTGTCCACCCCCTGGTGCTGCTGAACAGTAGCCTGACACTGAAATAAAGAAAACTGTCTGAGTTTTTTTTTTTACCCTGTAAAAAAAATGGTCCCCTGCTGATCTAATCCCCCTACACAACCAATCCATCCCATCCCATTCTTCCACTTAGCACCCCCATACACCCTCACTCACCTGAACATGTCTCATAGCATAGATCCTCTCTAAGACTGAAAACATGTCTTGCTGCTGGAACCAGCAACTGCAGTAAGAGAAAATCAGGTAAGTGGATTTTGAACTTTGATTCATGACGTTTCCTTTTTTACGTATTTTGACCACAAGTTTTCAATGTGACCTTTTTGGGACCCCACCTCATGACCAATGGCAGGGGAATTATGCAAATCTGGCCAGAAAGGCAATTTCACTGTCACTTTGTGAAATCACCTTTTGAATGAGATTTGAAAATTGTCACTGTCCTTGTTCATGAAGTAGGGTCATAAGAAGGTTATGTTGAAAATATGGGGTTAAAATATGTAAAAATGACAATGTTATGAGTGTACATTGAAACTTGTCTACGCTAGCACATAACTAAATTAATTTTAAATATTCTGACCCCAGATTTTCAGCATAGCCATTTTTTTCACACCACCTCATGAGTGTGACAGCTGTCATTTTTCACATTTTGGCCAAACTGTATTTTGGCACCTTGTTGCGGAACAACATTCTGGCAAGGATTTGAAAAATGTCATCTATGGTGTTCATGAGGTGGGATAATAAGAAGGCTATGCTGGAAATTTGGTCTTCAAATATGGTAAAATTACCAAGCTATGACTGAACACTGCAATTTTTCAATGTTCACTCATAATTTTGCTAATTTTCAATATTTTGACTCCAGACTTTCAGCATACCATTTTTTTCACACCACCTCATAAAAGTGACATGTGTCACTTTTAAAATCCTGGATGAGACATGTTTTCACACTTCTGTTGCAAAATGGCATTTTGGCCAACATACTATAAAAGCCACATGGCATATTTATAAGGGGAGTCATCAAACAACTTTCTTGAAAATTTGGGGTCAAAATAAAAAAAAAAAAAATAAGAAACTTTGTGAGTTGTACCAGTCTTGAACCCAGCAGGTATGCTTTGATATCCCATCCCTGTGATCTGAGTTCTGGGGTGCACTCAGTGATCCAGCTGGAAGGGGTGAGGGTGGAGGGATGGTGCTGTTCTGTGACTCCCCCCAGCTAGGGTATGAAAGTTGCAGGGTTGCCTGCATGGGACCAGGTACCATATAGTCATATAGTGAAGTCAACTCTTCTTTTGGTATAGGTCCCTGCACACATTTGCACCCATTGGTGGCAGAGGGCCCTGTGCATTGGATGACAGATAGACTCTTTGCTTTGCCCTGTGTATCTGTATCTGTATCTGGGCTACATGGAAGCATAGGGGACAGAGGGCCCTACACTTCTGCTGCCAACCAGACAGGCCTATGACTTATTGGCATCTATCACTGCATGGAAGCACCAGGCTCACAGGGGTCCTGCCCTCCCATAGGCAGACAGTGTCTTCCCTTTTTTCCCTGGGTCCAGCATGTCCAGACATGTGTCAGTGAGGAAACAATTCCACTATTTCAAAAAGAAAGGAAATTCTTTAAAAAAAACGGCATTAGTGCTTTAGGGTTCAAGTTAATGCAATAAAAGTAGGGTAATGTGTTGCTCTGGTTTCTAACCCTAACTCCCCCCCCCCACCACCACCACCATCAATACCCCCAAAGCAGCAAAAGGAAAAAAAAAATTAGAGTTTCGGGTTTCTGGAATCTTGACAAATCAGTGCTGTGGTTTTCCTTGGGGTTGTGAACCCTAATGCCAACCCCGTTCCCCAAGAAAACAATTTCAGATGTGATTGCTTTTCTTTATGGACATCCCACAGGGAAGAAAGCTACAACAGATTATGTTGGCAGCATGTGGTGAGACATGTTTCTTTACCTTTGAAGACTGTATCATTATGAAGCACTGCCTTGGAGCTGTACCTTGTGCTTTGGACAGGAGAGTATGGGCTGATGAGAAGGTGTGAGCATTAGGTTGACATTCCCAAGGAAAACCACACCACTGATTTGCCAGGACTCCAAAAAAGCAAAACCCTAATCTTTTTCCCTTTTGGTGCTTTGGGGGGGGGGGGATTAGTGTTTGAAACCCTAACACATGTCCTTACTTTTGTTGTATTAACTTAAATTTTAAATGATGCATTAATGCAGTTTTTTTTAATGAATATATATATATATATATATATATATATATGTGTTATATATATATATATATATATATAGAGAGAGAGAGAGAGAGACAGAGAGAAAGAGAGAGAGAGAGAAAAAGAGAGAGAGAGATAGAAAGATAGATAGACAGACAGAAAGAGAGACACAGACAGACAGATATAGATATATAACTATGAGTAAAGGATGAGGTACTGTCAGTCACTAAGCAGGTACTGGATGTTGGGGTTATCATATCTGATGGCTTCAAAGTGGCAGGACAGTGTGACAATACAGAGGGTGGGGTCAATGAGATAATGAGATGCATAGGGAGAGGTACTGCCAACAAAAGTAAGGAGGTGGTGTTGCCATTATATCACTTGCTGGTGAGACCCCACCTGGAATATTGTGTTCAGTTTTGGAGATCGCACCTCAGAACAGACATAGGCAGGGTGGAGGCAGTCCAAAGACTGGGAACACCATTTCGGTAACCAACTCCTAGTGGACCTGCAGGAACAGGGATTCTTTGTGACAGTACAAGGCTCCAAGCTTGGGGTGGAGCTTGGAAGGGATGACATCATTGTGTGCAGAGAAATCAAGCCTGCTATCAAGCCATACACCGAGGTACTTGAAGGAGGGAAAAACTTCAAGAGTGGTGCCGTTGAGGGTGGACAAGGCAGGAAGGGGGTGAGCCTGTCTGGTCCCAGTGGTCATGGACTCTGTATTTTTAGTGTAGACCTGGAGTTGGTTGGACTGGAACCAATGCAGGACATTGTAGAGATCTTGCTGGAATGAGACTTCCACTGCCACAATCAAGGAGCCTGAAGTATAGAGAACTGCGCCATCTGCATACGTGTGACTATGTGATTTGGCACAGGAAGAGGGGAGGTTGTTGAGAAAAATGGAGAAGAAGATTGGACCCAGGGTTAGGCCCTGTGGGACATCAGTCTGGATTGGAAGGGAAGGGGACATGACGCCTCCTACATGTACCAACTGCTGACGACCCCAGAAGTAGGATTGGAACCAGTCAACAGCAGAAGAGTGGATGGGCCATCAGATCAAGCACTTTAGCTAGATCAATGAAAATGGCTACTGTGATATGCCCCTAATTTATCCCAGTGAGGATGAAGTCAGTGACATGTAGCAGGGAGGAGATGGTGCTTTCAAAAATCAGACTGGAAGGGGGAGAGGATGTTTGAAGAGTGGAGGAAGTCAACAAGCCCGGAGTAGACAAGTTTCTTTTACAGCTTTGTAAGAGAGGGGAAAAGGGAGATAGGGCAGAAGTTGCCAGGGAAGGGGGGATAGACCCTTTGATGAGGGGGAGGACTTTAGCAATCTTCTAAGACTGAGGGACAGTGCAGAGTGTAAAGAAGAGGCTGAGGAGTTGAATGAGGGGAGAGGCAATGGCTGGAGCTTGGAGTAGCAAAAGTTTAGGATCCTGGCCATTAGGGTGTCACTTGAACAGGTTGAGTGAGGGAAGGGCAAGGAGGGTTTCCTGAGTAGTGATGGGGGAAATTAAATCCATGGGAGAGGTGGGTTAAGGAGAGGAGAGGAGAGGAAAAGAGAGGAGAGGAGAGGAGCCAAGGGGCAGAAGGGAAGCACATGTAGTGAAAAATGTATTGAAGTGAACAACAACAGAGTGAGGGTCGGAGACAGGTGAACCATTAACCACAAGGACTGGGGGAGTGGACTGGGCAGGGGGAACAAAACAGGAGTGATTCACCTTCTAGAATTTTGCCTGAGAATTAAGATTGTTCTGGAGGTTGGCCCTAAAATAGAGGAATTTGGCAGGACAGTTTTGCTGGGAATTAAGATTGTTCTGAAGGTTGGCTTTAAAATAGAGGGATTTTTCAGGGCAGATGGCCTTTATGCAAGTATCTCTAAGCACCCTGCAATAGAGGACATCACACAGGAGACATGTTAATTGGTACTGAGCCCAGACATCATTGCGCAGCTTGCACATGTCAGGGAGGTCATAGGTGATCCAGGAGTGGTGGGAAGACTTAATCCTGTACTTCCTGATGGGGACGTGCTTGTCCCAAATAGAAGAAGATTTTGAATAGAAAAGGGAGAGGGTCATGCCAGCGTCTGGGGAGTAGAGGATGGGGGATCAGTCAGTTGCAGCCATGTCACTCGGTGGAGCATTTTTGCTTAGTGACAGGAGGGACCTAGACTAGATGAACTTGGGTTAGGAGGGAGGGCACCAGACTTTCCTGACACAAAATATCATGCAGTGGTCACTAAAGGGCAGGATACCCACTGCAACCATGAGGTGTGGGTGAGAGGACAGAACCCAGTCCAGGAGGGTGTGGTTAGATGAGTGTGGGCTGAGCTGGGTGAGTTCTGTAGTAAGTTGGTAGAGGTTTACTGACTCAGTACTGAGATTTGTAGGCCTGGAGGCTGGGGAAATGCAATTAATATTGAAATCCCAATGAAGAATGAGTTCACCTGAGGAGGAGTGTGATGTATTGGCAGATAGTTAGTCAACCATTGAGAAAGGGGAGATTTTTTGAGAGGAATAAAAAAAAAAACAATGAAGATGGGTAGAATGGAGGGAAGGGAAAGTTTAGCTAGGAGAAGCATATAAAAAGAGGATACAGTCCCACAGAGGCAATGATTGTCCATAACGTTATAAAGTTCAAACTACAGCTTCCTCAGTTTCCCACAGTACAGCTAAAACATTTGGTACTCTGAGAAGCTACAGTACAGTATATCCTGAAGAACACTAAATTTCTATGCAAATTATGTTTCGTGGTCAGAGCCCGACTAGCTCTTTAGTGGCAAATTATATTTGCTGTTTTATGGCAGTGTGCAGTGTGGCTCTCTCTCTACATAGAAATAGATGTACACATCACATAAGGAGTGCTAAAGCTAATTACTACAAGGAACAGCTAGAACAGAAATGGTGAGATGGGAGGCGGTTCTGGGATAATCTGAATGACCTCCTAGGGAAGAATGATAAAACAATACCCTCACTGCTCAACACAAACAGCTCTACACAAACACTCCCACACCATAGCTGATGTGCTCAACTCTGCATTTACTGACCTAAGCTCAGTTCTTCCTACTGACTACCTAAAGCCATCGAATACCGTCCCAGACAGCCTTCCCATGATGAAGCACCACCCCAATTTCCATTTTAGGTGAATTACAGTCAAGAAACCATGATCTATGTAAAAAAAATGTCCTAGGTAAAACTAGGTGAGGCAGTGACACCATCGACATGAAAATGGTCGCACTAGCGATCGATGTGCTCATTGTTCCCATCGCAAACATTTTCAATAAGTCTTTCATAATGGCTAAATTCCCATCACTTTTTAAACTAGTGCTGGTGTCCCCTGTCCATAGGAGTGGAGACAGGTCAAGCCCTGCAAACTGCAGGCCCATCTCCATTCTCTCCCCCTATCCAAAGCTCTGGAAAGGATAGTAGCAGATCAAATTACTGAATATATTCTGAAATACCATCTGCAGTGCTCACAACAGCATGGATTCAGAAAGAACTACAGCACTGTCACAGCACTGGTTGACTTTACTGACTACGCCGACAGGGCATTAGATGAAGGCAATTTGGTTGGAGCCATTTTCATCGACCTTATGAAGGCCTTCAATACAGACAACCACCCCCTCCTCCTGACTCAACTTCACACCCTTGGATTGGCACCCAATATTCTCCAGTGGTTCAGTGACTACTTATCAGGCAGATCCCAAAGAGTCAGAATAGGCCAAGTGGTGTCTGGCTGCAAAGCAGTATCAATGGGAGTACCACAGAGGTCCATCCTGGGTCCTCTATTGTTCAGCCTGTTCCTGAATGCCCTCCCAGAAGCATCATGTACCAGTAAGGTCATCGTACATGCTGATGATGCCATATTACTCAGTAGACACTCCAGTATTGAGCCACTGCAGACTGAGTTACAATCCACTTTCGGACTACTGGAGAAATTGTTCAGGTCTCAAAAGTTACTGCTCAGCCATAAAAAAAAAAAAGGAGATACCACACCCTTAACATCAACAATCTTAACTCCGACCCACCAGACCAAGTGCACTCTTTCAAGTACCTTGGTGTCATGATCGACAACACCCTCTCCTTTGGCAGCACATTGACATAGTATTTAAGACCATCATCTCCAAACTGGGCATCCTTTAAAGGCTCAGGAAAAGTCTAACACACAATGTCCTCAGGCTGTCAATCTCCAGCTCCATCCTATTTGTCGCTAACTATGGCTTGGTAGTCTATGGGGCTGCCACAGCTATAGCACTTAAGAGGGTTGAAACAGCCTTAAACATGGCCTGCAGACTCCTGCTTAATGCAGACCGGCTCGTGCACACTTGCGTACTCTACGAGCTGACCAACCAGCTAAACCTCAGTAGCAGAGTCAGCTTCCAAACCTGCCTCCTTGGGAGGAAGGCCTTGCTTGGCCAAACCCCTCCATGTATTTCTGATATGATTTTGATGGTGAGCCAATTATTCACTACCAGGAGTAAGGAGCTACACCCTCTCAGTGTCCCATTTCACAGGATTGCTCTTGGACAACTCTCCTTTTCCTACAGAGCACCCCTGTGGCTTAAAGAGGTCCCCTCAGCTTCTTTGACAACCGCTAACCTTAGAACCTATAAAACTGAATGAAAGCAATATTTTCTAAGCAGGCAATAATGTGTGTGCTATTACTAAACATCCTTATGCACCCCCAGGACCTGCTATCATGGGTCTCAGTAATAACACAATGGCCTCATAACACACCCACCTCCCTCACCTCCTTCCCCCTTTAGAGGGTCTGTAGTTCGCCCTTCTGTCCCATCTCCTCTTCCACTTTCCCTTATCCCTCGATTACCTTATCCGTTCTATCTATACAACCACACACTCTCTCTCTCTCTCCCCCCACCCTCACTTCACTCTCCTACCTGTACTCACTCTCTTACTTTATTTAAGACATTCTCTCTCTTTCTCCCTATCCCCCTCCATCTCTTCCTCTATCCTCTCACTATCTCCTTCTCACTATCCCCCCCGCTACCTCTACCCCCTACTCCACCCTGTCTCCACCCTATATCTTTCCATTTGCTACCTCACCAGCCCCCATCATCAACCCTCTTACACCACACAGTATGGCCACTCCCCCTCTCTTCCTCTCACCCTCTTCCTCTTTCACTGGCCCACTCTCTCCCTTTTAGTGCCATTGTGCAGCACCCTGTATTCAGCCCAGTACCTAAGAACCACTCCTCTCTAACAGTCTGTACCCTCCTCCCCTCTGCCTCACTGCCCTCTGTTTACTTCTCTCATGCCTCTCCACTCCAAAGTTGCTTATCAGACAATGCCTCCTGGGCTGCACCTGGTTAACCTGTACCTCCCCCACAATCACCTTAGCAGAACTCTGCTACATTTTATTTTCCAGCCTTGTTTGGTGCATTTGTGAATAAGAAGTAACCACTTGTCTTGAATTACCTATA
The DNA here is from genome assembly GCA_016271365.2 of Neoceratodus forsteri. Lineage (NCBI taxonomy): Eukaryota > Metazoa > Chordata > Ceratodontiformes > Ceratodontidae > Neoceratodus > Neoceratodus forsteri. The sequence goes on from CM028134.1 coordinate 216,353,166, forward strand.
TAGATTTATCTATGTAACCAAAGGTCTGTTAACTCATAGTGTCTGTATCGTGTGCCTATGTTTGAATGACATGGAACCTTTGTAAAAGAGTCCTGTACTCAAAGCATGAAATAAATAAATAAATAAATAAATAAATAAACCATATGCCAATACAACAATTACTTAATAGCGAGTCAGTTTCATTCGGCAGGTGATTGTCTCCCAGATGTCAATTGCCATACAACCCGAGTAATGCTACTCACCCAATATCATAATCACCTGGCTGAATGAATCTGTTCTAATTCACATTTCATTATTCTTTCCATGAAATCCCCCATCAGATTGCACTTTGTCTGCCAGAGTTAGTAAATCATACCTGTTACCGTGTCCCTCATTTCGTGGTTCCAGCAAAAGACTCTGAAGAGAGATTTTTCTAGTGTAGATTCAGAGAAGCTCAGCCAGACAGCCTCCGTATCTTTGCTGGTGGCTGAGACAGTGGTAAACAAGCTTTCAGCATCTGCCCCAGCAAAGAAATTAAAATCCCAGTACAACACCTATATGCCTGCTGTCTGGTTTGAAATAGACAAGTATACCTTGGAATGTGGGGTGATGAAGTCAGTTAGGCATTATGAGGTACGGTACCACCATTCAATCAAAGAGAATGCCATATGCAAGAATCCAGGTTTAAATGATGCATTCCAGCTGGTTCTGTATTTAAAATAATCTCACGTTGTGCCACAGTATATGTGTGATTTTTTTAACAGTATAAAAATATATTCGTATTCTTGTACAATTAGTGACAATTGGAATTTATATGTTTTGTTGGTATGTATTTACTAGATATTTTTATTTCTCAGTCTCCTAACTCACAATGATTCTTCACTTATGGATTTTTCAGGATATAAATTAATAGATAAATAATCAAAAAGTATAATTAAAAATGATAGGCGTATATATAAAAAGAATACATAATTTCTGCTCTTTTTATGTGCCTTTTGCACTAGCCATCTTGAACTTTAAATAAAACATATTGTAAAAGCTTTAATATGATGCAATTGGTTTTGAATTTGAGAATTGAATGGATAACATATTAAGATTCTAATTTGATAAAGATATTTATTAGGATTTGACCTTTTGCAGGCTTCATTGACCTTCTTAATCTTTTTGTCTATTCTTATAGGTGTTGGTTAAAAATATACATGTCCGATTATTCTTGAAATACATTGGCTTGACGTGTTGACCTGTTGCAACTAAACATGACCTCCTTTATGATGTTATTGTAAATATTCTGTATGCATTTGTAAATGATTGTTGATGTTTCTATTGTGTACTTATATGAATTTTCTATTAGAAAAAATATTTTCCTGCTGATACTTTGTGGCAATTTATGTAATTGTTATGGTGTGGCTGTTCATTGTATAAAATGTGTTATGTTCCTTTAAGAATGGGTGTATAAATAAGAGGGGTATCAGCCACACTAGCCACGTCTTGAGAAAGTCCACAGTCACATGGGTGAAACATTGGCTGATGTTGGTGGGGTGAGTTTTGTGTGAGCATTTTATTCTAATAAAAGCTACTTAACTTGAGAGATAAGTTTCAGTCTCTTTTTGCCTTATTTTTGCACACTAGTTGCCAGTTAGCCACTTTTTTATTGTGGAGTTAGCAAATCATACCTGTTATCATGTCCCTCATTTCATGGCTCCAGCAAAAGACTCTGACAAGAGATTTTGCTAGTGTAGATCCAGAGAAGCTCAGCCAGACAGCCTCCGTATCTTTGTTGGTGGCTGAGTCAATGGTAAACAAGCTTTCAACATTTCCCCCCACAAAGAAATGAAAATCTGAGTACAACACCTATATGCCCACTGTCTGGTTTGAAATAAGCAAGTAAGCCATGGAATGTGGGGTGATGAAGGCAGTTAGGCATTAAGAGGTACAGTATCTCCATTCAATCAATGAGAGTACCGTATGCAAGTTTAAGTCAGACTATCTGGTTGAACTGAAAAAACAGCAGACCCCTCCAAGATGACCCCCGAACTTCATAAACGACCAAAGAAGAGATCCTCACTTTTACTTAAGGATGTGGAAACAACTTTGAAAAATATTATAGGAGGCATAAGAACAGAAGGGGCTGCTGTCAACGCCCGTGTTGTCAGCGCTGTCGCCTTGGGTGTCGTTAAGGCTCAAACCCTACAGCAGCTTGTTGAATATGGGGGGGGGGGTCTGTGCAGTTCTCTAGACAATGGGCATGGTTGTTCTTAAGTTGAAGGGCTATGTAAAATGGAAAGGCATCCAAAGTGGCTTGAAAGATGCCCGCAGATTTCCCTATCAATAAAACAGCAGTTTCTATCCTGTATACAGCAAGCATGCAGACAAGAAGTTATTCCACCAGAATTGTTCATTAAGCTTGATGAGATGTTTACTGTAATGTTAGGTACCATTTTGTTAGGTAAAAGGTTTCTTTTTAGATGATTGTGAGATTGGGACCCACAGTAATAATCCTCATTTTTGTACCAGCGTCATGTACCAACCTCCTACAACCGCTGGATGTCAGCGTAAATAAACTTTTTAAAGATGCACCATAGGAGAAATTTACAACATGGTTGATTGCGTTGGTCTGTTGAGCTCGCTCAGTGGCCCTGTGTCACTGGCTCAGTCTGTTTGTCCCGGTGCTGCAGGCTGCTCTTTTGTACTGGGCTGATGCCTGCATTGGCACCTTGTTCTGCAGAGGAAGAAATCTGCAGCTGTCCCAACAGAGCTCCATTGAGGTGGCTCACTCCCCTTCTCTCACTCTCTCATTCTGTTTCTCCTGGCGCTGCAGGCTGCCTTTTTGTACTGGGCTCCTACCTCTGTTGGTGCCTTTTCCTGCCCACAAACAAATGTGCAGCAGTCCCGACAAAGCTCAGTTGAGTTCGCTCACTCCCCTTCTCTCACTCACTCATTGTGTTCTACCGGCACTGCAGGCTGCCTTTCTCTACTGGGCTCCTGCCTGCGTTGCTGCCTTCTTATGCCCAGAAACAAATTTGCAGGAGTTGCAATACAGCTCTGTTGAGCTCACTCACTCGCTCGTACTGGGTTTTCTGCCACTGCAGGCTGTCCTTTTGTACTGGGCTCCTGCATGCATTACTGCCTTTTTCTGCCCACAAACATATCTGCAGCAGTCCCAACATAGCCCCGTTGAGCTCACTGACTCCCCCTCCCTCACTCGCTTGTTCTGTGTGCCCTGGCACTGCAGGCTGCCCTTTTCTACTGGGCTCCTGCCTGCATTGGTGACTTTCTGGCCAGAAAGAAATCTGAAGCAGTCCTGACACAGCTCCACTGAGCTCGCTCACTCCCCCTCTGTCACTGTCGCATTCTGTTTCTGCCAGCGCTGCAAGCTGGCCTTTTGTACTGGGCTCCTGCCTGCATTGACGCATATTCTGCCCACAAAGAAATCTGCAGCAGGCATACTAGAGCTCCGTTGAACTCGCTCACTACTGCTGTGTCACTCGCTTGTTCTGTTTCTCTTGGTGCCACAGACTGTGCTTTTGTATGGGGCTCCTGGCTGCATTGGCACCTTTGTCTGTCCACAAAGAAATCCGCAGCTGTCCCGACAGAGCTCCATTGAGCTCACTAAGTCCCCTTGTTTCACTCGCTCATACTGTTTCTCCCACCGCTGCAGACTGGCTTTTTGTACTGGGCCCCTGCCTGTATTGATGCCTTTTTCTGCCCACAACGAAATCCGCAGCAGTCCTGACAGCGCTTCAGTGAGTTCGCTCACTCCCCCTCCTTCACTCACACTCTCATTCTTTTTCTCTTTCTCCCAGTGCTGCAGGCTGCCCTTTTGTACTGGGCTCTTGTGTTGGGGCCTTTGTCTGCCCACAAACAAATCTGCAGCAGTCCCGACAGAGCTCAGTCACTCCCCTCTCTAACTAGGTCGATCTTAATGTGCCCCAAACACTGATTTCCCAGAGTGACTGTGCTATTGTCCGGCAGGAGTGCAAAAACATATTTTAGCCAGGATGTGAAAAATGACAGCTGTAGTGTTCATAAGGAGTTATGAAAAAATGCCACCATTGAAAATGTGGCGTGACAGTATTACAAATTTGCAAAGTTACAAGGGTGCGTGTAAACAGTTAAATGTATGCTTGTAACACAGTCATGTCATGGAGTTTTGTCACCAAATTTTTAACATAGGGATTTTAGGACCTCTGCTCATGAACAGTACCACTGTCTTTTTTTTTTTTTATCTGTCCTGAACACTGATTTCCCACAGTCTCCACGTCATTTGCGCTGGACCTGTGAAAACACATTTCGACCAGGATGTGAAAAATGACAGCTGTACTGCTTATAAGGAGGTGTGAAAAAATGGCACTGTTGAAAATCTGGTGTTACAACATTACAAATTTGCGGAGTTACAATGGTGCGTGGAAAGTGCGCAACGCACACTTGTAACACAGTCAATTGATGGGCTATCATCACCAAATTTTCAACATAGGCACTTTAGGACATCTGCTCATGAACAGTATCATTGTCATTTTCTTAATCTATCCAGAACAGTGATTTCCCACAGCGATCGCTCTATTCTGCACCGGAAGTGTGAAAACATATTTCGGCCAGGATGAGGAAAATGACAGCTGCACTGTTCATAAGCAGGTCTGGGAAAATGGCAACATTGAAAATCTGGAGTGAAAATATTATAAATTTGTGTAGTTACGAGCTCCGTTGAGCTCGCTCACTCCCCTTCTCTCACTCACTCATTCTGTTCTGCCGGTGCTGCAGGCTGCCCTTTTCTACTGGGCTCCTGCCTGCGTTGCTGCCTTTTTATGCCCCCAAAGAAATCTGCAGCAGTTACAATACAGCTCTGCTGAGCTCACTCAGTCGCTCATTCTGGTTTTCCTGCACTGCAGGCTGCCCTTTTGTACTGGGCCCCTACATGCATTGCTGCCTTTTTCTGCCCACAGACAAATCTTCAGCAGTCCCAACAAAGCCCCGTTGAGCTCACTGACTCCCCCTCCCTCACTCGCTGGTTCTATGTCTCCTGGTGATGCAGGCTACCCTTTTCTACTGGGCTCGTGCCTGCATTGGTGGCTTTTTCTGGCCAGAAAGAAATCTGAAGCAGTCCTGACACAGCTCCACTGAGCTCGCTCACTCCCCCTCTGTCACTCTCGCGTTCTGTTTCTGCCAGCGCTGCAAGCTGGGCTTTTGTACTGGGCTCTTGCCTGCGTTGCAGCATTTTTTGCCCACAAAGAAATCTGCAGCTGTCACACTAGAGCTCCGTTGAGGTCGCTCACTACCACTTTGTCTCTCGCTCATTCTGTTTCTCTTGGTGCCGCAAACTACGCTTTTGTATGGGTCTCCTGGCTGCATTGGCACCTTTGTCTGTCCACAAAGAAATCCAAAGCTGCCCCGACAGAGCTTCATTGAGGTCACTCAGTCTCCCTCTCCCATCGCTCATTCTGTTTGTCCTGGCGCTGCAAGCTGCCCTTTTGTAAAAGGCTCCTGCCTACATTGGTGCCTTTTTCTGCCCACAAAGAAATCCCAGCAGTCCTGATAGAGCTCCATTGAGCTCACTAAGTCCCCTTGTCTCACTCACTTGTACTGTTTCTCCCACCGCTGCAGGCTAGCCTTTTGTACTGGGCCCCTGCCTGTACTGATGCCTTTTTCTGCCGACAAAGAAACCTGCAGCAGTCCTGACAGCGCTTCGGCGAGTTCGCTCACTCCCCCTCCTTTACTCGCACTCTCGTTCTGTTTCTCCCAGTGCTGCAGGCTGCCCTTTTGTACTGGGCTCTTGTGTTGGGTCCTTTGTCTGCCCACAAACAAATCTTCAGCAGTCCCGACAGAGCTCAGTTGAACTCGGTCACTCCCCCACTCTCACTCGGTCGATCTTAATGCGTCCCAAACACTGATTTCCCAGAGTGACCGTGCAATTGTCAGGCAGGAGTGCAAAAACATATTTTAGCCAGGATGTGAAAAATGGCAGCTGTAGTGTTCATAAGGAGTTGTGAGAAAATGCCACCATTGAAAATGTGGCATGACAGTATTACAGATTTGCAAAGTTACAAGGGTGCATGAAAACAGTTCAACACACATTTGTAACACAGTCATGTCATGGAGTTTCGTCACCAAATTTTCAACATAGGGATTTTAGGACCTCTGCTCATGAACAGTGCCACTGTCATTTTTTTAGTCTGTCCTGAGCACTGATTTCCCACAGTGACCACGTTATTCTGCTCTGGACCTGTGAAAACACATTTCGGTCAGGATGTGAAAAGTGACAGCTGTACTGCTTATAAGGAGGTGTGAAAAAATGGCACTGTTGAAAATCTGGTGTGACAATATTATAAATCTGCAAATTTACAATGGTGCATAGAAAGTGCACAACGCACACTTGTAACACAGTCATTTGATGGGCTATCATCACCAGATTTTCAACCTAGGCAATTTAGGACCTCTGCTCATGAACAGTATCATTGTCATTTTCTTAATCTGTCCAGAACAGTGATTTCCCACAGCGATCGCTCTATTCTGTGCCGGAAGTGCGAAAACACATTTCGGCCAGGATGGGAAAAATGACAGCTGTACTGTTCATCAGTAGGTCTGGGAAAATAGCAATGTTGAAAATCTGGAGTGAAAATATTATAAATTCGAGAAGTTACGAGCATACGTGGCAACTGCACAACGCACGCTCGTAACATAGTCTTTTTTTGGAGTATCGTTACCAAATTTTCAACATAGACATTTTAGGACCTCTACTCATGAACAGTGTCACTGTCATTTTCTTAATCTGTCCTGAACACTGATTTTCCACAGCGACCGTGCTAATCAGTGCCGTAAGCGCAAAAAGCACATTTCAGCCAGGATGAACAATGACAGCTGTACTGTTCACAAGGAGGTGTGACAAAATGCCAATGTTGAAAATCTGGCGTGAAAATATTGCATATTCGCGAAGTTACGATTGGCGTAGCAACTGCGCAATGCACACTTGTAAAACAGTCATTTTTTGGGGATTTTTCCCACCAAATTTGCAACATAGGCTTTTTGAGAGCCCACCTCATGAACACTGGCACTGTCATTTTGTTAATCGGCCCCGAAGGCTGATTCGATGCAGTGACCGTGAAACCACCTTTTGAGGCTGATTAACGACATGACAGTTCAAGAATTCATGAAGAGGGGTCCTAAAAACCCCATGATGAAAATTTGCTGAAAAAATTCCCCAAAATGCCCGAGATATGCACTAAAGTTGAAAAAACCCTATTCATTACATTACACAGCTTACCGGCATTTCCCCAGTTCACAATCGGCTTTGAAGAATGCAGATGTGTTCCCAGTCCAGCGAAGATCATCGCTCTGAGCTCTGGAGGTAAGTATGGGGTATGGGGGTGTGTGGGGAGGCAGGGTGCGCAGTGGGTGGGTGCGGGTTGTTGGAGGGGGGCAGGGAGACTACGAGGGACCGTTTCCTTTTTTTCAGGAAATAAAAACCAAAAAAACATTGCAGGACCATTTTTTACTTTACAGGGGCATGTGGCACACTGGGGTGGTCTTCCAGCATGCCACCGGAGTCTGGCTTTGTGGGGTCAGCTGTAGCTGATGGGGATTGGGCACCCCATCGCAAACAAGAAAGAGGCATATGGCACGCTGGAGTGGGCCCTGGTGCTACCGTGTTCTTTTTTTTTGGTGGGGTTAGTTGTAGCTAACGGGGATTGGGCACCCCTGCTAGCAAACAACAGAAGGAGGAATTCTTTCTGCCCTGTTGGCAAACAATAAAACCGGAAGGGGGTTTGGTGACAGTATGCCAACAGGGAGTGGGCTCCGTCTGCAAATAATCATGGGGGTAGATATTGTTTTAGAATACGGCAGCAAGCTGCCGCCATGTTCACAAACAATATCAGACATCCTACATCCCGGCCTGCAACGATGGGTCGCCTTTCCATTGCAGAGGGATGGCTGATGCTGCAATGACGAGGTGGCCCCTGATTGCAACGGCTGTTTTTTTAGAAAGTTGTGGCACGCTGGCTGAACTAGTGTCAGCAGCAGCATGCCATGGCATTGGGGGATGGGGGACAAGCTTTTGCAGGCTGTTGGGGCATTGGGCACAACAGTGCCACGCCTCCACAACCTGCTTGTGGAGGAAGCTGACACAACATGTTTCTTACACATGCGTGCAATCAACATAAAAATAAACATGCTCAGTGGCTAGTATCAAGTTTCAACGCTATCACTGCTAGGACAGAAGACTGTATTTGTGGGTTTACTGGCATCTCGCAAGCGCACATGGACTGTCTTAATGATGCTGCTGATCCAGACTCTGAGCTGTGTGTTGTGAGGTTTGAAGCAAGTAAAATTAACGTACTGTCCAGATTTTAATAAAGACACTGCCAATAGTTGCCCTATAGCTACATTTGTACTGTTGCTGATCAGGACTCTGACTCCAGGGGGTGCGAGTTGTACCTGATTTTAAAATTTGAAGTGTTTACCTGCACTCATTTATTAAAACATTCAAATCACAATGTTCACAATGTTCTTTATGTTCTTTGAAATGACAAGGTGCCACTAAACACCACTGTTAAGTTTTTAAGCTTAAAGTTATTTATTCGGTCAATATATTTTCGCTGCTTCAAATTTGGTGCTTATATAGTGAAAATATATTGACTGTGGAAATTTCAAGTTCTACAGTACTCAATTTATTGAAAAAAGGAAGAGGACCATACAGTGGTAGCAGTCAATTCAGTAAGTTATCTTTTAAGATTATCTGCAGGTTCCTAGAGAAAACAATCTTTAGGACTGTCTGTTCTGCAGGAAATCTTAGAGCGATTTCTTTAGCAATCTCTAGAGATTTTGGAAAATTACTTTCCAGATCACCTACTGCTAGTGTATGTCTCTGAGTGCTTGTTGCCACGAGACAAATAATACTTTGAGAAAGTTTAAAGAAGGTCTAGGCTCTCACCACCACTTCTTAATAAATGGAGACAACAAATAGATATTGCAAACATATGTTGTCCATTATTTTACAAAGTGAATAAAATGCAAACTCACTAAGTTGCCAGCAGTAGGCGGTACATTGAGGATCTGATGTTTCAGCTCACATGAGGCTTTCTCAAAGCAATGCTGCTGATGTACATTGACCTACATTCTAATGGAATACAGTTCAAATCCTAAGGGCCTCATTGAAGACAAATACTTCCTTCTGCTTGTGGAGGTACTCAAAAGTTTATAATGTTTATAAAAGTTTTTATTAACATTCACTGGCCACCATATACCCACATATTTTACTTGGTGGCCCAAAAAGGCTAACTCAGATATTACTTATTGTTAATACATGTGTATATATATGAGCTGACTAAAAATATATTTTCTTTTATCTGCAGGTTTTGACCTTTATGACCTCACAAGTGGCAGAGCTATGAGTGAGGTCTACAGAGGTCAATCTTTGCACATAACATTTTTAGCCAGCCCATGGCATATGCCATTTATACAATGACAGTGCCCCTCTGGCAAGATTATTCTGTAGCCTCATGTATCAGAATGAGTTGGAGGACAATACAATCATTTGGATAAATGGAGTTTAGGATAATTGAGAGCATTTTACAGTGAAGTCTATTAAGTTGGGAGACACATCACAGTTTTGGATAACTTAGATTTTTGGTTAACTGGAGTTGGATAACTGGGGTTTACTGGAGTTCTTTCGCTGGTGAATTAACAGTTTTTATTTGATTTCACTGCTAGAGTTTTAATTGCAGCAGACACCATCATGATATAATCAAGCATTGTGCAAGTGTTCTCCCATTGGTTAAGAGCTCCTTTGTGACAAACCTAAAGTGGATTATAGATCGAGAGAGTGCTCCCAACCAATTGGAACAGTCCTTTCCTTTGCATGCGAGACACTCTTATTCTGTGAAGACCGTCTTATATGCAGATGCCCTTGAAATGGGCACATTCAGGAAACGATTTAACAATATATATATTTGATCATGCTCAAGTATGCTTGATCAATAATACACTAATATGTCCCCTGTCACTACTCTTTGCTGTATCAGAGTGGTTTCACTTGCCTTCAGCTTGAGCCAGAACAGCTCAGCTTCACTTTGTTGTTCTTGCTCAGGCCGAATGCACATGAAACCTCTTTAAAATACAGCAAAGGGTGGCTCCGGGGGACATATTAACACACAAATAAATGCTGATGATCCTCCTACAATTGAAATACATTATTTATTTCCACTTTAGGCCTGTCAGATATGAAAATAAATAAATGTATTTGCAAAATGTTATTCTCATAGTCACTGTATAAATTTTATTATTACTGTATATGTTTAAGAATACTAGTTACACAAGGAACCCTGTGTGGGTGAAACACCAAATATATGATGATCAATAAAGAACTCTTACAAACTTTATAAACTTTTTGATAAGTGAAGGGGTGGCTATCCACATTCCCACTAGTATTTGATTTCATCCTGCATTAGCCCCTCCCTTTTAATTATTTGGCTCTTATTAAGAGCAAGGATTGCTTGAAACAGTCCTCTTTTGAAAAATAATGCCTTCCCCTTCAAATCCTGCAGTGTGGAACAGTGAATTCAAGACCATCCACAGAATGGATTACTGGATGAATCTGACTTACATTTATTGTAAGATCTAAATAGATCACCTTTTTATGTCCTCACAAAGGTGCACAAGTGTTTTGAGAACCCACTAGGCTGTCCAATGGGGGCTATAGGGTTGCTCAGTGAGCCCTTATCAAAGTTTGTGGACTTCCATTTGGCACCCATGGTGAGGGATCTCCCACACACGTTAGGGAGATGGGCCAGATGCTACAGACCTTAACCCTTAGGCTGCCGGAAGATTTAGAACGCATAGGTTCTTAGGACAAGATATCTTGTCGGCAGCATCCTAAGGGTTAAATAACCTGGCAGTGAATGAACCTGAGTTTTTAGTGATATTTAACAGGCTGATCTTAATTTCATCATAACCCCCATGATGGCAGTCTAAGGGCACTGCATTATTACCTTAACAAAAGTAAAAATGTGGAATGTATTCCAACTCTTCCAACTAAGTTTCTGCTACAACTCCAAAGATATATGTTGGAGTGTAATGTTTTCATGCTCCAAAACATACTACAGAAAGTGAACATTGCTGAGGGTGCATCATTCACACCAAATTACACAAACCTGTATATGGATTTGCAGGAATGAGAACATGTCATCAAGTCTGAATGTAATCCTTTTTTATGACGTTGGCTCTGTGATGTTGCTGTATTGATGATGTCCTCATTGTGTGGCCGGAGACAAATCAAGACCTGTGGAACTTTGTAGAGAATTTGGAATGGAACAATTCAAATCTTAAATTTGTTATAAATTGCAATACACAGTAGATATGTAGGGGGCTGCAGTTCCAGTGGAATGGCATTCTTGACTTCCTAAAAATTCAGAAGAGACCAGAACAACCTGGAAGAAGAGGCAGGAAGCTCACTCAGGGTCCAAGATGCAAAAGGTTTATTTACAAGAGACAAGAAGAACAACACGATAAAAGTTTTTTATAATGTTACAAGATAACAGAATAAGCAATTGGCTGAACCAATAAAAGGGGGCTAACCCCTTTCAGTCCCGAGATGCCAAGACAACTGATGAACCAAGCTTGGGCTTTACAATGTGTCAGCTAATCGGCAAGTGGGAACTGACCCCACAAAGTGCATTTTATAAACAGGTCATAAGTGGGCATCCCCAGGACAAACAGAAAAAAAGAAGAATGCTGCTAGCTAAAAGATGATGAACTTGGTGACCTTCTATGACTCTTGGAAAGAAGCTGAAGTCTCCTGGTTGAGCAGATTGTTCTCTGGGCAAACTGCAGCAATTACCAGTGGTAGGTCCCCACACCCAGGCCACTTCCCAACAAGAAGACTACTGGTGCTGCATCTCTCTACGCCACCTCTATGAAGTGGTACTGGAATGTGAACACTTGCAGATGGGTGACAAAATAAGAAAAAGGTCATGCATGATGCTAACTGTGATGCCTCACACTTGAGCTGGTACAGCTCCTAAGCTGACTCGTTTCTGGATACCTAACTAGCATCTCTCTACACATACCATAATGGGATTTATGCTGGAACACTGTAGCAGAGATTTGAAGCAGGTCAGTGACACGAGACAGCTCTGCTGAAGCTGGAGAAGTGACTGGGAACCTCCCTAGGTTGACATCAAGCACTGAAGAAACTGGTCCTGGCAACAGAGGCAATGCTGGACATCAAATATACAGGAAACACAGTCCAATCATAATTCAGCTCATAAGCAGTGTAGTTTAGCCCTTGCAAAAGGAATGTTTTGCCTCTAGGGGCATCCACCAGTTCACAGCACATTTCAGTTCCTATGGAACTTAGGGGACAACCTTGGGCCATGGGGCAGTTCACCCCCCTCCCCAGAGGATGCTGTGCCTTTAAATAACTTTACCTTTTTTATGGCTGCAGTGGGCAGAGCCTGCAGATGTTTTGCATGTACAAAAGGAGTGATGTCATGTTTTCTGTCAGTGGAACTGACTGAAGGTGTAAATAGTCTCCTCAGCCTTACCCTCCTCCAAGAAATGTTTTCTGCCCTCAAATAAATATGCTTTCATGTTAGTCAATGGTTGCAGGGCACTATTTTCTTTCTTAAATGGGAGGTACAAGAACTGGAACCTGAGTAGTGGGAGGCAGCATTAGTTTTTATTTGGGAGTAAGATCCACCCCCACCTCCACCCAAGAAGCTCCTAAAGATCCACCCCCACTTTTTTGTTTGGTTCATGTGGGAGGGGCATGAGGTGGATCTATTATGCTGAAACAACTGACTATCAGAGCTGCCTGTGGAAGTAATTAATGAGTGCCTGAACCTACATCTAGGCATATCCACCCCCCCCCGCCCACACACACACACAGACATCGTGACTTTTTTTTAACTCTAAGCATATCAATATTTGGCTCTTACAGTATGAGAAAGTTGGGCATAAAAATAAAATAAAAAAAAGGATCAAGCATGTGCCTTTTCCTTTGTCAGATACATGCAGACAGAAGGTCACAAATCCTGTATGACAAGTTCATTATATGGATATTTTCCATGTAAAACATAAATTTTGTTAATGTCATGTCTGTAGCATTGTTTGTAGACAGTAATCTATTATTGTCATAGGTACTGTAAATGACAGGTTTTAATTCAGAAATCCAGTCTTGATAATTTTTTTTACCAGTTCTGTAAGATTTATGTCTCTCTCTGATATAAGAGTGCATAGCATAGAAATGAAAGGGTTTCTATAATTGATTGTTGTTTGCATGAGAAGTGGGCATGACAGTGGCATGCAAGAGTGAAGTCTAAATTGTTTCTTGGCCATTCTGGGATCTAAAGTTTAACAGTAATGTGTGAAGAGAATAAAGTCTTGTGTTTTTTGCATTTGAATAGGTTTAGTGCTTTGAAGTTAAAATATATAAATATATGTACATAGTATAATGGACACCTGAAAAGGAAAGTGATACTACTAAAATAAAAGCTATTCTGATTATTTATTTATTTATGTGTGAGATTTTAAGTGTAGTTCTGCCTAAGTCACAGACACATAAGCTATAAATAAGGATGGATGTATTAGTCAAAGTTTGTAGTAGCAAAATAAAGTAAGAAAAATAATATATTGTGTATTTTTTTCCTTTCAATTGTTTAATCAGGAGTGGCACACTAAGCTGAAAGCTTGTTTACAGGGGCAACCTGGGAGCACATGGAAGTTAAGTGACTTGCTCAGTGTCACTCAGTATGCAAGTGGGGACTGTGGGATTCAAACTCATATCTCCAGATTTGCAGCTCAGAGCCTTAAATCACTGTGCTATACTGCCACTCTAGTTATGGCAGTCATCTGTTTTATGGTTCCTAATGTTGGTGTAGTAAACATACTAACATACTAACATACCAGTAGAGTAGGCCTAGCAGTCTTTCATGTTTGCTCTTTTGGTCAGCCCCCACCCTGGGAGCTGACCTTGCTGACCTCCCCCCACCATCTCGGGCTTCTCCATTCCCAGTCCAGGCTATTCCCACTTCTTTGGACTTTGCTTCCACAACCCTTCCCCTGTACCTGTCCCACCCCCTCTTGAACCCCTCCACAGTCTCTGCCTCTACCAGCCCCTTGGGCAGTGCATTCCGTGGTTCTACCACTCTCTCAGTGAAGTAGCACCTTCTCCTTTCTCCCCTGAGTATCCCCCCTCCAGCTTCAACCCATGTCCTTTAGTTGCCCCCCTCCTTTCTTTGGAGCACCGTGACTGTGCCTCCCCTATTTACCCCCTTCATGTATTTGAAGACCTCTATCATGTCACCCCTTTCCCTTCTCTCTTCCAATGTGTACATATTTAGCTCTTCAAGCCTCTCCCCATATGTCCTTTCCCCCAAGTCCCAGATCATTTTGGCTGCCCTCCTCTGGACCTTCTCCAGGAGTTCAGTGTCCCTCTTTAAGTGTGGCCTCCAAAACTGCATGCAGTACTTGAGGTGTAGCCTCACCAAGCAGTTATACAAAGGGAGTATCACTTCCCTTCTTCTGGAGTGATCCCCATAGTGATGCATCTCAGCATTCTGTTGGCCTTGGCCGCTGCCCTCCTATAAGTCTCAGAGTTGTTCATATTGACATCCGTCACCACCCCAGGTCCCTCTCAGCCATGCAGCCATAGCAGCAGTACATTGCATAACAGATGTAAAATGTCAATAAGTAGGTCATGCAACAGATGTGCTGAGCAGTTACTGAAGCAAGAAATGTACAGCTGTCATATTTTAAATCCTATTCAAAATGTATTTTGCACCTGTGGTGCCAAATAGCACAGTCACTGTGTAAAATCACATTTCAGCTAATGAACTGATAGTGTCACTGTTCATGCAGTGGGGTCAAAGCCCAGGCTGAAAACATGGAGTGAAAATACATAGAAACGCAGAGGGCATTAGAGTTTCTGACCATAACACCCTGCCCTGTAGGGACTGACAGGCATCAGGGGTGTGACTTGGGATCGTCAACAGTAATGCTCACGCCATTCCACCCCCATCCCCACCCTGCAGCCAGTGACAGGTATTGAGGTGTGCCTTTGACTCTTCAGCCCCAAAGTTCACTCCATTCTCTTATACTGTACCCATTTCAGCGTATTTCCTTATGGAATGGGATGAGTGTAAAGTCTGAAAACCCCAAGGCACACCTCGACTCTTGTCTGTGTCTGCAGGGTAGGGTGAGGTGAAATGGCATGAGCGTTCTGGGCAATGACCGAAAGGCACACCCCAATGCCTCTCCATGTCTGCAGGGTGGGGAAGGGGTTGGCATCACTTCAGTATTTCACTGCCATTCCTATTCTGCCTGTCTATCTGTCTCTCTCTCTCTCTCTCTCTCTCTCTCTCTCTCTCTCTTTCTGTCTATGTAATTATCTGTCTTTCTATCAATTGCATGTATTGCTATTTTTATCTTTTTCTAAAATAAACCTGCATATCACATTTGCCTGCACTCTGAGCACATACTTATGAAACTGTGCATATTTGTACTCCACTTCTGCATAGACCTCATACTTTCCTAATATTCCCATTATCACAAGCATAACTACCTTGCCCTTATCAAAGCGATCCTCTCTGAAAGTTAATATCACATTTTCTCTAACAGCCCATCATCATTACACCTGACTTCCTGACATCAAACACATTGCTTAAATATAACTTACATCACCTTATGGACAAAAACCCTGTTTCTCTGAAAAAAAGAACAAAAAAAAAAAAGTGTCAATAATCCAAGGCTGAACATATGCTAGTTATTACTTTTTCATGTACTGCCACCTTCTGTACCATCATGGGGATTTGCATACGTTTTCCTTGATGCTTTGCATTATTGGGGTACGTGCAATTATGTTTTCTTTAACATTTGGCTGTCTGGCCAATATCATCTGGGATAACACATACATAAGTGGCATTTGCTCTGGGGTTCTTTTGTAAGCTTTCTATTCCTTCCATTAAAATGTACACCTCCATATATTTTCCTAATAATGTGTATGCTTTCCTTAGAACAGAAACTAAAACAAATCTTACTACTTGCAAATCGCTGTGTTGTTTCTCCATACTTCCTTAACAATTCCACACAACTTCACTAACTTCATTATGCAGCAGTGGTGGATCAGACCAGAATTTGTTTTTGCTGCTTTAGCAGAGTATTCACTTGGGACAGAACCATCCCCTAATTAATATGCATAAGGGCTTCTATGCCTGTCCATTTTGAGCTCTACACTGGGACCCACCTTTCTTATAAATAATTATAAGGGCCTACTGCCTTAGCCTACCCTCCTCATACATAATTATAAGGGCCTGTAGACTTGCATTGTGATGGGCCTTGGCTGAGCTCCACCCTCTTATGAATAAAGATGAGGGCCTTTGTTCCTGCCAATACCCCTGCACTCCCGTGGAGAATTCTTTAATGCGGTGCTGCCTAATGACCCACTCTTGGTCCACTATACCTCCCCTTGCTCTTCTCTTTGCTCCTGGCACTGATTCAGCTCCAAGGCTATCCCCCCTGGGGCTTACAATTCACAGTGCCCCTCTCTCTCTCTTTATGTGGATGCTCTGCCCACTCCTGCCTCTTTTCCCTCTTTATCAGCACCTGCAGTGCAAAGTACTTTAAAGTCAGGATCCCACCCACTCACCACTACGGCCAAGGTCTGCTGCTGCTGGAGGGTAGGGTCAAGGATGGTGACCGGGGAGTCGAGCTCCCACCTGGCTTTTATGCTGCTCCTGTGACTGGGTGGGCATAACTGAGAAGTCCATGGGACATGTATCTACCTGGACTGATTTCACCGCCTCATGCCTGGGTCCATCACCAGAAAACTGTCCCCACATTCTGGGACCCAATGACTGCGTTGGGGAGCCACTCATGTCAGGGAGCCACTGCTCCTACCTGACTACTGCTGCACCACCACCAACAGACCCCAGCCAGGTGGGTAGCAATGCCGAGGGAGCCATGGATCAACCAATGATATGTTTCTTTGGCTGTGCTCCCCACATCCTCCACCCTCCTAGCCAAGCCACTGACTGCAACTTATACCACTACCCAGGCACCCATGCCCTTTTATAGGGCAGGGGAGGTCATGGCTAATGGCCAGGTGATTGCACCTTCTGAGCCCTAGGGAGGGTCTCTTGGCAGGAGTGAGTCCTGACCTTGGCCCCCTGCTGTGCTGAAAGCTACAAAATTAAAGAAAGGATGGGGAGGGGTCTGGGGAAACATGAGAGGTGGGGGGAATGAAGGAGAAAGAAAAAAATCTAAATTCCTGTTATTGGAGAAGGGTCCCCATTTCTTTGTTATGTCCACCAACTCTGGGGCACTTTAAATTTGCCCCCCCCTTAAACATACATGTCCCCATGTATGGAGCATAGCTACCTTTTCAAGTTGCAAAACACAAACAAACATTTGACTACTGTAAAACTATTTAACTAGTCTACTTGAAAACATTAATTCCTAACTACTATACTTTTGTATTTTTATCATATCTAACAGTCTTAACACCTTTGCTAGTTTGCAGTTTATTCTAAACAGGCTAAGCATCTCTTAACTTTTGGGCGTATTTTTCATTTCAGCATTTTGCTACCTCAGTGACATTTCTTGACCCTATACATCGAGTACTAGAATAACAGACAGGTTCAAAAATTATCAGTCAACATATTTACACTGAAGTAAACCTTGCTTTTACAGTTAGCTAGCCGTGAGGCGTCAGTACATGCAGCCTCAAGGTCCTTTCTGGGAGTAGTTCCTTTTTGTCCTTGTCGATCCATCTGTCCAACTTGACGGGACCTATGCAGGACTTCAGATTAGTTTGGTAAACTGACTTCTGCATTCTGTCCAGAGTTTGGATCTGGTAGCTATGGAACTCAGGGAATGGGATGTCCACGATGACATAGGGGTCAGGCTTCCACTTCGGAGGTGCCTCCTCACCACACCATGATTTCACCAGCACTGGTTCTCCTATGAGTAAGGGCTTTTCCTGATTGTGGGCGACATCCGACACTCTCCCGTTTTCTTGGTCTGTACACACTTTTTGAATGGCTGGTGACTTGGACTGTGCTTGAGGAGGAGTTGTTCTCTTCTTCCAGTAGTGTGTTTCCATTGCCCGGGCCAACAGCTGAACATGGAGTGCGGCCTGCATGCTCTGCCAATTGATATCAATCATGGTGGGGCAAACTGGATCTGGTTCTCTAGCTGGATCATTCACAGGTGCCATGTAGGATTCGGGAACCTCTGGCTGCAAATGCTAGTGGGTTCGCTCATCTGACACTACTGGGATGTCAGGTCCTGGGGGTCTTGGCAGTTCCTGGGGACATTCCTTATTTAGCTAGAGGCACCCCTCCTCCTACGAGGATGCCTGCAACTCTACCAAGCATTGACTGAGCTCTTCTTTCTCCTGCATCTTGGTGAGCAATATATGGCTCAGGTCCTCAGTCATAACCTCGTACCTTCAGATAGTTCTTGTACACCATGTCGCTGCCTCTTCATGCGTGCTCAGACTGCTCCTTAATCTTCTGAGCCTGCTGTCGGAGACTCTTCCTGATGGTTTCACATTCTTTCCACAGCTTGATCTTCTGCTTTGCATACTCTGCAACCCACTGTACAAGGTCCTGATACTGGGCCTCCCTTTGGGCATTCTGATCCAGAACCTGCTAGCTCACATCACAGGTGACAGCACTCATCATATATGCATGATCCTCAGCTCAGCTATCTGGAACTCTTGACGGACTTCCTTAAGGTGCCATGACAGCTTGGTTGCTCCGCTTAATCTTTTCTATCTCTCTTGGTGTTCTCATTTAGTTGGCGCTGATGTCTTTTGATCTTGCTGCTTCTGGCATTGCTCCACTAACACGGCTGCTGAAGAATCAATCAATCCATTCAATCAATCAATCAATCAATCAATCCTTTACATATGAACATATGAAGAAGCCAGCAGAAGAAGGCCATTTGGTCTATCAAGTCTGCTCATATTGCAGGGTCCACAGCTTGAGCTGATGTCCCTGCCTTCCCTCCCCACTCCTCCCATCCTCCCTACCCATGACCTTTACCTTCCCCTTATGCCTATCCCAGCCTGTCTTAAAGCTGCCCACTGTCTGCAATGAGATGACCTCTTCCAGCAGTGCATTCCAAGTGTTCACCACCCTCTCTGTGAAGAAGTGCTTCCTGACCTCCCTCCTAAACCTTCCACCCTCCAGCTTAAGACTGTGCCCCCTCGTGTTACAGTTGCCTCTCAGCTTAAAGAGACTATCCTTATCAACCTTATTTATCCATTTCAAGTACTTGAAGGTCCCAATCATGTCCCCTCTCTCTCTCTCTCTCTCTCTCTCTTGTCTTCCAGGGAGTATGTGTTCAGTGCACTCAACCTCTCCTCTTATGCCTTACCCTGCTGATCAGCTATCATCTTTGTAGCCCTCCTTTGAACCTTTTCCAGCAGGTTAATATTCTTTTTGAGGTGTGGTCACCAGTACTGAACTCCATACTCTAGAAGCAACCTTACCAGTGACCTTTACAAGGGCAGTATAACCTCCTCTCTCCTACTACTGAACCCCCTAGATTTGTATCCCAGCATCTTGTTTTCCTTTGCTGCTGCTTTCTTGCACTGCATGGAGTGCTTCAGGTCACTAGTGATCATAACTCCCAAGTCCTTCTCCTCCTCTGATGCAGATACTCGGACTCCACCCAGGTAGTACTCTGTCCTGGGATTCTTGGCTCCAATATGCATAACTTTGCATTTCTTGTCATTGAAGCCAAGTTGCCAGATACTGGACCACCTCCCCAGCTTCTCCATATCTTCCTGTAGGCCCTGTACCCCTTCAGTTGTGTCTACTCTCTCACAGAGCTTGGTGTCATCCACGAATAGGCACATTTTGCCCTTAATGCCATCCCGAATGTCATTGATGAAGACATTGAACAACACGGGCCCCAGCACCAACCCTGCAGGACACCACTGGTTACCTCTCTGGTGCCAGATAACTCTCCTTCCACAACCACCCTCTGGGTTCTGTCCCTCAGCCAATTTTCCACCCATCTGGCCATCTTTTCCCCAACCCCAAGACCCACCAACTTCCTGATTAACCTTTTGTGGGGCACAGAGTCAAAGGCCTTGCTGAAATCAAGATAGAAGATGTCTACAGCTTGGCCCCTGTCTACTGCCTTAGTGACAAAGCCAAGGAAGTCAATCAGATTTGTTTGACACGATCTTGCCCTAATGAACCCATGCTGCCTCGCATCTTGGAGACCATGTTCCTCTAGATATTCCACCAACCTTTCCTTTAGTATAGTCTCCATGAGCTTGCCCACAATGGAGGTCAGACTGACTGATCTGTAATTCCCTAGGTCATCCTTGGGAACGCTTTTGTGGAGGGGCACTACATGTGCTGTTCTCCAGTACTGAGGTACCATGCCTGACTCTAGTGAACTATTAAATAAGTCTGCCAGTGGCCCTGCCAGCTCCTCAGCCAGTTCCTTTAGTACCCTTGGATGGACTCTGTACAGGCCTGGTGATTTATCCACCTTCAATGACAGCAGCCCCTTCCTCACTCTATCCTCCTCTATCACTACATTTCTGTTTCCCACCCCACCCGCCCCTCTTTTCCCTCCTGAAGGCACTGTCCTTCCTTCTCCCTGGTAAAGATGGAACAGAAGTATTCATTTAGTATTTCTGCTTTTCCCCCATTATCCTCCACTCACTCCGTCCCTTTCTTAAGCCTAACAATCCCTTCCTTCTTGTCCCTTTTCTCACTTATATAGCAAAAGAAAGTCTTCTTCCCCTTCTTAATTCCTTCAGATTTCTGCAGCTCCTTCTGTGCCTTTGCTCGCTGGACTTCCTTACTTGCTGCACTAGCCAACTTTAGGTAATTTTCCCCACCCACCTCTCTCTTGGTCTTCCTGAATTTTCTATAGGCCAACCTCTTTTCCCTTACTGCCTGAACAACCCCAGAACTGAACCAGCTGGGCACTTTGGCCCTTGTGTTCTTCCCCCTGAGCCGAACACACTCATCTGTGGCAGCTAATATTCCTTCCTTAATGGAGGACCACCTTTGGTCCACCTCCATATCTGCTCTGATGCCTACCAGATGGCTCCTTAGCACTTCACTCATGTTTCTGAAGTCTGCCCTCCTGAAATTCAGGATTTTGGTCTTAGCTGGGATGCTTTCACTGCCCATATCCAACTGAAACTACACTCTGCAATGGTGACTTCCACCCAGTGCTCCCTGACCATTATTTTCTGTACATGCTCCCCATTTGTGAGCAACAGATCAAGAATTGACTTAGCTCTTGTTGGTTCAGTGATGCCCTGAGTCAGGAACCCACTCTGCAGTCCTTCCAGGATCACCCGGCGGCGTCCGTCTAGCCGACCGAGGGATCCAGGAGGCCGGGAGAAGCAGGCAGAAGCCGGCACAGCCCTCGAGATCCAGAGACCGGAGGGCTCTGAGCCGCCAGCAGGCCGGGCGGCGTCTGGCTCTAGCCGGACCGAGGGATCCAGGAGGCCGTGGAGAAGCAGGCAGATAAGGAGCCCAAAACCAATCAGAAAGCGACCGCTGACTCTGCCTTGCTTCCGATTGCGCGCCTTTCCCATAGACTTTAGCTGGACTTTACAACACTATTCTGGCGGGATTTCTGTTATTTTTATTTTAGTCTTAATTCACCCAAAAGAGCTGTTTTACTCTTTAATGTGCCCGATTTGAGGTTGTATTGATATCTTGTTAGCTTGTGATTACAGCCTTTTTGTGTTCTGTGTGGGCTAGACGCTTAGGCGCCTAACCCCCCCCATACCCTCCCTGTCTTTTGTTGTGCAGATTCAGATCTTTAGCACCTTTTTGCAGATTGCCTGCAATAAAGTACCTTGCTCACTGCCTTCTCCTCTGTCCCCTGCCTTGCAGCCGGCACAGCCCTCGAGATCCAGAGACCGGAGGGGCTCCGAGCCGCCAGCGGGCTGGCGGCGTCCGTCTAGCCGACCGAGGGATCTAGGAGGCCGGGAGAAGCAGGCAGAAGGTACGGGTGAAGCCGCAAATTTTTGCCCGCCCCCCCTCTCCCCTCTTGGTTGATTCTTTTTATACACTTTCCCCCGCCATTTCGCTAATCCACGCCCACATCTATTTCCTTCCTCTCTTAACCCTTACCTAACCTCCACAATGCTACTTTGCTTCCTTTTGCTCCTGAGCCTCTCTTCTCCCCAATCCCTTATGATAATTATGATATACCCCTGTCATGATGAATAAGTTAGTGAATACGATCTGCCCACCCCTGCCATCCACAATGGACAACCACCTATTCCTTATTCATTTCGAACCACTTTTACACTGCAACCCCTGGGTATCCCACATAAACTCTCTAACAATTCAACACTCCTAGCACCTTACATGTATCCTGGCTTTATATTAACCCACTATGCCTGTCCATCAGATTATTATGTTATGATAAAATTCACACCTATATAACAGGATCTTCTCCCATCACACAGCGGGCACCCAGGAAGAAGAGGAACGCTCTGACCACTCACTATCCCTGTCCTTGGTGCCCTCCTCAAATTAATCTTCTTCCTTCTGATCTGCATTGGTACTATTGAAATAAATCCTGGCCCCATTGAAAGTTTCTTTTCCCTGCTGATCTATCCTCCATAAATGGCCTAAGCTTCCTACATTTCAATGCTTGCAGCCTCTTAAAAAAGTTCTCCTTAATACAGGCTTGGGTGGCACATACTCTACCTGACTTCCTGGTCATCTCTGAATCTTGGCTCAGACCTACAACAAAAGACAGTGTTGTAAACCTTCCCAACTATCAGCTCTTCAGAGCAGATCGCCCTTCCAGGGGTGGTGGGTGGCCATATACATTAAGGACACCATCTCTGCAACCTGCCTCATCAATACATCCGAACCAAAGGAATTTGAATGTTTGTCAATCAAAATATCCCTTCCTAACTTGTCTTCATTTAAATTGATTGGCTGCTATAGGCCCCCCTCTGCAGGCCTCAAACTACTATCTCACCTAGGGTCAATACTCAATCTAGGCCCTGAAGATACCATCATCCTTGGTGATTTGAATTTAAACTGGCTATCTAATGTATCTGCACCATTGGTAACCTTTTGTGACACCTATGGATTTACACAACTAATTAAAGACCCAACCAGGGTTAACCTAAAAAACTCTAGCAACAGCTCACTCCTGGATATTATGTTGGTAAACAAGCCTCACTTATATTCACATGCAGGAGTACTACCGAGTGATGTAAGTGATCATTGTCCTATAGCTGGCATAAGATCTACACTCAAACCACCCAATCCTGCAGAATTTGTCCTCAAAAGGTCAAAAAAGAAATTCAACATCTCAGGATACCTCCATGACTTGAGTAATACAATATATTGGCAAGATTTCTACTTTACAACCTCAGTTGAAACAGCTCTCCAGACCTTAAAGGACATTATCACTAATGCTCTCAATATTCATACACCAATCACCAGTATCAGAACTAAAGCAAGATCCTGCCCTTGGTTCACTACTGATCTTAAAGCAGCATTGTTAACCAGAGACAAACTGTGGAAAAAGGCAAGAAAAACAAAGGATACCAGAGATTAGCTAAATTTCAGAAAAGCAAGGAATTCATGTACAAAACAAATAAGAACTGCCAAAGCTGCCTAACTATAGAGCTGAATTGGATGCCTCTACAATAACCCAACCAGACTCTGGGGTACTATAAAAGGAATTCTGGGCCAAAACTCTACTCCTGCCTTAACCTCCAAACTGCTACTAAATGATACAGAAATTACGAGCAAACAAGAAATCCTAAATACCTTCAATGACCACTTCACCACAGCTGGCTTAGCATTTGACTCATCACCTGCAAATCTCCTGAGATCTTCCTTGAACCTTCAATCCACTGTGGGACAAAAGGCTACTTCAACTTTTCCTTCAACCCAATATCCTTGAAAGAAGTAGAAGACCTTCTCTCTAATTTAAATACTTCTAAGAGTGCAGGTACAGACCCCTAGATCCCTATTTCCTAAAATTGCATCACACGCCTTATCTGCCCCCTCACTCATCTCTTCAATCTTTCCCTAACTACTGGATCCATTCCCTCCACTTGGAAAACAGCTCAAGTAGTTCCACTACTTAAATCTGGTGATCCATGGACCTCAACAATTATAGGCCCATTTCCATCCTATCAGTACTATCCAAGATGCTCGAAAAATTAGTAAACTCACAATTAAGGGACTATCTGGATAACAATAACCTCCTAAATTCAGCACAATCGGGATTTAGATCAAGGCATAGCACCATTTCTGCCCTAGCCAAAGTAACTAATGATTGGCAGATTGCCTTGGATAAGAAGAACAGTACCTGTGCTGTGTTCCTGGATTTGAGTAAAGCATTTGATACAGTGGATCATGAATCATTAATCACCTCCCTTAGCTCACTAGGACTGGATTCTCTCTCACTCAACTGGTTTAAGTGCTACCTATCAGATAGGTCACAACTGGTAAAAAATGGAAATTACCTATCCACCTTAAAACCACTGCTAAGAGGTGTACTGCAAGGCTCTATTCTTGGCCCCATCCTCTTGCCATTTATATTAATAATATCGATGCCAACCTCACTCAATCTAACATTCATCTGTTTGCTGATGATACTGTATTATATGTCAGCAATCCCTCATTACCTAAAGCCTGTGAGCTGTTACAATCTGAATTCTCTATCCTGCAACACAATCTACTGGAAAAAAAACTGCTTCTAAATGCCAAAAAAACAAAAGCTATGTTCTTTGCCACCAAGAGTTGCTCTGCCACTACCCCATCACCCACCACCCTACAATTATCCACCCTACTTGGAGAGAAGCTGGAATTTGTTGATAACTTCAAATACCTTAGCGTCTGGATTGATAATAGGCTTGACTATTCTATCCATATTGAAGAGCTACTAAAAAAACTGAGACAAAGGCTTGGTCTATTTTTAGAATAAAACACTACCTTAACAGAGACTCAAAAAGATTAATCCAGGCATCATTCCTATCCCTCATTGATTATGCTGACTTTATCTATGGCCATTGTTCACTCCCCTCTTAAACAAGCTGGACACCCTGTATCATAGATCCATCAGATTTATTACTGACCTTCCTCCAGCACCCATCATTGCTCTCTTTTATATGGCAGTCAACTGGACATCACTACAACACAGAAGAAATAGGAATGCTGCAATCTGGATATTCAAAGCTTTATCAGGCAAACTACCCACCTATATCACAGACTGTTTTACCCGAATTACTTCTAGGCCATACACCTTAAGGATCAGTAAACTCATCATACTAAGGTCCCCAATGCCTGCACCGGTTTGGGAAGGCCGCTATCAGCCACTCACTAGCAGTTGCATGGAACTCACTCCAAAATCCATGAAGCTAAATAGCCTCTTACCTTTAACATCCTTCAAAAGATTATTCTCCACCCTATTTCCAGAGCTCTGCAATTGCTTTTATAAGGCCTAATCTCCTACCCTACCTACCTTCCACCCCTTTTCTGTGTTCCATTATGTTAGTTCTACTTCTATTTTCCAGTCACCTGATATACTCCATAAAAGCCAATTAGGCCCTATAATTTATATATTATGCCTGCTATACCCATTGTCTCCTTTTCTTACAGGTTAAATGGTTTTACTGTGCCTTGTGTATATGTAAATTGTTGTATATTATCACTTTATGTCATTGTACTACTGTCTATGTTATTCTTGTCTATGTAAAAATACTTGTACTCTTATTTATATGACCACTCAGGTCCATCTTGTAAATGAGCTACGCTCAATGATGTTCACCTGACTAAATAAAGATTTTGATTGATTGATTGATTGACCTGACTCCTAGCACATGTTGTGGATGGTATGCTCCAGTCCACCTTGGGCAGGGTGAAGTCCCCCACAATTACTACCTCCCCTTTCCCCACAAGTTCCAATATTTGTGAGCTCAGTTCCCTGTCCCTCTCCTCATCCTGACTGGGTGGTCTTTAAATCACCCCCAACCTCACCTTTCTCCCTCTACTGGACCTTAACTGAACCCATAATGCCTCCATCTCCCCTTCCTCCGACTCTTCCCTCATGCAAGTTATTCCCTCCCTGATATAAACTGCCACTTCTCCCCCCTTCCTGGCTACCCTGTCCTTCCTGTATAATTTATATACAGGGATTGCAAGGTCCCAGTCGTGGCGTGCTGTTGCCCAAGTCTCAGTTACTGCAGCTATGTCCACCCTCCTGTCTGCTAATAGTGCCTTCCGGTCATCCATCTTGTTTCCAAGACTCTGCACATTCAGAGACACCACTCTTCACCTAGAATCTGACCTTCCTTCTCTTCCCTCTGTTCTTCTATTCACATTTATCCCTTCTTTATGCACCCCTCCACATACCCTTGTTATGTGTTCCTCACCCCTTCCACCCTTTGCTAACAGTGTTCTTGCCCCTTCCACCTCCTCCCCCCAGGCCACTTCCATCACTGTGGGAGGGAGGTTCACTGACCTCCTCCTGTTGGAGTTTGGGGGCCTGCACACCCGCTGCCCCCCCTTCAGTAGTTTAAATTAAGTGTGGTGGTTATGTATTCCCCCAGTTTGTCCCTGAGTACCCTCAAATCCTGCCTACTGAGGTGTAACCTGTCTGATGAGAAGAGTGCTTTGTTTGACCGGGTCTCCACCCAGTCCCCAATACAGATGAACATCTTCTCCCTGCACCATTTCCTCAGCCAGTCATTAAAATCCTCTTTTGTTCTTTTCCTGGCTGTGCTGTCCCTTGGTACTGGTATCACCTCTGAGAAAGCCAACAAATTTTCTTGTTCCATGTAGATCTTCCCTAACTCCCTGAACCTACTCTGCACTACCTCAAACTCCTCCCCAGCTAGATCATTGGTTCCCAAATGTATAAATAAATTAGGTTTTCCTCCAACCTCCTTTACTATTTCCCTTATCCTTGGGCCCACCTTCCCCACTGTCATCCCTGGCATACAAACCACCCTCCTGCTTGCATTTGGGTCTCCTTTCCTTCCCCATTGAATACCCCTAATTATGGAGTCCCTATGATTGTCACCCTTCCATCCTCTGCAGCCATGCTCCCCGTCCTTCCTTTCTTTCTTTCTTTTGGTACTAGCTGCTTCCCCACCTAACTGATCCCTCTGCACCCTGGTGAAATTATCTCCACATCCACAACTTATCCCTTTAACTGTTTTTCTATCTCCCAAGCTGCCCTTCCCCTTCTTACTATCTGTATCTGCTTTCAATTTTCCCTCCCCGCTTCCTTTCCTTTTCTCTCCCCCATCCTCCACTCTGTTTTGCCTGCCTCCTTTTCTCTGCCCACCCTGATTAGTTTAATTTAGTTTAGTTTAGTTTATTGTTCTAGGAATTACTACCTTTGAGCCAGAGGCTCTTTTACAAAGGTTCCACGTCAATTAGGTACAGTACAAAAAAGGTTACATAGATAACACAACAATTTGTGCTGTGTCAAGAGCGAGAAAACATATACAAATACATATCAAATCATTTGTGCAAAAGGACATGAGATATCAATAATCACATTATTACAAGAAAGAGGTCATGCCAGATTAGGAGAAACAAATAGGGAAAAAGTCCAGAACAGAGAGGGTAAGTGAAAGGTGTGGGGAGCAGACAATAGCAGGAGAAAAGGTTTCCCAAACATGTCTTTGTCAAATAACGAAACAGGGTGGGTAGTGAGAAAATAGGAGGTTTAATCAGGGCAGTCACAGGAGCTGGAGGTGGCAAGGTGAGAGAACAGCCTTGATTTGAAAATACCTAGAGAGGTGGGGGCAGTAATATGAGTGCTGAGTGCATTTAGCCAGCTGGGGGCATGATAGGCAAATGATCTTTGTCCCTGAGAAGTCCGACATCGGGGGACTTGGAGAGGCTGGTGTTCTGATCTTCTGGTAAAACGGGTGCTAGCGCTCAGGCATAACAGGTCTTGGATACAAGGTGGAGTGAGGCACAGAGTGGATTTTTTCACCATCAGGCAGGTCAGGTACTTTATCTGGTTTGAGAGTTGCAACCAACCTGAGTCAGCATAGAGTTCACATGTGTGGGTACGTCGATGTGCACCAATGAGCAGCCGACAGGCCTTATTTAGGGATGTTGTAATGCGTCTAAGTGCTGTAGTAGTGGCAGATCCGTATATAACTAAGCCATAGTCAACGACTGAGATGATAGAGGATTGGATGGCAATCCTCAGTGCAGAATGGGTAAGGAGCTGTCGGTTCTGATACAGAATCCCAATTGCTGATTAATAGTTTTTGCTGTACTATCAATGTGAGTTGCAAAGGTTAGGCCTTGATCAAAGTTGATTCCAAGATATTTGAAGATTGGCACTTGTTCAAGGGTATTTCCAGGTATGTATTAATGGTGAGTGGACTTCTGCTTGCTTTGTTTTGGTGGGTTAGAGAAGAGCATGGATTTAGTTTTTGTTGTGGTTTAGAACCAGCTTATCTTCAAGGAACCACATCTCAACTTTGGAAAATGCATGCTGAAGGTTGAGGCGTAAGAGGTTCAGATCTTTATGAGTGGCAAGAATCACGGCATCATCGGCATAGAGGATTATTTGTTCAGGGCAGGATTTGGGGAGGGAGTTTTGGAAAAGGCTGAAAAGGAGGGCGCCCAGGATGGATCCCTGGGGAACTCCTGAGCGAACCAGTTTTGAGTCAGAGAGAACTCCAGCTACTTTTACAGATTGAGAGCACTGAGCAAGGTAATTTTTTACCCAGTCACCAGGACCCTGCGAGAGCCCTAGGGATAGTAGTTGTTTGATAAGTAGGCCATGGTGTACTGTATCAAATGCCTTGGTTAAGTCAATGTATGATTGCTCCAGTTAGGTTTCCTTTGTCCATGGCATTGTGGATTGCTCCTGAGAATTCAAGTAGGGCAGTCGATGTGCTGTGCCCTTTCCTAAATCCATGCTGCTGAGTGCATAGGATGTTGTGCTTTTCAGGTAGTCTGAAAGTTGGTCCGCCACCAAGTGTTCAAGGGCCTTAGAGAGGTGGTAGTATTGATATCGGAGTATAGTTACCAGGCAATGACTTATCACCACTTTTGTGCACCGGAGTGACAACTGCAGCCTTCCATTTCCTAGGGAATTGGCTGTAGCAGAGTGAGAGATTGAACATTTTTGTGAGGGGGAGCAGTACTTCCTCCAGAGTGAGGGGCAGAAGTTTAAGGTCAATAGTGTCACTGTTGCTCGGGACTTAGAAATGGCCTTCTTTACATATTTATAGACTTCATGTGCCTTTACTAGTTTGAAATGGAAGGGTGGTTTGGTTGGAGAGGTAGTAGTAGAAGTAGAAATTGGAGGGTCAGCATCAGTGAAGAAATCAGATGAGAGGACACCACTAAGGTCCGTGAAGGTATCATTTAGGGTGTTTGCAATGATCTCTGGGTCTAATGTAGTGGTTCCATCCACATTCATTATTGTAGGAGAGGATTTGGACTGCTGACCCATGATAATTTTTATGTTGTCCCAGAAGGATTTCCCTTCACCCCAGGAGTTGGAGAGGGCGGTTCTTGAAGTAGGAGCTCTTCATCAAGCAGATCTGTTTTGTACAGTGGTTGCAAGCCTGTTTATATTTTTGGATGTCTGACAGAGTGCCAGTAGCTCTTGCAGTGGCCCAGAGGTGATCCCTACTTTTGAGTTGTGCCAATAGCTTCACCGTGAGCCAGGGATTTGTGAGTGTTTTGATTTTGCGCTTTTTTACTGGTGCATAGTTGTCATAGGCAGTGTTGAAAGTAGTAATAAAGTAATCAAGGGCTAGGTCAACATCTTGAGTTTTGTAAATCAAGGACCAGTCTATCTGCCTAAGACAGGTCTTGAGATGAGTAAGGTTGCCATAAGGTAGGACTCTGCTATAGATGGTTTTTGGAGGCGGCTTACAAAACTTATTTGTCCAGGTAAATATTATTGGAGAGTGATCACTGAGCGAGTCAGGGAGAACACTTACATTGGTTATACGGGTAGGGTGGCTGGTAAGGATCCAGTCAATGAGGGTGCTGGTCCCTGATTTGTAGTTTTTCCTGGTAGGGGAGTTTACCACTTGTGTTAAATTTGCTGCTAGGATAGCATCTTTGTTTGACCCTGCATCAGGAGCAAGCCAATTTATATTAAAGTCCCCAAGGAGAAGGAGTTCGATGTCAGAAGGTTGTGTACTTACGCATTTCGAGGACAGCCTGTAGGCCGGAATCAGGATCTTTTGGTGGTATATAGACAGCAGCAACCTGAGGACTTTGTTTTGGGCACCAAGTAGTATCTTGATAGGGAGGAGTTGCACTGAGGTTTCTGTGGTGGGTAAGAACCAGGGAGACAGGTGAGGTAGTCCTTTATGTAGATTGCACACCCACCACCCCTTTTCGAGGTCCTATCCAGCCTGAATATCTTGTAGCCTTGTATAGAGATGGCATGATCCGGAGTATTAGGTGTCAGCCAAGTTTCAACGATTGCAAGGATATCCGGTTGTGTTGGCTGGCAAAGATTTGAAGGAGGCCAGTTTTGGGAGGAGACTGCAAATGTTTAAGGTAGCAATTTTGAGCCCCCCCTCCATTTTGGCAGGCTTTGTTGTACTGTAGGAGACAGGGCCAGGATCTGAGTGGACACTTCCTGATATCAAGAGGAGGAGTAGGAGTTTAAGAGACAGTTGCCATACTTCGTAGTCAATAGAATTACACTTCTGAGGCTTATGCGGCTTGGACCAGTGCAGGCGTCTAGGGTCCCAGAGCAAGGAGGTTGTTAGTAATGGAGGACGATTTGCCCATTTATCCTTGTTGTAGCTTGTCAGTTGCACCCAGTCGCTTGCAGATAGGTACCTGGTGGTCAAGTCAAAAGCCAAAAGAATGATCAACAGCTGAGGTCCAGAGTCACTGAAATGTTAAAATTCCTGAAGGTGATTTACTGTGCCTGCACATATGCAGGATGTGAAATCCCTTTGTCATTCAAACAGTTTGCTGAAAAGCCCGCATACAGATCATGGAGCAGGTCAGACGAAAATGTGGATTCCAGCAGGACCCAGAGTCACCGAGTTTGTCAGATGTAGTTGCTTCACTTATGTTTTGCTTGGGATAGCTTCCAAAAAGTTGATTTTAAAATGAAAATAAAGATACCTGATGATGATTTTTTGCAGAAATCCAGTCCAGGAGACTTTCAAGGATGTAGTGAGCAAGAATGGTATAGTTACCACAAGCAGAAAAACATGTAAATCCACAAAAACTAAGCTACAGCCACAGACAAACACAAACAGCCACCACACAGACCCAGGGGATGTGGTTCCCTCCCCCCTCCCCTGTACTCTTGTTCTCAACCCGGGCTCAACCTGAACTCCTATCTCACCTCCTGCTGGCCCCTCCCTCCTTCCAGACAGTGGTACAACTCTATTTAATAAAGGCATCCCTTTAGAATTTCCCACCCTTGATGCTACTGTTACATTCCCACCCCTTCCCCTTACCACTAGCCATTCCTCCACCCTGGGCTCCCTATTCCTCCGAGGAAGAGATTCTCCTGTATACTGGGTGCTCCTCCCCACTCCCATCCCCTGCCTGATGCTGTTACTCCCCTGGCTATAATCCATCTGCCTTTCCCTCCACTGCTGTGCTCCTCTGACTCCCCACACCATCCTCCCCAGCTCCCATCTGAGTAGCCTTGTTTCAGCCGTTAGCTGCTCCAGGCTCTTACACACTGGACATCACCTTTTACTCCACATCACCCCTAGAAAGACTGCTGCTCCACAGCTATTGCCGTTTACCCCTCTTCTGCTACACATACATGTACCTATTCCCTCACATCTTCCCAGCCCAGCTTCTGCTTTATTTATATAAATTATTATTAATTATTAATATATTAAGCCTTTATTTATATAGCACAATTCTTTTGTGAAACAAAGCGCTTTACACAAAATCATCTCCATACATATAAAAACTGTAACACTACAATACTAAAAATCTTATTTATCCTATTTAAAACATGCCCAATTAAGTTACTTCAGGGAATGCCTGTCTAAACAAATATGTTTTTAATCCACATTTGAATGGCTTTGTGGTCTGGCATTCTCTTAACTGGCAAGGTAAAGAGTTCCACAGGGTTGGGGCTGCAAAAGAAAATGTACAAAAACCCAGATGTTTTTAATTGGAAACATAGAAACATAGAAGTTGATGGCAGATAAGGACTGAAACGCCCATCCATTCTGCCCATTTCTTTTTCTACCTTATGAACGTGCCGTCAGCCTTTGCTCTGTCAATGACCTATCTATTCATACTCATCTGTATTGCTCCCTTATGACTATCATATGCCTGTTTGAAGCCCTGCACTGTATTCATATCCACCACTTCCTGAGGTAGGCCATTCCATGAATCCACCACCCTTTCTGTGAAAAAGAACTTCCTCACATTACCCCTTAATTGGCTTCCCTCTAATCTCATACTGTGTCCTTTTGCCCTGCTATTTTTATGTTGATTGCACACAGCGCAAGAAACATATTGCGGCAGCTTGCTCAGAAGCAGGCTGTCGAGGCCCGGCACTGTTGTGGCCAATGCCCCCACAGCCTGCAAAGGCTTGTCCCACTTCCTCCAGTGCTGTTGCAGACTCTGATGACACAAGTTTGGAACGTTTGCACCAACTTGTGATGAATCAGCCACTGCAATCAGGGTCCGCCCCATCATTGCAGTGCCAGCCATCCACGGCAATGAGGGAGCCACCCATCATTGCAGGGCGGGATCTAGCAAGCCAGATATTGTTTGTGAACATGGCGGTGGGTTGCCGCCGTGTTCACAAACAATATTACCCCCCCTCCAACATGTTTATCTGCCAATGGGGAGCCCACCCCATCAGCATAATGTCACCCCTTCATTGTCTGTCAAGGGGTGCCCAATCACCATCAGCAGAAAGGACCCCCTTTGTTGTTTGCTAATGGGAACTCCTTTGTTGTTTGCCAATGGGGTGCCCAATCTCTGTCAGCAGAAAGGAATTCCCTTTGTTGTTTGCCAATGGGGTGCCTAATCCCCGCTGGCTATAGCTCCCCCCAAAACAAGACTCCGTGGCATGCTGGAAGTCTAGCCCAGCTCAGAATGCCACATGCCCCTGTAAATAAAAAACGGTCCTGCAAAATCTTTTTTGTTTTTACACCTGTAAAAAAGGAACGGTCCTCGTAGTCTCCTGCCCCCACCCGCAACCCGCACCCACTCACTGCACACCCTACCTCCCCACATCCCTCCTCACCCCATACTTACCTCCGGAGCTCAGCACGACAATCTTCGGTGGACCGGGAATATGTCTGCAGTCTTCAAAGCCGACCACAAACTGAGGAAATGCCGATAAGCTGTATAATGTAATAAATAGTTTTTTTTTTCCAACTTTAGTACATATCTTGGGCATTTTTGGGAATTTTTTCACCAAATTTTCAACATGGGGTTTTTGGGACCCCTCCTCATGAATTCTTGAACTGTCATGTCGTTAATCTGCCCCGAAAGGTGATTTTGCGGTCACTGCGCTGAATCACCTTTTTTTTCCAACAGTGGCATTTTTTCACACCTCCTTATGAGTAGTACAGCTGTCATTTTTCACATCCTGACTGAAATGTGGTTTCACAGTTGCGGCACAGAATAACATGGTCGCTCTGGGAAATCTATGTTCGGAACAGATTAAGAAAATGACAGTGGCACTGTTCATGAGCAAAGGTCCTAAAAGCCCTATGTTGAAAATTTGCTGACGAAATTCCATAACATGACTGTGTTACAAGCGTGCGTTGAACTGTTTTCATGCACTCATGTAACTTCGCAAATTTGTAATATTTTCATGCCACATTTTCAACAGTGGCAGTTTTTCACACCTCCTTATGAACAGTACAGCTATCATTTTTCACATCCTGGCTAAAATATGTTTTGGCCCTCCTGCCGGAGAATAGCACAGTCACTGTGGGAAATTAGTGTTTGGGACAGATTAAGATCAAACGAGTGAGAGGGGGGAGTGACCAAGCTCAACTGAGCTCTGTCAGGACTGCTGTGTATTTGTTTGTGGGCAGAAAAGGCCCCAATGCAAGAGCCCTGTACAAAAGGGCAGTTTGCAGCACTGGGAGAAACAGAACGAGAGAGCTAGTGAGGAAGGGGGAGTGAGCGAACTCACCAGAGCACTCTCAGAACTGCTACGGATTTGTTTGAGGGCAGAAAAAGGCGCCAATGCAGGCAGGAGCCCCGTTCAAAAGGGACGCTTGCAGCACCAGGACAAACAGAATGAGCGTGTGACAGAGGGAGACTGAGCGACCTCAGTGGAGCTCTGTCAGGACAGCTGCAGATCGCCAACACTGCCAGAAGCCCCGTACACAAGCGCAGACTGCAGCACCAAGAGACACAGAACGAGTGAGTGACAGCGCGGTAGTGAGCAAGCTGTATTGTGACTGCTGCAGATTTCTTTGTGGGCAGAAAATGTGACAAAGCAGGCAGGAGCCCAGTACAAAAGGCCAGCTAGCAGCGCTGGCAGAAAGGGAATGAGTGAGTGAGAGAGGGGGAGTGAGT
This sequence comes from Neoceratodus forsteri, assembly GCA_016271365.2. Lineage (NCBI taxonomy): Eukaryota > Metazoa > Chordata > Ceratodontiformes > Ceratodontidae > Neoceratodus > Neoceratodus forsteri. The sequence goes on from CM028134.1 coordinate 216,387,641, forward strand.
GAGCTCAATGGAGCTCTGTTGGGACTGCTGCAGATTTGTTTGTTGGCAAAAAAAGACAGCAATGCATGCAGGGGCCCTGTACAAAAGGGCAGCCTGCAGTGACGGGAAAACCAGAATGAGTGACTGAGAGAGGGGGAGTGAACGAGCTTAACAGATATTTTGTAACTGCTGCAAATTTCTTTGGGGGCAGACGAGGGTGGCAACGCCGGCAGTAACCCAATAGAAAAGGGCAGCCTTCAGCGCCGGCAGAAACAGAATGAGTGAGTGAGAGAGGGGGAATCAGCAGGCTCAACAGACCTGTGTTGGGACTGCTGTAGATTTCTTTGTGGGCAGAAAAAGCCACCAACAGAGGCAGGAGCCCAGTACAAAAGGGCAGCCTGCAGCGCCAGGAGAACCAGAATGAGCGAGTGAGAGAGGTGGAGTGAGCCACCTCAACGGAGCTCTGTCGGGACAGCTGGAGATTTCTTACTAGGCAGAACAAGGTGCCAACACAGGTAGAAGCCCAATACAAAAGAGCAGCCTGCAGCACTGGAGACACAGACTGAGGGACTGACATAGGGACAGTGAGCGAGCTCAACACACCAACGCAATCAACATTTGGCATTGACAAATGCTTGTTCTTATATTGAAACATGTTACACTCTTTCACCTTGTTAATGCCCTTAAGGTGTTTGAATGTTTTGATCATATCACCTCTCTCCTTCCTTTGCTCTAGGGTATATATATTGAGCTCCGTTAATCTGTCCTCATATGTTTTCTGATGCAGTCCCTGCACCATTTTGGTTGCCCTTCTCTGGACTGCCTCAATTTGGATAATGTCCTTGTGAAGGTGTGACCTCCAGTACTGCTCACAGTACTCCAGATGGGGACTAACCAGTGTCTTGTAAAGAGGGATTATTACCTCCCTCTTATGACTTGTGATACCCCTACTAATACAGCCCAACATCTCCCTAGTCTAATCTACTGCTTTAGTGATCTGCTTGGATGATTTCAGGTCATCTGTGATGATGATGCCCAAGTCTCTTTCTTCCATTGTGACTGCCAGCAACTCTCCTCCCAGGCTATAGGTGGCTTCAGGGTTTCTCTTCCCTACGTGCATGATCTTGCACATTTTTGCATTAAACCCCAGTTGCCACTCTTCTGACCATTTTGCCAGTTTATCCAGATCTCTTCTTATTCTGCCCACCCCATCTGGATCATCTACTCTGTTGCAAATTTTGTGTCATCTGCAAACAGACAAACCTTACCCTCCAGTCCATCTGCAGTGTCACTGATGGAGATATTGAAGAGGACTGGCCCCAGAACTGATCCTTGAGGTACCCCACTTGTGACTTGCATCTCTCCTGACTGTATACCATTTACCACCACTCTCTGTTTTCTGCCTGTCAACCAGTTTGCCACCCAGTTGACCAACTTCTGACCCACCCCAAGCCTACCCAGCTTATTAATCAATCTTCTATCTGGAACAGTATCGATAGCTTTGCTGAAGTCAAGGTAGGCAACAACAACTGCTCCCCCTTGGTCCACCACTCTGGTTACCCAGTCAAAGAAATCTATGAGATTAGTTTGACAGAACCTTCCTATGCTATCTTGGATTCTGTGCTCCTATGGATTCCAGGTGTTGCATAATCCTTCCTTATGGAGTGCCTCCATAATCTTGCCCACTACTGAGGTAAGACTGACTGGTCTATAGTTCCCTGCCTCCTCCCTGCTACCACTCTTGTGGAGCAGGATTACATGAGCCCTTCTCCAATCTTCTGGGACCTCTCCAGTGCTCAGATACTCACTAAACAGTTCTGATAATGGCTCTGCTAGTTCCACCCTTAGCTCCTTTAGTACCCTAGGATGTATACTATCAGGTCCCATTGCCTTGCCCACCCTAAGCTTATCGAGCTCTTGTAGGACCCTTTCTTTTGTGAAGGGACTAGTGCACACCTTCCTCCCCTTGTGTCCATGGTGCTAAGCTGTGGACCCTGACCTACCTTCTCTTCAGTAAATACTGAGCAGACGTATCTATTTAGGATAAGTGCTTTTACATGGTCCTCCTCCTCACATGCCCCCTTATCCCCTTTGATCTTAGCAATATCCCCTCTGGACTTTCTTCTTTCACTAATTTATCTATAGAAAGTCTTGTCACCTTCTTTTACTGTTTGTGCTAGTGTTTCCTCAGTTTGGGCCTTTGCCTGCCTTACTGCCTTCCCTGCTTCCCTTAGGAAAGTTTGGTATGCTTCCATATCTTCATCCCGCTGCATTCCCTTATATTTCCTGAAGGCCAGCCTTTTGGCTCTGACCTTTTCTGCTACTGCTTTTGAGAACCAAAGTGGTTTCCTTCTTCTTTTGCACTTCCTTTTCTCTCTAACACAATGGGATGTTGCTTCAAGTATTGAATCCTTAATGCTTGCCCACTTTGCCTGTACCCCCTCACCTGTTTTCTTCTTGCCAGAGCTAGCTTAACTCTGTTGGCCATCTTATCAAAGTCAGCTCCTCTGAAGTCACATATTTTTGCCTTGGAATGGGATGGTTTAGCTCTAGTGGCCAAATTGAACCCTACCTTGTGATGGTCACTGGCCACAGGTGACCTTCTACCTGTAGATCTGTGATCCTTTCCCTGTTAGTCCGTACTAGATCTAGGATAGCCCTGTCTCTTGTGGGTTGTTGTACCAGTTGTTTGAGGCCCTCCCCCTGCATGGAATCCACTATGTGTCTAGTTCTGGCAGATGTTCCTGCTGGTATTGACCAATCTGTATCTGGCATGTTGAAGTCTCCCATTATCAGAACCTCCCCTTTAGCTGTCATGTTTTGTATATCTTCTAACAGTAATGTGTCTATGTCCTCCCCCTGGTCTGGAGGCCTGTCGAAAACCACAGTTCATATGGCTGTCCCATTTCCTATTTCCAGGGTGACCCACAGTTCTTCTGGCTCCTTATGTGTATTCTGAACTTTTGTAGCTTTGGTATTTTCATTGATTTAAAGGGCCACTTCACCCACCCCCCTTTTTGCACCTCCGTCTCTTCTAAACAGTACATAGCCAGGCAGTGAAGTCTCCCAAGTGTGGTTACTGGTAAACCATGTCTTGCTAATGGCAACTATGTCTAGTTTAGCCTCTGTCATTATTGCTCGCAGGTCTAGGATCTTGTTTCCCAGACTGCAAGCATTTGTGTACATGTTTTTCCATTGGCCAGATTTTGTGTGTGTTAGTTAGTTATGAGGTCTGACAGCTTCTGTGCATTGTATGGGGAGCCAGACCTTTTCTTACCTGGTGATGCAAATGAACTACAAACATGCAGAACTCCTGTTTGACCACTAGCTGGGGGGGGGGGATGTTCGTCCCATTCAACGTATCGGGTGCTGCACCCCTCTCCCCATTTGCTAGTTTAAATATTCTGCAAAGACGCCAAACTTGTGCCCCAATGCGCTGACTCCCTCCTTAGTCAGATGCAGTCCATCAAATTTAAAGAACTTTCGCTCCCAAAACTGTTGCCAGTTCCCTACAAATTTGTGTCCTTTTTCTTGGCACCAGCCCTTGAGCCACATGTTTTGCTCCCCTATCTCCCCTTCTCTGACCTTCTGTCCATCTGACCCCACCTCCCAGACTGGCAGGATCTCAGAGAAGGAAATGCCAAATGAAATGGATAATAGTTTGTCACCCAGCCTGGTCAGGTGTTCCTTGGTCTCCACAACTGACCAGCTAGTGAGATCGTTAGTCCCTATGTGTACCAGGACATCAGTGTTTTCTCTGCTTCCTGTACAATTCTAGCAATGCGGTCAGTGTCTCTCCATGCTGATGTACCTGGGAGACATCTGACCATTACCCCTGGCTGAAGATAGGTATTAACTCCCCGAATCATGGAGTCTCTTATGATTAGAAGTTATTTGGATTTCCTTTTTGCTTTTTTTGTTTTGGTTCCTGTTTTGGGTGCGTTTTATTGTGCTAGCTCCTGTGCTGCAGTGTCCTGCTCTGCAGTGTCCTCTGCCCCTTTGTTTGGTTTCAAAGATAGAGGCAGTTACCTGTTTGTAGTTTTTACATGGTTTGTGGAGTGATATGTTGGAGAGCACCAAGTGATGGGGCACCTAATTTGCCCCTCCTAACCACCTGCCAACCTCCTGGACCCACTAACCTCTACAGTCGAGGTGCTTCTGTTGGATGTTGGGGAAATGGCAGGTGGTTCTTATAATATAATTCCTCCTGAATATATGATTTGAGATGCACAATCTCTGCCCATGCTGCCTGGAGCTAAGCCCTTAGGACCTCTAGCAATTCCCCATCAGAGGAGAGGATGGGGCTGGAGGGGCAGTAGGGACTTAGAAGGTCTTGCAGATAGCCAGGCCCCTGCCCGTGTAGGAATTTGTAGGTTAGCAACCTGCCCTTGAAGGAGATCTACCACCCTACAGGCAGCCAGTGCAGATAGCGGAGCACTGGTTCAAATATGATATGACCTTTGTAGGATGATCAACAACCTGGCTGCCACATTCTGCACTAGCTGCAAACGGCACAGATCTAGCCCTGCTAGCCCTAGGTAAAGGGCATTGCAGTAGTCTAGGTGAGAGGTCACAAAAGCATGGACCAGCACTAGCATGTCATTGGGGGAATTAGCTGATCAATCTGGGTGATATTCTTCAGATGGTAGAAAGAGGTTTGGACCATGGCAGACACCTGCACCTTAAGCATCAAACTGCAGTTCAACATGACACCCAGATTTCTCACCAGATCCGAGACAGGCAGCTGGGAATCTCTGAGCCACAGCCCAGATACCTGTCCTGCTTGCCCTCTTACTCCCTAGTGACCAGGTTCCAGTACCGGTGTAACCCCTCTACCAATGGGGGTTCTTAAAAGCCTTCCCAGAGCTGCTTAATAGCTCCTTGCCTAACTGGTGTTCGGAGCAAAGCCGCCCAAAATGCGGCCATTGTGAGTGCTTTTGAAGCCTCCAGTACTGTATCTTTAAGAGCTGCCTGCTCGCAGGCTCCAGAGGGTTGGTATGGGGGGATTGGTGTTTCCCTGCTTGAATCCCACCTAAGCTGTGGTGTAATCGCCCCATTCTGTAGTCGCTGAAAAGTGCAGTGGGAGCCCATCTGACAGATGTAACTGTTTGGCTGTAATTATTTAAAGTATTAGTGAAATTACGGTTTGTTTAACCTGCTTTCATTGCAGTTGGGACTCTGTGTGTTTGGCCCCTCCATTTTGGACCTGGACTTTTGAGATGGGCCAATGGGAAAAGGGAGGACACTAAAATAGAGATCTTTTGAGCCAACCAGAATCAGGACTCATTTTGGAGCTGGCTGGCTATAAGGGATACAGCCAGTAATTCTGGGAAATGAAGTTCTGGGCTACGGCGCCTTTTTTTGCACCAATGGGGACAGACTTAAGTGACTTGTATCTGCAGCCCACCAATGGGGTCGGGTGGTGCCCAAACTAAGAGTCCTTGCCCAAACTGCCAAGGGGTAGAGTCATTGTGGTTGTGAGCGAGGAAGGAGCTCTGGGCTCCTGCACTGTTGAGCTTTCACGTGGGAAGCACGTGTGGAAGGCCACATTTCAGCGGGTTGAATGCCAGCAAGTGTCGGACTAAATCTGCAAAGCAGCAGTTAGAGGAGGCTGTGCAAAAGTACGGCTACCTACCAGGCTCACCCTGTAGAGGACTGGAGAATCTGCTTCAATCACGCTTGGTCTGTCAGGACAAATGAAGCTGCGTCGTTTGGGCCCAGTGTTCTGTAGTAAAAGCAATCAGGATTATACAGCAGCTGCCTGGTATGGTACCCCTCTGCTCTTCATATAAATGTGTGGAGAAGTGGCTGAATTCAGGCTCGGTCCTGCAAGTATTGTGAGAGCGATCTTTCTGCTGGAGTCGTGAATACTAAATCAGGGTAGCTCCCTGTCAGGTGTTCATAGTGAGGGCACGATTTGTCTGGCTACTTTACTGGCTACACAGACTGAGCCCGCTGGCTATACTTAATGCCCTTAGGAATCAAATGATTGTTTTCTGCATCAGGGCCCCAACCAGCTGCATCAAGAGGCTAGCCTTCTATTGCCTGGTTACCCAGAGGCAGTGACTTATAGGTTAGGCCTGTGCACAGTGCCCTAGAAATAGATCCATATATATGTATACATTAGAGTGGTAAGCTAATTAACCTGATTTCCCCCCAGTCCTTGTTACCTCCCCTAAATAAATCAGATTGGTTGTTTTGCAGAAGTATACTTATTGACCCGTGTGTCTATGTTGAATTATTGTACAGGTGGTTATTGTCTAATTGCATCATCTTTTCTACAGGGGATCCCCAGAGGCAGCAGATTGAACCAAGCCTGGGGGTAAGTGCATATTGTAAGGGTACTGTGATTGACCTGTGAGGGCCACTAGTGGGAGGAAAAGGGGGATGCAGTGACCCAGAGGGCTGTGACCAAGTCATGTCAGACTGTCTTAACCCCGACCTCTGGGTGGAGGCACTCTCCATCGGATTCAGGCCCCTCAACCTGGTAGCTGCAAGTCAGGCAGGGGTAGTAGCCCTTGGGATAGCGCCCCTGGGGGTTACATTTTGGAGGCACCGCTGGGATTAGCATCCCCTAGTGGCCGAGTAGACGAAGTACCTCAACATTGCCAAACTAAAAGAAAAACTGTAGGGGGATATCATGACTAAGATTAAGTTGGACCCTGTTAAGACAATGGTGCATAAACTGATGGGGTAGGATGAAGCCGAAGAGTTGGATTCCCAGAAAATTGTGTTACTATTGGATGTACCTCTGGGAACAAAGAACGCTGACCTTGTTTCTGCAGTGGAGCATGTTAAATGTCTAGGCAAGGTAGAGGTGAAGGGGTGTATGGCTGATCTACTCAACCAGACCTTGCAGGTGCTACTCTTATGCAGTATAGTTATAGACTCCGAGAGGGTACCTCCAGTGATCTACCGGGAAGGTGCCCAACAGGGGTGGAGGGTCATTCACATCCAGAGTGGGTCAGTCACCCCAGGGGGGTCCACCAAGACTAATAGCTTTAAAGATAAACTGCTTAAATTGCTAGCTGTGTAAGGGAGGACTACCCAGGAGTTACTGCAGGTGCTGGACCTTTCCAGTGATCCCACAGCCCAAACCTCCCCAGGTACCTCTCACAGGCCCCCCAAGAGTTCCATTCTGGCTTCACCCCCTCTAGTTGTTCCCCCTATACAGCTAGACTCCTATCAAAGTCTAAAACTTTTTTCTGGTACTGTGCCTGTCCCTTCAGGGGAAGATGATTTAGAGGCTTGGATGGACTATGCTACCACTCTAGTCCAAGAGTGGCAGTGCTCTGAGGGGGAGAAATGAAAGAGACTGATGGAGAGCTTGAGGGGCCCAGGAAGCCATTCATTTCTTGCGAGCTACTAGCCCTGAAGTCACTGCAGTAGAGGACCTTTCTGCTTTAGAAGAAGTGTTTGGGAGTACAGAAACTGGGAAAGACTTATTATGGAAGTTCAAGTCCACCAAACAATGGAGAAATGAGAAATTGTCAGCCTTTGTCACCCGGGTGGAAAGGGCATTGCAAAAAGCTTGTCAAAAAGGGAGGGGTAACTGCCACAGCCTTGAACCAGGTCCAGCTGGACCATATTTTGAAATCTGCTAGGTTTTCCAGTGTGATATTGTTAAAACTCAAGTTACATGACCGATGGGCTGCCCCTTCCGAATACTGTCAATTGATGAGAGAGATTCAAGAAGTAGAGACTGATGAAGAGGGGTGGGAACCCTATGTGTGAGTTGTGAATCTATGCCAGACCCCTGAGTCCAGCGGACCAGATGAGACCCACCCCTCGAGGGGGCTGAGTCAGGGGCCTGATGCTTTTCCTGTGCCCCCAGAGGCCCAAGGAGGAGTGGGGGGTGCATGCTGTCTCCTCTGATCCCCAGGTAGAAAGTGATTTGAGGGCTGAGATTAGAGATTTATGAGAAATGGTGAGGGACTTGAAACAAACTGCTACCCATCCTGGCAAGCTGGGGGAACCTGAGTTATCTAGAAATAAATGACCTAGTCAGGAGGAGCCTTCCAGAACCCCTGATGCCCCCCCGCAGGTGAGATATTTCCCTCCCAACAAAGACCTCTGAGATCCTAAGTTCTGTTACCATTGTGGAGAGGATGGACATTTTCAGACTGAGTGCCAGTTACCAGAGAATTTAAGGAAGGTCAGCAGCAGGCTAGTCACCTGGCATCACAAGGCTTATACCAGACCTCTGGGAGGGCCTCCTCAGAAGAGTTTTGTGACCAGAGCCAATGCCCAAGCAACCTCCAAAACCCCACACCCCAAATGGTCTGATGTGGTGGGGCCCTCAATGGAGACCACCATGAGAGCGAATGGAGTACCGACCTGGGCTGTGTTGGACAGTGGCTCTGAGGTGACCATTATGTTCCAGGACTGGTATTGGAAACACTTGCCTGAGGTGCCTCTGCAACCTTTGGATGGACTACATGTTTGGGGGCTGAACTATAAGGCCTACCCTTATTCTGGGTATATTCGGATCTGGTTGTCTTTTCCTACTTCTGTGGCTGGGGTGACTGAACAAGTGGAAACCTTGGCCCTGGTGTGTCCCTCCTCTGGACTGTATGATGGGGTGCCCTTGTTAATTGGAACCATTGCTCACATGTTTGGTCGCTTAGCACAGCTGTGCTCTGAAAAACAGATGTCCAGGCCTAGGCGAGCTCTCAGAATACCCACCTTGATTCAGAAGGCCTATGAGACTCAGAGGAAGGCCAGCCTGGTGGAACCTGAAGGCCCGGTGGGGGTCATCTGGAAGAAGGATTCAGAACCACTACTACTAGCCCCAAATGCCCAGTGTGTTTTGCAGGGGGAAGTCTGGATTAACAAGGACGTTAAGAATAAGATATTGATGCTGGATGCACCAGGTGAGGGCAAGTTGCCAGAGGGGTTGTTGGTTAAACCCAGTATCTTACCCACTAGAACCCATGCCTTTGCCAGGAGAGTAATGGTTCAAGTGATAACGTATCTGATTGAGAGATTTGAGTGAGATGGGGTTGCACTCTGGCTACGGTGCACTGTGTCGATACTGCTGTTCTGACCCACAACAAAACTCCTGGGAGAGGTGACCGAGTGATCCCCAAGCTGTTTGATTTCAGTGATTCCCCACTACCAGCAGAATGGAAGAAAAGGATCATCGAAAGGCTCGCCCAGAGGGAACAGGTGTTCTCCTTGAAGGAATGGGATGTAGGATGTGTGCAAGGGACTGAGCATCACATCTGGCTACAGGATGAGCAACCTTTCCATGAGCGATCTCGATGCCTAGCCCCTTCTGATAGAGATAATGTAAGGTGACACCTGCAGGAGATGCTTGCAGCTAGGGTGATACAAGAATCCAGGAACCCCTATGCCTCACCTATAGTGGTAATGAGAAAAAAGAATGGAGCTGTTTGGATGTGTGTAGATTACCGTACTCTAAACTGGTGGACCATACCAGACCAGTATACCATGCCACACATTCAGGATGCCTTGGACTGTCTAAATGGCAGTAAGTGGTTCTCCATGTTAGACCTCCTCAGCGGGTACTACCAGATCCCGATGGCTCCAGAGTATTGAGAAAAGACTGCTTTTATTTGCCCCCTAGGCTTCTACGAGTTTAAGCAGATGCCCCAAGGAATTTCAGGTTCCCCTGCTACTTTCCAGCATTTGATGGAGCGTGCTGTGGGGGACATGAATCTGCTTGAATGCCTGGTTTACCTGGATGATGTCATAGTGTTTGGCAGCATCTTGGAAGAACATGAAAGCCAGTTGTTCAAAGTCCTGGATCGACTGGAAGATTTTGGTTTCAAATTATCTATAGATAAGTGCCAATTCTTTCAAACCTCTGTAAAATATGTGGGCCACATAGTATCCACTGAAGGCATAGAGACTGACCCTAGCAAAGTAGAAGCTTTGACTACTTGGCCCCAACCAAAGAATTTGAAGGAGCTGCAGCGGTTCCTGGGGTTTTGTGGGTATTACAGATGATTTATGAAAGACTACTCTCGGGTGATCCACCCTCTGCTTAACCTTACACAAGGGTATCTCCCAACCCATAAAAAGTATAAGAAAAATTGCACAATCGGCGACTCAAAGAAATTATTTCCACCCAAATGATGTGTTTGGCGCCCCCTGGACTGCTGATTGTGAGGAAGCTTTCCATGACATTATATATCAACTTACTCATGCCCAAGTGCTGGCCTATGCTGACCCTGCCAAACCGTATGTTCTTCATACTGACGCCAGTCTGCAAGGGTTAGGGGCCGTACTGTATCAAGAGCACCCAAATGGTCTAAGACCTGTAGCTTTTGCCAGCAGAAGCTTGACTCCTTCAGAAAAGAATGACCCAGTGCACAAACTAGAGTTCCTGTCTCTGAAGTGGGCCATTGTTGATCAATTTCCTGACTACTTGTATGTAGCTAAGATATTGGTGAAAACATAATAATCCCCTGACGTATGTGCAGACCTCAGTTAAGCTAGATGCCACTGGCCATAGGTGGCTCTCCACGTTGTCAACCTACAACTACGCTGTTGAATATAGAGCCGGCCTGAACCATACAGATGCTGATGCCCTCTCCCGGAGGCCTGTGTCCCAAGTTGATTGGGTGAGGTTATCAGAACCTGACTTAAGAGCCCTTTGCCAAAAATGTGACAGGGAGGAACGGGTGTCTCCGTGTGCTGTGGACTGCATGGTGGACTGCTTGGGGTCATCTGAGAACTGCTTACCTGCTGCTTGCTGTCATTTTTCTGTATTAGATACTAGTATGCTACCCCAATTCAATAATGAGAGCCTCCAACGGGCACAATCCTGAGATCCCATGATAAACCCTGTCTTGGAAGCCCTGCAGAGAGGGGGAGATGTGTCAAAATTGCATTCCACTGACCTGAGAACTGCGCTGTTGTACAAAGAAGGACCAAAGTTGAAACTGATTAATAGGCTATTGTACAGGGAGACCGTGGGCGAAGAGGGGCGAGTAGTCAAACAACAACTGGTGTTGCCCATTGCTTTTTGAGAACTGGTGTTGAGGTCCCTACATAACCACATGGGACATCTTGGCATAGACCGAACCCTTGACTTAGTGCGGTCTCGATTTTATTGGCCCAAAATGAGTGCTGACGTGGAGCAGTATATCAGGACCTGTGGTCGATGCTTACAAAGAAAGGCCCTGCTTCAGAGGGCTGCCCCCCTGGTCAACATCACTACTAGTGCCCCTATGGAACTGGTTTGTATTGATTTCCAGAGTTTAGAACCAGATCTGAAGAACATCAGCAACATATTGGTAGTTACTGATCATTTCACCCGGTATGCCCAGGCTTTCCCCACTAAAGATCAGAAAGCAACCACGGTGGCTAAAGTCCTTGTTGAGAATTTCTTTGTTCACTATGGGGGCCCCAGCAAATTCATTCTGATCAGGGGAGGGATTTTAAAAGCCGTCTGATTAAAGAAATGCTATCCTTGTGGGGGGTACGGAAGTCAAGAACCACCCCGTACCATCCCCAGGGTGATCCCCAACCTGAAAGGTTCGACAGCACCTTGCTCGATATGTTGGGCACCCTGCACCCTAAAGACAAACCTAGATGGAGCCAGCAGATCAGCGCCTTTGTCCACGCCTATAACTGCACCAAAAGTGATGCCACTGGGTTTTCCCCATATAGACTGATGTTTGGAAGGGAAGCCAGATTGCCAGTAGATGTTTGCTTCGGGGTTTCTCCTGATGGGGTTCAGGTGGCTAATCATCTACAGTATGTGCAAAAGCTGAAACCTCAACTCAATCATGCCTACCAAATAGCCCAGACCATGGGTGCTAAGCGAAACCTGGCCAATAAGGAAAGGTATGAGAAAAAGGTGAAAGCAATGGAATTGAGAGAAGGGGACAGAGTGCTATTGAGGAATTTGGGACTGCATGGCAAACATAAGATTGATGACCGATGGCATCACCTCCCCCATATTGTTGTGGGAAAATTGGAAGATCTACCCATATATAAAGTGCAGCCTGAAAACAATTCAAAAGATGTGAAGACTATACACAGAAATCATCTGCTGCCAATCGGACAAATTTTGATAGAAACTGAACCTCCCAATGCCCCCCCCCCCCGGGCCTATCACTAGAGCTGCTGCCAAGAAAAAAACAAGATTGGTTGACTCCTCAGAAATCAAACTAAAGAGGCTTCCTCCACCCCCCTCTGATGAAATTGATCAACAGTCTGTGTCTGAGGACAGTGAGAACAATGTTGAGTACTACCTCCTCTTATGAATTGAGCCAACTGTTTAGGGGCAATCCTCAAATTAACTCTGGGGACGAAGTTGGGCTTCCTGGACTGCCTGAGCCCCCAGCTTTGTCTCTGGAGCCAATGCTCCCAGAGGATGACGTGAGTGACATTAAAGCCAAAGAGGTGGGATCCTTGAGCCTGGCTGAACTGTCTGGCCAGGCTGAGATATCTGACTTTTCAGAAGAAGGCAGTAATGTGGGGGAGCAAGCTAGTGATATGCAAGAACCTGAAGAATATTTTGAGTGCCCTGATGGTTCCTTGGCAGTACCAGAAAATTCCCACGCTGACCCAAATGCTGCGAGCTCAGAAATAGTAGGACTAGGCACTGAAGGTACTATGGACTCTGAGTCCCGTCTTCCTGTAGTGGTTTCCCTGACCCATCCCAGTGGGGCTGAGAGGGTGTCAGAACCCGCAGAGAGTTTCTCTGAAACTCCTAGATGGACTGGCCAAGAAGTACGGCCAATAGTGATGTTGACTTCTGAGTCCCTGGATCAGCCTGTGGATCTGCCTCTGAATGTGGTCCATAAAGGAGTGTACGTGTCCCCGAGCTCATTGCCTAAATTGACCCTGGGAAATGATTCTCAACTGTTGGTATCGCCTTCTGAGTATGGTATCCTTGCCCCATTTAGCCTGCACATAGCTGATAGGGAAGGGCTCCCTCTATCCAAGTGTCAGGGGCAGGAAGTAATGACCTGATTTATAAAAGAAAAAAGTTGTCTGTATGTGTAATGTTGTATGAACAATAGTAAACTGTGTATTACAGTACCAGTGTATGTAACCAAATGTCTGATGTTCTGTCAGTGTAAACTGTTTGCTTTAAAGTGATTTAAGAGTAACTACTTGACGTGGACACCAAGTTCCTTCCAGGCCAGGAAGGGTGTAACCCTTCCTACCAATGGGGGTTCTTAAAAGCCTTCCCAGAGCTGCTTAATAGCTCCTTGCCTAACTGGTGTTCGGCGCAATGCCGCCCAAAATGCGGCCATTGTGAGTGTTTTGAGCCTCCAGTACTGTATCTTTAACAGCTGCCTGCTCGCAGGCTCCAGCGGGTTGGTATGGGGGGATTGGTGTTTCCCTGCTCGAATCCCACCTGAGCTGCGGTGTAATCGCCCCATTCTGTAGTCGCTGAAAAGCTCAACGGGAGCCCATCTGACAGATGTAACTGTTTGGCTGTAATTATTTAAAGTATTAGTGAAATTACGGTTTGTTTAACCTGCTTTCATTGCAGTTGGGACTCTGTGTGTTTGACCCCTCCATTTTGGACCTGGACTTTTGAGATGGGCCAATGGGAAAAGGGGGGACACTAAAATGGAGATCTTTTGAGCCAAACCGAATCAGGACTCATTTTGGAGCCGGCTGGCCATAGGGGATACAGCCAGTAATTCTGGGAAATGAAGTTCTGGGCTACGGCACCTTTTTTTGCACCAATGGGGACTGACTTAAGTGACTGGTATCTGCAACCCACCAATGGGATCGGGTGGCGCCCAAACTGAGAGTCCTTGCCCAAATTGCCAGGGGGTAGAGTCGTTGTGGTTGTGAGTGAGGAAGGAGCGCTGGGCTCCTGCACTCTTGAGCTTTCACGCAGGAAGCGCGTGTGAAAGGCCACATTTTGGTGGGTTGAATGCCAGCAAGTGTTGGACTAAATCCGCTAAACAGCGGTCAGAGGAGGCTGTGCAAAAGTACAGCTACCTACCAGGCTCACCCTGTAGAGGACTGGAGAATCTGCTTCAATCGTGCTTGGTCTGTCAGGACAAGTGAAGCTGCATCGTTTGGGTCCAGTGTTCTGTAGTAAAAGCAATCGGGATTATACAGCAGCAGCCTGGTATGGTACCCCTCTGCTCTTCATATAAATGTGTGGAGAAGTGGCTGAATTCCAGACTCATTCCTGCAAGTGGTGTGAGAGCGATCTTTCTGCTGGAGTCGTGAGTACTAAATCAGGGTAGCTCCCTGTCAGGTGTTCATAGTGAGGGCACGATTTGTCTGGCTACTTTATTGGGTACATAAACTGAGCCCGCTGGCTATACTTAATCCCCTTAGGAATCAAATGCTTGTTTTTTGCATCAGGGCCCCAACCAGCTGCATCAAGAGGCTAGCCTTCTATTGCCTGGGTACCCAGAGACAGTGACTTATAGGTTAGGCCTGTGCACAGTGCCCTAGGTATAGATCCATATATATGTATACATTAGAGTGGTAAGCTAATTAACCTGATTTCCCCCAGTCCTTGTTATCTCCCCCTAAATAAATTAGATTAGTTGTTTTGCAGAAGTATACTGACTGACCCGTGTGTCTAATTGCATCTTACTTTACAGGGGGTCCCCAGAGGCAGCAGATTGAACCAAGCCTGGGGGTAAGTGTGTATTGTAAGGGTACTGTGATTGACCTGTGTGGGCAGCTAGTGGGAGGAAAGGGGGGTTTCGGTGACCCAGAGGGCTGTGACCAAGTCATATCAGATTGTCTTAACCACGACCTCTGGGTGGAGGCACCAGCCATCGGATTCAGGCCCATCAACCTGGTAGCTGCAAGTCAGGCAGGGGTTGTAGCCCTTGGGATAGCGCTCCTGGAGGTTACACCAGCATTTCAGTTTTGCCCAGATTTAACTTCAACCAGTTGGCCGTCATCTAGCCATGGATCTCAGCAAGGCAGTTGTTAAATACCGAAACACTTTCCCACTGTTCGAGTGCAAAAGACAGGTATAGCTGAGTATCATCTGCATAACAGTGAAAACTCAGCCCACACCATCTTATAATGTCTCCCAGCAGCAGCTTGTACACTGCAAACAACATGGGGGACAAGTCAGAGCCCTGGGGTACCCCATATGACAGGGGCAGAGATGCCATGGAAAAAATCCCGACCCGACCCAACCTCCTGCGACCTGCCAGTGAGAAATTATCTAAACCAGTTGAGGACCGTACCAGCCAGTCCACAACAAACCTGCAGGAGCTCCATCAAGACCCCATGGTCCATAGTGTCAAACACTGCCTATAGACCAAGGAGAATCAAGTTGAAACGACTTTCACAATCCCTCACCGCTAGAAGATCACAGGGCTGACAAGCTGCCTGAATGTGTTTCAGATCAGGAGTCCCTTAAACAACCCTCAGGAGATTGGTGTCTTGAATTAAAACAAAAAGAAAAATTTATTTTCATTATGAGTTTTCCATTTTACTGTTTGTGTTCTTCCAGAAGGTCTAGCCTTCTGGTAAAGGGGATTTCTAGTTAGGGCCAGGGATTGTTTAGACAGCGCTCCCACCTGGAGCTAGGCCTCTTTATTTCTGTTTTTGTTTCATTTTCCCCTTTGGGGCTTAAAAAAAAAGGGCAAAAGCCCAAACTTCTGTGTTACTAGCCATATTAAAGAAATAAAAATATACCTGGTTGGTTTGATGTTAACAAACTGGTCTTCCTGAGACTCCTTAACCACCGCAAAGCTGAACCTGAATCCCGTGGCGAGGCCTGCCTTGTCACAGGTATACATATTAAGCTCCTTTAGTCTTTCCTCATATGGCTTCTCTTGCAGACCCTGCACCATTTTAGTTGCCCTTCTCTGGACTGCCTCCATCCTGTCTATGTCCTTGCAGAGATGGGGTCTCCAGAACTGGATGCCGTACTCCAGATGGGGTCTCACCAACTGTCTGTACAGACGGATAACAACTTCCTGTTTTCTGCTGATGTTGCCTCTCACTACACATCCTAGTATCCCCCCGGCCCTCCCTACTGCCTTCTCACATTGTTTGCCAACCTTAAGGTCATCTGACATAATTACCCCCAGGTCCCTTTCCATTTTTGCTGTTGTTACTATCTCCTCCCACATTGTGTAATCTTTCCCTGGGTTTTTGTTTCCCAGGTGCATTATTTTGCACTTCTTTGCATTGAATCCAAGCTGCCATACTTCTGACCATTCCTCCAACCTTGCCAAGTCTCTTCTTATCCTTTCCACACCTCCTTGTGTAGCAACCCTGTTGCAGATCTTTGTGTCATCTGCAAAGAGGCATACTTTTCCTTCCAGTCCCTCTGCAATGTCACTTATAAAGACATTAAAAAGTACAGGACCCAGTACTAAACCCTGTGGTTCCCCACTAGTAACCCCTCTTTCTTCAGAGCGGACTCCATTTACATTACCTTATGTGTCCTGTTGTCCAGCCAATGTTTTACCCAGGCTACCACCCTGGGACCCACTCCCAGGCTGGTTAATTTGACTATTAATATTTTGTGTGGGACTGTGTCAAATGCCTTGCTAAAGTCTAGATAGGCCATGTCCACAGCCCCTTCCTGGTCTACTACTTTGGTCACCCAGTCAAAGAAATCTATGAGATTTGTCTGACATGACCGTTCCACTGTGAACCCATGCTGCCTTGGGTCCTGTGCCCCTCTGGCCTCTAGGTACTCAACAATTCTTTCCTTCAGAAGTGATTCCATCACTTTCCCTACCACAGAGGTCAGACTGACAGGTCTGTAGTTTCCTGCCTTTGTCTTGCTCCCACTTTTGTGAAGGGGTATCATATCCTTCCTCTGGTCCTCAGGTACCACACCATCCTCCCATGATTTGTTAAAAAGGGTAGTCAGTGGTGTCACTAGTTCTCTCCTTAATTCTTTTAGAATTCTGGGGTGAATTCCACCAGGCCCCATTGCTTTGTCAACCTTCAGTTTCAGGAGTTCTTCCAGAACCCTTTCTTCTGTGAAAGGACTGGAATCGACCCCCCCTATCCAGAGTGCTTCTGTTAATTGGATTAGGCACCTCCCCCTCCTCTGTTGTGAATACTGAGCAGAAGTAATCATTCAGTATCCCTGCTTTTTCACTGTCCCTCTCTGCCCACCCACAGTCCATTCTATTCAGCCTCACTATCCCTCTCTTTGTCTTTCTACGCTCCCTGATGTACCTATAAAAGGCTTTATCCCCCTTCTTAACTGAGTTGGCTATCTTTTCCTCGGTTTGGGCCTTTGCTATTCTGACTTCCCTCCCTTTTTCCTTCTGCCTCAACTGGTACCATTCTCTGTCCTGCTCCTTCTGTGTTTCCTTATACTTTTTAAATGCTATTTTTATTTCTCCCTAACCTTTCCCCGCCACCTCTTTTGAGTACCAAAGTGGCTTTTTCTTTCATTTTGATTTGTTTATTTGCTTCACACAAAGGCTTGTTGCTTCTGTGATAGCAGTTTTGATGTTTCCCCATTGTTGTTCCACCCCTCCTTTTAGCCTATGTGCTAGTGCTTTTCTAAGGCACTCTCCCATCTTGCCAAAGTCAGCCCTCGTGAAGTCCAGAACCCTCAATTTTGTACAGCTTGACTCTGTAGCTGAGTTTATTGTGAACCATACTGTTTGGCGGTCACTTGTTCCCAGATGGCTACCCACTTCTAGATCTGAGATCCTCTCACCATCCCCATTTGAGAGTACGAGGTCTAAGATTGCTCCCTCACAAATGGGTTCCAAAACTAGCTGTCTGAGGCATGCCACCTGAAGGGCATTGAGAATGGGCCTGCTTTTGGGTGTAGCTGCAGCCAAGGTGCTCCAGTTAACATCTGGCACATTCACGTCCCCCATCAAAAGTATCTTCCTGTTTTCTGCCATCCTAAGGATGCCTTCTATCATATCATTGTCCATGCCCTCCCCCTGACATGGGGGTCTCTATACAACCCCTGTGCGGACTGAGGTGCCATTTACAGTCTCTAAGGTGACCCACAGTGCCTCCTCTCCTCACTGTTTACTCTTTTGTTCAGTTGCTTTTATCTCTTCCCTTACATAGAGAGCTACTCCTCCCCCTCTTCTCCCCTCCCTGTCTCTCCTGTAGGTTGTGTACCCTGGTATGTTAACATCCCAGTCATGGTTCTCTGTGTACCATGTTTCTGTGACTGTTACAATATCCAGGCATCCTACTTCTATCAAGCCCACCAGTTCAGGGAGCTTCAGCAAGGATATAGGACAGATGAGGGCAACTAAAATGGTGCAGGGTCTGCAAGAGAAGCCATACGTGGAGAGACTAAAGGAGCTTGATGTGTATACCCTTGAGGAAAGGAGGAAGAGGGGACATGATAGAAACTTTTAAGTACCTCAGTGGAATCAACAAAGTCCAAGAGGGTAGCATCTTTCAGAAAAAGAGTTGTGTAAGAATAAGGGGACATAATTTGATGATGGGGAGCGGCTCAGGAGTAATGTGAGGAAGTATTTTTTCACACACAGGGTGGTGGATGCATGGAACAGCCTTCTAGAGGAGATTGTGGGGTCTAAAACTGTGGGAGAATTCAAGAACACATTGGCAGACATATGGCAATTTTTATGGGTGGTAGGAAGAAATAGGCTGTTGGTTAAATAGGATCTGCAGCTTATCCTGTAGGTAGGGAAATGGGCAGACTAGGTGGGCCAAGCGGTCCTTAACTGCCGTTAAAGTCTACTGTATGTTTCTATGTTTCTAAGGTGATGGATATCACTACTTGTTTGAGACCCTTCCCCAGTTTTCTAAACTCTTCCTGAACTTCCTTAGGCTCCCCATTAGCCAGGTCATTAGTTCCTAGGTGAATATTGACATCTAGCTCTCCCTCCTGTCTTACCTTCCCGGCAATCCCTTCGATCTTCCTACCATCTCTTCACACCATTGCACCTGGTAGGCACCTCACCTCCCTGTCCTCCCCCTCTCATGTTCCTAGCTTGATCCCCCATGTGACAGAGTCTCCCACCAGGATTCCCTTCCTCCACCTCTGGGATCTATTTCTCCCCCACTGAGGTCACCTCCTCAGTTGATCTCAACATCCTTTCCTTCCACTTTTTTGGGTGCCTCTGTCTGGTTGTCCCCATTTACCAGTGCAGCATATGAGTTCTGGTGTGGAATAGGATTTGGGATGTGCCTCTGCCAGACCATCGTAACCCACCCGAGCCCATCATTGTCCAAGTGCTCCTAATTCTTGGCATCCTTTGAGGCAGCAGTGTTGGACTGGGTGGTGTCTGGACGGGGGTGAAGGTACTCATTGTGACATAGACAGCCAGCTCTGATTGCTGTATCAATTTTTTTATTACATATAAAATATGTGATGGGAAGGTCAGTTTGAGGAAACTACTGTCTTACTGGAACTGACACATCAAGACCCCCAAGGGATAAGTTCAAAGGACAGGACATAGCTAAACTGCAGATATCTGGGGTGCAATTACCTTGTCAATTTGCATTCATCCCAGGAAATAAGATTAGCCATTCATAATTCCCTTAGGGAAAATCCTTTGACTTACAATATTTGTCAGGAAGAACTTTTGAGGGAGGGGTGTCAGAGAGAAGCCAGAATGGACATTGAAGAGAGGTTGATGTCTGAGTCAGGGAGGACCCAGACAAATTTGGAAGGTCCAATATACTTTCCCGGGGAACCCTTGAATTACATCAGAGAGACCTTTGAGGTGTAGATTCCAAGGTCCAGATGGGATTAAAGGGCAAAAACACTTTTGCTTGAATACAGTGACTTAGATCAAAGAAACTTTTGAGATGTATGTATAGCAGAGCAGAAAACAGTTTTGTCTGATTAACCTGAGAGAGGAAAGGCAGTGAGGTCACCTGTTATGTTTTTTTTAAATATTTTATTTGGACATCCTGTGAGATAAAATATAGATGTTGTTACACCAAGGTGGAGTTATTGACCTCATGAGAAGGCCGGCTCAGAACTGTGTTTAATTGCTGAGAGAACCTGGACAGAGACACACAAGACAAATATTTACTGACTGAGAGAAGAGAGACCCTCAAAGCACTTAAAGAAAGTAAGTATTAGATTAGAACAGTCTGAATGTATGTATTGTAGGAACTGAACTTTTACCTGTTTGTTTTAAGGCTGTATGTGTTGGGATATATTTTGTTCTGTATTTATGGTTCTGTTTTGATATTTTAAAGTAAAGAGATATTTTTACAATGGAAGCTGTCTGGAGTGCCTTGACATTTCTTTTTATTGTAGTGGAGCTTTTAAAGCTTATAAGTAACACTATGTGTGAGCTTATTGTATACCAAACTGGGAAAATAGATGGTGTTCTCTAAAGTCTTGCATGGAGTTCTAAGGGTTCATTTGAAAGACCTTGTTGGTTGCCCGAAGGCAAAGATATCTGGTCCCCCTGAAGACAGAATTATCTGAGCCTGATAATTGGGTAATCTAACGAGAGGTTATCAGTTTGAATCCCTCCAGAGTTTGAGACTAAGGTGACTTGAACCCACAAAACAGACAAGAGGGTTACCTTGTTCTGTTCACAAATCATACACTCAAAGGTTGGCACTTTGGGAGTAGAGGGCTGACTGGCTGAGTGAGTGTGTGACACTTGTGACTCAGTTTACCTCTGCTCTGAGTCTGGCTACCTCGTCCTGCAGTCCAAAAAGATGCCTGCAGATAGGGCAGCACCTCAGTGTCCAGAAGGTTTGCCTGAATATGACTACCCCACATTCACTGCATTGCATCAATCTCTACATTATTCTGCCCTTATACAGCTGTTACACTATTAGTGTAATTACAGTTTTACACTATTTGTCTTTTAGCTATTACACTAGTTGTCTGTTTCTGAAGCCCTTCTTCTAGTTCCCTCTAGATGTGTAGCTCTCCTTCTAGGTCCCTGTGTTTGTTTTTTTCTAAGTATTTTTACTTGTTGTCAGGATTTTGTTTCTAATTTATGCTATGGTAGCCTTCAAGTCGACTGGACTTCTATGCTACTGCAACTTGTTGTGCCTAGGCTTACTTCCCCTTATGCCCCTCCTACTCCACAACCCCTGCTATTCCCTGTGCTTGACTCCTGTCAATCAGATTTAACAGGGTATTTAATTAACAGTGGGGGCAGAGGTGGGAGGATGGGCAAATATTTGCCTCAAGGAAATAACAGTTTCACTTAAATCACACCAAAATAGGCTTCACATTTTCAACAGCAATAAAAACAGCTTGGAAATAATAGCGCCACTTAAATCACACTGAAATAGGTTTCAAATTTTCAACAGCAGGGAAATAACTACCCCACTTAAATCACACCTAAATAGGTTTCAAATTTTGAGCATCATGTAAAAACAGCAAGGAAATAACAGCCCCACTAAAAGCACACCAAAATAGTTTTGAAATTTGAAGAAATAGATTTCTAATTAAAAGAAATAGCCTCACTTAAATCACACCAAAATAGGTTTCAAATTTTTAACAGCCCCCAAACAATTCCCTGTTAGCCCCTTATAAGAAGTCAAAAAATCAACCTACTACAAAGGGAATTCAACAATAAGCAGTAAAAGAAGCAATAAAAGCAGAAATTAGCAGTTACTGCACTGAAATGAATCTGATGCCTTCCCCTTCTAGCCTCTTGTTATGGCAGGCAGGTATCCAGACACAGCTGTTGGAATGTCCCTGGTACAGGTCAGCACCACCTGGCTGGTGCTTCAGCTGTCATGACTGCCCTCCTCTTGACCGACACCACCACACTGCATATGGAGATGACAGCTATATCAGGCACATGGCTGTGGCACTATAAGCAGTGCACAACCTCTTCAGCCACCGTATGCAGGCAACCCTTGTACTTGTTGCTGTTATACTCCACATACTGCCAGTATATTTTCCCCCCACCATTCCCTGTGCTTGTGGTACAGGTGGCCATGATACACAAGTAGCCTACCACCTTTCTGGCTCAGTGTCAGTAATAGTTCAGAGTGCTTCACTCCTTGGCCCTTCACAACGCCAGTGACCTGCCCTAACCAGTGTGGCATTTGTCAATGCAGCTGTCATCCCTAGTTCCTGCACCTGGCGCCTCCCCACCCAAGCAACTGTTGCACCTATGCCCATCTGGCAGGTCCACCATCATGCAGGTTCATCTTCATTTCCACTGCCAAACATGCGCACAGGGACTGCGATACTCAAGGATGTGCAGGGTTTACACTGCAGCACCTACGGTTGCACTCCAGATCCACGTCTGTCAAAGGGAAATCAACAGCTCCCTATGCCATCCACGAGGGACTCCACCATATCTCGACTGCCTGATGATAAAAGGTATGCTTGCCCTGTGGACATCCTGGTATAGTGGCAGTTTCAGTTGGCAGTGGCAAGTACTGAAGCAGCCTGACATGGCCATGCAGATCTGTCTCCCTTGCCATTGCACCATGCCACTACCTACCGCTGGTACTGAAATCCTAACTTAATGTCCTTACAACACTAACCTACCTAACTACATCTAGACACACATCTTACATGCTGCGCCAGACCACTTGCACAGCTCAGCCTAGTGCCTTCCACTGTCCTGTTCTGCACATCATGGGCAAATCCCATGGGCAACTCCCTACGGCCACGTGTCTGAATGCTGTCCATGGCTGCCCCCCCCCGCAGTTCTCCACCATTCCTCCGTCTGTCCCGGTGCTTGGTGTCACTCCAGTGACACCCCCACTGCACCCCCACACACTCCCAAGTGCTGGTCGGGCACACACACCATGTAGGGACAGATCAGTTGGGCAGGGTGCCCGGGGGTGGATGGTGCACTGGTGGATTCTGTGGGTGTTGTGTGCAGGTGCCGGGTGGGTGCTGCTGACCCATGGATCCATCCTGTGCCTCTCCCATATGTGGGGCTTGCCTCCTTGGGTGGTGTGGCGTGCTAGTGGGGGCAGTCAGGCATGGGTTGTGGATGTGGCTGTCAGCAGGTGGGGGCTGCTGGACAGTGTCCCTGGTGCCTCCCTGTGGTCCTTGCAACCTCACTGGCATTCCTCTGTGACCATCCTCCCACGGGCACCGTAGGTCCCCTTCAGTGGCATGATGGCTGTGTGGCATTCTCAACTGTTGGCATTCTGCTCCGTGATCCCTTGTTGCCGCCGCTGTTGTGACCGTGCTGTTTTGTGGTCACTATTCAGGTTATGCTATTGTAACCTGGTAGCAAGACTGCATAGGCCATTAAAATAGGACTGGAATGTTTCTGCTTACCAAGGAAATTACAGGGTACTCTGGGTAGTAGAGTGGGTGGGAAATCCCTATACATTAATAGAGATTTAAACAACATATTTGTTGGACCGTGCTTATAAAGCAAGGTGGTGGTGGGCTTCATAAACCTATAGTTCATTCTGTCCTCAGATTATTTTCATTACTATGTTACAGAAATGTATTGAAAGAAAGAGAGGGCTGCTTAAAGAAAATAGGTATAGCTGTGTAAGTGCCTGTCCCCTTCTCATCTAAATGTCATCACACCACACAGCTGATGAGAGAAACAGCATGACTAAATAACAATCACAGATGGGGAACAAACACAAATAGCAGAGCAAGGAAAATGCTACTCTGTTTATAGTGGGAATTCTATAGCCACCCCACCTGTGAATAATGTACCCAAGCACATAAATTCCACAAGAGTATTCTAACTGATTCAGCAGAGACAGGTGTATATGGCAGGCATTGTCAGCTTATTCTCCCAGTACTCCTTCATGCTTACCATGAGGGACTGTCCTCCTGATTGGCAGCAGTGATCATGTCCTCCTCCATGCATATCTGAACCAGGCCTCCTTTGAGTGCAGCTGATAACTGGCTACACTGGGGTTGTATTGCTTATGATCTGTGAACAGAGGTTTGGTAATCTGCATTAAAGGGGAACTGTCAGCAATAAGAGCCTCACACCCAAGTGTGTGTGGCTGATCTCAATTTGCACTTTGTGTACAAAAACATTTTTTTACTTACTGTTTACTGCAGCATAATAGAATGCACTAGGCTAATTTTGCTGACTTCTAAGATGCCATTTCATGTAACCACACACCCCAGAATCCCCTGCTGCTGACAGCAGAGGAGAACTGCAGAGCTGGGAGATTCAATAGCCTTCAATAGCCCGCAGTATACATGTTAAAGATTTTCTAAGCTAAAATCAGATGTTTGCTGATCCTGCTGTGCTCACGGGGCTTAGTACAGTGGTCTGTGACTGTACCTAGCCCCAGGAGAACAGCAGTCCAGCAAACCGAAGATTACAGCTTACAAAAAACTCTGATATTCACTGCAGGTTATTAAAGGCAATTGAATCTCCCAGCTCTTTAGTTCTCCTCTGATGTTGGCAGCAGGGGATTCTGGGATGTCTGGTTACACAAAATGGCATCTTACAAGTCAATTAAATTAACCTGATTTATTTATTATACTGCAGTAATCAGTAAGTAAATAAATGTTGCTGTACACAAAGGGCTAATTAGGATCAATCTCACACTTGGGTGTGAGGCTCTTATTGCCGACAGTTCCCCATTAAAGGAAAACTACACCCTTGTATCATGTCAGTTTTGTATGTTTCCATGTCAACAGAAAACTCTTTTCCTGTAGCTGTTAGGGTTATACGTGTTTGCTCTAGTTTGTATTCACTGTTCTTAGTAGCCCCCTGTGACTACGCTGGGGGACTCTGTTTCATGGTTGTTGAAATCTCATTGTACATTAGAGCTGCATTAACATATGACAACATGATGTTACATAGAGACATAGAAACTGATGGCAGAGAAGGACCGCTAGGCCCACCCAGTCTGCCTATCTTCCCTACCTGTTGCAAAAACCACAGAACCTACTTGATCTCTGGCTTTATTCTCTTTTCTATCGCTAGGGTTCTCCTATGCCTATTCCATGCATTTTTGAATTCCCCTACTGAATTTGCCCCCGCCACCTCTGCTGGGAGGCTGTTCCATGCATCCACCACTCTTTCTGTGAATAAATATTTCCTTATGTTACCCCTTAGTCTACCCTTCCAACCTCATGTCATGGCCCCTTGTTCTAGAACATCTCTTTTTCTGAAAGATGCTACCCTCCTGCACCTTATTTATGCCCTTGAGATATCTGAAGGTCTCTACCATATCCTCCCCTCTCTTACCTCTCCTCCAGGGTATGCATATTGAAGTCCTCCTGCCTCACCTCATATGACTTTTGGTGCAGGCCCAGCACCATTTTTGTTGCCCTTCTCTGAACTACCTTTACCCTGTCTATGTTCTTACAGAGATGTGGCCTCCAGAACTGGACACAGTACTCCAGATGCAGTCTCACTAGTGATTTGTACAGAGGCATCACCACCTCCTTTCTTTTGCTGATGATACCTCTTCCTGTGTACCCCAGTACCCCACTGGCTCTCCCCCCACAGCCTTGGCACATTGTTTGGCCACCTTAAGGTCATCTAATATGACTACCCCAGATCCCTTTCCTGTTTGGTGGCCATCAGTATCTCTCCCCCCATCATATAAGATTCCCCTGGGTTCCTCTGCCCCAAATTCATGATTTTGCACTTTTTCACATTGAATCTTAGTTGCCACACTCTTGACCATTCCTCTAGTTTACCTAGGTTCCTCTTCATTTTTTCCACTCTTCCTGGAGTGTCTACCCTGTTGTAGATCTTAGTGTCATCTGCAAAGAGGCATACCTTTCCTTCCAGCCCTTTTGCAATGTCACTTATGAAGACATTGAATAGGACTGGCCTCATCACTGATCCCTGTGGCACACCACTGGTCACCCTCCTGTCTTTGAATTGAGCTCCATTTACCACCACCCTCTGTGTTCTATCTCTCAACTAGCTTTGAACTCAGTTTACCACTTTGGGACCCATTTCCAGGTTGCCTAGCTTGTTTATTTGCCCCTTATGTGGAACAGTCACATCACCCATTTATGTATCTCTATATTGAAAAAATAAATACCCATCAAAAACTCTCTGGAAACACATAAAATGAATGCAGTTTAAAAGGAAAAAAAATGCATTACAACTCAGACAGTTTGCAAAGCTGTCTTAAGATAAATGTGGTATTTCACACCTTTCTGCAACTTGTTTCTATGAAGGCTGATTAAACAGACAGGCATACTATGGAGTCTAAAGGGCGAGTGCATATCATCTTCTCATCTGCTAATGCAGCTCTCAGGGACTATGAAATTTCAGCAACCAGCAAATTGAAACCCGCAGGATAGTTACAGGGCCTGGGATGAAGTGTGAAAACAAACTAAAGCAACTGCATACATCTCTTACAGCTACACGAAAAGAGTTGTCTGCTGACATGGAAATGAAATTTACAAGACATGAGTGTGAAGTACTGTACTGGTCACTCTTGCTTAATGGAAAGATCAGCTATATAGAGGGACTGTGGATTTTCAACTTGAGAAAGGTCCACTGGGTGGCACTGTTGGGCAAAATTTTGATGAAGTTCTCTTAGGTTTGAGGCACTCACCGGAAAGCATCAACAGAGCACCACTAAAATGCATGCAGCGGTCAGGTTCCTTGTTTTTCCAAGATATGGGTGAATGCACAGCTTAATGCACAGCTTAATTTGTAGTTGCTTATCTTGCCTTAAAGGTTACAGGAAGACAACTATATGATATGACTTGCTGAGAAAACAAGCTGCTGCAAATCAACTCAATAGTTTCTGTCAAGGCATGAGAAAGAAACTCAAGTTCAAATGAATGCTGTAGTTTGTGCTCCCTTATTTTGGAAAGAAATCCTAACTCTAGGGCATGCCCTCCAACCTCTTACACTGTATAATTCTGCTAATGCTAATCACAGTCATTCACTAAACAAGGGCGCAAAGGACCTGTTTGAAGTTTTTCTTGTCACTCTGCATAGGCTTGTTTACACTTAACTCTCAGCAACACTTTGAGTTTGGTTCTCAGCTAGGGCAGTGACAGGGGGGGGGGGTCAAGAAATGCAGTTGCAGTAGGGCCAGTGCTGTCAAGGGGTCCACTGCCTCAGAGGTCAGCATTACAAAAACCTTTTATTGTCAGAGACAAACTTGTAACTTTCTGCTTGGACATTTTTTTGCTTATCCATTTGAAACTGGGTCTTTCCGCAGTGGCAGCTGTGGAGTCTGTCCGTGCTACAGAGTTCTACTCCAGTTTCAAGGGGTGGGTAGGGTACAGAACAAAGAAGCAATATGGCCTGTTACTTAGACATCTGATCTTGGTGCCCAGGGGTCACAAAGGAGGAGCAGGGACAAATTACAGTACATTGTTCAGGTTCTTAACCCTGCAAAGGGGAAGGGAGCAACATAAACAAATTACAGGTGGTCTACAGGACTGATACAGAAGAACCTATGCTGTAAATATTTCATACACACTAATGGTTATTCTGCATTCATTGGTACAGAGGTAGGGCCCCACAAAATATTTTGCTTGTGGGCCATTAAAGTCACTGGCACAGCCCTGCTCCCTGCAGATCTTGTATGGACTGGTCTGGGAGCACTGCAGAGACATTGTGATGTGGGAGTTTTGGGCCCCTGCAGTGGTGGAGAGTAAAAGGCTGCAGGCATTTTCTGTCCTCATATAGACGCTGCTCACCACCTTCCAGGATGCAGCTGCTGCCAAGGGAGTTATTGGTCAGGGTTTGCAGGAAGGGAGGGAACCCACAGTGGGAGAAAGTGGTAGGGAGGGTTTTTGTTTTTAAAAAGGCATGTCTCTGGGTTTGGGGTTGAAGGGGGATCAGTCCACCATGGGGGAGGAGACTTTCTTTTTTATGACTAAGCATTTTGGACTTTGAACCACCACCTGCTCTTCACTTTAGGCCCCTGTCAGCCCCCTAGCCCTGTCAGTGACCCCACCCATCATCGAGCTGGTATGGGATCTGCAGGGAGCAGGGTGGGAGGAATCCAGTGACTGTTATTTAGATGTCTCAAAACACATTTTTTTTTCTTTCCAACCTGCAGTACCTCCCCATATGTCAGACAGTGCCTCTGATGACCTCGGAAGTAGCAGTGCCCAATGAGTTGACACCATCCCTTATGAGGGAGCAGGCTCCCCGGCTGTCCACAAGAGATCACCACTATACAAGAACTGGGATGTCTCTCTCCCCAGACTTACTTGAGTTGCAATTGGCAGCACATTCCACCCCTGGCTACACTGATCCTGGCTCCTTGAGTCTGCTCCACAACTTAGGCTACTAGCATTGAAACGTGGCATGCTTCTGCTCAGAGATCAGACAGACTTAGGAAGTATTTTTTCATTTAATAATAGACAATACTGAGGGTATAGGTGAGTAGCATGTGGAAAGGATCTATTCTGACAATACAGTGTACTCCATCCTAATGTTAAGACATCAGGGAAAGATTATAACTATATCACAAAAGTATTGTGCAAAAAACGCTTTTCTATGCCCATTTTCAAACAGTAGCAGTTTGGTGGCCACTCACAGGCATACAATGCCTTGATATTTTGTTGTGCTTAACAGCTTTTTCAAGAGGCTTGATACCATGCACATTATCTCATCTTTTATATCGAAGTGCATCATTCTATTACAGTTACAAACAAATGCATTCCTGCAGGACTTAATAAAGAAGATACTTTCCCAATTGCAACTCATGCGGGATAGAGATTTAAAAGCCAGATTTAAACAAGGTACTGTATCATTTATACAGTAGTAGTTCCATTTCTGAAAAACATAAAACTTAATTAACAACCCATTTTATGAGGCTTCAGAGTAATCTTACCAATGCTATTGCACAGATTCTCAAAGCAAACATGCCAAAAAATATAAACTCACAGGGGCCTATGCATGACAGCAGGCCAGGAATGAGTGAGATGCATGTAGCTGGCCCACAGAACTCCACACCACCAGACAGGTGCACAGTGGCCAGCATTCACTAACTCTGGTGACCTGTCCACAGCCTTGCCCCCTCCAACAGACAGCTGCATGGGCCAAATCGTGGCTATGCAGGGCTGGAACGAGGGGCACAGGCAGGAATCCGATGGGATGCTCATCCTGGGTCCTGCAGTGGATCCCCTCTTGTGTGTGTGCAGGGGATCCTGGATGGAGCAGAATGGAAGTTTCCAACACTGCAGGCATATGCCTGACCGGCTTCCCACAGCTCTTCCCATCAGCCCGGTGGGCCAACGCAGCAATCTGGAAAGGCACCCGGTCATACCTCCCAATTGTCCCTCATTATGTGGGACATCCCTCATTTCACCCATCAAAATTGTGTTATCCTATGCCTATCCCTCATGGAAAAGGTACTCTCACAGAGAGATGATATTTTACATGCAGGCATTAAAGGTAGTATGGAACTGGCTGTATAGCTTAGAGGTTAGACTAACAAGCTGTGAATGAGCTTGGTACATCCAGCAGACCTGGGTATGATTCCCACAACCTCCATTTGTGCACTGTATGATTATAAACAAGTCACTTAACCCCCCATGCTCCCAGGTCGCCCCTGAAAACAGGCACTTGTGCCTAGTGGACCATACCCAGTTACCAAAGACTAAAAAAATTAAAAAAAAAATAAATAAAGCAGAACTACATACTATTCTAGGATGCCACATAGAAATTAGCTGTATTACTGTACAGGAAATGGATTATGCAGTGTTCTGAGCTTTTTATTTTTTTATTTATTTATTAAACTCTAGGATTACAAGTACCTTTGAGAAGGAACTGCTCATTTACAAAAGTTCCATGTCAGAGGATGAGGGGTAACATACATACAAAGGTAAACAATGGATACAACCTCAACGTATAGATAACTTAAACATAGTTAATTCAGGCAAAAGTGCAGCAAGACAACAAACTAGCTTCTAACAGAATTCATGGAGAAACAGTATACGTGGTAGGAGGGAGTCAGGAAGAAGCCAGCAGGTAAGGATCCATTGTCAGAGGGTAGTCCCGGGTGCAAAGAGTCTGGGGATGGGCTGGAGGGCCCAATAGTAAGAGTGCCAGTTGAGAGGGGATGGGTGAGTGAGAGTGGGGAAAAGGGTGAGAGGGAGGAGGCTGGTGCCAAAAGTGCAAGGCTGAAATGGTGGGTTACAGAATCCCCTTCAACTAGGGTAGGGGATGATGACCATGGTTTAGGAAAGGCAGTCACAATGTGTGGTAGAGGTGAGGAATAGTCGTAGTTGCCTTTTAAAGGCTCTTAGCATCGTAGTTGCAAGTGTTTCTTTGTTAAGGGTATTGAACCACTGCAAAGCCCTGTACATGAAATACCTCTGACCCAAAGAGGTCCAGCAGCTGGGGACCTGGAAGGCCTGATATTGAGCACTACATGTTGGCTGGGTACTGCTGGTGGCAGTAAGGAGTTTAGCCACTCCTGATGGCATGAGTCTGAGGAGAACTTTTTTGGTTATCAGACAGGTCTGGTATTGTATTCTACTGAGGAGTGGTAGTCATCCTTTAATCCTTTAAGCTTTAATCTCCATATTTGAGGCTATGTCCCTCGTTATGAGGGCCATTGTCCCTCACTGTCCCTAACTTTGAGTTCCCATGTTCTTCATGTCAGTGACAACAGGTTGAAAGGTATACTCCCTAACCACCGCAGCTGGTGGGTTTCTGTTGTGGGGTCATGTAGCAGTTATGGCAGGGTCCACCCTTATTGCAATCTACGCTAACTTCACACCTTGGTGAATGGAGTAGAGTGTGGACACGCCCCCTGCCAAGCCCCAGGACTGCTCATGGCATGTAGCTGTGCAGG
Organism: Neoceratodus forsteri; assembly: GCA_016271365.2. NCBI lineage: Eukaryota > Metazoa > Chordata > Ceratodontiformes > Ceratodontidae > Neoceratodus > Neoceratodus forsteri. The sequence goes on from CM028134.1 coordinate 216,418,193, forward strand.
AGGCCGAGGGATTGAGTGTGCACTGGACTCACACACCAGCTGTGAATGCCAGTGGGGGTCAATGGTACTCCTGCTGTGCAACGCTTGGACTGGTGGTTGCCTATGCACCACAGATATGTGGTGCATAAGCAATCTGTCCTATCATGCTTAGGGCCCACAATGCATATAAAACATTCCTTAATAAACAAGCATGTGTCAATGCCGAATGTTGGCTTGCTGGCATTGGCATTGGTAGTGCAGGAGTTAGACAGATGCATCATAGGAATGGCAGTGAAGCATTGAACTGATGCCAACCCACCCCCACCCTGCAGAGAGTGACAAGCATTAGGGTGTCCCTTTGGGTGTTTGGTAGTGCAGTGCGGGAAAACATGTCGGGCAGGATGTGAGAAATGACAGCTGCACAGTTCATAATGAGGTGTAAAAAAATGCCAGTGTTGAAAATGTGGCATGTAAATATACCAAATTTGCGAAGCTACTAGGGTGTGTGGGAAATATGCAATGCACGCTTGCAACAACGCCATTTTATGGGCATTCGGCACCACATTTTCAACATAGGCATTTTAGCACCTCTGCTCATGTACAGTGTCACTGTTATTTCCTCAAAGTGTCCCAAGAAGTGATTTCGCACAGCGACCACGCTATTCTGTGCCGGAAGTGCGAAAACACATTTGGGACAATATGTCAAATGACGGCTGTACTGTTCATCAAGAGGTGTGGAAAAATGGCAATGGTGAAAATCCAGACTGAAAATTTCACAAATGCACGATGGTACGAGCGTGCGTGCAATCTGCCAACACATGCGCGTAACACAGTTATTTTATGGAGTATCATCACCAAGTTTTCAACATAGGCATTTTAGGTCCTCTGCTCATGAACTGTGTCACTGTCATTTTCATAATCTGGCCCAAACACTGATTTCCCACAGCGACTGCGCTATTGTGCGCCGGAAGTGCGGAAACACATTTCGGGCAGGATGTGGAAAATGACAGCTGTACTGTTCACAAGGAGGTGTACAAAAATGACAATGCTGAAAATCCAGCAGTAAAATATTGTGAATGCGCGAAGTTACGAGCCTGCGTAGCAACTGCGCAACTCACGCTCGTAAAACAGGCATTTGTTGGATTTTTTCCACCAAATTTGGAACTTAGGCTTTTTAAGAGGGCACCTCTGAACACCGCCACTGTCATTTTCGTTAATGGGTCCGAGCTGATTTCGTGCAGTGACTGCGAAATCACCTTCGTATACGAGCAAACGCCATGACAGTGACAGAATTCATGAGGGGCCCCAAAAACCATGTGTTGAAAATTTGGTGCAAAATTCCAAAAATGCCTGAGATATGCAACAAAGTTGAAAAACCCTATCTAGCCCATTATACAGCTTACGCATTTCCTCAGTTCAGCGGTTGGCTTTTAAGAGTGCAAACGTGTTCCCGGTCCAGCGAAGATCATTGCACTGAGCTCGAGGTAAATATGGGGTGAGGGTGGGAAGGCAAGTGCGCAGTGGGTGGGTGCGAGTTGTGGGAGGGGGCTGGGAGAAGCGCCCGTGGGACCTTTTCATTTGCAGGTAAAAAAAAAGATGACTCAGGACGTTTGCCACACTGGGGTGGGCTTCCAGCATGGCAGAAGGATGGCTGGGGGCGTGGAGCTGGCGGGGAGTTGGGCACCCCGTCGCCATGGCATCAGTTGCCACGCTGGGGTGGGCTCCCAGTGTGGCACTCTGCACTGGGGGGGGGGAACGGCACATTATGTAAAGTGGATGTAACTTGTAAACAAAGTGCCGATGCATGACGAGCTTTGTCTCTGATTGCAGCGGCACTTTGTTTAGAAGTTTTGTCCACTTTACATAATGTTGGTGTCAGTGCTAGCATGCTGGCTTATTGGGGAATGAGGGACGCACCTACTGATGCGTGCCCTGCATTCGCCCAACAGCAGCCGCGCCCCCAAAGCTGCACTCTCCCAATATGTTGACTGCCACGCAAGTGCGGCAAGCCAACATAATAATTTGGTAAGTGATCAACTGTTTTACTCAGAGTTGAAAGATACTGAATATAATATAGCTTATATAATCACACTTAATAAAAAGTAACAGACCTCACTCTAACAAACACATTTATACAAACATAACTGATTTCATTTTTACGTTCGCATGCACGCATGCGCAAGGAACGTCTTAGGAGAATGGGACACTTTGGAGGTGTGCCCTCCTCTGCAATCCCTGCTCCATTGAGCAGGAGTGCGATCCTGCACCAATGGGGCCAGCGGTGCTGTGTATGACAGCGGTGGTCTTCTCTTCAAAAAAACCACCGCTGTCATCACAGCACCGTGTCATGCCACCCCCAAATCTTTGCTGCCACGCTGGGAGCCCACCCAGTATGGCAACGTCCACACAGTCACGACGGGTGCCCAATCCCCATCGGCTCCATGGCCCCCAGCATCCTTCTGCCACGCTTGAGCCCACCAGCATGGCAAACATCCCACGCCTGCCTTTTTTTAAAACCTGTAAATGAAAAACGGTCCCACGCGCTTCTCCCAGCCCCCCCCACAACCCGCACCCACCCACTGCGCACCCTGCCTCCACACACCCCCCTCAACCCACACTTGCCTCCGGAGCTTGGTGCAACGATTATCGGTGGACCGGGAACACGTCTGCACTCTTCAAAGCCGACCGCGAACTGAGGAAATGCCTGTAAGCTGTATAATGGGCTAGATAGGGGGTTTTCAACTTTATTGCATATCTCAGGCATTTTTTGGAATTTTTGCACCAAATTTTCAACATGGGGTTTTTGGGACCCCTTCTCATGAATGATTCACTGTCATGGCGTTATTCAGGCCTGAAGGGTGATTTCGCAATCACTGCGCAGTCACTGTGTGAAATCACCCTTTGGGCCTGAATAATGCCATGACAGTGGCATCATTCATGAAAGGGTCCCAAAACTGATGTTGAAATTTGGTACCAAAATTCAAAAATGACTTTTATGAGCGTCAGTTCTGCGCGGTTCCTCATGCTCATGCGTTTGCGAATTTTCAATATTTTCACTCCAGATTTTCAACATTGCCATTTTACCACACCCCTCATGAGCAGTACAGCTGTCATTTTCACATCCTGCCCAAAACGTGTTTCCGCTCATGTAGCGCACAATGGTGCAGTCGGTGTGCGAAATCAATGTATGGGACACATTAAGAAAATCACAGTGACACTGTTCATTAGCAGAAGTCTTAAAATGGCTGTGTTGAAAATTTGGTGAAAAAATTCCTAAAAACTGACTGTTTTACGAGCGTGCGTTGCGCAGTTCCTACGCACGCTCGTAAGTTTGCGAATTTTCAATATTTTCACTCCAATGACTTCCAAATACCTAAACAGCACATAGAAGCAAGCAACATTTGGCACTTGACAAATGCTTCTACTTCTTTGTCACTGATTTTTTTAAGCCATGTCCAAGTGCCAAATACCACTGCAAATACCTGCAAGCGAACGTTCGGCATTGACAAATGCTTGTTTTAAATAATAGCACTAGAACTGGTAATTCCACTGCGAACAATTACAGATCAGAAGAGGAGAAAGATTACTGTGTATAATATAGGAGGAAACAGAAGAGTCATTAGTTCTTCTGAATACCAAAAAAACCATATATTCTATGCAAATTATTTAAAGACTAGGCACCCCATTACCTTTTTTAACAACCCTCAAAGATATACAAGCAAGTTAGATAGATAGATCTGGAGAGAAGATAGAGAGAGAGAGAGAACATCCTAATATTAAGATCAAAATGCCACTCAGTTGCAGGTCTGGGAAGCCTGTTATAAGTAGCATCCTAAATCATGTTTTTTATTCAGTCCCATCAGATTGAAGCTGTTCAAGTGAAGTGGCCACTGCCAAAAAAAATGGCTGCTTCAGGGTAACAGCTTCACAATTTTGGCAACATTGATGATGTTCTTAGGGACCAAGGAAACATTTGAAGCTTTGTGAAGACAAATTTCAGTCACTTTGCTGCAATTTCATCAGCAAAGTTTAAATACACAACATCACTATCCACATGGCTTCTCTTTATAAAAGCTTGTTCATTCTATTATCCCCTTTTTCATTCCATGTGATGAGGTGTATCCTAATAAATTTTATTGAGCCTGGGTTGCCGTTATGATTTTTCAAAAAAATCGATAGCAACAGTACTATCATACTCTCTGTACACTGTGTCCTCCACATAGTTCCCTATTTGCAACCTACATACAGTAAATTATGTTATAGCTACATACATTGCAAATATTGTACAAGAAGTTATTAGATGAATTTCAGAAATATATTCTCCTAGTATTGGTTGTCTAAAGATATTTCCTTGCAATAAGTAGTCACATATGCTACAATAGCAACATTTACGGCACTCTTTTGATGCTTCCTCCGGTTGCAGATAGGGAGCCTGCAGAGGGAGAGAACTTAAGGAAGGGAAGGTATTATTATATAAAATACCATTGCACTAGAGTCAGGGGACGAATGGAGGAAGCCCTTAGTGGAACAGAATGGGAATAAGGTTTATTTCATTTTTTAACAGATGACAATATAAATGAGTTAAAGGAAGGAACCCCACTGCCTGCAGCACCCCATAGCTCTCATATGTTTACATGCTAGAAACAGTTACTGTGCTTTGCTCCATACACAGGTGATGCACCGCTGCCTCAGTGCGGCATCAGTGTACATGCACCTTATGATGCTGTTCTGATCATGTCTTGCAAACCACTGTACTATGGTGAACTGATTCAACACATCATGTTTTGTTTATACCTAGATCCTTATTTGGAAATATCTTCCCAGCCACTGTGGCAACCACTAGTACCAAAGAACTTTACAAAATAAAATGTTTGCATCAAAAACATTTAAAAAATGAAACAGTCAGCAAGACTAGAAAAGTAAGCACCACAAAAGGTTCTAAATGGTTCGGAAATCCATGGAATGTTCTCATTACGTGCATGTTATCCAAATTTATAAGAACTGTTTTTTTGGTGATTCAGCTTTCCAGTTTGAAAACATAGACGTCAAGTACAGTCATAAACTATTATCACTGAAGGTAACTGATGGCAAAAAACTATGCAGAGGTATACTAAATATAGTTTCAATGTCCTGTGCAGCCAGTATAGAGTTATGCTTGTGCAACTGTGTTAGTTTGGTTTTAGCCGTTCACACTTTCTATTCCAGAGGAATTACCACCCTGTAGGGGTACGGAAGGCAAGGAACCCTCAGGGAGGAGTCCACCCCTAGAGGTGCCATGGGACGATGTCCGTGGCTAAAAGTACCTTAGGAATCCCCCTAAGGAGAGAAGTGCTGCCGCTCGAGGATGAGGGGAGGATGGTGGGGCAAAGAAAAAGTGCTTCACAATGAGGCTGAGAGAAACTGCTTATATAGCTCAGGAAGTGGGAGTGGCTGGCTGCTTGTTCATTGAACTACAGGCCTAGCCTTCCAATTTAATGTCCTGTGCAGCCAGTATAGTGTTATGCTTGTGCAACTGTGTTAGTTTGGTTTTGGCCATTCGCACTGTCTGTTCCAGAGGAATTACCACCCTGTAGGGGTACAAAAGGCAAGGAACCCTCGGAGAGGGTCCCACTCCTAGAGGTGCCATGGGATGATTCCCTTGGCTAAAGGTACCTTAGGAATCCCCAAAAGAAATGTAGTACAAACATACCCCAAAAGAATGAGACAACATGAAGCATATGAGCAAGCTGTAACTTTAATGTAGTAGCAGTAACTGTGACATAGTAGTAGAGAAGCATAGACAGTTTGATAATGTAATGAGATGCTCAGTTTGATAATGTAATGAAATGCCCAGGTTTGTGTAGCATGATATTAATGGTTTGCATTGAGAATTAGGGGATCTTCTAAGGAGAGAGGCCCTCCAAGCTTGGGATAATTTATTTAATGATGGCTCTGCAGCTGAAATTTGGAAAAGCCAATTAAAGGGAGGTGGAAAATATTCCAATTTGGAGGAAGGCTCTCACTCAAACCCTCTAGCGGGAACGTCATGGAAGGTTACAAGAAAACTCTGCAACAATACGTGCATCAAAGGCACAGGAGGAGTGCAACAACTGCTGAGGCACTCACCTGGCCTACCACCCTAAACTCAAACCAGGTAAACCGGAGGCAGTTGTAGAGAGAATGCGGTGAAGGTGTATTGCTGGGAAAACAGCTAAAGTCAATGGTTAACCGTTATAGTGGAACACTAGAGCCAAAGGAGGTAACTTTTTTCACCCTTCACCAGTAGTCTTAGATTATATACCAAGAGTTACTGTCATGTACCAGGCAGCTAAAGCCAAGCCCGGGGCCAGGACATTCACAGTTATGGGCCAGGTGAGAAGGATCCCACCCCAAGTTGGACACGCTCAAGATGAGGACTAAATGCAGAGTGAGACCACCTGCTGCAGGAACCCTACACCAGAATAGAATGGCTGGCATGCCCCAAAATTGATTGAGAGCTGAAAAGCTGGTGTGCTGAATGAGCACGGCATGCAGAGATCGAAATGAGCATTGAGTGCAGAGACCTTGCAAGGTCGAATGCAAAATTGAGTGCAGCAGAATACCAGAGGCTGAAGCCGAGGGGATGGCAGTAGGCATGAAGCAGTGATCTGCATAAGCAATGAGCAATGATAGCGTGAGCAAGCGTGGACCTGTACGTAGGTCAATAAACAGTAGTAGTGATAGGTGGACCTGCATGGAGGTCTGCATAACATGTAGCAATGAAACAGCATTGAATGGGGGCAAGCCAGCCAGACATGAATAGCCAAATCAAGATGACAACTACTCTGAGAATTCTCGGTGGCGAGGCAGGATTTAATAATAATAAAGCTATATTAAAAGCCTCAGCAGGAGCTCAGGTGGCTGACCTCAGAGTTGTAACTGCAATAAAACATGGAGACAATGCTCTGAAAACAGGTGTAGCCAGGCAGTGCAGTGAAGCTGCAAGTAGAATAACAGCATGAATGAGCAGCATAGCTAGGGTCAGAGTAAACCTGTGTCAGGTGAAAAGAATTGAATACGCAACATGGAGCAGCAATGGTTGAGCTGAAACACGCAGATAATGATTGCAGTTGAATTGCAGAAGTTTGAGCGTGGTGAACAACAGTGTAAAAACACAAGCACTGGGTACAATAGTAATTGGAGTAAACAGTAGCAGTGGCTGCAGTTGTAGGTAACTGAAAGCAGTAGTATGAGCTCTGAGTAGCAGTATGCTAGGAGCTTAGAAACAAAGACCCCCAAAAAAGACAAAACCAAAACACAGGAAAACAGAAAACAGGTAACAAGGCCCCAAAACAAGAAACACTAAACACAGGGAAGCACACAGCCGTAGGAAAGATACAAACCAGAAGCAGGAAAACAAACTCTGAAGTCCAGCAGAGACACACAGAAACAGCAGGTGGGGTTGGGGGGGGTAGGCCACAGCCAGTGCAGAGGACAAATCAACAGAGCATTCGGCTGCAAAGAAAAAGTGCTTCACAATGAGGCTGAGAGGAACTGCTTACATAGCTTAGGAAGTGGGAGTGGCTGACTGCTTGTTCATTGAACTACAGACCTAGCCTTCCAAATATGGTTACCGCTTGTGTATAGATTGCCATCCTAAAGCTTTTGCACCACAGACATGGAATGCTGTTGTACTCTTCTATGGTTCAACAGTTTTTTTAATTAGTTGAAAGTTTATGCTGCCTGCCTTTCTTTAAAGATCACATGCTGTTTTTGTGCTGCGCACAAAACATCTCTGCCCACCCCATGCAAGAAAAACAGGCAATTTCTGTAATACTTTATAAAAGATAAACCCACCACACAGCCAGCAGCTAATAGCCCGCCAGCCTCCAGCAATTGCAGTTTTGTTTATAAAACATATTGATTCATATTATTTTTAGAAAATATCCAGTATCAGACAGTTACCGAGACTGCATATCCTCACAGAACACACATCTACTTCATTAGCTATGTTTACATGTAGTGGAAATCAATTACTTTGTAATCAATTCACTTCATTCAGATTGTAATCCTTTTTGGTATACATGCTGTTGGATTGATGAGAATGAACAACCAGATTCAAAATGCTCAATTTTTACATGCAATGGGAATCAGTCACCTTGTAATCAGTTCAGTTTGAGGATTTTGAATCTGGTTGCATTCCTTTTGCTGCAACTTCAACAGTAAGTATAGCAGAACCAGTTCACAATCAGCTTTACATGTACAGAGTAACCAGGCTCAAAATAATCAATGGTTTTAAACCACTGCAGTTGAACCCAGATTAGACTGAAACAGGAACCCAACTCAGAACGAGTTTACTTGAGCTTCCAATTAAGGAATGCAACACTGTAATTGGAGTTTGAACTGGGTTCCAGTGTGCACGTAAACAAGAAAATTTTTATAGAAGTGCATTCAGTGAGGTTCTGTGGTCTGAGTTACTGTCCAAAACTGGACATTATCTGCAAGTAATGAGAACCCATACCTGTGTTACTGTACAAACCCAACTACTATTGCTGGGAGTGGGTAGGCTATAAGAGCTGGGTGAAAAGCGGGGCTACCTTTTTAAATTACAAGTAAAAATGCATTTCATCTTATCAAAATGGGATAGGAAAAGAAAAAATCTTAAAACCATATACTATACATATAGAATAAAGGAAGGGGAAGTGTGCGCTATTTGAATTTAATGTACATCTGAGGTGTGGGATGCTACATAAACCCCAAGGTCGAAGCCCGATCCGAGGTGTTTATTAAAGCATCCCACAAGGCTGTGCATTAAATTGGAGTGCACACACTTCCCCCATCTTTTATTTTATATAATAACTGGCCTGCAATTACACAAACACACACACACACACACACACACACACACACACACACACACACACATATATATAAGAGCTAGCCCAGGAGCAGATGCAGACCCAGTGAGGGAACACCTTCTTGTGAGTGACACAGCTTGTGCTCGCCGTAATAACCAGCTGGTTATTATGGCAAATATCAACTGGCTCAGCCCTAAGAAAAAATTGCTGGCCAGTTATTATAAAACAATACATAGACAACCACATACAACTCAGCTGAGTTTCCATCTCAGGGTTCTGGTAACATCAAGGACCTCCTGAACTTACTCTCAAGATCTTTGTGATGTCATCCAAAACCCTTGATGGATACACAGCCTTGTTGTGCCATCCTGCCCATTTATTATTCTCTATGATGTCATACAGTGGTAGTCAGAGAAATGTACCCATATATCTAGATACATCTGGATGTTTTACAGCAAATCATAAAACCATAGATTTTATCAGCAGAAAAGGACCTTTAGGCTCATGCAGTCTGCCCCTCATCCCTGCCTGTTCTATCGCCAATGATTTTAGTTGGTCATACGTGTCCCTCCCTCCCCCATTCCTCTACCTAATATGCCCTTGTGCCTACCCCATGCATTCTTGAAGCTCCCCACAGTCTTTATCCCCATTTCCTCCTCTGGCTGGTGGTTCCAGTCATTCACCACCCTTCCCATTGCAATGGGATTTCCTGAACTATGTTCAGATATATGTGAAGATTTGCTTGGACATAAGGATGAGCCAATGATGATTTTGTATTCAGAGAATGTACTGAAATTCAGCACTTTTGCCTTCCATTTGGCTTAGGTAAACTTCTGGGCCATTGTGGATCACAGAAACATAGAAAATGATGGTAGAAAAAGCCCAGTGGTCCATCCAGTATGGGAGGGTGTGCCCCCAGTTCTTGGAGATGGACATGGCAGACAGTACCAGAGCCCACGTGAATACTTTGGAGCTGAGGCCCACCTGAATGGGGGAATATGTACTGAACATGTCACCCACTGATCCGGTACCTGAGGAATCTTTGATGACTGGACCAAATTGATATGTAGACGGGCCCCTTTAGGTCAACGGAGGTGAGGAAAATTGTCTGGTTGAATGGCCATCAAAATTGGCTTGAGATTCTCCCACTTTGGGTTTCTTGTGAGTAACACACTTGTTGGGGAACTTGAAGTCCAGCATTGGGCAAAGTCTGCCAGTTGTGTTGGGAACCCATAAAGAACATGGAGTACACTCCCATGTCCCTCTGGCAATGTTGCCCTGGTGCAATGCCCGGTTTTGGAGTGCTTGAGCAAGGTGGGCTGGGCCATCCCAGCCTCCTTTTGTGTGAGTTCCCTGGTATACATGGGACACAAGTTCCTGGATCCCCCATTTCCTGTGGTCTGGGCCCTTAAAATCGTGTGGGAATGAATGGGACCCTATACGGAGAGGCTGCAGGAGCTCACCATGTGTTCTCTGAAGCAGAGATGACCTAGATGGTGCATGACTGAGACCTATCTGTACCTCATGGGAGTGAAACAAGTACGGGAGGTGAGCCTCTTTCACATGTGGATGAGTCCCCGACACATTGGGAGGCAAGGAGCTTGAGGGGAGCGGATTGTGGAAAAACAGAGGGAAAAGTGCACTAAAGAAGGGTGGTACAGGCTCATGAAACAGCCTGCTGGAAGAAGTGGTAGTGATGAAGGCCATGGGGAGCTCCAGATGTGCCTGGAATACACACTGGAATGATGCACAGTACTAAGGACTGAGAAAAGGACACCTGCTGCTGAATTGAGTCCACGGTGTATAGGTGGGCCTGAACTGTACTCTGCCCATAGTGCACCATACCTATGATAGAGTGTGCCTTAGGATTTTGTGGTACCCTAGTGGTTTGAATGGATAACAGTGTCATTGTACTCCAACCTTTACAAAAATTATTGTAATCAGAGCAGGCCTGCCGGTGGAGTGGTAGCGCTACTGCTCGCAATGCCGGTGACCCAAGTTTGGGAATGAGCTCAGGTTGCCGAAGGGCCGGCAGAGGGGGGTGGCTTGAGCATCTGAGGGACAGCTCATCTCCTCTGGTGGGTTCACTGACTCAGTGCAAGCCTGGTCCCTGGTGATAGATGGAGGAACAACTTGCCCAAGCCTGACAGAGGGGGAAAGCATGACTGACACTGGCCTACACCTTGCGTCAAGCGCACATCACGCTTGGAAGGGCATACATAATGGAAAATACTTGGACCCAGCGTAACACCAATGGGAGGGTGGACACTAGCTTTTGCCCACTGGCACTTTTACCTGAGGATGGACCCCGATGTGATTTAAGGTACGGTTCGGGGTCGGGGGTTAAGGGAACTGACCCCCCTCCTCACTTCATCCTCACATCGTCCCCACCTGGGGAGTAAAGCACGGCAGGATGGGAGGTCTTTCCAGGCTGGGGTGTTGTGTGGGTAGGTTGGGTGACAGTACTGGGATCAGGCAGGGCATAAACAGAAACTCAAAAAAAAAATTATTGTAATCACATTGAATTTTATTGCATTTTTCACGCAGTTCAACGAAGTAAGTCTGCAGTACTACTGCAATATTTTAAAGTACACCGCAGTACAACTTAATTTTTACATTACATTATTGCAATATTACTGTATGGGGGGGTGGGGGTGGAAATTGTGGGAATCAAAACTCAAGTTTGCTGAATGCGCCAGGCTCATTCGATGTCATTACTCTAACCTCTAGGTGACCAGTGCGCCTTCGGAGGGGCCACTGAGCATTGTGCCTCCCACTCCAACATGGGTGGCAGTCCTAGTTTATGGAATGTGATAGTGCATGAATTGATCCAGGTCATATAGTGCTGGTGGTGAGCTGTGGCCACTACCTGGTTGAGGACTGAACACTGCAGGAGGGTCCTGTCCTTCAGGCAGACTCTGTGTGGTGATGCAACAAGAGGGTCCTGACCTCAAGTACTAATTTGTCACGCTCCTGTATAGGTGCTGTGCTAATATGGCAGCTGCTAGTTTGAGCAGAGGGACAGAGTAGTTGCTGAGCTGACACTGTGTTTGATATCCAGAGGAACCTTCCCAAAATGGCCAACCTTTTCCTCCAGCGGAGCATTAAACTCATGCCCATTTTACCCATGCAAGTGCATGGAAGGATTTCCCATGCAAGATGGCCACCAATCTCATGAGCTTGACTGTGGCCCTGCAAGAGCTCAGTACACTGTAGCAAGATGGCCGTTGTCCTGAAAGATTTCCTGCTGCAGGAGCAATAGGGCAGCATGGTCACCAGTCTCGCAAGATTGCCTTGTTAGAGTACGCTACCCAGTCCCTGCCTGCTGCCCTGGAGGAGATAGGTGGAAAACAGACACACTGTTGCAACCAGGGAGGTGCACTGCAGTGATTTTGCTAAAAGGGTATACCCATGATCCCCATTTAGTGCATTCTGAGTACAGGAATGAACTGGGCACCACTCCCATGATAATTTGGCTCCAATATGATGGCCGCAAAATCTCGGGCACTTCGAGGAGTGTGATAGCCTGCCTTTGCAGTCTGCAGGGTGTAGGGTGGGAAGCTAGTCGTATCAGAAGGGGGTGTCACCAAGATGGCAATTGGCACCAATTTAATTCCAGAAAGTGGGGGAGCAAGGATTGTACACTCCTCCTCATGATCGCCCCAGCCACCTGATGAAAAACTGGGGAATGTTAGTTTTTTAGATATAAACCTGATTCAAGGGGAATCCCTTTGCTTGATGCCATGCCCCAGCAGTGATCCATGGTAGGTGCAATATTCTAACCTCCAGGCTATGAGCCAGTTCATGTGATTCTCTTATGCACCCTGTAGCCAGGGCAGGGAGGGGGTGAGGTTCAATTTACTGCAACAATCTGCAGTAATACTGCAGTTTTCTTTCATAGTTGTATTGCAGTTTGTTTTTTTTGTTAGGGAAGGTTCGATCATAGCACCTTGTCCAACAGCTCTAACCTAACTGATGCTGTGGACTTGAATGCAGCTGGGAACGGTCACCAGCACAGAGGCACTGGCAGAGACTGCAGATACTGTGTTAGTAAGGAACTACTTGAAACAAGTAAGGGTTAACTCAGGCACCAGGCCATGCCAGGACTGAAGATGAGACCATCCCTTCAGTCCGGTGGCTCAGAGGTCTGACTATTACTCTGTGCAGGATGTTACTGAGAGAGACACAATAAAGGTTGTCTGCTAAACTAAGGAATCCTCTTATTTGATTATTACAAACAACAAACAAGACAGACCCTCCCAGGGGCTCCATACTGTGCACAGTAAGTAGCTCAGGATTTCTCAGAAAAAAACTGGGTCAGCTCCCTCATATTGCTGCCTTCAGAATGCCAGTGCGGAGTGTAGAAATCACACTTCGATCTGCTGAATGCACCCAGGTCATTAATATTTTTGTCTCATAAGCTACTCTGGACTGTTCCCCTGGGTCCTAGTGCCTGTAAATGCTGGGACTCCTGATGAATGCTGCCTAACTTGGAGTGGATGCTACATGAGGGTCCAGCTGTCAGAGAACTGCTGGTAGATGCTACATGAGGGTCCCAACCTACACAGAGGTGTAAGGTACGATGCTACTGGAGGGTCCAGCTTAACTTGTTCCCCTGCTTAATGTCCTGGGAGCCCTGTTCTTTTTAGTGTGATAACAGAGGCATGCAGAAAGGTTAGGAGATATCCTAAGGTTAACACACACTTTTATCTGTTGACGTGCTATATGAGAATAGGAAAGAGTAAAGAAAAGTAATATTTTGTTAGAAAATTACCTGAGAGTTTGGAAGCGATCAAAGATCATGACCAGCCTCTAGGGATGTACGAAGTAATTGGACATTGTTATCTTGGCTGGGAGCTTGGCCTCTGGCAGTTCAAAATTCATGATCCGGCATCAGCCAATAGGATGGATGGAGGATAACCAATTTATGAAAAGTAGAAAGGTTGCAGGGGATAATTAAAAGAAACATTCCAGCCTTTTCCAGGTGGCCAGCCCAAGTTCTACAGCGTTGACTACCTCTTTTTCCAGCCCGAGTCCCCAGCCCATATCAATTTTGTACATTCTTCTCCCATCCCCAAACATTTTTTTATTAAAAAAAAATTATGCTCTTGACACTGTGCTAGGTGCTGACTGAGCACTGTTTTTGGAAAAACTGACTAGAGGAAAGGGGGGGGGGGAAGAGGTTGGAATTGACTGGAGTGGTTGAATAGTGGAGGAAGGCTGCATCTTAGCCTGCAAGTCTTCTGCCCTGTACTATGAAACAGAACTGTCTTTTGCTGAAGTGTTAAAGCTGCACTAATGTCAAAGGGTACAAATCAAAGGAGAACTGAAGTTGCCAATTTTCGCTTTTTCTCACCCTTACTAGGAAGTATCTCTCGCTACCACTGTAGGACTAGTTAGTACTACTAAACAACTGCCCTTCCCAGGGATGGAGGAAGGCATTAGCCACTTGGCATCTTCCCAACACTTGCTAATGTTCATTGAGCAGCAAGTGAAGTCAGTTGCTTACCCACATTCCTGAGCAGAGGAAGGGTGTATGCAGGCTGACATTATTTATCATCAGTAGGGCTGTGCTAGTTCTGTACCTTCTTGTGAATACTCAGCAAATATTCATACTGAGGACCCCAAAATACTGGGTATTTATTACTCTGTCCTCCATATTCAGGCCAAAATAGCTAAACAAAAAACTTTTATAAATAATTTAGCCCACTCCAGGTGGACACACCTAAGCCCATGGCAACCCACCCATCAGTTATATCCTGGCCACCCCCTCCCACTCCTACATCCGGCCAGCCCCTCCTCCACCTGTCAGTGAAACTTAGAAACATAGAATTTGTTGACAGATAAGGACCACTTGGTCCACCCAGTCTTCTCATTTTGTCCCTGCCTATACTAACCCTACCTGATCTCTGGCTTCTTCTCCCACCTGCTTTCCTACCCAGATTCTTTTGTGCCTATTTCATGCATGCTTCAAGCCCCCCACCACTGTTATTTCCTCCACTGCCTCAACTGGAAGACTGTTCCAGACATCCACCACTCTTTCAGTGAAGAAGTACTTCCTTAAATCCCACCCACTTCATTGTATGCCCCTTGTTCTGATACACCTTCTCTTATGAAAAAATTCCCTCCTGTACCTTATTTACCCCTTGAGGTGCTTATAGGTCTCTGTTCTGTCCCCCTCTTCCTTCTCTTTCTCTGTGTGTAATACTGAGATCCTTAAGTCTCTCACAGGCTTATGATGCAGCCCCTGCACCATTTTAGTTGCCCTCCCCTGAACAGCCTCTACCCTGCCTATGTCCTTCCTGAGATGTGGTTTCCCAGAGCTGGACACAGTACTCCAGGTGTTGCCTCATTAAAGATCAATACAGTGGTAACACCACCTCTCTCTTCTACTGGTGATTCCCTTCCCTCTGCACCCCAGCATCCTGCTAGCCCTGCCTACTGCCTTGTCATGCTGCCCCACCCTCTTGAGGTCATCCAGTGTGATAACCCCAAGGCCCATTTCCTGTTTATTTATTTTTATTTATTTATTTGAATTTTGGTAACTGGGTAGGCCCACTGAGACAGAATGTCCCTTTTTCAGGGGTGACCTGGGGGGAGGGTAAAAGGGGAGGTACAGAGAAATAATACATAACAGCAACAGGTAAGTGCACAATTGCACTTTACAACAGTCTGTAGAACACAATAAATATACAAAATGCAAGATGCATGTACAGTATTTACAAAATTATACAGAATAACAGCTACAGAGGTAGCAATTTACAATAGATAATCAAGGTGCAAGGTCAGAGATTATTATAGTTATTACAGTCAGTTTTACAGAGAAAACAGTAGATGCTGGTACAGAGGCAGAGAATTCATTAACACTGGATCACAGTTGAAGTGGGAGTGAAACAGTTCAGTGTGTACTGACCATCAATACCTCTTCCCTTATTTTGTACACCGCCCTTGGGTTTCTGTGCCCTAGGGGAATTATTTTGCACTTTTCTGCATTGAAACACAGCTTCCATACCTTTGACCACTCTTAGAGTTTTCTCAGACCTCTGCTCATTCTCTCCACCACCTCCAGAGTATCTGCCCTACTGCAGATTTTGATATCATTTGCAAAGAGGCATACCTGCAGTGTCTTTGTAAAACTACCCTCTCCCTAATCCAACCTCTCTAATATCTGATTCAGTAGGAGCAACTATCTCTTTCAGTATCTCCCCCTCCTCAACCCATGAATAATGTTCAGATGCGCAAATGGTAAAATTGCTAAATGATTTGTGGACATAATCATATATCTAGATTGCACTACCCACCACCTGCCCCTGGCAAAAAATCTACCCCCATCCTCACCTGTCAAATCAGATAAACCCCTGACCCTAAAGGCCTACCATAACAAATTGTACCCCAATCCTCCATGGGGGCAATAGTCTGAGAAACGTCCAAGCTGACAAGTGAGTGATCTTCTGAGTCCCCATATTGCCAATTGTCAACTGACATGTCTGACATACCAGGGGCACAGGAAGTGCCCTGTTTAATGCCCCTAGAGAGATTGTAGTAGAGGACTGGGCTGCATCAATGAGCCTCAGTCTATTACAGTGTCTATACTGTAGGGGCAGTTGTCCCTTTTAAACACTGGACTGGGGGGAGAGTGGGTTAAGGGGGGTAGTTTTTCAAGTTTCTGGCTGGGGGTGGTGTGGTGGCTGGTGAGATGCTATATATGGTTTTACTTAATTAAAGGACTGGTGAGGGGGGTCAGTTGCTAAAAGAATTAGCTCTGGGTACCTGGGTGGTCTAGAAGGTAGTTTTCTATTTTTTGTAAACTTTTTTTTTTATTCCTTATTATGATTCTCCCCCCAAAAGACCTGATTTATTAATCTGTTTCAAATAGTTAATAGCACATTACTTACTGTGTTCAGGAACTGATACATGTCACTAACACAACCGCTTGTTGGGGAGAGGTACAGGAAAAAAATTACTACAGTAAGACTAATCAGAAATAAATAATCTCTGGGAATTGTGGCAATGATTAAGATATTTACTACATGTAAACAAGCTTAACTTGAATAATTGCTGCATTTAAAGTCAAACCTAACTCTTACAGTTCCTGCAAGTAAATCAAATAGTGAGACACAGCCAGGCTTTGCCAAACAAAGCAGCAGTCTGTCCACTCACTAGCCTTTAACTACTTCCTTCCTTACCTCTCTGATGGCATGACCCAACCAGCTCAGAGTTTCTGAGGTCCATGTGTAATTAAGCGCTCAGCCCATGGGGCAATCTATTAGTCAACTCCTTTTGATTTTCACACAGAAAGGTCTGTTTTTCATTAAAGTAATGAGTAAATAGCTTATGCAGCAGCTGCTACGGTAGATGATCATCTGTCCCAGTCATGGAAGATCATCTAGAGAGACTACTTTCGCTGATTCTGCTGTCAGAAATCCCCATTCAGCCCCATTCCAGCTGGCAACCAAGAACTGCTGGTAGCCTGCATTAGGCCCCAGCTCTGCCACTCAGCACCAAGGACTCTCCAGAAGGTGCGTCTGCTCTCCTTTCATTAATGTAGACAGTGTTGGGAGTACGGCCGAGGGGGGCTTGCCTGGGTTGACCACCATAACTATAAAATGAGACCCTGTTACTTTTGCATCACTGCTTCTACTTATAATTTGAAGGTGATCACTTTTAAAGATGTTTTCAGTTTTCAAAAGCAGATGCAGTGATTACAGCAGTCCTTGTGGCCACCCTGTGCAGTGCTGCAAGTGTGCCATGTCCCAATTCCACAATGCACCCAGATTTTTTAATATCGGGTGCAGTAACAGTAATTGGACCTGCTTTAAGGCAACTTGCTGTTAGTATTGGCCACAAGCTGGAGGCACTGTTGATCAGTGGCATAGAAAAGCTGCTTCTTTCTTGTGCTCCTGGGAGAGAGTCTAATAAAATATATTTCAACCAATTTTGAGGCACTGTTTATCAATTTTGATCAGTACTGTCAGTGGGTGTGTGAAAAGAAACAAGTAATGGGTGAGCCAAAAGGGGCAGTGGTGGTGAATCAGGACTTTTTTCAAGTCAAAGTGACAATGTGGTGAGCAGCCCGCACAGTACGTGGGAGCTCTGTGCGCTGGTTAACAGCTGACAGATGAGGTCACTCTTCCTGCAGTCAATTCAGTGCTGGCTGAGCTCATAACAAGCATTTGACAATGCCAAATGCTGTTGCGCTGGCATTGGCAGTGGCGGAGCTAGAGACACATAGCACAGTGATTTTGTTAATGTGTCCCAAAAGGTGATTTTTGCACAGTGAGCACGCCATTGTGCGTCACAGCTGCGGAAAAGCATTTTGGGCAGGCTGTGAAAAATGGCAGCTGGACTGTTGATAAGGAGGTGGTGTGCACAAATGCTAGTGGTGAAAATGTGGCATGAAAATATTACAGATTGATGAAGTTACAAAGGTGCGTGGAAACTGCGCAATGCACGCTTGCAACACAGTCATTGTATGGACTTTTGTCACCAAATTTTCAACATAGGCATTTTAGGATCTCTGCTCATCAATAGTGTCGCCGTCATTTCCTCAAACTGTCCTGAAAACTGATTTCACATAGCGACCGTGCAATTCTGCGCCGGACGTGCAAAAACACATTTCAGCCAGCTGTACTGTTCATAAGGAGGTATGGAAAAATGACAATGATGAACAGCTGGAGTGAAACTATTATAAATTCACAAAGTCACGAGCATGAATTCAAACTGTGCAATGCACGCTCGTAAAACACTCTTTTATTGACTTTTGTCCCCAAATTTTCATCTGCTAATGAACGGTGTCACTGCCATTTTCATAATGTGTCTCAAACATGCACATTCCACAGTGTCCGTGCTATTCTGAGCCAGAACTGCAAAAACAGATTTTGGTCAGGATGTGAAAAATGACAGCTATACTGTTCATTAGGAGGTGCAGAACAATGGCACTGTTGAAAATCTGGAGTGGAAATATTACAAGTTTACGAACTTACGAGCGTGCGTGCAAACTACGCAACGCACACTCGTAACACAGTCATTTTATAAAGTATTGTCACCAAATTATCAACACAGGCATTTTAGGATCTCTGCTCATGAGCAGTGTCACTGTCATTTTCATAATGTGTCCCAAACACTGATTTCACACAGCGTCTGCACTATTCTGTGCCGGAAGTGTGAAAATACATTTTGGCCAGGATGTGAAAAATGATAGCTGTACAGATCACAAGAGGGTATGGTAAAATGCCAATGTTGAGTATCTGGCATGAAAATATTGTGAATTCGTGAACTTACGAGCATGCGTAGCAACTGCGCAATGCACACTTGTAAAACAGTCATTTTTTTGATTTTTCCCCACCAAATTTGCAACATAGGCTTTTTGAGAGCCCCCTCATGAACCGTGGCACTGTCATTTTGTTACTCAGTCCTGAAAGGTGATTCCGCGCAGTGACTGCGAAATCACCTTTCGGGATGGAATAATGCCATGACAGTGCAAGAATTCATGAGGAGGGGTCCAAAAACCCCATGTTGAAAATTTGAAATAAAATTCCCAAAAATGCCTGAGATATGCATCAAAGTTGAAAAAACCTATTTATTCCATTATACAGCTTACCAGCATTTCCTTAGTTCGCAGTCGGCTTTGAAGAGTGCAGACATGTTTCCCGGTCCACGAAGATCGTCACCAGACTCCGGAGGTAAGTATGGTGTGGGGGTGGGCAGGCAGGATGTGAGATGGTGGGTGTGGGTGGGGGGAGGGAGACTACGAGAGCCGTTTTTGTTTTATAGGTGACAAAAACCCCATTGTGGGACAGTTTTTTTGTTTTAGGGATTTGGCATGCTGGGGTGGGCTCCCTAGCAAGCCACCTAACTGTTTGGGGTCTGTTGCCGACGGGGGATTGGGGGCCCTCATCGGCACACAACACAGGGGGGATTTTATGCTGATGGGGATTGGGAAACCCCGTCGGCATACAAAGAAAGCGGGGAGGGGGCCCGAGCCGAGGGGAATTGGGCACCTCTTCAGCATTTAACAATGAGGGGGTGATTTATGCTGACGGGGAGTGGGCTCCCCTGTCAGCTCATACAGAGGGGCAGGGTTAACTGACAGGGGGATTGGGCACTCCCGAAGTTGGCAGTTTGGTGGCCACTGTGCCACCATGCTCATAATGTCAGCGAGCATGTCTAGGAAAGGTCTGCTGCATCTGACGAGCTTTGCTTGGATTGCAGCAGACCTTTTCTTAGATGTGCTCACCACATTATGTATGCATGGTGTGGTGCCGGCATGAAGGCTGATTGGGGAATGAGGGACACACCTACTGGTGTGTGCCCTACATTCGCCCAACAGTGACCGCACCTCCAAAGCTGCACTACCGCAAGATGTTGGCTGCGCAAGCACGCCAACATAAAAATGGCCCAGGGTCTTGACTGTAAATTGGATGCCCTCAATCAAAGGTGCCTGTGCTTGAGACAAGAATGGACTTGCTGGATCAGATCGTTTCAAGGTCTGGAAATTCAGTGATAAATACAGTTGATGCCACCATCAAGCTCCCTACTGAGAATTCCTTGCTGCAGCAAAGGCTTGAGACTGTTGAGAATGGATGTTCTGCTTCACTATCTCTAATGACTGGTTAGCCAGATCATTGGTACCCAGGTGTACCAAAACCCCCAGCTCCCACTGCTCCCTTAATGCCATCCTTCCTAGACTGTCTAAATCCCAGATGGCAGATGCACAAGGAAGGCACCAGACCATCCCTATCTGTTCAGCCCTCCCGCCATCACTCTCTCTACCCCTAATCATTGAGTTTCTGACCACTAAGACTCTCCTGGTAGACCTGCTTCCCTTGGGTGTTATCACATTGTCCTGCTCTTTCCCATTGACTGACTCGGGGTCCCCCTAGTGGAGCCAGGTGTTTGCGCCTCCTCTAGGGGTGTGAAGTGATTCACCATCTGGATAATGCTGGGTGGGATAACCTCCTTATGGCTAACCTTGACCCCTCCACCTCTCCTCCACTCTCCACCCCCCCTGGACTAGTAAATCTCTGTGGGAGTAGGCATAGGTGGTGGGCTCCACTTGAACTGGTGACACAGATGAGGTATTTCTACCCTTGTGCCACCAACTGAACCAGGAGCTCTGCCATGGTCCTGCAGATAGGGCAGTGCCCTCCCTCTCCTCCAAAGCATCTCCCTAGATAAGAGCACTCCACAGCCACCACAACTGACTGCCTCTCCTCTGAACACCATCCCCACAGGCCAATGAATGATGCTACACCTAGCCGATGTAGATTTCAAACAACAGATTCCCAGTTTACAGCCTGTGGTATTCACCTGGCCTGTGATATTGAACAGACATCAACAATCTCAGCAGTTAAAGTACTAAAGAGTTGACTAAATTAACTCAGAGTATTTAACCAGATAGGGTGTAGCTGTGAGGGTCAGATACAGCACAGCAAACAGAAATAAAAACTACTTTATAGGAATTTGTATTACTCTCCTGAGTGGTTGGGAATAGAGATGGGCAGAGTGGGCTCTGCGAATTAATTCACAAATTTTATGCAATTTGCAAATTTCGTGCAATTTGCATAGTGTGGATTGACCATGAAGTGCAGCATTTTGCAGCCATAATTCCACACTTCAAGGCAAAATTCCACACTTTGCAGCAAAAACTTTATGATTCAAGTGAAGTTAAAGTTTCCAAGCTCTGGGAAAACTTTGTGAAGCTCCATAAAGTGTGAATTTTTGCCAATTTGTGTGAACTTCGCCAGTGAATTTAAACTTCACCACATCTCTAGTTGGGAAGAATTTGATATTGATGGCTCTCCTTTACATATGGGTGTTACATTTGACCATTGGGCATTCTGGTTAAATGGTAACTCCTTCATCACTTTTACAAAAGTACCCCTTAGATTTTTCAGGGGTTGCATGCATCTGAATATATTAATTCTATGTCTTAACTGCTACTACCCCCATGACGTATCAATTGGGGAGGTGTCCTTCCTTGATCCTTTTTAAGTTATTCATGTTTTTCTGTTAAAATGCACTCATGTTATCCTCCTATGAGGTATTTGTATGGTTTTCCTGAGAAGTCAATCAATATAAATTAAAAAAAAAAACAGTATTGGCCACAGGCTACTGCTAGATGCACACAAGTGGCCCAAGTACTAATGCATGGTACAGCATGGAAATGTGGTCTAGCAGGTGCACAACTAATGTAGGGAATGGAAATTCCTGTTTCTTTGATACAAGTCCAGGGCATCATATCTCTGATGCACTTGGGATTTGTGTAAGGTGGAGGGGGTAGCACAAAGGGGAACTTTAAAAAAAAAAATCACAATTTAAATTTTTTAATTTTTTTTTAGTGTTTTGGTAATCGGGTAAGGCCCACTAGGCACAAGTGCCTGTTTTCAGGGGCGACATGGGAGCACTGGGCAGTTAACTGACTTGCTCAGAGTCACACAGTATACAAGTGGAGGTTGTGAGAATCAAACTCAGGTCTGGTCTGATGGATGTATCAAGCTCATTCACACCTCTTTCCTCTAACCTCTAGGCTATACTGCCAATTTATTCAGCCCGATTTTCAAAGAGCCCTTAGAGTGAGCAGTTTGCATTGCTCTGGGGCTGCAGCATACTCCGGGTGTACCAGGGATCCTGTGCCTGAATCTCAAAAAATCAAAGTCCCAGTGCCAAACTCATCAGGTTTGCCTCAGTTTGACTGCTATGCCAAACAGTTGGCACACCTGCAGGAATTGCCACAGGGATTCTGCATCCCCACCCAACACAATACTAGAAGGGCTGGGATGGTGGGGGGGGGTGAAACTGCCAGACAGGAGGGGGCCAGGTGCAGAAGAGGCACCAGAGGTGGCACAGGGCAGTCAGGGGGACAGCTGGGCATCACCAGGAGTGATGTGGCACCCAGTGGGGTGCGTTTGCATTGTACTGTATTCTACTACTGTATACTTTTCTTCACTGGTGGTCTAGTGGACCCCCAATCCCTGATGTCCCCCATACATAAGGATACATATTTTCCCTGGTGGACTAGTAGAACCACACCGATCCACCAGGAAAGATATAGCCTTATGTATGGGGGACATTGGGGATTGGGGGGTCTGCTAGACTACTAGGGAAGAGAAGTATACTGTAATAGAATATAGTACAAGGCAAATTCACCCTCTGGGTGCCACATTACTCCCGGTGATGCCCAGCTATCCCTCCAACTCCCCTTAAGCCACCTTCCATGCCCCTCCTGCACCCAGTAGTCTACTGTCAAACCCCTCCCACTGGCACAAGCCACTTAGACCACTTCCTGGCTGGTCTAAGTGATGCTCTTTGCTGTGTCCATGGTAGGGCTTGAAAAATCCCCAAAAAAGGGGATGTTGCACCCACGCCATGGTGCAAGTCCCCTTTCGACCTGGCACACCTGGTTGTTTGTGCAACCTTGGCACAGTGGGGCTTTGGTACAGCGGCATCAGGATTTGATGCAGGCTGCTTTAGAAAATCACATTTGACATAAGTTGTGACACAAATCACGTCTTGCATCAAAATCTTTTGACGCAAGTCCCTTGCATTGATCCAACATGTTTGAAAATCATGCCCATAATGTCTCAGTATATGGAGGACCCCACATGGGAGGGACCTAGTTTTTTCCACCACAAACTGTTAAGCACCATTTTTCCTATTCAGCTTTGACTTCCCTTCCCCAGTATTGGCCTTGGTGTCTGCAGCCCAGTAAAGCAAGGATAGGGATAATCCAAACACCAATTCATCCGCTCAGCCATCTACACTTTCCGAACCCCCAATTTACACAAGGTCAAAATTGCAGCAGCATTTTACAGCACATAGACCCTGCATTGGTGTGGTGATAGTCCTTGTTGCATGTACTATGTTTTTTTTTTTCATTTAAGCATATTTTGCTGCATTTTAAATTTATCGTACAAGTCAAAAGTGCCATAACAATGGGGCATGGTGTGCTATAGAAGGTAGCCGGGGTTCATTTATGTATTAAATGTCCATTCAAACTTCACCAGAGGCATTTCAAGGGAATTCTTTTTGACTGTACATGAAACAACAGCTAACTAAAGTGCTAGAAACCAAGGGAATTGTGGAATATTCTAAAGTAGTTAAAACTAAAACTGAAATAACAAGTACCATAAAATCTCATGCTTCTACTGCAGCGACTGCAAAAGATCAGATTCCATAGGTCACAACTTCTTCAGAGTATGTACACTAATTAGCTCTCTGAAAGGTGGGATTGCAATACAAGCAGGGAGAAATAAAGATTTAAAGCAATATGCTGAAATAAATAACTTTACAAATGTGAACTCTGTGGTTAATGGATTAGTTGCCATATTAGAATGCACTGAAAATAAAGTTGATGGATTTATGAGCAGAAATAAGTTGTTAAGAAAAAGATTACAAGAGAAAGAATCCAAAATTTTAGCTGAGATTAATATAATTGAAAATGATCTGTCTGAGACTGATGAAGAAATTCAAAAAGTTAAAATGAAGTCCTTGACCACCGATGCTTTAACTACATCAAATACTTCTATAATTTTGCTTATAAACAGGTGGATTAAAATGCTTGAAAATGCAGCCTGCTTCAAGAATCTGTGGATAGTTGGTCTGCCATCCTCACTGGACACTGAATACCAATCAATCAGAGATCTGATTAAAGACATCTTCATTAATGTACTCTCCCTACCTGAAGCAAATTTGCTGTTTATTACTAAGGCATTTTGTTTAGCAGCAAATAGGAGTGTGCAAAAAACATTTTCATCAGAGGAACCTGGTGCGAAAGTTAGACTTTCACTTCCATGAAAGTTCAGAGATCCATTTCTGAACTTTCGCAGAAATTCTGCCTCCCCTATAATTCAATTATAAAATGCTTCCCTGGTAATCTCTGGTGGCTAGTGGTCCCTCTCCCCACCCGCCCCACAAGAAAACAACATATCCCTATTCCCTGTAGTTAGCTGTTCCTTCCCCCCCACCAGATCACCCACCTGACTTTCAAAAAACATTTCTCCTTCCTTGTGTTAAATAGCCATCCCTCCCCCTATCCCCTACCTGACAGTGCCCACACAGCCTGACAAATGCCCTGATACCCGGTGGCTAGTTGTCCCTCCCCTCCTCCCATGCACCCCCCAAACTGTACAGTAACCCACCCATCTCCGTCGGTACTGTTAAAAAAAATCCCTGATGGTCTAGTGGTTTCAATCAACCTGTCCCCAGCCCCTCCTTATCTCTGATCCCCAGTCCACGGATACATTTTTAATCCCTGGTGGTCCAGTGGCCCCCACCCCAGCAGGTGTCCCATAAATGACATTGCAGAGGGACTGGAAAGAAAGGTCTGCCTATTTCCAGATGACGTCAAGGTCTGCAAGAGGATGGATACTCCAGAAGGGGTGCAGATAATGAAGAGGGACCTGGAGAAGCTTAAAAGATGGTTGGAGGTGTGGCAACTGAGGTTCAATGCAAAAAAGTGCAAGATAATGCACCTGGGTAGGGGGAACTCTGGGGAAACCTACATGATTGGGGGGGAGCTGACCATCACCAAAGAGGATAGGGGCCTAGAGGTTATCATATATAATGATCTGAAGGTATCAAAGCAGTCTGCAAAGGCTTCAGGGAGAGCCAGTGGCATAATGGGGTGCATAGGCAGAGGTATTACTAGTAGGAGGCAGGAAGAGGTAATGCCATTGTATAAAACACTAGTAAGGCCTCACCTGGAGTACTGTGTGCAGTATTGGAGACCACACATGCATAAGGACATAAACATGGTGGAGGCTGTCCAGAGAAGGGCGACAAAGATGGTGCATGGTTTGCACCACAAAACATATAAGGAGAGACTAAGAGACCTCAATATGTAATCACTGGAGGAGAGGAGAGAAAGGGGCAATATGATAGAAACTTTTAAGTACCTCAAGGGCATAAACAAGGTACAGCTGGGAGATCTTTTCCAATGTAGAAAAGATACCAGAACTAGGGAGCATGATATGAAATTGGAGGGGTTGGAGATTAAGAGGTAACGTGAGGAAGTGTTTCTACACGGAGAGGGTGGTGAACGTTTGGAATAGTCTGCCACAAGATGTGGTAGGGGTGGGGAGTCACGTGATGCAGTCCACCAGGTAGCAGCCTTCCACTGCAGCTCCAGCTCTCCGACCCAATTAATCAATAATTCTAACGAATTATCTAACAGCTTATACTCTGAATAGAGTTCTACACGTCTAAGTAAGGGCTGAGTACACGATACAAAGCTTAAATTTCTGGAAGGAGATGCAGTCTAAGAAAAATCCTATAAAACATACTCCTCCAGTCTCACCCGAAAAGGCCCCGAAGAAAGCCAGGGCCTCGGGGGGTGAAGACGACCTGACGTCGGAAGCTTCTATAGAGGATCAGCAACCTCTCACTCTACAATGCTTTCTTCAGGAGTTTTCCCCTTTCAAAGAAAGTATGGTTGCGATAACAGCTGAAATTAAATCACTTACCCATGCAGTTGAAGATTTACAACAAAGATCCTTGGATGCTGATGCCAGAATTAAATCGGTGGAAAAGCGAACCGACAAGATGGAGACCGAAGTTCTGATGATCCGTCAGAGGCTCGCTAAAATGGAGATGAAAATTGAGGACCTTGAGGGCCGCAGTCGCAGAAACAATGCGGTCCTCATAGGTCTTCCAGAAGGTGCTGAAGGAACGGATGTGATCAGCTTTGTTCAAAAACTGATCAAAAAGCTAGCCGGACCGTCCCCTTTCAGTCTGTCATATATCATTGAACGTGCGCACAGAGCTCTCCGCCCCAAGCCAT
This sequence comes from Neoceratodus forsteri, assembly GCA_016271365.2. NCBI lineage: Eukaryota > Metazoa > Chordata > Ceratodontiformes > Ceratodontidae > Neoceratodus > Neoceratodus forsteri. The sequence continues at coordinate 216,444,767 of CM028134.1, forward strand.
TATCTGGTGCCCCCCCTCGTCCGCTGATTTTCAAGTTTCTAAATTTTCTTGAGCGCCAACATTTGTTCTCTAAAATAAAAGAATTGCAAGAGGTGCACTGGGAAGGCACGAAGATTAGAATCGCGCAAGACTTACCAGCTTCGATTAGGCAGAGGAGAGCCCAATTTCACCCCTTGGTCACCAAGTTAATTGCTGCTAGTGTGAAATTCTGGATGGCCTATCCTGCAAAGTTGGGAGTCATGATCTCGGGATCTTGGGCATCCTTCGAGGATCCAGATGCTGTTGCAAAAGGACTCAAAAGCGCTTTCCCCGATTTATTCAGAGAAATCTGAGTGTTATGATATGATGAGAGGTCAGCTACAATACCACTAGTGCCTATAGTCTTCTTGGGATGTCAGTCTTTTCTCCCCAGAAATGGACCTCCTATCTTTAGTTTCAATACTGTTGCCTATTGCGCTAAGAACAGGCAAAGACACTGCTACTACCCATGCCACTGCCTCAATACTCTGGCCGGGGTATAAGCTGCAAACACTCTGGATCATCATTCCCCATAAAGTTCCATACTAATACTTTCTTCTTACAAATCTCTCTAGAGGATGTTTGGTTACAGTGTTTTCCCAGCCTTTGTGATAGCTACCACTAGAGGGTGCACGATACCGTGTAATGCAAGAATGCAGCTGCCCATAGCAGATCATCGCAGCGGTGGTGCCGCTCGGCATAATTCAAGAGCAAATCTCATTCTGTCTACAGGAGGGGCAAGTAGCAACCAATTCTTCCTGTCAAAGATGCCTAATACATGATTTCAATGGCTGGGACTTATCCCTTTCTCGGGGAGCTTAAAAATCCGTAGCTCCAACTCTACTCCTTGTTTATAGGACTATCTCCTCCCGGTTGGCCCGATTTAATCCCCTGTCAGAGTTACAAGGCAACGGCTCGAACTGGTCCAAATTAATGTGGATGACACGGCATTGTAAAGGACATGACAAAACTGCTCATACACTGCGGGTCTGCCACACCTAACGGTCCTCTTACTTTTTGGAACTGATGTTAACCATCAGCACATTTGACTGTGTCCGCTTTGTTATATTCATAGGAGATGATGCATTTTTCCATTTTTCAGTACAAGTGTTTTAAGTTCTCTGTTTTCCTTTTTTATTATTTCACTAGGATAGGCTACTACTTAGTAGACCATGTAAGGTTGAGAGTTGTCACGATGTTGACCAATAAGATAGGATCACTCCGGTCACTTAGATTAGTACTTCACTAAGTAGGAATGGAATGGTGGTTGACCGATATGTACTGAATTTAGCATAGTAGATAATAGAAGCTGTTTGGATTTCAAACTAGATATTCTAGGCAATGCATTCAGTTATACTATAGCCCCACTAACAGTTTACACTGGGGTTTCGATAGTGCTTCAGGTTGGTGGGGTTGGAGATGGGTTCGGAGGGCTGGGGGACGAGAGGGCATAGCTCGGGGTTCTGTTGTTCACTGTCCGTAGCTGTGATGGGAAGGGGGCAGGTCGGGGAGTAACTCGGATGCTGGTACCAATATTCTCAGCTGTTAAATGGGGGTATTTAGGGGGAGGAGGGGGAAGGAGGGGGATGCTCGGACCAGGCTCCTCCAGATAAATCCAATGAGGCTGTGATCAAGGAAAGACCATTGTTTGACGGCTCAGAACGTTTTGCAAGATTAGTCCTAATTTGGGATGAGTAGCTTAATTTTCTCTTCATGGAATGCCAAGGGAGTTAGGCAGAAAGCTAAACAATATCAGGTGTGTAAACATCTTCAGCTTCTGAGATCAGATGTCGCGTTTATACAGGAGTCCCACCTGCTGATCTCTGAAGAACTAAAAATGAGGAAGCAACAAATAGGGCAGGTATTCACAGCTCAGGGTACAAGGCAAAGCTGTGGGGTCATGATCCTGATAAGTAGCAAAGTCCCTTTTATGTCAAGTAACATTATTAGGGATCCCCGTGGGAGATATATTCTTGTCCAAGGAAGAGTATATAATGTAGAAGTATTACTGGGAAGTATTTATGGACCAAACTCCGACTCTCCCGAGTTCTTTGTAGAACTTATAAATAAATTAGTGCCCTTTATTAATATCCCGATGATCCTGGAAGGGGACCTAAATGTAGTTTTTGACCCAAGCATGGACCGCACAGGAAGTAGACCCAGAGGTTTGACACCAGCTCAAAGAGCCCTAAGGGATTTATGGGATAAAGTAGGATTATGTGATGTGTGGCGCATATTGCACCCCACAGAGAAAGGTTTCATGTTCACTTCCTCCGTTCACAAGACATCTTCCAGGATTGACTACATTTTGATCTCGCATTGTCTGGTAGCCGGGATCGTTGACTCTGCCATATATCCAGGACCGCCATCGGACCACTCACTGGTTACATTTCAACTTTCCCTGTCAGGTATCCCTAAGAGGAATGGTCGCTGGAAAATTAATAACCAACTTCTAAAAGACCCAGTAATATTAAAATACATCAATAATCATATCTCCCAATATGTGTCAGTTAATTCTAATTCCACGGGTAAACCCGATATGGAATGGGGGACCCTTAAAGCTTACCTAAGGGGTCTATTAATTGGGGTGGCATCAAGGATGAAAAAATCGAGAGAGCAAGAATTAATACAACTCCTCAGACAGATTAGAGACATAGAAAAAAATCTGTCTCCCTACACACCAGAACAGATTCTATTAGACCTGATCAAACTTAAAAGCTCCTACTTGGAGCTTCTCAGAGAGAGGGCAGAATACTTGATTCTGGAAATGAAAGCTACTTACGTTGATCAGGGGGAGAAAGTGGGTCATCTCCTGGCTGCTCGTGTCAAGCAACAGGAGTCCACCAGATTCATCCCTGCAATTCGATCATATAATGGACCCCTACTGGTCGACCCTAAAGAAATCACTTCAGAATTCCAAAAATTTTATCAATCTTTATATTTACTGATGGCGAACCCCCCCCCCATAAGGAGTTGGATCATTACCTAAAGGAGTCACATCTCCCTACTCTCAAGGCAGAGCAGCGAGCTGCTTTATGTGCTCCTCTAACTGAAATGGTGATTCTGAGAGTGATAGACAGCCTCCCCAATGACAGGTCACCAGGGCCCGACGGGTTTTCCTCGAACTTCTACAAAATATTTGCGAAGAATCTTACCCCCTTGCTTCTCCCCATTTTCCAGGAGATCTTAGCTGGAAAGAGTACAGATGCTTCACTATTTGAAGTGATAATCATTCTCATTCTAAAACCAGGTAAAGCCCCAGAAGATGTGGCAAGTTATAGGCTGATTTCATTACTCAATCAGGATATCAAGATTCTGAGCAAGCAGCTAGCAAATCGTTTAAGCACAGTTCTTCCGGATTTGATAGGATTGGAGCAGGTGGGCTTCATGAAGGGTAGGTTGGCTAGTGATCATATTAGAACTCCGGACCATGCTTTCTCGGCATCCAGAGACGCTGAGTTCCCAGTGGCTTTGGTCTCTCTGGATGCCGAGAAGGCATTCGATAGAGTAGATTGGAACTTCCTCTTCCGGACGTTGCATGCCTTCAGCATCCCCTTGGAATTCCAGAACTGGATACAAGCCCTCTATACATCTCCAACAGCCAGAGTTCTATGCAACAGGTGTTGCTCCGATAGGTTTCCCGTCCATTCAGGCACAACGCAAGGATGTCCCCTATCCCCGCTGCTTTTCAATCTATACCTTGAGCCTTTTATCAGAAGACTAGTGGCTGACCCCAAGATCCAAGGTATATCGGTACAGGGCATTGAAATCAATGTATTGGCCTATGCAGACGATCTACTTCTCTGCACTTCATATCCCGAAAAAGCTATCCCACATCTCCTGGAGGTTATCAGAGAATATAGTCTATTATCAAATTATAAATTAAACGTGGGGAAAATGGTGGTATTCCCCCTCAACCAAAGAGTGATGAGGAATGAGATCAATGCTTTTGGCCTATCCTGGGAAAGGAAGTCTTTGAAGTATTTAGGCATTACCTTCTCGAGAAGCTCTACCCTTATGCGCAAATATAATCTAGACTCCTTATTAAGCATCATTGTCCAAGATCTAAATAGATGGTCCCTTCTTCCCTTGACGATTTGGGGCAGAGTCAACCTCATCAAAATGAATATTTTCCCTCGGCTGTTTTACTCACTCAATCTCCTGAATATCTGGCTACCCCAATTATGGTTCAAAAGAGTGCACAATATCTTTGCTAATTTTATTTGGGCAGGCAAAGGGCACAGACTAGCCTTTCATAAGCTAGCCGCCCCAAAGCTCAAAGGAGGCCTCCGGTACACCGTATGTCGGCCTTTATTATTGGGCCAGCCATGCGAGTAAATACTAAAGGTGGCTTACCCCAACTGACCCTGGACATCCCGGTGAATACATACCCCTCTGGGACCAAATAGAGTCCGCACAAATCCGCCGTCATAATCTTTCCCCAGCGGCGCTTCTCTTTGTGCCACCCAAGAGCCTCCCTAAGCCTTGGCTTGGGTCACCAATTGCCATATCGGTGAAGATCCACTCCCAGTTCTGTTCAGTCATTAAATATAATCATTGCGGAGACTTGGAGCAACCTCTGTTGGGCAATCCAAACATCAGACTAGATGGGAAAATTCTTTCCACCTTATGGATCCCACAATTCCGGGAAGTCAAGCTCAGTTATTTTTGGGTGGGAGCAGAACAAAAATGGGCTTCTTCCACGGACATTTTAAGAAAGTTAGGCTTGTCAACCTCCAACATATTTAAATTATTCCAATTGCGGCATATATTAGTGAAAACCATTGGGGTGAACCCCTTAATGCCAGAAACTACCCCTTTCTGGGTGGAACTGATTCAATTTTTAGGCCTCCCCCATGCAGTCTCTAAAATATTCAAAGCCTTATACAACAGAATACATCCTGGGCCTTTCGGACCTACAGATTATTGGGAAACACTCCTGCTGGAGATGCCCATCAATTGGGAATTACTCTGGTGGGGATGCCATAAATTTATCACTCAGGATAGGCTCCGACTTATGCAGTTCCGCATCCTGCACAATTTATACTACACCCCCCAGAAGATAGCTCGGTTCGACAGGGAGCATTCTACCACTTGTTTGAGGTATGGCCAAGGCGAGGACAATCTAGTGCACATTTTTTGGTATTGTTCTAAAGTAGCCCCTCTATGGTCGCAGATTAAGCAGAGGGCAGATCCCCTGTTAGGACTTGACGAGTTGTTCTCGGTTGATATCTGCCTGTTAGGAAATTACTCAGAGATCCCAGTAAACACACGGAAATATCACATAGCTCTTATAGCTATGACTGTTAAAAAACTGGTGCTTAGACATTGGAAGGATAATGTAGCATTGACATACACTGAATGGTTGACGGAGTTACTAAACAGTATCAGAACGGAGAAGATGATTTCCAGTTTACAAAACAGATTGAGCAAATTCAACAAAATCTGGGCCCCACTTTTAGCTTTGTACTCTCAGTAAATGCCACAACCACAATAAATTTGGAGTACAGAAACTTTTCATAATTTATGACCCTGGGTAGTCATGCCTGAGATGGGCGGGAGATTTGGGGAGGGATGGGGATGGGGGCGTTCGTTTGGGGTTGATGTTTTTTTTTTTTTTTTTTCTTTTTTCCTTTTCTTTTCTTTTGTTTTATTTTACATGCTGAAAGTACATGTTTGCACTGAATGTACCATGACTATGATGTACTATATGTTAGAAATTGCATAAAGATTAAATTGAAAAAAAAAAAAAAAGATGTGGTGGGGCAAGCACAGTGGAGGAGTTTAAACATGCCTGAGACAAGCACAGGGAAATCTTTGGCGAGAAGAGAGTGATGAAAATCCATTGACCACTTGGGGTGAGTGAATTCATACAGGTATAGGGCCTATGGGCAGACTGGGTGGGTCTAGCAGTCCTTATCTGCCAACAATTTCTATGTTTCTAGGTTCTAATGGATCATGCACCAGGAGGAATGATTGGAATGTGGGGAGTTGTGCAGTGGGTGGGACTGTGTTTTTACATGGACAGAGCATGGGGAGCAGATGATTGGGAGGTGGGCAGGCTGTGCAGTGAGTGGGATTGTATTTTTTGATAAAGAGGGCATTGGGAGGAAATTGAGATGGGCTGGACAGTGCAGTGAGTGGGAAGGAAATATGTTTCATACTGCACGGGTACACTCCACCAAGTTGGTTTGATGATACTTATGCCAACATTCTCTAGTGCCATTGTCAGGTGGTTGTGCAGCCAGAGGAACTGCCCTTTTCTCCACTGTCTATGTGACATGGAGTTAGTTATATTTAATATGGGGGTGTAGTCAGAGCCTCCCCAGATGGGGAGGTGCAGTGGCTTGTTTCTCAGCATTTATACATGTGTTTTAGTGTTTTGTTGGCTGTGTTGGTATATTACGTTCAGTTGATGTGTGCTGCTGCTGGAGGCTGTCGCTGTAGGTGTGTCTGTGTAATGGATGTCGGCAAAATTGTTGTTGAAGTGGCTTGGTGAAACCGTTAAATGCCTTATTTTTCATAAAGAGAAAAAATATGATTTCATTGTGCTAGAGCATATTGCTAACTACTTGAAAACTTACAGAGAGAGGGAGGATTTAGATAAGAAGAAGTAAGCAGAACAGCAGGGAAAATATCACAGTAATATAGATATATGAATATATTTTGAGTAGTTTATAGTTTTCCTGGAATGGAGCTATTTTGACTGAATTTAATGATGTTTTTGTTTCTCTCTCAATCTCTCTCTCTCTATATATATATATATGTATATATATATATATATACACACACACACACACATATATATGTATGTGTATAAAATGACTTGTGAACAGTTTTTTCAAAGGGCTCATCCAGTTGACATTTGTTGTAATAACTGACTGGTTATTATGGCAAACACACTCTGCCTCAGAGTCTGAAGGTGCAAGCTCCATTCTCACAGCCACACAGCTGCAGTCACTTTCACTTCCCACTGCGGCTGTGAGAATGGACATGACCCTCTTGGAAACTTTACAGATTTCCTTCATTCTGAACTGCTTTTTATATATATTTTTGTTGCAAAATCAAAATATTAACAGCACTGCTCCATAAGCAGTACACATTCCAAAGCTAAAATCGGAATAAAAAAAAAAGCTTTTTTGGCAGCTTCTCTCACTATTCTTCACCCGTTTCATGGTTTTCTTAATTCAGCATCATTCTCTTTATTTCACCATATGGTAACTTGATTCATTTGTTTAAAACTGCATACTCCTGTCATGTATCTACTATGTCAAATTTCTCTTGTTTGCCTATGCATCTAACAGCCACCATAAACACAGTAACCTGGTGGGGAAAAAAATGCTCCCCATTAATTATAAAAAAAATAAAGTATGGGGTGATGTGCATTCTTAAATTTAATGCACACCCTCAATGTGGGATATTTTTATAAATTCTTTGAACTTTGCTCTCGGGGTTTATGTAGCATCCCACACCAAGAGTGTGCATCTCATAATGCAAACCATCCCATACATTATTCTCTCTTTATATATTCTTTGCAAAATTAGTATTAATGCACTAGTTTGGGTTCAACTTAATGCCATAAAAGTAGGGACATTTGGCATAAGGGTTTCCCACTCTAACTCCCCACGTCTACCCCCAAGCAGCAAAAGGACAAGAACCACACAAGCAACCACAGACAGCCATCATCAGATAAGACAAACAACAAACACGTGTTTCCAGATGACACAAATGCAGTGTCACTGATGTGCTACCTTTGTGGATTTGTATCTGTGGCTGCATAAGTACAGGCCCTACAGGGTCCTGTGCATATGCTGCCACACCTGTGTGTGTATGTTGTACAGTGTGCGTGAATGTCTGTCTCTGCAGAAGTACTGCTGCAATGTGGGTATTATTGTTTCAACAGCAGAGCTATACATTTTTCAAGGGGTAGCAGTTTTGTTTATAGTTAGCATTTTCCCCTGGAAAGTAAAATGTTAACTTTCAAAGTTCAGATTAGTTGAAAACAGCTACTTTTTACCAGTCTAAAAGGGTAGCAGGTGTGGAAGCAGTTGTATGTTGTTTGCCTTACCTGATGATGGCTGTCTGTGGTTGCTTATGTGGTCTTGCCCTTTTGTTTCTTCGGGGTGGGAGGTTGGGAAGTTAGGGTTGGAAACCCTAATATCACATTTCCCTATTTTTGTGGTGCTAAATTGAACCCTATCTGGTGCATTTATGCAGTTTTTTGCAATAATTTCCATTCTTTTTGAGATAGCAGAATCATTTCCACTAGTGCAGTAACTATCATCCAGTCAATCTTACCTCTGTGGTAGGTAAGATTCTCAAGGCACTCCTGAAAAAAGGATAGTACAATACGTTGTAGATAATGGGTTACAAGATGACAGGCAGCATGGGTTCACACAGGAAAGGTCATGCCAGATGAACCTCATCTAATTCTTTGACTGGGTGATGAGGGTGTGCGGTCAGGGAGGGGTGATGGACATGCCCTATCTGAACTTCAGTAAGGCCTTTGACACTGTGCCTCACAGAAGGCTGGTGAACAAGATGGGCAGTTTAGGGGTAGGGAAGTAAATGACAAATTGAGTTGAAAACTAGCTTAGTGACACGAGTCAAACGGTGGTTGTAAATGGTGTTCATTCTGGGGAGAAAAGGGTGACAAGTGGGGTACCCCATGGGTCAGTACTGGGGCCGATTCTCTTTAACATTTACATGGGGGATATTGCAAAGGGACTAAATGGGAAGGTGTGCCTGTTTGTGGATGATACAAAGATCTGCAATAGGGTGGACACATCAGGAGGGGGAGGTGAGTACATGAGAGAGGACCTGATAAAGTTGGAGGAGTGGTCAGAGAATTGGCAACTGAGATTTAATGCCATGAAATACAGAATAATGCCCATAGGGCAGAAGAACCCAAATGCCACATACACACTGGGAGGGGAAGATGTTTTAGTAACTGAGCAGGAGTGGGATCTGGGGATTAATATTTTGGACAACCTCAAGGAGGCTAACCAGTGGAATAAAGCAGTTGGAAAGACAAGCAGTATGCTGGCATGCATAGGGAGAATATCACAAGTAGGAGAAGGGAGGTGATTATGCCCCTATACAGGTCCATGGTCTGTCCTCCCCTAGAGTATGGGGTACAGTTCTGGAGACCTAACCTACAGAGGGATATAGATAGGGTGGAGAGAGTCCAGAGGAGGGTGACCAAAATGGTGCATGTCATGCATCATAGGACCTATGAAGAGAGGATGGAAGAGCTTGACTTGTATCCAGCTGATGCTGGCACTGGGGCAGCTACAGGCTGTGCTGGGTCCCCACCATGAACCCGGCGATGCCTCTGTCTCTGGGGTGAGGGTAATGGGGGCTCTGCACTGGCTTCCTGATGCTGCTGCCTTCTGCTGCTGCGCCTGTGCCCTCCACTCGCCCCCTTCACCTTCTACTACCAGTTCAGCAGCACCCCGGGCCCCTCTACCTGCTGCAACCTCTTTTTTTTTTCATGCCAATCTGTAGCGTGGTGGTGCTGCAGATGGCTCCTTTGCCCACCAGTCCCAAAATTACCCCCAGTCTTGCCCCTCCTCACTGATCTGTCACGCAAGGTGCAGATCACAATGGAGCTGTCATTTGGGTTTTTCCTAAAAAAAAAAAAAACACACAGCAGATGACCCTGTCTGTAGGGGAAGGGGGGACAGCTGATGTCCCAGGTCTGGTGGGCACATCATGCTCCTGTTCTGAAGAGGCGGGGCACATACTCCAGCTGGGGGATGGCATCTGGAGGTGTCTGCTGCTGCTGCTGCTTGGGGGTGGGAGCCACAGGAGGACCCTGCTGCTGCTGCATGGTTGGGGCAAGGGGCTTATACTGCTCCTAGGGAGTGGGGGCTATATTCTCCTGCTGGGGGTTGGGGGGAAAATGCTCCTGCTGCTGTTCGGGAGGGGGCACAGAAATAAAGGCCCACCTATTAATACAGATACTGGGTCGGGGTGGTCCAGCTGCCTTCTTCCCATTCCCACTAGTCTCCATAATTTTTAACTCTAGCTCCTTCTCCTCCCCCTAAAAAAAAAAAAAAAAAGAACGGGAGTTTTACACACACACACACACACACCACACACACACACACACACCCCACAAAAGATAGATAACTATAAAAATGAAGAAAACACACTAACTGAAAATATTAACTTTTTAAACTAATGGGGAACAGAGATCAGAAATCAAATAGGCTGCAAATGCAAATGCATGCATGCACACACACACACACACACACACACACACACACACACACACACACACACACACACACACACTCCACTAATTTTTCACTGAAGTTAGCTTTCCTAGTCTCTCTCCTTTCCTACTTCCTAGCTGAAACAGGTCTAAAGGAAATAGATTTAGTCTGGCTTCCTGCCTAAGTATAGTCACCCATATGACCAGCAGTCTGCCAGACAGAAAGTCATGTGATAAGCTTTGTTTTCCCAATTTCACCTGACACTTACATGTGGAGAAATGTGCAGTCGAAAGGCGAAATTGACAGTGAAATTACGCCAAAATTTACAGGTGAAATTTCGCTATAAGGGCACAGTTACGCAAAATGTTTCACATGGCGAAACTGGTGATTTTGCAGAAATTTTGCCGGCAAAATTAAATTTCGCAGCATCTCTAGTCCTCATCTGCTTCTGATCATTAGTTGTCAACATCTCTAACTAGTTTGGACTGCTTTCATCTAAGTAACTCAGCTTTGTGTTTGTCAAGTTGTCTCCAGAGAAAGCTCTCTAATTCAGGAAATTGCTGCTGCCACACAAACCTTGATAGTTCTTTTTTTCATCTTTGCAATCCTCATGCTGATTTCTTGGTGTTTTGCTACATCCTCAGTGATGAACAGTTGGATAAAAGTTTCCGAACACTCTGAGGCAGCCTTTCCAACTCCTCTATATTTCAGAATTCCTCCAGTTCTCCAGACAGGATTTTGATAACCTGGAGCTCATGCGATTCTCGCTTTCTTTTCAGGTATTTTTTGAGAGTTATAGCATTATATGCATGATTGCTTTCATTAAAGTTCAGTCTTTTAAGTGTTATAAAAAGCTGTTTTAATTAACCTTCAGCTCCTGCTATTGTGGTTTGTGTTTCACCAGGTTTCATTTTTGTGATCTCCTTGGTAAATCGTTCGTTGTAGCTACGCAGACTGATTGCTGACCCTCATTTCTCTCTCTCTCTCTCATTCTGATCATTTTGTCCATTCATTCTTGAGGAGAGAGTGGGAGAAATATTTGTGAGGATTAGAAAATTCTTCGTGGTATCCATTTGCTAGCCATGCCACTTCTTCCAATTGAATCCCAAAATGCTAGCCTCGACCAGTGCCCACCCTCGTTCAGCTCAAATGCTCACAGAAAACCCAAAATTCAAGAACGGGCTTGTGTTGTCAATGATGCAAGGCCTGGGTGCAGCTGCTGTGACAGGTAGGCAACACCAGAAAACAACAAACCAAAGCAAGTGAGCGTCTACCGCTGCAGTCCTTAGCAGAGTCACAGAAAACTGACTCAAATATTCAGTTCACAATGCAGTTGCTTCATTGCAAGATAGACCAAATTTAATGCCTTATTAGCAGGAATCCAGGTGCCCTGTCACAAACTGAACCTTTGTATATTGGCCTGCAATATGCATGCAAACATATTGGTATATTGTTTGGGATCTGTAAATGTGTCAGGCTGGTACCAGTGAGTAATGGAGACAGCTGTCACTCCAGTTTAGCAGCCAATGGTGCTGTGGAGCTCTGGGTTCATTTGAATGCCTGAATGAACCACATGCATTGCTGCCTGTAAAAGTTTCCCTGTTGTTGAATAAATGTGATTCGTTGGTTGATGGTGTCAGTCTGTTTGTGGGAATGTGATTCATTGGTTGAGGTGTCAGTCTGCTTGTGCTGTAGTATGTGGCAGATATGTAGGTGATATGTAGAGCCATGCAGCTGTATGTCTGTTCCCACGTACCAGCAGTGCCTGCTCCTCAATTGCGCTCTGAACAGGCTTGGTGTTCTGCCACTGGTCAGCTGAGTAGACCTTCTGTCACACTGTGGTAGCTATACTAATCTTCTGCTTTACCACTGAACAGTTTACCACTTAAGGGTACTGCATAACAGCCTCGGCTCCAGCTCCGCTCTCGCCCCTATATATATATTCTGGCACCTGCCTCTAGGTGTTGTGCCCAAAGTCCCCTTCACCCCTTTGGGGGGACGAAGGCACACGTCTGTGTAGAACACCATGAGATGGGCATGGGTAGCTGGGGGGCACAGCTGTGCTGGGCACCCGGCACAATTCTTGGTCTGGCCACAAACTGAATCTTCTACTCTGTGGTAGCAAAGGATCATGGAATACTACTATCCAAAGCCAAAACAGATGTGTTTCAGTTGAAACGAAACTGGGATGTTTTAAATAACACAGTGCCCCAGTTCCTAAGTTCATGCTCTGTTATCCACGATGGCAGGGGGTAGAGTTGGGAATGGGCTACCATAACTAGGACAGCATGTTTTAGGCCCTGATTCATGCCACACCAGGTGTGGGTGAGCTATTTATTGTAGGGTTCCCCCTGTTATGACATCCACATCCGCTCACCCGCACTGCTGACTGCCAAGCATAGTTGACTATCCTGGGTAAATAAATTGTACAACACCAAACCAAAATACCCTCCACCCCACAGACAGTGGCAGCAGTGTGGTTTACTAGTTAGAGCACTGCTGGAGACTAGGAGAGCACAACTTCAAACTACCCTAGAGCCACTGTGTGACCCTAAGCAACTCATGTAACCTCCCAGTGCTCCTGTCCACCCAGTTGTGGAAATGGGTTAAAAGCAGGATACAACTTTAAGTGAGCTGTCGCATCTCAGCTGGCTTACCCTGCATGAATAAATTGTAAAAAGCAAACAAAAAATAGCCCTTCCCCAGGCAGTAGAGGTAATGTGGTTCAATGGTTACATCAGTGTTGGGAATCAGAGATTGCAGGATCAAACCCTGCTAGTACCAAATACTCACTGTGTGAATTTTAACATATCACTTAACCTTGCAGTTTTCCAGTCCACTTAGCTGCAAACATGGGTAAAAGCAGCACTCCAGTGGAAATGCAATGTTATATCTCAGCTGGGGTTCCACCAAGCCAGTTCACCAGAAGTAACCGTGACAGCCTCTAAAGCGATAACACAGCTGCGACAGCCTGCAGAGCGACAGTTGACAAACTGACACACTGGCTATGCCCCCCCCCCCCATATATTATATACAACAATAACAAACATCATGGCATACACGCCATGGAAGAAAATGCATACAGCACCCTTGTAGAGCGACAGTCAAGCAAAAGAATGTGGACAGCACACTACCTGACTCCACAACCACACGCTCCCATGCCCACCTGTCAGCAGCACACCGATTGGCCTAAGGAACCTGTCGGCGGCAGAAGCTGCTCATTGCAAGTGCAGTCACTGACACTGTGTCGCTGTACTTGAGTCGCTGTTACAGCATCGCTGTAACAACAGCATACCCTTAGCTGGATTATCCTGGGTATATACACTATAAAATGAGTAAAAGCAGGAGCCCTTATGTAAATTAGCTGACACTTCCTCACAAACTAAGGATAATAATTTCACAACCAAACTTGCAAGCAAACATTGAGGCATCAAGCAATGCTTGTTTCTCATCTTATTACCCCTCCCACACACCCACCCGCTGTGTCACTCTCTCTTCTGGAGATGGAACTGTGATAATAAAGGAATTTTATATGAAGATGAAACCTTCTCTGGCTTTCTGAGATGCTGAGTGAGCAACCACACAGAGTTTAATTTTAGTTTTGCTTGTACCCGTGCCAGCTCCCAAATATAGGAGTGTTTTTGATTGACTATTTCCTGCTGTACTTAACATTATTTGGTCACTCTCTTTTCTGCCTTTTGATTTCTTTTTCTTTGATGCTGTACCTTTGCAGGTTTTTTTTGTTTGTTTTTGTTCTACATGTTTTTAGTAGAACAACATTTTTTCCCAGCTAAACTAGCTAAAATATTCCGTCTCAGTGGTGTGATGGTCTGAGGCAATGACAGCTTCTCCTCCTGCCACACCAGTGATCCAGGTGTGGGAGCGGATCAAGGTTGCTTGGGGGCCAGCAGGGGAAAGAGGATCGAACATAAAGTAATGGTTCTCCTTCTTTGTGGAAGGAGGACAGCACGTACCACTGTTCAGCTGCCACCTAGCAGAGGCTAACTGATGCAGCAGCAGTTGCTTTGTTCAACAGCCAGGAATCGGCACTGCAGCATGCAGCATTTTTATGCTGCCCCTGTGCACCATTGTAAATGTTCTAGCTCTGGGATTGTGATGAACAGGGGAAAACTCCTCCATTGGCAGGATAATCCCAGTAACCACACAGGCTCTGTACCACTTGCCAGGCTCCGACTCAACCATGGAGGTCAAGAAGTAGATGATCTGTCTCAGGTATGGTGGGTGATGGGGCTGAGGGTTGTCATCAGGAAACAAACACTAAAGAAGGACAGAAGGAGAAAAATCATGATGTGAAAACAAAACCTAGCTAAGATCTTAAGTGCCATAGCTAAGCTACCTTTCTGCTTGAGGTTGAGCGTGTGGCTCATCTGTCTTAGTGCACTGCAATCCTGCCATGAACCGACACTAAAAGTAGTGTAGCTGCTCTCCGGTGCCATCCTGGAGAAAGCCACTGCCCCTGTCTTGCTGGCCAGACCAAGGATAAGGGGTCTGAGTTCCTATAGCTGACCTATGGGGGTCCTTTCCCAAAAGATAAAAATAAAAATGGCGGTGCCTCCACCCAGGGTACATATCAGTGGGTCTGATTATCTGTAGTATGACCCCCTGGGATGTTGTACCAATCCACCTTCCCAACAGTTACCCCAGGCATGGACTTACCAGATGTGAAGCTCCCCACATTCTGTTACGCTATTTACCTTTACCATTTCAATCATTAACTTGCTCACTAAAATTAGGCTCTGGATCCATTTTCAGCTACAAAACAATAACTACATGATTCATTTAGTGTCAGTGGCTCAGCAGGTAGCACATTCGCCTTTGAGGCCGGGAGATCGGTAGGCTGTGGGTTCTATCCCCACACCAAGCACATGGGTTAATATCTCAATACTGACACTGTAGTGCAGCATGAGGGGGGGTGCTGCACTTCTGAGGTGCCGTCTTTCGGATGAGACGTTAAACCGAGGTCCCATCTGCCAGTTCTGGTGGTAGTTCAAGTGGATGTTAAAGATCCCATGCCACTTCTCGAAATGAGCAGGGGAATTTCCTTGGTGCCCTGGCCAAATTTCCCCATTCACGAAAAATACCACCAACAGCTTAATCTGGTTCAAGGTCAGTTGGCATTCATCTGTTACCCCTTCCCCCGGGTCGTGACTGAAAATAGGCAGGATTTGTCTAGTGCACTTGCCTGGTCAACAAAAGCTAAATAAATAAATAAACTTTACAGGGGGAGAGGGTTTAGGATGTGGTAAGAGGAATTAAGTTCAAACATTTTAACGAGTTGCATTTTCCCACATTCACATTTCCCTTTGATTCAAACCCAGATCTCAATCAATGCAGCCATCTGATCTGTCTAACTAGCTAACTGCTGCAGGTGTGCTCAACCAGGACCCACAGATCCAAGTCCATTTAATCCCAAAGTCCTTCACTGGATACCCAGATTCTAGTTACAGGCCTAAGGTGCAGATGGTAGCCGGCATTGGCATGCTTGGAGAATTAAACAACCTTTTTACATTCCTTTCTTTTATTTAGGGCTAAATCTTTATCTTTTTCCCTCTAGTCCTTAGGTCTATCTCCTGCCCTAGTGGGCAAACATATTTACAGTCCCCAGGTGCAGGGCAATTCCTGCTTTTTACTCAAGGTTCTGCAGATTCAGTCCTTAGATGGCACAGTTCTCTGAAGTCCTGGGGATGGATGACAACACCACAGGACCTGGCGCAATGCTTAAAACAGGGGGCACAGAGGCTGCAGCTTGCTCTCTCTTTCTTTTGCTAGTAGGTCTTACAGATTGTCTCTTCGGCCCATTACAGGCCCCATTGCAGAGCATGTGCACAAGGCCTTCCAACTACAAAAGACCCAGACCCAGGAGGGGCCCCGCAGCCCAACTCCCTCCGATTAGAGCACCCTAGCACTCGGGTACAAGACCCATGATCCCCTGCAGTGACAGACCCCACTAGATAGGGGTTAGTGAGTTCCTCACCTGGCCCTGGATGTCAGCAGAAACCTTCAGCATATTTTCTTCTGCTTCTCTTTCTCTATCTTTTCTGCCATGGTGTGTAGCCACAGCAATCTGTTTCTCTCTGCTACTTGTTGTATCTCAGGAGCAGACAACAGGCACATGACCAGAAAGGCACCTGTCCATCTTTCTGCTTTCACAGTCTCTTGACTTTAACATAGCCACATTCCCACTCTAGCTCACACATATCACCTGCACTCCAAAGTCCCTTTTTTTTCATCTTGCAGTTATACAGCAATTCTCTGCGTTGAAGAGGATCATTCTTCATTTTTCTTTTCTCAGCACATTTACATTATCTTGTTCCTCATCATTCCTCAGCATTCTCATCTTTTTCCAGGCTCAGAACGCAGCCTTTGCCTTTTTGAAGGATCAAGATGCAACCTTTTCTCTTTTTCCAGGTTCAGGACATAATCTCTTTCTTGCAATCTGCAGCTTTCCCTTTTCCATTCGAACTGCCTTCTCTCACCTCTATGATGCAACTTCAGAACAATGTAGAAAATTCAGCAACCAGTAGCTTTCCCTTTTTTCTCTTCCAAGCTGCTCCTTCATTGCTTCTGCTTCCTTTTTCCTGATGTGCAGGCACTCCCTGCCCTTGGAGACAAATTGCTGGCAGCCCCCAGGCAAGCCCATCTCGCAGCCCTACTCTCTCCAGCGGCAGGAGCCCCCTCCCTCTGAAGGAGCTGCCACCGAACTGACTCAAACTCCAACTGTCCTTGCTTTATTGGGAGCCCTTTCCACAGTCCCCATTGGCTGGAGCCACTGTTCTTAGGCAAAAATGAATATGTATGAGGCTCTCTCGATGCCTTATTGGTGCAGAAAAAGGTGCCTAAACATTCTCCAGTATTTTCCCCCAACAGTCTGTTCAAACAGTCCCAGAGTTCCTGGCAAGAATCCTGGCTTGGTGGTTGGCTGGCTGGATGTAAACAGTGTCCACACTTTATACAGTCTCCCGGGTTTAAAATGTTCCTGCAGCCAAACTGTAAATCTTTACTCTACATTAACCCCATACATTTGTAGCCACCCCATGCCCTGCATAGCGACTGCACCATTTAACCTATAGTCTTAACCCTTTCCCAGTCACTGCTGCCATTATACATAGCCCCTAGGCAGCTCACACATAGCCCCAATGCAATCCAACTGTGTCTCCTTCTGCTGCAGTCCATGGAGTCCTTTTTATTTAATTACACCCCCCAGGGACTGGCAGCCTCTTAATTTCCCTTGCACATCATTGCTTTATTTACACATTTATCTTCCTTTTTCCCCTGTCCTAGCATTATTTTTATGCCCCAGTCCTAGACAGGCTTCCAGCTCATCTTCAGAGAGGCACCATCTCATGAATATTAATGAGGTGGCTCCCAAATGCTACAGCGCGATTGGTGCTTTTTGAAACTGGTCATGCTGCTTTTCTGCCACCTCTCCAGCTGCCCCAAGGTCTCCAATCCCTCTATTGTTACCCAAGAAGACTGGGACTACCAGAAAGGCACACTGAAAGGCCACCAAAATGGCCATATAAAAATGCGCTTATGCACAGGGCAGAGCTCGCCGGCTCCGCTGTGCCATTTCTAAAGCTGGTGACTCCACGAACTTGCTCCTCTGGTCCCGCTCTCCCTGCAAACCAATGCAGGAGCCAACAGGAGAGACACAAAATCACAAGGGCAAGCCAGGAGAACTGGGACCCAGGCCAAAAAAGAATGGGGGTGTGGAAACAAAACCCCAGGGAACCGAGTCTTTTTCAGGGGCTCACAGGCAAGCCCCCAACAGAGGGGTTACACTAGGCTTGTACCATGTGACTGACTCTCTGACAAGTTTTTGTGTTAACTGTTTAATGTGAAAACTGTGATTCATCCACTTAACTGGTCCATTCCAGGTAGGCCAACACAAACCAGGCAAACAAAAGTTTTGTTTTTTTTTGTTAGTTTGAAAAGGTTAGTCACAGTTCGCAAAAATTGAACATCCAAAGTTCAAAGTGCTCGATTTCTGGGTAGAATCAAACTTGCAGTTCTAATGTTTTAATTTTTATGTTCGCCATGCATGCATTCGCAGTGAACATTTTGCTAGGAGTGTGGTTTTTGAGTGGTGTGACACTGTCAGTCCAATGCAGTGTGGTCTGCAAGGGACTCATCAGTGTCACACCAATCATCAGCCAGGCTGATCATGACAGTATTCTGATCTTCTGGGTGGAAACCCCATGTATGTCAAAGGAAAGAGCCAACCCAATCATAGGTTGGCTCTTTCCTTTAATCTACTCCACCCAGCAAGCATAGCTGACCTGTCATGATCAGCCTGCTGAGGAATTACACCATGTAACAAAGAAAACTGTCCATTGATGCCTGTTACTGGCACCTCCATTAATGTTCCTCTCGCCCAACCCTCCCACTCAGCATGCACCACCCCATCACCCCCACAAACTTAACACTGACACTGGGAATGACCAATCCTCCAGTTTCACTACCTGGAATAAAGAAAAACATCCCTTGTAGGTTTTTTTTAATATATTATATGGGCACGGTAGCTCTCCTATAGTTAGAGTTGAGTAGCTTGTTCAATATTAAAACCCATAACCTTGCACATTAATATCTTTAGCTCCCTTTGACAAAATGAGCTAAAATTTTGTATGTGTTGTGTAGGAGGAAAAGTCTTGATCTGTAGAAATTTTTGGCTTGTGTGATTTCTGAGATCTGTATGTGTCATTTTTTGTAAATGTCTTTTTTCCTATACTTAACATGGGTTTCTTCTTCTTTTTTTTTTTTTTTTTGCTCTCCCTTACAGCCTACATGGTATAGATTTTTTCCCTAAACCTTGCAGGAGCCATGTGTAATATCCCAAGGTAGTGCCTTTGACAGGTCTAATGAAAAAATATTAAAGGGTTCCCAAGTCATAAGGCTTTCCTGGTGGAAGACTAGATTTGCTGGCCAATTCACCTATCTTCACCTGAGCTCTTTTCTTCTAGGTTGCTTGAAAGGACAGAGCAAAGAACCTTACCAAAGCAAGGAAAAGGATTAAGGCTTCTTTTGGCTAGGCAGATTTACTGTGTGTTGTTATTTTTATGTTGTACTCACAGGGATTGTTACTGTTTGTTGCTAACATTTTATTGCTTTATTTTTCTCTGATTCAAATTGTTGTTGCTGGGTATACCTTCTGCTGCATTGTTACAGTGTGTGCCAACACGTGTGTGCTTACAGATTACTGATGTAATCTTATGATTCAAATTGTCTTTTTCAAGGTATATCTTCTGTTACTGCTTTATTTTTCTCTGTAGCAAAGTGTTTCTTACAGGGTATATCTTCTGTGAAATTATTACAGGTGGTGCTTTACAGGTTTTACAGTTTTATCTGTCATTAGGATAAGCTTTCAGGGCTACTGCATTTGTTGCTAGCTGATTGTTTCTGCTCTTACCTCCTTGTTTCTTTCATCCATGGTTCTTCTTTTTCAGCAGGGGAAGGGCCCAGCCACCCACCACCATCCCCAACCACCCCACACTACACTCCTTTTATAGGGTAGCACAGTCATGACATTTCATGTAGCAAAGCAGGAAGGGGCAGATCAGAGGGGTACCCACACAGTGACCTCATTTACAGGTGCACTAGTAATTTAACTTGTTATAGCAAGTTAAACAAAAACAAACAGACAAAACACAAAATCAAACTTTTGATTTAATTTTCTTCCTTCTAATTACTCTGACCAGGTTATAAACCCAGCAACTTATCTGGAATGGATACTGCGGAACACTTTTCAGAAGGGCAGTTTTACAGGAATTAGGACACTGTCCTACATGCTGGGCCATTGGAGGTCTAAGGGCTCAGCTCCAGGTAGCATGGGCAGAAACTGCGTGCCACAAATTGCATATTCAAGAGGAAATATATTATAAG
This sequence comes from Neoceratodus forsteri, assembly GCA_016271365.2. Classification (NCBI taxonomy): domain Eukaryota; kingdom Metazoa; phylum Chordata; order Ceratodontiformes; family Ceratodontidae; genus Neoceratodus; species Neoceratodus forsteri. Next base: position 216,464,905 of record CM028134.1, read on the forward strand.
AACCACCCGCCATTTCTCCAAAATCCAACAGAAGCACTTCGACTGCAGAGGGTAGTTGGTCCAGGAGGTTGGCAGGTGGTTAGGAGGGGCAAATCAGGTGCCACATCACTCAGTGCTCTCCAACATATCACCTCCACAAACCATATAAAAACTACAAACAGGAATCTGCCTCTGTCTCCGAAATCAAACAAAGGGGCAGAGGACGCTGCAGAGCAAGACACGGCAGCACAGGAGCTAGCACAACAAAACTCGCCCAAAACAGGAACCAAAACAAAAAAGCAAAAAGGAAATCCAAAAAACTTCTGATCATAGGAAACTCCATGATTCAGGGAGTTGATACATATCTCCAGCCAGTGGTAATGGTCAGATGTCTCCCAGGTACATCAGCATGGACATACACTGACTGCATTGCTAAAATTGTTCAAGAAGCAGGAGAAAACATTGATGTCCTGGTACATATAGGGACTAACGATCTCGCCAGCTGGTCAGTTGTGGAGACCAAGGAACACCTGACCAGGCTGGGTGACAAACTATCATCTGGCATCTCCATCTCTGAGATCCTGCTAGTCTGGGAGAGGGAGGCAGATGGACAGATGGTCAGAGAAGGGGAGATAGGGGAGCTAAACATGTGGCTCAAGGGCTGGTGCCAGGAAAAAGGACAGAAATTTGTAGGGAACTGGCAAAAATTTTGGGAGTGAAAGTTCTTTAAATTTGATGGACTGCATCTGACTAAGGAGGGAGTCAGTGCATCGGGGCAGAAGTTTGACATCTTTGCAGAATATTGAAACTAGCAAATGGGGAGAGGGGTTCAGCACCCCATACGTCGAATGAGAAGAACACCCCTCCCCCCTCAGCTAGTGGTCAAACAGGAGTTCAGTATGTTTGTAGTTCCTTTGCATCACCAGGTAAGGAAAAAGGTCTGGCTCCCCATACGACGCACAGGCAAAATGCCAGACCTCACCCAACAACTAACACACCGAAATCTGGCCAATGGAAAATCATGTTCACAAATGCTCACAGTCTGGGAAATAAGATCCCAGACCTGCAGGCAATAATGACAGAGGCTAAACTGGATATAGTAGCCATTAGCAAGACATGGTCTGCCAGTAACCATACTTGGGAGACTTCAGTACCTGGCTATGTACTGTTCAGAAGTGACTGAGGTGCAAAAAGGGGGTGGGGGTGGAGTGGCCCTTTATGTCATTGAAAACATCAATGCTACAGAAATTCAGAATACACACAAGGAGCCAGAAGAACTGTGGGTCATCCTGGAAACAGGAAATGGGACAGCTATATGAACTGTGGTTATGTACAGGCCTCCAGACCAAGGGGAGGACATAGATACACTACTGTCAGAAGATATACAAAACATGACAGCTAAAGGGGAGGTTCTGATAATGGGAGACTTCAACATGCCAGATACAGATTGGTCAATACCAGCAGGAACATCTGCCAGAACTAGACACATGGTGGATTCCCTGCAGGGGGGGGGCTCAAACAACTGGTACAACAACCCACAAGAGACAGGGCTATCCCAGATCTAGTACTGTCTAACAGGGAAAGGATCACAGATCTCCAGGTAGAAGGTCACCTGGGGGCCAGTGACTATCACATGGTATGGTTCAATTTGGCCACTAGAATTAAATCATCCCATTCCAAGGCAAAACTATGGGACTTCAGAGGAGCTGACTTTGATAAGATGGCCAACAGAGTTCAGCTAGCCTTGGCAAAAATAAATACAGGTGAGGGGGTACAGGCAAAGTAGGCAAGCATTAAGGATGAAATACTTGAAGCAACATCCCATTGTGTTAGAGAGAAAAGGAAGTACAAAAGAAGAAGGAAACCACTTTGGTTCTCAAAAACAGTAGCAGAAAAGGTCAGAGCCAAAAGACTGGCCTTCAGGAAATATAAGGGAAAGCAGCAGGATGAAGATAGGGAGACATACCAAACTTCCCTAAGGGAAGCAGGGAAGGCAGTAAGGCAGGCAAAGGCCCAAACTGAGGAAACACTAGCACAAACAGTAAAAGAAGGTGACAAGACTTTCTATAGATACATTAGTGAAAGGAGAAAGTCCTGAGGGGGTATTGCTAAGATCAAAGGGGATAAGGGGGCAAGTGAGGAGGAGGACCATGTAAATGCATCTATCCTAAATAGATACTTCTGCTCAGTGTTTCCTGAAGAGAAGGTAGGGCGGTACCCATAGCTCAGCACCATGGACACAGGGGGAGGGAGGTATGCACTAGTCCCTTCACAAAAAGAAAGGGTCCTACAACAGCTCAATAAGCTCAGGGTGGACAAGGCAATGGGACCTAATGGCATACATCCCAGGGTACTAAAGAAGCTAAGGGTGGAACTAGCAGAGCTATTATCAGAACTGTTTAGTGAGTCTCTGCGCACAGGAGAGATCCCAGAAGACTGGAGAAGGGCTCATGTGATCCCACTCCACAACAGTGGTAACAGAGAGGAGGCAGGGAACGACAGACCAGTCAGTCTTACCTCAAGATTATGGAGGCACTCCTTAAGGAAAGGATAGTGCAACACGTGGAATCCATAGGAGCACAGGATCCAAGACAGTATGGGTTTACAAAAGGAAGGTCCTGTCAAACTAATATCATAGATTTCTTTGACTGAGTAACCAGAGTGGTGGACCAAGGGGGAGCAGTTGATGTTGCCTACCTTGACTTCAGCAAAGCTTTTGATACTGTTCCATATAGAAGATTGATTAATAAGCTGGGTAGGCACGGGGTAGGTCAAAAGTTGGTCAGCTGGATGGCAAACTGGTTGATGGGCAGATAACAGAGAGTGGTGGTAAATGGGTTACAGTCAGAAGAGATGCAAATCACAAGTGGGGTACCTCAGGGGTCAGTCCTGGGGCCAGTCCTCTTCAATATCTTCATCAGTGACATTGCAGATGGACTGGAGGGTAAGGTTTGTCTGTTTGCAGATGACACCAAGATCTGCAACAGAGTAGATAATCTAGATGGGGTGGGCAGAATGAGATGAGATCTGGATAACCTGGCAAAATGGTCGGAAGAGTGGCAACTGGGGTTTAATGCAAAGAAGTGCAAGATCATGCACACAGGAAAGAGAAACCCTGAAGCCACCTATAGGCTGGGAGGGGAGTTGCTGGCAGTCACAAGGGAAGAAAGAAACTTGGGCATCATCATCACCAATGACCTGAAATCATCCAAGCAGACCACTAAAGCAGAAGGTAAGGCTAGGGGAATGTTGGGGTGTATTAGTAGGGGTATCACAAGTCCGAAGAGGGAGGTAGTAATCCCTCTTTACAAGACACTGGTTAGGCCCCATCTGGAGTATTGTGGGCAGTACTAGAGGCCACACCTTCACAAAGACATTAACCAAACTGAGGCAGTCCAGAGAAGGGCAACCAAAATGGTGCAGGGACTGCATCAGAAAACATATGAGGACAGATTACCGAAGTTCAATATGTATAATCTAGAGCAAAGGAGGGAGAGAGGTGATATGATCAGAACAGTCAAACACCTTAAAGGCATTAATGAGGTGAAAGAGTCTAACATGTTTCAATATAAGAAAATAGCAGGACAAGAGAACACAGCATGAGATTAGAGGGAGGCTGATTAAAGGGTAATGTGAGGAAGTTCTTTTTCACAGAAAGGGTGGTGGATGCATGGAACGGCCTACCTCAGGAAGTGGTGGATATGAATACAGTGCAGGGCTTCACACAGGCAAGGGATACGCATAAGGGAACAATACAGATGAGTATGAATAGATAGACCATTGCCAGAGCAAAGGCTGATGGCATATTTATATGGTAGAAAAAGAAATGGGCAGACTGGATGGGCCTTGAGGTCCTTATCTGCCATCAACTTCTATGTTTCTATGTTTCTTAGTAGGGTGAGGAAGGCAGAACAGAGGCCTTATGGATGCTGTGTCAAGATTCAAGAGGTAGGACAGTGAGGATGAGTGTGGTGTACAGGCTGCCAGCCCAAGGGGATGATATATATAGGGAGCTAGCTGAACAAATTAGGAGGATCTGTAGGAAGGGGAAAACTGTGGTGGTGGGGACTTCAACCTACCGAGGGTGGAGTGGAGCATCCCAACCACTATGAGTACTAAGGAACAGGTCATCTTAGAGGCATTTCAGTACAGCTTCCTAGTGCAGCTGGTATGGGAGCCAACTAGATTGAGCAGGATGCTGGACTTGGTTCTATCAAATGGGGAGGCTGTAAGGGATCTGGAGGTTGAGGCCCCTCTGGCTGGAAGTGACTACCACACAGTATGATTCACACTATACATGGGCAGGGAAACAGGGGGAACAGGTACCAGGGTGATAGGCTTTAAGGGGGCAGACTTTAAAAGGATGGGGGAAATTTTGGACATTCATCTGACGGGTATTCAGTCACACATGATGCAAGTTAAAAATGGAATATTATTAGGAAAGGACTGGTGGAGGCTGCTGGGTCATGTACAAGAACAAAGAGTAAGAAGAGCAGGGCAAAAAAAAAACAACAGCTGGCTGATGAAGGAGGTCATGAAAGGGGTGAGGGTCCCAAAAAAAGGCATTTTGGAGACTCAAAAAATCAGGAGGGGGAATAACAAGGAGGTGTATCTGAAGAAGTCCAGGGAGGTCACCAGGCTGGTCAGATTGGCCAAGGCTTCCAGAGAATTGAGACTGGCACAGGGCATTAAGACTGGAGAAAATGGCTTCTTCAGATAAATCAGAGAAAGACAAAAAAACAAGGATCAGATTGGGAAGATTGGGATGGACGGGGACTTAGTGAAGAAGGGGGAGGACCAGGCAGAGGTGCTTAATGATTACTTCTGCTCTGTGTTCATGAAGGAGAAAGGAGGGCAGGCACCACCTGGGAGAGGAGGAGTGGGCAGTGCGAGGGGGAGGTGATGGATGTAGAGATTACAGAGGATAGGGTGCTGAAAGGATTAAGGGCTCTGAGGGGGATAAGGCACTAGGCCCAGATGGCATTCACACTGACATACTCAAGGAACTAGTGAAGTTCCTGTCAAGACCTCTGACTGACCTATTCAATACTTCCTTGGACACAGGATGCATTCCACACGATTGGAGGATGGTCCATGTGGTACCCATTCACAAAAGTGGAACAAAGGATGAACCAGGCAACTACAGGCCAGTGAGCCTCACATCAGTTGTGTGAAAACTCATGGAGATGATCCTAAAAGAGAGGCTGATAACCTTCTTGGAGAACAATGGGCTCCAGGACAGTCAGCAGCATGGGTTTGTCTCGGAAAGATCCTGCCAGACAACCCTGATTGGGTACTATGACTGGGTGACAAGAGAACTGGACAAAGACCATGCGGTGGATGTCCTGTATTTGGATTTCAGCAAGGCCTTTGATTCCATGCTGCATGGGAGGCTGGGGGGGATGCTGGACTACATAGGGGTGGGAACAAAGATGGTTAATTGGATCACCAATTGGCTGAAGGGAAGGCACCAAAGTGTGGTGGTGGTGGGGGAACTCTCATCTCCGAGGGATGTGATGAGTTGGGTGCCACAGGGATCAGTTTTGGGACCAGTGTTATTACAGATATTCATAGCGGATATCTCCCACGGTGTCCAGAGTAAGATCAGTCTCTTCACAGATGACACAAAGATGGGAGCGGTGGATGATGACATCTAGGGGTGGGGGAGCTGCAGGAGGACCTGACTAAACTACAGGAGTGGTCAGAGGCATGGCAATTGGGGTTTAATGCCCAAAAGTGCAAGGTACTATACTTCAGGACTAATAATCGGGGAGGAGCTATCAACTGGGGGGGGGTGTACAGTTGGAAAGCACCAAGCAGGAAAAGGATCTAGGTGTACTTATAATGGGGAATATGAACAACTCAGCACAGTGCAGGAAAGTGGCAGCAAAAGCCAACAAGATGCTGGGTTGTATTGTGAGGGGAATCTCCTCCAGAAATAGGGAGGTGATCCTGCCACTGTACAGGTCACTAGTTAGGCCACACCTGGAATACTGCGTGCAGTACTGGTGCCCATTCCTGAAAGACATCAGATTGTTAGAGGGTGTCCAGTGGAGGGCAACAAGGATGATCCCGGGGTTAGAAGGATACTCCTATGAGGAGAGACTGTGCGGGCTGAACATGTATTCCCTGGAGGAGAGGAGGAATAAGGGGGACATGATCAAAACCTTTAAATACTTAAAAGGGATAAACAAGACTAGCACAGAAGGGATTTTCCAAATCAGAAGAGGGAGGGTCAAGAGGGGGCACCAGCTGAGATTGGAGGCAGAAGATTCAGGAGGGAAGTCAGGAGGCATTATTATACAGAGAGGGTGGTGGACAAGTGAAATGCTCTGCCTGAGGAGGTGAGCCTTGAGCTTGGTGGGTAGTTTTAAGGGGATGGGACAGAGTGATGGGGTATTTATGAAAAGGGAGGGGTGGGTGGGGCAGCTGAAAATTAAGGGGCTAGCTGCACAATCGAGCAGACTTGATAGACCGTGAGGCCTGTTTCTGCTGGCGTTTTCATATGGTCATCTGTTCATATGCTGTTCACCTTGGAGTGGGGGTACTTAGCATGACTACAATTTTGAAAATTAAAGGATCGGGAGAATTGAGCGGAGGAGTGGTGGTGGCAGTTCTGTAAGTTGGTTTCCCTGGAGATGAAGACGCACTGCTGGCTTGCTCGATCTACTAGATCAGCCAGCCTTTGGAGAAGTGTGAGACACGAGTTGCTCTGTAACATTAGAGCACTCTTCTGTGTTTGAAAAGGTTTTATTTTGTATTAAATATGTTTTTTACTTAATACCTGATAGTTCTGTGAAATAGGGTGGAGGGGGGGGACTGCCTGATAGCAGTTAGTGGGGAATCTCAGTTACCAATAAAAAAAAATGGCTGGTCTAAAATTTGAAATTATACAGTGCCCATTGATACTGGTGATGAGGTGGATTGGGGGTGGCATTTAATACCCAGGCACTGTTATCTAATAGATGCCCACCTGGCCAGGACAATCAGCCAACCAGAACCCAGGGTTTTTCAAGTCCATTCTCTAAGATCAGGAGAGAAACAGCAGAAAGAAAAACTGTAAGTACTATAGTACTTCATTTTTATGGCTACGTGTGTGGAGCTCCGCAGATGTTATACCATCATCTGGAGAAAAGCACTGTGGAAACACATGATTGGAGCTCTATTCAGTGTGCTTCCACAGTGCTCTGGCAAATTCCCACTCCATCTGTTTATGCAGCCCTCCCCGCCCTCGTGGCCTCATAAAAACACAACCTTCACAGGGCACTACCTTTTCTTCCAAAACTGCAGAAGTGACAGTCGCTGTGCCCAATATGGCTGCCAACTCAAACTCACACAAGTGCAGTTCTGTCAGCGTAACCATCTTGAGTATGGCAGACTCCAGTACAGCAAGAGTGCAGTAAGAGCTCCAAGTATTCTTTTACTCACTTTCGCTGCACTGTCACCGCACTGAGCAGTTGTATCAGTTCTGACCAGAATTTGTTTAACTAATGTACTGTATGTGTGCGTGTAAGAAGAGGATTATGAGGACAAATACTATTTATTATTCTTTTTAATATAAGGCTGTTTTACTTTTAGGGCATAGTTGAAGGTTTTTAGTGAATAAAGGTGGCAGCCGTGTTTGTGATGGCAATCAGGGATATGTTGTAAGTTTTGATTTTATTGTGAAGAGGCTTCTTACTCTTTATCCAGTGCAGTTGTGCTGAGGTAATTAGGCTTTACAATTTTTGAAACCCATTTTATGAATTGTTCATTTTTTACTGCTGTGCCAGCTCTGCCCAACGACTATATAGCAAGTACAAGAAAGTAAATATTTGACATTGATCAGTGTTTTTTCATGACTGTGCGTGTAGCCCAGCAGGCGTTTTGCATTTAGAAAAGGGCTGATGTCATTTTTGCTATCAAACTACATGATAGAGTGTTAAAATAGATTCCTTCACTGAAGCCTCATGACTATGCTGCCTGTGTATGTATAGGAAGCTGTAGAGCACTATTTTTCATCTGGCTTAAGGAGTTAATTGAGCCCACAGAAAGTTAACTCATTATCTTCTGGCAGTCATTCTGTGTCAGATTACCAATGGATAGTACAGACATCAAATAAAGCTATTGTAAGTAGAACGGGTTAAACACTTCCTGGAGCTTTGTGCATAACAAATAAGCTCTGATGTTTCCCTAAGTCCCTATGAACACCTCATTAAGCCATTTGACACCACCATCCTAAGAGCAGTCATTCTGCTACTTTGCAGGACATTCCATAGCAAGAGTCCCAGTGTTGTCTGCTTCCAAATAATACACCAACTTCATTTTCTTAGGCAGGCAGTTATGGGCTACTGTTTATATTCTACTGAATGTTCTTAACCTGCAATTTGTGACTATAGGTGTTTTACAACTGAATGATAGTAACCGCATTTTCTTCACTTGCAAATAGGTAGGCATGTGTGTATTTGACTTAGGTTACGCATAGAATCTGACCAGTTCATAACATGCTGTATTGTGATTAGATGAACTGATAAATGGGGGCTTTGGTTTCTTTTACAAATTCATTTTTCTGACCATGGATATACTAAAACAAACATTGCTCAACAAAATGTTTAAAAATAAGGAGTTTAGCAGTAATTTAGTTGATGTGGTGTAAAGAGCTGCTCCCTGGAAAATGTCCCGGTTTTTTTTGGGGGGGGGGGGTTGCCACAAGCAGAATGAGACTTCATGGATGGGGGAGCTCATGGCAGCAGAAGATGGCATTAAAAGCTTACAGAGGGCAGGAAATAAAACAAATAACTCAAACCTACATAAAGATTACTGCTTTTATTTCTAATAAAGCCTATTGTTTGTTTCACTGCCAGACGTGAAAGTGTGTGATTTTATTTTTTTGAATTTTCCAACATGTTGAAAATACCAAAATGGCTGTTACTGGATCTGCCCGTTTTACTTTTCCTGTTTTCAGACCGTATGTGTGAACTTGCCAGCTAAATGCTGATGTTATTATTCATGCATTCCATGAGATCTGCCTGACTCGCGCATGGTGTGACACAATCTTTTGATGCTGTCAGACAAGTACCACAACACAGATCAGTATCAGACCTGCACAAAACTGGAATGTCTGACAGAATTGTGTCCAAGTAAGGGTAGGACTGCACCAAGGACAGGCAGTGCCCTATTCAAAGGATCAACACTTTAGAGGACTTTGTAGGGGGACTGGCACCTGCCTAATGCATACGGTGTAAATAAACAGTCCATTTGAAATCCCTTTAATGAGACTCGCCAAAGCTGTTGCAGTATCAAAATGTGCTCTTCTTCATTTCAAAGTGTAGCCATAAATACGTAAAAAGTCCAGTCAGTGGTGGTCAGTTTTAAAGTCCCACTCCCTGCATGTGTGTGTGAAAAACAAAGTCCATGTACATTTTCACAGTCAACAACAAACTTCCTGACAGGTACTGCATTCACATATCTGACAGTTAAGGGCATTTACACTGTAAAGATTACATACATGTACAACTGAAATAACTGACTATTGAGAGACAAAAGTCAACTGAAGTTTCCTGACTGACAAAAATTGGGGTCGGGGATGGGAAAAGGGTTTTTAACACTGAGATAAATGTACATCATCAGACGTGACAGCAGTGGGTCTGAAGACCCTCAGAAGTAGTCAGCAAAGACTGATGGTGACAGAGTGGCACTTGGTCTGAGCCAGGAAACGTGTGTGATGCTGTGGCCAGTCTGCTATCAGAGGCTGCACTGGAGTCCTGTGGTGTTGGGTGGCAGTCGGCTGGTGGGGATTAGCTTGGTCCCACTGGATACTGCTGCCAATGCCAAGTGCAGTGGAGCAAATAGTTGGGTTACTTCCTGCATCAATGTAAATCACATCAGTCAAGATGAACCAACAGAAACATGAATTAGAAAGACAAGCACACACATCAGGTAAATATAAATAATAGAAAAAAAAATTAAACAAAACCACTCAATTTTAATAATGAAAGCAGCGATCTCTATCTGCAATGGTCATACAGTCCCTGGAGACAGGCAGGAATCGGTTTTCTGCCACTAAGGATACCGAAGAGCTCACAAATCTCACCAACTGTTAAATGAAAGAAATGTGGATGTTAAAACTGATATTCCTAAAAAAAAAAAAAAAAACTATATGAATAGATTAACATCATTTGAAAATGAACATGTACAGTCAATGAAGGTAAATTGGATCACTCCTGTCCTGTCAGCAACACAAATGGAGATGACGTCCTGCTTCCCCAGCATCTTGTCACAGCCAATTGAGCAGCTGCTGTGTACACCCATACCAGTTGGAAGATTGAATCACAGACTGTCACGTACTAGATAAAAAGAAATTACGCCAACGGTTTGTGAAAAATTATTTTTATTTTAATTGACACAGCAACTCATTCCAGTCATGCCAGATTCGTAAAACAGTACCACACTAGTATCTCTTTAAAGAGTCAGCCACAAATTCAAAACCTGATGCCTTTTTGAAGGGCTTGATGATTTGCTCATCACAAAAAGACTCCTCGTCTGGCCCAGTGGGGTCAAACTCAGGAGTGGGTCTCCTGTGGTTAAATTAATCAAAAGTCCAGTCTTCCATTGCAGAAGGAAGCAAATAAACAGTCTGTTGAAACCTCTGACCCCCTGATGATGCAGTGAAGCTCCAGCATTGGCTAAGGAGGCTGTTGGTGTCCCCAGCACTTCTGGAGTCATTCACAAATGCAAAACCTGTTGCCTTGTTGCAGCACTCGGTGATTGGCTAACCACACAAAGACTCCTGTCTGGTCCCATGAGGTTGAACTCAGGAGTAGGTCTCCTGTGTTGAATTAATCAAAAGTCCAGATTTATACTTCTCATGTAGAGTGCATACTGTATATCAAAATGAAATATTAGATTCTTATGTTAGGTATTGTGTAAAGGGGACTGTACGTTAGTGATCTTAATTTATTAATTTGTAATTTGTGCTTGTCACTTTAATTTGGGGCATTATACTGGGGTATTGCTGTGTGTCTCATTACACCCCCTGAGGAAGACCCACATGGTCAAAGCACCGGGACAGTTTGTCTCAGCATCCCAGGTCAGGCAGATGGAATACAACTCACCTTTGCATTACATTAGTGAGCATTCATTTTTGTACCAGAAGTGCCACTCAGTTGAAGTCTTTGGTTAAAATTAGGATTTAGCGGTCCTGAGTGAGCACTGGCATAGTATCCTGAGCGCACTACCATAAGTTTGTCAGTTGGCTGCTCTCAGAATGCAGTAATGTGCAGCTGTAGCATATAGTAAAAGAAAAAAAGGCCAGAGCACTGTAGCCAGGGATCATGTACAGTAGGTGAGCATCTAACCCGCATTTACAATCTTCCTACCATTCAGAGTTTGTGTTCGTACTACTTATTATGTTGGCATGCTTGTGCAACCAACATCTTGGGACAGTGCAGCTTTGGAGGCGCGGTCGCTGTTGGGTGAATGTAGGGCATGCACCAGTAGGTGCGTCTCGCATTCCCCAATCAGCCTGCATGCCAGCGCCACACCATGCATACATAACATGGCCAGCACATCTAAGTAAAGGTCCACTGCAATCTGAGCAAAGCTTGTCAGACGCAGCGGTCCTTTTCTTGCTGTGCTTGCTGCCATAATGTACATAGCGGCACACTGGCCACCGAATTGCCAACTTCAGGGGTGCCCAATCCCCCTGTCGGCTGCCCCTGCCCCCTATGCATGTGCCAAAGGGGGAGCCCACTCCATGTTGGCATAAAGCATCCCCCCCATTTGTGATATGCCAAGGGGGGTGCCCAATCCCCCTCGGCTTTTACTCCACCCCTTTCCTTGTGTGCAGATGGAGGAGCCCACTCCCTGTCAGTAGAAATAACCCCCTGCGTGTTGTTTGCCGGCGGTGCCCAATCCCCTTTGGCTACAGACACCTCCCCAAACAGTTAGGTGGCATGCTGGGGCCACCCATCATGCCAAATCCTACCAAAAAAAAAAAACTGTCGCGATGTTTTTTTTTTTTGTTTTGAACCTGTAAAGGAAACGGTCCCTCGTAGTCTCTGTGCCCTCTCCCCCACCTGCACCCACCCATTGCGCCCCTGCCTCCCCACACCGCCCCCCACTCCATACTTACCTCTGGAGTCTGGTGTGACAATCTTCGGTGGACCGGGAACACGTCTGCACTCTTCAAAGCCGACCGCGAACTGAGGAAATGCCGATAAGCTGTATAATGGAATAAATAGGGTGTTTTCAACTTTGCTGCATATCTCAGGCATTTTTAAGAATTTTGGCCCCAAATTTTCAACATGGGGTTTCTGGGACTCCTTCTCATGAATTCTTGCACTGTAATGGCATTATTCAGTCCTGAAAGGTGATTTCGCAGTCACTGCATGGAATCACCTTTTGGGACCGCATAATGAAATGACAGTGCCACTGTTCATGAGTGGGGTTCTCAAAAACCCTATGTTGCAAATTTGGTGGGAAAAATCCAAAACATGACTGTTTTACAAGTGTGCATAGCAACTGCGCAATGCACGCTTGAAAGTTAGTGCATTTGCACTATTTTCATGCCAGATTCTCAACATTGGCATTTTACTACACCTTCTTGTGAACCGTACAGCTGTCATTTTTCACATCCTTGCCGAAATGTGTTTTCACACTTTCTGAGCAGAATAGCGCGTTTGCTGTGCGAAATCAGTGTTCAGGACACATTACGAAAATGACAGTGGTACTGTTCATGAGCAGAGGTCCTAAAATGCCTTTGTTGAAAATTTGGTGACAATATTCCATAAAGTGACTGTGCTACGAGAGTGCGTTGCGCAGTATGCACGCACGCTCGTTCGCAAACTTCTCATATTTTTACTCCAGATTTTCAACAGTACCATTGTTCTGCACCTCCTAATGAACAGTACAGCTGTCATTTTCCACATCCTGACCAAAATCTGTTTTTTCAGTTCCAGCACAGAATAGCATGGTCGCTGTGGAAAGCCCATGTTTGAGACACATGATGAAAATGACAGTGACACTGTTCATTAGCAGATGCCCTAAAATGCCTATGTTGAAAATTTGCAAATGAAAGTCAATAAAATATGTGTTTTATGAGCGTACATTGCACAGTTTGCACGCACACTCATGACTTTGTAAATTTGTAATAGTTTCACTTCAGTTGTTCATCATTGGCTCAATGGCTACCAGCTAACTGCTTTTATACTGTGCTCCCAACAGGGATTTTACACAGGTGATTTAACTTTCAAATGCCTAAATGGCTACTGTGCTCCCAGAAGGGATATAACACAGACATTTTAAAGGGGGCATGCTATAGAGGAGCACCATAACTCCCCAAATTCAAGTAAAACCATAAAAACAAAAAATAGCTGCTCAAACCTTTAAATTACTACACACTGGAATTCACATTTCTTATAAGGGGTGCTGCTAGATGGTAGCCATTTAGGCATTTGAAAGTTAAATCACCTGTGTAAAATCCCTGTTGGGAGCACAGTATAAAAGCAGTTAGCTAGTAGCCATTGAGGCATTGTAAAGTTAGGGACTAAATTGAAGGGTCCCACCTTGACGTTTGGTGATTTAGCTTACTCAAATTGGAATTCCAATCTGAAACTAAGAGGATCCTCTCCTCACATGGAGCTTGAAAGTAAATATAGCCAATTTTGGCATTTGAAAGTTTAAATGTTATGCTATGTGGGGGGGGGGGTGTGCACTAGTCCTTTTGCTTTGTTTGGCATTGACAAATGCTTGTTTTTTCTGGAGGAGCTGTGTTAGTGAACAACTGCATCTTAGTGTGACTTGAGATTTCTTCAAGATGACAATTAACTTATATCAAACCACGGCACTCCCAGGGTATACACCTGAGAATTCTATGGTAGAAAATGAGGATGCTGACATGGTCCACCTTAGAAGGCAGCTGACCAGATCAGCATTATTTAGCAGCACCAATTATTATTTAGCAGCACCAACCAAGCAACTTCACAGATGGACTCTGATTTGCTAGAACTTTTTAAAGAACTATAAAAACTATGAACACAGGATATCTACAGGAACAATACAGAAATAATGTAGCTGCCATCAGCTTGGAAGTCCTGCTAGTTTGCCTTGTGGGGACGGGGTCCTCATTTGTATTGCCATCACAAACCTGACCCAGACCTACCCCACCCAACAAAAAAAAAATCACTGACTGAGACATGGCTGGGAGGAAGATTAAAAAAAAAAATAAAAAGATAAAAACAAAACAAAAAAAAAGCAACTAAGCAACACGCATAGCCAGCAGCACAGGCCATACTACTAACAGGCCAAGATGCAGTGAGCATCCCAGGCACCCCTGGCCAACCTGCACTTGGCTGTCGGGTCGTACCACCTGCGATCTTCCAAAGCAAAGAGCATTTTATCATGGCACCGCTCTTTACCAATCAGACCCTGTGTGAGTGGTAGACTTTTTTTTACTTTTATGCAACAACACCTGAATTATAATAGTATACGAACAAGAAAAACAAGCATTTGTCAATGCCGAATGTTTGCTTGCTGGCATTGGCATTGGTAGTGTAGGAATTAGAGAGATGCATAATAGGAATGGCAGTGAAGTATTAAAGTGACGCCAACCCCCCCCACCACCCTGCAGAGACTGACAGGCATTGGGGTGTGCCTTTGGGCTGTCAGGCATAACGGCCATGCCATTTCACCACACCCTACACTGCAGACACCTACAAGTGTCACGGTGTGCCTTGGAGTCTTTGGGCCTTATGCTCACCCCATTCCATAAGGAAATATGGTGAGATGGGTGCAGTATAGGAGAATGGAGTGAACTTTGGGGCCGAAGAGTCCAAGGCACACCTTGATGCCTGTCACTGGCTGCAGGCTGTGGGTGGGGGTGGAATGGCATGAGCATTACAGGCAACAATCCTGAGTCACACCCCTGATGCCTGTCAGTCTCTACAGGTTGGGGTGTTATGGTTGGAAACCTTAATGCCCCAGGCGTTCTTTGGTATTTTCACTCCAAATTTTCAACATGGGTTTTTTGTGACCCCCACCTCAAGGACAGTGGCAATATCAGTTCGTTAGCAGTAAGCTGATTTTGCACAGTGACTATGCCATTTGGCACCACAGGTATGAAAACACATTTTGAGCAAGATGTGAAAAATGACAGCTGTACTGTTCATGGGGAGGTGTGAAAAATGGCAATGTTGAAAATCTGGAGTGAAAATATAAAAAAACTGGTGAAGTCATGAGCGTGCGTAGAAACTGCACAACGCACACCTGTAATGTAATTAGTTTGGGGATTTTTTTACAGCAGATTGTCAACACAGGCATTCTGGGACCTCCGCTCATGAACAGTGTTACTGTGATTTTCTTAATCTGTCCTGAACACTGATTTCCCACAGTGACCACTCATTTCTGAGCCGGAAGTGTGAAAACACATTTTGGCCGGGGTGTGAAAAATGACAGCTGTACTGTTCATAATGGGGTGTGTAAAAATGCCAGTGTTGAAAATCTGGACTGAAAATAGTACAAATTTGTGAACTTACGAGGGTGTGTGGAAACTGCACAATGCACTCTCGTAACACAGTCATTTTATGGACTTTTGTCACCAAATTTTCAACATAGCCCTTTTAAGGCCTCTGCTCATGAACAGTGTCACTGTGATTTTCTTAATCTGTCCTGAACATTGATTTCACACACCGACTGCGCCATTGTACGCTACATGCGCAAAAACACATTTTGGGCAAGATGTGAAAAATGACAGCTGTACTGCTCAGAAGGAAGTGTGGTAAAATAGCAATGTTGAAAATCTGGAGTGAAAATAGTAAACATTTGCAAAGTTACGAGCGTGCATAGGAACTGCGCAATGCACACTCGTAACACAGTCATTTTTGGGAATTTTTTCACCACATTTTCAACATAGGGTTTTGGGGGGCCTACCTCATGAACTGTGACACTGTTGTTTTGTTACTTGGTCCCGAAATGTGGTTCCACACAGTGACCACGAAATCACCTTTCGGGACCAAATAACAAAATGACAGTGACTGAGTTCATGAGGTGGGGCCCCAAAACCCCATGTTGAAAATTTGGTGAAAAACTTACCCAAATAGCTGAATATACACCAAAGTTGAAAAAAAAACAAAAACATTTATGCCATTATACAGCTTACCTGCATTTCTTCAGTTAGCGGTCAGCTTTGAAGAGTGCCAGAGCGTGTTCCCGGTCCACTGAAGATTGTTGCACTGACCAGCGGAGGTAAGTAAAGGATCGGGGTGTGGGAAGATGGAGTGCACATAGGGTGTGGGTTGGAGGAGGCGAGACAGTCAACGGGAGACCGTTTATTTTTACAGGTGGTTTTTAGACTACGGCGGGACTTTTGCCACGCTGGGGTGGGCTCCCAGTGTGGCAGCTGGAAGATTATTTTGGGGGCAGTGGAGCCAATGAGGATTAGGCACCCCGTTGGCCGCGCCACTGACCTGTGCCACCTTGAGGTGGGCTCCCAGCATGGCACCTATGAGTCTGTTTTCTTGGGGGGGAGGGGGATACAGTGGAACTGATGGGGGATTGGGCACCCCCGTCTGCCATACCGACTTTTGCCATGCTGGGGTGGGCTCCCAGCATGGCACCTACAAGTCTGTTTTCTTTGGTGGGGGGGTACAGTGCAGCCGACGGGGAATTAGGCACCCTCGTCAGCCACATGGACTTTTGCCACACTGGGGTAGGCTCCCAGCGTGGCACCTGGAAGTCTGTTGGGAGAGGGGTCAGTGGAGCCGACAGGGGATTGGGTATCCCCATCAGTCATACAGTGTGGGGGGTGAAGGGGAGTGCATGAGCATGCTGGGGTGGGCTCCCAGCATGCTACATAGGTGTTTGTAGGGGGGAGAACTGTCTATGACAGTTCAGAAGCAGTGCTGATGTGGCAATTTGCATACTGCCTACACGTTACCACCACTGATTTTGGAGGTGTTTTCCTTAGAACTGTACGCCACTGCATCTGAATGGCTGTCATAGATAGCTCAGACATTCATTGGCACGGTACAGCTGCACCTGCAAAAGGGAGCAGGGCATTGGAAGTGGGGGAGGCACACCTACGAAAACTCATAAGGTGGCACTATGTTTCTTGCATACGCGTGCAAGAAAACATAAAAATGATTCCTTCCGCTTTTTAATATTTTGTTAACGAATATGCAGTACCATGTTACACATCACCTAAACCACCTGATAGATGAAAAAAAAAGAACCAAATGCAGGAACAATTTAACATAGTCGATTATGTACTTCATAATAGTGACTAATCATTAAATGAATGACTGTCAAACTTAGTTTTTACTGAGCTTCAAGTTCAGACCGCAACTGGATAGAATGCACGAATGGAGAGTTAGCCATTACTCTTTACATCCTTTCAGGCTATCTTGTGCATGTTTAGAATGTTAATTCTCATAACAGTACTAGCTGATAAGAATACAACAAAAAGTAAAACAAAGCGTACAAATGACTCATTTTTTGACTGAAAATATGATTATTTATATAATACAGGGTAGAACTCACAAAAAAACAGTACATAATCACATTTCTGTCCCCTTTAATGGTGCGGATGTAGAGGCACCAATATTTAAGCATGACTTTGTAGAGAACTAAGTGTGACTTGGAGGTAGGGGAGTGAGTCTTGATATTTTTAGCATAATGTTTTTATGAAACTGCAGCCTTCAATGGGTTAGACTCTGCATCCATCTGTGCAGTATGTTACTAAGCCACATGCAGTGGGGTATGGGTAAAAACCAGATCACCAGACCTAGACCAGAGCTGTAAAATTTCACAGCTTGTGCAAATATTGCTGAACCCCCCACTTCAGATGACCTGGTCTGGCTTTTGTCTTTCTGGTCTGGTCCTGATGGTTCCATTTTCAATCATGCCAAAGGGTTGAAAAACAGACTTCCAGCAGTAGACAGATACGTAAATGTTGGACTGAACAGTGCAACCAAACTGACCGGACCAGCAGTATTTGTAAAAGTTTCACCCAGTATGACCAGTATGGATTTTTACAGAACTGCTGTGGTTCAGGCCTGTCAGTCCAGTTTTTAATCAGTCAATCTTTATTTTATATTGAAAGGTATGTGAGCAAAATTGCCCATTTACACAAATGTCCAGTTTAGCACAAAAAGAGAACAGAACACTAGGTCAAACAATTACATAGTAAAACACAGTATAAACAGGTCTAACATAAACAGGTCTAATACAGAAATCTTGAGAGATATACAGAAGAAAGGAGAAGCAAATAAATAACAGTGACAAATTTACAGCATGGGATATAGTTGGAGGTGCAATTCAGGAACATGAACAGTTGGGTGATGTGTCGAAAAGAAGAAGTGCAAGTCCTGTGGCACCCAGGTCCTGCATGCTGAAGAGCATTCCCACTGGGTGATCTGCAATGGCCCCAAACACCGGGCCAAGGATTCTGCACCCTGCCAACCCTTCAACCAGGCCACATGGATTAGGCACCAGAAAAAGTTTGAAACCCACTTGCTGGAGACGTGCCTAGCTTTGATGGAAAAGGAGCTGCAGAATCTGCAGGAAAAATCTTTTTCTCCAATGCCAGAACCCCAAAAAAGAAAAAGGACCAGGAGAGGCACCAAGACCAGGATAGGTCTCTATCCACTTGGTAGTGATAATCGGGCACCACTGACACTGAAGGGGCCTTCACTTCAGTAAGTACCTCTACTGCCAGGTCTCCTGCCGCTCCAGTGGATCAGACCATGGCCTCTATGCCTGCTTTACTCACGGTGCAGTCTGGGATCTTCTTGGATGATTGTGCTTCTTAGTCTCGCATCTTCTTCAAGGTCTATCACCAGCAGCCTGGTCAATAAGTTGTTCCCCAGCCCCACTGAGGAGTGCATTGTCACAACTGGTAAACTGAACTCCAGCTCCGCTGTTGTCTGCATGACCCAGAACAATATGTTGGACATTAGCTCTTCTGACGTCTGCACTGCTGCGGCTGATAAGTTGTTCCCCAATTCCTCTTGGGACAGCACAGCTGGGGCTCTCCCGTCGGGGTTGCAGTATAACCCCGATGTCAAGTTCAGCCAGCTGCTGGCTATGCAACAGTCTTTTGAGGGTTCCTTGCTCCCACCGACACAACCAGACCCTCTGGGCTTGCCTGAAGATCAAGAGCCGGAGATGGGTACTAATCTGGAGGTTCCCCCTCCTTCACTGGGTCAGTCTCTTCCTGATTCACCCACTGGGCCTATTGCTAATCCCTCCAGGGACCTTCCATTGGGACCTCCTCAACCCATTGTACAACCAGGTTCCACCATCTTGGACTCTGGCTCCCCCAGATGACCGAGGGTCTTCCATCAGGTTCTACTCACACAGCAACACCAAATAACCTTTCACCATGTGACCCTTTGCCTGGTCAGGGTATATCTGGCACTCTGGCCATTCCAAAAATGCTGGACTGCCTTTCATCTGGTGCCTGGGCAAAGAATATTCCAGTGCCAGACATTCCTGTGCCTGATGCAGTGCCAGCCCCTTCGAATGTCCCAACAGGGCCGATGCCTGGTCCTTCTGGATCTCCTGCTGGGCCTTCAGGCCCACCTCCTGCTGGGCCTTCAGCTCCACCTCTGGCTAGACCTATGAGCAATGTTCCAGGCCATCTGCCTCCACAATTCCCAATGTACCCTTTGCCGGGGTATCCAACACCTGGTCATCAACCCCATTATGTACTAGGGTACCAGATGTTGGGCTATGTCTAATCAAGAGTGTGCTCCTTCTGGCTTTCCCTACTCCTATCAGGCTCATGGATACCTTCAGTATCAGACACTGGGATATCCATTATACCATCCTCCTCCACCACCTCCTCCCCAGCCTCTGCCTCCATAGCAGCCTCAGGATGATATCCAGGCAGTGTTTCAGACTCTGATTCAGGAGACAGGACTCAACTAGCCTCAGAGCTTGACTGTCAGAAACCAGTGGCAGCTTCTACTCCCTCCTCCTTTCTAACCCCTAGATAAGCCTCTCCTGTGGATTCCCACCTTTCCAGAGAAAGCTCCTCTAAACACCATGTCAGGGATAAAACCCAAGACACTCCTCTAAAAAGGGCTCAGACACCCAGCAGGCACTCTTCGGCCTCTGACTCTGACGTCCTCCAGCTCTGGTATGCACACACCTATAGATCCTCAGCCTAAGAAGCCCCTGAAGTCCCCCTGGAGGACCCTTCCTTTTCAGAACTCCTCATAACTATACAAAATACCTGTGGCTGGGTTATCCAGGAACAAGATCCAAAGCAGAAGAGTCTAGCGCAGCATCTAGACCTGACTGACACAGTTTCTGTGCCCATACTGCATTGGACTGGGCCCCTTGAAGACGTGACATACACTACCTGGCAACAGCCTTCCTCCATTCTAGCTGTTTCAAAAAAGATAGACAGGGTGTACCACCCCCCAGATGGGGTCACACACCTTACTGGCTATCCTAATGCAGACTCAGTTGTTATCACGGCTGCCCATGACTGGTCCTCTAAACCTAACATTTGAGCATGTCTATAAGGAGTCTAAGCAGCAGGACAATTTCTGTTGCAAGATCCATTCCTCCTCCACTTGCACCCAGAGGCCCCTAGTTATGTGGCTCATATGGTTTCCAATCAGAAATCTTCCCTGACCTCACCTGAGTCAAAGATGGAAGCTATCCAGGACCAGGAGCTTAAGGCTGAGCTTGCCAAGACAGTGAGAATGGCTAAAATCTTCTATCATCATGTCCTCCGGGCCACTTATGACACAGTAGACTCATCTGCTCACACCACAGTCACTGCTGTCTGCATTAGGTGACATTCGTGGCTTAGGATTGCTGGCCTGGCACAAGACTTCCAGACCTCCATCCTGGGTGCCCCTTTCAGGTGATCCATGTTATTCGGAGGTAATGCTAATGAAGAATATTATCACTGAATTGCAGGACCAAGGTAAATCCATCCACAATGTCTGTTTCATGTACCAAGGGGGTTATACAAAGGCAAACAGCCTTTTCTTCAGCAACAGAGATGCCAGACCAAAGATGCCCCAGCCAAATACCAGACCAAATGCTGGTATCTAGCGTTAGGAATACCTACTCTCCCTGCCATGTCCCAGGCTGATGGCAGCTGCGATCCCTACAGTTCTTCAAGCTAGACTGCATATGAGGGTGACCCAATGGAATCTTTGTGTCCAGTGGGATCAGCGGCTGGACAACCTGGACCACAGGGTCTTACTGTCTGGGTACATGAAGAAGAATCTTCTTTGTGGCAGGAGTTGTCCAGTCTCTTCACGAGGGTTCCCCTTTTAACCCCCAGCTCCCATCATGACCCTTACAATGCATGCTTCATGGCAAGTCTGGAGAGCCCACCTAGGAGACCATCAGACCCAGAGAACATGGTCTCAGCTGGAAGCGTCTCTACACATCAATGTGTTAGAAATTAGGGCAGTACTGTATGCCCTCCAGGCTTTCCATCCTCTTCTATGTCCAGTGACACTCCTTATTCAGTCTGACACTATGTCTGTGGACTAGTACCTGAACGAACAGGGAGGTACTTGCTCGTACCCTCTATGCCGGGAGGCAATGCAGGTGTGGTACTGGGTAGTCCAGCACAACCTCCGCCTGACTGCTGTCCACATACAGGGCATCAGTAACATCCTGGCAGAAAGTCTCAGCCACTCCTCTGTCAGGGCTCATGAGTGGGAGCTAAATCAAGAGGTGGCTGAAAGCTTTTTCGATGTGTGGGGTCGGCTGGAGATAGACCTCTTCATCTCCCCATCCAATGCAAAACTACCCAATTTTTGTTCACTAGTTCCCAGGCATGGTGTTATCTGTTGAGACACACTGTCTCTTTGCTGGGCAGGGAGGTTCTTGTATGCCATCCCTCCCTTCCCACTGCTTCAGAGAGTTCTCCTGAAGCTGAGGGTAGAAGGGGCTCACGTGACTCTAATAGCCCATCTTTGGCCTCATCAGATTTGGTTCCCTCTGCTTCAACAGCTATCGATGGAACCCCCAGCACCTCTGCCTCTCTGCCATGATCTTCTGACTCAGGAGCAGGGCAGACTGATGTATCTGGGCCTCAGATCCCTCCACCTGCATGCATGGCACCTGTGGACATATGTGGAATAACTCCCATTGTTATTATTTTTCACAAAAATTGTCAACTGTGCAGATGCATTTGTAAAAAAATGAATAATAATAGTCAGACTTTTTGAAATGTTATTTGACTTGCCATACTCTTGCTTGTCTACCCATGTACTTAGTTTCCTACTTGTTTCTGTCCTTGTACTAATTCCTGTTGCTTCATATCAAGGGGTTGTTAATTTTCATATTATGTGCGCCTGGGGTGGAGCAGCAATAAAAGATAATCTATGCAATACCCTCAATAACACACTTTCCCCAGTTTACTTTTACCCAACACCCATTTTTAGGCCTTGTATAGTAAGATCTTCCTTCAAGAAAACAACTTGTAATGAAATGTGTAAGATTTAGATTGACATTTGCGTATATGCACTTTTATATTATAGTATATGGTTAGGGTTTATTGTGGATGGAAAACAATGGTTTTCCAAATCCTGTTGTAGGACAGTTCAAAGGTCAAAAAAGTTCTGTACTATTGTTCTTATGTCACATCGATAGTACAACAACTTTTGCCCCTTGAGCTCCTACCTGATTGGTGGAAAAAGGCAGTGATTAAAAAAATGCATTCTAAAATGGCGGATTCACTTAGCGAGCGGTCGGGAAAGCAGACAGTTTGGACATGGACTGCCATAATCAGCTCAGTGTGTCCAAACTATCAATTTGCATTTTTTTTGTTTTCTTTTTTAAATCTCTGGCACAGTTACCGTAAAAGCAGAGCGGGACCACAGGGACTAGTACCGCTATATTTGGGGACTTGACCGGAACAGAACTTAACTGCTGTGAGGAGGACTGGTATCTTGGGGGGGGGGACTTGAGCGAGGACCAGTGCAGGAGTGTCAATGCAAGGTATGAACCTTGTGTCCATTTTGGGGAAACCATATACTATAAAAAAATAATGGATGGTTGACCATCCACAACTAAGTCTGTGTTTCCATCTCGGGAGTTGATGATGCCATGGAGACCTCTCGAGCTTCGCTCTCAAGGTATCTATGACATCATCAACTCCCTTGATGAAAACACAGCCTTGTTGTGGATGGTCAACCATCCACTATTCTCTATATACTAATTATGTGTGTGAACTGTATAGCAAAATTTAAAAAAAATCAATTAAACACATCAAATGTCTTCAAAAACATGTCTCAACATTGTGTTCATCTTCTACCTTGTCACAACATGTACTTGTCTCAGCAGTGTTTGCAATTAAGGTACAGTATCTTCATGTATATGATGGCCTGGTTCTGTTAAGTTGATTGCTATAACAGTGCATAGAATAACATGTGAAACATATAGGTAACTGTAATATAGACGATGGCATTATTTTTATATCTCTCCTTTCTCAATGTACAATACTTTCTTTCAGTTAGTGTATGCAACAGCAATTCATGTTTATGTTTAAGCCCATGAAACACCCTTATCTAGTTAATGCATTTGCAGTTGTAGTGGCTCTGACAAAGCTTGTTGTTATTGCTATTTCCCTCCCTGCCGTATGCTCCCCCTTCCCCCCAGAATGCACCCTGAAACAAGCTCTGATTCAGTGTGCCTAATGTCTGTCTCAGTCACCAAATTTTAAACAAATACAAATCAATAACAATGTTCTTGAAACTTTCAGACTGGCATTTTATGCCAAAAAAAGTATTTTAAAATATGCTATTACAACTTAATTGCAAATTCAAATGTTTTAAATGTCTGGCCTATTTTCTTAGACTCTTCTCTCCCTCTCCCTCTCCCTCTCCGCCTCTCTGATCCATCTCTGTCACACAGTCTTTCCACGGCATGAAGAAGCATACTGATTTTGACAGCTTAAACAGTGACACTATTGATCTGTTTTTCTGACATTTTTAACAAACCCACTCATTTGAAATGTACTGTTGGTGCTTGTAAGACTAGGGATTCTACCTGATAAATGCTTTATGTGGTCCTTTGACCCTAATGCAGATTAGGTTTTCAATTAGTCTGACATGTTTACACCTGCCTTAATGACCCCTTGCAGGTTTCAGAGCCTTTCTATCAAAATGCAGGGATTGAATGATGAATGCACACTTTATCTCTGTGTGACATCTCAGCAGGTATGAAGATAACATCTGAGAACTTGACTTGAAGGAAGTACTGCACTTAATGCCCATGATCCTTAAAGGTGTGGCGTCATGGGGTCTGTGGAGGCAGGTTGGGTTACCTTGATAAAGTTGCTGCCAGCTGAATCTTCCCAGCAGGTATAAGAAACAAACAAGTCAATCAATCAGTGAGTCTCAGTCTAGAGTACAAGTCCTTTACAAAGAAGCCAGTGAAGCTAGTCCTAAGCAGCACACAGACACCTACAGTCTGCCCACACTCCGGTATCATCCCATGATAGCTCACAGATGGCTTAACTTGTTCCCATTATCCTGTCATAACACTTCAGGCCGATAAAATAACACTAAATCCCTCACTGTAGTAAAGATATAAAGTTGCTAAATTTCAAATATCTTAAATACAAACAGATCACAGTTCATCTCAGCTCCTTTTTTAAAATAGAATGAACTTGTCTGTGGGTTTTACTGGCATTCCAACCACACTGTTGTGTTGTTACTAAGGGCAGGTCTGTGCACACACCATTAGATGCACACATAAATACACACACATGATCTTTTTTTATGTTCGCCCTTGCGCTTGTGCAAAGTGAACATATTGCCATGGTACCAGATTTTAGAGGTGTCACTGTTGGGTCCAGCGCAGCTGAAGCTGCAGTGGGTGTGGCCCTGACTGTCCAATGATCAGCGAGGCTGATCATGATGCTGCTCTGCTGGTTGCTGGGTGGAAACTTTATGTAGTTGAAAAGTGGTAGCTGTGCCTATCAAACAGTGGCTACCTTCCTTCGACTGCATGACACCACCCACCAACCAGATGAGTGGCTTTTCTGCAGATGACAGTATTATCCCGACCTCGGTATTGGCTCCCACATGTGCTTCTTCCTGGGCCCCCTTATTGGAGTACAGCAGTGGTAGTTATGTAATACAGAAAAAAACAACCAGTAAAAGTGCTTCACTGAAAACACATATTGATTTTCTGTTCATTTTTAGTTCCATGCACCCTGCTCCCTGGGCAATGTCGTGACGATCCGAATTGCATGTGTATACTTGTACAATAGATTAGGAAAAGCTGACCCATGGAACAGATAATGGAGCTCACAGATCAAACGCTGTTGATTTTGTCTGAAAAGAAACAACATTTTCATATTCTTCCTCTAGTCTTCCCTACAGAAACTTGATCTAAACTGCAGTCACTTCCAATTGATGCCAACTCTGCTCAGTGTTCAGCTTGCAACAAAGGGAACTGGAAGGATAAAAAAGACCAAGCTGTCAGACTGTAACCCTATAAATCTGAGCCTACCTTTGTTGAACCCGTTGCTGTGTCTGATGGTCTGCTGGAACACCCCCATACATGCTTATCTCCATTTGATTTCCATTTTTAATTTTACAGCCATAATCTTTATTTTGATGCAACTTGTTTGAGCCGAGCAGTCTGCCTGAGTTCCCGAAATGAGTGGGGGCTTGTGCATATGATCACTCTCAAGTGCATGCATGCTGCTGCATTCACGATCCTGGCTCTCAGGGTAAAACGGCTGAACGCACTCACAGGCGTTTTCACACAATCTACTGCAGTCAGCTGTTTTGGGGCTATCCTTTCGACTTGTGCTGCAGTGTGAGACTGGAGTTTCAATTCTGCATATTTCTAATCCTACTCTGAAGTCCCCTCCATTATAACTGCAGTTTATGGCAGCATCCCTCAACTTTTTGGTAAAGTGTAAACCTTTTGGAAATTTAAAATTTACAACTGTGGAATGTCCTTGTTATCCAATTGCAACATTTTATGCCAGCATTTATAAAACACCTGTGAGAGCTGCTGGATAGTAATCAGCCTCTTTACCCTGAGAGCAAGGACCATGCACATGGGAGTGCATGTGTGAGTGAGTGCATACCACACGGCTGACCAAGGAGCACATGCACAAGCCCCTGCTAAGGTCGGGAACATAGACAGACTGTGCAGCTTAAACAAGTTGCATCAAAATAAAGATTATGGCTGTGCAATAAGAAATGGAAATCAAACTGAGCCAAAGATGCATTGGGGGCATTCTAGCAGATGTTCAGAGGCAGCAAGGGGATCAACAACGGTAGACTTACATTTACAGGTCTGACAGTGTCCCTTTAAGCACTAGCAGAGACAATGAGCTATTAAAACACTGTCACATAAGGTTTGTTGTCAGTAGCTGCTGTTAAATTGAGGTTTTCTGGAGAGTCCAAGCTTCATTTAGTCATTGACAGACTCTTTACCTGGGCTCATTTCACCAGCAATTCTGTCTTCTGACTGTTGCTGTTTGCAACTGTCTGTTGCCCACCTCCTAGATGGATGTACTGGGATTGGAGAGCTCTGCTGCTGTGAGGCTGTCAGTAATGTGAAGAAGACAGTGTTTGATAGGTGTATAGTACTTTGCTGACTGCTGTCAGTATCATGATTATGTGGCATCTCATTGTGCAGGCAGTCAAAAATGATTTATTTTTCTAACCCTGAGGGTATACAGTGTAACCAGTAATATTTATTTATTTATTTATTGAAAATGTTTCACCAGGAAAGGCACACTGAGCAAAAAGATGCTCGTCTTACGGTGCAACCTCGGGGGAGGGGTTACAGTGGAGGAAGGTGGAAGGTATACATACTAAAGTTCCATTTAGAAGTAGAGCAATACAGATAATGAACATAGTTGGGTGGGATTACATTTGAACTTGTTACATAAGAAGAACAGTACAGAACATGATCATCAAGGACAGAGTATACATATCATGGGTACACATCGAGGGCAATGCATGATTACAAAAGTGCCAGTAACAAAACTTGGGTACCAGTAACAGAACTTGAGCTGAAGCGAGATGCACCAAGTTGACAGTAGGAATTGGGGAGCGAAGATAGGGGGTAGAGGAGGCGTGGACTAGTAAACACTAGGTGTGTAGGGGGCTGGTTTAGGTGCAGTGGAGGGAAGGAGAGGGGAGTTAGTAGCTGTGAGTAAGGCTGAAGAGCATAGGTTATTTAGGAAGAAGGGGAAGGGAAGGGAGATATTAAGAGTCAATAAGAGTGAGTAAGAGTGAGAGTGTAAGTGCATAGGGCAGTGTATAAACCAGACAATTAGGTGAAGGCCGAGCTGCTGGTCAGGCGCTAAGGGGGGATCTGGGAAGAGAAGCTATCAGTGGGGAGGAGGTCGGGGCAGTTGCAGTTTGGTGTAAAGAAGTTAGTGATGGCAGAGGAAAGGAAGTGTTTGGATGAAGAATGGTGGATCTGGGCCGGCAGGCCATTCCAGAGTTTAGGGAAGAGGTAAGAGAAGGCTGATTGGCCTGCAGTGGTTCTTCAGTGAGGGATGACTAATAGCCTAGTGTCAGTAGACCTGAGGGCGTGGGTGGGGGTAGATAGGGAAGATAGGGAGGATACGAGGTAGGGAGGGAGGGAGCCGAGCCAGAAGTTGGAAGCGAATTTAACACTATGAATTACGCTCCGGTTACTCAGGGATAGCAGGCCAGGGAACAGTAGAGCTCGCAGTGATGTGAGCGGGGAGGGGAGGCATCGAGGGCAAAGTGGCAGATAGCATTAAAGAGGGGGTCAAGTCTGGCTAGGTTGGTCTTAGAGGCAGAGCTGTAAATGACATCACAGTAGTTGAAGGAGGGTAGAATCATTTTCTGGACTAATTCATGTCTGACTGGTAGCGGGAGACTAGTGCGGTTTCTATAGAGGGCACCACGTTTTGGGCACAGTTTTGAAATGATGGAATCCACGTATGTGGAAAAGGAGAGGTGGTGATCAAGCCAAACACCTAGATACCTGAAGGAGGGCACTTCATCGAGGATGGTGTTATTTAGGGTATGGAAGATCAGAGGGGAGGTGAGTTTGGATAGATGCTGTCTAGTGCCGAAAGTCATAGAGACAGTTTTCTTGACATTTAGGGAGAGTTGGTTGGTATTGAGCCAGTGTTGGATTTTGTTGAAACTGGTTTGAAGTTTGGAGGTGACTTCTTCATGGGTCCAGCCAGAGGTAAAGAGGACCGTGTCGTCAGCGTATATTGTGGTAGTGGAGCAAGAGTTAGGCAGATCATTTAGAAGGATGGAGAAGAGCATGGGGCCAAGAACTGAGCCTTGGGGAATGCCAGTGGTGATGGGGGGGTGTAGTCAGCTATTTTAGTGGATTGGGTTCTATTTAGTAGGTAGGCACTGAACCAGTTTGTGGCAGACGCTGCTAACCCAGCCCCTGATAGGCAGGATAGTAGGAGAAAATGGGATACCGTGTCGAAGGCTTTTGCTA
Source organism: Neoceratodus forsteri (assembly GCA_016271365.2). Taxonomy (NCBI): domain Eukaryota; kingdom Metazoa; phylum Chordata; order Ceratodontiformes; family Ceratodontidae; genus Neoceratodus; species Neoceratodus forsteri. Next base: position 216,493,309 of record CM028134.1, read on the forward strand.
GGTCAATGAAAATAGCAGCAGTGTTAACTTCCTAAGCTTGCATCTCCACCCTAGCCAGGACTTTGGGGCATTCCCAGCAGGATCAAGTGGGGTAAGGGACTGTAGTGCAGAGCCTGACTGTATGTTATTCCCTGGGCTTTTCTAGTGTTGTGCACACCCCTGCCACCTGTTGGCACAGTTCATGCCCCTCTATAGCTTTGCAGGCATTTAACCCCCTTCCCCCCAGCCACACACACACACTGGCCTGGTTCATGGACGTGACAGATTGTGGCACCACCCTTCCCCCTGAGCTAAGTCAGCTCTGGTAGTCTGTGAACACTGCTCTCCCTGCAGGTTTACTTACAACCCACAGCCAGGGCTTAGTTTCCACACAGTAGCACAATCTGAAAACCAGGGAACTATCAGGCAGCTAGACAACTGAAATCCCCCCTCCCCAAGAAACTGAAAGGCATTTGGATTTACAATTTTCTGGATCAATAATCCCACATTACATGCATAAACAGGATCACTTGCTCCAGTTTAACATATCAACATTGTACTTGTACTTGTATTTTGAGGCAATGCTTTCAAATGTTATTTGCTCATTCATGATTCCGTCTTCCAGAGAATGATTATGTGGCATCGCATTTTGCAAAACCAGTTGAAGATGTGTTATGTTTCTAACCTAAGCGGTATATAACCAGTAGGCATTTTACGTTAACTTCCAAAACTTGCATCTCTACCCTGGCAGGGACTTTGAGGCATTCTCAGCAGGAATCAAGTGCGGTTAGGGCATGTAGGGTGGGGTCTGATTGTATTCTGTGCAGTTGTCTAGATGGGCTTTTCCTGTCTTCTGCACACTCCTGCCACCTCTTGCCACTGTGCATGCCACTCTAAAGCCTTGTAGGCATTTAGCCTCCCCCACACACACAAACAGTGGCCTGGGTCACTGAAGTGACAGATTGTGGTACCACCCTTCCCCATAGGCTAAACCAGCTCTGACATCCCAAGAGCACTACTCTCCCTACAGGCTTACCTATGACTCCAGGATCCATCCACAAGGTAACACAGTCTGAAAGCCAGGAAACCATCAGGCAGCTGGACAACTGAAAGGCACCTCCCCCAAGAAACTGAAAGGAATTTGACTTTACAATTTTCTGGGGCAATTATCCTGCATTACATGTATAAACAGGATCACTTGCTCCAGTTCTACATATCAACATTGTACTTATATTTTGAGGCAATGCTTTCAAATGCCAACAGAGGTCCTAGCTATTATGAAAATCTTGAGTTGTTGCAGTGCAGTCCAAATTGTTGTCTCTGAGGTATACTGTCGAACACAGAACAGGCCAATTCAACACTGTAGATTAAGAAGTAATCCCACTGCTCTTCCTGCTGAGAGATGTATTCATTGTCAGCTTTACCAGTGCCTCTTGCATGGGAGGAAGCCAGTTTCTGAATATGCTAAATTTTCTACAGTGGAAACTACATTTGTCTCATACCTGTGTGATGTTTTTTTTGGATGTATCCAGATTTTGATTTTAAGCCTGAGTGCGAGAGATTATTTTGTAGAGATTCAGTAACTGCAAGAAATGGTTTTTCTAAGTTTCCTGTATCCTAACCGATTTTTTACCCTGTCATAGTAAAGTCTAAACTAATGGTGGTTAGAAAATATCACAAATTACATTGAAATTATTTTGTTTTAGGCTTTGTTTTATAGAGACAGTCAATTATCCTGTGTTACATATATAAACTGGTTCACTCGCTCCAGTTCCACTTATCAACATTGTGCTTGTTTTTTGAGGCAGCACTTTCAAATGCCAACAAACAACCTAGATATTATGAAAATGTTGAGCTGCTGTACTCCAAATTGTTATCTCTGAGTTATGCTGTCGAACACAGAACAGGTCAATTTAACAGTGCAGATGAAGAAATAATTACACTGCTCTTTGTGCTTGGAGATGTATTCATGGACCCACATATTCAGATAAGATGCATGGTGCATCCCTAGATACACCGTGTATCTCCGGACATGCGAGGAATGTCAGGGGTGTGGCAATATTCAGAAGTTCCTGATGCACCCTGCAAACCCGACTGCACCGCCATGCAGAATATTGTGATGCAAGAATGCAAATGAGGGGTCCTCCATGCATATGCCACACATCGCAATATTCAACCCCCCAAGGGGTAACTATGGCTAGCTGCATTAGCAAATAGTTATGCTTTTGAAATCCTACTCTAACTATGCACAGGGTAGGGTGGATCCCCGTGCACAGTGTAGAGCAATGTACAAGGTCCTTTTCCCAAACTCCGATCAGTGATAATATAAATATTCATCCCTAACCCATTTGCCATAGAGTAGTGTCCCCTCTCCCTGCCTGATCACTGTATGTGAAACAACATAACCACAACCCCTTTTCCATAGTGCGGGATCCCCCCTTCCCCACCCGATCACCATAGGAATAAACACATAACCTAAACCCCTTTTCCATAGTGCAGGGACCTCCCCCATCCTGCTCAATCATTGTAAGAAAAAAAATGATTATTGTTCCCATAGTGTAGTGTCCCCCACCCCACCTAATCACTGACTGGAATAATACAAAAATCACATTCCACTTTTCCATATTGTAGGGACCCCCACCAGCCTCTATCACTGACTGAAATTATAAAAACATCACATTCTCCCTTTGTCATTTGCAGTGGAGTCCTGATTTTTTTAATGTTTTTTCACTCTGACAGAAAACAAATCAGGACCCCATTGTAAATGACAAATTAGATCTCATCTGGTAAAAATGTGTGTAAACAGGAGTTGGTACAACAGCAATGTAAGCAGTGAACACTTGGCATTTACAAATGCTTATTTATTCTTGTTTTTGTCCTCTGTTCCCCATACTGATTAAGGGATCAACACACCTGCACTCCCCTTCTGCTCAGTAGTACAGGTGTGCAGCTCACTTCACAGCTAACTTCAATGTTTCTACTGGGTCAGATGTGGAGAAGGAGTTGCAGATTTAGGGCAAACAGTGCTTTCACTCCCTGGAACCTCACCTCAGCAGTGTATCTGGCCCCCAGCATTCTTATGTATGATTCCAGAGACTGCACATAAATCATGGCCTCCCAGGTCCCTGGGAACCAGACCAAAACTGATGATTTTAGAAACAAGTTTTTGTCTTGAAATAAAAGATAAGCCACATGTTTGGCTGACATAGAGACAGACCTCACTCACCTTTCAATTGTGCAGCCTTGCTGAGTCTATGTAAGCTGGCAAAGTATGACCTTTGACCTCTGAGTGCCTCCAACGAGACAGAGTAGCTGGTTTCCAGTGTGAGTGAGACCTGATTATTTCACCAGTTTCTGCCATCATGCTGCACTGCTGCATGGTCACTCCAACACACCATGTTATCTAGCTGAAGCCCAACCAAACAGAAGATCTGCACTCTCAAAGTGCCTTTGCAATAGCAGACACAAATGTCATCATCTATAGTTGCCAAAATAACCAAATGTTTATTGCGGTTCAACAGATATGATAGACTGATGAGAGATCACACAGGTGCCCTGCCTCACTGCTTGCTAAAGCTTCATCAGTGGGCTGCTACCTGGAGTCATGGAGGTCCTTTATATACTGACTATCATTTATACTACTATGGTTCATACTATGGTGATACAGTGCAAAGAAGACCATATGGCCTATATTAGCTCATATGTACTACCAAAAATACTTTAACTGAGCCCCATTGTTGATGTAGTTGTCCAGTCTATTATTAAGCTTCTTTGTATCCTTACTCAGATTAATTTCTAGTGGCAAATTATTCCGGAGGTTAAAGGGAAGTCTCCCATAGTTCCACACCAATATTTTCCCAACTTCTTATGTGTAACTATTGTGTGCCTCCTCCAGTTGCCAGCAGTCCTATTGCTGTCCAAATCTAGATTATAAATAAAAATATACAGCCCCCAAAAGTTATCAATGTGTTTGTCCTCCATTTTACCATCAATGTTGCTGGAGGATGATGTCATCAGAGCAACAGAAAATGGTGCTGTACTAAATGCAGTTCCACCAGTAGACCAAACCCACAATGTTTGGTTCCCCACTTGAGTAATGGAGGAACCCTTTAAGTATTGTGCACATTCTGAAGTGCATGTCTAATAGGGACTAGAACCACGTGAGTGTGTTGCAGCACTGATTTGAGGTATAACAGTATTCATAAAAGGAAGTGCCTGTATGTGTTGTGTTACTGTTTCTGTTAGCAAAAACAGTTTACCCAATAAATGACTCTGGGTACAACAAGAGTTTATTTTATTTATTTATTGAAAAGTTTCACCAGGTAGGGTACACTGAAAAACAAGTTGCTCCTCTCCTGGTATGACCTGGGGGAGTGGGTAGGGGAGTTACATAGTAATATAGAGTACACACAATAGCACAAAAGCAGTTTAAACAAGAAGCATTAAGGCATGGATTATAAGCATACAATGGCATGGAGTACAATAGTACACACAATAGCACAGAAGCATAACCCCCATAATGCCTGCAATCCTTTTAGTGCACTTGATTCTGTCTTTCTTAAGTTATACGTTCTCCTAATGGTATTATCTTCCAATGATTTATACACTTCTGTCATAACCATTTTTTAATATGCATTTATCACAGGGTTAACTGTTGTGGGCAAAAAAGTGGTTTGGGGCTGAACAGCTGCTCATGTTTTTGTGTGAAACCTTGCCTGTTGACATCATATATTGCAGTGCTAAAATTATCTGCATTTACATTTTGAACTTCCAGGAACAGTGAACCCACAATGTTAAAACTGAGATCTCCATGACTTCAGGTTCCCCACCACCTGATGAAGCTTTAATGAGCAAAGCACAAGGGGAACTTGTGCAGTCTTACATCAGTCTATCCTGTCTAACCACAATAAAAAATTTTAGGACACATTTAAAAGAGCTTGGGATACCTACTTGGGCCTATGCAACAGTGGTTGGGCAGTAAATGTAGGGTGGAAGTCTTCCTAGAAGGGGGAATTCAGGCAGACTGGATGGGCCATGGGGTCCTTTTCTGCTGACAAATTTTCATGTTTCTATGTAACTATAAATGGTGAATTTATGTCTGTTATTGCAAATGCAATTTGAAAGAACAGCCCTTCTCTTTGGTGGTGTACTCCTAATTTCAGGGGGCAGCATGCCCCCCTCCCCTTGGTCTGTACCTAATCTTGCACCTGAGAGCATGGACTGGCTAGCTGTTTGACCTACTTGATTGATGCCACTTCTCCACTGCTTTCTGGCACATGGTTACCAATGCCACCCCACTACCCTACAGTAACATAGAAACATAGAATTTGATGACAGAAAAAGAAAGCCTAGCCCACCTAGTCTGCTCAAAGGTTCTGTACCTATTTTGTCTCCATAGACCCTATCTGAACTCCAACAATCCTCCCACATCCCTGTGTCCTATCTAATGTACCCCATATGTTTGTCTCATGTATGCTTGAATTCCTCCACAGTTCTAGTCTCCACTGCTTCCTCTGATAATCTATTCCAGGTAACCACTATCCTTTCAGCTAAGAGATATGTGAGGAAAAATTTCTTCACTGAAAAGGTAGTGGTTTACCACTCTCTCTGGTGGGCCAGTCCCATAACTACTACAGACAATGCAGACCTTAACTCATTGCCTCCAATAGTGCCTGTAGGCAGCAGCAAAAACAAGCTACTTTCATTCCTACAGTGCCTGAAGACATCCCTAACAAAGTTACATTGGTTCTTATAGACATCTGGGGGCATTAGTACTTATGGGACAGCATATCTCTTGAGCCAATAAACATTGTGCTTCTGGAAGTGTTTCATGTTGTAGCACACATCAGCAACCTTCATTTATTGGCTGAAAATATATGTGCTTCTATTTTAAAATCGTTTGGAAAATGTGTTTTTCTAGTTATTTTCAAATGACTACCCTTGATGTTACTGCCTGTGCATTGTATCATTGCAGACAATAACAAAGCAATCATATATCATCATTTCAAAGGTATTATTTTATATAGTACAGTTGTCTTTGTAGGTTATGTGTTTATTTACTCCTGTAATGTTTCCTAAATATATGAATATCTATGTGTTTTTTATTTAGAGTTTCAGCCAGCATAAGATGGCCAATGCAGCCATGCCATGCGGTTCCATTTAGATCCGCCCGATGTAGTCTCCATTAGTTTAAGAATTGTACTTGTTATGCATTTTTAAGTATTTTAAAAGATTGTCAACTTAATTTTAATTATTATAGCTGTTACAACTGATTCTAACCCCGTAGTTGCAGTATTACATTAGCATGATCCGGTTACATGCTCTTAGAGACTAGACCAGGCTTTGAGCAAGGGTCTCTGGTGGTACACTGGATATGTTCTCACCTTACAAGCAAAGGCTCACAGGTTTGATTCCCTGGGAGTGCATATATCTGCCATCTCATTTTTAGATAAGAGAAAAACAGTTTAATTTTGAACAGAGACTTAATATTAAAAAACTACTTATTTTGAACCTCAAAGAGAGAATATTTAAAATAGTGGTGAAAGTAGACTTTTTGGAAAAAGGTACGATTTTACCAGCTACCAGCGTCTTCTTCTTTTCACTTCCAATACTGTAGTTTGTCCCGAACTACACATTGTAAAAGACTAAGACAGCCATAGGGACAAGGGTTTCAGGTGACACACTGAATGTGTCTTGGCTTTGCAAGGTTTGATTCAAAGTGAAAAGACACATTTACCATCTTCTGAAAAATATTCAAGAATTATATATTAGCCATACTCATGCTTTTACAGTACTCTTCCTCTAATTACTTCCTATAGGCTGCACATCTTAGTCTCAACATTTCTGCTAGTAAGTTATGCAGACAAAATAGTCTAGTAGTTAGAGCACTGAGCTATGAACTGAATAAGGGTCTGAATCCCACAACTATCACATGAACAATGACATTGAACAAATCACTGCACACACATCAGACCACCTCCACTCCCCTACATAGTCCCACCTCCCCACATAGAAGATCTCCAATCCCCCACTTAGAAGCCCCACCTCCAATCCCCACAGAGAAGCCCCACCTCCAATTCCATACCTAGAAGCCCCACTTCCAATCCCCACAGAGGAACTTCAACTCCATTTCCCCACTAGGAAGTGCCACCTCCAATCCCACACTTTGAAGCCCTTCCTCCAGTCCTCACAGAGTAGCCCTCTCTCCAATCCCCAACCTAGAATCCCCACCTCCAATTCTCACAGAGAAACCCCACTTCTAATCCCCACAGAAAAGCCCCTCCTCCAATCCCCCACCTAGAAGCCCCACCTCCTATCACCTAGAAACTCCACCTCTAATCCCCCACCTTGAAGCCCCACCTCCAATCCCCACAGAGAAGTGCCACCTCCAATTCCTTCACATTGAAGCCTTGTCTCCAGTCACCCACCTAGAAACCCCACCTCCAATCCACACAGAAACGCCTCTCCTGCAGTCCCCAACCTAGAAGTCACATATCCAATCCCCCACCTAGAAGGACCACCTTAAATCCCCATCTTGAGGTAATGCATCCAAATTCCAACCTTGAAGCCTTGCCTCCAATTCCCCCAAATTGAAACCCTGCATCCAATCCCCCAACTAGAAGCTCTGCCTCCAATCTTCTACCTAGAAGCCCCATCTACAATCCCCACAAAGAAGCCACCCCTCCAATCCCCCACCTAGAAGACCTGCCTCCACTCCCCTCAGAAAAGGCCCACTTGAAATCACCCACTTAGAAGCCCACCTCCAGTCCTCCACCTAGAAGACCTGCCTCTAATACCCACAGAGAATCCCCTCATCCAATTCCCCCACATTGAAGCCCTGTTTCTGATCCTCCACCTAGAAGCCTTACTTTCAACCCCTCACCTAGAAACTCTAAATCCAAATCCTGACCTAGAAACCCCTCCAATCCCATACCTAGAAGCCCTGCATGCAATCCCCACAGAGAAGCACTGCCTCCAATGCCCACAAAAAAGATCTGCCTCCAGTAACCCATAAAAACTCTGTCTCCAAATCCTCATTATAGAGGCCCCACCTCCAGTCCCCACAGAGCAGGCCCTCCTCCAATCCCGCCACATACAAGCCAAACATCCACTTCAAGATATTGAAGCTCTGCTTCCAATCCCCCACCTAAAGGCTCACCTCCAATCCCCACAGAAAATCCCTCCTCCAAGCATCCATATAGAAGCCCCACCTCCAGTCCCCACCTAGAAGTCACACCTTCAATTCCCACAGAGAAGAACCTCCTCCAATCCACCACCTAGAAGCCCTGCCTCCAATCCCCCATGTAGAAGCCCAACCTTTAATCCCCACCTAGAAGCTCCTCCTCCAATCCCAAGATAAGCCCCACCTCCAATGACCCAACTAGAGGCCTCACCTCCAGTTCCCACAGAGAAGAACTGCCTCCAATCCCCCACTTAGAAGCCCAGCCTGTAATACCCTACATAGAAGCCCTGTCTCCAATCTCCCACCTAGAAGCCTCACCTCCATTCCCACAACTAGAATCCCCACCTCCAACCTGCCAGTTAGAAACCCCAGCTCTAATCCCCCACCCAGAAGCTCTGCCTCCAATCCCCACAGAGAAGCCCCACCTCCAATCTCCCACCTAGAAGCCCTACCTCCAATTCCAACAGAGAAGAACCGCCTCCAATACCCCAACAGAAGCCCCACCTCCAATCCCCCAATTTGAATCCCTGTCTCCGATCCCCACCTAGAAACCCCACCTCCAATCCCCTACCTAGATGACTCACCTCCAATTCCCACAGAGAAAATGCACCTCCAATCCCACACCTAGAAGCCCCACCTCCAGTCCACACAGAATAGTCCCTTCTCCAATTCCCCACAGAGAAGCTCCACCTCCAATACCCTGCCTCGAAGCCATGCCTACAATCCCCAATATGCAGTCTCCAACTCCAAGCCCCTACCTAGATGCCCCACCTGCAAATCCCAACCTAGATGAACTGCCTCCAATCCCCACAGAGAAGCCCCACCTCCAATCTCCCACATAGAAGGCCCACCTGCAATTTCCACAAAGAAGCCCTGCCTCCAGTCCCTAGAGAGAAGCCACACCTCCAATCCCCCACCTAGAAGCCCTACCTTCAAGCCCCCACCTAGAAGCCCTACCTCCAATATCCCAAAAAAGTTCCATGTCCAATACCCCACATTGAAGCCCTGTCTCCGATCCCCCACCTTGAAGCCTCACCTCAAATCCCTCACTTATAAGACCTGCCTCCAATTCCCCAACTAAAAACACAGCCACCAATTCCCAGAGAAGTCCCACCTCCAATTCCCTTCTAGAATCCTGTCAATCCCACATTGAAGCCCTGTCTCTGATCCCTAACAAAAGCCCCTCCTCATCCCCCATCTTGAAGCCCCACTTCCAGTCCCCCACCTCGAAGCCCAGCCTCCAATCCCCACAGAGAACACCCACCTCCAATCCCACACCTAGAAGCCCTGCCTCCAAATCCCAAGAAGAGAAGAAGAAGAATCAGCATTTATATTGCGCTTTTCATAAACAATATCCCAAAGCACTACAAGCAATGCTAGACTGGTAGTGAAGTGAGTGAATGTGTGGTGGTGGCCATATCGCACATCATCACCCACACACAGCCTGGATAATTGCATGAACCAGTTTATGGGAAGGGGAATGTTGGCTAGGACACCGGGAATGTTGTTTGCTCTTTTCTGAAGAGTGCCCTGGGTTCTTTTGCTTCCACCTGGACACCCACAAGGACAACACCATGATGGGCAGAAGGGACCTCGGTTTAACATGTCATCTGAAGGACGACACACCCCAGCAATACAGCACCCCCCAATACTGCACTTGGATGCCAGCGATTTTTAGGTGTAAGTCCAATCCCGGTGTGGGACGAGAACCCAAGACCTTCTGGTCCAGAGGTGAATGTGCTACCAACTGAGCTGCGCTGACACTAGAACCTAGAAGCCCTGCCTACAATCCCAGCATAGAATCCCCAACTCCAAGCCCCCACCTTAAAGCCACAGTTCCACTCCCCCACATAGAGGCCCCACCTCCAAATACCCCAAATAGAAGACCTGCCTCCAATTCCCACAGAGAACACCTGCCTCCAATCCACCACCTAGAAGCCCTGCCTCCAATCCCACACCTAGAAGCCCCTCCTCCAAATCCCAACGTAGAAGCCCCACCTACAATCCCTGCATAGAAACCCCAAATCCAAGCCCCCACCTTCAATCCCCCACATAGAAGCCCCACCTCCAAATACACCAAATAGAAGACCCGCTTCCAATACCCCACCAAGAAGACCTGTCTCCAATACCCCACAGTGAAGCCCTGTGTCTGATTCAACACCTAAAAGCTGTCTCCAATACTCCACATAGAAGCACCTCCTCCAATACCCCACAGAGAAGCCCCATCTCCAACCCCCCAGCATTGAAGCCTTGTCTCCGATCCCCCAGCTAGAAGCCCCACCTTCAATCTCCTACCTAGAAGCCTTGCATCCAAACCCCTGAAGTCCAACCTACAATCTCCCACATAGAATCCCCAACTCCAAGCACATACCTAGAAGCCCCACCTCCAAACCCCCATGAAGCCCCACCTACAATCCCCCACATAGAATCCCTACCTTCAAGCACCCATCTCAAAGCCCTGCCTCCAATCCCCCACATAGAAGCCCTTCCTCCAATACCTCACATAGAAGCCCCACCACCAAAACTCCACCAAGGAGCCCCACCTCCAATCCTCCACATTGAAGCACTGTCTCTGATCCCCCATCTAGAAGCCCTGCCTCCAAACCCCCACCTTGAAGCCCCACCTACAGTCCCCCACATAAAATCCACAACTCCAATGCCCCACCTAGAAACCCCATCTCCAATCCCACAGAGAAGCCCCATCTCCTGTTTCAACACATCGAAGTCCATTGTCTGATCCCCACGTAGAAGCTCCACTTCAGATTTCCACCTAGAAACCATGCCTACAATCTCCAATATGCAATCTCCAACTCCAAACCCCTATCTAGAAGCTCCACCTGCAAATCCCAACCTAGATGCACTGCCTCCAATCCCTACAGAGAAGCCCCACCTCCAATCTCCCACATAGAAGGACTGCCTGCAATTCCCACAGAGAAGCCCTGCCTCCAATCCCTAGAGAGAAGCCACACCTCCAATCCCCCACCTAGAAGCCCACCTTCTAACCCCACCTAGAAGCCCCATCTCCAATATCCCAACAAAAGCCCAACCTCCAATACCCCACATTGAAGCCCTGTCTCCGATACCCCACCTAGAAGCACCATCTCCAATCCCCCAAATTGAAGCCTTTTCTCTGATTTTCCACCTAGAAGCCCCTTCTTGAATCACTTGCCTAGAAGACCCACCTCCAGTTCCCCAATTAAATGCACAGACACCAATTCCCAGAAAAGCCCCACCTCCAATTCCCCATCTAGAAGCCCCTACTCCAATCCCCCACATTGAAGCCTTGTCTCTGATCCCCCACCTAGAAGCCCCTCCACCAATCCCCCACCTAGAAGCCCAGCCTCTAATCCCCACAGAGAACACCCTCCTCCAATCCCCCACCTAGAAGCCCTGCCTCCAATCTCACACCTAGAAGCCCCGCCTCCAAATTCCAGCCTAGAAGCCCAGCCTTCAATTCCTGCAGACTCCCCAACTCCAAGCCCTCACCTTGAAGCCACAGTTCCAATCCCCCACATAGAGGCCACACCTCCAATTGCCTCAAATAGAAGCCCCACCTCTAATATCCCACCAAGAAGCCCTGCCTCCAATACCCCACAGTGAAGCCCTGTCTCTGATCAAACACTTAAAATCCTGGCCTCAATACCCCACATAGAAGCCCCTCCTCAAATACGCAACAGAGAAGCCCCTCCTCCAATCCCCACATTGAAGCCTTATCTCTGATCCTCCAGCTAGAAGCCCCACCTTCAACCCTCCACAGAGGAGCCCCACATCCAAACCCCTGAAGCCCAACCTACAATCCCCCACATAGAATCCCCAACTCCAAACACATGCCTAGAAGCCCCACCTCCAAACCCCTATGAAGCCCCACCTACAATCCCCCACATAGAATCCCCAACTCCTAGCACCCACCTCAAAGCCCTGCCTCCAATCCCCCACATAGAAGCCTCTCTGCCAATATCCCACATAGAAGTTCTGCCCTCCAATACTCCACCAAGAAGCCCCACCTCAATACTCCATATTGATGCCATGTCACCAATCCCCCACCTAGAAGCCCTGTCTCCAATCTCCAACCTAGAATCCCCACCTCCATTCCCCACACAGAAGCATTGCCTACTATCCCCCATGAAAATACCCCTTCTCCAATCCCCACAAAAAAGCCCCACCTCCTTCCCAGAAGCCTAATTTCCAATCCCCTACCTAGAAGCACCACCTCCAGTACCCACAGAGAAGCCCCTCCTCCAATCCTCTGACATTGAAGCCCTGTCTCTGATCCCCACCTAGAAGCCTAGCCTCCAATCCCACTCCTACAAGCCCCACCTCTAATCCCCAAAGAGAAGGCCAACCTCCAATCCCTCCACATTGAAGCCTTTTCTTCGATCCCCCACCTAGAATCCCCACCTCCAATCCCCACAGAGAAGCACCAACTCCTTTCCCCAGCTAGAAGCCTTACTTTTTCAATCCCCACCTAGAAACAATGCCTCCAATACCCACAGAAAAGCCCACCTCAAATGCCCCACCTAAAAGCCCTGCCATGATTCCCCAGAGAGAAGCCCCTCTTCCAGTCCCCCCACCTGGAAGTCCTGCCTCCAAATGCTGACCAAGAAGCCATACCTCAAATCCCTCAACTAGAAGGACCACCTCCAGTCCAAATCTAGAAGCCCTGCCTCCAATACCTCACCAAGAAGCCTCACCTCCAATATGCACAGAGAAGCCCCACCTGCTATTCCTCACCAAGATGCCTGTCTAAATTCCCCCACCTAGCAGCTCTGACTCTAATACCCACAGAGAAGCCCTGCCTCCTATACCCCAGCAAAAACTCCACCTCCAATCCCCCACATTAAAGCACTGTCTCTGATCCCCCACCTAGAAGCCCTGCCTACAAACACCCACCTCAGAGCCATGCCTACAATCCCCCACATAGAATCCCCAACTCCAGTTCCCCACCTAGAAACCCCACCTCCAATCCCCACAGAGAGGCCCCACCTCCAGATCCAACACATTGAAACCCCATCTCTGATCCCAAACCTTGAAGCTCCACTTCAAATCCCCTACCTAGAAGCCATGCCTACAATTCCTAATATACAATCTCCAAATCCAAGCCCCTACCTAGAAGCCTTGCCTACAAATCCCAGCCTATGCACATTGCCTCCAATCCCCACAGAGAAGTCCCACCTCCAATCTCCCATGAAGAAGGCCTGCCTGCAATTCCCACAGAGAAGCCCCACCTCTAATCCCCAAACTAGAAGCCCCACCTTCTAGGCCCTACCTAGAAGCCCTGCCTGCAATATCCCAACAAAAGCCCCACCCCAATACCCCACATTGAAGACTTGTCCCCGATCCCCCACCTAGAAGCCCCACCTCCAGTCCACCACATAGAAGCCCTGTCTCCAATTCTCCACCTAGAAGCTCTACCTCAAATCCCTCACCTAGAAGACCTGCCTCCAATTCCCCAATTAAAAGTACAGCCTCCAATTCTCAGAGAAGACTCACCTCCAATACCCTGTCTAGAAGCCCCTGCTTAATCCCTCCACATTGAAGCCCTGTCTCCAATCCACCACCTACAAGCCCCTCCTCCAATCCTCCACTTAAAAGCCCAGCCTCCAATCTCCCTTCTAGAAGCCCAGCCTCCAATCTCCATGGAGAAGATCTTCCTCCATTCCCCCTGGAAGCCCCACCTCCAATCCCTCACCAAGAAGCCCCACCTCCAAATCCCAACCTAGAAGCCCTGCCTACAATTCCCACAAAGAATCCCCAACTTCAAGCCCCCACCTCGAAGCCTCAGTTCCAGTCCCCTACATAAAGGCCCCACTTCCAATACCCCACATGGAAGCCCCATCTCCAGTACCCCACCAAAACACCTTGCCTCCAATACCTCACATTGAAGCCCTGCCTCTGATCCACAACCTAAAAGTCCCACCTACAATACCCGACATAGAAGCCCCTCCTCCAGTACCCCACAGAAAAATCTCTCCTCCAGATCCCCCACATTGAAGCCCTGTATCGAATCCCCCACCTAGAAGTCCTGCCTCCAAACCTCCCCTGAAGCCCCACCTACAATACCTCACATAGAATCCCCAACTCCACCCACCTCAAAGCTCCACCTCTAATTCCTCACATAAAAGCCCCTCCTCCAATACCCCACATAGAAGCCCCACCTCCTATACTACACCAAGAAGCCCCATTTTCAATACCAGACATTGATGCCATGTCTCTGATCCCTCATCTAGAAACCTAGCCTCCAATCCCACATCTAGAAGCCCCACCTGTAATCCCTGAGAAGGCCAGCCTCCAATCCCCTTACATTGAACCCTGTCTCTGATCCCCCACCTAGAAGCCCCCCTCCATTCCCCCACATTGAAGCACTGTCTCTTATCCCCACTTGTAAGCCCCTCCTTCAATCCACCACCTCAAAGCCCCACCTACAATCCCCCACATAGAATCCCCAACCCCAAATCCCCACCAAGAAACCCCATCTCTAATCCCAACTGAGAAGCCCTGCCTCCAGTTCCAACACATTGAAGCCCCATCTCTGATCCCCCACCTAGAAGCTCCATTTCAGATCCCTACCTAGTAGCCATAGCTACAATCCCCAATATATAATCTCCAACTCCAAGCCCTACCAAGAAGCCCTGCCTGCAAATCCCGACCTAGACACCCTGCCTCCAATCCCCACAGATAATCCCCTTCTCCAATCTCCCACGTAGAAGGCCAGCCTGAAATCCCTATAGAGAAGCCCCACCTCCAATCCCCACCTAGAAGACCCACCTTCTAGCCCCAACCTAGAAATCTCACCTCCAATATCCCACCAAAAGCCCTGCCTCCAATAACCCACATTGAAGCCCTGTCTCTTATCCTCCAACTAGAAGCCCCACCTCAGATCCCTCACCTAGAAGAATCTACTCCAATTCCCCACCCTGTTACTGATCCCCCACCTAGAAGCACCTTCTTCAATCCCCTACAGAGAAGCCCATCCTCCAGTACCCCACCAGGAAGCCCCACCTCCAATCCCCAGAGAGAAGCCCCACCTCCAATCCCCCACCAAGATGCCCTGCATCCAATACCCCTCATTGAGGCCCTGTCACCGATCCCCATCCTAGAAGCACCATCTCCAATCCTCACCAAGAAGCCCCTCCTAAAATTCCTTCACCTAGAAGCCCCACATCAATCCCCACAGAGAAGCCCCGACTCCAACTCCCCATATAGAATCCATGTCTCCAACACCCCACCAAGAAGCCCCACCTACAATTCCGCACATTAAAGCCGTGTCTTCTATCCCCCACCTAGAAGATCTGCCTACAATCCCCCATATAGAATCCCTGACTCCAAACCCCACCTTGAAGCCCAGCCTCCAATTCCCCACATCAAAGCCCCACCTCCAATACACTGGATAAAACCCCAGCTTCCAATGCCCCACTAAGAAGCTCCATCTCCAATTACCCACATTGAAGCCCCATCACAGATCCCCCAACAAGAAGTCTCAACTCCAGTCCCCTACCTAGAAGTACCACCTGTAATCCCTCACATAGGATCCCCACCTCCAATCCCCCACATAGATGCCTCACCTCTAGTATTCCACTTTGAAACCCCATTTACAATCCCGCAAATTGAAGCCTTGTCCCTGATCCCAAACCTAGAAGCCTAGCCTCCAATGCCCCACCTAGAAGCCTTGCCTCCAATCCCCCACCTGGAAACCCTGCCTTCAATTTCTCTCCCAGAAGCTCCCCCTACAAGCAAACACCTAGAAGCCCTACCTCCAATACCCCACCTAAAAGCCCCACCTGCAATGCCCCACCAAGAAGGCTCACCACCAATCCAAGATCAAGAAGCCCCAACTCCAATCCCAAACATAGAAACCCTGCCTCCAATACCCCAAATAGAAGCCTCACCTCAAATACCCCATCAAGAAACCCCACCTCCAATACCCCACAATGAAGCCCTGTCTAAAATCCCCCACCTTGAAGCCTCACCTCCCATCTCAAACACAAAAACTCCACCTCAACTCCCCCACAGAATTAATGCCTCCAATCCCCCACATAGAAGCCTGCCTGCAATCCTCCACATAGAAGACCTGCCTGCAATCCCCAGAGAGAAGTTCCTCCTCCATTTCCCACAGAGAGGCCCCTTCTCCAATCCCTACAGAGAAGCCCCACCTCCACTCCCCACAGATAAGCCCCTCCTCAAGTCCTCCATATAGAGGATCCACCTCCAAATCCTGACCTAGATGCCTCACCTATAATCCCCCACCTGGGATCCTAGTCTCCAATTCCCACAGAGAAATCCCACCTCCAATTGCACACCTAGAAACCCTGTCACCAATCCCCACAGAGAAGCCCTGCCTTCACTCCCCACAGACAAACCCTCCTCCAATCCCCATATATAGAAGCCCCACCTCTAATCCCCCACCTAGAAACCTTTCCTCCAGTCCCCCACCTAGAAGCCCCACCTCTTATCCCCAACCTAGAAGCCATGACTCCAATCCCCCACCTAGGAGCCCTTCCTACAATCCTCCACATAGAGCCTCCAACTCCAAGTCTTCACCTAGAAGCCCCTCCAATCCTCATATAGAAGCTCAACCTCCAACTCTCCACCCACAAGCCCCACCTCCAATACCCCACCTACAAGCCCCACTTCCAGTCCCTCACCAAGAGGCCTCACCTCCAATCCCCAACTAGAAACCCCACCTCCAATCTCCCACCCAAAAGCCCTGCCACCAATCCCCCACCTAGAAGTCACACTTCCAGTCCCCACAGAAAAGCCCGACCACCAATCCCGCACTTAGACACCAGACCTCTAATCCACAACCTAGAAGCCCTGCCTCCAATCCCCACCAAGAAGCCCCACCTCCAATGCTCCAAGAAATCCCACCTCCAATTCCAACCTAGAAGCCTCACCTACAATACCCCACATAGAAGTCCCACCAATCCTCCAACATAGAAGCCCTGCCTCAGATCCCCTACCTAGAAGCCCCATATCCAATTCCTCACCTAGAAGCCCTACCTACAATATCCCATATAGAAGCCCCACCTGTAATCCTCCAACATAGAAGCCCCACCTCAGATCCCCTGTCTAGAAGCCCAGTATCCAATTTCCACCTAGAAGCCCCACCTCTAAGCCCAACAGAGAAGCCCTTCCTCCAATCCTTCCACATTGAAGCCCTGTCTCTGATCCCCCATTTAGAAACCCCACCTGCAGTCCTCACAGAGAAGTCCCATCACCTATAACCAACCTACAAGCCCTGCGTACAATCCCCCACATAGAATCCCAAGCTCCAGTCCCCCACCAGGTAGTCCCACAACCAGTCTCTGACATACAAGACCCGTATCCAATCCTCCCAACATAGAAGCCCCACCTCAGATGCCCCTACCTAGAAACTTGTATCCAATCCACCACCTAGAAACCCTGCCTCCAATCCCCACACATAGAAGCCACGTCTCCAATCCACACAAAGAAGTGCTGCCTGCAACCCCCACTTAGAAGCACAACCTTAAATCCACCTTAAAACCCTGCCTCCAAATCCCATCTTCAATCCCCCACCTAGAAGCCCTGTCTCCAATCCCCGCAGAAAAACCCCACCTTCTATCCCCAACTTGAAGCCCCATCGCTAATCCACACAGAGAAGTCCAGCTTCCAATCCCTCAACATTGAAGCCATATCTCTAATCCCCAACTAGAAACCTCACTTCCAATCCCCATAGAGAAACTCCTCCTCCTATAATCCACCTACAAGCACTGCCTACAATCCCCCACATAGAATCCCCAGCTCCAATCCCTCATGTAAAAGCCCCACAACCAATTCCTGACATAGAAGACCCACATCCAATACCCCACATAGAAGCCCTCCTCCAATACCCCACCATAAAGACCCACCTCCAACACCCCACGTTGAAGCTCTGTCTCCAATTACCAACCTAGAAGCCGAACATCCAAATTCTGACCCAGAATCCCCACTTCCAGTCCCCTTTTGAGAAGCCCCACCTCCAATCCCCACCTAGAAACCCCATCTCCAATCCCCAAAGAGAAGTCCCTCCTCCAAACCCCCAACAATGAAGCCCTGTCTCTGATCCCCCTCCTAAAAGCCCCACCTACAAACCCCCACTTAGAAGCTCCACCTCCAATTCTTAACCCAAAGCCCTACCTCCAATCCTCACCTAGAAGCCCCACCTCTAAGCCCAACAGAGAAGCCCCTCCTCCAATCCCTTCACATTGAAACCCTATCTCTGATTCCCCAGCTAGAAACCCTGTCTCCAATCCCACAGAGAAGACCCTCCTCCTATAACTCACTTACAAGCCCCACCTACAATCCCCCACATAAAATCCCAAGCTCCAGTCCCCCACCTGGAAGCCCCACAACCAGTCTCTGACATAGAAGACCTACATCCTATATCCCACCATAAAGCCTCATCTCCAATACCCCATACTCTAGCCCTGCCTCCGATTACCCACCTAGAAGCCCAACATCCAAATCCTGACCTTGAAGCCCTGTCTCCTGTCCCCTTCCGAGAAGCCCCTCTTCCAGTCCCCACCTAAAAGGCTCTGTCTCCAATCCCCAAAGAGAAGCCCCTCCTCCAATCCCCTAACAATAAAGCCCTGTCTCCGATCCCCCACCTAGAAGCCCTGCCTGCAATTCCCCCAAAGAGAAGCCCTGCCTTGGATCCCCCTACCTAGAAGCCCCACCTCCAGTCACCCCAATAGAAGCTCTGCCTCCAATCCTCACATAGAAGCACCATCTTCAATCCCATACTTAGAAGCCCCACCTCCATTCCCTTACATAGAAGCCCCACATCCAATCCACCATGAAGAAGTCCCACCTCTGATTCCTTACCTAGAAGCCCTCCCTCCAATACCCCACCTTGAATCCCCACCTCCAATCTCACCAACATTGAAGCCCCATCTCCAATCCCCCACCTAGAAGCCTCCTCAAATCCCCCACCTAAGACCCCCACCTCCACTCCCTCACCTAGAAGCCCTGCCTCCAATCCCCAAAGAGAAGCCCAGCTTTCATTACCCCACCTAGAAACCCCACCTAAAATCTCTCTAACAAGAAGCCCTGCCTCCATTACCCCACCTAAAAGCCCCACCTCCAATCCCCAACTAGAAGACCTGCTTCCACAATCCCACTAGAAGCCATGTTTCCAATTTTACGCCACATAGAACTCCTGCCTCCAATCCTCAACCTATAAACCCTGCCTTAAATCCCCAACATAGAAGACCCAACTCCAATGCCCCTCCAAGAAGCCCAACCTCCAATCCCCCACATAGAAGCCACTCCACTGATCCCTTACCTAAATGCCCCACCTCTAACACCCCACAAAGATGCTATACCTCTTATCATCCACATAGAAGACCCACCTCTGATCCCCCTACCTAGAAGCCCCACCTCCAATCCTCCAACTAGAAGACCTGCCTCCAAAACCAAACCTAGAAGCCCCACCTCCAGTCCCCCACAGAAGATCCATCTCCAATCCCCCACCTAGAAGCTCCACCTCTAATCACCCCACATTTAAGCCCCTCCTTTAATCCCCTACATAGATGCCCTGCCTACAATACCACACCAAGAAGCCCCACCTCCAGCTCAGCCTGGTGGCGTTTAGGGCTGAGATGCTGGATGCCTTACCTCATGCTGCACCGGCGACCCAGGTTCAGGAACGACCTTGGGTCGCTTGGATGCCAGCATGGGGGGAGGATGGGAGCAGGATTCTGCAAAGGATCTCCTCTCCTGGGTAGGGGATCACTTGCTCGTAGTCCCACCATCACCAGATGGAGGCCCAGTGATAGGCACAGGCAGCAACAGTGCAAAAGGTAGGAAGGGGGTGTATCAAGATGCATACATATGCATGCCTCCACACATATGCATCACATTGGGGATGCATGGGAGTCGGACCAAAAGGAAAAATGCCAAAAGTATGCATGAAAAAAAGAAGAATGGCATCCAATCCCTCACATAGAAGCCCACCTCTGATCCCCCTACCTAGATGCCCTACCTCCAATCCCTGACCTGAAATCCCCACCTCCAGTCCCCCACTTAGAAGCCCCTCCTCCAATACCCCACCTAGAAATCCTGCCTTCACTACCCTACCTAGAAGTCCCAGCTCTAATCTGCCACCTAGAAACCCCCCTCCAATCCCCCACCTGGAAGCCCCACATCAATCCCCCAATAGAAGGCCCACTTCCAATCCCCTACCTAGAAGCCTTACCTCCAACTCCAATCCCCCTACCTTGAAGCCCCACCTCCAATACCCCACTGAGAAACCCTGCCTCCAATACCCCATCTAGAAGCCCCACCTCCAATACCCCACATAGAAACCCGCCTCCACATCTAATCCCCTACATACAAGCTCCACATCCAATCCTTGATATGGAAGCCCCTGCCTCCAATTTCTCCCACATAGAAGCCCCTCCTCCAATCCCCTACATAGATGCCTCATCTCCAATACCCCACCAAGAAGCCCCACCTCCAGTCAGGTCTGGTGGATGCCTTACCTCATGCTGTGCCAGCGACCTGGGTTTGGGAATGACCTCAGGTCACTGGGGTGCCAGGATGGGGGAAGGGTGGAAGCAGGATTGAGTGAAGCCTCTCCTCCCCCAGAAGGGGGGTCACCCACCCATAGTCCTGCCATCACCAGATGGAGCTTCCGGTGTTACGCACATATGGCAGTGTGGGAAAGGTAGGGTGGGGAGTCCCACGAGGTGTGTGTATGCGTGCCTCCACAAGTGTGCGTCATGTTGGGGATGCATGGGAGTGGGACTAAATGGGAAAAAAAAGCCAAAAGTATGTACAGAAAAAAAAGATGCCCCACCTCCAGTCCCCTTACCTAGATGCCCCACCTCCAATCCCCCACTTAGAAGCCCTTCTTCCAATACCCCACCTAGAATCCCTGCCTTCAATACCCCACCTAGAAGTCTCAGCTCTAATCCCCCACCTAGAAAACACTTCTCCAATCAACCACATAGAGGCCTTGCATCAATCCCGCCAATTGAAGGCCCACCTCCAATCCCCTACCTAGAAAACCCTCCTTCAATCCCCAACCTGGAAGCTCAGCATCAATCCCTCAATAGAAGGCCCACCTCCAACCCCCTACCTACAAGCCTCACCTCCAATACCTCAAGCAGAAGACCCTCCTCCAATTCCTCAAATAGAAACCCACCTCCAATACACCACCAAGAAGCTTCACCTCCAATCCCCAAATAGAAGCCCTGCAACCAATCCCCCTCACATAGAAGCCCTGCCTTGGATCCCCCTATCTAGAAACCCTGCCTCCAATCACCCCCACATAGAAGCCCCACCTCCAATCTCCCAACATAGAAACACCACCTTCAATCCCACACCTGGATGCCCCTCCTCCAGTCCTCCCAACATAGAAGCCCCACCTCCAAGCCCATACCTAAAAACCCCACGTCTAATCCATCACATAGGATCCCCGCCTCCAATCCCCCACCTAGAAGACCCACTGCTAATCCCCCACCTAGAAGCCATGCCTCCAATCTCCAACATAGAAGCCCCCCCTACAATCCCCTACATAGATGCCCCACCTCCAATCCTTAACCTGGAAGCCCCATCTCCAGACCCCCCACCTAGAATACCTTGCTCCAATTCCTAACCTAGAAACTCTGCCTTTATTACCCCACCTAGAAGTCCTGCCTCCAATCCCCCACCTAGAAAACTTCCAATCCCCCACCTGGAAGCCCCACATCAATCCCTCCACATAGAAGCCACACTTTTAATTCCCTACCTAGAAGCCTCATCTTCAATACTCGACACAGAAGCCCCACCTACAACCCCCCACATAGATGCCCACCTTGGATCCCCCTATCTAGAAGCCCTACCTCCAATCACCCCCACATAGAAGCACAACCTGCAATCCCACAACTGGAAGCCCGACCTCCAGTCCCCCTGACATAGAAGCACCACCTCAAATCCCATACTTAGAAGCCCCACCTCTAATCCCTTACATAGAATTCCCCACATCCAACCCCCCACATAGAAGCCCCAACTCTGATTCCTCACCTAGAAGCCCTGCCTCCAATACCCCACCTAGAATCCCCACCTCCATTCTCACCAACATAGATGACCCATCTCCAATCCACCACCTAGAAGTCATCCTCCAATCCCCCACCTAAGACCCCCCTCCAACCCCCATTTAGAAGTCCTGCCTGCAATCCCCACCTAGAAACCCCTCCTCCAATCCATCACCTAGTATCCCCACCTCCAACCCCCAACATAGAAGCCCCAACTCCAATCCCAAATCTAGAAGCCCTACCTCCATTATACCACCTTAAAGCACTTCCTCCAATTCTCCAGATGGAAACCTTGCCTCCAGTCTACCACATAGAAGCCCTGCCTCCAATCCCTTACATAGCAGCCCCACCTGAAATACCCACAAAGAAGCTCCTCCTCCGATACCCCACCTAGAAGCCCCACCTTCAGTCCCTCTAAATAGAAGCCTTGCCTCCAATCCCCCACTTTGGAGCAATGCCTCCTTTCCCCCCCCACTAGAAACCCCACCTCCAATCCACTAAATAGAAGCCCCACCTCCAATACCCCACCTAGAAGCCCAACCTCTAATCCCCCAACAAGAAGACCTGTCTCAAAAAACCCACCTAGAAGCCCACCTACAATCCCCCCCAAATAGAAGACCCATCTCCAACCCTCCACCTGGAAGGCTCGCCTCCTGTCCCCCCACATAGAAGTCCATCCTCTGATCTCCTACCTAGATAAACCCACCTCCAATACCCCATCAAGAAGCCACACCTCCAATCTCTGCTCATGTCTGTCATGCCTCTGGAGAGAGGTGGTGCCAAAACCTTTATGCAATTAAATGCTGTGTGTATGAAACATACTTTTGCTGTTTGTACTGCTTTTTAAACCTTTAGACCTCATACAGTGCTGTTTCTAGCAGGATCTGGGATTCCCGAGTCTTAAACTGCTGGGCACTTCATTTTACAGGCAGCTTTACTGTACAGCTTGTGCAATATGGGTCAATGTGGTGATTGCTACAGTGTATTAGTCACCAAGCACCATTTCTAACTGCAGACCCACTTCCGGATCAGTGGGGTGAGTGGGCGAGGGGGCCACGTGCAGAGACGCGTGCAGAGACATGCACATCTGCGCATGTTCTGCATGTTCAGTGGGAGCAGTGGGGGCATTAATAGTTTATGACCTCTGATGCACATCTATTGTAGGATTTGCGATGTAGTGGTGACTGAACCTGTGTCTATACATCTGTCTACAGTGAGTTAGTGACCACATAATTAAGTTATCTGCTTTGAGTCATTTTAATTTTAAGTTGATAAACGTTTGCGACATGTAGCAGCTGTTTGTTGTATCCCATACGGGCCTAAAAAGGTGCTTATTCTGTCATTTGTAAGTATGGCTTTAACTATTATGATGCTTGATGGTGACGTGGGCTATAGGTGTATTAGAAAATGGCAAGAATGGATTCTCACTGCTGATTGGCTAATACCACCTCCAAGCTGGGCATTTATTTTTCAATAAATGTCCAGCAAAAAAATAAAACCAGCCTAACTGCCACCTTACCACATATCCTTGTGCAGGGGTGCTCACCCTGCTTTGTCATTGTCTCAAACCAGAAAAATTCAAATCCTCATATATAGGATCAACCTTGACACCTCCTCCTTCCTATCAGCTCGCTCCTCATCTAAAAACTCTTCCGGAAGAGCCAAATCTTTTCCTGCTGCACTCTCCCAACCGCACTCTCACAGCACTGTGCTTAACCAGAAGTAAAAGGAAGCTGTTGCTCCGAACAGCTTGTCAGTCGAAACAGCATTTTTAAAAATGTAGCATTCTACTGCCTCAGACACCAGAACTCCCTCAAACTGCAATGCTCCCACACTTATTCGACTACCAAGCTAAAACAAAATGCATCATTTACCTCAGAGCTGTTCCTCACAGCATATACTTGTTACCCACAGGTCCCGTGCTTAACAGACGCAACGTCCAACTGCAGCCCAATTTTTAAAAAAAATCTTAAACAAACATGAGACGATGGCCACTAACTGCTACTGGATATTTACCAGTTCTTCAGGAGGATGTATGTGTGTTGGGAAGGGGGGATAGCTGTGAGGTGGAGCAACACAACTTGGAACAACCTTAAAAAACATGGACTATTTTTTCAAAACTTTTGTTTCTGCTGTTATTCATTTCTTTATAATCATTTCCTCTCTTCTTTTACCACTTCATTAAAACTTACTACAAAAGACATTTTCTAAGTACAATAATACCCTCCAGGGTGGGCATTATTGGGAAATACTGGACCTTCCAGAGGCTAAGAGACCCTCCACCTGTGGTGTCGGGGCCTCATCATGCCCCTGGATGGTCCGGTATTTCCCAATAATGCCCACCCTGTCAGGTTTTATTGCTTACATAGCTGCTACATGAATACATTGGCATGTGTTCCCCAAAACCTTGATGGTTTTAGATATTCTAAATGTACTGAGAACTTCTTTTTACTACAGGAGATTTCTTTATTTGATTCAAGACTTCTTACCATAGAGACTAGTGAAATACAAACGGCTGTGAGGTTTTCTTCACATGAGTCCTCAGATAGTTTAAATCCATCAAATACATGTTTTGATAGGGGCAATTCTCCCATGGTTAATAATATTGTGGCACCTCAGGATCTCAGTAAGGGTCACCTAATTTGTTCTATAACTACTAATATAAACTTAGTCCATAGAGAACACCCTAGGGACCCAGAATGCAATACTGATTATCAGCGGTATGATGTTCAGAGTAAGAGAGTATATAAAAAAGGTTGTAAAGCTGTTGCTTTTTCATTGGACACCCAAAATAAATTTAGCATGCTTGAGAATCTTCTTGATTCAAATAATCTTGAAAATGCTCCTACTTTGAATTAGGTGGAGCCCTCTGTTACCCCTTCTAGAATTGTCTCTGACTCAATTTATACTCTTGTTTCTTCTGTGGATCGCTCCCCATATACTTCTATTGATACTAATCAAAGACAAATATTTGTATTAGGGGATTCCATTACAAAACATTTGGACAGAGACATTTGTGATCAGGATAAAGTAAACCGAATGTGCTCCAGTTTCCCTGGGGCTCGCATTGCTGACATCATTGCCATGTTACCCAACATCTTAAAAAACAGAGGTACAGACCCATTAGTTATTTTGCTTGTGGGCACCAACAACATAGCCCGTGACAATTTTATTGATATTAATAAAGATACTGTTGCTATGGCTAACATATTAGTGGAGAAGAACGTGATATTAGTTTTTCGGAAATCTTGCCTATTCCTAGGGCATCTTATATGACTAATTTGAAAATTAAAGGTTATAACAATTGGCTCAGGAGGTGGTGTCTTTCACAAAATCACAAATGTATTACACACTGGGAAGAATTCTCAATCAGGGCAGAATTTCATCTATGGGGATGGGCTTCATTTAAGCAGGTGTGGTTCTTCCGCACTTACACAACATATTTTGGGATAGTTAAGCTTAAATTTAAACTAATCTATCTGGGGGAATGAAGTAAGCTCCTTCTTCTCTGAACAAGGGCAGAACTGTGTCCCTAAACACACACATCCCAGAGCTTGAATTTCTTATATCTTAATGCAAGAAGCCATACAAATAAACTGGACGAGTTAAAAGTAAGATTAGTAGCTGATAACATCGACATACTAGCTCTTACTGAAACTTGGGGAGATCATAGATCAATTTGGAATAACACAGTACCTGGCTATACTCCGTATATATTAAACAGAGTCCACAAGAAAGGTGGAGGAGTTGTTCTCTTTATTAGGAACTCCCTTCAGTCCTGTAACAGTTCTTCCAATATTAAGAAAATGGAATGTACTACTGAATCAATTTGGATTAAACTGGCACTTGATAAAATAATTCAATAATAATAGGTGTTTGTTATGTACTGGAAGAATACATTGCGGACAAAATATCACCGCACAGTACAGAGCAGGCTAATCATCACCGACTACAATGTCGGCATGGAACAATATTGCTGACCCAAACCCCATGGGCAGTGCACAGGATGAATAGGCAAGGTGCCAATTGAGACCCCATCCCACCGAATGATGGTCCCAGGCACTGTAACTGCAGCCAGCTGAAATGTGATAGTCGGTCCCCTGAATCCGTTGCAATGCGGTAGACTACATCCCTGGTGTCTAGTGGACCCCCCATCCCTACACCACCCCAGCAGGTAGATACTCACCCCCGTACCCCCCAACATGCCCCGACAATGGGCAGGTGGCCAGCACAGCCCTCCACACACTGCCATGGCTGGCCACTCCACTGAATGAACTGAACGAGCATGTATACATATGCTCACTCATTCAGTTTGTTCAGTGGAGTGGCCAGCTGTGGTGGTGTGTGGAGGGCTGTGCTGGCTGCCTGCCCATTGTTGGGGTATGTTGGGGGTGCAGTGGATGGGCATATACCTGCTGGGGTGGTGTAGGTGTGGGGAGTCCACTAGACACCAAGGATGTAGTCTACCACATCATGGTGGGTGGGTGGGGACTGGCCATCACATTGCAGCTGGCTGCAGTTACAGTGCCTGGGGCCATCATTTGGTGGGATGGGGTCTCGATCGGCACCTTGCCTATTCATACTGTGCACTGCCCATGGGGCTTGGGTCAGTGATATCTTTCCATGCTGACATTGTAGTTAAAGATGATTAGCTTGCCTTGTACTGTTCAGTGATATTTTGTCTGCCATGTATTTGGCCGGTACCATTTGTTATCGACCTCCCCAATCTACCTCTGATATACTTGAGGCTAATATGTGCGAGATTGAGGAAGCCTGCACTATGGGTGATATTATACACATGGGTGATCTCAATGTTGGAGATATATCTTGGGAGAGCCTTACTTGTGCATCAGGTCAAAGCAAGAAATTTCTCAATCTCTGTCAACAATGTAATTTAATCCAAAGTATAAATCAGCCTACCTGAGGTGACAATATTCTGGATATTCTTTTGCATGATGCCAATTTGATTTTGGATAATATAGAAGTATTGGCCCCCCTAGATAACAATGATTACAACACTATTCATTTTGTATTAAAAACTATAGTTCATCATACTATTTCAGAAACAACTGTTTATTTTTATGACAAAGCAGATATTGTTTCAATTAACTCAGTACTTGAATAATTTGATTGGGAGTGCATTTTGAACTCACAGTCCATTCAAGAAGGATGGGACATATTTCATCAAATCTTAATAGGTCTGAGAGAGACAGATATATCCCTCATAAAGTAAAAACAATTCTAATAACAAATCCTCCCCAAAATGGATGAATAAAATATTAAAGAAAAACATCAAAAACAAGAATAAAAATACTCTTTATTTAAAAGATAAGTCTATTTTATTTATTTAGTTTTTGTTGACCAGGTAAGTGCACTAGACAAATCCTGCCTATTTTCAGGCACGACCCGGGGGAGGGGGATACAGATGAATACCAATTGACCTTGAATCAGATTAAGCTGTTGGTGGTATTTTTAGTGAATGAGAGAAATTTGGCCAGGACACCGGGGAAATTCCCCTACTCTTTTCGATAAGTGCCATGGGATCTTTAATATCCACCTGAACTACCACCAATCCAGACAGATGGGACCTTGGTTTAACGTCTCATCCAAAAGGTGGCACCTCAGAAGTGCAGCTCCCCTCTCATGCTACACTACAGTGTCAGTACTGGGTTATTAACCCAAGTGCCAGATGTGGGAACTGAACCCACAGCCCTCTGATCTCCCGGACTCAGAGGCGAGTGTGCTACCTACTGAGCCACTGACACTGCCAAAAGCTTGTAAGGCCCCAGTGCAAAGTGGAACTCACATTTACATTGTCAGAAGAGAAGTAAAAGGGCTATACGAAAAGCCAAAATCAAGTGGGAATATAATTTAGCAACTACTGCTAATTAACATATTAGCAAATCTTTCTTTTCTTATGTTAATTCATTGAAAAAAACAACTTGTCAAGTTGGCCCATTGCATTATAATGATAAGTTAATAAATACACCTCTTGACATGGCTAACACCTTTAACAAAAAAATGTTGTGAACATTTTTAATCTTTTCATAATATTACTCCTGTATCATGTTCTGATCAACCCATTATTATCCCTAAGGAGAAAATTATTTCCAAACAAATTCTGCAGAAAAGTAAAACTAGCACATCCCCCAATTTCCTAGCTGGTCATTACTTATATTTACTAAGACTCACCCTTATTGATCCACTTTACATATTGTTTAATAAATGTTTAGCCCTTAATTTTGTCCCTTTGTGATTCCAATTCACAAAAAAGGGCCCAAAAATAACTGGGAGAACTATAGGCCAATTAGTTTGACATCACCTTTCTGTAAAATACTGGAAAGTACAGTATAATAAAGCATATAATTTCTCCTATCTCTGACATTACTGATGCATCTCAACATGGTTTCAAGATGGGTTGTAGTTGCCTGACAAATCTGATGTGTTTCTATGAAAATGTCAGCTGCTCTTTGGACATGAAAATATCATATGATATTATTTTCATCGATTTTAGTAAGGCATTTAATACCATGCCACACTGGGCTCTTATTGAAAAATTATACACTCTAAAGATCAACAAATTTATTATTAATTGGATTTTGAACTGGTTATCTAATAGGATTCAATGGGTAATTATTAATGGCCATTTATCTGATGTCAGTGCTGTCACCAGTGGTGTTCTGCAGGGCTTTGTGCTGGGGCCCTATTTGTTTCAACTTTTTATAAGTGATTTAACTACAAACTGCCTCTCCTTATCAATGAAATATGCAGATGATGTAAAAATAGGTAGACCTTGTCTTATCAAGGACCAAATAGATACTATCCAGACTGGCTTAAATAAAGTATCAAACTGGGTTATTAAATGGCATATGATATTGAATCCCAACAAGTGCAAGGTTATGCACTTGGGAGCATTAAACAAAAACGTATCTTATCAATTAGCTGGAAAAATACTTGCCTCTACCATCTAATGAAAGGGATCTCGGAGTAAATATTTCTATGGATTTTTGTCCTTCTAAACCAATTAATGAGACCATTTCAAAAACTAATAAAGTAATTTGGTCCATTAGGTGAAATATAAAATCTAAGGACAAGAGAGTTTTAATGCACTTATATCGAGCATATGTCCGGCCACATCTGGAATATGCTTCTCAATTGTGGAACCCCTTTAAAAAAACTGACATCATGTTACTTGAAAAAGTCCAGAGAAAATTCACTAAACATATTAATGGTTCATATAATGATCCTTATGAATCCAGACTTTTTTTTAGTTGTTTAACTGGAGTAGCACACTAAGCTGAAAACTTTTTCAGAGGAGTGACCTTGGAGCATAAGGAAGTTAAGTGACTTGCTCAGGGTCACAAAGTATGCAAGTGGAAGCTGTGGAATTCAAACCCAGGTCTGGTTTGCTGGATGTCACCAGATTTGCAGCTCAGATCCTTAAACCACTGCGCTATACTGCCTCCCAATAACTTTAATCTTAAACCCCTGAATCTTATGTCACTAGCAACAAGACAGTTATGAGGTGATCTTCTGTTTATGTATGATGTTATTCATGATCCTTTTCTAATTACTGAATTGGGACTTGTTTTTAAGCAGAATTACTACAATACAAGAGAGCATCCTCTCCAACTTTATGGTAAAACCTTTAACACAAAAGCAAGAAAATACTTATTTTCTCTATGCATTATAAATCCCTGGAATTCATTACCTAAGGTTATTGTTATTAGCAGTTCCAAAAATATGTTTAAAAATCACCTGGACAAATACATTTTATCTGGTAATTTTATCAGTTATTATTATTAGTACCTTCAAGAGCAACATGGGGTCATAAGCCCCTGGCTCTTTCAAAACCTTAACATGAACCTTAGTATGAATCTCCAACCTAGAAACCCCACCTCCAATACCCTACTTAGAAGCACCACCTCTAATCCTCCACATAGAAGCCCCAACTCCAATCCCCCACACAGAAGCTGCATCTTTGATTTCCCCACCTAGAAGCCCACCTCCAATACCATACCTAGAATCCCCAAAATAAAAGCCTTGCCTCCAATCCCCACATAGAAGACCTGCCTCCATGCTCCCCACCTAAAAGTCCCAGCTCCAATATCCCACTTAGAAGCCCCACCTCGAATCCTCCACATAGAAGCCCCAACTCTAATCTCCCACAAAGAAGCCCCACCTCCAATCCCCCTACCTTGAAGCCCCACCTCCAATATTCCACATAGGAACCTACTTCCACCTCTAATCCCCTACATACAAGCCCCACCTCCAATCCTTGATATGGCAGCCCCACCTCCAATATCCTCACATAGAAGCCTCACCTCCAATACCCCACCTGGAAGCCCCACCTTAAAGCCTCATTTAGAAGCCCATCTTCCATTGCATCCTTTAGAAACCTCACTTCCAATACCCCAAATAGAAGCCCCACCTCCAATACCCCACATAGAAACCATGATTCTAATCCCCCACAGAGAAGTCCCATCTCTGATCCCAACAACTCTAAGCCCTGCCTCCAATCCCCCACATAGAACCCCCACCTCTGATTTCCAACCTAAAAGCCCTGCTTCTGATCACCCCTCCTAGGAGCCCCACCTCCAAACCCTGACATAGAAGTCCTGCCTCTAATACCCCACCTAGAAGCCCTTCTTCCAGATGGGTTGCTCTCTAGTGTACAGTGCCAATAAACTGCAGATGGTAAAGTGGGGTGATTAAAAAAAAGAAACATATTTGCCATCTTATTTAGATGAAGGAAAACAAAATACCACCTGTCCTTCTCCACAAAAAAAGTCCTACCTCCAATCCTTAAGGGAAGAAATAAAGAACAAGTGCTTTGGCTGGGATTCTCTCCAGTCTGCCCAGAATATGATTCAAATAATAAATCAGCAATAATCAAATATTACACAGTGGTTATACTCATGTTTTTAAAGCTACCATCCACTTCCACTTATCTCTTCCTAAATTGTATATAGTTAGCCTCTAACTACATTGTTTTAAAAACTAGATCAGCCTTTCAGCAAGGGTCTCAGGTAGTACACTGCATATGTCTTTGCCTTACAAGAAAAAAGTCAGAAGTTTGATTCCCAGAGAGGAACTATATCTGCCATCTTAATTAGATAAGGAGGGGGGGGAGTTTCACTTTGAACAGGGACTTAATATTTAAAAAAGTTGTCCTTCCACGAGAATGGCTCAGGGGCAACATGAGGAAGTATTTTTTCATGGACAGGGTGGTGGACACTTGGAATGGCCTTCCTGTGGTGGTTGTGGGGCCAAAAAGATTGGGGAATTCAAGAATGCATGGGACAAACATAAGGCAATTCTGGTGGGGGTTAGCAAGAATTGAGCAACTGATTGATTTGAAGCTGTTGTAAATCAAGATACAAATGGTACTGCAGAAGTAGAAAACAATTCTTGTATAGCAAATATGGGGGAGGAGATGGGGAAAGCAGTATACAAGGTAGCAATTGCTATACAGAGATAAGAGTACAAACTGATTGTATAACTAAAGAAGAGATGATTGGCAAAAGGTCTGAAGAAGAAATTGAAGAACACACAGAAGGCCTTATCTTGAATTCCAGAAACATTGTAGATATTAGACAGAAGATCGTGATTCAGTCACACAGGAAAATAGGGGAAACCAAATAGAAAGAATGGGACCAGAGCTACATGAATATAGTAGTCAGACTAGTGCAGCTGAGGATATGGAATTAGGAAAGATGGGCATAATATTGCAGGGCAATAAAGAAATTGGTGTAGAGACCAATAGAGATACTAATGCTTATGTGTTGGGGGACTCAATTCTAAAGTACACAGACAGGTATACATTGAGAGGGAATAAGGAACATATTACTACTAGTTATTTCTCGGGAGCTGAAGTTAGGGACATTCAAGGGATGTTGCCTAAAATAATAAAGAACAGGGTAAGGAGCGATGTGTTAGTTTTACATTTGGGAGTCAATAATATAAAACATCAATAAATAGATGAAATTAAACAGGAATATAGAAACGTAAGTGATGAAGACAGAAGTTTAGGATGTAAGATATATTTTGTTGAAATTCTTCCAGTACCAAGAGAAAGTAAGGGTAACTAAAAGAAAATAAAAGAATTGAATATCTGGTTAAGGAATTGGACACTGCAGGAGGGGTTGATGTGTTTAACCCATTGGGAGCAATTTGTGAATGACCCAGAATATTTTGGTAAAGACTGGATGCATTTGAGTAAAAAGGGGAGTAGAAAGTTGGGGATGGAAATTAAGAGACTATTGGATACCCATTTAAATGAATTAATCAGGGGAGAGGGGATAAAAAGGATATTAATATTAGAACAAAAGTGAATAATGAAGAAAAGGTGTCTCACGATCAAAAAACAAACAAAAGGAAATTGTATAAAGGCTTGAAAGTTTGGTCCTTAAATGCAAGGATCCTGAATATGTCAAAGAAATCAGAGATAGAGATAAGATTAAATTCTGAGGATATATATGTTTGTTTTATTACTGAGCCATGGTGGGAGGACGCTCTATGGAACAGAGAGATTGAAGGATATGATTAGTTTTAGAAAGAAAGGGAAAGTAGGAAAGGGGGAGGAATAGCAATTTATATTAAACAGGGAATTAAGGGTTCATTATACAATAAATTTAACAAACAAGAAGAGATTGAATCTACAGTATTTGGGTATCATTGCAAGATTCACAAACTCAAAAAAAACTCCTACTAGGACTGTACTGCCACCCACCGAATACCAATAAAGCCCAAGATGAGTATACTGATGCAGGAATTAGACAAATGGCATTGCAGGGAGATGTGATCATTACACGAGATTTTAATCTACCTGATATTGATTGGGTAAAAAAAAACTGCACATAACTTAACTCATAACAGATATTTGGAGATATTGGAAAAGGTGGGGATGACTCAGTTAGTCGTTAAGCCTACTAGAGGGGATAATATTTTATATTGGATCATTACTAATCAAAAGGATATAACATCTAAGATCAGTATTATAGATAATTGATGTAATAGTGACCATAGTATTGTACAATTTTATATTAAAAGAAAATTAGTGCTCAATAAAGGGTCTACTGTTATTAGAAATTATAACAAGGCTGATTTTTTATAAAATTAAGATGCATTTGGCAGATTGGAATGGGAGGGTTTATTCAAGGATAAAACAGTAGGAGAAATATGGGATATGAGTATGCATAAATTGCTTGAGTTAGAAAAAAAATACATCCCCAAGAGAAAGGGAAAAAACCCATGTGGTGCACGAATAAAATCATGAGGCTGTGTGAAGAGAAAAGAAAAGCATACAATAGAATGAAAAAGCAAGGTTACATAGAGACAAGCATGGAATATGAAAGAATACTGAAGACACTGAAATCAAAAATAAAGCTAGAAAGAAAGAGATTGGAAACAAACTTAGTTTTTAGAAAAGATAATAGAAAAGGATGTTATTCCTATATCAGTACTAATAGGGAGTCATTTAATCAGATAGGACCATTATACCTAAATGAGGATGAAGTGACAAACTGTAGAAATGGCATATCAGTTAAATCAGTATTTTTGTTCAGTGTACAATAAGAAGACACTAGATGTGGCTAATATCAAACAACAAAAAGTAAGAAACTTGATTTAGAGAGTAGTGCAGGGCATGTAGAAGAGTTGTTGAACAAACTGAAACCTCATAAATCAGCAGGGCCCGATCTGTTGCACCCCAGATTGCTAAGGGAAGTAAGGGCATTTTTTGCAGCACCTTTGTCATATCTATGCAGTCAGTCTTTTTCCTCAGGTGAGGTGCCTGAGGATTGGAGATGCATGATTGTGATTCCATTATATAAAAAGAAAGGGTTAAAAACATCAATGACTAACTACAGGCCAGTTAGTTTGACTGCGGTCCTTTGTAAGATGGTAGAAGGCTTCCTGAAGGATAGTTTAGAGGAAACTCTTAAGGAGTTGGAAGTTAATAATATAAGTCAGCATGGATTTAAGAAAAATAGGTCATGTTTGACCAACCAGATCATTTTTTATGAACAAATTAATAAAAACATACATGATAATAAGCCAGTGGATGTTGTTTTTTTAGACTTTCAGAAAGCATTCGATAAGGTACCTCATAATCAACTTATTACAAAAATGGAAAAAACAGGGGTGAACACTAGACTGGTGAAATGGTTGCAGAGCTGGTTGGGGAAAGAAACCAGAGGGTAAGAATCAGGGGTGTATATTCAGGTCTGGCAAGTGTGACAAGTGGGGTGCTGCAGGGGTCGGTACTGGGTCCGTCACTTTTCTCATTAAATGTAGGGGGCTTACACTATGGTATAGGGAACATCTTGATAAAATTTGCAGATGACGTAAAGTTTGGAGGGCAAGTGAGTACAGATGAGGATATTCAAGGACTAGAAAAGGACCTTAAAATATTGGAAGCTTGGGCAATAAAGAACAAAATGCCTTTCAGTACTGAGAAATATCAAGTGATGCATATGAGGAAAAAGAATCCAAGACATGCATATTGTTTAAATGGTAGAAAAATGGAAGCTTTGGATAAGGAGAAGGATTGTGGGATTATAATAGATGATGGCATGACATTCGGGCACAGAGGATGGAGGTAATTAGAAGAACAAATTTTATGATCAAAAATATCAGAAAGAACTTTATAAATAGATCCAAAGAATGCATGGTCTCTTTGTACAGGGCATTCATCAGGCCTCATATTGACTATGGATCACCACTGTGGAGCCCTTATACAAAAGGGGAAATACATAAGTTAGAAAAGATTCTAAGGACATATACCATGATGATAACATCCATGAAAAACTATGGTTATGAAGA
The DNA here is from genome assembly GCA_016271365.2 of Neoceratodus forsteri. Classification (NCBI taxonomy): domain Eukaryota; kingdom Metazoa; phylum Chordata; order Ceratodontiformes; family Ceratodontidae; genus Neoceratodus; species Neoceratodus forsteri. Next base: position 216,528,310 of record CM028134.1, read on the forward strand.
TAGGATGAGGAAGTTGAATTTGTTCAGTTTGGAGGCTAAAAGGAAGAGAGGAGATCTTTTACAGTTACTTAAAATAATGAAGGATTTGAAATTATTGAAAGAACTTGGGATAGAGTTGTGGGGTAAACTGGAAGGTTTAAGAGCACACAGACTTCAGATAAAACTAAAGATGGTTAAAATGAATTCAAGACATTTTTCCTATATACATAGAACAGCTAGATTGTGGAACGCACTACCAAAGTACATTGTTATTAGCGTTACGTTGGATAGATTTAGATGGGAGATTGAGCAGGTATTATATTTAAGGAGATAAAATGAGCTTGCTATGCGTGGAACGGTATAATGGTCAGTGATGCCTTCTTCCATTCTAATACCTAGTATGAAACCTAGTATGAAGTGGGTTGTTGGCTAACTAGGATCTGCAGCTTATCCAATAGGTAGAGAAATGGGCAGACTGGGTGGGCCAAATGGTCCTTATCTGCCATCAAAGTCTATGTTTCTATGCAAGATAATCTTTGGTGGCAAGGAGTTAGAATAGTGAAAATAGTGGTGAAGGTCATCTTTCAATGAGAAAAAATATTCTTTTAGCTGCTACCAATCACTTCCCCCTATTACTTCTAATACTTTATAGTCAGCCTCAAACTAGAAGCCCCACCTCCAATCCCCCACATAGAACTGACTCCAGTCGGCCCAGAATATGGTTCAAATAATAAATCAGCAATTGTCAAATATTATTCCGTGGCTATATGCATGTTTTTTCGAGCTAAAATCCCCTTCCACCTCTCCTTTCCTATATTGTAAATACTTAGCATCGAACTACATGCTCTTAAAGCACAAAGACAGCTGCACTTACCAATCACTCCAGGTCTTCAAAGAAGGAACTGATTCAGCATATTTCATTACAGTTCTTTTATTCCAACCACATTTTGGAACCAACAGAAAAAGACTGCAAGCAAGATGAGAACTTTTCCCACTGTCATCAAAAGTACAAAGAATACATAATGTTTTGTGACAGAGAATTACAGGCACAGAAACAAAATAAATTTGTATGAAACACTAGTGATTATTTACATAAATGGATTTTTTGCTGGAAAAAATGTTATAAACTGTCCTTTTTTCCTCAAGGTCCTGATACAACACTCGTACCAGAAGGCACAAGACCCACTGCCGGAACAAACACAGACACTCTGAGGTCCATTCTGAAATGGACCACAACACCACTGACAGATTACAACACAGAGGATAGCATCTCAGAGGTGGAGAGCGAACTGGAAACAAATCCTTTTTTAGGACAAACTCCTCCTGGACAGGAGTTGCCCAGGAGGAGTATGAGACAAATACAATTCAGGATAAGCGAGCCAGAAAATGCCATAAGAGGACAAGGAGGGGCCAAAGGAAGAATGTGAGGAGGAGGCAGAGGCAGACTCACTTGAGCCATGAACAGGGGGAATCGTTACTGAACATTATCAATATTTTTAGCTGTGTATTAAATGATGCTGAAACACAGGTTTTGACTAAGGGGCTGTCGTTTGTACAATATTATACAGTTGTGGAATTTGAAGTGTTTCTAGACATCCAGAGATTTGTCAGGAAAATTAACCTTAAATTCTTTAGTAACAATAAAAAGAAAATGAGTGGGGGTGGATGGAAATAGTGTAAATCATGAAAATGATCTAAATGCAAATGTTGGTGATATTAATGGCCAGAATGCACAGGAAACAGAGCCAGAAGATAGTGAAACTATGCATTTCAAACTAACATCCACCTTTTTCCCACCACTATATGCTCCTGTACAGCCCTCTCTGGTTTGTTGTATTTATGATTTGAAATACATTTATAGCAACTACAAAAACATGCCATATTGTATGGGCAGACTAGGTGGGCCAAGCGGTCCTTACCTGCCATCAAAGTCTATGTTTCTATGTAATATGTCTAGAACTGAGAGAAAAGCAATGAAGAACTTGACATTGCACAGGATCTAGAAGGCAGAATTTCACTGTTCGCTGATGACACAAAGCTTTGTAACAGAGTAGACACACCAGAGGGTGTAGACAGAATGAGAAGGACCTGCAGAAACTTGAAGAATGGTCAAGGGTTTGGCAGTTGAAATTCAATGCAAGAAGTGCAAGATAATGCATATGGGGCACAAAAACCCTGGCACAATATATCAGTTGGGGGTGAGGATATAGCATGCACCAAGCAGGAAAGGGATCTTGGGGTTGTCATCTCTGATGACTTCAAGGTAGAAACAGTGTGACAAGGCATCAGGTAAAGCAAATAGGATGCTGGGATGTATAGGCAGGGCATCACCAGCAGGAAAAGGAGGTCATAATTCCGCTATACAAGACACTAGTGAGGCCCCACCTGGAGTACAGTGTACAGTTCTGGAGACCATACCTACGTAAGGACATAGACAGGGTAGAGAAGGTTCAGAGGGAGGCAACAAAGATGGTGCATGGATTGCATCACAAGTCCTATGAAGACAGGTTGAAGGAACTGAACATGTACTCCCTGGAGGAGAGGAGGAGAGGGGATATGATAGAGACATACAAGTATCTTACAGGAGAAACAGAGTGCAGGAAAACACTATTTTAAGCGAAAAAGATGTTCCAGGACTAGAGGGCATGGGATGAAGTTGGAGGGAGGACGATTCAGAGGAAACATGAGAAAGAATTTCTTCACAGAACGGGTGGTGGACAAGTGGAACACCCTGCCAGAGGAAGTGGTGGGGGCTGAAACAATCACGGGATTTAAGAATGCATGGGATAAACATAAAGGAATTCTAGAGTTCAGGGGTAAGGGGAAACAGACTTCTAGGAAAACAAACTGAACTTACAAGCTCAAATGGGCAGACTGGGTGGGCCATAGGCCCTTATCTGCCGACACTGTCTATGTATCTATGTAACTTAGCCTCTGTTCCCAGTATCACAATCAAATCAGCGGATAAGGGTGGAAGTGTTGTGGTGTGGGATACAGCGGCATATACTGTAGAGCAGAGGTAATGAAACAGTTATCAGGTAGAAACTACTATGAGTATTTGAGATTTGATCCTACTACCCAGATACAGAGGGCTATAGAAATATACCTACTTGAACTGTTTGAGAATGGTATGATTACTACAGATGAAATGTGTTACCTTTCATTAGAACATCCTACAAAACCAGCCTTGTATGTACTTCCAAAAGTGCATAAAGATCCTATGACCTCCCCCAGGACACCCAATAATTTCAGGCATAGGATGGCTCACAGAGCCAATCTCTAGATTTGTAGACAGCTTTTTGAACCCATTAGTAACACAAACCTGAAGTCATCTGAAGGATACAATCCACATGTTGAATATTTTGAGTGACCTGCAGTTGGCATCTGGCTGGCTGTTGGTCACCATGGATGTAAATGCATTGTACACAAATACACCTAAAACAGGGGGCTGCAACAGTGGAATATTCCATGCTGAAATATACATCCATGTCGCAACCAAAAATCAACATGGTGGTGGAATTATCTGATATTGTTCTCGGTAACAATATTTTTATTTTTGAAGACAAGCTGTACACACAGGTTAAAGGGACAGCTATGGGTGCAGCATTAGCACCCAGCCTAGATAATCTATATCTAGCAGAATAGGAGGACAGAATTATCTATGATCCAGAAAAGAACCTTTTCTGTGAGAAAATAGATATCTATACACATTTTTTTGGACAATATTTTTCCCATTTGGAAGGGGTCCAAATGGGAACTTGTGGACTTTGTTAAGTATCTGGAGAATTCAAATCCAAATCTCAAATTCACAGTCATATCAGATGAGATGACTAAGTGTTTTGGACTTACAAGTTACTAAACTGATAGATGGTACCACTGACACAAATCTTTTCACTAAACCTGCAGTTAGAAACAGCCTACTTAAGGTAGGCAGTTGCCATCCACCCCGTTTAATCCACAATCTCCCGAATGGTCAATACCTTAGGATAAAGAGAAATTGTTCACAGAAGAAATATGGACAGTGTTCAGAAGAATTTTCTAATAAATTCAGGGAGAGAATGTATGGGGAATTTGATTTAATTCAGGCAAAAATAGAGGTTAACAATGTACTGAGGGAGTCTCTTTTGCTTCCAAAGAATAAAATGAAGAAAAGTCATGAGGCACCTCTTACATTTGTTATCAACTTTGGAGGTGGTACAAAAGAAGTTGTAAATATGATAAAGAAAAATCTGGAGACTTTGAGATGTAATACTTGAACTTAGAGAAATGGTTTCACAAACTTTGAGGGTGTCATACATATGGGGTAGGAACTTAAGTGACCATCTGGTTTGCAGCTATCAGCCAGTTAAAAGGAAAAAAAAACAAAGAAAAATGGGGGGAACAAACCCTATGGGTTCTGCCAGGCATGCCAATATATGAAAAAACAAACACATTTTATACATCTGACAAATAGCAGTGCAGAACAAATAAAATGCATGATCAACACCAACTCTGAAAGAATGATTTACATGTTGCAGTGCTCATGCAGTTATTACTATGTGGGCAGAACAAAAAGGAAAATCAGATCTAGGATTTATGAACATGTCAATGCCATAAAAATAAAATAAATTCGATAAAGCATGTTAATAGCCACCCAGGTACCCCACTTAAAATTTTCATCAGAGTCATAGAGACCATTTCTAAAAATGTAATGGGTGGGGACTTGAATAATTCATCTTCCCAACTGTCATGAACAAAAATTGATACATAGAAGAGGAGCTTTGAAATATCCAGGACTAAATGGCAGATTTGAGATTTCACCATTTCTTCTAAGAGGAAAAAAAAATATGTTAACCCCCCCTCCCCCCAATGGTTGGTATACAAAAAGGAACAAAAACCAGATGTGACCTTTGGACCTCCTACACACACACACACACACACACACACATATATACACATCTGAACATCTGCGTATCTGTATATTGGTGATCAAATAAGTCCAATGATTTAATCTGTTTTGGGTGTTTTCTGTTGCATGGTCTCCTCATATTTGAAGCCCGGATGAATGAGGAAAACATTTTATCAACATACTTCTGTGATGTCTAGAAATGAACTATAATTTCTGCAGAAATATGTAATGTTAATAATTGAATGGAATGAAAACAGAATGATTATTATAAACATTGTCTTATACAATTTAGGGTATGTTAATGGTTTTCACATTATTTTGGGTTATGCACTTTGGATTGGTTAAAAATACACATGTGATCAAGGGAGACTTGTATATAACACCTGTGTGATTAATGGTGAAATTAACTCTGAGGAAGCCCTTTGGAGGATGATACATAAGCAGGCAGTGTGCTTGCATTCCAATCTTTTTCTGTTGGTTCCAAAATGTGGCTGGAATAAAAGAACTGTAATGAAATAAGCTGAATCAGTTCCTTCTTTGAAGACTCAGAGTGATTGGTAAGTGCAGCTGTCTCTGTGCTTTACAAACTAAATGACTTTACAGCAGCACCACTGCTCCAATGCCTAACCACCTCAATCTACTGACGGTACATGCTCTTAAAGACTAGAACATGTTTTATGCAAGGTCTTCAGGTGGTACACTGGATAGGTCCTTGCCTTACAAACAAAGAGTAACAGGTTTTATTCCCATGGAGTACATATATCTGCCATCTCATTTATATAAAGGAAAAAAAAGTTTAATTTTGAACAGGGATGTAAAAAAAGAAATACTTATTCTTCCACTTGAAGAGAGAATAATTAAAATAGTGGTGAAAGTAGTCTTTCTTTTTTGACATAACAAAGATATGCTTTTACCAGCTACCAACCCCTTCTCCTTAGTACTTCCAATACTGTAGTTTGTCCCAAACTACAAGTTGAAAAAGACTAGGACAGCCATAGGAACAAGGGCTTCAGGTGACACATTGAATGTGTCTGGGATTTGCAAGGTTTGATTCAAAGTGAGAAGACATATTTGCCATCTTATGAAGAATATTTAAGAATTGTACATTAACCATACTCATGCTTTTACCATACTCTTCCCCTTCCTACTTCTTATAGGCTGCAACTACTAGTCCCCAAAAAATGTGCTAGTAAGTCATGCAGACAGTATACCCTAGTGGTTAGAACACTGAGCTATGAACCGAACAACCAATGAGCCATGGTTTTGAATCCAACAACCGTCACATGAACAATGACATTGAACAAATCACAGCACACACATCAGACCACCTCCACTCTCCTATATAGATTGCCCACCTCCCCACATAGAAGTTCTCCAATCCCTCATGTAGAAGTACTGCCTCTGATCCCTCTACATAGAAGCCCAGCCTCCAATACAGCACCTAGAAGCCCCATGTCCAATACCCCACTTAGAAGCCTGCCTTGAATCCTCCAAATAGAAGCCATGACTCCAATCCCCTAACATAGAAGCCCCGCCTCCAGCCCCCAAATAGAAGCCCCACCTCCAATGCCCACATAGAAACCCCACCTCTGGTCCCCCAACGTAGAAATCCTGACTCCAATACCCTACCTAGAAGCCCCACCTCCGAAACCCCATTTAGAAGAGCCACCTCCAATATCCCACCTAGAAGCCCTGCAATCAATCCCCACTTAGAAGCTGCACCTCTGATCCTCCACCTAGAAGCCCCACCTTCAATACCTGACCAAGAAGCCACACCTTCAACACCCCACCCGGAAGCCCAGCCTTCAAGACTCCACTTAGAAGCCAAACCTCCAATCCTTCACAAAGAAGCCCTGACTCCAATCCCCAACATAGAAGCCTCACCTCTGTTCCTCCCTCCTAGAAGCCACACCTCCAATCCTGACCTAGAAGCCCTGTCTCCAATACCCCACCTTGAAGCCCCAGCTGCAATCCCCGACATAGTAGCCCTGCCTCCAATCCCCACATAGAAGCTCCACCTCTGAGCTCCCCACCTAGAAGCCCCACCTCCAATACCCAAACTAGAAGCCCCTCTTCCAATACCCAACATAGAAGCCCTGCTTCTAATCCCCCACCTAAAAGCCCAACCTGCACTCTCTGACATAGTAACCCTGCCTCCAATTCCCACATATAAGCCCTGCCTCTAGTCCTCCCACCTCATAGCCCCACCTCCAATCCCCACATAGAACCCCACCTCCAATCCCCCACTTGGAAGCCCCACCTCTGATCCCCCACCTAGAAGAATAGCTTGCAATACCCCACCTAGAAGCCCTGCCTCCAATATTCCACCTAGAAGCCCCACCTGCAATTCCTGACATAGAAGCCCTGCCTCCAAGCCCACATCTAGAAGACCCACCTCCAATACCCAAATTAGAAGCCCCCTTCCAATACTCCACCTAGAAGACCCACCTCTGATCCCTTCACCTAGAAGCCCCACCTCAAATCCCCCACATAGAAGCCCCTCCCCAATACCCCACTTAGAAACCCCATCTCCAATCCCCACATAGAAGCTCCACCTCTGATTCCCCACCTAGAAGCCCTGCTTCCAATACCCCACCTAGAAGCCCCACCTCCAATCCCCACTTAGAAGCCCCATCTCCAATCCCCACATAGAAGCTCCACCTCTGATTCCCCACCTAGAAGCCCTGCTTCCAATACCCCACCTAGAAGCCCCACCTCCAATCCCCACTTAGAAGCCCCACCTCTGATCCCCCACCTAGAAGTCCCACCTCTAATACCCCCAGAAGCCCTGCCTTCAATACACCACCAAGAAGCCCTGCCTCCAATACTCTACTTAGAAGCCCCACCTCCAATACTTCACATAGAAGCTCATAGAATACCCCACCTAGAAGTCTTGCCTCCAACACCCACTTAGAAGCCCACATCCAATACCCCACTGAGAAGCCCTGCCTCCAATACCACACCAAGAAGCCCCACTTCCAATACCCCACTTTGAAGCCCCACCTCCAAACCTACACATGGAAGACCCAGCTTCAATCCCCCATGAAGAACCCTGCCTCCAATTCCCACCTCTGCTCCCCCACCGGGAAGCACCACCTGCAATACCCCACCTAGAAGCCCTGCCTCTAATATCTCACCCAGAAGCCCCACCTCCAATCTTTCATATAGAAGTCCTGACTCCAATCCCCCACAGAAGCCAGAACTCTGATCCCCCACCTAGAAGTCCCACCTCCAATACCCCCAAAACCCTGTCTCCAAAACCCCACCCAGAAGCCCTACCTCTAGTCCCTGACATAGAAGCCATGCCTCCAATCCCCACATAGAAGCCCTGCCTCTGAGCCCCACAGATAGAAGCATTGCCTCCAATACCCTATCTAGATCCCCATCTCCAATGCCCCATTTAGAAGCCACAACTTCAAACCCCAACATATAAGCCCCACCTCCAATCCCTACTTAGAAGCCCCACCTCTGATCCCCCACCTAGAAGTCCCACCTCCAAAACCTCACCTAGAAGCACTGCCTTGAATACTCCATTTAGAAGCCACACCTCCAATATTTCACATAGAAGTCCCACCTCCAACACCCCACCTAGAAGCCCTGCCTCAAATACCCCACCTAGAAGCCCTACCTGCAATCCCAGATGTAGTAGCCCTGCCTCCAATCCCCACATAGAAGCCCTGCTTGAGTCCCCTACCTAGAAGCCCCACCTTCAATACCCCCAACTAGAAGCCCCACCTCCAGGCCTCCACATAGAAGCCCTGACTCCAATCCCCCACATAGAAGCCCCACTGACAATCCCCAAATAGAAGCCCCATCTCTGATTCCCCCACCTTGAAGCCCCACATCCAATACCCCAACTAGTAGCCCTGCCTTCAATACCCCACCTAGAAGCCCACCTCCACACTCCCACTTTAGCCCCACCTACACCTACACATAGAAGACCCGACTCCAATCCCCACCTTGATGACCTACCTCCAATCCCCACATAGAAGCCCCACCTCTGATCCCCCACCCAGAAGCCCAGCCTGCAATACTCCACCCAGAAGCCCCACCTCCAATCCTCCACATAGAAGCTCTGACTCCAATCCCCACACATAGAAGCCCCACCTCTGATCCCCCCACCTAAAATCAGTACCTCAAATCCCCCGCCTAGAAGCCATGCCTCCAAAAAGACACCTGGAAACCCCACCTCCAATTCCCAACGTAGAAGCTCTGCCTCCAATCCCCACATAGAAGCCACACCTCCAAGACCCCACATAGAGGACCTGCCTCCAATACCCCATCTAGAAACCCCACCACCTATATCCCACTTAGAATCCCCACCTCCAATCCCCCAAATAGAAGCCATGCAATCAATCCCTACTTAGAAGCCTCACTTCTCATCCATCACCTAGAAGCCCCACCTTCAATACCCCACCCAGAAGCCCCACCTTCAATACTCCACTTAGAAGCCAAATTTACAATCCTTCACATAGAAGCCCTGACTCCAATCCCCATATAGAAGTCCCACCTCCAATCTCCACCTAGAAGCCCCACCTCTGATCCCCCCACCTAGAAGCCCCATCTCCAATACCCAAACTAGAAGCCACTCTTCCAATACCCCACATAGAAGCCCTGCCTCCAATACCCCACCTAGGAGCCCCATCTGCAATCCCTGACATAATAGCCCTGCATCCAGTCCCCACATAAGAGCCCCACCTCAGATCCCTCCACCTAGAAGCCCCACCTTCAATTCTCCACATAGAACCCTACCTCCAATCCAAACATAGAAGCCCCACCTCTGATCCCCACCTAGAAAAATAGTCTGCAATACCCCACCTAGAAACTCAGCCTCCAATACCCTGCCTAGAAGCCCCAACTGTAATCCCCAACATAGAAGCCTCACCTCTGAGCCCCCACCTAGAAGCCCAACCTCAATACCCAAACTAGAAGCCCCTCTCCCAATAACCCATCTAGAAGACCTACCTCTGATCCCCCCACCTAGAAGACCTACCTCTGATCTCCCACCCAGAAGCCCCACCTCCAATCCCCCACATAGAAGCCCCACCTCCAATTCCCACAGGAAACTCCATATCTGGTCCCCCCACCTAGAAGCCCCACCTCCAATACCCCACTAAGAAATCCCACCTCCAATGCCCCATCTAGAAGCCCCACCCCAATATCCCACTTAGAAGCTCCACCTCCAATCCTCCACATAGAAGCCCCGACTTCAATTCCCTATATAGAAGCCCTGCCTCCAATCCCCACATAGAAGCCCCACCTCTGATTCCCCACCTAAAAGCCCCACCTCTAATCCCCCAGATAGAAGTACCACCTCCAATCCTCAAATTGAAGCCCCATCTCTGATTCCCCACCTAGAATCCCCACCTCTAATACCCCACCTAGAAGCCTTGCCTTCAATACCCTATCTAGATCCCCACCTCCAATACCCCACTTAGAAGCCGCACCTCCAATCCCCCACATAGAAGCCCCACCTCCAATCCCCACTTAGAAGCCCCACCTTTGATCCCCCACCTAGAAGTCTCACCTCCAATACCCCACCTAGAAGACCTGCCTTCAATACACCACCAAGAAGCCCCACCTCCAATACTCCACTTAGAAGCCCCACCTCCAATACTTCACGTAGAAGCTCTGACTCCAATCCCCCACATAGAAGCTCTGCCTCTGATCCTCCCTTCTAGAAGCCCCACCTCCAATACCCTACCTAGAAGCCCTGCCTCCAATCCCCACATAGAAACCTCACCTCTGAGTCCCCCACCTAGAAGCCCTGCCTCCAATACCCCAACTAGAAGCCCCTCTTCCAATACCACACTTAGAAGCCCCACCTCCAGGCCTCCACATAGAAGCACCAGCTCCAATCCCCCACATAGGAGCCCCAGCACCAATCCCCAAATAGAAGCCCCACCTCTGATTTTCCCCACCTTGAAGCCCCATATCCAATACCCCACCTAGAAGTCTGACCTCCAATACCCCACTTTGAAGCCCCACCTTCACACCTACACATAGAAGACTCAGCTCCAATCCCCCACCTTGAAGACCCACCTCCTATGCCCCCACATAGAACCCCACCTCCAATCCCGACATAGAAGCCCCACCTCTGATCCCCCACCTAGAAGCCCTGCCTGCAATACTCCATCCAGAAGCCCCACCTCCAGTCCTCCACATAGAAGCCCTAACTCCAATCCCCCACACATAGAAGCCCCACTTCCGATCACCCCTACCTAAAATCTGTGCATCTGATCCCCACCTAGAAGCCATGCCTCCAAAAAGACACCTGGAAGCCCCACTTCCAATCCTGACATAGAAGCCTTGCGTCCAATCCCCACATAGAAGCCCCACCTAGAAGCCCCACCTTCAATACTCCACTTAGAAGCCAAACCTCCAACCCTTCATATAGAAGCCCTGACTCCAATTCCCCATATAGAAGCCCCACCTCTGATCCCTTCTTAGAATCCCCACCTCCAATCTTGACCTAGAAGCCCTGTCTCCAGCACCCTACCTAGAAGCCCTACCTGCAATCCCCGACATAGTATCCCTGCCTCCAATCCCCACATAGAAGCCCCTCCTGTGAGCCCCCACCTAGAAGCCCTGTCTCCAATACCCAAACTAGAAGCCCCTCTTCCAGTACCCACATAGAAGCCCTGCCACCAATACCCCACCTAGAAGCCCCACCTGCAATCCCTGACATAGTACCCCTGTCTCAAATCCCACATAGAAGCCCCACCTCTAATCCCCCACCTAGAGATCCCACCTTCAATCCAAGACATAGAACCTCACCTCCAATCCTCACATTGAAGCCCAACCCCTGATCTCCCACCTTGAAGAATAGCCTGCAATACTCCACCTAGAAGCCCCGCTTGTAATCCCTGACATAGAAGCCCCACCTCCAATACCCAAACTAGAGGCCCCTCTTCCAATATCCCACTTAGAAGCCCCACCTTCAGGCCTCCACATGGAAGCCCCAATTTCAATCCCCATATAGAAACCCCACCTCCAATCCCACCTCCTAGAAGCCCAGCTTCCAATACCCCACCTAGAAGCCCCGCTGACAACCCCCACATAGAAACCCCACCTCTGCCTCTGATCCCCTACATTCAAGCCCTGCCTTCAGTCTCTAATATGGAAGCCTGGCCATCAATCCCCATCTAGAAGCCCCACCTCCAATACCCCACATGGAAGCCCCAGCTCCAGTACCCCACCTCCAGTACCCCACCTAGAAGACCTGCCTCCCATACTCCACCTTGAAGCCCCACCACCAATATCACACCTAGAAGCCCAACCTCCAATCCCCCACATAGAAGCCCCACCTCCAATCCCGCACCTAAAATCCATGCCTCCATTCCCCCCACCTAGAAGCCCCATCTCCAATCCCCGACATAAAAGTCCCTCCTCCTATACACCATATAGAAGCAACACTTCCAGATGCATTTCCCTCTGGTGTACAGCTCCAATAAACTACAGATGGTAAAGTAGGCCAGTTAAAAAAAAAACATATTTGCCATCTTAGATAGATAAAGGAAAACAAAATACCACCTGTACTCCTCCACAAAATAAGTCCTGCCTTCAATCCCTAAGGGAAAAGATAAATAACAAGTGCCTATTCTGGGATTGGCTCCAGTCTGCCAATTATACCGTTCAAATAATAAATCAGCAGTAGTCTAATATTACTCAGGAGCTATACTCATGTTTTCTATCAACTACTATACCCTTCCACTTATTTCTTCCTATATTGTATATATTTAGCCTCTAATTACATGGTTTTAAAGACTAGATCAGCCTTTTAGCAAGGGTCTCAGGTGGTACACTGGATATACTTTTGTCTTACAAGAAAAGGGTCAGAAGTCTTTTTCTCATGGAGAACCTCTATCTGCTGTCTTAATTAGATAAAGGGACAAAAAAGAGTTTAGTTTTGAACAGGGACTTAATCTGCAAAAAAAGTTGTTTTTCCACTCGAATGGCTCAGGGGCAATGTGAGGAAATATTTTTTCATGGAGAGGGTGGTGAACAAATGGAATGGCCTTCCTGAGGAGGTCATGGGGTCAAAGACAGTTGAGGAATTCAAGAATGCATGGGACAGACATAAGGCAATTCTGGTGGGGGTTAAGAAGAAGTAGGCTGTTGGTTAACAAGGATCTGCAGCTTATCCAATAGGTAGGGGAACGGGGAGACTGGGTGGGCCAAGCAAGCCTTTTCTGCAGACAAAGTCTATGTTTCTATGAATGATAATCTTTGTTGGCATGGAGTTAGAATAATGAAAATAATGGTGGAGGACATCTTTCTAGGAGAGAAAATATTTTTTATCTGCTACCAACCACTTCCCCTTATTACTTCTAATACTTTATATTCATGGCCTCAGACTAGAAGTCCCACCTCCAACCCCCCCCGTAGAATTGACTCTAGTCAGCCCGGAATATGGTTCAAATAATAAATCAGCAATAGTCAAATACTATGCAGTGGCTATATGCATGTTTTTACCAGCTGCTATCCCCTTCCACTTATCCCTTCCTATCATAGCCTCAAATTACATGCTTTTAAAGACTTTGAGCAAGGGCCTCAGGTGGTATTCTGGATATATCCTCACCTTGCAATCAAAGGGCCACAGGTTTGATTCCCATGGAGTGCATATATCCTCCATCTCATTTAGATAAGGAAAAGAAACAATGTAATTTTGATCAGGGACTGAATATTAAAAAAAAATACTTATTCTTTCACTCGAAGAGAGAATAGTTTTTTGACGTTTTTTTGTTCATCTGTGAATTTGTCTAAAACTGTGTAACCTGATCCAGCATGTTTCATGGCTAAGAAATCCATTTTTTTATTTGATAGCCATCCTTGCAATTCTGACATAGTTGATGGCAATGACTTACTAGGCGTAGCTTCTCCGCTGGCCACCATTCTGCCCTCTGCCTGACTATACCTCTACTCTCTGCCTTTCACTGGCTCTAGTGGCCTGCCTCTCACTCCCTGCTGTAGCTGAAAGTCAGGTATCATACTGGCTTAAATCTTGCTACACAATCTGATACTTTCTCCCTGCACTGCACCTGCATCTGCTTCACGCAGCACTGTAGCCAGGACCCCCTGCTCCCCCTGCACTCCAAACATCCTTGCTCATCTTGCCCCCAGCTACCCACTCTACCTCGACGCTCATTATTTTTTTATTTCATTCTCCTTTGTTCTTCCCCAATGCCACTGACACCAAAGCCTTCAACCCACCACCTAGAAGCTCTTTCCCCTCCCATCCTACTAAATACCCACTATTCGCACCTAATCTACTCCCCTGCTTGCCTTACCTCTGACCTTCCCCCCGATTAATCCTGTCTTTGTTTTAGGTTTAACTAACCACTGCTTCTCCCCCTATCTCTCTCTCTCTCTCTCTTCAGGCTTCTGCCCTGAATGGGTTCCTGCAATGATTTCAGCACCATAACCCACCCCAGATGGCCGCACGGTCTCCTCTCTGGCTGCCCACTCCAAAACCTTAACAAGGTACGCCTCAGACCTCGGGACTGCTGATTGACTTCTAAACCAATAATTTGATTGGTGTCCATGGCTGCAGCTGGTCTTCCTACTGGCCGCTGCAGTCCTAACTGGAATTTGGAACTGCAAGGCGCTAGCCTGTTCTGTGTAAATTTTTAAAACTGATCTCTCTCTGGACAGTTTTTTGGCTTGCCCCCCCCACCCCCCTACTTTTATTAAATGTTTTTCCCTACTGATCCCCACCCCTAGTCCTTATACTAGTTAAGCGCAGCAATTTCTTAAAGGGGCTGCCCCTGTCCTAAGTTTCTTAAAGGGGCAGTCTTCTCTCAGCACAAATTTGGCTAGTTCTGCTGACGGCACTTCCCTAATAACATGTTCTCTTCTAGCAGCCCCATAATTCCTGTGCCTTTCCATCTAGCTACCCAGGTGCATAGTTTCTCTACCTCAATCAACTGTATCCTACCTTACTTCCCTATTCCCTCTCATATTACTGTCCTTTCATGTTCCCTCTTTCTGTCCTCCAGCATGGAGATATCCAAGCAGTTCCACCTCCCCTGTTTACTGTCACTCCTAGTCCTTCCCCTCTGCTACACTTTGCTCAACTCCCCTCACCCTTCCCCCTTCCTCACATTCCCCTCCTCACCAGTTCTCCCAAATCCTACTCACACCCTACCTCCCCTCTCTCAATCTCCCTTCGCCCATCACCTCCTTGCCCCCCTTCTCCAACCCCTCACTTGTGCTACCAAATCCATCCCAGACCCTCCTCATGCGAGCCCCTTCTTCAGCCTTTGCCTGTTCCATGAGTTCTCCCCATCCTAGCACAGCAGTATCTTTCTCATTAACCTCTACACCAGATCTTACTCTACCAAGCTCTCTTCATTTGCAAACCGGGCTCCTGTTCCTACTACTCCTCATCTCAGTCTCCATTCACCCCAACCACGGCCCCAGTCCCTCTACCCATTTCACCCCTCACTCCTCCTCCAAACCCTCTAAACAGCTCACTTTGCTAACCCTAACATGCAGAGCCTTTTTGGCAAAAAAATCTTGATCAAGTCCTGGGCAATGGCTAATGCTTTTGATGCCATTGCCCTCATCGAAATTTGGCTGAAAGAGGATATCTCCCCAATGAAATCCTTCTTGAAAGTTACTCAGTCTTTAGAAAGACAGGGTGGGGAAACGTGGGGGAGGCTGCTTCATCTGGGTTGCTGATCACCTCTTTGCCACAGAATTTGTCCACCCACTTCCCACTTCCCACCTCCTCCTCCCTCGAGACCATCTCAATCAACCTTCTTCTTGAGGTGGATAAAATGGTCACAGTCAGTGTGGTTTACCTGCTTCCCTCCTCCTCACCCTGTGATCTCAACCTCTTCCTTGATATCAAGACTTCCCTTCCCCAAGGTAGAGATTAGATTATCCTGGGGGATTTCAACTTAAACTGTCTGTCCCCTCACTGTGACCCCACCAAGGAATCCATACTTGACCATGGCTTCCACCAGCTTATCACTGAACCTACTAGAACTAACTTCAAGAATAGATCTCATACCTCTCATTAATTGGGTCCTGGTCTCACCCCCATGTCACCACCTCCGGAGTTCTTCCCAACTCAGTCAATGACCACTGTGCTGTTTTCTGCCATTGATCCACAAAAACAGCCCCTGCCCACACAAATTCATCCAAACCAGGCAATTAAAGAAGATGGATGCTTCTAAGTTCTCCAAAGCAGCCTTAGCCCAAGTCTGGTTCTTCACTGAAATCATCTCAGACATCTGCAAAGCACTTGAAAGCTTTAGCAATAAGTTCCTTGCCCTCTGTGACCATTTCATCCCACTTAAGATAAGCTGGGTCAAGGGTTCTAGACAGGAGTGCATCACCCACATGCTTCGCAACTAATGAGGGTTAGGGACTGAGCCTGGTAGTTATACAGAAAACACAAAATCTCCCAACTTCTCCAAGACTTTAAAACCCTCAGGAACAGGTGCACATCTTCCATAAGGTCTCGGAAGCCTCCTTCATCCAGGAAAAACTATGTGATGCCCAGGGGAACCTGAGAAGGACCTGGAACATCCTTAACAACCTAACTGGTAGGGATTTTTCTGAAGAACATGTCTGTCTCACCTCTGAAGGGACAACCACCACCGAGCCTAGTGAAATAGCCTCCCTTTTCAATAAATACTTTGGTGAACTTGACCAGTATACTCTGAGTTCCCCCTTTTCCCCATTTACCCCACCCCCTCCCAGTTACCCACCCCTTCTTCCATTTCAAATACCTTACTCCTGCTGAAGTGGTTAAGTTAATCAGAACAAACGACCCCAGACCATACAAAGGCCAACAACATTGACTTCAGAGTTCTCCATCTTGTCTGAGACTCCTGGCCATCCCTTTAACCAACACCCTCAACCAGTCCCTCTGCATGGGATCCTTCCCCAAAGCATGGAAGTGCACCATTATTAAATCCCTTCACAAATCCGGCTCCAAGGATCTTGTATCCAACTACTGTCCCACCTCCCTCCTTTCCCCACGCTCCAAGATTTTACAGAAAGTAGTCTACAGGCAAACCACAGAATTCCTCTCCAAATACAACCTGCTCACGGAGGCCCAGCATAGGTTCTGCGTTCGCCACTATACAGAAACTGCCCTCATCAAGTTCACCCACTCCATTAACAAAACCAACAATGAGGGCCTCTACACCGGTGTTGCATTTGTGGACTTCACTAAAGCCTTTGACTTTGTTGATCATGAAGTCCCCCTCAGTACCCTGGCTGGCCTCCATTTCTCACCTGAGGTCTGCCTTTTGTTAAAGGAATGCCTAACAGGTAGATCCTATCGTACCATAGTAAGCAGTGTCCTCTCAAAATCCTGCCCCATCAAATATGACATCCCCCAAGAGTCCATCCTGGGCCATCTTCTTTTCTCACTAGTCGACAACTCCCTGCTTGATATCTGCACCTACTCCAAACTCATTCTCTGTGCTGATGATGCAGTCCTTTTCTGTCAGGACAAAAACTCCACCACTCTGTTTAACAAACCCCTATTTGATTTCAGCAGCCTTCACTCCTGGTTCATGTCCAGCGGTCTAATACTCAACTCCAAAAAAAATAATTTTATGGTTTTCTCCAGCTCCTCCAAACCTCTAGTCCTTGACCTCTCCCTGTATGACAATCTTGGTAACTCCATTGAAAAAGTAAATGAATTCAAGTACCTTGGCTTACTCCTGGATAGCCACCTCAATTTTGATGATCATGCAGGCCACACAATCAAAAAAGCCCACCAATGCCTAGGCATCCTACACAGAACTAAGCAGTGCCTTAAAAGGGAATCCAACTCTCTCCTAGTATCCAGCTTCCTCCTTGCTGTCTTAAACTATGGTTTACTTGTCTCCCTGACCCATCTTTCCATGAAAAACTTCTCCAGTTTTCGAAGCTCCTAACACAATGTTATCCACTTTGCCAATGGTCTTCCCTAAACTCACACACCACTGTGATCTTTATAAGCTTACCAGTTGGCCCTCCCTTGAGGCACACCTCAACTGCAAGATAGCCACCTTCTTCTTCAAACTCTCCCGAGGGCTTCTCTCATATTGCCTCACCTTTCTCTTCCAGACAGCTACCACCACCAGGACTACTAGACTGTCCTCCACTCTGTCTTTCACTGTACCTTTCTGCTGAACCACTCAAGGCTAGTAAACACTCTCCTTTATGGGACCAAAGCTCTTCAGCTCTCTCCATCAGGAACTAAAACTCTGTCCCTCCACAAATGCCTTCAAACACAATATCAGGAGACATTTCACCTTTACCTACCTTTGCACCTGTTAGCAGCCCAAAAGTGGCTCCCCTCCTGCACTCTGTCCCCTCACCGTCTGGTTATCCACCTCTGGCTCTTACCCCCCTTTCTCTCTAGCACTTGTAATATTGTTAATCCACCTAGGCTAGTTTTAGAGTGCACTTAAATTTTGCTTCCCACTGTTATAATGCTTTATTTTTTAACCATGACTGAATGTTTAATGTCACCTATTGTATTTGTTTATTCACCAAGGCTAGTTCACAATTTGCCCTTTAGTCTCTATTTTCCTGATTTTTGTTGTTTCATTGTGTTATCCCTCCCTGAGATTTATTGTTCTTTGCAATGTTTGTCTCATGATTGTTGTATGTAACTGGGCACTTGTGTAAATGGGCAGCAATGCTCACATGCCTCTCTAGCATAACCAATAAAAATGAAATGAATAATTAAAATAGTGGTGAAAGTAGTCTGTTTTGAAGAAAAAGATATGCTTTTACCATCTACTAACCCCCTCTCCTTAGTACTTGCAATACTGTAGTTTGTCCTGATCTAAAAGTTGTAAGACTAGGACAGCCAAAGGAACAAGAGCTTTAGGTGACACAATAAATGTATCTTGGCATTGCATGAATTGATTCAAAGTGAGAAGTCATATTTACCATCTTATGAAGAATATTTAAGATTTATACATTAGCCATACTCATGCTTTTACCATACTCCTTCCCTTATAATTTCCTATAGGCTGCAAATATTAGGCCCCCAAAAATGTGCTAGTACATTAAGCAGACAGTATAGCCTAGTGATTAGAGAACTGAGCTATGAATCGAATGACCAATGAGCCTTGGGTTTGAATCCCACAACTGCCACATGAACAATGACATTGAACAAATCATAGCACATACATCAGACCACCTCCACTCTCATACATAGACTGACTACCTCTCCACATAGATTCTCTCCAATATCCCACCTAGAAGCCCCATCAATGATCCCCCACCTAAAAGCCCTGCCTCAAATACTCCCACAAAGAAGCCCCCTCTGATCCCCACCTAGAAGCCACACCTCCAATACCCAACCTAGAAGCCTCACCTCTGCTTATAATCCCCCACCTAAAAGCCCCACTTATGATTCCCCCACCTAAAAGCCCTGCCTCCAAACCCACCTTAAAGTTCTGCCTCCAATTCCTAACCTAGAAGCCCTACCTCCAATCCTCCACATAGAAGCCCCACCTCCAGTACCCCACCTAAAAGCCCTGCCTCAGATCCCACACCTAAGAGCCCTACCTCTGATCACCCCACCTAGATGCCCCACTTCTAATCCCCAACCTACGTACACACTTGCCTCAATCCACCTAATGGAACTGCCTCAATCCCCACACCTAAAAGCCCTGCTTCTGTGCCCCATTGAATCCCTGCCTCCAATCCCTGACCCAGAAGTCCTTCCTCCTCAACCCCACTTAGAAGCCCTGCTTCCCATCCCCCCACCTAGAAGCTCCACCACCAGTACCCTACCAAGAAGCCATACCTCCAATCATCCACATAGAAGCACAGAGAAGCCCTACCTCTACCTCTGATACCCTACTAAGAAGCCCCACCTTCAATCCCCACCTAGAAGCCCCGCCTCCAATACCCCAGTTAGAAGCCCCACCTCCTATTCCAACACCATGACGCCCCACCTCCAATACCCCCACATAGAAGCCCTGCCTCTGATTACAACACCAAGAAGCCTGACTTCCAATACCCCACCTAGAAGACCCACCTCCAATCCCTGATATGGAAGCCCTGCCTCTGCCTCCGATCCCCCCTTCTAGAAGCCCACCTCCTATCCTCCACATAGAACCCCCTCCTCCAATACCCCACCTAGAAACCCCACCTCCAATTCCCCACATAGAAGCACTGCCACTGATCCCCAACTTAAAAGCCCTGCCTCCGATCCCCTCACCTAGAAGCCCCACCTACAATCCCTGACATAAAAGCTCCACCTCCAATACCCCACCTAGAAGCCCCATTTCCAGATGGGTTGCCCTCTAGTGTATGGCGCTGATAAACTGCAGATGGTAAAGTGGGCAGATGAAAAAAACATATTTGCCATTTTATTTTGATAAAGGAAAACAAAACATCACATGTACTCCTCCACAGAAAAATCCTACCTATAATCCCTATGGGAAGAGATAAAGAAAAAGTCCATTGGCTGGGATTGACTCCAGTCTACTCAGAATACAGTTCAAATAGTATATCAGCAATACTCAAATATTACACAGTGGCAATATTCATGTTTTTATCAGTTACCATCTCCTTCCACTTATTTCTTTGTATATTGTACCTACTTAGTCTCAAATTACATGGGCTTAAAGATTAGATCAGCCTTTTAAGCAAGGGTCTCAGGTGGTACACTAGATATGTATTTGCCTTATAAACAAAGAGTCAGAGGTTTGATTCCCAGAGAGAACCTGTGTCTGCAATCTTAATTAGATACAGGGGAAAAAAGAGAGTTTCATTTAGAACAGGGACTTATTATTTTAAAAAAAGTTGTTCTTCCACTCTAACAGCTCATGGGCAATATGAGGAAGTATTTTTTCATGGAAATGGTGGTGGATACATAGAACAGCCTTCCTGCAGAGGTCATAGGGTAAAAAACAGTGGGAGAATTCAAGAATGTCTGTGACAGACATAAGGAATTAAGGTGGGGGTTAGGAAGAAGTAGTCTGTTGGTTAACTAGAGTCTGCAGCTCATCCAATAGGTAGGGGAAATGGGCAAACTGGGTGCCCAAGAAGTCTTCATCTGCCAGCAAAGTCTGTGTTTCTATGAATGATAACCTTTGGTGGTAAGGAGTCAGAATAATGAAAATAGTGGTAAAGGTCATCTTTCTAGAACAGAAAATATTCTTTTACCTGCTACCAACCACTTCCCCTTATTACTTCTAATACTTTATATTCTTAGCCTCAAACTAGAAGCCTCACCTCCAATACCCCACATAGAATTGACACCAGTCTGCTCGGAATATGGTTCAAATAATAAATCAGCAATAGTCAAATATTACACAGTGGCTATAAACATGTTTTTACCAGCCACCATTGCCTTCCACTGATCTCTTCCTATATTGTATATACCTAGTCTTGAACTACATGTTTATAAAGACTAGAAGAGCCTTTAAGCAAGAGTCTCAGGTGGCACACTGGATATGTTTTCACCTTACAAGCAAAGGGTCACATGTTTAATTCCCATGGAATACATATATCTGCCATCTCATTTAGATAAGGGAAAGAAATAATTTAATTTTGAACGGGACTTAATATCAAAAAAATACATACTTATTTTTCCACTAGAAGAGAGAATAATTAAAATAGTGGTGAAAGTAGTCTTTTTTGAAGAAAAAATATGCCTTTACCAACTACCAACCCCTTCCCCTTAGTACTTCCAATACTGTAATTTGTCCCAAACTACAAGTTGTAAAAGACTAGGACAGCCGTAAGAACAAGGGCTTCAGATGACACACTGAATGTGTCTTGGCTTTGTATGGTTTGATTCAAAGTGAGAAGACATAGTTACCATCTTATGAAGAATATTCAAGAATTATACATTAGCTGTACTCATACTTTTATCATATTCTTCCCCAAATTACTTCCTATAGACTGCAAATATTAGTCACATAAAATCTACTAGTAAGTTATGTAGACAGTAGAGCACTGAGCTATGAACTGAACAACAAATGAATCATGGGGCTGAATCCCACAACCACCTCACGAACAATGACATTGAACAAATCACAATACACACATCAGACCACCTCCACTCTCCTACATAGATTGCTCACCTCCCCAAATAGAAGCTCTCCAATCACCTACCTAGAAGCCCTGCCTATGATCCCAATAGCTAGAAGCCCCATCTTCAATATCCACCTAGAAGCCATGCCTCAATACCCCACCTAGAAGCCCCACCTCCAGTCCTCCACATAGAAGCTCCAACTCCAATCCCCCACATAGAAGCCATGCCTCCCATTACCACACCTAGAAGCCTCACCCCCAGTCCCCCATAGAAACCCTGCCTCCACCTCAGATCCCTTACATACAAGCCTCACCTCCAATCCCTGGTATGGAAGCCCCAAATCCAATTTCTCACATAGAAGCCCTGCCTCTGATTAACCCACCTAGAAGCCCCAAATCCAATCCCCCGCCTAAAAGTCCCACCTCCAGTAACTCACTTAGAATTCTTGCCTCCAATACCCGACATAGAAGCCCCGTTTCCAATTCCTCACATAGAAGCCCTGCCTCTGATCCCTCACCTAAAAGCCCTGTATCCAATCCCCCACCTAGAAGCCCCACCACCGATCCCTCACCAAGAAACCCCACCTCCAGTCCCTGACATGGAAGTCCCTCATTCAATACCCCACCTAGAATCCTCACCTCCAATAACACCATATAAAAGTCCCACCTTCAATCCCCAACATGGAAGCCCTGCCTCCAATTCCACACCTAGAAACTCCACTCCTGCCTCTGATCCCCCATCTTAAAGCCCTGCCTCTGATCCCCACCTAAAAGCCCCACCTTTAATACTCCCACAGAGAAGACCCACCTCTGATCCCAACACCTAGAAGCCCCGCCTCCAATACCCCACCAAGAAGTCACACCTCCAATCCCCCAGTAAGAAGCCCCACCTCTAATCCCCCACATAGAAGCACAGATTCCAATCCCCCACATAGAAGCCCCACCTCTGATTACCCAATCTAGAAGCCCCACCTCTAATCCACCACATAGAAACCCTGCATCTGCTTCTGATCCCCTGCATATAAGTCTCACCTTCAATCCCCAATATGGAAGCTCCGATTTCAATCCTCTACATAGAAGCCCTGCATCTGATTACCACACCTAGAAGCCCCAACTCCAATACCCCACATAGAAGCCCCATTTCCAGTTCCTCACATAGAAGCCCCTCCTTTGATCCCCAACCTAAAATCTCTGCATCCAATCCCCCACCTAGAAACCCCACCTCTGATCCCCCCACCTAGAAGCCCCACCTTCAATCCCTGACATGGAAGTCCTGTATTCAATACTTCCACCACCTAGAAGCTCCCACTTCTAATACCACTACATAGAAGCCCTGCCTCCAATCCCCACCTAGACACCCCCACCATTGCATCTGACCCTCCTCCTTGAAGCCCCACCTCAGATCCCCCACCTAAAAGTACCGTCTCCAATACCCCCACAGAGAAGCCCCACCTCTTATCCCAATACCTAGAAGCCCCACCTAAAATACCCCAACCATAGGTCACTCCTCCAATACATCACCTAGTAGCCCCACCTCCAATCCCCAACATAGAACCCTGCCTCCAATCCCCCATATAGAAACCCCTCCTCCACCTCTGATCCCCTACTTACAAGCCCCTCCTCCATTCCCCCATATGGAAACCCTGACTCCAATCCTTCACATAGATGCCCCACCTCTGATGACCCCACCTATAAGCCCTGCCTCTAATACCCCACATATAAGCCCCACCTCCAATCCCCGCCATGGAAGCCTTGCCTCCAGTTCCCCACTAAGAGGCCCCACCTCCAATAAACAACATAGAAGCCTTCCCTTCAATATCTGACATGGAAGCCTCACCTCAAATTTCCCCACCTTGATACCCTGCTTCCAAGCCCTCCACATAGATGCCCTGCCTCCAATATCCCACATTGAAGCCCTGCCTCCAGTACACCAACTAGATGCCCTACCTCCAATGCCCCAACTAGAAGCCCCACCTCCAAAACCCCTACATAGATGCCATGCCACCAGTCCCCAAAATGGAAGCCCTATCTCCAATCCCCCAAACCTAGAAGCCCTGCCTCCAATCCCCCCACTTAAAAACCCTGTCTCCAATACCTCCACATAGAAGCCCTACCTCAAATACCCCCACATATATGACCTACCTCCAGTCATTGACAGGGAAGTCCCACCTCCAATCCCTCACCCTGATGCCCAGTCTCCAATCCCCACATAGGAGCCCCACCTTCAATCCCCAAAATGGAAGCACCATCTTCAATACCCCACCTAGAAGCCCCATTTCCAATACTCCCACATAGAAGCCCTGACCCCAATCCCCAAAATGGAACCCCACCTTCAATACCCCACTTAGAAGCCCTGCCTCTGCCTCACTTCCCCCACCTTGAAACTCCACCTCCAATCCCCCACCTAAAAGTCCTGCCTCTAATACCTCTGCAGAGAAGGCCCATCTTCAATACCATACCTAGAAGTCCCACTTCCAATAAACCCACATATATGATTCATCTCTAGTCACCAACATGGAAGCCCCTCCTCCAACCCCCTACCATGATGCCCAATCTCCAATCCCTCACATAGAAGCCCCACCTCCAATCCCTGAAATAGAAGCCCTGCCATCAATTCCCCTTCTGGAAGACCACCTCCAATCCTCCACATAGAAACCCTGCCTCCAATACCCCCAAGAAGCCCTGCCTCCAATACCCCAGCTAGATGCCCCACCTGAAATACCCCATATAAAATCCCCATCTCCTATCCCTCCACCTAGGAGCCTTGCCTCCAGTACCCCCCACCTAGGAGCCCTGCCTCCAGTTCCCTCAAATAGAAGCCCTGTCTCCAATCCCGAACATGGAAGCCCTACCTCCAATTTCCCGACCTGGAAGCCCCACCTTCGATCCCCACCTAAAAGCCTCACCTCCAATAGACTTATAGAGAAGCTCTGCCTCCAATATCCCACCAAGAAGCCCCCAATACATCACCTAGAAGCCCTGCCTACAATCTCCCACATAGATGCACACAGATGCCCCACCTCCACTTCCAAGAACCCACTTAGATGCCCTGCCTCCAATACCCCAACTAGAAGCCACTCCTCCAATACCTCAGCTTGAAGTCCCACCTCCAATCCCCCAAATAGAAGGCCTGCCTCTGATTCCCCCCAATTTTTTTATCACAACTGCTATTTCTATGCCCTCCCCGACAGCCCCTTTCTGCCTGACCCCCAGCTCCGTCCCCGGAATTACCAGGGCTTACTTATGCCCAGCCGGGAAGGTGCCTGTGGGAGTCAGGCATCATCCTGCCGCCGATTTTACCCTTGTTTTCACCTTTTGCGTCCTTGCACCATGCAATGGTGCAGCTGTCTCCCCCTCCTGTGGAGTAGCCACACCTTGGGCATGGGCAGTCTTCTAGCTGTGCCATTCATAGCACAGATCCCCCACCCCAAGAAAGGAGAGCTGTAACGCTCAATCCTTACCTCCCTGCCAGCCCCCGAGTGACCAGAATCCATTTCTGAACCCAGGTCACTGGCATGGTGTGAGGTGTGGCATCCAGCGCCTCAATCCTCAGTGCCACCGGGCCAGCCTGATCCCCCCACCTTAAAGCACCACCTCCAATACCCCACCTAGAACCTTGCTTCTAATACCCCACCTGGAAGCCCCATCTCCAATCCCCACATAGTAGCCCTGCCTCCAATCCCCACATACCCTGTAGTAGCCCTGCCTCCAATCCCCCCACTTAGAAGCCCCACATCCAATACCCCACCTAGACATCCCACCTCCAATCCCCCACATAGAAGCCCAACCTCCAATCTCACAAATAAAAACCCCGCCTCCACCTCTGCTCCCCTACATACAACCCCACCTCTAATCACAGATATGGAAGCCCCGACTCCAATCCTTCACATAGATGCCCCACCTCCAGTTACCCCACCTAGATGCCCCACCTCCAATCCTCCACCTAAACACCCTGCCTCCAATACCTCACCTAGAAGCCTCTCCTCCAATACCCCATATAGAAGCCCTGCATCCAATACCCCACCATGGAGACCCACTTTCAATCCTCCACATAGATGAACCACCTCCAATCCACACCCAGAAGACCCACCTCTGGGCCCCCCACCTCGAAGCCCCACCTCCAATCACTGACATGGAATCCCCACATTCACTACCCCACCTATAAGCCATGCCAGAAATACCCCACATATAAGCTCTACTTCCATTCCCTGACATGGAAGCCCTGCCTCCAGTACCCCACCCTGAAGCACTATCTTCAATCCCCCAAGTGGAAGCCCCACCTCGAATCCCTCCACCTTGATGCCCTGCCTCAGAGCCCTCCACCTAGAAGCCCTACTTCCAGTATCCCACCTAGAAGCCCTGCCTCCAATACCCTACCTAGAAGCCCAGCCTCCGATGCCCCAACTAGAAGTCCACCTACAATATCCCATAGAAACTCTGCCTCCAATACCCCACTGAGAAACCCCGCCACTAATACTCCACCTAGAAGCCGCACCTCCAATCCCCCTACAGAAGCCCTCATCCGATCCCTCCACCTAGAAGCCACACCTCCAATACCCCACCGAGAAGCCCCATCTCCAATAGTCCCACATAGAAGCCCTGCCTCCAATCCCCAAAATGGAAGCCCCACCTCTAATCCCCCACCTAGAAGCCCTGCCTCCAGTACCTCCACAGAGAAGCCCTGCATTCAATACCCCACCTAGAAGCCCTGCCTCCAATGGCCCCACATATATGACCAGCCTCCAATCACTGACATGGATGCCCTGCCTCCAGTCTTCCACCCTGATGCTCAGTCTCTAATCCCCACATAGAATCCCCACCTGCGATCCCTGACATGGAAGCCCTGCCATCAATCCCCACCTGGAAGACCCATCTCCAATCCTCCACATAGAAGCCCTGCCTCCAGTATCTGACATGGAAGCCACACCTCCAATCCCCCACATTGATTCCCCACCTCCAAACCCTCCACCTAGAAGTTCTGCCTCCAATATCCCACCTAGAAGCCCCGTCTTCAATTCCCAACCTAGAAGCCCTGCCTCTAATACCCCATCTAGAAGGCCTACCTCCAATCCCCCAGATAGAAGCCCAGCAACCTATTCTCCGCATAGAAGCCCTGCCTCCAATACCCAACATGGAAACCCCACCTCTGATCCCCACCTAGATACCCTGCCTCCAATACCTCACCTAGAAGCCTCACCTCCAATACCTCACCTAGAAGCCTCACCTCCAATACCCCACATAGAATCCCTGCATCTAA
This sequence comes from Neoceratodus forsteri, assembly GCA_016271365.2. Classification (NCBI taxonomy): domain Eukaryota; kingdom Metazoa; phylum Chordata; order Ceratodontiformes; family Ceratodontidae; genus Neoceratodus; species Neoceratodus forsteri. The sequence goes on from CM028134.1 coordinate 216,555,447, forward strand.
TACCCCACCATAAAGCCCCACCTCCAATCATCTGCATAGAAGCCCCTCCTCTAATCCCAACCAGGAAACTCCACCTCTGAGTCCCCCACCTCCCCACTTTGAAGCTGCACCTCCAATCTCTGACATGGAATCTCCACCTTTACTACCCCACCTATAAGCCCTGCCTGCAATACCCCACATATAAGCCCCACCTCCATTCCCTGACATGGAAGCCCTGCCTGCAGTACCCCACTCTGAAGCCCCATCTTCAATCCCCCACATGGAAGCCCCACATCAGAGCCCTGACATGGAAGCCCTGACTCCAGTCCCCCACCTAGAAGTCCCATCTCCATTCCCCATATAGAAGCCCTGCCTCCAATAACTGACATGGAAGCCCCACCTTGAATCCCCACCTTGATGCCCTGCCTCCAAGCCCTCCACCTAGAAGCCTTGCTTCAAATATCCCACCTAGAAGCCCTTCCTCCAGTACCCTACCTAGAAGCCCAGCCTCCAATGCCCCAACTAGAAGCCCACCACCAACACCCCACATAGAAGCCCCACCTCCATTACCCCACAGAAGCCCTGCCTCCAATACCCCACTGAGAAACCCTGCCACCAATATCCCACCTAGAAGCCACACCTCCAATCCCCCTACAGAAGCCCCCCTCTGATCCCTCCACCTGGAAGCCCCACCTCCAATACTTCTACATAGAAGCCCTGCCTCCAATCCCCAAATTGGAAGCCCCACCTCTAATCCCCATCATGGAAGCCCTGCCATCAATCCCCCACCTAGAAGCCCCACCTCCAATTCCCCACACAGAAGCCCTGCCTCCAATATCTGACATGTAAGCCCCAGGTCCAATCCCCCACCTTGATTCCCTGCCTCCAAGCCTCCACCTTGAAGCCCTGCTGCCAATATCCCACCTGGAAGCTCCGTCTCCAATTCCCAACCTAGAAGCCCTGCTTCTAATACCCCATGATAGAAGGCCCACCTCCAATCCCCCATGTAGAAGGCCCATCACCAATCCTCCACATAGAAGTCCTGCCTCCAATACCCAACCGAGATGCCATGCCTCAAATACCCACACATAAAAGACCCACCTCCAATTCCCAACATGGAAGCCCTGCCACCAATCCTCCACCTAGAAACCCAGCCTCATCCTCCAATCCCTTGCCTAGAAGTCCCGTCTTTGATCTCCCACCTAAAAGCCTCACCTCCAATATTCCCCCACAGAGAATCCCTGCCTCCAGTACCCCACAAAGAAGCCCCATCTCCAGTACCCCACTTAGAAGCCCCACCTCCTAAGCCCCCACCTAGAAGCCCCACCTCCAATACCCCACCTAGAAGCCCCTCCTCCAATATCCCACCTTGAAGCCCTGTCTCCTTCCCCTACATAGAAGCCCTGCCTCTGATCCTCCCACCTAAAAGCCCCACCTCCAATACCCCACCTGGAAGCCATGCCTCCAATCCCCGATATGGAAGCCCCACCTCCAATCCCCACATAGAAGCCCTGCCTCCGATATCCCACCTAGAAGCCCTACCTCCAGTATCCCACCATGAAGCCCTGCCTCCAGTCCCTCACCTAGAAGTCCCACCTCCAATACCTCACCTAGGTGCCTCACCTTCAATACCCCACCAGAAGCCCCACCTCCAATACCTCACCAGAAGCCCCACCTCCAATACCCCATCTAGAAGCCCCACCTCCAACCCCAACATAGAAGCCCAGCATCCAATCCCCCATATACAAGCCCTGCCTCCAATACCCCACCTAGAAGCCCCATCTTTCTCACTCAGAAGCCCTGCTTCCAATATCCCACATAGAAGCCCCACCCCAATCCCCCCCCCAGGGCTCTATCTCCATACACTTCACCCAAGCCTCACCTATTACCCTGCTAATTGAAGTCATTCCCACAGCTGTCTCTAGTACGCAATTATAAACTGCAGATGGGAAAGTGAGCCAATAAAAAAAAAAATCATACATTTGCCATCTTATTTAGATAAAAGAAAACAATTACCACCTGTACTCATCCACAAAAAAGTTCTACTTCCAATCCCCAAGGGAAGAGATAAAGAAAAAATGCCTTGGCTGGGATTGACTCCAGTCTGCCCTGAATGCAGTTCAAATAATAAATCGGCAATAGTAAAATATTATGCAATGGCTATACTTATGTTTTTACCAGCTATATAGAAACCTAGACTGAAGGCAGATAAGGACCGGTTGGCCCACCTAGTCTGCCCATTTCCCTACCTACTGGATAAGCTACAGATTCTAGTTAACCAGCAGCCTGCTTCCTCCTACACCCCTCCTACCCCCTACTATAATTGCCTTGTGTAGGTCCCATGCATTCTTGAATTCCCCCACTGTTTTTGACCCCAACATCCTCAGGAAGACTGTTCCATGCATCCACCACCCTCTCTGTGAAAAAAAATACTTCCTACGTTGCCCCGAGCCATCCCCCTCCCATCCTCAGATTGTGCCTCCTTTTTCTTGTGCATCTCTTTTTCTGAAGTTTGCTACATTCTTGGACTTTGTTGATTCCCTTGAGGTACTTGAAAGTTTCTATCATGTCCCCCCTCTCCCTCCTTTCCTCAAGGGTATTTTTATTAAGCTCTTTTAGTCTTGTTTCATATGGCTTCTGCTGCAAACCCTGCACCATTTTGGTTGCCCTCCTCTGGATTGCTTCCATCCTGTTTATGTCCTTGCAGAGATGGGGTCTTCAGAACAGCACACAGTACTCCAGATGGGGTCTCACCAACTGTCTGCATAGAGGGATAACAACTGTGTGCTTTCTACTGGTGATGCCTCTCCTTATGCTTTCCAGAATCCCCCCAGCCCTCATTATTGCCCTCTCAAATTGCTTGCCTACCTTAAGGTCATCTGATATGAGTACCACTAGGTTCTTTTCAATTTTTGTTGTTGTTAGTACCCCCATTGTGTACTCTTCCCCTGAGTTTTGTGCCCCAGATGAATTACTTTGAACTTCTTTGCATTGAAACTAAGCTGCCATACTCTTGACCATTGCTCCAAGCTTACCAAGTCCCTTCTCATTCTTTCCAGCCCTCCATGTGTATCAACCCTGTTGCAGATCTTTGTGTCATCTGTAAAGGGGCATACTTTTCCATCCAGCCCCTCCACAATATCACCTATAAAGACATTAAAGAGTACCGGTCCCAGTACTGAACCCTGTGGTACTCCACTAGTAACTCCCTTTTCTCCAGAGTGTGCTCCATTTACTATTTACCCTCTGATTCCTATTGTCCAGCCAATTTGCTACCCAGGCTACCACCCTGCAACCCACTCCCAGGCTGGCTAACTTGTCTATTAATTTTTTGTGTGATACTGTGTCAAATGCCTTGCTAAAGTCTAAGTAGGCAATATCTATAGCCCCTCCCTGGTCTACTACTTTGGTCACCCAGTCAAAGAAATCTATTAGATTTGTCTGACATGACCATTCCACTGTGAATCCATGCTCCCTTGGGTCCTGTGCCATGCTGGCATCTAGGTACTCGACAATTCTTTCTTTCAGAAGTGATTCCATCATTTTCCCTACCACTGAGGTCAAACTAACTGGTCTATAGTTTCCTGCCTCTGCCTTGCTCCCACTCTTGTGAAGAGGGATCACATCCACCTTCCTCCAGTCCTCAGGTACCACACCATCCTCCCATGATTTTTTAAAAAGGGTAGTCAGTGGTGTCACTAGGTCTCCACTTAGTTATTTTAGAATTCTGTGGTGAATCCATCAGGTCCCATTGCTTTGCCCACCCTGAGTTTTAAGAGTTCTTCAAGGACCCTTTCTTCTGTGAATGGACTGGTATCAACCCCCCTATCCAGTGTGCTTCATATTGTTTAGTCTAGGTACCGCCCCTCTCTTCTTTTGTGAATACTGAGCAAAAGTATTTGTTCAGTATCTCTGCCTTTTCACTGTTGCTCTCTACCCACCTCCCCTATATTAAGCCTCACTATCCCTCCCTTGGTTTTTCTTTGCTCCCTAATGTATCTCTAAAAGGTTTTATCCCCCTTCTTAATTGATCTGGCTATCTTTTACTCAGTTTGGGCCTTTGCTATCCTGACTGCCTTCCCCACTTCCCTCTGCTTTAACTGATACAGTTCTCTGTTCTCCTCCTTCTGTGATTCCTTATACTTCCTGAATGCTATGGTTTTCTACCTAACATTCCTTGCCACCTCTTTTGAGAACCATAGTGTTTTTTTACTTCATTTTGTTTTCTTTATTTGCTTCACACAAAGGCTTGTTGCCTCTATGATGGCAGTTTTGATTTTTCCCCATTGTTCTTTCACCCCTCCTTCCTGCCCATTTGCTAGTGCATTTTTTAGGCACTCCCCCATATTGCCAAAGTCAGCCCTTTTAAAGTCCAGTAGCCTTGCTATTGTATGGCTTGACTCCATGGTTATGTTTATCATGAACCACACTGTATAGTGGTCACTTGTTCCCAGATGGCTACCAAATTCAAAATATGTAATCCTCTTTCTGTCCCCATCTGAGAGTACCAGGTCAAGGATTGCTCCCACCTGAGTGGGATTAAACACTAGCTGTCTGAGGCATGCCCCCTGTAGGGCATCAAGAATGACTCTACTCTTGAATGTGGCTGCAGTAAATGAGCTCCTGTTAACATGTGGCATATTCAGGTCCCCCATCAACAATATCTCCCCTTTTTCTGCCATTCCAAGGATGCCTTCTATCATTTCCTTATCTATTTCCTCCACCTGAGATGGAGATCTGTATACAACCCCTTTGCAGATTGTGGTGCCACTATCTGTGTCCAAGGTGACTCACAGTGCCTCCCCTCCTCCCTGTTTACCCTTTAGTTCCATTGCTTTGATGCCTTCCGTTATGTAGAGAGCTATTCCTCCTCCTCTTTTACCCTCCCTGTACCTCCTGTAGATTGTGCACCCTGGTATGTTGACATCTCAGTCATGGTTCTCCATGTACCATGTTTCTGTGACCGTCACAATATCCAGGTATCCCTCTTCCATCAAGGCCACTAGCTCAGGAAGCTTGTTGCCCATACTACGGGCATTGGTACTCATTGCCTTCCATTTTATGGTGGCCTTACCCTTTTTAACCCCATCCCTGCCTTTACTGCCTTTGTCTTTTTCTCCATTTAATCTGTATTACTCCCTATTGACCTCTGCACCTTGGTGTTTACCTCACTAACTACCCTGGTTTGTGTGGGGAGGCTGGGATATTCCTGCTTCATATCAGTGCCTCCCCCCGTAGCTAGCTTAAAAACTTACCAATGAAGCATTGAAACATATCACCTAGGAGCCTGGTTCCCATCCAGTACAGATGCAGACCATTGAGCCAGTATAGGCCTGCATCCCTCCAGGTGGACCTCAAGTCCCCAGAGAAGCCCAAAATCCTGTACTCCACACCAGTCTTTCAACCATTCATTGAACTGCACGGTGCGGAGTACCCTAGCTTCTCACATGCCATAGACAGGCAGCACCTCTGAGAAGGTTACTGTGCATGCCCCCTGTCTATAGCCCCTCCCCAACTCCAAACACTTCACCTGCACTGCTCTGATTCCACACCCAGCTAGGTCATTTGTCCCAAGGTGGACAATTACATCTAGCAACCTCTCCTGTGATGCTGCTCCCGTGATCCTGAGGATTCACTTCCTGTCCCTCCAAGCCATGGCCCTGGGCAGGTACCTTACCTCCCTCTCTCTTCCCTTTCCCAGTTCAACCCTCCTAGCAATTGAGTCCCCCACCAGGAGCTGCTTCCTTCCCCCATGGTGTCCCTCGCCACTCTCCCATGGTTCTCCCTTGTGGAGGTTCCCAGCATCCTCCTTGGTCTCCACTGCAAGTGCCTCCATAGAGGAACCACGCTCTGCCAGAAAGGCATATGAATTGTGGAGAGGTACAACTGTAGGGATGTGACTCTGTTCTACCACCCTCACCCTCCCTGAGCCCACCGTGGTCCAACTGCTCTTCTTTCTTGACAACTTCTGAAGCAGTGATGGTTGCACTGGTGTTTCTTGGATGGGGGAAGCTTCCCTATTCCTTGCCATTTTGGCCTGGAGACATGCAACCTTCTCCCTCAGAGCAGACAGTTGTCTGTAAACAGGGCAGCAATTCAGCCTCCAGAATGTCTCCCAGAAAACTGTCACCCCACAGCCAGTGCATTGCACCACTCCCCACATGTCTCTGTCCCTTCCTGCTTTATATATATACAATGTTGTTTTTGCCTTTTTTCATTTGTGTGTACGTGTGCTTACCCTCTATGCACTGTGCTGGGTTGTTAAGGATATGACAGATGTATGCCCCTTGCCCTCTTGGGGAAGTAATGTCAGAACCTCTGGTATAAAGGAAATGGCACTCCTGGGATGGGTGGAGTGAGGGGCAGGGGGTGGTAGCTCCAAGCCCATGACCTTCAGAAAACAATCAACTACACCTCTTACCCACCACCATGGTGAGTGCTGCCCTTCCTTTCAGTAAGACAACCAGCACAACAATTTAACAGACCTGGTAGGTGATCTAAATATCAATTGGCTATCTCTTAAGGGATCTACCTCCCGTGAGGCATTCACTGCCATTGATCTGACACAATTAGTCTCACAACCCACCAGGTTAAATCCTAGCACGGGCACGGACACTCTTCTGGATGTGGTTCTCACTAACAGGCCCAGCCACGTCCACAATGTTCAATCCTCCCAGACTGCCTTAGTGACCACTCCCCAGTTCTTTTCTTCTGGGCAACCTCCCTGCCCAAGCCCCCTGTTCTCACCACCCACCGTCGTCGGCTTAGACCTGGTGGGCTAAAAGACTTAAAACACCACCTAGCTGGCACTGATTGGTCCCCACTACTAAACACCCCTGATATTGACAAGGCGCTAGCCTTCTTTGTCCACACCTTTAACCTTGCCTGTGACACTTACGCACCACTTACCCCACTTAGATCTAAAGTAAGGCACACCCCCTGGATTACCCCTACATTACGCACACTTCTCAAGCAGCGTGACAACCTGTGGCACTTGGCCATTGAAACTGGCCGCCCAGCTGACAGACTGACTTACATAGCTGCCCGGAATAAGTTTAGTGTCAGTGGCTCAGTAGGCAGCACACTCGCCTCTGAGGCCGGGAGATCAGAGGGCTGTGGGTTCAGTTCCCACATCTGGCACTTGGGTTAATATCCCAGTACTGACACTGTAGTGCAGCATGAGAGGGGTGCTGCACTTCTGAGGTGCTGTCTTTCAGATGAGACGTTAAACCGAGGTCCCATCTGCCTGGATTGGTGGTAGTTCAGGTGGATGTTAAAGATCCCATGGCACTTCTCGAAAGAGTAGGGAATTTCCCGGTGTCTGGCCAAATTTCCCTCATTCACTAAAAAAATACCACCAACAGCTTAATCTGGTTCAAGATCAGTTGGCATTCATCTGTATCCTCCTCCCCGGGTCTTGCCTGAAAATAGGCAGGATTTGTCTAGTGCACTTACCCGGTCAACAAAAACTAAATACATAAATAAAATAAATAAGTGTACGTGGGCTGTCCGCAAAGCTAAGGCAGATTATTACAATGCTGCTCTTACCTCCTCCTGGGGCAACCCTAGGTCCTTCTGGGACAATATCAAGCAGCTAAATGGTGGCGCACGCCTACCCCCCCATAGCATTTTAACATTGATGGGACTACCTCCACTGACCCTGCCCTCATTGCAACACACCTCAACAACTCCTTCACTGACCTTAGTGCAGTGCTCCTGCAACTTCTTCGATCCCTTCCCCATGTCTGCCCCTCCCATCTCCCGCCCCCCTTTCCACCTTCGCACTGTCACCACCCATGAGGTTAGGCCCTACTTACAAAAAGCCCTAAAGTGCAACTCCATCGGCAATGACTCCCTTGATCCCCGTCTCCTACGTCAGGTCCTGGATCAGGTCATCTCACCCATTACTTGCCTCTTTAATAAGTCCCTCTGCTTGGGACAATTCCCCACCATCTGGAGGGTCGCCACTGTTACCCCTATTCACAAAGGTGGTGATAGAACACTCGCAGGCAACTACCGGCCTATCTCCATCCTCTCCCCCCTCTCTAAAGCCTTGGAGAAAATAGTTGCTAGCCAAATCTCACTTTACCTCACAAAATATGAGGTCCTCTGTCCTGAACAGCATGGTTTCAGAGTTGGTCATAGCACCAATACTGCTCTCCTGGAGTTTGCTAACTTCCTTCATAACTCACTTGATGCTGGCTCCCTCGCTGGTGCAGTATTTATAGACCTATCAAAAGCCTTTGATACCGTCTCTCACCCTCTACTATTAGCCACCCTTGCCAGTGTGGGCTTTGCCTCTGGTCCAGTCTCCTGGTGCGCTAGCTACTTGACCAACCGCTCCCAATGTGTGCGGGTTGGTGGCACTCTTTCCTGTACCTGCCAAATTCATTCAGGTGTTCCCCAGGGCTCCATTCTTGGGCCCTTACTCTTCTCTCTCTTTCTCAATTCCCTGCCCAATGCATGCACTGGAAATATCCTTCTCTATGCAGACGACGCAGTTCTCTTTGCCTCTGAGAGTAACCCCGTCTCGCTCCAAAACTCCCTCCAGCGTGCCTACACCTCAGCTGAAAACTGGTTCTCTGACCACCGTCTTGTCATCAACCTTAAGAAAACTAAATCTATGCTTTTTACTTACCCCCAAAACAAGTCCAGCAACTTTCCTCTCTCTGTTCACTCTGCTCTGAATCACCCCTTGGAACTTGTGCACTCTTATAAATACCTTGGCATAATCTTCGATTCTGCTCTCTCCTTTCATAACCACATCTCTGCTTTGACCTCTGCCTCCAATGCACGGTTGGGTATCCTCTACCGGCACAAAAAATGCCTCCCAGCAAACTCCCTTCACTTGGCTGTCACCTCTTCGGTGCTCTCACTAGTTGACTACGGCCTTCCTGTATATGGCATGGCTGACCAGACAGCCCTTCATAAGGTTTGCCTAACGCTTAACAAAGCATGTAGACTTATTACCAGTGCCCATAGACTCACCCATACCTGTCAACTTTACTCCATGGCCTCCCTACTCAACCTCGATGAGCGCCTCCTGTTCCTAACTTGCCAAGATACCTACAAAGCCCTCCATGGTCTATCCCTGCCATGCCTTGTCAACTTTATTCGCCGATCCAACCCCACAGTTCACACCTGCGCTTCCAGCAAAACTGCCCTGGTCATCCCAAGGGCACGGACCACCCAGGGCCAAAGGGCTTTCTCCTATAGAGCCCCCTCCTGGTACAACTCCCACCCAGCTGGCATCACTGATGCCCCCTCACTCGCTAGTTTCAAATACTGCCTAAAAAATCACTTGCTCACCTCACACTCCTGCCACTGCCCCTGACCCCCCACCCGTCCCCACCATCTGTGATGATAAGCCAATGGAAACAAAATTAAATAGATAAATAATTTGGGGTTTGCATTCCCCATCTCGTTTAGCTGACAATGGTGTTATGACACTCATCACCTGCAATGTGACTTTGCCTATTGTTAATTTGTGTTGCTGACTGTCTCGCTTTGCCTGCAATTTGCCTGTGCCTTATTACTGTACTGTATTTCGGATTGTTTCATGTATGTATGTTCTGTCTTCCTTATGACGAGGTACCTTTGTAAATGAGCCTCTGGCTCAAAGGTTTTTAAACTGATGTTAAATAAATAAATAGACCACTCCACTTACACAAGCCACTCCTCTGAACCCAGGAATTAATTAAATCAATCCTCAGCTGCCAATACAATCCTAATTGTTTGTTGCAAAATTCATTAAAAATACTAGCTCACTACACCAGCCTGCAGTCCACAGGAAAAAGCAATTTCAGTAATATTTCACTCCCTCTGGATATAAAAGTAGCAGCCTTCAAATGGATACCCAGTCCTGCAAACCCCTTCTTGATTCAAACAAGCAAAATTAAAAGTGACACTATAAAAGTGTGGCAAACCTTCCTCACAGGTCCCAAGCAATATTGGGCCTTTTCCCAGGCTACCAGTTCCCAAATATAAGTATGCTTTCTTCCCAGCAGTACAGCTGATTTCAGCAGCCTTCACCTTCAGCAGTTAAGGCCTATCTGTTGAATTCTGTTTGTGTGGCTTCTACGAACAGCTCAGTTCTAGAAAACTCCACCCAAAACCATTGGCTGACAATACCTGTGATGTAAGCAGCCCTTTCTGTGAAGACAGACTACTTTGTCTGGGGTGAACACACAAACCAGTCCTCTGAACCCAGGAATTAAAATTAAATCAATCCTCAGCTACCAGTACAATCCTAATTATTTGTTGAAAAAGTCACTAAAATACTAGATCACTTCACCAGCCAGCAGTCCACAGGAAAAAGCAATTTCAGTTGTATTTCACTCCCTCTAGAAACATAGAAACATAGACTTTGACGGCAGATAAGGACCGCTTGGCCCATCTAGTCTGCCCATTTCCCTACCTACAGGATAGGCCGTAGATCCTAGTTAACCAACAGCCTATTTCTTCCTACCCCCCACAAGAATTGCCTTATGTCTGTCCCATGCATTCTTGAATTCTCCCACAGTTTTAGACCCCACAACCTCCTCAGGAAGGCTGTTCCATGCATCCACTACCCTCTCTGTGAAATAATACTTTCTCACATTGCCCCTCAACCTCCACCTTCTATCTTTAAATTGTGTCCCCTTGTTCTTGCAAGTCTCTTTTTCTGAAAGATGCTACCCTCTTGGACTTTGTTGATTCCACTGAGGTACTTAAAAGTTTCTATCATGTCCCCCCTCTCCCTTCTTTCCTCAAGGGTATACATATTAAGCTCCTTTAGTCTCTCCTCATATGACTTCTCTTGCAGACCCTGCACCATTTTAGTTGCCCTCCTCTGGACTACCTCTATCCTGTTTATGTCCTTGTGGAGATGGGGTCTCCAGAACTGGACACAGTACTCCAGATGGGGTCTCATCAACTGTCTGTACAGAGGGATAACAACTTCCTGTTTTCTGCTGCTGATGCCTCTCCCTATGCATCCCAGTATACCCCCAGCCCTCCCTACTGCCTTCTCCACATTTTGCACTAACCTTAAGGTCATCTGATGTGATTCCCCAGGTCCCTTTCCTTTTTTGTTGTTGTTACTACTTCCCCACCCATTGTGTATTCTTCCCTGGGTTCTTGTTTCCCAGGTGCATTATTTCACTTCTTTGCATTGAATCCTAGCTGCCATACTTCTGACCATTCCTCCAACTTTGCCAAGTCCCTTTTCATCCTTTCCATGCCTCCTTGTGTATCAACCCTGTTGCAGATCTTTGTGTCATCTGCAAAAGGCATACTTTCCTGCCAGTCCCTCTGCAATGTCACTGATGAAGACATTAAAAGGACTGGACCCAATACTGAACCCTGGTACCCCACTAGTAACCTCTCTTTCTTCAGGTGGACTCCGTTTACAATTACCTTCTGTGTCCTGTTGTGCAGCCAATGTTTTACCTAGGCTACCACCCTGGGACCCACTTCCAGGCTGGTTAATTTGACTATTAATCTTTTGTGTGGGACTGTGTCAAATGCCTTGCTAAAGTCTAGGTAGGCCATGTCCACAGCCCCTCCCTGATCTACTGCTTTGGTCACCCAGTCAAATAAATCTATTAGATTCGTCTGACATGACCTTCCCGCTGTGAATCCATGCTAACTATTCTTTCCTTCAGAAGTGACTCCATCACTTTCCCTACCACAGAGGTCAGACTGACAGGTTTGTAGTTTCCTGCGTCTGTATTGGTCCCACTTTTGTGAAGGGGAATCACATCTGCCTTCCTCCACTCCTCGGGTACCACACCATCCTCCCATGATTTATTAAAAAGAGTAGCCAGTGGTTTCACTAGTTCCTCCCTTAATTCTTTTAGAATTCTGGGGTGAATTCCATCAGGACCCATTGCTTTGTCCACCTTCAGTTTTAGGAGTTCTTGCAGAACCCTTTCTTCTGTGAAAAGACTGGGATCAACCCCCCTATCAAGAGTGCTTCTGTTAATTGGATTAGGCACCTCCCCCTCCTCTTTTGTGAATACTGAGCAGAAATATTCGTTCAGTATCCCTGCATTTTCACTGTCCCCCTCTGCCCACCCACCGTTCATTCTATTCAGCCTCACTATCCCTCCCTTTGTCTTTCTCACGCCGCTGATGTACCTATAAAAGGTTTTATCCCCTTCTTAACTGAGTTGGCTATCTTTCCTCAGTTTGGGCCTTTGCTATTCTGACTTCCCTCCCTGCTTCTTTCTGCCTTAACTGGTACAGCTCTCTGTCCTGCTCCTTCTGTGTTTCCTTATACTTCCGAATGCTATCTTTTCTTCCTGACTTTCACAGCCACCTCTTTTGAGAACCATAGTGGCTTTTTCTTTCATTTTGATTTGTTTATTTGCTTCACACAAAGGCTTGTTGCCTCTGTGATGGCAGTTCTGATGATTCCCCATTGTTGCTCCACACCTCCTTCTAGCCTGTTTGCTAGTGCTTTTCTGAGGCACTCTCCCATCTTGCCAAAGTCAGCTCTCCTAAAGTCCAGTACCCTCACTTTTGTATGGCTTGACTCTGTAGCTGAGTTTAACGTGAACCACACTGTTTGATGGTCACTTGTCCCCAGATGGCAACCCACTTCTAGATCTGAGATCCTCTCACTGCCCCCATTTGAGAGTATGAGGTCTAAGATTGCTCCCTCATGAGTGGGTTCCAAAACTAGCTGTCTAATGCCTGCCACCTTTAGGGCATCAAGAATGGCCCTGCTCTTGGATGTGGCTGCAGCAAATGTGCTCCAGTTAACATCTAGCATATTCAGGTCTCCCATCAATAGTATCTCCCCTTTCTCTGCCATTCTAAGAATGCCTTCTATCATATCCTTGTCCATTCCTTCCCCCTGACATGGGGGTCTGTACACAACCCCTGTGCGGATTGTGGTGCCCTTTGCAGTCTCCAAGGTGACCCACAGTGCCTCCTCTCCTCCCTGTTTACTCTTTTGTTCAGTTGCTTTTATCCCTTCCTTTACATAGAGAGCTACTCCTCCCCCTCTTCTCCCCTGCCTGTCTCTCCTGTAGGTTATGTACCCTGGTATGTCAACATCCCAGTCATGGTTCTCTGTGTACCATGTTTCTGTGACTGCTACGATATCCAGGCATCCCTCTTCCATCAAGGCCACCAGCTCAGGGAGCTTGTTGCCCAGACTACGGGCATTGGTACTCATTATCCTCTATTTCCTGATGGCCTTACTCCCTTTTGCCCCATCCCTGTCCTTCTTGCCTTTGTCACTTTCTCCATTTACCCCTGCCCTTTTCCCTATCGGCACCACTATGTTGGTGTTTGCTGCACTTACTACCGTGATTATTTGGGGGGGCTAGGATTTCTCTGCTCCTTTCCAGTAGATATAAAAGTAGCAGCCTTCAAATGGATAGCCACTTCTACAAACCCCTTCTTGATTCAAACAAGCAAAAATTAAAGTGACAATATAAAAGTACGGCAAACCTTCCTCACAGGTCCCATGCAATATTGTGCCATTTTCTAGGCTCCCAGTTACCAAATATGAGTATGTTTTCTTCCCAGCAGTACAGCTGATTACAGCTGATTCCAGCTGCCTTCAGCTTCAGCAGTTATGCTACCACCCCTTCCACTTATTTCTTCCTACATTGTACATACTTAGCCTTGAACTACATGGTCTTAAAGACTAGATCAGCATTTGAACAAGGGCCTCAGATGGTACACTGGATACATCCTTACTTTGTAAGTAAAGGGTCAGTGGTTTGATTCCCAGGCAGAACCTTTATCTGCCATCTTAATTAGATAAAGAAGGAAAAAAAGTTACATTTTGAACAGGGACTTAATATTGTTCTTCCACCTGAATGATAATCGTTGGTGGCAAGGAGTTAGAGTAATGAAAATAGTGGTGAAGGTCATCTTTCTATGAGAGAAAATATTCCTTTACCTGCTACTGTCAGGAGGTCTAAACTTCATTCTCAGGTTCTTGGCAATATTGGGAATGCAAGGAATCACAAACACGTTGCATAAGAGTAATAAACTTGTTTATTACTACCAAAAGGATAAATCAAAGTTGCCCTAAGCAGTTCTTACCAATATGAACCAGAAGCCAGTGCAAAGCATTCCCTAGACCTCGAGGTTTCTCCGTCTCTTGGGGTCTCCGAGGTATAAGACTCAGTGTCTCACATTATATACCTATGATAATTACTATGGTTACTGTAAGATAGAAACATTTCTAGTTACAGAGATGAGCTCTATTGGCTAAATTAGACGTGGCTCCATAGTCCAAGATAAGATTATACAATTTTGTAGTAGTCATCAATTTGTAAAACAAAAGAGTACAGTTCTTACACAAATCAGTGTAGCAGTACAAATCACCAAAAGGTGGCAATGCCGACTTATATATCATAATCATTACAAGGACAAAGATGTCCTAACATTTAGTAAGTGAAAAATACACAGAGATATATATATATATATATATATATATATATATATATATATATATATATATATATGCATTAGAAAGCAAAATATATAACAACAATAATATGCATACATATCCTGACATTTACTCTTGTATGGTATATGCCCTAAGCCCTATATGTTAGTATAACATATGTCTAAGCACTAGCTGTCTACAGCGTTCCTCTGGGGGTACCAATAGGGGTGCAGGGACCTCATGTAACATTCCCCCCATGTTGCCTCTAAGGGCAACACAAGCAAATCTAGGGAAAGGTCTGGTAGCAGGGGTCATTTCCAAACCTGACGCATGAGCTTTGCAAAGGAACTCCAGCTGCTCACGGTGTTGAAGTAGTGTGCACCGTAGGCAGCATAGCATAATAACCAAGAAAAATATCAAAAAAGCTTGTATAATAACAAAACCTTTGAAAGTAATCTCTAACCATGTGTTAGTAAGTGCATCATTCATATCAACATCATTAATTAATGAAAGAATAGCTCATTAGCCTTAGTAATGTTATTGCTGATGTGGATGAGGTGTGCATCACTTCTCTTTAAAAGTAATTTTAATGTAAGTGACAATGGATCTATGTGTACATTAAAATATGGTAAATATTCAGAAAGAGTGAGCAGATAATCGAGGTTACCATCAATGATGTCTGCATCCATAAGGGGGACAGGGGTAATAACAGTATGTCCAATAAAAGCCTTTTGATGTGGGACAAAGCAAAAGTTAGGGTTATCAATAACACATGTCTCAGTTCCGTAAGTGTATGACTTATAATTAGTTACCACGCAACACTCGCCATCAAAATTATACTGCATTTTAACAGTGGGTAGTCGCCAGTTTTGCAACTGTACCGGGCAGGTATAGGTTGTCTTGGAAATCCGTGTTGACAGGCAGTGAACCTCCTCTCAATAAGACAGGTAAAGTTTATCTGGTGCCAATGTTGAGTCCGAAAAATCTGTGCCATTAGTGCTGATGTCATCGTCCATGGAAAAGAACCAATCAATACTGTCGGGAGAATAACCACATACAGGTTTAATAACATCAAATACATCACATCGACACAGATAGATATATTGTTTCTTCACACAGCAGTCTGTGTGCGGAGAGACCCAGGTGTCCAGGAAAGGATGGAAGACTAATAGAGGAGGCAAGTCCAGACGTTCTCTGTAGATGTCTTCATGAAGATGAAAAATGGAGTGAACGGAAGCTAGCTTGTCGAATAAGGCTGTAGTAGGATCAAAGCGTGGTAAAGAGACAGTAAAAGAAACAAACATTGTATCTTTGATAGAACATTTCTTAGAAGTAAAACAGGGATCAGTATTACGGTGTCTGGTCACAAAACCCAAATTCCTAGCTGTAGAAAGAGGAGTAGTTAGAGATTGTTGCATACACATAGCAATACAGCCAGAGGTTTTACATCGAGGACAATACCATTTGGAAATACGTCTGTCATATATGATATCAGGGATTCTTCCAGACTTCAGATCATGGAAGAGATTATTGATGGTAGTAATAATGTATGAGCCACAGGCTGAGCATAAACTCTCACGGGCAATATATTGCTTATCTGCTTCTTCATTGTTTTGTGCAATGAGTGCGTTAATCTTATCTTTAGAATCAGTAAATGATTTAGCAATGTCATGCATATTGTAAACAGTGTATCTTTCTTCCTAAGGCCATCCACATCATGCAATAATGGGGGTAATATATTATTTACCAAACCAGTCTAAAATTTAGCAGAATGAGATTTGATAACAGCAATGTCTGCTTTGTTCCAGATAGACATAGCTGTACCAAAGAGACCTGTGACAGTACCTGTTGCACCAGTGACATCAGAACTGTCAACTTCACATGTATTATGTATATGACTTTGATCATCAGGATTTGGTCTTCTCCTGAAGTTGCCTCTATGCTTGATGGTGTGTACCCCAGCAAGAGGGTCCTGAGTATGAATCTGAAATGCTGCTAAACTGTCAAGCAATAACATACTAGTAAATGCTGAAGTGTTAGTACTGTGACACATACCAAATTCTTTCATATTCCAGTAAATTAAATTAAACAACACAGGTACATGCATAAATTGTAAATAGTTAATCAGTGTACCAGGTAGAGCAGTGGCTGTTAGACCACTATGAGGACCAGGTGTGTGCTTTGGACATTCCAAAAGCTGTTTGTTAGTGGGTGGTAACACAGAAAGGTACATGACAGCAGAGGCCATGTTGTGTACAGCACAACATTGTTGAGCAGAGTCCTTAGACAAAGAATTGCAATATGATGGGTCAATTAGAGCAGTGATGTTGTATAAACCAGAATGTCTAAGAGAAGTTTGCAGCAAGTACAGAGAACCATCTGGGGATAATTTAGCATTGGGTCAACCCTGGAAAGTTCCCTTGGAGAGTTTGGCCACAGGGAGAATTTGTCCTTACGTTGTGATTTTCCACTCAATTTGTAGGGTAGATTTACCAGGAGCAACAACTGAGGCAGTGAGGTAAGCATCGAACCTTCCTGGACAGTAATCAAACTATTGGGTATTTTGACGGATACTCCCTCTGGAGCAGATGCTGGAGGATCAAGGTGAGGTAGGAGGTTCAGTACCATGCCTTGGATGCATGGGATAACTCCTGAGATGATGAGAAAATGGAACAAGATAGCCATCTTGTCAGCGTATCTAAGAAGGAAAATCAAACATTAGTAGGTTAGTACTATTCAGCCCAATGGGGTGAGAAAAAGTAATTATGCTCCTTTATACAGTTTTAGTTGGTTTGCATGTAACCATTTGTCAGTCAGTTTATTGTTTTGCAGGAGTCTAACTCGATAGACTGCCGGACTGAGCTTGTTGACAATGGGGTAAGGGCCTTCCCATTTATTGGAGAAGGAGTATGTGGGATGTGCAAATTGGAGGACTATTACCTGATCTCCAACCTGCCAATCCGCTTCTTGTGTGTGCTCATCAAACTGTATCTTGGACTGTTGCTGGGCCTTGCCCAGGCAATTGGCATCATACAAGTGTGTGTGTATGAGGTCTTTTCTGAGTTTTTCCACTTATTAGTCCACAGACACACGGTTTGCAGTGGGGGTGTGCAGGTCAAACAACAGGTGTTCAGGTAATCTCATCTGTCTTCCAGTCATCACCTCAAAGGGTGTCAACTGGCTGGTGGCTGGGGGTGTGCCTCTTATTGCTATAAGGATTAACAGCAGCAGGGAATCCCAGGTTTTGGGATTGTCCTCAATGAATTTGGAAAGCATTTGCTTAATCCGTGTGTTGGCTCTCTCAATTTGACCTGAAGATTGAGAGTGGTAAGGTATGTGGAACTTCTGTTGAACTCCAAGGAGTTCAAGGGATTCTTTCATTAACTCATCAGTAAAGCTGGTTCCTTTGTCAAAGTCTACCTTAAGAGGTAGACCACACCTGGAGAAAATTTGTTCCACCAGGATTTTGGCAGTGGTTTTAGCAGTGCATGTCTTAGTGGGGAAGGCTTCGACCCACTTAGAGAAAAGATCAGTTACCACAAGAGCATACTTGTTGTTTCTGCTGGTATTGGTCAGTGGGCCAATAAAATCAATCTGCATGGCATGCCACAGGCCAGAGTGTCTTTGTGGTAGGAGTTTGGCATTTTGTTTGGTGGGGATGGGATTGTTTTGTGCACACACCAGGCAGTTGTCTATGTACTATTTAACATCTTTTGTGACATCAGGCCACCAGGCGGTGGTCTTGAGCCTTTGGAGGGTGTTTTCCAGTCCCTGGTGTCCACCGGTGGGTGTATCATGCACTTGGTGCAAGAATTCAGACCTAAGGTGTCTGGGACCACCCACAACTTGGTGGTGGAATCATCTGGTTGGTACCAGATGAGCTTGTCATCTGGGGACAAGTGTAACTTACCTTCATGCCTCTGGTAGGGATTATGTGTGGAAACTTTTCCTTGGTACCTTTATCAAGGAATCTGAACACTTCTTTGAGCTCAGTATCAGCATGTTGGACTGCTGAAAGGTCCAAGGGGGAAAAGGTTCAGGCTTCTTCCTGACTGCTGCAATATGCACAGTCGTATTAGCCTCTGGATGATCCATCATCCAGGTGTCCCCCCCTCGGGTCCCTTCCTTGGCAAGGGTGTCTGCTGTGTCATTGAAGGCATGGTAGGGGTCATGTAAGGCATGAGCTTTAACTTTGTGTACATAGAGTTTGTGAGCAAATCTTTGTGGCAGTGAGTGTATGTATATTACCAGTTCTTTATACTTCACTGGACTGCCATCAGAAGAGAGGAAGGAGTTCTTCTGCCAGAAAGGAAGAAATTCTGTAAGAGAACAACAAACCCAATTAGAGTCTGTAAAAATGATGGTATCCTTGGTTCCATGCTGGATGAACTCGAGGGCACAGGCCACCGCCACTATCTCTGCAAACTGTGATGATGCTACACTGCAGCGTTTAGAGATTTTAACAGTGTTACCATAAGGGTAGATCACTAAGATACCCATCCCTGCACTCTGTTCTCCCTGATAGTAGGAAGCTGAACCATCTTTGAAAATACGACACAAAGAGGTGTTCTCAAGTATCTGTGGCATGGCAGGGAGGAAGAGACCTGGATCTGGAAGATCAGGTGGTTGCAATGTGCAATCATGGGGTTCTCCTTGGAAAAGGAGTCCATGTGCCAGCATGGATGGAATTTTGGTTGGGTGTACCTGTATGTCACTATCCTGGAGAAGAAGTGACCAGTGTGTCAGTCTGGCATTAGAGACTGACCCATCCTTCATTCTGTCTGATAGCAGAAAGGTAGTTGGGGTGTGATTGGTGTTAATAATTAGTGGGGAGTACCCAGTGATATACAGAAAGTGCTTGACAGCCCAGTAGGTTGCCAGAAGGTTCCTTTCACAAAGGCTATGCTTCTGTTCCACTGGAGTCAAGAGCTGCAATGCATATGCAATGGGTCTCAGAGTACCATGAACCTTCTGGGCCAGCACTGCTGAAATGGCAATGTCAGAGATGGCACATTCCAGATGGAATGATAGTGCTGGATTGGGGTTGACCACAGCTAGAGCTGAGGCCAGGGCCTGCTTCCTTGACATCACAACCTGGGTGGGTATGGAACCCCAAGTCCAGGGAATGTCCTTTTTCAGTAATTCATACAGAGGAGCAGCCTTCTTAGCAAAATCTCTGGAATAGTTCACCATACCTAGAAACCTTCTAAGGGTTGCCACTCTGGTAGGCAATGGCAAGTCTTGCAATCCTTGTATCTTCCAGGTGGGGCTATGACCTTGCTCAGTTATTCTCAGGCCCAAAAAGAGTACTTCTTTCTGACATAATTGTGATTTTGCTGGGTTGCCTTTGAGGCCTGCTCTCTGGATGAGAGTCAATAGTTCATCCAAGAGATCCAAGTGTTGTTCCTGTGTGGCTGTTGCCAACAACAGGTCATCCACATACTGCAAGACACACTGGGGAGTAGAAAAACCTTCAAGGGTATCCATCATATGCAAATGGAATAGGGACGAGCTGTTATGGAATCCCTGTGGTAAGCAGGTCCACGTGTTCTGTCTACCTTCAAAGGTGAAGGCAAACTTATATTGACTTTTAGGGTCCAATGGCAGTGACCAGAAACCATTGCAAATATCCAAGGCACTGAGCCATTTCAGGTCAGGGGTCCAAAGTCATAGCACGTCAGGTGCAGAGGCCACAGTTGGAGCACAGCTGGGGGTGACCTGTTTCAGTTTTCTGTAGTCAATAGTAAGTCTCCAGGCATCTGTAGGCTTTTTCACAGGCCATACTAGGGAACTGGCAGTAGAAACACATGTTCTGATTACCTCTTCATTGAGGAGTGATTTTATTGTTTCCCTAAGAGAAGGCAAGGCCTCAGATGGGAAAGGATACTGCCTTTGCCTCTCGTGGGCTGAGCCTGGCACTTTGATGACAGTGTGCATTCTGCCACAGTCATTCTTGTTGGTAGCAAATGCTTCCAAATGACTTTGTAGAATGGGAAGGAGCTTTGGAAAAAGCTCATGGTTCTTGAACAAATCTATAACATCATACTCTTGTTGTTGGCAGATATTTTTGCCACGACGTGTGAATCAGGGATCAAGATAGTATGATATTGGCTCTGAATCTGTATCAATAACATGTTGCCTAGATCCACCACACAACTGTGTGGTGCAAGGAAATCAATTCCAATGATACTAGGGTGATCATGCAATACCATCAGTTGGAAGGTGTGTGAGGCCTTCAGGTAGCCCAATTCTACAGGTAGTGGTAGATAGCGGTATGCAGGTAGCTTAGTACCATCTACTCCTGACATGTTGGTCCTCCATCCGGTGGACCAAGGAGATGTGTCCGGGTGATCATCATGTAATACAGACACAGCCACACCTTTATCCAATAACACTGTAAGTAGGCGGTCCCCGACCTTGTCCTCAGTGCAGCGCCTTCCATTTGTATCCAAGACCAGCTTGTTTACAATCCGGACTGGGGCCTGTAATTGTCAATCTGTGGTGGATGAAGCATGGAGAGGTTGGGCCTGGCTCCTTTGAACCACTTCACCATGCTGCACTGACACTATATAGGGTGGTGCTTCTGGGTTCAGGCCTGTATGGGCCTGAGGGCCTGTACTTCCGGTATCACCATGGCCCATTGAGGCCTGGGTTCCCGGTTGTATGGCTGCAAGGGACAAGCAAGAACAGCATCCGCTACAGAGTGCACTTGCCCCAGGAGCTCTCTAAACTTCCGATTCTCTTCAGCTATCTCCCTATATGAAGGGCCTGGTCTTTGTTGTTGTTGTTGTTCACCCTTACGATTCTTGTACTTCTTATTCTTATGATAGTTCCGGTTCCCACCCCATTGTTGCTATTGCTGTTGTGGTTGTTGTTTCTGTTGGGCATGCTGGGGGTGTTGGTTGTCTGTGGAGAGGGGCTGTTTGTATTGGGCCTGCCCTTCCACCATGTAGTGCATCGCGGCCTCTTGAGCAGGCTCCACAGTGGCTACTTTCTTGGAACCGGAGCCCAGATCATGGTTGTAGAGTTGGAAAACTCTCTCAGTTTTCTGAAGGATGTCAGCAAACCTTTCCATGGTGAGATAGATGGTTGGCTCTACCTTCTATCTCACTGCAGGAATCATGTTCCTAAGGAACAGGGTCTTATACTCAATAAGATCTAAAAAAAAAAGATCTACATCTGCAGCTTCTTGTGCGAGTTGTTTTCCTGCTCAGTAGGCCATCCAGAGTCTCTGATGATAAGTTCCTGGACTTTGCATTCTGTTTCACAGGGTATGCAAGCGTCACTCCTACTATACCTGGGCTGTGTGCAGAAATGAGTTCAGCTGCAACCTCGTCAAAGGTGGCATTGCTGGCCTGGCGGATAGTATCGGGGAGTTTGGCCCACAATCCAGGATAGATGGTCTGGCATAGAATCTGGACCTGGTAGTCTGCAGCGAGACTAAGCATTTCACATTTGGCACGCACCTTTTCCAAGTGACAGCTGAAGTTGTCTGATGGGCTCATCCAACCAATACTGTCAGCTATTTGTTGAACAGAGTGGGCCATTTGTAGGGGATTATTGGGTTGATCAGGCTGGGGTAGGTTGCCTCGGGTGCCATCCAGGGCTGCCCGGGCTGCGGCCTCAGCTGCGGTATGAACCATGCCTTCCTGAGTACCAGCCTCTTGCAGAAGCTGCTTAATTTGGGCTTTAAGGACCTGCTTATTTCTCTCAGAGATAGGCACTTTACCTATTGCATTCTCAATCATCGTTTCTATCTCCTGCCTGTCTTCCATATTAATAATGCCCACCGGTGGTGCCATTGGGACCAGGCCTGGGCCTGCTCCCCCCATCATGGGGGCCGCCATGTTGGCATCTCCCATGATGTGCATCACAACGTCAATGATGTATGACAAGGTGTGGGTGGAGTGGGGATCTGCCATGTTGTGGATGGCCAGGTGGGGTTTCTGGGTCATAGTAGGGGTGTAACTGGGTGTTGTACTGAGAGATGTCATCATCTGAGACCTCCCCTTCAGATGACGCGTGTAAGGCAGGGACGACGCCTCCCATCGCATTAACATGTCCAGCAAGAACCTCTCGCTGATGGTGCAGTTTTGCCATCTTAGATTCACATTCTGCATGACTCACATTTGCAACATCCATATCAACTTCAACTCGCATTTGTTTCTGCAACACTCTATACGCGGTGCTCAATTCGTGATTGTCCCTAGTAGCCACTTCTAAGTCATTACGTACCTGGTTTATCTTGTCCTGTAGCTCTCCCATATCCTCACTCAACTGTTCATTCGCTCTACTTAAGTCATTTATATTCAAAGCCTGCCCCTTATCCTGTCTCAAGCTTTCACACTCCTGCTTCAGCAGACAAATTTCCTGCTCTCCAGCCTGTGCAGAATGATGCAAAAGTGAGTCCTTTTCATTGTGCAGGGTTTGAAGTTCAGACTCCAAATTCTGCTACAGTCTAATGCATTCCATTTTCTGCAAACCCATCTCCTGCTTAAGAGATGAAATCTGCAGATCAAGGGTTCGAAACCTCGCTTCGGAAGCTTCCAGAGCAGCATAGAGAGCCGCGACCAACAGCCCTTTGGCATGACACTTATTGGCTGTTTGTCTCATCTCACAGTACTGGGTTGAAATCCTCAGTATAGGCTTTTCGGATTGACTTGAGTCCTGCATGACATCAGCCTATCCTCTGTGGGAGGCAAGGAAGTTTGAGACATTTAGTCTCAGTTCTGCGCAGATATTTGATACGGTGGCCATTGTGTGTGAGGGGTTGAAAAATCAAACGTGAAAAAGGCGCCATGCTGTGTATCGATCCACAGCAGGAACACTTTGCACACAGTTGGGCTACTGTGTACTCTGTAGGCTCGCAATTCAAAGCTGCTGTGGAGTGGGTCTAGTCAGCATCGACCACACCCAAGAAAAGCAGCCAGACTTTGCAAGTGACTACAAAGTGGTCTGAAAATGGGAGAGGTGATGCAGAAATGCACACCTACTGCCCCGTTGGGAAGGGAAAATTTTTAAGCAACAAGTGAAAGCTTACAAACACCAAATATTGCCTACACGCGGTCGCCAGTTGTCAGGATGCCTAAACCTCACTCTCAGGTTCTTGGCAATATTAGGAATGCAAGGAATCACAAACACGTTGCATAAGAGTAGTAAAATTGTTTATTACTACCAAAAGGATAAATCACAGTTACCCTAAAGCAGTTCTTACTAATACGAACCAGGAGCCAGTACTAAGTGTTCCCTACACCTCGAGGTTTCTCCGTGTCTCTTGGGGTCTCTGAGGTATAAGACTCAGTGTCTCACATTCTATACTTATGATAATTACTATGGTTACTGTAACATAGAAACATTTCTAGTTACAGAGATGAGCCCTATTGGCTAAATTAGAGGTGGCTCCATGGTCCAAGATAACATTATGCAATTTTTTAGTAGTCATCAGTTTGTAAAACAAAAGAGTACAATTCTTACACAAATCAGTGTAGTAGTACAAATCACCAAAAGGTGGCTATGCCGACTTATATATCATAATCATTACAAGGATACCAATGTCCTAACATATTGTAAGTGAAAAATATACAGAGAATATATATATGTATTAGCAATATATATAACAATAATATGTATACATATCCTGACATCTACTCTTGTACAGTAGACACCCTATGCCCTATATGTTAGTATAACATATGCCTAAGCACTAACTGTCTACGGTGTACCTCTGGGGGTACCAATAGGGGTGCAGGGACCTCGTGTAACACTACCAACCACTTCCTGTTATTACTTCTAATACTTTATATTCTTAGCCTTAAACTAGAATTCCCACCTCCAATCCCCCATGTAGAATTGACTCAAGTCTGCCCAGAATGGTTCAAATAATAAATCAGCAATAGTCAAATATTGCACAGTTGCTTTACGCATGTTTTTACCAGCTACCACCCCCTTCCACTTATTCCTTCCTATATTGTGTGTACTTAGCCTTGATCTACATACTCTTGAAGACTAGAAGAGCATTTGAGCAAGGGCCTCAGGTGGTACACTGTATATGTCTTCACTTTACAAGCAAGAGGTTACATATTTGATTCCCAAGGAGTACATATATATGCCATCTCCTTTAGATAAAGGGGGAAAAAAACAGTTTAATTTTGAACAGGAACTTAACTCATTGCTTCCAATAGTGCCTGTTGGTGGCATCAAAAACAAGCTACCTTCACTCCTACAGTGCCTAGAGACATCCCTAACAGAGTTACATTGGTTTCTATGGACGTTTGGGTGTGTTGGTACCGTGGAACAGCATATCTCTTCAGCCAATGAACACTGTGCTTCTGGAAGTGTTTCATGTTGTTGATGCTACTGCCTGTGCATTGTATCATTGCAAATGATAACAACGTGATCAGATATCATAATTTTACCATGAAAAGCATGTCTCCCAACATTTCAGCATATCTGACATTGATTTGGGCCAGTCCTTGCTGCCCATGTCGACCACATGCCAGTTACTCCCCAAAGAGTGCTTGTCTACTGTTTAATTGAATTATCCCAGCATGTCCTCAGAAATTAGCATGCAGTGGGTATGTGAAACTGTTTTTTGCATTGCTGAGCTACAAATTAGTGTGTTGTAAACAAAAAGTCTAGGTGGGGGGGGGCTTTGGGTTTGGTTTGCTAGATAGTAGGTAGCCAACTACCATGACTGGTAGATGAAAGGGGTGGTGTTTCTCTGCTGAAATTATCTGGTGGTGGGAGGTAGCAAACTACCATGTGGTAGTTGTTTCACTGCTGAGGTAGGAAATATGAATAATTTGTTTTAGTTGACAAGTAAAACTAAGTCTAGGTGGGTGGGGGGGTTATTGTGGTTTGGTATTCAATAAAACTTATTGGGTGGTGGGAGTTGGTGGTTGCAAAATAGTGTTACAGACTTTGAACTTACTGGTGTGCAGTGATCCCCCATGACCTCCAATACCATTTACCATCAGAGAATTTGGGAGTGCCATTATCAGATGACATGTAGTGACCTTTTGACTCCAGGGGGATGTTTGAGGTGTGGTGTTACTGGGTATTAGATGTCACTGATGGAACACTGGGCTATAGGAGATGTTCTTTGTGTTATATTGTGCAATGTATCGAAGGGGAGTGAGTTGACACCTGGACACCAGAGATGGTTTCATGTGTGCGTTGCATGGAATGGATGGCATGGTTGTGCTATTGACACCAGACAATGATCTGTATTTGGAAGCGTTGAGTATCCGAGGGTATGGTGGGACACAGGACACCAGAAATGCTTCTTATGTGACGGTGTACCAGATACCACAATACAAGAAGTAATCCACGGTGTCTTGTGCCCCCCCCCACCCTCTGATTCAAAGCGCTACCAAATACAAACCATTCTCTGGCATGAAGTGGTACCACCATTGTATTCTATTCCAGGCAGCACAATGCATAAAACCTTCCCTGGGGTCCAGTTGACCACCCACACTCTCTGATACTTAGCACCACAACACCTAATGTACTCCCTGGCATTGAGTGGTACCCACATGCTATCTGATTCTGTGGTACCTGGTACTGGATGCAGTGGGGGTGAAGGAAGGAAACTGGGCAATGCTGTATTTCTATTTGTGTCGGCATGGGATGTCAATGTGGGGGGGGCACCACAAGATGCCAGGGAATTCCTTATGTGCTGTATGGCTTAGTATTGGAGGGTATGAATGGACAACTGGACACCAGGGAAGGACTTTTGTGTTGTGTTTCTTGGGCTCGGATGTGTACCACTTGACACCAGGGAATGTTCTGTGTTTGGTAGCTATTTCTATCACAGGACATTTGAGGTGGGAGAGCCACGGGACACCGAGAAATTATTTTTATGTGGTGGTGTACGAGATATCATCATACAAGGATCATTCCCCGATGTCCCATGTTGTCCCCAACCCCATACTCTCTGATACCAAACACTACCAAATACAAATACTTCCTTACCATCAAGTTGTACGTCCATGATATCTGATTCCAGGCAACACAATGCATTAAACCTTCACAGTTGTCCAGTTGTCCACCCACATCCTCTAATACTTAGCACCATGCCACATAATCCACACCCTGTCATCTAGTGGTACCCATATTCTATCTGATTCTGTAGAGCCTGGTATTGTATGCAATGGAGGTAACTGATGGATACTGTGGCATGCTGTATTCCTGTTTATGTGTTTTGTTGCTAATGTTGTATGTTTCTTGGTTTTGGGCATCTGATGGCATGGAGGGTGGGGGGGGAGTTCCCACTGGTCACCAGAGTCAGCTTTGTGTGTGGTCATGCTAGGTATTGGAGGGTATGGAGGGAAAACTTGACAGCAGGGAAGGCTGTATGTGATGTGGTACTGGGAATGGATGCCATGGGTGTACCATTTGTCTCCAGAGAATGATTTGTATTTGGTTGTGCTTGGTATCAGAGGGCATGTGGGTGACCACGGGACACCAGGAATGCTTCATGTGTGGTGGTGTACCATATACCACCACACAAGAACCATTATCTGTTGTGCCGTGGTCACCCCATACTCTCTGATACCATGCACAACCAGATACAGATCATTACTTGGTGTCAAACGGTACACCTATGGCATTCAATTTCAGGTGCCACAACATATGAAACCTTCCCTGGTATCCAGTTGTTCCCCCATACTCTAAGATACCTAGCATAACCACACATAAAGTATTATCGGGCAACCAGTGCTACCACCATGCCATCAGATGGTGTGGTACTGGGTATTGGATGGCGTGGTGAGTACAATTTGAAACAGGAGAATGCTGTATGTGTCTTGGTTTCAGGTATCTGGTGGCATGGTGGTGGTGGGTGGGGGTTCCACTGGTCACCAGAATGTATCCCTTGACACCAGGGAATGTTTGCATTTGATTGTGCTTGGTATCAGAGGGTGCAGTGGGGGGGCAGGACAACAGGGAATAATTAATTTGTGGTGCCTGGTATTGGATGGCATGGTGAGAGCAATTTCAAACAGGGGAATGATGCATGTGTCTTGGTTTTGGGTATTTGTTGGCATAATGGGGGGGACCATGGGTCGCTAGAGTCACTTTTATGTGTGGGGAATGCTGTATTTCTGTTTGTGTTGGCCATGGGATGGCATTGGTAGGGTTCACAAGGTGCTAGGGAATGCCTTATGTGTTGCCTAGTGTCAAAGGGTATGGGTAGTCAACTGGACTCCAGGGAATGTTGAATGCATTGTGTTGCCTGGACTCGGATGTGTACCACTTGATGCTGGGAATGTTCTGAATTTGGTAGCTCTTTCTATCAGAGGGTATTTAGGAAGGGGGGGAGTGGGGCCACGGGACACCAGGAAATGATTCTTGTGTGGTGGTGTGCCAGATACCATTATACAAGGAGCATTCCTCGGTGTCCCATGCCCCCCCCCCATATCCTCTGATACAAAGTGCTACAGGATACAAATAATTCCCTGCCATCTAGTTGTGCACCCATGATATCTGATTCCAGGCAGCACAATGCATAAAACCTTCCTTGGCATCCAGTTGTCCACCCACATCCTCCGATACTTAGCACCATGCCACATAACCCACACCCTGTCATCTAATGGTACCCATATTCTATCTGATTACGTGGTGCCTGGTACTGGATGCAATGTGGGTGTCCGATGGAAACTGGGGAATGCTGTATTTCTGTTTGTCTGGCATGGGATGCCATTGGGGGGACCACAAGATACCAGCGAATGCATTATGTGTTGTGTGGCTCAGCACTGAAGGGTATGAGTGGACAACTGGACACCAGGGAATGTTGGATGCATTGTGTTACCTGGACTCAGTTGTGTACCTCTTGATGCCAGGGAATGTTTTGTGTTTGGTGGCTCTTTCTATCAGAGGGTATTTGGGGTGGGGGGGCACTGGACACTGGGAAATGACTCTTGTGTGGAGGTTTACCAGACACCATCATACATGAAGCATTCCCCAGTGTCCAATGGACCCTTCCCACCACCCTCTGATACCCAGCGCAACCAAATACAAATCTTTCCCTGATGTCAAGTGGTACACCCATGATATCCATTACCTGGCAGCACAGTTGCATAAAACCTTTCCTGATGTCCATTTGTCCAACCACAACCTCCGATACTGAGCAACACAATGCATAAGGTATTCCCTGATGTCTTCTTGTACCCATATCCCATCTGATTCTGTGGTGCCTGGTACTGGATGAAACAGTGGTGACCAATGGGAATGATGCATTTCTGTTTGTGCCAGGCATGGGAGGACTTTGGAGGGGTACCACAAGATGCCAGGAAATGCCTTATGTGTTTTGTGGTTCAGTATGGCCATGGGAGGTCAACTGGATGCCAGAGAAGGTTTTATGCATTATGCTGCTTAGAATCGGATGGCATGAGAGTACCACTGGAGTCAGGTAATATTTTGTATTTGAGTGTGCTTGGTATCAGAGGATATGGGGGGGGACACAGGACACCAGGAATGCTTCTTGTGTGATGGTGTATGAGATACCACCATACATGAAGCAGTAACTGGTGTCCCATCCCCCTACCCCCACCCTCTGATACCAAGCACTACCAAATAAAAACCATTCCCTGGTGTCAAGTGGTACCACTATGGTATCTTATTCCAGGCAGCACACTGCATAAAACCTTTCCAGGTGTCCAATTGTCCAACCACACCCTCTGATACTGAGCAACACAACACATAAGGTATTCTCTGGCATCTTCTGGTACCAATATCATATCTGATTCTGTTGTGCCTGTTGTTGGATGAAATGGTGGTGACCAATGGAAACCGGGAAATGATGAATTTCTGTTTGTGCCAGGAATGGGAGGGCTTTGGTGGGATACCCCAAGATACCAGGGCATGCCTTATGTGTTGTGTGGCTCAATATTGGAGGCTATGGGAGGTCAACTGGATGCCAGGGAAGGTTTTATGCATTGTGCTGCCTAGAATCAGATGGCTTGCATGTACCACTGGATGCCAGGGAATGTTTTGTATTTAGGTTGCTTGGTATCAGAAGGTGGGGAGGAGGAACAGAACAATGGGGAATGTTTCTTGTGTGGTGGTGTACCAAATACCACCACAAAGAAGCACTCCCTGGTGTCCTGTTCCCCCCCACCTCCACCTTCTGATACCAAGCACAACCAAATGCAAATCCTCCCCTGGCATCAAGTGGTGCACCTATGATATCCGATTAAAGGTAGCACTATGTAAAAATCCTTCCCTGGTGTCCACTTGTCCACTCATACCATCCTGTACTGAGCTTCACAATGCATAATGCACACTCTGGTGTCGAGTGGTACCCATATCCTAGCTGATGCAGTAGTTCCTGGTATTGGATGAAATGGGGGTGACCAATGAAAAACAGAGAATGCTGTATTTCTGTTTGTATAGGGAAAGGTGATTATATTGGGGGGTACCGCAAGATGCCAGAGAATGCCCTATATGTTGTATGTCTCAGTATAGGAGGCTATATGTGGTCAACTGGATGTCAGGAATGGTTTTGTGTATTGTGCAGCCTAGAATCAGATTGCATAACTGTACCACTGGACACCTGGGAATGTTTTGTATTTGGGTGTGCTTGGTATCAGAGGGTGGGGGGACAGGACAATGTGGAATGCTTCTTGTGTGGTGGCGTAGTGAATGCCACCATACAAGATGCAGTCCCTGGTGTCCTGTCCCCCCCACACCCTCTGATACCAAGCACTACCAAATACAAATCCTTCCCTGGCGTCAAGTGGTACACCCATGATATTCAAATCCAGGCAGCACAATGCATAAAACCTTCCCTGATGTCCATTTGTCCAATCACAACCTCCGCTGCTGAGCAACACAACAAATAAGGCATTCCCTGGCGTCTTCTGGTACCAATATTCTATCTCATTCTGTTGTGCCTGGTATTAGATGAAATGGTGGTGACCAATGGAAAACTGGGACTACAAACATACGAACATACGAATCCACCAGCAGAAACAGGCCTCATGGTCTATCAAGTCTGCTCAAGCACACAGCTAGCACCTCTAGATTGCTGCTGCCTCTTCCCCCCTCACTTCCAGGAAGTTCCCAGCACTTGTTACCCAGCCGCACCCCTGTGTCCTGACCCACGCCCTTTTAATGCTACCCACCATCTTACATGAAATCACCCCCTCTGGTAGGACGTTCCATTTCAACACCACCCTTTCTGTGAAGTAATGTCTCCTTATCTCTCTCCTAAATCTACCCCACTCTGTTCTCAGCCCGTGCCCACTGGTGTCCCTTCCCTTCCTCAGCTTGAATATCCCATCAGCGCTAGGTTTGTAGATCCCCTTCAAGTACTTGAACATTTCAATCCTATCCCCCCTATCCCTCCTCTACTTCAGGGTGAACAAACTCAGATCCCTAAGCCTGTCCTACTAGGTTTTGCCTTCCATTCCTCGTATCATTTTTGTTGCCCTATGATGTGCACCCTCTAGCAGTCCACTATCCCTCTTCAGATTACCTTGCAGGCACCTGGGGGAAAGAGGGAAAACCTGGGGTGGTTTATAGGCCACCCATGCAGGCAGAAGCACTTGAGGAAGTCCTGGTGGCAAATCTCAGGGACCGCTGTGGTCAGGGGGAGGGTAGAAGTGTGGTGCTGGGTGACCTTAACATGCAAGGCGTTGATTGGGGAACTATGGCATCCTCATCAACTAGGGAGCAGCGCCTACTGGACATCTTCCAGGATGCATTCCTTTCCCAACTGGTGGCTGATCCCACGAGGGATGGTTGTATCCTGGATGTAGTCCTGTCGGATGGCGATCTGGTTAGGAACCTAATTGTAGGGGACCCACTGGCGGGTAGTGAGCATGCCATGGTTTGGTTTTCCCTAGACCTGGTGGAGGGGAAAATTGCACTAAAACAGTGGTGGTTGACTTTAGGGGTGTGGACTTAAAGGGTATGGAGGGGATTCTCAATGGGGTATTTGAAGGGGATCAGACATAGATGGACACAGACAGCAAGTGGGAAATTATTAAAAGAGGGCTCCTGGAAGCTACCAAAGCCTGCTCGAAGGTCAGATGCAAGTTTGGTAGAGCCAGAAAGCATAGCTGGTGGACCAGGGAAGTCAAAGAGGTGGTGAAGGAGAAAAGAGCTGCTTATAGATGATACAAGCACTCATGTGGAGTCGAGGACAGGGGGAGTACAATATGAATTCCAAAAAGGTAACCAGGGTGGTGAGATCGGCCAAGGCAAGAATGGAGCAGAGGTTGGCACTGGGGATCAGAAGCAGGGAAAAAGGGTTCTTTAGGTATATCAGGGAAAGTGAAGGAGCAGATTAGCAGACTGAGGTCAGGGAGTGGGTGGGCTGAGGAGGCCGGGGAGCAGGCAGAGATACTTAACGAATACTTTGCTTCATTCTTCACTAGAGATGATGGAGGGTCAACACCTAATGGGGGGAGGCAGGCTAGGAATTAAGAAAGGGGAGGTCACGGATGTTGAAATTCCTGTTGGTAGGGTGAGGGAATCCCTTAAGTCCCTGAAAATGGATAAGGCACCGGGTCCAGATGGTCTGCATCCCAGGGTGCTAAAGAAGATGGTGGATGTCCTTGCTGCACCTCTGGTGGACCTTTGCAACTCCTTCCTTCAGACAGGGTGGGTGCCTCAGGATTGAAAGATGGATCATGTCATACCTATCCACAAAAGCGTCTCAAGGGAGAAGCTGGGTAACTATAGGCCTGTCAGCCTGACGTCGGTGGTAGACAAAATGACGGAGGCCATATTGAAAGGGAGGCTCGAGGTGTTTCTGGAGACACAGGGCCATCTGGATGATCACCAACATGACTTACTTCAGGGCAGATAATTTCAGACTAACCTTATGGAGTTCTACGATTGGGTGACAAAGGCACTGGACCAGGGCAGGCTGATGGATGTCCTCTTTCTAGATATCAGCAAGGTGTCTGATTCAGTGCCACACCCTGGGTTGCTGGACAAGCTGGGAGGAATGGGGTTGGGGGAATGGATGGTTAGGTGGATAGGAAACTGGCTAACTGGGCAGTTTCAGAAGGTAGTGGTCAGAGAGAGGTATCATCTCCAAGGAGGGTCATTAGTGGGGTCCCACAAGGGTTGATACTGGGTCCCCTCCTGTTTAATGCAAACATCTCAGACATCAGGGATGGTATCGGGAGAGAGATGAGCCTCTTTGCTGATGACTCAAAGCTCTGGGGCAGTGGTGGATGGGGAGGAGGGTAGAAGAGCCCTTCAGAGGGACCTGGAGACTCTGGAGAGGTGGTCATGCACCTGGAAACTGAGGTGTAATGCCAAGAAATGTAGTGTTCTCCACTTGGGTCATAGGAACCCAGCTCATCAGTACTTTTTGGGGGGCAGAAACTGCAGGTTTTGGGAGGGGAAAGGATATTGGGGTTATTGTGGATGCCAAAATGAATAATCCCTTGCAGTTTAGGAGGGCTGCAGCTAATGCAAATAAAATGCTCAGGTGCATTGACAGGGGGATAACCTAGAGGAGACGGGAGGTGCTTCTCCCTCTGTATAACTTCCTGGTTAGACCACACCTGGAGTACTGCATGCAGTTTTGGTGCCCCGTACTTGAAAAAGGACATTGCACTTCTTGCGAGGGTCCAGAGGAGGGCAACCAGGATGATACATGGTCTGAGGGAAAGATACTATGAGGAGAGACTTGAGGAGTTCAACTTGTACTCCCTGGAGGAGAGGCGGGACAGAGGGGATATGATCGAGGTCTTTAAATATCTAAAGGGAGTAAATAGGGTCAGCCTAAATAGGATGTTTCCACTAAGGGAGGAGGGGGCCACCAGAGGACACTCCATGAGGCTGGTTGGTGGGAGGCTTAGAGGGGAGACTGGGAGATGCTACTTTACTGAGAGGGTGGTGGGCCCCTGGAATGCACTTCCTGTGGAACTAGTGACTGTTAATACAGTGGAGGGATTCAAGAAGGGCTGGGACAGGTATAAGGGGAAGGTAAAACTAAGTAATGCCAGACCTGGGGTCAGGGGGATTTACAGGGGAGGCGGGGAGGGCAGCAATGGTGTTCTGACCAGGTGCTGATTTTCGAGCAGACTCGATAGACCATTAAGCCTACTCTGCTGGCATCTTAGTATGTTAGTATGATGCGGATGCCAGTACTGCAGGCAGTACTCCAACTGCAGCCTGACCAAGAACCTGTAGAGGGGCATGATCACTTCCCTATGCTTGGACAAGAATCCCCTTGCAAAACACCCCAGCATCCTGTTAGCCTTTGCTGCAGCTTTCCTGCATTGAGCAGAGTTGCTCATGCTCTCTGTTACCATCACCCCTAAGTCCTTCTCTTCTTCGTTGACCCCCAGCCTAACCCTGAACAGTATTCCCTCCTCGGGTTCTTGGCCCTCGAAGTGCATAACCCTGCACTTCTTCGCATTGAAGCCCATTTGCCACTTCGCCAACCACTCTTCCAGCCTGGTTAGGTCCCGCATAGTTGTTTACGTCCATCAACTTCATCCACTACCGCCCCCATTTTAGTATCGTCTGCAAACAGACAGATCCTGCTCTCAACTCCACGTGAGATATCCGATATGAATAGCCCAAACAACACTGGATTCAGCACAGAGCCTTATGGCACTCCACTCGTCACTGGCCTAGGTGCTGAGAGTTCCCCCAACACCATCACCACCCATTGCTGCCTCCCCTTAGGCCAGTTCATGATCCAGTTAACCAGCTTTTCCCCAACCCCCTCGGATTCCAGTTTCCTGCTAGCCACCCGTGAGGCACTGAATTGAAGGCCTTGCTGAAGTCCAAATAAAGGACGCCCACTGCGTGCGCACTATCCAGATCTCTTATTCCCAGTCATAATACTCTATTAGACTGGTCTGACAAGATTTCCCCAAGACCAACCCATGCTGCTGCCCATCCTGGAGGCCATTCACCTGGGGAAATGACACCAGTCTCTCCTTCAGTATCGCCTCCATAAGTTTACCCACTATGGAAGTGAGACTGATGGGTCTGTAGTTGCCTGGCTCATCCCGTGGTCCGCTGTTGTGTATAGGCACCACATGGGCCACCCTCCAGTCCTATGGCATGCATCCCATGTTCAGGGAGGTGCTGAACAGGTCCACCATCAGCCTGGCCGACACCTCCACCATCTCCCTCAGCACCCTGGGGTGAATGCCATCAGGATCTGGTGCCTTGTTCACCCTTAGAGTCTTCAGACCCTCTAGTACTCTACTGTCATCAATCCTTCCATCAGTCATCCATCCCCTCCGACCCCACCTTCCCAGTCCATGGAGATAATGGGCCACCCTTCTCCCATGTGAACACAGAGCAGAAGTATTCATCTAGTGCTTCTGCTTGTTTCACTCCCTTTTCTACCCACCCCTTGCCACTCTTGATTTGCACTATTTAGTCCCTGAACTTCCTTCTCTCCCTCATGTATCTAAAAAAGTCCTTCTCCCTTCCCTTAATGTCCTGAGCCAACCTCAGCTCCCTGGAGGCCTTGGCTTCCCTCACTAGCTTGGTCACCTCTTTGGACCACCTCGCATACTCCTCCCTGTCCTCCCCCTCCCCATCCTCTTGATTCTCCTATAAGTTCTCTTTGCCCTCACCCCCTCCAGCACTTTACTGTTGATCCAACATGGCTTCTTGGCTCTGCATTTCTTGCTCAGAGCCCTGGTGCAAGCCTCCGTAGCCTCTGTTAGACCAAGTTTAATGATATCCCACTTTTGTTGTGCATCCATCTCTGGCCTAATCCCCTCTAGTTGCCTTTGCAGTAGTTCACATGTCCTCCCAAAGTCCGCTCGCCTGAAGTCCACCACCCTTGTTTTTGAGCCTACAGTCTCCCCATTCAACCTGAATGCGAACCACACAGTGTGATTGTCACTATCAGCTAGTGGGTCTTCCACTCTTAGTTCCCTCACTGCCTCCCCATTCGATAGTACCAGGTCCAGTTTCTTAACTAGCTGAGCTGGCACATTGACCAACTGTGTCAGAAGACTATCCTGGAATGCATCCATTAGTACCTGCTCCCTGACACTGGAGGTGGCTGGGGTACTCCAATTCACCCCGGACAGATTGAAGTCCCCCACGATCACTACACTCCCCTTCCTACATACCCACCTAATTTGTTCTGCTAACTCTTTATCCAGCTCCTCAGACTGGGCTGGTGGTCTGTACACCACCCCCAGCCTCAGCTTTCTACCCTTTGAGTCCAGGAGCTGCATCCATAGCACTTCTGTTCTCCTTTCCTCCCCCTCATCTCTTGTGCACCTAATCCCATCCCTTACATAGACTGCCACCTCTCCCCCTCTTCCCAACTGTCTGTCCTTTCTGTAAATTTTGTAGCCCAGAATTGCTAGATCCCAATCCTGGTGTTGGGCAGCCCAAGTCTCAGTGATGACTGCAAAGTCCACCATCCTTTCAGATAGGAGAGCCTGGAGCTCAGCTGTTTTGTTACTCAGGCTTCTTGCATTCAGGAAGACCAGACTCCACCCATTCCTGTCTATCGCTCCACCCCATGGCCTCATGACCTGCCCCCCTCCCTTCTGCTACCCACCCTCGTTGCAGTCACTGTTATCATGGGGGGTTGGCTCATTCAAGTCCCCTTTCTGGTGGCCCTGCATTTTAGCTGCACCCTTGCCTTCCCCTTATCTAGTTTAAAAACCCACTTGAAACTATATACTCCTCCAACTTACGTTTCAACACCCAGTGTCCCATCCTACTCAGGTGTAATCTGTCTCCTGTGTATAGTTCACTGTTGTTCCATGTATCCCACCATCCTCCTACTAGCTCATACCCATGAGAGCTACAGCACCCTCCTAACCAGGAGTTGAACTCCACTATCCTTTACTTTCTTGCTGTGCTCGCCCTTGGAACTGGTAGCACCTCTGAGAAGGCCACTGAGCTCCTGATTTCTGAACACAACTTCCCCAGCTCCTCAGATCTCTCACTAGCTGTCTCCACTGTGCAGTCCCCCAGGTCATTTGTGCCCACATGTACCACCACGTGAGGTTTCTCCCTGTCACACCTACAAATTTAAGCAGCGCCTACCCAGCCCTGTCCGCTGTCAGGCCCGGTAGGGGATCCACCAATATCCAACTGTGTCATTCATCCTTACCCCCACACCTGATCCCTTTCAGAATAGAATCCCCATCGCTACAACTCCTCCCCTTCCACTCCACCCTTTCGGCTGCCCTTTTCTCCCATCTCATTCCTTCTCCCCTTGGGCCCCCAGTCTCCCTTCTGGACGACCTGCACATCCTCCTTGGTCTCAACTCTGGGTACCCATGCAGGACTTTCCCTTCCCTTTAGGACATCATACCTGTTTCTGAGTTGGACCAGATTGGAGATGTGCCTTGAACCCCCTCCCTGAGCCTCCCTGAGCCCACTATAGTCTGTCCTGCCTTCTGCCGAGGAACCCATTGTGGTGCTGGCTGGAGACATGGTGGTCCCTGGGTGGGGGGCTAAGGACCCCAGTATGCATGCCAGTTCAGCCCGGAGACTGGCAACATTTGCCCTCATCCCAGAGAAGTGCCTGTATATGGGGCAGCACTGCAGTTCCCAGAATGTCCTCCAGAATACTGCTGTCCCACATCCATACATCATGCTTGATTACTGCTGCACTGTACCACTCCATACATCATGCTTGATCACTCTACTTCTCCCTTTTCCTGTATGCCTCTTGGTGTTTTATTTTTTCTTACTTTCTTCCTAACTTGTAACCTATGTAGTTGAGTTTCCCCCTTAGTGAGTCCTCTAGATAGCCCTCATGAGCGGTTGTAGTCCCTGTTGCACCGCCTGATACAGGAAGTAGAGCCCTTCTTCCTGTTTGCCAACATATAAAGGTGGACTAGTCGGGGCAGGAGAGATGGGGTGGGTAGGTGGGTCTAATCCACTCCCCTGCTACAGTGCAAAACAATCAATCGTTTGTTAAACTTATTGTAAGCACTGCAGACCTGTACCACTCAAACTTTCACTTCTCTATGTGTCCTCTGCTCCCCTCTCCCTGCACAGGAAATAATCCAGCAAGAGTGCCTCTGAAAAAACAATGAAATGTGATACTCAGCCCCACCTTGCTGAGCACCTCTGAGACCCAGGCCTCTGGTGTGCTGATTCAGCCCCACAGAAACAGTACAAAGATCACAAAATAGCCCCCCCCCCCAAAACCAGTAAGTCACTTAGAGAAACTTTTAACAGTTAATACCACACTTCCCTGCTGCTTTGCTGAAAGTCCTCGAGCTCCAGGCCTCCGGTGCTCTGATTCAGCTGACCACTATGCTCCTCCCGGTCCTCCCAGAATTCTCTCCTAGAGAGGGACTGCGACCAACAGCAAGGCTATTTAAAGCCCTTTTCCTATGTTACACTTGGTGCCATTTCCTCCTCCGTTGATTAGCTGGAGACCTACTGATGTCACACTGTTGTATTTGGGTGTGTTTGGTATCAGAGGGTATGGGGTGGATACAGGACACCGGGAATGCTACCAGATACCACCATACAAGAAGCAATCCATGGTGTCTCGTGTCCCCTCCCCACCCTCTGATACCAAGCATGACCAAATATAAATCCTTCACTGATGTCAAGTGGCACACCCATGACATCTGTTTTCTGGCAGCACAATTGCATAAAACCTTCCCATGTGTCCAGTTGTCCAACCACACCCTCCGATACTGTGCAACACAACAAGTAAGCCATTCCCTGGCATTTTCTGGTACCCATATCCTATCTGATTCTGTTGTGCCTTGGTTTAACGCAAAGAAGTGCAAGATCATGCACATAGGGAAGAGAAACCCTGAAGCCACCTATAGGTTGGGAAGGGAGTTGCTGGCAATCACAAGGGAAGAAAGAGACTTGGGCATCCTCATCACAGATGACCTGAAATCATGCAAGTGGACCACTAAAGCAGTAGGTAAGGCTAGAGGGATGTTGGGGTGTATTAGTAAGGGTATCGCAAGTTGTAAGATGGAGGTAATAATCCCTCTGTACAAGACACTGGTTAAGCCCCATTTGGAGTACTGCATGTAATATTGGAGGCCGCACCTGCACAAGGACATTAGTTAAATGGAGGAAGTTCAGAGAAGGGCAACCAAAATGGTGCAGGGACTGCATCAGAAAACATATGAGGACAGATTAACGGAGCTCAATATCTATACCTTAGAACAAAGGAGGGAGAGAGGTGATGTGATCAAAACATTCAAACATCTTAAGGGCATTAACAAGGTGAAAGAGTCTAACATGTTTCAATATAAGAAAAATGGCAGGACAAGAGGACACAGCATGAGATTAGAGGGAGGCTGATTAAGGGGTAATGTGAGGAAGTTCTTTTTCAAAGAAAGGGTCATGGATACATGGAATGGCCTACCTCAGGAAGTGGTGGATATGAATACAGTGCAGGGCTTCAGACAGGCATGGGATAGGCATAAGGGAGCAATACAGATGAGTATGAATAGATAGGCTATTGACAGAGTACAGGCCTATGACACATTCATAAGGTAGAAAAAATGGGCAGACTGGATGGGCCTTGCGGTCTTTATCTGCTGTCAACTTATATATTTCTATTGCATGAAATGGGGGTGACCAATGGAAATTGGGGAATGATGTATTTCTGTTTGTGTCAGGCATGGGAGGGCTTTGTGCGGAGTACCACAAGATGCCAGGGAATGCCTTATGTGTTTTGTGGCTCAGTATCATAGACCATGGGCAGTCAACTGGATGCCAGTAAAGGTTTATGCATTTGCTGCCTAGAATCGGATGGCATGCGAGTACCACTAGACATCAAGGAATGTTTTGTATTCGGGTGTGCTTGGTATCAGAAGGTGGGGGAGAGGCACGGGACAATGAGGAATGCTTCCTTTGTGGTGGCGTACCAGATACCACCATACAAGAAGCAATCCCTGGTGCCCCCCCCACCCTCTGATACCAAGCACCTCCAAATACAAATCATTCCCTGGCATCAAGCGGTATACCCATGCTATCCGATTCCAGGTAGCACAATGCATAAAACCTTCCCTGGTGTCCAGTTGTCTACCCATACCATCCAATACTTAGCACTTCAACAAATAACGCACACCTTGGGGTTGAGTAGTACCCATATCCAATCTGATGCAGTGGTGCCTGGTATTGGATGAAATGTGGGTGACCAATGGAAATGCTGAATTTCTGTATATGTCGGGCATGGGAGGGTTTTGGGAGGGTACCACTAGATGCCAGCAAATGCCTTATGTGTTGTGTGGCTCAGTATCAGAGGCTATGGATGGTCAACTGGATGCCAGGTAAGGTTTTATGCAATGAGCTGCCTACAATCAGATGGCATGCATATACCACAGGATGCCAGGAAGTGTTTTGTATTTGGGTGTGCTCGGTATCAAAGGTTGGGGGGGCGGGACAATGGGGAACGCTTCTTGTCTTGTGGCTAGCCAGATACCACCATACAAAAAGCATTCCCCTATGTCAGATTGTAGGCAGCACAATGAATAAAACCTTCCCTGGTGTTCAGTTGTCCACTCATACCATCCGATACTGAACTTCACAATGCATAATGCACACCCTGTCATTGAGTGGTACCCATATCCGATCTGATGCTGTGGTGCCTGATATTGATTAAAATGGGGTTTGTCGATGGAAATGTGGGAATGCTGTATTTCTTTCTATGTTGGGTATGGGAAGGCTTTGAGGGGGGTACCACAAGATGGCATGGAATGTCTTATGTGTTGTGTTGCTCAGTATCGTAGTGTATGGTGGGGCAGCTGGACTTTAAGGAAGGTTTTATGCATTGTGTTGCCTGGACTCGGA
This sequence comes from Neoceratodus forsteri, assembly GCA_016271365.2. Taxonomy (NCBI): domain Eukaryota; kingdom Metazoa; phylum Chordata; order Ceratodontiformes; family Ceratodontidae; genus Neoceratodus; species Neoceratodus forsteri. Next base: position 216,595,564 of record CM028134.1, read on the forward strand.
TAGCATGGGTTTATCACTTGTCACCAGGTAATGATTTGCTTTGTATCAGAGGGTGGGGGGCAGGGACACCAGGGAATGCTTTTGTGTGGTGGCATACCAAATACCACCATACAAGAAGCAATTCTTGGTGTGCCGCACCCCCCCAACCCTCTGATGCTAAGTGCAACCAAATACTAATCATTCCCTGGGGTTATGTGGTACACCCAGTATATCCGATTTCAGGAAGCACAATGCATAAAACCTTCCATGGTGTCCATTTTTCCACTGAAGCCATCTAATACTTAAGCAATATGGCATGACAAGGTGTGTGTTATCGTGTAATAACGTCACTCCTGGGGCGGGTTGAAGCACAAGGTGAAGCTGAGTGCTTCCACCACACCAGGAGTGACTTTATTACACAATAACACACACCTTGGAGTGCCTTATTGCAATTATACAATAGCTCGATGTTATACAAAACAAAAACATTATTTTAAAAACGTTTTAGTAAATTTTTAGTGTGACAATATATCTTTGTTTCTGAAAAGTATGAGGTCAACATCTGCCAAATCCATACAGTGATGTTATTGTGCAATAACATCACTGTCTCAGGCACACACTGACCAATCAGAGCCCAGGAAATTTTCCTTGCCATTGTATAATTAGCATCACAACACATAACGCACACTGCCAGACTATGAAACACTCTGCAGGGGGGACAGCACGGACTGAGGAACCGCAAAGGTGATCTCCAGCCTCCCTGGGCAGAAGCTTTTGTGAAGGGGTGTTAGCCTGTCCCAGTCACCTTCCCACCCAGGGGTGTCACCCAGTTTATTGCTGGCTTCCTGTCACATGACCTGTTTTTTTCTAAGTCCCTCTTCCTGCATTAGCAGGTTATCTCTCACTGCCACCAGGTGGTAGTACTGAGCCACACTTCTCTACACCCTGTCTCGTCAACCTCCCCTCTCCTGCTCACTGGCTGCTACCACCACTTACCACTAGAAGTTGGTATTGTCTCCTGCTTCCTCCCTTATTTTCCCTCCTGCCCGCTACCTCTTTTTGCCTGACACCCCCTCTCCCCACTGCACCTCTCAGCTCCCTCCCTCCTATTTCCCTATACTTTTCCCACCTTTCCCTTCCCAGGCTTGAACCCTGTACCTTCTGCTTCCCAGTCTGTGCTGCTACCTCTATGCTAAGTGACCTACCTCCATGCTTGGTTCCACTTAACTCCTACTTAACCTCCCTCCTACCTGCTTCCCATTCTGCTCCACTATCCCCCAGCTATGGCTATCCTCCAGATTGCTGTCCAAGCCATCCTTGGCTCCCCACTCGTTGTTCTACTCCACTCCCTATTACCCATCACAGCTGCTGCTCCTGCTTCTCTCTCGTCAGACCCCAGCTCTCTCCGCATTATCTACACACTGCCTCCACTGTCACCCACCCCCTATCCCCCCTTCCACACCTCTCCTCCTGCAGTTTTCACTGCCGTCCCCCATCTACCTCCTCTCTTTCATGCCCTTCCCCTCTTATGTGCCCTGCCTATCCTAACCAGCCTCCCCATTTCCCCAGCCTCTCACCATACCATGGCTGGCCACAAACAGCAGCAGCACTTTGCCCTGCTCAGGATCCTCACCCTCCTCCTTTTGCTGTCTGGGAGTATTCATCCTAATCCCGGCCCCCCCAGCCCTTCCCAACCCCGCTTGTCCTCTCCCTTGCTTCACATTGTAACCCTAAACCTTTGCAGTCTCCTGAAAAAGCTTGATGTTCTCCAATGTTGGATCACCCAGCAGCAGTCTGACATTCTGTCTCTCATTGAAACTTGACTCTTGAAGTCCACCCCTGACTCTGCTATCTCTATTCCTGGGTACACCCTGTTCTGTGAGGACAGATTAGGGAAACAAAGTGGAGGGTACACAATTTACCTCCAGCAGCCCCTGCAGGGCCATCCTCTCCCCTCCCCCCAACTAGAAGCTGGTGGCTCAGGCTCTCTCCTTAAAAATCTGCCTGGACAACTCCAGGGCCCCCTTGATTAGTACCTCTGTCTACATTCCCCCAAGCAACCAGAAACTAGCCTTCCAGTCCATGCTGGACCACCTCTCCAATTGTTCCCCTAAAACTGAACATATAGCCCCTGGGGACTTCAACATTAATTGGCTCTCGAGCACTGCTTTCTCCTCCAACAATGCAATGGCTGCGATTGACTTCACCCAGCTTATTACCTCCCCCACTCATCTGAACTCTATAAATGGTACCTCTACTCTTCTGGATTTAGTCCTATCCAACTGCCTCCACAAGATCCTAAGCACTACAGTTCTCCCTGATGCTATAAGTGACCATTCCCCAGTTCTCTGTCACTGGTCCTGCAAACATAAGAAACTTGTCCCAAAATCAGTCTTGTTGCTCCGGCTCTTGCCTAGCAAGCTGGGTCTCCTAAGACATCACCTTGCCCACTGGGACTGGTCCCCAATTAACCATGCCCCTGATATTGAGTCTGCCCTCAAGTATTTTATCCAGTCCTTTAACCTGGACTGTGACAGATTTGCACCACTCACCAAGCACATCATCAAATGTCCTGATACCCCTTGGATCATGCAGGCACTACTAGACCAGATGCGTCTCCAGGACCAGCTTTGGCAAAAAATGTTACATTCCGGCAAGTCCTCTGACAGGCAGTGCTACCATGCTGCATGCAACAAGTGTATCTGGGCTATTCACAAAGCCAAAGCTGAGTACTACAGGATGTCCCTTGCCTCCACCTGGGGCTCCGGGAGAATATTCTGGGATAATATGAAGAAAATTACTGGTAAACCCGTGTCACCCTCCCCTACCCTGCTTAACATTAGCAGGTCCATCTCCTCCAATCCACAACTTATCGCTGACACCCTAAATTCCTCTTTCTCCGAGCTCAGCTCAGTTCTTTCGCCCAATTTCTTTGATTCCCCCAAAACCCCCCTACCTTCCCCCATCTCATCCACCCTTCTATTTCTGCTCCATCACAGCTCAGGAAGTGAAAACTTACCTACTCAAAGCTCTTAGTGGCACCCAGCATAGTAATGATACTTTGGACCTCAAACTCCTCCACCTAGTCTTGGATGTGGTCCTCTCTCCCCTCACTTGCATCCTAAACTGCTCCCTTTGTCTGGGTAAATTCCCCTCTGTCTGGAAAATTGCTGTTATCACCCCATCCATAAAAGTGGAGACTGTGCCTCCCCAAGAAACTTTCGCCCTATCTCCATCCTCCCCCCTCTATCTAAAGTGTTGGAAAAAATAGTTTCGGATCAGCTTGCAGGCTACCTCAATAAGTATGACCTCCTCTGTGGTGAACAGCATGACATTCGGAGAGGTCACAGTACCTCTACAGCCCTGCTCAAGTTCACCAGTTTTATCCACACCACCCTCGATAACAGGCAACTGGTCGACTCTGTTTTCATCAACCTGTCAAAAGCTTTCTATGCCGTTAATCACCCCCTCCTCCTATCCACCCTCTCCCAGCTAGACCTTTCACATGAAGTCACTGCCTGGTTCAAGGACTACCTCACTGCTAGGTCTCAGCATGTCAAAACAAATAGGACCCTCTACAACTGCCTCCCCGTCCACTTAGTGGTGCCCCAGGGTGCCATACTAGGGCCCATTCTGTTCAGTCTTTTTGTTAATAACCTCCCCAAAGCCTGCTCTGAGAAAATCATAATGTACAATGATGATGCCGTCCTCTTCTCCTCTCACACTACCCCCTCCTCACTTCAACTGTCCCAGCAGGACTCCTTCAGTAAGGTTGAGTCCTGGTTCTTCAATCACAGGATGGTTTTAAACCACAAAAAAAACAAGGTCATGCTATTTTCCAATTACCAAAACAAACTCAATGATACCCCCCTCCTAATATACACCAATTGTCACCACTCTCTTGAGCAGGTCTATAACTTCAAATACCTTAGGATTACCCTTGAACCTGCACTCACCTTCCATGTGCACATTCTCCACCTCAGCTCTGCCATTAGCGCTAGGCTGGGCCTGTTCTCCCACTACCGTAGCTGTATCCCCCGATGCCCTCCTGCTTGCTGTCTCCTCCTCCACTCAGTCCCTCATAGTCTACGGGATCCTAATCTATGGGACTGCAGATAATACTGCTCTAAATAGAATCAGAGTCACCTTGAATAAAGCTTGTCAACTCGTTACAAGTTGTAACAAGCTCATGCACACCTGCACCCTCTACAATCTCACCAATTGGCTCAACTTTGATGAAAGACTAAAGTACCATACCTGCTTGTTTGCCAGAAAAGTTCTCAGTGGCTTTGCCCCACCAGGTCTATCCTCCCTCCTACTTCCATCACCCTCGACCGCAGCTACCCACAGCTCCTCCAAATCCTATTTTCAGGTTCCCCATTTCAGAACTGCTCTGGGACAGTGATCCTTCTGCTACCGTGTCCCCACTTGGCTGAACTCTCTTCCCTACCTTGTTGTCTCTGAGAATAAACTCAGTCATTTCAAGACCCTCCTTTGGGACATCTCCTCAACTCTTGTACCTATAACTGCCACTAACATGCCTCAACCTCCCTTGCCTTTGACCCTCCCTCCTTTTTTCTGACAAGGGACCCCATCTTGCCTATTCCCCTCCTCTTCTGCTTTCCTCCTGTACCATCCCTCCCTCAGACAAGGGACCCCAGTCCTGCCTCAGACAAGGGACTCCCATCCTGCCTACTATCTGCTTGTTACCCATTTGAGGTTGTATTATCAATGCTGTTTGGTATGTATTATTGCTCAACATTGTTGTCTGTCTTGTTACATTGTTCTCATTCAATGTGGAGCCTTTGTAAATGAGTCCCTGACTCAAAAAATTGTATTTCCAATATTATTAAATGAAACAAATAAATAAAGTGGTACCCATATCCTATTCGGTGCTGTGGTGCCTGGTATTGGGTGAAATAGGGGTAATTGATGGAAATGGGGGAATAATGTATTTCTGTTTGTGTTAAGCATGGGAGGGCTTTGGGGGGGGTACCACAGGATGGTAGGGAATGCATTATATGTTGTGTTGCTCAGTATCTGAGGGTATGGGTGGACATCTGGCCACCAGGGAAGGTTTTATGTATTGTGTTGCCTGGAATCGGATGGCATGGTTGTACCACTTGACGCAAGGGAATGTTTTTTATTTTATAGGACTTTGTTTCAGATGGTATGGGGGGCAATGGGAATTGGGGGAATGATTCTCGCATGATGGTATACCATATGCCACCATACAAAAAGCAATCCTTGGTGTCCCATCCACCCCGGCCTCACCCTCTGATACAAAGCACCACCAAATACAAATCCTTCCCTGGCATCAAGTGGTACACACATGTTATCCAATTCCAGGCAGCATAATGCATAAAACATTCCCTGGTGTCCAGTTGTCCAACCACACCCTCCGATACTGAGCAACACAACACATAAGGCATTCCCTGGCATCTTGTCATATCCACCCATGCCATTCCAAACCAAACAAAAAAACAGAAATACAGCATTCCACAGTTTCCATTGGTCAACCCCATTTCACCCAATACAAGACACCACAGCACCAGATAGGATATGGGTGCCACTCGACATCAGGGTGTGCATTATGTGTTGGGGTGCTAAGTATCAGATGTTATTGGTAGACAACTGGACACCATGGAAGGTTTTCTGCATTGTGCTGCCCAGAATCGGATAACATTGGTGTACAACTGGACACCAGGGAAAGTTTTGTATTTGGGTGTGCTTGGTATTAGAGGGTGGGGGGGAAGAGACACTAGGGATTGCTTCTTGTATGGTGATATCTGGTACACCGTCACCCAAGAAGCATTCTCTGTTGTCCCGCTCCCTCCCCCCACCCTCAGATACCAAGCACACCCAAATACAAAACATTCCCTGGCATCCAGTTGTACACCCATGCTATCCAATTCTGGGCAGCACAATGCATAAAACCTGCTCTGGTGTCCAGCTGTCTACCAATAACATCCGGTACATAAGAGCTCCATACAAAACGCACACCATGGCATTGAGTGGCACCCATATTCTATCTGGTGCCGTGTGGCCTGGTATTGGATGACATGGGGTTGACCAATGGAAATTGAGGAATGCTGTATTTCTGTTTGTGTTGGGTATGGGATGACATGGGTGGGAACCACAAGATGACAGGGAATGTCTTTTGTGTTGGGGTGTAATTTTTTCACAGCAGAACTTGATAAATTTCGCGGCACATACCCAGGAGAAAAATAGTAAATTCATGGCACTTCACAATTCAAAAAATAGTGGTTGTCTTGGATTCCCCCTTCCCCCATAATTCAGTGCCCCCCAAGCATTTTAAATGATCCATTCTTTTCACTGCCCTGCTGCTTCATTTATTTTTCCTGCGCTGCTCATAAGCAATGACAATACCTGAATTAACTAATTTCTAGCAAGAGGATCAATGTGGTGGAGGATGTGAAAACTTGCCTTTTCCAGTCCCTTTTGTCTGAAGTGCTCCCCCTCTCAACTCTGCCAAATGTTTGTGAGTGAACACTGGAAGAGGTAGGTCACTGTGACTGTTGAAGTCCGATCCAGAGTTGTGCACTAGTCTGCCTGCAAGTGTTCTTCCTGCACTGTGGACAAAGCAGGTGCAGCTTGCTTTTCTGGCTCTCAACTCCCTCCTTCTCAACATTGTAAATTTTGTCATTAAAAAGTTACATCAGTTTTGTTTTTTATTATGTGCTGTTGTAATCTATCCCTAGGGCAGTGGATGTCAGTAAGTCAGGCAGGCGGAATGCCGTGGCGCTACAGGTAGGAAGTAACCAAAGGAGAAAAAGGCAGCTTTTGTTTGTGATTTTGTGTTTTATTTGGGATATTCACGTGAGGACTACAGATTTCATGATGTTGAAAAAATAAGCAAATTTCATATTAATCGTGAAATCCATGCCCCACGAGAAATAATTACAGCCCTTCTTATGTGTTGTGTTGTGTTGCTCAGTATCAGAGTGTATGGGGGACAACTGGACACCAGGGAAGTTTTTTTGCATTGTGCTTCCTGGAATTGGTTATCCTGGGTCACTGGGGAATGCTTCTTGTGTACTGGTATAACAAACACCACCATACAAGAAGGAATCCTCGGTGTCCCACCCCCCCACACACATCCTCTGATACCAAGTGCAAACAAATATAAATCATTCCCTGGCATCACATGGTACACCCAGGATAACCAATTCCAGAAAGCACAATGCAAAAAACATTCCCTGGTGTCCAGTTTTCTATCGATACCATCCAATACTGAGCAATACAACACATAAGGCATTCCCTGGCATTTTGTGTTACCCCCCCATGCTATCCCATCCCAACACAAGCAGAAATACAGCATTCTATGGTTTCCATCGGTCAAACCCATTTTACCCAATACCAGGACCCACAGCACCAGATAGGATATGGGTACAACTTGATGCCAGGGTGTGCTTTATGTGTTGAGGTTCTAAGTCCTGGATGTTATTGGTAGACAACTGGACACCAGGTAAGGTTTTATGCATTGTGCTGCCTAGAATCGGATAGCATGGGTGTACAACTGGATGCCAGGGAAAGTTCTGTATTTGGGTGTGCTTGGTATCAGAAGGTGGGAAGGGGACACTGTGAATGCTTCTTGTGTGGCTGCATACCAGATACCCTCATACAACAAGCAATTCCTGGTGTCCTGTTCCCCCTCATCCTCTGACGCCAACACTATCAAGTACAAATTATTCCATGGTGTCAAGTGGCACACCCATGATATCCAATTCCTGGTAGCACAATGCATAAAACCTTCCCTGGTGTCCAGTTGTCCAAACACACCCTCAGATACTGAGCAACACAACACATAAGGCATTCCCTGGTGTCTTCTGGTACCCGTCTCCTATTTGATTTTGTTGTGCCTGGTATTGTATGAAATGTGGATGACTAGTGATCACCACGGAATTATGTACAACCCACCAAAAAAAGAGAAAACGGTCCCTCATTCTTGTCATCCACTTATCCCATCCCAATCATCCAACTGAGCAACCCCCACCTTTTACCATATATGTACCTCAAGAGTTAATCCGCTGTCATCTTCTGTGGAGCTGGAAGCACCTGCAATCAGTAAACCTGAACCACAAACTGGCGACTCAAGATAAGTGCCATGTAATGAATTTCAATGCCACTTTCTATGATGTGGTTCATAGAATCAAAGGGCATGGGATGCCATGTTAGTATGGGACATTATGTGTTGTTATTCCTGATATCGTACTGCTCCGGGATGATGTGTGTAAGCTAAGACTACTGATGTGTAATAAAAAAAAGTAGAATGTCAGTGTCTTACTAAAGTGTGACTACTTGACAATGGGGAGTTCACTATATGTGGTGGTGTATGCTATCAGAGTGCATAGGGGAAACAACTGGACACCATGGAATGCTTTATTGGTGATGTTGCCTATTATGGGGGGATGCTGGTAACCATGGAGTGCTTTATTGATCATGTCTCCCAGTATGGAATGACATTGGGATCCCACTGGACACTATGAAATACTTTATTGGTGCTGTTTCCCATTATGGGATGGTATGGGGGCAGACAGTCACCATGGAGTACTTTATTGGTGCTGTCTCCCAGTGTGGAATGAGATTGGGGTACCGCAGGACACCATTGAATGCTTTATTGGTGCAGTTTCCATTATGGGACAGCATGGGGGTGGGGGGGCCAGACACCATGGAATGGTTTATTGGTAATGTCTCCCAGTATGGAACAAGATTGGGGTACTGCAGGATACCATGGAATGCTTTATTGGTGCAGTTTCCAATTATGGCATGGGGGGGCCAGACACCATGGAATGCTTTATTGCCACTGTCTCCGAGTATGGAACAAGACTGGGGTACCTCAGGACACCATGGAATATTTTATTGGTGCAGTTTCCCATTATGAATTGGCATGGGGTGGGGGGGCCAGAGACCATGGAATGCTTTATTGCCACTGTCTCCCAGTATGGAACAAGACTGGGGTACCTCAGGACACCGTGGAATACTTTATTGGTGCAGTTTCCCATTATGGGATGGCATGGGGGTGGGGGGGGCCAGAGACCATGGAATGCTTTATTGGCAATGTCTCCCAGTATGGAACTAGACTGGGATACCGTAGGACACCATGAAATACTTTATTGGTGCTGTTTCCCATTATGGGACAGCATGGGGGTGTGGGGCAGTACACCATGGAATGCTTTATTGGTGCTGTCTTCTGGTATGGTATGAGACTGGAATACTACAGGACACCATGGAATGCTTTATTGGTGCAGTCTCCCATTATGGGGAGGCATGGGGGGGAGATGCCGGTAACCATGGAATGCTTTATTGGCACTGTCTCCCAGTATGGAATGAGACTGGGGTACTGTAGGACACCATATAATGCTTTATTGGTGCAGTTTCCCATTATGGGATGGCATGGGTGGGCCAGACACCATGGAATGCTTTTATTGGTGCTGTCTCCTGGTATGGCATGAGACTGGTCTGTAGATAAGCATGGTCTGTAGTCCAAAACAATGGTTGCATTTTTTGTATTACAGAAGAACTTCACTGAATAGAGACAGAGCAAGTGACAACCAGGAGACCCAGCGATAGACAAAGACATGCCAGAGAGCCCACACCAGAAAGTAAGGGACAGATAGACAGCAAGTGACATTGCAAACAACAAGAGAAGGCAAGATGGTGCCTACAGTAACACCAGATCCGCCAGAGTTCAGCCAGTAGATGAAGGGATCAGCAAGAAATAAGATCCAAGAGACCAAAACCAGCCCAGAGATCCAGAGAGAAGCCCGTGATCACAGTCCAGCAAAGATAGTCAGCAACCTGATCCAGAGAACAGCAATGAGAGTTGGATACCAGAACAGACAGAGGCAGCTGATTCAGCAAGAAAGTTCATAGATAAAGATGAGAGAGAATTCTGATGGAAGGAGAGGGCGTAGAGTGAGTGAGTATTCAGATTTAGGTTTAGAGAATACTGAGCGAACGAGATACAATTGAGAGACCAGTGATAGAGCATACCACAACACATCTCTGAAGCAGAAATGGAGAACAACTTTGACTACTCATTGTTTGACAGCGGCAGTGATAGCAAAGAAGGGTTCTTGGGATTCATGGATTCCGATATAGTGATTGATTTGAAGCTGATGGATTGGGACAATGATTTCAGTGAAGATGATCTGCCACTAGCCACAATTTGACATCAGATGCAGTCCACTGCAAGTGATGATGAGGGACTGGCATTGGATGATGCTGACAAACAAAATCCCACACAACTTGCTATACAGCCGGATACAGCATCAACAGATACCTGGACAGATAAAATACAGAGTGTGAATGTGTCAGATTTCATTGGGCCCATGGGTGCTGCCACCATAATGAGCAAAGACAAGAAAGCAATGGATTTCATGGACCTTACCTTTCATCCATCCCTGTATGATCTGCTAGCAGAGGAGACAAATCTGTATAGCGTACAGAGGCAGGCCGAATCTCAAAGAGTGGATCATCGATGGACTCCAGTGACAGCGGACGACATAAAGGCATTTTGGAGGATTAGGGTCTATATGTCTGTAGTCAAGGTGCCTAATTACCGCATGTCCTGGAGCAAAAACCACCTCTAAAGACAGTTCCCAATTGCACAGGTTATGACTCTAGAGCAGTAGAAGAAGATTCTACAGTATCTCCATGTGAATGACAGTACATAGAATCCACCTAAGGGAGCACCAAACTATGACAAGCCGCACCATGTATGCCTGAAAATAAATGAAGTTCTGAAGGCATGCAAGACGGAGTACCATCTGCATCTAGAAATGTCAGCTGATGAGGTCACGGTAGGCTTTAGAGGACATCTGGGATTTTAGCAGTACATGCCAAACAAGCCACAGCAGTATAGAATAAAAGTATAGATTCTTGCTGATGCTCATAATGGATTCATAGCAGATTTTCAGGTATATACAGGAAAGGCTGAGGACACAGTGGAAATGGAATTAGGAGAGAGAGAGAGAGAGTTGTCAAGGCCTTACCAAGGATCGGCATTGCAAGATGCATCACGTATGCTATGACAACTACTTCTGTCCTGTATATCTAGCAGATGACCTTCTGCAATGTGGAGTCTACACATGTGGCACAGTGCGAAGCAACAGGTTGGGGTGGCCTACGAAATTGAACAAGGAGATGATGATGAAGAAGAATGGGGAGCACTTTGAACAGTTACAGAAGGGTTCACTCGAAGCAAAGGCATAGAAAGACAACAAACCAGTATTCCTTCTATCAACAAACAATGACCCAACTTCACCTGCAACATCTGTGTCCAGGAGACAGAAAAACGGTACTGCTGCATCTGTTCCATGTCCAGCAATTCTACAGGAACACAACCAGCATATGAATGGTGTGGACATTCGCAGACCAGCTTCATGCTCAATACCCCAGCACCAAGAGATCAAAGAAGTGGTGGATCTACCTGTTTTGGTTCCTGTGGGACATGTCCCTTGTAAATGCATTTAATCTTTTTCAAGAGAGTGTGAACCATGTCAAGCAATCAAAGACTGGAGATAAGACCAAGCACACTCAACTGAACTTCAGGATGATGTTATCAGAACAGCTCATGACTGGGTACAGCAACAGGAAAAGGAGTGTCTCAGCTGCAGGAATTGAACAGAATCCTAGTGTTCCAGGATATCATTATCCAGTAAAAGTGAAGAAGGGGTGATGCAACAATTGCACCCTGAAAAAGAAGTGGGCGGAGCCCTCATATGCATGTAGCTCCTGTAATGTCCACCTCTGTGTAGACTGCTTTCCTGAGTATCATCAGTACAGGTGAGCAACTATATGTACAGCAACACAACTGATGGAGAAGTCGGATCCTGGAGACAGATCGTTGAAGGATCAAGATTCCTGATAGTCGGTGAGTGCCAAGTGCAACATCCCAGAACAGACAGCACAAGACTTACTTTGTTATTGAATGGTGGCTGTGCTTAGTGGGGGATGTTTAACATGTAGAGTCTGTTAGTTTGTTGGACAGTGTTTTTTTTCGATTCTGGTAAGAAATTCTCGTACTGCTTGTTCATCACTGGAGCGGTTGGTCGAGGATTAAGGAGCGAGTCAAGGAGTTGCATTTGGAGTGGAGAAAGAGACAGATGAACAGAGCAGATAATGGAGTTCAGAGTGCAGTGAAAGTGAGGGACAAGGGGAGCAGCTAAGTGTCCATAGTTCTGGAGAAATAGTTAATTTATTGAAATAAAAGGCAGGTAAAGATAATTTGTTTGCGGAGATAGAATCGGAGGGCAAATTGAAGATGGAGCAGAGGATGCTTAGCACATAGTGTCTGTTAGTTTGCTGGACAGGGATAGCATTTAGGAAAATTTGAGAAATTGGGAATGTTACTTCGATCTGGAATGGATATAGAAGTTGGATCCTGGACACAGATCACTGATTGATCGAGATTCTTGATAGTCGAGTGCTGAGTACAACATCCCTGAATGGACAGCACATGGCTTACTTGGATATTGAATGGCAGCTGTGCTTAGTGATGGATATTTAATGTGTAGCGGGTCATGGAGTTGTGTTTCGGAGTTCAGAAAGGAGAAAAATAGACAGATGAATGGAGCAGATAATGGAGTTCAGAATGCAGAGAAAGTTAGAGACAAAGGGAGCAGCTAAGTGTCAGTAGTTCTGGAGAAATAGGTTATTTATTGAAAGAAAAGGAAGGTAAAGAGGATTCAACTGTGGAGATGGAACCAGAGGGCAGGCTGAAGATGGAACAGAGGATGATTAGTGCATAGTGTATGTTAGTTTGCTGGACAGGGAGAGCATTTAGGGAAATATGAGAAATTAGGAACATTACTTTGTTCTGGTATCGATGTAGAAGTTGGATTCTGGACACAGATCGTCGAGGGATTGAGATTTCTGATAGTCAAGTGCTGAGTGCAACATCCCAGAACAGGCAGCACAAGGCTTACTTTGATATCGAATGGCAGCTGTGCTTAGCGAGGGATGTTTAGCGCGTAGTGGGTCATGGAATTGTGTTACGGAGTTTGGAGTGGAGAAAAAGAGACAGATGAATGGAGCAGATAATGGTGTTCAGAGTGCAGTGAAAGTTAGAGACAAAGGGAGCAGCTAAGTGTCAGTAGTTCTGGAGAAATAGTTCATTTATTTAAAGAAAGGGAAGGTAAAGATGGCTGGTATGTGGAACCAGAACCAGAAGGCAGATTGAATAGGAGTAGAGGATGCTTAATGTGTAGTGTTTGCTAGTTTGATGGACAGGAGAGAATTTGGGGCATTTGAGACATTAGGAGCGTTACATCGATTTGGAATGGATGTAGAAGGTGTATCCGACACAGACCGCTGAGGAATTGAGATCCCTGATAGTCGAGTACCAAGTGCAACGTCCCAGAACTGACAGCACAAGACTTACTTTGATATGGAATGGCAGATGTGCTTAAAAAGGGGTATTTTTCTGTTGCTGTTTCCCGGTATGGGATGACATGGGTTGTCCATTAGACACCATGGAATCCTTCTTTGTTGCTGTTTCCTGGTATGGGATGACATGGGGTGTCCATTGGACACCACAAAATGCTTCATTGACACTGTTTCCCTGTATGGAGACTGAGATGGCTGAGTGATCGAGATACAAGATAGGTGAGAAATGCCTTGTGCTGCATCCCAGAACAGTAGGTACAAGGTGGAGTGCTCAGAGACACAACTGACACTTCTGAGTGATCAGTGACACAACTAACACAAGACCAGTTGGTAATTGTCTGCACTGTTCCCTGGTATGAGACGACATGGGGTGGGTCCGATGGACACCATGGAAGGTTTTCTTTTGCTGTTTCCCCAGTATGGGATGACATGGGGTGTCTGTTGGACACCATAGAATGCTTTTTGGTTGCTGTTACCAGGTATGGGATGACATATGGTGTCCGTTGAACACCATGGAACCTTTTTTTGTTGCTGTTTCATGGTATGGGATGACATGGGGTTGTCAGTTGGACACTATGGAATGTTTTTTGGTTGCTGTCTCCCAGTATGGGATTATATGGGGTATCCGTTGGACACCATGGAATGCTTCATTAGCATTGATTCTCGGTTTGAAGACCAAGATGGCCGAGTGATTGAGTTGCAAGATAGGTGGAAATGCTTTGGAGGGTCCGATGAACACCATTGAATCCTTTTTTGTTGCTGTTTCCCTGGTATGGGATGACACGGGGTGTCCGCTGGACACTACGGAATGTTTTTATTTTTGTATTTCTTGGTATGGGATGACATGGGGCTGTCAGCTGGACGCCATGGAATGCTTTTTGGCTGTTGTTTCCTGGTATGGGATAACATGGAATGCTTCATTGGCACTAATTCCCAGTATGAAGACCAAGATGGCCAAGTGATCAAGATGCAAGATATGTGGGAAATGCATTGTGCTGCATCCCAGAATGGTAGGCACAAGGCAGAGTGTTTAGAGACACAGCTGACACTTCTGAGTGATTAGTGACACAACTGACACAAGACCAGTTGGTAATTGCCTGCTCTTTTCCCTGGAATGGGATGACATGGGGGGCGATGGACACCATGGAATTTTTTTTGTTGTGGTTTCCCCAGTATGGGATGACATCAGGTGTCTGTTGGACACCATGGTATACTTTTTGGTTGCTGTTACCTGGTATGGAATGACATAGGGTGTCCTTTGGACACAATGGAATATTTTTTGCTGCTGTTTTTCAGTATGGGATGATGTGGGATTGCCAGTTGGACACCATGGAAGGCTTTTGGGTTGCTGTTTCCCAGTATGGAATGACATGGGGTGTCCATTGGATGCCATGGAATTTTTCATTGGTGCTGTTTCAAGGTATGGAGACTGAAGTGGCCGCGTTATCAAGATGCAAGGAAGGTTGGAAATGCCTTGTGCTGCATCTCGGAATGGTAGGCACAAGGCGGAGTGTTCAGAGACACAACTAACACTTCTGAATGATCAGTGACACAACTGACACCAGACCAGTTGTTAATTGCCTGCACTGCTCCCTGGTGAGGGACAACATGGGGGGGGTCCGATGGACACCATGGAATGTCTTTTTGTTGCTGTTTTCATGGTATGGGATGACGTGGGTGTCCATTGGATACACAGGGCCAGTTTGTCCTCATCCACCCGGGTCTTCCACCGGCAATGCTCCAACTTCTGACCCCTGTTCCTCGTTACCTTGAGATCTGAAGTGAAAGTGGTTGAGGGCTGGGAAAGTAGTGCCGGTGGTTGAGTGGGGGGGAATGACATAGTCACTGTGTGGATGAATGTGTTATGATGTAATCACTATAGTAATAACTTGGTAAGTTATTCCCATAGTGATTACTTCATACTCATTTACCCACACAGTGACTCGGATAAATGGAGTTATGGAAGGTTTTATCCTGATGCCTGTTGCATAAATTTGGCTATGTTATATTGTGCCACTGCAGCTACATTTGGCTGTGTTACAGTATATTGTGTATCATTTTTGGCATTCCTCAGTAGTAGAACCATAGCCCTGCAGCTACATTTGGGTCTGGTCTACTTGGCATGGGGGCCTTTCCTGCCACAGCAGCAGCACCCTTGCATGGCAACTATATGCCCAAGTAGCAGCACCCTAGTCATGCAGCTACATTCAGCTCTTGTCAACGTGGGATGCTGCCTAGCATTCCCCAGTAGTAGCACCATAGCCGTGCTGTACATTGAGCTCTTGTCAATGAGGTATGTGGCCTGGTTTGCCCCTATAGTAGTACCATAGCCCTGCAGTTATATTGCCTGTGGCTGTGTTCTACTTTCTGCAATACCCATGAGCGGTGCTCTACTGATTGCTATAATACATTTGTTTTCCTTACTCAGATATGCAGTCTACTATGAAGAACACTTGGATCTGCGGGCACTCCTTTATACATTGGGCAGTGCATCGGGAGCAGTCTTGATCCAATCAACCAGTTCTGACCTTCGACAATGCTCCTACACATGTGCATTGGATAGGACACAGGGGTATGCATTGGGGTCAACTGGTACCAGTGTTGCATGAGAAGTGCTGGTAGGAGTCTGACCTAGATGTCATTGTGATCCACTTGGGAGGAAATGACTTGGGAGTGGATACTTCAGTGATGCTAATGTGCAAGATGAAGGCAGACATCACCGAGATCAAGCACTGCATGCCAAGGACAACTATCATCTGGTCCCACATCATCCAGCGAAGGCAGTGGCAGAGTTTCAAGAATTTGAAGGTGATGGACAGGACAAGAAGGAAGATCAACGTGGAGATGGCAACATTTATGAGGAGATTGCCTGGCAGTGTGGTCAAGCACAACGACATCATTACTTGCTACCTGGAACTGTATTGGCATGACGGAGTCTACTTGACAGATGGGAGATGTGACATGTTCACCAATGACATGAAGATGGCTATAACTCTGTTCCTATAGAGGTATACCAATTATATCATTACAAATACTTAATGTGCCCTCCTTGGTAGTCATTATTTTTAGTCTTACTTTGTAAATTTACAGGACTGAAGCAGAATTGAACAGAGGTGGATGAGGAGAGCAGCACAGCACAGTGCATGGTATAATATGCATGGAATGGTTGGTAAGTATAGCTCATCATCATGTGGTGTGAGTGCTTCAAGTGAGGGAGAGAAGGAAAATGGATAAGATATGGTGAGTAATACATCTTTTTATCTGTAATGTAATAAAACAATGCATTGCAAGTGTTTTTGAATACTATTTGTAAGCTATAAGTTATACCAGATTGCTATGTTAACTACATGTTAATTACACTGTGGAAGATGTGAATTCTACTGCCACATGCCCCCCATGGTGTGGTTAACTGATAAGTAACCCAATGCTACAATATGCCTCATTGCTATTTAGGGCAAGATATAGGCTTTGTTCCATCCAGCAGTAAGGATGTCTGGAGTACAAAGATTCAACACATTTGCCAAGGATTAAGATTTGTGTTACAAAGTTAACTTGGGGGAGTATTTTGGCACGATCACAAATATATTTTTGTGATAAACAACTGTGCCTCTTGTATTATTTGTGTATCACTAGCAATTCAGGTGATATTTGACTTTGTTTGTGGCGTGATGTATATTGTTACCTTTCTCCCCATCTAGCCTCGAGGCAGCAAGATGAATAAAAACAATAAAAAAAAATATATATTTTTTTAAAGTTGTTCTTTTTAGGCATAAGTACTTTACCACAAGCCTGTTATGTACTGTATGTGTACTAAAGCTGGCATTAATATGATGTGAACTTGTCACAGAAAGGTTTACATTGAATTTCTGGCATACCTAAAAAAAAATCAAATTTTGGGGTATTTTGGCAATAAAAAAAAAGTAAAGCGCTTGTCATCGATTGCTTAGCACCATTAGAAAGATAATTATATGCTTAATATCTTTGCCACTCGTACTAAGTGTGTAACATATACTGTTCAGAAGCTATTCACATTTGTTTACGGTGTGGCATGTGTTTTTTTACACTTTTTCCTATCTAGCCTCACGGTAGCAAGCAGCATAAAAACAATAAAAAATATATTTTTGGATTTAAAAAGTAGCTCTTTGTTAGCACACCTACTTTACCACAAGCCTTGTATGTACAGTATTTGTGTTAAATCTGGCATTGATGTGATATAAATTTATCACAAAAATTAGGTTTACATAAAAATATTTACATTAAAAAAACAGATTTTGGGGTATCTCAGTTATAAAAAAAGTAAAGCACTTGTTGTTGATTGCATAGCACCGTTAGAAAGATCATGTTCTTCTGAATAACTTTGCCCCTCGTACTATGCGTGTAACATTTACAGATCAGGAGATATTCTCATTTGTTTATGCTGTGTTGAATATTTGACACTTTTTCCCATCTAACTTAGCAGCAGCAAGTTGAACAAAAACAATAAAAAATATATTTTTGGATTTAAAAAGTAGTTCTTTTTTGGCACAAGTACTTTACCACAACCCTGGTATGTAGTTGTGCTAAATGTGGCATTGCTATGATACACATTTATCACTAAAAGAAGAATTGCATTGAATTTTTAAAAATAAAAAAAATGTAAGGCTTTGAGGGTATTATTGCTATAAAAAATAAATAAAGCACTTGAAATCAATTGCATAGGACTGTTACAAAGATAATGTCATGCTGAGCAACTTTGCTGCTCGTTCTATTTGTGTAACACTTAAGGTTCTGGAGATATTCACATTTGTTTATGGTGTGGTGTGTATTGTATACATTTTTCATCTAACCTCACAAAAGCAAGTTGAATAAAAACAATTATTAAAATATTTCTTTATTGAAAAAGTTGTGCTTTTTTTTTTGCAAAACTACTTAACCACAATCATGGTATGTATGGGTACTGAATTTGGCATTGATATAATAAACATTTATAATAAAAATATAGGTTACATTGATTTTTTTAATTAAAAAAATGTGATTTTGGGGTCTTTGGGCTATTATAAATAAATAACTAAAGCACTTGTAATCAATTGTATACAACTTTTTTTTTTTTTAAGTTGTTTAACCAGGAGTAGCACACTAAGCTGAAAGCTTTTTTACAAGTGTGTCCTGGGAGCACAGGGAAGTTAAGTGACTCGCTCAGGGTCATACAGTATGCAAGTGGAAGCAGTGGGATTCAAACCCAGGCCTGGTCTGCTGAATGTC
This sequence comes from Neoceratodus forsteri, assembly GCA_016271365.2. Lineage (NCBI taxonomy): Eukaryota > Metazoa > Chordata > Ceratodontiformes > Ceratodontidae > Neoceratodus > Neoceratodus forsteri. The sequence continues at coordinate 216,614,197 of CM028134.1, forward strand.
ACCAGATTTGTAGCTCAGAGCCTTAAACCACTGCGCTATACTGCCTCCCCAACTGTTTGAAAGATAAATTTGTTCTGAACAACTTTGCCATTCATACTATATGTGTAGACCCTACAGTAAAGGAGATATTAGTGCTTGTTCACTGAATGGTGCATATGGTGAGAATTTTGCTTAGAATGTCCAGGATGCACTGTTCTGAGTACAGTATGCAGGGCACAAGGGGTAGAACACACAGAGAGCTGCTTAGGAGCCAATGAGTTAAAAGCATTGTCAAAATGGTCTTTTGCTACATCATTCACTGATGGATTGAAAATGACACATATTGTACAAGCCTGCCATAACTACACTTGTCCCTGCATCAAATACATCCCACCCAGCCCTCAGACTTGGGGAGTAAGGGGGCAGAGTGGGAGATGTTTAGAGAGGTGAGGGTGAGTATATCACCACCACAGCCTGACTGGATGGATGTGAGATGATGTCACCAGCTCACCCAGAGGCCTTTGCATCACATTAACTTACCTCCACTCTTAGGAAGGCACTGACATCATGGTCCCATCCATGTGCCTAGCTTCCACACTGGATATATCCCTCATTGGGCAACCAACCTCCAACTGAGCTGGTGGGCTCCCTGTTAGCTTTGCTAGCTACCTGTCCCAGGCTCCCACTCCCTCATCCTAACAGGCCCCTTTCTGTTCTTCCTTCACTTAACTATGCTACTTCTAGGGCATCTGGGCAACTTCCCTTTATCTTCTTTCCAGCTTGAGGGGTTCCCAGCTGTTGCCTGCTGCAGCCTCTGCTCTGTCAGTTCCTGGTAGCACTTAAAAGTTTTACCTGAGCTGCTGAAGTACTGCTGCTTCTCTGTTGCATTTCATAGGTGACATCCACTGCCAGTCCAGTGGCACAGAGAGTTGAGGTGCTGGACACCGCAACTCACCACACTGATGACCTGGGTTCAGGAAAGTCTTGGGTCTCTGGAGGTCAACCAGAGAGGGGAAAAGATCAATTGTCCATTTGCTATCCTTTCCTGGAGAGGATGGACCAGCAGCACTGCTCCCTCACTGCCACCATGCAGAGGCAATGTGGTAAAAGTAGCAGGAGTGACCCAGTAGGGAAAACAGTTGACGACCACCCCATAGGTTAGTTTGAGTAGTAAAATGCCATGGGCAATGGTGATATGAGCTTTTGGGGGTAAGGTTGTCTCTGATTTTGAAGGAAAGCCCCAATTTAGTATTAAGTGCCTTAGAGGCCACAGAGATGTGAGCTGGAAAGTCCAGGTATGTGTGAAGTGTGACCCCCAGATAGCTGAAGGATGAAACAGTGATAAGGCAGGATCCATTCTTCATGGTAGCTTGCCAGCCTGAGCCCCCTTTAAAATGGAAGCCAACAAGGTAGAGGCTTCTAAATAACTGTTTGCTGCAGTATTATCTGTTTCACATGTCTTCCAACCTGTTGTGGTTCTGCTGTTTTTCTTTGAAATGGACTTGGGCTCAAATCTCACTTTACTTCCAGACCATTGTAGACTGTGAGTAAGGCTGTCGGCCAGATCATTAGCTTTCACATTCTCTCTTTCTTTCCTATCTCTAGGTTCCTGCATCTCAGAGTTAACAGAGCTAGTAAACAGAAAAATTGGTAGCCAACCACAAGATGTAACTGGCAAGTTATTAGTCTTGTATTAATTATACTGAAGACTACAATGGTTCCACCTTATAAATGTGCTATATGAAACACTATATACAATGAATTAGAATACATGTAGTTTTTACCTGGTCATTTGAGTATGTTCATTTATCTGTTTGAAAGAGCACTGAATCTTTAAATATTTCCTTGCACTTAATGTAATGGCACTTTAAATATGGCTCTCCTCCCTGCATCCAGGACCCTTTTGAGAAAGCCTTTAGGCAAAACTGGTCGGGCTCTCGGTGGGTGGCACTGACCACCACGGCTAAGGTAATATACATTTTATATACTTGTTCTGAATGTACCTTTTTTTTTTTTTTAAAGAATGACTTTGCAATAAAGATTTTTGCTTATTCTGTATCCTGAAGCCTGATGCCGGTTCTCTTGCTTTGGTTGTATAACCAGGAAAAGCACACAAGGTATCTGGGATATTAGGTTTAAGCCAGGTTTAAGAGATACCAAGTATAACAGGCTTGTAGTGATTAATCCACACAGTGAGTTCACTAAGATTTCTGGATAAGCTCCATATATTAATGTGAGCAATGCTGAGTCCCTTGGTGTTTTGCCAGGGGGGTGGTGGCAAGTTAGAAGGAGTAGCAATCTGGGGGCTGGGACTGGGTTCAATATCTCTGACAATTAATAGGTGAGTAAGGGTCAGAAGAGAGAACCCTCTATTTAACTGATAGGTTGCACCAAAGTAGGAGGGGAACCAGGCTGCTATGGGATCAGTCTGGGGAATATATAAAAAGGAGTTATAATTTCAACTGAATGGGGAGGCAGCAATGGTCACAGCACCCATTATTTCTCAAAGGAGGGGGCAGACAGACCCACCAGGCAGAGAACACAAATTAGTTAGATAGTTGAGGCCATAGGGAGAATGGGGGGGGGGCTTGGGGAGGGATTTTCTGAAGGAGGGGGTAATCGAGCTCCCTTTCAGGAAGTAAGCACAGTGGGATCATTGAAGAGGAGGGTAATGAGAGTAGGAGAGGAACTAGGGGTGGTTGAAAGCAAGGGGGAGGGACAAGGATAGAAAAGGACAGGGGTGGACTGTCAAGTGGAACAGGAGGCAGCTGGTCAAAAATGGTGGAGGAAAGAATCAGGAGTGGTGGAGGGTAGTGCCACTTAATGCTAGAAGTCTTGGGAAAAAAATGGATACCCTGCAGACTATGATAGCAGAGGGAAAGGTGGATCTGTGGGTGGTCACTGGGACCTAGGCTACCCTGAATCTTGGCTGGGACCTCTTAGTTCTAGTGTATGCTCTACAGAAGTGGCAGGTGGAAAGGAAAAGGGAAAAGAGTAAGGGTGGTACTATACATCAGGAAGGGCATAACTGCCACCAGGAAGAAACTAGGGGATGGGAAAATGGAGTTTCTGTGGGCACAAATTGAATTGGCAGCAGGAAGAAAGTCAAGACTAAATGTAGTTTATAGGCCACCAAATAAAGATGAGGACAAGGATATGGATCTGAGTACCATGATCAGGATGGTGGCTGAAAGGGGTGAAGTGGTAGAGATGAGATACTTCAGTTTGCCAATGGTGGATTGGAGTGTCCCATCCACCATCTGTAACAGGAGCCAACTGATACTGGCTGCAGTCCAGGACAAGTTCCTGTTTCAGGGGTGACTGAGCCGACTTGGAAGGAAGCCATTCTGGACATTGCCTTAACAATGAACACGTTTGGGTTAACACAGTGGAGGAGCCCTCGGGGGAATAGTCACCAAGTCACAAAACTGCACTGCACTGCATCCACTACTTTCTGTAATAAGGCAAATCTTGTCCTACAGAAAGATAGAAACATAGAAGTTGATGGCAGATAAGGACCGCAAGGCCCATCCAATCTGCCCATTTCTTTTTCTGCCTTATGAATGTGCCATTGGCCTTTGCTCTGTCATTGGCCTATCTATTCATACTCATCTGTATTGCTCCCTTATGCTTATCCCATGCCTGTTTGAAGCCCTGCACTGTGTTCATATCTACCACTTCCTGAGGTAGGCCGTTCCATGTATCCACCACCCTTTCTGTGAAAAAGAACTTCCTCACATTACCCCTTAATCGGCCTCCCTCTAATATCATGCTGTGTCCTCGTGTCCTGCTATTTTTCTTATATTGAAACATGTTAGACTCTTTCACCTTGTCAGTGCCCTTAAGGTGTTTGAATGTTTCGATCATATCACCTCTCCCCCTCCTTTGCTCTAGCGTATACATATTGAGCTCCGTTAATCTATCCTCATATGTTTACAGGTAGTGTAAATACTTTTACTACTCATGAGACACAGAGTAAAGTGTATAAATTACAACTAGACAAAAGATGCAGAATGCCCCCAGTGTTTTCAATGACTTGGAGCTTTTCTTATGGGCCACCTTCCCCCCAGCTGCACCCCCACTCTGCCCACTATTGGCTAGATGGTATTTTTCTTGTTTGAAAATATAATGGAGTATCTTATTTCCTTTACATATATCTTTCTTTGTAATTTAGAAGATCTTTTCAACACCTCCACCATCTCCCATATATTCTCCTGCTTTTCTGTTGTTCTTTGTTCTTGAAAAGATTGTAAACTGTGTGACTTATTTATACTTTTCTCGCTTTCCTTTTCTTAGGTTCATACTTTAATCCTGCAGAGCAGCTCCTACATACAGATTATGAGATTAGACATCCCAGTCTGGGGGTCTATAGTTCTTTACCCCGTATCTTTTGTCAGGACAGTGTGTAATAAGTGCTGAAAGGATCCTATTTGCATTTCACACCACTAGTAGGATAGTTATTCCCTTTTCTCAGAAGTATTATTTATCTGAAATATACTGTGTTTAAGGTAGATGTTCTTTATGACAGACTGCTACAGAGTATCACATTTTTAGCTATTTTACCATTTTGCTATTGTGATGTTGTGTACACTTGCATGAATGTGTGAGCTTTAGTCTGTGACATTAATTATGCTGTCTCTTTAAAAATCTTCTAATTGCACTTTGCACTAAGAGGTACTGTATATAAGGAGGCTGAATAGCAGGGGTATCATACCATTGAAAAAACTGCAAGTGAGTGAAACACTGGGGGCGTTTTGCACCTTTTGTCTTGCTGTAATTTGTAACATATAAACATAGAAATTGTTGGTAGATAAGGACCGCCGGGCCCTTCGAGTGTGCCCATAAGCCCTATACATTGTATGTGGCCACTGACCCTATGCAATCAATGGCTTTTCTTCACTTCCTCCCCTCTCAAGATTCCCTTGTGCCTGTCCCAGGTATGCTTAAACCCCTCTACTGTGCTTGCTCCCACTATCTCCTGTGGCAGACTATTCCAGGCATCAACTACCCTTTCTGTGTAGAAAACATTCCTCACATTACCTCTTAATCTACCCCCCCCCTCCAATTTCATATCATGCCCCCTTTTTCTATTACATTTTCCACATTGGAAAAGGTCCCCCACCTGCACCTTTTTTATGCCCTTGAGGTACTTAAAAGTTTCAATCATGTCCCCCCGCTTTCTCCTCTCCTCCATTGAGTACATATTGTGGTCCCTTAGTCTCTCCTCATATGTTTTGTGGTGCAAACCCTGCACCATCTTTGTCACCCTTCTCTGGATAGTCTCCACCTTTTTTATGTCCTTGCACAGGTGTGGCCTCCAGAACTGCACTCAGTACTCCAGGTGAGGCCTTACCAATGTTTTATACAATGGCATCACCACCTCCCACCTCTTGATAGTGATACCCCTTCCTATGCACCTCAGCATGCCACTGGCCCTCCCCAGTGCCTTTGCACACTGCTTTGATACCTTAAGATCATCCAAGATGATAACTGCTAGGTCCCTTTCTTCCTTGGTGACAGTCAGCTCCTCCCCACAAACTTGTAGATCTCCCCAGGGTTTCCTCTACCCAGGTGCATTATTTTGCACTTTTTTGTATTGAACCTCAGTTGCCACATCTCCGACCATCTTTCAAGCTTCTCCAGGTCCCTCTTCATTTTCTGCACCCCTTCTGGAGTATCCACTCTGTTGAAGATCTTGGTGTCATCTGCAAACAAGCAGACCTTTCCTTCTAGCCCCTCTGCAATGTCACTAATGAAGACATTGAATGGGACTTGTCCCAGTACTGATCCCTGTGGTATCCCACTGGTCACCCCATCTCCCCAGATTGTACCCCATTTAACACCACCCTCTGTCTCCTGTCTGTTAACCAGTTCCACACCAAGTTCACCACCATGTCTCCAATGCTCAGATTACCCATCTTGTTAACCAGCCTTCTATGTGGGACGCTGTAGAAGGCTGTGCTGAAATCTAGGTAGGTGACATCTACTGCCCCTCCCTGATTTACTTCCCTAGTCACCCAAACAAATAAAATCTATCAGATTCATTTGACATGACATTCCTGCTGTGAATTTGTGCTGCCTCAAATCCTGGACACCCCTGGATTTCAGGTGTGCCACAGTTCTTTCTGTCAGCAGTATCTCCATGATCTTTCCCACCCACTGAGTTGAGGCTGACTGGCCTGTAGTTCCCTGCCTCCTCCCTACTGCTGCTTTTGTGCAGTGGGATCACATGTACCCTCCTCCAGTCTTCTGGAACCACACCCCTGTTGAGTGACTCCGTGAACACTTTACTGTGTGTCTCTGGTGGAATAAATGTATCTGCACTGCCAGTAGGGCTGGATGTGCCTTGTTGCAGAAAGTGGAGAATGCAGTGCAGTTTTGTATTATGGCCTTGATGCTGCACTTCTGCTCCAGCACCATAGCTCTGGAGCATCTTTGTTTGTTTGTCACTGGACTGAGTGATTTAAGATATACCAGGAGCTGCAGCTAGTACACTCAACATGAGCAGAGACACACGGGGGCATCGCTTGAGCATACAGTGAGCAACTTGGATGTGGCAATAAACAGTGGAGATGGAGTTGTACCAGACATAACCAGTAGTCTGTTTGAGAAAAGAGAAGGAAAAGACATATTCTTGACCACCATGAGAGCAGAACCAGGAAGTGCAACAGAGCAAAGGGGCATCTCAAAAAGCATTTTGAGGAATTGGGAAAGAGGCCCAGAAAGCCAGGTGATTACACTGACAACAAATCTCTACTGAGGTATATTTAAAAGTTGAATGGACACTGCAGGGCCTCAGGATTATGAAGGTGCAATCCTATGGGCAGGACCATGAGCAGTTCATCATGCAGTGCAGTGGGATCATGAATGAAACCTCCCCAAAGCTGATGCGATTAATCTTGGAGGACATGAAGCAGCAGCAGACAGAAATCTAAGCAGTTTTTGTAGAGAAGGAGACAAAGCTGTAGACCTTCCAGAATGACCTCCAATTTGGTTAGTTAAAAAAAAAAAACTGCAACGTAAAATAAAAACTGCAGATCAAAAAATAAGCACTACTAAGATGCCAAAGTTTCTCAGGGATGAAACTGACTATCTAGCTGGTAACGTATTTAGCTGAGGAAAAGCAAGCAAATGGTCTGGAACTGAAGTGAAATTTGAGCCCAAGCCAATTTTACAGAAAAACAGAAGCACTACAATGGATGAAAAGACATCTGAAACAGATAACACTGCAGCAAACAGTGATTCAGAAGCCTGTACCTCAGTGGCTTCTTTTGTAGAGGGGAGTTCAGGCAGGTGAGCTACCTGTACCATGCAGGAGACTGAGGGGCGACAGGTACAAAAACCCATAAAAAAAAAAGACAAGGAGAGGACAATGAGGCAGGGGAAGAAAAACAGACCAAAGAGCAAGAAGATACACCAGATCCAGCAGTAATCCTTGATACCAGTGGTGATGTATACAAGCATTGAAAGAATTGATACACAGTATAATGTGATCAATTTGTCACAGTATGAACAATCTCCAGATGAAAAAAAACATGTTAGAGACCCTAGTTTCATCCCTACTAAGGAGTTTGATTTATTCAGCATGATTATTGGTTTAAATAAATTTTGCAGAAAGTTGAGCCTAAAGTGTTTTTACCATAAGAGGGTGCACGGAATAAGAGGTTGAAAGGTCAACACTGAGCAAAAAAATAGAATACAGGGTGATATTCAAATGGACTTGGTGGCAGATATTAGGCAAGATCTACTTGTTCTCCACCAGGATATTAACAGTGGATTTTAAAAGATTCATAGAATCATGGCCAGCTTGGCATCTACTGTAGCAACTATAAATTCAAAGATGGAAGCGCTCACTTTAAGAAGTGAAATCCTGGAAGAAACAGTTGGCCCGGTAGAAGCCGCGGTACAGCCGTTAGCTGAAACTGTCTTGTTGCATGAATCTCAACTTAACTTCATACTAGAAAAGTTATAAGACCAGGAAGACACATTTCAAAGGGGAAACCTAAAACTGAGTCAAGTACCAAACAGTCTGGAAGAAAACAGGAACCCACTGACATTTTTTTGAAAATATGATTATCATTTTCTATGGGTTATAAATATCTAGATAATACTATATAACCAGATACACACATTGAGACCACTGTGGCCCTTTAAACAAAACATCTCCATGGCAGACATCTACGAAAGCATATACACACACCGTATTGATTAAGGCCCATCAATTTCAAGAAAAGGCCATTCTTTATAAGGCCATAATTGATAGGGGCATTACTTATGAAAACTCTAAGTTTCATGTATATCTGGATTTCAGTCAGGCCATGCAGAAAAACAATGTAAGTCTTTTGGCCAGGTGAAAGCAACTCTCAGGTCAAAGGGAATAAAGTGTACTTTGCTTCCTGCAACCAAATAAAAATTTGAACTAAATGGCAGAATACAATATTTCACAAACCCAATAGCAGCATGTTAAACCCTGGCAGCTGCAGACATACTGCCTAAATCTGCTCTAGCCTCAGCCTACCAAGAGTCCCTAAACAAAAAGCTAGTTCTGTCATCTAGATTTTATAGGCTGCACCAAGATAAATGCCCATCTCAGGACAACTCATTAATATCCGCATTTGGATTTCCAATTATCTATGAGGCTAACCCTGCAATGATTGAACCAACTTCAAAGGTCCAACATGTACAAGTATTTGAGAAGGAAAATGAACAATTTAACAGCAACTGAAATCAAAATAAGAAGACAAGAAGGCCAGTGAATTTGATTTACACTGTTAATATTCAGACAACTGGATTTCTGAACAGAATGCAGAATCTGCAAAAAATCATTAGTTGACGAAAATGCAAAAACAATTTAAAATTAGAGCTATTGATGTTTGAGATAACAATGTTAGCAATCACTTCATTATTCTCTCTTCTTCCTTTCTCTTTTTGTGTTCATTCTTTCTCTATGTAACGCTGTTGGTTGCATTTTGTTATTTTATTTTATTTATTTTTGGGGAATATTACACACTTCTATTGGTTAATGAGCTTTTGTGAAAGTACAAGTAATATCAGTAATATATGTTACTTGGCAAAATACTACACAAGTCTCTGAATGTATGCATGTTGATTATAACACTTTTCTTTTTTTTTTATTATAAACACCAGCTATTTTTTATTGGCACATAGAAATTTCACAATTTATTTTGCATGATGACCATCACAGACATTCCCAAATGTTTTCACCTAGACAGCTACATAGTCTTCCTCTTGGCAGTCTTTGTTAATTACAGTATGGGGGTATGTTAGGTGTAGGATGTAGGAATTTGGGGAGGAGATCACTGTGATGGGTATTAGGTCTTACACAGAGGGGACCCAGGAGATGTGGAGGTCTGAGAGTGGAACTTGGGGGAAGGGTAATAAGCTATAATGGGGAAGAATGTGGGTCTGGAGAGGGCCTGAAGGGTTAATAAAAAGAAAACAAAAACCTGAAGGATCAGTAAATTTACTTTCTGTAATAGTAACACATGGTTTAAAGGGAAGTTTGCTTTTTCTAGGCATGTAAGCCTTGTTTTTAAGTTTGTTGTCATGCACACAAGTTTAGACAAACTTGTTGATATGAGAGTTGCTAGACAGAGGTGTAAGAGGTGGCAGCCCAATGGCCAGCAGAGCTGCAAGGTCTGGTCTGTGGCCGGCAAATCAGCAGGCAATGTCCTGGTGACACTGTTTTGCTGAAGGGGCTGGTCTCAGCAAACATTTCAAAGGAGAAAGCTGACGCTGTGCACAGCTCTGTCCTTTAAAATGCAAGCTCTTCAGCTGATGAAGTGTGTCTTTCCTCGTTAAACAATTTCCCCTCTCCCTGCTGCAGCTCAGTGCGTCTTTCCTGGTTAACAATTTCCCCATTCCCAGCTGCAGCTCAGTGCATCTCTCCGGGTTAAACAATTTTCCCATTCCCTGTTGCAGCTCAGTGCATCTTTCCTGGTTAAACAATGTCCCCATTCCTTGCTACAGCTCAGTGAGTCTTTCCTGGTTAAAGAATGTCCTCATTCCCTGCAGCCCCTTAGTGTGTCTTTGCCTGGTGAAACAATTTCCCCTTTCCCTTTCTGGCACTGGGATGCCCACTCACAGTGTCAGATTGCTTCCCCCCAGCCGTCTATATCCGTAGCCAACATGGGGATGCCCAATCCCCATGTTGGCATCCCCATCCCACCACTATTGTAATTTGTGGCACACTGGGAGCCCACCCCAAGGTGCCTAAACTTATAGGTATTCTTTTTACCTGTAAATGAAGATAACCCTCCCTTGCGGTCTTTTATTACTGTTTTCACCTCTAAAAATGAAAACCATCCCTTGTTGTCTCCCCATCCCCATCCCTGCCCTCCCTCTGCACCCCCACCTCACCACATTCCCCCTTACCCCATACTTACCATCCGAGGTCAGCGGACATGATCTTCTGCAGAGTGGGACATGTCTGCACTCTTCAATGCCAACCAGCAACCTGAAAGAATTTAAGGTAAGCTGTATAATGGGAATCAAAGGGGGTTTCAACTTACCTTGATATCTCAGCCATTTTTAGGAATTTTGAGCACACGTTTTCAACATGAGGTTCTTCAGACCCCACCACGTGAACATGTTAGTGTCAATTCATTCCTCCATTCAGAAAGGTGATTTCACGGTCAATGCGCGGAATCACCTTTTGGGACTGAGTAATGAAACAACAGTGCCACTGTTCATGAGTTGGGGTCCCAGAAAGCCCATGTTGCAAATTTGGTGATAAAATTCAAAAAAATAACTGGTTACGAGCATGAGTTGTGCAGTTTCTACGCATGCTCATAATTTCACCAATTTTTAATATTTCCACTCCAGATTTTCATCATTACCATTTTTTCACACCTCCTTATGAACAGTATAACTGCTATTTTTCACATCCTGCCTGAAATGTGTTTTTGCACCAGTTGCGCAGAATGGCATGGTCACTGTGCGAAATCAACTTTCAGAATGGAGAAACAAAATTACAGTGCTACTGTTCATGAGGGGAGGTTCCAAAGATCCCATGTTGAAAATCTGGTGAAAAAATTCCAAAAAAATGACCACTTTATGGGCTTGCATTGTACAGTTTCTATTCACACTCGTAACTTTGTCAATTTCTCATATTTCACTCCAGATTTTCAACATTGCCATTTTTTCACACCTCATAATGAAAAGTACAACTGTCATTTTTCACAACCTGCCCAGAATGTGTTTTAGCACCTGTGGCGCTGAATGGCACAGTCACTGTGCAAAGTCACCTTTTGGGATTGAGTAATGAAATGATAGTGCCACTGTTCATGAGGTGGTCTCCTAAAAAGCCCATTTTGAAAATTTGGAGTGAAAATACCAACAAACATCTGGGGTGTTATAGTTTCCAACTGTAAAGCCCCACCCCCCCTACAGAGACTAACAGACATCGGGCATGTGCCTTGGGGTCATTAGCCATAATGCTCACACCATTCCACCCCCACTCTGCAGCCAGTGACAGGCATCAGTGTGTGCCTTGGTGTCTTTGGCTCAAAAGTTCACCCCATTCTCCTATACTGTACCCATCTCAGCTTATTTCATTATGGAATGGGGTGAGCGTTTGGGCCAAAGACCTCATTCCACCTGCATCTTGCAGACACCACGATGCCTGTCAGTGTCTACAAGATGCAGGTGGAATGCCATGAGCATTATGGCTGATGACCCAAAGGGACACCCCAAATTCCTATCAGTCTCTGCAGGGTGGGGGTGGGGCGTTAGGGTTGGAAATCCTAATGCCTCATTAGAAAGTAAATCAGGGAGGGACATTTGATGTCACCTACCTGGATTTCAGCAAAGCCTTTGACAACATCCAACATAGAAGGCTGATTAACAAAATGAGTAGTCTAGCAACGGGACACAAGCTGATAAACTGGGTTAGAAACTGGTTGATGGACAGGAGGCAGAGGGTGGTGGTAATGGGATCCAATCTGGGGAGAGAGGATGACCAGCAGGGTACCTCAGGGATAAGTCCTGGGACCAGTCCTGTTCAATATCTTCATTACAGACATTGCAGAAGGGCTAGAAGCAGAGGTTTGTCTGCCTGTTTGCAGAAAACACCAACATCTTTAACAGAGTGAATACTCCAGAAATTGAGCAGGGACATAGAGAGGCTTAAAAAAATGGCCTGAGGAGTGGCAACCAAGGTTCAATGTAAAGAAGCCCAAATAATGCGCCTGAGAAGGGGAAACCTGTGGAGAGTTACAGGACTGGGTGGAGGTGCTGATGATCACCAAGGAAGAAAGGGACCTAGGAGTTATCAGTTCTGATGACCAAAAGATGTCAAAGCAGAGCAGACATGTTGCAAGGAAAGCCAGTGGCATGCTGGGATGCATAGGCAGAGGTATCACTAGTAGAAGGCACAAGGTGGTGATGTCATTGTATAATGCACTAGTGAGGCCTCACCTACAGTACTGTGTGCAAATCTGGAGGCCGCAAATGTGCAAGGACATTGACAGGGTGGAGACAGCCCACAGAAAGGCAACCAAGATGGTACATGGCTTGCAACACAGAACATATCAGGAGAGATTAACATGACCTCAACATGTACTTATTGGAGGAAAGGAGGAAGTCGGGGAACATGATAGATACGTTCACGTACCTTAAGGGCATAAACAAGGTGCAGAGGTGGACATCTTTCAATACATCAAACATTCAACATTGACAAATGCTCATTTTTTATCCTTAAAAAAAAAGAAAACCCTCCATAATTGTCTGCTATGTAACCCCCCTCCCCTAAACAGTATACAGACACTGGGAGCAACCAGTCCCCCAGTGCCCTCATCTGTCTGTCCATTGTTGTGCACTGTGTAACCCCTCCCAAACAGTATGCAGACATAAGGGGTGCCCAATCCCCCAGTGTCATCTGTCCCTCTTTTGTTGTCGTTTGCTTTGTAACCCCCCCAAACAGTATACAGACACTGGGAATGCCCAAATCCCCACTGTCCTCATCTGTTCAGCAAACTCTCTGAAAAAACAAAGTGTCCCTCATCATTTTTTTCCCCTGTAAAAAAGAAAAACATCCATCATTGTCCATTCCGCCGTTACCCAACCCCCTACCCTCCCACTTAGGAACCACCACCCCAAAACCCCCCTACCCCATATTTACCCACCAGAGGTCCACACCATAATCTACCTTGGACTGCAGGCACGTCTTCACTCTTCAAAGCCTGACCGTGAACTGGGGTAAGCACTTCAATGTATTTCAATGAGGTTTTTGGTGTCAATGTATTTCAATAGGGGTTTCAACTTACTAGCATAACTTGCCCATTTTTAAATATTTTTGCCGCAGATTTTCAACATATGTTTTTTTGGGACTCCCACCTCACAAACAATTTCACTAAAGCAATTTTCAAACATTCCCTTCCCCCATGACACCAGTGCACACAATGGACTTTCGGCATTGACAAATGCTTGTTTATCTCATTATTACTATTAGTACTGAGTTATAAATAATTTCATAGAATGTTAAAGGTCTGAGGGCTCAAGTAAAGACTAATGCAATTATTATTTTGTAAATAGAAACAAAACAGTTATACTGCTACTTCAAGACACTCATTTTGTGCAAAAAGAGTTTATCTTTTTTTCAAAAGAAAAATGGTGCGCATGCTGAGGTGCAGACTCAGCATCATATTTCCAATAAAAATCCAGAGCTGTAGAAATTGTTGTCTAAAGATGGTATTTTGAATTTAGGTAGATTGTTATCTGATTCTAGGGGCAGATTTGTTATACAGAAATTAATTTCACCTTGTCAAACATTTATAGTTGCTAATAAATATGGACCAGATGAAAATGATTCATCTTTTTTAGTGGCTTTTTTCATGAATCTAACTACTTTTTCATTGTCCTTTATTATAAGTGATGACTTTAACTTTAAATAATATATTAGACAGATCAAACATAACATCTAGCAAAACTACTTCCACCAGTACTGTCATTAAACATTTCTTGGAAGATTTAAAATTGAAAGATCTGCAGAGACACCAAATTCTGACTATGATTAAATACTCTATTTTTCTTCTCGGTACACCAAACATACTCTCATATAGATTTCTTTTTAGTATATATAGACATATTAGCACACATAACAGATACTCAATATTATATTATTATAGATTATGCTCCAGTTACACTACAATTCAAACAGAATGTCAAGACCAACTCCATTCTATGGTGTTTAGATCCCACTATCACAACCAAAGATGAATTCTGTAAACTTATAAATAAATTCCATTGTTCTTTGAAAATAACTCATCACCAGAAGTATCAGAATTGACCAAATAGGACTACTTCAAGGCTTATTTATGGGGTATCACCATCCCCTAAACTATATGAAAATATAAAAATCTGTATCTTTTTTATTAGACCATTTTTCTGCACCTTCGTGGACCCAACAGGGGCTATGACCCCTCCCTCAGAAAGGTATATACCTCCAGCCCCTCTGACCACTCCTGCCCACCCCCCCTGAATTTCCCCCATGGTGGGGACAGGGCGAGGAGTCCCAGCTAATTCACCCCCTGGAACACAATAATCCAGAATCGGGGGTGGCTGCACAGAAGCGATCAGGGCCATCAAGGGTCCTGCCAGGTCCGGTTTTTTCCTCCATGTTTCTCCCACACCCTACACCCATGCAATGGGTGGGAAGGCTGCCTCCACCTCTGTGGAGGCTGCCAGTTGCCCTAGGCATGGGTCAACCCCTTTGCGCATGCATCTGCACTGACACCCAGCCACTGCTGGGTGTCAGTTGACAGTGCACAGCGCAAACCTCCCCACCCCTCCATGAGGAAGGAAAGCAGTCCTGTGGATGCTCAATCCTTTCCTCCCCCAGCCTACCCGTGAGTGACTTGAGTCCATTCCTGAACCTGGGTTGCCGGCGTGGTGCGAAGTGTGGCGTCCAGCATCTCAACCCTCAGCGCCACTGGGCTGGCATGAAAATATAAAAATATTAACCTGAACTGAACAACTTAGAATATGTACTGTATATTGTGCTTACTATTGTTGCTTGTATCAAATCTGTTTCATGTGTATTACTGTTACCTTGTACTCCACCGTCACCCTGCACCAGTGTTATGGCCCAGGTCATGCCTGAAAACGGTCCCTGGGATCAGTGCACTCACCCGGTTATCAAAGTCATAAATAAATAAATAGAAATAAAAATAAAAAATCTTGAAGAAATGTAGCAACCATGAATATTTTTACACAACTAAAAATATAGTACTAATACCACTATTACTAAAAAAATTTGAATATCAATTATTGAAGCCTAGGTCATACTATTATAACATGAGTGATAAACCAGAAAAATACATGTCATTCCAAATTAAACAGGAACAATATGATTGGGTAAATAGCTCAATACTCACCCCTGCTGGTAATAAGGTCACCACACCACAATAGATAAATTAGGTTTTTAGTGATTTTTAATCAGACTTACACATCAGAGAGAGAAAAAGCACCAGATGGTAGAAGACATTATTTATTAGACCTTGTTATACCAAGCTTAACCTTTAATCAGCTGTCTTAATTAGAATCACCATTTATGCTGTCAGAAATCAGCACAGCTATTGAAAAAATTCCATTAGATAAGGATCCAGGGTCAGACAGCATTCCAACTGATTTACATGACATTTCTGAATTTCACCTGTTATCTCATTTAATATCTTTATTAAATAACGTGATTAATCTGGGAAGCTTACCAGATACATTCTATGATGATATTATTACCATAGAGTGGTGTCAGCGTGGCTCAGTTGGTAGCACATCTGTCTCTGAGCCAGAAGGTTGTGGGTTCTAGTCCCACACCAGGACTGGGCTCATGCCTAAAATGCTGACACCTGAGTGCAGTATTCGGGGGTGCTGTACTGCTGGGGTGTGCCATCCTTCTGATGAGATGTTAAACTGAGGTCCCTTCTACTCATCCTGGTGGGTGTCTAGGTATAAGTAAAAGAACCCCGGGCACTCTTTGCAAAGAGTAGGGGACATTCCCAGTGTCCAGGCCAATATTCCCTTTCTCTCAGAACCAGTTCATGCAGTTGTCCAAGGCTGTGTGTGGGTGGTGATGTTCAATATGGCTGCCACTACACATTCAGTCACTTCACTACCAGTCTAGCACTGCATGTAAAGCTTTTTGGTATACAATGTGTATGAAAAGCACTATATAAATTATTATTCCTTCTTCTTCTTCCATGTTCCTGAAAAAAATATAGACCATGAATGTTGTACATCCTATCACCCAATATTACTTCTGAATACAGATTCAATTTTTTTTTCCAAAAGTATGAATGGACCAGAATGGAAACAATAGTACCCTATCTCATACATCAGGATCAAACAGATTTTATTAAAGCAAGTCAGTTAAGTATAAACATTCAAAGGGCCATCAACACGGTCAGCTATGCGCACGTCAATTTGGAACTGTATTATCAACATTACCCTTACAGAAATATGTGTGAGCTGTGTACATGCAGAATGCATGCAACATGTTTAATTGTGCAATGTTTGCAGGCAGTTCGCATACACAAAGTGAACCTAAGCAAACCAGGTCTAAAAAGCAAATCAGGCTCGCATGCTGCAAGCATGACATGTGTGCAGCAGGTAAGCTGGTGTGAACATCTTCTAAAAATCATATCAGGTTTGCACGTTGCACGCTTGACATGAGTGCAGCAGTTAAGCTGGTGTAAACATAATTTTAAAATCACATTAGGTTCACGTGCTGTGCACTTGCCTTGTGTGCAGCAACTAAGCTGGTGCAAATCTCATCTAAAAATCACATCAGTTTATATTTCTCATACTACTGCTACCAACTAGAGCCATTAAAATACATTTTTCATTGATTTCCCATTAAAATTACGTAAACTCAGTTCTGATTCTTTTGCAAGTTATTTAATGGGGTTTGATTTTTGTCATTGAATTTCCATTAATTTGTAAATATTTGTTTGCTTAATGCTTTAAATGCCTAGGATATAGTCAGCCAATATCCCCCATTCCAGATATGTGAAGAGGGGCCTCTGTGTTGTGAAGCCTGACCTTTTTGTTTTGGGTCATGCAAATCCCGTTATGCATATTTAGTGCTACAAATGTGTTTCTCCATGACTGATTCTGCTCACTTACTTTCCCTTTGTCATTCTGTATGGTGCATATACACTATGGCCATGCTCAGCACTCTTTGTGCTGAGTAGAGTTTTGGAAGTAAGCACCGTACCTCACATTTTGTCACTGAAATGAGGTACATGGACACTCAAAATGAGGTACAATGAGGGACACAAACCCTCACAATGATCAGGAGACATCCTGAAACATGGAGAAACAGTACCTCAGAGCACAGTGGAAACTGTTGTATTTACTTGTACTGATACCTGAGAATGAATTTCTACCATAAAGCAGGGGTGCCATTTAAGAAGGTCAAAGGGGGGGGTCAGTGCCCCCCCCCACATTTGTGCCCAGGTTGTTCTTATGGTGTGGCAATAATGGCATTACATTTGGATTTAATATTTTGCACAATAAGTACCCCCTGGCCTGTGTGTGTTCATGCTGCAGGTGCACTCCTGACTTGACTATGTCTGCATTGTGTTGTCCACTCTCTCCACCTATTAGTGGCAGCACCACCACACATAACGTGAAGGAGCTCCAGCCAAGAAAGAGCACATGAGTCATGTGAGTGTGACATTGTCTTTCCTGCCACAGAGTAGACAGGCTGCACACTACAGCTTGGAGGATTCAATGAGCACTGAACTCTTAACAGCAGTATTGTGGTGACATATTTTTGTTGGTCTACTCTTAGTGAGTCTCTGTCTCACCTGTTGGCTGAAGGGACAGGGGTGAGCTGGAAGCTAACTCTAGACTAGGCTGCCTACTTACTCTACTAGGCTCACTTTGTAAAAAAAATGCACGGGCCCCCTCAGTAGCAAGCTAGGCCTAGCAGCAGTGGTGACAGTGGTGTGGGTGGCCTTCATAGGCCTTGATCAGTGCAGTGCAGTAGCAGTCATGGCAGGAGCCAAGCAAGAAGCAAGCAACACAGGTTGGGTGGGTTTGGTTAGTGAGGTGACTTGGTCACAGACTATGTTGGGAACCTGAGAGGGTCGGTTCTAGCATCCAGCTTCTGGCAGAAGGACAGAGGAGGCGTGAACTGAAAACTGGGTTGGTGGCACACTGGGCCAGACTGCAGGTTCTGGCCAGGTGTCCAGGTAAGTAAAAGTAAATATTTTTTTAAAGGGGGATGGGGAAGGAGGAAAGACTGAAATATTGATGTGTTTTTCACTTTTCTGCACCTTTGGGTGGCTTCATGACCCATATGGGATGGGTCTTAAATAGAATGAAGTTGGGGAAAGAAATCAGGACAAAGTTGTTGCTTTTTTTTGGGGGGAAGGGGTTCAGAACATCAGCCAGGAAAAAAATGGTTAATAACTTGGTGGGTTTAAGCCCAAAACTGATGCACTGCTCTGGGGTATAGACAGATGAATCTTACACCTTTTACTTTTTCCTGATTTGCATATTACTTTTCAGTAACAACAAATGAGTTCTACCTTTTAGAGTTGTTCCAGACATTCTAGAGCTTGCCACCTAGGGGATAACTAGCACATGGCCTCCACTGGTTGTTGGCTCCCACATGCTGAACTCTGAAATGGTGTCTATGCCATAAAGTCTAAATTTACAGGGCGGCCTCTGTGTGAGCAGCATGTTTCCCATGAAGGATGAAGGAGGAACAGAGCAGTTTTCAGGGGTAAAATTAGGGCTGTCCCTTGCATTCAGGGACAGTTGAGCAGTATGGTATGCGCAGACTATTGGAGCCCCACTATGGTCAAGCTTATGGCCCCCCCACTAGTGAAGCTGACCTCCACATCACCACACTCGGGCACATTATGACATAGGGCAAAGGGGACTGCAGAGCCATGCACCATTGAGATGAATGAGAGTATTTTTTTATTACTATTTTATACATTATTGATGGAGAGTTGGAGATTAATGAAGGCCACCACTCAACTAACAAGGGCCTTGTTAGAAGAACACTAGCCTTCATTAATCTCCAACTCACCATCATAATGTATTAAATAGTAATAAAAAATAACTCCATTCATTTTAAAGGAGTACGACTACGCCCAACATTCTGACCCATGGACATCATCTCTTAAAGACTCCTGCTTCTGGCTCCCTAGTACTCAGGTAAGAGACTCAACTTGTATCTATACTTTGTGGGTTGTCTGTAGCAGGATGGCCACACCTGTTGCTGTGTGTGTGTGTGTGTGTGTATGCATGGGGGGACTGGCCATATGGGTGAGTATTGAGTTATTGCTGCTTTTGCATTTGCAACCTAAAGTCTGTTTGTGTGGAAGCATTCAAAACTATGGAGAGACAACAGTAGGAGTACAGGCCAGAGAGAAGTAATTAAGTAGTTTTGTGGGTAAGTGTGTGTATCGGAGGTGCGAAGAACCACATGTGCTTCCATTGGTATGTATGCTACATTTCAGTTGTGCAGCTGAAAGAGGGCAAGAAAACTAAAAAGTATAACAGTGGCTATAAGCATGCTGCATGCGTGCAGATGTACAGTATGCAGATTTGCATTGAAGTACAAGTGAGCCATATGAGTGTAGGCAGTATAGCTTAGTGGTTAAAGGCACTGAACTGCAAATCAGGATACCTGAAGACCTGGGTTTGAATCTCATTAACCCCCAAATCTACAGTATATGGTGTGATCCTGAGCAAATCACATAACGTTTATATGTGCACTTATCAGTGATCACTTGCTTTTTGCACACATGCCACATGCATGCAGTCTGTTTCAATTTAACATAAAAAGCATGCATTCCACACTAGCTTGCTGCACACATGCTACATGCATGCAATCAGTTCCAATTTAATGTCTAAATCATGCTTGCAGCATGCATATAATTGGAGTAGTTTATGTGTGCAGCATGAAAACATTTCATATAATCATTTCTATAAGGGTGGATACTGAGAAGTGTTTTACCATGTTGAATGGAACTTCATACATGCAGTACTGGAAAAGATGGGATTCGGATTGAATTTAGAAATTGGATTTATCTATTATAACTCCAAACCTACTGCACAGGTTAGGGCAAATTGAGATATATCCACAAAAGTTGCTTTAAATGGGGCATCTACCAGGGATGCTCACTTTCTCTCACACTGTTCATTCTTGCTAGTCGGTCTTTAGCTATTAATATTCATTAAAAATACCACCAACAGCTTAATCTGGTTCAAGGTCAGTTGGCATTCATCTGTATCCCCTTCCCCTGGGTCATACCTGAAAATAGGCAGAATTTGTTTAGTGCACTTACTCGGTCAACAAAAACTAACTAAATAAATAATATATGAAACCATAAGGAGATAAAGGGAATAAGTATAAATGACAGCGTATTTAAAATCTGCCTGTATGTGGATGCTGTTATTCTCATGACTGAAGAAGCACCACTATCGCATATCTACTCAATGGTCAATAGATTAGGACATGTCTCTTGATATAAAATAAATTGGGGTAAATCAGAGCTCTTATACCTTACTCCCTTAGTTACATCTCTAACAATAATATCTACTCAGACTCCTGGAGAGCCTCCTCTAATTTAGTATTTAAGTATTAAATTGTCAAATCAACACCCCAAATTTATATAAGTCGAACTATACTCCTTTATTGCAAGAGATATCAAAAGATTTAGAAAAATGGACCCCATTTACATGGACCTGAATAGACAGTGCAAACATTAGTAGAATAGTTACCTTACCGAAAGCTTTATTTCTTTTCCACTCATGACCAGCAATAGTACCAGATAGCTTCTTTATATCCCTTAATAAATGCATTACCAGTTTTGTATGGAGAAAAAAAGGTCTTGAATTCCATTATTCATAGTAATTTGTTTTCCATCCTTTGGTAACTGGGTAAGACCTATTAGCCACAAAGCCTGTTTCCAGGGACAACCCATGAACACTGAGGATGTTAAGTGACTTGCTTGGGATCACACAGTATGCAAGTGGAGGTTCTGGGACTCAAACCGAGGGAGGCTGTGGGAATCAAACCAAGCTCATTCACAGTTCATTACTCTAACCTCTAGTCTATACTGCCAGCCTCAGTGTTGCTTAAATGTGAAGATAGTCTGGGGCTTCCAAATATCCAGCTGTAATATTATTCAGCCCAACTTAACTAAATTCAAAACTGGTTTAGGGACCATCTTTCAGAAAGTTATATTATAGAATTAAACAAAGTACCACACACAATTCTTACCTTTATACTGATTGTGGGTTCACCAAAGGCAAAATATGAAGATGTCTTACCTAGAGATGGGCGAAGTCGGCAAACTTTACTCTACAAATTAATCTGCAAATTTTGTGCTATTCGTGGAGCATGGATTGATCCATGAAGTGTGGAATTTTGTCCAAGAAGTGTAGCATTTCTCAGGTAAAATTCTGCTTCCAGTGGTGAAAACTTTGCACTTTATGGCAAAAACTTCATGATTCGGGTCAAGTCAAAGTTGCTGAGGTCTGGGAAAACTTTGGCAAGCTCAGCAAATGTGAATTCTTGGCACTTCACAGAAACTTCACCGGCGAAATAAAACTTCACCACATTTCTAGTTTCACCTTTTACAGCTACTTCATGAATGATTTGGTCACAAATTCAGAACCAAATCAAATGGTATAACAAATTAGGACCAGATGTTCCAATAACTGAATTATAATTTTAAACCCTCTTTTTATTAGTTCACACCCTTTCCTGGATGCCAGAATATAAACATTTGTTTCAATGTGGTTTGATTCAGTTGTCACAGTGCTACAAAAAATGGATGTGAATAAGTTCATAAACCTTCACCCAGGAGTCGCCCCCCACTAAGATGCTAGAAGGAAAACCAGGTGAATTGAGACTGAGTGCTGCTGATTTCTGGCCTTGCCCTTTAAATACCATATGCACTGGCTGTATTGTGGCTTTGAAATCCTTGAGGGGGAAGGGTACAAATGAGCCTCACCTAGGAGGCATAAAAAGGAAACCAGACAGAGCAAAAAGGAGGACTTGGGGGACTTAAAAGACAGAGCAGGGCTGCTGTGACTGGAGATCTGAATCAAGCTAAAAAGAAATAATAAGTAACTATAATTTTCGTACTTTTTCCCAAAAGCAACTCTTAACTGTAAAATACAATTTTAGTTACTATCAAAATAGATTTGTTGCCCTACCATGGCTATATTCACACATGATTTATTGCACCACGTAGAAAAGAAAGATATTTGTGACTTACATTTATTTGTTATGTTGCTTGCATGCATGTGCAAGAAACATAGTGCCATCATCCGAGTTTTCAGAGATGTGTCAGCCCCTCTTCCAATGCAGTCAGTGTGTTTGCAGGCGCGGCCCCAGTTCCCCAATGAGTGCTGCAGCTGTCTATGACAGCTCAAAATACCAGTGGCATACAGTTGAAAGGAGGCTCTGCTTCAGATGAGCAGAGCTCTGCCACCGCGCGAAACACGCATATTGCATGCTAATCGCTCCCCCACGCATACACTGTATGGCTGACAGGGGTACCCAATCCCCGTCAGGCTCCACGTCCCCACAACAGCTATCCAGGTGCCACGCTGGGGCCCACCCCAGTGTGGCAACAACTGTTATAGCCGATGGGGAGCCCAATCCCCGTCGGCTCCAAAGCTGCGCCCCAAAAGCTTTTCGGTGCCACGCTGGAAGCCCACCCCAGCGTGGAAAATCTTGTTTTGCCAATGAGGTGCCCAATCCCCATCAGCTCCACATCCCCCAAACAGCTTTTCCTGCTGCCACGCTGGGAGCCCACCCAACGTGGCAAGCGTCCGATGTTATCTTCTTAAAAAACAACCTGTGAATAAAAACGGTCCCTCGTAGTCTCCCTGCCCCCCCTCCACAACCTGCACCCACCCACTTGCGCCCTGCCTCCCCACCACCACATACCTCCGGAGCTCAGCGCGGCGATCATCGAGTGGACGGGAACCGTCTGCACTCTTCAAAGCAGACCGCGAACTGAGGAAATGCCGGTAAGCTGTATAATGGGATAGATAGGGTTTTTTCAACTTTGTTGCATATCTCAGGCATTTTTGGGAATTTTGTCCCCAAATTTTCAACATGGGGTTTTTGGGACCCCTCCTCATGAATTCTTGCACTGTCATGGCATTACTCAGGCCCGAAGGGTGATTTTGCAGTCACTGTGCGAAATCACCTTTCCGCACTGATTAATGAAACGACACTGCCAGTATTCATAAGGTGGGCTCTCAAAAAGCCTATGTTGAATTGAGAAAAATTTCCTAAAATGACTGTTTTGACGATGCAATGCGCGAGTTCCTCTTACACTCATAAGTTCGTGAATTTTCAATATTTTCACTCCTGATTTTCAACATTGCCATTTTACCACACCTCCTTATGAGTAGTACAGCTGTCATTTTTCACATCCTGCCCAAAACGTGTTTCCGCCCATGTAGCGCCCAATGGCACAGTCGGTGTGTGAACTCAATGTATGGGACACAGTCAGAAAATCACAGTGACACTGTTCATGAGCAGAGGTCTTAAAATGGCTGTGTTGAAAATTTGGTGAAAAATTTCCTAAAAATGACTGTTTTTCGAGCGTGCGTTGTGCAGTTCCTATGCACGCTTGTAAGTTTGTGAATTTTCAATATTTTCCTCCTGATTTTCAACATTGCCATTTACACACCTCCTTATGAGCAGTGCAGCTGTCATTTTCACATCTTGTCCAAAAGCGTGTTTCCGCCCATGTAGCACACAATGGTGCAGTCGGTGTGCAAACTCAATGTATGGGACACATTAAGAAAATCACAGTGACACTGTTCATGAGCAGAGGTCTTAAAATGGCTATGTTGAAAATTTGGTGAAAAAAATCCTAAAAATGACTGTTTTACGAGCGTGCGTTGCACAGTTCCTACGCACGCTCGTAAGTTCGTGAATTTTCAATATTTGCACTCCAATGACTTCCAAATACATAAATAGCACATAGAAGCAAGCAACATTTGGCATTGACAAATGCTTGTTATTTCAGAATTGCTAACAGTGAATTTGTTTTTATAAGAAAAACTCTCATACTTATACCTGAAGAATACACACAATGAATTGTAGTATAAAGCAACATCAAAAGTAATATGCTTTTCTAATACAGTTATTTATTTTCTAAAGGAAAGTAATAAGCAACTACGATGCATTAATTGTATAAAGGATACTGTAAAGGGAACAGTTTGTAGAGTTTTTTTTTTTTGTTACAAATCAGAGGTGTGTGATACCACATAAACTACGAGACTGAAGGCTGAGCATTTTATTCAGATATCACACGAGTGCATAAGTATACAGTATATTGGCCCTTATGAGATTCTTGACAACATTTTATAAATCCAGGCAAATGGGGTGGGGGTGGTGCCATGTAACACCAAATGCATGAGCTCTGCATTGCGCAGACTTGCTTAACCACAGTAGCCTTCTTCAGCAAACAGTTTTGCATGTTTATATGTTCAACTAATTCTTACTTTTTCTTAATAGTATTACATCCTGATGTGGAACCTTTGTAAAAGAGTGTATACTCAAAGGCTGTATCCAAATTACCAAAATATTAAACATAAATAAATAAATAAAATACTGTATCTCATTTTCACTAACAAGTCAGTCCTTGTTTCCTCATTCCTCTTTCCAAGCTACCTTAATTTTTCAGACACATTTCTCTCAATTTTCCATATTTATAGTACTCATTTTTTTTCTCCAAGTCTCTTTCCTCGCCTGCCTCGGGCAGGAGGAGCCCCCACCCCCCAATCGGCACCCAGACCCCTATCCCAGCATCTTCCACCCAGCTGCCTGGCTGGGTGACCCATTGTTTGCCCCCTATGGGGGAGCTCCCCTGGGTAGCTGAGGGGAGAGACCAAAATCAACCAGAGGGCCCACCTGAGGCTTACACCTGGGGCATCATTTGAGAGGCAGTCCAGGGGCTTCATGGAGCTCTGTGAACAGGGGCATTTCTATAGTTACCCCCAGGAGTATGGCCATGCAATGATGTCAGTGCAGGATGGGTGTGGTCACTCACCCATTTCACAGTTGTCCACTGATGCTCCGCTGATCCTGGTGATCCTGGCTACTGAACACCCAGTCTCCACTGAGTGTCAGTAGTGCACTGGGAAGCCACAGCCCCCCAGAGGTGGAAAGCTATCCCTGGGATGCTCAAACAACCTCCCACTCCAGCTGACCCTCTGACACACCATGCTTGCTACCAAACATGGGTTGTCAGCGCTGCAAGCAGTAGGGCTACAGCTGTGCATGTGGGCCAGCTATAGTACTCTTGTGGTGGTAAATCAAACTTTTCTTTGCATTGCACCTAGTTTGGTATTTCATTTTGTGTTATTAAGTCAGAAATATGTTTATTCATACACTTTAAATCTATTTGTTTCATCCATGTAATGAAACATGAAACTGAGGTTCTTCCTGCCTATTTCTAGTTACTGTCCAGGTGGAAGATAAAGATTTCATGGCACTTATCAAAGAGTATTGAAGGAATTTTTATTAAAAGAAAAAAAAAATCAACATTCAGTAACCCATGAATCATATCCATGAAGACCAGCTGGTGAGTTTCTCTGCTGTCATGACCAGTACTCTGCCCCTCAATATAAGAGGTCCATGTAAACCCACCACCACCACCAGGATACACCTGGAAAACAAGCTTACTGTTCCCTTCCTGGTAAAAAAAAAATAATACAGGTATTCCTCTGTTTTATCAATTTTTGACAAAAA
This sequence comes from Neoceratodus forsteri, assembly GCA_016271365.2. Classification (NCBI taxonomy): domain Eukaryota; kingdom Metazoa; phylum Chordata; order Ceratodontiformes; family Ceratodontidae; genus Neoceratodus; species Neoceratodus forsteri. Next base: position 216,639,944 of record CM028134.1, read on the forward strand.
GTTTTATCTTTGATCCTGTGATGATTTTTATTCCATATAAAATTGGATAAATGATGACCTGAGTTCATTTTTTATTATATCATCCTGACACATGTTCACTTCTAGTCTGTATTTATTTTTCTTTTAACTGTTTTGTATTTTGTGGGATGGAACCATAAGTTTCTACTTGTTAGATTTTGATTATTTTTCTTCCTAATAACTTAGAACTACAACATTTTCAATTGTTGTATTTTAATTATCATTCTTATTAATAACTTTATTTTCCAATAGGTATAGTTAATTTTCTTGGTATGCCCAAATAAGGGCTTGCTTTACCATGTAAGCTAGGTAAAGATTTTTTAACATCTGGGCATGCCACTCTTCCTAGGTTTTTTAGTGAGCACAAACTGCTCCAGTCTGTACAAGCTTTTTTTTTTTAATTTTACTATTCCTAATGGTACCTCATTAAGACCATGGATCTGAAAAAGCATGGTGGAAAAACTGTGCCGTGATAACTGCACAAGAAGAAACAGTGAAAGTGCCACTGTACAACCTAGCAGACTTCCTTTAGTTTATTATCAAAATATACACATTGGTCGTATGGAGTGCCAACTATATTTTATGATGATAAGGTGAAGGAAGTATGCTAGGTTGTATGTTTATGACAGCATAGTTTTTGACCATGCTTTTTTGGATAGTACGGTTTTGATGTGGAACCAGATAAATATTGTAAAAGAAAGTTTTAATTTCTGAGAACCAAATTTCAGGATTATCAATAAAAGATAGCTTGTAGTACATATGATATTATTTATTGCTACAGCTACCATTTTTAATAGTTCATTTTTGCCCCATATACCGTAGATACCCATATAAGTATTTTGTTTCTTCCTTCATTGTTCAACTTTATATGTTCTAGTATATGTTTTAAGTTACAGTTATACATTTCATTATTAAATGTGGCTAATGTGATCCCTATGTAATCCATATGATTTTCACATATAGTGGTGTTGAACTCAATTATAACTATAATTTTCATCATTTAATTACACCTTAATATAATATATTTCCTTTTATTGATCTGATAACCTGATATCAGTGTAAAGCAAAATATCTCCATTATCAGCTCTTCTTCTGTCCTGTGGATTATAAAGTAGTAGGGGTGTACACTGAAGTAAATTGTCTGTTGAATACACCTACTGGAAACAGTATACAGATGAATTCCAAATTTTAAATAGAAGCCATATTCAGAGTATTTGGCAGATATATTTGGTGCAGTTAGCACCCTGACTCTCAAGAAGTCTATCCCCACCCTGATTTAAAACAGAGGCAGTATAGCACAACGGTTTAAGGCTCTGAGCTACAAATCTGGAGACCTGGGTTTGATTCCCACAGCCCCCACTTGCATACTGTGTGACCCTGAGCAAGTCACTTAACTTCCCTGTGCTCCCAGATCACACCTGTAAACAAGCTTTCAGCTTAGTGTGCTAGTCCTGGTCGAAAAAAAAAAAAAAAAGCACACCATCTCTCCAGCCCTTTCAGCACCCCATCCCACACTTCACCCCATCCAGTGAAACACATATTAAATTACATCTGAGTGACAGTATTTTTTAATTTACCCCAAACTATACTTAAATCCCTTCCATCTAACCTCATATCACTCATCCCCCTCCTCCCATACCCTAGAATGCAGATGATATGCCACCTTCACCAACCCTCAAGAATCAAGTCCCACCCTCATTCCCCACAGTACTCATAAAACATTTAATTTCCTTACTGTCAATGGTGAATGGCACAGCTTTCCTCTTTCCATCTTGGCTAGTCACCATCGGAGTTGAAAAATGTACACATGTACTATATCACTACACTGTATATTGATAACCCGTAGTATTTGCATGATGTTATTACCTTTTGTTTTGTTTTGTGTTTTGGGTCCTGAAGGTAGTAGTGATTTGAATGATGGAGAAACAGCTGGGATTTAAGAAGTATGCCTGTTTGTGATCACATAGGCACATATGGAGGCTAGGAAGCAGAGCTGGAAAACAGGCACTGTGCTGGCAGAGGTAGGGTATCAAGCAACTTGCATCACTTCTTATAGGAGCTAAAAGGGTTCTTTATCAATATTCCAGTTATCAATATAGTATTTGCATGAGGTTTGTTTTGCCTAACGGCTGCGCTTATTGAGGAGGAGTAGGCAGAGCAGGCACTCTAAAATGCTTTTGAATAGGTTTGGAAAGGTATGCCACCATTGCCTCAATAGTTTTCAAATTAGAGTGCTTACCAAATTTTCTTGTGTGGTCCTCTTGGTCTACCCCAGTCTCTTCCTTCTGTTTTTCAGCTTATTTGCCACAGCAAGTCTCAAACCGTGGCAGAATACTGAAGCAGACCTGAAAATAAAGTCCTTCTGGTGGATTGGGAGGAAGAGCTCCTGGTGGAACACTTGGTAAGGGACTGGAGTGATTGAGTGGGTTAAAGGAACCAAGGAGCTGTGCTGTGGTGCTGTGGAATCGTGAGACTATGAACCGTGAGCCATGGGTTCTTGATGGTTCATGGTAGTGGAACTGCAGACCAGCAGAACTAGCCATATGCTGGAACTGTGAACTGTGAATTGTGAACTGTGAGAGACCGCTCAAGCTGTGGAACTGACTGATGAATGGAAGTACTGAGGTGTTGATACACCTCGGGGAGTAATTTAAGGGACCTGGAGAGGATTCCCTATATAATTGTATTGTATATCATATACCGTATAAGCTGCATATGCTGTATAAGTTGTGCAAGCTGTGCAAGCTGTATAATCTGTATAATTTGTGCAATTTGTATACTGTGAGTGTTGTGAACTGAATGGTTTGATGAATACTGACAGGGCAGATAAAATCGATTAATTAAAATTCTGAAAATATTTCTTTAGAAGTGAGCAGAGTGTGCCCACCCTTCTTCTTTTAGTGAATCTAATGAGATATTTAGATTTTATAAAAGTTTCATATAGTTTTATAAAGTTTAGTTGCTGTGATACTGCATCATTGCATCACTATGTCACTATGGCACTGTAACGTCGAGTTTCTAGATAAAAGCCAAGCAACATTTGTCCTATGTCTTATGTAAGTGTAGGTAACAACCCGGTTAAAACATGCATAGTCAGCGTTAGTCATTTCAGTGCACAGGCTCAGCATTCTTTTAGCCATTACAATAAGGGCGTGTGAAGTAGTAAAGCAGTAAATTGAAAACCGAGAGTCAGTAATGCTCAATTTCTCCTTTTAGTACCACTGGGCTTGAATGCAGAGAGCATTTCTGGTAGGCGGCAAAATTTAAAAGATTTCTATACGTGGCCTACAAAAACTAGAAAGCAGCAGAAGGTGGATGCCTTGAAACTACATCTTAAACTCACCAATAAAAATTTTATACAACTGCCCAGAAGGTACTCCGAAGACAGAAGCATAAACTTTTCTTCTGCCTTTTTGTTTTTGCTTGGCTTCCTTTGTTTTTAAGTTCTAGTAGTGTTGAGCCTTTTTATTTTTTACTAATTTATCCGTAGATGCAGCTGGAGGTTGAATTGCCTGGAATAGAAATAAAGGGACACAAACCAGGAGAGCCCCAGGCCCATGGACAGAGTATTTTTAAGAGACAGGAAACCAGGCATATTTTCTTAGAAAATATTTAGAAAGGCTCTTGGTATAAAAAATTAACCCTCAGCTGAGATTGCTGGAAAATAAATGTTATCTTTATTTTTAAATTGCAGCATTGCTGGGATAAAATCGGAAGATAAAGATAAAGGGAAGTCAGAAGATAAAGGGGAAAAGACGAGCTATAAAAGTAACTCAGGAAGAAAATAAAGGAGTAAATAAGGTGGTCAATAACAGTATAAACTACAAGCTGGAAAGGCTTTATGCACTCATGTACTTAGGGAAAACCTAGAAAATTAAGAACTTGCTCGACATAGGAGGCCCGGCTGAATATTGTATTAAAATTGTGTAAGGGTGGATAAGGTATTTGATAGTAAATGGTAAAGAAGTTTGTATGTGGAAATTTTAGGATATTGTTATTTTATGGTGAAGTATTCACTTCTTATATAAATTATCTCTAGTGTATATTGTGTGTTGTTAGTGTTGTATCCCATTTGCTCATCCTAGTTGGTATAGAATACATAAGAAGTAAATAATGATGACCAGGCTATCAAACAAAATAAATAAATGCAAATCCAATATGTTATAAAAAGCAAAAAAAAAAAAAAAGAAAAGTTTGGAAGGAATGATAAAGAAAACAGAGAGGAAAATCACTAGCTATATTCTAGCCCCAGGAAGTCAAATAAATCTTGTAGGGAAAAAGAAGACCATAAGAATCCAGGGTTCAGTCCTTCCATCATAAGCTCTTTACCTATAAAAATGGATAGATTAAACTATTGACAGTTAAGTATGAATGAGCATCCCTTGATGCGATATATAAGGATACTTGAAACAGAGAATGATGGCTCAATTCTACAAGAAGAAGTGCCAGAGAAAAAGAATTAAAGGAACAACAGACTCAGACAAAGACGGGGAAGTATACTAACACACAACAGTCTGAGGAATATGTAGGAAAAGAAAGAAAACAGGAAATTTGGAATATAGATCTGGAGCAGAGAAATCTTAAAGGTAATATTAGAGATGCTTCACACCAATGCCCTAGTGCCTCATTTCTTTGTGACTTTGAGGTGTTCCTTATGCCATATGAACAATGGCTTAAGCTAGATCCTCCATCTAGATTTGCACCAGATATGTCACATTTAATCCAGAATAGAACTTGGAGAAAATTTAGAAGATGTACATGTGGGGAAAGGGAAGAGTAAGGATAGTAATAGAATGAATGAAAATGAAATGAGAGAGACATCGTTACGGGAAATTCTAAAAGAAATAAAGAATCGGATTTTATTAAATAATGAAGTACTGATTAGCCCTACAACAATGCTCAGTAGAAAATTGACAGTAAATGTGGAGCGTGAAAAGGATATTACCATGGAAGAAAAAAAATAAGAAACATGGAGAAAGAGATAGAAAGGAACATAATCAAAAGGAAAATATAAAGGCTACAATGACAGAAATTGACAATAAGTAAAAAGGAGAGATAGAGAAATGAGTGCAAAATTTATAAGGAAATAAAGTGACAAGGGAAAATAAATCCAAGGGAAAGACACAAAGGAGTAAAGGAAATGAGGAGAATCAGGATCAGAGCAAGATGAGGATGGGAAAAAAATTAAAAAAGGAGAAAGTGGAAAGCATAATTTTATTGATGAAGGGAAAAGTTTAGAAAATAAGGAAGACAATTTGTACATGGAAAAAAGGGAAAGAGAGAAACAGATTGATAAAGGAGAAAGATTACCTACAAATGTTTTCAAAGGCACACCAACAGCAACAAATGAAAATCATGTAACCCTAAAATTGGCTGTATACTGTATAATGTATGCAAAGGCATTCTAGAAAAAAGGTTCACATGGAATGATATGAATTCTACCTATAGATATGACGGAGGCAAAGAAAAAGGTTGGATTTGTTTGGTGGTAAAAAGTAGTAATGTTAGGAAACAAATGCTGACTATGAAAGAACAATTCTGGGAGACAGGAATAAAAGCAGCTACAACCACAGAAGAAGGGAATATTAAGGAGAAGATTGACTGGCCAGAAAAGGAGACTAATGAAAAAGGTAAAAACCAAAAAGGTAAGGTCCAACAAATAATATCTCACTATATGAGACCAACAGTAAGTGAACATGTATTAACAGCAGATGTGGAATATAAGAGAGTGATACACATCTGGCACTTGGGTTAATATCCCAATACTGACACTGTAGTGCAGCATGAGGGGGTGCTGCACTCCTGAGGTGCTGTCTTTCAGATGAGATATTAAACTGAGGTCCCATCTGCTTGGATTTGTGGGTAGTTCAGGTGGATGCTAAAGATCCCATGGCACTTATTGAAAAAGAGTAGGGGAATTTTTATCATAACTTCAAAAAACAAATGGTTACAAACAGTGTTAATTCACACAAAATACTTTACAATCCATAACTCAGAAAAAAGAAAGCAAATGAGTATTCTAGTCATACATTGCTATCAAATAATAAGTTAGTATCCAATGGGAAAATCATAAACACCATCACACAAAAATATAATAATAAAGAAAAGGATATAAGTATTTTGTCATACATCTCAACACAAATACCCTTTTTTTCCCCTAAAAGGTAATTGTGAAAACTAAAAAATAATCCGCCCCTCAAAGGAGTAGGGGAATTTTTATTATAAACTTCAAAATCAATATAAATATAATACAGTGTTAATTCACACAAAAATAATATACAAAGCACAATCAAAAAACAAATAAGTATTACATTCATACTTTTCCTCAATTATATTAAAATAAATTTGTAAAACCCTAATTATATCCCAAAACTAAAAGGATCCCCCCCCCGCCCCATTAAAGGAGTAGGGGAATTTTTCTTGAAATCATAACAAAATATATACAATCAGTATTACCTCATGCAAATCTATAAAAATAAAGAAAAATCAAGAATATAAATAAGTATTATTTCAGACGGTAACCCCAAACATAAGAAAAACATTATATCCAAACCTTCTTCCCCTCTTTACTAAAAGAGTAGGGGAATTTTTATTGAAGGTACACCAAAATATATACAAATCAGTATTACATTGTACAATCAGAAAAATAAGGGTAAATCAAAACATCTCATATACTCAATATCTTTATTCTGTCCCAAAGTTGTACTATTCATATAAAGTCATTCTTTCCCAAAAGGCTACCCATTTAGTATTCAAAACAGTCCTGCTTTCACTAGCCTTCAACGTTTTCAAATCAGTTATTACTGTATGGACTAAATCAGATTCCAAAATCTCCTGCTGCTGTAAAACTAACCGGCATCTACTTAGCCATGACCAATATAATAGATGCAAATGCACCACTCGTAATGTACTCACACAATCTTCTGTCACATATGAAGAAGAAATACCATGATATAATGCTTCCGGTGAAGGAAATATTTCAAACCAACATTTCCATCTATTTTTTAACACATCTCAAAACCATACTGCATATGGGCAGTGAAAATATAAATGGTTCATGGTTTCTAACTTAGCAACACAATCAGCCCTAGGGCAATATCGCTCATGTAAGGCCTTATGTTTTTGGTTACTCTTAACATTAACCCTATAGTGGATCCCTAGCCATGCAGTACCCCACATATGTGGTGGGATTCTAACATTTCTGATATACTCCGAAATCTGATTTTGTTGTGAAACCGAAAAAGCAGAAATAGGGCTATCAAAAAAACTTTGTTTCATCACCTCATCATACAAGGCTTTCCTAGATGTATGCTATAATTGATTATAACCAATATTCCATAACTTAATTTTATCAAAAACTTCTGCCCAACATTATATCAACCTAGGACTCCTTTTGTTTTTATGTAAAAACAAAACCTTTCTCCATTCCTTTAATACCCCTTCCAAAACCAAAAGTCCCCAACTATTCCACAACTTAACTTCCTTCTTTATCAAAGGAACCAAATTATGGTATCAAAAAATAGTGAAAAAAATAAAACCGGATTTATCATCCCCACCCCATCCCATCTTTAATACTTAAATACAAGGTAGTCCTCTTAATGGGGTTTAATCGGCTACCCCAAAAACACCCAAAAAAACCTTAGCAATTTTGTCTCTAATTTTTTAGGTTAAAAAAAAACATACTTATATATAAAAAATCGGAAGTAAACATTTTTTATGTAGAAAACCCTGTTTTGCTTTGCCACTTTCCATCTAGACCAAGCTGCTACCTTAGCAGATGCTACAGGTATGCGCAAGGCTCATTCCCAGTTAAAAAGAGCCATGTCTCCAGTCCCTACATAAATTCCTAAAATTTTACATGGTTCCTGTGCCACAAGAAACTCCCCAAAATATACCTTCTCACTAGGAAAACCTTTAAGACTCAAAATCTTGGTTTTATGTAAATTTAAAGCTGCACCTGTAATGCCCCCATTTCTGTAATCAATTCACACGCTAATCCAAAAGATATCTCATCCTGTAAAATTAAACACAAATTGTCTGCATAGGCCAGGACCTTACAGCCTACTTCTATACCCTGAGTCACCCCTTTAAGCAACAGAGATCTCTGCAAGATCCGCAACAGTGGGTCTAAAACAAAAACATACAACAAGGGGCTTAAAGGGCACCCCTCTCTCAACCCTCTACACACCAATTGGGGAGCACCCCTCTAACCATTTTCATATGGTACCACATCACTCCATCTGATCAACCCAAGAAGAAAGGGGAATGAATCTATTTGAAACTGGTACTGGAGAAAGGGGAGAGTGGGGTCTAAACTCTTGCTCCACTCTTCTTATTAACCACCGTAAATGTCCTTTCTTCCTGAGAGGACTCGGGGGGGATCCATAACCTCTACAGGAGTCTCTATATCTGAATCCTCAAGATGGATGCTACAGGGTGAACCCCGTGATAGTATACGCTGGGACCATACCGGGGAGCCATGGGGGTAACAAATGGGGTTTACTTGTCCCCTGGGCCTACACCTGGAAGCACTTAGACTCCCTTCTCAAACAAATGTGGGATGTCCTGTTGTTCAGGAGTGGAGAGGGAACTCTCTCCTGCAATTATGGGTCTAGTGGTGGAAACACCTCCCACCCCTCTCCCCCGACATCTACCTCTTGAACCAGCCATCATCCTAGCTCCAAGTTGTTCAAAAAAGGGGAGTTTAGCTTTGTTTAAAAAATATTCTTGGTCAGAGGCATCATCCTTATTATGTGATGCCCAGAGGCAAGTAGCATAGGAATGTTCAAGATCCCCACATAGACTGCAAACAGGGGGAGCATCACAGTTTGTTGCTACTTGACCAAAAACCCTACAATTGTAACATTTCATATTGTCACAATCAGTATTTAAATGTGAAAGAGAACCACATTTATAGCAACTTTTCGGTTGCCCAGCATAGAAAATAATCCCTCTATCTCTTCCTAAAAAAAGAGCTAGGTAGGTGCTGAATCCCTGCATCATTATGATTCATTTGCACCCTAAAATTCCAACCTCCAGTCCAGAAGCCATTCTCATCAATAATAAGTTTAGGATTGTCAAATAAAGTACATCTCTTTTTCAACCAATAAATAATATTGGCGACATTAACGCCCTCATTCCGAAAGAGCACTGTTATTGTCTTAACAGTTGATTTTGTAACAGGGATTACTAGAAAGTCTTTCCATACATCTATATCTTTGACATCATAATATAATCTCCAGAATTTATCAAGTAACTGCATAGTGTAGAAACTGATATCATAATTATGATCCCCAGAAGCATGGATAAATGCATAGACCTCAGAAGGCAAAAGTCCCATATTATCTAGCAACAAAGTTTTGCCCACTCAAATCCCATCAGGGACCACTGGCACCTTGCCCCTGTAATGTAAGCACACTAAAAATCTTCTTTTCACTTCTACGGCAGATTGCCGAAACAACCCAGCATAATTTTTTTTTCCTGACGATTTAGATTGTTTATCCCCCAATGTTCCATCTGAAAGTGGGTGAGACAGTTCATCATCAACTAAAGGAGGTTCAGGCCTTTCCCTTTGAGCAGATTCTGCTTCTAAATGTTGTCTATCTATTGAACTCACCCATGGATGTCCCAAACCTTTCCCCAGTGTGCTAGTCGACAGGCCTGCGGCGTCTATCGTAGTTCCATTGCCAGCGACCTCTCTCTGCCCTTGCACATGTGCCATAGGGGGATTCTGGTCCTTTGAAATGACTTGGATGGCTGGGTCCATAGAATCCACTGTAACCTTCATTTGCTGTTGAGTAGAGTTTCCAGGAACTCCTGGTATGGGAATGTCTGGATCCGGAATCCAGATACCGTTCCATTGAATCCATCTAGCATGCTGTAATACATCTCCCACTCTCCAGGTTTCCTCGGTCACCACAATATCATCCAACATCGGGACCTGCAGAATATTCGGCTGCATTACCATATGTATCGTATTTTCAGGAGAATCCTCTGGCATACTCACAGGTAATCTCTTGCTCACTGTTGATAAAGGACTTGCCAGGGATCTCTTTTGCTTTTTGTCCTCCTGTAAATGTGTCTGACACAAACCAGAATCTCTTTCAGCCAGAGAAATCAGTTCTAACAAATGTAATTTATTTTTTTCCAACTCTGCATTCAGTATATCTTCTTCAGTGTTCTCAATATCAGTAACAACTGACTGCGGGTTATGTTCCCCTAACTCCAGGGCAATATCTTGGATTGCAGGTGACTCAGCACCAACCTTTTCCTTAGGCAACTCTACCAAAAGCTCTGGAGTTCCGGGGACAGAACCTCCCTCCTCCACAACCTCCATTGAAATGGGAACCTCCATCCTTCCGCAGCGCAACAGCATCCCCTCAGAAAGAGTAGGGGAATTTTATTAGAAAGAATATACAGTATATCAAAAGAGAAGAAGATTACAGAATCAGTTAAAAATAACAATTGATAACCAAAATAGTGTTCGACAAATGTTGAACAATCAGGGTAACAACCAGACTTATCGGTTCATAAACACCTTAACAAAAAAAAAAAAATCGATAATTCTATCCATGTAATATGTTTCCAATATTTGAGAAAAAATTGCCTATCAAAGTTGTCATAATCCCTGAGTTTTTGTCTTACTATAGAATGTTCTATCTGTTTGATTAAAACAATGTTAGGAACAATAGAATGTTATAGAGAAAACTGACACCTAGTTTGCCACATGTAATATTTTATACAAGCAAATATCAAAGTTAATGTACTACGGTGCTATCTCCCCAAAAACCCAGACTAATCCCCTAAAATCAAACTTTGGTAGGAAATGTGGTGAGCAATATTCCAGTTCCAAAGAAGATCTAAATCTGCCCAAAATCTAACAGCAAATGAACACTGGAAAAAAAAATGTTCTTGTGTTTCTACCAAACAAGCACATTCTGGTCTAATGCACTGATGTTCAGCAGTGGGTTTATGTTTCAGGTTGCCTTTAACCCCAAGCTTACCATGACAGCTAAGCCATTGTACATCCCACACTTGTAATGGAAGTCTGCTATCAGTAAGGGTTCATAATGCTTGCAAAATTTTAGAAGGAACACATGGGAAAATCAAGTTGCACAAAAAAAAATTCCCATAATCTCAGAATAAAGATATTTTCTAGAAATGTCCTGTAATTGAGCTTTTCCTAACTTCCAGTCTAGCAGTTTTTTAATGGCGGAAAGTGCAAAACCTGGAATGTCCAATGTAGACGTCAACCTTGGTATACCACCCCCTTCCCATTTACTCATAAAAGTATGGAATAAAGTATGAGTCCAAATAGTCCAGGGATGAAGATCAGCGGAATCAGAAATTTGAAAAGAAGACAACATAAAAAAGGAATGGTAAAACACCAAAGGATTAATCATCCCTATTCCCCCCCGTGAAATGGGTAAATAAGTGAACGTTTACTTAATGGGATTTAGCCGACTTCCCCAAACCATTGGAAAAAAACAACTATAACAATCTAGTTTCCAAAGAAGTCGGGATAGGAAAAACGTAACAAATGTATAAAAAAACAGGAAGTAAAATTTTTTTTATTATCATAACTCTTTTCTTTTTTGAAAACCCCCATGAATTCCATTGCTGGACTTTTTGTTTTCCCATGACTATCTGTCTTTCCCAGTTTCAGTAAGACATATCCTGCCCCCGAAAGAAATTCCCAAAATCTTAGTCATATTAGAAATTGGTATAACCCCAATGTTCAGTTCAGGTGTAGCACCTCCTATTGCAAGGCCCGTGCATTTCTCAAAATTTAAAATAGTACCATTGATTGCAGAGAATGAGTCAAATTTTTGTAGTGCAGCCTGTCCTGAAGAAACATCTTTAACCAATAAACAAATATCATCCACATAAGCAGATATTTTTTGCTCAGGAATAAATAAAGAGGGAGCCATCCCTCATTTATGTTGATCAGAAACAATTTCTCTAATAATACGATCTAGGATAAAAGTATATAACAGAGAGCTAATAGGACACACCTGTCGAACTCCTTGTTTTAAGCTAATCCCTGTACCCTTTAAATTATTTACAAAAGGGTAGAGCATTGCATCAGTATACAACAATTTGATGTGATTAAGAAAAATAGAGGAAATGCTGTATTTGGACAAAACTTGAAATAAAAAAGTATGTGAAACTCTGTCAAAAGCCTTGGACTGATCCAAGGCCAGCACATACCCAGATAACTTATTTTGGTTCCCGTATTAACAAATGTCCTGAAGTGAGTGTACATTTTGTTTTATTGATCTCTGGGGTATAGAACAGGTTGGGGCAGGATGAATCATTATCTGCGCAATGGCCTGTAACCGTTTTCGAAGAATTGAGGAAAGAATCTTATAGTCAGTATTGAGTAAACTAATCGGTCTCCAATTGTCAAAAGACATGCAATCGCCTTTTATATACAGAAATGTAAGTATGGCAGAATTAAAACTGTGAGCCCCTGTTCCAAATTGCAGGATATCATTAAAAAAGAAAGGCAAAATGTCACTTAGATCCTCTTTAAATACCTTATAAAACTCATTTGTAATGCCATCCTCTCTGGGTGACATGCCTTTTTTTAAAGCATTAATGGTGGAAACGACTTCAAGCCTAAAAATAGGGACGTCCAATGTTTGTAGAACTGAAGGAGGAATTGTGGGAATGGAAAAATGAAAAACATTATCCCATGCAGCAGTTGAACAAAAAGGGGCACTAAAAAGTGCCATCAAATGTTGATCAATAAGACCCAGCATTTCTACTTCTGAAGTTCTGCCATTTGAATCTTGTAAACCTGTCATAAATTTTTTTGCTAATTTCTGTTTGCAAGCAACATAAGGATCTCTAAAAGGCTGTTGCTGTGTACCAAAATGCATCTCGGCAAATACAGAGACTGCCCTATTATATTGATATTGCCTCATTTTCTTCTTGGTGTCTTCCGATTGTTTTTGAATGTTGGGGTCAGCCACCGGAGGGTTCGACAATAATTTATAAAATTGATTCCAAAACTGCAGATATTGTGTATAATCAGAGTTACTTTTATGCATACCATGAAATCTGCTGGTGACTCCAAGAAATTCTGGTCTCTCATAAAAAACTCTCCTTGGAGCCAATAAAGCATCCACTACTAATGACATGCTGCTAAACGGTGTGCATTGTAATAATCCTGTGACCATAACCAAAGTACTAAACAGCCATTTCTCTGACCTATCTGGCTACTCCGCCTCTTTCCCCCTGGTCCCCCCATTTCTAGTTACGTCGACACAGAACCTGCACCTTCTCATCCACTGTTCAGGTTTCGGTCCATTACCAGAACTGAAGTCCTAAAGCTGCTACTCTCCATCTCTGATAGCACTAGCTCAGGTGCTGATGGACTGGAACCCCGGCTACTGAAAGTCACTGCCCCTCTGATTTCCACCCCTTTAACTAACATTTTTAACTTATCAATATGTCATGGCATAGTTCCCAACATCTGGAAGCTAGCCAGAATTACTCCCATCCTTAAGAAAGGTGATCCTAAAGACATGTCTAACTATCGACCTATTGCCATTCTCCACATGCTCAGCAAAATCCTTGAAAAATTAGTGGCTACCCAAACTATAGCATACCTTCAGGAGCACAACCTCCTCTCAGATTCACAGCATGGCTTCTGCAAAGGCCACAGTTCTTCCACTGCCATCCTAAAACTTACTAATGACATCTATGCTCCTATGGAATCCAGTCTTTTGACAGGTGCTATCTTCATTGACTTAATCAAGGCATTTGAACTTGTTAACCATGCCCTTCTCCTTACAAAACTCCGCTCTTTGGGTTTCTCCACCGAAACAGTTGCCTGGTTCAATAGTTATCTATCCAACTGGATGGAGGCTGTAGCTTTTAACTCAGCCAGGTCAAATCTTTCTCCTATACTCATGGGAGTTCCCCAAGGCTCCATACTTGGCCAGCTACTTTTCTCTATTTTTATAAATCACCTCCCATCGTTTGCCCTAGCCTGCTCGACATCGCTGTATGCAGATGACCTTGTCATTTACAGCAGTGGTAGTAATACCATGGATATTAACCACTCCCTAGCTGTTGACTCCTTAAACATTCAATCCTGCCTAAGTGAAAATAACCTTGCTCTTAATGCAAGCAAAACTCACTCCATGCTTTCCGGCTCTCCAGCTAGACTCAAAGCAAATCACAACGCCCTCCAAATACCTAGTGCCAGTGGTTCCCCAGTAGTTACAACTAGCTCCCTCAAATATCTGGGCATTCTCCTTGATGAATCCCTGGATTTTGACCTCCATATCACCACCACCTGCAAATCTGTTAATGCTAAAATTGGAGGTGCCTACCGTACTAGAAGTGCCCTCACACCATCAGCCAGGCTTGCCATAGCTTGAGGCCTATTGTTCCCGGCCCTGGCTTATGGTCCAGTCACCTACCTAAGGGCATCTAAGACCTCCCTTCATAAATGGGATATTGCCTATAATAACATCTGCCGCTATGCTTCCGCATCACCTCGGTTCAAACATCATTGTCAGCTTTATGCTGACCTAAAATGGCCCAGCCCTGCTGCTCACCGGTTTCAGTCCTGTGGCTCTCTAATTGATGATATAATTAGATCAGGCCTCCCCCAGTCCCTCGCCTCCTTGCTACACTCTCATACTCCCTCCTATGGTCTCCAATCTAATGGCCATGCCCCTCTCTCCATCCCTAGATGCAAAACCACTATGGGTAGTCGTGCTTTCTTTTACACGGCTCCTAAGTACTAGAATTCCATCCCTCAAACTATTTGCCTAGCTGCTACCCATGCTGGATTCAAGAAGCTCCACCATGAATATCTATTGGCTTCAAATCCTTGTACCTGCTTCCATCCTCCTTAGCTCATTCATTCCTTCCTTCCATTCTCACCCAGTCCTTCCTGCACTCTCCTCCTTACCCTTTCCCTGCACGCCTTCATCCTTCCTACCTCCTTTCTCCCTGTTCCTACCACCCCCTCCTCCTCCTCCTCCTCTTTTAACTTCTCAATGTTTTTGGCCTAGTGATGGCACTTACTGTATTTCGTACTCTCCGGTTAGTACCTATACTGACTTGTTGGTACTTGTTTATATTTTTTGATTTTTTTTCTAACTGTTCTGTGTTTATATTTTGTCATTGTTAACTCTGTATATCACCCAGTTGCTAAGTTGTTGTATTTCTGACCATCCCTTTGTTTATTTCCTTGTGTTGTGTCACATTGTACTGCTCATGTATTGTTTTTCTCTTGTATCCTCCCAGGTCATGCCTGAAAATAGGCATCTCTATGCCTAGTGCACCCACCCACCCAGTCACCAAAAGCAAATAAATAAATACTTAATAAAGAAATCTTTTATAACAGATTTTTGTCAAACCACCAGGAAGACCAGTCGTCATACATATCTGCAACCGACTTCCTGGAATGCAACAGATATTTCAATTGAGTTAAAACAGTCTCATTGTCCAATAGCCAAGAATTCAATTTCCACTGTCTCTGAAGAGATGGAAATCTAGGTGGAATACGGCTAAGTCCCAGCCAACAAATCAATACCTTATGATCAGAAAATTCACAAGGATGAAGAGAAAACTCCTGAGCAACTAAGTGTTTAGAAAGAAAAAAATAATCTATCCTAGTGGAAAAAGAAGCTCTCTGATAAGCACTGCTGCCATTCTTATGTAAGGACCTAAACCATCTGCAAGACCTGCAACCATAACAGTGTTCTGTAACGTATGGGAGTCACAATAAATTTTTTGTTGCACATTATCTTTAATGCGCAAGTCTAAGCTGCAATTCATACTACCTCCCCAAATGACATGTTTGGAGGTAAAAAGATAGGGTTTGATCGGATGAAAGAGGTCGACCCTAGCAGTTTTAAGCTGCGGAGCATATGTATTAATCAATCTAAGGGAATACCCTTTATAAATGCAGTCGAGAACCAAAGCCCTGCCAGGCAATAAATCAATGAGCCTAGTGACCTGTACAGCTGTGTGATTAGAGGATCCCCGCTCCATCAGCGGTATCTGGACCGAAGGACCAAAATGAGGAACCATCCCACCAAGCTTTTTTGACGTGGGTGACATCAGACAAGTTGGAAAATCTGGTTTCCTATGAAAAAATGATAACCACCTGCAGATTCCTGCAGTACATCAAACAAACCAGTTTTCTTTTGTAGTTCTTGATGCTATAGCAATTTAAAGATATCATTTTTAGACAGGCCATAAAAAAATTATGGTGGCAGCAAGGGCTTGTCTCATTTCCTTTTTTATCTTTCTTTTTCTTAGTTTTGGGGAAGTCTCTTTCTCCCTCCTCTTCTAGCTCCATTTATGATAAAAATTCTGACCTAGATGAGGCCTCAGAGCCAGAATCCCCATCCAAGTCTGGAAGGACTTGGAAAGCATTTTGAGTAGTGCAAATAGGTTCCCCCCTTTCAGCCTACTGGCAGCCTTAGTCACTCACCTGAGGTGAGGTGTCTAAAAGTCAGGAATGGGTGGAGGCATAGTAGAAGTGTGGGAAGTTAATTGGGAGGGGCCTGGTGTTGAATGTGCATCCTGTTGTATATCAGTAGGTGGTTCTGGCTGTACCTGGGCCACAGGACTAGGCCTCGGTACCTCCTCCCCCCATTCTGAGGTTGTGAAGTGGAGTCATGAGAAGTATGCTCAGCATCCCTAGCATCCTGATCCCCAAGGTCTTGTTCCCTAGCTGAGGTATCTTGTGCCTGAGGCCTGTATCTCTCCTGGGCTTTATCAAATGCTCCTTATCACGGGCCCCCTGTCTATTCTGTCCTGCCCAAGGACACTGGTGATAGGCATGACCTATCTCGTCACATAAGTTACACTTAAAGACATTCCTGCGGACTTCACTGCCATGGTCCATTTCCCCACATAAGGCACATTTAAGCTTATCACAGGTGCTGCTTAAATGACGCCTACTCCCACATATATAGCAGGCTTTAGGTTGCCCAGGGTAAAAACAGAGACCTCTGTCCTTCCCTATGAAAAAACTATTGGGGGATGAGAAGAACATCATTCTTAACAATATGCAGCTTAACCTTAAAGCGCCAAGCCCCTGTCCAGATTCCCTCTGTGTCAATAATGGGCTCAAGAGGCTCCAAAACAGTACACTTCTTTTCCAGCCAATACTGTATATCACCCACATTGACCCCCCTCATTGCGGAACATCACATTAACTGTTTTAAATAAAGGTTTTGTAATGGAAATCACCCAGAAGGGGAGCCATAAAGGTAAAGCTTTACAAGATTCATATTTGTGCTAAAATCTATCAAGACCCGAAACATTTTTAAAGCTTATATCAAAAGTGTCCTCTCCCCATATATTGATCAATGCATAAATGTCTGAAGCCAAAAAGTTCATTGAGGCTTTCAAAAGTTTTTTTGCTACGTAGGCTCTATCTGGGTGCTCAGACGAGCCACCTTGGTATCTCAGTCTGACAGCGTTCCGACGAGGAGCCTGTTCCAATTTGTTGTTGTGAAAGAGGTCTGATAATCTAGGGCTTTGCCTAGTATTATCCTGCTGTGGGGAATGAGGTGGAGATGTTCGTGAAGGGGCCCCCAAAGAGGGAAAGCCATTACAGTCTGGTGCCCCAGATTGAAAAGTAAGAGCAGAACCCACATCATTAATATTAGGAGGAACAAAAGGCTGACCTGATGTAGATGCTCCTTGTTGCCCTTCCATAGAAATATGGTTGTCCAAAGATAAGGGGGAAGAAAATGATATCCAGTTTGGGTCCGGAACCCAGCGACTGTCAGTTTGCTGCATCCACCCTGCCTGTGTGAGTGCAGATTCCTTCGACCAAGGTTGTCATACATCAGGAATAGGTGGCTGCGGTTAGACACTGTCAGGGTTTTTGGGCAGTATGCGAACTTCCACATTCCAACAGTCAGCTGTGAGTAGGGAGCGCTCTGTGTCAGAGGTTTGGGGCTCACTTGTCAAGCATACCTGTGGAGAATCCAAGGAAGTAGTAGCCCAGTCCAGTGGTTCATCAGGAGAAAATAAAGCACCATCACCGGTCAGGATCTTGCCATCGCTTAATTCATTTCTCAAAGCTCCTGCTGCACGCTCTTGGGCATGCAAATCACCATGTAGCTTCTCCGACTCACTCCATGGTACACAATCTGCTGACAGCTCCATCTCACTCACTTCAGCAAATTGTAAAGCTGCAGTCTGCACAACCTTCTCCTCAGCTTGCCCAACACCGTCTGCCATCACTGCAAGCAGCACAGCATCTCCCCCTACAGCACAGTAGGAGAATTTCTGTGGTGTCCTAGCCAAATTTCTCCCATTCACTAAAAAAATACCACCAACAGCTTAATATGGTTCAATTTCAGTTGCTTACCATCTGTATCCCCACGGTCGCCCCTGAAAAAGGGACTTCTAGGCCCAGTGGGCTTACCGGGTCAACAAAATTAAATAAATAAATAAGTAAATAAAATATGAGGTAGATTGCAAAAATAAATAGTAGTGTAGTTTTAGATGAAACTCAAAATGAGGACGTATTGGACAGCTACATGAGTGTGAATTCGTGTAGAGTAGTAGAAGAAAGTATGGAATATATGACAGAGGAAACAATAGAAATACACTGACATTATGACCGTAAGAAAACTGATATAGGAAAGCAAAACGTGCACATTTTAAGTTGGAATATAGCAGGTGCTATTGGAAAATTCAAAGATAATGGACTACTTAGATTTTTAAATGAAATGCTTGTAATTATGTTACAGGAAACATGGGTTAATTCCCTAGAGGGTTGCCATTTGGAAGGATATCAGGGATGGCATATTCCTGCTAAAAAGAGAAGTATTTATGGGCACCCAGTAGGAGGAATTAGCACCTTTATTAGGACAATGTCTGGTTTAATATGTAAATGTATTTGGAATTATAAAAATTTCAATATTCTGGTTATTAATTTGTGTGGAAAACAAAGAGAAATGGTTATTGGTGATTGTGTATTCCCGGACACCACTACTGCTCCCATTATACACTGCATACATATATGCAGATGTATTAGAAGAATTACAGACACAACATCCAGGTGCTATGATTACTGCTGCAGGGGATTATAATCTAAGAACAGGGGAAGAGCAAGAGGAAAAGGGTAATAACTGGAATCTGGATGATGTTTTTGAATTACATATTAGGAAATCATGTGATAAAAAGAAAAGTAAAGTGGACAATAGATTTTTAACTGAATTTTATAAACTGAACATGAGGATTGTGAATGGGAGAAGCAGTGGGGATAAAACTGGTTTATGTACCTTTTTTTCATAAAAATGGTATGAGTTTGTCAGACTATATAATTGTATCTATATATTCCCATCAGAAGATCTGTAGTTTGGAAATTGTTGAAAATTGGGATAGTGATCATAGACCACTACACGTGTCCTTGGAATGTCCAATTACAATTGTTAAAAAGGGTGGGAATAGAAGAACATGGAATGATCAGAATAGGGAAGTAAAGAAAAGTAAAAGAATACAATGGAATAAAGTGAATAAGGAACAACTAAAGGGTTATATAAACTCAGCAGAAATAGAGGGATTAAAAAATGATGTATGAATATATTACAGATTAAACTAGATTTAGATTTACTTGGAACTATACTTGGACATTAAGTCAGGCAGAAGACTTGATACCCTATTATGTCTGACTCCCCTAAACAAGGGGTTTAGTGCCCTGCCCTTGATAGTAGATATCTATCAAGTTTGTTTTTGAAGACATCAATATTATCAGAATTCACAATCTCAAAGGGAAGTGTGTTCCATACTGTACATTTATGATTCTATGGCTGAAGAAATGTCTACTCTTATTATTATGTGGATATGTCAATTTAATTTGCTTATTATGGCTCCTGAGATTGAATTTATGAACTGAATAACAAATACCCAGTTCCTCCATCATCTCTGTATCATTTGAAATTCTAAACATTTGAAGTAGATCGCCTCTCAGTCGTCTCTTCTGCAAAGTATATAGATTAAGATGCTGTAATCTCCTCTCATATGGCACACCAGACATGCCTCTAATCATCCTTGTTGTTCTTTGCTGAACTCTCTCAATAACATTTACATCCTTCCTCAAATAAGGACTCCATAAAGGACTACAAAAGTCAAGATGCGGTCTAACCATGCTTTATAAAGTGGCATAATACAGGATCTGTGTCTTGTTACAAATGATCTTTGAATCATACTAATGATTCTGTTTGTTTTATTTACCAGTTCTTTACAATGGGATGAAAAAGAAAAATCCTTGTTTATTAGAATACCCAGCTCCTTCTCTTGGGTAACTGATTTTAAAATTTGGTTTTTAAGATAATATTTCACATGTGCATTCTTTTTTTTGTTTTTTTATCTCTATTTATGCACCGACTTCGTGAAACTCTCTCGGGCATCCTCCAGTGCCTCCAACTCTACCTCCATACCTGAGAGGCCTCCTACTTCCTGGCAGCAGCCCGGCTATCCCCCGGCTCTAAGCCCCCTGAGGTAGGGCCACCCTATCTGCCCAGGACTCTCTATCTGAAATTCGGGCCAGGCTGGGCTCGGCCCAGGGGAGGAGTGCAACTGGTTGTGGAGTGTGGTCAGGTGGGTGTAGATGCCTTCGCCTAGCCATGAGCCAGGGATTTTCTATTTTTTTATTGTTGCATCCCTCGTCCCACCCCCCCCCCGGAGTTCGGTCATGCAATGATGTTATGACATCCACTGCAACTCTGCCTCCCTCTACTTAGTGCCCACACATGCGCACATCCTCCGGTCTCCACCCAGGGGATGCTGTTGCACTGGGCAGTCCCTGGATCCCTCCCCAGAAAGAGGAGAGCAGTCTACTGATGCTCAATCCTCTATCTCTCTCTCTCTCTCTCTCTCCCCCCCCCGCCGACCCTGATGACCTGGTCTCATTCCCGAACCCAGGTCACCAGCATGGCGTGAAGTGTGCCTCAACCTTCAGTGCCACCGGGCTGGCCACATGTGCCTTCTTAGCCCCTAAGTGTGAAACTACACATTTATCTATATTAAATTGCACTTCATTCTGATCAGCCCATCACTGCAATTGTGTTAAGTCATGCTGTAGTTTGGCCACCTTGTGCATATCCCCCACATCAGCACATAATTTTGAGTCATCAGCAAATTTTGCACTTTTATTTACTAAAGATTCATTCATATCTGAGATGAATATATTAAACAAAATTGGCCCCAGGACAGATCCCTGGGGCACCCCACTGCCAACAGATCCCTGTTCAGAGAAGTAACCTCTTAATCTAACTCTCTGTGTCCTATCATGTAACCAATTATTTGCCCAATTAACAATAAACTAGATCAGAAGGAAGATCTGTTTTTGGAATACCTGGTATTAGAAGAAAGAATATACAGAGAATTGGAGAAACAGCAAAAAAGAGGCAAAACCATAAGATCCTTTTTTGGTGCCAAATGGTATGATGGTGAATGTATTAAAATGAAAAAAGTTAATAAATTAAATTGGTAGGAGAATAACAAAAATCAACATAGAAGACTGAAAAGCTTTGAAATTATTAAAAACTGAATATATGGCTCTGATAAAAGTCAAAAAGGAGAGCTATAATTATGAATTGTGGAACAAACTGCAAATAGCTATTCAAGAAAAAAAATGGGAGTGATTTCTGGAGACTGGTGGCATTTGGTATGGATGACATAAGATATAATAAAACAGTAGTCATCCCACCAGAAAAATGGATATATTACTTTATGACAATGTTTAATAGTAGATAAAATATGTATGAACAAGAGACAAATATAGAGATTGATAACTGTGAAAAATCAAACTGGATGGAGTTTATAAAAGAGGAGATAGTATTGGCAATACAAAGACAGAAAAGGAATAAAGCCCCGGGTATAGATAACCTTGGGACGGAATTATATTAGACAGATGTTGAATGGCAGGCTGAAATATTATTAACCCTTACACTGCCAAGATTTTTCTGAAAATTGCATATCCCTGCTGCCAGAGGTTTTTTCACTGGGTTTGTACACTTATCGGTTATGACGTTATTACATAATTTTTCTTAATTCCCTGGTAAACTTTTTTTGTTAGGGTAGTGAGAAACTAACACAACTATAATTCAAAGTGAAAATATAACTTTTCCAACAAAGACATTTGGAGATATATATGTTTATTTAGTGAAATTTTGATTGTTTTTGCAAATTTGTATTCAAAAATACTGAAGTTTGTAAAAGCGTTAAAATCGGTTGCATCACTGATAAAATTGTCTAAAATGTAACTAATTTTCACTTTCAGGCTACAAATTCTTTATATAAACACAAATTTCACATTGGTTTCTCACCTACAGATTATGAGTGACCAGAATGGACCACCAATGGTAGGGCCATGTGCTGGCCTATGGAAAGTACCCATTGGATTATGAATTTACCGTCACAAAATCCATTGAAAAAGTAAGTAGCCTGTTTCACATGATAGGAAGTGAATGAGTAAATAAAGGGCCAGATTTCACCTATAGCTACCTACCCAGGGTCACATGACCAAAAACAAGATGGCTGACACCATTCAGCCATTTTCTGTCAAAATGCTTGTGACTCATTTATTGAGCTCATTAGATCATAAAAGTGGTAAATGTCAATGGATTGCACCCATTCTTATGGCAGCAGTGGCTTGAATGAAATTTCTGATCCCTAATTTCACATTATAGACCCACTTGCAGATAGCCGGGGTGCCATACCCAACCACCCCTGGTATGTCCATGCTGGCCAATGGGGTGACCACCTATTACATTATGGGGTTCCTGCCAATAAATTCAAAAAGGAAAAGTAAAAAGTAGCTTGTTTTACATGGCGGGAAGTGAATGAGTAAATCAAGGCCCAGACTGTATCCATAGCTACATCCCTAGGATCAAATGACCAAAAACAAGATAAGCGTACCGTTCAATCATTTTCTGTATCAAACTGCTTCTGTTACACATTTGTAGGGATAACGACATTATAAAAGTGATAAATGTCAATGGATTACACATTTTCTTACATCTGTTGGGGCTTGGATGAATTTTCCGATCCCTAATTTCACATTACAGACCCACCTGCAGATAGCAGGGTTGCCATACCCAACCACCCCTGGTATGCCCATGCTGGCCAATGGGGTGTCCACCTATTGCATTATGGTGTGCATGCCAATAAATTCAAAAAGTAAAAGTAAAAAGTAGTCCGTTTTACATGACAGGGAAGTGAATGAGTAAATCAAAGCCCAGATTGTACCCATAGCTACATCCCCTGGGTCACATGACCAAAAACAAGATGGCAGCTACCGTTTCATCATTTTCTGTATCAAACTGCCTATCTTACACATTTATTGTGATAACTACATTATAAAAGTAGTAAATGTCAACGGATTACACCTTTTCTTACATCTGCTGGGCCTGGATGAAATTTATGATCCCTAATTTCACATTACTGACCCACTTGCAGATAGCCGGGGTGCCATACCCAACCACCCCTGGTTGTCCATGCTGGCCAATGGGGTGACCAGCTATTACATTATGGGGTGCCTGCCAATAAATTCAAAAAAGAAAAGTAAAAAGTAGCTTGTTTTACATGGCGGGGAAGTGAATGAGTAAATCAAGGCCCAGACTGTACCCATAGCTACATCCCCTGGGTCACATGACCAAAAACAAGATGGTGGCTACTGTTCAATCATTTTCTGTATCAAACTGCTTCTGTTACACATTTGTAGGGATAACTACATTATAAAGGTGATAAATGTCAATGGATTACACCTTTTCTTACATCTGTTGGGGCTTGGATGAATTTTCTGATCCCTAATTTCACATTACAGACCCACCTGCAGATAGCCAGGTTGCCATACCCAACCACCCTGGTATGCCCATGTAGCCAATGGGAATTGTCCACCTAATGCATTATGGGGTGTATGCCAATACATTAAAAAGTAAAAGTAAAAAGTAGTCCGTTTTACATGACAGGGAAGTGAATAAGTAAATCAAAGCCCAGATTGTACCCATAGCTACATCCCCTGGGTCACATGACCAAAAACAAGATGGCAGCTACCGTTTCATCATTTCCTGTATCAAACTGCCTATCTTACACATTTATTGTGATAACTACATTATAAAAGTGGCAAATGTCAATGGATTACACCTTTTCTTACATCTGCTGGGGCTTGGATGAAATTTATGATCACTAATTTTACTTTATAGACCCATCAGCATATAGCTAAGTGCCATACCCAACCACGGTGTACCATGCTGACCAATGGGGTGTACACCTATTGCATTATGGGTTATATACCAATAAATTGAGAAAGAAAAAGTAAGATGTAGCCTGTTTTACATGATGGGGAAGTGAATGAGAAAATCAAGGCACAGACTGTACCCATAGCTACATCCCCTGGGTCACATGACCAAAAACAAGATGGCTGACACCATTCAAACATTTTCTGTATCAAACTACTTCTGTTACCGTTTGTAGGGATAACAACATTATAAAAGTGATAAATGTCAATAGATTACACATTTTCTTACATCTGCAGGGACTTGGATGAATTTTCTGATCCATAATTTCACATTACAGACCCACTTGCAGATAGCCAGTGTGCCATAACCAACAACCCCTGGTTAGCCCTTGCTGGCCAATGGGGTGTCCACCTATTGCATTATGGGGTGCATGCCAATAAATTCAAAAAAGAAAAGTAAAAAGTAGCTTATTTTACATGGCGGGGAAGTGAATGAGTAAATCAAGGCCCAGACTGTACCCATAGCTACATCCCCTGGGTCACATGACCAAAAACAAGATGGCGGCTACTGTTCAATCATTTTCTGTATCAAACTGCTTCTGTTACACATTTGTAGGGATAACTACATTATAAAAGTGATAAATGTCAATGGATTACACATTTTCTTACATCTGTTGGGGCTTGGATGAATTTTCTGATCCCTAATTTCACATTATAGACCCACCTGCAGATAGCTGGGTTGCCATACCCAACCACCCATGGTATGCCCATGCTGGCCAATGGGGTATCCTCCTATTGCATTATGGGGTGCATGCCAATAAATTCAAAAAGTAAAAGTAAAAAGTATTCCATTTTACATGACAGGGAAGTGAATGAGTAAATCAAAGCCCAGATTGTACCCATAGCTACATCCCCTGGGTCACATGACCAAAAACAAGATGGCAGCTACCGTTTCATCATTTTCTGTATCAAACTGCCTATCTTACATTTATTGTGATAACTACATTATAAAAGTGGTAAATGTCAATGGATTACACCTTTTCTTACATCTGCAGGGCTTGGATGAAATTTATGATCCTAATTTTACTTTATAGACCCACCAGCATATAGCTGGGGTGCCATACCCAACCACCCCTGGTATACTCATGCTGACCAATGGGGTGTCCACCTATTGCATTATGGGTTACATACCAATAAATTGAGAAAGGAAAAGTAAGATGTAGCCTGTTTTACATGGCGGGGAAGTGAATGAGTAAATCAAGGCACAGACTGTACCCATAGCTACATCCCCTGGGTCACATGACCAAAAACAAGATGGTGGCTACTGTTCAATCATTTTCTGTATCAAACTGTTTCTGTTACACATTTGTAGGGATAACTACATTATAAAAGTGATAAATGTCAAGGGATTACACCTTTTCTTACATCTGTTGAGGACTTGGATGAATTTTCTGATCCATAATTTCACATTACAGACCCCCTGCAGATAGCCGGGTTGCCATAACCAACACCCCTGGTATGCCCTTACTGGCCAATGGGGTGTCCACCTATTGCATTATGGGTGCATGCCAATAAATTCAAAAAAATAAAGTAAAAGTAGTCCGTTTTACATGACGGGAAGTGAATGAGTAAATCAAAGCCCAGACTGTACCCATAGCTACATCTCCTGGGTCACATGACCAAAAACAATATGGCGCTACTGTTCATCATTTTCTGTATCAAACTGCCTATCTTACACATTTATTGTGATAACTACATTATAAAAGTGGTAAATGTCAATGGATTACACCTTTTCTTACATCTGCGGGGCCTGGATGAAATTTATGATCACTAATTTTACTTTATAGACCCACCAGCAGATAGCTAGGGTGCCATACCAAACTACCCATGGTATCCCATGCTGACCAATGGGGTGTCCACCTATTGCATTATGGGTTACATACCAATAAATTGAGAAAGGAAAAGTAAGATGTAGCCTGTTTTACATGACAGGGAAGTGAGATGAGTAAATCAAGGCATAGACTGTACCCATAGCTACATCCCTGGGTCACATGACCAAAAACAAGATGGCTGACACCATTCAAACATTTCTGTATCAAACTGCTTCTGTTACACGTTTATAGGGATAACAACATTATAAAAGTGATAAATGTCAATGGATTACACATTTCTTACATCTGCAGGGACTTGGATGAATTTTCTGATCCATAATTTCATATTACAGACCCACTTGCAGATGCAGGTGCCATAACCAACCACCCCTGGATTAGCCCATGTTGGCCAATGGGGTGTCCACCTATTGCATTATGGGGTGCATGCCAATAAATTCGAAAAGTAAAAGTAAAAAGTAGCCTGTTTTACATGACAGAGAAGTGAATGAGTAAATCAAGGCACAGACTGTACCCATAGCTACATCCCCTGGGTCACATGACCAAAAACAAGATGGCAGCTACCGTTTCATCATTTTCTGTATCAAACTGCCTATCTTACACATTTATTGTAATAACTATATTATAAAAGTGGTAAATGTCAATGGATTACAGCTTTTCTTACATCTGTCAGGGCTTGGATGAATTTTCTGATCCCTAATTCTACATTACAGACCCACCTGCAGATAGCCAGGGTGCCATACCCAACCACCCATGGTATGCCCATGCTGGCCAATGGGGTGTCCACCTATTGCATTATCGGTGCATGCCAATAAATTCAAAAATAAAAGTAAAAAGTATTCCATTTTACATGACAGGAAGAGAATGAGTAAATTAAAGCCCAGACTGTACCCATAGCTACATCCCCTGCATCACAAAACCAAAAACAAGATGGCGGCTACCATTTGATCATTTTCTGTATCAAACTGCTTCTGTTACACGTTTGTAGGGATAACAACATTATAAAAGTGTTAAATATCAATGGATTACACATTTTCTTACATCTGCAGGGACTTGGATGAAATGTATGATCACTAATTTCACATTATAGACCCACCATATAGCTGGGGTGCCATACCCAACCACCTAGGTATGCCATGCTGGCACATGAGGTGGCACACCTATTGCATTATGGGTTACATACACAATACATTCAGAAAGTAAAAGTAAGATGTAGCCTGTTTCACATGATAGGGAAGCAAATGAGTAAATCAAGTCCCAGACTGTACACATAGCTACATCCCCTGGGTCACATGACCAAAAATAAGATGGCAGATACCATTCAATCATTTTCTGTATCAAACTGCTTCTGTTACACATTTGTAGGGATAACATATATTATAAAGGGTTAAATGTCAAGGCATTACACATTTTCTTACATCTGCAGGGACTTGGATGAAATTTCTGATCCATAATTTCTCATTAAGACCCACTGCAGATAGAAGAGTTGCCATAACCAACCACCCTGGTTAGTCATTCATGTCAATGGAGTGTCCACCTATTGCATTATGAGTGCATGCCAATAAATTCAAAAAGGAAAGTAAAAAGTAGCCTGTTTTACATGAGGGAAGTGAATGAGTAAATAGAAGGCACAGACTGTACCCATTTCTACATCCCTAGGTCACATGAACAAAAATAAGATGGCAGCTACCGTTCAATCATTTTCTGTATCAAACTGCTTCTATTCTAAAGCATTGGAGAAAAATCCTACCCTTTCTCTATTCAAAATACCGATGGAGAAAAACCTATCCTTTCCCTATTCTAAAACCTGTGGAAAAAACCCTACCCTTTGTCTATTCTAAAACAACAGGTGAAAAACCCTACCCTTTCCTGTTCTAAAATCTGTGGACAAAAAGCTATCCTTTCCTATTATATAACACATCATGAAGTCACTATCCTTGACAGGATGGTTCTAAAGTCCGGTAGGAAGCGTCCTGCCGAGTCTTCTCTGAGACATTGACAGTTGCAAGATAACTGATCAGGGAAAAGACATAGGAATCTGTGGTTGCAGGGCCTAGTTTCCAGATCTGAAACCAGTTCTGACCTGGCTCTCTGCCAGCAAGAGTGAATCAGGGTCTTGAAATCTGAAGTAGCCAGGGTTTGGGAGGTGGATCCTGTTGAGACTGGGGGAGGAGGAGGAGGAGGGTGTCGGTGAGGATAATACCCTTGAAACCCCATGTAGTTGGAGTAAGGGTGAAATCCAGGTAGAGACAGCCCAAATGACTCCATTCTGGAGTGGAGCACCCTAGGTAGGGATCCTTGGATACCAAAGGATAACGATGGGACAGTTCAGGGTCAATTATAAGCCCCCAATGTCAGACCTGGCATCAGATAAATCCATGTTGGACCCACCGTTGTGTAGATGGGGAGGGTCCGGCGTCGAGCAGCCACGGCAGGGAATCACCAACGTCGTAACGGCATAGCCTAACCTGGCACTGGAAGGTGTTCTGTTGGTCACGTGACATTGGGCAGGTGGTTCCCCCTTCAGATATTGCTAGAAAAGTCACAGATGCGTGACCCGATGCCAGGTGGTGCAAGTCAATATGTCATGACCTACTGATGGAACCCTCTCGATAAGATCTATCTTTTCCTATATCTATCTCAACCTTTATGCATGTAAAGAACTGCAAAACCTATCTAGTATTACCTTTTACTATTATGTTTTAGGTCACTGTATTGCCCATGGAAAATTAACACTTTTTATGTTACCCTATCCTACTATGCCTTAGTCCATGTTTTGCAATATTTTTCACCATACATTATATAAAATAGTTGGTGGTTACTCAATACACAGCAATGATACACCTTCACCCTAAGGTTCACAAATGAAATACAAGATATATGTCACCCGAGTTTTATATAATTAATAGAAAATGGACCTAGTTTCTTCAGTATCTCACAGTTACAGTGAGAACAGCAAATTAAGTAAAGGTGTTAACGAAAGTGGTGTATTTAGGACACCATACAGTATCTTATATAGTGTACTATACAGTAAGAAAAGAAACCAAAATAGTTTACTATTTTTTATTACCATTAACATTTACCATCAGTTGTCCACATTTCACCGATGCAACACTTTTTCAAGTGATGGATCATCATACACAAGAGCATTCCATCAGACATGGTAATGCAAGAAACATATAATAAAAAACCTCTCAATTCCTATTCTACTAAAACCTGCAGAGAAAATCCTATTCTTTCCTATTCCTAAAACCTGTGGAGAAAAACCTATCAACACCCTATTCAAAAATGTGTACGGAGAACACCCCTATCCTTTCCTGTACTAAAACCTGTGGAGAAAATCCCAATCCTTTCCTTTTCAAAAACCTTTGGAAAAAACCCTATCCTTTCCTATTCTAAAACCTGTGGAGAAAACCTAACATTTCCCTGATGAAAAAACCTGTGGAAGAAACCCTATCCTTTCCCTGTTCTAAAACCTGTGTGAAAAACCCTACCCTTTCTCTATTCCTAAAACCTGTGTGAAAAAATCCTATCCTTTCTCCTTTCAAAAACCTGTGGAGAAAAACCTATCCTTTCCCTATTCTAAAACCTGTGGAGAAAAACCCTACCCTTTCCTATTCAAAAAAACCTGTAAGAGAAAAAACCCTATCCTTTCCTATTCTAAAACCTGTGGAGAAAAATTGTATCCTTTCCTCTTCAAAAACCTGTGGAGAAAAAAATCCTATCCTTTCCTTTTCAAAAACCTGTGGGAGAAAAACCCTATTCTTTCATATTAGTAAAACCTGTGGAGAAAAACCCTAACATTTCCTATTCAAAAAACCTGTGGAGAAAAACCTATCCTTTCCTATTCTAAAACCTGTGGAAGAAAAATCCCATCCTTTACATCTTCAAAAACCTGTGTAGAAAAACCCTACCCTTTCTCTATTCTAAATTCTGTGGAGTTAAATCTACCTTACCCTTTTCTAAAACCTGTGGAGAAAAAGCCTATCCTTTCCTATTATATAACACATCATGAAGTCCACTCTCCTTGACAGAGCGATGTCTAAAGTCCAGTGAGGAAAACGTCCTGCCGAGTCTTCTAAGACATAGACAGTTGCAAGATATAGCTGATCAGGGAAGGAGACATAGGAAGCTGTAGTTGCAGGAGCCTAGTTTCAGATCTGAAACCAGTTCTGACCTGGGCCCTTGCCACAAGACTGAATCAGGGTCTTGAAATCCGAAGTACCAGGGAAGAAGTGGATCTAGTTGAGACTGGGGAGGAGGAGGAGGGGTGTCAGTGGAGGATAACACCCAAACCCCCATGTAGTTGGGTGGGCAAAATCCAGGTTGAACTACCCCAAATGACTCAATCTGGGTAGGTACCCAGGTAAGGATCCTTGGATACCCAAAAAGGGTAATGTAGGACAGTTCAGGGTTATTATAAGCCCCCAGTGTCAGACCTGTAGATGAATCATGTTGGACCCACCGTTGTGTAGATGGGGGGGTCCAGCGTCGAGACAACCATGGCAGGAGTCACTGATGTAGTAACGAGCACCTAACCTGGTACTGGAAGAGTTCTGTTGGTCACGTGACATTGGTGCGTGGTCCCCACCTAAGATTACTAGAAAAGTCTGCTAATGTGACCCTATGCCAGTGGTGTAAGTCCCTATATGTGATGACCTACTGATGGAACCCTCTCAAAGTAAGATCTATCTTTCCTAAATCTATCTCAGCATTTATGCATGTGAACGTGGAAAAACCTATCTAGTATTACCTTATCTATATATTTTAGATCACTGTATTGCCCATGGATAATTAACACATTTTATATTTACCCTATCCTACTATACCTTAGTCCATGTTTTGTGATATTTTCCCCATACATTATATAAAATAGTTGGTGGTTGTCAATACAATGATACACCTCACCTAAGGTTCAAAGATGAAATACAAGATATCGTCACCCATGGGTTTATATAATTAATGAAAATGGACCTAGTTTCTTCAATCTCACGGTTACAGTAGGACAGCAAATTAAGTAGTGTTAACGAAAGCGGTGTGTATTTAGACCCATACAGTATCTTATATAGTGTACTATACAGTATGAAAACCAAAATAGTTTACTATTTTTATTACCATTAACATTTACCATCAGTGTTCCACATTTCACTGATGCAAAACACTGGAGGGAGAGATGGTGCATGTTGGGAGAGAGGGGTTGAGAGGACATCACAGAGATAGTAGCCAGGACAAGCAGGAGTGAAGTGGGGAGGGCTCAATGCAAACAACAAGGAGCAACAAGTGAGCTGAAGCAGCAGAAGGGGGCGATCCATGGAGGAATGGGGACCGGGACAGACTTGGATCCAGTGCTCCACGAGCCTCTGCCATGGTCCTAACCTCAGACTCCCAAATACTCTTAATGGGAACAAGGTTCAAAAAGCTGGTCTGAATACATCCCCATCATCAGATCGAGCAGCGAGGGAACTGGTCGATAACAGCAGGTCAGCAGGCAAGTCACGATGAGAGGTTGAGGCACTGAACAGTACTCGAAGGGAGGAGAGGGAGAGAGAGGAGGACATGATTGGAGCTCAAGTACTTGAAAGGATAAATAAGGGATGGTGGAGAACTGATGACGGCAAGGACTGCCCCTTTATAGTCATGCTGACGCTACACCACCATGATGGGCACGCTTTTGTTGACGACTGGTCTGCAGTTTGCTGTGGTTCTGATGCCAGGAATGAGCCATATTTGAAGACCTACTGTAGGAACCTCTCATAAGACTGTTGTTTTATGATCTATGGTCCCTAGTGGTTATCAATTGTACCAGGTAAGATCTCTTTACATCCAGTCTCCCCTGATTGTAGTAAATCAAATATGTTTTTTTAATTATAAAAGAGTCTGAAATATAGTTTCGATTGGTTGTAAACATTCTTCTTGTCTTATGTTAATCTTGATTAACATATATGTACAGCCTAATCAAATGCCAGGGTTTAATACTATTTAAAAACATTTATAATATATAGGCATCTCAGGATTATAAGAGCGGTGGTTAATCACTTAGATGGGGACTCGGCCACCCGTGCCAAGTGCACTCTCAGAACGTGATTAACAGACCATTAATATAACCCTTGGTCATGCCTTATTGCTTAATCATGCTGTTTTGCCTGTCCACAAAACCCACATTTAGTGCTAGAATACGTTTACTGTGATTATGTACAGTAAAATATGTGGTGGCTTTATTCTATGTTATATATGTGTTTTGAACCAAGATGTTTGTAACCCTATATGCCTGATGACTTTTTTGTTCCATTGTAACCTCCTGTATTGAAAATAGTACTGGTTGTTAGGGTGTGAGCACTGTAAACAAAAGCAAATAAATAAGTTAAGTATTTCCCCATGTACAATGGTACACACACCTTCCCATACCAGACCCTACCATTAATTTCTGTTGCTGAAAAAGTGTATTTTTATCCAAATTGTCCCCTTCCATCTAAACAAGTCAAATATTTATTTTACCAGTCCACCACGTTTGGACTACACAATTATACAATGGTCTGAGAAATAGCTTGATTGGCTGCAATATTCTAACAGCCTATGTTAATCTTTATATACTTGTTAGCTCACTCATATATTGAACAAATTTAACACTGTTTAAAAAACATTTTTATATTGTTATTGGCATTCAGTTATCGGTTGTCACACCTTAGCATGTCACACTGGCAACCTCGCCTCATTATGCTACTAGAGGGTGATTAATAGACCATTAACATAACCCTGGTCATGCCTTATTCTTAAAACCCACATTTTGTCCAAGAATTTTTTGTGATTCCTTGACTGAAAGATTCTTTGTGCCCTGTAGTCCCCCACAACACGGTAATGTCAAGATTATGTTGCTAGTTTGTTTTTCCCCAGTCTGTGTACACACACACACACACACACTGAGGCTATACTATCTTATTATTGACTTTTTTCGTATAATGTATCTTTGGTCCACTGCTGTCTCGTCTCTAACTCTTCATCTCCTCTCCTGCCTGTACACAGTGTAACAACTTACTTTCCCCATCAATGGCCTCCCAATACCACAAACCAAGCACCACAATTGTGTCATTCCCTATTGTTCTGTTGTACTCCATCCTCCCATATCAGGTAACATATAATGCATAGAACTAACCTGATAGATGAAGAAACTGATGTTCATAACTTGAAAAGTTCAACCAGACCTCTACTAGACAGATGTCTTGTTGATCTGTAAGATGTCCACTGTGAGCTCTGTTGGAAGACAAAGTGTGATAGGTAAAACATCCTATTGTATATCAGGTGCCACCACAAGTTGCATTACTGGTGGACAATGTCAACTCACATGTCCTCCCAAACCAGGCCCAACCGCAAAACAAAACAAAACAAAAATAATTTTCCAGTACACCTTCCCTATTCCTGTCCAATCTCCTGACAATGCCCCCATCACCTTGCCCACCACCATGTCAGGCCAGCCTAGTTCCTGCCACCTCCTTGATCCCCCTTGTGGATAGGCACTATATGCGCCACCTTCCAGTCCTGGGCACCCAGCTCGTCTGGGAGAGAGGTGAAAGCTCTAGGTTTCGCAGACATCCACAAGTTCCTTCAGCACCTGGGATGTAATTTATCCGTCCCAAGTGCTTTCTCCATCTTTGGGAGCTGAGGGTTCTCACTCTCTCTGCTGTGATTTCACTCCGTACCTCTCCTGCTTAGCCTCCTCCTCTTGGGTGTGAT
Source organism: Neoceratodus forsteri (assembly GCA_016271365.2). NCBI lineage: Eukaryota > Metazoa > Chordata > Ceratodontiformes > Ceratodontidae > Neoceratodus > Neoceratodus forsteri. Next base: position 216,673,820 of record CM028134.1, read on the forward strand.
GCCTCCCTCTCCCCAGACCCGATTGGTAAGGATCCTCTCAGTATTCTTGAGAATAGACACAGGCTGCAAGAGAGGAACTTGAACTTGTTTTAATTTAATTTAATTTTATTCATTCATTTGTAAATTTCTTCATCTGTTTAGTACTAAATGTACACTTAGTCATACCTGAAAAGACCCGGCAACAAGCTATTTGCTCAGAGTACCTACTGCAGGTCCGAATGAAGACACAGGAGAGTGTATTCAGCACACAGTGGTTAGCATCATGTGACTGTCAATCTGCAGAGGTGAGGTGGCCAAGACCTTTGCATGGCCTTGGTCAGAGGCAGATCGACTGTTTGTGAGTAAATCTGGGATTGTATCACGAGTGACTCAACCCTGTGCAGAGTCTCTGGCTAAATGAAGTGAAACTTTTGGGGACACAGTCAGCAAGCAGGAGGTACGGAGGTGTGGGTGGGTTTGAGCACCCAGGAACTCTCAGTTCAGCCTGTGCATTTTGCAGTCGCTTTTTAATCGGATAATATGCCAGATTTAATGACCCCGGAGAGATGTGAGCCCAGTCATCAGCCATTGTGCTTTTTTCACAGTACCACCAATATACCTTTGAAGTACTTAATTGTTTGCACTTACCACTAGGGTGGTTCCTGTTTGACCCGGGCTCCTGTAAAATGTTAGGCAGAGCCAGAAACAGTACCTCAAAAGAATGGGGAGGTGGAACATCTGAGGAGGGTAGGAAGATGTAAGGCTCACCCACTTGTCCTAGTGGAGAAAGGTTGAGATTTGAACAGTACTCTCTGGACAGAGGAGGGGGGCATGATTAGACCTTCATACCTACATACAAACTGTGCCAGTGAGCATCTCCAGCTGAAGAGAAATTGGAGGACGAGGGGTGTTTTGGTGATGGAGGAGGGGCAGTCTAGGGGTATTGGGAAGTACTATTTACAGAGAGGGTGGTGATAAGTGAATAGGCCTGGAGGGGTTTGGAGAAGCAACATTGGAAGGTTTCAAAAGGCATGGGAGTTGAGGGTGGGGTATGTCCAGCAGATAGTTAGGACAATGGCAGACTAGTTTGCCTGTTGGACCTTTTTGCCATCACACTTCACAAATCTATGAACATTTTAATATTTCAAGACACTAAACAGATTACAGGATACAACACACTGTAGGAACAGATTTGGTGAAAATAAAATACACTGGTTTTGCTTAATAGGTTGGCAACAAAACTCTAACTTATTTCTTCTGCGTTGCAGGTCAACTTACCACAGATGTTAAGTCATGGAAGATAGGAACTAGATGGCAGTTTGTCCATATCCTGTTCGGTTAGGTAGGGTTATCACTCAAGGAGGCCTCACCGATTGGTGCCACTGGGGGCGTTGTTGCACGAGGGTTGCCGAGGTTCAACTTGAGCGGGCATTACCGTGAGGCCGAGTTGGGTTATTATTGCGTTTTGCACGGACAAGCTGATGTCTACTAGACGAGCAATATGAGTGATTCAGGAAAAGGCGCCAGACTGAGGCAATCTTCATAGACTGTGGTCTGCTTTAGAACACGGCATTATTGAACTCCTAGGGCGCCCGCCGATGCGGTATGTCGCTGGCGAGTAAGAGCAACACGGTTGGAGCCAATAATGCCATGTTGTGTCTGGACGTTTTGTGCCCAACACGGCATTATTTCATAATGTTATAAAGAGTTGTTGCTGTTTTCGAACATCGCATTATGAGAAATAATGCCGTGTTGACCTTGAATGCTTTCCAGGACACCAACACGGCATACGGCTCATGCCGTGTTGGTCTTGTCGGACGGTATTCAGCCTATCCCGCCAGGTACTCTGGCCGTTACACACCGTTAATGCCTCCTGAGTTACCTGACCATAACCAAATAGTTTCACCGCATTGTAATGACACAACTTCACTGACCCTCAAGAACAACTGAGCACCCTATGTATATGCGGTTCTGGGCATCAGCTGACATGAACAGCTATGGAATAACAGAAATAGGTAAATTACTTAGTACCTAGATACATATGACAGACAGTGAGAGCTCATAATGATACACAGAGACATTATAGCTGAAATATTTTTTATGTTGTTAACACAATTCATTGTTCCTTTAGATTCTCTCATAATGCTGGTGGGTGCAGTCTATGTAATGCCCAAGCACCTATGAAGAACATCAACAGTATGCATAGATCTCCATTCTGGACACTCACGCCAGGACTTGACTTTAAAGGCAGACTGGTTGAGGTAGGATCTTCTTTGGCCCTTCTGCTCCCTGCCTCTGAAAGATCCCCTGTACTGGCTAAAGCCAGATTGTGGATAGGGGTTGTAAGGCACTGGGAACAAAACTTCTGCCCCTACCAACCGGGATCACAGGAAAATCCATAGTCTTGTTCTGAGTATCTGTGGTCAGACTGGTTGTTCCAGGCCAGCTGAAGGGCCTAGAGAGATATGGCATGGGCCATCGCCCAGGAGGCTGCGCTATTACTGTCTGCCTGTGGAATTGGTACATAAGCTTCCAGGGGTATATTTCTATGTAATCTCATTGATACTAAAGGACTCCTGGGGTAAGAAAGACAGATTAGTCATAGAGTAATACTTATCTGATGGTGACTGAGTCAGCATCCTGTCAGACCTAGTTAAAGACAAAAATAGGTTAATATGAAAATACAGTAGCAATACATAACCCTCCACCTCCTCACCATCACACACAACCTCCTTCCTCCAACCCCACATCCTCTCCTCCTCTTTTGGTCCTATATCTTCTGTTTATTAGCAATAATCCACAAGGGTGTGGTTATCGGGGATTTACCACGGCTGTAGTGGTTTGCCCACAGTGCAGCCGAGTGGGTAATCCCTCCAGCCATATTAACTTCTGATAACCCACATCCTACCAGTAGCTTATTGCAATTATACCAAGGTAAACTTTTTTACAATAATAAAATACAACTTTTAAAGAGGTTGCTTTGTGTTTTGTTTTTACTCATTTATTTCTGGGCTGTAGATCTGGATATGGATGCCAGTGATTATCAGAGGATTTACACCGTGGTAAACTGCCAGTCTGACCATTCTCATTGGCTGTTCACTATGTCCATAGTATAATTCTTTATTTGTGGTGGTGGGCTAGATTGAGTAGCCCTGCGCCTCTATCACCAGACCCCAAACAAAAACAACCTTTTGCCTGTTCTTACAATGGTCCTCTCCCAAGTCCCTCCCATACCTAGTGCCTCTACAATAAAAGCTCTTCCTGGTGTACCAGGGTAAATTGTTTAATTAAACAATTATATCCAGGTCTCTCAAAGGCCCTTTGGTGTGTTATTAATGACCTCTGATGTTACCCATTCATAACCGAATAGTGATTTACCATACTATAGTGATCCACAACTTGCCTCAACATGATCAGCACTTCAGTACTGCATATGTCATCAAACATGAACAGCCAAGTAAAATCACACAACAGCATGTAAATGACTATCTCAATATAACCTTGATAACATCAGTCAGCATTTTAATCCACCTCACATAATGCATTCATTTGTGCCAGGAAGATAACCCCAATTATCTGAGACCGGGAGCCATCACACAAAAAAAACATTCTCTGTGTCTAGTGGATACCGCCTCCTCTCAAACACCCAGCACCATCATTATAACACATTATACAATGGCAAGAAAGAATCTAGTGTTCTCATTGGTCAGTCTGGAATTGGAGCCGTGATGCTATCCTAGCATAACATCATGGCTCTAGTCCCACCAAAGTAATGACCGCATGTAAAGTGTAAAAATAAATCGCTCCACTTCTCGAGCAGCTTTTGCAGCTCTGCTCCCGATCCCTCACACCTTGCCCCAACCAAATCAGTAAATAAAATACAAATCGCAGACCACTCTTACAACATTCTGCCCTATAAAGGTCTCATTTCAGCACCAGACCTCCTAAAAGCAGTGTGTCTGCTAGTTTATTTTCAGTATCTCCCTACATAAATCTCATTTTAGACTTTTGCTAGCTAAAAAGACAGTATCTTTACCGCCACATAACGCCTTCTCCCAATAAATGGGATAACATCACTTCTGGGTGATAGTTCGCACTCAGCCTGCGCCTCGTTCTAATCACCCCAGGCGTGAGATATCCAGCACGACACACCCTGTCGCGGCATTATTCCTTTATTACCTTGGCAGAGTAGGCCGTCAATGGTCTTTCATGCGTCTACTCATTTAATCAGCACCCAAAATGGGGTTGACCCTGTTGTCTCTTCTCCCTACCTCTCGAATTCTCCATTTCCAGTACAAGAAATTTCCCGGTATGGACTTTGCCAGCACACCCCACCATCATTTCCCAAGCTTATCCAACAGGACCCCTTGAGGAACTAAGTCAAACACCTTGCTGAAGTCAAAAAGAGGATGTCCACCAGCCTACCTAGGTCTAGGCACTCATCAACTAATCATAGAACTCTGCTAAAGTTTGTCTGACATGACTTTTCCAGGACTAAGCTTATGCCATCATCAAGGTACTCCAACTTTTCCAGTACCCCCAACCCTTCTTTGATAATACCATCCATCCCTTGTCCACCCCCAATGTCAGGCAGATGGGCCTGTAGTTCCCTACCTCCTATATTGATCCTCCCTTGTGGATATGCACGAGTATGTGCACACTCCAATCCTGTGGCATCCACCCCATCATCAAAGAAATGCTAAAAAGGTCCAATTAGGGTTCTACAGGGATATCCACCAGTTGCCTGGGACGTTATTCTCAGCCCTGGTACTTTCTCCGTCCCAAGGGATGAGGGCTTCCCTCACTACCTCTGCCAGGTCTGCACCCTCGCTTTCCTCACCAGCACCCGCATGGTTGTGATCATCCCCAGCACTCCCCTCCTCAAGCAGGAGAGTGCTGGAGAGGTTGCTGAGCCAATGTCCGGCCCTCCCAATACTCCCAGCTTTTTCTGCCCAGCACCAGCTACCTGCATGCTTCCTTGGGCGTCCTCCTTTTGGACTCTCTCTGCAGGGTCCCAATGTGACCCCAAAGTACTCTCCTGTGCTGCTTTCCCTATGCCCATAGCTACTGCTTGGTGCAGTACCGTGGGTGAGACCCTGCCCTCCCCGGACCATACCATCCCCCAGAACCCCTAGCTGCCTGCTAATCCCCTCAACCTCCTTCCTAAGCTGTGGCCAGCTGGTGACACACTGGACAACACTGAACATCCAAGCCCAGTCCAGTATCATGTCACACCCACTCATGTTCGCGCAATGGTGCAGACTACTGAACTGCCACAGTACTCTAGGTGAAGCCTCACTAGTGTCTTGAACAATGGCATAACCACCTCCCACCTTATGCTTGTGTAACCCCTTGCAAATGGGGGTTCCCAAAATCTTCCAGGAGCTTGCCTGAATGCTCCAAGTCTGGAAAGTGTTCAGTGCCTGAGCTGTGTGTTTCCAAGTGAATGATATTTGAGCCCACATACCTGCCTCTAACAGCTGTCTACTTGCAGACTTAATTAGTTTGTATGGGGACTGTGTATTTAATCGAATCCTGCCGAGCTGCTGGCATTCACTTAGTTTCTGCCGTAACTACATGTGAGGGAGCCTCGTTGAAAAGATATAACTGTTTGTCAGAAATCATTTAAAGTGACTGAGAAATGTAGTTTGTCTAACCTCTCTTTATTTGAGCACGAACTACTGCTTCCAGTGTAGCTCTTTCATTTTGTCAATTACAAGTGTGTCATCTAATTATTGTTGTTTCACTTCTTCATAGATTGAGCCATCCGGTTCCAGATTACAATTGGGTGTTGTGCATATACTTTCTTCACAGGGCCTCTGTCCATCTGCTGCCAGCCAGCCCCGCAACGGACCTGGATAGCACTTCAACCTGGGTACCCAGAGTGTGACTTTTCAGACCTGTATGTGTGCACAGTACTGTGATTTAATTCTGCCATTAACCTGATCTCCCCTCCCATAGTTTTATTCCCCTAAATAAACCAGATTTGATGTTGTTAAACTTTAAACTGTCTGAAGTGCAGTACCTACATATCAAGCATTGTACTGGTTTGTGTGTTGGTTAACCTTATTTTGCGGGGTCCCTGATACGAACCTCAGAATCAGTCTCGAGGGTAACTGGTACTTTATGAATGAACAGTGTGTACAGGTGGGGTATTGGGACTATAACTTCTGCTGCATTGTGTGAGCCACTAGAGGAATAAAGGGAGGTCTCAGTGTCCCAGAGAGCTATGACCAAGCTAGTCTAACTCACTACAAACCATGACCTCTGGGTGGAGGCACTCATATAGAACCTAGGGGCCCTCAACCTGTCAGTAGTCAAGCAGGCAGGGGTAGTAGCCCATGGGTTGCCCACCTGGGAGTTACACTTGTGATACCTCTACCTATGAATCCCAGCACACACCACTGCCCTCACTGTAGCCTTTGAACTCTGCCTAGACACCTTTAGTTCATCAGAAATGATCCGGGTCCCTTTCTACAATTTTTGTAATCAGCTCACCCCACACACTGTAGCACTCCCAGTGTTCCTCTTCCCAGGCACATTTATCGTAACAGTCCCAGTAAAATAAAACCATGCAAAATATGAAGAGTCTTTTACCACGGGAATAGGGAGCCAAAATCAGTAATCTTGAAGGGAAATGACTTCAGCAAAAACTGGTGGAAGTAAAATATATGAAAGGAGTCAGCAAAGGATCTGTAGATCTTAATGAGTAATTATGAAAATAAGATAGGTAAATCATAGAATAATACATATCTGATGGGGACTGAGTTAGCATCCTGTCAAATCTGTTAAAAATAAATGAGATAGGTTAATACAAAAAAATATACAGTAGCAACACAAAAGACCCCCACAGCTCCTCACCATCAAACAGTACCTCCTCCTCTAACCCCATAGCCATCCTTCTCTTTCAGTTCTATCTCACCGTTTAGTATTTTTTTGTGGTGGTGAGGAGGCTAGATTGAGTAGTCTTCTCTCTCTCTCTCTGTCTCTCCTCCCCACACACACCCCCAAACAAAACAAAACAATTATACAATGGGCAGTCAAACAGAATGTATCCTCCATCCTGATTGGTTGACTTGCCCTCTCCTCCCATTGTCAATTCTAATAACACCCCACGGGAAGAGGTACTGTCCAGACAGCCATTATCAGGAATCTCCTTTCAAATCACTCTACCCAAATCAGACCCAGGGACTTGCAAAGCCCTATGCCAGTCAGCTGCATGGTGACCTGAATATGAACAGTGTTCTTCAAGCTGCTGCTCTGTAATTTTCAGAAGCACTGACACCATGCCATGTTGCTCATTAAATTCCTGTAGCCACCACAGTCATTTGAGGCTCACCCAATTAAATTCTCTCACATTAGGCTTTCATGGCACCTACCAGGGGGAAATCTGGGCTTGCCCACAATGTCCTGAGGGAGTGGCCCTGGCCTGCAGCCCTGCCTAGGGGTAATAAGCCAGGCATGGGCGAACAGACCAGTCCTGAGGTTAGGGTTCAGTCAAAAAAAAAAGAACACATTCCCAGGTGTCCGTGGGGTACATACCACCCTCACAAGACTAAGCTTACCGTCACCACTCCCATTCTACATGCCCATCTATTATATTCTGCTAACTCCTTATCTAGCTACTGGACTGGGTTGCTCTATACACCATCACCAACTTCAGCTTTTTACCCTTTGAGTTCATAAGTTGCATCTATGATGACTGTCATCCCTTCCCTTCCTCTCCCTCATCTCCTTGTGCATCTAATCTCGTCCTTTACATAGACTGCCACCCTATCACCGTCGGACCCTCTGACCTTTCTGGCACTCGCACCCTGGCAATGTCAGATCCCAGTCCTTGGGTTGGGTTGCCCAAGTCTCAGTGATGGCTGTGAAGTCCACCATCTCCTCAGCTGAGAGAGCATGGAGCTCCAGCTGTTTTGTTACCAGGCACATTTAGGAAGTTCCTCCCTCACCTCCCTATCCATCCCCCAACTCTGTGGTTGCTTGATCTGCTCCTTCCCTTCTGATGCACACCCTCGTGACAATGCATACCACTTGCACACTGCATCCCACAATATCCTTTTTTCTCTTTCCCTTAGCTACTGGCCAGCCTCTCCTTTGGGTGGCCTATGCCCTGCTGCCATCCTACCCGATTTGCAGGTGCCACTCACACCCACATTGTGCCCCCTGCAACCCGGCATAACCCTTCACTGATGGGTACCTCCCTAAGGAATAAGGCACCTGTGGGGACATGCCAATGCACTTTCTATTTGGCATGGGGGCAGATTTGAAGATAGAGGGTGGGTGGATCAGGGACAATGTCAGGAAGTATTTCATGGAGAGTGTGGTGGATGCGCTTTAAACACCTTCCCGATGAGGTCATAGGGTCAAGAACAGTAGAGGAATTCAAGAATGCTTGGGCAGACAAAAAGGCAATTATAGAGGGGGAGAGAAAGTAGTTGGTCAACTTGAATCTTATCCAATCCAGAGGGAAATGGGCAGACTTGGTGAGCCAAGCTATGCTCTTATCTTCGCCATCAATGCCTATCTTTCTATGAAAGTCAACAAAATATGAAATATAAAAAGAAATAGCTAAAAAACTATGACATCATATAGATATCAGTGTCCTGCTGTGCTCCCCAACCCATATGGATACAGTTGACTTCTGCTGTAACCTCCCAGAGGGACCAAATTTTGACTAGTTTTCAGTTCCTGGTCAAAAAAAAAAGTGTCAAGAAGTAGTAATAAATAACCTTACCACAGTGGTGCAGTCTACTTCAACCCTCTATAATGAAACTCATCTACCATATTTTGTGCCCCAGGAACTGCAATATAACCCACTCTTAACATCTACCATCTGAATTTGTTTAGAAATTTTACCAGTTTTTCCTACCTTAATATTGGCAAGTAGTCTTTGTTGGCTACCTTGTAGCTCTCCTCCAAGTCCTATACTGTGCCTTCTCCAAAAGATATGGCCTGCCGTGAGAAACCATCAGCTCTTAACCAGTGAGCCCTGAAAATGAAGATAAAAAAAAAAATATAGCATAACACTTGTCCCACCTCTAGACCAGTTCCCTCAGTCTGCTCTTATGAACATATGAAATTTGCCAGCAGATAAAGGCCTAGAGGCATAGCAAGTCTGCTCAAATGTAAAGCTAGCACCCCTTATTGCCCTTGCTCTGCCTATACAGATTCACACTGCCATGTCTGGAGTGTGGTGGGTGGGAACCTAATGACACAAGGGAATGCTTTTCTGTGATTGTGCAACTTCTAAGTGGGTGGAGTGGAACCAACGGATACCAGGCAATGCTGCATGTTTGAATGTACTGGGTCTCAGAGTGGGGTGAGGAAAAGAGAAAATACCCACAAGAAAGGTAAAAATAAGTATCCCACTGTGTTCCATCCATCCATGATCTGGACAAACAGTGATATAGATAAACTGGTAACACTAACTGAAAAAAAAAAAAAAAGTAAAACAATAAACACAAAAGTACAAAATCTTGGTGGGTGGGTGAAACCTAACGGCACCAGGCAATGATGCATGTTTGATGGGACCGGGTCTTAGAGTGTAGAGACCTCCGGCATGGGAATTGGAAAACTGAGAAAAAAAATTAAAAACAGTGGCGGAGTAGCAGATGGGGCCAAGAGGTTAAAGCACAGGGCTTGATGAAAGGTGGAGGCACAGAAGCAAAAAGAAAACCTAAAACATACATTCTTTTTTTTTTGCAATAAAACTTTCCTGAAATTTTCATACAATTAAAGACCCAGAGAAAAATAGCTTGCAACCTTCACAACACTGCACTAGGGCTGCCAAAAGCACATTGAGGACAGATTAACAGAGCTCAATATGTATACCCTTGAGCAAAGGAGGAGAGAGTGATATGATCGAAACATTCAAACACCTTAAGGGCATTAACAAGGTGAGTCCAACATGTTTAAATATAAGAAAAAGTAGCAGGACAAGAGGATACATGAGATTAGAGGGTGGCTGATTAAGGGGAATGTGAGGAAATTCTTTTTCACAGGAAGGGTGGTGGATGCATGGAACGGCCTACCTCAGGAAGTGGTGGCTATGAATACAGTGCAGAGCTTCAAACAGGCATGGGATAGGCATAAGGGAGCAATGAGTATGAATAGATAGACCACTGACAGAGCAAAGGCCGATGGCACATTTATAAGGTACAAAAAGAAATGGGCAGACTGGATGGGCCTTGTGGTCCTTATCTGACATCAACTTCTATGTTTCTAATTCCTTTCCAGTTTCTTCGCATAGCACAGATGCCTACCATTTGGCTCACTCCAGACACACCACCACTCCTCCTATCCCCACCTAGTTCAAGCCTCTGCTGCAGTGACCAGCTCAACCCCTCTACTCCACCAGTGCGCAAGCCACCATCGGAATGACATGGAACAATCATGCACCTACTGTAGGAATATAATTGCATTCAGACAGTGTGCTTCTGTGGTGGTGGTGGGGGTTTGAGACAATTATGGCAGTGGGTGGGCTGTGGTCATCAGGGGGGCAGAAGAGTGGTGTGTGTCCTGGGCAGACACAATGAGGGACTTCCATACTATGGAGAGATCTTGAACAAATGACTTGGGGGCAGGGGAACCACTGAACACAAGGACACATTAATGCATGCCAAAGGCAGGTAATTGTGGAGGACCATTTATACTAAGCACAGTCTTGTGATCAAAGGGGTAGAGGACCACTGGACAGCAGGAATATAATACATATAAATGTGACAGCAGAAAGGGACCATCAGACCCACCTAGTCTGCCCACTTGCCTTTTGCATGGACATTCCCCCCCCCACAACTACATCCTCTCAAGTGTCTGGCAGTATAATATATAGATTAGAGTAACAAGCAGTGAAGGAGCTCTGAAGATCCAGCAGAAAATAGGTTTGATTCCCACAACCTCCACTTACATATTGTGTGACACTTGTGCCCAATGGCCCTTACCCAGTTACCAAAACTTAAATTTAGTTGATCTACCAAAACATCCTTTCCCTTCAATAGGGGCCTCTCAGATAATGACCTACATACAAAATGCTATTGCTTGGAACAATCATTTGCTATGTCTCTTCTGCTTGGAGGCACACTAGCAAAGTTTCAGAATAAAGGACATTGATCTCAAAAAGTAAATTAAAATTCTGACAAACACAAACTTACATTTTTTCTGATCCATCATAACCTAGCCCCAACCACTTGCAAACTGGCATCCAACGGAAAAGGTAAAACGTCATTTTAGGAGAATAAACAATTCAGCCGTAGTAGAAACATGATAAAACCCACAAACACTCCCTCAAAGTAAGAAACACTTCAAAAATATGTATATTAGATTCCTTAAAACGATGCTCTCACGGACATCCAGTGAACAGGGGATTGCTTTGTTCACAGTAGCTTCAATTGAATGCAGGCAGTTCCAATTTTATTCACATAATCCACCGGCCTTAGGTACAGTATCCCCTCCATGCAGTTCAGCTCCACGCCCCAATTGAAAATAATCATCCCAGATCGTTGTTGTACACTGCTGATAAACCCCTACCTTTGTAAAAGTGCCCTTCAGAAGCATTGACGACAGACTGTGGCCACTTCAGGTCTCCTCTGGTCACTACAACCCCTGCTACCACTGCTCTTTACACCACAATGAGCTCCTCACCACCCAAAAACGAATTGAGCTGTGTGGATGGCAACTGCATTACTGTAAAGTGATAAACTAAAACACACAAAAATGAAAGTAAAAAAAAGGAGAGAGCACCATCAATAAAGCCCACATTTTCGAACAAAATGATCTCTCCTACCAATTGCTGAAGGCGAGATTCAGAATGGTGGCGAGATTCAGAATGGTGGCATCATTATCAATGTTCGGTAGACAGCTCCAATCGCGCACCAAAAAAAAAGAACTGCGCAGGAGATAGCTGTGTGTATATCCTCAAAGGAGCTCTATTGCATGAACATTTTTTGATCGCTTTAGAGAAGAAAAAATCACAATACAACCTGTCATAGCTTCATTGCACAAACTTATAAATTCCTCATGTTTTTGGTGGGCTGGGCAGTTTTCTGAAAAGCCCATATTACAGAACTGCTAGTGCTGCAAAAATTCCCCTCCAATGCTGGTTTGCAACTGTTCAAATCACGACCAAAATGGAGCGTAGATTCCAATATTTATTTATTTTTCCTAAAAGATCAACTCACAGTAAAGTACATACTGTACCTATGTGGCACTGTTTTCCAGCCCACCTTTGATTATTTCATGCCCACAGAGTTATACTGAAAGTGTAACTGGGTGGATTAGGTAACATCAAAATGAACCACTCTGTTTATAGTGAAGCCATCACTTGGGGCTGAATGACAGCAGCAAGCTGTAAGGGATGTGGTAAAATAAGTCAACCAGCGCAGATGTGAAATAGTACTGTGTGAACTCTTACTTCACAAACAAAGGATAACTCAAATCTGCCTATTCAAATCATTAGTGCACTGGGCGAATCCTCACGACAATTGTTGCGTGAAGAACTGACCGACCTAAAAACTTTTATTTTCATGAGACTAAATACCTGTCCTAAATACTTCCATGAATACTTTCACATCCCTACTCACACTTACTGTTTCTGCCAGCTGGATTCCCCATTATATTGTCCATTCTTCAAAACTGGCAAAACATACCTCACAAAGTTTCAAGTTCCCTCACGAAACAAAGCAGTGGATTTCTGCAAAGTGTGTTCAGAGCACCTCGCAGATTCTAAGGACAATGCGATAGATTCTATCCGAACTTCAGTGCAGAAGCAGAAAATGAATCTAAATGACTCTCTGCGTCATGTGTTCAGGGGAAATGCTACTGACCTCTGGTGGGCTGTTATTGGATACTTAATCAACCAATAACAGTTAGCCACAGGTCCCTTCGTTGCCATGCACTAGGCAGATTTCTAAAAGGGGCAGCTTTATTTATGCAGTGCAGCTCAAAAAAAAAGTGATATTTAAGACGAGTTATCTCGTCGGTGGCAGTAGAGACTGCAGTTACTTATGACGAGTTATCTCGTCGGCGGCAGGATGAGGGTTAAAACTATATAAGAATATATTAAAACATAAGAAAATACCTGAGAATTGGAATGTAGGAGTAATAGTACCCCTTTAAAAAAAGGGGGATATGACAATGCCAGAAAATTACAGGCCAATAACACTATTGAATATTAATCAAAAAATATTTACTAGACCTATTTTGAATAGGTTAAAATATTGGTTGGAAGATAATGATATCCTGTCTCAATTTCAAGCAGGTTTTTGTAGAAATAGGTCAACAGTGGACCAGATGTTTACCCTTAGATATATTTTAGATAAGTATGTTGGTCTAAGAAAGGAAAAGATATACACTGCTTTTATTGACAAAAAGTCTGCTTTCAATTCAGTTCATGGACCAACCCTATGGGAAATTCTAAGAGATTTGGGTATTGACTTAGAATTATTGAATATTATTAAGATTCTACACCAAGAAAATAAACTTGTTGTTACATATAATAAGGAAGGTGACATAAGTGAAGCAATAAAAGTTAATCATGGGGTGAAACAGGGGTGCATATTGGCACCATCATTATTGAACTTATATATCAATAAAGTTGTAAGGGATTTAGAGGAGGTGGATACCTTTGCACCAAAAATAGAGGAGATCAGAGTACAAATATTACTATACGCAGATGATGCAGTGGTAATATCTCAAACCGCGCTTGGTTTAAAAAGAGCTGTTGTAGCAATAATAAAATCATTAGAAATGTTGCCTATGAAATTAAATCAGGAGAAAACCAAAATAGTGGTATTTGGAAGCAAATCCAAAAATTAACAAAAATGGAGAATTGGGAACATAGAGCTTGAAGAAGTTAGAGAGTTTACATACTTGGGGGTAATCTTTAGTGAGGATTTAAAATGGAAAAAACCAATAGAGAAAATAAATGAAAAGCACTTAAAACTTCAAATGGAATTAAGCATTTTTCTAAAGAATTGGGTGGGAATTCCTTTATAGCTCAGTATAGATGCTTAAAAGCAAAAGTTAACTCTCAAATTCTGTATGCCTCGGAGGTATGGGGACTCCAGGATAATTATAAAAATCTGAAAATTGTTCAAAATAAGTATTTAAAAAATATTTTGGGTCTACCAATATGGGCTTCTAGGACTAGTGCAAGACTAGAAACAGAAACTTTATCAATCCAAGCAGAAATTGTAAAATGAAATGTAACATATTGGAAAAAAATATATAACAGCACATAGAGATAGCCTGATATATAAATGTTGGGTAGATATGAAGAACAGTGATGTTGGATGGGGTACAGATTGGTTTAGTATATTGAATCAAGTGTTAAATAAAGTTGGACTACCCTATAATTATATTCTGGATGCTGAAGGTGTCATGGGGGTATATCAGCGTTTATACAAATGGCAGTCCAAAGAATAGAAGATCAAACAATGCAACTTGATTTTGGAAGGATGAAAGACTCATGGAATGGTTCTCCATTTAAGAAAATCAAAACAACTTTTGAAATAGAAGTATAGTTACTGAAATGTGAGAATGAGAAACATAGAAAAGCAATAACAAGATTAAGACTAGGTGTATTTGATAGATGGGTGGAGAAGCACAGTGGTTTTAATCAGATGATTACCTGTGTATGGTGTAATAATGCTGTCTTGTCTAGTGCACATTTAATTTTTGAGTGTAATGCACTTGGTGATATAAGGAGATTATACATTGAGCAATTCTTTCAAAATCTAGCAGGTTTGAACAAGGATGAGCAAATAAAGGAAATTTTAAACTGTGAGAAACCGAATAAGATATTTGCCTTAGTGAATTTCCACATAGAGTGGCAAAAAAATTAAGTGGAATATCTAATTCAATATGGTGTGCATATGAATTTAATAAGTGTCTATATTGAAAATTAAAGATACTGAAGATGTAATATATAAGTACTGAAAAAGACAGAGAATGTTAATCATATGTGGATGTGGATTTTAATATTTGGTGTGTAACAAATGATATTTTGTATACATGCTTGGAAATAAACTTTACCTATCTACCTACCAAATGGCACAGGTAGTCAGATAAGATGAAAAGAGGAGTGCTGTGGCAGTCACTGTTGATGGTAGGAGGGGATCAGATGTTTTACTGGGAGCTGAGGTGGAGACTGGGTAGCTGAGGGCTGGGGAAGGAGAGCACTTAATTTGCATTGTGGGTGGGTGAGGTGGAATGAATGCTATGAGACTGGGAATACTGAAGTACAGATTTGCAGGAAAATTGTACTAATAATGTCACTCCCTAGTAATGTATTATTTTTATACACTGGCTGGTTGAGGGTGGTGGATGGGTGCTAACTTGACTGGTGAGGTAGTGTACTTTGTACTGTGGCTGGGGAGGAACAAATACATGTGTTCCAACTATCCAAATACCTGAAAAGTCTCCAAAGTATTCAGCGAATATTCATTGAATATGAACTTAAAGAATTTACGTATCAATAAATGATAGCAATAATACATCATCCAATTATGCTTTGGATTTTCCATTTTTTATCTTATACCTGTATTCATTTATTTAATTGCTATCCTTCATTTTTTGTAAAGAAAAGTCTAATACCCAATACAAAGAGGGTGGGGGATAGTGGACATCCCTGTCTCCCCCCTCTGGGTATGGGGAATTCTTTTATCTCCTAATTTGTTTTTAGAACAGATCTCATTAAAGTATATAAAGGTCTAATCATATTGACAAAACCACAGGGATCAGTCCTTGGACCAGTCCTGTTTAAT
Organism: Neoceratodus forsteri; assembly: GCA_016271365.2. Taxonomy (NCBI): domain Eukaryota; kingdom Metazoa; phylum Chordata; order Ceratodontiformes; family Ceratodontidae; genus Neoceratodus; species Neoceratodus forsteri. The sequence continues at coordinate 216,689,566 of CM028134.1, forward strand.
GTCTTCATAAGTGACATTGTGGAGAGGCTGGAGGGGAAGGTGTGCCTCTTTGTGGATGACACTAAGATCTGCAACAAGGTGGACACGCAGGAAGTGGTAGAAAAAAGGAGGAGGGGACTAGATAAACTGGAGGAATGTTCCAGAGTGTGGCAGCTGAGATTTAATGTGAAAAAATGCAAAATCATGCATTTGGGGTGCAAGAACTTGGGGGAGGATTACATGATGGAGGGGGAACTGATGGTCACCATTCAGGAAAGGGATTTGGGATAATCATATCTGATGATCTAAAAGTGGCCAAACAATGTGCCAAGGCTATGGGGAGACACAGTGGGATTCTGGGGTGGGCAGGGAGTGGTATCATCAGCAGAAGGAAGGAGGTGGTGATGCCACTGTACAGATTATTGGTGAGGCCTTATTTGAAATACAGTGTCGAATTCTGGAGGCCGCATCTCCGTAAATATGTCGACAGGGTGGAGGCAGTTCAAAGAAGGGCAACAAAGATGGTGCAGGGCCTGCACAAAAAGTCATATGAGGAGATACTGGGAGCCCTCAATATGTATACCCTAGAGGACAGGAGAGGAGAGAAGAGACAGGGGAGATATGATAGAAACCTACAAATATCTAAAAGGCATAAATAGGGTACTGGATGGTAGCATCTTTCAGAAAAGGATATGTCCAGGAACGAGGGGGCATGACATGAGGTTGGAAGGGGGTAGACTAAGGGGTAGCATGAGGAAGCCTTTCTTCAGATAAAGGGCGGTGGATGCATGGAATAGACTCCCAGCAGAGGTGGTGAGGGCAAATACAGTGGGGGGATTCAAACATGCATGAGACAGGCATAGGGGAACCCTAGCAATAGGAATGAGGAGGTAAAGCCGGAGATAAAGTAGGGTCTGTGGCTTTTATAGTAGGAAGGAAAATGGGCAGACTAGATGGGTCTAGTGGTCCTTATCAGCTGTCTGGTTCTATGTTTCTGTGTAACTAGGTACTGAACTCCCCATTTGGCTAATGCAGAAACTACAAAGAACAATGAGAAGATGCACCCACCTAGCTGCCTAGGCTTTCTTTTGTTTACCCCTTCCTACTTTCAAGATTACCTAGGTGATAGCAGGGACTCAAGGAAGCAAGAGTCCAATCTATGGAAGGTCAGCAAATTCAATTAAATACAGTAATTGCTATGCAACACAATTGACTGTATGTTGAAAAATGTATTTATAGATTTATTATCTTCCCCACCCCACTCTGATATTCTATAGTTCTAATTTAATACACATTTTGTAAACTTGTCAGCTTTTGCTTAATTCATCATTAATTTATTTTTGCTAGAAGAATGTCTTTCTATAATAACAAACCTATGGCTGAGAAGTAAATTGCTATACTTGCAAAGTAAAGATCATTTATATTGTTATATTTTTGGTTTGTGTACAATTTATTTGTAAAATTATAAGTAAAAAAGTAAACAAATAATGCTAAACTGCTCGTAATGAACTGCTATTAGTGGTGGAGGGGGGTTGGCCAAGGAGGTGAGAGGAAGGCTTTGCCAATTGTCATCTGGGAGTGGGGAGGAAGAGTAACATGTACGGTGCCACTAGACACCAGAAACACTTGGCAAGGGAGGGAGTGTCACTGGATATCAGGGAGTGCTTGTCATAGGACTGGATGAGAAAGTGGTGCCATGTTGCCCCAGAGAGTGCTTTGCACTGAAATGAGTGAGGGAGAATTTGGCATTGGACACCAAGAACTGCTTGGCACGGGATGCAGTGATGGATGGGGTGCCACAGGGCAACAGTGCCTGGCATGGGACAGAGTAAAGGAGGCATTCCCTGGTGCTCGAGGGAATGAATTCCAGAGAGCAAATGGCATGAGAGTGGTACCACTGTGTACCAGGGAATGCTTCACATGGGACAGAATGATGGAGGAGGTGCTATGAAGTATCAGGGAAAGCATTAAATAGGTGGGAGAGGAGGGCACAATGCACCAGGGAGTGCATGCCAAGGAACAATGTGAGGAACGGGATGCCATGAGACACCAGGAGTGCTTAGTGAGACAGGAGTGCCATTGGAAACCTGGGATTTCATCACATAGGACAGGGTGATGGTGGGGGTGTTGCTAGACACCAAAGAGTGCTTGGCATGGGTTGGAGTGAGTGAAAGGGTGTCATAGGGCACTGGTTAGTGCTTATTAGGGAATGAGTGAGGGAAGAGGTGCCACAGGACACCAGGGAGTGCATCCCAAAGAAGAATGTGAGGGATGTTCTGCTACAGGTCCACAGCAGTACTTAGCTAAGGAGAGAGAGGCAGTGCCCTTGATTGCAAGTGAGTGCTTAGCTAGTGAGAGGAAGGTATGTCAATAGACAACAGGGAGTACTTGACTTGTGATGTAAGTAAGGGTGCCACAGAGCACAAAGGAGTGTTTGTTATAGGGCAGTGTGAGGAAGAGTGTGCAATAGGGCATTTAGTAGTGCTTTACATGAGATATAGATATCTGAGGAGGGGATGTCACTGGAAACCAAGGGTTTCTTGGTATGGGACAGGGTGAGACAGGGGTTGCCACAGGTCACCATAGGCAGTACTTGACATGAAAATGAGGGATTGGTGCTACGGAGCAACATGTAGTGTCTTCTAGACAGTAAGCATGGGATGGGGTGAGGGAGGTGGTGTCACAGTACTTGACATGGAACAGAATGAGGAAAGGAGTGGCATGGATCGCTCCACATGGGATAGAGTAGGGGATGCCAGGTTGCACCAGTGAGTGCATGTGAAGAGAAAATGGAAGGGAAGGAGTGCCACAGGACTAAGGATGCTTAACTATGAAAGGGTTGTCTCTGCACACCAGGGAGTGTTTGACACAGTATGGGGTGAGGAAAGGGTGCAATTAGACACAAGGGAGTGCTTGGCATGGGTTGGGATGAGAGATAGGGTACCATTTGTTACCAGCATGTTCTTGATATCGGACAAGGTAAGTGAGAGGCTGCCACTGGACACTAAGCAATGCTTTACATGGGATGTAAGGAGAGTACTGATGGATACAGAGAATGTCTGGCACAGGACAGGGAGAGAATAGAGGTGCAGCTGGACACCACAAAATGCTCCCTGGTATCGGACAGGGAAAGGGTGTGCCAATTGGCACCATGAGTGCTTAGTATGGGATGGGGGTTGCACTAGACATCAGGGAGTGCTTGGGTACCTGAAATCAACTACTAAACCAAAATGAGATCACTGTATTCTAAAAGATGTGATCTGAGATTTGATATTGATCAGATTTTGAATCAAAAAGTACAAAATCCAACAAGTTCAAGATCTGAAAAAAGTTGGGACTTCTGGGGTTATTCCATTGTTTTCAGACCATACAATATTGTAGCACCTCTACTTCAAACCACACAAAAAGTGGCTAAATCCTATAACAAAATCAAATAATTATATGTTTAAACTGTTGTGTATGCTTTATGTTGATGTAACCCTGGTAGCCCCTGAAAAAGGGACCTCGGGGGCCCAGTGGGCCTACTGGACACCAACATTGAATAAAAAAATAATAAATAAATACCTGTGCTCATCCCCAAAGCTGCTTGAAAGCCTGAAATTCATTCATGTCAGTTTAATTTTCTTACAAGGTTTTCATTCCATCATTTTGACAGTTAGTGGGGTTCTTGGTTTCATCATTAAGTTGAATCACAATCAGCCTGACCACCAACATCAAGGTGACCCACACATCGGCCAGGAAACTACACTATAAATGTTAACATGGCAATATGAGCTGAGGTCCCACTGCTTACTCTCTTACTTGTGTGGAAACCACTCTCTGGCTTCATCTTTTATATACTGTAGTGTGCTCTGGCCCATAAGAGGATCACAGGTGACCACTGGGGAGCTCACCAATTAGAAGAAGGCCACACCTTTCTTGTTTGCAATGCAATGTTAAAGGTTTAGCAAGCTCAACCCTGGTTAATAAAGATTTATCACATTTCTTATCATCTTTTAAAAATGTTTTGAATGTTTACAGGGGTGCTCCTGGTGTGTGGCCAAAATAAAAATCAGATTGTTATAGTGCCAGTGCTGCCCCCAAAGCTTCTTGAAAGCCTGCAATTCATTCAAGTCAGTTCAGTTTTCTTAGCTGGTTTTCATGCCATCATTTCAACATTTAGAAGGGGTTTCTCGTCTCATCATTCAGCCAACTCATGATCAGCATGACCACCAACAGCAAGATGACCCACTCATTGTTCAGTAAACATAGAAATATAGAAACATAGAAGTTGATGGCAGATAAGGACCGCAAGGCCCATCCAGTCTGCCCATTTATTTTTCTGCCTTATGAATTTGCCATCAGACTTTGCTCTGTCAATGGCCTATCTATTCATACTCATCTGTATTGCTCCCTTATGCCTATCTCATGCATGTTTGAAGCCCTGCACTGTATTCATATCCACCACTTCCTGAGGTAGGCCATTCCAGGCATCCACCACCCTTTCTGTGAAAAAGAACTTCCTCACATTACCCCTTAATCGGTCTCCCTCTAATCTCATGCTGTGTCCTCTTGTCTTGCTATTTTTCTTATATTGAAACATGTTAGACTCTTTCACTCTGTTAATGCCCTTAAGGTGTTTGAATGTTTCAATCATATCACCTCTCTCTCCCTCCTTTGCTCTAGGGTATACATATTGAGCTCCGATAATCTGTCCTCATATGTTTTCTGATGCAGTCCCTGCACCATTTTGGTTGCCCTTCTCTGGACTGCCTCAGTTTGTTTAATGTCCTTGTGAAGGTGTGGCCTCCAGTACTGCACACAGTACTCCAGATGGGGCCTAACCAGTGTCTTGTAAAGTGGGATTATTACCTCCCTCTTCTGACTTGTGATACCCCTACTAATACACCCCAACATCCCCCTAGCCTTACCTACTGCTTTAGTGGTCTGCTTGGATGATTTCAGGTCATCAGTGATGATGATGCCCAAGTATCTTTCCTCCCTTGTGACTGTCAGCAACTCCCCTCCCAGCCTATAGGTGGCTTCTGGGTTTCTCTTCCCTATGTGCATGATCTTGTACTTCTTTGTGTTAAACCCCCGTTGCCACTCTTCCAACCATTTTGCCAGTTTATCCAGATCTCTTCTCATTCTGCCAACTCCATCTGGATCATCTACTCTGTTGCAGGTCTTGGTGTCATCTGCAAACAGACAGACCTTACCCTCCAGTTCATCTGCAATATCACTGATGAAGATATTGAGGAGGACTGGCCCCAGGACTGATCCCTGAGGTACCCCACTTGTGACTTGCATCTCTTCTGAATGTATACTGTTTACCACCACTTTCTGTTTTCTGCCCGTCAACCAGTTTGCCACCCAGTTGACCAACTTCTGACCCACCCCAAGCCCACCCAGCTTATTAGTCAATCTTCTATGTGGAACAGTATCGAAAGCTTTGCTGAAGTCAAGGTAGGTGACATCAACTGCTCCCCCTTGGTCCACCACTCTGGTTACCCAGTCAAAGAAATCTATGAAATTAGTTTGACAGAACCTTCCTTTTGTAAACCCATGCTGTCTTGGATCCCATGCTCCTATGGATTCCAGGTGTTGCACTATCCTTTCCTTAAGGAGTGCCTCCATAATCTTGCACACTACTGAGGTAAGACCGACTGGTCTATAGTTCCCTGCCTCCTCCCTGCTACCACTCTTGTGGAGCGGGATCACATGAGCCCTTCTCCAGTCTTCTGAGACCTCTCCTGTGCTCAGAGACTCACTAAACAGTTCTGATAATGGCTCTGCTAGTTCCACCCTTAGCTCCTTTTGTACCCTGGGATGTATGCCATCAGTGTCTTGTCCACCCTGAGCTTATCAAGCTCTTGTAGGACCCTTTATTTTGTGAAGGGACTAGTGCACCTCCCTCTCCCCTGTGTCCATGGTGCTGAGCTGTGGGCCCTGCCCTACCTTCTCTTCAGTAAATACTGAGCAGAAGTATCTATTTAGGATAGATGCTTTTACGTGGTCCTCCTCCTCACACGCCCCCTTATCCCCTTTGATCTTAGCAATACCCCCTCTGGACTGTCTCCTTTCACTAATGTATCTATAGAAAGTCTTGTCACATTCTTTTACTGTTCCTGCTAGTGTTTCCTCGATTTTGGCCTTTGCCTGCCTTACTGCCTTCCCTTAGGGAAGTTTGGTATGCCTCCCTATCTTCATCCTTCTGCCTTCCCTTATATTTCCTGAAGACCAGCCTTTTGACTCTGACCTTTTCTGCTACTGTTTTTGAGAACCAAAGTGGTTTCCTTCTTCTTTTGACTTCCTTTTCTCTCTAACACAATGGGATGTTGCTTCAAGTATTGCATCTTTAATGCTTACCCATTTTACCTGTACCCCCTCACCTGTATTTCTTTTTGCCAGGGCCAGCTTAACTCTGTTGGTCATCTTATCAAAGTAAATTCCTCTGAAGTCCCATATTTTTGCCTTGAAATGGGATTATTTAGTTCTAGTGGCCAAATTAAACCATACCATTAAACTGCACCTTAAAATTAAACATGCCAATATGAGCTGAGATCTCACAGCTTTCTCTCTCTCTCTCTCCCTTCCTATGTGGAAACCCCTCTGTGGCTTCATCTTTTAACTTTAAATTGTACCAAGCCAATATGACTGGCTTGCTAAACCTTTAACATTGCACTGCAAATAGCAGTGATGTGGCCTTCTCCTGATTGGCGAGCTCCCCAAGGGTCATCTGTGAGTCTCTTACAGGCCAGAGCACACTATATAAAAGATAAAGTCAGAGAGAGGTTGCCACATAAGAAACAGCTAGTGACAGAGTCCACCCGAGAAGGACTGACATTGGACCTGGTACTCACCAATGGGGACAGAATTACAGATGTAAAAGTGGGGCGCCACCTGGGATCAAGCAATCACAGTTTGGTGTAGTTCAGTGTGAGAACAGTGGAAGACTCGAATCACATGAAAGCAAGGGACCTGGATTTCAGGCAGGCCAACTTTGTGAAGATGGGAGAATCTCTTAGGAAATTAGTGGCAAGGAAGGAGAAAAAGGGGAGGGGAACAATGGGAGAATCTCAAGGGAGCCATAGTGGAGGCAACAAGCCATTGCATGAGGCAAGTAAGCAAAGCAAAGCAAAGAGAAAGCAAAAAAACACTGTGGTTCTCAAAGGAAGTGGCAGAGAAGGTAAGGGCCAAAGGGGGGTCATTCAGGAAGTACAAGGAAACACATAGGAAAGAACACAGGGAATTGTATCTGGAAAAGCAGTGGGAGATGGGGAAAGCAAACAGGAGAACAAAGGCACAAACAGAAGAAAAAATACCCCAGGCAATAACGAAAGGGGACAAGAACTTTTTGAAGTATGTTAGTGAAAGAAAGAAGACTAAAGGTGGGATTGTGAGACTAAAAAGGGAAAGAGGGGAGTGTGCAAAGTGGGACCAAGAAAAAGCAGAAATCCTGAACAAGTATTTTTGTTTAGTATGCACAAAAGAAGGAACAGGAGGGACCACAGTTAGGTGACAAAAGCACCACTGGGAGGGAGGTGGACACCAGTCCATTTACAGAGGAGAGAGCCCTAAAGGAACTCATTAATCTGAAAGTGAACAATATGATGCCGGATGGGATACATCCCAGAGTATTAAGAGAACTCAGAGAGGAGGTGGAAGTACCTCTGACAGCCCTGTACAACAGATTGCTGGAAACAGGTGTGGTACCAAAGGACTGGAGGAGAGCAAACGTAGTCGCTCTCCACAAAAGTGGGAGCAGGAAGGAGACTGGTAATTACATGCCAGTCAGCCTCACCTTGATGGTGAGGAAAACAATGGAATCACTACTAAAACAAAGGTTTGTGATATATCTTGAATCCAATGGAGCACAGGATCCAAGGCAGCATGGATTCACAGTGGGAAGATCTTGTCAAACAAATCTGATAGATTTCTTTGACTGAATAACTACGGAGGTGGATCAGGGAGTGACAGCGGATGTGGCCTACTTGGATTTCAGCAAGGCCTTTGACACCGTCCCCACATAGGAGGCTTGTAAACAAGCTGAGCAGCCTGGGAGTGGGTCCCAGGGTGGTAAACTGGGTCAAAAATTGGTTGAGCGATTGGATTTAGAGGGTGGTGGTGAACGGAGTTCAATCTGAACAGAGGGGGTGACCAGTGGGGTCCCACAGGAATCAGTGCTTGAACAACTCCTCTTTAATGTCTTCATAAGTGATATTACAGAAGGGCTAGAAGGGAAGGTATGTCTCTTTGCAGATGACACAAAGATCTGCAACAAGGATGACACTCCAGGAGGGTAGAGCAAATGAGAAGGGACCTAAGCAAGCTTGAGGAGTGGTCAACAGTGTGTCAGCTAAGATTCAATGCAAAAAGTGCAAGATCATGCACTTGGGGCACAGAAATACATGGAAGGAGTATACGATGGTGGGGGAGGAGGTACTGGTGGCCACCAGACAGGAAAGGGACCTGGGAGCAATCATATCTGATAACCGAACGGTTACCAAACAGTGTGAGAAGGCTGGAGGAGAACCACTGGAATGCTAGGGTGCATAGAGAGAGGTATCTCCAACAGAAGGAAGGAGGTGGTGATGCCACTATATAAAACATTGGTGAGACCTCATCTAGAGTACAGTGTCCAGTTCTGGAGGCCATATCTCTGGAAAGACATAGACAGTGTAGAAGTAGTTCTGAGAAGGGCAACAAAAATGGTGTAGGGGCTACACCAGAAGTCATATGAGGGGAGAACAGAGGACCTCAATACATATTCCATGGAAGAGAGGAGAGAGTGGAAATATGATAGAGACTTTCAAATATCTCTGGGGTATAAATAAGGTACAAGAGGGAAGCATCTTTCATAAAAGAAGATGTTCAAGAACAAGGGGACATGATATGAGATTAGAGGGGGTAGACTCAGGGGTAACGTGAGAAATTATTTTTTCACAGAAAGGGTGGTGGATCCATGGAACAGCCTCCTGGCTGAGGTTGTGGGGGCAAAAACAGTAGGGGAATCTAAAAATACATGGGACAGACATAAAGGAACTCTTGCAATAGGAAAGAGAGTGTAAGCCACAGATCATTTAAGACAGGGTTTTTCAACCAGGGGTCCTGGGCTCCCTGAGGGTCCTTGAGCAAGGCATAGGGGTTCTGTGGAGTGAGCAGAAAAAATGTTAAACATGAAACTGTAGAAACAGTGTTTAATACCATCTCAGTGTTCCGAACAGTCTTTCCATGCTCTGCAGTAGCAGCCCCAGCTGCGTCCATGCTCCTTTTCGTAAAATAAGTACTTGGAAGCAAGCACTTGTAAAGAAAATAGTCCAGTCAAAACTGGTTATTTTTTTTTTACTTGAACCACGCTTCACTTGTAGCACCCAGTATGTATCAGCAGCGTGCAGAGCAGTGTCTTTCACCACATTTCTTCATCTCCTTCACTCAGTTACAGGTATAAAAGGTGTCATAAAAATGTATTTAACCCAAGTAGAAAGACATTATCCAGACTTGTTCCGCTAAATTACACAAAAGGGGAATATTCCTGACCTGCAGGGCCATCCAGACTATAAGCCATAGCCTCCCAGCAGCCATCTTGGATTGTCTCTGCAGGATTCAGAGCTGGATCGTTTATTCACAACTCTCCACTCTTAACATCTCCCATATCTCCATTTCCTCAGGGTCACATAGTGAATAAGGTATTCAGATCTGGTCTCTGGCCAGAAGTTCTGTGCTGAAACTCCATACCCCCATCATCATTTGTGTAAGAAACTTCACCTCCATCTCCCCCCCCCCCCGCATCCTCTGCCTGCCGTTGCAGGTAGGGAGTCCTTGCTACTACTGACGTTCACTCTGGGGGTTTGTGAACACAAAAAAGTTGAAAAGCCATGATTTAGAATATGTGGTATATGAAACAGGTAGCGAAAATGGGCAGACTGGGTGGGCCAAGCGGTCCTTATCTGCCGTCAAATTCTATGTTTCTTAACAGTGTAAGCAGTGAGACCTCAGCCCATATTGGCATAGTAAAACTGAAAGTTATAGAGGGTGCCAGAGAGTAGTTTTCACACACAGGAGAGGGCAGTGAGACCTCAGCTGATATTGACATGTTAAAATTTAAAGTGTAGTTTCCTGGTCAATGAAGTAGGTCACCTTGCTGCCGGTGGTGAGGCTGATCATGATTTGGCTGAATGATCAGACAAGGAACTCCTCTAAATATTAAAATGATGTAATAAAAAATTAAGAAAATTGAATTTACTTTAATGAATTGCAGGGCTTCGATCAGCTTGGGGGCACTGCTGCTATAACTATTTGACACTAATTTTGGCCACACACCAAGCACACCCCTGTAAACATTTTAAAAAATGGTGACAAATGTATAGGAAATGTGATAAAATGTTTGTGTATTAGCCAAGGCTGAGATAAATCTTTAACATTAAATCCTATAATAAACCACACCTTGTAGGTCCTATCAGACTTATAAAATTAGTCACAACAAAATTATGAAAAGTATTTTTCTTTTCACTTTTTTTTTTAAACCTTTTCCCTTAGTGTACTTTCACTCCGACAAAACAGTCCTTCTCCTATCCATCTGAGTAAGCCCACTATAGTAACGCACTAAGAGGTGTCAGTAATACTAGTGTCAGCATCTTCTTCCCATTCTCACTTTGTCTTCCCTGCCTTAACTATTTCAACTCCCTTCTTACATGCCTCATGGCCCAACTCCATAATTCCATCCTGAAATACCTTCATTGGCTCTCTATCTGTTCCCTAAATAATTGACTTTAAAGTTGCACTTCTCATTTGAAAATCATTCCTGTTCTTGTCCCAGACCCCTACTTTTATTCATTGAGCTTCCCCACACCCCTGCTTCCTGCATTCCTCAAACAATGGCCTAGTATCTGCCCTCTTATCTGACTTAACAAGGCAGGCGGCAGTTCTTTGAGTCACTGCAGCCCTACATTTGGTCTGTGACATTCAACTACTGTAGCAAACCAGGTTTCACAATTTGCCCCTATCAACTTCATCTTCTATCTTCTTCACTTAACTGTCTTAGGCTCAGTCGGTATTGGCATTACACTTGAGAAGTTTTAGGAGCTATGGGGGTCTGTGGAGTCACTGGCTTTAAAAATGGCTTTCCCTTCCCTTACCATCAAACTGTATGTAAATGACAGTGATGAGTGATTTATAGGGGCTCACTTCAGAGCAATAGAGCTAAACCATGGTGGGCCCCCAGTAACTCCAACCAGGAGCATCATTTATGGATAGACACAGAGTTTGCAGTTAAAGTTGCCATGATTTCTTTCCAGCCCTTATGATGTCCACTGAAACTTCTAAAATAAGGTTTCCCTTGAATTTATCTATAAAAAATATGCTGAGTGGAGGAGCTTTGCAACCCTTATGAATGGTGAAAGGGGACATTGCAGCACCTATGATTCAGGTGAAGTGAAGCTACTGATTCCAACACTGGCTCTTTCTTACACTGCTATTCCCTCTTCTTTGAAACTGATGTGTATTAACCTGAAAATTGTTTTTCTATTTTTGTATGAAGACCCAATACATAAACAAGCTGGAACAAATTGCATTATACAGAAACACTGAAGCTCCCAGTATTATTGTCCCTAAGTTACAGCCTCTGAATAAAACTGGATCAAACAAATTCACATACACAGACTCTCTGAAACCTTATGCAGGATGGCAAGCACAGCATTACTTTGTTCTCATCTCCTGACATGATGATAACACAACAGTATAAGTTAAGACTGCACAATAGTCTGCTATATGATACGCTGCTGTCATAAAGCTATTGTCCCACTGAAGTGCCACGATTTTGAAAGGCAGTAATTAGGAAGGGAATGTGGTAATCCTACCCTATGTTTGCCTTATCAACCCGCCTCACTCTACACCTCTTACCCACTCCACTGATTTCAGAGATTTTTGTGCTTCAGCACTGTGAACGTTACTAAAATATTAAACCTGATGGATCTCTGAGTGATGGTTATGTCATACTGTAAACAAGATGAGCCCAGACCTTTCAGTCTGCTGTGATGAAAACCTGTTTCAGTTAGGGCTGAATGGGATTATCTGTGCCTGTCACACAGATAAACAATGGGAGACCACCTCTAAGTGGCCGTAACAGTAACTACCAACTCCTGCTATCCTGATCCCAGAACAGGGAATGGGTTTCCAAAGTGTTTGTTTGGGAAATTGAACCAAAACAAACATACTGTATGTTGCTGTCCTTACGGATACATTGACGGTTCTAGACAAGAAAAGACTATATTTTCTTTAAATCTGCCTTAATATTCCTACTCTGTCAATCTTAGAACTTCCTCTTAGAACTCGGCTCCTTTGTCTTGGTTCTCTCCTCATCTGAGAGTCACACCCCATCCCTTGAAGTAGCTGGTGGGGGTAGCTAGTGCTTACTCCAGACCATTGGTGGAGGAACAGTCTGAAAAATGGTAGGGCCAAGAATGTAAGGGGTAAATTCTCCCCTAGTAATAAATTAACATGATTGCAAAAACTGATAGGGCCACTTATGAAAGTGGTAGGGCCATGGCCATAGTGTCCCCCCTGTTTCAGCACCCATGCTCCAGACAACACAAATCACTGTGTGTGGTCAGAAGAAAAGTGGTGCTAATATGATGGCTGACTAGTACCCCCTCACTCCAACAAAACTGTGCCAAATTTATATTAACAACTTACAAATTTAGCAATTTACATTCCAAGTAGTTTCTTGGCATAACTGTGCAATTGTCCTGTTTCAAACAACTCCAACCCCAATCACACACACACACACACACACACATTATAAAGGTACATTATTTGTGTATAAAACTAAAATGGTCATCAAATTATTTATATGTTTTAGTTACCTTAAAGGATCAGCTACTGCTATATAAAGAAATATTAAGCATTCATTTGAAATAAAGAAAGCAGTCATTGTGTTCGGCAGCTGTAGAAGTCAGCTTTTCTGAAAGACCCGGAAATCCTTTAGTGATCAACTGACAATCACTTTTTATGACTTTAGCTCACCAGTTTCAGTATAGTGATTGACAGAGCAAAAGGTTTTGTTTTTTGTTTTACCAGGAAAGGCACATTAAGTTGAATGCTTGTTTACAGGTGCGACCTGGGAACACAAGGAAGTTAAGTGACTTGCTCAGGGTCACACAGTATGTAAGTGGGGTCTGTGAGATTCAAACCCAGGTCTTCAGGTTTGCAGCTCAGAGCCTTACACCACTGCACTATACTGCCTCCAAGTATGCAAATGGTGCACTACATCACAGTAAGAGAGATGTAACAAAATCTCTAAAAATACAACAAGAAGTTTCAAGTTATGCTTATATGCAGTTGCATATGTACATGCACTGTACAGCACTTTCTAATTTATTAGATCTTTTAACATTATGGCAATGCCAAACCAGGTAAGGTGGGCTGAGACCTGGGGCTTGATTCACAATTGTCAGCACAAGCTGCACCAATGACAGCTTGCACTGATTGCTGGTGCACAAGGGACCCTGCACCTGATTCTCTATTGGGCAGGGTCCTGGCAGCAAAGTACCACAGATTGCTGCAACTGTGGCTGCGTGCTACCCAGACAGAGCATCTTTGAAGTTTGCCACAAGCTGCAGGGCAGTCGGGTGGCAGCTGCACCCATGGATAGGGACCAGTACGCCAAGCACAATACATCCCCATCCTGGTGGCTAGCGGTCCCCCCTCCACATCACCGATTTGCCGATTTAATAAAACATATAATGTTCCCTGGTGGTCTAGTGGACCTTCCTCCCTATCCCCAATCTGCCTGAATAATAAAACATATAATGTGCCCTGGTGGTCTAGTGGGCCCCGCTCACTATCCCCGATCTGCCCTTCTAATAAAACATATAACATGTCCTGGTAGTCTAGTGGTCCCTCCTCCCCCACCCTGGCAGGCAGTGCTCCACCTCCTCCCCCCCGTCCCTTCCATGAGCTGTTGACTGGCACAGCCCTCTGCTGTCCACCACAGACAACTGCAGAATGAGCTGTCAATGAGCATGTACTGTATACAGTAGGCGCTCACTGACTGACAGCTCAACTTCAACTTCAACTGCACCATTCAGGGGAGCTTTGTGATTCAGGCCCCTAGTCTCCTTTTTCAGCTATGACTTAGAAAATCATAGCTGAACACAACACGCCAGTTAAAAAATACATAATACCTCCTCGTTCACTTATAGTTTATATTTAACAAAACTGACTGACCAGGGAGGGATGACTCAATGTACCGGAAGTACTGTAGGCTTTTTCCTCCTAAAGATCTACTGACACCTAATGGATAACACTTGTATTACGATTCAGTTCACGTACTATAGACTGCATATTCTGGCTAGACTGGCTATTCAGTTCAAACCCTTCCCCTCAATTCAGCAGTCACCCACAGACTCAGATCAAAGTGGATTTAGCCACAGGAGTCCAGTTCCAAGCCAATGAGTGAATGCTATGAATGCGGCAGCACCTCCCCTGGCTCTCCTCTTGTCTGACTCCTCTGAACCATGCGTATGCATCTGGCAGGCTCCCCTCTTCCATTCAGTCTGATAAATTGAGGATATGTGATGTGATACATGTGGCTCGGCACTAGCAGAATTGTGGGGTGGGCAGACATCAGGGTAAGGTGATCAGTTCACATGATTGGCTGGTGGCAGGGCCTCCTACTTGTGACTTAAGGGAATGTCTGATGCAACCAAAGAGCCAGCCAGCCAATCCTCTTCCTCGGGAGTCTGCAAGTCATGTAGTGGGACCAAGGAGCTAAATACCCACATTCCCTCCAACCACGCTGCTGAGATAGTAGAAAGCATGAGAAAGAGTGACAGGGAGACAGGGAGGGAGTGAGGGAAAGAAATACTTCTTCAGTCTTCCCACCCAGGAGGCGATCATCTGCATGCATGCTGCTCACTGCCGAACAGCACTTCTGACTTCCCAGGACCAAGGCGCAAATCTGTGTCAGCAGCATACCATAGTGCTCCCCCACTGCTCAGAATCCTAGAGTCAGTCAAAGTTTTTTAAGCTAAACATAGGCCAACCTCAACTAATGTAGAAAACTGGAAATATGGCCCCTAGTGTAGAAGACCCTCATATGACACCCCACACATACTAGATTCAACTAAGTTAAAATAACATGAGGTCAAAAAGTAGTAGGTAGACTTATTTATTAAATGCATTGATTGATGGGAATATTCAGGCAAGTATCTGCACTTTAATACCTTTATGTTACCTGTGTGGAAGCTCCCTGGTTTCTAGGGGCCTCCAGATTGTAACATGGGGGAGAGGGGCACTTGCAGCCAGAAACACAGTACCAGAAATTAAACTCATTACCTGGGTTCTGATGAGAGGTCTTCAATGGGGTGCAGGCATTTCTTTTGCAGCGAGGGGTAACAGCAGCTGTGGGGGCAAGCTTAGTTAAGGAAATCACAAAGTGCCATAATTAAGTCCATTGTCCACTCAGGAGTAAAAAAAGAAAAAAAAATGACTTAACTCTGCAAATTTGATCAAGTCACTACATGGAGCATGGGGTGCAAATCACATGGTGGTTAACCCTCTGGGCATGGAGCCTGATATAGCCTGCAGCAAACTTTTGTTTCCCAAAAGCTTTTCACTACAGTGCTCACTCTGAACTGAAAAGGCTCTGCGAATTCTGGGAGCAGCAATGTTAGTGGGCTGAAAACAGGCCACATCAGTATCCTTTCCTTCAAGCTTCTCTCCTGCACAAACTTAATTTTCGACTCTCAATTTAATAAACACACTGGCCACACACTGCATACACAGCTACAGGATTTAGAGTAGCTGAACAAACACAGTGGTGACTCCCAGCACCAGTGGTTCGAATTCAGAGTTCTTCAAAATGATGGACTGCTACAACAAATAAAGACCCAAACAGAAATGGCCAGGTCCCCTCTATCTGAAGTCACTGTAGCTCCGAGCATCCCTGGGCAACATAGACTCTGCAGGGCCCTGGCGATCTCAGAGACCTGTGCACTTTCCACTCTTTGGCTGAATAGGCTCCCCAGACACCTTCTAGGCAGGCCAAAGTGCCACCAGTAAGGGAAAAAGGCTGCCACCACTGACTTCCCTGCAGTATGGACTGCCACCACCATACTGCGCCAATGACCTGGCAGAGGACTTAATTTGCTCTCTCGCCCATGTGGACGAGGACACCAGGACCCACCTGCACCACCTCACCCAGAGATCAAGAGGTGGGCCACTACTTAATTTCCTGGGCTCTGGCTCCCTGAAGGTACAGGTGATCCCCATTGAAGCTCCGGACCCCATACGGACTCCCCATACCACCACATTTCTGCCAGTCTTCGAGGGCGGAGGGCCGAGGTGGCAAGCGGCCTGCCCCGGTACCGAACCTCAGCCCTCATGACCGAACACTCACTCAGGCTACCTCCTCTGTTTGTCTCTTCCGGGGACTCTCTCCCCCTTCACACCAAAATCCTTCCCTTGTTATACCCTCTAAGCTGAGCCCACCCCGGCCCTGCCAGCAGGCAGGGCCCGATCTCCAGACTCTGCTGCTGCACTAATTTAACTAGTAAGCTCCCGAAGGGGGCTTACATGCGTATGGTGTGTTCCTCTACTGTTATCTGCACAACTCTGGAAGAATCAGAGAGTGCAACATGTCACGGATGATTATGACTCACCAGCCAGCCAGAAGAAAAGGACAATGATCACTGGAAGAATCTGGATACCATACAATGCTCACGGAGGACTTAAGCAGACTCAGCCAACTATAGCTGGACTAGTAAATAACAGGTAAATGGGCCTGGTAAGAGGGATTGTGGATGATACCTGTCCACCTCTGCATGCTTCAAAAACCTCACTGGAGATGAACAGAAGTCAGCAGAATTATTAATTCATGTCATGCAGGGGATAGTAGTGCCACAATGCACATCCAGCCTACTGTGGGACTAGGCAGGCAGGGTAAATTGCACTGACCCACAGAACCCACTTTTCTTACTACCACCGTGTCTGTTAATGCCCCGATTTTAAATAAACAAGGAGGAATGGAGGCCTGGATAGGCTGAAGGTTTGGAAGAAATTGTATCTGCAACATGACTAATCTACAGCAGGCAGGAAAATAGTAGTGCCACAGTGCACATTCAGCTGTTGTGGGACTAGTGGCAGGGAGGTTGAAAGGCAATGACCAGTAGAACCCACTTTTATTACTGCCATTGTGGCTATCAGTGACCTGATTTTAAATAAGCTGAAGGAAATGGCTGAAGATTTGGGAGAAATTTGATACCCAATGGTAGACGTTTAGGGAGATTTTTTCCCAAGTAGCTTTGTGTGAAGTTACAGGATTATAGGTAGAGCAGTAGAGAAGTTCTTAATTTTATTTGTAATGTCCTACAATATTTGTTTGAGAAAATAATGACATACGAAAGTTGTCAGCAGCAAAAGGCTATCTTGGTCTACCTAGACTGCTCGAGACTGCAGCTAGCTCCCTATTCAGCAGCTGCCCCCCCACCCCTCCTCCCTTCCTCCCTTTACCCTCCCTTTGCCCTGTCCGAGCCCTTCTTGAAGCATTCCACTGTGTTACATGCCACCACCTCAGCCGGTAGTGTGTTCCACTTTGCCACCACTCATCTCCGTAAAAAGAAATGCCTCCTCACCTCCCTCCTGAATCTACCCCCGAATCTCATGTCTATGGCCCCAGTGTCTCTCCCCACCCTCTTCCTGAATAGACCCTCTGTGTCTGTTTTGATTATCCCCTTCATGTATTTGAAGGTCTCAATCATGCCCCCCCCTTCCCTCCTCTCCTCCAGTGTGTACATGTTTAATTCTCTTAGTCTGAACTCATATCACAATTCCCCCAGGCCCTTAATCATCTTTGCTGCCCTACACAGCACCCCCTCCAGCAATCTAATGTCCTTTTGTAGATATGGGTGCCAGTACTGCATGCAGTATTCCAGTTGGAGTCTAACCAACAATCTGTACAATGGTAGAATAACCACCCTTCTTCTCGAGGTAATGCCCCTTGCAATGCACCCCAGCACTTTGCTGGCCATTGCTGCTGCTTTTCTGCATTGTGCGGAAATGTTCATTGCTTCTAGCACCTCCAGATCCTTCTCCTCTTCTGTTACTTCCAGCTGCACCCCCCCCCCCACCGATGGTAGCCTCTCCTTGGATTTTTTGTTCCAAAGTGCAGTGCCTTGCATTTTTTTACATTGAACCCCTGCTGCCATCTGTCAGACCATTCCTCCTCTAGCCTTGCCAGATCCTCCTGCAGCCCTCGCCACTCAGCCTGGTCGTCCACCACTGCTCCCATCTTGGTGTCATCTGCAAATAGGCTGATTTTGCTGCTGATGCCCTCCGAAATGTCTGCAATAAATATGCCAAACAGCACTGGGCCCAACACCGACCCCTGTGGAACACCACTTGTCACAGGCTTAGGGGATGAGTATTCCCCACCTACCACCACCCTCTGCTGCCTATCTTTCAGCCAGTTCTCCACCCACCCACCCACCAGTTTTGCTCCTGCTCCTGTGCCCCATAGCTTGCTTCCAAGTCTCCCATGTGGTACTGAATCAAAGGCCTTATTGAAGTCTAGGTACAGGACATCCACTGCATGGCCCCCATCAATTTGCCTAGTCACCCAGTCATAGTATTCCACCAGGTTGGTCTGGCATGACCTGCCCTTGACAAAGCCATGCTGCTTCCACTCCTGCACCCTGTTCACCTCCAATAGTGCCACTAGCCTCTCCTTTAGGATGGTCTCCATTAGCTTCCCCGCTATGGACATTAGACTTACTGGCCTATAGTTCCCCGGTTCGTCCCTGGGTCCACTCTTGTGGAGGGGAACCATGTGAGCCAGGCTCTAGTCATTGGGTATGCATCCTGTGTCTTGAGATGAATTAAATACTTCTGCCAAGGGTCCTGCTAGGACCTCTGCCAGCTCCTTCAGCACTCTTGGATGTACTCCATCCGGTCCTGGTGCCTTGTCCACCCTCAATGCCCTTAACCCCTCCAGCACCCTCCCCAGTGTGATTTCTCCATCTGTCATCCCCCCCCCATCTGTTTCTATCATCCCTCCTACTATGGGTAGTGCCCTCCCTTTCGTAAAGACTGAATGAAAGTAGTCTTTGAGAACTCTGCCTTTTCACCCCCTCTTTTACCCATCCCCCTCCCTTCTTAATTCTTACAATTTGGTCCCTTACACCTTCTTTTCTGCTAGTATGTCGTAAAGAAGTCTTTTTCCCCTTTTTTATGCCCTTTGCCAGCCTGAGTTCTCTTGCTGCCTTGGTTGCCCTGACCCCCCTGTCCACTTCCTTTGCTTCTTGCAGATATTCCTCCCTATCCTCCTCCCTCCCTGATTTTCTGTATCTCCTGTAAGCTGCCGTTTTCCTCCTTACCCTATTTAACACCCCTTTGCTTATCCAGCTGGGTTTCTTTCCCCTAGCCTTCTTACTCTGGGCCCTATAGCAAATTACTGTTGCCTCCACTATCCCCTGTCTCATCAGTTCCCACCTTTGTTGTGTGTCCACACCCAGTTGAATTTTGCACAGGAACCCCTGTACCACTTCCCTCATCATCTTAAAGCTGACGTTCCTAAAATCCAGCACCCTTGTGCCAGATGTCCCCCTCTCTTTAGCCATCTATAACTGGAACCATACTGTCTGGTGGTCACTCCCCCCGCCTCGGTGATTCCTCCAGCATCACAAGCCTCACCCACTGCCCATTCATAAGTGTGAGGTCAAGGGCGTTCCTTTCCCTAGTTGTTTCCTTGACCAACTGTACTAGAAAGCTTTCCTGGAAGGTGTCCAGCATTACCTGCTCCCTTCTGTTCTTTGTGGTAGGTGTGTCCCACTCCACCCTCAGCAGGTTGAAGTCCCCTGCTATCACCATCTCCCTTCCAGAAGTTCCTCTTGATCTGTTTTGCCAGTACCCTGTCCATCCCTTCAGACTGAGAGGGTGGCCTGCACACCACCCCCAGTGTTAGTGATCTATTTTTGGACTCCTGTAGTTGCATCCACAGTGCTTCTGTATCTCCTTCATCTCTTTCCTGCCTTACACATTTTAATCCCTCTTTTATGTGCAGCACCACCCCCTCTCCCTTCCCCTTTTCCCTATCCTTCCTGTGTAATCTGTACTCCAGAACCTTCATGTCCCAGTCGTGGACTTGGGTGGCCCATGTCTTGGTTATAGCCACCAAGTCCACTCCCCCCTCCTCCAGGAGAGCCTGTAGTTCCACCCCCTTATTCCCCAGACTCCTAGCATTTAGTGTTACTGCCCTCCAAACCTTGTCTCTACCCTCCCATGGCCTCTGTCCCCTTTATGCCTGCTCCCTTAGTAGTTGCCTTCCTCTTTACCTTGCTATCCTGGGGGTAAGCACATTTAGTTTTACATCACTAGGCCTCTGAACTCCTCTATCCATCCTGCTACCCCCCCCCAGTTTAAATGCTCCTCACATACCTTGTTCCATGAAAGAGCCCACATAATAAGTGAAGGCACCTACCTAATATACCCGATTTTTCCTCAGTTGCTGCACTTGAGTCACCATAAATGTAATATGTCAGTGTATTAGAGCAGAAAGATCTCATTCTGGGACCTGAATGTAAGAGTGTTCATACCGCTGGCCTGGCTTGCGGGCCTTAGGTGGCTATCAAGGTCAGGGAGGTCTAAGAGAGATAGGGCATGCTTGTATAACTATTAAAAAACAGGTATAGTAGTACTGTATCACCATACACCAAATGGTCATAGCCTCAACAATTTTTTAGATGGGATACAAAGAGTGCCAATCCTTCATTGTGCTCAGAGGCTTGGACTACGGACAGGCAGCAATCATTTCTTGTGCTAATAGTGCAGTACAACACCAGTAAATAAAAACAAACATTGGTTTAAAACTGATCAAGATGACTCTGTAGCACTTTAATCAAGGATAACAAAAACAAAGAGATCTGAAATTAACACTTCCACATGCAAGAATAACCCTGCTCAAGTTCTGTGATTATGTTAACAGTAACACAGTTAAATAAAACAGCATCAGGACCTAATTTAAAATGCACTGCAGCTGAATTATCTGAACCCTTATGAACTGTAAAATAATAATGATCTTGTGTCTATCAGAAGGATGAAACAAGCATTTCAGTAACATCTGCAATGACTTGGTATCAATATCATTTAGGGACATCGCTCAGGCATTCTACTGACGAAGGTGATCTCCTCTCACATTTTACGTGCCTGAGTTCTCTAAGGATGCAAATACATGCAAACAGTTTGTATCTAAAATAGAAACTATTACTCAACATAATGCTGGATGCTAATGACAAAGTTGATTATGGGTGATCAGCCTTAGCAACGATGATGCAGCCAAGACACTACTAGGCTCAGAAGATACCAGACCCATGCTTGCATTCCTTCTACTTGGAACCCAGGTATACCAGAATCCTGAGAGGCACAGCAACATTCCTTCTCCTTGGATGCTGGGGGTCTTGAGATCGAGAGTGGATGAAACAAAACTTCACCAGGAGGGAGCTGGGAGGTCTGGGATGAACACCATCTCTGCCAAAAAAAAAAGAAAACCTTTTCTGGGCTAACACTCAACCTAATAGGCATTAGATTTGGTTGCTATGATCCTTGGACTTGCAGGGGACTTTAAAATCTCCACCTCTACATTTATAGGGATCATCAGGAGACAGTCATGGTAGCCCAAATCACAGCCTCTGCAACCTGAAGAAATTGGCATGGAGCCAGAGTGAATCCTCCCTCATTGGCAGAGATCAGGACAGGTGAGGGGAAATGGAGACCTTTTTTCAAAATGAGTGGAATGACAAGCAAAGTTGATATCACAGTTTGAGGGGAGGCTTATGCAGCTATCTGCTGCATACTTCTTTTGGTGATGCAATCCCAGTCCATTGGAATCATGGATACCAAAAGTAGTAAGCATTGTTTCCTCTTCCACCTTCTCATTTTCTTTTCTTACTGCATCATGTCATGCATAGCTGTTTAACCATAAAAATGGATCGAACATTTCTCCTCCTGTGAAGAGCAAAAAAAATCAAACCCGCAAAGTGATTCCAGCAACTTAACCATTTCAGCTTTGAAGCGCTGTCAGCCTTGTCCACTTATGAGTATAGTGTGGACTATCAACCAGGCCTAAACCATGTGAATGTGGACACCTTGTCTTGTTGGCCTTCAAGCACTCCCATGATACTGCCGAATGGATTCACATTACTGAAACTGCTGTGCAATCATATGCAAACAATATGATATGGATGAGAATGGCCTCACTACCAATTCTATCAGCCTAGTGGACTCCTTGGGAGCCTCTTCAGATTGCCTTCCCCCAGCTTATTGCAATTTTGCCTGGGGCTTGTCTTCCTTACACAAATTATTACAAGCAGATTTGGAGAGAGAGCGAGAGAGAGAGAATATGAACTTAGTTTCAAAGACATTATTCATGCTTTGAAGAAAAGATGGGATGCCACTAGGGTACCATCTAATCACCTGGACATCCAGTTGCTTTTGTAAGACTGGAACATGGTCCATCTAAAAGGGAAACTTCTATAAAGAGAGGTGCAGGGTGCCCTTGTCTTCCTCTGACAACAATTGTTGTTGCCAGATAAGTTAAAAAAAAACTTTCATGCATGCCCTAACTGATGATATTGGACATTTGGAATATGTACAAGTACAACAACTTTTATTGATCAACTAAAAGTCATTCCAATATACTACAAAACAGAAGTAAAAATGAACAATCATGGTAAAATATACGCAATCATGTATAAGTAAATTTGATTTTGATTATACATTTAGAATTCCAAGACAATATCAATAGTCATTCCATAAAGCTTGAATTACATTCTGGGACAAGGACAAGGAATTGTGTAAAGAAGTGAAATAACCCATGTACAATTATCCAGATTCTTAAAAATAAAGTAGTTCCATCTTTTATCCTACAAAAATGTAGTTATTTTTATTTATTTTATTGAAATTTCAGAATTACAATCCTTTGAGTCGAAGACTCCTCTGCAAAGGCTCCACGTCAATACAAACAGAAACAACACATAGGGACAAATTGTACATTGCTAACTAGGCAAACAATACATTAAGACAAATATAACATGGTTGAATCAGTCCAGAGTAATTAGCTTGCTAGGTTAGTTTCTCACGGTTTCACTATGTTGTATAGGGACCCAGGGTCGTTGTGGTGAGGGGGGTTTGGTTGCTAGTTTCAGATGCTAGCATTTGGCCGAGGGTTGTGCTTAAGGTACCAAGAGCTATGATGGCCTGGTAGGAAGTTGAGGGAGGCATTGGTTTTCTGACTTCAGCCTAGTCTGGGAGGACAGATTGAAGCAGCCACAAGTCTCAGAGTCCAGGAGAAATTGCTTGAGGCCTTTTTTAAATAGGCTAAGGCTGGGGGCTTGGGAGATGGAGGAAGGGAGTTGATTAAGTCAGAGTGGCACTCAATACCTGAAAGACCTTTGCCTAGTGAAGTCCTACAGTGGGGGATTAGGAGTGTGGTGTTAGCCAGATGTCAAGGGCTGCTTCTATGTGGGGTTTGTTGGATGAGGGGGTGAAGACCCGAAGGTGAAAGTTTCATCAGGATCTTTTTTGCTTGGAGTCAGGTGTGGTACATTTATCTCCCTTCAAAGGTCAGCCAGTCTGGTCGATTATAGAGCTCACATGTGTGGGTTAATCTTTCTGCGTTAGTGACCAATCGGCAGGCTTTGTTGAGAGCTAATTTGATGCTATTTAGGGCTGTGTTATCAGCTGTGCCATAAATTGTAATCCCATAATCGACAACAGATAGGACTGAGCAGGTAACAGCCAGTCTAAGCACCTGGGGGGGTAGGCAGTTCTTGTGCCTGTAAAGAATCCCCAGCCATATGTTGGCAGTGGTGGAGAGGTGTTTAATATGTGAGTGGTAGGTGAGGGACGTGTCCAGTGTAATGCCCAGATGCTTAAAGTGTGTGACGTGTTCAATTTGGATGCCCTGTGGATTAGAGATAGTTAGTTGGTCATTACTATTGGAGTTTTGGCGGTGAGCAAAGATCATAGATTTGGTCTTGTTGTAATTAAGTAGTAACCTGTGATCAGTAAACCAGGATTCAAGTTCTCGAAAGCAGGTTTTCAGGGTATTTTGAAGAAAGATTGGATTTGAGCATTTCCAGTATACAACGGCATCATCGGCATAGAGTAATAGTTTACCACTGCAGGCCAGGGGAAGGGAGTTAAGAAAGAAAGTGAAAAGTAAGGGGCCTAAGATTGACCCTTGGGGGACTCCCGAGTGAACAGGTAGCTTGGCAGATAGGGTAGTGTTGATTTTGATCTGTTGAGTCCGGTCAGAGAGACAGTTATTGAACCAGGAGATTGCTTCAGGGGCAAGATGGAGGGAGGGGAGCGAGTGGATAAGAAGTGCATGACTGACGGTGTCAAACGCTTTGGTCAGATCTACAAAGATTGCCCCTGCTAGTGACCCTTGATCCAATGCTTCATGTAAGTAGGAGGTGAATTCTAGGAGGGCCGTGGTGGTGCTGTGCCCTGATCTAAACCCGTGCTGTTCTTGACACAGCAGATTGTATTTGTTCAGGTATTCTGTGAGCTGGTCAGCCACAATTTTTTCGAGTGCTTTGGGGGGGGGGAGGATTGTGATGGGCCTATAGTTACTAGGGTCAGTTGGATCACCCTTTTTTAGGATAGGTGTGATGATTCTCTTTTTCCAGAGAGTTGGAAATTGACCCAGTCTCAGAGAGCAGTTTAGTATTTTGGTGAGGTGAGGCAGGGTCTCGTTGAGTGTAAGTCTGAGAATTTTAAGGTCTAGGGAGTCACTACTGAAACGCAAGTTGCTCAGTGCTTTGGTTAGGTAGCATTTAGCCTTGTTGCAGGAGATGATTCTCAGCTGAAAGAGAGGGCATGTATTAGGTGTGGAGGCACTAGAGGGGCCATTTGGGATTGGGTCAAAGAAGTTTTGCAGTAGGATGTGGCTAAGATTGGAGAAGGAGTTGTTAAGGACATTAGCTATGGTGTTAGGGTCCTGGGTGAGGGTGTCCTGATTGAGAATCTGCATGGGGGATGGGGAAGTGGCTTTCCTGTAGAGCTCCTTGACATTGTTCCAGAATCTATTCCCGGTGCCCTGTGTGGAGGTGAGTGCTTGATTGTAGTAGGTAGACTTAGCTAGTCTAATTGCCCAGGTGCACTTGTTTCTAGCCTCTCTACATAGCTGATGGTCAGTGGGAAGTGGGGAGTACAAAGCCCTGTGCCAGAGGTTGTCTCTGTGTCACATCAGTTTTAATAGGGTGTGCGAGATCCTCAGAGTATCCCTGTATTTTATAACTTGTGTAGTGAAAGGGGCAAATATGTCACAGGTGGTATTAAAAATTTTAATAAAGGAGGTGAGGGCAGCGTCTACGGACGTGGCAGTGTGAATGGGTGCCCAGTCACAGCAGGAGAGATAAAGTTTGAGACGAGAGAGGGCTCCTTTTTTGAGGTGCCTCTGGGTGGATATTTTAGATTGACTGGGAGTGGATTTATTTGACCAGCAGCAGGAGACAGGAGAGTGGTCACTTAGGACATCAGGGAGGACTTTTACTTTGGTGAGGTGAGTGGGTTTATTCGTAAGGATGAGGTCAATAAGGTTGGAAGTCCCAGATTTGGGATCGACCCGGGTAGGTGACTGGACAACCTGGGTAAGGTCATAGGCACGTATTGCATCTTTGAACGTGGCACATGCAGGGGATAACCAGTTCACATTGAAATCATCCATAATAATCAGTTCACTCCTGGGGGGAGATGGGAGATGCTAGCCAGAATAGATTCAAAGGCTGGTTTCTGGTTAGAGGGTGGGATGTAGACTGCCATAATGTACAGTGGTTTACCAGGGGTGCCTAGGGAGGCTTTAATTGTGATGGCTTGGGCACCGTGAGCCAGCAGGGGCAGGGGGACAAGAAGGGGCTGGAGAGAGGTTCTCGCATATATGGCACAACCACCCCCTCTTTTGCCTGTCCTGTCTGCTCTGAAGATGGAGTAATCTTTAAGGGTGATGGAGGCATCTGGAAATTTGAGGGAGAGCCAGGTCTCAGATAATGCCAGTATGTCGGGGGAATGTTGGGCGATCCAACAGTGCAGCTGAGTGAGTTTCCTAAGTAGGCTACAGATATTAAAGGAAGTTAGAAGTAGGCCACTCTGCCCACATCTCTTGGGAACACTAATCGCTATTGGGCCAGGATTAGGGTGTACGTTGCCTGAGATTAGAAGGAGGAGGAGGATAGCCTGGCGGAGAGCGGCTTTCTGGATCAGTTTGGGGCTAGAGTTAAAGAAGCGTAGGTTAGATGGAGATTTGGTGTGCACAACTGGGGTGGTGATGGTGCGGACTAGCTGGATTAGTTGGGCTAGAGATAGGGAGGGATGAGGGCTAGTTAGAGAGTGAAAGCCTGAGGGGGGGTGGCACACGGTCCACTAAGGTCCTGTGTAAGGTGCAGCTAGAGCAGGAAGTAAGGTTAGTGCTGTGAAAAATAGGGGGAATTGTTGTTAGGTAGCATGACAGAGTTGCATAGCTGCTGGAGAGTGTATTTGGGCAGCTGCAGTAGTCCCTTGAGAGGGATGTGCCCTCAGGGAGAGAGGGGTGGGAGTAAGAGAGGAGAGTTAAGATGAAGATTAAATGGTATGGTTTAGGGCCCAGGAGATACAAGTCATGTTGCTAGAGGGGGGATTTTATAATAGAAGGTATTGGGAGGGAGCCCTCTAGCATTGACCTAGTATAAGCTGCAGATGAAAAAATGGGCTGATTGGTTTTAGACGATCGTGTGATCATCACTATAAAGCCAGATGTCGACCAAGGGTGGTGGTGGAGGTGGTGGGGAGCTGGCACACAGCGCCGGTGGGGATCAACTTGAGCAGCTAACTGAGACAGCAGCAGCAGGCTCCATGCATACCTGGTGAGCGGTGGGCTTTTCGGCATGGGGGAGGGTTTCAATTGGACAATCGCGATGCCCCTTCAGAGCATGCATTTGCTTCAGTGATAGGGAGGGCTGCGGTGGAGACCCTCATGACATCCAGGTAGGTGGTCCAGCTGTGGACAGGAAAACAGGGAGATAGGGAGTGTTATTTATAGCAGCAGGATATGGGGACGTAACAATGGGGATTAGTTAACAAAAATGTTGCTAAATTTTCTAATATATACTTCTCTTGACAGGTAAAAAGATGCTCTATTATCATTTCAGGAGGGAGACAGACCACCTAGAAACCCACCCAGCCATTATCTTTTGTTGGTCTCAAATAAAGGGCATAACAGTATAAGATGCTTAGGGCCAGATATTCAAAGCTTTGCGTGGTGTGCAAACCATTTGCGTGGGATTAGTGCGGAATTAGCGCGGTCTGCCATATTCAAATGGCCAAATAGTGCGCGCAAACTGCATTAGCACCGGGCAAACCATAGTCATATGCAAGTGGCAAAGTGAACATGAATACAGGTGCTATGAGATATTCAGCGACTAGCATCACGCTAAGGTATTTAGCATGACATAACACGACCTTTAGCGTGGTACAAATTACAGCCCAGGAAAAGCTGGTCTTAACCCTGGGCAAACAGCTTGGCATGACATTGGTGCTTTGCGTGGTGTTAGTGCAGGATTAGCACGGCTTGCATGACCCTAACATATGATCATGACACTTAGAAAATGCCAGACATGGAGGACACATGCTACTCACTGATGGCACCACCATGATGCCAACAGCTGCCATCAGTCCCAGACAAGCACAGACAGAAAGGGGTGATCTGACCTACAGGGGTCATCATGGCAGTGTGGCCATACAGCACACACCTGCAGACCATACGTCTGTGGTGGCCAACAGATGCCAGCACACACATGCAGCACTGTGGGCATGGTGGTGATTAAGGGGAGGGTGTACGGGTGGCCAGACCTCACCACAGCCCAGATGTGACCACAAGGCTGGGACACATCATATAGTGCACATGGAATACCCCACCACCTGTGTACCTGTCGGATCTTACATGCCCCCCCCAGCCACATACCGCACAACTGTACAAATGCCACAGCACACACAGCTGGCCATGTATACGTCACTGTGAGCATCCCATGCCACAGGTGCAGCATCTGTGGAGCACACAACAGTGAAATAATACTGTCCACTGTCAGTAATCACCTGCAAGCTGGGCCTGTCACTGTGTACAGTGCAGTGGTCATCACTGCTCTACATACCATAGGCATTGCTGTGTCAATCACACTATCGGCCCCCTTGCTACTGTAGTGTCTGCTGTGCACTGTAGCATGGCCTACAGTGTGACAGGTGCATGCAGCACCACCACCGCCTGTGCCTATGCTGTGTTGTCCCCTGGGGCACACAATGCTGTGCTGTACTGCATACATGTAGCCTGCAGCAACCATCATGCACTGTCAGACTGACATACAGGTGGAGCTGCGGCCAGACCTGGCCAGCCCCTGTACTTCCAGACTGACCTACAGGTGGAGCTGTGGGACCCTGCAATAACGCTGGGCAAACTGCATGCAAATCAGGGAATAATAAGATGCTAATTTGGCTGTTTGCCCAGAGACTACCTAAGTAGGCTCATTTGCATGTCACTTTTGAATAGGGCAAACCTTAGTGCCGGGCAAACGTGTTTGCACCGGGCAAACAGCTTAGCTCCACGCTAAAGCCTTGCTAATGTGTTAGAGTGGTGCTAATGGTTGGGGGAATATTATACAGTTATGATCGCTGTTCTTTCACATCTGCTGTTGTCTGCAGCTGTACAGGGTCCAAGCATTTGCTGGCACAGACATTAGCCACATAGTTTATCTCCATCTGCCCTCACGTCACTGTGCACTGTATTGTTGTTGTGGTTTGCACTTCCTGGTTGCTATATTCAGTGCTGTCTTATTCCAGGGCTACGTTTGCCCTGAACTCCCAGCCCAGTTTGCATGGCCTCATTCCCATGCTATATTCAGAAGCTGTTTGCCCTGGGCTATTCCTTTTGAATATAGCTTGCTTTGTGCTGGTAGGTTTGCCCGCCGGCCAGTGTTAACTTAGCCGAGGGGCAAAGATTTGAATATCTGGCCCTTTATTCATCTATTAGATTTTTCCCACATTTGCAGTGAGGGAAAATAATATTGTTCTGTTTTTGCCTAAATTGAATAAATTGCACATTATATGTTTCTGTTCTGAATCTAGTATAAATTCTTCTCAATTTTGGGCAAGTCAAGTATGTGAAATATGGTTCAAGCCCCCAAATAACCTTGTATTGTTTACAATAATCATGTAGTTTTAATGAAAATAGCTGGGTAAATATCTGGTTAATATCCAGATCCCTAAGCCTCATTTTAACAGCATGGGTAATTTCATCCCATGGTCTGATATAAATAGGGTGCAAAAGCTGTCCCAAGCCAGATGGCATTAGAGTATTCTTAATTAGCTGAATGAATGGGTGTACATATCCCATGGTTGCCAAACTTATCCCTTCCTCCAAACACATTCTGGGATATCGCTGTTCCGGAAGTAAAAAGGTTTCAATAAAAACATAATTTGTCTTTCTTTTATTAGTGAAGACAATGGTTGTTGTCCCAGTTCTAATTTGAGGTTACAATTAGGTGTCCCCTGAAGCAGCATAACATTGTATTTGTACAGTTTGTTAAGTATTTTTCCAAGGAGTTAATATTAATAAAGCCCCACACTTCAGTTGCATAGATTATGCTAGCTCTACTTTTTGCATTAATGACTCTCAGAATCCCCCTAATTGAAGATTTACCCATTTGGCATGGAATATTTTAAGTGCATTAGCTGCTGAGGACATTTTATTCTGTATAAATTCCCAATGTTTTTCCAAGCTAGGTGATATGTAAATCTTACCCCAAGGTAGTCATGACTATTTGCTACCTCGATGGTATTTCCATCTATCATGAACCTTGATCTATATCTGGTTTTATTTCCAAAAATCACTATACTCATTTTACTTTGATTAATCTTCAATTTCCTTTGTCTGCATAGTGCTTTAAAGAGTCCTAATTTCCTCTTGAGTGCCAATGCTGAGGTAAAGAGAAGGACCAGGTCATCTGCATAGGCCAAGCCATCAATTCTGTATTCATTGACTTTTGGTGCATGAAAATCAGGATCTGTAATTTGTTGTAAAATGGAGCTGATAAAGATGTTAAAAAGAGAGAGGGCCAGAATACAGCCCTGTCTGACCCCTGAATTAGTTTGAAATGTGTCTGTGACCTGCCCATATTAATTATACTGTATTTTCACCCAGGTGTGTTCGTGTAGTCTAAATAAGGTGTCCAAGAGTGTCCTCTCCAAGTTCAATTCCTCTAATGTAGACTGAAGGATTTTCCTGCTAATGCTATCAAAAGCAACTGAAAAGTCCACAAAACAACAGTATAGCCTGCCTTTCCATTTCTTGGTGTATTTCCAGACTATGTGTTGTAGCACATAACAATGTTGTACAGTTGATCTATTTCTTCTGAAGCAATTCTGTGCCTCATTGAGGACAGAGTGCTCCTCAGCCCATTCCAATAGTCTACCCAATATGATCTAGGAGAAGATTTTCTGGGAAACATCAATTAGACTAATGGGTCTATACAGTACATTTTCGGGTCATTAGGGTTTTCCTTTTTATAACTAGGGAATATAATACTACCCGACCAACTTTGGAGGAATTTCAAGTTTTAACATACTAATTGCCAGCAGATTAGGCCTTACGGTCTATCGAGTCTGCTCAAACCTCAGATCCCTAGTTGGGTACCGATGTCCTCCCCCCCCTTGTGTTCCAGAAACCACTATCATCCATCCCTACCCCCCTGGGCCAGGCCATCATCTGATACATCTGCTTTCTGTGTCTGTCCCACCCTCTCCTGAAGCCCTCCACTGTGGATCTCTGAACCAGCTCGCCATGCAGCACGTTCCAAGGATCCACCACCCTCTCAGTGAATAACCTCCTCCTCTTTTCCCCCCACACCCTTCCACCTTCCAACTTCAAACCATGCCCTCTGGTGATACCTCCCTGTTTTAGTCTAAAGATACCCTCATGTTTACCCTATTTATTCCCTTGAGGTACTTGAAGACCTCAATCATGTCCCCCGCGTCTCTCCTCTCCTCCAATGAAAACAGGCAGAGCTCCTCAAGTCTGTCCTCATATGTCAAATCCCCTAGTCCTCTTATCATCTTAGTTGCCCTTCTCTGCACCCTCTCCAGGAGCTGAATGTCCCTCTTCAAGTGTGGTCTCCAGTACTGTACACAGTACAAGGTGTGGTCTAACCAATCCATTGTAAAGCAGCAGAATCACTTCCCTGCTCCTAGAGATGATCCCCCCTTACGATACATCCCAACATCCTGTTTGCTTTGCTAGCCGCTGTCCTGCACTGCTCGGAGTTATTCATACATGCATCCACCATGAACCCTAGGTCTTTTTCCCCTGTTGAGGCCTCCGGCACCTCCCCTCCCAGGGTGTACCTGTGCTTAGGGTTTCCCTGCCCAAGATGTAACACCTTGCACTTGATGATATTTAATTTCCATGTGTGAGCCCACCTTTCCATGGTGTCCAGGTCCCATTGCAGGGCCAACCTCCTCTCTTCCCCCTCAACTACTGCTCCCATCTTGGAGTCATCAGCAAAGGAATTCATTCACACCCTATACCCTCCTTGATGTCCAAAATGTATGCATTAAACAGGATTGGACCCAAGACCGAGCCCTGCGGTACCCCACTACCAACCTCTCTAGGGTTCGAGAGCTCCCCATCGACCACTACTCTTTGAGTGTGTCCAGCTAGCCAGTTTTCAATTCATCTGACCATCAAAGGGCCTACTCCCAACCCTGTCAGTTTCTCCACCAGACCATTGTGAGGAACAGAGTCGAACGCCTTGCTGAAGTTAGAGAATAATACATCTACAGGCTTTCCCGTGTCCAGTTCTGATGTTACCCATTCGTAGAACTCCACAAGATTGGCTTGACATGATCTACCTGGCACAAACCCATGTTGCCGACTATCCAGACCTCCCACCTCCTCCAAGTACACTCCCAATAGTTCCCTTAGTATACTCTCCATTAATTTTCCCACCACCGAGGTCAAACTGATGGGTCTATAGTTACCTGGTAATTCCCTCGACCCCCTTTATAGATTGGCACCACATGTGCCTCTCACCAGTCCCTAGGTACCCTCCCTGTCTCAAGCGACCTGTTGAAGAGCTCCACCAGGGGTATAGCCAGTATGTCCACCAATTCCCATAGTACTCTCAGATGAAGCCATCCAGCCCAGGAGATTAATCTTTCTTTAGGCCCTTAAGGGCTAACCACACACTTTCGGTGGAGATAGCATCATCCGTCCCCTCCACCTTACTGGCCTTTTTATCCTTATCCTGATGTGACACCCCTAGGGTACTTCTCCCTCCCTCTTGCTCCATTTCTGCTGCTCCCCAGATCCCACTCACTACCACTTCTATCCCCTTTGTGCCTTGCTTTGTAGATATCCCATCCCCTTTCCTAGTGAACACAGTGGCGAAGTACTCATTTAATACTTCTGCCTGGTTCCTCGCCTCTTCCATTCACCCTCCTTCCGATCTCAACCTGCCGAGATGGCCCTTAGTTTTTCTCCACTCTGCAATGTACCAGAAGAACCCCTTTTCCCCTCCCCGTATCCCCTGTGCCAGCTGCTGCTCTTTACTGGACTTTGCCCCCCACACCATCCGGGTGACTTTTCTAGATGCAAGATGGTACATTTCCTTTTCCCTATCCCCTCTCATTGTTTTATATTTTTTGTAGGCAGCTTTCTTTTCTCTGACTGCTACCTGAACCTCACTGGACCACCAGCATGATTTATGTGACCTTGCTTCCCTTCGCTCACCTTAGCACAGGTCCTGACTGCCTCATGAAGTCCCTGTTTTATGACCTCCCATCTCTTTTCCACATTTATCATTGTTGTAATCCCCTTCAAGTGATCCTTGAGAATATTTCCCATGCCCACAAAGTCTGCCCCCCTGAAGTCCACTGCTAGTGTCCTAGATCTCTCCCGCCCTCCCTCCATGCTTATTTGAAACCAGACAGTATTGTGGTCACTGCCAGTCAGGGGATCCTCTACAGCCAGGTCCCTTACCAGATCCCCATCTGCTAGAACCACGTCCAGGACATGCCCTTCCCTTGTGGGCTCCATCACGTGCTGTGTTAAGAACACATCCTGGAAGCCATCCAGCAGCCTCTGCTCCTTGGTCACCTTAGAGGACATGGTTCCCCAGTTTGTATCTGACATGTTAAGGTCCCCCATCAACACCACTCCTTCCCCTTTTGGTCCACACAGGGCAATGATGTTGTCCAGCAAACCATCCTCCATAACATCACCCATCCTGGGGGGCCTATATACTACACCCAGCTTGATCTTACCTCCTGCCGGGGTTCATAAGGTGACCCATAAGGCCTCCACGCTTCCCTCTGCCTCTTCTACCCTAGCAATTTCTATGTCATCTCTAATGAACATAGCCACTCCACCCCCTCTGCCCTCCTTTCTATCCTTCTTAAGCATAGTGTATCCCCCGCACGTTTAGGTCCCAGTCATGGTTTTTGTTGGTCCACGTTTCCGTGACCGCCGCCACTTCCACCCCCAGAACAGCATGGTCTGGAACTCTAGCAACTTGTTTCCCAAGCTCCTGGCATTTACTAACACCACCCCACCCTTATCCCTGATCCCTTTGTCGAACCCCACCCAGGTTCCTTATACTTCCATCCACCTCTGCTCCTCCTGAAACCTCCTCCCAGTCTGTTTCCCCTCACCCCCCTTGAGTTTGAAGGCTACTCCTCTCATCTGGAGGAGAGGGCTTCTGGTCAGCCCTTCCCTTGTCCCCCCCAGTTTAAACCCCACTTTTCTTGAATGTAGTCAGCCACCGACTGTTTAAGGACTTCCTTCCCTAACGGGGCAAGATGAAGCCTGTGCTTGGCATACATAAACCCATAAACCCATTGAATATTTAAAAAAGGAGTGGGATCCACCATTCCTGGAATGACTTAAACACATATCCAATAATTTTATCTAGGTCAGGGGCTGTATTAGACCTCAAAGAATTTAGAGCAGTGAAAATTTCACCCTCTGTTATCATAATAGGCATTGGACAGATGACCCAATTCCTGAAATTAATTTCTATTTCTTCTTCATCCAAAGAGTAATACAAGTTAGAAAAATAAGAAATACACATTTGTGGGGTAATATGTGACTCTACCCTTGTTTGATATTTATTATATCCTTGTGCTGCGATTTTCCAAAAAAGTTTGCCATCCCTACTAAGTATCGCTTGTCTTAATTTTTCCCATTGAGAAAGGGAATATTTATTCCTTTCTTTTATTTATACTTTTTGGGCCCTCCTCCTCTGCCTCCATATCATCCACCCGGTCACGGACCCCTCGGCTGCAGCATCCCTACATAAGCCATACTCACGGGACCCCCTGGATTACCCCCCAGGGTGGAGACATGGCACCCACCTCCTTAGGTGCCATGAACGACGGGATAGGGCGGGAGTCGGCCTGGGGAGCCAGTAGCAGACCGAGAGGTGGGCATCATTGAGACGGTGGGAGGAAGGCTTAGATTTTCTCCCCTTAGAGGGGCGGGAATGTGCAATGACGCCCGCGTCTGTCCCGCCCCTTTGGTGAGCTTGTTGTCCTATATGCTGAGGTACTCCTGGCCTCCACCAGGTGTCCCCCATGCATCGGCGACACCCCGCGCCTTCCCCCCGGAGAAGGAGAGCAGTCGTGGGATGCTCAATCCCTTCTCCCCAGCTGTCATCCGACAACCTGAGTCCGTTTCCTAACCTAGCAAGGCCGCAAGCGGAAATCCAAGGGCAAGTTGGCCATATTTATTCCTTTCTTCCTCCAGTACTTTTTTTATATTTTCCACTTTCCCTTTTTAGTACCGTGTGGTCTGTTTGATTTTTCTTTCTTATCTATTTTGAATATGAACAAACTTTGGGTCTGGCTCATGCTGGATTTCACTGGCCTAGGATGGAGACTAAAATTAAGAGATATTCAAAGGGCTCATCTACCAAATAAGGCAGTCTTTCTGATCAACATTGCAACCAATGCACCCATGAAGTTTTTGTGTATTGATGTCCTCAGTCAGGAGTCCAATGGTAGTAATGTCAGCAGTGTGTTAGTGGTGACTGATCACTTCACCCAGTATGCTCAAGCCATTCCAACAAAGGAACAAATGGCAACCACCATCATCAAAGTCTTAGTGGAGAAGTTGTTTGTATACTATGAAGCCCCACAACAGATTAATTCAAACCAGGACTGAGATTTTGAAAGTAAACTCATAAGAGAGCTGTTGTCTCTGTGGGGAGTCTGAAAGTCTAGAGTCATGCTTTATCACCCTCAAGGTAATCCTCAACTTGAAAAGTTGAACAAAATTGTGTTAAACATGCTGGGAACCATATGCCACAGCTAAAATGCCAGATGGAGCCAACAAGTGAGCACCTTGTTGCATGCCTATAATTGTACCAAGAATAATGCATCAGGATTCCCCTGCTACCAAATGTTTGGGTGACATGCCTGATTCCCAGTTGACCTTTGCTTCAGACTATGAACTGTTTGAGCATGGCCTGATACTTTTCCACAGTATGTGCAAAGACTGAAAGACCAGTTGACTGCTGCCTAAATGATGGCCTCAGATATCCCACCAAGAGAAATCAGGGCAATAAGGAACACCACAAGAAGAAGGTCAGAGCTCAGGAGCTGTTGCCTGGATATGCCAACCATTTGGGTGATATAACAATGGGGTGAGCAATCTGAAAATCTGCCTGTGTACAAGGTATAGCAGAAAAGATGTCCTGGATGTCGTAAAATAATTCACTCGATCCATTTGCTGCCTCTTGGGCAATTTGATGCCCAAGTCACATGTGGCAGTTTCAAAGCTGCCCAGACTACCCAAAACAAAAGCTACCACTCAAGGATGGAAACCAAAGCAATTAACAATGTAATCTGTCTCTCTGATGTTCTGTTCATAAAGGAGATTTGGAAAGCTCAGATGAAAAACCAGAGAGGGTGAAATAGTTTCCCATCATGTATTTCCCAGTCATCTGACTGATCTAACTATACCCCCTGAAGAGATGCCTTTAGAGGAGTCCAATCCAGCTGATATATAGTTGGACCCTAAAATAACATCATCTGCATCTTCAGATACAGGGCCTGTATACAAACGTATTGCCACTTGGGAGAAGATAGAGCTGCCAAGGAAACATAAGATACTAGAGAACCTATTTTGACTGTTGATTCTCCCTCCTTCACTGGTTGTAGAGACAGAAACTGCAGATCCAGATTCTGATTAAGACATAATTATTCTGATTTTCCACTCTTAGAGAAAATATATGCCCATTCTAAAATTAAACTATGACTTTCCTGGTGCTTTCACCAATCTGCCATTGCACGTAGGGGGGAAAGGTATTTATTTTACTAAAACAGTCACTGCCCCATATCAACTTTATTAGTTACCATGGGTGAAGTAATTATGTGGGTTGCCTGTTTTATGAAACTGTTAGATCAGGAACTACTTGTCTAGATTGTACATCAGTACTGTTGAGACTTATGTTCATTTATTTATTTACTTAAACGTTGATAACCAGGAGAGACACACTGAGCTGAGGCTCATTTCCAGGTGTGACCCGGGGAGGATGGAAGGGGAGACACAATTTATCAATTACAAGGTACTGAGCAGTGCCTGTAAATTGTGATTCCATCATGTGGGGATGAAGCATAAGAAGTATTAATGTTGAACTAAACTCTCTGTCCATGGGAGTCAAGTTTTGGAGGAGAGTAGAAGGCATCACTGGTGGCACCCTTGGACCACCAGGGATTGTATGCCTCTTCTAGTTTTGTAAAGTGTGTGAGGAAATACTCCCCATGGGTACCAGTCAGTAGTCTGCCATGAAAGCTTGTGGAGTATATGGTAATCTAAGGACCCTGAGGTCTCTACTCCAAAAAGCTTGAGCAGGGGGCCGCTAGAGAAAACTGGTACCGGGTTTAAGGGAAGTCGTTGTTGGTATAATCCCCTGGTAGCTCTAAGGAGTGAAATACTGCATGGCTGCAAAAGAAGGACTGGGCAGGGTGAAGCCTGATGCTCATGGCAGGTAAAAGTGAGCTGCAGCTGTGATAAAATGTGCAAGAAGCAATGTGTCTTAAATATTAGATCCCCATCATGGATCCAGGCTACTGGGGCCCTAGTAGATTTATGCAATTCTGGTTGATTGCCTATAAGAGATCAACTGTGTGTCAGAATGTGAAGAGTAATACTGCAGATCTATACCTGTGTTCATCTCTGGGTTGTTAGCACAACCCATGAAATGCAGCAAAACAGAATGTGCAAATGGGGGTCACGTGATGCTGAGGAAAGGATAGGACGTGTTCGTCTGAGCTCCGTCCATTTCGCCAACAAAACTCCTCAAAAACACCCAATATTTCTGCAATTCAGTTCAATATCACAAATTTACCTCAACTGGAGAACATGGACGCCGTTTTGAGTGCAGATTGAGATGAGCTTACCTCCAAATTTGTCAGATCAGCAGTCAGGCATGGAAGCGCTTCAGGAATCGGAGGCCAAATGCCCTCATCGCAGTTCATCTCCCCAGTCAACTCCAGAGATCTTTTCTTCCCACAGGTACTTAGAGCTCACTACAATCAAGGAGGCTCTTCTAAAATTAATCGAAGAGGTTGCCGACTTTAAACCTGCTCTTATGCAATTATCCCGAAGAGTGACAGACATAGAGGCCAGAGTAACTCTGGTGGAGCGCAAGCAGGACAACATGGAGCCCGAGGTGGTTGAGCTCAAAAGAAATCTCACCAAATTGGAGAACCGTTTAGATGATCTGGAGGGGAGGAACCGGAGGAATAATTTGGTTCTGTTAGGGCTCCCAGAAGGAGAAGAGGGTCCTAACACTATTCAATTTCTCCAACGTTTTTGGAAAAAAACATTGGATCCCTCTCCTAATGGCCCAGAATTTGTCATAGAGTAAGCCCACAGATCACTGTGGGCTAAACCCCCTCTGGCTGACCCACCCAGGCTGATCATCTTTAAACTGCTAAATTTTCTAGATCGGGATTTTATTCTAAAGGAAGCCAGGAAACTGCCCGCTTTTCTCTGGGAAGGGAAAAAGTTGAGACTGGTACCAGACCTGACACTTAAAACCCGCCAGCTGCGTGCTTCCTTTCAGCCTATTACATCAAAGCTGTGGGTGGCTGGAATACGCCATCACCTCCTATACCCTGCCCGGCTGGAAATCACTTTATCAGAAGGAGCTAAGCACTTCAATTTGGTGGAGGAAGCCATGAAGATTCTGCGTAACTGTTACCCCAATCTATTTCCTAAGTGAAATTGGGGACTTTCCTTTCAAGCATTCGGGGTAAAAGGAGACTGCTTGAAACTTTAAGTATAGATGATATCAGCTGCATTCAAGCTGACTTAGCTTTCCCCTTTCCTTTATTTATCTACGTTCTGCAAGGAGCTGAGGAGGTTATTGCTGGGGATTGTAAAGCAATTAATCTGCCTGATTTTGACCCAGCACCATGCTGCATCTAAAAGCTATGATTACTTTCCAAAATTATTTAGCGTTACTCAACGAAGGAAGAACATTTCCGAATGAAGCATCTGTTTCATATGTTTTATTTTCTTCCACTAGATGGTGCTAAGACTGCATTTCGAAAATGGAAAATTCAGCCTGAGACAGTAAAACTAAGTCTGTATTAGTATACTGCATTTTCTTTTCTTTTCCTTCTTTCAAGGCCAAGTTAATTCTTTTTTTTTTTTTTCAGCAGACTATAAGTTTGAAACAGCTAAAGGATCATTGACTAAAATATAAATGCTGTATTAGGTCTACCGTCTTGATGGTAATTTGCCCTGAATTGAGGTCTTTTTGAAATAATCATCAAGTATGATACTCCAGGTGTTTAGTTTGTAGAAATCTCCAGAACTTTTGCTGTACCCACATTTAGAGGGGGATATGCTGAATGCAATTTAAACTAAGGAGGGTGTATAAGTTAGCTAACCTTTTTTCATTCCAGCAGGTCGGTGAGTGGATAATTGCTCTCCCTTTGAGAGTATCATGGTCCAAAACTTAGGGAGTGGGCCTAGGACCTGAGTTATTAGGACTGTACATAGTGTTATGTCTTTTTCACATTTTTTCCCCCTTAGCTCACTTAAGGGATACTGTTTGGGAAGAATTTACCTTGGGGGCGGGAGGGGGAAGTAGCATCACAGCCTCACATAGCAGCTGTACAACCAGTTATGAACACCCTAACATTTATGGTTAACACCCTGACTATTCTTTCCTGGAATATTAAGGAAGGGAGGAACAACAACAAGAAATTTGTCATATTAAATCACTTGGCAAAATTTGACCCACAGATTGTTTTCCTTCAGGAAACACTCTTGCTTCCAGAACAGATAAAGTTCTTTATGACGCGTTGGGTAGGACAGGTTTTCAGAGAGGGTTTTAGCCCTCGAAAGTGGGGAGTGGCTCTATTAATAGCAAAAGGATTGCCTTTTACTGCAGTTGAAACAGTTAGTGACCCCGAGGGACGGTATATCTTCGTCTTTGGTAAACTAGGACACTCTGACATAGTACTGGGATCAATTTATGGCCCCAACACAGAAACCCCCTCTTTTTTTACCCACCTAGCCTTAGTACTGGCTCCCTTTCTCCAGTACCCAATCATATTAGGAGGTGACTGGAATCTGGTACAATGAAGTGATCTGGATCGTATGTACCATAGAGGGGTTGGATCCTCATCAGCCCAGAAGGCCTTGGGTGAATTAATTTCTTCCCTAGGTCTAATAGACCCCTGGAGACTATCCTACCCTTCAGCCAAAGACTTCACTTTTTATTCCCCTGTTCATTAAAGTTATTCTCGCGTTGATTTCTTTCTTGTAAGCCAACATTTAGTCTCCTTTATTATTGATTCGCAAATACATGCCCAGGTAATTTCAGACCATTCCTTAATCACAGTCCAAATAGATCTACCTAATATTCCCTTCAGGCCCCACACCTGGTCATTAAATAATACTTTGTTGAAAGACAACTAGATAATTTCCCGGTTTAATGAATTCCTGCAGGATTCCATTCAAGCCAATCAAAATTTGGCCCCTGCGGTGGATATGGTCTGGGCAGCTTTAAAAACTACATGGAGAAGGGAATCTATATGGACTGCTATGGTACTGAAAAGGAAAAAAATGATACCACATTATTCTTTGTCTAGTTGGCATCTGGACACTTGAAATTAAAGGGTTAGACAAACTTTCTTTAGCAGATGAGCAATAACTTATTTGATTAAGGGCACACTACGCTAGTATTTTATTGGAAAAAGTAGAAAGGTCAGTGTCTTTAGTAAAAGCATCATATATTGGCCAGGGTAGCAAAACCAGCAAGTTACTTGCCTGGCAATTAAAACAACGAGCAGCATCAAAATGGATTACAGCCATTAAACACCCTCGCACTGGAGCTTTAGTGTCTAATCCAAAAAAGATGCTGACTTTGTTCAGAGAGTATTATCAATCCTTATACTCCCCTCACTCTCTGACAGACTCCCAATTTAAAGCAATGCCAGCCTTTCTTAATCGAGAAAATTTACTACCCTCTCTGGTGACAATCAGACCCGTTCAGCTGAACCAATAACTGTTGAAGAAATTTCGGTAGCAATTATTCCTTAAGACCTGACAAGGCACCTGGCCCAGATAGGTTTTTGGGCCTTTACTATAAGACATTTAAAAAGCATCTCCTTCCCTTGTTGCTACTGCTTTATACCTACAGGGGGTCTTTCCCAGTTAATGATCCCTTAATATCTGAAGCAAGTGTAATTCTTCTCCCCAAACCCGGGAAGGATCCTACAGTAATTAGTAACTACCGATCAATTTCTTTACTTAATGTAGACGTCAAAATCTACTCTAAAATCCTGGATAATAGGTTAGCAGAGGTGTGGATGAGTCTATTGGGTCCTGAACAGGCGGGGTTTGTGGCTGGTCGTACATCATCGGATCACTTTCGGAAATTATACCACCTTATTTCTGCATCCAGGGACCCCAATCTTGAAGCTTTCTTGGTATCCCTGGATGCAGAAAAAGCATTCGATAGGGTACAGAGGACATATTTGTTTGCTACCCTTTCAAAATTTGGTATGCCACAGTTCTTTATTGATCAAATTCGAGTTTTATACCAATGTCCATCAGCAAGGTTATTGTGCAATAACTACCTCTTGTCCACTTTGTTGTGGGACTCGGCAGGGATGTCCCCTCTCTTCCTATTTATTTAATTTATATATTGAACCCTTAGCTATAGTACTCAACCTGGAGCAGGGGATAAAGAGCATTCAACTGGGGCACGTAGAATTCAAGTTATCTCTTTTTGCAGACGATTTACTTCTGCACATTTCCAACAGCAGGCAATCTCTCCCCCTCGCCCTCCATGTTATA
Organism: Neoceratodus forsteri; assembly: GCA_016271365.2. Taxonomy (NCBI): domain Eukaryota; kingdom Metazoa; phylum Chordata; order Ceratodontiformes; family Ceratodontidae; genus Neoceratodus; species Neoceratodus forsteri. The sequence continues at coordinate 216,730,922 of CM028134.1, forward strand.
TCTCAATTCAGCAAATTTTCGGGGTACAAGCTCAACAGGAATAAAATTATGGTTTACCCCCATCTCCCATAGTGAGGAGGGACCATATTGAAAGATTGGGCCTCCACTGGGAAAGTGAAACTCTAACTTATCTAGGCATTAAAATTACTAGAGAAATGGATAAGCTTAAAGAACTCAATTTGGACCCCTTGATTAAATCTACAAAAGAAGACCTGGCTAGGTGGAAAAGTCTGCCTTTATCCTTTTGGGGAAGGACAAATGTTTTAAAAATGGTAATCTTGTCCAATTTTTTCTATCCTCTAAATAACCTCAATATATATATCTTCCCAAATCCTTCTTTATGTCTCTTCAAAGAGTCTGCTCTGATTTTCTCTGGAATGGGAAAACTCTGCGAAGGGCATATGGGAAACTTACTTGCCCTAGGGCTTTAGGGGGGTTACAACTCCAAGACTTTTATGTCTACTATTTGGCCATTCATGCTAATACTCTGGAGAGTCCTTCCTGGTTATAATTAGACATTGGGTAAGCTAACTCCTGTAATCTTGCTTTGGCGGCATTGTTGTATAGCTCATGGTTAAATATCCCAACTAAGCTCAGAGATTCTCCAATTGGGTGGAATGTGAAAACTTTTCAACAGTTATGTGCCCTGATCTGGATTCTTTCCAAAAAAGATTTGAGGCAACCTCTGTTAAATAACCCAAACTTGAAATTAGCTAAGAATACCATTAACACCCAGTTCTGGGGGTCCCCCTTGATCCATGTTTAAAAGACCTCACTTTGGGGAACTCACTAATTTCTATCCCCACTTTGCAAACCAAGTTTAGTATTCCTCAAAAATATTTTTTTCATCTAACTCAAATGCACCACTGTATTAAAGCCTTTCTGGGCAAACCGCCATGGTCAGATGTAGTGGGGAATTTGTTAGCTACTCTTTTGGGATCAGCCAAATGCCGCAAGTCGATTGCCAAATTGTACAAAGAAATTATATGTCATGCTTGGAAGAATCCTTCTCCTGTAGCTTACTACTGGAAGAACAATTTTTCTAAGCAGTTTCCTGATAATATATGGAAAGCAATTTGGACTGACGTTTTTGTCCTAATTAAACAAGACTGCTTGAGGAGCATCCAATTTAATATTCTCCATAACATCTATTACTACACCTAGAAAACTATATCGACTAGGCAGGTTATCCTCCACAGATTGTAAGGACTGTAGAACTGATTATGCTACACTACACCATAAGCTTTGGTCATGCCCCAAGATCTCTAAATTTTGGGAAACAGTCAAAAAGCATATTACACCATATCTAAAAATGTCTTTGTACTTTGAGGAGGATACCTGCCTCTTAGGAATGTATTCGTCTATTCCCACATTCCCTCAAAAAGTTCAACTTGCCATGGTTTCCATGGTTACAAAATTGTTAATTCTAAGACATTGGAAAGTGGAGTGGGGACCTTCCTTTGGAGAATGGTGGGCTGAATTTCTTACTGCTCTGAATGCAGAAAGATGTGTGGCTAGATTCTCCCACTCCTGGGGAAAATTCCAGGAATGTTGGTGATGTTTTTTTCTCAATTCTTAAAGATAAATTTGGCTATTAAACCAGCTCCCTATTTTCTCTTCTTTCATCCTTCTATTTTTCCTTCCCTTTACCCCCTTCTACTTCACCCTCACTGCTTCCTCAGTTCAGCCCCTTCTTCTCCTCTCCTCTCCTCTCTTTCTTCTCTTTTCCTGATTTATTGTGCTGGAGCTAAAAAGATGTCAATTCATCCTGGTGTTATCCATTCTCTGTGGCTGTGGGTTCAAATGAGGCTGTGTGTGTGCTACGGGGAAGGGAAGAGGTTGGGTGGGTATGTATGCTATTTTTGTTTCTGGTTATTTGTTTCTGGTTAATTGTTTGTTTGGATTATAACATTGATATTTGTTCACTTGCTTTGTGTATATGGATAAAACTTGCATTAAAATAAAGTTAATTGCAAAAAAAAAGAAAGTGCAAATGGGACAATGCCGTTTCTGTCATTCCACAGTGATGGGGGGAGGTGTCGAGGACTGCTTATGGATATTAAATGTTTCACTGTGTTTACAGACAGTGAAAGACTGCAGCCTGCCCCATGGGGAACCTAAGTGCTTGTGAGCTTCTAGCTGATAAAAAGGATCCTGGTTTGAAGTTATGTACTGTTTGGGCTCTCAGTTCTTGTTTGGAGTTATTGTTGCTGCTATCCCCTTGAACTGGCCTGAAGAGCATCAGAGCCGTGGAAGGTCACTTCATATCTAGAATGTCAAGTAAGTGGTTTGTGTGGGTCTTCTTAAAAATGAACTGTGCCATACTTATACCTCCAGACCATGGAGAAGAGCTTACATTTACAATGGAGCCTTCAATGATGTTGACTGTTAGTGATGCTTCTCATGATTTCTGAGGACTTGGGATGCTGCAGTGAGTGTTGGAGAGTGAGTGAAGAGGGCTGTGAGTCCATTGCTGAATTGAACAATCTACTGCCACTGATGGAAATCACATCAGATTCTCACGATGAGTGGGAACTTTCCTTTATCTATCATCCCATGAACATGACATTAGTGCTTACTAATGTAGGGCATTTACTGAGGAAAAAGAGTGTCTTTAAGACCATGTGCCTCTTAGAAAGGTCCTCTGGGGGGGGGCGCTGTGGCGCCCGAGCTGACAGGCAGCAACTTGGAATAGCTCTGCATAAAAAGCTCTAAAAGAGATCAAAATCTGCTATTTTAGGTTGCTAATTTAAGAAATAAATCCAATGGATACAACAAGGAACCTCGTAAAGCTAACATGGGGAATCCCAGAAAAGACATAGGTGGTGGTACAAGTGCCAAACCTACTGGAACTCTGCAGGCAGCGAGTCATGGGACAGAGAAGCAGACCGCATCTCTTCTGGAACCTGAGGAGACCATGTCCTCTATCGGTCTTAAGCTGCAAAGATTAATTACATCTGTTTCTGATTTAAGCTCCAAAATGGACACTTTCGCAACACGGGTCACTCTGGTGGAGAATTCAGTGGCAGGGATGCAGGTGGAGATGGGAGATGTGAGGCGTCAGGCAGACTCTCCAGCAGCAGCAACCATGCTTTTGGTGAAAGAGAATCACCATCTGAGAGTCAGGCTTGAAACTTTAGAAAATCAAGCCCGTTCCTCGCATGTCCGAATTCTGGGTCTACCTGAAGGGATAGAGGGAGACCACCCTTTTATGTTCTTGTGCGAATGGCTGGACTCAAAACTAATGACAGAGGGTCAGAGCCTAAATATCTCATTGCAGAAGGCTTACCGGATCACGCCAAGAGGATATCGAGAAAACTCAGAGAAGCCCAGGACACTGCTTCTAGTCATGGATGGAGTTGGTTCTCGGGTCACAATCCTGCGTCTCACCAGGCATGCAAGTCCCATAACGCAGGACGATCTGAACATTTTTTTGTTCCCTGACTTAAGTTGTGCCACACGTATCAGGAGAAAGAAATCTGATGGGGTTAGAAGATTGCTACAAGAAGCCTCAGTCATCCACTTGATGATCTTCCCTGCCAGATTGCGAATCATACACGAGGACAAGGTTTGGGCCTTCTCCGACCCTATTGAAGCCGGGATATGGGCCTTGAGATTTGTTTCAGTTCGGGATCGTCGGCGTGAACCTAGAGAGGCTGATTTGGATGCAGAGGACTGAATTTCATCGAATTGTAAAGTAATAAAGTTTATATTTCTAAGCTTTAGATTTAACCTAAACCTGAAGGCATTAAAGCATTGTACTATTACCAGCCCCCCGTGTTAAAACATGGAGACATGTTGTTTTGAAAAGCTTAAAAATTGTTGGGTTTTGTCTCTTGAAAAGAAATATAAAGTGCTTAGAGAAGTAAATCCAGAATGTTATTTGGAAAAGAAGTGGATTGGGTGGAGGTTTTAAGATGTTGCTGCCCTAGGTACAAACGTACTTATAGCTTTAAACTTTTAGATTAAATAGTATGACACCAATAGCCCTCAGGAGGGGCATGGCTTTTTCGGAACTTTTATGGACTTAAGTTCTATGGATTCAGTCATACTGCTCATGGGCTCACTTCACAGCTCAATTTTGCTCTTGATATAAATTTGTGTAAAATGTTTAGCTACCCCTCTATGTGGTATCAATATATCGAGGATGCATTTAATCCTAAATATTAAGGAAACATGTTATTGTTTCTCCAGATGGAGATTTATTACTGTGATGTGGTCTGTCCCAGATATGGATTTATTGTATGTATGTATACATGTATAACAATAAAAATAAAGTAGAAAAAAAAATGAAAGGTCCTCTAAGACTTGTGCATCTGGGACTGGTGGTCACTACTATCATTTTTTCCTCTGACCTCATCTCAGCATGGTAACCAGGTTGTGAGGCAGAGAGCACCTCATCATGCTTTGGATTCTACTTAGAGACACCAGAGGGCACATGTGCCATAGTAGTACTTAATTAGTTTGCCTTGGTTCAAGGGATCTAATCAGCTGTCAAAGAACTGATAGACAGGTCCTTCCCTGTGACTGATAGAAGAATTTATCCAGTGGGGAGACTGTCTTCTCATGTTTCAAACTGGGAATTTCTGAGCTTGGATATACTGCATTTCCTGTCTGTCAAAGGATTACAGCCACACTCTACAAGCATATGTCTACTTTGTGTAAATACTGAAAGATTTGAGTGAGTGCATTTGCAGCTACTAAGTAGGAGCTGCTTCATGCAGAATATCTGAAATTACCTTGCTAGCTTTGAGCTATACTATCAGTTTGTGAAGGAGCCACTTTGCATCTGAGATCATAAAAGAGAGAGACAGAACAAAGGAGAAGAGAAACTCTATTTTACCAAGGCCTGAGGGGCCTGCAAGTAACTATGCCAACCACCATGACAGTCATCTCAGTCTAGTGATGGCCTTCAGTGGGTGTTGTTAAAAAGGGAACTGAAGCAGATGAGCTCACCAGCTTTGTATCCACCTGACCTATCTGTGGGAGACCAACTAAAGGGGAGCTAACTTGATCAATGGAGGTGCTGAAGGTGATGGCTGAAGAAACTGAGGTGGCAGAGACAATAAATCCAGCCAGGACTGCAACGAACAGGTGGTAAGTATTGCCATGCGAATGTGGGTAACTGTGAGCAGCTCACCAGGGCCCACAGATCCTGTGACACACATCTATAGAAAGTAATATAAGGGCAAAGGTTGGTTGCAAATTTTGGGGACTAGGCCATCCAGCCAGGATTATAATTTGCAGTTTTTTCTACAAGTAACTTCTTTTTCAATTTAAGTACACCAGTGCCAGCCAAACATATGCAACTGTCATCAGACCTGCAACTGTCCTACTCCAGAATAAGTAGGATTGTCTGGGAGCCTACTAGGCCTAGAGTAGTAGGCTGGTACCAGTGGGGCATGGGTAGTGCCCAACAGTACAGTTGGGCATGGAAATTGTGTTTGTTTTGGAGCATGCTGCACTAAATGCCCAGTTAACAACTGTTTGGGCACTGATTGCACTTGCATATGCTGGTTGTTTTACAGCGCAACAATTGTAGCCATTTTTAAAAAAGTCCCTAAGCACCCCACTAGTGCCTTATGCCATCTGGACTTACATAGTACATATCCTGCAATTTTTGGGAAGGCTATAGACCTGAGATTCATTTGGGTGGAGCAATTATGTCACTCCCCCACCAGGCTTTATTAGGTAGCTCACCCCGGGTCTTCCCAGGATTCATTTCTTTTTGCAGCCAGAGGCTCTGTTGGTCTGTCCTCTGAGCTGGCTGGGGTCTACCCCCCGCCTGCTGTTTCTGTGTGTGTCTCTGCTGGACTTCAGTGCTTGTTTTTTTTTTTTCTGCTTCCGGTTTGTATCTTTCCTCTGGCTGTGTGCTTCCCTGTATTTTGTGACTCTTGTTTTTGGGCCTTGTTCCGTGTTTTCTGTTTTGCTGTATTTTGGTTTTGTCTTTTGGGGCTTTATTTCTAAGCTCCTAGCATACTGCTACTCAGAGCTCATACTACTGCTTTGGGTTACCTACAACTGCAGCCACTGCTACAGTTTACTTCAATCACTATTGTACCCAGTGCTTGTGTTTTTACACTGTTGCTCACCTCACTCAAACTGCTGCAATGTACCTGCAATCATTATCTGCGTGTTTCAGCTCAACCATAGCTGCTCCATATTGCATACTTAATTCTTTTCACCTGACACAGGTTTACTCTGACCTTAGCTGTGCTGCTCCTTCATGCTGTCATTCTACTTGCAGCTTCATTGCACTGCCTAGCTGCACCTGTTTTCAGAGCGTTGTCTCCATGTTTTATTGCAGTTACAACTCTGAGGTTAGCCACCTGAACTTCTGCTGAGGCAGTTAATATAGCTTTATTATTATTAAATCCTGCCTTGCCGCTGAATACCCTCAGAGTACCTGTCACCTTGATTTGGCCTCCTCCTCCGCTTCGACGTCCTGCAGTTCTCCCCCCATGCCAGCCATCTTGGATTCGATCCACTCCTGGCCTGCTTTCATTCTTTTTATTTTTGGCATTCATCCAACTCACCCTCCTGCCATTCTCCTTCCCTAACGGCCATCTAGGATTCATTCCATGCTTGGCCTGCATTCAATATTTCTTTTGGGCTTGCCTGTCATGGTTCCTATGCCACCTTATCGAACCGCAGCCCTCCTGCCGCAGGTATTCAGGTTCATGTCTTTGTTCCGTATTCCCTCATCCATACCATCCCTGCTCGGTTATCTAGATTCAATCCACTCAAGGCGTCACTCCTCATCGTCCATCTTCCATTTTGCTAAGTGACCCACAGCCCTCCTGGCACATGTCTCAGGTTCCAGACTCCTTATCTCATGCCAGCTGCCTTTTCTCATACTGGCCATTGGGATTCAATCCACTCAAGGCATCACTCCTCTTCGTCCATCATCCATCGCTTCCCTTCAAGTTCCTTTCCAGTTCATTTCTGAATCTACCGCCTTTCGAGAAGCTTTCTTCATCACATTGCTCGGTTTGTTTCTACTGCCACTTAAGGCCATGTCTTCTTGTTAGTTGCCCTTTGCTAAGGGCTGGTTGGCTGCTCTCCACCATCATTCAGTTAATCTTTGAGTTCCTTCCTGTCTCCTTTTCCTCAGTCTTCTCCTGTTGGTCTGCTGCACTCCTGCGGTGATCATCATCATCAGTCTGCCTCATCCTTAGTCTTCTAGTGAGTGAATCTGGAATTCCCCTTGCTCCTCTGTCTTCTACATGGATCTCCTCCTTCCCATCTCCTACTTGCGCATACCTCTCTTGGGTCCCTGCTGCCTCATGTTCTTTCTTCGATCTGTGTTTCCTTTTGGGGTTTTCCCCTATCCCGTCATCATTCTCCCTACTCATCCTTCTCTTTAATTAATCCTTTTCTTTAACACGTACGTCCTTAAATCAAATATTGTCAGCCTGGAGGGAAGGTGACCTAGGCCTTGGATCCCCAGATGTTTCCTCTTTAAAGGGTTTTTTCCCTCACCTCAATGCCAATGGTCATAATATTAGCTAGAGTAAGTGTTTCCTTAGGTTAATGTGCTGTCTTAGGTTAATTAGTTAGGTTCCACTGTTGGACAGAGGTGGATGGTGGCCCTGGCTTCCCTCTCTCTCCTTAAGAAGTCCGCCTTAATCATCTTGTCAGTTTGTATTCATTCATCATCCTTGCCTCTTCGATGCTTGACACCCAATAGGGTATTCTTTTTGGGCTTCTTCCTAAACTACCTTTAGCTGATGGAATCATCACCACGGCACCTATTGGGGGGACCCTCCTCTACGGTTCCTCATGTATAGGGTGGTATATCGCATGGATAGAGAGGCAGAAAGCCACAACATAAATCATATTCACAACATAAGTCAAGTCACACAAGCATCATCTCATCCAGTTGCGTAAGCACAGTCGAATGGGAAGGCTATAAGCCTGAGGTTCAATTGGGTGGAGCAATTACGTCACTCCCCCACCAGGCTTTATTAGGTAGGATTCATTCCTTTTTGCCCCACCATCCACCCCTCCTCCTCCAGCGGCAAGTCTCTCTTACCCATGGGCTTCTTCTAAGCTACCTTTAGCCGATGGAATCATCACCGCGGCACCTATGGGGGGGTCCTCCTCTAGAGTTCCTCGCGTCGTACCCTAATAGGGTGGTATATCCCATGTATAGAGAGGCAGAAAGCCACAGTATAAATCATATTCACAACATAAGTCAAGTCACGCCAGCATCATCTCATCCAGTTCCGTAAGCACAATCGAACTGATGTGCAGAAGATGAAGGGGAAGGGACCGTATCTCTTAGCTTGGAGGAGCTTGCTGCCAGATCCCTTCTGCTTCCTGTTATCACTAACCAAAAGCTCTGTCAATGTGCTGCCCCCATGCATCAACATTTTTTGACATAGTTGTTTGCAGAATGGGAGGTGCACTACACTGAAGTGAATGGGGGTGATTTTCAAAATGCCTTTTGTCATATTTTAGAAGTCCACTGGGGTCAATTTAAAGTCACCACTTAACTAACAAGGTTCTTGCTAATTGAGTGGTGGCTTTGAATTATCCCCAGTGGATTTCTAAAATATGGCAAAAAGTAACTTTAAAATTGCCCCCATTCATTTCAATCTAGCATACCCCTGCACTCTATAAACAACTACTTCACAAAACGTCACAGTGTCGGGGTGGCATGAGGTGGAGCTTTATGCTAGTGGTGCCAAGAAGGAGAAGGGACCTAGCAGCTGGCTCCTCCAAGCCAAGAATTACAATCCCTTCCCTTTCATCTCTTACACATCAGACAGTTGCAGGATATGGACTATGTAAGTCAAGGTGGGGTAAGGTACCAGTGAGGAGCCTGATGGAAGCACCAGAAATTATGCTTTTTAAACCTTGTCTTTCCATTCCCTAGGCGCTCATGCGTGATTCCTCAATAAATCCGTTTGATGTTTTTATTTCTGACTAGCAAGCATATTATTTGTAGTGTTCAGTTTAATGTAATTTTAGTTAACTGTTATTGAACTGTGCAGGAATTAGGTGGCCTATACAAATAGAGACCTCAGTGTGTTGGTTATGATTCCCAGGAGTAGTACTAGCATCTGAATTAACCCACTTTGGTTTCCTTGAGTGGAGGCACTGTGCAACGTCTTTTCAATGTAACATCTTTGGGTAGCGAATCCATACAGGAATTTATGACCCAGGCCTCTAAAACTAATGTGAGCCCATAAGACAGGGATAGCTCACTGAACATCTATGGCAATGCAGTGCATATCCCTCTGTAATAAATACTGAGGTAAAATATTCATTAAGCTTCCAGGGTATCATCTGATACTGTTCAGTCCCCAGATTCTGTGTTTAGAAGTCTAACTGTGTCCTTAACCACCCTCTTTACTCAGAACTAATGATTTTTTATCATCCTTAATATCTCTTGCCATGCTATTCTCTAAATATTTTTCCAATGCTGATGTTTATTTTATTCAGTTTTTGTTTCAGTGCTTGTTAATATCTGTCTCTGTATTCCCTGTGCACCTTAAATGCTTCACCCTCAGCGTGTCTGTCATGATCCCCTCCATTCAAACAGAATACTTTACAGTGCATAGTGATCCAATATACTTTTTTGTTATCTTCTTGGAAAAGTTCCTTATCCCTTCCAGACCATTTTTATGTATCCACTTTATGCAGATCTGCCTCATTCAGTCTCCTTAATTATAAACTAAAGTCTTCTCTCATGAAGTTACAGTAGCAGTTATTGTTGCAACTTTCATCCTAGCCCTCATTACAGTATTTTGATTGTTATGTTATATTTATTGGGTAGTGTTGTTTATCAGCTGCTGGCAGTGCCTGACAGACTCCCGTTATTCAGACGCGTGAATAACAAACCATGAATAATGGAGTTTGCCCAAGCACCTCTCTCAAACATTCTGCCAACACTTATTTAGTGCTAACTATTAGGAGCCCAGGGGAGTGCTCTCAAGCGTTTACCCTCCTCACAGCAAAATTTCAACAGCGAAGTCCCCCATAGTGACTACAGCGCCTAGCCATGGAGGGGGACACCCACTGGAACCCGATGCTGTCTGTCGGGGGTCCTGCACCCCCCCAATCAGCTCTGACTGGAGTTGATAATCCTTCAGTGGGGGGGGTGCGGAGGGCGCAGCCCCCTGCATGGAAGGTTCAGGGGGCAAAGCCCCCCGAAGAAAACAAAGAATGCAGTAGCAAACCAGCAGCCAACTGCAATATGCAGTCGACCTGCCCGTGTCGGTGACAGGGCGTTCGACAGAATTTCTGTCGGACTCCTGTCATGGATCCCTCTCAGGCACCCCAGAAGTCAAAGAAGTCCAATTGCCATGGTGGTGTGGTGGAAAGAGGAGACACAGGTCAGTAAGAGTATTTTACCAGCTTACCTGTGGTCTGCTTCTCGTCCCTCGCTGATGTTGAGTCCTGTTCGGTGCAACTGTCCAAAAGTGGTGCAGCAGTTCATGCTTCTTCTGGTGCCACAGTGTGGGCTCTTTTCAGCTGATTTTGTTATTTTACTGCTTGTTTTTTTTTTTATTAAAAGTTTCTGGTCCCTTGGCTGCGGCATGCTGAAAAGCTGCATCTGTGAGAGAGCGTCAGTCCCGGAAGAGTGTGCTGGAGCATCAGGCGTTCTAAGTCCCCCTTTTGCTATACAGTCCCTTGCCTGCAAGTTCCTCCCTCTGCCAGGATCTCCCACCACCCGAAGCAGTCTCCTTCACCCCAGGTCGGGGCAGTGAGTCGGCGGTAGCACAAGATGAGTGCTGTCCGCCTGGAACGTTTTAAAGAAATAAAGTTTTTTAACCAGTAAATTTAAAAAATCAAACATGGGGAGTGTGTTTAAATTTGGATTTTATGCACATCCTCGGTGTGCTATGCCCTAATAAACTCTTCAGCCTTCACCCACGGGGGTTTATGGGGCATCGCACACCTCAGGTGTGCATAAAATCCTCATTATACACACTTCCTCATCCATTATTCTATATATTGTCAGTGGATGACAAATGCGTTAACCCACACCTACAGAAAAAATGTGGATGTCCCATGTGCTCAAAACTAGATTCCAATAAATGTAACCCCATAGTCAGTTTGTTCACATATTGTGATATAAAGCTGTCTTTAATTAATTTTTTGAATTTTGGTCCTACCTTATCTTTGGCAGAACAGCTATTCCCATTTATGCCAGTAAACTAAATTAATATTTCCCATAATTACTATCAGATGAGACCCTTACGACGCTAAGGCTATCTTCAATATTTTGTAGTTAGATTCCACTGTCTGGTCAAAGGTTTTGTAAAGTATACTGAATAATGACTGGGATTTGTCAGTCCCAGGGTATACAATGTTTAGACAGGATAGAGGAATCAGCAAAGTGAAGTACGGACACATCACAGGAAGCAAAGGGGAAACAGAGCTGCTGCGGGTCCACCTCACAATGTCCTGGGGCAAGAAAATACAGTTTGAGATGATCTATGGACCACTGGGACAAGGGGAAGAGATGGACAGGAGCTAGGGGAAGAGCTGGCAAGGGGAGTGAAGCTGATGGAGGTGATGGTGGTGGGTGATCTGAACCTTCCGGATATCAACTGGGACTTTCCAGGGGCCTGGTGCACCAAAAGTCAGGCCCTGCTGTATACATTGAAGGACTGCCTGCTGGTGCAGCTGGTTAAGGAATCCAGTACACAGGTGGCCATTCTCATTTTGGTGCTCACCAGTTCAGAGGTGGTGGGTGGAGTGAGGGTAGGCAAGCCACCGAGGTCCAACAATCATAACTCTATTTGGTTTGAGATTGCCCTCGGCAAAAGAATACCCCTATCAAAAACTGAAGTCCCAAATTTCTGAAGAGCAGACTACTTTAACCGAACAAGGGAGCTGATCCAAGACAAACTGCCCCCAGTGGACAGCACTGGAGGTTAGAGGAAAGATGGGGGTATTAAGGGAACCATTCTCAAGGCAACAAAATAATGCATGAAAATTGTTACAAAATGAAACAGGTGCAAGAAACAAACATGGTTCTCAGAAAGGGTTAGAAAAGCAGTAAGGGCCAAGAAAAAGACTTTCATCTGGTACAAAGAAACGTGGGGGAGGTGGAATAGGGAAAGCACCAAATGAAAGGAAGGAAAGCAAAGAGAATGGTTGAGGGAGGTAAAGGAAGACACACAGCTGCATTTCTCAAGCCAGCCACCACTGGATGCCATTCCCGCCAATCCAGCAGACCAGAAGAGCCAGGAGATTTAGTTGGAGACCCTCTCCCCTACTCAGATCTGCAGCGGCCTGAGTGGAGCCTGACAGAGACAGTGGCACTGAAGGGTAGCAAATTAGATGAAAGACTGCAATCCCCCAGACCAAGCCAGCCAATCCACAGCTCTGCCATTGTGTTCAGCCACAGTGGGGTTTTAAAATTACCAAGCAGAGACTCGTGCCCTCTGCTGCATTTCTCAAGCCAGCTGCCACCGGCTACCATTCCCACTGATCCTGTGGACCAGAAGGGGTAGGAGATTTAGTTGGAGACCCTCTCCCCTGCTCAGATCCATGGCCTCCCGAGTGGATCTTGATAGAGACAGCAGCTCCGAAGGAAGCTAATCAGAGGAAAGACCACACCCCTCAGATCAAGCTAGGCCAATCCAGGGCTCTGCCATTGTGTTCAGTCACAGTGGGGTTTTAAAATAACCAAGCAGAGACTCATGCCCTCTGCTGCATCTCTAAAGCCAGCTGCCATTTGATGCCATTCCCGCCAATCCAGCAGACAAGAAGAGCCAGGAAATTTAGTTGAAGACCATCTCTCCTGCTCAGATCCACAACAGCCTGAGTAGAAATTAACAGAGACAGCAGCTCCTAAGGAGAGCCAATCAGAGGAAGGGCCGCATCTCCCAGACAAATCCAGGCCAATCTAGAGCTCTGCCTTTTGCTTCCTGCCCTTACTAAAGGAGCAGGTCACCAGGTGGCCCCCCACACGAAGGACCAATGCAAAAAGCACATTGGAGTCTGCCCACAGGAGTCAGCTCAATAAGGCAGTCAGTAGCTGGCCACTCTGCTCCTCAGCTGACCTGAGAGGACCAGATTGACCGTTGCTCTTTGGATCCCAGTTATACTTGCAGTGTGCGAGGGTACCTTGTGTTGGGGAGCTAACTACAAACTGAAGGTTGCATGTTGGTGGTCAGTTAATCTTCGGGGAATCACGATGTGGTTATTTGCAAGACTGCACAGTAGTGGGTGGTTACTAAAATTGTTCTGTTTGAAGTTCAGTGAGACATTCTGTTGTTCGATGGATTCTTAGAGTTGTGCAGTGTATGGTATTGTGGTGATTGTTAAACTTCTCTCTGCTTGTTTGGGAGGATTCTTGGTGTGTAGGGATTCTTCAGTGTGATGGTCTCATGTCTGTAGTTGTGGTTTAGCCTGAGCACCTAACAACTCTGTGATATACTTATACACTGAAATAATTACTGTCACCATACAGCTCTAATAGATGCTTGTTACTTGGTTCACCCCACCTGGGTGGGAAGTACATTCTAATCTTAGTTGGTACGACTTAAGTTTCTCTCTCGCCAATACAGTTCTTTGAAGGATGTAGTTCAGGGGTGAGGCACTGAGTTGTAGGGACTGTGGGGCACTCTTCCCCAGGTATGTGTTCTGGAGCAGGTGGCACTGCCCCTTCTGCAGAACCATGGTGGAGCTCCATGCTCAGCTGTTAGCAGGCATGTTAGAGATAGTCCAGCTGTTCACTCGGCTCAGCAGGAGCCTACCCCCTCACCCCCACTCCCCAGACACCCATTGGTCCAGGAGGGTTGAGGGTGATGAGGTGTGGGAGGGTTAGAAGGGGCAGCCATAAAGAGGATATCCAGCCCAGTTATATCCAGGTGGTGAATCATATCACACCCCTGAAGAAGACTCAGATTTCTGACTCCACAAGGGGGGACTCTGGGTCTGTTTTGGATGACAGGAAGGTCAGCACATTGGCACCCGGGGACTGTAAGGAAGGTCCTAATGGTCAGGGACTCAATGGTTAGGGGTACATATAGGGTTCTGGGGGGAACAGATGGAAAGGGGTTGGTCTGTTGCCTGTCTGGAGCATCAACTAACCAGGATCTAGATAGAATAGGGAGGATGGTGGAGAGGGAGGAGGTGCTGGGGGTGCTTGTGCACCTGGGTATCAATGATCTGGCCAACCAGTCGTTGAAGACAGTGAAGTGGAGCTTCTGTAGACTGAGGCACAAGTTGGCAGCACACTCAGCCTCCCTGGCCTTCTCCAAAGTCCTCTCTGTGTGTGGCCGGTGGGTGGAGTAAGGATTGGATTAGGAGTACTGAGATAGTGAATTCAAAAGTTGGTTCAAGGGGTGGTGTCAGGACATGGGGGTACCACTTTGTAGGGGTTGGAGGGATTTCTAGAACTAGCGACTTTTCAAGGGTGATGGACTTCACCTGATGAGAGAGGAGCAGTGCACTGGGACAGAAGTTTGATGTATATATCAGTCATTTAAATTGACTGCAGGGGAGTCCAGGTCTACATGGTCTACAATGGAGGAAGAGCAGAAGAAGATCCAAGATAATACTTGTCCATACCCAGGGGATGATAGCAGAAAAAATGGTACAGGGAATGGTATAGTGTATAGAGAGTTAAGGGAAGGGACAGTTGTGATAGGAAAAACTAAAGGCAAAGGTAATAAGGCAGGGGGGAGAAAACAAAGTTGATAGACAGACAGTTGCAGAGTCAGGGCAGGGATCAAGTGAAAGGGGGTATGCCTTAATGACAGAAGCCTAGGGAACAAACTTAGCAAGCTCCAGGTGATGATGGCACACATTGAGGTGGACCTTGTGGCCATCACGGAAACATGGGCCACAGGTAACAATGACTGGGAGATGACGGTCCCTGAATATACATTATTCAGGAGGGATCGAAGGACTGGTGTGGGGGGAGTCACCGTGTTTATTAAGGAGGGCATTGAAGTGATTAAAGATGGGGGTATTGGGGGTAACAGTGGAGAAACTTAGTCTATATGGATGACACAGCAGCCACAGACAGGAAAATATGATTAGGATAGTCTATTATAGGCATCTGTGTCAAGGGGAGGAAAGGGACAGAGAACTCAGGGAGGAACTTAAAAAGGGGGGTAGTGAAGGGGAAAGTTATTGCGTTGGGAGACTTAAACTTGCCAGACATTGATTGCGAGGTTCCAGTGGCCAAGAGCACCAGGAGTAAGCCATTGTTTGATGCCTTCCAGGACTGTCTGCTGGTACAGTTAGTTAAGGAACCCACCAGGCAGTCCACAATCCTCGATGTGGTGCTCCCTAATACAGAATTAGTGGGGCCTGTGAGAGTGAGAGAACTGCTAGGGAATAGTGACCACAACTCTGTCTGGTTTTAACAGGCCTTTGGGGCTGGCAAGCTGCACTTGAGAACTGAAGTCCTTGACTTTAGAAGGATGAACTTTGATAAATTGAGGGAATTGGTCAGGGAAAAATTAACAGGGGTGGAGGGCATAGGCAGGGTGGAGGAGAAATGGAAGGCAATTAAGGGAGCATCAAAGGCATGCATAAAAACAGTGACAAAGAAAAAAGGTCAAAGAGACCACTATGGTTCTCATCTAGGGTGAGGGAAGCGGCCAGGGCCAAAATGAGAGCCTTTTATAAATATAAGGGAATGCAAGGAGAAGCAGAAAGGGAGGAATATCTACAGAAAAACAGGGAGGCAAAGAGGACCATCAGGGAGGTGAAATCAGATACAGAGCTGCACAATGCGGAGGGGGTGAAGAATGGAGAAAAATATATTTTTAGATATATTAGTGAAAAACATTAAAGGGGGTCACTCAGCTAGTGGATATGGATAGTGGGATAGAAGAGGCTGGGCAAAAGGCAGACATTCTGAATACTTACTTTTGCTCAGTATTCACTAAAGTGGAATGCAGGTCCCTGCCAGAGACCAGCATCAAACTGGTCACAACGGGAATCCTGGAAATGAGTCAGCCATTATTTACTTGTGAAAGGGTCCTGAATGGGCTGACAGCCCTCAACACAGATAAGGCGCCGGCTCCAGATGGGTTGCACTTGAAGACACTGAGGAAGTTAGCAGCGGAGCTAGCTAAAATACTGACTGGATTGTTCAACAGCTCACTCAGGACTGGGGAAGTCCCAGGGGATTAGAAGATGGCAGACTTTGTGCTACTACATAAGGGGGGGACAAGGAACAACCAGGGAATTATAGGCCTGTTAGTCTGACCTCTGTTGTGGGGAAGCTGATGGAATCCCTGATTAAAGAGGACCTCACAGATTACCTGGAGAGGAACTGACTCCAGGACAATAAACAACATTGTTTTGTGGTAGGAAGGCCTTGTTAGACCAACCTGATAGTTCTCTTTGACTGAGTGACAGAGGAGATAAACAAGAGCCGTGCAGTGGACTTGTGCTTCAACTTCAGTAAGGCCTTTGATACAGTACCACACAAGACATTGCTTCAGAAAATGGAAGACCTGTGTGCAGCAAAACACTAGTAAAATGGGTGGGTAATTGGCTATCAGGAAACCAACAGAGACTGGGGTATCAAGTGGGGTTCCACAGGGATCTGTCCTGGGTCCAGTCCTCTTCAACATGTTCATTAGTGACATTGGTGAAGGAATCCAAGGTAGGTTGTGTCTCCGCAGATGACACAAAACTATGTGGGATCATGGATAATGAAGAAGGAAAAAGAAGAGATAAGAAGGGATATGCAGAAAGACCTGCAAAAGTTAGAGGGGTGGTCAAAGGTCTGGCAGTTAAAATTCAACACAAAAAATGCAAGCTGATGCACCTAGGGAAAAAGAACCCCAAGATGGAATACTGGATGGGAGGGGAGAGACTTAACACTACAGACGAGGAACGTGATCTAGGAGTTATCATTAGCAACCTTCTTAAACAAAAGAGTCAGTGAAACAAGGCCTCTAGCAAGGCTAGCAGGATGCTGGGTTGTAGCAGGAGAGGGACTGATAGTAGGAGAAAAGAGGTAATATTTCCCCCTCTACATATCCCTAGTGAGGCCTCACCTAGAGTACTGAACTCAGCTTTGGAGTCCTCACCTCAGAAAAGACAAGGATAGGCTGGAGACACTGCAATGCAAAGTGACCAAAATGACTCAGGGACAGAGGGTAAATCCTATGAGGAGTGGCTCAAGGCACTGAATTTGTACACACTGGAAACCAGAAGAGAGAGGGGAGATATGATGAAACCTTCAAATTCCTCAAAGGAATTAATAAAGTGAACTGCAGGGAATTATTCTGCCTCATTACCCCCTCCCTCTGTCCCTTCTCATGACTTGCCTCAGCAATCAGTTTGCTTCATGCTCCTTTAGCACCAGCCACCCCATCCCCCCCCAACTCCCAGTCTCGTGAGTTTCCCTAACAGTCACTATTAATGTAAGCTGCCTAACCATGCCTCCTCACACCCCACAATTTACTCTAGCATGTCTTCTCCGCTCAGCCTCCCCTCACCTCCCCATTTCTCCCTATAACTTATCGCCTTCTTTCCCACCCTTCATTTCCACCATAGTACCTACCTCTCTCTCTCATACCTCCTTTCTTCACCCCACTGCCAGCTATCCCATCTCTATGAATTACTGACAAGGCACTTTGTGGCTGCTTATTCCTCCCCCACCCTCATAAAGCATTTTTCTTGTTATTTTAACTTGTACCTATGTTTTGAGTTATCCTGTAAGTTCCGAATCCAAGCTGTATCATTCACTGTGACGTACCTTTGCTTTCTCCTATTGTACTTTATTTTGTAATCTATTACGTGGAACCTTTATAAAAGAGCTTGCACTCAAAGGTCTTTTCCGAACCACTAAATAAATAAAATGAATACCAACTCACAGTCACGAGGTCACAAGTGGAGAATAGCAGGTGGGAGGTTCAGGAGGGACATGAGGAAGTATTTCTTTATGGAAAGGGAGGTGGAACCTTGGAACACTCTGCCAACCAGGTGGTTGGAGCAAACACATTGAGAGGGTTCAAACAGGCCTGGGATAGACTGAAGGGAGTAGTGGTTGCCCGAGGTAACAGGTTAAGAGAAGAAAATAGGGAAAGGATCAGGAGGGTTACTACCCTGGGGGAACATTAGGTTCCAGAAAAGGTTCCTGGGGCTTAGAGAACTTGGGCCAAAAGCCCAGGAAAGCCTAACCAGTTTCCAATAACTGGAAAGTCAGAGAAAAGGTGAAAACTGCATTTTGTGATTCCAGAAATCTGAGCATTTAAAAGCCTGAGATACTGTTTCCTATTACGACCTGCTAGGATATCCAGAGACTGTGTTCCTGCTGAACTTTGAGCTACAGCTGCCAGCCTGCAGTGTGGCTAAAGCCATCTACAGCCTGAGTTCCTGAGCACCAGGAAAAGGTGACCAGACAGCAGGCAGTCTAGGGAATCGACCAGGTAGTGTCACAGCCAGGCATCACCCACGTCTCCCTCTGAGGGCTGGGTGCCTGGATGGGTTGGGTAGGCATGTGGCCCTGGTACCCAGTACTGGTCTTTCCAGCCTGCTGACAATGCAGAAAAGAAGGTGGCAAGCTGTAGAGAGAGGGAGAGGGAGAGAGAGAGAGAGAGAGAAAGAAAGCAGACCCAGCTACATCCTAGCCCAAGAGATCTGCATTCCTGCTTGAAGCCCCTAGAGCTTCAGAACAGAGAAGGGTTTGACTCACAGTACAAACTGCCACAGTGACTGTAATCTCCAGCATCATGAGTATAGTCAGTGGCTTGCTGGTCCCATCTAGGGATTGTAAATAGTTTACAAGAAAAAAGCGGCTAACAAGGGACTATGGTTGGAGCCACAACAAAGAGAAGAAAAAGTATTTGGCAAAAAGCCGGGCTACACCAAACAAACTGACTCACACAAACTCATGTTAAGTTTTCTTTCTTCATATTGTTTATTTAGTATTTGATTAAAAGCAGCAGTAAAATTCCCCAAAGCACCGAACATTTTCACATTCTCACAATGCTTTTTCATGATGGATATAGATGCTTCTATGCACCATGTTTTCAAAGTCAAATACCCCAAAAATGTTTGAAAAAGGACATTCCAGAAAAAAACTGCCATTGAGTTTCTTCAACCCCATAACATGTATTTCTAGAACACATTCGCTCTTCTGATACTTTATGTTCATGAGTGCCTCTAACACCAATTCTATTAAAACAAAACAGCCATACTACACCCCTTACTTTCAGTGATAGCCTTTTATCTGTAAGCTGGGAGAAAATAATTGACAGTTTTGTTTCATAATTTTGTAGTACTTGTAGAATCTCATAAAATTTATCATACAATACTATAGCATAAAATTACTTCCTAGTGTTATTTAGCAACATCTGAGGGGTAACTTGCCACATCTTTAACTTCACACAAGCTAAATGTAGATAGGATGGAAGTTGGACTTTTTTAAGATTACGAGGGAGAGATAAAAGAGTAGTCACCCATAACTTTAATATATCTTGGAGTAAACATTTCATGTGCCCATACACTGGTGGAATAGACTTAGTTAATAGAGGAAGAAAGTTTTGATAGAAAAAAAGACCTTAAAAAAAATAATGGCTTTACCATTTGTACACCACCTAGAGTGTAATCATGGTAAGTGTGCCCTCTTTTAATGGGGTTAAGCCGACTCCCACAGAAGCCTTGGAAAAAATATTCATTAACCTAGCTTCCAAACTACTTGGAATAGGAGAAATATAAGCAATATGTAGAATATGGGAATGATTAGGGTGTACAAAAGAGAACCCCTTTTTATGTTGGCTTGCGCATGCGTAGCCAACATATTGGGGTAGTAGCACATTTGGAGGCACGGTCACTGCTGGGCGAATGCAGGGCACACATCAGTAGGTGCGTCCCTCATTCCCCAATTAGCCTGCATGCTGGCACCACACCATGCGGACGAGCACATCTAAGAAAAGGTCCGCTGCAATGCGAGCAAAGCTCATTACACGCAGCAGACCTCCCAACATGCTTACCCTGCTGTGACAGAAAAAAAAACATGGCAGCACACTGCCGGCCATAATGCCGACTTTGGAGGTGCCCAATCCTCCTGTCAGCATGCCCTGCCCCAATGTATGTGCCGATGGGGGAGCCCACTCCCCTGGGCCGGCATAGCACCCCCATTTGTTATATGCTGAGGGGGTGCTCAATCCTCCAGCTCTTGCCCCCCTCGCTTTCCTTGTGTGCCCATGGGTGTGACCAATCCCCCATTGGCTAAAGCATCCCCCCCAAAAAAAACACTTAGGTGGTATGCTGGGAGCCCACCCCAGCATGCCACATCCCCTGAAAAATAAAAACAGTCCCACAATGTTTTCTTAACCTGTGAGAAAAGAAAACAGTCCCTCGTCATCTCCCTGACTCCGTCCCACAACCTGCACCCACCGTCTGCACACCCTGCCTCCCCACACACCCCTCACCCCATAATTACCTGCGGAGTCCAGTGTGACGATCTTCGGTGGACTGAGAACATGTCTGCACTCTTCAAAGCCGACCGTGAACTGAAGAAATGCTGGTAAGCTGTATAATGGCATAAATAGGGTTTTTTCAACTTTGGTGCATATCTTGGGCATTTTTTGAAATTTTTGCACCAAATTTTCAACATGGGGTTATTGGGACACCGCCTTATAAATTCAGTCACTGTCATGGCATTATTCGGTCCCAAAAGGTGATTTTGCAGTCACTGCATGGAATAACCTTTTGAAATGACAATGCCACTGTTCATAAGGAGGCTCTCAAAAAGCCTATGTTGCAAATTTGGGGGAAATAATCCCCAAAATGGCTGTTTTACGAGTGTGTGTTGCGCTGTTTCTACGCACGCTCACAACTTCATGCATTTGTAATATTTTCACTCCAGATTTTCATAATTGGCATTTTTCCACACCTCCTGATGAACTGTATAGCTGTCATTTTACATATCCTGGCCGAAATGTGTTTTCGCACGTCCGGCGCAGAATTGCGCGGTCGCTGTGCAAAATCAGTTTTCAGGACTGTTTGAGGAAATGACGGTGACACTGTTCATGAGCAGAGGTCCAAAAATGCCTATGTTGAAAATTTGGCACCAAAAAGTCCATAAAATGACTGTGTTACAAGTATACGTTGCGTAGTTTCCATGCACCCTTGTAACTTCACAAATTTGCAATATTTCCATGCCAGATTTTCAACACTGGCATTTTTCACACCTCCTTATGACAGTACAGATGTCATTTTTGACATCTTGCCCAAAATGTATTTCCGCACCTGTGGTGCACAATGGCGTGGTAGCTGTGGGAAATCAACTTTTGGGACACATTAACAGAATCACAGCGCCACTGTTCATGAGGGAAGGTCCCAAAATGCTTATGTTAAAAATGACTTCACCATTTTTTCATATTTTCACTCCAGATTTTCAACGTTGCCATTTTTTATGCCTCCTCATGAACAATACAGTTGTCATTTTCCACATCCTGCCCAAAATGTGTTTGCAGCCCTGTGTAGCCAAATGGCATAGCCACTGTGCAAAACCACCTTTCAGCTAACAAACTGATTGTGCCGCTTTTCATGAGGTGGGCTAACAAAAAGCCCATGTTGGAAATTTGGAGTGAAAATACCACCACACGCCTATGGTGTTAGGGTTCCCAACTGTAGCACCTTACCCTGTAGAGACTGACAGGCATCAGGGGTGGGATTTGGGATCATCGGCTGTAATGCTCACGCCATTCCAACCCCACCCCCACCCTACAGCCAGTGATAGGCATCGTAGCCTTGCACCAAGTTCTCAACACACAGTTCACCCCATTCTCCTATACTGCATCCAGTTCAGTGTATTTCCTTATGGAATGGGGGTAAGTATAATGCCCAAAGACCCCAAAGCACACCACAACACTTGTCAGTGTCTACAGGGTAGGGTGAGGTACAATGGCATAAGCGTTATAGCTGATGACCCAAAGGCACACCCCAATGCCTGTTGGTCTCTAAAGGGTGGGTGTGGGGTTGGAATTACTTCAATACTTCACTGCCATTCCTATTATGCATATCTAACTCTGGCACTACCAATACCCATGCCAGCGAGACAACATTCGGCATTGACAAATGCTTGTTTTCTTTTTGTTATAGATCTATTTTTCCAGGAGGAAATTGTCTGTTCAGCTTTCTGAAATGCTTGCCTCCAATTCATAGAGGCATCATCAGCACTCCCAAACTGCACACCCAAGATTTTAGCATTCTGAGATGAGGTTTTTTTTTTGCCAATTCCTTTGGTACCTCTGAAGGTTTTGTGATTGGAGGAACTCTTACTTGGCTTTCATCACAATTTAACTTTGATCCAGAAGCCCTTTTGAAAGCCATTATTTCTTGTAGAAATACTTGTTCATTCAGTTCAGGTTTCGAACACACGCAATGGTCATCTGCATAAGCACTGACCTTAGGTGCACAGGATCCATCAGGTAGAAGTATGGGTGGGATACCTGGGTTAATAGAAAGTTTTCTGACTGAGGGATCTATCTGAAAGGCAAATAACAAAGGGCTGAGTGGGCATCCTTGTCTCACCCCTTTTTTTCCTGAAAAGGCTGTCCCCTGAATGCCATTTACATAAGGGATAATAGTTCCAGTTTTATAGTATAGAGAAATCCATCAAATAAAAGTGTCATGGATATGGTAAACTTGCGATACCCTAAACAGATAATTATCTTCAACGTGGTTGAAAGCCCTTTCTTGGTCAAAGACCAGGGATAAGTAATTTTGGACTAGATTCTGTGACACATGACATTAGGTCCCTTATGTAAATAAGGTTTCTAAATATAGACCTGCCTTCAACAGCACATGATGGCATATCACTATTTACTGTCTTAGCAACTTTAGCTAGACAGGCTAACAGCAAAGTTACCAAAAGTTTGTAGTCCACATTATTTTGAAAAAAGAGATTCTAGCCATATTGGTCCTTGAAAAACAAGAGATGATGGAAGGTTTGGTACCTTTTATTGGACCAACAAGTGTCAGGTACATTTGAAGAAGGGACCTGTGAGGCCCCGAAAGCTTGTGTATAATTCCATCTTTGTGCAAGACACTTGTTGGTCCAATAACGGTATCAAACCTTCCATCATCTCCTGTAGTCCGCATTAAGAAGACTGATAGGTCTCCAGCTTGTTAGATCTCTTCTATCTCCTTTTTTAAAAAGCAAGATTACTGAAGCCTGAGACATGACTTCTGGAAATACTTACGTGGACAAAATACAAGAGAAAACATCAGTCAGTATTGGGGCAAAATATACAACATATTTAGTATATAATTCACTGGTAAGGCCATCTCTTTCCAGTGCCAAATTTTTCCTTAGTTTTCCAATGAGAGCCTTAACCTCTGATGGGGTAACTGGTGCCATTAGGGTAGACAACATCTTCTAGTCTACTTGAGGGATATTTAAGTCCCTCAAATAGTTTGCCTCCCCTGTTGCAGTTAAGGGGTGCCAAACATTTCCTGTATATAAGTCTGGGATACATTTAGAATTTTATCTTGATTTGAATGATATTTGTTAATTCGAGGGTCCAAAATATTATCTATTTTTGTGAGATTTTGACAACTTTTATATATATCAAGAGATGGCTTTGTACCCTGCATGCCAAACTGTGCTTCCTACTTCAGAGATTCTGCCCTGTTAAATTGAAATTCAACCATCTCTAATTTTACATCCTGTTTTTCTTTAAGAAGATCTCATTTATGTTCGTGGGCCCTTAAGCTCTTATATAATTTAGCTCTCAGTTTTAAATAGTGTAAATACATGGAAGTGGATTTTCTAATAGATTATTTAATAAAAAAGTTTTCAGATCAGCTTTTGTATCAACTTATCAGTCTGTAATCGAATCATAAGCATCTACCACCAAAAACTTTGCTGTTCGGAATTCTGAAAGTTTTTCTACCATGTCTAGTTGAGTTAATAGTGAATTATTTAACATCCACATAGAGACAGATTGTTTTGTAAATGAAGCAGGGCTTGGAGTTTCTATGGTGCACTTCAGAGACACTGCAAAATGGTCTGATATTTCACATGGAATAACTTGTGCTTGAGTAGCTTGTAAAGACTTTGAAAGAAATATATAATCGATTTGAGTTGCAAGTGGGCCTTTGAAACATACCAATCCACTAAACTGGCTGTTCTTATGACTGTGTTTAACTGCACAGAGTTCCCAGAAAGTTTAGTGGTATGGCTGCCTTTATCCATTAAAGATAATGGACAATTGAAATCACCCCCCATTATAATATGTTTCTTTGTGTGCAAGTAGGGTTGGATTAAGGAAAACAAAGCTGAACATAATGCGATGCTCTGGGGTGCATATACATTTATTACTCTATAGGCCTCGTTTTCACTACATAGATCTAATAAAAGAGCCCTCCCCAGGCTAATGTCAGCAATTCTTCTAACTGAAAACTGGAAACCTTTTAGTAAAATACCCACCCCATCACATAGGTCAGGGCCTTGTGACCAAAAAGAAGGTCCCAGAGTCCATAATTGTTTTGAATGAGAAACCTTGTGCATAGTTTTTAATCTTGTATCCTGAATGAGAGTTATATCCCTTGCTAAATCTTTTAAAATTTGGAGAGTAGTGAGCCTTTTTTTATATGTCTTCATGCTGCACACATTCAGGGTTATAGAAAAGAGTTGCTGATTTGCCCTCATTTAAATTCAATAATTGGTTAGGACACTTTCTGAAAGGACTTTTCATTTTCCTTTTTTACTGTCTCTGACTGTGAGTCAGACAAAAGGTTCAATTTTGAGGGCACCGTGGAGGAATCAGAATCAACATCTTCATCTTCCATGATACCCATTGTCTTCTTTTTGCCAATGCCTGAGAATGATTTCTGGTAACCACTCTATGTTTTTGTGGGGTGTTATATCTGCCTTTCATTTTCCTTCCTTTTTTTGGTGTTCTCCATGATAAACTGAGACGTGGGGAGGCATATCCATGCTACTACCAGTTTCTTCTTGGGAGGAATTTTGAAGGGGTGGAGGGGTGACCTGAATGTTCCCTTCGCTTGTAAGAATATCTGTTGAGACCCTAAGAGGAGGCTCTTCTTCTGTAGGAAGGATATCAGTAGGGGAATCCAAACTTGCTGCCGGCATTGTAGCAGCTTCCTGCTTTTGCAAGGCTTGAACCTAGCATTTTTCCAGCAAGTGCACAGGATCTTGTACTACCTTATCAAGTCAATTTCTTTTGACCAATAGACAATTTACATATGTGTGACCTCCCTCATCACATAAATTACACTTTAAAGGATTCAGGCATCCTAAACTGACATGCCATTTTCCATACACAAGTTGCGCCTGGGTTGGTCACAAACAGAACTTAAGTGAGTACGTGCCCCACATTTATGACATGTCCTAGGCTGCCCTTGACGAAAACACAGGCCCCTCTCCCTACCTATATAAAAAGTCCCAGGAAGATGAACTATGCCAGAATCTTGTTGTTTTAGTTGCACTTTTACCCTCCAGTTTCCTGTCCATGCCAGGTCTTCGTCTAATATAGGTGTGGGGGCTTCCAAGATGATACATCGCTGTTGTAACCAATACTGTACATCAGCTGTAATGACGCTTTCATTTCTGAAAAGGAGAATGATAATTTTAACAGTAGGTTTGGTGAGGGAGATGGAAAAAAAAAGGCTGCCATAAGGGTGTGTGCTGAACCTGTGGATACATAGCCTAAAATATGTCCAAAATATGACTCGTTTTAAAACTAATGTCATAAATAACCTCCCCTTTCACATGTATAAATGCAAATAATTCAGTAGGAGTAATGCCTATTTGGTCTCTTATTTGGTACAACACTGTCCTCCTGTCAGGTGCATTCACAGCATCCCATTGAATTTCAGTCTAACAGTATTTCTACGCTGCATAGGTTTCCCCCCCATTCCTAAACAAATCTGCCATAAAGAATTGTCTTGGTTGCTCTCCTGAAGCATTTTTTTTTCATTTGTGGCATTACCTTCTTTTTGTCCTGGGACAGAATCCTGCATTTTGTCGGCCTGACCAGAAGCACTTATATGCTGACTGATCCCCATAGCAACCTGAGTGTCCTGGTTAGATAAGCCAGCTAGTTATGTCTTATCCACAGAAGTTTTTACTGAAACAGCAATCTCATTGGGTACCTTTCTTTTTGTAGAACCTTTCTCAATTATTTGTTTTGCACTGACCAGTCCCGGAGAAACCCATGTTTTAGATTGTGAGTCGCGCTTCCAGACTGCTGCTTTCAAGGTGGCATCCCGGGACCAAGCTTGGGGTTTGTCCTGCTTTTCATCTCCTCATCCTGCTCACAAGTAAAAAGGATGCTCGACAGGTGCTCTCTCAGAATGTCTTGTGCCTTTCTCCTCAGTATATGCAACTGGAATAAACTATGAGGGTATAGAAAACTGATTGGCCTGAGTCACATTATCACAGTCATTTCCCGATAATTCCTTCTGCAGTAGTTTTAACAGAAACTCCTTGTTTTGTTTTATAGCTGATCTCCGTATGCCCTCTTATGTTACTTCATTATGTACCTGTCTTCCAGATGTTGTAGCTTGTGCAGCCATTTACCTCTGCTGATGATTATCCCGGGGTAGAACATTAGAATTCTCGGTCCTTACATTCAATATTTAAACTCCTTCCACTTCTCCGTTTACTTTTTTTAACTCAGACTGTGTGTCCTGTTGATCCAACATTACATTCATGTCCATAGGTATTTTTTTCTTCCGCCAAGCTTACTCCATCAACTCCTTCACCTACCAACCAGCCGTCTACTATCTTGAAGAGGCGGACAAGGGTTCCCCCTACAATAGAGTAGAGGAATTTCCCTGGTGTCTAGGCCAAATTCCCCCATTCATTAAAAATACCACTAACAGCTTAAAATCTGGTTCAATTTCAGTTGGTATCCATCTATACCCCCCCGCGGTGAGGCTGAAAATAGGCAAAAAATTGCCTAGTCCTCCTTCCTGGTCAACAAAAACTAAATAAATAAAAATATTTTTTGAAGATAAAACATTAAAATTTCAAAATATCCTACCTTTTCCACAATTATTTAAAAATATAAAAAGTTCTATCAAACTCATATTATACAATCAATTTGAAATGGAATAAAAACCATCCATATAATAATAGTAAAACTCTTTCTTACATATGGGACAATAAATATATTCAAAAGTTAAATAAATATACCACATTAACAAAAAAAAAAAAACTCATACAACTAAAGGTAATAAATTGGACATATTTCTTAGAAGATGAAAAGGAAATTACATGGGAAGAATTTAACAAAAGAGCTATTAAATATCAAGTCATAAATTCAAGAATTAAATACTTAGCACTTAAAAATATATATAGGAAATATATCAAATCAAAAAAATCATATCATGACCCTTAAGCTTTATACAGATATAAACTGTTGTTTAAACAAAAAAAAATATGATAATATGTATATAACATTTTTCTATGGAAACTGTATTAAAACACTATATAGAAAAATGGAAAACATAAATAAGAAATCCCTAAAGTCCTGGGAAAAAAGAATTTCAACTTCAAATTAAGGAAAAAAAATTGGAAAAATATATAAATAAATACCAATAAACTATATGCATCGGCAAAAAATAAATCTATTCAATATAAAATATTTGATCAGGCATATCACTAGAAATAAATTTAAATATATGTTATATGTCCAGAAAGTAACATGTTGGCACAACTGTAATTGTCAGGAGAAAATTGATCACTTTGGGAGGGCTAAGAGTCCGTAGTTTAATGCGAGTGAAATAGCTCCTCCCACATCCCCCGTTTAAGCTAGCTAACTTCCATTAGCTCCGCTTGGAGCATTTTGAAATGGATGCAGATTCCTGTGTCTGTGTGGCTGGTGAGGTTTGGCTCTTTCCTGTTGTTTTCCCCTCTGTTTATGCTTCTTGTGTTTTCTTTTTCATCTCTCTCTCCGCTTTAGTTGTTCCCCCCTCAGTATCCATCTCTCCTGTTGTTTGTCTGCCCCCGCCTTTTCTGACCCCCCCATTGTTGTTTTCTTCACAGTCTGTTCCCTTCCCCTCTCCTTCATTCCTCCTGGTGCTCAGTGCCTCCTTCATCTGGTTCCTTTGCCTCCCTGGTCTTCTCTTGTCTTCCTTTGTTTTTGGGCATTTCTGCCTTACCAGCTGCTGCTCTGTTCTATGCTGGCATTTCCAGGGTGTGACATTACCCACCGCGCTTGGCTTCCAGCTCCTGACTCTGCTTGAAGCTCCAATTTCTGCACAGAACTCATACTCGCACTGTGGAACCCTATCTACGTGGGCAACCGGCTTGCCATGTGCCTACTTCACTCTCAAGCTCTGTGTCTGAAAACTATGGCACCCAGTGTAGCCTACCCAAACATTGAAACCACAGCATAACACATCAGCATTTTTGCATGTAAAGCCAACTGCTTCAGGTTCTTCATTTCTCCCCTACCTGGGCCATCCGCCAAATAATTTGACTCCTGTTCCTCACTTTTCCCTGCATTTTTGATACCATTGACTCTATTGTTACCTTGACCGAAGTAAACCTCTTTGCCCTATACTGTCTGGCATTTCCCACTATATGTTCACAATGCAGTCAGCAAAACTTGTTAATGGAATTTCTTCCTACATCTTACCCCCATTCAGCATGTTGGGACCTCCTAATTTAACTACAGTGCTTGGAGACTGGAGTCATTTCCCTTTTCAATCCAGACTGTTCATTTGGGATTTCTGAGTTTCTAAAGTTACTACTCCCATGCCATGCTTACCATGACTTACTTGTACAGTACATTTTGCCTGCCTATTGCAATCCTTGATCTAGGGAGCCTTCCATGCTGGTTTCTACTTCACTTTCACATTGGATCTGTGTACTTCTTGGAAGTGATTGCCACTTTGCTATGCCCTGGTCAGTTTCCATTCTTCCTTTCCATGTCATGGTTTACATGCTTCCTGTTACCATTCCCAATTCAGTGCAGCTTGCCCTCTCAGTGCAATTCTACTGGTTCAGACTCCACTGACCACTGTTAGCACTTTGCATCTCTCCTCTACCATCCATTCCAACCTAGTCAATGATTGCTGCACCTGGATATATGAATGGACTCCTCCTCCTAACTGCTGCTTTGCACTGCACTGTCTTATTGAAAGAAAGTATAATTTAAACTGATTTTGGGGGATGTCAGGAAAGGGGCCACTCAATGTGACAGGAGTGATGGGAGGCTATCAACCTCCCCTCCCAGGATGGATATAAAATACTGGTAGAAATCAAGAACAAGCAATAGTAGGGGAAACAAGGGGGAAGGGGGTCCTGGTGGAAGGGATTATCAGCCAATGCCAGGAGTTTAGAGGAAAAAATGGTGGACTTGGAGACCATCATGGTGGATGAGGGACTGACATAGTAATGGTAAGTGAGTCATGGTTGACAGAACATCATGCCTGGGAGACGGTTATCCCAGGCTACAAACTGTTAAGGAAGGACAAAGATGGCAAGAGGGAGGATGGGTGGGGTGACTTTACATGTCAAAGATGACATATGGGCAATGATGCAGTAAAAGCAAAATTACCTGCTACACGTTTACCATAAGAAATCCAATGCTAGGATACTATAAAAATAATTTATTAAGTTGTAGATGAGAGTAACACCCCCTCTCCCAAACAAGGTGGCTTGTTTGGGAGAGGGGGTGTTAGTCTCATCTACAACTTAAAAAAAATTTTTTTAGTATCCTAGCATTGGATTTCTTACAGCAAACGTGTAGCCAGTAATTTTGCTTTTACTGTATCTGTGTCTTCACTGGTTCCACATTGGGTAGCTGAGCAGCTCACTTCTTTCAATTGACATTAGGGCAATGGAAGGGCGGGAGGAGGTAAGGGAGACAGAGATCATGCAGGTCATGCTTGAAAAATGGACTGGGAAATTACTGAGGATAGGGGTGGCTTATAGACCTCTGATGCAGGGGGAGGAAGGGGATAGACAGCTGATACAGGCAGTTACAAAGATGGCTTTCAAGAGGGAGCTTCTGCTAGTGGGGGACCTAAACCTCCCTGATGTGGACTGGGGATCCTGGCTGTGGTATCAGCTAGGAGCAGAGGTATACTAGAGGTGACACAAGGGGTTTTCATGCAATAGCTAGTCAGGGAGCCACTAGGAGCAAAAACCTGCTGGATGTGGTCCTCGCAAATGGGGATGGTGTGGAAGAGGTGGTGGTGGGTGGCAGACTAGGTACTAGTCATCACAGGACTGTTAGGTTCAGGGTAAAATGGGAGGGAGATAAATTATGCTAGAATGAGGGTGATGGACTTCAGAAAGACAAACTTCAACAAAATGAAGAGGATATTTGAGGAAGAAATGGCAGGGAAGGGGAATATAGGGGATGTTGAGGAGCTATGGGGAGCTATCAAGGGAGGGGTATTGAAGGCCACTGAAATTTGCAGTAAGAAGGTGAAGTCAAACAAAAAAGGGAGGATACTGCTCTGGTTTACAAGGGAGGTTTCAGGGGCAGTCAGGGAAAGGAAAAGAGCATTCAGGGAATATAAGAAGACACAAAGGGGGAGGACAGGGATACTTACAGAGAAAAGAGGAGGGTGGCAGGGCAGATGATAAGGAGGGCTAAAGTGGATACTGAGGAGAAAATAGCAAAGCAGGCCAAAAGGGGGATAAAACTGTTTTAGGTTTGTGGGGGAAAGAAAGAAGGCAAGGCAGGGGATAGTAAGGTTGTGGGGGGAGGGAGGAATACAGCTGGAAGGGGACTTTGAGAAAGCAGAGGTGTTTAACAACTATTTCTGCTCTGTCTTAACAGAGGAGGGGCATGGTAGGGCACCAGTGCGGGGGGGGCAAGGAAGGCAAAAAGGTGGATCCTAGTATGTTCAGCATAGACAGGGTCAAGGAGGAACTGGGCAGGATAAAGGTGGACAAGGCAATGGGGCCAGATGGCTTGCACCAGAGGGTACTCCTGGAACTAAGGGAGGAGCTGGCAGCCCCAATAACAAGACTGTTTAACTTGTCAATGGACACAGGGTGTATGCCAAGGGACTGGAATAGGGCAGACGTGATGCCACTGCACAAGGAGCAGTAAGGAGGTGGCAGAAAATTATCACCCGGTCAGCCTCATCTCGGTGGTGGGGAAGGTGATGTAGGCACTAATAAAGGAAAGGGTGGTGGACTACCTGGTGGACAGCAGACTACAGGACAAAAAGCAGTATGGATTCATGCATGGGAGGTCCTGCCACGAACCTGATAGAGTTCTTCAATTGGGTGGAGCAGGTGGTTGACCGGGGGGCAGTGGATGTGGCCTATCTGGACTTCATTAAGGCCTTTGACACTGTCCCTCACAGAAGGTTAGTAAATTAGCTAGAAAGCTTAGGAGTGGGACAGAAAATAACTAGGTGGGTGGAAAGGTGGTTGGTAGGCAGAAGTCAGAGAGTGGTGATAAATGGGGTGTATTCCATGGTGAGGGGGATAATGAGTGGGGTGCCCTAGGGGTCCATGCTGGGACCCCTCCTTTTTGATATGTACATCAGTAATACAGCAGAAGGTCTGGAGGGAAGAGTGTGCCTATTCATGGATGATACAAAAATCTGCAATAGGGTGAACAACCCCAGGATGGTAGAGGCCATGAAGCATGACTTGAGGACTCTGGAGGAGTGATTACAAACTTGGCAACTGAAATTCAGTGCCAAAAAGTGTGCTGTGATGCTTCTGGGGTGCAAAAACCCATGAGCAGCTTACACTGTAGGAGGGGAGGAAATCAAAAAAACAGAGCAGAAGAGGGATCTGGGGATTATAGTATCAAGCAACTTTAAGGTGGATAGCCAATATAGCAAGATGGTGGGGAAGGCAAATGGAATGTTGGCATGCATTGGGAGAGGCATAACTAGCAGAAGGAGGGAGGTGCTAATGCCTCTTCACAAGGCCATGGAGAGACCACACCTGGAGTATGGCTCCTGTTCTGGAGATCACATGTATGCAAGGACATTGATGGAATGGAAAAGGTTCAGGGAAGAACAACCACGGTAGTGCATGGCATGCAGTGGAAACCATATGAACTGAGGTGTAGGGAATTGGATCTGTACCCATTGGAGACTAGAAGGAA
The DNA here is from genome assembly GCA_016271365.2 of Neoceratodus forsteri. Taxonomy (NCBI): domain Eukaryota; kingdom Metazoa; phylum Chordata; order Ceratodontiformes; family Ceratodontidae; genus Neoceratodus; species Neoceratodus forsteri. Next base: position 216,762,934 of record CM028134.1, read on the forward strand.
GAGGGGGGACATGATTGAAACTTTTAAATATGTAAAGGGGATCAATAAGGTGAAGGAGGGGAGCTTGTTTAGAAGGAAGGATGGGGCTAAAACTAGAGGGCATAGCCTAAGATTGGAAGGTGGAAAATAGCAATGTGAGGGGGCGATTCTTCACAGATAGAGTGGTAGAGGCCTGGAATAAACTACCAGAAGAGGTGGTGTAGGACAAAATGGTGGAGGGATTTAAGAGGGTATGGGACAGAAATATGGGATTGATAAGTGAGGGGAAGGGGAAGACACATACGAGTGAAGATGAGTAGGGGAGAAGGGATAGGGCAGACTCGATGGGCCAATGAGGTCCTTTTCTGATATCAGATTTCTGTGATACTGTGATTCTGTGTCTACTTCCTGCACTATGACTGTCTCCCATATTCCAGAGGATACCATCTTCCACATCTTTACCTGGTTTTACAACCACTGTGCCTCACGGCAGTATGGTCTCCATGCCTCAGTTACTGTTATTTACAGCCCCTGCTCCAGTTTGCTGCTCTTTGCTTCCCATTGCGGTATGGTCAGCATCAACCTGCATCTCTAACCCTAGCTCTGCCTGGTGGTATCGAACAAAGATGGGCTTGTCCTGTCTGCCAGGGTTGGTAGTCCTGCGCCTCTGTTTTCCATCATCTCTTCCAATCCCCATTTTTCCGCCATTCCGGTTTGTCCGCCTTTAACCTACAGCTCCATTTCTAGCTCTACCTAGCGGTATTGAGTGAAGGTGGGCTTATCCTATCTGCTAGGGTTTTGAGTACTGCTCCTCCATTTTCCATCATTCTTTCCCATCATGGTTTGTCTGCTGTCTTCCTGCAGCTACATCTCTAGCACTGCCTAGGGGAATTTGCATGAAGGTCGGCTTTTTCCAGCCACCATTGTCACATGTCATAGACATAATTCAACTCCTAACTATCTTCTATCACCCAAATATTACCCTGACTTGGATATCTCCACCAGATTCATGGTTTGCCCTTCTATATCATCAATGACTCGGACGTCAGGTCCTCACCATTTTGTCCATTACATTCTCTACTTTCTTCAGTTGCTACTTCCTTCCCCTTTACTCAGAATATTGTCAGATTCCTCATTGCGCACTGTAGTGACATTTTAACTTGACCCTTCTCCTTCCTCGCCTTCAGACTGGCTCTGGATTGCCCCCTGGACTTCCTCCTTTTGTATTCATTTTGGGGCCTTAAAGTGCACCACAGTCTAGTGCTCAACCATCCATTGATTTCTTTCTCTGGAACCATCCTCACTTCAGGCTTCCAGTACTTGAATACCACAACAGAAATCCTGGAAATCATTTAACCACCCATCTTCCTTCATCTGGACAGCCATCCAGCTCAGATTCTCCTTCAACTTGCAGAATCAACCTTCCCACTCACAGCGTCTGAGATGCAGATGTTATGACTTATCGACCAGCAAATTCAGATTCAGAGAATAAGAATTCTGCTTAACCAGAACTAAAAACTCAGTCCAAATCATTTAGGATTATCTCCTCGTAGATTGCCCGGAGGACTGGCAGGTCAGTAGCCATGAGTCTTCAGAGGTTTCCTCCATGTGTTCTTCCCCAACCCCCCCGCATCCTACTGGTCACACTCACCGTGAGCTGGAGGAGGTAATCTCTAACCGTTAATCTTTTTGGGCCTTCTATTCCCTACACCAACCCAGCATTCCTACCAAGGGTGGGTATACAGAAAGGTCAAACTCCAAGTTCATAAGTATACAAAAGCACTACGCTATGCATCAAACATTGAATGGGAGGGCTAAAAGCCAGTGGTTCAATGTGAGGGAAAAAGCTCCTCCCACATCCCCCATTTAAACTAGCCAAATTCCATTAGCTCCATCTGGAGCATTTTGAAATCGCTCACCATCCTCCCCTGCCTCATCTTCCTCCAGCATTCTTCTCACCTTGACGCTGGGCCTGCTATTCCCTACACCTACCCAACATTCCTACCATGGTTGGGAATAGAAAAAGGCCAAAATCCAAGTTCATAATTTTGGGTTCATAAGTACACACAAGCTCTATGTTATGCACCAAACATTAAACCACTTGTTATGGAATTGCCCTGTAATAAAGCTATGGTGGGAAAAAAACACAGACTGAGATAGAAAACATTTGGGACACCTGGATACCTCCATCACCGCAAATTTTCCTTCTTAATGATTTTGATAGATTAAAATTACAAATCAAAGGACAAAAAATATTTTGCTTTAGCAACAATCACCACAAAAAGAATATTATTAGCTGAATGGAAAAGTCCTAAGATGGGGTAATTTGATAGTAATAAATGGTTATTGAATTTTAAAGATTACTTAAGAACAGAAAGAATGTTGGACCATCTTTATGAAAAAGATGGTTTATTGAGCACCTCATGAAATTAAATTATTAATTTACTTCCACCTGTGATGCAATTGTAAAAATACATATACAACAAAATTGTGTTTATACAACCAACAAAACAAGCCTGGAAGATAATATCATGTGATAGCTTCCCTTAAGAAGGGAGAGGGTTGTGGTAAATGAAAAATTACATTTGAGAAGGAGAAATGTATGTGAACAAAATAAGTTATTTGAACTGAATGTAACTGTTGTATAAAAGATATAATAAACACAGAGAGTAATGTATGGTCCTCTATCATTAACTGATTTGCTAACAGTCGAGAGGTTGCCAGGGTGACCATGTAAACCTTGAGAGTGGAGATTTGAAAGGTTTATGTCACCATGGTAACCTCAAGATGTTACACAAACCAGTTAACGATAGAGGGACCATGCATCATATTTTATAGTGTATGGTTCCAATAAACTGGCAGAAAAAATGATGGCTCCTTACTTTTGGCACTGCCGTGGATATTCTGGGTCATTTTCTCACTGCTGCACAAGTTTCAGGAAGGCTGTCGGTGCACGAGATCAAAGGTACGTACATGCGCAGATGAGCTCCGTTTGTATTCCCATCGCTATGACGTACTAAAGAGAGGTTTACAACCCCTTACATCATAGCGATGGGATCATTAAGAAATTATTTTGCCACTTTTTAGTGGTAATAAGGGCTCACCATACATTACAACATTTAAAAAAAAAGCATTTGTCAATGCCAAATGTTGATTGCGTTGGTCTGTTGAGCTCGCACAGTGGGCCTCTGGCACTGGCTCAGTCTGTTTGTCCCGGTGCTGCAGGCTACTCTTTTGTACTGGGCTGCTGCGTGCATTGGCACCTTGTTCTGCCGAGGAAGAAATACGCAGCTGTCCCGACAGAGCTCCATTGAGGTGGTTCACTCCCGCTGTCTCACTTGCTCATTCTGTTTCTCCTGGCGCTGCAGGCTGCCCTTTTGTACTGGGCTCCTGCCTGTGTTGGTGGCTTTTTCTACCCATGAAGAAATCCACAGCTGTCTTGACAGGACTCCGTTGAGGTCGCTCACTCCACCTGTCTCACTCACTCATTCCGGTTCTCCTGGCGCTGAAGGCTGCCTTGTACTGGGCTACTGCCTCTGTTGGCGCCTTTTTCTGCCCACAAAGAAATCTGCAGCAGTCCCGACAAAGCTCCATTGAGCTCGCTCACTCTCCTTCTCTCACTTGCTCATTCTGTTCTGCCGGCACTGCAGGCTGCCCCTTTCTACTGGGCTCCTGCCTGTGTTGCTGCCTTCCTATGGCCATAAAAAAAATTGCAGCAGTTACAATAGAGCTCCGTTGAGCTCACTCACTCACTCGCTCATTCTGGTTTTCCTGCCACTGCAGGCTGCCCTTTTGTACTGGGCCCCTGCATGCATTGCTGCCTTTTTCTTCCAACAGACAAATCTGCAGCAGTCCCAACAAAGCCCCGTTGAACTCACTGACCCCCCCCCCACTCACTTGTTCTGTGTCTCCTGGTGCTGCAGGCTGCCCTTTTGTACTGGGCTCCTGCCTGCATTGGCGTCTTTTTCTGGCCAGAAAGAAATCTGAAGCAGTCCCGACACAGCTCCACTGAACTCGCTCACTGCCCGTCTGTCACTCTTGCATTCTGTTTCTGCTGGTGCTGCAAGCTGGCCTTTTGTAGTGGGCTCCTGCCTGCATTGCCGCATTTTCTGCCCACAAAGAAATATGCAGCAGTCACACTAGAGCTCCATTGAGCTCGCTCACTACCGCTCTGTCACTCGCTCATTCTGTTTGTCTTGGTGCTGCAGACTGCGCTTTTGTATGGGGCTCCTGGCTGCGTTGGCACCTTTGTCTGTCCACATTGAAATCTGCAGCTGTCCTGACAGAGCTCCATTGCAGTCATTCAGTCTCCCTCTGTCATCGCTCATTCTGTTTGTCCTGGCGCTGCAAGCTGCCCTTTTGTATGGGGTTTCTGCCTGCATTGGCCCTTTTTTCTGCCCACAAAGAAATCTCAGCAGTCCTGACGGAGCTCCGTCAAGCTCTCTAACTCCCCTTGTCTCACTCGCTCGTACTGTTTGTCCCACCACTGCAGGCTGCGCTTTTGTACTGGGCCCCTGCCTGTATTGACGCCTTTTTCTGCCCACAAAGAAATCTGCAGCTGTCCTGACAGCGCTTCGGTGGGTTCGCTCACTCCCCCTCCCTCACTCGCTCTCACGTTCTGTTTCTCCCAGTGCTGCAGGATACCCTTTTGTACTGGGCTCTTGTGTTGGGGCCTTTGTCTGCCCACAAACAAATCCGCAGCAGTCCCGACAGAGCTCAGTTGAGCTCAGTCACTCCTCCCTCTCACTCGGTCGATCTTAATCTGTCCCAAACACTGATTTCCCAGAGTGACCGTGCTGTTGTCCGGCAGGAGTGCAAAAACATATTTTAGCCAGGATGTGAAAAATGACAGCTGTAGTGTTCATAAGGAGTTGTGAAAAAATGCCACTGTTGAAAATGTGGCGTGACAATATTACAAATTTGCAAAATTAGAAGGGTGCGTGGAAACAGTTCAATGCACGCTTGTAACACAGTCATATTATGGCAGTCCCAAGAAAGCTCCGTTGAGCTCACTCACTCCCCTTCTCTCACTCGCTCATTCTGTTGTGCCGGCACTGCAGGCTGACCTTTTCTACTGGGCTTCTGCCTGCGTTGCTGCCTTCTCATGCCCACAAAGAAATCTGCAGCAGTTACAATACAGCTCTTTTGAGCTCACTCACTCACTCACTCATTCTGATTTTCCTGCCACTGCAGGCTGCCCTTCTGTACTGGGCCCCTGCATGCATTGCTGCCTTTTTCTGCCCACAAACAAATCTACAGCAGTCCCAACAAAGCCCTGTTGAGCTCTCCAACTCCCCCTCCCTCACTTGGTCGTTCTGTGTCTCCTGGCACTGCAGGCTGCCCTTTTGTACTGGGATCCTGCCTGCATTGGTGGCTTTTTCTGGCCAGAAAGAAATCTGAAGCAGTCCGGACACAGTTCCACTGAGCTCGCTCACTCCCCCTCTGTCAGTCTCGCATTCTGTTTCTGCCGGCGGTGCAAGCTGGCCTTTTGTACTGGGCTTCTGCCTGTGTTGCCGCATTTTCTGCCCACAAAGAAATCTGCAGCAGTCACACTAGAGCTCTGTTGAGCTCGCTCACTACCGCTCTGTCACTCGCTCGTTCTGTTTCTCTTGGCGCCACAGACTGCGCTTTTGCATGGAGCTCCTGGCTGTGTTGGCAACTTTGTCTGTCCACAAAGAAATCCGCAGCTGTCCCAACAGAGCTCCATTGAGGTCACTCAGTCTCCCTGTCTCATCGCTCATTCTGTTTGTCCTGGCGCTACAAGCTGCCCTTTTGTACAGGGCTCCTGCCTGCATTGGCGCCTTTTTCTGCCCCCAAAGAAATCCCAGCAGTCCTGATGGAGCTCTGTTGAGCTCACTAAGTCCCCTTGTCTCACTTGCTCGTACTGTTTCTCCCACCGCTGCAGGCTGGCCTTTTGTACTGGGCCCCTATGCCTGTATCAACGCCTTTTTCTGCCCACAAAGAAATCCGCAGCAGTCCTGACAGTGCTTTGTTGAGTTTGCTCACTCCCCCTCCCTCACGCTCTCTCATTCTGTTTCTCCCAGTGCTGCAGGCTGCCCTTTTGTACTGGGCTCTTGTGTTGGGGCCTTTGTCTGCCACAAACAAATCTGCAGCAGTCCCAACAGAGCTCAGTTGAGCTCGGTCACTCCCCCCTCTCACTCGATCGATCTTAATCTATCCCAAATACTGATTTCCCAGAGTGAACGTGCTATTGTCTACAGGAGAGCAAAAACATATTTTAGCCCGGATGTGAAAAATGACAGCTGTAGTGTTCATAAGGAGTTGTGAAAAAATGCCACCGTTGAAAATGTGGTATGACAGTATTACAAATTTGCGAAGTTACAAGGGTGCGTGGAAACAGTTCAACGCACGCTTGCAACACAGTCATGTTATGGAGTTTCATCACCAAATTTTCAAAATAGGGATTTTAGGACCTCTGCTCAGGAACAGTGCCACTGTCATTTTCTTAATCTGTCCCGAACACTGATTTCCCTCAGTGACCACATTATTCTGCACCGGAACTGTGACAACACATTTTGGTCAGGATGTGAAAAATGACAGCTGTACTGCTTATAAGGAGGTGTGAAAAAATGGCACTGTTGAAAATCTGGTGTGACAATATTACAAATCTGCGAAGTTACAAGGGTGCGTGGAAAGTGCGCAATGCATACTTGTAACACAGTCAATTGATGGGCTATTATCACCAAGTTTTCAACATAGGCATTTTAGGACCTCTGCTCATGAACAGTATCATTGCCATTTTCTTAATCTGTCCCGAACAGTGATTTCCCACAGCGACTGCTCTATTCTGTGCCGGAAGTGCAAAAACACATATTGGCCAGGATGAGAAAAATGACAGCTATACTTTTCATAAGTAGGTCTGGGAAAATGGCAATGTTGAACATCTGGAGTGAAAATATTAGAAATTCACAAACTTACGAGCATGCGTGCCAACTGCGCAATGCACGCTCGTAACACAGTCATTTTAAGGAGTATCATTACCAAATTTTCAACATAGGCATTTTAGGACCTCTACTCATGAACAGTGTCACTGTCATTTTCTTTATCTGTCCTGAACACTGATTTTCCACAGTAACCGTGCTATTCAGGTGTCCCGACAGAGCTCCGTTGAGGTCGCGCAGTCTCCCTCTCTCATCGCTCATTCTGTTTGTCCTGGTGCTGCAAGCTGCCCTTTTGTACGGGGCTCCTGCCTGCATTGGTGCCTTTTTCTACCCACAAAGAAATCCCAGCAGTCCTGACAGAGCTCTGTTTAGCTCACTAAGTCCCCTTGTCTCACTCGCTCATACTGTTTCTCCCACCGCTGCAGGCTGGCCTTTTGTACTGGGCCCCTGCCTGTATTGACGCCTTTTTCTGCCCACAAAGAAATCTGCAGCAGTCCTGACAGCGCTTCAGTGGGTTCGCTCACTCCCCTTCCCTCACTCCCTCTCTCGCTCTGTTTCTCCCAGTGCTGCAGGCTGCCCTTTGTACTGGGCTCTTGGGTAGCCCTTGTCTGCCACAAACAAACCGCGAAGAACCTGACAGAGCTCAGTTGAGCTCAGTTACTCCCCTCTCACTCGGGTCAATCTTAATCTGTCTCAGACACTGATTTCCCACAGTGACCGTGCTATTGTTCGCAGGAGTGCAAAAATATATTGTGGCCAGAATGTGAAAAATGACAGCTGTAGTGTTCATAAGGAGTTGAAAAAATGCCACTGTTGAAAATGTGGCATGACAGTATTACAAATTTGCGAAGTTACAAGGGTGCGTGGAAACAGTTCAACGCATGCTTGTAACACAGTCATGCTATGGAGTTTTGTCACCAAATTTTCAACATAGGGATTTTTGGACCTCTGCTCATGAATAGTGCCACTGTCATTTCTTAATCTGTCCCGAACACTGATTTCCCACAGTGACCATGTTATTCTGCTCCGGAACTGTGAAAACACATTTCAGTCAGGATGTGAAAAATGACAGCTGTACTGCTTATAATGAGGTGTGAAAAAAATGGCACTGTTGAAAATGTGGTGTGACAATATTACAAATCTACAAAGTCACAAGGGTGCGTGGAAAGTGCGCAATGCACACTTGTAACACAGTTAATTGATGGGCTATCATCACCAAATTTTCAACATAGGCATTTTAGGACCTCTGCTTATGAACAGTACCATTGTCATTTTCTTAATCTGTCCCGAACAGTGATTTCCCACAGCGACTGCTCTATTCTGCGCCGAAGTGCGAAAGCATATTTTGGCCAGGATGGAAAAAATGACAGCTATATTGTTCATAAGTAGGTCTGGGAAAATGGCAAAGCTGAAAATCTGGAGTGAAAATATTAGAAATTCGTGAAGTTACGAGAGTACATGCCAACTGCGCAACGCACGCTCGTAACACAGTCATTTTATGGAGTATCGTTACCAAATTTTCAACATAGGCATTTTAGGACCTCTACTCATGAACAGTGTCACTGTCATTTTCTTTATCTGTCCTGAACACTGATTTCCCAAAGCAACCACGCTATTCTGCGCCAGAAGTGCGAAAACACATTTCAGCCAGGATGTGAACAATGACAGCTGTACTGCTCACAAGCAGGTGTGACAAAATGAAATGTTGAAAATCTGGCATGAAAATATTGTAAATTCAAGAAGTTACGAGCGTATGTAGCAACTGCACAACGCACACTCGTAAAACAGTCATTTTTTGGATTTTTTCCACCAAATTTGCAACATAGGCTTTTTGAGAGCCCACCTCATGAACACTGGCACTGTTATTTAATCGCCCGAAGGTGATTCTCGCAGTGACCACGAAATCACCTTCGGGCCGATTAATGCCATGACAAAGTTCAAGAATTTATGAGGAGGGGTCCCAAAAACCCCATGTTGAAAATTTGGTGAAAAAATTCCCAAAAATGCCCGAGATATGCACTAAAGTTGAAAAAAAACCTGTTTATTACATTATACAGCTTACCGGCATTTCCTCAGTTCACTGTCGGCTTTGAAGAGTGCAGTTGTGTTCCTGATCCAGCGAAGATCATCGCGCCAAGCTCTGGAGGTAAGTATGGGGTATGGGGAGTATGTGGAAGCAGGGTGCGCAGTGGGTGGGTGTGAGTTGTGAAGGGAGGCCAGGAGACCACGAGACCATTTCCTTTTTTCAGGTGCAAACCCAAAAAGACTTTTGCGGGACCATTTTTCATTTACTGGGGCATGTGGCATGCTGGGGTGGGCTCCCAGTGTGCCACTGGCGTTTTGTTTTGGGGGAGCAGCTGTAGCTGACAGGGGATTGGGCACTCCCATCAGTGAACAACATGGAACACATCCCTCCTGCAAAGACTTTCCTTAATACAAAAGGCTTCCAAATGACTTAAGAATCTCAACCCTAACTCCTTACGCCATGAACCATGCATTAGCCACTTTTTAGTCTGTCTAATGACTCTCTGCCTTGGAACGCATGCACATTATTCTTCTGTCTTCACAATATGAAGGACATTATTGGGCTCAAGATCTTGTTAAAGTTCTTGACAAAGAATATTTTTATATGATCAAGACACATCCACCATTTTTTTTAAAATGAGTTGTAAATTAAACTAAATCTAAACAAAAAACCTGCAAAAAGTATCAGATTTTAAATAGTCATGTAGTATTACAATGTCTTGGCATCCATATTGTAAAGAGACACACAGTGATTCCAGTCAGGATGCAACACAGTACCTTGCAAAAAATGACAGGTCACAAAACACTGCATGACAAAAGGGCTTTATTTCCATTGAATTACATTGTTCCTACAACATACTGCAGCACCCTGCAGTAATACTGCAGTAATGTTTCAAGGTTCTGCGATGTATCCTGGCTGGCGTCACTGTATATTGGTCATGCCCCCTCCCCCTTTGCACTCCTCAGTAGTAACCAGCACAGCCTTCTACTCCCCTCCTTGGCTGTCTAATTTTTATAGTGATTATTCTAATCCATGACTTGGGGGGAGGTAGTACATCACATACCAACTGCTCATTAGTGCTCCCCCCCCCCAGTCTATAGCATGTTGCCATCTGTGTAATGTGTTCCCAGCAGACAGGCTGCAGAATGCTGGGGAGAAGGTGATCTGCACATCAAGTGACACAGACTGGCATTTTTAAAAGCTGACCTGGCGGCAGGTAAGGAGGAGTAAGAGGGATCAAACATCTTCTGTTGTCTATGGGATGGGTTTTTAAATGTTTTAAAAGTTGGTCAGGTGCTGGGAGGGGGAGTCGAAGGGATTGGAAACCAAACTGAACAGGGAAATGGTATTTCAGTTTTTGAAAGTGGGTCCAGTGGAGAGGTGGGTGGGTGATTCAGGGAGAAATCTATTATTTTCACTAGAGCACTGAGGGATAGGATGGATCTCAGAGACCAAGGGTATATGTTTGTCTAGCCACGCTGCGAGACTTGTTTAACTTAAACCATTTTCAGTTGCACCATTGCTGAGATTGTCTCTTGAGGTGGTCTCAGCAACATTCTTCAAAAAAAAAAATATGCTGTTGCTGAAACGTGGCATCAACCAAATTAGGCACTATTAAATGTTTCTGTTTGTTAAAACGGTTTAATCAGTGTAGTGTGGACTGAGCATAAGTGTCTTCTGGAGTGTATTGACTGTGAGCAGACAAACTTGTGCTTACTCCAGCCCTGTTCCTGGCCTTGGTTCATATCCCAGTCCCAGTCCCAATCCCATTACCAATCATAGCACCCAGCCAGCCTTGACTGTCTGGCCACAGTCACAGTCATGGCCATGGAACATGCCCCCATCTTTAATCTCAGTCCTGCTCCCAGCAACACCTCTAGCCTTGTCCCAAGACCCCCAGCGCAAACACCAGCAATACCTCTGGCCTGATGTTTGGCAATAGCCTAGGCCCCTGACAGGGATCCCAATGCAACCTTCATTTCCCTCCCTGACCATCGCCCCCATCCTTAATCCTAGTACTACCTCCTACTTCAGAACCAGTAGTCAGACCCTACACCAATTCAAGCCCCAGTCTACACACCAACCCAAGGCTTGGCCAAAGCCTTCATTTCTGTACAACACTGCTAGCTGGAGGTGTAAAGTGGGGACTCAGCAAGAAACAAGGGGCCAGATATTCAGACTGCACCAGGCAGGGGCGCAAGCCTGGAAACAGTGCAGCTGTGTTGAGCCAGGGCAATGTCCAGGTGATATTCAATGGTGCTGCTCAGCACTGTTGAATATGGCACTGAGGGCGTACACACTGTGCATGGTGCAGTGGCACTGCGCCAGCACATGTGGCAGCAGGGGAGCAGGGGCCTGTGCCAGCACAAGTGCAGTTGCGCTAGGTGCAGCAACAGCGATATTCAGCCATGGGCATGCAAATCAGGCCATAAAGCATGCAAGGTGCAAATGGGGCCATTTTCATGTCATTATTTCTCCATTTGCATATGGTGCACTGATCCCTGGTGGCTTGTGCCTGGCACCCTGCCAGTCTGCAGCCATCAGGGACTGATGCCCCGCTGCCCCCCCGTTGGGCGCCGCACCCATTTGCCCGATTGTGGACATGTGTAGAAAACTCCCTGGTGGTCCAGTGGACCATGCCCCTTTGCCCGAATGTGGGCATAATGTAATGTAAACCCTGGTGGTCCAGTGGACCAGCTCCGCTGCTCGATCACAGGCATAAGTGTAAATTAATATCCCTGGTGGTCCAGTGGACCCGATCCCCTGCCCGATTGCGGGCATATGAATAGATAACCCTAGTGGTCCAGCAGTACCTGCCCTCCCCTACCGCCCACTGAGCCCCGCCACCTGCACCCCTTGGTCAGCGGCAGGCAGCTCCCCACCGGTAAGCCACTGGCCTTTCCGCCAACTGATACATAGTATGATAGATATTATTGTCTGATTGGCAGAAGACATGTAGATCATTGCATTGAGCACAGTTCCAAAATGAATGAACAATCCATTTTGGGATCAGGTAGTACAGTACGGTTCGATGCCCATTGGCCCTCTAAGGGACCAATAGGGTGTACAGCCGCACTGTATACTGTTAGTCGGCGGGTGGCTTGGGGGTGGGGAGCTGCTGCCCGCCGCTGACCAGGTGGGGTGCAGGGTGGCAGTGCTCAGTGGGTAGGTGAGGGAGGGTACCGCTGGGCCACCAGGGTTATCTACTCATATGCCCACAATCGGGCAGGGGAGCGGGTCCACTGGACCACCAGGGATATTAATTTATACTTATGCCCATGATCAGGCAGGGGAGCAGGTCCACTGGACCACCAGGGATATTATCTTACACCTATGCCTGCGATCGGGTGAGGGGAAGGGGCACAATGCCCAGACTGTGTCCTAGAAGGTCGGGTGGCCACCCACAGCAGGTGGCTGGCATGTTGCACCCAGCAATACCGCAGCCCACCTATGGGTGTTGCCTGACATGTTTCTGTTTTTGTCGGGCACATCTATGTGCCCCCCGTGTGGTGCAAGGCGGGTTTGTGCCTGCATATGCACCACACATCCCGGGCTGAATATAGGGATGTGCCGCATATGCATGGGCACGCCCCCTGCACTTGCTCCGCATACATTACTGGTGTGCCCCCGTGCATCGGGGATTGTGCAGAGCAACCTACCCCTTTGAATATCGCACCAGGGTGCATCAGTGTGTTGCGCATGGCACAACACTGTTACGCCATGCACAACCCCTTTGAATATTCCACCCAATGTATATAACTCAATAAAAATCTGTTCTTCAAAATACTGTAAAATGAAGAGGAAGATGAAAAATAAAATTGGCAATGTTCCATAATCCAGAGTACCAGCAGCTCTAGCAGCTGCAGATAACCATGAGTACCATCTCTCAGCCACAATAAAAGATTAGACTTTTAAGGAGGTGATTATCAGTACACCTACCACCTCAGCACAGTCAACATCCAATGAACATCAAGACTGGAATGTACAGTAATTGTATGTTTACACTCCATGAGGCAGGATCAAAGAACAGCACTAATACGGAACAATATGACCTTCCGTGACTTGGCCAATCCATTTTGTTGTGTTGTTCTTCTTCCACAGAAACTGCTAAGGCATCATCTTTCAAATCTGAGTCAGTCAGAGCCTCAAGATCTCTGCTGCAAAATGAAATTATGCTATTCAAACTTACTTGCCGCTCCCATACCTCCTTCACCGAAACAACAATACCGCCATCATTCATCTACCCACTAGTTTATGGGAAATGCTTTTTTTCAAATACAAGTCTATTTGTTCGTTAAGCCCACTGATTATACATTTTAGCAAGAAGAAACATCTACACATCAATGCCATGTTGCCAAGGGCTTATTTTTTATTTTGGTTGCCAAATGGCATAATACCTAGAAAACTCATATTCTGAGAATCCAAACCAAAGTCACAGCATAGATTGCTTGAGTGATAATACACCATTATGAGCTGTGGTTGTGGTGATGATGGTGTAAGAGAGTGTGTGCATGTATATGTGTGTGTGTGTGTGTGTGTGTGTGTGTGTGTGTGTAAATTGCCATATGTTAGTGACATGACTATAACTGCAAATAAAACTGAAGACTACCATCCTTTATTCTTGCTTCAGGGTTTATTAATAAAAAAAAAACAGCTGTGTACTGCATCTACCTTGGCCAATTGATCAAAGCACCTGTGTTTTAAAGTGATGCTGCTTTCACTGATGTCCTGGCCTAAAAGACCTTTGCTGTACAGCATGGAGCTCTGTATTTGGGTTGTGCAAAAAGCACGTTATCTGATCTGCAAGTACATATGAAGTCTGTGACACTAGCTGATCCACCAGGAGATCCAAAGTCTTTGACAGTGCACTATCTCTTCCACCATGATATCACAAGTTTGTTATCACGTGCTATCTGATTGCATCTAATCTGTTTGGCCAGTATTATGGATTTAGATTTAGTGGCCATGGTATTCGGCCAGTGTCTGCACCAGTACAACAGCTTGTATAAGTTTGTGTTAGTCATATGAAAGGTACAGTATTGTCATGCACTTTTTTTCTTTCGGAATCATTTCAGATGAAAAATAAATATGAGGCTCCACCTGCAGTGCAGTAACAAAGTTCTACACCCTAATAGTAGCAATTGACATCACTCTCGCCATGTGGTATTGTGCTAAAAAGAGTTTAAGACAGTAGGGCTTACTGACTAGTTTGACAAACTTTCTGTATCATCATGATGATTTTCCTCAGCTGTTACACAAATTAAATTACTTTCTATGGAACTTGAAATGTATAATTTTCCTGTTTAAAGCAGCAGTACTAGTAACAAAAATGTTAACTAATTTGGTTGGCAGTTAGAACATCCCAAAACATTAATATATCTGATTTTGGTTTTTGCTTTGTTTAATTCCTGAGGCAAGACAGAGGATTTTGACAATTGTAAAAGTTATTGGTACTTTGCCAGGTCCACCAATGGTGGTGTGCTGTTGGTCATCAGCATATTCTGGCAACCTCTTGAAATATCAGCATTATAAAAACAGTGGGTTCAGTTAGTGTGTGGTCTCTGGGGAGAATATTTTTGAACGTTGCTGGGTGGCTGCCATCTTTATTGTAGAGCCACATGAATTACAAAAGTCATAATTAAATACTGTCTTAAAAATAGCTGGTTAACCATGGTGTCTAGTGAAAGGGTTCGCTTGTCACTCTGGTAACCCAGGTTCATGCCCTGAGCCCAGGTACCATGAGCAGAGGCCATCAGGGAGGGATGTACAAGCATCCATTGGATGCTTCCCTCCCAGGGGGGAGTGGGCTCTGCCTAGGGCCCTATGGGTGGATTGGATGCATGCTTTTTGGGGATGTGTGCCCTTGACATGCCCCCTGCATGCCCCTGCTCGAGGTCGGCCATCACCATAGGCCAAGAACATGGTGGGAGGGGTGGAGAAAAACCAGGAAAATGGAACACCAGCTGGTCGGATGACAGCCACCTGGATCCTTGCTGCCGGAGCCCCTGGACCACTGATGGCCACCCCAGCCGCACCCAGGGCTAATAAAGCAGGCTGATAAAGCTTATTCCCTCCACAGGGAGGGGGCCCACCCTATGCAAGAGATACATCAGGTTACCCTGGGGGTGGGCTGTGATGTGGGGTGGTAGGTGGATGGGGGATGGCCCAGGTTCAGTCCAGTCCTTGGCAGCCTGAAAGAAAGAAGGTGGGAGCATAAATAAATAATAATAATAAAAAAAAATAGCTGGTTAATTTTAGCCCTTCTAACAGCAGCCTAATGGTTAGAATACCCAAATGAAGACTCTAAGGATTATTAGGAATACATTCCTACTAAAAAAGGTAGGGCGACATTTTTTGCTGGCTAACTTGTACTGCTGCTTTAAGTGCAGTTGTAGCCAGTGCAAGTTGCAGTATTCCCAGTATCTCGTAATATATTGCAGGAACTCTTGTTATTTTGGGGGGGAATTTCCTGTGACATATCACAATATATCCCAACATATCTGAATATACTGTAATTTATCACTGGCTGCAAGTGTAATACATGTCTTTGTAACAATTTCCCTGTAGACTGCCCAGATCCTTGTAAAATGGAAGCACTGGGACACAAAGTGAGACAGGTACACCAGAACTGAAAATGCCAAGAGACATGAAACAAAATACAGATCCTTCAAAGATCAGAAAGGCATTTAGGGACACTTCAGCATTCATATTAAATGATATGAACTGCAGTACAAACGCAGTGAAGCAAGGGTTACCCCGAAGGACATTGGCAATAAAGCCAAGTTTTAAAGAAATACAAAATGGCACATACCCAACTAATGCAAGGAATCATGGGACGGATATTCACATCATTATGAAGGAACAAAGGCTGGCTCAGATTTAGATGGACTGACTAATGTCAAAAAATGCAAAAAAATGTAAGAATGTTTCAGAATGACATGTTTAAGGAATATTTTTTAACATCTATGTTGGCCAAATAAAAGGTATCAAACCATTTGCTTCTGAATCTGTTCTTACAAGGACCAAGACAGCAACTAAACTAAATCTGTATGTTTAAGGAAATGACACATATATGCACTTGTTATTAAAAGTTGTATTCTTATTAGAGATGCAGCAAATGTATATTCTGCCAGTGAAGTGGTGCCAAAGTGGATGATTTTTGCCACGCAGTGTAATCCGCAAAATTTCCATGCCTTAGGCAGAATTTCGCCAAGGTGAAATTTTGCCTCCTGTGGGCAAAATTCCACCTTCCATGGCAAAATTTTCACCTTCCGTGGGTGAAATTTTGCCGCAGAAGGCAGAATATCACCGCGGATGATGAAATTTTGCTGTTTCATGGGTGAAATTTTGCCATTCCTTGGGTGTAATTTCACCGCTATGCCAGGTGAAATTTTGCATTTCACTCCACAAAATGAGCAGAATTTACGGATTACTCTGCGTAGCGAATTTTTCTCACTTCGCCCACCACTAATTCTTACGTACAGTATAATCAGACATTTGTTTTATTCTTTGTGTAATGTAAACTTGGTATGTGTGTGTATGATTAAAAAGGAATACACTTGAAAAGAAGACATTGTACCCTAATGTGCATTTTTTCTTGTGTATAAAAATAACACTTTTACTATTAAAAAATGCCTCACAAACAGTTTGCAAAGGTTAAAAACAGTGTTCAAAGACACATGTTTCATTAATTGTTATGACTAATCAATGTGATGCATCTGATCCATATCTCATCCCAGGGGGAGTGTGAGCCAATCATATGATCTGACAAGAACTTTGATGCACAAGCAAGCAAGGATTACCCTTTGCATATTGTTTATGAGGTCTTCCGGTCCCACTCATTCATGCCTAAAGTTGAGACAGCTTTTGATCCTTTATGGTGATTTGCATATACTTTCCATGATGCTTTGCATAAGAGGGTATGGGTAACGTATTCAGTTTTCAGTTTTCACTCCAAAAACCACTATGAAGTCTATTCTTTCTTCTATATTTTTAACTTCATCCTACTCCAATCTGAGAAGAAACACAATGATTCAAGCTCATTTTCTTTAGATTGGAGGGGGCAGTGCTATACAGAGGTAGTGGAGAGCAATTACTTTCCACTGTCTCTATACAGTGGCCTGCCAAAGAGCAGGAAGACATAGGATTACCAGATGAAATAGGCAACAACAGTCAGCCGGATCAAAAAGGCAGCAGACGGAAAATGTCTAGGGGCAGCAGTGTGTCCAATGTAGTGTGCCTAAAAGTAAATGGCTATTGTATGCTGGTAGATACTCCCTTAATTGTTTGTTTTGTACTTTGTAAAAGTTCCCTGGAGGCTTTGAGGCTTGCCTTGCAGTTTCTTGTATTTGTTTTGGTCTGGTCTGTGCTTAACCTTTAAACATGTTTTATTTCTGCTATTTTCTTGACATTAAAAAAACAGAGACCACTGGAACGTCTTTACTGTAGTTGCATATATTTGTTACAGGGACAGAGAAGATTGCCCAGGAGAAAGGGACAGTTATAAGCAGGACTTCAGTTAATTCTATTGTGGGAGTATTCAACTTCCAAAAATAAGTTAACAACTTTCAAAATAAAGGGGGGGGAGGGGGGAGTCACTGACTTCCAAATGCAAAACAAAAACATTAGATGACTTCCAACATTGCAGGCATGGAAGTTAAGAATTTATGCATTTTTTTTCTGAAAGAAATTGTATTTTACCACTAATATTTATATTAACAATCATATCCATAACTGGTCCTTCCAAGAATACTGACTTCCAAAATGTAGGATCCAGGAAGTATCTTCACTCACAAAAGATTGGAATGACTTCCAGATTTTGACTCATAGAAGTTTTAGACTTCCACAAAAATAAATTAACTGAACCCCTGGTTATAATATAGGAAAGGGGCAGCTGAGGTTATCACAAGGAATGTGAGTATTCTGTTTTCCCAAAAAAGTTAATAATAAAGGCAATAGCAACAGAAATCTGCAGAAAACTGACTTTAGTTGCAAAATATTCATAGCTGGGGGGGTTGGGCACTGCACATAAAGATATCTTTCTTTTTGCTAAGTCCTGGATTACAACATCCTGGTTGGCATTTGTGCATAAAGCCAGATTTATGATGTTAAATCCTAATTGCACCTTTCATTCATTCTTTGGCTTTGGAACAATATCACACTATCTCACAGAACCACTGCATCACTGGTCAGGAGAGCAACTCATAAACAAGTCTCATTTAAAGGAGTGCAGTACTGGAAATAGCATCAGAGCGATTATTCGATATATTACAGAAAGTATAGCCCCGCTTGTATTTTTGCCGATAACTTACTCATACATTAATCACACAGCTGTTATAGACTGTTATTATCCTTGACTATCCACCCAGCACATAAACAACTGACATGACAGCCATGACATCACTTAACGTTTGTTTGTAAAAGCAAAGATGACATTTCCAGCCACAAAAAGGCTTTTATAAAAGAACCAGAACAAATGAAAATTCTGCTTTCCAGGGTACTGATTACAAAGTGCAAGGTTATATGAGGTGGTGATTATAGTTATTAGAACCTGGGCAGGGTGGTTCATAACCAGGTCATAGGAAAAAGGCTAACGATGTTCTTGGGACTTGGATTTTTGGGGGAGTAGTTTATTTTTTTTTCAATCACCCATACCTTCTGTTATTGCATGACTTTTGTTTTCCAGATTTGATGGTGAGGGTGCTTACCACCACCCCCAACACACGAACACAACCATGTAATTTTGTATTTGCATTTGGCCATGAAATAAGTTTCTGGGGACACCAAATTCAACTCTTGTCTGGTTAAATGTTTTATAATTAATGGGTCTTCCTTTTTACCGAAAGAAAACCATGCCGTTATCTGCCATAATAAAGGAGTGTTTATTACGGCAAACATGTGCATGGTTTTCCCTCAGTCTGCCCATGTGCCCACCACAGCTCTCCTGCCTGGACCACTGATCGCCTCCTGTTCCACAAGAGATGGAACAGCCACTAGATATACAAGTACAGAGCTGGCCAGAATCTTGACTACAACAACAGCGCACAACCACAGCAGCTGACACATCCCCACAGTGTCATGCAATGTAGCACCCATAGCCACAGGGACTACCTGATGGGGCTGGCATTGTACATCAGCCAACAGGTGAGTCCCGGGGTGCATGCGGGGGGGGGGGACGACTGTACTTGGCACCCTGTCTATGCCACCCGCTGTGGCCACTGTCCTCTGTGTACCAGTCCTTTGCCAGCTGTAAAGTCATGGGGGCCGGGTGCAATTGGCAGGCTGTGTAAACCCGCTGTGGTCCTGCAGCCTCTGCCAACTGTTGCCATGCGTACTGCAGCTCTGCTGTGCCTACCGGCGACCCCCACCCACCTCCAGGCATGTCGAGCTGCTGGCCATCGGGATGTTTGTGGCTGGGGGGGCTCGTTGTTGTGTCCTTCTCTGTGGTGTCTGCTGGTAGTGCTGCTGTGGTGTTCAGTGGACATTTGAGATCCTGTCTGTGGGAGTGTCTGTCAATGCAGCTGTGATGGTGTGCTGGCTGTTGGTATCCTGTGCATTGGGGTCATTAGTGGTAGTTCCCAGGTGTCACTTTGGGGGATGTTGGGTGGCTTAGTGCCAGTCTCCTGTGGTGCTTCCAAAAAAATATGTCCTTGCACATGCTCTGTACTGCTTTTTGGGGACTTTGTTTTTTTTTCACCGTTTTTACTTTCATCAACAATCAATGGCGGACATGGCAGAGGTGATTCACCGAGGTGAACTGAGGACTGTTATGGTCACCCACCATGGAACCTATGAGTTAAGTATATATTGGGGTAGCCATGGGGAGGGGGGGTGGTATGGGTAGCAGAATGTGGGTGAGTGTGTTTTTTTCTTTAAACTTACATGGAATGCAGTTTAAGTGATTCACTGGGACTGGGCACAAGCTGGCTGCTATAGCTTAAATCTATATATATTTTTTCAAATACCATGTACCCGACACCCAAATTGGGTACTGGGTGTCAGGAACAGGGGGCGGGGGAGTATCCAACACCAGGATTGGACACCAGGTGTTGCAAATGAATGTCCCTGGAAAGGGTTTATTTTCCTTAATGATTGACTTAGATGAAGAAGACTGAACCGCCGGTTCACAAACATAAAACCGACACAAAGATCAGCAAAAGGGTTGATACACAAGGGGGGGTGGAAAGGAGGAGACGGGACTTGGCAAGGTTGGAGGAATGGTCAGAAGTATGGAAGCTTAGATTCAGTGCAATGAAATGCAAAGTAATGCACCTGGGAAACAAAAACCCAGGGGAAGAGTACACAATGGGGTGAGGGGTGGGGGATACTAACAACAGCAAAAATAGAAAGGGACCTGGGGGTAGTCATATCAGATGACCTTAAGGTAGGCAAGCATGTGAGAAGGCAGTAAGAAGGACTGGGGGGATACTGGGATGCAAAGGGTGAGGCATAACCAGTAGAAAACAGGAAGTTGTTATCCCTGCGTACAGACAGTTGGTGAGACCCCATCTGGTGTACTGCATGCAGTTCTGGACACCCCATCTCCACAAGAACACAGACAGGATGGAGGCAGTCCAGAGGAGGGCAACTAAAATGGTGCAGGGTCTGCACCAGAAGCCATACGAAGAGATACTAAAAGAGCTTAATATGTATAGCCTCGAGGAAAGGAGGGAGAGGGGGGACATGATAGAAACTTTCAAGTACCTCAAGGGAGTCAACAAAGTCCAAGAGGGTAGCATCTTTCAGAAAAAGAGATGAGCAAGAACAAGGGGGCACAATTGGAAGATAGAGGAGGGACGGATCAGGGGCAATGTGAGGAAGTATTTTTTCATGGAGATGGTGGTGGATGCATGGAACTGCCTTCCTGAGGTCGTGGGGTCAAAAACAGTGGGGGAATTCAAGAATGCATGGAACAGACATAAGGCCATTATAGTGGGGGGGTAGGAGGAAGTAGGCTGTTGGTTAACTAGGATCTGCAGCTTATCCAATAGGTAGGGAAATGGGCAGACTAGGTGGGCCAAGCGGTCCTTATTTGTCATCAAAGTCTATGTTTCTATGTTTCTGTCTGTGTTTCAGTATTTCATGTTTTTCTTATATTTTGATATATCTTTTTGGTCCCTGGCTGCTTCCTCATACCTGCTTCAGGCACTCTCTGGTTCTGCCAGCCCCATCTGTCGTTCCACTCACTGTCACACAAGCAAGGATCCATATGGGGTGGGACCCAAGGCTACCAGATGATGTCATGAATGGTGGCCAGTGCTCATTGGCCAGTGCTCATAGGGTTTTTCAAGGTTTTTCTACTTTTCTCCACCCAGTGCCCACCCGACACCAGGCAGCACCCCTGCAGGCCAAGCCCACACACAGCTTACCTCTGCATCAAAGGCAAGTTCCCTGGCCACCCACAAGGTTGGCTAGTGTGGCAGAACCTGGCATCCAGCCCTCACCAGCTGTGCTGCAACACTAAGCTGCTGAGCTTCCATGTCTACTCTCGAACCTGGGTCACCAGCATGGGAGCAGGACCCACTACCCACTGGGCCATCAGGGGGTCTGGTACTTTGTATCTTGACTCTTAAATGAAAGCTGCCATCAGAATCCAATATGTTCCACAACTGAAAAGGGCTGTAAAGTTGTACCTGTTATTACCCAATAAGTTGTATAATTTTGGTAGTGTTCAGATGCATGTGTAACTTACTCCTTCACTTGATCCCTGCTTAAACAGTTTCCCTGGCATCTACAGTACAAGTCACAGTAAACTGTTCCTCCAAGGAGTTTTTTTCTCATTTCTGACTGAGTTGCTTAAGTGTTTCTGTATACAGCACAAAGCACTGCACCAACTGTTTCTTAAGCGTTAAAACTCAGGTTAGCATTGCATTGTAACTGGACTGCAGGTGCATTCAAACTGGGTTGCAAAACATTTTAAAAACATAACTCTTAAGTTGGTTAAGCATTAAAAAGCAATGCAATATGAGTTGCCAATGCACTGCCAACAGTAAATAACAATGTTCAATCAACTCATAGGTGTGACAGTTTAATGTGACTTGTACTGCAGTGGCACGCACTTCCAGTGCTTGTTAGGAATAGTCCCTGCCATTTAGTGCACCTCTTTTTGATTCTGGTGCCTGTTAAGAATAATTCCTGGCACCTGGGCATACCCCCCCCCCAACTCATTGTGCCAAACTGAAGCTCCCCAAGTCCTCCAAACCCTCAAACTGGTGACAGAAGCCAGAATATACCCTTTCCTCACCTTTACAACCAGCAATAACCATCTGCCACACACATCTATTGAATGGATGTACAAGCAGGTATATTCACAGAATCACAGAATCGCAGAAATCTGACGTAAGAAAAAGACCTCACCGGCCCATCGAGTCTGCCCCTTTCCCCTTTCCTAATCATTTCCACTGATGCAGTACTTGTAAGAAAAGTTTTCACAATTATGAAAGCTCTGTGGTTTTGAAAAGTTGACACACTCACACCTGATTTCCCATGCACTGTATGCTTATATAGCAAAACAATACTTGTATGAATCAGATGGTGGCTGGCTGTGGAGGTGAGCATAGGATATGCACTCACTCCCATAATGGGGGCAAGCAGTTGGGGGGCTCAGGGGGTCCACTGCATACAAAGGAGTTTCACTACAGGCAACGGTACGGGGGTGGGGTTGCCCTGGCATCCAAAGATTATTCTCAATTGCCACCAGGGGTGGAGCAGGAATTCTACTGGATGCCAGGGATTTTTCCAAATGAACCCTGAAAGCAGGAGAAGGGTACAACTAGATGCCAGGAAAATGGTTTAAACAGTCATCAGGTGAGGAATGTGTGCCACTGTATGCCAGGGATAGACAGTGCAGGCGGGCAGGCAGGAGAGGGGAAACATGCACTGTGCACAGTGTTAAAAGTAGGTTTTTAGCATTGTCAAAATAATGTTGCACAGACAACTTGTTAGCACTTCCAAAAACACTTGCTATGCCAGTGCACCCTTAGTGCAGGCCACTACCCCTCATTTTCTGTAGTGTAAGTAAGATTTGGGCCATGCTAACTGTGCCACACCCATTAAACCTGCCAGGCTAACACACTATGCAGCACACAAAGCACAGTCTGTGTGGTCCAAGGCTGTAAGCATGGCAGTAACTGAATACTGGGCCCATAATCATCGTCAAAGACCATCTAGTGCTTTAGAATTTGTTGTTCCATTCATGTGAGGAAATAGAAGAAGATCTTCCTTTTGCTATTGGGTCCACAAATTTGGAATAATATACTCTTTACACCTGTATGTACATTTATTCTAATATGTGTACTCATATATTGTACCTCATGAATATTTTATATTTAAGTACTGCTTAGTTATGTTTATAGCTTTTCTTATGTTTTTCCTTGTAACCAGGATTAACCAAAGGGATCTCTTGCAAATGAGTGTAAGCTCAATGGGAATGGCCTTATTCAATTTGGTGGATAAAAATATTTATTACTACTGCATAATGTTTTTGGTTCATCTTGGAGCTTATGAAACATCCCATGACTGAGCATAAGTTTCTATAAACATACGATCAAGTGTCAAATCTTTTGCTATCTTAAAAATAAACTTACTAACATACATCACTGCACCTCTGAAATGAAAAGAAAAAAAAGACAGTAGCTGCCATCTGGAAAATCTTACCATTTACTACCACCATATTTACAACTTATTTTTCATAAACTGTTCTCCATCTTTCAACAATCGGACTAAAATTCCAGACTTACTACGCATTCTCAAATAATCCCACAACACTTACATAACATATTAGAACCTGTAACCTTTTAACTATAAGAAAACCAAGTCAATGCTTTTCTGTGGCTCCCACAACAAACATAGGTTTCACCCCCTTAATATTACAAACTGCTTTGGTGCTGTCCTCGAACAGGTTCACTCCTCTAAATATCTAGGAATCACCATAGACAGCAACCTATCCTACGGCATCCATATTGATAGCATTGCCAAAGTTACAAACACACGCATTGGTCTCCTCTACAGGCACAGGCAATTCCTTACCTCGGATGCCTTAAGGATAGCAGTTCAGAGCTTGGTGGTCTCGCTAATTGACTATGGTCTGATTATTTACAGCCCTGCAACTGAAACAGCCCTCAGGCGCTTATCCTTGGCCCTAAACAAAGCCTGCCGACTCATCACAGGATCCCACCATCTCACCCATACATGTGACCTCTATGCCTGTCTTATGCTCCTCCAAAGAACCTACCGGCTTGCTCCACTAGACACTCGGATACCGCCACTTTCCGTGTCCCCTTTGTAAAGACCACTGCTGGCCAAAGGTCCTTTTGCTACAGGGCACCACTCTGGATGAACTCAATCCCTGACTCTGTCTTAACAATTCCCAGGCTTGGGCCTTACAAACATGAGTTACTTAATCACATATCGTCAAACTCCCACTGTGACTGCAGGTGAAACTTTAAATGTTAATGCATTCGTTACTTCACAATTGCTGTCATTCCATTGATTGTGTTTATTCTATTTTTTTCACCTCGGTAGGCTACTGTCATTTTCTGTACCAGTAATGTATATTCTATGTTATACTGTATCCTAATCCATTTATGTAAGACGTGGAGCCTTTGCAAATGAGTCTCAGACTCAAAGGGTTGTAATTCCTAGACTTTAAATAAAATAAAAAAAAAATAAATGCCCAAACAGGGTGGCTCCAGTTATCAAACTGTATCAAGTATCAAACTTGTCTAATGGCTAATAAAATTATGCTACATCTTGCTCCCTATGGAATCCAAACTCTTCTCAATACAGCACAAAACCCCCACCTCACCAGGGCTACAGAAAATCAAATGCTGCACATTCCTCCATGCCGCACCACACTGGGCCAAAGATCCTTTGCACACCGAGCTCCTAACTGGATTAATGGACTCAACAAAGGCATCTCCTCCTTGCAAAAGCTAGGCCTGTTCAAAGCCAACCTTCACCTCCACCTAGCTGCTTCTTGCTTCTGTTACTGTCCCTCATAATCTGATCTCACCACCTAGCACTTCTACTCCTACCGCCTCTCTCCCTCATCCTACAGCCTACCCTCCCATTTTTGCCCCCTACCCCCCAAGCACTTTTTTGAGGCCTGACAAATGCCCACAGCTGCACCGCTCTTTTTGCGTCCATTCCAAGCCTCAACTACCTCTGTCTACCCTGCCCCCTCTGGTACCCAATTTCCCAAAATGTGATGTATTTCAGCTGCTAACAAATGTCTGTAAAACATTTCTGCATTGTTACTCAACTCTATGTAATGTTTGTATTGTACCTCAATTGACATGGAACCTTTGTAAAAGATCCTTGGCTCAAAGGTACTTGTAATCCTAGACTCTAAATAAATTAAATAAATAAATAAATATTACATGTCTTGACAGCTCAAAGTAAATTATGTGGCCTCCACTAAAAAGAGCAGTGTTTTCACTCAGTCCCCAACTAAGGCCACAAACACTGCAGCATCCATCAGTGTGTGATCGCTTTCTTCCAGTACTTTTTTTTGCAGTATAATTTTGCTCGGTAAAATTGCCATATTGTTATTTCAGTCTGTGACTCATCAGCTAGGCCACTCTATGTCCTCTGTTGCCAAGCAGCAATCCATCCAACAAATGGGTAGTGCAGCACTGCACAGATTGGTGGGAGGAGATGCCTTCAGTCCATGAGTCAAAATTCATACCACAGAAAGGGTGGAGTAGATCTGTGTGTAGCAGGGAGGAGACGTCTTCAGTTATCAATCTACCATCCATGCCACAGAATTGACTGGAATGATGCTGTGTGGATCAATGTGGTGGTGGGGGGGGACTCTTCACATAGTCAGTGAGAGTAAACAGCTCTTTCTTGGTGCATTACAAAACAAACAGGAGGCTCCCTTACCTGAATGGGAGTTCCTCTATACTAGTTTTAAAACATTATGATTTGCCCCCTAAGTAAAGGAAGGGATCATATTTTGCCCCTGAGGGTGCTAGCTGCTCAATCCCTTCCACTTCTTGACTTGCCAATCCATCCCCATGCTCTGATGTTTTGTGATGTCACTATTTGACCAGCGCAGGGACGTGCACCATATAAGTCTATGAAGCATCATTTTAAAAGTTATTTTCATGATTTTAATTGGACTTTTGGTACAAATCGAAGCCAGTATTCAAGTAACAAGGCTCTTGTGAACATCAAGCCAGTAGCACTGCAACCAAAGCAGCTTATAGAAGTGCCAGTGAGGATGATATGGAAGTGGAGTAGTCAGAGCAGAGGGCATGAGAGTGAGGAGGTATGGGAAGGGGAAGAACATTAAAAGGAGAAGGAGAAAGGACAGGAAAAACAAACAAGTAATGCAAGAAGATGGAGGGGTAGGGGCAACAAGACAAAAAAACAGAACAGAAGCAAGGAAAAGTAGCTGGAGAGAAGAAGGGCATGAAGAGGTAAATATGGGAGAAGAGGATGAAGAAAAAGAGCATAAAAGTCTGATGTCAGTTGCCCCTCTGACTAGTGGTGATAATAAGGGTGACACTAAGAAGTGGAAGCCACCACAGGAGGAGATGGTGAAACTACAACATAGAATGGAAAAGAGAAAAGCAGTAAAGCAGGGTTTTCAGGCAGGAAATCTAAAGATCATTCCTGCTTCCTGCCCCTTCAGCATGATCAGCCCCATAGTTCTACACCACCTGCTGCTGCCCTGCCTGGCCATTCCCAGTCCCAGCCACATCATACCACAGTGGGGGAAGAGATATAATCTCATAGTAACGACCCAGTCTCTTCAGAGGCCCGTTCCCCCAGCAGTCCACTCATGTAGGAAAAAAAATCACACAGATCTTCTGCAATATAGTAGTATTTTACAGATGACACCAGAGATCCACTGTAAGCATGTTGCAATCAGTGAAGCAGAAAGATTAGTCAGGTTCAAGAACATTTACTCAGACTTTTGGGACCAGGATTCTGGCCAAAATATGAACATTGCATCTTTCTAACAGCCACATCCATTCACATAATCCACTTTGACAGTCCAGCCGCAGCAGCAGAAACTGTTGGGACTTGGAAGTGGTGGGATTAGACAGCTTGTTCAAGTAATGCAGCCACCATGGCAACATTAGCATCCAACTGATGCATCCCCAGGTACTGGCTACTTCAGTATTGCCACTCCACTGGCCAGAGCCAGCCCCAATGTATGCACCACCAACATGTCTCTTGAATTTATTGCAACAAAACAAAATACAATGCCTAAGTCATTTCATGTCTGCACTAAACTGCCATCTACTCACCCAAGCCCATGACACAATTCACTGGGGAGATGATGGTCCTTGACCTTCAGCCATACCTCATCATAGAAGATACTGATGGCTGGGCTTCTGTTTGGAAACTATAGACGTAACTGTGGAAGGAACTTTCATCTACCTCTATAATTTGACTGACCTGGAAATTTTATCTAAATTAATAAAATATCTTAAATCAATATATAAAAATAGATTATTGTAAATTACTGACTATATTTCATATGGCCAGTTGAGGCATTTCTTAGCTTTTAGAGATTACTGTAAGACATTGGGGTTGTAGGTAACCAGGCTTGAACCCAATGCCTTCAAGGGTTTCATACCTGGTAAAGTATTAACTAACACAATTGCTACTTCACTTTCATCCTTTCTACTGAAATTGCACAGCCGCTTGCCACTTTATCTTATTCAGGTTAGAAGTGGTTAAGACATGGCCAGGCAGAGAAAATATAAATAAAAAAAAATATATTGTTAAGCAGTGTACTACTGTAGGTGTTTATTTTTTCAATTGTTATATTTCTTAGTTTATTATGAATTTTTGATAGTTTAGTAAAACCATTTTGTATCCTTATGTAAAATGTACATCTTTTCTTTTGTTTTTAAATGAATTTGAAAACTGTTTCTGTTGTGTAAAAACTACTGTCAATCAAATAAATTAAACCTGACTAGAAGATATTGGCTTTCAAAGACTGTAGCATGAAATGACACCCAAGCATAACATTCCATCTTGCTTCACATCTTGTTTCACATTTTCCAGGTAGTCTATGTTCTCCCAGTATGTTTGAAGCAATATGCAGAGGGTGCCACTTCTGAAGAAGGAAGGGGCATTTCATTAGTGCGATCTGAAGCAGCAGTGCAAACCATGCACCTTGTTTTGTACACATACTAAATTTGATGGTGAGTCACAAACAGTACTTGAAAGACATGCACAGCTAAAAAACCTCTTAAAACTGTATTGGACATCACTAGATATTTTCCATCACTTCCCAAATGCACTGAGCTCCTTCACCATTACCAGCAGAAGTACAATGTTTTTCAGCTTTGCTTAATTAAGGACATTTTCACAAGCAGGAACTCTGTCTTTTATATGGTGGAGAGAATCATGGAACAGAAACATGTTTTTCATGCTATAGAATTTCATGATGTGACCTGAGAGGGAAATTTGTCATGGATACAGTAGTCTATTCTGGAAAAGCTTGTTCTATAAAAGATACTTCTGTGATGTCATATAGTTCCAGTACCAAGTGTCATGAACCCACTCCTGAGTATCAAGTCCACTGAGCTCACAGTGCCCACCCCAAGTGCAATCCGTGACAGGGAGGGGGGAATGCAACACTCACCACAAAGTCCCAGGGTCCCCTCTTTACTCTGGATCAGGGTACAATACTAGTCTTGAGTCTTCTAGCCAAATATGAAGCCTTCTTGGTTGTTATACAAAGTGGGAAGCTCCAGGCATTACAACCTCTTTGGGGTAGCTTTGTAACCCTGATTCTGCCTTCTCCCACAAAGTGT
The DNA here is from genome assembly GCA_016271365.2 of Neoceratodus forsteri. Lineage (NCBI taxonomy): Eukaryota > Metazoa > Chordata > Ceratodontiformes > Ceratodontidae > Neoceratodus > Neoceratodus forsteri. The sequence continues at coordinate 216,791,622 of CM028134.1, forward strand.
ACAATAACCTGGTTCAAATCCCCATGGACCCTTCCTTGAGACTTTGGTATTCCCCCTATCTTTACCCGGACTTCCCTTTTTCAGACCCTTGTTCAATTTGGTAGCTTATGATGGCGCCCATTAGCAATAACAGTTTAGTCACAGATTATTACCGAAACATCCCACAGTTGCATACACAATATAACAATCTCGCTCAGGCAGGTTTCTTAAACACATTTTTTTTTACTATATAGTTCAGTATTGTACATTTACAACTAAAAGGTTTTATCAATTTGGTCACAGAATAACGCAAATGAAAGTGGAAAATATACATGAAAAATGCACTATAACTGTTTTCTAAAGTTCTACCTTAATGTTCATGGTGAATTGAAAATTTGAAAGAATACATAAAGTCTGAAGAATCCTTTACTTCTCTGCAGCCACTGGCCTTCAGTGTCTGCTGGCAGTTGGTCTTGTCTTGTTAGGAGAGTGTCCAAAAGCAAAGTGTCCTCAAAATGCTCTGTGGAGGGTCTTAAATACCTGTGGTCCAACCTGAAAAAACTCTGATCCCAAAGGTGACCTTCTTTTTTAGGTCAGTAGGGGGTCACTCTTGAGCTTTCCCCACAATGCTCTGGCTGCCTTTGATGTCCTTCTTCCTTACTGGTAAGATAATTTACACCAGCTTGCCAAGAAGGGCTATTTCCTAAAACCTAGTTTCCCAAGCATCCTGCCTTTCAAGTGCAAAGGTTTACAACATGTGATGGTTTTCTGGCACATCCTTGTTAAGCAGTCCTTGAAGTATGTTGGCTTCCTGCCCAGCAAACTTCCTACTTAGGTCATAGGAAGGTCAAACATTTTAAAAATCCAGTCTGTCTCTCTATGTGACCCTGTCATCCATTTTCCTTGTGGCAGTTTAAACATATACAAAACATAATAGAATATAACACCATGTATCTGTACATCTTAGTGGCAGTGGCATATCTTGCCACATCCCTCCTCCCTTCTAGACTGAATTTGTGAGAACATGCCCCCCACTGCATGGTAAGGTTTTCACAAATTTGATTACTGTTCTAACTGGTGAGATAGGCCATCTGTATTGGCATTGTCCAATCTGGCCCTGTGGGCAATTGTCATGTTGTAGGCCTGTAAGGGCTATACCCCACTTTAAGAGATGGCCATTTATTTTTCCTATCTGATTTAGCCACACCAGGGGGTTATGATCAGTCTGTACCTCAAAGTGTCTCCCATTGAGGTATGGCTCTAATTTCTTCAGGGCCCATAACAGCACAAGGCATTCCTTTTCCACTGTGGAATATACCTGCTCCTGGGGAAGTAATGCTTTGCTAAGGTACAGTATTGGGTGGTCTTTACCTTGATTAGAGGTCTGACTGAGGAGTGCTCTAATCCCTGCATCTAAGGCATCTGTCTGTACAACAAACTGCCTATTGTAATCTGGACTGGCTAACACAGGGACACTGCACAGTGCCTCCTTTAGCTGTATGAAGGCTTGTTCACAGGTTGGCTCCCAGTCTACCTTTTTGGGCTTTCTTTTCTTTAGTTGACCAGATAAGAAAGCTGCCAAGGTACTATAATTTGGTACAAACGTTCAGTAGTACCCTGCAGTCCCTAGGAAGCTTCTAACCTTCTGGGTTTCAGGTGTAGGCCACGCCTCTATTGCTTCAATCTTTGCTTGATTAAGGTGAAGCTGCCCCCACCCCACTACATGGCCTAGGTATGCCACCTCCACCATAGCCACCTGGCCCTTTTCTGCCTTGACAGTGAGCCCTGCCCTCTGTATCCAGCCCTGCTGCTAGCTTTTGGCAGACAGCAATCTTGCTTTCAGAGCAAGGAGGAGCCAACTTAAGAGCTAGAACTTTTCTCACTAATATAACACTTCTAACTCAGCAGGAGTCAGAGCCTGTTGGGATTAAGCAACCAGATATTTTATTACAATTGTGGGGGTCTCAGTTAGGGTAAAAAAAGAGAGTCAGTTTGTTTTTCTGTGTTGGGGAAGGGGACTGTATCATCTTCTCAGTTTGCTAAGTCAGGAGGAGAACAGTTAATTGGAGGTGTGCCTTAGGCAGCAGAAAACCAGGGGTCTCTGATTACAGTTCCCTGCTGCTAGCTTTTGGCAGACAGCAATCTTGCTTTCAGAGCATGGAACAGCTGACTAAAGAGCTAGAACTTTTCTTACTAATAGAACACTTCTAACTCAGCAGGAGTCAGATCCTGTTGGGATTAAGCAACCAGATACTTTGTTACAAGTGTGGGGTCTCAGTTAGGGTAAAAAAAAGAGAGAGGCAGTGTGTTTTTCTGTGCTGGGGGAAGGGGACAGTATCAACTTCTCAGTTTGCTAAGTCAGGGGGAGAGCAGTTAATTGGAGGTGTGGTTTAGGCAGTGGAAAATCAGGTGTCTCCAATTACAGTTCCCTGCTTCTAGCTTTTGGCAGACGGCAACCTTTCTTTCAGAGCAAGGAGCAGCTGACTAAAGAGCTAGAACTTTTCTTACTAATAAAATGCTTCTAACTCGAGCTGGCCCATCAGTGCAGCAGTTGGATTTCTGCTTGTGACACTGGTGACCCAGGTTCAGGAATGGATCTGGGTCATTGGAGGGCCAGCCAGGAAAGAAGGATGGAGCATCCCATGGACTGCACTCCTTCTTTGGGGGGAGGGTACAGAGTACATCTGGTGCTCAATGGACCCCTGGCAGAGGCTAGGGGTACCATGGCAGCCGGCGTCTGGACATCCTCAGGGCTGGGGCAGATACTGGATGTCATTACACATCCCCACCCCCCAGAAAAATAAGGCGTCAAAAACTCCGGCAGACAGCACCTCCATGAAGCCCGCCTCGATGCTCCTTCATAGTTTCCAGGCTGGCTCCCCTGACCTGACCTATGTCCGTGGCACCTTGGCCAGTGCTGCAGCCCCACTCTGGGGGACAAGCCAAGGGGGCAACTAGGGAGTCAAGCTGATTTGTGAGCAAGGGGCGGCGAGGTCCTCGACCGGGGGCTGAGCCCTGCATTGGAAGTGGACAAAAAGTAAAATAAATTGCAAAAAAAAAAGGAATACTTCTGACTCAGCAGGAGTCAGAGTCTGTTGGGATTAAGCAACCAGATACTTTATTAGAAGTGTGGGGGTCTCAGTGTAAAAAAAAAGAGAGTCAGTGTATTTTTCCTGTGTTGGGGGAAGGGGACTGTATCCCCTTCTCAGTTTGTTAAGTCAGGAGGAGAGCAGTTAATTGGGGTGTGGTTATGCAGCAGAAAACAAGGGAAGGGGGATTCACAAAACAATCTGAAGGTGCAACACCTTCCCTAAGTCCTGAAAAGTGCCTTAGCTGCGGAAAAAAAGGGGAAAATGCTCTGAGTGCTATACACAAAATATCCGCAGCTGCAGAAAAAAACCCACTGAGGACTGTGGAACAAAAGTGCAGCTACCGACGTTCCTGAGGAAAAAAGCCATTTAAAAGTATGGCATATCCCCTTAGAGGCTATTCACAGCCAGTGTTTTTCCGCAGTTGTGGAAAAAATGTTGCACACTTGCTGCACCACAAAGAGTGAGACATAACTCTTCCTGAGCAAAGTACAGTGTACCAACAATTCAGATACAATTATAGTGGAGGTGCAGGCACAAGTAATACCAAAGTTATAGTAGTGTCAGTTGTTACAACAAAAATAGCACACATTTTCATTGAAATACAACAAACTACAACCACTAGACTCAGTGCAGCCCATAAAGAAGCACCACAAGCAGTAGAGGCAGAGTTGGTAACAGCCTGCAGTGAGTGCTGCTGAAGCAGACAACATAAACACTCCAGGGAGAGACACAACCATGACTTCCACCAACAGTTACAGACAGACACTGTGGTGCACGGCCCTACTGGTACCAGTGGTGCTGGAGTGGTCTCAGTTGAGGGAATGGCTGCTGGTCTCTCTGTGAGTACTTATTGTTGCATCTATGGCAAGACTGTCAAAGTCTGCTGCTCCAGTTAATATGGATTACCTGTTGTTGTGCCTGCTGAGCTTTTTCCTCAGCTAAGGAAAGGGTATGCCCCTGAACAGCGACATTTCTACAGTGACATGCGTCACTATCAACAACAGTGCCATGCCGCTGTAGACATGCCGCTGGGACCGGGCAACCCCTTCCCCTGACCTGCACCCCCTCCCTGAACTAACTCAGAGCTGGAGTTAGAATCCTTTTGTATGGGGGGTGTGGGGCACAGAGCCCTTGATGGAAAAACACACACCGATGTGTGTGGCTCCATGCTGACTGCAAATCTTGGGTTTCCCCCATTCTGCAGAGATTGTGAGGGTTTTAGCTGCCCTGAAGGAATGCTTTTCCCTTTTTGGCCATGCCACTCCTGCTCCACTTTCTTTCAGAGCAGACCTGCTCCTAGCATAGCGATCCAAGAGCTCAGCAGCCTGTTGTGCTGTTTTTGGATCTTGGTCCTCTAGCCAGGTTTTCCACTCTGCTGGGAAAGCCCAAAAGAACTGCTCTAAAAGTACAACCTCCTCAATTTTCCCCACAGAGTTTGTTTCCACCTCCTCCCACCAATGCTTTAAAAACTGCCATTGCTTTGTGGCTAATTCTTCAAAGCTCATGTCAGGGCTTTTTGAGAGTTTACGGCATTTAACCCTGTATGCCTCAGGAGTCACTTCATACTTTTTAAGTAAAGCAGCTTTAAATTTCTCATACTCCAGGCTATGATCATTATCCAGTTGGCCTAGCCCCTTATGCCCTTTACCATAAGCAGCGGGGATAGCTGGAAGCTCCAGGACTCCCTAGGTACCTTGGCCTGGATATAGATTTCAAAGAAATTCAAAAATGCATCCATATCCTACCCCTCTTTAAATTCAGCTATTAATTTGGAACTTAATTTATACCCCAGCCCTGGAGTTTCAGGTCTATCCCTGCTACTTATCTCCTCTGGCATTGGTCATTGGAGTCTTAGCCTCTCCAGTTCTAATTCCCTCTGGTGCTCTTTTTCCTCTCTCTCAACCTCTCTTTCTCTCTCTCTGAAGCTGTTTTTCCTTTTCCTCTGCCTCTCTGTCTGAAGCCGTTTTTCATTTTCCTTGACCTCTCTTCAATGCTGGTTTCCTTTTTCCTGCATCTCCAGTTCAAGCCTATTCTGCTCAAACTCCCTCTGCTGCTGTGCTTCAAACTTTATCTGTTTGAATTCCAGCTCCAGTTCTCTTTCTCAATGCTTTTCTGCAAGTTCCAATTTCCTCAACTCCAGTTGCAGCCTGATTCCTTCTAACCCCAGTTCTGTGGTGACCTTCCCCTGCTGCGGTGGCTCTGGGTTCCTTCTGTTCTCGCAGTCCTCTTCTTTGGGACTAGACTCTGTGATGGACCCTGGCACCCTCAGGCCCAGGCTCTGGTCCTTTTCAGTCACTGGCCATGATTCAAGGTTCTAGGCAGCCGCTAGCTGATTGGCTGCCATAAGAGCCTCCACAAGGTGATTTTTGGTTCGCCCCTTGTACTGGACCCCTCTCCTGACACAACTGCCTTTGGTGGTCTGCAGTGCATTCATTACAATTAGAAATCATCTTCCTCCCTAACTATTACTACACTAGCTTACACAGAAAAAAAGAAGAAAACAGGTAGGGAACTTTATACTGTGATCAGATTCTTTTTTTTGCCAAATATCTGCCCTGATTGTGTGTGGATTGTTTTCAGTTTATCAATCTGATACACTGGCTTTGAATCCAACTGTTATGCCTGTGCCACAAATATCTCTCGAATCTCACTGCTATTAGATCTCTCGGATCCCACCATGGCCACCAGATCTGTTATGAACCCACTGCTGATGGTCAGCTCCACTGCGCTCACAGTGCCCACCCCAAGTGCAATCCATGACAGGAAGGGAGAAAGAGGGGATACCATCTTCATGTCCTTCTATAATGCTTGTTGAGTTTACAACTGAACAATTGTCATGAAGTCCGAGGGTCCTTTCTTTACTCTGGATCAGGGTACAATAATAGTCTTGAGTCTTGCAGCCAAATATGAACCCTTCTTGGTTGTTACACAAAGGGGGAAGATCCAGGCATTACATCTTCTTCAGGGTAACATTATAACCCTGATTCTGCCTTTTCCCATAAGGCGTGCAATAACCTGGTTCACATCCCCACAGACCCTTCCTTGAGACTTTGGTATTCCCCCTATCTTTACCCAGACATTCCCTTTTCAGACCCTTGTTTGATTTGGTAGCTTATGATGGTGCCCCTTAGCAATAACAGTTTTGTCACAGATTATTACTGAAACATCCCACAATCGCACACACAATATAACAATCTCGCTCAGATAGGTTTCTTAAAATGATTTGTTTTTATGAAATAATTAATTATCATACATTTACAGTACACCTAAAAGGTTTTATCAATTTGGTCACAGAATAACACAAATAAAAGTGGAAAATATATAGTGAAGCCCACTAGGATGAAGCACAGCACTGCAGAATGCTGCAGTAGAGCTACTGCAGCAAACAATGCAGTTTCAATGGGCGTTAATACCTTCCATCATGCAGTAAACCTGTGACACTGTGCTTCATCTTGGAGGGCTTCACTGTACATGAAAAATGCACTATAACTGTTATCTAAAGTTCTACCTTAAAGGGGCACTGTCAGCTTGCCCCTTATTTGTGTTAAAAATAAACGAGTTGGTCTGCAACACAGAACTGCAAAGAACATGGTGCACAATGCATCTGCATATTGCAAAATGTTTGTGGCCTACCAGTTTTCGCTAATAATTAATGTACAGTGCAGCCGGCTTAATTGCACACCCTCGGGATATGTGAAAAGTGTGCACTTAACCGGGCTGTGCATTTAACCGAACAAAACTATCTCAGACACTGGGACGCTTTAAAAATGCCTTATTTACCAAGTGTATACACATTAACAAAATGCAGCAAGACAGTACAACAGTACATTCTATTTAAAAAAATCAGTAATTTGTTTTTGTTTGCTGTTTACCAAACCTAACTGTAGCACATAGTCTGAAAAATTAAACAGTGTGCTAAAGTTCTGCTTCTCTTTGGACAGCACATACTTTCTTACTGTGTCCATGCTGTGTAGTGCTTCAGTGAAAGTTACAGACTCCTCCTCATGGCTGGTGTCTTCGTATTCATCTGGTTCACAGTCTGTGTCAGCAGAGCCCCTAATGCCAGAGCATATTTCCTCCTCACTAACTGGGCATGTTGTGGCCACTGCATTGTCAATTTTGGTGTAGGTGAGGAAATCGGCGGCTGTCAGACCTGCTGGTAGGAATGGGATCGGCGGCGGCATCTCACTGCTCTCGTTGCTCTCCTCTTCTGGGTTCACAGCACTCTCACTCGGATTGACTACTGTAAATCCAGCCTTGCGATAGCAATTGGCTATGGTTTCCTGTGTTACCGATGTCCACGCCCAATCAAGCATCTCTATGGCATCCAAAATGTTTAACTGCTTTGCTAGATTATCAAATCTCTGTGTCTCCCCTGAATCAGTGTGGATCAGGATTTTGTTGATGATCTGTGGACACAAAAATAAAGTTAGCAGTTATGCTATGCTGAAAATGACAAAGTGTAGAGTTAGCGGGGTACACATACCTTTCTTCTGTAGAAGTGCTTAACATTTTTTTTATGATGCCCATGTCCATGGGCTGGATTAATGAAGTGGTGTTTGATGGCAGAAAAACAAGTTTAATGTGGGTCAATTTGATGTTAGGGTGGGCACTACAATTGTCTAATATAAAAACAATCTGTCTTTGTCTTCTCCGCATCTGCCCATTTCTCAGCTGAAGCCAGCAGGTGAAAATTTCAGCAGTCATCCACACGTTACTGTTTGCTTTGTAGATAGCTGGAAGGGCATTTATTGTGATACCATTAAAGCATCATGGTTTGCAGGACTTGCCTATAACTACAGGCTTTAGCTTTTCTGTGTCCCCAACATATTTGCACACAGGAGGACAGAAATCCTCTCTCGAGCCTTCTTGCCACCGCATGCAGCATCGCACTTGAATGTCAGTGATACCGCAGGAGTGGCTCGAAAGTACATCCCCATCTCGTCTGCATTAAAAATATCAGATGGGGCATACTCATTCAGGATTGCTGGCAGCACATCGTTAATCCAGTGCTCAGCGAAGTTGGCATCGGCATCCCTTCTCTCCCCATGATATCGTTTGTAGATGATGCCATGCCGCTCCTTGCACTGGCAGAACCACCCATTTGTTGGTGTAAAGGGGATGGACATAATATCTGCCAGCTGTTGCGCCTTCTTCAAAAGAACTGGACCACTAATTGGGGCATCTACGGCTCTGCTAGATGTAAACCAGCAGAGTAAAGCAGTCTCTACGGACTCGCTCTTACCCGCCCTCTTTCTTTTTTGGCCAGTGTTCTTACCTCCCTCCCATTCAGCGAGCAAGCTCTCCCTTGAACTGTAGATGCAGGACACGGTTGAAACATCGATGCCATACTCTTGAGCTACATCACTCCATTTGGAATTAGACTGTGTTAATCACTGCTATCTTCTGCTCAAGAGTGAGTGTCACTTTCTTTGCAGGTTCCATTGCAGAGTGAGTCAGCAGTGAGGAGCCAAAGGTGCTACAGTAAACGCAGTCTTTAAAACCAATTACAGCTAATTGAAGCCAATTAAATATAAAAAAAGGTGGACTTTTAAAGGTGGAATTGTGCTGTTTTATGATAACATAATCTGTGATATATGATGGATGTGCACTTATAAGGAAGAAGAATATAAAATATACTATGCTTTTCCACAAAAAAATGTGCATTTAACCGAAATGTGCACTTATGCAGTGTGCACTTAAGCAGTTAATTTAACATAGGAAATATAGGAAAAAAATCAGGATAGTGAAAAAACTGTGCACTTATCTGGGATGTGCACTTATCCGATGTGCACTTAAATGGGCTGCACTATATTTGATTAGTGGCGGTCCAACTTTAAGTAACCCTGCCACCAGAAGCCGACTGGCACTGAAAATGCACTTGTGAACACGTGTCTACGGGCAGCACTGCCCTGAGGTGCACATTTTAATATCCCCATGCCACAAACCCCTTAATCCGCCTGAGCATCCTATCCTAAAGCATTACTGGTGACCGCCAAGGAAATCCGAGGGCTGGATCAGCCACAAAGTACTTTTTAAATCTGGTGACCAAATCCTGTGCATGTGCACTAGTGCCACATTCTCATGCATGCACGTTATCTTCTTCCTAGCCACTAGTGCACATGTGCAGGATTTGATCACCAGATTTAAAAAGTACTTAGCGGCTGAACCAGCCCTTGGCAACAGGTGGGCACTACAATTGTCTAATATAAGAACAATCTGTCTAAACATTCACAAAATATAACAGAATATAACACCATATAGCTGTACATCTGTGTGGCAGTGGCATAGCTCGCAACACCAAGCACCTGCATGATATGCAAGATGACTTTTATAGTGATGATCCTGAGACAACCAATGACATTTTGAAGCTTTTAAACACTAAATGTTGGTGCTGTTTAGACATTTTGGGGGATGATTTTAACCTGTTGCCTCATGTGAAATGATAAGTCATCAATCATAGTTTCTGGAGGTCAGTCATGACTGATCATTGTTAATCATCAAATGTTACCATAAGATCCTCACAGGAGATCGTGATCTAAAATGATCATTTAGATCATGATTTAATCATCAAACATGAACTTTCAAATCATTAACTGATGATTATTGATTATTTTTGTAAGCTTAAATCAGCATGACGGTTGTTGATGATCTGTGGATGATCCACTGATGATCATTGATGATTATATTAGTTTTGTGTTATAAGATTATAAGTCACAGAAGTAATACTTAAAAAGTTTTATTTGTTGCAATTATGAGAAAGTATGCATGTCACCTATCAGCAAAGACACATGAATTATCAGTTATAGGGGTAGATATTCAAAATGCACCCTGAACTTGTGCAAGTGGATGTGCCATGCAACCCAGATGCACCATAGCATAAAACTGCAATATTCAAAAGATAAGCCATACAATTTTGCCGGTGCAACCAACACTGAATATTGCTAAGATGTGCCATGGCACAACCTGAATTGAGCTGGCGCAACTTGAAATGCACTGGAGATACAGTGCAGGCTGAATATAGCAAATGGCGCAAGTTGCCCCATGTGACAGGGGCAACAGTCAGGGCTGTTCAAATGCACAGGACCATGGCACAGGTGGCAAAGGAGGCAGGGCAGAACCCGATGGCAAAGGACATATGGAAGGCACGGAGACAGTACAGAGTGAACACAGACCCATAGCCCCTGGACATGGTGCAGAGCACCACACAGACCCAAGAACCAATGGAACAGGGTGCACAATGGGCATGGCACAGAGGGTTGAAGGGAATGAGCATCCCCAGGACCAGAGGCCCAACAGCCAATAAGGAACAGCCAAGCACCATTGCCACTGTGTGAAAGCTCCATGCAAGAGTGCACTGGGTGCCATAGCACAGGCACAGTGGTCCACAGGCAGACTGGCAAACAGGCACACAGCGGTGTGCATCACATGCTGAACAGGCATACAGTGACACAGGTTGGGGAAGAATAGCACAGCATAGCAGCACAGGAAAGAGGAACACAGCAGAGGTGTGCACAATGTCGGACATGTGGACATGGGCACATGACACTGTCGCAAACACAGAGCCAGACTCCACAGGCATCCCATTGGACACTGTATTGAACAGGGATGTGAAACACAAGATGTTAGTACCCACCAGTGTCACACAGCAGAAACACCATGGGCCAGGACATGCCTGGGCCAGAGTCCAACCATGGACAACAACAGCATTCTGAAGCAACAGACATGCTAGGGAGACACACAAACACACACGCATATAGGAAACAATACTTTAATATCAAAACTGGAGAAACACAGTGGATCAAAAGAGTAAAAAACAGGCAATGAAAGGCAAACAACATGCAAAAAGCTGAAAATAACAGAGCACGATCATAACACAAACTGTAACATGCAAAAAAGCTGCATAAATAACTATGTACAACAATAAGCAATGGGGATGGGTGCAAAAAGAGACAGCAATGGGAGGGAAAGAACTATGTCCACAGGCAATGGGGATGTGGGGAAGGGAGTACTGGGGCTATGTACAAAAATGTCCATGTTGGCCTAATGCCTCTGCCGATGGAGGTCCTCTCTCATGTGGTGCACCTCTTCAATGAGTGTCCATTTTGCTGCCAGCAGTCTCCATGATAGACGTTGTGGACTGCCTGCCACTGGTATACCCCAAAGGCCATACGCTGCAGGTATATGACGCCTCCTCCTAGTATGCCCACACTGCACCAACCTCTTCCTGCCCCTGGATGACCTAAGCAGGGTAAACACAGAACAAAAACTGAGTGTCAGGGCCCACACAAGGGATAAACCCCCACCACCCAATGAGCTGTGTACATGACTGATGCTGGGCAGCCCCATGGACAAGGCCTCCAACACACCACACACAGCGGACACTGACAACAGGCCAGGATACAATGAAGGGGATGTGGTGAAGGGAGTATGCCACAAAGGGACATGTGCACATCCCCCACCCCACAGTGTGGGACCACAGCCCACATATGCACCAGTCATGCAGGCCCAGTGGCATCCCCATGTGTGCACCGTTGGGTACACACAGCTACCACCAGTGACAGCAACTGAGGAACAGCACACAGGAGCCATGTGCATGATGGGGCAACCACACGCTGCTGACAAACACTGCCAAGTGTGACAGAAAACCAACACATGAACAATCACATTATGCAGGCAATGATCTGCTGTGGGTAAGCCCCCCCCCCACAACACCCTACCCCAGGTACAGAGGACTGCTCACACACCTACCTACTGCTTGCCCTTAGCCCCAGCTGCTGCTCTATCACCCACTTGGTGGCTACGCCTATCTGCTTCTTCCCAGGCCCATCTGCGTGCCACCTGTACTGCAAAGGAAACACAAGGAAAGGGGACAATGAGTAGTAGGCTAACACCAAACAAACTCCCCAGCCCAAACAAGCCTGACAGGATGCAGCAAGGTGCAGTGCACAATGCTGGAAAATGAGTCCACACCCCTCAAGGTGGGCACAACCAGGTCAATGGAACAGTGCAACATGGGGCCACACAGTGTGCAGCAAGGCCTGACAACAGCACGGACACACCCCAACAAGGCATGTCCGCCTTGTGTGCAGGTGCACACACACCAGCCGCTCACCCCAAAGCCCCCAAAAGCCTGCAGAAGAGGCATGCACAAAGCACAGACAGACATACCTGGTCATGGGACCACACCCCTGTGGACATGGTCCTGCAGTCTCCGTAGCCATGCCTGGTCACGGTGGAGCAGGTCACCATACCAGTGACAGCACTGCTCCCCTGTCCTGGGAATCTCTGTTCGCTCCTCCAGGTGCTCTGCAACACAGGCCCAAACCTAGGACCATGGCTCCTGCAAGGCCACACCTCCAAACAGCTGGTCCTTCTGTGGGGCAACCAGTGTCATGAGGTTGGCCACCCCTTCCAGTTAAGGGCCTGAGGGCAAACTCTTGCAGCACGTGCCATGCTTTCAACACACTCTGTCAGATCCACTGTGCTGTCTGCTGGTGTACTGAGAACTGTGTGGCACTTCTGCACCAATTGCATGATAGGACCACTCAGCACACAGCAGTGCAGCATGATCATGCACAATAGGCATGTGCCAGTGGGACCAATTGTGCAGTACCGCACATGCGCAATACTGAAAGTCCAGGTGGGAGACTGGGGTCATGGCCATGACCCATGGCCGCACATCTGCGTGCCAGCACCATCTTGAGAAGGTCAGGCACTGCCGCACAAACAGCACACCAGTGGTGCAAATTCTGGAACTGCATGGTGATGGCCAATGGCACAGCCGCAACGCATATGTGACTCAAGGACATTGAGCAAGCTGTGGTTATGGCAATCACGCATGCCTCCCCGCATGTACGATAGGGTCTACATGTGCAGCAATGGCAGATGTGCGATACACAGATGCAATACACAGACACAAACATTGTGCAGCAGGCTGCACACATGCCAAATGCAGAACAGCATATAGTGCATGCACAGAAAAAGTGTCGGTGGAATGCTCCAGCGCATCTCAATTGTGCTGCACATTGTTAGTTGCGCATGGAGCAATTCTGCAATATTCAGCCAGGATATGCTAATTACCTCATTAGCCAATACAGCATATTAGCATCCCATTACTGGTTGCTCCACAGCTCATTTGCATGAGTTGAGCCATAAAAGCACCACCACATAGCACAGGGCACTGACAGGAATTGCAGCCTGGAAGGTAGGTTTGTTTACATACCAATAGCTAATAACTCTATTGCACTGCTACGTGTTCTATATTGCACAGTTCCAGGAGATGCTACCATACTTCTCATCTTTGCACCATTCCTTTTCACAGGTGGCAGTATGTCAGATTCCAAGAGCGAGGAGGAGCAGGGGCAGACCAGAAAATGCAGGCCTAACTTCACAAAGGATTAAAAGCATGCCCTGGTGGAGGCATATGTTGCCAGGGAGGAATTACTGAGTAGTTCCACAGGGACCCCGCAGAACACGCTACAGGCTGGGAGGAGGTGGTCATGTATGTAAATGCTCATGGGCACTACAACCGCACTCCCCAGGAGTGCAAAAAGAAAATGAACAGAGACAAGTGCTGAACAAAGGAGAAAAACTGCCATTAGGGCATCTCTGAACTAAACTGGTGGTGAACCCTCTACAGCACCCGTCCTCACTGCAGAGGAGGAGACGCTGGCAGCTACATTCCCTGGGCATCCACTGTGGGTGTCTTGGGGGGGTCCAGACTGGTGGCAACCCATCACAGTGGTTCTATGTGATAACAGTGATTGTGGAATCGTGATTGCCGGTTGGGCGAGTGTACATTTCCTAAAATGAATTTCGGCGATGCACACTAGTGGCAAACAGCAAGAGGAGTCCGAGATCCATGGATTTATTTTTAATGCAGGGGACTATGCCCCCCACCCTCCCACTGCGGGCATCACCCACCACACCCCCCTACTAAAGGATTCTCAACTCCAGGGGGGGTGCAAGTTGGGGAGGGGTGAAATACTTGAAAAAAAAACCACCTGCCAGCAAAAAAAAAAAAATGCCCCACTCCAGACCGAACCCTGCACCTCCCAAATGACCACCCTCCTCACCACGCTAGTGGACCAGCTCAGCAGCTACCTCCCACACCCCCTCACATACCTTCACTCTCCTTCCTCTCCATCCTCCACACATATACGCAGGTAGCTTCCTGTTGCCCTACCTCGACCACCCAGGTATCCGGTCGCTACCCTGCCAGGTAGCCCTGAACACAGGTATCATAACTGAGTCGACATTTTTGTAAGCACTCAATTGTGGTTGCCGTGTTCACTGAATACCCATCACAGCACTGTGAGTATACCTGTGGGACACCTGGCGGAGGGCGGAGGGCCATGTGTGCAGGTCATAGATGTGCCTGGTACATCACAGGAGGGCCAGTAGTGTGTTCATGTTGTGCCATGGAGTGGTGCACTGCCTGCACAGCCACACTGAGGTTCCTTCCACATGGTCCCTGTGTGCTGTGTGACAGCTGCAGGCCAACAGTCATGGTCGGGGGGTTGCCTGGGCCAGGGAAACACACCAACAGGGGCACGCATTTCCCCTGGGTGACTGTTGCAGGTTGTGCTTGCATGTGGCCATACTCAATGGACCATATCACCAGTCAGTCACACTGGACAGGGTATCCCCAGGTGAGCTGCATACCATTTTGGGGGCGAGGTTCTGTACTGTCACATCCTGTCAAGTGTTACCACACATTTCTTTGTGTGTGCACATATGCAGACCATTGTTCTGTTCAACACCTATGTCTTGCTGGGCATGGGCAGTGGTGCTGGCACTGGACATGTATGGCAGTGCAGGCACACCTGTGGCCTACCCATGGACATACCACTGTGTAGCTGTCTACCAGCAATGTTTCCATGACTCACTAACCACTCTCCATTTTGTCTTTCAGCTCTATCATGCCTCAGGGGCACTGTGCAGACCAGTCCCAGACCACGTGGCACAGGACGATGCTGTGTCATCTACATCCTCTGGTGGTGTGGCCATTGCAGGGGGGGATGTCCTCTCGGTGAGTAGGTGGACCTACTGGGTTTGGCTGCTGAGGACCCTTTGGCTGACGTCCTCATGAAGGATGACCTCCTGTACTTGTACTGGCCACACAGGACAAGGATGATTATGACAGTGATGATGATGACATCACCCTTATATTGGGGTGCACAGGTGTCACCATCCCTCCCCCCAGTCCAGTAGTCCCACAGGTGGTGGCAGACAGTGCCGGTGGATCAGTGACCATACATGCACACCACTGGTGTGCTCCCTTGCACTGGAAGACACTGCTACTGGTGTTGGATGGGGACAAAGCACAGGTGTGGGCACTGGGTCCACTGGCCAAGTCCAGCAGGGTGCTGTTGTGCTACAATGGCCTGCAGAGGATGCTGTGCAACACTCCCCAAGTGCTGCTGTTTTATTTTTATTTATCAAGTCTGTGCCTGCCTGCAACCAGTCCCCATCCACACAGTGGACTCCTGTGCACAGTTCCCAGACAAGGGATGTGGAACAGCAGGCCGCAACCCCCCCCCCACGTGTCGGCATCAAGCCCGTGATACATCAACTGCTGACATGCTAGATGAGCACACCCAGCTTCTGTAGGACTCAATGGAGAGCCAGGCTGCGTTTAGGGTGGAGTTCCGTGCAGTGTGGGTGGAGGTGTATCAGCTGTCTGAGTGTGGGGCCATTGGATGTGCCCAGCTATTTTCCGAGATCCGCCAACTGCAAGAGGTCGTGACCACTTCCCTGGACCATATTGCAGAGACCATTGCAGCGGGCTTTGTAACACTGGCATCCAGTGGTCACAGCAGGGCATGCAGGACTTCCCAGAGCTACACGAGCATGCCCAGGGCTCGGCGCCTGGTGACCCCAATGAGGCTGATGCTGCCTGCTGCTATCCCCATCCCTGACAAACCTGGCAACAGTCTGTTTTTGAGCTGGACACACCCGTGAGGACCTGATCACATTCTTAGGCATCTATCCCTGTGGGTGTGTTGTTCACACCCTCTGTGGCTGACACACAGCCAGGGCATGTCTGCCTCCATGGACATGGCAGTCGTGGAGCCTCAAGATAAGCCTGCTGGGTGCACTGCCCAGTCCAGTCCCCTGCTGCAATTGCCAGCCATGCACCAGACTGGCATTGGCCTGGTGCATGTGCTGTGGCTTATGCGTGACCTGGGCCATAGCTGCCATGTGTGGGGGCAGTGGTGCCCGACCATATGGCATGGGTGTGATGAGTGCAGCACTAAGTTGGCATTGCCTGTGTGCCAGTGTATACACTCTGATCCATGCCACTCCCTGCACTACTGCTGTGTCTGTCCATGTCCCTGGTAGCAGTGTTGTGTGTGCTTCTGCCTGGTGCTGTGTGCCCTGTGGTGTGCCCTGTGCCCTCATGCATGTGTGGTCATGGGCATACCCCCTACTTTATTTATTTTTATATATTTATTTATTTCAGAGATCAGAAAGTACCTTTGATTCAGAGACTCATTTACAAAGTTTCCACATCACATATAATGAACAGTACAAGGTTAAGGTAACATACAGTGCAGGGAACAATTCACAAACGTTCTACGTCACATATATTGAACAGTACAAAGTTAAGGTGACATACTGTACAGTGCAGGGAACATAAACACGCTTGCTACATGGTAAATGTAAGAAATAAGGCTCACAGTATTGACCTAACAGACTTATGGAGACTCAGATAGGCATTTAGTAAGAGAGACAGAAAGGAGAATTGACGGGAAGGGGTTGCCAGCCAGAGGCCGTTGTCATTGCGGGGGGGGGGGAGAGAATGCAGTGAACTGTGCCGGTATGTCTTTGTTGTTCCCTGTGGGTGGGTGTATGCGTGTGTGTGGCTGTGTGCCCCCCTGTGTGTCTGCTTTGTCTCCTTGTGTCCCTGCATGCTTGCATCTCTGTATGTCCGTGCCTGTGTGTGTGTGGTATTGAGTGTGCCCTGTTCCCCTGCGTGGTACTCACCTGCGGTTCCCAAAATGCTCTTCAATGGTATACCAGTACCTCTTGGTATGTGCCACCAGCCTGGGATCCCTCCTGTCCATGGGTGGCTCCCCACACCCATCCTGCTGTTCCTCCTCCTCCTCTCCTCATCTGTACAGTCGCCCTCATCCACCTGGACAGGTATTCCGCGGTCAATGGCCATGTTATGTAGCATACAACAGGCCAGGAATATGCCACAGGCTTTCTATGCTTTCACATGGCTATATTGTAGTGCACCACCTGTCCTATCTAGGTGACAGAAAAGCATTTTAAGCATACCAAAGACCCGCTGTATGATGTTGCGTGTAGCGGTGTGTGCCTCATTATACTACTCCTCAGCCCCATTGCTGGGTCGCCATATGGGGGTCAGCAGCCAGGGTCAGAGGGGATACACACTGTCACCTGTGGGTAAAGCATATGTGTTAGTAGAAACCCTGTCTGGGCATGGCCTGCCCCCCTTGCCAGTCCACACTGCCACTACCTGCCCACCTGTGTGCCCTTGCCACTGCCCACATGCACAGCTCATATGCCACCATTGCTGACCCCACATATGTGTCCGACCCATCTGGTGCTACTCCTCCACAGGCTTGTGGGCCAATTATCATGCAGCTGTGTGCATTGTGCCACTGTTCTGACCTGCCATACTGCCCTTTTGACACATGTCCACCTGTGGTGCCTCGCGATCTTGATGTTGCAATGTAGTGCAGCTCACATACCATGCCAGCCTGTGGCCATCAACACAGGGGCCCTGTATGCATGCTTTTCTGGCATGTCATCAGGCTCAATTTCCTACCTTTCCTTGTCACCTAACACTTTCCATGTTCCTCACCCCCCTTTCAGCTGCCGTGTGATGTGCCACAGCTACTGCAGTTGTGCTCCTCTTCCCCATCCTGACTCACCCACTAGGTGCCCCGTGGGGATTGCCCCACTCTCAAATCTCTGGCACAGGATTGATTGGTGCCAGATAAATGCATCATGTGTATTCCTGGGGTGCGTGGTGTGCACATTGATGATGCACCCTGTGGCATTGCACACCACCTGGCAGTTGATGGAGTAATATCCCTTCCTGTTCATGTAATCTGCACCTTCTGGGCCAGGTGGTGTGTGTATGGCCACATGGATGCAGTCAATGGCCCCTATCATGCCTAGCATGCATGTCACCCTGTGGAATCCCTGCATGTTTACTCTACGCTCTGCCTGTGTACTTGGGAATTTAATGCACTCCGAAGCATGTGGCAACAGAGAGTTGAGGACCTGGGTGAGGAGGCAGGATGTGGCTGACTGATTGATCCCAGTAGTGGCACCCACTGGTTTCTGAAAGGTGCCCGAGGTGAGCAACTACATTACCGCTGTCACCTTGGTCTCCACCGACATGGCATGACTCCTTCGGGTGGGTGGCTGCAGTTCATCATGGCACAGCTCACAGAGCTGCCTCAGAATTGTTCTGTTGAGATGATACCTGCCTACTTTCTCGGTGTCACTGTAGTTCTTGAAGGTGAGTTGGGCATGGTACCGTCTCTGTTGGGCATTCTGTTGACGGACCCTTCCATGGCCATGTTGTTGTTCCTCCCTCCTCCTTATCCCCTCATTACCTGCTTCATGAGAAATGCAGTGGCATCCATTTGCTCCTGCCTACCCTGCTCTTTGCTTGTGGGGGGAGTGCAGTTGAGCTTCCTCTTTTTATGCTCAGCTTTGTGTGGTGCATCTTGTGAGTTGCTCCACAGTTGTGCTGTGTGTTTGGGCTGAATATGGGGATGCGCTGCACATTCATGGGTACACCCCCTGTAGATGCACTGCATACATTATCTTTGCACTGTGGCACATCCGGAATTGCACAGCATATTTCCTCCTTTTGAATATAGCCCCATGGCGCATTTCTGGAGAACTCAGTTGTGCCAGGTGCAACTCCTTTGAATATCTAGCCCATAATGTAAATCACACAAAGTCATGTTTTAATCCCATTAGAAAGAGTACATGCAATGTCTGGTATAGTATACCCATTTGCATACCTAATCTGCATATTTCAAAAGCGCACTTTATGTACCAAAACAATGGTAATTTCTATTTTTAAATTAATTTTGTATTTACCGTATTAGTTTGCAGACTATTAGGAAAGGTTTTGAGCACAAACCAGGTACTTTTAATTACTCACCACAACCATAAAATAAACCACTTAGTGGGGTTTATAAACCAATATGAGCCTTTTTAACTCCAATAAGATGTGAAGTATTTAAGTAAGTATAAGTGAAAACAGTGGGCTTCTGGAAGAAAAATATCATAACTGATCATTCTAATAAAGATGTATAAATACAAGACAAATTCTAACAGCATAGAGAAAAGATAAATTGAATTTTTTTTTTAATTTATTTTTGTAATCTTGACCATATGCAAATATTGAAAAATCATGATGATGTGAGATCATTAATCATAATCACCATTTCCATAATTTTGTGGTTTTTGATTGGTGGCCATTTATCGTTGATGTTTAATTATTGTTAATTATGATCACAATGATTGTTTTTGAAGCCTTAGCGTGATCTTTGAACATAACTCAAACTCAGCTTATCAAGGGTCAACTTTAACTATTCATTTGATTATTCATATGTCCACAAGTCACATCTACTTCTATTCCTACCTGCTTGATAGCAGGTCTACTTGGACTCCAACTGGCATTGGCACCACAGTCCAGCTCACCTCTCCCAGCAGTAGCATTACAAGTCCTCCTAATGACATTACAGAATCTTTCACATCGTCATCACCAACAAGCTCAGTATGATCAGGTGGCCACTGAGCACACAGTCGGCATCAGTTACATGAGATCTGTCACTCCACCTACTGTGAATGCAATGAGTGACTGGACTGTATGCTCACAGGCATACAAACATAGAAACATATAACTTGGCATAATACAGCAGAACTAGTGGTGGGCATAGTGAGCAAAATTCACTCTGCGGAGTAATCGACGAAATTCTGCCCATTTCATGGAGCGAAATGTGAAATTTCTCCCAGCATAAAGGAGAAATTTTGCCCAGTGGAACAGCAAAATTTTGCCTTCCTTGGCAAATTTCACCTTCGGTGAAATTTCACCTCACAGGCGTACTATCATCTAGACTTAATTCCAACTAATGCAAAAAATTTTGCAAATTACTCCGCGTGGCGAAATTGACCACTTTGCTACAACTTTACAGGTGGAAATTAAATTCACTGCATCTCTAAGTAGAACTACTTGGCCCACCCAGTCTGCCCAGATGGCGCCTGACTAGTCTATCTCCACAGAACCTAACTGGTCTCCAGTAAGACTCCCTCCTCCCTGCATATTTACTAATATTCCCCTACAGTATGCCCAACTCACATATGCTTGAAGCCCCGTACTGATTTTACCTCCACCACTTTTGCTGGCAGTCTATTCCACATTCTACAACTCTTTTAGTGAAGTAGTACTTCATCACATCCATCTCCAACTCCCTCCCCCAGCTTCATAACATGGTCTCTGGTCCTGGTGCTTTTTCACATTTGAAAGAGACTCCCTTTCTGCACCATGTTCACCCCCAATGCATGTGCAATTCCCCAGTCTGACCTCATATAGTCAGACGTTAACTACTGCAGGTTTGGTGGCCAGTGGGCAGTGTCTTTGTTCACACTAAGTTCAATTAATGTAAATAATGTTAGACATAAAAAAGAAAAATCAAGCAAATAAAATACCATCCATGGATGAAAAATATTGTGATGGACAATGTAATGCCATCCATTTTACAGCTTATCTTTTTTATACACAACATTTTGGGGGCATTATGATATGCAGAAATTCAAAAATTAATGGGACCATAGAGTAATTGATCTGAACATAAAGAAAATACTACAGTGGGGTATACACCTTGAGGTCATTAATTAATAATAGCTATGGCTCACACTGGCCATGGCAGTCTTAATGGATTTTGTAGACTCTGTCACAACATAACAACAGTAATCAAAACTACAGTAATTAGTACTTGTTGCTGACCTCAAGTTCCCCCCATAAAACACACATTTATTAATACAGTAATTATAGTTACAGGCTTTGCCTGCTTGAGTGTTCAGCTTATCTAATGGATGTCATTTGACCTTGAAAAGATTCTCAGTAATAGCAAGCTAATGGAATGCGATTTATTCCATTTAAATGTGTGATATTTTGAAATAGGTATTGTTAATCAATGAGAATTTTTTCTGGGTTTTTTGATGTATGATTTGGGTGTTAATAGAATGTGAGTCTCTGTACAATTGCCATTAGTCTCTGTGGAAGAACTTGGTTGGTCTGAAAGCTTAGACATTGTTTTCTTCTTGTAATGTCTATGATGCTCCAATAAGAGTTATTAGACCATTTGCTTCTGGATCTATTGCAGACACAGGTCTCTTTATCTGTAAAGTTAAACATAATTCTATTTTGTTTTCTTTTCTTAGCATCCATTGTTATTTGCCTCCTCCCTATGCATTTATTATTAATACTGTGTGCCAAATCTCAACTTCTTAATTTCTTGCCACCCACCCACCAATTTCACCACTACCTGTTCCAGTTTCCGAATGTCTGTTGTTGGCAGAGCAAGCACTAGAAAACCAAGGCCAGTTAAAAGCAGACATATCCCTATGCTGATACAGCTCCATGCAAAGCCAATTAGGCAAACCTGGGGAAATCATACAGCCTATTTTTTTGCTAGGGTGTCAATGAGGAATTGTTCCCTACATACCCCACTGCAGAACATCTGAAATACAAAATAGTTACAGCAATGACAAGCTCCAAACTTCTTTTGGTTCCTCATATCTTAAAAAATGAATATAAAGTACAGTTATGTAAGTACTTATCATAACAGTTGATCTTCGACAGGACATGAGCTCTTGCAGCAGGCCAACACTGGTAGTACTAAGCTGCCAGGCACCAGGACCACATGGAAACTTTCTATATAGCAGTGTACCTCAGGGGACTGCCCACTGCCGATGTCACTCTCTGATGTCAGCCTATCCAATGAAGGCAGGAAGACCCCCACACCCTCCTCAGTTCTCCCACAGGAGACTCTAAGTGGGTAGTGGAAGAAGAAACCAAGGAGGTTTCCCGAGAGCCAAAAAGGAAAGACAGAGTAGAAGATTCAATCTCATGGAAGAGGATGCAGCCAAGGAAAGGCAAACAGAAAGAAGGGGGAAGGAGGGAGGGAAGGAAAATCATGGCCTGCTGCAAGAGCTCCTCTCGAATGTCTACTGTTACAGTTCTGTAACTGTACTAAGCTGCCAGGCACCAGGACCACACATAACGGTACTATCTTACTTTGAGGGAGGCTCTTGCAGCAAGCCAACACTGGCAGAACTGAGTCCCAAGTACTTCCAGCAGCAGAGAAGAAACCAAATACGGGAGGAAGATAGACAGCAGCCAATACTTTAGGAAGGAAAGCCCTGCAGAACGGCTAAGCTGAATCTGGCTCTATGCCTAGAGGCAATGTTCAGACTGTAATGCTTGGTGAAGGTCTGGACAGAGCTCCAAGTGACAGCTGCACAGATGTTCACAGCGGAGACATTGCAGAAACAAGCCATGGAGGTGGCCATACCCCTGGTGGAATGGCCATTAACCACTCCCAGAAGGTCCTTGCCATACTTTTGGTAACAACCCTGGGGGCTGAGGACAGGCCAAAGAGAAGAGCCAGGAACTGGAAATGGGCTTCCCAGAAATGGAAGTGGAGGAAGCACCAATGAGAAAGGAACATTTTTTGATATGCAGATATGCATCCTGCATGTCCAAGGAAAAGATCTAGTTTCTCCAGTGCAGGAGGGGCAATAAACGGTGAAGGGTGACCATCATGAAGTGTTTGTACTCTACGAACAGATTCAGGTCACCCAGGTCCAGGACTGGCAGGAGATCCTTTGTCCGCTGTGGACCAGGAAGAAGTGGGAGTAGAACCTCTTGTCTCAGTGAGTCAGAGGGACAAGATCTATGGACCTTTTTCATAGAAGGGCCTGAATTTCCTCCCAGACAAGATGCACATGAGTTGGGGGGTAAAGGGAGTTGCTCTGAGGATTGTAGGGGGTCCACTGTAGAAGTTCCAGAGTGTGGCCATGTTCTATGAGCTGCAGTACAGAGTCATCTAAGGTAATCATTCACCACCCTTTGAGGTGGAGGGAGAACTAGCCCTGGCTGCTTCCCCCAGCGTCTCTTCTGGGGGGGGTCTAGCAAGGAGTCAGAAAGTAGGAGTGGGTGCTGGTAGGGCAGTGGTGACTATTTGAGGAGCCCTGGTGGTGGCTGTGGAGAGGGCCGATGCAGCCTTTCATTTGCCCTGACCTTTAGAAGGAAGGTGGGCCTGTCTGCAAGAGGAGCTGTGAAAGGGCAGCTGCAGACTAGACCTAGGCGCAGTATGGTAAAATGAGTGGATGGATTGGAGGGCTTGTCCTGATTCCTGAAGGGTGGAGATTAAATCCTGGACATCTCCCCAAAAAAAGGACAGAACCCTGAAAGGGGGGCATCCAAAATACTGGACTGCACATAGAAGCAAATCCAGATACCCAGTGCCAAGAATGGCACCAGAGACAGATGCCAGAGGCTGCCCCTCTACCCGAGGTGTCAACTGTATCATAGGCAACCTGAAGGATATGGGTCCCTATGTCCAAGCCCACTGTGAGAGCCTGGACCAACAGCTTCTTAAAGGGGTCATCTGGCAAGGCCTGAACCAACTCCCTGGACCAGTCCCAAAGGATGTGCTGGTACTGGACCATGTGGGCCAAATAGTTAATGGCCCAGATGGCCAGGGTGGAAGAGACAAACACCCATTTGCCCAGGTGATCCAGCTGTCTAGGCTCCCTGTCCAATGGCAGGGAGCTGAAGTGCTTAGGTTTCTTCGTGCAGTCATGCACCGCATTGATGAACACGGAGTCAGCTTTAGGTTTTCCCTCCAAAAAGGGCTTACCAGCAGGGGTGTGTTAAAGCCTTTCAGCCTTCTTAGGCACTGTTAAGATCGAAGAAGTGCAGTTCCAGGGCACACTGGTGACATCCTTGTAGGAGTCCATGAAATGCAGAACCACCAAGGGGAAAGCATTGGGCTGTCATATGTAGACAACTAACCGATGTCGCTCCAGGTCCTGTTCCTCTGTATCCCAGCCCATGCTGGCCTGAATGTGCCTCATGATGTCCTTAAAGAAGAGAACATCGGTAGTGGACTTGGGGACCTCCTAAATGGGTTCCTTGCCCTCAGACAAGTCCCCATGGATGGAGGAAGACTCTGTGTAATCAGAGTCATCTTCATCCTCCTCATCTGACTCACTTTCAGCTGGCAGGTGTCAGTGCTGGTGACCACTGGAACTGGCACTGGGCTTGTTCCTCAGAGTGTGTGGATCACTGGAATCCAGCCACACTGGTTCCTGAGGAGGGTGAATCCCAGAGAGACACAAAGGGAATGCCAGGGCCGGACCTGTAGGGGTGAGATTCTGTTTCTGCATGAAAGACCACCAAGAGGTAAAGACAGCATTGTAGTCCACTGGCAGAGGGTAGTTATAGACTGGTGGATAGTGGTAGGCTATTGTGAGGTATGGAAAAGGCAGCAGCGGGCCAGGCAGGGCCTACATCAGGTGCCCAAGGCGGCGGTCTGGCAGGCATAGGCTGCAGAGCTGGCACCTGGCCTGCAGGTTATGGCCGAGGCAGTACAAGTGCAGAACCAGCAGGCACTGGTGGAGCAAGCATGGGAGGAATATCCACTCATGCCGGGAGAGGAGAGATCAGTGCTGGAAGGGAAAAAGATCTCCCCTGACAATGGCTGAGGTGACACCGGACTTAGGGAGGTGCCAGTAGCCTGCAGTGCCCACTGCCAAGAAAGACTGGTGACAGCCCTATGGAGGGGACCAATGCAAGCAGCGCCAGAGCTGGGGGGGGGCGATGGCGAAAGAGCCAACACTTGTTGCACCTACACTGGCTGAGCCTCCTGGCTGACAGCCCGTGGAAGTCAGGGGCCTGAACATAAGGGACTGGGGAGCAGGAGACAGAGTCCCCTGATCCAAAGAGATGCCACCTGCCACAGAGATAAAGTGGGCAGCAGGGCTACTGGCAGCCCTGTGGGAGTAAGGGCTGACAGGGCCAAGGATGCTGACCTCCTGTGGGAGGAAGATCCAGATGTGGCCGACGATTTGTGAGGAGACCGCCAGCGGGAAGCAGACCAGGCCTGGTCTCGGTCTTTGTCCAAGTGTTCATGCTTCCTACTGAACTTTTCCTGGGACTGAGAGAAGGATGATGCCCTGGAGAACTGGGCTGGTGAAGCTGAAGAGCTCCTGGCCTGCAGCTCCTGTTCCATTGTAATGAGCTTCTGCTCGATGAGATGGCACTCCAGAAGTTTCTGGTGATGTCTCCGTGTGTCCTGGTTAAATTTCTGGTGGATCTGGCAGGCTTCGATGTCATGGCTGGGACCTAGGCACAGGATGTAAGTAGAATGTCCATCTTTTTCAAGATTTTTTGCTACAGGTACATTTTGTGGAGTGGTTGGAAGACAAGGAAAGTTGAGATGACATGAACCTGAATCCAGTAACACCGAAAACTCAATGTTAACACTAAAGAAGAATGTAAAAATAAAAAGCACAGAAAGCATGGGAAATGGCACTCAACTGTAGCTGCGGCAGTTTCAGATGTCCAACGTGCTCAGGTCAATGGCAGGAAAGAACAGAGATGGGTGTGGGGGACTGCCTGCCTTGATAGGATAGGCCAGTGTCAGATGGTGATGTCAGCGGTGGGTGGTCCCCAAGGTGCACTGCTAGCTAGAAAGTTTCCATGTGGTCCTGGCACCCGTTGGCTTAGTGCTACCAGTGTTGGCCTGCTGCAAGAGCCTCCCATCAAAGTATGATAGTATATTACAAGCATTGTAAACAAAATTGCTTGCTTTGCTGCCACTGCCCACCCTAGGGGCCACCATTGTGATGTCCTTGCTGCTTTATTGTGGCTCTCCTTTGATGTAAGGCTACACTTCCTCCTATACTGTTTGATCATTAAGCTACTGAAACCTACCTCCCCTCCTAGCCTTGCTAACCTGCTTCAATAAAGATGGCCTGCTAGGCCCCTGAGATCAGTTGCTAACTCATTATTAGACACCCCCAGGGTCTGATCAGTTGCCGGTAGTAGATCCTTCTTTGCTGTAGCCTCTGCTCTATGGAATTCCCTACCACCAGAACTCAGTATGAGTTCTACCCTCATACAATTCAAAAAGTGGCTCAAAGACCTCCTTTGGCCCCTTGTGCCCTGTCAGTGTTATTGTCAGACTTTTATTTCACTTGTTGCTAGTTGATCGATGTGTTTGCTTGATTCTCCTCTCCTGTGTAAATAGTACAGTACAACTCTGGGGAAACTGCCTCTGTTTGACCAAATTTTGTTTGCAAGATCTTGAAATCTCCCCTGCAAGCTTCAGCTCACGTATTGTATATACTTAATACCTCTATTCGCCTTGGTGTACACAATTTTGTGTAACTAATTACTAACACTGCTTGAATCATAATTGTTATTGTTCATCAGTTCATGCCTTCTGTGTTTTCTGCACTGTACTGAAATTGCACTTTTCTATTTTATGTTACTATGTGTGATCTGCACTGTACTATAATCATTATTTTCTGCTTTATATAACTAATTCC
This sequence comes from Neoceratodus forsteri, assembly GCA_016271365.2. NCBI lineage: Eukaryota > Metazoa > Chordata > Ceratodontiformes > Ceratodontidae > Neoceratodus > Neoceratodus forsteri. The sequence continues at coordinate 216,818,318 of CM028134.1, forward strand.
AGATTGCCCCTGAAAAAAGGGACTCCATTGTCTCAGTGGGCTTACCTGGTTACCGAAATTCAATAAATAAATATACATAAAGTGAATTGTAAGGCAGTAGTAGGTTACAGACCAGCAGGTCTGACTAACTGCAGTACTACACTAGAGGAAGAGTTTTAGATCCCATTGATCATTAAGGCTATCAGGTTAGACACTATGCAGTTTATAGATCCAGCCACTCTCCTTCCTTAACATGAGGTTCACCCTATCACCTCTTAAATGGGCTCACTGTTTCTATGTGCATGAACTTCAGATCCCTGAGTTAGATCCATCCTTTAAAAAAAAGTGTCTACCTACAATACTGAGGTGTCCTGTCTTTAATCTATGATGGACCGAACATGCAGTTGTCTGGGAATTTTTAAATTCCGTGCAGTTCTTCCTAAGTATAGCTGATTTCATGTACACCACAAGATATAACCACAAAGGTAGTGTCACATTTAATAAATTTTTAACTTCTGGTGATGTCACTGAGGGAGTTGGCGGGTTGTGATGGAGCTCTACTCTCGCCGATTCTAACATTGTGCCCAATAATTGAAACCCTTACTTATTTATTTCAACAAAAATCAGTACCTCGGGCAGAGGAGAACATCTGGACCATTAGGGGATGGAAAAGAAAAGACAAACATCATATGGGTGCTGCACATATGAAGGGAACATCAGGAATTGTCTCTGCTCCATCAAGGCCAAGCTTGCACATAGCCTCCTCACCTCAGCAAGATGGCTCGAACCAGGGAGATCGGGTTACAAATGAGTGCATGCTTGAGGAGCTGGTTGCCTTCAGAAGAGGGATGCAGGTGGCTTTGATGTGGACAAACTGAAGTGAGAGACAGGAGATTTAGACACTGCAACCACAGAGCTCAGTAAAAATACTGATCATATGGGAGATATGGTTCTACATCTCCACTACTGACAACAATAGTTAGAAAATACGTGTGTAAATCTGGAGGGCCAAATAAGAAGAAAACTGCCTGAGAATATATAGGGTAGCAGTAGGGGAGGACGGAACTAATATGTCATGGTTCTTGGAGAAGCTCCTGCAGACAGTGTTATCTTTACTTCCAGAGCTTCCCCTGGGTATCGAGAGGCTACACAGGGTGCTAAGCCTGAAACCTGGTCCACCTGACCAATCCAGGTCCATAGTCATGAAAGTTTTGAAGTTTCAAGTGAAAGAGCAAGTACTTCTGCAAGTCTGGTGGCAAAGAAAAGTCATGTGAGGGGTGACACAAATTTATTTTAATAATGACTTTGTGTCTGTGATATATCAAAAACCCAGGGCCTATGCCCCGTGTCTCTAAGCTCTGTGAAAAGCAGGATTAAAATTTCAAACCCCCTACCTAGCAACAATACGGATAATTTTCTTGGAAGGTGATATTTTGTACCACCTGGCAGAAGAGGCCAAGAAAGATCTGCAATGTAGGGATCTGAAATTACTGTGGCCACCAAATGCCAGAGCTCAACCAGCACGCACCCATGACAGACAACGTATGGAAGCCACAGGGGACTTTCAGCCATCAAATGATGGCACTGGCACAAGGACACGACATTTTCAGAGAACTCTAATTACTATTTTATGGGGCAGTTAATACTTTTTATTAACAAAAAGAAAATTCCAAGTACTAAAATACAAGTGAAAAAAACATTTGCAATGCAGGTTACACTGTAACTAAGTCATATAACCATAGAAGTACGCACATGTTATTAAGTACATTATGAACAGAGAAGATTGTACAAACGCTGTGTAATCAGCAGGCAGGAGTCTGGTAGTGCTGGGTCATTATACAGTATCTTGGACCATATACTGGGAGGAGAGGAAGGAGGTCCACATCTCTTGGTGGAAGGCTGTGCTTTTCTTGACAAAGTGTGACATTGTATCCTAAATAGCCAAGTGCCTGACTGCTGCTAGCCATTGGATAATCGAGGGTACCTCCTTGGACCTCCATTTTTGAAGAATTAAAAGTTTGGCTTCAACACTGACCATCAGAAACCAGTGTGTAGGTGCATCTTGTGTGCAGGGGGGGCAGAGAGGCCCGGGACGAATAACTGAGGGGACAATGGAAAAGTTCCACCCAAGATCTGGTTGGAAGAGGCATGTATTTGTGCTCCATACAGCATAAACTTTGAAAAATTCCATAAAATGTGTAGGAGATCCATGTCCAAAGCATCACATCTCCAGCCTTGGTATTGAGCCATGAGCTCCAGAGATTTCAGCTTGGCAGGGGTATGATACCAGAGGTGCATAATCTCATTCTGAATAAGGAGGTTTCTGGTGTCTGGACAGGCTTTGTGAGCAAATTGCCACAGCTGGGCCCAGCGAGCCTCAGCGATGTTCAGCAGCAATGTCTGTAACCATTTACACCTCACCCTATCTGAGGGATCACGCACCTTCTGCAGTATGCTCTTACAGATCTGGCCAGCCCTACCCCTAGGGCTGGCCAGTCATGCCTGCAAATAGGGAAGGGGTGGTAAGGGGAGTTGGAGGGGGAGTATCTTCTGGCAGGCTGTAATGAGACTCCAAATCTGGAGGTACTTCCAGAAATTCCCCTTCAGAAGGTCAAACTGAGCACTGAGAATCTCAAAAGAGTCCAAGTGCATGGTGGCTGGTTGCCACAGATCACCCAGAACATGAATTCTTCTGTTACGCCAGGGATCCCTGAACATCGTCCATCATCCCCCCACCTTGAGTAATGGGTTCTGCCAAAGGGGGAGTAATGAATGAGGGATAATCGACTCCTGAAACCAAGCTTCTGATTTCTTCCATGCCTTTAGAGTAGATGCAATGAGTAGTCCTGTTGTACTAACACTGGAAAGATTCGCAAAAAGACGAACTGATGAAGCTGAATGTGGGGCCACCTGTCACTCGATCTCCACCCATATGGGAGGGTGCCATTTGAAGTAGGTGTGAAGAACAAGTGCAGAGCATGGGCAGTTCAAAAGGTCACATACAGTTAAGCATGCTAAGATCAAGCGCAGTGTCACAGTTTCTCTGCATGACAAAAGGGATTAACTCCCATTGAAATGGCATTGTTCCCTGCAGTAGCTCCACTGCAGAATTCTGTAGTTGGCCTTGATCCTGGTGAGCTTCACTGTAGTAGGCAAGAAACCAAGGAGACCCCAGTCTCCTTTACTCCAAGTGTCCCTTAACTTGGTCCTACTGAAACAGGGTGGTTTGCCGTCCCACAGGAAATCTCAAATCATCCTCTCCATTTTGGAGAACCAAATGATGGGGATATCCTCAGCTAAGTGAGCCAAGCAATGAAAAAGCCTGGGGGCCAGAATCATTTTAATCGCTGCAATTTTCCTCGCTATGGAGAAATGCAGAAGCTTCGATCACTCACAGTTTTATCTGAGATTTTTCAAACGTGCCATTAGGTTGTCCGATACTACCCCCAACTAGATCTGCCCTGATCCAGATTCCTAGGTATTTAATACCCTAGAAGGACCATTTCAGACCAAGAGTAGCAATATCCTGCTGAACACAATCGGTATTTAGTGGCAGAACCTGTGTCTTATTGGGATTAGTTTTAAGACTAACAATTCCAAAAGGAAGCTAACAACTGGAGGAGAATAGGGATGCTGGAGGGTGCATTCTGAAGGAGCACCAGGAAATCATCCACGTATAGTAGTGTGTGAATGTCTACAGGCCCAATTTGAATGCCTTGTAGTTGGGGGTGTTACTGGATGGCCTGAGCTAAAGGCTCTATGGCCAAAACAAAAAGCATAGGAGAGAAGGGGCAACCCTGATGGGTACCCCTCTCCAACTTGAAGGATTGCAGAGGGTTGAGTTGGTCAGGATCCTACCAGTGGGCTGTGTATACAGTGTCTGTACACATCCAGCATAGTGAGGGCCAAATCATGTGCTATATAGCATGGCATGCATGGTGACCACTGCGGCTGGAGTGTGGGCAGTAGATGCTTGGGATATCAAGAAAAAAAGAGCCCTGTGGTGGTCAGACCTAAGATTTGGGAGGGGTATACAAAGTGAGTGAAGATCAGCTCCCATCTGGTGGCCAGCGCTTTGGTGAGAATGTTTGCTTCAGAATTTATGAGTGAGATGAGCCTATAACTGCTCGGGATAATGACATCCTTACCTTCCTTTGGTAGAACCATAATCAATGCCTCTCGCATCTTCAAAAGGAAACACATGGCAGCATGGGACTCGAGATAGACAGAATGAAGAACAGGGGAGACTATCACTGTGATCAACTGACAGAGGTCAATTGGTATGCCATCACTCCTGGGTGCCATATGAGGGGAAAGGGAGGACATAATAAAATAGAAATATAGAATTTGACAGCAGATAAGGACCACTTGGCCCACCTAGTCTGCTCATTTTCCCTACCTACTGTAACAGCGGTGACCCTACTTGATTTCTGGCTGCACCCACCTTTCCTTACCATTAAGGTTCCCTTATGCCTATACCATGCATTCTTTAATCCTCTTGCAGTTTTTGCCCTACCTCCTCCTCTGGGAGGCTGTTCCAGGCATCCACCACTCTTTCTGTGAAGAAGTACTTCCTCACATCTCCCCCTCCAGCTACATAGCATGACCCCTTGTTTTTTTTTTAACTTCAGCTTTTATTAAAGATAATTTTCAGTAACAGCATAACTTCTTAGCTACAACATAACAAGTACACATTTTCTTCTACAATAATCATAGTTTAAAGAGAGTTACAATATTTTTCCTTTAAATGATCTATTATTTACAAAAAAGAAAGACAGACGAATTTTCTAATATACCCAACTTTAAAACAAAGGGTACAGATACTGATAATGGTCTTACACTGCTGTAAGCTCAAGGCTTAAGTTTGGTGGATACAGTTCTCCGCAGTGCTAACCAAGTCTTTGTCCCAACGTTCAGGCATCACTAATCTGTTGTACATAAACCATCTTCTACTATAACTCTCAAAAATTTGGAGGAACATTAAAAGTAAAAAGAAAATAAGTAAACTTATAAGTATGCACAGTCATGGTTTTCCTTCCCTCAATGTAAATATTCTTACCTCCATTGATGTTTCACTCAAACCTCATTTCCCTTCTTTTAATATTAACTCATCTAAAATAGGAGAATCTAAGCTTTCTCTGCCCTCTTTCCCAAGTCTTATTTCTTCACCCAGGTCAACCCCCATTCCATTACCTCTCTTCCCCTCCCAGTTTCTCTCCAGGCGTTCCCAGGGCTGCCAGAGTTCCACAGACCTTTCCCTCCTAAGGTGTATTGTGTGTGTGGTATTCTGACCCTTGGTTTTTGAGCATCTTTTTTTCTGAAAAATGCTTCCCTCTTCTACCTTATTTATACCCGTGAGGTATTTGAAAGTTTCTATCATATCCCCCTTCTTCCTCCTTTCCTCCAGGGTGTGCATATTGAGGTCCTTTAGTCTCTCTCTCTCTCTCTCTCTCTTCATAGAGCTTTTGATACAGACCATCTACTATTTTAGTTGCCCTCCTCTGGACCACATCTACTCTGTCTATGTCCTTTTGGAGATGTGGTCTCCAGAACTGGACACAGTACTCTAAGTGAGGACACAGTACTCTAAGTGAGGTCTTAACAGTGATCTATGCAAGCAATAATACCCAACAGGGTGGGCGGTATTGGGCAATACTGGACTGCCCAGGGGCATAATGAGTCCCGACGTTGCAGGCGGAGGGCCATATAGCCCATGAACGGTCTGGTATTGCCAGTATCACCCACACTGGAGGGTATTATTGCTCTTAGAAAATGGGCATCTGCACCAAGTTTAATTAAATATTAAAATAACAGAAGAAATTAGTTTAAAATTAATAGAAAAAAATAGAAGAAAAACTATTGGTGGCAAAGTAGTGCCTCTGATTTTTTTTTTTTTATGCTTTTGCTTCTTGTGTTGATGCCCTCCCCAGAGCCATCTCCGCCCTCCCCTACAACACACCTTCCTGAAGTACAGATAAACTTGGTATCGAAGTTGCACCTCAGGGAGTTTCATGGCATAATTTTTTATTTATTTCAAACAGTTCTGGATGTTTTTGTCTTTTGTTGAGTCCACAGATGCAGCACTTTGGCGCATGACCTTGCAGGATAGTGCGCCCTTAAATCTGGAAGAGGAGAGCTATGTGGGAAGGCAGCACTTTAAAATGTTTGTGTTTTTTATTTGTAAGGAGCAGCTATGTTGAGGACCAGGAGTCAGCTCTCACTGTTTTTTGTTTTTTTATTGGTTCCCGGTCCCCGCTGCATGCCCTGAGGACTGGAAGTGTGAAGAGGAGTGACAATTCAGCACGTCTGTGCAGGTACAGAACAGTTGAGTCACGAACAGTGGTCGTATTGGGATTGGGGGTCATGGAACAAGACTGCTGATTTAAAACAAATAGAACAAAATGTTTTATAAAATGAATGTAGGGAGCGGGCAGCTGCCAGTGAACTGAGAAGCATCGGCGTCAGTGATGGGCGGGGGCCAGCTGTCGGTGAGCGAGTGAAAAAGATGGTGGCAATATGGAATTCAGTCTGTTTTTTTCAGCCAGTCAGGGAGCAGGCCTGGCAGGAGGATAAGTGAGCTGGTGAAGGGAGTGGTACTTGCACCGGGCTCTCACTGTAAGTTAATGTACCCCCTTAGAATGTGTGACAGCCAATCAGAGTTTAGAGTTTTTAAGCCCATTTTCTAAAAGGAAGTAACACCACCTCCCTCTTTCTGCTGGTGATAACCCCTCACTGTGCACCCTAGCATCCCAATAGCTCTCCCCACTGCCTTGTCACACTGTCTGGCTACCTTTAGGTCATCCGATATGATTACCCACAGGTCTGTTTCCTGTTTGGTGGTCGTTAATACCACTCCCCCCATTTTGTACTCTGCCCCTGGGTTTCTGTGCCCTAAGTGCACAATTTTGCACTTCTTCACATTGAAACTTAACTGCCACACCCATGACCACTCCTCTAGCTTTCTTAGATCTCTATTCATTTGGCAGACTGGAGCTCACCTAGAGTAAGTGGAACCTCCAGCTGGGCTCTGTATGCCTCTGTTAGTGTGAGGAGGGGAAGATCTGCCAGGAAAGCTTTAAGCTTCCCTTGGTTCAGGGGGCCTTGGGAAGAGAATAGCTCCATGTAGAAGGAACACATAATATGATTTATCTGCACAGGCTGGGTCTTGAGCAGGCCAGTTCTATCATGTAAGCTATGAATACATCTCTCTGCATGATATCAGTTTCTCTACTTTTTCAACACTGTATGGGAACTTGTGTTTCAGTCACAAAACAGCAAGTGCCACCTTACGTGTAAAATGGGAGTTGAGCTGCATCCGGAGGGAGTGGAGTTTTCTTAATAAGGAGGATTACAGGAACAGTGGGGCTGATTTATTAAACTCTTTCTCCTTCATTATCAAGTCTGCCTCAAACTTGTTCTGTTTGATTCCCTGGTCCTGAGATGAGCAACCACATAAGTCATAATTCGGGTCCTAATAAAAGTCTTGAAAGCTTCCCATAGGGTCACCTGTGTGGCATCATGTGAATCATCCAGCTCAAAGTAGCTGGAAGCCTCTTTTCAGAGCCAGGCAGCAATATCCTGGTCCTGTAAGAGAAGGTCAAGTTGCCAGGTTGCTGATCAGGGCTGAATGGGAACCCAACTTACTACAAGTTCAACCGGGGCTTGCAGAGATACATTGTAATGCTATGCGGGAATCCACTACTATCCGAGATGCTGGAGCTGACATCAGCCAGAAATCAGTGCAACTAGGTGTTGAGTGGGTGGCAGAAAAATAAATGTAGTCCAGGGCTTGAGGATGTTGCAGGCACCAAACATCTTGAAGGGAGAATACAGACCTCACATTCTTGATGGCAGCCACAGCTCTGACATATGGTTTAGGGTATCCTGGGTTCCTGTCCATGCAGGCATCTAAAGTTAAGTTGAAGTCTCCACCCAACAACAGTGGAATGTCGGGAGTCACATGGACTATAAGGGAATGGTGGAGATCATTGAATATTGTTGTATCATTCTGTTTTTTTTTAAATTAAGTTTATTTTATATTTTCAGAACAAACAAATAACAACTACAACAAACAATAAAACAACAAACCAAACAGTGTCAGCACCCCACCACCCCCCAATACAGGACAGCCACAGCTATGTACAAAACAGCAAGTGCACCAAAATAAAAAACTAAAAAACTGCAACCATGGACAGTCAACCATTATGCTAAAAGGAAATAGAAACACGGCATAAGAAAACCCATTAATAAAGCTTTTAAATGAGATCAATACTCTGACTGATACAGAACACCTATAAGGGGCAATGTTAAAGCATATATCAGGTAGATGAAGTATGAAGTGTATGGAGTTTTGCCCACTTAAACTGATAAGCCGACATCCGATTGCAGGAACTATTTTTTTTATTTTATTTAAATTTTGATAACCAGGTGGGCCCTCTGAGACAGTCAAGTCCCTTTTTCAGGAGCAACCCGGGGAACCAAATGTTCCAAGCATAAGAAAACAGTACAGATAGAGATAATTATGTAAGAATATTACTGGACAGTTACATACATTCATGGACTAGACTAGCCATCCCATTCATTGGGAGATAGTAACATTACAGATGTCATTTGCAACATACGTGAACAAACAGTAAAGCTGATAGAAGCATACAATATAATCATAGTAGATTCAATTAGTACATAATTGTAGAATATAGACAACTGGCTGTGTACAGACTCATAGCCCTAGACATTGATCATACACACCAGGAGAGTATAGGCAAGCAGGTGGAGAAGTTTAGAGAATATTAGGTACAGTTCCCTTTACAGACAGGAGGCTTGTAAAATATTTCACTATATTGTCTTTTGAAGAGAGTAATGGTCTTGCATGAGAGTAGTTAGTGTGGGAGGTCATTCCACTTTTGTGGTGTTGTGAAGGAGAAGAATCTTCTTACAATAGCTAGGTGAGTCTTGGGCAGATCCAGCATCGGGAGGTGTGAGGACCTGAGTGTTCGTGGGAAGGGTTTCAGGGTTAGTATGGTAGACATACTCGGAGGAGGTGGGAGGTATAGTAGCTTGAAGGTGGTGCAATATACTGGGAGGTTAAGCCTGGCCATGAAAGATGGACAACCCAAATTGTTCAGCATGTCACAGTGATGGGCACGAGCTGGGGCCTTAATAGCAAATTGTGCAATTCTGTGATAGGCCATTTTGAGCTTGTTCAGGGGTGTTGTCTTAGAGGAGTGGATTGTAAATGCACCGTAGAAGAGTCCTGTGAGAAGGGTGGCAGAGGCAATAGTGCTTCTTGCACTACTTGAGAGGTAGGGAGCAGTGTGATATAGAAGGCCTAGTTTCTGATTAGCAACCTTGGTGACACAGATTATGTGCTCTTCGAAGGACAGATGCTTGTCAAGTACTACACCCAGGTATTTAAAGGAGGTAACATTTTTGAGTTGCATGTTAGTGGATGTTTTGGGACCGGGGAGGGCTGTGAGGTTGTGTCAAAGCAGGTATGGTGGAACAACATGGATTTAGTCTTTTTCGTACACAGAACTAGTAGACTATTTTTAAACCATGTTCTAGAGTCTGAGTCATTTGTTAGGTCAGAGTTAATACTTGAGATGTCACAGGAGGATCTGTATAAGAGGGCATCATCCACATATAGCTGAACCGATGCCCCTCCAAAATTCAGTGGAAGGTCATTAACGAATACTGATGTAACCAAGGTGTGGGTTTAGGATTTGTTGTTATTTAGTGCCTGGTGCCTCCATTTTTATAACCCATTACCTGGTTAGCCTGGGTTTGAGGAGAAAACATTCGCTTGGCATCAGGGCTAGGTTTGCACTGCTGGACAGGGGCATCCAAATTACTTCAGACACAGGAAGCAAGAACTGTGACTGTCCAAACCAGGAGTGGGATTCTAAAGTGCGGCTTTTATTCATTTACACACAGAAATACAAAGCAAGGTGGACCCCCACAGGGCTACTCTCACTGGTTATGCAGTTCTAAGAGGTCAGAGCACATCTTCTTCATCATCACAATGACTTTTATCCTCAGGTTCTGAACACACTGGGCTCTCAGCCCGAACTGGTACTCTCTCTATCCTGGATTCCCTGGCATGGCCCTCCACCAGCACTGGTACACACTTCCATATGGCATGTACATTTCTACTGATGGCTCCCTTTACCACCCATAAGCACTTTCAAGCTCTAAGGGAAAAACACATATCCTAATCCCACATCTGGGTACTTTCAGCGGACACTGGCCAAGTGCCCGGGAGAAAGCTATAGGTGCCCAAAGTTAATCCACAGAGGTAAATCTGGTTACTCCAGATGGGAGGTCTCCCACCTCTTGTCCCCAAATCCATACCCAGCCATTCATTTGGAGTCAACTCCTTTCCTTGTGAACCTCTCTGTTTGTAGAATGCTATCTAAAAATATATATCACATTTAACAATCTACTGTCTGTGGTAACTGGTGTCCTGACTTGCAACGTTCTTTAAGTGGCTATGTCCATCCCTGTAGACCCCCACTGATTAGATGCATCTCAAGTCATACACATAACTTAAGTACTGTTCTTGGCTGTCCTTTCCTGGCCCACAGTAACAGATACTTAACACAACAGTCTCGGTGAAAACCTAGACTGTCTGGCAGAGCAGACTCACCCTGGTTCACATGTGCCCATGGGGTTCTCTGACAGGAAAACAAAACATACTTCTGGTGCCTCAGCACAAATCTTCTTCAGGCAGCTTCTCTTCCTCCAGCAGGGCCAGGGGATTACCCCTGAAGAGCTGGTCTGGTTCCCCCCCATCCCTCCGAGGGATGGGGCACTGGAACAACTGGGGAATGGTCTCAACAACTTCAGCAAGTATTCTTCTGTGTCCCTGTCTAGGGCGAGAACACACACCCTCTTCTGTGGTCACTCTGAACAGAGCTGGGAGCTATGAGAGACTGCCAACCGCAGTGCACCTCCTCCTTCCACTGAGTCTTCCACTAGACTGCCCAAGGCTACTTTGAAAAACCTAACTCCCAGCTGCAACATTCCACTATGGCTTATGCTGCTGCAAGAATTCTATATGATGTCATCCCTCCAGCTCAGCTGAGACTGAGGACAGAGTGAGACAGTGTGAAACCCTTTTAACTGGTGTCTCACAAGCTGCCATTCCCTGCCTGCCTCTAGATCTAAGTGGGATTCTAGTAACCCCAGGTGACAGGGGAGTTACACCAAGAATAGGAGAGGCCCTAGGATTGATCCCTGGGGAACCCCGTCAGTAATAGGAGATAAGGTTGAGATAGTACCGGCCCATTTGATACATTGAAACCTATTCTCTAAGCAGTTAGAGACCCAAGAGAAAGAGTTTTGTCAAGACCAAGGTGGCGAAGCTTATAGATGAGAAGCAAGTGGTCAACTAGGTCGAATGCCTTCATTAGGTTGACAAAGACAGCACCAGTGGCTTTGTCCTGGTTCATAGCCTGGAATTTATCAGTGGTGACCCTCAAGGGAGCAGTTTCTGTCCCATGCAATTTCCAAAAGCAATGCTGGTTACTAGCGAGGGGACTGGTCTGTTCAAGGTAATATGATAGTTCATAATAAAGTATTCTTTCTTGGATTTTAGCAATTGGACACAAGATAGATATGGGTCTATAGTTTTCAATAAGGTTTGTCAGACCACTTTTATGTACTAGGACAATAACTGTGGTTTTCCATTTGTCTGGAATGGTTTGCATGAGGAAGGATCTATAGACTAGGCAAGAGATCGGGTAGACAAGTACAGGTGGACCTATTTTAAGAAATTTGGGTGGTAGCTATTCAAACCCTGGGTTAAGTCCCCTTAGCTGTTTAAAGATCTCTTTACAAGAGGTAGTTTTTAAGTGGAAGAGTGGGTATGGAAATTCCAGGCGGCTAGCTTGTGGCACAGGACAATTAACAGGAATGTCAGTTTTGTAGGCATCAAGGTCCTTAAAGAAGTGATTCAGACCTGCCACTATCTCCATGGGTGAGGATAGTGTGGAGCCATTTGCTGTCATTGATTGGAAAAGATCCTTTCATTACCTTTTAGGAGTGTGTTGATTTCCTTCCATAAACATTTGGGGTTGGAGAGGTGTTGTTCCTGTAGTGATAGGAGATGCTCCCTTTTGACTTTGCCTATCTTAAATTTACAAATATTGCATAGCTGGTGGTAGGTGTTCCAGACAGAGTGGAGTCTAGAGATTTTGAAGGCATGCCATGCTTTGTCAAAAGAAAGCATGAGGTGCCTCAGTTCCTGTGTGAGCCAAGGAGAATGGGTGCCTTTTGATCTTCTTAGTTTGTGGGAAGCATGGTGGTCAAGGATGGAGATGGAGGTGAAGGTATTGACCAGATATTGTAATGCTAGGTTTATGTCAGGAAGGGAGGTTATTGGTGACCAATCAGCTGCGGCAACACTTGAGCAGAAGGCTTCGGCAACAAAGTTGGTTAGGTCCCTAGTTTTATGGATTTGGGGGGGGTGGATGCGTAGAATTATTCTTCCAGACACAAAAAGTCAGAGAATGGTCACTGAGTGCATCAGGGAGGATTCCAGTGACCTTGATAGAATTTGGATTATTAGTTAGTATCCAATCTAGGAGAGTGTGCTTGCCTGATTTCATATTCAGTCTTGTGGGATCATCGAGGAGTTGCTCCAGTTTAGCATCCAGTAGGGTAGCTTAGTACCATGTTTTAAGAGGCCCAAACCAATTCATGTTAAAGTCTCCACATATTATAGTGTCTTTCTTAGGGAGGGTGTCCAGACAAGTGAGGAATTTGGCATAGAAGGACGCTTGATTCGAGGGTAGATAGATGCACCTTACTGTTATACTCTTGTCTTGACCTAGGATGACTGTGATAAAAACGTACTCTGCAGCTGAGCTGATATTTAAGTTGCTAATTCATTGACTACCAATATATCTCTAACATAAATTTAAAAAAAAACTCCCTTTCTGGGGACCCGGTCCCATCTGTAGTAGGTATAGCCAGGAAGGGCAACCTCATGAGATAGTATGGATGGTTTAAGCCACTCTAATCGTAGGTTACACAATAGCTCATTGAGCCATTCCAAATATGTGGGATGGTGCTGATCCCTTCATTGTCATAGAAAACATTGCTATGTGATATTTCCTTTCCTGAACAGAGATCATCATGTAGTCACCTGCTAAACAGACTTCTGGGGTGAAATAATCTTGAAGTCCCAGAAGGGGTTCCATTTACTCTTTAATTTCCATCCATAATTTGCTAACAGGAGCACATTCCCAAAAAATATGTAATAATGTACCACATCTAGTGCAGAGCATGGTGTCTGATCTTCCCATTTTGAACAATTTTTTCGGGGTGTAGTAAAAATTACGTAATTTAAAAAATTGTGTTCACCAAAGTCTGTCTTGGGTTGTATAAATAAAGAGAGATTTCTAGATCTGAATCCAGTGGAAGGAAGCATCCAAAGAGCAAATTACCAGTACCCACAGTAGGTTCCATGGTTAATATACACTTCTTGTAGAAGCACCTGGTACTGTTTTGAGACTCTGTGGGATTGGTTTGCTGCTGCATTCAAGCTAGATAAAAATGGTTCATAGGTAGTTAGCCATGGGGATGGACCCAAATGCTGAGTGACCATGTGCATAAGTTGAAAATACTTAAAGGCCTTGTAGTCAGATAAAATAAATTGGTCACAAGCTTGAAAAAAGGAATGAAGCATCCTTCGGATAACAATTTAACAAGAGGAGTCATATCAATGTTCAGCAACCACCACTGTGATGGGTTTACCTCCAGTTTTGAAGTTAGGATTTTTGACCAAAGGTTGTGCTACAGTACAGTATTTTCTTGCAGAACGTGTACAATAATTTCACAAGGATTTAATGATGAACTAGTAGGGAGGTACCCGGAGTTGAATACCTTACCTTTATTGGTAGGGTGGGTGTTATATTTAACATATAACAAAGAAGCTGGAGAGATACTGCAAGAACAAATTTTTTCAAGTTCTATATTAGGCCAGATAGGGATTTAAGTTGCAGGAGAAGCGGGGTCAGGAAAAGATAGCCACCTAAGATATTTACTCGTGTGCGGTCCAATAATAAATTCTGAAGTCTGGTAGCTGCAGACCTCCCAAAGTTTTAGACAGGACCAGTTTTACGTAAGTTTGATGTGGTGGCTTACCTACCCAAATAAATTTGGAGATTATGGAGTGGAGCATTGCAAACCATCTGAGTGGGAGAAAAACATTCAACATTTGTAAAGTGTAAAATATTCTGGGTAAAACATTCATTTTAATCACATTTATTATTCCCCACACAGACAATGGCAAAAGGCTCCAATGGTCCAGATCGAGTCTGATAGAAGATACTGAGCTATCAAAGTTAAGTTTTTTAAATTGGGCATGGTCTAGGGTAAGATCTATGCCTAGGTACCATAGGGTCTTAGGTTCCCAGAGGATACCAAAGGGGGTGATGTCCACTTTGGTTAAATATTAATTTAGCAGCAAAACCATTAATTTACTCCAATTTAATTTATAAATGGAATGGGAACCATATTGTGTGATCATTTCCAGTATAGCTGCAAGAGATGAAACTGGTTGAGTCACATGAAGCAAGATGTCATCTGAATACACAGAAAGCTGGTATGATGCAGAACCAATAGGAACCCCAACAATTCCTGGATTACATTTAATGTGCAACAATAGAGGTTCTCAATAAAGGTTAAATAATAAAAGTTAAAGAGGGCATCCTTGTCTGGTGCCACTGCACAGTGTGAAAGATGGAGATAGCACACCATTTCAGTAAATTCTAACACTGGGCTGAGTGTAAAGTATGCGTAGCCAATTTACAAAACCTGGTGAAAAACCAAATTTGATTAACGTAGCAAACAAAAAAGGGCCATGCCACCCTATCAAAAGCTTTTTTGGCATACAGGGATAGAGGAGCTGCAGGGCAGTCTAAGTCCCTAAATGCCCAAAATTATGAGTAATTTTATGGTGATGATAAGATGCAGAACAAGTAGGAATAAATCCAACATGCTCTTGCCCAATGAGGTGACCCCAAACCTTGTTGATGCACAAATAGGATTTTACTTAACAATCTTAGATCTTGATTCATACACTACCGGTCAAAAGTTTTAGAACACCCCAATTTTTCCAGTTTTTATTGAAATTTACGCAGGTTAATGTCTCAATGTACTCTGAAATTAAAGCATAGAACAAATAAACAATTGGAGATAAAAAAAGAAATCATAGAATCATTTTGTTTAACAAAATTTAATCTAAATTTTTTAACTCATCAAAGTAACCACCTTTTGCAGATATACTGTAACCGCCGAACACACTCATGGCATTCTTCCTACAATGGACATCAAATATTGTTTGGGAAGTTCTTCCCAACACTGTTGCAGAAGTTCCCACAAATGTGTTGCACTAGTAGGTTGCTTTGCTTTCACCCTTCTGTCCAGTTCATCCCAAACCAGCTCGATGGGTTTAAGTCTAGAGACTGTGCTGGCCATTCCATGATTTGAAGCCTACCATCTTGTTCTTTTCCTCGAAGGTAGTTCTGACATAGCCTGGAGGTATGTTTTGGGTCATTATCTTGCTGTAGGATGAACCCCTGACCAACTAGGCGTAGACCAGAGGGTATTGCATGACGCTGCAAAATGCTGTGGTAGCCCTTTTGGTTCAGGGTGCCAGTCACTCTGTGCTGTTGTCCTGTGAGCCACCTATCATGCAAGCTGTTGACTCTCAGAAACTTGTCTTCTGATTCTGTTGTGGCTTTGGGTCTGCCAGACCTCTTCCTGTCAGAGTTTCCTCCAGTTTCCAAGTGCCTTTTGATGGTGTAGGAAACTGTACTCACTGACACCTTGGCTTTCTTTGCAATTTCTCTACAGCAGTTTTTGCTAACCTAAACTTTTTTTTTAACCTCTAGCAGTTTACCGCTTACCTTTGTACCATTTCAGGTTATTCACTGGACTTGAATTGCTTAAATTTCAATAAAAACTGGAAAATTGGGGGTGTTCTAAAACTTTTGACCGGTAGTGTAAGGGATATTGGTCGGTAATTGAATACCTACGCTGGATCCCTGCCCAGTTTTGGTAATAAAATAATAAAAGCTTCCATTAGCGTGTAATCAGATATGCCATTCTCTAGGATGTTGGTGAAAACTTGCACAAGAAATGGGGCTAGTTCTTTTGTATAAGTTTTCTAAAAATTAGGGGTAAAGTCATCAAAGCCAGGAGCTTTATCCAAAGTCAGAGAAGAAATAGCGGTGATAACTTCTTCCAAAGAAATTGGTCTAATGAGTTCTGCTTGCTGGTTGTCAGACAAGGTGAGAAGGGGGATGGAACTCAAAAATATCCCAATGGCTTCTGGGGATGGTGTAGAAGAAGGTGGGTTGTACAAGGTTTTGAAATATGTAAAACATTCCTGGGCTCTTTCTCTACGGCGAAACAGAGCAGTATGGGTCGCCTGTGAGCATATACATTGGATGATTCTGGAACTTTCCTGCTGATGCAGAAGAAGAGCCATCAGAGGTCTAGCTTTATCTCCCTGATCAATGCATTTAGATTTAGTCTTATAAATTGCATATTCTTCATGCTCTCTCAAGAAGTCTACATATTTTTCAATACTTCCAGTTCCACTTTTTGAGCTTCGGAAGACAGGGTAATTCCTTCCAAACTTTTCATTGCTACTAACAAAAATGATTATTTTTCTTGCTATTTTTTTTGCGTTTAGTAGCAATTCAGATATATTCACCCTGCATCACAGCTTTACATTCAGCCCATTCTACTTCATTGCGACTTAAAGTGCCCCAGTTTTCAGATATAAAATTACTTGATTACGTTCCTCATATGGTCCACCACATAAGTGTCTTTCAGTAATTGGTGTCCTGCTCAGATTGTGGATCTAAAGATTAAGAAAGTCAAACCAAAGAGTAGTTGGTTACAACTCTAGGGGAGATATCACAGGTCTGAAGACCAGCAACCAAGGACTGACTTAATAAAAAGTAATCTAATCTGGAATAGGAATGGTGTACTGGAGAAAAAAGGTATATTTTTTGAGTGTAAGGTTAAGAAGAATCCAGGGGCCACATAACCCCAGTGAGGCTATCATATCAAGTAATGAATGCTGTGCTGGCAAAAGCCCTGCTGATATTTTCCACATTCCATCACGATCGTGAGTTAGAGCTATGCTGCTCATAAACACAGTCACTCCCTTGACCTAGTCTTCCTCCTGGGGATTGAAGCCTTCAGTTTGGGGGTGGAACCTGTCGGATGGTCCGAGCACTGCACTGTGGAGTTCGGTTTTTGCCTCCCCCTTCATAGGCCTACCCCTGTGGAGATGATCAGGTACCGCCCTTTACGAGACATAAGCTCTGAAGGCCTGGCAGCGGTGCTTGACCTATCGGTTCTTCCAGTGGCAAACAATGACTAGTGCCGGCCTATAATAAGGCCATTTCTGAGGCTCTGGATGTCATTGTTCCTGTCCGAGTTCATCCTCTCCCCATTTGCCCTCAGTCCCTTTGGTTTGATGGGACCTTGAGGGAGATGTGGCAAGTAGGACAAAGGTTAGAGCATTGCTGGCAGAAATCCACCCTGGATGCCGACCACCTTAGATTGATGGATCATTACCAAGTCTATCAATCTGCAATCACCTGTAATAAGGCAGAGTTCCTGTCTGGGGAGATTGCGGCTGCTCAGACCAGCCCAGCTCTTTTGAACTGTAGACAGACTGTGCAACCCAGCTTGCCTGCAGACTCGAAGAGTCTTTTTGCAAGTGGAGTGTGATGAGCTTGCGATTCTTTGCAGCTAAGGTGGCTGACATCAGGGTGGAGCTCCAACCAGCACACTCTATGGGTGATACTTTGGATCAGCGCTCGGTCACTGTCCCTCAGTTTTCCTGGAGTACCTTCGACTGGCTGGAGTTCATGGAGGTCATGTGGATTGTGCAGAGTATGCACCTTATGTGCTGTAATTTAGACCCAGGGCCAACTACCCTGATTATGGGTTGTAACGACATCATTTGCCCGGTCCTAGCATGGATAGTCTGGTGCTCCTTGGAGACAGGTGAGCTTCCTCACTCCCTGAAGGAGGCAGTGGTGACACCCCTCCTGAAGAAAGCTTCTCTGAACCCAGACTGCCCGGTTAACTACAGACCAATCTCTAACCTCCCCTATATAGGGAAGGTGATTAAGAAAGTAGTGGCCCTACAACTGGAGAACCATTTGACCATCTATGACATGTAAGAACGTCTCCAATCCGGTTTTCGAAAGAGGTATAGTACTAAGACAGTACTGGTTCGGGTGCTCAATGATCTGATGGCACGAGATCAGAAAAACTGTTCCATCTTGGTTCTTCTAGATCTCTCATCAGCATTTGACACTGTGGACCATGGGGTTCTTCACGGTCACCTGAGATTCATCTGTGGCTTGTCAGGTACAGTTCTCAGGTAATTTATGTCTTTCCTAACTGGCAGAACTCAGAGGGTGGTGTTGATATTCATTCCTCTGACCCAGTCTCTCTGTCATGTGGGGTTCCTCTAGGTTTGGTGTTGTCCCCCATGTTGTTTGCAGTGCACATGCTTCCCCTCAGAGACATTGTAAGAAGGTATAGGCTGAGGTTTCACTGCTATGCTGAAGATACCCAGCTTTACCTTTCCTTTGCACCTGACCAGGATAGAGCTCTCTCAGTATTTAACTACTGCCTCATTGAAATCCAGGATTGGATGAATTTGAGCTGGCTGAGGTTGAACTCGGAAAAGACTGAGGTGCTGGTCATGGACCCGGGGCACCAGATAGAGGGGCTGGGGGCAAGTTCACCTTGGGACTCTATCTTGGGGGCTTACCACTCCCTATCTCTGAATGGGTGCGAAACCTGGGGGTGATTTTTGACAAAGGGCTGACACTGCGACCGTAGGTGTCGGCAGTCATCACATCCTCTTTCTGCCATCTGAGGAACATCTCCAGGATCAACCATCTTGTTCTGTCTGGCGATCTCCCTATGGAGGTCCATGCCTTCGTGTCCTCATACCTGGATTATTAAAATTCCCTCTACCTAGGGCTATCTGGGGTGGATATCAGCCACCTGCAGCTAGTGCAGAATGCTGCAGACGGTTACTGACAGGGACTTCCCAATTTTGTCACATCTCTCCAGCACTGCACGAACTGCTCTGGCTGCTGGTGCAGTTGTGGATCACCTTTAAAGTTGGACTTCTGACTTATAAAGCCCTACATGGACAGGGCCCGGATTACCTGAAAGAGCATCTGGTTCCCTACTGCGTGGAGTGATCGCTCCGCTTGACTGACGAGGGGTTGCTAGAGATTCCAAGGGTTTCTTTAAAATCTTCCTGGGCCCATGCATATATGTACATGGCTCCAGACTTTTGTAATTCTCTACCCTATCAGTTACAGGAATGCATGACCGTGGAAGGATTTAAACAGGTTCTTAAAACACATTTATGGAACCAAGCCTACCCTGAATGATTCCACTTTGTTTTATTGGATTTTATAAGTATTGATTTGTGTTTATATTTATTGCTTTTATGTGTTGTTTTAATCCATTGTTAGGTGCCTTGGTTTGTTGAAAGGCGCATATTATTATTATTATTAGAGTAAGGTTTCCCCCCCCCCAAAAGAATAGGTAAGTGAGCAAAGGGGTCTAATGTCCTAACTATCTCTACAAAAAAGTGCTCGGGAGTCCATATTGGGGCCACAGATGCTGACAAGGGTAACTTCAGTTTGAGCAAGGATCCCATGTATAAACACAAATTGACTGGAAGGGTCTATGATAGTTTTGGTTAGGTTGAAGGGACGGACCTCATTATTAAGACACACATCCCTCTCTGCCTAATATTATCTCCCACCCCATACACTTGTCTAATAAAATCTCAATGGAATAAGGTACTTTCAGAGGTTAACAGATACATTGTTTTGTAGAAAAGGGATCTGAATCTCTAGATGTGCTAGGTGTTTCATAATTTGATATTACAGTTTTGGAATGTGCCCCTTTGAAATTCCATGTAGCGAACTTAAACTGGGATAACACTGGAGTTATAAACAACCATTAAACAATGCCCCAGATATATGACCCTTATGTAAATTCCACAACAATAACTATGTGCACTTGTTCTTACCCACCACACCCAACAAAGCCAGTAACAAACTGTGCCAAACAAAACACAACAATAACAGTGTAAAATGCTGGGAACCCAGAAAGGTACCATAACTATCCCCTGTCCTCTGACTGCACTCCTGCAGTCAGGTCTGTGAATGAATCCCAGAGGGGCTCCACAATAGCCCCTTGTGAGTACAACAGATATATTAAACAGTGTAATAGGTGTGGCATTCAACAGTGATACAGTAAACAGAGGGAAAAGCAGAGGAAAGAAAAAAAAAAGAGATGAAAATTTACTGAAGTTATCCCAATACCAACACATAGAGAGTAAAGAAAATATACAGATGAACATTGCAAGAGTATGCAAAAAGAGTATGGCATGTATAGTAAGGTATACTTTCTCCAAGTAATCATGTGGCAGTAATAGGAAGGATAAATAACACAGGAGTATAGGTCTCCGTTATCCGATAAAGACTGCATAGAACTAGGGGGAGAGCTATGTCAGCAACAGAATAAAGAAAAAGCCCCACATAGAAAATCAAAGAGGTGGTAGCAGTGCGTCGCAGCGAGGCTAAATAACAGCAACCCAGAGTTAGTGAACGCATGAGGGAAAAATTAAAGAAAAAAATATAACTATGAACTAAAAACAAGGAAAGATATACATAATAAAATAAACAAAACACAGTCTGAATCATACCTGTAGCAGAGGAAAGAGAAAGGAAGCAAAGCAATTCACAGATTCATAGCACAGGAAGATCCAAAAGGAGAGGAGGACAGTGAGGACCCATCTCAGTTTGTTGCAACCCAATAGAGTCAAGAAAGTTCTTTGTCTCAATTATGGGGGGAGGGTTACCCCTTCCCTCTAGTGGCTAAAGCATTAGCTATAACTAGCTAGTTTGACAAGCTATAATAATTTGGGTCCATGCAGATAGGCTAGACAATCTGGTTCCATTATAGGAAAAACACAAGAAAATAAAAGGTTGAACTATGATTAAAAAAAGATTCAGCCTGCCTACTAAATGGAGTATTTCTGTGTCCCTGATATCAGGAGTTGTCTTGCAGTTTCCCATCAAAAGTAAGCGAGCTCAATGCGACACTGTATTATTCCTTGAGACACAGCAGATAATATAAGGAATCTGAGCTGGAGACAGATAGTAAATTTCCAGTGCCAGAAAGCCGTCAATACCATTACTATGCACCCGAGCCATTACTGAGGGTCTAAGTCTGACAGTGGTGTTCCTGATACCACATTCCACCAGTCTTCCAAGTGTGTGATCAAACATCAGTCACAAATAGTCAGTTTTGAAGAACTAGAGCAGGCAAAGTCCTTTAAAATACAGATAGGCTTTTCATCTCCAGTCCGAGAAAACATCAAAGATGAAATGAAGTTACAAAGTAACAAAGTAACAAAATCATGGCCTGTTTCTCAGAGTGTTTCTGTGCCCCCTGATATCGGAAGCCATCTCACAGTTTGTAGGCGGGGTAAAGGAGACTACTACTGCAGTACGGCATAATCACTCAGGAGTGCAGTAGAACCATACAGAAAATGGGTTGGTACTAAAAGTAAAAGTCCAGTCCAAGAGAGGTGTGAGTTTACTGTAGAGTGGTTAAACTATTGGTGAGCGACTTCCGCTGATGTCACGGCAGCGCTAACAGCCTGAGAGTAGAGCTCCTCTCCCGCAAGAACTGCAAATTTCTTCAAAATTATAGAAAAACAGCAAGTAAGTACCACAATGCCGCCTGGAGGTGTTAAACATGATAAAGGAGACAAAGGGTGTATTAAAGGAGCAACTAAGAAGATGGATGGGGCTGGATTGCTAGAGAACCGGCAGGAGCTCCTCGATTACAAGCCAGCATGGTTCTGGCTATGACACGGAGGGTGAAACGGAGATCTTGTCTCGCTCCCGCTTTGAACAACTGCTGCAAGAGATCCAAGACTCCCAGTCAGAAAATAAAAGGGAGTTCTTGAAATTGAATGAGAAGTTAAGTAAAATGGAGCAGCGTATAGAAGTGGCAGAGGAGAGAATCGTACAAGTTGAGATGGCCAGAGATACTCTGGCACAGGCAGTGGGCTCCTTAGTTCAGCACATCCTCGCCCTACAAGCGAAATGTATGGATCTGGAAGCACGATCTAGGAGAGACAACCTTTGGCTCTATGGGCTGGCTGAGGGAGCGGAGATTCAACCAATGGCATTGTTTATTGAAGACCTGCTAAGGGATGTGCTGGAGTTACCGGGGGACTACCAGATGAGGGTGGAGAGGGCACATAGATCTCTGACTCCAAAACCTACCGAGCCCTCCGCCAGACATCGCTCTATTATAATCAAGTTTGCAAGCTTTTGCGTGAAGGAAGATATACTTAAAAGGGTATGACAAAAGAAGGAACTTAAGTATTTGGATTCTCGCCTTACATTAGATCAGGACTATCCCCCCGAAATTCAAAGGACCAGACAAAGATGGGTCCCCTATTTTAAGTTGTGCAGAGAGCTTCAATTTTGCTTTCAAACACCCTTCCCAGAGAAATTCAGAATTTTCTGGGCAGATGGCTCGAATGTGTATAATAAAGTGGAAGATTTAAACAAGGCTCTGAAGGAAAAAGGAATTCAGACACCCCACCAAGAGCAGGAGCGCACCAAACGAAAGCAGATGGAACCGATGGAGTGGCACGCAGTTGTAGGAGGGAAGAGGAAGGCTGGGACATCTCTGGAGGAAGCGCGGTCATTGCTGGATAATCTGATCGGAGGAAATCTTCTAAACAGAGGGAGCCTGGTCTGCACAGATCTACCAACAGCTTCAGAAGGCTGAAATGTAAGTAACATAGAAACATAGAAACATAGAAGTTGACGGCAGATAAGGACCGCATGGCCCATCCAGTCTGCCCATTTCTTTTTCTACCTTATAAATGTGCCATCGGCCTTTGCTCTGTCAGTGGCCTATCTATTCATACTCATTTGTATTGCTCCCTTATGCCTATCCCATGCCTGTCTGAAGCCCTGCACTGTATTCATAGCCACCACTTCTTGAGGTAGGCCATTCCATGCATCCACCACCCTTTCTGTGAAAAAGAATTTCCTCACATTCCCCCTTAATCGGCCCACCTCTAATCTCATGCTGTGTCCTCTTGTCCTGCTATTTTTCTTATATTTAAACATGTTAGACTCTTTCACCTTGTTAATGCCCTTAAGGTGTTTGAATGCCTCGATCATATCACCTCTCTCCCTCCTTTGCTCAAGGGTATACATATTGAGCTCTGTTAATCTGTCCTCATATGTCTTCTGATGCAGTCCCTGCACCATTTTGGTTGCCCTTCTCTGGACTGCCTCAATTTGGTTAATGTCTTTGTGAAGGTGTGGCCTCCAATACTGCACTCAGTACTCCAGATGGGGCCTAACCAGTGTCTTGTAAAGAGGGATTATTACCTCCCTCTTACGACTTGTGATACCCCTACTAATACACCCTAACACCCCCTAGCCTTACCTACTGCTTTAGAGGTCTGCTTGGATGATTTCAGGTCATCAGTGATGATGATGCCCAAGTCTCTTTCTTCCTTTGTGACTGCTAGCAACTCCCCTCCCAGCCTATAGGTGGCTTCAGGGTTTCTCTTCCCTTTGTGCATGATCTTGCACTTCTTTGCATTAAATCCCAGTTGCCACTCTTCTGACTATTTTGCTAGTTTATCCAGATCTCTTCTCATTCTGCCCACCCCATCTGGATCATCTACTCTGTTGCAGATCTTGGTGTCATCTGCAAACAGAAAAGCCTTACCCTCTAGTCCATCTGCAAGGTCACTAATGAAGATGTTGAAGAGGACTGGCCCCAGGACTGATCCCTGAGGTACCCCACTTGTAACTTGCATCTCTTCTGACTGTATACCATTTACCACCACTCTCTGTTTTCTGCCTGTCAACCAGTTTGCCACCCAGTTGACCAACTTCTGACCCACCCGAGCCTACCCAGCTTATTTATCAATCTTCTATTTGGAACAGTGTCAAAAGCTTTGCTGAAGTCAAGGTAGGCGACATCAGCTGCTCCCCCTTGGTCCACCACTCTGGTTACCCAGTCAAAGAAATCTATGAGATTAGTTTGACAGGACCTTCCTTTTGTAAACCCATGCTGTCTTGGATCCTGTGCCCCTATGGATTCCAGGTGTTGCACTATCCTTTCCTTAAGGAGTGCCTCCATAATCTTGCCCACTACTGAGGTAAGACTGACTGGTCTGTAGTTCCCTGCCTCCTCCCTGCTACCACTCTTGTGGAAAAATCAATTTATCTTTTCTCTATGTTGTTGGAATTTATCTTGTATTTACACATCTTTATTAGAATGATCAGTTATGATATTTTTCTTCCAGAAGCCCACTGTTTTCACTTATACTTACTTTAATACCTCACATCTTATTGTATAGTATAGACAGGAGTTTGTATTTCTGAGTTGAATGCGCTTTCTTTTGAGAGGGAGATTACGTGAAGAAGACATCAGAAGTTAAGGGAACTGTATGAGAGGCCTATATAGGTCCCTGGCCTGGCAGCGGCCTCCGGAGATAAGTACAAGATGATGGCCTTGAGACTTAACTGATAAATATTAAGCTAGAATATCTCTGTATGTTTGCTTGGGCCTCGGTTCGTATATTAAGAGGGGGGCTCGTTCATTACCGGGTATTTCGAAGATCCGAGGATCTTACATGGCGATGGGGCTTTCTGGTCGCAGTAACTTAGACCTGAAGGGATGGGGGGTTGAAAAAAGGGGTTTACATATGATCTCAGAGGAGATACACTCAAAGATATTTGCTAGGATCATATATGGGTATTAACCGGGGTGCGGTTCGGGGGCTCTAAGATCTTGGTAAGTGGAGGTACGCTGCCTGGACGTTCAGTTTAACAACAAACAGGGGCCTAGACAGTTTGTTAGACCCCAGAGGGGGGGCTCCATTCATTTGGGGCATTTTAATCCTCCTCGTCTCCATTCCTCAATGGAAAGTCTGGGGAAGGGAGAAAAGAGATCTGCATTATCAGATTTCCTATTTTGGAAGTGAAATGTACTCTGTAAAATAGTTATACTTAGTGCCCTGTTGGCACTGGTTTTTTGGTTTCTTGAGGGTCTCACTGAAAGGGAATGTGTTTGTGGTATGAAATGGCTGGCGGGGGGATGAGTAAAAATGAAACATGTCCAGATGGTAATAAGAAAATATAGCAATGGATAGAGATAGGACATTTTGTTCTTATAACGTCCATGGATTGTCCAGTCCGGTGAAGAGGGCAAAAGTGCTCAGTTTTCTGAAGAAAAAAGCTGCAGATTTTATATTTTTACAAGAAACCCATCTGTTCCCACAAGAACACGTGAAGTTGGGTTCCATGGGGTTTGGTTGTAGTGCCACAGCTTCATATAAAAATGGACGTAGGAAGGGGGTTGCAATTTTGATCCCCACGGGGATTCCGTATGTAAAAACAGGAGAGCTGGCAGATAGAGAGGGGAGATTTGTACTTATGAGGGTTACTTTTCTAGGTAAACCACTGACCCTTGCCTTGGTGTATTTTCCCCCTGGCTCGCAGTCAGCAATATACCTAAATTTTTTGACTATTTTACAGGAGTGGGCACAAGGACAGGTAATTTGGGAAGGGGACTTAAACTTAATTTTCAATCTGGCATTGGATTCTACTTCACAAACACATAAGAAAGAGCAAGGTACAGCCAGAAAAGTGAAAAGGTTGGTAACTGAATTGGGGTATGTGGATACCTGGCGCCACCTAGAGGGGAAAAAGAAGAAATACACTTTTTACTCCAAGGTGCACCAAATATATACAAGATTGGATTACTTTATGGTTCCCAAGGAGAGAGTGGGTCGGGTCAGGGAGATCTCGGTGGGGGAGTTCCTGCTCTCTGATCATGCCCCACTCTTTATGACAGTTTCATTTGGGGAGTTTAGAAGGTCCACCTTCTGGAGGTTGAATTTGTCATTGCTGCAGGATGAGGAAGTGGTGGAATCCATAGCTCATACTTTGGAACAAACACAGGTGGAAAATGATCTCCTAGGGACCTCCCCGGCTATGTTGTGGGATACCATAAAGGCAGTTATAAGGGAAGAGTTTATAAAATGGTCAAGCCGAAGGAAAAGGTAAAGAGAGGCTAGGAAGGTGGAGTTAATATCACGTATAACACAATGTGAGGCCCAGCAGAAGGTTAAAATAGATAAAGATAGGACCAAACAACTGAAACAACTTAAGGCCGAGTTAATGAACATCCTTGATTATGGGGTTGAACAGAAACTTTTGTTTCTTAAACAGAAATATTATGAAGGAGGACCCAGGTCTTAGAGATTGCTGGCAGCTAGACTCAGGGTACAGAGGAGCAAGGCCACTATACAGGCAATACAGCACCCCTTAGACAAACGCTTAGCTAAAGAAACCGATTCCATAGCGGAATCGCTTAGGGCCTATTACTCCAACCTTTATAAGCAGGGTGCTCAGCCTTCAAATGTTTAAATCAAAGATTTCCTAGGGAGGTTAGACCTTCCTTCGGTTTCTGAGGAGCAGGTAACTTGGTTGAACAGACTGATAGAAGACAGGGAGGTGCTGGGGGCTATTAAGAACCTCAAGACCCTTAAGTGTCCAGGGACTGATGGATTACTTGGGGAGTTTTGTAAACAATTTGGTGGGAAGGTCTCCCTGCTGTTGGATAACTTATTTTGATTCCTACAAGGGGATGAGAGAGAGATTCCCCCCTCCTGGTCCCAGACAATAATCTCAGTGATACCTAAACCCAGCAAAGACCCTGTATTGTGCTCCTCATATCGTCCCATTTCAATTTTAAATATTGATTACAGATTATTGACCTCGATTGTGACTAAGAGATTACAAACATTGGTACCCCAGATAATTGGCCTTGAACAAACAGGTTTTATCCCTGGCCGTCAGGCTCATGATAATTTGAGGAAAACATCTCTCCTAATTGATCATATAGTTAGTTCCAAAAATTCGGCTTTATTGGTCAGTGTCGATGCAGAAAAAGCCTTCGACAAAGTGTTGTGGAGGTTTTTGGAGGAAGTCTTGACCTCTTTTGGATTGGGAGGGGCTTTCCAGACCTTGATTGCTAAGATCTACAAATCCCCCACAGCATACATTAGAGTGAATGATCATCATACTAGGGGGTTCGGTCTGGAGAGGGAGACGAGGCAGGGGTGCCCCCTGTCTCCCTTCCTCTTCGCTCTCTATATCGAGCCCTTGGCTCAGAGTATTAGGAAGGATGTGGGGATCAGGGGGGTAGAACTGACGGGCTGTCAATACAAGATATCTCTTTACGCAGATGACGTTCTTCTTTATCTGGAGGAACCTGACACTTCCCTCAGAAGGGTAATGGATTGACTGGCTCAGTTTTCCGAGATGGACGGCTATTCACTGAATACCACTAAAACAGAGGTCTTGAGGTTTAGATATGTCTCCACTCAGGAAATTAAGGAAGCTTATCCCATGAAATGGGATCTCATGCAAATGAAATATCTGTGGATCATTATCAGTAACTCCCCGGCGCAACTAAAAACCCTAAATTTTTCTCCCATGGTGCAGCAGTTAAAAAATGACTTCAAAAGATGGGGCTTACTGCCCCTTTCACTTCATGGTAGGGTGATGGCTGTAAAGATGAATGTTTTGCTAAGATTTTTATACTTGTTTCAAGGCACTACCTGCTTGGTGACTAGAAAGGACTTAGAGAAATGGCAGAGAATGTTAATGAATTTTATTTGGGCAAATAGGAGACCAAGAGTGAGGCAACTTACTTTATTTCTTCCAAAGGAGGAGGGGGGATTGGGGGTTCCATGGCTGGAGGGTTACTGGGATGCCACACATCTGAGAATAGCTCTGTTGTGGGGGCATGCCTCATATAGGGCTATATGGAAGGAGACAGAGTTGGCTGCATATCCCTCTCCCCCCCTCCCAGCAGTCTTGTTCCACCCCGCGGACCTCATAACAACATGAGAAGGGATATGCCCCACTACTTGGACAACATGGGAGGGGTGCAGGAGAGGTACTAGGAGGGAAAGGAAACATGGAGGTCATTGGAGATATGGCTGGTGGGCAATCGATCCCTCATTTGTCCCGGCACAATGGGATACCTGGTTTTTGGACAGAGCACGAAGAGGGTTACAGGCACCATGGCAGTTATTAGAGGGTGGGGGATTACTGTCCTTTGAGGCAGCACAGAGAGTTTTTGGTCTCTCTCCCAGAGATAAAATGCATTACTGTCAAATTACTAGTTTTATTAGTAAAAAACTTAAGTTGGAGAGTAGAACAGGTTTTTGGGGGGACAGTGGAATATGTTTTTGAGGACATTTGGAAGGCTGGGCATGCTACTGGGGTTATCTCTCAACTATACAAGAGGAATATTAAACATATTAAAGTAGGTACAAGCTATATAAAATTGGCCTGGGAACAAGAAATGGCCTTGTCTATACCTGAAGGAGTTTGGGAAAAGACCTGGGGTAATATCTGGAGGGTATCCTCCTCTCCCTCATGGAAGGAGTTTATGTGGAAAGTAAGAGTGAGCTATTTCAGGGTGCCAGTGGTGGTCGCTAGACAACATGGGGGATCCCCACCAGAATGCTGGAGGAACTGTGGAGAGGGTAATGCCACTCATGGTCACATCTTTTGGTCTTGCCCCATTATCACTCCATTTTGGTCAATGCTAACCAATTCGCTCAAGCAGATTTTCCAGTTGCAAGGACAATTTGATCCAAGGAGTCTCCTACTGGGAGAATTACCTGTAGAAATCAACGGGAGAGATGCTAAATATTTATGGCAAATTTTAGTTGTAGCAGCCTTAAAAGCTATAACGAGGCGATGGTTGCAGTCTCTTCCCCCAACAAAAGAGGATTGGTTGGAAGTGGTGGGGCAAGCTCAGAGGATGGAAGAATTAACATTTAAGATCCAGAGGAGAACTGCAATTTATGTGAATTACTGGACCCATTGGACTATTTGGGTAAGATAGGTTATAGTCTAGAGTTTCATTGGGATTAAATAGGCTCTATCAAAAAAGAGCCAGTTTTCATTTTTTTTTCGGTTCCTATTTCTATTTTTTTCTTTCTCTGTTTTCAGAAGACGTAGTTGGGTTGAGGGGGTGGGCTCCCACAATGCCAGGCAAAGCTGAGTGGCCCGGGGGGTTGGGATAACCTGTACCTCCTAATAAGTTATGGGGCAATGAAACAGGGTGCATCCTGGCAGCCTTGGGGTTTGGGGGAAAAAGGAACTACTAGAATTGTACCACATTAGAAAGGATAGAATAATATAGAGAGTTATAGAGAGTTATACAGAGTTGTGAGACCCTTTGGTTTGAATGTATATGTATGTTTTTATATTTTGTCTGTTTATCTGACTCCCTGTGAATTAGCCATCTGCTTAATAAGGGGAACAGCTGAGACTACTAAGAACTTTAAAAATGGATAGGATAATTTTAGGTGGCTGAAAGCAGAGGAACACACATTGTTATCTGAGGTACTGTATAAGGATGTAAAAAGTAACATAATTTGTATATCAAGATGTAAGAATCATCTTAAATAAATGAAGTATAAAAAAAATAAACTATTGGTGAGCGACAAGTGTAAATGGTAGTATTCCAGCTATCACAGTCTACAGCAGAGTAAAGGAGTCTATTGCAGTGCTGCATTATCACTCAGAGTGCAGTACAGCCACACAGAAAACGGGTTGGCAGTAAAAGTCCAGTCCAAGGGAATAGCAGTCTTACCAGAGTAAACAGTAGTATTCCAGCTGTCACAGTCTTATCAAGTCAGAGAGCGAGTGATTAATGTTGCATTTGCTCAGATGTGATGTAATAAATGATGACATAAGAATTGGGAGCTAACTTGCGGGGAGCTCTAGGGCGAGAAAAAAGATTTGGGAAAAGATTTGGTAGCTGTATTTGAGCTTTTTCAGCTAAGAGGAACTGTTTTTCTCCATGTGGGGTTGTGACCAAAAGTGTAACAGAGTACCTTAAATGAAAACGAATCCTAGCTGCGTAGAGTTTACTGTTAATATCTCTGTATGCCTTCTGCTCCTATCTGATCCCAGGACTCAAATCACTAAATAAAAAATACAGGAGTTCTCCCACCGGGTCTGGTTCTGCTCCCTAACTTTAGATAAAACATGTATCTTATCCCGCATGTTCAGCAGTCTGAAGACTAAGATACAGGGCTGTTCTCTTTGGCTCGGCATCGGTTTCAAGGAGCAGTGTGCCTGCTCTATCATGTAAGTGGTCCCGTAGGAGGATGGACTGGCTAATTTCACCAACAGGCATTGCACAAATAGGATAGTGTCTGTACCCTTCACTTTTTTAGGGAGCCCTGAAATTATCAAATTATTCCTTCTGTTTTGGAATTTTTGATCATCTATCCATTCTTCTAGGCGGTTGAGTTTCTTGCATATACCCACTATCTCTTGCTCCATTTTAGCAGTACAATCTTGTGCTTCAGAGTTGGTGATTCTCCAACTGAGGACTTCTAGGGTGGGTTTAACTGACTTAAAATCTGTCACTAATTTGAAAAGAATTTCTTTAATGATATTTAGGTCCTGGGAAATGGCCTCTATTGTGGTGGCTTCCAAAGTAGGAGTTTGAAAGCCCGGTAATAACACATCTTCTTTGGGGCATTTAGAGGGTGGAGAATGGGCCATGGGCTCCTCTGGTATTTGTGAATATACATGTCTTGAAATTCCGTAGCAATCAGAAGTCGGATGTGAGCAATAGCTCTCAGGTAAATTTACAATCTGACTGGGTTTTTTAATGTAGCATTCAAGCTGAATTGCCGGTATAAAAGTATAAAGAACAAATCACCAGGAGAGCTTAACGGGAAAGCGTCCACACTTTTAGCCAGCCATCACGTGACCTGGATCATCCTGGTCATACCCATCTACATTGGCCATCACCAGGGGTCCTTCCAGGGTGGCAGACTTTGCAAAAACCCACCTGCCAGCTGTGTCAGAAGCTGAGGTTAATGTGGTCCAGTGCAGTGACTTGTGTATTAAGATAGATACGCTGGCTTTGGAGGAGGGAGCACTACCATGGACTTCTATCCCCATCCATTCCCTGTATAACTTGGTAGTTTCCTCCTCTCAAAGCTTAGTTTCTTTCAAAAAGGCTATTTTAGCCTTCAGGGACTTAACATTGGATGGAATACACTTCCTTTTTACAGGGGCGTTTATCCACCTAACATTCTATGAGATACAGGGGAGAGGTGTCATTATGTGGCCTGGGAAAAGAGGACAAGATGTCAACAATGGTGTAGGCCACTTGCTAACAACCAGGAATCCTATTTCACCTTGCAAGCTCTTGTGACCCACTTGTTGCAGACAGGTCCCCGACAGTCAAGTGTATATGCGGCAGAGTGATTCTAAAGTGTAAAAGCTCAAACAGACAAACAACCTTAGACCTTAATAACCTGCAGAATTAAAAAAAAAACCTTAGTAAATAGATATTGATGACTCTCTGAACCCTATGGGTGAGTAGCACTTAGTGCACCAATGCCCAGATCCAGTTTGTGGAAGGGCGACATTAACTACCTGTACCATGTAATGATACTAAAATAACAAGGGGAGTTAAAAACTAAGTCGAGAGTAACAGAGGCCACCTCTTGGCATGGAGTAAAATGCCATAAATTGTGGGACCTATAGGAGGAGTGCCATGAACTTATGTGAATTGATGATAGGGTGGCAAGTTACAGTAAGGGACCAAAGCCCTAGAATCAACTTTGTGAGATGGTGCCCTGATACTGGAGAGATAGGCATGATGGGGAGGGCAGTGGTGGTGGTGGGGTATCCTGGAAAAACAGCTTTGCTTCCCCCACTGCGACCCCCTGGAGGGTGTCCTGCAGAGTGTGACCCCGCACTGGTCAGAGACTTGGTTGACTTGCGGGACCCACACTTTCCATCTGCCCAGCTGGCTAGCTGCCCTGGTGTGCAATAATCATGTAATGGCACCACTGTGCAATGAGTGAGAACAGATATCGGCAGCCAAGGGGCAGTGTTAGACAGATGGGGGGATAGGCAAGGGGGTTCAGAAAACAGACATAGTTTCCTCCTGAAGATATAGTGAAGCTTTAGAAACCTAGGCCACTGACATGGAAAGCTATTTGTCAGGAGGCTATTGCCTAAAGTGGGGAGAGAGGTACAGGGAAAAGTAGGGGGGAGGGAGCTGATTTACACCTCAAGGAGGGAGGTTCCACTGAGGCAACAGGGGACATCAAACTTGCCCCCATATGTAGTAAAAACCAGCAACTAGAGAAAACATAACCAGACATAAAGTAACATATCAAGGTAACATGTTCATTAACAATTGATCTGAATATTAGGGTCCATGGAAAAACAGGAGTACAGCAAACATTCAGGGTACGACTACTAGCTCCAGGAGGCAAAAGTCTTCTAAATACTGGCAAAATCCATGTCAATCAAGTTAATGACGAGAACCATTTGACTTCTAGATTCAGATGGCAACTGGAGCTGAGAATAATGCTACTAACTGTAGAACAACAGTGACAAAAGGGGTGGTCTGCAGCTGAAAAGGCCTGAGGCCATAAGAACTGACAGAATGCCTTATGGTAGAGACTGATGGTACAATCTGTGGGTTGCGAACTGGAGACCACATCCCCAACTTTCATTATGGTAGGCATACAGCGGTGTCCCTCCACCCCTAACGACCACCCATCACCCCTCCAGACATTCCAGTAGCTGGTAGCAGTGCAAGGAGCTATACAAAGGGAGAGGTCTAGGTAAAGTGGTAACAACCTTTCTAGATGGGGAAAAGTTGAGAAAGCAAGGGTTGTATCTTGAGCTAAATATGCTAGTCAGCTTGGTACATGCCAAACCACATAATGACTGCACCAGTACATGGAACACTAAGCTCAAGCTGCAACAGAGTGGTAAAGCAATCTTGGATGACTGCATCAGAGGAGGCACTAAGAGTGCAGTCAATGGCTCAATCGGGTGAACTGAACAGCTGGATGAGACTTTTGAACAGAGAGCCATTCTGCCTATACAGAAGCCATGCAGCCATAGACACCTCTTTGTCACTGAGCTACTGTTTGGAGTCCCACTCAAGCCATATACACGTCCCCCCTTCCAGCAGTATCAATTAAAGAGGGCATGGTAGAGAAGTCACAACCAAAGGGGAGACAGGGTAGTCCCATAGAATACAAATACATCCCTTGGTCAAACTATGATGGATTGCTGGAACAATGGGACTAGGATTCAGAGAGACAGGTGGATGGGGGGAGGTGCTCTACAGGGGGCAGAACATCTGGTCAGTCACTAGATGTACTCATGGCAGCCACCTCGGCTTCTGCTGAAGAGATCACTGGGGTGCAGATGAAGTCAGAGGCATCTTTAGAAAGAACCTAGATGCCACTGTAGGAGTAGCAGCACGGTCAGCCCAGGATCTGGTGTCCTGCATTGTTTCTTGGGTATGGTCCTGTTTGTCACTGGCTTGAGGTTGAACCAGTTCACTTAGATCATCAGGTCATTGCTTCTTGTGAAGAGGGTTAAAGGGCCAAATCTGCTCCTAGTTGGCAGAGGGGACTTGGTCACAGGGATACCATAGAAGCTTGTAGATGGGGATCCTTTGCCTCTGCTGCTGGAGTACTTTCTGTGTCTACCCTTATCTTTTTGGACTTCAGCCTTCTGTTGTTTGCTTCCATGCCTCCTCTGCATCTGAATCCACTGCGTGTCATCTTCTGACATCGGAGGAGAGGTACCTCTAGGACTGGGAGCAGTGGGAGCTGATGTATCCATTGCTGAAGTTGGGGGCCTCTGATCTGTGTTGCTGTGTGGGTAGGCTGGGAATATGTAGTCCAGCTAGTGCTGTTGAATGAACCCCCTCTACCACCACGGGTGTATCATACTGATATGAGACCCTGTTCACCATGATCCGGAGCTGCGCTGGATTTCAGAGAGATGTCTTGGCTCTGAGGTGATATAGTTTCTACTTAACTCTCAAGTAGGCTCTGCGATGGATAGACAACTCCGATGATAAGTCCTTGTGGTTTTATGTGAGAAGGGTGCCTCCCAATGCGAGAGTCCCCAATGGGTGACTGCACAAGGGAGAGCACCATAAGGGTGAATGGACAAAAGAGTGACCGGCGGTGGGAGCACCGGGCAGCAGGACTGCCATGTGGAGCGCTGCAACATCAGCGCAGGCAGATGCACAGAGGCGAACCTGGGTGGCAGGGAATGGGCGATGGCACCTTAGGCAGCTGGGCATCGACAGTGGGCAGTGGTGATTGGGGCAGATGGACAGTTCGCACCTCCACTCCAGCCTCCACCTGACAGTGACCACAGCACAAATGCATGGAAGCCCAGGTGGGCTGTACCCCCCAATGTACAGCCATAGGCTGACATCACCATCAGCCCCCTCCGTGCCACTCCTAGATGGCAGACTGCACAACTGGATCCCTGGCATGGTGTGGTGGTGCCACGGCACTCGATGGCACATACCCATCCTGTGGTGCCATGCCGCTGCTCGCCCCCTCCTTGTCATGGTCTGTCTACCTGGCTGTCATGGTGCACGCCACCCACAGCTGTCTCTTGTCCGGGCCCCAGCATCCAGGCATGCACCATCATGACTGTAGTTGCACTGTCACTCACCAATAGTGGGACTGCAGCTACAGTCGCTCCTTTGCTGCCATTCCATTTTCTTGGGTGGTTGCCCTTTAGGCAGTCACTCTTCAGACCTCGTCCACCATCCCTTTGCCTATGTTATAGCACTCTATTTGGGTGTTACCCTCCTAGTACAAGGCAAGGTGGACAGTGGACCCCTCTCCCTTGTCAGTCTAAAAACATTGTTTTGACTTGGTAACAGAGAAACATAATTAAAATTGGTCATAGTAGTGTAGCTCTCATGGCATGGAGTTGGGGGGGACAAAGTCAAGTGTGCCCTCTCAAGTTCCAGGGGTGGGCAATTTGGAGGATTGAGTAGACTTGGCGGGAGCCTCTGGATGAAGAATATCAAGTCACTGCCTTCTGCCCCCTCGGGTAAACTGATCAGGTGTATATTGTTTCACCTGGCTCAGTTTTCAAGGTTGTCTACCTTAGAGAACAGGTATCAGATGGCTCTATCCTGCTCTCATATGTGGCCTTGTGTATTTGCCTCACTGTCCTCTACCTACTTCAGTCTTCATCCATTCACCTCAACTTTTTGGCTGAGCTCTGTGAAGTCCTTTCTAGTTTGGGCTGCAGTTTCTTTGATCTTGGCCATATCTTTTAGGATTTGCTGGAACATGGCCATGATTCTGGCTGTCGCCCAAGAATGCCATGTAGCCTGCACTATCACTTTTGGCGGTTTCAGGAAATGCAATGCACTTGTTCGGCTATGCAGTCTAGCAGCACACTTCCAACTCAAATGAATAAAATGGTGGCACCGGTACGATCAGCTCACCAATGACTGTTAAGCTAGAGACAAAAAACTTGGTTCATGCCACTAGAAAATGATGGATGTTCAGTGTTCCTGTGAGGAGAGGATGGAGCTTCTTGGATTATGCTGCCATTTTGCCCATGGCTAGTCATGCTCCTGACACCCTATTTACAATTAAAGAACTCCTGAAACAGTTCCAGAGACCTACTGAATAAATTGTAGGGAAGTAAGCCTTCCATATACTGCACCTCATCTAGGGATTTGGAAATAGGTCCTCTGCAGTAGACATTTTGCTTTGTATTTTCCACATTAATAACTGGATTTTGGTAGCAGTCTTCTCAACTGGCCTTGAGGAGTATGTGAAGATACTATTACAGGTGAGTGGGCAGGGACTCTGCTGGCCCTTGAGGTGGGGTGACCTCCGAGGTTGGGGTAGCATTATTGTTATTCATTATGTTCTACTGTGAGTGGCATATTATGCTGTGTGCTGGTGGGGGGCAGCACCAGATCACCATTTCCAATACAAGATGGACTAAAGGAAGCAATACAGAGCATAGTTTAAGGAGGGCCCGCTTTATCAGGGATGTCACTGAAGGCTCCGGATGGACCAGTCAGTATGCAGAGCACAACAAGCTGCAAATGTTGTCTGATGTTGACACCACGGACAGTGTAACTCGGGGCTTTGGGAGAGAGGCCAAAGAGCTATGCATTCCCAGAGTGTCTCATTAGAAAAGCTTGGCTTTATGTTTTCTAAGCCTGGCCAGTTTAATAGAGACTTGTTTTCCTTTTAGGTATGTGATTGCTTCAGCTGCCCAGTCAAGGCATTGATCTGGGGTCTTCCTAACAGGTGGCCACTGGAGAAAGCATCATTACAGAGGAAAGCTGGTGGTCAGACTCCTGCCCACTTATTCAGTGACAGTGTATGGTGCTTATTTGTTGGATGCTTTGACCTCGGGGGGGGGGGTCACACCTGATCAGTTCTCAGCTTAGTGATAAAGTGGTGCTGCCCTGGCCTGGGGATAGCCCTGCTTGGGGGGTTGCCAGTCTTTTGGCTGTACAACATATTAGTTTTATCTCTTCAGTTTTTGAACATAATCCCTAGTTTTTATTTAGTGATTATAGAGATGGTTTCAGGAATACAGATTTGAACTACTGTGCAACTTCAAACAAGGACAGCAGTCCTCCACCAGTTCCTTGGGTGGGGCAGATCTTTCAGTTGTTTTTTTTTTTACCCTTATTTTTCCTTCCTGTCACCGCTGTCTGTGGCCCCATCAGTTGACCTCCCTTTTCTCCTCCTACCTGTGATCTTCCCAGCTGTATCCTTGGTCTCCCATCATCTGCGACACACCTCTGGAGTAACCCCCAGTCCATGCCCCCTGAAGCGAGATCACCTTCTGCTCCTTGGTGCTCCCTCTACTGATGCTCCTCAGGCAGAGGTGATTGGTGAGATTAGGACCAGTGGGCAGGATCTGGTGGTGGAGATAGGGGCAGACAACATCTTCCTCCAAGCCAATGGGAGTTTTTCTGTGTTCGTGAGTGCAATTCCCCCCCAGGAGCATGGATGTGCAATGACGTCCAGTGCGACCCAGCACACTCCCTCACCCTTCTCGCAGATGTCGGCCGAGACTCCTCCCCGTCACCAATGTGATCCCTTGGCTGTTGCACTCCCAGCCTCTGCTGGGAGTCGCTAATGCCGGGGAATCAGCACCCACCCTCCCCAGGAGAGGAGAGCAGTTCTCCGGATGCTGTATCCTCTCCTGCCCCGCCGACCCCTGATGGCCTGAGCTCGTTCCTGAACCCAGGTTGCCAGCATGGCACGAGGTGTGGGGTCCATCACCTCAACCTTCAGCACCACTGGGCCTGATGGTTCAGTTTATTTCCCATTAGTTTGCAGTTCAATTCTGGGCCATTATAGCCCCCATTGGTTCCTCTGATGTTTACGCTATTTTATTATTTTTACAATGGGTTGTCTGGGGGTGTATTTTACTTTTTTGTGGACTTGGTGATGTAACTCTTTGTTGCAGGGTATATCTGTACAGAGGGCCTGCAGATTCTGCACTTATCCTCACATGGTGTCTGCTCCATCTAACTCTTCAGAGAGGTAGCTGAGAGTTCACCCTCTACCTAGGAAGTGCTTTAAGTGTGATGTTGTCCTGGTCGGCCACACAGTTTAATGTTATTAAATAATTGGTTGTTGATGACCTTTGTTTCCTTTTTTTCAATGTGACCTTTAATTGTAATATCACTTTGCTCCAGGTCCAAAGCATGGTAAAAGTGTTTATAAGGGCATTATACCCTTTTCAGAATGCGTGTTCTTTCACAGCTCCTCATTATCCCCATGGTACAGTAGATACTAGGCACGCCTGTGAAAATGTTGTCATTTAATATCACTGGGATGCAAAATCCAATTTGGCAAACTTGGATAATGCAAGCTATTAAAAAAAAATAAACCAGATGTCATTCTCCTGCAAGAAACCCATTTATCTCAGGATAAACGTAAAACTTGGGAAATACGGCTTTTCCCTGGTACAAGCTTCTGCCTACCAGCCGAGGTAAGAGGAGAGGAGTTGCAATACTCATTCCAGGGTCAACAAACTTTCACTTACAGGACACTTACTCAGACCCTGAGGGACAATGTACTAGTAGGAACTCTATCTGGTACTTTAATTACTTTGGTGAATGTCTATTTACCACCTCAATTGGACAGGACAGTTATGCAGGTATTTTTTAATAAGGTGTTGTTACTCTTGCAAGGGAAATTGATTATGGCAGGGAATATTAATCTGACCTTAACCCCAGACCTGGACCCTACCTAGCCCAGCAGATGTAGAGTAAGCCCAGCCCAACATTATTTAAAAAAATACAAACATGTTAGCACAGTTGTACATGGTGGATGTGTGGCACACTTTGTTTCCTCAGGACAAAGAATACATGGTTTACTTTGTGCGTCAGTCCAGCCACACCCAACTGGATTATTTTTCATCATGATGAAACATCTGGGGACGGTCTCAGATATAACCCATGGACTAAAGTTATTATCATCTCACTGTCTGGTTACTCTTAAAGTAGACCTGGGCAAAGTTAAAAGGCATTTGAATGGCTGGCCGACCAATGCAGTGGTAGAGCTATCATTTGCGATGCTGGTGACCTGGATAAAATAGTGGACTCAGGTCATCAGAAGCAAGCTGGGGAGGAGGAGGATCAAGTATCCAGAGGACCACTCTCACCTTCTGTTGGCGGGATCATAGTGCTTGTGCTGTCTGTCACCTAGAGGTGTGCCAAGGGACAACACTCAGACCTGCCAAGTTTTGGGGTGAGCGGCAGGCGGACACCAATGTGTGGTCCACAGGAGAGCATATCACTGTCTTGGCATCACTGCACATCCTCCTGCTCAGGGGGAAATTACTACTAGGGCAAAAACCCTCTGTGCCTCAGAACACCCTGAATGCTTGGACCCCGGCACTAAGCCAGGACTGTGGGGACATCCCAAGAACCTCTGATCCATAGCTCAAGGAGGAGTGGAGGGTTGGAGACCAACTCAGCCAGCATCTACCATGAGGAGGTAGGTTTGTGGGGTTGAAAATTCTCATGGTTCAGTGGTGGCGGAGGGAGTGGGACCAGGTCTAACTGGGGTGAAGCCATGCCAGAAAGATAAAATATAAATTAAACAAAAGAAGGCATTTAAACTGGAGATTAAACCTGTCCTTATTATGGGAGGAACCTTTAAAAAAGTTAGTTTGGAACAAGGTGCAACACTTTCTAGATACTAACAACTTACAGCCAAATGTAAAAATGCTTGCATAACTCATTTGCAGGATCCAACCAGTGGTGCATTAACACATGATATTGCATGTATAGAAGATATCATATATTCTTATCAGGCTTTGTATGCAGCACCCAGTTTTATTTATTTATTAAAAGTTGTATAAATTACAGGATAGGTTCTATGAGAAACAAATCTCATTTACAGAACATCCCAAGTCAATAAAACAGCAAATATATAAACTGACATACAGTAGACAAAATCAATTAAAACAAGTAAAGGTAGATTGTTCCTGCTCAGCATGGGACCTGCCTTCTACAAGTTTTCTTTCTAGAATAACTTTGCCATGATAACAAGAGCAGCAGAAGCTAAAACTTTTGGCCCCATTTACAGGGAGTAGATTTACGTGGCCCTTAAGAAAGCAAAAGCAGCAAAGTGTCCAGGCCAAGATGGCTTTGACCTTGAGTTCTACAAACTTTTCACCCCTCTGTTCCTCTCACTGCTCCTCCAGACATTTTGTGAGGTACAGATAGAGGGACCTCTCCTCCATCATGGAACTGGGCTATGATTTCAGCTGTCCCGAAGTGTGGAAGGGACACTGTTCGGCCTTTGTCCTATTGGCCAATTTCTGTTCTGAGTAACAGTTGTAAGGTTTTCATGGAAGGCTGGATGGCCAGGCTGGACTCTCTCCTTCCTACTTTTATTAATAAAGATCCATCTGGGTTCAAAAAATCCAATCAACCTTCTGATAACATCAAGGGAACTTTCCTGTGACTGGAATACATCACTCAGAGGGCCCTCCCCACAGCTGTGATTCACTTGGATGCAGAGAAGGCATCTGACGGTGTCCTGGCCTTTTTTATGGGGCACTAGAG
Source organism: Neoceratodus forsteri (assembly GCA_016271365.2). NCBI lineage: Eukaryota > Metazoa > Chordata > Ceratodontiformes > Ceratodontidae > Neoceratodus > Neoceratodus forsteri. Next base: position 216,858,392 of record CM028134.1, read on the forward strand.
ATGGACAGAGTTGGGAAAATTCGTTCTGAGAATTAATCCATGAATTTAGTGCAATTCATGGATTAATTAGCAGATTTGAAGTGAAAAATTCAACCCACGAAGTACAGAAAATTCACCCGTGAAGTGCGGAATTTTGCCTGCGAACAGCCGAATTTCATCACGAACAGTGGAATTTCGATATTCATCAGCAAAATTCTACCCTTTGTGGCTAAATTCTGTTAAAAAATGGTTAAGTCACATAGGCCAGTTTTGTGCTTGTTATCAAAACTTTGCAAATTTCTCCTTGGAGGTGAATTTTCTGACTTTGCTGGAATTTCGCCAGTGAATTTAAACTTCGCTGCATCTGTAATGGGGCACCCAGTCAAACTTTGATTTTTTGATGCCTGTTATAGCAATGTTGTAAAATTTATCTTAAAATTTGCAAGCTTGGATGAGGATAAATGTTTCACTGTCTCAGCCAGTAGACCTGGGGAGTGGGATAAGGCAGGGTTGCCCTCTGTCTCTGTCATTATTTGCACTTCACATAGAACCATTGGCTGAGACTATCAAAAGGAATGGAGAGATAGAGGGCATCTCAGTGGGTGGGGTGGAGTTCATACTAACATTATATACAGATGATATTCTGCTCACTTTGTTGTTCTCAGAGCACTCCTTACTGGCATTATGGAAAGAAATGCAGCATTTTGGAACAGATGCAGGTTTCCTATTTAATATACAAAAAACAGAGATGTTACATATCAATTACAGCCCCAGTGAGATCCTTCAGTCCAGATTTCAATTTAAATGGAACAGGAACACAAGTAAGTATTTGGGTGTCATTATACCACAACATTTAACAAATTTGGAATTACTAAATCTAGAACCTTTAACCCAACAATTGACTTCAGATTTGGAGTCCTAAGTAAAATTATCAATAGGAATGCTTTCTGGCTTGAAGCTTTGGGGATGAATGTATTATCCCAGCTCTTACATTATACAGATCCTGCCTATAACACCTGCCCAGTGCTATTGTAAGTCCTGGAACAAATTAATATTCTGGTTTATTTGGAACAGTGGAATTCCAAGGATCCGTTTCTCCATATTGCAGCTTCCAAGGGTCAAAGGTGGCCTTAATTTACCAAATGTGAAACTTTATACCTTTACTTACCACCTTATATTTCTTTATTATTAGCTTATACCATCATACATGCTTTCCTGGAAAGATATAGAGTTCCACTTAAACGATCTCTATGACATATCATGGTATCTGTTTGCACATCCCTCTGCACCTCTCCCATTAGAGTGTTTTATGATGGTGACGGCAACTACATTGCACATATGGAGAAAGATTGGGACCTGCCTAATTACTGGATTCTCTTTCTCTTATGGTGTGAGTTGGCCTATGATACCACCTTCACTCCATCTAATATCTATTACATATTACATAGGTGGAGACCACTGGGGCTGGGACATTAATTTTCAGATTCTGGATGTGTATAGAGTCCTTCCATTTTAGGACCTTCAGACCAAATTTGGTTTAACAAATCAAGAACACTTTAGATATTTACAAATAGATTCCTATTTATTAAAGCAGGGTCAGGCTAAGTGTATCTTGCGAGGACCCCCAGACTTCTTGAGCAGTATATTCATGGGCACTATTCAGGAGGCACTTATACTGTTGAAACAGTGACAGAAATACCATGAAGACCATTACAGAGACAAAATCGACAGTTCACTGTAATGGTCCACTGTACACTGACATTGCTTTCCCTGGTGATTTTGCCCCCTCCCTGAAATAACTCTGACTTGGAGTTGATTATCTTAAAATGTGTGTGTGCGGGGGTGCTAGGTAAAGCCCCCTGCAAAAAACACTTTGTTCTACTGACGGCGCAATGCCAGCTGTCACCATTGTGCCATCTTTGTAATGCTGTTTGACAAATTTACTATCAAAGCAGCTTTGTGGAACCCAGGAAACAGATGGGGACATTTAATAGGAATTTTTTATAAAGGACATGTAGAGCTGAAGAATCAGATATCTTGTTAATTATAAACAGCAGGAACAAAGACCTCTAACAAGGTATCATGGAAGAGGATTGGATTAAGCACTCTTTATTGGCTATAAAGATCACATCCTCAGATCACATCCTCTCCCTTTTGGAGATAATTTTCATGGAAGTTCCATAGTTGTTACTTCCGGACAATGGCAGTGCAGACATCCTCTATAGGAGAGCACTGAGGAGATTGTTAGGGCTAAAACAAGCTTAGTAATGTTGATTTGCTTCAGACATATATTACATACATACATTGATGATTTATTCTTTATCTGGACTGCCAGTGAACAGGACATCATACAATTCCATCTTAACTTCAACTTGTTCAACCCTACCTTAACAATTAAATTCAGTTATTTGGCCACACAGGTCAGCTTTCAGGACAACAATATCATCATATAAGGTGAGATAATACAGACAGCCAGTTACCGCAAACCCATGACATGTTCAACAACCTGCATAATAAGAGCTTGTACTCCCAGTACACAAAACATTCCATCATCTACAGCCGGTGGGAAGGACTGGAGATCAGATCTTGGAGATTACCAGGGAGGGGGGGTAGGGAGGGAGCTGGTTATTGCTGTCCACATGGGGAGGAATGATCTGTAAAAGGAAACTGTAGAGGTAGTGCAGGACAGGTTTATGGGGCTGGGGAGGGGCCTGAAACAGGTAGCTTGTACAGTGACCTTCACTAAGGTGCTACACGTGCATGGTCAGGGGAAGGCTAGGAACTCAGTACCAGGTCCTACAATGAATGGTTGTATGCATGGTTCAGGGAGGATGGCTTTGGCTACATCAGGGACTGAGATCTCACCTGGTAGGATGGAGACCTGTACAAGGAGATGACCTCCACCTGTCCAGGAGGGCAGCAGCAGTTGTGGGTGGAAAGTTTAAATGCTACTTTGAGGAGCATTTAGACTAGCCAAGGGGGGAGGCAGAAAAACTGAGGGAGGCAGAGATGCTCCTCCAGAGACTAGTGCAACAGGGAAGGATAACTCAAGCAGAAGAAATTCCTTAGAGGTTAATGGAAGTAAACAGAAGGGCAGGGCAGGCAAATCTGGAGGAGGAACTTCAGTTGGGAGAGAGAGAGTGGAAGGAGGGAAGGCAGGAAGACAATGTAACAGGGGACAGCATAATCGGGGTAACACAGGGTCAAGGAGGGAAGCAGGAAGAGGAGGCAGGTTAGAGGTGGAGAGGGATGAAGAGAATGGAGAGCCATGTGTGCCAATGCAAGGAGCCTGGGAAACAAAATTCCTGACCTTGAGGCAATCATTGCAGAGGCAGGCTTAAATCTTGTTGCCATAACAAGTCATGGTGCATGGACAACCACAGCTGGATAGTGGCCATCCAATACATCATGTTCTGGAAGAACAGGTTAGGGAAGGAAGGTGGAGGAGTTATTTTATATGTGAAGGAGGGTATAAGGGCCACTGAGATACGGGGCAACAGGGGAACAATGGAGAGCTCAAGGTACTATGGGTCAGCCTAGAGATGGGGACCGGGGCTATTATTCTCACAGAGATGGTGTACATGCCTCCAGCACAGGGTGAGGATTTAGATAGAGCCCTGGTGGAAGCCATTTGTGAAATGGCCAGAAGGGGACATTTTTGATTATGGGGACTTTAATCTGCCAGATGCAGATTGGGGCATTCTCACCACAGGTACATCAAGAGGTAGGGCCATCCTTGACTCCATGAAAGGGCATTTATCAGGCAGCTTGTTTTGGAACCCACTAGGATAGGGCAGTGCAGGAACTGGTACTTACAAACAAAGACAACATTGCTGACATCACAGTGAGTCGTCCCCGGGGTACAAGTGATCACTGTACTGTGTAGTATGACATACAGATAGAACAGGAAAACAAAACACTAAGATGAGGGTCCTGGACTTCAGGAGGGAAGATTTTAAAGAAATGGGAAACTGCTTCAGAGAACGCCTTGAAGGGGAGAAGGCAGAGGGGGAGTCGAGCCTCAACAGAGAAAAATTAAAGAGGGTATAGCCCAGGCAAAGGCATGCTGTTTGAAGGAAGTGAACAAGAGAAACAGGAGGAAGAGGCTGCTATACTTCTCTAAGGAGGTGTCAAAGGCAATTAAGAAAACAGCATTTAGAAAGTACAAAGAGACCCAGAAGGATAAAGACAGGGAGGTATATCTGGGATAAAAAAGAGTGGCAGGAAAGAGGGTGAGGGCAACTAAAGAACTAACAGAAGACAGGATAGCTAAAAGGGTCAAAAAATGGGACAACACCTTCTTCAGGTATGTGGGGGGAAGGGGAAAACAAGGGGAGGGATAGTGAGAATCAGGAGGGGGAGGGAGACTGCACAGAGGAAGATTAAGAGAAAGCAGAAATACTAATTCATTACTTCTGCTCTGTCTTTGTGATAGAGGGTGGAGGGATGGACCAGCATGCATCACCTCAGTGGAGATGGGGGAAATTTCAGAGGACTCAAGAAGGGCCAATGTGGTCCCTCTGCACAAAAGAGGCAGTAAGGAGGATGCTAGTTACTACAGGCCAGTCAGTCTCAAATCAGTGGTGGGGAAGTTAATGAAGATACTACTAAAGTAAGTAAGTAAAAATGTATTTATATGAGGTGCCCTTCCAAAGCTCAGGGCGCCTTTACAAAGTCTCACATACAATATTAAAATACACAGCAATTTAAAACACCATTTACATTTCTGAAAATGCTTGTTTGAATAGAAAGGTCCTAAGAACTTTTTTAAACCCGTCTACAGTCAGGCTATTGCGTATCTGGCAAGGTAAAGATTACCACAGGGTAGGTGCCATGAAGGCAAAAGTTCTTCCACCAGATGTTTTCAGAATTACCCTGGGAATCTCTAGCAATCCCTTACCAGAGGATCGGAGGGAGCGGGAGGGGCAGTAAGGAGTCAGGTGCTCTTTCAGGTAGGAGGGTCCCAACCCTTGTATGGCATTATAAGTTGTCAATGTGACCTTGAAAGTGATCTGCCACTGTACAGGCAGCCAGTGCAATTCATAGATACATAGATACATAGACAGTGTCGGCAGATAAGGGCCTAAGGCCCACCTAGTCTGCCCATTTGAGCTTGTAAGTTCAGTTTGTTTTCCTAGAAGTCTATTTCCCCTTACCCCTGACGTCTAGAATTCCTTTATGTCTATCCCATGCATTCTTAAATCCCGTGATTGTTTCAGCCCCCACCACTTCCTCTGGCAGGGTGTTCCACTTGTCCACCACCCGTTCTGTGAAGAAATTCTTTCTCATGTTTCCTCTGAATCGTCCTCCCTCCAACTTCATCCCATGCCCTCTAGTCCTGAAACATCTTTTTCGCTTAAAAATAGTGTTTTCCTGCACCCTGTTCCTCCCTGTAAGATACTTGTATGTCTCTATCATATCCCCTCTCTCCCTCCTCTCCTCCAGGGAGTACATGTTCAGTTCCTTCAACCTGTCTTCATAGGATTTGTGATGCAACCCATGCACCATCTTTGTTGCCCTCCTCTGAACCTTCTCTACCCTGTCTATGTCCTTACGTAGGTATGGTCTCCAGAACTGTACACTGTACTCCAGGTGGGGCCTCACTAGTGTCTTGTATAGCGGAATTATGACCTCCCTTTTCCTGCTGGTGATGCCCCTGCCTATACATCCCAGCATCCTATTTGCTTTACCTGATGCCTTGTCACACTGTTTCTCTACCTTGAGGTCATCAGAGATGACAACCCCAAGATCCCTTTCCTGCTTGGTGCATGCTATATCCTCACCCCCCCAAGTGATATATTGTGCCAGGGTTTTGTGCCCCATATGCATTATCTTGCACTTCTTTGCATTGAATTTCAACTGCCAAACCCTTGACCATTCTTCAAGTTTCTGCAGGTCCTTCTCATTCTGTCTACACCCTCTGGTGTGTCTACTCTGTTACAGAGCTTTGTGTCATCAGCGAACAGTGAAATTCTGCCTTCTAGGTCCTGTGCAATGTCACTGATGAAGATGTTGAATAGGACCGGTCCCAGCACTGATCCCTGTGGTACCCCACTGGTCACTCTTCCCTCTGTGGAGTGACAGCCATTTACCACCACCCTCTGTGTCCTGCCACCCAGCCAGTTACCGACCCACCACACTACTGTCCTGCCCACACCCATATTCCCCAGTTTGTGTAATAGTCTTCTATGTGGCACAGTGTCAAAGGCCTTGCTGAAGTCCAGATAGGCCATGTCCACTGCCCTCCCCTGATCCACCTCCTAGTCACCCAGTCAAAAATTCAATGAGGTTGGTCTGACAGACCTCCCCTGGTGAAACCATGCTGCCTTGGGTCCTGTAGTCCATTGACAACCAGATGTTCCACCAATCTCTCCTTCAGTAGTGCTTCCATGATCTTTCCCACTACCGAGGTGAGGCTGACTGGTCTGTAGTTCCCTGCTTCCTCTTTGTTCCCACTTTTGTATAAGGGGACTACATCTGCTGTCCTCAGTCTTTGGGTACCTCCCTGTTTCCAGTGATTGGCTGAACAGGATAGCCAGAGGTTCAGCCACCACCTCTCTTAGTTCTTTAAGGACCCTGGGGTGCACCCCATCTGGCCCCATTGCTTTGTCAACTCTTATTACTTCCAGTTCCTTCAGGACCCTTTCTCGTGTAAAGGGACTTGTGTCCATTTCTGCACCATTCTCACCCCTTGTACTCCCTTCAGACCCATTACCCCCCTCTTCCTTAGTAAAGACTGAGCAGAAATACCTGTTCAATATGTCAGCTTTACTGTTGTCATCCTCCACGCTGCTCCCATCCTCCCCCTTCAGTCTAACTACCCTCCCTTTGTCCTTCTTTTTCCTTATGTACCTGTAAAGGTTTTGTCCCCTTTAACCACTGATTTTGCAATGTGTTCTTCTGTCTGAGCTTTGGCTTCCCTTACACACTTCCCTGCCTCCTTTGTTTCTCCTGGTACTTCTCCCTATCCCCTTCTGCCTGTGTCTTTTTGTATTGCCTGAATGCAATCTTTTTGGCTTTCACTTTCTTTGCTACCTCTTTGGAAAACCATAATGGTCTCCTCTTTCTTTTCCTCTTGCTAACCTGCTTAATGCATAATTCTGTTGTTCTTATAATCCCCATTTTAAATACTGCCCACTGTTTCTCAATCCCTGATTCCTGTCCCATTCCCCTTAATGCCTCTTTCAAGCATCTCCCCATTTTCCCAAAGTCTGCCCCCTAAAATCCAGGATACGTGTTTTTGTGTGGTTTGGTTCTGCTCTTTCTGTGATTTCAAACCACAATGACTGGTGGTCACTGTTACCCAGGTGCTCCCCCACTGTTACCCCCATCACACTGTCCCTGTTTGTGAGCACAAGGTCCAGTATTGCCTTCTGCCGAGTTGGTTCCATGACCAGTTGCTTGAGGAAGGCACCCTGAAGGGAGTCCAGGATAAATCAGCTCCTAGTTGATGCTGCTGCTGGGATGCTCCAGTCCACATCTGGTATATTGAAGTCTCCAACCAGTACTACCTCACCCTTGTCAGCCATCCTTTGGATGGCTAGCATCAGCTCCCTATCTGTTTCTTCCTCCTGGGCTGGTGGTCTATAGACCACACCTGTGCGGATGGCTGGCCCCATTTTCCTTTCCAGCTTAACCCACAGTATCTCTCCCCCATTTTGTTCCTCCTGGATCTGTGTGGCCCTTATGTCATTTTTCACTACAGTGCCACTCCTCCTCCCTTCCTGCCTGCTCTGTCTCTTCTGAATATGTTGTAGCCAGGTATGGCCATCTCCCAGTCATGGTTATCATTACACCAGGTTTCAGTGATAGCCACAATGTCCAGGTCTGACTGTACCATGACAGCCTCCAGATCTTCCATCTTGTTGCTAAGGCTCCTGGCATTTGCACATGGCTTTCCATGATTTGACCTCCCTAGACTGCTTCACTGTTCTACTCCAGCCCCTTCCTTGGTTGTCATTTATCCCTGGTTCTCCTTGCTGTCTGCCCTTCTGCTGAATTTTGCCCTTTTCTGCTTATCCACCTTTTGGACACTAATCTCCAACTTTTGCCACTGCTTTGCAGAGATAGCCACTCATCTGGTTCACTGGTTCCATTACTAGCTGTGGGGGTGAGCAAGTAGGTACCATCCTTGCTGGCCTGCCACCCCCCTTTGCTAGTTTAAATGCTTGTCAATGTAGCATTTAAACTTATCATTGAGTGCTTGGATTCCCCTCCAGGATGGATGCAGGCCGTCGGGCTTGAACAAACCTCCATCCCTCCAGATGGGTCCCCAGTCACCAATGAATCCAAACCCTTCCTCACAGCACCAGTTCTTCAACCATGAGTTAAAGTTCCTGGTGCATGCACTCTATGCTCTCCTTGCCTCTCACAGGTAGTACTTCTGAGAAAGTGACAAGTAGCTACTTCTTGAGACCCTCCCAGTTTCCTAAACTCTTCCTGAACTTCCTTTGGCTCCCCATTGCCAAGTCTTTAGTACCTAGGTGGATAATGACATCCAGCTCACCCTCCTGTCTTGCCTTCCCAGTGATCCCCAGTATCTTCCTTCCATCCCTCCATGCCGTGGCACCTGGTAGGCACCTCACCTCCCTGTCCTCCCCCTCCTGTGTTCCTAGCTGGATCCCTCTTATGATGGAGTCCCCCACCAGGATTCTCTTCCTCCTCCTCTGGGGTCCACTGCTTTCCCCACTGAGGTCATCTCCTTGCCTAACCTCCACATCCTTTCCTTCCACTTCCCTGGGTACCTCTATTTGGTTGTCCTCATTTGCCAGTGTGGCATATGAGTTCTTGAGAGGAATAGGATCTGGGATGTGCCTCTGCCTGACTGCTCTAACCCTCCCTGAGCCCTGTCATCCAAGTGCTCCTGGTTCTCGGCATCCTTTGAGGCAGCTGCATTGGACTGGGTGGTTCCTGGACAGGGGTGATGGTACTCCTGACCCAGTTTACTTCCACTCTGAGTCTGGCTACCTCATCCCTCAGTCCCGAGAGATGCACGCAGATAGGGCATCACCTCAGTGTCCAGAAGGTCTGCCTGAATATGGCTGCCCCACAGCCACTACATTGCACCACTCCCCACATTATACTGCAATTCCACTACTTATCTGCTACTGATGCTCTCTTAGTTCTCTTTTTATTTATTTACAGTATTAAAAATCCTGTAACTGATCCTCAGATATATATTTTTTTAAGGAAAAAGAAACCAATAAATAAATAAATGAGTCAAAACACTTGTGCTGAGGGTGGTCTTCTTCCCCCTTATGCCCCTCCTACTTCACACCTCTTACTATACCCTGTGTTTAGCTCCTGTCAATCAGATTTATCAGGGCATATAAATTTTCAACAGCCCAAAAACAATTATAAGTAAAGACAACACAGAAAGAAAGTATAGTGTCACTACAAGCCTACAATCTAAGTTTAAAAGAAAAATACCAGTTACCAGTTACTCTGAAGCACTGAATTGAATATGTTTCCTTCCTTCACCTTCTGGCTTCTTCTGAGAAGATGAACTTCTGTTTGCTGCTTTAACTGTGACTAAGCCCCACCTTCAGTTATCACGTAGCTGAGGTCAGAGGCCAGACAATTAACACCCTTCACCCAGCTACAGGACAGTCAGACAAGCCAAGATAAAATTTGCAGCAATTAAAGACAGCACAGAATTACACCACCACTATTTTTTAAATTTTCAACAGCCCAAAAACAATTTATAAGTAAAGACAAAACAGAAAGAAAGTATAGTGTCACTACAAGCCTACAATCTAAGTTTAAAAGAAAAATACCAGTTACCAGTTACTCTGAAGCACTGAATTGAATATGTTTCCTTCCTTCACCTTCTGGCTTCTTCTGAGAAGATGAACTTCTGTTTGCTGCTTTAACTGTGACTAAGCCCCACCTTCAGTTATCACGTAGCTGAGGTCAGAGGCCAGACAATTAACACCCTTCACCCAGCTACAGGACAGTCAGACAAGCCAAGATAAAATTTGCAGCAATTAAAGACAGCACAGAATTACACCACCACTATTTTTTAAATTTTCAACAGCCCAAAAACAATTATAAGTAAAAACAACACAGAAAGAAAGTATAGTGTCACTACAAGCCTACAATCTAAGTTTAAAAGAAAAATACCAGTTACCAGTTACTCTGAAGCACTGAATTGAATATGTTTCCTTCCTTCACCTTCTGGCTTCTTCTCGTGCAGCACAGGTGTTATATGGTTGGATCTCAGGCTTCCAGTCAATAACCTAGCTGCCACATTTTGCACCAGCTGCAAGCAGAGGATATCCACTCCTGGCAGCCCTAGATAAAGGGCATTGCAGTAATCAAGATGACTGGCAACTATGGCGTGGACCATGATAGGAAGATCCTCCAATGAAACCAAGTGTTTCACCTGTGCTATGTTCCTTAGATGGAAAAAGGATGTTTTGACTATGGCCGACACCTGTGCCCTCAGGGTCAGGCCCTCGTCAAACACAACATCAAGGTTATGCACCTGGCTGGATGCCATAAGTGGGGACCCCCCCAGAAGTAAACCTGAGGATTTTCCCACCCATGAGCTTGATATCCTTAACCCTGGCTCCACTACCAGTACCTCTGTTTTTCCTGGGTTTAACTTCATCCAGTTCTGTATCTCCAGCAAGCAGTTGTTAAACACTGCACTTGAATCGAACTCCTGATCTGGCACAAAAGACATGTAGAGCTGAGAGTCATCAGCATAGCAATGAAAACTCAACCCATACTGCCTTATAATGTCCCCCAATGGGAGCATATGCACTGCAAATAACATGGGGGACAATACCGAACCCTGTGGTACCCCACAGCGCAGGCAGTGAGAGGACGAGTAATAAATCCCTAACACTACTCTCTGAGTTCTCCCCTGCAAGAAAGAATTAAACCAGCTGTGGACCACCCCCCCTTAGTCACAGAGGAACCACAGGCATTCGAGCAATATCCCATGATCTATGGTGTCAAATGCTGCTGAGAGATCAAGGAGAACCAAGATAGAACAAGTTCTCCGATCTCTCACCATCAGGAGATCATTCAGTACCCGTACAAAAGCTGTCTCAGTGCTATGGCGCTTCCTGAAGCCAGACTGGAGAGGGTCATAGATACTGTGGCTGATTAAATGATCCTCCAGCTGCAAAGCGACCAGCTTCTCAATAACCATTCCCCAAAAAGGGGAGGTTCGAGACTGGTCTGTAGTTTTCTGGGCAGTTGGGATCAAGGAAGGGCTTTTTCAAAAGGGAGCGCTCCACTGCCTCCTTTAAGGGATCTGGAAAGATCACTCTCTCCAATGATGCCACCACTATCCCAGTAAGGATTAGGCCGATAACCTCTACACACCCCACTGATAGGTGTGTAGGGCCTGGATCCAAACTACAGTAGGTAGGATGCAAAGTCTGGATCATCCTCACTATATCCATGACTGCCAGCTGACTAACGGTAAACCAAGTTAGTTGGATATTAGTGCCACTTGGTTGATCAGTGCAAGACCCAATGGGGGAGGCGCTGGCTGATCTCATCCCTGATGGTGGACACCTTATCAGCATAGAACATCAAAAACTCCTCACATTGTAGCTGTGACAAAGCTTGACCGGCTTGAAGACAGATTGGATTGCAGTCTGTCTACAGTCCAGAAGAACTGGGCCGGTCTATCCCTTGCTGTAGCAATTTTCCTGGACAGGAACTCTGCCCTTCTTATGAGAAATTGCTAACCGATAGATCTTATAATGATCCTGCAGTCCAAGCCTATCCATCTCCAGGCGAGTTTTCTGCCAGTGTCTCTCCAATCTTTGACCCTGTCTCTTCAACCTATGGATCTCCCTGGTAAACCACGGAGCCCCTGGATGAAGTGTACAGGGATGAACACGGGATAGAAAATGACATCCAGGGCCCCCACAACTGCCCTATTATAGGCTAGCACTAGGGGCCCTGGGTCAGTGCTATCCATTGGCAATCCCGAGAAGTCCAGCTCCATCATTAGGCCTTCTGAGGTAACTCCTCCTAAAGGATGGAACTGTACTATCTCCTTAGGGGCAGGCCTCTTTTGGGGAGCCGTGAAACTGAACCTTAGGGCATGATGGTCAGACCAACCAATAGGCTCCACCTCCACATCGGAAACTTCCATCTCCAGATGGAATATCAAGTCCAATGAGTGTCCCCCCTTGTGAGTTGCAGAGGTAATAACCCATGTCAGGCCCAATGAATCCATCAACTGGAGGAGGTTTTGTCCAAAAAGCACAAGTTCATCATTGACTCAGGCATTGAAGTCCCCCAGAATTAACCATTGGGGGGATTCCAGTACCCTCTCATCGATGAAGTCCGCAACCTCTCTCAGGAATTACCTCCCATCACCTGGTGGACAATAAATGAGAAGGATCCTAAAACCTGCACCTGCACCCACAATACTCTGAAATGAATTGGTACCTCCAACTGGCACCTTCCTAAGGTCAAGTTTCTGTCTAAAACAGACTGCAACTCCCCCACCTCTACGGTCCACTCTCGGGCGGTGAATCACTGGGAACCCGGCCGGAATCGTGGACCCCAACATAGGGCCCGCATGTTCATCTAGCCAGGTTTTGGTGATGCGGTGTTGTTTCTAATGGATCTAGCATTGCTTAACACCACCCAAAAGGGATAAGATTCCAAGGATGACTCCACCTCATGCCTGACCAAGTCAGTGCCCTTGGGTATGGGTACAAGGCAAGGCGGACTTCACTTCTTTATCCATTTCACCCCAGGGCGTCTTCTGGTTCTGACTGTCCCTATCCGCCCCCTCCTTTCCCATCCCCCACAAGAGTTCCAGAATCTCCTATTCTTCGCACTCCTTCATTTCACAATGCCGAAAACTCAGCAGTTTTTATAAACTTCCAAAGGTAGTGCAGGACATTCAAAAGGATGGCAATCTTTCAGTCTTGAGGGGGAGTATCGCCTGACTGTGTTCTTACCACCCCAGCACATATTTCAGACTCTAAAGTACTACTATGTCAATTAAAAACCCCACAAAAACCAACACTTTTATTCAACCCCTAATATACCTACCCTCTTAATAATAATCCCCAACCCCCAAATAATAATTAGACCAAAAGACGTAGTACTAATAAAACATCTATTAACAAATCTCCTCACAGATGTATCATTAACAATCTATAAAAGCTGTTTAGAAGAGGAAAGAAAAAAAAAGGAAGAAGAAAAAATAAACAAATCAACAAACTATAAATAACTATATATACCTCAAACTATACATGGTCTAAATACAGCACCTCTCTCCTGCATGTATTTGTTCCAACACAATTACAAAACATAAATTAAATATATAAACTTCTACACTGTCTCTCACCTAGTGAAGAAAAACAAAAAATTAATTAACTGAACTAATAACTAAAAATAAAAAGAAAATTTGGTTTTGAGCCTCCACGAACCTCTAAAGGAGAAGCTCATGGAGTACCTGAAGGCAAAAGGGCTGCCTGACCACCAGCAGCATGGTTTCACATGGCGGAAATCATGTCAAACTAATCTCAAAGATTTATTTGACTGAGTTACCAGTGAAGTGGATCAAGGGAGATGAGTGGACATGGCCTATCTGAACTTCAGTAAGGCATCTGACACTGTGCCACACAGGAGGCTAATTAAGATACTAAGCAGCCTGGGGGTGGGGGGGAGAAAGTGACAAGCTGAGTATCAAACTGGTTAAGGGATATGAAGCAAAGGGTAGTGGTAAACAGTAACCACTCAGGCAATACAAGAGTGACTAGTGTGGTGCTACAGGGTTTAGCGCTGGGATCTGTCCTGTTCAGTGTCTTCATAAATGACAGTGCAGAGGAACCTGAAGGTAAGATACAAAAATCTGCAACAGGGGTGACACTAAGGAAGGGGTGGAGAGAATGGATCTGAGGAATCAGAGGAATGGTCTAGTGGGTGGCAGCTGGGTTTCAACACCAAAAAGTGCAAAGGGCTGCATATAAGATGGGGGAGTGGAGCTTACAACAGTCACCAAGCAAGAAAGAGACCCAGAGGTCATCATATCTGATAACCTCAAGGTATCTGTACAGTGTGACAAAGCATTGGAAATGGCTGGTAGGATGGTGGGGTGCACTGGGAGAGGGATTTCTAGCAGAAGAAGGGAGGTGGTGCTGCCGTTGTGTTGCTCACTGGTGAGGCCCCACCTGGAGTACTGCAGTTCTTGATACTACACCTCTGCAAATACATTGAAAGGATGGAGGCAGTACAGAGAAGAGCAACAAAAATGATGAAGGGATTGCACTTGAATCTATAAAAGAAATGGCTGCAGGAACTCAACATGTACTCCCTGGAAGAGAGGAGAGTTCTGAGAGAGGATATGATTGCAACCTGCAAGTGCCTTACAGGAGTGAACAAGGTGCAAGTAGAGGGTCTATTTCAGAGAAAGGAAGGCACTTGAACAAGGGAGCCTGCAATGAAATCAAGATAGGGAAGATTTAGGAGAGATGTGTGGAAATACATCTTCATGGAAAGAGTGGTGGATGACTGGAACAGCCTGCCAGAGGAGGTAGTGGGAGCAAAGACTGTGGGGAGCTTCAACCATGCATGGGATAGCCACAGGGGCATATTAGGTAGAGGAACATGGGCGAGAGATTGATACCTATGACCAACTAGGGTCAGTGGTGACAGAATGGACAAGGGGCAGACTGGATGGGCCTAAAGATCCTTTTCTGTGGACAAAATCTGTTTCTATGTAATCAATCAATATCTCACTTGCTTCCTTGCCCCACCATCAAGACTCTCCATGGCGATGATCTTGAGTTAGTCCACAATTTTAAATACCTAGGCTGTGAACTAGATCGAAGCTTAACCTTTTCAGCTCAATCAACTACCTTGCAAAGAAATTATGTCAAAGAATTGGCTTCTTTCATAGGAATAAATCTCTATTCAATTCTGACTCCAGACTGTGCCTGGTCCAAATAACCTTTATACCACTTATTGACAATGTTGATATTCTATATGGCAGATGCTCTGATGCCCTGCTACTTCAACTGAACACTCTATCACAGAGCGATATGCCTCGTTTCCAACTCTCACTGTAGGACTCATCGTTGTGACCTGTATGCCTCCATCGGGTGGACTTCCTTAGCAACCAGGCGTCTCTTCCACTCTGTCACCTGGCTGTACAAAGCCCTGCTGGCAAAACTACCCCCCTATATTTCCAACCTCTTTCAATGAATTACCTGCACCTACCCCCTACGCAGTAACTGCTTCATTATGCTAGACGTTCCAACCTCCCATTCTCGATTTGGAAACATGGCTATAAGCCATGCCCTCCTGGCTGCCTGGAATAAAGCCCAATCCAGGCTCAAACTGCAAAGCCTGTTCCACTGAATAGCTTCAAAAGACATGTTTATGACAACCTACGGGACTTCGGTAACTGCCGTTGATAAAGCGCCTTCTCCCTGCCTGGTCTATTGCAGTGACCACTCTATCCTCTTGTCCACCCCCCTCCCTCACCCCTAAGTGACTTTCCATTATACTTCCATTCCCCCTTCTTCCTCTCCCCCTTCCTCTGTCCATGTTACACTACCATCACCACACAATCTACCCTTAGTCTGTATCCCACACTATCGTCACTCAACAATCCCTGCCCTTATCTACAGCTATCCTTTCCTTACCTTCTATTTCTACCTCCTCTCCCCACCACCTCCATAGTGTCCTTGCCCCAGCCAACATAGCCACCCTGTTATATTCATCTTTCCCGACCCTCCACCTTGTTGTCTGCCCCCTCCTACCTCCATCCTACCATCCTCTGTCCCCCCTACCCTCTGACCTCATCCCACCCTGCCTGTGCCACTATCTTTACTTTCCTTGCTGGCATTGTAATTCTACTTCCTTCGTGAGGTACGATCTTGTTACCCAGAGCTAACCATTTATTTAACTCCTACCTTTAGTGCGCCTATGTATGTATGATGTAATTATTATTGTCCTATTTTCTTCTCATGGATTATTTGTGTGTTTAATGTATATTGCTTTGTATATGCTTGTATAATGTCCCTGTTGTTAATCAGGACCTCCTTGTAAATGAGTCTGCTCAATGGATATTTTACCTGCCAATAAACTTGAACTTGAACCTGGTACAGTTGAATATGCTCTGACACAGAAAACAGAGACAGACATATCAGCACCCTCAGAGAAGCATTCACAAATCGAGGATACCACCGACAAATCACAGAAAACCAGATCTGCAGGACAACAAGAATTCCCAGAAAAAACTTAATGGAATGTAAGAGAAACAGAAAATGTACCACACTCCACTGTTTGCCACATACAGCCCCCCACACTGAACACCTGTGCAAGATCATTAAAGATCTCAGTCCTATTATCCAAGAGGATGAAAGACTGCAAACTATCTTGCCACAATCCCCACTTCTGGCATATAGGCAACCCGCAGACTAGGGAAACTTATTGTCCAAAGCAAGATGCCAGCAGATAAGAATGTATCAGGGTCATTCTGCTGCCAACAGAGAAGATGCCAAACATGCATTCACATCATTACAACAGCTACAATCCCCATTTCTTACAAGAAACAGGACTACAAAATACAGGATTCATTCAGCTGCTGCTCCATTAATATTGTATATTTAATCATGCGCTCAAAATGCCCTAACACAAATCCTTATGTCGGGGAAACAGGACAGGCTTTTACGAAAAGAATGAACCTGCGCTTCTACAATATCAAACATCAATCATAAAAAACATAGAGACATAGACAATGATGGCAGAAAAAGACCAGAGGTTCATCCAGTCTGCCCAAGTTCCCTATAATCCCTGGAACCTACTGTTCCTCCAGGGTACTAACCCTCCCCATTCTCTCTTTTGTTTTCTCTTTGGTTCTGCCACCCCCAGTAACCACTATTCCCTTCATTATGTCCCAGCCCTGCTTGAATCCCCTTGCTGTTTTTGCAACCACTACTTCAGCTGGCAGGCTATTCCAAGGTTCCACCACCCTTTCCATAAAGTAGTACTTCCTCACATTGCTCCTGAACCTACCTCCTGTTAATTTCCATTCCTGTCCATGTGACTGCAAATTGTTATTCAGGCTAAATAGTTCCCTGCAGTTCACTTTGTTTATTCCTTTAAGGAATAGTGAACAAAAGGACTCAGCACTCTGTGCCAAAAAACTGCTTATAGACACCTCAGGTCATTTTGCCAAGCTACTGTATACAATTTTATTGTGAGAAAACAAAAAAGGACAGAGTGACCGGTGTAGCCCAGGGAGGCTACCCACTAATACCAATGTTTCACACTCATTACGAGTGCTTTGTCAAGGAAAGAGAAATGCCACATAAAAATGTTAATATCTCCAAGGTTCACCGGCGGGTTCACCAGGTAGAAAAATAAGTTTGGTCCAAGAAAGTTGGAGAAAGGAGGGTATAGCTCACCGGTATAGCTTTTTTCAGCACAACTGCCTGAATCAAGTCAGCAATCTGAATTATGTCGGCTTTCCTTCACACACTGTACCCGGGTACTGTATGAATAAGCAGTTCAATGTGTTTACACAACTGGATGAGATGAGTTGATTCTTGTATAACTTGATTTGCTTTGTGGCTTTCCACCTCTCTATCCATGGGATATACCACCCTGTAGGGGTATGATGCAAGGAACCCTAGAGGAGGGTCCCCCCCTACAGGTGCCGTAGGAATGATTGCGTCGGCTCAAGGTAGTTAGTAAGAATCCTATGGGTAAGAGAGATGAGCCACTGGAGGAGGAGGGGTGGATGGTTGGTAATGAAAAAAAACAAATCCTGGTGAGGCCCAAGATGTGTGACCTTTAAGCACGGTGGGGGAGTGACGTAGTTGCTCCGCTCATTGAACTTCAGGCTTAAAGCCCTCCCATTCAATGTGCTTACGCAACTGAATGAGATGAGTTGATGCTTATGTAACTTGATTTGCTTTGTGGCTTTCCGCCTCTCTATCCTTGGGATATGCCACCTTGTAGGGGTACGATGCAAGGAACCCTAGAGGAGGGCTCCCCCTTACAGGTGCTGCAGGAATGATTGCGTTGGCTAAAGGTAGGTTAGGAAGAAGCCCAAAAAGAATACCCAAAGGTGTCAAACATTGATGAGGCAAGGATGATGAATAAATTCTGAGAAGATAAGGGTGGACTTCCTAATGAGACAGAGGGGAAAGCAGAGGGCCACCATCCACCTCCATCCAACAGCAGGACCTAACTAAGTAACCTAAGAAAGCACTAACTCTAACTAATGTTATGACCATTGGCAGGGAGGAGAGGAAAAACCCCCTTTGAGGAGGAAACCTCTGGGGATCCAAGGCCTAGGTTGCCTTCCCTCCAGGCTGACGATGTTTGATTTGAGGACAACGTTTGATCGGAGGATGTATGTCGGTAAAGAGAAGGATTTGTTAAAGAGAAGGATATGAGTAGGTAAGATGATGATGGGATGGGGGAAAACCCCAAAAGAAGGCACAGATTTAAGAAGGAACATGAGGCAGTGATGAAGACTGATGATGAGCACCGTAGGAGGGTCCATGTAGAAGTCAGAGGAGCAAGGGACATCCAGATGTGCTCACGAATTGACAGAGTACAATGCAGACTGGCTTGAGTGAGCGATGTGAGTGAGCAGAGACTGAGACTAATAAGGCATGCTTGAGTATGCGATGTGAACAATTAAACCCTGAGGTTGTAGTCGATGAGGTAGCATAGGATTCAATGATAGGAATGCTCAAGTAAGCGATGCAAATAGATAAACTTTGAGGTAAGGATGAGTGAATGATGACTGGAGTTATGAACCAGATACATACGGCAGGATGGCCTCGGGTCAATGAGGTGGCATAGGAGTCATGATAGGGAGCCCAAAAAAAGAAACAACGATTGTAGGCCTCGATTGGAGTGAAACCTTGATGGCCGGTACAGAACGGAAGAGGAGGAGACAGGAATGAACTTGAAAATGAACTTGTACGAAGCTAAAAGAAATATCGAGTGTAGGCCAGACGGGGTCATTTGAGGTATGCTGATTAGTAAGCTGAGGCAGACAGATTGAGGGATGGAAAAAGATGGATTAAAGCCATGGAGGCTGGTATGGGAAGGCGAGGTATGAAAGGACGAATGACAGTAGGGAGGTCAAAGGGTAGTGTAGGACCCAGCTGGAGTACAGGAGACAAGAATGAACTGGAAAACGAACTTGAACGATAGTGGAGAGCAGTCAGCCAGCCTGTAGCAAAGGGCAACAGACAAGAAGGCAAGTCCTGGGGAGGAGATGAGTCAATTTGAGGTAGCAGGGATGGAATGGAAGAGGAATACTGACTGAAGCCATGATACTGAAAACACGATAAGAGGTATGCTCAATCGAGCGATGTGATGAAGTATACTCTGAGGCCAAGAAGGCATGCCTGGAACCATAGGGTATGCTCAGATCGAGCGATCGATGGGAGCAAAATGGACGATGGACGATGATGAAGTGAAGCCACGATTAGAGTGAATCCTTGATGGCTGGTATAAGATAATAAGTGGTGAATGATGACCAGAGTCATAAACCTGATACATGATGCAGGAGAGGTGTGGATTGAGGAGGTGGCATATGATTAATGTTAGGTATGCCCAAAAGAAATATCAATTGCAGGCCAGATGGATGCAGCTGAGGCATACGGAACAAGTGATTGAAATAGAGGAGCAAGACAAGGTGAGATATTGTGGACCTGAGAGGGCTATGGGGCATGTCAGGAACCAGAGGACATGCGAACCAGAGGGCATGCTCAAGAGGACTGGTCAGCCCATAACAAGTGGACAAGATACCAGACTGAAAACCAAGCATGAGGTGATGGAAGCTGATCAGTCATGGCCAAATGGAGCCACCATCTGGGCAGAAGGAGAACCTGCCAGGGATAGAGTAGGAATCCTCCCCAGAGATGCTCGAATGCATAGTACCAGACAGGTAGAGAGAGCATTCAGGCAGGGCTTTACCATGAGACACACAAGAAAAGTCCAAAAGATTACACCAGAGAACAGCAAACGCCCCATGAATGAAGATGCAGAGAGGAGATGCATGGAATGAAATACAGCTGTGTGTCCCTACAGTTAGGGTAGTAAGTTGGCCTAAACAGAAAAGGACATTGTGACATGAATGCTGTGAAGGAAATACTAGCAACAGTAACCTTAAAAGATGCCCACAGAGCTACAACAGGATAGGAGGAAATACTTAGAGTAGAGGGAATATACTACACAAGAATCAGTGCCATTCATGTTTTTTTTTCTTTTTCTTTCCCCCCAATCTGTACACAAACAGGCAGCAAACGAAACATGGCACTGGAAGTGGCAGAGCACAGAGCAGGACAAGTGAACATAATGTGGGGAAAGGTGCCCAGACTTAAAAACGGTGGTCGGCTCATAAATAGCCCGTTACAATGCTGAGGTAAGTAACAAATGGAGAGCAAGACAGACAGACAGACAGACATGTGGAGCTGCACGATAATAGCGAGTTTTGGTGGGAAGACACCAAATGCGCAGATTCAAAACTGTTCCAGAAATGTGCAGGGAAACTAAAAAACCCAAGATCCACTGTGATGCTGGCAGAGAAGCTGGGCGGGGTGGCGATGTGGGCCGTGAATGTGGCTCCCACAATGAGTGCAGAATGAGCACAGGTGAGCCGAGGCAAGGAACGATGGGGCAAGACAGGAAGCGGGGAATGACTGTGGGAATCGGGCGTGAAGTGCCAGACTGGCAGGGAGATACCGCTAGCCGAAATGAGAAAACTGTGGGGTGGGTGCCATAGGAATAATGATAGCGCACAGGAGCATCAGACAGGAACAGAGCAACAGTCCTGCAAGGAACAGAGTCCTGGAAGGACAAACTAGGACATGGGGCGCTGGAGAAAAAGGAAGACATGAGGAGGGAGGAGCGAGCAGTAGGCAACTGCTCAAGGAGCAAACAGAGGATGGGCTCCAATGGAGAATGGGGGAGATGAACAAGCCAGCAATGGGAGCAAGAGCAGCCAGAGGCCAAAATCAGAGAAGTGAGCAGGGAAGGTGCAGCCAAAGTGGCCTCTGGCTGCAGCGAAAAAAAAAACAAATCGTGGCGAGGCCCAGGATGTGTGATCTTTAAGCCTGATGGGGGAGTGACGTAGTTGCTCCACCCATTGAACCTCAGGCTTAAAGCCCTCCCATTAGATATTCTCAGAGACATTCTGGTGAAGATTCACAAAAGGGATGCATGCAGCACATCTGAGATGTGCCGGTGCATCCTGGAGTTGCGACCAAGAATGATTCTCAAAGGGCAAAGATGCACCGGCACATCCCAGATGTACTGGCCTATCTCCGAAGTGCCGAACACCACCTATAATGTATTCACTGCATCTGTAGGAGGCATGCCCATGTATATGGGGCACATCCATATTCACAACCCACCTGGGAGACGTATCTTTGGAGCAAGTCCCAAGATGCGCCTCCCAAAGTTACATCTACAAAAAGTAGACCTAAATGGGTGTTGGTCGACAGGCAGGCTGCAGTACTGCAGACAGCAGAATGGCAGCCTGCCTACCCTGACAGTCCAGTGGTCCACCTCCACCTGTATCTCCATAAATAAAAAACTGTGGTCCAATAATACCTGGTAGTCTAGTGGATCCCCCATCCCTGCCCCGACCCGATCACATTACCATATGAAACCCCAAAGTCTCCCTGGTGGTCCAGTGGACCCCCCACCCCACTTCCCCCATCTCAGCAGGTGCAGAAGGTCAGTGGGCAGCACAACCCACCCAGAAGCTGCCACAGCTGCCCATTGATGGAGCTTCCAGTGAATGACAGCACTTGTCAACCAATGGGCTTGCAGTGTGCCCTGTAAGCTGTCATTCACAATTTTGTGAATAACTCTAAGAAACCCCTTTTGAACCTCTGCAGTTTTTGGTGTGGAAGTCAAGTTGTCAAACCCTTGACGAGGCTTCCAGCTTTTCCAGATCTTCCCTCATTTTTCACACACACACACACACACACACACACACACACACACACACACACTCACACCCGGTGTGTCCACTCTGTTGCAGATTTTTGTGTCATCCATGAACAGGCATACCTTTCCTTCCAGCCCCTCTGCATTGTTGCAAATAAAGACATTGAAGAGGAGTTGTCCCAGTACTGACCGCTGAGGTACCCCACATGTTACTTTACCTGCTGTTGAGTGAACTCTATTCACCATCACCCTCTGAGTTCTCTTACTTAGCCAACTTTGCACCCATTTTACTATCTCTATCCAGTCTATTTATTACTATCTAAGGCTGCCTAGCTTGTTTATCAGTCTTCTGTGTGGAACAGTGTTGAAGGCCTTACTGAAATCCAGGTAGGCCACGTCCACCACTCCTTCCTGATCCACCTCCCAGGTAACCCAGTCAACGAACTTTATCAGGTTTGTTTGGCAAGATCTCTCCCCTGTGAACCCATTCTGCCTCAGATCCTACAATCCACTGGTTTTAAGGTATTCCCCAATCCTTTCTTCAAGTAGTGTTTTCATAATCTTGCCCACCACTGAAGTCAGACTTACTGGTCTGTAGTTTTCTGCCTCCTCCCTAGTCCCACTTTTGTGTAGTGGGAACACATCCACACTCCCCCAGTCCCAGGGAACATCCCCTGTATCCAGTGATAGACTGAACAGGACCATCAGAGGTGCAGACAGTTCCTCCTTTACTTCCTTCAGTATTTCATTTAATTTAATTTTTTGGTAACTAGGTGAGGCCCACTATGCACAGGTGCTTATTTTCAGTGGCGACTTGGGAGCACTGGGGAGGTTAAGTGACTTGCTCAGAGTCACACAGTATATGCAAGTGGAGGTTGTGGGAATCAAATCCAGCTCTGTCTGCTGGATGTACCAAGCTCATTCACAGCTTGTTACCCTAACCTCTAGGCTATACTGCCAGCCTGGGATGAACCCTGTCCAGCCCCATTGCCTTGTCTACTTTCAGTTTAGTTAGTTCCCCTGAGGACTCTCTCCTCTGTAAAAAAAAGGGCTAGTGTCCATCTCCCTTTCCCTAAATCCCTTCTCCCCTATCTGTGGCCCGTCACCTACCTCCTTCCTTTGTGAATACTGAACAAAAGTACTTGTTCAATATGTTTGCTTTCTTCTGGACCTCTTCCACACTCCCCTCCCCTTTCCCCTTTTAGACTTACTATGCCTTGCTTTTCTTCTTTTCGCTTGTGTACCTAAAGAATGTTTTATCCACCTTTTTAGCTAACTTGGCAATGTTTTCCTTCTTTCATGCTTTTGCTCTCCTAACTCCCTTCCCTGCCTCCCTTTGTTTTTCCTGATAACTCTCCCTATCTTCTTCCTCCTGTGTCAGCTTGTACCTTTTGAATGCCTGCTTCTTTTCCTTTACTATCTCTGCTACTTTCTAGGAGAACCATAGTGGTCTCTTTTTCCTCTTGCTCTTTTTAACCTACCTGACACAGAGGTTAGTTGCACTCTCGATGGCCTTCCTTATTTTTGCCCATTTTTCCTCTAGTCCACCCATTTCCCCCATTCCTGCTAGGGCTTCCTTGAGACACTCTCCCATTTTTCTTGAAATCAGCCCTCCTGAAGCCCAGGACCCATGTTTCAGTGTGGTTAGATTCTGGCCCTGTCCTTATGTTGAACCACATTGTACGATGATCATTGGTCACAGGTGGATTCCAATTGTGATCTCAGTGACACTGTCCCTGTTTGACAATACCAGGTCCAGTATCACCCTCTCATGAGTGGGTTCTTTAACTAATTGCCTGAGGAATGCCCCCTGCAGGGAGTTTAGGATTTCCCTACTTTTAACTGCTGCTACAGCAGGGAGGCTTCAATCCACATCTGGTAGATTGAAGTCCCCCACCAGCAATACTCTTAACATTTTAAATTATTATTGGGCTGTGATCAAGGGCTCTTTAGACCTTCTCCTTGGTCTTGATGACCTTTCACCCTCAAAGTTTGTTTAGTTGGTTTTTATCCTTCACATGTCTTTGGTCCAGGGTGGGGTCATATGGCCATGATCACTCTGACAGCTAAACTGATAATGCTATGCCATTGGCTTGATGAAGTAATACCTACTAGATAGGAATGGCATCAGGAAGTGTTACAGACACTGAATGTAGAAAAGCAAATTGCTTCTATGCATAATTGTCTTCAGATATTTCAGCAAAGATGGGAGTTGATTCACGTTCTATTGGCGTTAGCAGCTTCCTGATGCATAATACCTGTGTCCCCTTTTCTTTGTCATTTCCAATTTTTGTTTACTTATTGTCCTTGTTGTTTAACTGTTATTTTATTACCATGGGTGTTCCGGTATCCTCTTGTCATGGTATCCCTACACTCCTGGGGGGTGGGAGTTTTGTATCTGGGAAGAGATAGGGTTGGTTGGATTGTGTTTGTTGTATTTAAACTACTGTTTTTCTTTATATTCAGTCTATTGAATTAAGTTCAACATTTTAACAAATGTTATACACAAAAATCTTCCAATGGTTGACCTTATAACTTATCAACTGAAAACATGTACAACCAGAGTCATTTACACAAAGGAAAATTAAGGGGGGGACAACTGAAGGGAAAGAAAATGACAAAAACTAGTGGGTCAGGACAACCTAAATTAAAATATTACCAGATGACTTATCAGTGTCTTGTATCTATAAGATAGATTTAAAAATGGTGTAATTCACAAAGTCCAAAGACAATCCTCATATCCAATTTAGGCTCATCTCTGTTGACTTGATCAGTAAGCAAAGAGAATTATTACAGAACCACTGATGAAACACTTGATGAGGATAGTGGGGTAGTAGCAACAACTTTTAGAAAACCTTATGATTTTAACAAGAAAACATTTGAAGGGAGAGAGGAAGTCTCACCTAGCTTGCCCCTTAAACCATGGATCAGCTCTGGTTGGGTGGAACTAGGGATCTTCTATCTACCATTGATATTTCCAAAGCTGAGATTTGGTATAACCTCAGGAGATTCCTCTTTTCCAGCCCTCCAGCACTGCAACTGTCCCAGAGAAGGCTGTGTTTTGGATAAGTTTTAGGCAATTTGGGTGAAACAGAAATGCTGGGGGGGGGGGCATTTCTTCCGCTAGATCAATGGATTTCCAGTGTGTAATGAATTGGTAATTTCCCCAGTCATAGCCACCCTCATTTGAGCCACTGTCCAGTATCCGGGGAGACGGGACGGCCAGCCCTCCCTGCTGTTTAGGGAGAAAAAGTGTTTGTTTTCAAACTCTCAGCCATTTAGTGCCCTATAAAAAGGAAAGAAAAAGTGATTGCCAGGACTGTAAGTCTTTTTTAGTGACTATACTGGGGACACATTGAAATAAGTAAAGCAATCTGGGAAGGGCATTCATCTTTAAGGCATGTGCCCGAGCATGTAGTGAATGGGGTAATTGGGACCATCTCTGAGGGGTAATTAAACCACTGTTAATGTATTCAGTGTCTCAGTTTTCTTCCATCTAGTATTTCTGTTTGTTGTATTTTGTTCCAGTATTGAATAATTCAATAAAAGCATATTAAATTATATAAAAAAAATTATAACTTACTCATCTCAACCCAGGTAAGCCAGAAAACACCTCTCAGCCTCCTTGGGTGTCCGGGGGCAGTCAGCTGTACCAGAGCTCTTCCCCACTCCCCATGACCAGCACTGCTCCTTCTGTATGGGGACAATACCATGCTGTTAGGCTCTTCCCACCCAACCAGGGGTGGTTGTACTTTTATACCTGCCATAACTTATCAGCCCACTTTTGCACCCCCTCCTCACTCCCAGTTGGTCTAGTCCACCCAGCCCCTGGAGTAACAATGAAGTCACTCTCCCTGCCCCTCCCCCCTCATTATCATCCTCTAAACAACTATTGGATCCATTCTCCTCCCTCATCAACTCCCCCTCCACTCTCTCCTCCTCTTTTTCTCTCCCAGGTATTTTTTTGTGGCAATTTTCCCCTCCCTGGAGCCATGGGACTCGAACTGGCTCTGCATCCTTCTCTTGACTACTGTGTGGAACCCTAACCACTTGGCCAACACTGCCATAATGTGATAATGTGATAATGTGCTACTGGTCACTAGCTATTATAACACCTACAAATGAAACTATTCCTGCTCCCCTTCTGTCTGCCTCTATGATTAGCCTGCTATTGGTATTAGACTTTTTTGCCTTGGTGCTTGCCATCGATCAGGAACAACTATCCTCCTTTTCTCATCTCCACAGACCTGCTGTGCCCCCCCTTCTGTGGTTAGATATGAGTTAACCCCCAGGGACCCAGCTTTCTTTGCCCTCCTCTCCAACCCTGAATGTTTCCTACTCATCCTTTTCTTGTACTCCATCATCCTCTCACCCTCCCCATGGCACCCACCCTACTGCCTTACCTTCTCCCATCTACTTTGTACTGGTGACATAAAAAGTAACCCAGGCCCTATAAATACCCCCATTGACCATTCTAATGTCACCTCGGCAAGGTCAACTGGCCTAAAAATAGCACATCTAAATATTTATAGTCTCCAATCAAAGTTCCCTGACCTTGAGGCCTGGATGTCACTTTATAAGCCCCATGTACTGGGGACCTCTGAAACCTGGCTGAAACCTTACAACTCCAATCCCTCTTACCATCTTCCGGGTTACTTCCTCCTTCACCTCACTATACCTGGGAAAAAGAAGGATGGTGGAGTCACTCTGTATGTCAAGAAACACATCTCAGCCAAAATTATTAGCTGTTCCAAGCCCCTCTCTTCCAGTGAATGGCTCCTTGCCGAGCTGACCCTGGGTTCCTCAAAGAAATTCTACAACCCCCCTACTCGAGGCATCCCTGGCTTATCCAACTTCTTAGATGGCTATTTTCTCGAACCAGGGACTCTATATTACTTGGGGACTTCAACCTCAATTGGTTAAGTGCCCAGGAACCCCACTAAGCAAACATCCTAAAAATACTCAGTCTTGAGCAAGTCCTCTCCTACCCTACCAGACCCAACCCGCAAATGCTCAACCATTCCCTACTCAACTGGGTGGCCACTAATCGAGTGAACTTGGTCCTACAGTAAGGTACGTTGTTGGATTCTATAAGTGACCATTCTCCTATTCACATCATCTTGACCACTAAAACCAAGCGCCCCCCCTCCCCCAAGTACCTGTCATTCAGAAACTTCAGCTGCTTGGATTCTACAAACCTCCTTGAAGATGTAAGAGTGGTAAACTGGTTGCCCTCTACCTCATCAATAACATGTCATCTGCAGTTAGTTTCTTCACAGATACCCTCGACAGGATACAGGACCTCCACTTCCCTCTTAGTACTCGGAGAGTGAGGGGGGATGCTCCAGCTGGATATCCAAGAAGCTACTGTCCCTGATGAAAGAGATGGATAGTAAATGTAAAGCTTATAAAGCGTCCCCTTCCCCCCAACTCTGGAACGCCTACAGACGTTTACAAAACACCTGTAAACAAACTGCCAAAAATCCCTAAAGTTTAATTTCTTCCTAAACTTACAAAGGAACAACCTCGGTGTCCCCCTTCTCTTCTGGGCCTCTATCAGGTCCTTGCTCAACCCCAAGACCCATAGCCAAGTCACTCTGCTCACCTTCCCATCGGGCCCCATGATTGATCCCTTGAAGGTTGTGCAGATTTTTAACAAAACATTCTCTGACCTCTCTGTCTATCTCAGTAAACTTCCCTCCCAGCCACCCCCTAGCCCTGGTAGTCAGGCAAGCTGCCCCTGCTCCATCTCCACCATCACCACCCCCCTCTAGTTTAGAGCCATTGACCCAAGTGTTACTACTACGTTCCTGAAGTCCCTCCCCACCAGAGGTAGCCCTGGCAGTGATGGGCTTTTCCCTCATTCCTGAGGCTCATCTTTCCAGCA
Source organism: Neoceratodus forsteri (assembly GCA_016271365.2). NCBI lineage: Eukaryota > Metazoa > Chordata > Ceratodontiformes > Ceratodontidae > Neoceratodus > Neoceratodus forsteri. Next base: position 216,886,176 of record CM028134.1, read on the forward strand.
ATCATTAAACTCCTCACCTTTATATTTAACCTTGCCCTCTCCACAGCTGCCATGCCAGACTCCTGGAAACATGCTAATTTTGTGTCTATTTTCAAAGCTGGTGATCCCCTCTCTCCAGATAACTATAGGCCCATCTCCCTCCTCCCCCATCTGAGCAAGCTGCTGGAGAAAATTGTGCATTTCCAGTTCTCCAAGCATCTTGGAAAGTACAATCTACTGTGCCCCCAACAGCACGGTTTCCATAAACACCACAGCACCACATCAGCTTTAACCTACTTCACTAACCATGTCCTCCGAAACATGGACTTGGGAAAGGCCACAGGTGCTGTATTCGTGGATCTGATCAAGGTCTTTGACCTCGTCGACCACCCTCTCTTCCATTCCACTCTCCATCACCTTGGTTGCTTCTCTGAGATAACTGCATGGTTTAGAAGTTATCTTGAGGGCATGTCTCAGTCAGTTTTAATTGGTGCAGCCTCCTCTCCTGCCCTGCCTATCTCCACAGGGGTCCCACAAGGCTCCATCCTTGACCCCCTACTATTTTCCATTTTTAAAAATGCTCTCATGGCTGAGAGTCTATCCTATGAGGCACTCCTCAATGCAGCTGACTTTGTTCTTTACCACAGCAACAAGTCACTTGCAAACATCTCCTCTACTCTTACACTTAACTATGGTGCTGCCTACAATTGGTTTCTCTCCAACAGGCTCCTGGTAAATGACAAGAAAACTAAATCCATGCTACTTGGCTCCAAACCATTCCTTACTAAGGTCACCAAGGCTAACTCCTCTCTCTTTGTACTCACACCTGTAGCCCCCTCAAAATTGACCCCATTTTCAAATACTTAGGCTTTACCCTTGACCCCCCCTAACTTTCACTGAACACGTCACCATCTCCATACATGGAGTTAATCAGAAGCTAGAGTCTGCCTACCATCAAAAAACAATTCCTGTCTACTGAGGTACACCTAGCAATCGCACAAGGCAATCTTCTCCCCTTATTGATTACTGCTCTCCCATCTATTCCCCCATTTCATCAGCCCTGCACTCAAGACTGAACTCAGTCTGCAATAGTATCTGTAGTTTCATCCTCAATGCTCCCTATACAACCCATCACTGTGTGTTGTACCAGTCTCTTGGTTGGCTCCCACTGCAAGGCCAGTTTGATTATGCCCTTGGCTGCTTAGTTGACAATACCCTGAGAAGTGACCACCTGTCCCCATACTCATCCCTCCTCAAGGGCAGAGTGGCATCTAGGAGCCTCCATGAGTCATCAGTCCCCCCCGGTAGTCCGTAGAATCTCATCTACCATGGGCAGCAAAGCTTTTTCTGTCTCTGCCCCCTCCCCCTGCAACAAAAGGTGGATAAGCAGAAAAGGGGCAAAATTCAGCAGAAGGGCAGACAGCAAGGAGAACCAGGGATAAATGACAACCAAGGAAGGGGCTGGAGTAGAACAGTGAAGCAGTCTAGGGAGGTCAAATCATGGAAAGCCACGTGTGCAAATGCCAGGAGCCTTAGCAACAAGATGGAAGATCTGGAGGCTGTCATGGTACAGTCAGACCTGGACATTGTGGCCATCACTGAAACCTGGTGTAATGATAACCATGACTGGGAGATGGCCATACCTGGCTATAACATATTCAGAAGAGACAGAGCAGGCAGGAAGGGAGGGAGGTGGCACTGTATGTGAAAAATGACATAAGGGCCACACAGATCCAGGAGGAACAAAATGGGGAGAGATACTGTGGGTTAAGCTGGAAAGGAAAATGGGCCAGCCATCAGCACAGGTGTGGTCTATAGACCACCAGCCCAGGAGGAAGAAACAAATAGGGGCTGATGCTAGCCATCCAAAGGATGGCAGACAAGGGTGAGGTAGTACTGGTTGGAGACTTCAATATACCAGACGTGGACTGGAGCATCCCAGCAGCATCAACTAGGAGCAGATTTATCCTGGACTCCTTCAGGGTGCCTTCCTCAAGCAACTGGTCATGGAACCAACTCGGCAGAAGGTAATACTGGACCTTGTGCTCACAAACAGGGACAGTGTGATGGGGGTAACAGTGGGGAGCACCTGGGTAACAGTGACCACCAGTCATTGTGGTTTGAAATCACAGAAAGAGCAGAACCAAACCACACAAAACACGTATCCTGGATTTTAGGGGGCAGACTTTGGGAAAATGGGGAGATACTTGAAAGAGGCATTAAGGGAATGGGACAGGAATCAGGGGTTGAGGAACAGTGGGCAGTATTTAAAAGGGGATTATAAGAACAACAGAATTATGCATTAAGCAGGTTAGCAAGAGGAAAAGGAAGAGGAGACCATTATGGTTTTCCAAAGGTAGCAAAGAAAGTGAAAGCCAAAAGACTGCATTCAGGCAATACAAAAGACACAGGCAGAAGGGGATAGGGAGAAGTACCAGGAGAAACAAAGGAGGCAGGGAAGTCAGTAAGGAAGCCAAAGCTCAGACAGAAGAACACATTGCAAAATCAGTGGGTAAAGGGGACAAAACATTTTACAGGTACATAAGTGAAAAAAGAAAGACAAAGGGAGGGATAGTGAGACTGAAGGGGGAGGATGGGACCCGCGTGGAGGATGACAACAGTAAAGCTGACATATTGAACAGGTATTTCTGCTCAGTCTTTACTAAGGAAGAGGGGGGTAATGGGTCTGAAGGGAGTACAAGGGGTGAGAATGGTGCAGAAATGGACACAAGTCCCTTTACACAAGAAAGGGTCCTGAAGGAACTGGAAGTAATAAGAGCTGATAAAGCAATGGGGCCAGATGGGGTGCACCCCAGGGTCCTTAAAGAACTAAGAGAGGTGGTGGCTGAACCTCTGGCTATCCTGTTCAGCCAATCACTGGAAACAGGGGAGGTACCCAAAGTCTGAAGGACAGCAGATGTAGTCCCCTTATACAAAAGTGGGAACAAAGAGGAAGCAGGGAACTACAGACCAGTCAGCCTCACCTCGGTAGTGGGAAAGATCATGGAAGCACTACTGAAGGAGAGATTGGTGGAACATCTGGTTGTCAATGGACTACAGGACCCAAGGCAGCATGGTTTCACAGGGGAGGTCATGTCAGACCAACCTCATTGAATTTTTGACTGGGTGACTAGGGAGGTGGATCAGGGGAGGGCAGTGGACATGGCCTATCTGGACTTCAGCAAGGCCTTTGACACTGTGCCACATAGAAGACTATTACACAAACTGGGGAATATGGGTGTGGGCAGGACAGTAGTGTGGTGGGTAGGTAACTGGCTGGGTGGCAGGACACAGAGGGTGGTGGTAAATGGCTGTCACTCCAGAGAGGGAAGAGTGACCAGTGGGGTACCACAGGGATCAGTGCTGGGACCGGTCCTATTCAACATCTTCATCAGTGACATTGCACAGGATCTAGAAGGCAGAATTTCACTGTTCGCTGATGACACAAAGCTCTGTAACAGAGTAGACACACCAGAGGGTGTAGACAGAATGAGAAGGGACCTGCAGAAACTTGAAGAATGGTCAAGGGTTTGGCAGTTGAAATTCAATGCAAAGAAGTGCAAGATAATGCATATGGGGCACAAAACCCAGGCACAATATATCAGTTGGGGGTGAGGATATAGCATGCACCAAGCAGGAAAGGGATCTTGGGGTTGTCATCTCTGATGACCTCAAGGTAGGGAAACAGTGTGACAAGGCATCAGGTAAAGCAAATAGGATGCTGGGATGTATAGGCAGGGCATCACCAGCAGGAAAGGGAGGTCATAATTCCGCTATACAAGACACTAGTGAGGCCCCACCTGGAGTACAGTGTACAGTTCTGGAGACCATACCTATGTAAGGACATAGACAGGGTAGAGAAGGTTCAGAGGAGGGCAACAAAGATGGTGCATGGATTGCATCACAAGTCATATGAAGACAGGTTGACGGAACTGAACATGTACTCCTGGAGGAGAGGAGGAGAGAGGGATATGATAGAGACATACAAGTATTTTACAGGGAGGAACAGGGTGCAGGAAAACACTATTTTAAGTGAAAAGATGTTTCAGGACTAGAGGGCATGGGATGAAGTTGGAGGAGGACGATTCAGAGGAAACATGAGAAAGAATTTCTTCACAGAACGGGTGGTGGACAAGTGGAACACCCTGCCAGAGGAAGTGGTGGGGGCTGAAACAATCACGGGATTTAAGAATGCATGGGATAGACATAAAGGAATTCTAGAGGTCAGGGGTAAGGGGAAATAGACTTCTAGGAAAACAAACTGAACTTACAAGCTCAAATGGGCAGACTAGGTGGGCCATAGGCCCTTATCTGCCGACACTGTCTATGTATCTATGTAACAAACTCCCTACATTGTTCCACTAGTCCACCTCCCATTTCTCTTTCAAAAACAATTTCAAAGCCTGGCTGTGGTCTGAAGCCAAATGCCACTGTGCACCAGGGTAATCCTGGGCATCCCCAACCTTTCTCCCCTCCTCCACCTATTACTGGGTCACACCCTCTCAAGAGACTCCCCTCCATCTCCTGCCCTCCACCCACCCCCAGCATGGCTAAGGATACTGCCTCCCTACTCTTCTTTGCCACTGCACTTATTTTAAGGTGGATTGTTGCACTGTATTATGAGCACCTATCTGCCTGATGACCTGTTTACTACTCTTTACCTGAATGTGGACTGTTTACCTGAATGCAGACTGTTTACCTGAATACAATTGCACTTTATTTTTATTGTGTATGATATTTGACACCATATGTACGATCTCTGTGTTTTGTGACTATGTATTTTACCTGACTGCTGGCCTTAAATCGCACAATGTATCTTATGTAACTTCTTTACGTAATGACCCCTTGTACTGTAATTCCTACACTCATGTTTGAAGCCTGTACTAGTGTGTGATTATCTGTATTTACATTGCTTAATGTGCCATGTTTGTGGCTCGGGTCGTGACTGAAAAAATGGTCCTCGGGATCAGTGCACCGACCCGGTTACCACAGAGATAAATAAATAAATAAATCTGAGCTGGAGTCCTCATTGCTTCTCTCTAAGCGAGACTCTTCTGAAGCTTCTCCATGTTCATTTCTGTACACTCCCTACACACCAGCCATAAGCTTCAAGGTATCTGCTCCTTTTACAGATGTAAACATGGTGAAGCTTGAGAGGAGTCTCACATAAAGAAAAGCAGTGAGGACTCCGGCTCAGCTGAGAGAGCTATAATTAAAAATGTTAGATTAGTGACCCATCCATGTCTTTCACCTCATCTTTGGTGCTCATTTCAAATATCATCTGGCATCTGAAAAGTAAAAAATCCCTTCTGAAAATCATAGAGTGATACGATTGTGCGTAGGAAAGCATAAACTTTTAAAAACTGCATTCTCTTTTGAGCATCTAGGGGGGAGTGCACTGAGCAATGATGAGTGTTTTGATACAGGTCACAAACCAGTAGCACACCTCTAGAAAATGTAGCAATGCTTTTTTTTTACAAGAAATGTGATTACATTTGGTGAATAAGCAGGGGTAGAGTTTGCTAACCCTCTGTGAGCTGAAATTTAGTGACAAAAAGTGCAATGTTATAACAGAGTATTGGATGGGGGAGTTATCCTGGACACAGCATTAGAGGAAAGGGACCCAGAAGCCATCATTAATGACTCTCTTAAACAAACCATCCAATGTAATAAGTCTTCAGCAAGGTTAACTGGATGTTGGGGTGCATCAATAGAGGGTTTGAGAGTAGAAGATAGGAGATACTGTTACTACTGTATAGGTTGCTGGTAAGACCACACCCTGAGTACTGTGCCACGTTCTGGAGCCCCCACCTAAAAAAGGACAGGAACAGGCCAGATAATGTACAATATAGGAAGTCCAAGATGGTTCAGGGCCAGGAGGGCAGATCCTATGAGGACTCAAAACTAGAAGAGAAAGAGGGAAATGAGATGGAGACCTTCAAGTTCCTGAAAGGAGTTATCAAGGTAGGCTATGCGGATCTATTTACCTGGAACAGAGAAGATAGGACATCGTGAATGGAGGTTAACAGGGGAAAGTTTATAAAGGATGTGAGGAAGTATTATTTTACAGAAAGAGTGGTTAAGCCATGGAATGGTCTGCTGGAAGAGGTGGTGGGTGCCAAAGCCATAAATGGCTTCAGACATAGCTGGATTAAGAGTCAAGAGGCATTGAGGTTGCCCTGAGGCCCAACCTTGCTCTACTAATACTTCCACATACTTATCCTTTATCAGAATGAAAACCAGTTATTTCCATGAAGCAATTGCAAAACAGTTACTTTAAAAGAGCATTAGCTACTGCCCTCAAGTCAGGAAATTAAAATATGGTTTGGAAGTAATGTTTTTCTAGGCAAGTACAAGAGAATGGTGGATTAGGGTCCTATTAAAAAAAAAAAGACATTAGAATAGTTTTCAGTTATCAACTGTTTTTGAAAGACCATATTACCACACCTGGACGAAGACAACTTCAGTGGTTTAGTGTGTTTTGGTGAACGGAAATGCTGACTGTAAGCTGGTTTCTCAAACAGATAGGTTTAGATGCTTAGATGGTTAAAGACAGAAAAAGACTATGGCTGGATTGTCAAAGCTTTGGGAGCAGAAATGTGTGGTAGTAGTTTTGCTTCATCTGCATTCCTGCAAAGACTCCAAACGATGCGCAATTTTCGAACATTTTGCTGCAGTCAGGACACTTTGCTTACTTTATAAGGCAAGGGCGAAAGAGACTTGAGTAGGGTCTGCAGTGATACCCTAGGTAGGGAAATAGGGCAGACTAGGTGGGCTAAGAGGTCCTTCTCTGCCAACAGCTTCCATGTTTTTTATGTTGATGAGGCTGTATGTGGCTAATAATGAAAGATGAACGTAACCTTTCTTAACCTGTATTAGTCAATCACATTTCAACAATTGAAAGTCCACTGCGATAAGTAATTATGAAAAAGCAGGAGCAGGAAGGAAAGTTCTTCATGATACCTGTTATTGGAGTATCACAAAATTCTTTAGAGAAACAAAGTAGCTTTTAAGAATTCTCTTCTAATGATGCCAGTTAGACCTACCCCCTAATGGGAGCACTATAGAGGGAGGAGGAAGAGGGATTTATTATCATGGGTGGATGGCCCAGGTACGGGCTCAGCCCCAGAGTGAATGGGACCTGGTAGTCCACAATGACTTTACTCCCCTGTTATTACAACACGGGGGGGGGGTTAGGACTCCTGCTGATAGTCCCAGTCTTACATGAAGCTACATCTTATCCCTCCTTCCAGTTTCTCCCCTTCCCCCTACCCACATTCAGCACTTCTTTCTTTTCCCCTTTTGGTTCTCTCCCTATTGTTCCTCCCTATCCCAGCATTTAGGTGCAGGAGTTTCCCCTGAGAACCCCTCCAATTAACACAGAAGGGAACCCACAGACAGATGGTCAGCTGATTTGTCTCAGTCACGGCTACACAGAGTACCCGTGACATTGGAAGTCACTCAATCTATCCTTTACAGGATAATGTATATAGTTTGTAGACATATAATTCAGCCCAGTTGGCTCACTTCTGTCTTCATAAGGTTCATTTCCTCTCTATTACACTTTCGACTATCTCCTATGGACTTAGAGCCTCAGTTGAAATATTGCCCTCAAGATATGCACAATTTTATAACACAGGTGCATGCTGGACGCTCTTTTGATTTAATGGGGGAGTGCATACTGGGGGATGAAGCTAACTCTAAAACAAAATTGCATAAATGTCTAATTTTAAAATCATTTCACATAATATGAATGAGCTGGCCGGCCCCATTAAGAGGTATTGCACACTACAAGCCCTTAAAAAACTTCATCCAGATGTTCTCCTAATACAGGAGACACATGTTTCAACCCCAGAACACCACAAGCTACTCAAATTCGGCTTTTCACATATAGTGGAATCTTCCTACCATCGAGGCAGAAGGAGGGGGACAGCGATCCTCTTTCCGAAGCACTCCAGGGCACAAATTCTTGACCAATATTCAGACAGGGAGGGTAGGCTGGCGCTTGTGATAGTTGAACTGTATGGTCAAGTCCTAACAATTTGTAGTACTTATATTCCTCTGGGTTCAGACGCTTCCTCTATGCAGCACCTGATAGATACCATCTTGATTAGGCAAAAAGGTATACTATTTGTGGGAGGAGATCTGCACTGTCAATTAAACCCCTCGCTGGACTCATCTTCTGCTCGTCCCTCCTCTCAATCCTTAGGTCAGAAACATCTTAAACGTATAATTCTGGATGTTGGCTTATTAGATACATGGAGGCAGCTGCACCCTACTCAGAGAAAATGTACATATTACTCGAATGCCTTTAAACACTACTCCAGACTTGATTATATATGCACCACGAGAGAAAATGAGGATCTGGTCAGCAGGGCAGATATACTGTACTAAACATCTACCTCTCAGACTGTGCCCCCACCCTCTTAGAACTAACTTTAAAGGGTGAAATAAAAAGGATGCAATGGAGGTTCAATCCTTCTTTGTTATGAAACAAAGACTTTAAAGAACTTCTAGAGAGATGCATCCCAGAGATCCTTAAAGATAGCTGGTCCCCTCAGGTGTCCCACCAGCTGCTGTGGGACACAATTAAGGTAGTACTCCGTGGGCATATAATTTCATATGCCTCCCACAAAAAGAGACATCTTAACTCCCGTCTCAATGACCTACAGACACAGCTTCGATCTCTCCAAGAAGCACGTATGCAGGGGAATGAGGATGTTACACTTCAGTTGTCTCAGATCCAAGCAGAAATTCAAAGACTACTGACCATTAAGACAGAACAGACCCCTGCATGGCTGAGACAACACTATTATGAGGGCAGATCACGAGCCTCAAAACTTCTGGCGTATTGCCTTAGAAGGCAGATTCAGCAATCAATCTTCTCAAGAACAAAGGACCCCGTCTCCGAACAGATGAGTTTTTCAATGCAGCATATTCTGGGGGTGTTCAAAAGATATTATCAACTATTGTATTCGAGTCAGCTGAATCCATCCACTGCCAGCTTTCCGCCTTTTTTTCAAAGTTTACTTTATCTTCCCTCTGCGTCACAGCAATCCAAATTAATGGCACCTGTTTCTGAACTTGAACTGCATACAGCCATCAAAAATCTCAAGAATGGAAAAAGTCTAGGCCTAGGTGGCTACGGCCCAGAGTTTTACAAGGGCACCTGGGACCTAATACATATCCCCCTATTACAGGCTGTACATTTGAACTACACCACCTGTATCTTTCCCATCTCCTGGAGACAGGCAGCTATCTCAGTGATTCTTAAACCTCAACCCCCCACAATTATGCGATTGCCGCCACATCTCGGTTCTTAATCAGGACTACAAACTTTACACCAGTATTATAGCCCATAGACTTGGTAACATTCTTCCCACCCTTATTCATCCAGATCAGTCTAGCTTTATTAAAGGTCGGCAGACCATAGACAATATTAAATGTACTCTATATCTCATAGATCATGCCCAATCTATGAAATCTCCTTTACTCCTCCTCAGTTTAGATACACAGAAAGCATTTGATATGGTATCTTGGACTTTCCTTCAGGCAGCTTTAACCAAATTTAATTTCCTGACTCCCTTTAAAGACATAATTAAAGGTATATATACGTACCCAAAGGCGACAGTTAAATTAAATGGCTCCCACTCAGATAGATGTCATTTGTACCGTGGCACAAGGCAGGGCTGCCCCCTATCTCCATATTTATTTGCTATTTTTGTAGAGCCGATAGCACAGCTCCTCCAACAAAATACTCATATACATAGATATTACATACAAGAAGCACACCATAAAGTGGCTTACTATGCTGACGACCTTCTTTTATACATTACATGATCTGACAAATCCCTCCCAACCCTACTTTCCCTTCTGTCAGAGATAGAATCATTGTCTGGATACACTGTTAACCAAAAAAAATTAGAGGCTTTAGTTATTCAGCCTCCTATACCACCTGCCCTGGAAACTAGGCTCCCCTTAAAATAGAACAAACTATATATAATGTATTTAGGTAACCTGCTGCTCAGTGGCACACTGAATGTGTGTTTGCTTAACAGGCAAAGGATCAGTGGTTTGAATCCAGGCAAGCACATGGTATGTTATACTGTACATAATTATTGTGCTTGCTTCGGCAGCACATATACTAAAATTGGAATGATACAGAGAAGATTAGCATGGCCCCTGCGCAAGGATGACACACAAATTCGTGAAGCGTTCCATATTTTGCATGTATGAATAACTCTGAGAAGTGCAGGAGAGCGGCTAGCAAGGCAAACAGGATGTTGGGATGCATCGTAAGGGGGATCACTTCTAGGAGCAAGGAAGTGATTCTGCCACTGTACAACGGACTGGTTAGACCACACCTTGAGTACTGTGTACAGTACTGGAGACCACACTTGAAGAGGGACATACAGCTCCTGGAGAGGGTACAGAGGAGGGCAACTAAGATGATACGAGGGCTGGGGATTTGACGTATGAGGACAGACTTGAGGAGCTCTGCCTGTTTTCATTGGAGGAGAGAGAGACAGTGGGGACATGATTGAGGTCTTCAAGTACCTCAAGGGAATAAATAGGGTAAACATGGAGGGATCTTTAGACTAAAGCAGGGAGGTATCACCAGAGCGCAGTTTGAAGTTGGAAGGTGGAAGGGTGAGGGGAAAGGAGGAGGTTTTTCACTGAGAGGTGGTGGACCCTTGGAATGCACTGCCTGGCGAGCTGGTTCAGAGATCCGCAGTGGAGGGCTTCAAGAGAGGGTGGGACAGACACAGAAAGTGGATGTATCAGATGATGGCCTGTCCCGGGGGGGTGGGGATGGATGATAGGGGTTTCTGGAGCACAAGGGATGGGAGAGCCTCTGCACCCAACTAAGGATCTAAGGTTCGAGCAGACTCGATAGACTGTAAGGCCTAATCTGCTGGCAAACAGTATGTTAGTATTAAAATACCCCAAAAGATAGACAACTTATATTCGCTGAACATCACAGCAGCCCTTTCACAAATCAGACTGGACCTGGAGAGATAGACTCCTTTCCCTCTCTCCTTAATCTCTAGAGTACATGCTATTCAGATGAATTCTCTCCCAAAAATACTCTATATAATGCAAAATATCCCGATACCCCTGATGTCAAAGGATATGCAAATGTGGGAGTGTCTCACTAGGAAATTTATATGGGCTGGCGCTAAACCATGCATAGCACTAGGTAAACTTCAGCCTCCGAAAGAGATGGGTGGTCAGGCCTTACCAAACATTTATAGGTACTGGATTGCAGTACTACTTACCCACTTATCTACATGGTTTCAAAAACAGTCACTAACACCATTCTGGCTCTCCCTAGAGCGAGCCATGGCAGATATCCCCTTAGACGCATATTTAATTTTTCAACCTGACAGCCTTAACCAGCCTAATACTGGCTCCCAGTTCACTAAAGCCCTGCTGAAGAGCTGGTCATCCTTCTTTTCACTCCTGGAAAATAAATTCATTGCAGTCTGGATGGGAGTCCCTGCTAGGGATCGGTCCTGGGGCCCCGCCTGTTTGGACACCATGTTCCTAAAATTGGTGAGGATGGGTCTAAGACAGACACACCAGTTCTTTGACAATGGAATATTCCAATCATTTGTGTAACTGAGACAGGACTATCCACTTAGTCAAAGAAACTTTTTCCGCTATCTCCAAATTTATCACTATGTAAGTTTTAGAATTGGTTTAGATGTTACTGCACAGATAATCCCCCCATACATTTCCTCATCACCCAGTTGGCAGTTGGAGGTGACTACCAACATTTTGTTTCAAGGATTTATAAAGCCCTGCAGAGCACACCCACCCCCAAAGTATGGTGCTAATACAGTCTCACTGGAAGGCCGAGCTCCAGGTGGAGTTGACGCAGGGTGATTGGCCTTCATTTGGAGTAGGCAACATAAGGTAACCAACTCCTATTCATGGAGAGAGTTCTCCTGGAAGGTGGTATCCCGTTACTTCCGTACCCCACAGATTGTTGCCAAATTCACAAAACCTGGGAGCTCAGAGTGTTGGAGATGCTGCAGATGTGAGGCTGCTACACATTCTCATGTATTCTGGTCATGCCCAATATTGAGCTCATTCTGGTCTGGGATAGGGGATAGGATGGTTGACCTTTTTCCAGATTTGGGTTCCCTCTCCCCAGAGATAGGTCTGTTACTGCAATTTCCTAGACATTTTAAAAACCCATACCAGATATATCTCCTTAGCATTCTTCTGAGTGCAGCCAAAAAATGTATCACCAGGCTCTGGCTCCACCTGGAACCCCCCAGAATCACCTCCTGGGAAGATACGATCTATGACATCTATAAACTGGAACATATGATGGCTCAATTTCAAAACAAACTCCCAGAATTAATGAACAGATGGACAAAATGGTTCTTTACTATTGCACAGTCTAGGCCAGACTTAACCCCTTGAGGAGACTTTAAAAACTCTCTTAACTTGTATGCGGGGCCTCTGGGGAAGCCAGTCAGCCCATCCCCCACATGGGGATTTATGACCCCTGGTGGGACAGATTGGGACAGTATAATTCCATTAGATACCAGATGATATACCCCCCTGGGTTCTCAGCCCTCCCCTCTCATAATCTTTTAGCTTTAGGTTTAAGTTAATGCCTCTGCAAGGTGATGAAGATTTATTACACTGATTCTTAATTAATTGTGTAGAGATGGGGCATATGTCCCCATAGTCAATATGTATTATTTATTGTTTTCCCAGAATCAACTAAGCAAATTCAGAACTATGTACAACCATTAAGCTGTACAATGATGTATGTAATTGCAATCTGAAAAATTATGCTCTGTGTCCTATACCCTTTCCCCTTTCCTTAAAATGAAAAAAGTGAAATAAATAAGAGTTTAAAAAAAAAAAAAGAAAAAATTATCTTCTTTTCAGATCTGTGCAGAAAAAGCAAGAGGATAATTGAAAACTGCGATGTCTTCATTTTGAATAAGACCCACAAATTGATCATGTGAGAATTGAGAGTGTTGTCTCCTACCGAAATTACTGTTGAAACATGGGAGATTAGTCTATGGAAGAATATAAGACGTTGCAGGTAACCATCATGATAAAAATAGGATTTGTAAAATCTAAATTAACATTATGGCCTCCAAAAATAATTATTTATTGATTTGATTGTCTTTCTATGCCCCCTGCCTCTCAGGCCCTGGTCTCTCATGGGCACTTTGGCATCCCCGACTCCCTCCTACCTCTAAATCTGCCTTCTTCATTCCCCATGGAGCCTTGGTTTACGCCCCAGGTGGGCATGGAGTGGGAGGGATATAACCCCATATGAATACAAGCATCGGGTGGTGGTGGACTTGAGGTTGTGGGGCTGACCAGAATGTACCGGGGTCACAGGGAGTTGAGCCAAAGCCATCTTCTGCTGTTCTTTTGCCCTGTTCCCTGATGATGTCAGTGTGCATGGGGGAAAGCTTCCCTCCCTCCCTCCCTGATGGAGGAGAGCATCCTATGGGACACCCAATCCTTTTTCACCTGGTCCACCTGGCTGGCCCCTGATGACCCAGGGCTACTCCCAAACCCAGGTCACCATAGTCGTGAGCAAAAGCATTACTGCTGAGCCAACAGCATAGCATCTTAAAATAATCTTCAGAGAAGAGCTGCTAGTCAGGCTCAACTCAGTTTTGATTTTCAAGAGCATACATATGATTTTTGGATTTATTTAAAAAGTAATTGACAAAAAGGATTAGCATCCTTTTGAATGACAAAGACTGTAGGCTTCTATAGAGCTGAAAGGGGTTTAACCAGATGATAGAAGTCAGACCATTCACAGCAACACTGTCTGACAGATAATAAAGGTCTTTTGTTGTGCAGGTAAGTAAGTTACAGCTATTATAGCCCATTATTTATTTGAAGGTGAAATTACTACAATGGACTGTATTTAATGACTTGTCTTTTAAAAGCTAGAGGAATAAAAACAGATGTCTAGTAACAGTGTTGAGGCACCTTAATTTTTTTTCTGCAGCAAGCAAATTATAGTGTTGTACAACCCCCTCTTACAGCACATCAGAAACTTCAAATTATGGCTATTTGTATACATAGAACCCTGCCTGACATCAACCCAAGTCACGCTGCTGTAAACAAACATGATACCAGGCATGTTTCTAAGGAGACTGGAATCCTGGTTAAGATAATGTCACAACAGAAACCTTTGATGAAAGAAGTTGATTGAACCCCCACCTAACATTGCATTTATTGTTTGAGTCTTAATATGCATGTACCTTGAAGATATTTACAGAGTTTTCCACTTGATGATTTTTGCATGTCTAATCAGAAAGATACTGTTGCCTATGCTGATAATTAATACTCTCTCATACTCATCACACAAATGTTATCTAATCTTTCTCCCCACTCATATCCTCCTTTACCACCATTAATATAATGAATGAAGAATCTGTGGGTTAATGTAGCAACTCGGTTACACAATTGATCTCATGGTGCTTCACATAGGAAAAAGTTAGATACAGAACTTGCAGAAGAGAAGAGAAGAGAAGAGAAGAGAAGAGAAGAGAATAGTAAAGCAGAGAATAGAACAGAACAGAACAGAATAGAATGGAATTGGATTTCAGTTGGTATGCTGCCTTTCATGAGTCATGACTCATACTTAACCTCAAAGTGCTTTTCAAGGCAAAGAGTTAGATACTTGTATTAAAGAGTCTGCAGAATAGTAAAGAATAGAAATGATGGACAAATATAACCCATACTAAAAATAGAGAATACAGGATGGGTAACCATGCAGCCTAGTGTGTTCTGCCACAGAAGGTACTGATTCACAATGACTTCGAGAGCGAAGCTCAAGAGGTCCATAGGAATCAGATCCTGAGGTGGCAGAACACACTGGTTCTGTATAGGGTTACCCATCTTGTATTTTTTATAGTGTATGGTGCCCCTCAAATTATTTTACTAATAATTTTCAGCTTTCTAAAAAGCATTTTTATTATTGAGAAAATAAATTGTCTCCCAGAGCTATGAGATGGCAAATGTATGGTGAGTGTGTGGTTGCTAGGCTCTGGGCATCCCATAATTAGCAACACACACTCCCATTGGTTGTCACTCTACTGTGGGGGGATTTACAAAAAAAAACACATGGCGGCTGGATGACTCACTTAGTGAGTAAACGAATGGACCAAGGTAGAAACTTGTGAGTAAATAAATCTATATAGAACATATCTGGTTAATCCTGCATTTTCCTTTGAAGTTAATGATCTGCTCCCTTATCTGAAAGCTGCCATGGGCATTTTCAGTGATGTTTGAAATAATTTTGCCTCGTGGCAGTTTTCTGTTGCCACTTAGAAAGCAGGGCTCAAGCTTTTCTCTCTAAATGAATGGAATGCTGTTCTGCACATACAGTATGGTCAGTACAGCATTCCATTCATTCTTCAGTGTGTGGCTGTACAGCTTTTCAGTAAGGTGGAAAAACGAGTGAGTATAGCATTCTACCATACACTACAGATGCAATTAAACTCCAACAGTAAGGGGTAAGTGTATAACGCATGAGAGGCAAAGCCATGAATAAGATATGAAAACCCCCCCATAAGGGTTACTGATTTACCTATTTTCTAACAGATCTTTGTGTGTATGATTTCTGCAAGAGTTACATATTCACTGTCAAAATAGCTCTTTGTATGAAGATTAAATGTTTCTGTTTAGGTTGACTAGCTTGAGTGCAGGGGCATTGTGGTGTCATTAGCCATTGTTCAAGCAGCTTTCTCATTGGTTCAGTGCTTCATTGTGACAAGTCTACAATGATGCTATCAGGTGAAGATTCACCTACAGTGATAGTATTGTAGATATTGTCACTCCAGATGCATCATCTTTAAAACAAATATCTA
This sequence comes from Neoceratodus forsteri, assembly GCA_016271365.2. Lineage (NCBI taxonomy): Eukaryota > Metazoa > Chordata > Ceratodontiformes > Ceratodontidae > Neoceratodus > Neoceratodus forsteri. The sequence continues at coordinate 216,902,024 of CM028134.1, forward strand.
ATTCATGTTGTAAAATGTATTTTCTGTAGTGCTCCACATTGTCAATGGGTATTCAAAACAAATGGGCACTGTGACCCTATACTAGGGGAAATGGCACAGTCCAAGGCTGTTAACAGCATAGCATCTTGGGCACATGAACATTCTGGACAGCAGCAACTCCCCATTATCTCCTGAAACCTTTCCAGTGCTCATAAATCATCACAAATGGGTTATCCATCATCATCCAATTGGCTGATGCACGATCGTAAATCTTTCTGGTCTGCCAATGGCAAACCCCCTGGCTCCAACCAGAAATACCAGTTTACTTCATGCATCCTTTGAGGCTGGTCATGATCTGGATCATTCCCAACTCTGAGGTAAATATTTAAGTTGTATCACCTTGTGCTTTCTATCTAGTTAAGGCATGTTGACAGGCAGAATGCGTTTCCTATCATAGGGCTCTATCAGCTTTCTATATATAAAACAAGCATTTGTCAGTGCTGAATGTTGATTGCTTTGGTCTGTTGAGGTCACTCATTGGCCCTCTGTCACTCGCTCATTCTGTTTCTCCCAGTGCTGCAGGCTGCCCTTTTGTACTAGGCTCCTTTCTGCGCTGACACCTTTTTCTGCCCACAAACAAATCCGCAGCTGTCCCTGTGACACTTGGACAGTTGGTTCTGATCACTGTATCATTTTTTGTAAAATAAAAATGGGTTATGGATGGTCTGTCATGAGAGATGCTGAGAAATCTGGTGCTCTTGGAGTGACCTCACTCACCCCCCCCCCACAGGTTTCAGCTGAAAGATGAAAGCCATGAGAAAATGCTGAAACAGCATGTGAGATCATACACACACAGGATTTAGATACAAAATGTTACACGGCAGGCCAGAAGCTATTTGCAAACCTTTCTAAGTTAATTATAGCTTTAGCTGCTAAAAGGGAAATCAACATCCCTTTTATGACGTTTCAAGAAGGGGAAACCAGGTTTAGTATCCTGGTGTGAAATCATAAAGATGCTTTCATGTCCTGGAAGGGGGAAGCTTATCATGAGATCAAAGAAATGTCATTTGAAGGACACGGGTCACTCTGAGGATTGCAGAATTTAATACTTGAAAAAAGACATCCTGTTTTTATATAGATACATTTTTTTATATATTCTGACAGGGAGGAACTAGGTGACATCATGCAAATAGGTGGGGAAAACCAGCTTTTTAAAGATTATTCTGTTTTCCTTCAGAGACACTTCTATCTAGACTCTGACAAAGAAACATCTTTGGAGCACTTTAAGCAGGTATTTAGAGAGACAAATCTAATTATTATAGTAGGAATTGTACTATTTAAAACCTTGTTCTTTTATAAGATTTGTATATCTTGTGATATAATAGTTCTGTATTTTGTGTTGTACATATTTTTATATATTTTAGTAAAACTCTTTTTAGAGCATACTTGGTCTGTCTTTGATTTTCTTTCATTTGCAAGAAAAGCATATATGGTTATAGCAGACACTAGGCATAAGCTTGAATGGTGATACCAAACTGGAAAGAGAAGCGTTTTAAATCTGAGGTTTTTATTAAAGTTTTTAACAGTTCATTTCTGTACATCCTGGTTAGGTGCCCATAGACAAAGATATCTGGCCCCCCCAAATACAGAATTATCTAAGCCTGTACATTGGGTACGCTAGCAAGATGTTCACAGTTTGAATCCCTCCAAGACTTGAGACCAAAGGTTGATCCAAACTCACAAAACAAACAAAAGGGTTACCATGTTCTGTTAAACTGTTCACAAGACTGCGCTTGGAGGCTGGCACATTGTGAGTAGGTGGCTGACCTGCTGAGTGGGTTTGTGACAGTTCTGACAGAGCTCCATTGAGGCAGCTCACTCCCCCCTCACTCACTCATTCTGTTTCTCCTGGCACTGCAGGCTGGCCTTTTGTACTGGGCTCCTGATTCTGTTGGCAGCTTTTTCTGCCCACAAAGAAATCTGAAGCAGTCCTGACACAGCTCCGTTGAGCTCGCTCACTCCTCCTCTCTCACTCACTCGTTCCGTTTCTGCCAGCGCTGCAGGCTGGCCTTTTGTATTGGGCTCCTGCTTGCATTGCTGCCTTTTTCTGCCCACAAAGAAATCTGCAGCAGTCATGATAGAGCTGCACTGAGCTCACTCACTTACCCTCTGTCACTTGCTCATTGTGTTTGTCCCGGTGCTGCAGGCTACCCTTTTGGACTGGTCTCCTGCCTGCAATGGCACCTTTTTCTGACCACAAAGAAATCTGCAGCTGTCCTGACAGAGCTCCGTTGAGGTCGCTCACTCCCCCTGTCTCACTCACTCATTCTGTTTCTCCTGGCCCTGCAGGCTTCCCTTTTGTACTGGGTTCCTGACTCTGGTGGTGCCTTTTTCTGCCCACAAAGAGATCTGCAGCAGTCCTGACAGAGCTCTGTTGAGCTCACTCACTCCCCCGCTGCCACTCGCTCACTCCATTTCTGCCAACACTGCAGGCTGCCCTTTTGTACTGGGCTCCTGCCTGCACTGGCAGCTTTTTCTGCCCACAAAGAAATCTGCAGCTGTCCGAACAGAGCTCTGTTGAGGTCACTCACTGCCCCTCTCTCACTCACTCATTCCGTTTCTGGCTGCGCTGCAGGCTGCCCTTTTGTACTAGGCTCCTGCCTGCATTAGCACCTTTTTCTGCCCACAAAGAAATCCGCAGCAGTCATGATAGATCTCCGTTGAGCTCGCTCACTCCCCTGACTCACTCACTCGTTCTTTTTCTCACACTGCTGCAGGCTGCCCTTTTGTGCTGGTCCACTGTATGCATTGCTGACTTTTTCTACCAACAAAGAAATCTGCAGCAGTCCCAATGGAGCTCTGTTGAGCTCACTCAGTCACTCCTCCTCCCTCACTCACTCGTTCTCTGTCTCCCAGTGCTGCAGGTTGCCCTTTTGTACTGGGCTTCTGCCTGCATTGGCACCTTTTCCTGCCCACAAAGAAATCCACAGCAGTCCCAACAGAGCCAGTTGAGCTCGGTCACTCCCCCTCTCACACTCGTTTGATCCTAATCTGTCCCAAACACTGATTTCTGACAGCAACTGTGGTATTTTGCGTCAGAAGTGAGAAAACACATTTCGGCCAGGATGTGAAAAATGACAGCTGTACTGTTCATAAGGAGGTGTGAAAAATGCCACTGTTGAAAATGTGGCGTGAAAATATTATTAATTTGTGAAGTTACAAGGGTGCATGGAAACTGCACAACACACGCTCGTAACACAGTCATTGTATGGAATTTCATCACAAAATTTTCAACATAGGCATTTCAGGATCTCTGCTAATGAACAGTGTCACTGTGATTTTCTTAATGTGTCCTGAACACGGATTTCCCTCAGCGACTGTGGCATTCTGCGCCGGAAGAGCGAAAACACATTTTAGCCATGACGTCAAAAATGACAGCTGTACTGTTCATAAGGAGGTGTGTAAAAATGGCAATGTTGAAAATCTGGAGTGAAAATATTGCAAATTGGAGAAGTTATGAGCGTGCGTAGCAATTGCACAACGCATGCTTGTAAAACAGTCATTTGTTTTCAGATTTTCCCACCAAATTTGCAGCATACACTTTTTGAGGCCCCACCTCATGAACACTGGCACTGTCATTTCATTAATCAGCCCCAAAAGGTGATTCCACACAGTGACTGCAAAATCACCTTTCGTGACAGAATAATGCCACAACCGTGTCTGAATTCATGAGGTGGGGTCCCAAAAACCCCACGTAAAAAATTTGGTGCCAAGATTCAAAAAAATGCCCGAGATATGTATCAAAGTTGAAAAAACCCTATTTATACCATTATAGAGCTTACCGGCATTTCCTCATTTAATTATAGGCTTTGAAGAGTGCAACATGTCCCAGTTCACGAAGATCGCGCCATACTCGGAGGTAAGTATGGGGTGGGGGATGGGGAGGCAGAGTGCACAGTGGGTGGGCGCAGGTTGTGGAAGGGGCTAGGGAGACCTCGAGGGACCGTTTTCTTTTTTCATAGGTTACAAAAAAAAAAAAATTGTGGGATATTGTTTTTTATTTAGAGGGGCATTTGACACGCTGAGATGGGCTCCAAGCATGCCAATGGAGTGTTTTTTTGGGGGGGCTGCTGTAGTTGACAGGGATTGGGCACCCCTGTCATCACAAAAGGCTAGGGCAAGAGCCGAAGGGGATTGGGCATCCCCTCGGCACAAATCTACTGGGTTTTCATGGGGGAGCATTATGCCAATGGGGAGTGGGCTCCCCCATCAACAAAACAAACTGTGAGGTGGGACATAATGCCAACAGGGAGTGGGCTCCCCCATCGGCAACTTTCACTAAGAGGGGGACTGAAGCCGACAGGGATTGTGGCCCCCATAGGCAAAAACACTGTTGTGGGGGGCACATGTTGCCGAGGGGGATTGGGCACCCCCTCAGCACTGGGGGTTCAGAAATATTGTTTGTGAACATGGCGGCAAGCCACCACCATGTTTACAAACAATATTACAGTACCAACATTCCGTCCTGCAATGACGGGTCGCTCCCTCATTGCAGCGAATGGCTGACGCTGCAGTGACGAGGTGGCCGCTGATTGCAGCAGCTGAAATGTTTCAAGGTGGTGGCACACTGGCTGAACTAGTGTCAGCAGCAGCATGCCACCCCATTGGGGAAAGTGGGCTAAGCCTTTAAAGGCTATGGGGGAATTGACCACAACAGTGCCGCACCTCCACAACCTGCTTCTGGCAAGCTGCCGCAATATGTTTCTTGCGCATGTGTGCAATCATCATAAAGAAATCTGACTCACACTGCAGAAGCAGGGAATCAGTGGAGCAAACCCTCCTGTACTGTCTGGCTGGCACCCTCTGCTCAAGTTTGGGACCCTCAAGTAGAGTCTCCAACTCTGGCTGTGCTATAGAGTGGACCTTCAGGTAGCATCCACTCCTGTGGTATTAGCAGCAGTGTGCTGAGTGCAGATGAGATAGGGCACTCAGTAGAATAAGGAGGCAAGCAATACATGCACTAAAACTAACAATGAGGTCAGTTAGTAGCTATTCACTGCAGAACCCTTACAGAATTGGACAGATCCCCATCTAGCATCCTGTATCTCCCACCCCCCAAAACACTTGCTTTACTGACCTGTCAGGGTGCTTCCTACACCCTTTGCCTTTTTTCTTTTCAGCCCCCAGGGGTTCTGGCACCTCCCTGACATCCCCGGCCAGCAAAATGGAGGGAGACCACTTCATTTCTTTATTCGGGTGTCCTGGCATGTTACGCTATTCCAAGATCATTGTCTTGACTCCCCCACAAATTCCAGGAGTCGCCATGCTGGCTGTGGGTCTTGAGGCTGCCTGGCAAGATGGCGGCTCTTGCAAGACCAAGTGGGGAGAAGCCTAATCACCCAAAGAACAATGTTGGGTGCTTTTTTCAATCCACTGGAACAAAGGGATTTAGCGGCAACAAAAACAGCCACAGCAGCAATAGGGGGCAGATTTAAAACAAAATAACCATTTGGCTATGCTGAAGGAAGCCAAATCCCAACAAGAGGGAATTGCCTTGAGATTTCAGCTGGCTGCTGCGCAATTCTCACTGAATCTCACGAGAACAGCAGCAGTCTTGGTACAGTTCTGTGATGGCGCCATTTTAAAGGGAAGATTTAATGGTTTCTCACAGTGACATGGAGGAACAGCAAAATGGTGACCTGGAACACCCAGGTGACCATCTTGTGTGTGGCTTACAGTCCTCTAAAAGGGATATACCAAATTAAATAATACATTACTGCATCATAATTGTTGTTAAGACTGTTGTATTATAGGAAGGAGATGCAGTGGGCCATGTTCCTGACACAGTTCTTTCTGTCTCCTCTCTATAGAACTATCAGTTCACAATATATTCCTGCCATGCCTGCCTGCCTAGAATGCAGCACTGCACTCCCAGAGACTCATGTGGGAGAGGTCCTTTGTGCAGTTTGCACAGTGTCAGAGGCAGGGGAACCACAGAGTCCCAGTCTGGATGTGGTTTCAGCCCAAGGAGAGGCTTCCCCACCCACAGCACCCCTGCCCATGAATGCAGCACAAGTGGGCCTCCTATTCCAAAGGCTGGAAAAGATGCAAGCAAAACAGGCACAGGACCAGCCATAGAAAGTCTCTATAAAACACCCAGTGTCAGATCTGACCCCATAGCCACCAAAGAAATGGCTCAGGCAGGTGTAAGAGACCGAAGAGTCATCTGAGGAGGAGGAGGTGGAACATGACTCTGGCCACACTACAGGCAAGCTATGCCCACAGGAAGACAAGGCCAAATTGGTGAAACTGATATGGGAGGTCTTGCAGGTCCTGGAGGAGCCAGAAGCACTTCATACCTCAGTGGATCCCCTTCTGTCATCACAGTCAAAGGTGGTGTGACACATTTTCCCCACCTACATAGCCCTATACACCATTATGGACAAAGAACTGGAGACATCAGAACCATCCAGACTGCCAGAGAAGAGATCCATTGAAAAAATATACCCATTCTCTCAGTCGCATAAGACACTATGGCATATGGCTTCAAAGGTAGACACACCGGTGTTGGCCCTGGCCATGTGCACTGTCATACCGGTTGAGAGCACAGTGGCTCTAAAAGATACTATGGACAAAAAAGCTGAAGTGTCACTGAATAAAATCCACAAAGCAATGGTAATGGCACTATCAGCGGGTATGGCAGTCTGGTACACCAGCAGAGCCCTGTTGCAATGGGTGGAGGCCATCACCGATGAACTCTCTGAGAAGTCATCACTGACAGGACAGGCTGACTGTGCCTTACAGGTTGCATATTACTTAATGGATGCCTCCTCGGACATCATGAAATTTGGCACTAGGGCCATTATCCTAACTAACCATGCCAGACTGACACTATTGTCAAGTTGTGGCAGGTGGAAGCTGAGTCCAAGGCAATGCTAATGAAGCTTCCATGTAAGGGGGGGGCACCTTTTCAGTGAAGCTCTGGCTCAATACTACAGGAATAGAGCAGGGGTGAAACAGATGGTGGAAAAGAAAGACTTGTACCTTCCATCAGGTCACCCTTTTCATCCCAAATTTAAAGGCACCAGGGGACCAGGTGAAGTTGGCACAGAAAAACTCCCAGAGGGGCGGAGCAGCCAAATCTCACTTTCAGCCCAGATGTTCACAATCCAAGTTCAAAGGCAACTTTGGAAAATGTGGAGGGTTCCACAGTAACAGAACCAGTGGAGGCACTGTGGAAAAAAAAAAAAGGAAATAAGGGGGGCACCGGCAGACAACCCTCCGGCTGGGGGGAGAGCCGCCTACAATTGTTCTCTGATCAATGGGCCAAAACTACCAAGGATAAGTGGATAAGGGAGTTGGTGTCTCAAGGCTATGCCACAGAACTCACACAAAATACAATTCCATACAGACTGATGATATTCCCAATGTCACGGGACCCTCAAAAATTAGCAGCAATTCAGCAGACCCGCGCAATCTCATCAGGAACAGGGCCATTGTGCCCATGCCCACACAAGAAAGGGACACTGGGGTGTGCTCTATGTTCTTTATGATCCCCAAAAAAGATTGGGGGCCTCTGCCTAATCCTCTACCTGAAGTTTCTCAACAAGTTAGTGATCTACAAAAATTCAAAATAGAGACACTCCAGTCAACTCTGATGGTAATTCAGCCGGGAGACTTCCTGGCATCAATAGACCTATAAGATACCTACTTGCACATTCCCATTTGCCCCAGTCACCATCGCTTCCTCAGGTTCCAAATCAATGGGGGTCAATTCCAAAACACCTGTCTCCCATTGAGCCTGACCTCAGCCCCAAGAGTCTTCACCAAAACATTAATAGTGATAGCTGTGGCCTTCCACAAACAAGGGGTGCATGTTATCCCATATCTGAATGATTGGCTCCTATGAGTCAGGTTTCTGCCTCATGCCCAGAGGGACACAGAGGCCATGGTACAGTGCCTACAACAGCATGGCTGGATCATGAACTTGGACAAGGGCCAGCTGATTTCTACGCAACAAATCACCCACCTGGGGGCCAGGGCCAACACCACCATAGGCAGACCCTTCCCAATGGAGGAAAAAGTAGCAAACATTCTCAACCTCCTGGCATCGATACAGTCACAGCCCCACTGGCCTGTACATACATATCTTCAGTTACTGGGACTTATGACCTCATAGATGGCCATGGTGCCATGGGTGTGACTGCACATGCAACCGCTCCAGAGGTATGTACTAGACGCTTAGGATCAGTCATCCCAATATTTTGAGTACAAACTCGAACCCAGCCAGGATATACTCAAAAGCCTCACTTGGTGGATGGATCAGAGCAATCCTGTCCAAGGGTATTCCATTATCATTGCCCACCATGGCGACTATTACGACAGATGCTAGCCTCCTAGGATGGGGAGCCATGCTGGGTCATCATGTTATTCAAGGGAAATGGACACCATGGGAGGCTCAACTTCCCATCAATGTTCTGGAAATGAGTGCAGGATACAGGACACTGTTGTTTTTCATCCCACAGGTGTTAGGTCAACTGGTGCTGATGCAACCCAACAATCAGGTCTCTATGGTGTACATAAACAAGCAAGGTGGCACCCGCAGCACAGCAATGCTCAGGGAAGCCCTACAGACCTTACGCTGGGTGGAGAATCATCTGCTGATGATATCTGCCACATATTTGGCAGAAAAACTGAACTCATGAGCAGACTAGCTCAGTTGAGTGATCATCAGCAAGGCAGAGTGGCAGTTACACACTCAGGTGTTTCAGAGTTTGGGTCACAGTTGGGGACCATTTCAGGTGGACCTGATGGCCTCACAACAAAATAACTAACTACCATGCTTTCACTCATGCCTTCCCAGTAATCAGGCCAAAGAGGTAGACACAGTGGCAGTGCCATGGAAGTTCGAAATGGCTTACATTTTCCCACCTGTTCCAATGATAGCGAAAGTGCTTCTCAAGATCAGAGCCATGAGAACAATAATACTGTTAGTGGCTCTGGGCTGGCAGAGGAGATCATGGTATTCACTGCTCTGCACTGATGTTGATCGACTCTCCTTGGCATCTACCACAGCATCTGGACTTACTGATTCAGGGGCCAGTTCTGCACCACAACCCCCAGGTACCTTGGCTGGTGGCATAGATGTTGAAAGGACAAGACTGTTGAGGGAGGGATATCCTCCCAAGGTGGTTGATCATCTCTTGCAGTCCAGAAAGACCTTTACGAATAAGACTTATCAGAGACATTGGCATTTTTTCTGCAAGTGGTGTACTGCAAAGTGTTTGTCACCATCTATGGTGGCCTGCCTCAAATTCTCAACTTTCTCAGTGATGATGCCGACAAGGGCCTGGCCTACTCCTCTTTGCAGGGCCAGGTGTTGGCCATCATGACACTGAGGGGACCACTTCTAAAGGTGGGGCATATCAGTTCACATCCCAATGTGGTTCAATTACTGCAGGCAGAGCAGATTGCTTCCCCCCTCAGGCCCACCCCATGTGTGCCCCGTGGCAGCTTAATTTGGTACTGGAGAGACTACATTAACCTCTGTTTCTTCCACAGTCTCCTTATTGGACAATCCTGAGAACATTTTTTCTCATAGTTGTGTGTTCTGCCAGAAGGGCAGGCGAGCTACAGGCCTTGTCATACTGGGAACCATTCCTTACCTTCCATAATGACAGGGTGTCCCTTGTGACTGTCTCTTCCTCTACCCCAAGGTGATTTCATCATTTCATTTGAAGTAGGCCATCCATTTACCAGCCAAGTGGTGGGATCATGGGAACCAGGATGGTGACCATCATCCTTTGAACATGGTCTCCCTGTTCAAAGATTATCTGACTATGTCTGAGAGTCAGATAGATTATTTGTGTTCTTTTCTGGATGGAAGAGAGGCCAGGTAGCCTCTAAGGAGCCATTGCTTGATGGATCAGAGGGGCTATTTTAGCAGCTTATGAAGGGTCGGGTCAGGCTCCCTCTAGACATTAGGGTGCATTCCACCAGAGCTTTGTCAGCCTCTTAGGCTGAGAGAGGAGGTGCCTCCATGCAGGAGATCAGTGTGGCTGCTACTTGATCCTCTGTTCACACTTTTGTGCACCATTACAGACTAGATGTGGCTTTAGCAGATAGGGCCACATTCAGTAGGGCTATGCTTCAGGCTGTGGCAGGTTTGGGATGATCAATGGTTCATCTTCCCCTCCCATGTTCTTCTGGGTACTGCTACAAAATCCCATTTGTGATTATTTATGAGAACTGAAAAGGTTGCTGGAGATAATGGTATTTACTCACCTGGTAAAGGTGATAATACCTGCAGCCTTTACAGTTCTCATATTCCCTCCCAAGGTGGATGAACTTAGACACTGCACCAGCCAGAATCACTGCAACAAAGCCATATTGATTAGGCCTCAGTGGACACTATTCTGTATTATTTTATGTGGGCCTCTACCTACTATGTGGTGGACATGGTCAATATTTATCATTTATGTGGTACTCTTATGCATTTATACTCTGTATAATGTGTTTATGCATGACATGTCACAGTAAATATTCATTGATATACTGTATGTGTCAAGTGTATACCAAAAAGGTTTTTCATTATTTTTATACTTGACTTGTCTACTAAGTAAATGATATTCCTTTTTCAAGTCCAAAAAGCTTGTTGGTGATGGCCATTTCATTGTTTCTATTGCCTGTGTTTTCTTGTGGTGTTCTTTTCCTCTTTTACTTATATTTTCTGCTAAGGAAGTTTCTTACTGGCATTTCTGGTGGGAGCCAGGGGTTTGCCCACTGGCAGACCAGAAAGATTTACGATCCTGCATTGGTCAATTGGATGATGGAAGATAACCTATTTGTGATGATTTATGAGCACTGTAAAGGTTGCAGGTATAATCACCTTTACCAGGTGAGTAAATACCAGTCTTTACTGTACCTTTGAAGGGGAAACAACATAGAAATTTCTCTGAAGAAGAAATGTTTTCTTTCACTGTTTACTCTTTTACATACTAACATACTACTAACATGCTAATTGCCTGCAGAATAGATCTTTCAGTCAGTCGGTCAGTCAGTTGAGTCTGTTCGTGCCTCAGGACCCCCTTTGGGTGCCGAAGTCTCGCTTTTCTGTTTCTCCTGACATCCATCCCGGACTCACTGGGCCAGGCTCACCCCTGCTTCCTCCCCATTCTGTACCTGTCCCACCCTCTCTTGAACCACTCCACCGTAGAAGCCAGAACCAGCTTACCAGGCAGCACATTCCAAGGTTCCACCACCCTCTCAGTGAAATATTTCCTCCTCTTCCCCCCCCTCATCCTTCCTCCTTCCAACTTCAAACCAAGCCCTCTGGTGATACCCCCCTCCCTTAATGTAAAGATCCTCTCCTTGTTTACCCTATTAATTCCCTTAAGGTACTTGAGGACCTCAATCATGTGCCCCCAGTCCCTCCTCTCCTCCAATGAGAACAGGCCGGGCTCCTCCAGTAGCTCCTCATACATCACATCGCCTAGACCCCGTATCATCTTAGTTGCCCTCCTCTGGACCCTTTCCAGGAACTGTATGTCCCTCCTCAAGTGCGGTCTCCAGAACTGCACACAATACTCAAGGTGTGGTCTAACCAGACCATTGTACAGTGGCAGAATCACTTCCCTGCTCCTTGAGGTGATCCCCCTTGCAATGCATCCCAACATCCTATTTGCCTTGACTGCCACCCTCCTGCATTGCTCGGAGTTATTCATACTTGGATCCACTAGGACCCCTATATTTATTTCCCCTGCCGTGGCCTCCAACACCTCCCCAACTCATGCTTGGGGTTCCCTCTCCCAAGATGTAACACTTTGCACTTGGAGGGGTTAATTTAATGTCCAGATGTGAGCCCACCTATCCAGGGTCTCAAGGTCCCCTTGCAGGGCCATCCTCCCCTACTCCCCCAACCACTGCCCCCAGCTTGGAGTCATCAGCAAAGAGACTCATTTCACACCCTATACCCTCCCTGATATCTGAGATGTATGCATTAAACAAGGTCAACCTCAGGACTGAGCCTTATAGTACCGCACTTATGACCCCTTTAGGGGTTGAGATCTCCCCACTGACCACTACACTTTGGGTGCACTCAGGCAGCCAGTTACCTATCCATCTGACCATCAATGGACCCACTCCCATCTCCCTCAGTTTCTCTAGTAGGTCTTTGTGTGGGACTGAGTCAAATGCCTTGCTGAAGTCCAAGAATAGCACATCCACAGGTTTTCCCTTGTCCCTTTTGTGCTGCAATTCTGCATAGCAAGTTGGGGCTACCTGGTGACAGGGAGTCCCCTTAAATTTAAAATTGTTCCTGTTACACTGCTGTTTCCAAAATGGCTAACCTGCCTTTTTTCCACATTTCTATTGCCTGGCTGTGCTTGGATTGGAGACCATGTCTTCCATTACGCTAAGGGTGTTTATTTTTAGTAGGTCTCCATTTTCTTTCATGTCATAGTGCCTCAGGAAAGTACTTGTTTTTGGTCTTATTGTTAGAGTCTAGCTTTAGGGCATTCCCTGTATCTCCTTACTGTCTAGTGTGTTGAAGGTGCCCCCCCCCCCGTACCATAGGGTGACTATTCTATGTGCTTATTTCTTTTATTTCTTCTATTTGAGAACAGAGAGAACCACTGGTTCTTTAGTGTGTTCACAGTTGGGGGATCTGTTTTTTCCTTCTCTCTGTCAAGCTTGGTTTACTGTTTTGTTTCTGTTTTGCTTTGTTTTTTAAAAGGAAAATGAGAGAAGAGAGGGAAAGAAGAGTGGGAACCAAAGTCTTTTCAGACAGTATTTGGTGGATCCTTTTTTGCAGCTTTTGTGGCAGTTCTTAACGGCTCGCTTGAGCCACATGGCTTCCCACCATTTTTACTGAGCCCTGGCAGTTAGGATCATGCTGTGCTGTTTAGCTGGAGGCTTCTCAGAGCCTCAGCTTGTCTTTCCATGTGTCTGTACTTGGACATGTGCCCCCCCCCGATGTGCTGACGTCACACACAGCATCATGACATCATACATGCACACACTCGCACAAGCACATGCCAGCACTTTTCCAAGTGATATATGCTGCGGTGCATTTCTATGACTGCTCAGCGCTGTTGCTGAGCATGATCTTTTCCTACTACAGCCTTTGAGTTGGTACTGTAGGCTAGTAGGGATGCTTTCTGCTGGTGCTTTTAACCAGAGAGGAGGGTGGTGTCCATGGCAGCATTCTTTCTTTTCCTCATATAATTCAGGCAACAGTGTCCTTAGTTTTATTCTAAGTTTTGAGCTTCTATTGCACTAGTGTTTTGTACCATGGCTTATCAGAGACCTCTAGTGTTACAATGATGTAAGACCTGAAAAAGGGTAATGTGACTCTCTCCGCTGGGTTCCAACTGTCCCCATTGTGTTTCTCAAGCTAATATGTCTCTTACAGTTCCCCTTAGTCGAAACTCTGAACTGGGGGGTACACCTGGTGTACAGGCTGGCAGTGGCAAAGCAGAACTGCATAAATATTTGTGGTTGCTCTTAGAGCTTTTGAGTCCTGATGTTCTGCAGGACATCCCTTTGGACATATCTGACCCCCAAGCTGGGCCCCTCAGGTTAGGGAGTACCCACACAGGCACATCCTGGTACACAAGAGCAGGAGAAATCTTGCTAATATGGATCTGCAATCAGACCCCACCCTTGACCACATGGAGGGTCAGGATGAGGATGTCAGGGATCTTGGGGAAAATCCTGACCTAAAGTAGTTATTGATGATGATACTGAGGATGAATGCTTTGAGGAGGAGGAGGAATGGGATTGGACAGAGCCAAAAAAGAGGATTCCTATCCCTCCCTTGTTTGATACAAAATCTTCGCCCTGTCTGAAAATGTAGGCTTGTAGAACTTTACAGCTAAAAGAGGTGCAATCCATGGAGGCCATAGATCTGAATCCTATCCTGTCTGTGTCCTCCTCCGCTCCGAAGTGTATTCTGAACTTTATTCACTGTGACCAGATTATTGAACAAGAATGGGCAGGTGTGGACCAGTGAAAATATCTACCAAAATCTAAGATGTGGTTTTTCCCCCTTATGGAGGAAAATATCCACAAGTGGGAAAGCCCTCCCTTGACTGATAAAGCTGTCATGTGATCTAGCACTCACTGAAGCTACAGGCAAAACAGAAAGATGACTGAACCGCTGCCGAGAGAGAATACACTTCCATCCACTTGTTACAATTAGATACAAATCAGAAATCTTGACAGTTTTTGTTCCCTCCCTAAATCTCAAGTTAGAGAGGGTCTATTTTGTATACTGTAAGGTGAAAATGAGGCTTTCATGAAAAGGAAAATAGAAGGGCTGTTTGCTGAAAGAGACAGGCAGAGCCCCAGGGCACGCACACACGCACACACACCTTGTGCTCGCGTGGTGTGTGTGTGTGTGTGTGTGTGTGTGTGTGTGTGTGTGTACTGTGTACTAAAACCAAACTAGATTTAAAGCTGCAGTGTATCATAGCATAGAATTAAGAAACTTGAAAGTAGGGAGATATTCTGGATATACTCTCTTAATACTTTAGACCCACAATTAGGAATGAATGAAGAAGAAAACTGGACAGTTTGTTGGTAGTTTAAGACCAGCTTCTGCTCCTTTTGGCATAACTAACCTGAAACCCTCTTCTTATGCCAACTCCTAGATATAACTATATACTAACTAGAAATGTACTGTGCCAAGAATAACTGTAAGGTGACAGATGTTTTGACTAGTTTTGGTCACCAGATAAATTTGTCACAGTTTTGAACTGAATTAAAACCTTTTTTGATATGATTAGTGAAAAATATTTCTAACACACATGGAAATGTATTTCATTAAACTCTAAAGAAAGCACTGAGATTTGAACAGTGAACTACAGGCATTGATATATGTGGTAACAATACACTGAGCCACAGAAATTATAAAGCTTAAACTGAAAATTCTTGTTATACACCAAGAGAGATTTTTGTTGTAAATTCATAAATATATATTTTAAAAAACCTCTAAAGAATAGAAATATATGGGAAGGAAATAGTTATCTATGATGTGTGCTGGGGCTCTGCCTGTCTCTTTCAGCAAACAGCCCTTCTATTTTCCCTTTCTTGAAAGTCTAATTTTCACCCTACAGTATAAACAAACTCTGGCCAGACCCAATAGGGCTGTAGTCGAGGGATCTGGAGTAAAAATATTGACAATGATCAAAGTTACAAGCCTGCATTTGCAATATGTAACGCAGGCTCATAACTTTTTCTTTGTTAATGTTTTTGCATCACATTTTCAACATAAATCTTCTTATGACCCCACCTCATGAACAAGAGCCAGGAAAATTTTCAACTTATGCCCAAAAAGGTGATTTCACACAGAGACTGCAAAATCACCTTTCAGGATGTGAAAAAAGATTTTGGCCAGGATTTAAAAAATGACAACTTTTAAATTCATGAGGTGCTGTAAAGATATGGCTATGTTGTAAATATGGGGTACAAAAAAATGAAATGTACCAACATTATGAGCCTGTGTTTGCAAAATGTAACGTAGGCTCATAACTTTGTTTTTTTTAAATATTTTTACACAAAATTTTCAAAATAGCCTTCTTATGACCCCACCTCACGAACAAGGGCAGAGAAAGTCTTCATCTTCTGCCCGAAAGGTGATTTCACACATGGACCAGAAAATCACCTTTTGGGATGTGAAAAAATATTTTTGACAGGATTTGAAAAATGACTGCTGTCAAATTCATAAGGTGCTGCAAAGATATGGCTATGTTGTAAATTTGAGGTAAAAATATTGAAAATGATCAATGTTATGAGCCTGCATTCACAAAATTCAATGTAGGCTCATAGCATTGTGGTTTTTTTATATTTTTACACCAAATTTTCAACATAGCCTTCTTATGACCCCACTGGATGACCAGGGGTATAGAAAATGCTCAACTCCTGCCCAAAAGGTGATTTCACACAGGGAACATGGAATTACCTTTTGGGACTGATTTGCCTAATGTTAGTGCAATTGTTTATGAGGTGGGGTCCCAAAAAGGCATGTTGAAAATTTGGGCCAAAAATATGAAAAATTAGCCAAGTTATGCCACTAAGTTCAAAACAGTATCGAAATACATTGAACCGCATACCTGTTTCTTCAGCTCATGGTCCAGCTTTGAAGAGTGAAGATGTGTCTGTGGTCCAGAGAAGATTATGGCATTGGACGCCAAATGCATAAATAAGGGCTTGGCATAATGCGGGTGGTGGGCGATGAATGGGAGGGTAGGGTGGGAGGAGTGCAATGGCTACAAAAGACATCAATGGACAGTTTTCTTTTACAGGGTTAAAAAAACAAAAAAAAAAGGATATTGGATGGTGACACTGGGAATTGGGCAACCCCAGTGTCACTGTTATGTTTATGGGGGGGGCACTGAGAGGGAGAGTTGGGTGGTGGAATAATAATAAAAATAGGATTCCAGATGAAGACACTGGGGGATTGGGCATCCCAGTTTCACTCTTATGTTTCTGGGTGGGGGGGTGAGCACTGAAAAGGAGGGTTGGGGGGCACAAGAATAAAAAAAATGAGGATTCTGGATGGTGACACTGGGGGATTGGGCACCCCCAGCATCACTATTATGCTTCTGGGGGGTGCTGAGATGGAGGATTGGGTGGGGAAATAAAAAAAAATATAATTTATTTATTTATTTTCGAGATTTACCAGGAAAGCATACTGAACAACATGCTCAATTCCAGATGCGACCTGAGGACCTAGGCCCAGTACATGGCATATATTAGAAACAAATACAAGTACAGTGATTGAAATAAGAAACATAGCATATGATTTGTACAATTATAATACAGTTTTTGAGTATGAAGTACATAGGGAGATAGGTATAACATATACTCCAGGTATAGTATTACAGTAGTTTACAGACAGATAGGCACATAACAGGAGTATTACTGTACATTATTTAATTTATAGAGGGCTGTAACTTATAGCATTAGCAGGAGCAGCTAGAGGAGAAGTGTGCATGGAGTAGTCTGAAGCGGTGACCGGGATTTTGTGCATGTCTGATGGGGGTGGGGAGGGTGTTCCAGATCTGTGAGATTCTGAATTTAAAAGCTGACTGGCCTTTGGTAGTGCGCCTAAGTGGGACATGTAGAAGTCTGGGGTCTGTGCCTCTTAAGGAGTACACAGGGGGAGGTTGTCGGGATAAAGTAGATTCAAGTTGGGGGGAGGGAGAGGGTCCAGAATTTAGCAGCAAACCTAGTGCAGTTTATTAATCTGCGGTCATAGAGAGATGGTAGGGCTAGGGAGCTATATAAAGTACAGTGGTGAGTGGATTGTGGGGAGTCGAGGATGAAATGACAGAAGGAGTGGAATAGGGTGTCTAGGCTTGCCAGGGTGGACGCAGAGGCGATAAAGTAAACTATGTTGCCATAATCCAGTACAGGGAGTATCATTTTCTGTACTATGGCGTGCCTCATTTACTTGGGGAGACAGGTTTTGTTTTGATAGAGTGCCCCCAGTTTTGGGACCAGCCTCTTATGCAGCGAGTCTATGTGAGAGGCAAAATCAAGGTGCTGGTCAAGCCAGATGCCTAGATATCTAAAGCTAGTACATTGCTCAAGGAGTGCCCCTTCCAGGGTTGAGAATGGGGGACATGGGGTTTGGCGGGAGAGTCTTTGTTGGGAGCCAAACGTAAGCAACACCATTTTTTTAGGGTTTAGAGATAGCTGTTTTTTCATGAACCAGTGCCGGATGGCTGAGAAGTCCTCCTGAAGGAGAGATGCTACACTGCTTGTGGAGGGGCCGGATGTGTACAGAACTGTATCATCTGCATACATTTGGATGGAAGAGTGGGAGCATGCAGAGGGGAGGCCATTAAGAAAAATGGAGAAGAGTATCAGTCCAAGGACTGATCCTTGAGGGACTCCTGAATTGACTGGAAGGGGGTTTGATGTGTGAGAGGCCAGTCTGACCGCTTGCATCCTACCCGCAAGATAGTCTTGGAACCAGTCTATAGCTGGGTGAGCTAGACCTGCATCCATAAGTTTTGAAATAAGTAGGGAATGTGAAAGATGGTGGCATCCTGATCACAACACTGGGGGATTGGGCACCCCCAGTGTCACTCATATGTTTCTGGTTGGGGGCTGCCAAGAGAAAGGGTCAGATGGTGGGATATCTGTAATTTATAAAAAAAACAGTGGTCATGGCAGAACACGGCACACTCCACTGTGTCCAAGATGGCCTCTACACTCTACTACACAGGTGCTAATAGTCATGCATGCGCAGTAGAGTGCGATGGCCATCTTGGACATGGCGGAGTGTGCAGTGTTCCACTGTTTTTGTAATGACAGATATCCCCCATCAAACCTTCCCTCTCAGCACCCACCACCCCCTCCCAGAAACATGGGAGTGACACTGGGGGTGCTCAATCCTCAGTTTCGTGATCAGGATGCTGCCAATAAAGTAAAAAATAGTGCAGTGCATGTGGAGTGTTGCACAGAAGCGGAAGTGACTGTGGTGGAACTCCAACATGTTGTTCTGTCGGAAGGAATGCGGGAGTCCTTTTCTCATAGCAAGAGATCTGTAGGGCTGCGCTCACTACAACCCTAAAAACTGACCCTATCTAGCTTGGGATTTAGAGAGGGAACAAAATCTGTCAAGATTTCTGATTTTTATCTCATTTTAACAAGTGGATGAAAGCGTATTCTCTCTCAGCAGCAGCTCAGTCGTCTTTCTCTCTTGCTTGTAGCTTCTGGGAGTGCTAGATCACATGATGTACCTTCAGTGAGCTTCCAAAGTGGCGTCTGACTGAACAGGAATTCTCGGGAGATCTTGAATTCCTACTGCATTGCAAAATGCTAAATAGCCTTGAATAGTGCCAATTATTTATTTTTCTTTCTGAGTAATGAATAGTCTATTATTTGTGGTACAGTACCCCTGATGCTGTCCACCCTAATCAGTTTGTTTTGGATCAGCACCCTTATCCTGATGAAGTCTGCACCTTCAAAATCTAGAACTTTAGTGTTCGATAGACATCCTGGTCCTGAGTGCCAGCATGAGCCAAATGGAGGTATGATCACTGGACACCAGTCGTCCACTACCCACACTCCTCTCACCATCTCCAAGCTGGTGAACCCCAAATCAAGAATGCTTGCCTGTCTAGTGGTTCCTTAACTAACTGCACCAGCAGGCTGTCCTGCAGTGTATTCAACAGGGCCTGAATTCTGGTGCACCCTGCCACTGGAATATCCCAGTCAATATCTGGAAGGTTCAGATCACCCACCACCAATACTTCCCGTTTCTTCATTCCCCCTGCCAGCACTTCCTAAATCTCCTTATCTCTCTCTTCCCCTAGTCCTTGTGGTCTATAGATCACCCCATGGATGGACAGAGAGAGAGTTAAGCTGTTGGATGAGAAATATACTGAATACTGGTGAGCTGAGCTGTTTCATTTGATGCAGTATGTAAAGTCTAGTTGGAAATGGGAGATGAACAGGAGTCTGGATAATGACATCTGACAGCTGATCAGCACAAAACCAGCTGCAATCAGCTGATAGCAAATAGTTGTTAGCATGATTATTTATAGTTCTATAGTATCTTACTGTTGATGTCACAATAGATATCTTGGAGGGTGGGCAAATCATAAGTATTGCGGATGATGTAGTGTTATAAATGTTAGACACAAATATTGATTCTTTGGACAAAAATGTATCTTTAGAATTTGTTGAGTTACAGAAATTGTTTGAATCTAATAGACTGTTACTGAACAAGAAAATGAAAACCATGCTTTATGGTACATCATAGAGGTATGCTAAGCTTGCAAGTCAATTTTGTACAGTGATGTCAGACCAAAGCATTTTAAAAAAAGTCAAGTACTTCACATATTTAGGAGTTACATCAGATGCAAGTTTAAGTTATGACAAGCACATGGAAAGTGTCACAGATATTTTACACAGAAGGTAGGGTTTCTATACCAGCCTAAAAAATGAATTATCCTCAGAAACAAAAACAGTGATAGCCAGAAACTGTTTATTACTGACTTTTGAATGTGGCAGTGTAGTCTGGGGTCTGCTTCAGATGGAATCATGAGCAAGAGACAAGTTCTCTATAATGTGATCTGTCATTTTGCTACCAGCAGTTCGTTTAAGGAATAATGAATGACAGGGTGTATGTCTTGCTGGGATGATGTCATACCTCAGGTGGTTGGCTACAATGCCACATGCTGAGTACATCTAACACCCAAGAAGTGCCATTATCGAAGCATGACACACACTCTGGAGTGCATTATTCCTATTATACAATGGCTAGCAAAAGAAAAAAGATAAAAGACACAGGTTAAAAATGTTTTAAAATGCTTTTAATGAGAAGAGTTAGCAGATAACGTTATGCCACAGAAAATAGTCCATGTTTAAAATGCAATTTTATCTGTTTTAAGGTAGGTAATTTAATATTCATCTGTGAATAGAAACTTATCCCTTTGTTATCATTATTTCTGTTCCATAAATACATAAATTAAATAACTTAGGTACATTACTACTTTTAAAAGGCAACAACCGTAAAGATTATTAAATGCAACTTTTTTCATAGTCTACAACTGCTGAAAACAAAGTTGACGACTCCTTAACTACAGTAGTTGCTTTTATTTTACCTTCTGCAGATATGGAGTGCATACATTGAACTGCCCTGTATAGTGGCTTGAGTGTTGGACTTGCCACTGGATACCCTGGTTGACAAAGTGCTTGCTTCATTGTCTTCCTTATCTGGGCTGCCACATTGCTGTTGCTGAGCTGCAGTGTTACAACCTTTGTTGTTTGTAGCTGGGTCAAGTTGGAGATGTGGAAGGTCATCAGAGATACTGAGCAGGGATCTCAGATATGGCGAACCAGCATAACAGGCAGGAAGTGAGGGCATTCAAGTCTGCGTTGCTGGTTTCTGTGCTACCAGATAAGATGGAGCTCCACTTGTTGCAGTCTGCAAGAGATGGACCCCAATAGCTGCATAATGAGACTTCTGCTTTGTATCCTGTTTTAGCTATTATTTGGCATTATTCTAGTCCAGCATTACTTCGGAGTTGTATTGCAGTCATTTGGAGACTGTGCTTAGTGTCATTGTTTTACCAACAAGGCTGTTTTGCATATTTTTGGGAGCATGATCACTATATAGTTAACACCTAGTGGTCTAAGTGTATATCAGATTGCTTTTTCAGACTAAGGCTTGGAAGGCTTCCATTTTGGGTGCATATGCAGGCTTGGACAGTTCAGGGGTAGTTTACTTCTATATTTCTTAAGTGGAGCTACTGGGCATGATGGATGACCTGCCAGTTCAAAAATGCACCCTTGGTACTGGCTGAAGTCTTTTCTGTTAGGCTTGGAATGTTTTTTTTTTTTTCACTGAAACTCAGGGTCACATACTGATGTCCATTCTCATCTGTTTTGAATTTGAAAGAGTCCAGTTTTAGAGCTTGTTGCCCCACACCCATGTTTGCCAAAATGCAATTGCACTTTGAGCCAGATATGGCAAGGTAAGCCGTCGCTGTATAAGGGCTTAATGCCTAAGACTGTTTCAACTGCTGTAGTTCCTGGTACTAGAAGAGGGGTGGTGCTGTGTCTTGTTGTGGCCTTCTCATCTCAAGTTCTTTATGTGAGCTGTGAACACATTATCCCCTGAAACCCCCCAAGAAATGATGGACGCTATAAAAATGTTAACTTTTTGGTTGCTGCTTGGCAAGTTTATTTATGGCACAAAGAATATGTTTACATCTACAATTGTATTACTTCACAATTCAATTCCACACAAAACTTTCTTTTTCAAAGCTTTCTGGTTCGGGCCTCTGTCCCTCTTCTGGTCATTCTTCCATCTTGTCTTTTAGGGCCCATACACTATGAAATCTGGCCCCCTCCTCCACACCAGAAACCAGGCTGATTCCACCTACCTGGGCTTTTGCCCTCCAGGCCCAGACACTTCTGAATCCGTTAAGTGGACCTATCCCACTCCCCGCTTTACCACCACGTCTGGGTTCCTTGTCCCCAGCCCATGTATCCTACCCCCTCCCCCCTTTCTTCCCCCCTGCTCCCCTTTTCTTTCTTCCCAATCCAATGGGCATCCATTGCCCTCCCTCCCTCCCTCCTCCCAGGGTACTCTGTCCTAAACCCCTGGCCTGTGGCTGCCTCCCCACAGTGGAAAACAAAACACTGGACCTATGCCCATGGCCCCTAGGGCACTCAAGCCTGCCATCCAAAATTATTCTTTGTGCCAATTATACCCTCCAGCACCTTTCTTAATAAGGGTGGGAGGGTGGGAAAAAATCCCTGCAAAAGAGGTCGTCCTGCCTGGGTCCTGGCCTGATATACTCCTTCAGGCCCCAGGTCAGTCCCCCTTCAGGCTCTGCCCCCCAGCCAATCCCTGGGTCTCTGGCATGCCTTTGTCATATTATCCTTACATGCCTGGTGATGTCACCAGGCCCCACCCCCTCTATTCCACCTGCTCCCCCTTCCCCCTCCATGTCTCTTCCTGGGAGGGCTCATTTGACAACCTGGCTTGCCTTTTAGTGCAAGCCCCATTGTCCCCTGAACCCCCAGGAAAGATGGATGCTACAATTTTAACTTTTGGTTGCTCATTGATAAATCTATTTATGATGCAAAGAATATATTTACATCCACTATTGTAGTACTTCATAATTCAATTCCACACAAAACTTTCTTTTTCAAAGCTTCCTGATTCCAGTCTCTGTCCCTCTTCTGGTCATTCTTCCATCTTGTCTTTCAGGGCCTGGACACTGTGAAATCCGGCCCCCTCCTCCACACCAGTAACCAGTCCAGTTCCACCCACCCGGGCTTTCACCCTCCAGGCCCGGACACTTCCGAATCCGGAGCCTGGATCTAACCCCTTCCCCACTTTACCACCACGTCTGGATTCCTTGTCCCCAGCCTGTGTATCCTACCCCCCCTTTCTTTCCCCCCACAACCCCTCTTTTCTTTCTTCCACTGCCCCTCCTCCAGACTGCAATGGATGGAGGGTCTCCCCCCTTCTTGGTCTAGTACCGAAATCTTTGCTGGCTATCTTGTTCACTAGCTCCCCGATTGGCCTTAGGAATAGGCACATGCCAAATTCCGTCAGG
Organism: Neoceratodus forsteri; assembly: GCA_016271365.2. Taxonomy (NCBI): domain Eukaryota; kingdom Metazoa; phylum Chordata; order Ceratodontiformes; family Ceratodontidae; genus Neoceratodus; species Neoceratodus forsteri. Next base: position 216,925,093 of record CM028134.1, read on the forward strand.
TGGACCCCATCAGATCTGTACACTGCAGGCTGGTCGAAGGAAATTTCCTTGTGCTGCAGGTGTACTCCCCCCCATTTTGATTACTGCCCTTGTCAGCCTTCTATTCAAATGCTTCTGGACTTTCTTGATCAACCGGGCATCCTTCACTCCCCTCCAAACCCTCCTGGAGGTGATATTGGACCAGCCGATTGTCACCCTTGGCCACTACCCTCTCAATTGTTCCAAATCCCCCATGATGCTCTGCCCCAGTGGCCCCCATGGCAGGACCCCCAGATCATTGGCCCCCAGATGTATAATAAGTCAATCCAGCATGCCCCATTGCAACTTTAAGTCTTCCATCAGGGGCATAAGCCCCTCTCATCCCCCTAATGCCCTTCCACAGCACCCTGGGTGTGCTCGGTGTTATATATCAATTCTGCTCCTCTGGAGGTGGTGACTGCAAACCTTTCCACCCAATATATGAAAGAATGCCCTACTATCCAGATCTTTCTCTTGGAACCTGCCATGGAAACAGATAAACAGTGTGAGTTGCTGTTGTCAATACCTGACATACCTCCTATAGCAGCTGGACTTCCAGTGCTCCATCTTCTGTACTACCGCCACTGCAGCCCCTTTTTCTGCTGCCTCCATGGCTGCCCAATCTGAAAAGAATGTGGGGCAAATTCACTTGGGTCTTTCCCTAGGAACGTCATAGCCTTCCTGAGTACAGTCAATACTTGGAAACCCATGACTGGGGAGCTATCCCCATGTCGGAACAAGACTCCCCTGGCCCTCTCCTGAGTGCCCCCGTAAGCCTCCAGCTCACTTACTGCACAACTGGTGGACTGTGGTTGCCTCACCAGTGACACCTGGGTCCTCTTCCTCTCCTGGTTCATTTTAGACCTGGCCAGGTTGATGACTACCCTGTCGTGTCCCCATAGGACATCCTCATGCTGCAAAGCCTGCCCAGCAGCTGTTTTTTATGAGGCCACCGCTTCCCCCACCTGGAATGCCCCTGCTGTCATAACCACAAACATGGCCCAGAATAGCGCCCCCTAATGGGCTGATGTGCATACCTTCTGGGTTGCCTCTAAGAACTGCTCAAGCAACTCTCCTTTTATGGGGTGCCTCCTGGCCACCTGACCCCTATGCCATCCGGACATCATGCACTTTATTGTCCTTCTGGCCCCTATATTGGGCCAGCCCCTGTCCTGGCATATCAAATTGATGCCAGCTAAATGCACCACCATTGTGGTGTGGGCCAGCTCTTCTTCCCAGAGCTCCACCACAAACCTACTTACCTGCTTGTCCCAGGCCAGTTCGTACCTGTCCCACCCATACTTCTTTCTGAATTTCTGAAATCTCACCCATCCTGTCTCGTACGCCCTCAATGTGTTAGCTGCCCAAAGGCCCCGGTACAGTGCCCTGGCTGTGTCCCTCCATCCTCCCACAACTGGTCCAGGACCCTGGTCCTATGTGGTGCTGACTGAGGCCTCAGCTCCCGAAACCTGTCGAGCTGTAAATGGGAAAGACAGTCAGCCACTTCATTCTTCACCCCCTCAATGTGCTGTGCTTTGAAAGATATATTCATCTGCAGCCCTGACAAAACCAGGCACCTGAGCAGCCTGCCTACCATCTCTGTCCTTCCCCCTTGCCTATTAGTGACCTCCAGCACCCTTTTGTTGTCTCACTAAAACAAGATGTTCTTCCCTTGCATCCAGTCACCCCAAACCTCCAGTGCCACCCATATCAGTAAGATCTCCAGGAATATGATATTCCTCAATATCTCCCCTTTTTCCAAAGATGCCGGCCAAGGCTCCAACATGCATTTCCCCTGGAAGTACGCCCCCATCCCCAGGGCCCCTTAAGCATCTGTGAACAACTCCAAGTCTGCATTCCCTTCCCATTCTTCCTGCCAGAATGTCACCCCATTGTAGCTGTCAAGAAACACCTCCCATACCTGGAAGTCTTCATGCACTCCTTTTGACACATCTACCCTGTGGTGCGGCAGCCAAGCCTTCCCCATGGCCCTTCCCAACCTCCTTGTGAATGCTCTGCCTGGGCTGATGGTCTTGCAGGCAAAATTAAGGTGCCCCAGCAGTTGTTGCATTTGTACCAGTGTCAGCCTCTGCCTCCCTATAACCTGGGTTAGTAGACCTCTCAGGCATGCCACTTTGTCCCCAGGAAGCCGGAAACAACCCTCCTCCTTGTCCACCTCTATGCATAGGAATTCCAACTTGCAGGCGGCGCCCTCCATCTTGCCCTGTGCCAATGGTATCCCCATCTGTCGGCACATTTCCATAAAATCCTGCAGCATCCCCTTAGCCTCAGCTATGGATTCCACAATGAGGAGGAAATCATCCAGGTAGTGCACCACCCTCTTGTACCCATACCTGACCCCGAATACTCACTTTACCTAGATGCTGAATGCTTTGAAGGTGGAACAAGACACTGAGCAACCCATGGGCATGGCCTTCTCGAAATACATGTACCATTGAAATTGAAAACCCAACAGGTCCCAATCCTCGGGCCGGATGGGTAAGAGCTGAAACATCAATTCTGTGTCCATCTTCACGAGCCATGCCCCCTCGAAAGCCCTGATCAGCACTATTGCCTGCTCCAGAGAGGCATACGACACTGCCCTAAGGTGATCAGGTATGCCCTCATTCACAGATGAGCCCTCGGAGTAGGATAAGTGATGGATCAAGCGGAACTCCCCTGCCGCTTTCTTGGGGACAATACCTAAAGGGGAAATTCAGAAATGCTCACAAGGGGGGCCCCCAATGGTCCCTCAACCCTGGCTGCCCTGATTTCTTTCTCTATCTTGGCCCCTACTATCTCTTCCTTCCCCTTAACTGACCCTAGGTTCTTGGCCCACATCCCTACCCACCCCACTTTGAACCCCAGTGGGAAGCCCATCTGGAAACCTGCCCTGAATAATTCCTCCGCCTCCTTGTTTGGGTATTCTGTGGTCTAGTCCTCCACCACTGCTAGGGAGATGGGGGTGCACACCAGCATGCAGCCCTATCACCCCTCATCTTGCACCTTGCTAATGCCACTCCCCGGGTGCATAATGGTGTCCCCTATGGCCACCCCCCCGGCCCCTGCCCTGTCCCCCCTAGCACCCTGAAAGGACTGTTCCTGGTACTGACCCCCGTGAAACCCTCCTCTGCCCCGCCCCCATTGACAGTTGGTGACTGGGTGTGACCCTCCGAACTTGGAACAAGTGTGCTGGAACTTACAATTGCCCCATGCACCAGTGACCTTGTTATAGGCCCAGCATATCCTGACCACTGCAGCAGCTGCAGCCTTCCTTACCTGCTCGCCCCTGGCCCTGCCTATCTCTCCAGAGAGAGTCTTTACCCACAACTCTGAGTTGGTACAGTCCCATCTGAGATCCCCTTTTGCTGCCATTCTCTTCCGGAATGCCTTGTCATACTCGAGCCAGCTGTACCCAACCTTTGCCTTGTACGCATCTCTGATAATGGACATGTACGTCAGTAGGGAGATGGCAAGCTCCGGCTGCTTCTCAAGGACCAATGCACTGTATATGATGAAGCCCCCTTGCCAATTTTCAATAGTCTTCCCTTTGTACTTAGCCTCCTCCATCTTGTGGCCCACCACTGCTAGCGCCACTGCCATTTCTAACTTCACTACCAACTCTTTTTGCTCATACTTCATGGCCGTGTACTCGTCCACCAGCCCGAAGATGTCCACATACTCCCCCTTCCAGATTTTTTCTTTGATTGAAACCGGTACGTGGTCCCCAACCAAGCAGCCCGGAGGCCCATTGTATAACTTTTGGCTGCAGTCCCACCCCTCCCTTTTTTTCCCCAGCCCCTTTGCCTTTTAAGGCCTATGGCCCACTCCATCTTCTTGATTCCTGCACCCCCAATGTTACCCAGCAGCCCTTCTAAGTACTCTTTTAGACCGTTTTCGTCTGTGATGTCTATTTCATTCTTAGCCCCATCCGGACTCCCATCATCTGGCTCTGGTGCAGGCAGGGGCACCAGAATGGGTGCAGAGTGCGGTGCCTCCCGTCTGGGCCTCTTGCCCCCTCTTCCCCTGCCCGGGTGCTCTTCCCACTCCTTCTGCTTTCTCTCCATCTCCTCTTCTGCCTCTTTTTGCTTCACCACTGCCACCAGTTCAGACATCTGGGTCATCAATCTTGATGCTTCCTGCATCAATTTTTTGCTGGACAGCTGGGCTCGCTTGGGTGCCAAGGTGATCCTATGTTGCTACAATCAAAAGGGGCAAAAAAGTAACGTTCAGCTGTGCATACCAACAATAAAAGACTCCCATTCTTTTTGCATGCCTCGGCCCCCTTGTGGCCACCCCATCCAGGGCCCCCGTGGGCCAACTCCCCGGGCCCTTTGGGGCCAGGCCTATGAACCCATCTTGCTTCCTGTAACCCGCTGCCTGCTGGTCTCCCCAGTATCTTCATGCATAATCCACATCCCCTCCTTGGGGCAACTGGGCCTGGCTCCACCTGCTGATCCAGCAAAACCAGACCAACCAGCGCTAGGTATCAGTTGAGAAATTTATTTAATCACTGCATCCAATGAATAGCAGCCATGCAACACATGCTGATGTCAGATTGTGGTCCCCTGCCACTGCATCCGGCTGGGTCCATTTTCCCCCCTGCCTCCCTGCTCTATTGAGTGGCCTGCCTTCTTCGCCTCCACGTGGCATGTGCCATTAGGCCCATTTTCTGAGGCCAGTGCCCTGGTCTTGCTGACCCACTCCTGCACCTGGAGTCTGCTCACTGCAGAGCGCTGGCCACGTGGCCCTAAATGAATGTGGCCTCCGTTGCTCTTCCCCTGCTGCCCCAGCTGCAGGCGGCCCGCGTTGCCACCTGCCAAGGCCTACCAAGCAGGCTGGCACACCTTCTTACCTGCCCTGCTCCTCCTGGTGTTGGACAAAAACAGTCCCCAATTCTGACCTGGCTAGCTCGCTTAGGCCTGTCTCTTCCGTGACCCCAGAGGTCTCGAAAGGAAAATCCTCCCGCGACTGCCGAACTTGCCAGGAAGCCCATCCATTGCCTCCTGCCACACCTGCCTCATGGTGGCAGCGCTCTACTCTGCTAGCATCCTCCAGCAAAAATAGCTTCTTCTGATTCAGCCTGATCCACTGGAACATTCCACCAAGGTACCACCACCTTGTATTCTCCAGTACCATGGCCCCATGCCTCTACTGTTTCCCACGCTTGCCACACTTTCTCATGCCATAACCCCCCATTGTGTGAAGGGACGTGCCCATCCTCCACCCTAGGCTGCACTGCCCCCACGTGGCCTATAGGCCTGGATGCCATGGAACCACTGTGAGGACCTTCCCTCATCACCATGCCATCTGCCCAACATCCTGCTGGCTCCGCATCATACACACTCCTGGTTCTGCTACAGCGGCCCACCGAGCACCCATGTTTGGCTTTTCCTTTTTATTTATATATAGTTTCTCTTTAAATTTTCCTTTCTACCAAGCCCCGACAACCAAGCCTCTTGAATCACGCTGGCTGCTTTGCACTGCTGACGAGCATCTCACTCCCAGCCCCCTGCCCCATCTTCCCTAGTCTCAGTAATCAATGTCACCCCTCCATGTGAGGGGCTTCCAGTCTATGAAGCCCCAGAGTGCTGCCTCTGGCAGGGAGCCTCTCAGGTCTCTGTTTCCTCCAGTCCCCAAGGCAGAAAAGCTCCCCCCAATCTGCAAGGCCAGATGCTGGTATCCCCCTCGATGCAGCCAGAGAGACATACCACGCTGCCTCATCCAGCCCTGGGCCTACTAGCCACAACTGCATAAACCACCCCCCCCCACCAGATGCTCTGACACTGTAGGCCTTACAGAAATCCAAATTGGGCAGTCCCACCACCACTCAGAGCTCCGCCTGCATTCCGCCTTGAACAAACAACAGACCCTAGCTGAACCAGTCTGTTCAACGATGTGATACCTTGCCATGCTACCCTTCCCCTTCACCATGGCCATATAAGCACACAAAATCTACCGCTCCAATGCCATTATTCTTATTTATTTATTATTTTAATTTTTTTTTTTTAAGGAAACCACTGAGGGGTTGCTGGGCCTGCCAAGGCGTCTCCCCCCAAGCCTAATCATGCCAGAACAGAACCCTCTGTTGTCAAACCATGCATGCAATCCACCAACAAAGCTTATTTGAAATTTTAAATAAACAGTGGGAAAGGATCAGACCCAGAGAAACATGTGTTTTCTTTTTTGCCCAGGCTTTCCAATGTACCCACGATCAGAGCACCAGAACAAAAAACTCTACAGCCATCCACTTGGGCCCTCATGGTCCACTAGGCCTAACCACCCCAATGTGCCTTACCTCTAGTTCTTTGCCAATTATGTGCTGAGTTCTTTACTGGAAAAAAAAAAAATCCCAGCAAAAGGGGTTGTCTTGCCTGGGTTCTGGCCTGATATACTCCTACAGGCCCAGATCAGTTCCCCTTCAGCTCCCCCCAGCCAATCCTGGGGCTCTGGCATGCCTTTGTCGTATTACCCTTACCTGCCTTCTGATGTCACGGGCCTCACCCCTCTATTCCACCTGCTCCCCTCCTCAATCCCCCCCTCCGTGTCTCTTCCTGGGAGGGCTCATTTGATAACCTGGCTTGCCTTTTAGTGGCTAGCCCCATTGTCAGCTGAATTAATTTCAGGGTTGGCTAAAATGTTTATATTGCAGTTTTGGGGCAATTCATTTAGGTATGGGTTCATACCAACCCTCAGTCCTATGTAGCTGCTTATCCTGTATTATAACCTTAAACAACTACTGACGCCTCAAAGAAAACTTTAAAAAATGTAATAATTAGGTACAATTCTGCCTGCATTACATTTATATTTTATATATTTCTCCTCCCCATTATTTAATACTAAGGACATTTGCATGAATATATGATCTTTATCCCTTAGAGTTTCTTTAGAGTCCATCCGCCTCTATAGCTATTCCCTACTTCAAGTCATAATCCTCTGTTGTGACATCACAATCTGTTGCTGTGAGAGTAACTGTGATATCACAAGCAGTGCTCTGTGACTTCAGGTAGAGAGAAAACAGCAGGAACAGACAAACTCTTCAGGAGCAAAGATCCTGTTTTTAAACAAATAACCTCAGCAATAAATAATGGGGAGGAGGGAATACAGCACTAACTGGAAATATAAGTTGGACTGTGTCTAAATATTAGGTTTTGCTAAAGTTCTCCTGAACAAGTTACCGGCTCTTTAACAGTACACGTGTTGCATGCAGATACACATTAGTGGTGAGTTACACAGACTAGGCCCTACATGGGTGCCAAAGTTTGTGCACCACTGCAATGTACTGCAATGCAGGATTCTTTGCCTCTTCCCTTGCCCACACCCCAGCTGGGTACAGTCTGAAAACCTATACCTTACCTCCCCAACTGGTGTGGCTGTGGGTTGCCGAGAGAGAGGTACAGCACTGGACTGACCTGGAGACCTTCAAGAATGTGAGACACTAGCAATGGAAATAAGGACACTGACAGTTGGATTGACAGAAAAATATGGTAAGCTTTACGAAGGAATTGTAAAGCATTGTGCAACCACGAATGGCAAAGAACATGCACACTTTGCAGTTAAAATATCAGAAATAAAACTCAGTTGTAACATGCAGTACAGAAAAACACCTTCTTTTGCTTTCCCTTGTATTGTAATCCACCCCACCACAATTTTCCCCTGGAGACTGCAGGTCAACACCACCCACTAGCCCTGCAGATAACGCAATGGTCCCAGGATAAAGCCCTTTCCTGGCCTTAGCCACTGTACCTCTTAACCCTTTTGGCCTTAAGGGCATGCTGTGACTTCTAGGCCTTGTCCCACTTCAGACAGCCCACTCATCCCTTTTGCCCAACACACTTTACCTTCCCAGCACTGAGCTCTACCTCAGGCCTCAATGCTGCACACACATAAATTGCCTTATGGTCGTACAGTGGCTACCAGGCCTTATCCCTCCTTAGTCAGCCCACTGATCCCTGAACCGCAGATACTCTCGCTGGTATCCCACACAGCAGTTTTGCCTTAAAATTAGACCCTAAGGCTAAACCAGTTCAGTTACTTTTGCAGGTATCTGTAGAAATAAAACACATTTCTAAACAGTGTCAGAACAGTGGCACATAACATACAGTTCACAGCATTTGTACATAAACTTTAAGAACACGATCCCCCACCACAGTCTTTGAAAAGTTCAGTCCTTCACTTAGACAATAGTCGCTTTTGAAGAAGGATTTGAGGTAAATTAAGTTTAATTCAGTGTCCTTTTCCTTTTAAAATAAATTCCAAGTCAAAGAAATAGTTTTGTTACTATACCACACTGCTCTGGCTGTTGAAGAAGATTTTCTGAGGGTCCTGTGTTGCAAGCAAATGTAGAGTTGAAATTCTGGAGAAGTGATGAATTCTTCTTGTGGCAGCTTTTCTCTGTGAAGACAACTTGACAGCTCTGAAGTCATCAGGTACTTAAAGCAGTAAGCTAACTATACTTTCCTTGCTCTCACTCACTACCCTGACTGACCCTACACTAGGATACAGGTGATCCAATATTCAAACTACATTTTAATTAACGGCTGTCCCCTTAGGCTCTATCACTACAGCAGGCCTCTTCTGACTGGACACCCCTTCACACAGGCCCCTTCCTCCTGGTCACTCACCCTGCATTAAATTCCTGCACACTGCCTGTGTAGCTCCTTTTATCCTCCCAAATTATTTGCATATGCTAATTTCTGGTTACTGAGTGGACACTAACCAGTCCAGATGCTCAGGACCAATCACATTTCTTTCTGCAGCAGCATAAGTCACGATAGAATCCACAGTTTTTTGAAATCTAATTGCTTTTCCCAAGATTCTGAGGCTACTTTTCCTGTCAGCCTGGATTCCCATTTTACTAAACTACTTTTGTGAGATAAAAATAACTATTTTCTCAATGTTTAAGCACTTTCACACCTTTCTGACTAGAAAACCCACATTCTCAGCTTTCATCAGAACATTTTTTGTTAGAATTCCTCCACAGGACCCCCATGTCACTAAAGGTTACATTTTTCATTCAATAAACTATTAAATAACATTTTTCTGAGTAAGTTTCTCTCCAGTTTTCCACATAAATAGACATTACTCCTTTAAGTAAGCAGACCTCTGCAATTTTTAGTTAAAAAATAAAATATTCACTTTTCCCAAGCTTAGCTCCACCTTCTATGTAACTTCCTATATGGATTATACCTTCTGGGACCTACTCTCCCTTTTCAGGTTGTTTTATATTTTGTTCATAAAAATTTTTTTTTCCCAGATAGAATACATTTAAAGCTAAAACCCTGCCAAGTTTGGAATGAAATAAACCATAAATTGGCTTGGCAGTGCACTTTTGAACATGACTGCTCTCTCTGCATAAAATTTCTGACTGAGCCATGCTTAAATTACAAGAAGTTCACTTTAAAACAGTTTAGTTTTTTTAAACTACACATTTCTATTACGTATCTTTACCCTTGTTGCATTCCCAGGACTTCCTTTTAGCCCCTTGTGGCTTTTACATAAACAAAATATGTATTTTTATGTGTTTTATTCACTGAATTATTGCCATGGGTCCCCATGCTGTGAGTGCCTTCCTCCACTCTACATTGGCTCCCTACTGAGCCCTTTATGTTTGCATTAACTTTACCATGGTGGAACTCCTCAGAGCTCAGATTTCCAGACTGTGCCCATTTTATTTTATTTACAGTATTTATTGAAATGTTTCACCAGGAGGACACGCTGAACAACAAGTTGATTGTCTCACTGCGTGACCTGGGTGTGGGGGTTACATGGGATAAACACAGAGATGATACAGAATCGCAATTTACACAATTGGAATGGCATACAATTAAGAATCAAGTACAGCAGATAGTATACAAACAACATAAACAGTTTGGTCTAAGGCAAGCTGGTGTGCAAAAACATAAACAATACAATAAGCATCAGTACAAACAGAAGTGCAAATTAAATTCAAGTGCAATTTTTGGTTTGGGGCAGCAGGTTATTAGAGGAGTGCAGTGGAGGATGGGAGGTGTAAGGGTGTTGAAGGGGAGAAGAAATGGGTGGGGAAAGAGAGGACGGAAGCATACCAAGAAACCTACCCCTTCAGGATGCTGAGAACCCTGCCAGGGGCAGAAACAAGGTGAACAAGAAAGGGTGGGGAAAGGGAGGTGGGAAATATACCAAGAAATGTACCCCTGCAGGATGTTGAGAACCCTGCCAGGTGGCAGAATCAAGGTGAACAAGAAGGGGTAGGGAAAGGAGGTGGGAAACATGCCAAAAAATGGACCCCTTCAGGATGCTGAGAACCCTGCCAGGGGGCAGAATTAATGTGAGCAAGGAGGGGTAGAATGGGAGTTGGGGAAAAATTCAAGCGGGGACCCCTGCAGGATGCTGAGAACCCTACCAAGGGGCAAGAAACAAGGTGAAGATTGAGGGGAGGGAGAGAAGATAGATAGGTGGGGGAGGAGGAGGGAAGTATGGGGCGAGTGCTGAGCAGTACAGTAATAAATTGTAGAAGAGAAATGGATGGGGTTGCGAAGGAGATATACCAGGGACTGAACCCTGCAGGGTGCTGCGAACCCTGCCAGGGGGCAGGGCAAGTCAAAGATAGAGGAGATTTTGAGAAGTTAGCTAGGTAGGGGGTCAGGAGAGAGGTGGGGAGAGAGAGCTGGAAGTAGAAGATGGGGAAGAGACAATGGGTATATATTGGAGGGATGGAAGATTTGGAGTGGTCTATAGAAGAGCAGAGTGATGGGAGGAAGTCAAGGGGGATTATAGCAGGAGCAGGTAGAGAAGAGGTAATTGTTTATTTTATTGAGAGCTAGTCCCTAAAAATTCCTCCTGGCACTTGTCACCTGCTCAACTAAACAGAGGAATATCTGGTTGTCCTGACTGCAAGAGGAGCACCTATCCTACATCTCCATCTCACACCATCATGAAGATTGTTGCAGACCGAAGCCTGTTTCCAAGACCAAGGTTACAGTAGAGGAGTGACCACCCTAGAGTAGCAGTAGGAATTCCCAAACAAGCTCACTAGCTGTCAATTGTGGAGCTGAATCTTGGCTTCTCACACTCCCCTCTCATTCTGGTTGGTGCATCTCGCGCACGCAGCTGCCGCGTTGCATCATTTTTAAAATTAGCAACTGCAGTTCATTCTTTTATTCACACAGGATCCATTGTGTCATTTGAAAAAAACATTACATTACTTGGAGACCCAGGCTGGACCAAATTAAACCACTGGACCACCAAGGACTGTGTTACAGTAGCCAGGGCGCACAGGCTACTAGCCCACTAGCCACCGATTACAAAAACTGGGCCCCATTTTCAAAAGATTTGGGTGGCACATCCCAAGATGTGCTGCTCAAACCTGGAAATGCCCCAGCTGTTGGGCTATACCTATATTCAAAGGGCACAGATGCATGGTGTACCCCCAACAGCGCCGACAAGCATAATATTGTGCTGCACCTATGCAAATGAGGGGGTCCCCATGCATATGCGGTGCAACACCATATTGAAAAGTTTCAGAAACACAAATCGACCCCCTGCAGCAGTGTAGATTTAGGCTTCTGAAACCCTGTCATAGCTAGAGCGCAGACTTGGCTGCACACTAGTAAGGACAGGGAACTCAGGCAGTACAGCTGTCCATCCTTAGCCCCAAGCAATGTGTCATTATTTAACAACCCTCCCAATTGCCATTTCCCCTGGTAGTCTAGTGGTCCCCCCTTCCTGAGCCCCAATCTTCAAAATAATAAAAACATTCCTGTTTCCCCTGGTAGTCTAGTGGTCCCTCCTCTACAGCCCTGATCTTCAGAATAATGTACACATCTCCATTTTTCCTGGTGGTCTAGTGGTCTCCCCTCCCCAGCCCTGATCTTCAGAATAATATACACATCCCTATTTTCCCTGGTAGTCTAGTGTCCCCCTTCCCCAGCCCCAGCCTCAGAATATTATATACATCCCCACTCTCCCTGGTAGTCTACTGGTCCCCCATCCCCAGCCCAATCTTCAGAATAATAAATACATTCCGGTTTCCCTGGTAGTGTAGTGGTCCCACGCACTCAGCCATGATCTTCAGAATAATATGCACATCTTCATTTTCCCTGGTAGTCTAGTGGTCCCCCTTCCCAGCCCCGATCTTCAGAATAACAGACACCTCCCCATTTTCCCTGGTAGTCTAGTGGTCCCCCTCCACAGCCCTGATCTTAAGAATAATAAATACATCCTGAATTCTCTGGTAGTCTAGTGGTTCCCCTCTCCCCAACCCCAAGCTTCAGAATAATCTACATGCAACCCATACCCCGGCTAAGAGCAGAATCTGGAAACTGGGCCCCCCTAACTTATACACAGACAAAGCAACAGGACACAAGTTGCTATAACAATAAGCATCCACCTAGCACTGGGGCAAATACCTGGCTCAGCAGTCTAAAGGATTCAGGGGGGCTTGGGTACAAAATAACATATTTATTCCAAGCTCTGGGAGAGAGGTGCTAGGGCTGCACTAGGTCTAACTTCTGAGGGGGTCCCATAACAATTTACACTCATGGAACACAGATGTAATGTCCACTACTGAAGATGGGATTGTACAGTATGGCTTTATTCTGACAACAGATGGTAAAACCAGAATGGGGTGGTCCCCCAAGTTTGTCACTGTATACACAGGAGCAAGAAACTTTCTCTTCCAGAACAACAGACTGTTTTGGGCTTTAGTGCATCCATTCCCTCACAAACACATTTAAACTGTCTATCCCTCTGTACTAGGAACCTCTGGACTTTTACTTTCCAGTAAGTGTATATCTTGTGGTAGTTGCCACACATTTGAAGAAAACATTTCACAAACAACTTCTGACATGATGAACTTTGTTAACATGCCCAGGATAACCTGGTGCCCATACATTAGCCCTGAATAAGGATTAAACTGGGGTTATGCCCAGTCCAGCCACAACCAGTTTCTGCCATTCCTTCTGGGTTACACCAAATGACCCATCATTTCCCATGAAATGCTAATGGACTCCCAAACTTTAAAACTGAACATTCAGCACATTTTTGTAGTGATGCATGCGCCCTGACAGGTGTACTCTAGCCTTATCTCTGGGAACATACACCTCAGACCAACCCTTAAGAACAGTCCCATGCGCCTGTACTCATGGTTTTGTTTGTCCCTTTGATGCAGGCATTAAAGCAGGAAGAAAAGCACCTCCCCCTTTACTGGTAGCTTGTCATAGCTTCAACTGCACACTTTGTCTGTCCTGGGCAGCTGACACTCTTCAGAAACTTTAGGGGCTTGCCCCTTGGATCCACAGGAATTGAAGTCCCTCTCACTTCTCTGTGGAAAGACGCACTGTGGTCCTGCAGGCAAACAGTCTCCACCACTTCTTCTGATACTGCTGGGTCTCACACACTAGGATGAGGAACTGCTGAAGTTCCTTCACCTAGTCTCAGAGGAGACTGACTGGCAGGCACCTCCCCACTCTGAGCACTGCTGCTCACTCAGAGCTCCACTTCTCACCACTGCTGACTACTAACTGCTCTTGAACTCCTTTTTGAACATTCTAAACTGCCCCAGCAGCTGATTCCAAAGTGGCTTATGCTGCTGCAAGAATTCTATATGACATAATCCATTCTCTGCTCAGCCTAGCTGAGTAAACAATGATACCATCTGTAAAGTCCTTTACCAATTTTCCTAGGGCTAACCTGATGGAATTCTAGTAACCCCAGGGGACTGGGTGGTCACACTCACCAACAACCAGATGAGCCTTGTTGTCTGCAGAAAGTGCTATGGTCTAGAAAGCAGGCCATCCAACCCCTGGGTTACCTACAGGGTGAGGTGGCCAGGCTCACCCCATCTAGGCCAAAACCTAGGCAGATTGCACCAGATAACAGAGACCCACTGAAGCAACTTCAGCTCACCTAACCAGCTATCTTGGGACTTTCAGTGGCTCCAAGAGACTGCCTGAAGCATGCTCTGACAAAACAGTACTGAAGGACCATACTCGAGTTAAGCCCTCCAGTCTGTTTATCCCCTAGCCCACTACGGAAAGGCTATCTGACCTATGCTACCTACTGGGTACCTTATCCCCACACACTTTTCACAATTCTAAAATGTAGATCTGCTTTAGAAACATACATATAACTTGCTATTAGGGCTGGGAAAACTCAGTGAAGTTCTGACCTTTATTATATAAGAACCAGAACACGCCCATATGGAAAAGAAATATATTTTGAATATATGCTGTAAAATATATTTGAAATCATTTTTGAATTTCATCCATAAATAGATTTTCATAGTAGTTTCCAGATATATGCATTATATTTCAAATTGGCTGTTTTTGTAATATCTGAGATATATCTAATGCATATATTTCAGATATACCATATATAGTATTTGTGTGTATTTCATATAAATATCTTAATATTATGTGAATTTTTATTCTCCCATATGGAAAAGAAATATATTTTAGATATATGTTTGATCATATGTCTAAAGTATATGTATATATCTCAAATTGGTTGGTTTTGAAACACATGATTTGATTGCCGAATATATGTGACAGATATATTTAAGATATATCACAAATATATTTCCATGATATATTTATTATAGGTGCCTGATATACATTTTATATATCTGCTTGAATATTTAATAGATATACTTTTTATGTAGTTGACATATATGTAAAATAGTTTTTTTAAAATATATGCGTTGTAAAAAATATCTTAAAATACCCAAAAAATAGATTAATCTTGATGTCACATATTCTCAACTGTATATTTAGAATTCCTCTCATTAGCAACCATTTAGATATCTATAATACACTTATGATTTAATGCTGCACCATTACTGCAGATTTACAGAGTACACATTTATACTTGCACATAGAACTTACATTTTGATCTCATTAGTTTTTTGAGACTCAAATTAGTATTTGTACCACCCCTGTTTGGTTCGTTTTTATGTTGGGATGAGTTCCAATATGTACTTGTTTTTTTTTTACTCTTTACCTTTCCCTCTGGTCTGTAAGCTAATGCTGTCAATTCAAAGCTATTTTAAAAATAGAAATTACCATGTTTTTGGTTGATAAACTGTGCTTTTGAAATGTGCAAATTAGTTATACAAATCTGTACACAGTATCATGGTAAGCATTTGCAAAAATATATTTGACATATATATAAATATATATTCTGCATATATTCGACACATACTGTATCTTGCAAGCAAACAACAAACATATTTTACTGACAGCAGAAGTTAGGCACACATGCACACTAGACCAAGAGCTCCATAAGGCACTTCTTGGATATTCCATCACAAAATGTATCTGTACAGTAAAAAAAAATTGTGATACTAAAGCCAAAAGTAGCAATAGTTAAAAACAAACATTCCCACAGGACAAATATTTCACACTGTTCTTGAAAAAGCATACGAAGAGCACAAAATGCCAGTCCTGTGGGGAGGTCTGACTTTTACTATTGCTACTTTTGGCTTTTGTTTTACAACATATATATATATATATATATATATATATATATATATATATATATATATACACATAATGTAGTCTATTTATATGTTAATGGTATATGTAATATATATTCTAGTTTTTTATAAACTATAAAACATATTTATTTATATAAAACATATTTTTAAAATGTATTATCTACACACACACACACATATATATATATATATATATATGTATATGATAAATAATACACATATTACAGAGACTTTCCAGATGAATATCAGGCCAAACCTATTTTAACATATATGAGCTATATCTCTGGATAAACATCTCTAATATATTGAAAATATATGTTTTCTAACATACAATTATTGTAGAAATTATAGGGTTAAATGATGCTTGCCTAAAACTATAACGATTTTTCATTAGAGTCCATTCAAACATTAAAAAGTAAAAAAAAAAAAATTCCTTTATAGAATAACAAAACAAATACATTTAGTACATCAATGCCAAGTATAAGATATACCTCATTGAATTCTGCAAACATGTAAAGTATAACTGAAAAAAATGTACATATATCAAATATATGTGACTTATTTAGGCATATTCAAATATAGTCTAGATAGTAACAAAATACTGTATAGTTATTTTGCATATGGGAATAATTTAAAACTGTTATTAATATATTTTTATGTATATTTAGCTTCTTACAAGGTAAACCACAAATGAAAATGTATGAATAATGCAGAATATATATGTTGGATAGATTCAAAATATATGCTTACCTAAAATGCAAAATATGTAGAATTTGCAATAATCTGTATGCACAAATGAGTATTTTTGATTTTATTCAAGGACATAACACTGAAAGAACTAAAACTTTAATTTTGAAATAGTACAGCAAAAATATATTTTAGATATATAGTATATTAAAGCTGTATCCCAAATATGATACATCTTTGATCATTCTGTGAATATCTAGACTATATCTTAAAGTATATCTGAAAAGTGTAAATGTTTCTGACATATATTTGAAACATATCTGGGGATACAAGGATATATTTCAGATATTAAAAAATATAGATCTTTTCCATATGGGAGGTGAAGTTCTGATTTATCCTTATTAGTTCTGATTAGTTCTGATTTACGGACCAATATTTGAAAAAATGCATAAAAGTGTCCAAAGTCACTCACATTTGACTCAGAGGCTCAAAGGAAAAAAAAATGGATTATTTATATACAAATTAAAGTAAAACTACTAAATAAAAAAGCATTCTGTTACTACTAGCCCCTTTATGGCTGGCCTATAATGGTGGCATATCCTGCTCGGGCCCATGACATGAGTGTGCTGGGAGAGACAGAGAGATAGAGAAAGAGAGAGAGAGAGAGAGAGAGAGAGAGAGAGACAGAAAGATGTGCATATCTATATCATAACACCACCAAGCACTGCAGGCACAACTTAGGCTGCTAAGATTTATTTTGTTATTATACAATGGCAAGAAAATTTCCTGGACTCTGATTGGTCAGTATGTCCCTGGCACAATGAGGTTATCCCAGCACAACCTCACTGTCATTGATTTGGATGAGCTTTTGGATGAGCATTTGTTTATGCATGAGCATATTGCCACACTGAAAATCTACTAAAAACATTTTTTTATTTTTATTTTTTATTTTGTATAACAATGAGTCATTGTATAATAGCAACAATGCACTCCAGGGTGTGGGTTGTGTTGGGATAACCTCACTTCTGGGACACTGAAAGCACCTGGCCTGCAGCCTCGTGCCTAAACACCCAGGCGTGAGGTTATCCCAGCACAACCCACACCCTGTCGTGCCTTATTGCTTAATTAATGGTGCTGTGTGGGTAATACTTTGATGGATGTTCCAGTCAGAGCTGAACAAGCCAAAGAAATGGATATGAATGATCAAATGAACAGCACTAAGAGAGCCCACCCACCCTACCCATGTGAATGATGCAGCTGCTTTGCATGCCTCACTGTACTGTGGTATATGGTACACTACCTGGTCCAAGAGGTGGTGATGTTCTTTAGTACTATGATTACTTCTACTGAATCTGATCAACATGCTGAGGATGCTGAATCCTTAAAGAAGAAAAATGAAAGACATAATGATCACCACCCAGGCAGGCAGTCAGTCAAACAAGTGTGCCGACTGCATGTCGACACCACCACAGTGAAGACCATCACAGCAACAGAATTCGACAAAAAGCATTGCCTCACTGTGATGGTCCCCACAGACACCAGTGGTACATTTCCCAGTGTGACGTCCCCTCCCCAAGACAACTGTGACTCAGAGTTGTATATCTAGAGACCGGGGGCATGGAGGGTTCAGGGGCACTACTCCTGAAGAAAACACACCAATATCCCTGACAGTACAATGCCAACACTTGACATTGTGTCTGTTGCTGTCGATGATATCAGCATAGTAGATATCGTCTCGTGATAGATAAACTGTCACATCGCATTGGTCAAGTGCAGTGCAGTAATAAAAAAAGTTTGCCACTGCCACCTGAAGACCTGATGACACAAAACACAGCACAATGACATCCTTCCTAGTTCCACAATTGCTTGCTGCCTGTCACTGCCGGGGTAAGTTAAGTATCACAAATAAAATATAGTAATAAAATAATCTTAGCCCAGTTACTGCAAGTGAGATGTAACCAGGCTAGCATACCATGCACACACACAAACAATAAAAAATTATATGAATTTTCCATTTAGTAGTATTTGCTTTAAACCTAGGTCCCTCCCATTTGGGGCTACCTAAAGAACTCTGCCCCCTTCCAAGCCCAGCCTTGTGAGTAAGTAAGCTACTCATATCAGCTCTTATCTGTCTGCAGTTATGCCTCACCACATTTCCCCTCCCCACCCCCAACTAGACAAGGTACTTTGCGCTAATCCCACCACCACCACCCCATTGAACCCCCCTTCAACTGCCCCTTTCCCGTGCCCCTGGGAGTAATTTTAACCCTGCCGTTGGGTTTGTTAACAACTAGCCCGCCACCAATGGAGTAATCTCCTAACAACCTCTCAGGCCTATCAACTTTTGTCTAACAATTGACCCTGGAGGTCACTGCAGGTAGGGGGGTGGGGGGTTTAAAATAGGTGCACTTAATCCTGTTACCAAATATCTTCTAGTTCTGTTATAATCCTTGATCATAATTTGTCCAGCTTTGATGTAATTTGCCCTTGTATGCCTGTTGAGCAGGTCCTCTGTAACCACTGTACTGTGTATGTCCTACTTGTCCACCCTGATGTGGAACCTTTGCAAAAGAGCTCACGCTCAAAGGTCTCTCCAAATGAATGAATAAATAAATAAATAAATAAATAAATAAATAAAACAAATAAATATTGGGGACGTGATAGGTATACAAAGAGTATTCAGTTTTTGAACTTTCAGGCATCTGCTAAGCTATGACTACGAAAATTGAAACAGTACAGTCAGGACTTAGGATCAGTTGCTGAGGGCAAAAAGTAAGGAGTAGGACTGGAGTAAGGACAAAAAGTGATAAATAAGTAGTACATGTGACTCATGAGGGCAAAAACTGATAGTAGTAGTAGTAGTAGACAGCAGTACCCTACCTTCCAGATCAGATAGTGGTACCAGGTACCACCAAGTAAGTTTGTGACATGAAATGCAGTTGCTTGCTGTATTTGGACTCTGAACCCACTGATGTTATTTTTTTTCTATCCTGTGCTGCTCATGTGATCATATTGGCCTGGCCTAGTCCATACTGATCTGACTTGTTTCAACTAATTGTTACCTCATGTAGTAGACCCTATACACAAAAGATTTTCAACACAGGCACAAATTATTGAAAGTGTTTTGTGTTTAGGGCCTGCTCGGAGCAGTCAGGGTATGTTTTATTCAGGTATTACATTTGAAATTAAAGTGAGGAATGCTGACTTTGAGAAACATGAGACGCTCAGCATTTTATGGTGTCAAACATTGCCGTGTGTCAGTAATGACGTTACCGGCTGAACTGAACAATTGCTCTGAACAGACACTAGTCAGAGGGCAATTTATGTACTTCACTGCAATGTTTACTAAAGCAGGCCACATATTTTGTTTGGATTTCCAGTATTTCAAAAGATCAGCATTCTAGCTGATATTGGGCTCTGCCAGGTACATTTCAACAATGGTCTGTGCTGAGGCTGTGTTACAAGAGGCAGATGAAGAAGATGTTACAATAACATCTTATAAGTGACTCCAGAGACATGAAGCTGAACCAAGTAACTGTGGGACAATGCTATGCTTGGCTGGTGGTGAAGAAGATTTAGCTGCAGTGGCTGAGGAGGAAGAGGGAGAAAATGCCACAACAGTAGAGGATGGGCCACGTGATGCTGTGCTGCTGTGTCGTGAAGAAGATTCTGAATGTGGTGCGGCTGTTGTACTCTGTTCCATGACAGCATGCACCTCGTCAATTATTTCTTTGTTTCTCTTGAAACAAATGTCATCATCATCACTCAATAGTTGCTTCGATTTGTATCATGGGTCTAAGATTGTTGCTTTAATGTAGTACTCAGGATGAAGCATTTTACATAGTTTGTCATCTTCTGCAACTTTTTTTACCATACATCATGTTAGATCTTGTATTGTGGAGGGCAACCTGCATGTGTCAGCACCACTGGTAGCCTGTGTGATCATGGAACTGTCTTGCTTCTCTGACTTTTCCCTTATCAGATTCAATCTGAATTTTAACATTTTTATTAGGGGTATCACCTGGCTCTGAGTTGCGGTGTTTGCACTAACCTCCCTGGTGATTTCTTCAAATGGCTAGAGCAGGAAAATTAAAAACTCCAGCATGGCCCACTGTGGGGGAGTAATATAGACATCTGTATCACCAATTTTATTTTCTAAGGTGCGCTGCCTGACAGCTTTTTTTTATTCCAGCAGCCTTTGGAACATATAAAAGGTCAAATTCCATTGAGTAGAAATGTCTTGGATCAGTCTGTGCAAAGGTAAACTGCTCCTGCTGTATTTTTTCAAACAAGTGATGGTCTTTGCTTGAGTGACTGAAATGAGTGCATTTTCTTTTACCAATGCTAACAAGAGCCTTAATCTCCCTGGCATCATTGAGAAAACCGTGAACTATTAAATTTAATCAATGCACAAAGCAGAAGATGTGAACAAAGCCCCCCCCTCCTCCAAGGCCTTCCTTATGTTGGACCCATTATCTGCAACTATAAAGCCAACTGACAGTCCCTGTGAAGTGAGACATTGCTGTATTGGTTTTTGGAGCTCTTCATTGATGTTGGAGACATGTTCAGATGGAAAATAAAACATTCTTAGAACAGCAAACTGCGATGCTTCATTGTCCCCAGTCCCATATGAATGATCAAAACATGTCCAATGTACCATGACAGACATGAAGGGTTCAGGCTGACAGCTTGTCCAGATATCTGTTACGAGATACACCACGCTTCTAACAGCACTGCACAACACGCATCTTAATTTCTTACATACAACATCGTAAATCTCTGGAATCCCTGTTGTTGAGAAGTATTTCTGCGTGGTATACCATATTGAGGTTCAAGGTACTCAAGCAGATGCCTGAATCCTATATGTTCAACCACGTTATACGGTAGCAAATCAACAGCTATCATTTCTGAATTTTTTATGGTTATTGTAACAGCAACAGGGTGAATCGAGGCATATTTTGCTTTAAGCTCATACAGTATGTTTCTGAGATGGTAAACTGTCTCCTTGAAGGAGGAGGGCTTTTGAACACATGATCACTTTCAGTAACAGTTGGAGAAGTCCTTCGAATGACAGGAAGTGGTGCTGGAGGTGTAGTGCTGCGGAGGCTGCCACTGTTTTCATCTATGGGCGTTACCCCTGAGTGTAGTGAGCTATCACTGTCACCTTCTCTTCGAGATTCACAACTGAACTTCTCAGCAATGTTATGACATCTGTCTAGGTGCCTTTTCAGTGCTGAAGTTCCCAATGTTCCTTTCTTTTTATCCCTGCTGATTACCTGTTTACAAATAGCTCATGTTGCTATCAAATCGTTGGAAGCACTAATGGAGTATGACCAAACAAAAGATGATATTTTTTTAGGTTTTATTTCCCCAGGAAGGTATGACATCTCAGTTATCCTTTCAGGATCCCCCCTTGGATTTTTCTTGGGCCTGTTCCCCTTTTGGTTTATTCCCACTGTCCCCCTCCACAACCAAAACATTTCTGCCTGTTTTGTCCTCATCTGCAATTTCTATCCCCTCCAGTAAGCTTGTGCTCCCTGATCATTCTCTTCATCTTTATTATTAGTATTACCCTCATCGGGTTCAACCCCAGAAGAATCAGATGAGGGACTGGCAGTAGCACAACATGCAATTGTCCCATACCGTGGGGTGCCTTTGCGGGTGGTACCCACCACGCCTTTAGTTTTGTAACGACATAACGTTTTTTTACTTGATACTGATGATGATCTGAGACATTCACCTTTTTTGGATTCAAGCATTCTCTTGGAAGATGAAACCTTAAACGTGATTTTGTTTTCCATTTTCAGGCTGATTGCTATCGTTTGCAGTGCCACTGCCATAGCCTGAGAAATAGAATGTGCCTCATCAACACTTTGATCCATTTTGTAACAAAAGATCCCTTTAATGTGATGTTCTTCTGATGACTCCCACCCACAGGCCAGGGACAAATTTACTGTTATGACTCGTGACTGTTCGTGTTCCTGTTCGTGTTCGCCCACTCACTCAGCCCCCAAAGACTCCATGGTTTGATGAGTCTTTGAAGGAATTGAGGAGAGTGGGGTGAAGGCTAGAGAGGGCCTGGCAGAAATCTTGCCTGGATGCTGACAAACTTAGATTGATGGATCATTATGTTATCTATCAATCGGCAATAACCCGTAAGAAAGCAGAATTCCTGTCCAGGGAGATTGCTGCTGCGCGAAACCGACCAGCTCAACTCTTTCGGACTGTTGATAGATTGTGCAATCCACTCTGTCTACAGTCTGGAAGAGATTTTTCACAAATAAAGTGTGATGAGCTTGCTCGATTTTTCACTGATAAGATTGCCAGCATTAGGTCGGATATCGGCCAGACTCACTCTTCAAGGGTTTGCAGTGATCGGCAGGGGGAAACAAACACCTATGTCACCTGGTTTGACTTTGGTAGGCCAGAATTCATGGATATTGTGAGGATTGTCCAGACTGTACGTCCAACCAGCTGTAGTTTGGATCCAGGCCCTACGCCTCTATTATTAAGTTGCGTAGATACTATCTGTCCGACCATTGCTGAAATTGTTTGGAAATCTCTGGAGCAGGGGATCTTTCCTGAACCCCTAAAGGAGGCGGTCGTTCAACCACTCCTAAAAAAACCTTCATTGAATCCAAACTGCCCAGCTAACTACAGACCTGTCTCTAACCTGCCCTTTTTGGGCAAGGTTATTGAAAAGGTGGTTGCACTGCAACTGGATGACCACCTTACAAATCACAATGTCTATGATACTCTTCAATCAGGATTTAGGAAAAGACATAGTACTGAGACTGCTCTTGTCTGGGTTCTAAATGATCTCCTGATAGCGAGAGATTGAAAGGCTCGTACTATTCTAGTCTATCTTGATCTATCTGCAGCATTTGATAGTGTGGACCATGGTGTGCTTTTGGAATGCCTGCGGTTCTATTGCAGACTGTCTGGTACAGTTCTGCAATGGTTTCAATCTTTTCTCACGGGGCAGAGACAGAGGGTTATTACCAGAATTTATTCCTCTGACGCTGTCTCCTTGCCCTGTGGGGTTCTGCAGGGCTCCATTTTGGCACCCATGTTGTTCGCTGTCTATATGCTGCCATTGGGAGATGTTATTAGGCAATACAGCTTGGGTTTTCACTGCTATGCAGATGATACCCAGCTGTATTTGTCTTTTAGTCCCGGACAGGAAGATACAGTCTCTATACTTAACAGCTGTCTATCCGAGATCAAGGATTGGATGAGTGCCAGCTGGCTAAGGTTAAACCTGGATAAGACTGAGGTGTTGGTGGTGGACCCAGGTTGCCTTGAGGCGGGTTGTAGGGCTGGACTTCTTCGGGCGTATGGATCGATGGTGCCCAGCTCTCAACCTCAGACCGGTTGCGTAACCTGGGCGTTATTATTGATGACGGTTTGACCCTGAAATTTCAGGTGTCATCTCCTGTCAAATCTTCCTTTTACCATCTTAGGAATATCACTCAGGTGAAACACCTTGTTCCTCCGGCTGACCTTCCAACACTGGTCCATGTCTTTGTTACTTCTCACCTTGATTACTGCAATGCCCTGTACCTAGGGCTACCGGGGGTTGATATCCGCCGCTTGCAGCTAGTGCAGAACGCAGTAGCCAGGCTTTTGACTGGGACATCTATGAGAAGTCATATTACGCCTGTACTGCGCGAACTGCACTGGCTGCCGGTTCAGTGGCGGATCACCTCTAAGGTCGGGTTCCTGACCTATAAAGCCCTACATGAACAGGGACCACGGTATCTTCAAGATCTCCTTGTTCCCTACTGTCCCTCTTGCTTGCTCAGCTCCGCCGACGAGGGATTGCTAGAGGTTCCCAGGGTTCTTTTAAAAACATCTGGAGCACGGGCATTTTCTTATGCTGCCCCTACCCTGTGGAATTCTCTACCTCGTCGGATACGAAGCTGCCTGACCGTTGAGAGTTTTAAGTTAGAATTAAAAACGTATTTATTTCAAAAGGCATATGGAGAGTGATTTTATTGTAATCTTATTGTGATCATATTGTTATTGTTGTTGTTTGTGTTATATGTATGTATTTCAATTGCTTTTATTTGTACAGTGCTTTGGTATTGAAAAGCGCTTAAAAAATAAATTTTACTTACTTACTTACTGCACAGTGTACACACTGACAGCACACCAACAGCACAGCAGTCCACCACCACTTCCTTTCAAGATTACCGGACTGGCTCCTACAATACAGTTACTGTTAAGTGACCAAATTCAGCAACTGTTAAGTGTGCCTCAAAATTTGAATAGGAGATGCAGACACATCTGGTGCATTAGCTGCATGCAGCACAGTCCCACACTGGGGGTTGGTTAATGCTTATGCGTAATGTAAGTTTGTATCGCAATATCTTATAAAACTAATGATAATAAGGAATAATGGAAAATGAGTGAAGATGACACTTGTGTGTAGTGCTTGTGCTTTACTTGTGCTGTACTGTAAACACTTATCCTGCTACAAGTCACAATCAGATTATCCCCTGGGCCACCCACAGCCAGCAGCACAGGGCAGGCACATGAACAGTATTTTTTGTAATGCATGAAATCGTGATTGATGAATGAACACAGGTGATGATAATCGTTATTCCTGATTGGATGGCACAAGTCAAAGATTTATTTTGCCACCCTGTTGCTCTTGTTCTGTACACACAGCTGCACTGAAGCCACGAAAAAAAATGTATTTGGGATTTCTGCGACTGATACATTTATTGTGGGTCTCCCTGCAGTCTCTCTCCCTCTTCCCTCTGAGTCTGGACTGGACATCACAAAGATTTATTTTACCACCCTGCTGCCCTTGCCCTAGTATACACACAGCCACACTGAAGCCAGGAAAACAAAATTGGGGATTTTATGTAACTGTAAAACTTCTTTGGTACCCACAGTAGTCTCTCCCTCTCTCCTCTGGATCTGGAATGGCACAAGGCAAAGATTTTGCCAGCCTGCCCTTATTGTACACACAGCTACTGTCTGAGGTCAAGAAAAAAACTTTAATTTGGGATTTTCTGTAGCTGTAATCTCTGCCCCCAACCCCCAGGATTCTGGATCTGGAATGGCACAAGTCAGATTTTGCCAGCCTGCCCTTTTAGTACACACAGCTACTGTCTGAGGCCAAGAAAAAAAAAATTCATTTGGAATTTTCTGTAACTGTAATGGGCCCCCATTACTCAAGTCTCTCCCTCTTTCCACTAGTCTCACAGTCCACTCTCCTCTGGAATGGCACAAGCCAGATTTTGCCAGCCTGCCCTTGCTCACAATGTCACCAGCCCAGCATTGCCATTTTGCATCACCCCCACCCCGCA
This sequence comes from Neoceratodus forsteri, assembly GCA_016271365.2. Classification (NCBI taxonomy): domain Eukaryota; kingdom Metazoa; phylum Chordata; order Ceratodontiformes; family Ceratodontidae; genus Neoceratodus; species Neoceratodus forsteri. The sequence goes on from CM028134.1 coordinate 216,950,593, forward strand.
CCACTATTCCCCAGTCCCTCTCTAATCTGAATTCTAATGCTCCCTCACCCCAACTGCCTTCACTCACCCCCACGATCAGTTTTCTCCCTATCCCTAACTTCTTCTTTGTCCCTTCCCTTCCCTCCCTTCTGGCTGGAGAAACTCTTTCTTTTCTTTTCTTTTTGTTTTTTAAGGGTGCTTTTGCTTTTGGCTTTTTTGCTTTTGCTTCTCAGCACAGCTCCTCCACTTCACTTTCTCCCCAGTCCTCCTCGTACTGGGCAGCGTGGTGCACTCAGCATGGTTATATACTGTGAGTGCATCACATGACCTTCTGTTGCCTGATTGGATGCCGCTGTCTGCCTTTATGTGCCGATGGCATCCCCATGGCAACAGAAAACAAAATCAGGGAAATGGCATCTCCACATACCCGGAACTGGACTTCTACTGTGAAGTCCATATTTATCTGGTTCCATGGATTATGGGTTCGATCTGGATCTCCCACGGAATAGTCCACCCAGCCCTAATTGCAATGTATTTCCCAAATGCCATAACTACTTATTCTAAACCTGAAAAGCAGAAAAACATTATTAACATTCGTAGTTAACGCTGATGAGCCCTAAACATCCTCTTCTTAAGTTATTTTCTTCTTTCAGGAACACCTGCAAAGAAACATTCCAAATACATCCTGCAAAAAAAACACAGTGACCAAAAACCTCCCATCAGCAGATACTATCCAATCTCAAAAAGATTTTAAAGGGTTTTCTACAAAAGGCAGTATAAAACTATAAAAGAAACACATTTACAATAACATTTGGGTGGATGGGGTCCCTCCAAAGTCTTTACTCTAAGGGAAGAAGTCCTGAGTGCACAAGGCACTCCATGAAAAAAGAGTATAAGCCGAAGCCTGCGAAAACTGTTCTTGGACAGTTTTGAGGCCTGCTGACACTGCAGTCCAGACACCAGAAATGTTTCTTTCAGACTTACAGTTCCATGGACATCTTTACTTATGTTGCACATTCAATAAACATAAAAAGCCAAAGAGGCAGTTTTATGCCTTACCAGACTCTAGGTGCAGGTAGACAATCTATATCACCTCTCTGGATCTGGGCTGGATCTCTCCTCCATCTGAGCAGAAGAAAATCTTCAGATCATGCTCTTCCACACCACCTGCTGGACCTGGTAGCTGCTGGATATGATATGGATCTGCCAATACAGCTGCACCCATGATGTTCTCAGACGCTTGATGCTTGGCCAGAGTCATGTGTAGTGCCCCAAAGAAAGGGGCACCACAGAAAGGGGTTCAGATAAAGTAAAGGGGCTCCTGTCAGTATGTTTTCTCCCACCATCGCAAAACAGCTGCTGCAGTAAAAAAAAAAAGAACGTTTTCCTGGCTGCCTGCTCTGTTTTGCAGAATCCCCCCCTCCCAAACCCGAGCAGGCAGTACAAGTTAGGGCACCCACTGGGATTGCTGTCCCTGGCTGGTGTGTGGTGCCAGATTTAAAAAAAATAACTAAGCTGGTGGCAGGTGCTCATGGTTTGAGACCTGGAACCTTGAGTCTTTTCTTTAAAAAAAGTATCATTTTGATGGGTAGTCAGTTGCTGATGAGGGAAAGAACAGGACCAAGGAAGAGCAACAGGAACTGAGGGAAAGAACAGGACCGAGGAGGAGCAACAGGTACTGAAGTGCCTTACCTGGTAACTTAAAGCCAGTTTCCATTGGATCTCCTATGGTGCCTCTCCTGTAATCGGTGATCCAGCCAGTGATTCCTGTGGCAGCGAGTCGAAAAAACTTTGGGGAAGTGGTCACCTGATGTGCGGTGCTGTCTCAGTTTAGCCTCATTTTGTATTTTTATTTAAAGTTCTTCGGTCCCACGGAGGTGGCATGTAGAAGAGCTGCATCTACAAAGAAGAGAACCTCGGGCATTCTGAAGACCCACAAGGTCCCCAGTCATCCACCTCCCTGCCTGCCTGCCTGAAGCCCTCCCTCAACATGCAGCACCTCCCAGCCTCCCAATTGCCATTTGCCATTTCTTAATCCTGGGCTGGGGTGTGAGTCAGTGGCAGCACCAACAGTCAGGTGCTGACCACCTGAAGTTATTTAGAAAAATAATTATTTGTTTTAAAGCACTCAGGACACCTGAAGAAAAGGCCGGGAGCTGTGGGGACAGAATTTTGAATAATTAAATATTTGTCAGGCGTAGTGACGCCCATAGGAGGGCCCAGGGCTTAGAGACCCAGAGCAAAAGGGTTTACATATTTATTAGGAGTGAAGCAGAGGGAGGTTACTGATAGAAAGGCCTCAACCAAGAAAATATTTAAAGGGGCAGCAATAAGCCCACAGTTAAAGGGGCAACATTAGGCCCATACTTTAAAGGAGCCCAGCAAAAAGAAAAAAATCCCTACAGATATTAAAAGGGGCCATGAGGAATAGGCCCATGGTTTAAAGAGGCAACTCCAGGCCCAGGAAGTTTAAAGGGGCAACGCTAGGCCCAAGATACAGTAGTACTGAGGCGCCCAGATATAGAAAGCCCCAGAGTTTGTAAGGGGCCCAGTACAGTGTAGTCTGGCCAGTTAAAGGGGCCCAGCCACAGTAAACCTGATCACTTGTCAAGGGGTTTAGCTAGCCATTTAAGCCCACAGATGTTACAGGATTTAGCTAGTCATTTAGGCCCACCCTATTAGAGTACCTCACAGTCTAAGGAGGCCACCTAGTGTTTAGTCGCCAGAGTACCCACAGTAGCAAGAGAACCTGTTTAAGTTAAAGGGACCCCACTATAGTACGTCCATGCTTAGCAAGGGCTTCACCGAAGAAGGTGACCAGTTAGAAACAACCAAGTGCTTTACTATGGTCTTTACATCCAGAGACTGTGATATTATACACAACTGTTGGAACTGTGATATTGTACACAACTGTTGGAACTGTGATTTTAAGCAACACTGTCAGAACTGTGACTTTTTAATGCATTAAGCCAGCATCTTCTGCTAGCGTGTTGGAATCAGTCTTCAGCAGCCTTCGAAGGGCGTTCCACAAATGAGTTCTCGAACTGGTCCACGACAGAACCTGCAAGTTGTTCAGCTGGTGTTTCCAAACCTTCAAGTCTTTACCTGAAGAGTGAGATCCTGCTGTAAGGTTCCCTAAAGAACCACATCAACATGCCCTTGTCGTCTGCTGCGAGTTGTAGTCCATCGTATCCCAGGACTGAGTCGCAGCCACTGTTTTCTTGTTTTCTCAGTGCTTCTTCAAAAGTCTTTTCAAGATCTTCTGTTTCATTTTCTCCATACCAACATCCCATTTATTGTTTTTACGTTTGTCCTTGGCTTGTCCAGCCTTGGTGCACAGTACACTGTCATTCTCTAGCGTCCGAAGACTTCATCCTCGTGATTCCTAAATTCCTTGGGGTCCTCCCAATGTCTTCTCCTTTACCCGGCAGTACAGAAGTGGGCTGTGGTGGGGTGTTCTGCATCCTCTTCGATACCAGGCATTCCGGAAGAGGACTGTGGCAAGGTGGTCTGTATCTGTTCTTCATTTCTGGCCACCCACCTGTAGGTTTTTAGCCAAGACAGTACTTGCAATTGTCCTTAAATTATGGCAGCCCACCAGTGGGTTCTTAGCAGAGGGAATCCTTTGTGTTTGTGCTCTGTTTCCGGCAACCCAGGAGAGGTGGGTGTAGCCAATGGACCCATGGCCTGTTCATAAAACCTCTCCACTTTCCCATTGCTTTTCCTTGTTTCCATCAGCTCTGCGCATGAAGACCTCTGATCAAACTGGACTTTTTTTATTGTATTTTATCATTTTTCAGTTTTCTCCCCACCCTCTGAGGCCACGGCATACACATGCGTGTGTGGAGGCGCACTCACATGCCAGGATCTGGTGGCCCCTTCCTCCCCATCCCTCCCCTGACTTGTGTCGCTGCACTGTGCCACCTTCACACCTGCTGGACCTCCACCCAGTGGTAGTGGGACTACGGACGAGCGGGCATCCACTCCTTGGAGGGGAGAGTGGAAGCTCGATCCCGATCCTGCCCCCCCCGAGCTGGCACCCCAGAAACCCGAGGTTGTTCCTGAACCTGGGGCACTGGCATAGTGCGAGGTAAGACACCAGTGCCTCAGCCCTCTGCACCTCCGGGCCAGCTTAAACTTGACTTCTAAGTCATTCATAGACTTCTACGGTGATCACTGACATTGTACAAACCTTATATTGCCAGAACCTCTATGATGGTCTGCAACTGTTCTAGTGTACTGTAGTAAAAGTACTAAGAATAGAGCTTAATCCCTAGAAGTCTTAGGCTAAGGTGCACCTTTTTAGAAATTTCAGTCCATTTTTAAAGTTTATGCTAGATATTTGTGTTTTTGTTCCTATAACCACAATGCTGTCCATATTCCCTGTCATCTTTACTGTTGGTATTTTCCTGTATGACCATGTCCTCCTTCCCCGCCTGTCAAGTAATCATCTTTGCTTCATCCGACCTCTGCGTATGACTCCTGCCTCTCCTTGTCTGGTGATTCCATCCACCCACCGCTATTTGAACCTTCAGTGGCCCCTCACCATCCCACCTGCTGAGGGTGCCACTGGTGCTGCTGGTAGTGAGGCAGTTACATCCACCTCTCAGAGTGAAGAACCCCATGATCTTCCAGTCCAGCACCTTTACAAAACTTGGCATAGTCGGCAGGATTCAGAAAATGTTCCAAGGAGTCCAAAGCCAGAGAAGGCACAAAGCAAGATGTTGGTGAGTTTGGAATGCAACAGTGGGTTGTTAGGGGAAGTCAGAGAAGGAGACCCAGGGCACGTGCCTCCTTTGCCCCTAACAGTGCTGTATTACTTTGTAGCAACATGGCTTCCACTGTATACCAGGGAGCATGATAGTGGACACTCCAGTTGCTTGGAAGAGTTTCACTCCAGTATGCAGTCCTTGTTCCGGCTGTAGCAGATTCCCAAGCACCAAAAGATAGAGGTACTGATCAGGAAGTTGAGAAGAATTGCCCATCGTGAGGTCCAGTCCTGGCCGGAAAGTGAGAAAGCCACTGCTGACCAGATCCTCCATCGCTTGCAGCACACGTTTGACACTCGAACTATCTCCGACCTAAAGTTGCAGTTCTTTTTGCACACTCAGCATCCCAGAGAAATGCTCCGGGAGTATGCCTTAAGTCTGCAGAAGGCATTGAGAGCCATTGAGGGAATCGATCCAAGGGAGGTCCAAGACCCTGATCAAACCTTGACGGAGAAGTTTATAGAGGGAGTGAACAGTGAGTAACTAAAAAGAGAGCTCTATTTGCTACATTAGCAAGTTCCCAATGCTTGTTTCCTGGATTTTAAAGAGAAGACCATAAGGATATTGGGATCAAGAAGGATGGGAGAGGCAGTGGAAGCCTGTCAACTGAAGATGATGACCCAGAGAGTGGTGTGTCTGGAATACCTCATTGGACGTTTGGTATGGGAGGATCCACAGCAGTCGGAGGCATGTTCTGGAAGGCTACTTCACCCAAGGTCCATGTATGAGGGAGCATTGTTGGGCAGTTACCCGAGTCATTTTTCAGACTCTGACAAGGCATACACCCAGTGATCTCAACCCCAAGCTCCTCACCAGAAATTAAACCAGAATCCAAGTCATGAATGGACAAAACAGATCGAAACTCTCACCCGTAAATTGACTGAAGTCTGCCAGGAGGTGCAGGACTTTAAAGAAGGCTGGAAGAGCTGGCTCTTTACAGGACAACCTAAAGAAGGAAGAAGACCCAAGTCCACTGTTCTGCTGAGAAGAGGCAAAGTGAGATGCTCAATGGATCAGTCTGATGGCCAGAGGAGACCCATCTGCAGAAGGCATGATGTAAATGGACCCAATCAACAGTGAGGCCTTAGGAAGACTGCAGACAGACAAGTGATTGAAAGGGTAGGGTGCCAGCTGTGCGAAGACACCAAGAGGGAGATAGAAAGGATCAGTCGGAGCAATGCCACAGTAAGAGAACCCTTGAGAAACCAGCTGAAACAGCAAGCGGAGGAATTTGTTCATGATAAAATGGAATTGGAACGAGAATGAAGATCCCTCAGGAAGTCCCAAGAACAGACCAAATGACTCCTCCAGTATGAAAAAGAGAAAGAACAGCTCCACCAAGAAGTTAAAGTGCTCTGACGCATGGTTGAGGATCTGCAGAGAAAACAAATGGAGCCATGTATGGTATCACCTGAAGCCAAGTACCTCCAGCTGAATGATGCCCACTCTCCGAGACTGTCAGATTGCCCTACCTCTGGAGTGTCATCCAAATGCAAAACAGTCATCAGCTGAACAGAACCTGGAATGCTTACCAGGCAAGAAGAATGTGTTAACCCTTGGAGACCAAAGAAAGTGGAAGGTGTTAAACCACAAAGCATCTTGATGTCTGTGGGAGAACGTGTCCTGTTGAAGAGAACTAACCAAGATAGCAAGCCATTTTTGGAATGGGAGCCAGAGCCTTATGTTGTCATGGAAATTCCATGCTCTGACCTCAAAGTTTACAAGATCCTGGCAGAAAATGGGAAGGGAGATGAAAAGTTAGTACATCAAAATTGACTCAGACCCTGTACACCTCAAGGAATTCTGGAAGAACGGACTGACTTAGCACCAAAGAAGAGGCAAGAGTGTTCCATGGATGGACCCACTGAGCTAGGGTCCCCAATGCAGTGGTGTGCTGATCCCTGGGTTCATCCATCCCATATGAACCTGTCCTGCTATCTAGTTACTGAGCCCATAGTAAACCCTATGCCTGTAGATTTCCAGGAAGTACAGTGTGTTCCTGCTGATATCATAGTTCCCCAGATCTATAGGTCACAGAGGTCCAATGTTGGTGCTCCCCCAAAAAGATTCATGATGGAAGCCCTCCAGATCCAATCTGCTCTTGTACAGTAGTCTAGTAAACGTACAACAGACATGGTCATTTAAAGTTACAAGTTCATTTACAGTTCTAGAATTTATTTAGAGATAAACGTCATTTAGAGTTGAAGTTATAGAGTTAAGATAACTGTCTTAGAAACTGAAACTTACAAAAGCAATAGAGATACTTTTGTATCTAACAGATGTTGTGCTAAAGTCATAGATGGTATAAAAAAAAAAGTTTGGGGATACATGGGGACATGTATCATTTGGCGGGCCCAAATCTGTAGTGCCCCAAAGAAAGGGGCACCACAGAAAGGGGTTCAGATAAAGTAAAGGGGCCCCTGTCAGTGTGTTTTCTCCCACAATCGCAGAACAGCTGCTACTGTAAAAAAAAAAAAACAGAACGTTTTCCTGGCTGCCTGCCTTGTTCTGCAGAACCCCCGAGCAGGCAGCACGATTTAGTGCACCCAAGCACTGGGAGCTGCTGTTCCTGGCTGGCGCGTGGTGCCAGATTAAAAAAAACATAAGCTGGTGGCAGGTGCTCATGGTTTAAGATCTGGAACCATGAGTCTTTATTTAAAAAAAAATATCATTTTGATGGGTAGCAGGACTGAGGAGGAGGAGCAATGGGAACCGAAGTGGTTTACCTGGTAACTTGAAGCAGGTTCCGTTGGCTCTCCTGCAGTGCCTCTCCTCCGATCAGTGATCTGACCAGTGATTCCTGTGGCAGCTAGCTGAAAAAATTTCGGAGAAGCGGTCACCCGATGTGCGGTGTGGGCCCAGTTCAGCCCTATTTTTTATTTTTATTTAAAGTTCTTCAGTCCCATGGAGGTGGCTTGTAGAAGAGTCACATCTACAGAGAAAAGACTGTTGGGAATCCTAAAGACCTGTGAGGTCCCCTGTCGTCCGCCTCCTGCCTGTCTGCCTGAAGCCCTTCCTCTGTCTGCAGCACCTCCCAGCTTCCAGATTGCCATTTCTTCACCAGAGCAGTGATGCGGAGCAGCACCAACAGTTGGGTTCTGCTGCCTGAAGTTATTTAGAAAAAAAAATAAATGTTTTAAAGTGCTCAGCGTGCCTGAGGAAAAGGCCGGGAGCCATGGGGGTGGGCCGGAGGGATGAATTTTGTATAATTAAATATTTGTTGGGCATAGCGATGCCCATAGGAGGGGGCAGGGCATAAAGGCCCACAGTAAAGAGGGTTTAAATATTTATGACGGGTGCAGCAAAGGGAGGTTAGTAATAGAAAGGCCTCAGCCAAGAACATATTTAAAGGGGCAGCAAAAGGCCCACAGCTAAAGGGGCAACGTTAGGCCCATAGCTTAAAGGAGCCCAGCAAAAAGGAAAAAAGCCCTAGAGAGATTAAAAGGGGCCCCAAGGAATAGGCTCACAGTTTAAAGAGGCAACTCCAGGCCCAGGAAGTTTAAAGGGACAACGCTAGGCCCAATATACAGTAGTACAAAAGGGCCCAGATATAGAAAGTCCCGGAGTTTGAAAGGGGTCCAGTACAGTGTAGTCTGGTCAGTTAAAGGGGCCCAGCCACAGTAATCCTGATCGCTTGTCAAGGGGTTTAGCTAGCTATTTAGGCCCACCCTATTAGAGTACCTCATAGTCTAAGGAGACAGTCTAGTGTTTAGCAGTCAGAGTACCCACAGTAGCAAGAGATCCCGTTTAAGTTAAAGGGATCCCACTACAGTAGGTCTATGCTTAGCAAGGGCTTCACCAAAGAAGGTAACCAGTTAGAAGCAATCAAGTGCCTGTTATTTACTGTGGTCTTTACATCCAGATACTGTGATATTGTACACAACTGTTGGAACTGTGATATTGTGCACAACTATTGGAACTGTGATTTTAAGCAACACTGTCAGAACTGCTACTGTTTAATTGCATTGAGCCAGCATCTTGTGCTAGTGTGTTGGAATCAGTCTTCAGCAGCCTTCAAAGGGTGTTCCACAAGTGAGTTCCCGAATCAGTCCACGACAGTGCCTGGAAGGCAGCTGGTATTTCCACACCTTCAAGCCTCCACCTGAAGAGTGACATCCTGCTGTAAGGTTCTCTGAAGAACCACATCAATGTCCCCTTGTTGTCCACCATGAGTCGTAGTCTGACATAGCCCAGGACTGAGTCGCAGCTGCCATTTTCTTGTTTTCTCAGTGCTTCTTCATCAGTCTTTTCAAGATCTGTTCCAGTTTCTCCATATCAACATCCCATTTACTGTTTTTACGTTTGTCCTTGGCTCATCCAGCCTTGGTGCCCAGTACCCTGTCGTTCTCCAACATCCGAAGACTTCGTCCTCTTGATTTCTGAATTCTGTGGGGTCCTTCCAATGTCTTCTCCTTTACCCAGCAGTCCAGAAGCGGGCCATGGTGGGGTGTTCTGCATCCTATTCCGCACCAGGCAATCCAGAAGCGGGCTGTGGCAGGGTGCTCTGCATCTGTAGTCTCATCCCAGCTGTACACCAGAGGACTGTGACTTGATCCTTGCATCTGTTCTTCATTCTTGGTGGCCCACCAGTGGGTTTTTAGCCAAGAGAGTCCTCGCGATTGTCTTTAAATTTCAGCTGCCTATCAGTGGGTTCTTAGCAGAGGGAATCCTTTGTGTTTGTGCTCTGTTTCTGGCAACCCAGGAGAGGTGGGTGTAGCTGATGGACCCATGGCCTATTCATAAAACCTCTCCATTTCCCTATATATTTCCCTTGTTTCCATCAGCTGTGTGCACGAAGACTTCTGATCGTACTGGACTTTTGAGTCATTCATAGACATTTATGGTGATCACTGTCATTGTACAAAGCTTATATTGCCAGAACCTCTTTGAGGGTCCGTAACTGTTCTAGAGTACTGTAACAAAAGTACTAAGAGTAGAGCTTAATCCCTAGAAGTCTTAGGCCAAGGTGCACCTTTTTAGAAATTTCAATCTAGCACCATTACAAAAGCACCAGTAAAGCTGCACCCTGGTTGGTCTCTTCCGCTTGGCGCTTAGAAGGAGACATGCACCATTAAAACTGCACCCACATCGCTGTGGCTGACTTTCGAATCGGCACAATGCTGTAGTAGTGGCACTCAATGGTAGTACCACTCAGGGTGGGGGGCATAGACTATTTCCCCATCTGGATGAGTCATTTGCTTGTTATACACTGTCTCTTTGTCAGTTTTGACTATTACTCTGACTGAATCACTGTAGAGGGTGCAATCTAACTTCCAAAATTACAGTCTGTCATGGCACAGTTTGAGTCTCATAAACTTATTTACCAGAGGTCTGATGGAAGCACTGGCTTCTTACTATAGCCATGTAGCTCTGGTTTCTTTTATGGCTTCCCCTATCTGCTTTTGCAAAAAATGGATAGGTCTGTCCATACTCACCCTCAACCTTGCAGCTAACTAGACATTCCTCCTTGCTGCTTTTGGGCAGACTCAAACCAGTGGCCTGACTTGGGGGTGGCCAGACCTGTTCAAGACAGCAACAGATGTTCTCAACAGGGAAACAGCAGTCCATCCACATAATTTCTATGACTTCTGAGCTCTGAACAGTCTTTTTGTGGCTTACTTGCAATTAAGGCCACTGGCAGACCATTCTCACTGCCAGTTGCCCTACCAACTTGCTCTACAGAGTCTGCCCAGGAACTGATAGCTGGTTTAGTCCCAGACTCAGTCCATTCTTCACTGCATTCAGAGCCTGGTATCTCCCAGTGCAAAGCCTCTTCAATTTCATCTGCTTTAATTAAACTTGGACTGGGGCCTGCTGCCCAAGGATCTATTGACTCATCTCTGGTATGTCTCTTTCCACCTTTTCTGGAATGGAAAATCCCATTTCTTCCTGCCCTTGCTAGCTACTCTGAGTCACACCCTTGAAAAACTCTTCAACTAGCTCCTCTGATTCCTGCTTGCATTCAGCCTTTTGCTGCACTGTACAGGTTGGGCCCTCTACCAGAATCCACATTGGAGCTAAACAGATTTCCTTTGCTTTTGCTTGCACAATGCCACCCTCCATGCACATTCCATACTGCATCCTGCAGTCTTTACAGTGCGGAATCATGAGGACATCCCTCCCGGTTCTCATACAAACTACACAGACGTTAACTGGGAAGTTCGATAAAGCAACATTTGTTGGGGCTCCTTCACAATTATAAAGCTGTTCACATTGGCCACATTTCCCTTCTCGTTGTTTGATCAACACTTTAGCATGGAGGGGATAATCTGACTGTCTGGATGACAATTTTTCTGCAACAAGAAACAAACAAGTCCCCAATTACTGCTCTGCTCTGTACATTTAGACACTGGTCTGATTTGGTTACTCTGCAAAAATCTATTTGCTCTCTGTACTGCTGAAACATGCTGCATGAATTTGCACATTTGATTCAAATACTTTCTGCATATTTCCTGTTTGGCACCACGAGACTCTCAGCCCAACATGATGTCTGGTTGTTTGTTTACTTTCTGCAGACTACGCCCCACATGGCCATGGAAAACTTTTCTGCATCACACATACTTTGCTCCAACTTGCATTCAGTTTTAAACACAGCATTTGCTCTTTCTATGCACAACCATTGCAATTTCACATTTAGAAAAATCAGCACATTCTTTCAATTTTTGCACACTTTTCTCAACTTTGTTTAGTACTGTCCTTGGCTAGACTACAGCTTTCTTGCTTGCTACCAGCTGCAGCTACTACAACTCATTTCCCTTTTCTTTCTTTTACACAGTTTGCATTTGCCTTAGAGGTACTCATAAGTAGCTGGTTCCCTCCATGGATGTTTTTCAGCCTTCTGCCAAATTTGAAGCTTATTTGGGATCAATTGGGCTGACCAGTCTGTAGGTCAGCACCATGCACAACACGAGCGCTACTTTTGTGGCTGCTGGTCGGGGGAAGCCCGATTGTAACTTTAAAATCCAAAACACCAAAGTCCAAAGTTTTTCTGCTTCATGATGATCCAGCTATTGCTGCTACTCTGCATTGCATGCACTGTGCTCCTTGTGCTCTCTCCTCTTGAACACTCCTCTAGCCCTTAGACTCCAGGTAATGGGTGGGACTTTGTTGTGTTTGACCAATCACACAATGCCATGCAAATTAGCTCTCTCTTTCTCCTGCTTGCTCTCCTTCACAATGATCATTGGGCAGACAATTTTAAACAGCAAACTGAAATTTAAATTTTTCTTGGCTTGAAATTTCAATTAGCAGAACTGCTTTTTAGGCAATTTGGCATAGTTGTTTGTACATTTCCTCTAGTGATTACCCATTTTACATGACAAACACTTGAAACTTTCTGGAGGCTTGGGCACAAATGTTCTTTTTGTCCACAACTTTAAACTTGAAATTTCAACTTTTAACACTTTGAAGTTCTTTGTATAGCAAGGGCACACATTGCTCAATTCAATAGTCTTAAGCACTGTGCATTACAGCTTCTCTGAGCATACAATCAGCACATTTATTCACAGACCCACAGGCAGAATAATTCCTCTCAGAAACACAGGCAGCAAGATTGCTTGGATGACACTTTACTGGGCACAACTTTACTTTGGCACAGATTTATTTATCCTTGGCAATGACTCCTGTTATGGGGCACTGCCTCCACACAGAAAGACCCTAGATATGCCCTCAAGATTTGCACTGACAAAGCAACCTTTTCCTCTCCCCCAAGAACTTCGGATGAGCCCCCAATTTTGCAACCCATACCCCGGCCAAGAGCAGTGTCTGAACACCAGGACCCCACTAACTTACACACTGACAAAGGCAACAGGCCATAAGCTGAAATAACAATAGGCATCCCCCTAGCACTGGGGCAAATACCTGGCTCAGCAGTCTAAAGAGGTTGGGGGTTAGGGTACAAAATAACATTTATATTTATTCCAGGTTCTGGGAGAGTGGTGCTAGGGCTATGCTAGGTCAAACTTCTGAGTGGGCCCCATAACAATTTACACTCAGGAAACACAGATGTAATGTCCACTACTGAAGATGGGATTGTACAGTATGGCTTTATTCTGACAACAGATGGTAAAAGCAGAATTGGGTGGTCCACTAGGTTTGTCACTTTACACACAGGAGCAAGAAACTTTATTTTCCAGAACAAAAGACTGTTTTGGGGCTTTAGTACATTCTTTCTCTCACATCCCTCTGTACTAGGAATCTCTGGACTTTTACTTTCCAATAAGTGTATATCTTGTGGTAGTTGTCACACACTTGAAAAAACACTTCACAAACTCCTCCTGATGCGATGAACTTTGTTAACATGCTCAGGGTAACCTAGTGCCCATACATGAACCAGTTAGCCCTGAATGAGGATTAAACTGGGGTTATGCCTAATCTGTCCAAACCAGTTTCTGCCATTCTTTCTGGGCTACACCAAATGAGCCTTCATTTCCCGTGAAATGCTAATGGACCCCCAAACTTTGAAACTGAACATTCAGCACATTTTTGTGGTGATATGGGGGGCCCAGACAGGTGCACTCTAGCCTTATCTCAGTGCACATACACCTCGGACCAACCCCTAAGAACAGTCCCATAACCCTGTATGCATGGTTTTGTTTGCCCCTTTGATATAGACATGGAAGCAGGAAGAAAAACACCTCTTCCCTTTACTGGTAGCTTGTCATAACTTCAGCTGCACACTCTTTCTTTCCTGGGAAGCTGACACTCTTCAGGATCTTCAAGGGATTGCCCCTTGGATCCACAGAAATTTAAGTCCCTCTCACTTCTCTGTGGAAATGATACACTGGGGTCCTGCAGGCAAATGGTCTCCATCACTTCGTTTGGTACTGCTGGGTCTCACACACTGGGGTGAGAAACTGTTGAAGGTCCTGCACCCCATCTCAGAGAAGATTGGCAGGCACCTCCCCACTCTGAGCATGCTGGTCACTCAGAGCTCCACTTCTCACCACTGACTACCAACTTCTCCTGAACTCCCATCTGAACATTCTAAACTGCCCCCAAGCAGCTGATTACAAAGTGGCTTATGCTGCTGCTAGAATTCTAAATGACATAATCCATTCTCTGCTCAGCCTAGCTGAGTAAACAATGATATCATCTTTAAAGAGCTCTTAATAAGCCCTTTACCAGCTGCCCACTACTTTCCTAGGGCTAACCTGATGGGATTCTAGTAACCCCAGGGGACTGCTTGGTTACATTCACATCCCCGTTTTTCCTGGTAGGATGTGTATTTTATTCTGAAGAATGGGTCTGGGGAGGGGGGAAGCACTAGAGTACCAGGGAAAATGGGGATATATTTATTATTCTGAATATCAGGGCTGGGAAGGGGGACCACAAGACTACCAGAAAAAATGGGGATGTGTATATTATTCTGACAGTCGGGGTTAGGAAGTGGGGAACCACTAGATTACCAGGCAAACTGGGATGAATTTATTATTCTGAAGATTGGGCTGGGAAGGGGGGACCACTAGGACTACCAGGGAAAATGGTGATGTATTTCTTATTTTGAAGATCAGGGCTGGGGAGGTGGGTCATGGTGACCACCAACTTTGTGCCACGCATCCAAGGACCAATATTTAAACAGATTGCACAGTCTGTTTGGATCATGCAATCTGTTTGAATATGAAACCAGAGCCTGCCAGCACAGATCTTTTTGTGTGGTGCACCATTTTGCGCGTGCAGACAACTGGCTCTGAATATGGGGTCCTTTACCTTTTCTTAAATTCTAACAATAGTTTTATAAAAAAAATTGCCAATTATTTACAAAACTGTATAAAAATGCACGTGGGTGAGAAAGGCAGGGCAAGGCAGTCCTTTCCTTCCTCCACCTTTGCTAGCACCCTCTTTCAACAGAACTACTAATATGCTCACACTGAACCTTAATCTAGTTCTTAATTAATATTTACCCTTTTATTTAATTTCTACTATTTTTTTTTTCTTTTTGTTTACAGGGGCCACTCTCTGTCTGTCTGGCAGCACCCTACTATTCCAGGACTTGAACCCAGGTCCCTATGTCTACCATCTAAAGGTACCCAAATCTAACTGTATCTTTTATTCTCTGTGTAACAGGCATTGCATGACTGTTACATTATGGCTCACCAGACATGCTCATAGAAGGGCATAATTACACTGCTTAGTTTCTCAGGGGTTACTGTTTTACATCTATTTCTGTTTTAGTTTCAGTCACCCAGTCCTGGAATACTTTAATTACCCAATTAGTCTGTCTTTTGGTTGTTGGCTCATTTCTGTCACATTCAAGTCTATTGAGGTCTTCTGACTGGCTTTCTAAGTGTCTTTTTTTGACAATTATTTTCAACTTACAGTTGCTGCTGTTGCAGGAGTTGGAGAATAAGTACAAAATCAGGCTTCTAAAGAGGACATTGTGAAGAAGGTAACATCCAGTTCCAAAAAGTTAGTCATTCATTTTTCTTGTTTGTGAGGCTTCTATGCCTAATGTGACAGGGAAGGTGTACTTATGTGTTTTTACTAAGTTTTATGTATGTTTTTGTGATGAGGATTTCATGTTGCCGGGACTAGATCCGTGATGTTGTGCTGGGATAACATCACAGGTCTAGCCCCACACTGACCAGTCACAGTCCAGGATTCTTTCTTGTCATTGGATAATTACTGCACATCACTGTAATATGTATGCAAAGTGAATCAGTTGACACTGGCACAAAAAAGGTTTTTCATTTGTTCCAATTTATTTTTTAGAATATTAGGTTGCGTGATAGAAACCCTTTTGCAGATATGGGGCCCGATTCCAAAAGATTTCTTAGATTGCCACAGGTTGCAGTGATCTGGGGCTGCAGCACACTCCAGTTGCATCAGGAGTTGCTGCACATGCAGGCTAGTGCCAAGCAATAGGTGCACCTCTGAGACTTGCCGCACAGATCCAGTTTACCCCCCAATCTGGTCCAACATGGAAAACAATACCAGGAGGGGTCCTGGAGCAGAAAAGTCACATGGGATATCATAGGGCATGTTAGGGAGCAAATTGGTATACTGGGGGATGCTCAGGCACCCGGCGGGGGGTGACCTTGTTATAACCTGTCCCTTAAGGGTGTACCCTGATGTAGGCCACCCCTATTGCACCCCCCTTCCTACCCTGTGGTACTGGTCCATCCTTCTCTTAGTGAATACTGAGCAGAAGTATTTGTTCAGTACTTCTGCCTTTCCTCTACTGTTCTGTACCCATGCTTCCCCTTGTCTCAGTTTGAAAACATCTACCTTTTTCCTCCTTTTTTCTTGCATGAACCAAGAAAAGGTCTTGTCAAGGGAGCACAGTACATAGGGCATGAAATACACCACACAGGAGTCACAGATATTGGAAATGAATAAAGGATTTTTTTTTTATTTGAGTCCTTACACAAAATATGTGTGCTGTATTTTCATATAGACCAAAAGTGAAGAAAGCGACCTTTCCCAAGCATCCACCCCCAAAACACACTTCACTAATTGCCACTGCCTGTCTCTCCCTGGCCCTGTCTTATTCCTTTTTTTTAATTAAATAAATTTATCTTTCCTAGGCACTGAATATGTGCCTTTTCCCTAGAGCACCACATATGGAGGAAAGATTAATTTAGTTATTAAATTTATTTTTAAGCTAGGATTTGTTGAACAAGCTGCTGCCAGACAAAGATGTCCACTCTGCTGCTGATCTCCCCTATAACTGTGCCACAACCCAGTCACTGGAAGCCCATTTCCATAGTCCACGCAGTCATCACACAACTGCATTACAGACATGTCCTGCCCACCACCAAACACATTACTCACTCATCCAATGTGATCCTCCTGCCAGGCATGTCATTTCTTGTCTATGCTGCTAGTCTCTTCAACACCCACAGCACAGATCCATCCATCAGGTTGCATCAGGCAAACCCTTCCCAGGTTCCACATACTTGCATCTTCCTTTGCTGCCTATGCTATGCACCCTGTAAAAATTCAGTTCCCCTCCCCATTTCTGTCCCACCCCTCATCTGCAGAAAAACACAAGCAAAGCAATCACTTTAATTTTTTTACTTTTAAATGTACTCCCTCCATCCCTCCTTCTCATCCCTGAGGCAGCACTGACAGGCTAGGCTTAGTCCTTGTCCCTAAACTGCTGCCAGACCAAGAGGGACCCGTCTGACTGTGCGCCCTGGCCCAGTTGTCCTGATGCCTGCTCTCCCAGTCTCTCCCAGCTCTCTGACTCTGCTTTATCCCCTTGTGCTCTTTCTTTCATTTCTGCAACAGTTTTTCCTGGTGGGCTGGGGTGAGAGCAGCATTGTGTGACATCACAGCAGGGAGCAAGCTAGACTAAGTCAGTGAGTTGGCAGTTGCGGATTGTAGTGCTACGCAGGGGACCTGGAGGTATGCCAAATAAAGAAAAAAGGTTAGAACCATACTGTAAATCCTATGGTGTTTGAGTTCTAATTTAGAATTCAAACATCAGAGTTCGAGCATGGTATGAATCTTTCTAGAAGTAGTTCTGACAACCCTAGATGTTGAAGAAACATGGGGAAAAAAAGTTAAATATCTTACATATCTATAACCACAGGATGGGCAGGATGTGAAAAAATGACAGTTGTACTGTTCATGAGGAGGTATGAAAAAATGGCAATATTGAAAATCTCGAGTGAAAATATGAGAAATTGGCAAAATTATGAGCGTTCATAGAAACTGTGCAACGCACACGCCCACAAAGCAGTCATTTTTTTAAATTTTTCCACCAAATTTTTTAACATGGTCTTTTTGGGACCTACCCTCATGAACAGTGGCCCTGTGATTTTCTTACTCTATCCTAAAAGTGGATATCACACAGCGACCCCACCATTCTGCGCAACTTGTGCGAAAAACACATTTCAGGAAGGATGTGAAAAATGACAGCTATACTATTCATAAGGAGGTGTAAAAAAATGGCAATGTTGAAAATCTGGAGCGAAAATTTTTTAAATCAGCGAAGTTACGAGCATGTATAGAAACTGCACAATGCACGCTCGTAACGCAGTCATTTTTGGGAATTTTGTCACCCAATTTGCAACATAGGCTTTCTGGGACCCCACCTCATGAACAGTGTCATTGTTGTTTTGTTACTCAGTTCTAAAAGGTGACTCTGTACAGTATCTGTAAAATCACCTTCGGGACTGAGGAACACAATGACACTAACATGTTCTGGAGGTGGGGTCCCAAGAACCCCATGTTGAAAATTTGGGCCCAAAATTCCTAAAAATGGCTGAGATATCAAGGTAAGTTGAAACCCCATTGATTCCCATTATACGGCTTACCTTATTTATTTATGTACTTATTTATTTATTTTATTTATTTAGATCTAGGATTACAAGTACCTTTGAGCCAAGGCTCTTTTACAAAGGTTCCACATCAACAAAAAAAAATTCTTTCAGTTTGCTAGTCAGCTTTGAAGAGTGCAGACATGTCCCACTCCACAGAAGATTGTGTCTGCTGACCTCGGGGGGTAAATATGGGGTAAGGGGGGTAAGGGGAAATGGGTGCACAGAGGGAAGTTTGGGATGGGGAAGGGGGATGTGAGACACAAGAAGGGACCGTTTTTGTTTTTACAGGTGAAATTAAGGAAAAAAAGACCATGAGGTAAGGTTTTCTTCATTTACAAGTAAAAAAAAAAACCTATGAATTTAGGCACACTGGGGTGGGCTCCCAATGTGCAACAAATTACAATAGTGTGTGTGTGTGTGTGTGTGTGTGTGTGTGTGTGTGTGTGTGGAGGGGAGGGAAAGATGCCAACAAGGGGATTGGGCACCCCGATGGCTACAGATATAGATGGGGAAGGGGGGCAATCTGACACAAGGAGTGGGCATCCCAGTGCTGGAAAGGGAAATTGTTTAACCAGGCAAAAACACACTATGGGGCTGCAGGGATCAGGATATTGTTTAACAAGGAAAGACACACTATGGGGCTGCAGGGACTGGGGGATTGTTTAACAAGGAAATTCATACTATAGGGCTGTAGGGACCAGGGGATTGTTTAACAAAGAAAGACACACTATGAGGCTGCAGGGACCGGGAGATTGTTTAACAAGGAAAGACATGCTGAGCTGCAGATATGGGGGAAATTGTTTAACCAGAATAGACACTCTGAGCTGCAGGGATGGGAGAACTTGTTTAAGGAGAGACTGACAGACACACTGAGCTGCAGCTGAAGGGCTCGCATTTCAAAGGACAGAGCCACGTGCAGCGTCAGCGCTGTCCTTTGAAATGTTTGCCAAGACCAGCCCACTTAGCAAAACAGTGTCATCAGGACACTGTCTACTGATTTGCTGGCCACAGACCAGCCCCTGCAGCACCGCTGGTCATTGGGCTAGCACCCCTCACACCTCTGTTTAACAATTCTCATATCAACATGTTCATCTGTGCTTGCGCACATGACAAACTTAAAAAGGGCCTAAATCCTAACTGATTTAACAAAAACATTAAGCAAATGATAAAAAAGAAGACTAAACTATACAGCAACTATTTAAAGGGGACAGGAATCATGTTCAATCACTAACAATGTCACGTAGAGCGCTGTCTATGTAGCCTTTGGCTATTATCACCCTCATAAACTGTTCCGCCACTATTGAGCTGTGCTTAATCGATGAGTCGCTTAAAACAAAAATTCACCATTATGACCAGTGATGTGTGTATGAGTTGTCCATATCCTGTATGTCCATTCACAGAGAGTTGACCTGTGCATAGTCCATGACATCATGTCATGGTTGGTGCACTGGAGTGGCACTGTTGAAGTCTGACAGTCTGAGCCCTGTCAGAATCGCACGGAAGTCCAGATGTGTAGTACAGTTAGTGGAGTGGGAGAGACTAGCAGACATATAGGGGCTGACATCGATGTGTGTCTAACTGTTGAAACAACAATTGTACCGAGCGAGTATACATCCATTGAAGATGTACATCCATCCTGAACACCCATACAAGGACTCCTGTTACCGTGGTCGTTCCAGTTATCGGGCTCTAGCACAAAGCATAAATACAGTGAATTGGGATGTATAAATGTGGTACACAATGGCACAGTTCATCCCTGTAGTGTGATGAAAAGATCCAGTCAGGAACTGTAATGTGAGCTTATTGTGTGACAATGATGCATGGTGGTGAGTGGCAATACCTATGTAATTCGCAGTGGCCCAGTCCCATGAATGTCTCAGCTGCCCTCAGTGCAATATGTACCTGATGAGGTGAACACAACATCTCAGTGAGGCTGCTATGCATGATTATTTGTGCATGCTGGTTCATAAACTGTGCAACATGCATTCATTACATAGAACTCCCGTGTATGACAGTACTGCCGGGCTCACAATACATGAAAGTTTGCATATCTTATAACACCCCCCCCCCATCTGACAGTCCTCACCATCTATGGTACATAATCAGGAGCTCACCACCATCTGTGTCTGAAATTGGGATGCATCGTGTCGGTTAGCGGATGTATCTTCTAATACAGTTGTTCATCATTCACTGTTCCTATTAGCCCATATTCTGAGTAATGAGTATTCCTGCTTTGACATTATTGATTATTACATACAATATGTGCCTAGCCACTGATGATGGCATCATACATCCACTGCCTGTCATCCAAATTTAGTAGTATGTATTGTACCTCCAGGTGATTGACGCATCCCTGAGAGATGATTCCTCACAGGCCCTACACCTTCCTTGTAACCAATGCCTATGAACATGTTTGTTTTACTTTGTTTTGTATGGCTTCCAAAAAAGCTACATCATCCTTTCTCTTATGAATCCATGTAGGACAATATGTCCCTAACACAACAGAACACTATGGCCCCGGCACTGTATGGCACTGTATTGCACCTGCATAATTACTGTGCTTTGAGCACCTCATGGGGAATCGCCACAATGACCCAGGTGAGATCAGCAGACTGACCATCCTGACCTGGTCATGGGTGGGGGTGGAGGCCGAGGAGCCACAGGAGGTGATGGTGAAGAAGCGCTAACGAGCAAGCATTCACACACATGGTTTAGTAGTCATTAGGGTATTCGAGATGGATACAAAACAACCCCAAAAATAATACACTTCCAGTGACATGTACACAGATTCCTGGTGAAATGCTTCAGTACATACAAAGACCAACACTTGCTGTTGGGTACAGATGTGGTATCTTGTCCCACTGCCTTCAAGTTGTTTGCATAGGCTTGCTCTGTGGCTTATGTCATATGAGTACAGACTGTAACATATTTATCCTGCAAAGACAGTGGTGAAGTGGCAAAGCTGTTGGACATCAGTGTGTGGGGTTGTGGGTGCTATCCTGGAATAGGGCAGAATGTGATTTCCCACTCTTCTGTGCATTTCATGTTTTTTACAGTACACTAGGCTCCTTTTACATGAACATACTGCTGGGCACAGACATCCGTTTGGACATGCGGTTATGCAGATGGATGCAGGTATATGCTGCTGTCATACTGTTCAGGAGGCAACTGACATGTCTCGGGCTGCAAGACACGTTTGAAGCACACATCTAACAAGATGTGCATTCTGATTACAACAATAATGTTTAGTTCTTGCAGAGTGGCAAGTGGCACTGACCAGGAATGGAGACTGTCACTGTGGGTTTTGTCTCTTACACAATGTCAGCGGTGATTCAGCATGACTCAGTGCTGTTGCATGAAGGTCATCATTTATTTTTTGATCACCAAGACTCAGGGGCATGTGCCACACAGCTGCTGTCAGTAACCTGGAACATTGCATTGCACTTACATAAAACAAAACCTAATCCATATATTCTACTTCTCACTTGCTAAACACCCACCATTGGATTTTGTGATATTGACTGCTACTGCACATGTTCACATTATGGACGTCATGGAAATGAACCATGACAATACGTCACCTGAATATTACTTCCTGCTTCTCACAATGCTAAATAGTAAACAACATAAGGAAGACATACACATGGGTAGAGACCATTGTTCATGTCATTTTTATTTCGTACCGATTTTCCATTACTACATGGGTTGTCTGGTGAGTTGTAACACCACTGTGTCTCCAAATGCATTCAGAAGGCTCATGTACTCTGTTCTTGTCCCCTTTAAAGTCCAAGAACAACAATAATTGGGACAATTATAAAGTTATACAAAGTTATACAAAGTCACACTTTGCCGATAAAAAAAAAAAAGGCAAAACAAAATACTGAGATGGCATTATCAAAAAATGCCCCCCAAAAAAATCTTAACGGTTTTACAGTTACAGTGGCGTGAAAAAGTATTTGCCCCCTTCCTGATTTTCTCTATTATTGCATAT
The DNA here is from genome assembly GCA_016271365.2 of Neoceratodus forsteri. Taxonomy (NCBI): domain Eukaryota; kingdom Metazoa; phylum Chordata; order Ceratodontiformes; family Ceratodontidae; genus Neoceratodus; species Neoceratodus forsteri. Next base: position 216,972,600 of record CM028134.1, read on the forward strand.
TTGTCACATTGGATGTTTTCAGGTCTTTGGAGAAAATGTAATATTAGATAAAGGGAACCTGAGTGAACAAATAACACTTGTTTTTTTTTTTAATTTCACTTATTTAATGAAAAAAAGTTAACCAACACTAACTGGCACTGTGTGAAAGTAATTGCCCCTTACACTTAATAACTGGTTATGCCACATTTAGCTGCAATGACTGCAACCAAACACTTCCTATAATTCAATATCAGTCTTTCACATCGCTGTGGAGGAATTTTAACCCACTCTTCCTCGCAGAACTGCTTTAATTCAGTAACATTTGGTAGGTTTTCGACATGAACTGCTAGTTTCAGGTCCTGCACAGCATCTCTATTGGGTTTAAGTCTGGACTTTGACTAGGCCACTCCAAAACTTTAATTTTACTTCTTTTAGCCATTCTGATGTGGACTTGCTTTTGTGTTTTGGATCATTGTCTTGCTGCATGACCCAACTACGCTTCAGCTTCAGCTGACGGAAGGATGACTGGACATTCTCCTTAAGAATTTTCTGTACAGAGCAGAATTCATGGTTCCTTTAATTATGGCAAGTCATCCAGGTCCTTAGGCAGCAAGCATCCCACACCATCACACTACCACCACCATGTTTGACTGTTGGTATGGTGTTCTTACTGTGGAATGCTGTGTTTGCTTTACTGCGAGACATTATGGGATCCATGTTGTCCAAAAGTTCCACTTTGGACTAATCTGTCCATAGAATATTTTCCCAAAAGGCTTGTGGATCATCCAGGTGCTTCTTAAAATGAGAGACGAGCATTTATGTTCTTCTTAGTTAGCAGTGGTTTCCGCCTTGCTACTGTCACATGAAGCCCATTTTGCCCAGTCTCTTTCTGATTGTGGAGTCATGAACACTGACCTTAGCTGAGGCAAGAGTAGCCTGCAGTTCTTTGGATGTTGTTTTAGGATCCTTTGAGACTTCTTGGATGATTTTACACTGCGCCCTTGGAGTAATTTTGGCAGGCCGCCCACTCCTGGGAAGGTTCACTACTGTTCCAAGTGTTCTCCATTTGAGATTAGGCCCTCACTGTGGGTTCGATGGAGTCCCAGAGCCTTAGAAATAGCTTTGTAACCCTTTTCCAGACTGATAGAGGGCAACAAATTTTTCTGATCTTTTCAGGAACTTCCTTGATCATGGCATAATGTGCTTGTTGAATCTTTGTGCTGGCAACGTGACTCTGATGGTAAGGGCCAAAATAAGTGAGGTTTATATTGAGCAGGGCTGGCTGTAATCAAGCCTGGCTGTGTTCAATCAGCTGACTCTAATTAGCCCTTTAATTGGGTTGATTTAACTAGGGGCAATTACTTTTTCACACAGTGCCAGTTGGTGTTGATTAACTTTTTTCATTAAATAAATGAAATAAGTAAAAAAAAAAAGTGTTATTTGTTCACTCAGGTTCCCTTTATCTAATATTATATTTTGTCTAAAGACCTGAAAACATCCAGTGTGACAAATATGCAATAATAGAGAAAATCAGGAAGGGGGCAAATACTTTTTCACGCCACTGTATATCAATTCGTTGGAAGCTGCTGAAAGTACTCCTGGCCCCATTATCAAGGATGTGGTACCTTTAACTGATTCGTATCTACTTGCTGATGAATTCAACAACTATTTTTGTGCAGTTTTTTCTAAACAACAGGCTATGGATGCCCCAATCAGGGCAGTGAAGGAACAAATAATTAATATTGCAGATAACAAAATAGAAATGAAGATTAAAAACTAAAAAGAATACAGATCTGCAATACCAGACAACATTCTGACCAAAATGTTGAAAATTATGTCACACAGCATCATCAAGTCTCTAGCTATATTTTTTAACAAAACCCTAGTCACCAGGGAGGTACCACCTGACTGGAGAACAGCTGTAGTTATACCAGTTTTCAAACCGGGGAATAAGCGTGATATACAAAATCATCACCCAATAAGCTCGACCACAGTACCAAGACAAATATTAGAATCTATTGTCATGGATAGAATTAAGAAATACCTTGACACCTCAGATAGCACAGACCATCACCAACGTGGTTTTACCAAGGGCAGGTCCAGAGTTACTAACCTAATCTGTTTTTATGAGACGTTAAGTTAGACCTTAATAACCTTAGACAAAAATAACCCAGTTGATGTCCTATATATAGATATCAGTAACATTTTTGACAGTGTGCCGCATTGGACAATAACTGATAAAATGCTAAACTTAGGAATCAATAAATACATAATAAACTGGGTGAGGAAGTAGGTCGACAACTGTACCCAAGTGCTGTTTATAGATCAAGATCGGCTCCAAGAAAAGACTGCAAATACCTCCTGCAGTGGGTGTGAGCTAAGGCAGCCAACCTAGTACAACAATGAAGTCCCAGAAAATCTTGCACTCCTGGCACAGACAATGTCCACACTCAGATAGTTAATTTTACAGCTTTGAATGCTGAAAATGTGAGTGAACAAAAATACAAGCACTCCACACTCCACCTGGCCCTGATGCTTCAGGTAGCAACAGGCGGTGTCTTTATAGATTACATAGATTACATAGAAATTGTTGGCAGATAAGAACTGCTTGGTTCACCTAGTCTGCTCATTTTTTCTACCTATTGTAATACTGCAGACCCCACTTGGCCTCCGGCTTAACCCTCCCATTCCAAAACAATAAGACTCCCTTATGCCTATCTCATGCATTCTTGAATCCTGTTACAGTTTTTGCTCAGACCACCTTCACTGGCAGTCTGTTCTAGGCATCAACCAGTCTTTCTGTGAAGAAGTACTTCCTTATCTGAATCTACCCCCCTTCAGCTTCATAGCATGACCCTTTGTTCTTGCACACCTTTTTCTCTGAAAAATGCTTTCTTCTTGTGCCCTGTTTATACCCGTAAGGTATTTTAACATCTTTATCATATCCCCTCTCTAGTTCTCTCCTTTCCTCCAGGGTATACATATTGATGACCTTTAACCTTTCCTCATAGGGCTTATGATGCAGGACCAGCACCATTTTAGTTGCCCTCCTCTGGACCATCTCTATTCTGTCTATGTCCTTTTGGAGATATGGTCTCTGGAACTGAACACAATATTCTAGGTGAGGTCTCACCAATGTTTTATCCAGCGGTATAATTACCTCCCTCTTTCTGCTGGTGATACTCATCCCTATGTATCCCACCAGCTTTCCGCACTGCTTTGTCACACTGTTCAGCCACCTTTAGGCCATCAGACATGATTACCCCCCCAGGGCTCTTTCCTGCTTGGTGGTCGTCAGTACCAGTCCCCCTACCTTGTACTCTGCCCCTGGGTTTTTGTGCTGTAAGTGCATGATTTTGCACTTCTTTGCATTGAATCTAAGTTTGCCACACTTTTGACCAGTCCTCAAGCTTTCTTAAATCTCAGTTCATTTGTTTCATCCCCCCTGGAGTGTCTACCCTATTGCAGATCTTTGTGTCATCTGCAAAAAGGCATACCTTTCTTCTAGCCCCTCTTTGATGTCACTAATAAAGACTTTAAAGAGGACCAGTCCTAGTACTGATCCCTGTGGCACACCACTGGTCACCCTCCCTTCCACGGAGTGAACTTTGTTTACTACCACCTTCTGTCTCCCATCTGCTAACCAATTTTCTGCCCAGTTTACCACCTTTGGACCTACCCCCAAGGCTACCAAGCTTGTTTATGAGTCTTCTACAGTACATGGAATGGTGTTGAAGGCCTTACTAAAACCCAAGTAGGCCACATCCATGGCTACATCCGGATGTTATTCCCTGGTCACCCAGTCAAAGGAATCTATCAAATTTGTTTGACATGACCTTCCTGCTGTGAATCCATGTTGACTCTGATTCTGTAAGCCCCTGGTTTTAAGATATTCCACAATCCTTTCCTTCAGTAGTGAATCCATTAATTTTTCCACCACCGAAATCAGACTCACTGGCCTGTAGTTCCCTGGCCTCCACCCTGCTACCACGTTTGTGAAGTGGGACTACATCTGCTCTCCTCCAGTCCTTCAGAACCACTCCCATCTCCAGTGAGTGGTTGAACAGGACTGTCAGAGGTGCTGCCAGCAGCTCTCTGAACTCCTTCAATATCCTGGAAAGTATGCCATCTGGCCCCATTGCCTTGTCCACTTTCAGATTTGCAAGTTCCTTCATGACTGTCTTCACTGTAAATGGACATGTGTCCACCTCCCTTCCTTCTATACTCCTGCCTCTTATACGTGGTCCCTCGCCTTCCCCTTCCACTGTGAATACTGAACAAAAATATTTGTTCAGGACATCTGCTTTTACTTGGTCCCCTTCCACAAACTTTCCCCCCTTCCCTCCTTAATCTTGCTAACCTCCCCTGGACTTTCTCCTCTTGCTTACGTACCTAAAAATGTCTTGTCCCCTTTCTTTACTTCCTGTGCTATTTTATCCTCAATTTGCACTTCTGTGCACATGACTGCTTTTCATGCCTCCCTCTGCTTCTCCTGATACACCTCCATATCATCTTCCCTCAGTGTCTCCTTATATCTCCTGAATGCTAACTTTTTTGCCCTTACCTTTCCAGCTACCTCATTTGAGAACCATAGTGGTCTCCTTTTCCTCTTATTTCTACTAACTTGCTTGATGCAGAAGTTTGTTGCCCTCACTATGGCCCCTTTTAATTTAACCCACTGTTTCTCCACTCCACCCAAATCTCCCACCCCAAACTAGGGAATTCCTGAGGCATTCCTCCATCTTCGTAAAGTTGGCCCTCTTGAAGTCCAGAACCCTCGCCTTCATGCATCTCAATTCCACCACAGTGCTTATATTGAACAACACTGTACCATTATCACTGATCCCCAGGTGGTCACCGACTGTGATGTCTGTAACATTGTCCCTGTTGGTGAGTACAAGGTTCAGTACTGCCCCCTCATGAGTGAGCTCTTTTACTAGTTACCTAAAGAATGCCCCTGCAGGGAGTCCAGCATGTCTCTGCTCCTAGCTGAAGCTGCAGCTGGGATGCTATAGTCTATATCCAGCAGATTGAAGTTCCCCAAAAGCTGCACCTCCCCCACATTTGTCATCTTTTGGATATCTTCCATGAGAACTTTGTCCATCCTACTCCTGAGCAGGACAGCTGTAGATCACACCAATGTGAATAATTGCTTCCTTCTCCATCTTCAGTTTGACTGACAGTACCTCCACCCTCCCAGTATTTCCTGTATCTCTGTTGCTTTAATGCTATCCCTCACGTAAAGAGCCATCCCACCCTTTCTTATCCACTCTGTTCTTCCTGAACAGAGCATAATCTTGTATGGCCATATCCTAGTCATGGCTCTTACTGCACCCTGTCTCAATAGTGGTGACAATGTCCAGGTCAGCCTCTGCCATCATGACCACCAGGTCCAGGATCTTATCACCTAGACTTTTAGCATTATTGGCCTATAAAAGGCCATTTATCATACCAGAGTAACATTTCTAGTGGTGTTCCACAGGGCTGGGTCCTTCAACCTATTTAATTTCCTTAGGGGGGAGGCACTGAAAAGGAGAAGGGAAATCCCAGCACCCCCCAAAAAATCAGGTTAGTCAGTGAGGTAAACACCAGGATAGAGCAGTCAATATGGAGAAGGGCAGGGGTAAATGCAGAAAAAGACAAAGGTGGTAAGGACAGGGATGGGGCCAAAAGAAATAAAGGCATAAAAATGAAGGGTAATGAGTACCAATACCTGTAGTCGAGGTAAAAAACTCCCTGCAATGGTGGCCTTGATAGAAGAGGGATGCCTGGATATCATGGCAGTCTTAGAAACATGGTACACAGAGAACCATGACTGGGATGTCAACATACCAGGGCACACAATCTACAGAAGGGACAGGGAGAGAAGAAAAGGAGGATGAGTAGTTCTCTATGTAAGGGAAGGGGTCAAAGCAACAGAACTAAAGGGTAAACAGGGAGGAGAGAAGGCACTGTGGGTCACCCTGGAGACTGGAAATGGCACCATAATATGCACAGGGGTTGCATACAGACCCCCATCTCAGGGGAAGGAAATGGACAAGGAAATGATAGAAGGCATCCTTAGGATGGCAAACAAATGGGAGATATTACTGATGGGGGACTTGAATATCCCAGATGTTAATTGGAGCACCTTTGCTGCAGCCACATCCAAGAGCAGGGCCATTCTCGATGTCCTACAGGGGGTATGCCTCAGACAGCTAGTTTTGTAACCCACTTAGGAGGGAGCAATCTTAGACCAGGTACTCTCAAATTGGGACAGAGAGAGGATCTATGATCTTGAAGTGGGTAACCATCTGGGAACAAGCTACCACCAAACAATGTGGTTCACTATAAACTTAGCTGTAGAGTTAAGCCATGCAAAAGTGAAGGTACTGGACTTTAGGAGGGCTGATTTTGTCAAAATGGGAGAGTGCCTCATAAAAGCACTAACAAACAGGCAAGAATGTCGGGTAGAGCAACAATGGGGAAACATCAAAACTGCCATTACAGAGGCAACAAGCCTTTGTGTGAAGCAAATAAATCAAAACAAAAGAAAAATACAGTATGGTTCTCAAAAGAAGTGGTGGGGAAGGTTAGGGAGAAAAATACAGCATTCAGGAACTATAAGGAAACACAGAAGGAGCAGGACAGAGAACTATACCAGTTAAAGCAGAAGGAAGCAGGGAAGGCAGACAAAATTGCAAAGGCCCAAACCAAGCAAAAGATAGCCAACTCAGTTAAGAAGGGGGATAAAACCTTTTATAGGTACATTAGGGAGCAAAGAAAGACTAAGGCAGGAATACTGAGGCTGAATAAAGAGGAAGGTGGTTGGGCAGAGAGCGACAGTGAAAAAGCAGGGATGCTTAATGAATACTTCTGCTCAGTATTCACAGTGGAAGAACATGGGGAGATACCTAATCCAGTCAATAGAAGCACTCTGGATAGGGAGGTTGATATTAGTCATTTCACAGAAGAAAGGGTTCTGAAAGAACTCTTAAAACTGAAGGTGGATAAAGCAATGGGGTTTGATGGGATTCACCCCAGAATTCTAAAAGAACTAAGGGAAGAACTAGTAACACCACTAACTACCCTTTTTAATAAATCACAGGAGGATTGTGTGGTACCTGAGGACTGGAGGAGGTGGATAAGATTCCCCTTCACAAAAGTGGGAGCAAAACAGAGGCAGGAAACTACAGACCTGCCAGTTTGACCTCAGTGGTAGGGAAAATGATGGAATCACTTCTGAAGAAAATAATTGTTGAGTACCTAGAGGCCAGTGGGGCACAGCACCCAAGGCAGCATGGATTTACAACAGAAAGGTCATGTCAGACAAATCTAATTGATTTCTTTGCCTTTGTGACTGAAGTAATAGACCAGGGAATGGCTGTGGACATGGCCTACCTAGACTTTAGCAAGGCATTTGACACAGTCCCGCACAAAAGATTAATAAACAAATTAACCAGCCTGGGAGTGGGTCCCAGGGTGGTAGCCTGGGTAAAACACTGGCTGGACAACAGGACACAGAGGGTAATAGTAAATGGAATCCACAGTGAAGAAAGGGGGGTTACTAGTGGGATACCACAGGGTTCAGTACTGGGGCTAATCCTTTTTAATGTCTTTATAAGTGACATTGCAGAGGGACTGGAAGGAAAAGTATATCTCTTTGCAGATGACACAGAGATCTGCAACTGGGTTGATACACAAGGTGGGGTGGAAAGGATGAAAAAGGACTTGGCAAGGTTGGAGGAATGGTCAGATGTATGGTAGATTAGATTCAGTGCAAAGAAGTGCATAGTAATGCACCTGGGAAGCAAAAACCCAGGGGAAGAGTACACGATGAGGGGTGAGATACTGACAACAACAAAAATGGAAAGGGACCTGGGGGTAGTCATATGAGATGACCTAAAACTGGGGCAACAATGTGAGAAGGCAGTAAGAAGGGCTGGGGAGATACTGGAATGCATAGGGGGAGGCATCACCAGTAGAAAACAGGAAGTTGTTGGCCCTCTGTACAGACAGTTGGTAAGACCACATCTAGAGTACTGTCTACAGTTCTGGAGACCCCATCTCTGCAAAGACATAGACAGGGTGGAGGCTGTCCAGAGGAGGGCAACCAAAATGGTGCAGGGTCTGCACCAGAAGACATGTGAAGAAAGACTAAAGGAGCTTAAGATGTATAGCCTCGAGGAAAGTAGAGAGAGGGGGGACATGACAGAAACTTTCAAATACCTCAAGGGAATCAACAAAGTCCAAGAGGGTAGCATCTTTCAGAAAAAAGAGATGTGCAAGAACAAGGAGGCACAATTTGAAGAAAGAGCAGGGACGGCTCAGAGGTAATGTGAGGAAGTATTTCTTCACAGAGAGGGTTGTACATGGATGGAACAGCCTTCCTGAGGAGGTCATAGAGTCAAAAACAGTGGCAGAATTCAAGAATGCATGGGACAGACATGAGGCAATTCTAGTGGGGGGGAGGAGGTATTAGGCTGTTGGTTAACTAGGATCTGCAGCTAATCCATTAGGTAGGGAAATTGACAGACTAGGTGGGCCAAGCCATCCTTATCTGCCATGAGATTCTATGTTTCTATGTTTTATTCGTAGCTGACATGAACTCCAAAGTACTAAACTGGACTTCTAGATATGCTGATGATAGCAAATTAGGAGGACCACGTGGAAACTGGGAGCAATCTTACTCTCCAATGTGACCTTGATAAGATTACATTACGGGCATACAGAAGGAAGATGTAATTCAAATTAAATAGATTTTGTGTACTTCACCTGGGTAGGAATAACCCACTATACACATACATCTTATCTGATTCACAACTCAGATTGGTAACTTAAGAAAGGGACCTCAGAATTTTGATTTCAAACACTTTTTTTTTTTTGTGCCTCCCCTTCCTCCTGGCTGCCCACTCCTTTGGGTCTCTATTGCCCCTCCCGACTGCCTGCCCAGACTCCCACACCAGCTGGCAACCTCATATGGCAGTCCCCCTGGGTAACCCGGCATATCCGTTTGCCGGGTGGGTCCCCCTCTTCCGAGGGTGAAGGCACTGGTGAGGTGGCCAGCACACTACTTTATTCAGCCTGGGGTACTGCTGAGGTGCGTCAGTCCTGGGATCAGTGGCAGCAGAGGGCAGAGAGACCATCATCCAACTAGCCAGGAAGTATTTTCCTGGTTTTCTGTGGGGAGTGATGTCCTGACGTCAAGGCATACACCGATGTCTGTCACTCTCCCTTATGCAACGAACCCGGACGTCACAGCTGTACTCCCAGCCTCCGCTAGGAGTCAGCATGTGCCGGTGTGCATCCCCACCCTCCCCCCAGAGAAGGAGAGCTGTCCCCAGATGCTCCATCCTTCTCCCCCCCGACTGGCCCTCCGGCGACCTAAGTCCGTTTCCGAACCCGGGTCACCGGCGTCACAGACGGAAATCCAACCGCTGTGCCGACAGGCTGGCTAAACACTTTTAATTTCAATAATTGATGTACAGAGATAGTCGCCAAAACCAATAAAATATTGTGGGCAATCAAGAAGCTATCTGAAGGGAACCAAGGACCTACCTGTGATACTGCTAGGAAGCCCATGGTGAGTGGAACCCCATAGCACTAACTATGTGGTTTCTAGCACCTCTCACAGCTTCTACAAAGTCATTTCTCTTTCTCTACCTTTTGGTCTGAGGAGCCAGTATCTTATCACTCTGTGTTCAGCAGCTTGGACTTTCTTATGAATTCTACTAAAAGCTTTTTATAAATGTTTTTGCAGAAGATATATATTTTTCTAATGTTCCAATTCACTGATCTCAGCTTGACTGTAGCCTGCCATATTTATAACTAAAATTCAGAGTGCTTTAGGCCTTGCCAGTTTTTTATGGTCCTTTATTAGCTGGTTTTGCCTGGATTGATCCAGGTCCTTTGTTAGCTGGCTTTGTCTGGATTGGTCCAGATCCTTAGAAAGTGGCATCCCTAGTATCAGGTCATTAATTTCCAATAATATGTTAATAATATGTTTGTAAGATGAAACAACATGAGTACGCAATGTACATGTACATTATGTTATAAAACAGATCTGGGGTATGTTGACATAACTAAAGCAATTTTTATTATTAGAGTATGTCATCGAGGCACAGGTCAGGAAGCATAGGAAAACCAGGAGCAGTTATAAAATTCCCCAAGTAGCATTTTATTATTATCAATAACAGCAAAATAAAAAATAAAAATTGTTTGGCATAACTATTTACAAAGGCAGTACAAACAGAGAAAACAAAGTCCTTCATCTGAGGGTATCTCTAATTTCTAGTTTCAGTCTCTCCCCAGCAAAGATTGCTGCTCTTTTTATATTAAGTCTTTACCTGGTAATTAACTTCTACAACTTTAGCTTATTAACAAACATCTTGTTTCTCATAAAATGTATTAGAACTTTGTCAGTTTCCTTGCAAGAGCAACAAAATAGAGCATGGTGTCCCAGAACTGACCTCCTGTTGACAGCTCTGCAAAAGTTTGTGCTGCATGTCAAGGTTTAACCTCCTGAGTTCCAAATAGCTTTTTGCAATCATTTCAACAGTATAACTATATACAGTTTCAAACAAAGGGATCCCAGTATCATTTACAGTTTGACACAAAGATTCACATATATTTTATAACCCCAGATATGCAAGGGGGAAGAAAAGACAGAAACAGCAAGTGAAGGCAGACAGCGAGAGGCAGAGAATCATAAGACAGTCAGAGTGATTAGTTCCTAAGTTTTACGAGAACCTTTGGTTATGCAATCAGACAGACAAGAGACAGAAAAGGAGAGAATAGAACAAATCCATGTGTTTAACTCTTTCTGCATAACAAATGGGACAGGGCCTTATTCAACCATGTCGCAGAGTAATTTCATATCACTAAACTACATAAACATAAACTATATGAAAAAACATGTTCACAATTTCTTATCAGAAAGATTCATTAGAAATGTCATGACAAAATCATTCTCATCTTTAGCCAGTAAAAGCAATGAGCAGATAACTATTTTCTAAGCCCAGTAGCCCTCTCAGCTTCTAACACAGATCCCTTCTCTGAGAAATAAAGCAAGTTAGCCTAACTGAATTACGTAACGAGGTGGTCTGAAGACCACCCAGCCAAGAAGATGTGAGGGACAGGGAGCCGAGTTTGCAATTGCTGAAAGTTACATGGAAGGGAGAGGCGGCTGTGGTGGGGGACTTTAACCTGTCTAAGGTGGACTGGAACATTCCAGTCACATCCTGTGCCAGGAGTCAGATGATTCTAGATGCAATTAAGAGTGGGTTCTTGACTCAGGATATCACAGACCCCACCAGGGAGGGGGCAATCCTTGATCTAGTGCTCACAAATGGGGAGCTACTGAAAGACTGAGATAGAGGTGGATGAGGAAGACTACTTAAGGTTGGCCAAGGTGGCAAGCAAGGTAGTGCAGCAGGCTAAGGCACAAAAAGAACTCCAGATAGCTGAGAGAATAAAAAAGGTGGAGATGGCCTTCTTTCATTACATAATTGAAAAAAGGGACAAGAGAGACAGGATTGTAAAGCATAGGAGAGGGTATGAATGGGTAGAGCAGAATGGGGGAATGGCTGAGGTACTGAACAAATATTTCTGCTCTATCTTCACCAGGGAAAAAGATGGACTGGTAAGTACAGAGTGAAGAATGAGGTCTAGGAGGGAAGGTAGCATGGATGTAGTGATACCTGAAAGAGCTCCTGGTGCCTTACTGCCCAGGACGATCACTCTGCTCAACTGACGAGGGGTTGCTAGAGATTCCAAGGGTTTGTTTAATATCTTCTGGGGCCTGTGCATTTATCCATGCGGCCCCAACCCTATGGAATTCTCTACCCCATCAGATATGGGAGTGCGCAACCATGGAGGGATTTATACAGGCCCTAAAACTTATACTACCACTTTCAGGGTTGGACTAGTACCCAAGACAGCCATGCCCCAATCCCACCAGGGTATAATGGGGATATACAATGACTGTCTTTTTACCTCTTTAGCAGAGGCCTTCTGTGAGAAAATAAGTCCTTCTGTTTATTGACGATACAACAAGGCACCAAGTGTCAGTTTATCAGTTTATTGGTTTTGGGTAATTTGAAATGAGGTGGAGTTGCCAAATCAGTGAGTAAATCTAAGGCCATACTGGAACCATCGATATGGGTAACATTTGTTCGGCTATAGGCAGGGCATTCTCAGAGTGTCCAATTTGCAACTCACCAGGTTTTGTCACTACACCCCTATACATTCCAAGGTTGACCTGCGATTACACACCATGATTGGTTCCATCTCATAGCTTGGTGGTATCCATTTGCAGATGTTAGGGTAAATTTACATTGATCAGGAAACCATGGGGTGGCTGATGTCTCTTCCCCACTTATGAAGGTTTCATGTTCTTGTTCACACTGTTGCTTAGGTAAGACAACATATTCATTGTGTAATGCCCTACACCCCTGCCTTTTTGCAAACAACAGGTGGTATGCTGTTGAAGCTGACAGCAGTACCAGGTGGGGACTGGGTTCGGGGAGGACTAGGTTACTCGGCACAAGGGCTTAGGTTTGGCTACTCTGCACAGGGGCACCCAAGTAAATCCAAACACAGGAAGCAATAACTGTAATGTCCAATATCAGGAATGTGATTCTAAAGTGTGGCTTTATTCACATCCAAACTGAACAAACAAAGCATAGACGGACCCCCACGGGGCTACATTCCTCGTAATGCAGATAAGAGTAACAGAATACTTCTCCAACACTTCAGCCCTCAGGCTCTGAACCCACCAAGCACACAGCCCAGACTTGCATGCTGCTTTGGGTACATAGCCCGACTTGTACACTATTTGGGTTATTACTGGCCCGGCTCCCCTGCCGGCCACTCGAATCCCATCCATATGGCAGTAGACACATTTACCCATGGCTCCCTAAACCACCTTAGAGCCTTCAACTTCTTAAGGGAAATTTCCTTTCAATCCCACCTCTGGGTACTTCCCTCAGCACTGGCCAAGAGCCTGAGGCAAAGTAAAAGGGCCACAAAGCAAATCCATAAAGGTGAACCTGGTCACTAAAGATGGGGGGGTCTCCCACCTCCAGCTTCCACAATCCATACCCGGCCATTTCTCTGGACATTAAACAACTCTTTTCGAAAGCTTGGCAATGTAGATTAAAGGGTAAATGTATAGCACATCTCCTCTACATGTCTTGACTTTCCCCTTGTACTAGACTCAAACATACTTAAACATCTCTTCCTGAAAAGCTTGGCAGTGTAGATTAAAGGGCAAATGTATAGCACATCCCCTCTACATGTCTTGGCTTTCCCCTTGTGCTGGACTTGAACATACTTTTATTTTGGCTTAGCCTATTCCTCTAGGCCTCCCACTGATTAAGCAGTCCAATCCCCACTTTAAAACAGTTCGGGTGAAACAGGCCCCATGACAAGAACAGAACTCACCGTTTGGTTGCAGCTGCCCCACAGGCGAATCTTGACAACTTCTGGTGCCACAACACATCTTGGAAAATAAGGCAGCTTCTTCCCTAGCCAGAACCAGGAGGTTGCCCCTAGAATAACAGGAAAACCTTCCACCCCATCCCCTCAGAGGTGGGGCACAGAGACCAGTAACAGCGGTCTCCACCACTTCAAGAACAGCTTACTGTGTTCCTCTTTTGGCAGAAACACACACCTTTCCCTAGAAGTAGCTCTATATCAGAGATCTAGGCTCCAAGAGCCTGTGCACAGACTGCTGTGCTCCTGTCTTCAAGACTGCTCACACACAACTGCTTTACACTGTTCAAAAACTCCCAACATTCTAACCTAACTCCCATCTGCAAATTCCAATGTGGCTAATGCAGCTGTGATAGTTCTATGGTGATGTCATCCCTCAGTCTCAGCTGAGACTGAGAACAGAGTGAGACAGTGTGAAATCCATTTAAGTGGAGTTTCACAAGCTGCTTTCCCCTGCCTACCACTAGGTCTTACTGGGATTCTAGTAACCCCGGGTAACAGTGGGGTTACAATTGTGTACGGAGATAATAGTGTCACCTGGTATTTGGAGTCTCATCATCTGGTCACGTAGTAATACTCCCAAATTACTGATTTGCCACGATATCTTTGGTGGTTCAAAACATACAGGAATTATCCCTAGTATGGGAATCACATGTCACAGCACGTGTGTGTATTGATTTGGTGAATTCCATACTTTTATCATAACTAAGGGTGGTAGGAATACAGTGGGACGATCCAATAATCTAGTCACATTAGTTTCACCTATTCCTAAAGGTAATCTATTTGTTTCAATTCTATTTAATTCATTAACTAAATAAGCATGCGCTTCAGCAACTAAGTAAGAGCAAGCTAGTTCTGTATAACTTTCTCTAGATATATTAGAAACTGAGTTATAAAAACAGGCTGCTGTCTGAGCAATAATTTTAAAATTCTGTAAGGTTTCTTTAAATGCAAATCAATCAATTTCTTTGTTATCAGCGGCTAATCTTACAGTAGTCGATAATAGTTCAGTAGCCATAATCTTTAAAGTCGTTTCTAAAGAACAAATATGACCCTTTAAAACCATAGAATCAATAACATTAGCAATTCCTAATCCTGAGTCTAACCGGCCTCACACGTCTCTTTTACGACGAAATAAGCTTGGTGATGCTCCTGCAGGAGCTTGAAATGACCACGTTCTGTGTCTATCATGGTATTGATTCAAAGTATTATTATAATACTGTTGCCACAATACTACTGAAGCCCGATCCTTACAGCAAAGCGGTAATCGTGGAAAAGGCAAATGCAGCAACACATTATAATATTCCAATTTACATGGATAATACACAGGGTATATATTTTGTGTTAAGATAATACCATCTGATGGGGGCAAGAATTTTTGCTCTGATATACCTTGTTTTTGACATCGTAAATCCCATACAGCAGATTTACTAGTTAACAATACATTGCAGGCCATTCCAGGCCATCTTGATATTGTAGTATATGTTAACAGAGAATATTTATCTGTTAAAAGCAATACTACAAAAAATTGCTTTAACCCTACTGTATGGTTCTATATAACAGATGTTTTATATAAAAAAATCCACATATTAAGTTGTGTGGCATTAATACCCCAATAAGATGCATTTAACATTGTAATGTTAGATGGATAATGTAACATGTCCTTTAATTTCATTCACAACAATGTTTGTTCTTCTTTTGTCAAATTTGCCGTATTCCCCAATGTGGAATGGATATAGATACCTTTCTGGGCTGTTGTGTTCACTACACACATCGCCGTACCAGGCCAGGCTTCTGGAGAGCATCCCCATGTCGCATTTTGACAGTGTCCATAACAAAGTACCATTTGACAAGAAGATATCCAGTGTGTTCATGTTGTTCTCCCAATAGTACAGGGGTACCCTATGCAGTATGATTGGCATAGTTCTTATTGTATAAACTGTTCCGAATATGCCCTGGGCATCCATATTTGTCAGAAGTTACCAGGATTAGTAAGGTACTGCTCAGTACAAGTAAAGAAAACATCATTGTCTTTTACCTATTGGGAAAAACAGAGCAGACTCAGCTGTCATCATTTAAAGGCTGATACAGTTTACATTGGTGCACATGGACCCATTTGGTCTTTGTAGACCCTTGTTGAATTCGACAGACCTGAATGACCCATGGCCCCAAAACATCAATAACGGTATAGGGCCCCATCCAATTAGCATCCCATGGTCCCTTTTGACCAAAGTTTTTCACCATGACATGATGACCCTGTTCAATGGGTGGTATCACTTTTTCATCATGCCTCTGTTTATTTTTACAATAAGTCTGTGCCATATTTCTAGCAGCATGAGGTAAATAAACAGCTAACTGTTTTTGTAGCTGTTGCAAGAACACATCAGTTTTAATGCGATCTAACACAGGTGTTGACAAATCTGGATCCGATGGATAATACAGCCGCATATCCCGTCCACCCATCAATTGATATGGGTTATAGCCAGTACTCTTGTTTTCAGTACCTCTAATACCCATTAGAACTCCTGGTAAGTGCATCACCCACCCTTTACCAGTATCTAACACTGCCTTTCTCTGTGTATTTTCCAGGGTGCAATTTAACCTTTCTACCATTCCCGAAGATTGTGGATGGTAGAGTAAATGCAAATGTTGAGTGATACATAAGATAGCACACAAAGCTGCCATTATTTTCTCTGTAAAATGAGTTCCTCTGTCACTTTCAAGTATTCTGGGAAAACTCATCTTGAGAACACCTGTCCCATAACGCTTTTGCTGTAGCTGTAGCACTATCATTACATACTGGTAGTGCTTCTACCCATTTGGAAACTATATCAACAATGACTAGTTAATATCGGAATCCCCTTTTTTAGTAGGCAAGGGTCCCTCATAATCAATTTGTAAGGTGGACCAAGGACCATCTGCCAGGGGTATACACCCTAAAGGAACCCTTTTATCAGGTACTGGAGGATTCATCTGTGCACAGATGAGACAAGTCTCCAGGCATTGCTTGACATCTTTTCCCACTTTTGGCCACCAATATTTCTGTGCCATTTTACAAGTTTTGTGGAGTCCACAATGACCTCCAAGTCGATGATTATCCATGATAATGTATTTTCTAAATTAAGTGGGTGGTATCCACTTTCTAAACACAGGTTGTCTTTCCCATACTGCCATATCTTCCTATACGGTAACATGCTTGGTTGCACACTGTCCAGTGTCTTTCCATTGGTTCTGACAACCCACTATCCAAGCATCTGTATCTTGGATACGCCCCAAACTTGGGACTTGTGAGACGGCAGCTATCCATTTAATATGGTGTTTATCAAATTCATCCATCTCCCACAATTGTGTAGAGCCACCTTCTAGAGTGTCTACCTATAAGTTTGTTTGTTTGGCTGCAACTTGAGCCAGATTATTCACTAAGTTATTGTTTAACTCGTGGATATCCTTTGGATTCTTTTGGTGAGCTCTTACTTCACAAATTGCTATTCTCAAAGGTGTCTGAACTCCTATATCCCATATATGTTGAAATATGGGAGCAAATTCGACAGGTTCTCCAGATGCTGTCTGCATTCCTCATTTAGTCCATATTGGCAAAATGTCCAATAAGGAATTCACTACAAAAGCACAGTCTGAGAAGATATTACTAGCCTCCCGAGGATAAGCCATAATAACTCTGCAGACTGCCTCTAATTCTGCCTGGGGCAGAAAATGACAATGCGCATCGTACTAATATTTCTTGATTAGTACTTAGTGTCCATATGGCATATCCTGTGTGGAAATGTCCATCCACCCAAAAGTGAGAGCCATCTACATAAACATCTATTGCTTCAATATCTGGCTCTGCAGCAAATATGGGTTTAAAATCAATTCCCATTACAGTTCCACAATCATGTGCCTCTCCCTCCCATGTCATTAATTCAACTAACATAGGCGAGGTACGTTTTTCTACTGTGATATTTTTCTCTCATAGAGCTAAATCCCATTTAACCAATCACTGGGAAGACACACCTCTCACATCTCTTTCAAATAGAAATTTCACTGGAGTGTGAGACGTTTGCAGGATAATTCTATTAAACCCCACAATATGTTCTGTAGCTTGTATAACCCAATATACAGCTAACAAATGTTTTACACATTCTTCATATGTCTCTTCCACAGGTGTCAGTACACGAGAAAACTGTCCTACAGGACGTAAAGTCCCTGCTGTCTTTTGTAATAGTACCACATTGATTACCTGAGCTGTTGTGTGTACCTGTATTATAAAATCAGAGGATTCAGAAGGACTAATTAGAGCTAGAGCTGTCATTAGTGCTTGCTTTAGAGCCAGAAAAGCTATCTGATGTTCTGGTTCCAAAATGAGGATAACAGTTTCCTTTCCTACCTTTAGTAGATTGTACAGAGGTTTTACCATACTAGAAAAGACTTCAATAAAATCTCTGCAGAATCCAACCATGCCTAACAACTGTCGTAATGCAGTTTTTGTCTTGGGTCTTGGTAACTGCTATATTACCTGATTCTTCTCAGGATCTACAGTTCATCCCTCTTTGTTAATACATATACCCAAAAAGGTAACTTGTGACTGTCCAATTTGTGCTTTGCTAGGGTTCATTTTTAACCTTCCTTTACCCAAGACTGTCAGCAACTCATTCAATAAACTAACATGCTCTTGATATGTATGAGTCTGCCATAAGATGTCGTCAACGTATTGTATTATTGCTTCTGGTACTGAAAAAACTAATAATATTTCTGCCAAACATTGATGAAATAAAGTGGGTGATGAGTGAAAACCTTGTGGCAAACACTGGAATGTGTACTGTTTGTCCTGAAAAGTAAATGCAAATTTATACTGACTATCAGGATGGACAGGGATGGACCAAAAGCCATTTGACACATCTGGTACAGTGTAAATTGTCGCCATAGGAGACAACCGAGATATCAAGTCAGGAAGCCTCAATACCACTGGGGTGATCAAGGGCGTGACCTTATTCAGCACCTTATAGTTCACTGTTAAATGCCAGGTACCATTGGGTTTACGTACCGGCCAAAGAAGGGAGTTCACTGTTGAACATATAGGTCTAATGACCCCTTATGACTGTAGCTGTTTCAATATTACACATATTTCTACATAAGCTTCTTTAGGAAAAGCATATTGTTTTTGGGGAAGGGGGTCTGGTCCTTCTATTTGGGCTTCCATATTAGACACTCGTCCACATTCTGTAGCATTCTTAGCCCAAATTGATTCATGTCTTTGTACAACAGATTTTATCCATTGTGGCACTTGTTTCCATAAATCACTCGTGATAAATCTTTAATGACTTTATTGTGTACACACTATGTGAGTCATCCACATTTGGTCCTGGGTTGGTAGTGCTTCCTTGCCATAGAATCATATTACTAAGATCTACTACTAAACCATGCTGTGCTAAAATGTCCATACCCATGATGGTACCTTCATGCATATTACATTTCCAAAACATGCATTTCAATTGTTGTTCACCTATCTGAACCAATACTGGTTTGGTCAAATATGCTGTTAACACACCCCCTGAGAAACCTTGCAACTTAATTTGTCATTTCCCATGAGTTGTTAAAGGCATACCACTATCTGTTATACTAAAAGTAGCACCAGTATTAATATTACAGTTTATTAGTATATTAGTACTAATATTACAATCTGGCAGCCCCTGACCATTGCTGATCTTGTTGGGCACCCTTCCCAATCCTTTTGTAATTGACCAAGGATTTGGAAGGTGGGGGCTTCATCCTGTCATTTCTTTTTCTTCTCATTTCTAGCGAGAAGCTCTTCTACATCCTCTTCTTCACTATCACTAGGGGTAGTAGGTTCCTTTAGAACTGCTGCAACTGTTTTAGTACTAATCAAATTACTAAGCACTTCAATACATTTTGTAAGTCTACCTCACCACCTGGTTTAGCATTATTATCCTGATTTTGAGCTTGTCTTCTCTCTAAGACTTGCTTCTGTTTTCCTTCCATATCTCCACCTTTAGCCCAACAATTGTGTTTAAAGTGGCCTTCTTTATTGCAGTTGTGTCAGGTTAGCCTACCCTTGCCTTCTGTTTTGACAATAGCAGCTACTCTCTTTTTACTCTTTTCTTTCTCCAGAATATCATCCTGTTGCATACGCCACCAACTGGCAAGCAGTTCTTCCTTTCCTGTAGCCTGATCGTCTCTTTTACATAACATATGTATGGATGCAGGTACAATAGTAACCTGCCAATCAATCAAACTCTGGAAGGGTTCTATATTTTTACTTGGGTCTGCTACACCTCCATATGTTGCATAAGCAGCATACAAATGGTTGATAAACATTACTGGGGACTCCCCAGGTTGTAGAGTGATCTCATAGATCTTACACCAGTCTGTATGAGCTACACCATGCATTGACTGCAGTGCAGTTTGGATCTCATCAACGGTTGCCCAGCTGTCATCAATTTCTGGTTTAGCCTGTGTTCCTTTCATTTTTGCAGGTAAACTTTGTAATAGTACTAGCGGAAGGGACAAAGTTACTATTTTACAGGCATCTTTATTAGTCAAATTATAAAATGTGCAACTAACATTTTTAGTTTACTACAATAGGGCACATGATTTTGTCCTGGCTCCCATTTCCCTAACTGATCCACTAACTGCATGGATTCCTGAATGGAAAGGTCACATTGTGACAATTCCATATGTACTTCTACTTCATCCATAGCTGTCTCAATTTCTTCTGCCTGTCGTTCCAACTCATCTTCTAAATCGTAAGCTGTCTTATTATTCTCTAACATTTACCATCGCATTCTTATTTGATCAGCCAAAAATAATTTATCTTTCTCAAGTAAGGTACCTTCCTCATCTTTTAGATGAGTTTCAAGATCTTTAATTTCAGTATGAGCCTGTTTATCACGTTGCTCCATACTCTGTCGTTTTTTTCCAATGCAGACGCTTTCCCTTTTCTGTTTGTATTATTTTTCGACCCTCCCCTTTAGTTTTAATTACAAAGGGAGCCATCCTTTTTTTACTAAGCTTCATATATCCTTCCTCATCTTCCGAGCCTGTTTCCTCAGACTCGGATGAGTATGTGCTCTGTACAAAACAACCACATGGTACGGGCATGTACAGTTGCTGAATAGGAAGTTGCTTATATTTTTGTACCTGATGCCGTAATTCTAAAGAAATTTGGCATTGTACCTGGGCTTCAGCTTGCAAAGTATACAAAGTTTGCTCTTTATATGCTATGTCTTGTGCATGCTTCTGATTGGCAAGGTCTAACCTTTCTACAGCTTGTTGTAACTGCCGAGATAGTTCATTAATCTGGGCTTGATTTTGTTTGTTAATAAATGTAACATTTTCTTCCAATTGGTTATTCTTAATCATTAAACAACATACTTCTCCTTGAGAGACATTTAATTTATTTTCATTGTCTTTAATTTCTGTGACATATTTGGCTATATTTAAGTAAAGAGCATCATCTTTCTCTTACATTTCGTTCTTCAACTGACACATCCTAGCAGTTATTTCTAACTGATACTGTATGTACATTTGACATATGTTAGCTAACTTGGTTTTATCTGATTTATTTTTCTCATTACAGTCTGTTCATTGTTTAATTAAACATACGCATCTTCCTGCTGTTCAGGGGAGTTATATGGACCTTCTTTAAGGTTCGTCTCTAAAAATTTGCTTAATATGGCATCCATACTTACATCAGTAGGTTCACTGGCAAATCAGGTCTGACTTCGCCTCAGCTTCCTTGTTCATCTTTCTGACTTCACTCCGTACGTGAGTGAGCAGTTCAGGTATGGTAGGCATTCTTCACAGTGGCTTTCTTCTTGGCTTGTTTGATGTCATCAGCAACTGTATAGACTGTCTTCGGACATCCGAGTCATGGCACCAACTGTAAGGTAAAGATAGCTGCACTGTGTTTTCCATCTTCAAATAAGTCAATCCACACAGAGTGATTTTTTTCCTTTCAGTTTATTTTCTTTAGGAGTTCATCAACTTTAAATACATGTATTCTTGCTTCAGGTTTGGTGCTAGCTCATTCAATTTTATTTATTTATTTATTTAGTTTTTGTTAACCGGGTAGGTGCACTAGCCATGAAATGACTATTTTCAGGCACGACCTGGGAGAGTACAACAATCAAAGACAGGTACATAGCATAAGTACAATGAAATTACAATAGCATAGGTCAAAACAGTTAGTAGTAATGAATACTTGCTGCCAGAACAATAACAATCAATACAATGCACATAGCATTTTAGGCAGAGAAGAGATACCACAACATTGCAGCAAGAAATATTGGTAAACTTAGTCACAGCAGTGAAGATTCAAATAAGCAGTGAAACAAGGCAAGGGCAAATTCCTGACTGGGCAGGATACATTACCACGGCCTCTGAAACAAGGCTCAGGTGTGTGTGTGGAGGGGGTAGTTGGGGTAGATTAGCTGTAAAGGAGATAGTAAGGGTAAGAAGTTCTATGAGGTAGGAAGGTTAAAGTTAGGCCAGGCAGCATCTGGCAGGTGAGTGGATTGGGGGGATTAAAACAAGTACAGGGATCAGCAAGAGATAGATGGAAGCACAGTTTCTTTTTGAAACTGTTATGGGATCCAGATATTCGAAGTGCTTGGGTGAGAGAGTTCCAAAGCTTAGGAGCAGAGTGATTGAAGGCAATAGAGCCTTTTGATGTTTTATATCTTGGTACATTCAGCATAGATTTATCTACCGATCGCAGTCTATAGGAGGACGTTTGAGGTACCATCAATGTTGCAAGCACTGAAGGGGTCTGGTTTCTGAGTATAGAGTCAATTAGGGAGCCCAGAGAGTATTGACAGCAAGCTGAGGGGGATAACCAGCCCAGGTCCCTGTACAGTCTGCAGTGGTGCTTAAGCCATGGTGACGAGGCGGCGTATCGACAGATATTGTTATAAGTGACATCCCACTTATGAAGGATGGATTTGTGTGTGGCAGCAAAGGTCGGCATGCCATAGGTGAAGTAATATGCCTCTGGCAATAGCAAGTTTAGCAGAGGGAGTCAACATGAAACTGGACTTGTAAGCAACCCCCACTTAGCATTCACTGCCTTGCAGGCAGATTGTATATGCAAGCTGAAGTCCAGGGATTGGTCCAGAAGAATTTTGAGGTACTTAAAAGATGCACCATATTCTATTTGTGTGCCACTGCAGTGTTGCACCAGTAGGGGAGCTGGACATGTCCTGAGTTTAGGAGCAGATCCAAGTAACATTGCTTGGGTTTTCTTAGCATTAAGTACAAGCTTACGTGCAGAAAGCCAATTTTGGACATTTGTGAAATCTGAAGAAAGGGATGTATTTATGCTGGTGACCTTATCAGAGCTTGAATAGAGTACAAGATCATCTGCATACAGAATAGATGAGCATGAAAGAAAAACCTCATCTATCTTATTGATTAAAAGTGAGAAAAGAAGAGGTCCCAAAATATTGATGGTAGCACTATCAGATAAAGAGGAGTTGAATTTCACAATTTGAGTTCTTTTTGATAGATAGCTTCCATACCAGGTGACAACTGGTGGTGAAAGGCTCAGACTGCAAAGAGTGGAGAGGAGCACAGGGTGATCAACAAGATCAAAGGTCTTTGTAAGGTCTATAAAAACTGCCCCTGTCAGTTGACCAGCGTCCATACTGGTAAGCACATCGGTAGTGAATTTGAGAAGTGCTGTAGAGGTACTGTGACCTTTATGGAAGCCATGTTGTGTGTCAGAGAGAAGGCTTTACTTTGTGAGGTAGCCACCAGTTTGATTTGCCACAATTTTTTCCAGAATTTTACTTAGGAAAAATAGGATGGCTATAGGTCTGTAGTTAGTAATCTCCTTGGTATTACCTTTTTTTAAGGACTGGCGTTACACGAGCAATCTTCCAGAGGTCAGGAACTTGGCTATTAGAGAGAGACAAGGTAAAAATTCTAGCCAGAGGGGAGGCTATGTATGGTGCTGCTAGTTTCGGGAGCCAAGGCTCAAGTGTATCTGATCCAGTGCTAGTGTTGTCACAGGCAGTCCATAATAGTTTTAAGACCTCAGTCTTTGAGATTGCCTTGAAGTAGAATGGAGGATTTTTAGACATTTGTTGGGAAGGATAGCTGGGGTAGTGGACTGTGCTGATGTTGCAAGCAGAGAGGCTGCCTGGGGAGATGGGAAGGCAGAGGTATACTGAGACAGGTCTGAGAACATTTGATTGAAGGAATTAGCAATGGTGTTGGAGTCATTGCAATGTACTCCATTTAATACCATGTCACTGGTGCTAGTTGACTGGGACACACTGAGAAAGGTCTTGACATTGGCCCAGAATTTTCTAGGGTCCCCAGCAGAGCTTAGCAGCAATTCTTTACAATAGGCACTCTTAGCTGTTAAGACCTGTTTTTTTACAGAAGTTATGTAGGGTTCCGTAGGTAGCATAGTCAGATTGTAGCCCCGAGGCTTTGTACTTTTTCAGCACTTGTCCCTAGAGCATAGATTTTCAGCAAGTCTTTGTGAAGTCATCTTGCTTGTTTAGCCCTCACCCTCCATGTCACCTTGGGGGCATGCTTGTTCTGGAGGGCCAGGAATTCATTAAGGAAGATACTTAGTGCAGACTCAACATTATGGGAAAGGTAAATACCAGACCAGTTTATCCTCGCGACATCATGACAAAAAGCCTCAATAACCAGGTTGGCGAAATTTGTAAAGGTGCCATAGCAGGTTGGAGGGGATGGAGCAGCCGCAGTACTCCAGATGCAAAAGACAGGAGAATGATCAGTGCGCGAATCTGCTAAGATGCCTGCTTGGTGTACATGATCCAGATGGTTTGCCAGTACCCAGTCAATAAGGGAAGAGGATTTTAGTGAAGGAGTAACTCTGATATCTCCGTTAACAGCTGGTGGAGATTATAATGTTGTACCAGAGAGAGCAGCGTGCTATGGGCAGTCCCTATCCAATTTTGGTTAAGGTCACCCAATATAATGACCTCATTATGTTTGGAGTGCAAAGAGATCTGATCAAATAAGTCCTGCAGACCTACAGTGTCTTCATTTGGGGGATTGTAGGTGCAGACAATGTGGATTTTTTTGGCTCCCAGGGTAAGAGTAGCATGAAGGACTCACAGGCAGAGGATGTTGAGAACAGGGTGTCCATGATGTTTAGATGATCTTTATAGAACATGGCAACCCCTCCACCATGCTTTGAGGAGAGCCTATTCCTACAGATAAGGCAGTAGTTAGTCAGGGAGCATACAGAGTCAGGGATAGTTGACTTTAGCCAGGTTTATACAGTGCTTATATAAGGATTTCTTATCTTAAATAATACCAACACCCCTTTATAAACCAATCATATAACAAAATAACATTAATCTGAAGGTGTGGTGCATTTGTGTCAAAACATAGATATAACTGTATTTCTCTCACAACATCACAAGGTGTTTACCACATTTCTTACACAATCTCATAAGTGCTGACTGCACTGATAGAAGGTTCTTTGTGTGCACACCTCCCTTTAATAGGTAAACATTATCCTAATAAGGGCACACTATCCTGATGAGTGTATTATAGGACATTTGGATGTTATGTGTTGTGAAATATAAAGGCATCACAAGACATTTAACTAGATCTTGTGAGAAGCTGAATCACAAGACAGCTAACTACATATTGTGAAAGGTTATACTTAAGTAAAAACATTTGATTAGGTATTATTACAGGTTACACTTAAGTAAAAGTTATACTTCAGTAAAATGCTACACTACACCTTATATGATCTATTCTGACTTTATTTGTATTTTATAACTGTATTTATGGTGTTGTTATTTATTCAACTGTTTGTAATACGCATTTGTTTTTTGAAAGGTGCAAGATAAATAATTATTATTATTATAGAGGAGGACAGATTGAGGGAGGGGCTGCTAGTACTGAAGGTGGAAAAATCACCAGGCCTGGATGGGATGCACAAAGGGGTACTGAGGGAGCAGACAGTGAAGCTTGTGGGGCCACTGGTGGGCCTGTTCAATAGTTCCTTGGAGTCAGACATTGTATCACAGGATTGGAGAATGCCACCTGTGCTGCACATCCAATAAGAGCAGTCACAAGGATGAACTGGGGAATTATAGGCCAGTCAGTCTGACCTCAATCATTTTCAAGCTCATTGAGACCATACTTAAGGAAAGGTTGGTAGGGTATCTATAGGAGAATGGTCTTCAGGATGAGAGGCAGCACAGGTCTGTGGGAGTGAGATCATGCCAAGTGAATCTGATTGATTTCTTTGAGTCACTGAGACAATAGACATCCTTTACCTGGACTTCAGCAAGGCCTGTGACTTTGTGCCCCACAAGAGGTTGATCAGGAAGCTGGTGGATCTCTGGGCTGGGGAGAAAAGGACCAGGCTGGTAGAAAACTGGCTGAGTGACAGGATCCAGAGGATGGTGGTAGGGGAGAGTTATCCAGCACCATGGAAGTCAACAGTGGTGCTGCGACGTGATGTATTTTCCACAACTGCATTCTTATCAACTTCAAATAAACTGCATGAAGCATAATCCTGGAGTGCTGGCTTTTTCTTACTTATCTTGGATGGTTTTGCATCCTTTATCCAGAACCCTGTGCCTGTCTCCTGTGCACAAATTACCTTTTTCATTCAAGTCACCAGTGGGATTCTGCTGGGCCAGTACTGGAGTGAGTGTTGCTCAATGTTTACATCAATGACATTGGGGAAGGCATTAAGGGCAACATGTGCCTATTTGTGGATGACACCAAACTCTGTGGGATGGTGACACAGTGGAAGAGATACAAGACCTGCAGGTAGATCTGAGAAAACCAGAGAGGTGGTCAGGGATTTGGCAGCTTGGCTTCAATGCCAAGAATTGCAAAGTTATGCACATTAGAACCAGGAACCCAAGGACAGAGTACTATTGGGGAGGGGACCAGATAGCAGCAATGGAGGAGGAGAAGGATCTGGGAGTGATGATCGCTAGTGACCTAAAGCACTCCATGCAGTGCAAAAAAGCAGCAGCAAAGATAAACAAGATACTGGGGTGTATAGACAGAGGAATCAGCAGTAGGTGGAAAGAGGTGATACTGTCCTTGTACAGGTCACTGGTGAGACCACATCTAGAGTATGGAGTAAGATGCTGGTGTCCATACCTTAACAAAGACATGAACCAGCAGGAGATGGTCCAGAGGAGGGCAACTAAGATGACCATGGGTCAGTGGAGTAGGACATATGAAGAGAGGTTGGAGTCTCTGACTATGTATTCCCTGGAGAAGAGGAGGGAGAAAGAGAACAAGATAGAGATTTTTAAGTACTTGAAAGGCATAAATAGAGTTGATAGGGAGGATCTCTTCGAGCTAAGTGGCAGCCGATACATGAGGGGACACAGTCTAAAGCTGGAAGGGGGGAGTTTCAGCAGGGAAGTTAGGGGGCACTTTTTCACGGAGAGGGTGAAGGCCAGTTAGAATGTGCTGCCAGAGGAAGTGGTCTTGATAAAGTTGGTGAACAACTTAAAAATAGGCTGGGATGGGCATAAGGGGAAATCCTGGGGTTGGGGGTGGGGGGAAGATGAAGAGTAATGGAGGACCGGGGAGGAGGGGGCCAGGGTCAGTAGCATAAACTAAGGACCCTGCATCACTAGCAGGCTGCATAGACCAAATAGCCTCCTTCTGCTGGCTTCTTCATGTGTTCATATGTTCATATATTCCTGTCACAAACAATTATTCAAAGCTATATCCTAACTAATCTATGGCATAACTTATGCCAGCATGTTGCAAAGCTATCATTCCATAAACAGTAGTCTTATTGAACCCACAGTTCTGATCACTAGTATTTTACATCTGAAGCTGTCAGCACTAGAGGCAAAGAGCTTATCCAGTTTCTTACCACTCTGTGAGGCCCTGTCAGCAAGTCTAGACAAAATTCCCACAGAGAATTGAAAACTCAATAACCACTTTCCAGGAGCATGTTCAGACTGTCCTCCAGCATACAAAGATTCTAACATTTTTGTAGTCTCCAATATCCATATCAGTAGGGATGAACATAGTATCCTGACCTAGGGTCTGCTTAATGCATTTCCAAAAGTGGCATAGTCTACCAATGGTGGATTCATACAGGGTCTTACAGTAGTTACTTTTGCTCTGCCACATGGCCTGTTTACATTCTTTCTAAGCAGTCTATAATGTGTCTAACTGTGGGCAGAGTAGGTGGCCTGAATGGCAGCCTGACATATGTCCCTCTTTGTAGTCAGGGACAGTAGGTGGCTGTCCAGACATTTAGTGATCAGGCCTCAAACCCATTTGCAGTATATGATAAAGAAGCATGTTTTTCCTGAATACAGTATGAGAGAAAAGATCACAAAATTATGCAAAAGCTGTAATTATGTCACTGGTAGCCAATAGATCAGACCAGTCTTGCAATTTTATATTTAAACTGAGTGAGGCAAAGTAGGAGAAATCACAAAAGTGTATTGTACGTGGGGGAACCTTGAGGTCCTTAGCATGCCATACACAGAAAATAGGAAAATGATCACTAATTGCATCTGGACGCACACCTGAACAAACTGCTTTATCTGGCTTAAGCATGAGAAACCAATCAATGAGGGTGGCAGACTGCCCATTATTAGAGAGCCAAGTGGGGTCAGAAATAAAGCACTTGTGCAGTCAAATAACCCAGGCAAAAAAGACATTTTAAAGTATCTATTCCAACACCATGAAGGTCCAGACTAGCACCCAAATGCTAATGGGGTATAATTACTTTCAAAAGTTTTGGCTGGATTATTTGGCTAAGCGAGTGCTGAGCTATTTGTCTCTTCCGCTGTTGTGTAGGCAAGCTACCCTGCTTCGCACTGCCACCTGTTATTCCCTTGAGCACACCACTTTTCTCTGTTACAGAATGAACTCATTACCCTGTACCTGAAGCCCAAAGCAGCAATAAGGAATGTGAGTGCCTGGCAACCGCCTGCAAGTGGTATGTATAGGCAAAAAAGATGGAGCTTCTTTGAGTTGTCCAGTACAAGGGTAGCATGACACAGCTCAAAGTTTGGGTCAGTTATGGGGAGGAAGAGCTATGTGCAGAAACATTTAAATGGGCTATACAGCAAATCATAGTGCCTTGTATGTTTTTTGAGGAGGTCCTATTACACCTTAATAAGTTGTTTCTCAGCAGTACACAGAGGATATTAGGTGTACTACGCTTCAACCAAGTTTCAGAAATACCAAGAATGTCTGGACTGAAATGGTATACCCAGGCTGTGAGCTCATCCAAGTGAGGGATATGGATTCTTATGGCTAGATGTGCGATTTTAGGTGCCTTAATACCCTGTCATGGAAGGGGGGGGAGAGAAGGTAGTGGGCTAAGGTGTACTGGGCTAGGGTTGGGTTTCATACCACCAGCAAGCAACAGAAGGAATAAGGCCAGCAGGATTAAGGCACAGGCATTTGGGTGATTTCCCACTAGGGGGAGACACCAGCCTAGATTCTTGGTATACCAGAGCATACGGCACCAGAGTTTGAGGGTGAGAAGGCAGAGATTATCCCAAGTCATATAAGCACAGACCAGGGAATTTGACATGGGGAAATCATTGTAATCTAAGGTACCAGTAGGCTTGGAATCTATATTCCACAAAGGAGGCATGATGTCAACAATGAAAAGAAGCCTAGTTAGGACACTTAAGAAACATAGCACCCAATGTAGTAATGCCAAAATGCCAAGATTATAAGGCACCACAGGCACAAGAGGATATACTGTATGTCGCATACCTTCCCTAAGTTGGGATTGGTAATGTACACCCTGAGTTAGGCAAAGACTTTTAAAGCTGTGCTGTAGCAATGCAGGATACATCTACATCAACCTGAATACCTTAATAAGGAGCCATTAATATTAAGCATACTGTCTTTCCCACAATAACTTTCCTGATACGGAGTCAAGGGCATCTTTAAAATCAATAAAAGCTAAGCATAAACTGATGTTTTTCCATACTGTATATAATACTGTATGTCTCTATCTGGTGTTAAGGAATATAACACTGGTGTACAGTGGAGTAGTCTTTTCTGAAGCCAGTCTGATTCTGGTTTAGTATCTCTCCTCTACGCAGGCATTCAGTTTATTCAGAATGATTTTGGAAATAGTCTATGTGATGCAGTAAATTAAGCTGCTTGGCCTTTAATTAGATGGGCATGCTGGAGCTCCTTTATTTTAAAATAGCAGGTACTATAACATTTCCCTTCCAGAAGTCAGGGAACCTATTCTGAGATATACATTTATCATGTAAAACTGCTAATAAATTGCTCTACTATAATTTCTCAGACTTATAGACATATGGGGCCCCATCGTCCAAACCTGGGGCTTTATTCCCTTTTGTCTTCTCTAGTGCCTCAGCCACCTCCTTCTGGGGTGATTACACTATGGCTCTGTTCCCAGAACTCACCTTCATCCCGATCTTTTACCCATCTCTGTTCTTTCTCACTGAAGAAGATAGTCTCATAATACTTTCTCCAATTTTGTGTTGGGGGGGAGGTTATATGAGCACTATTGCTTTCTGCTCACTGGTAAAGCTTGTAGTCTTTTTTGACCTTATATAACATCCTTGTATTATTAGTTATTTAACATTAAATCATGTGTGGATTTTTCCTTTGTTCTCTTAACCAGAGATAACAATGCAGCACTGTATTTCCTAAACACACTATTGAACTAATCATTTTTGTTCCTACTGATTTATCCCTGTGTAGAACTGAAGTAATACATTTGAAAACCGTTTGAAAAAATATGTATATACTGTATCATCCCTTTTTCAGTATGATGAACATTCTACACAATTCCCTCTTTCTCTTCTCCATATACAGGGCATAAGGAGATTTAAAGTTTCATGAATGTTCTCATTACAATAAAATCTTCTTCCATTTCCAGTCTATAAGTTTGGGTTCCTGGTTGCATTTTCACTAGGTTCATTGACTTTCATATTTTCAAGCTTATTTCATTGTAAGGATAAATTGTCATATCACTCTCCAATCTATAGTTGTTTTCAGTTCTCAATATTCAAAAATTTGCCAGTGATAGCAGATAAAGTAATCAACTATACCTGCTTCTCTAGGAAATACAGAAGTATGCTTTGCAGGAATAACCCCTTTCATTATCCTATTTAAAGCACATAGTCCAGTATTTGTTCAAGAGCAGCTGACACCTTCAGGAAAACTTTAAAAACATAATATTTAGACAAAGTTCAGCTTGTATTGCAATAGTTTTGCATTCCTCCTCTCCATTATTTATTGCTGAGGTCATTTGCATGGAAACAGGCTTTTTGCTCCTGAAGAGTCCATCTGTTCCTGCTGCTTTCTCCCTACCAGATGTCATAATGCACTGCTTGTGACATCACAGTTACTCCCATGGCAATAGATTATGATGTCACACCAGACAATTATAACAAGAGGTAGAGAGTAAGCTGTAGAGGCAGATACACTCTAAGGGAACTCTAAGGGATGACCATCATGTAGTCGTACAAATTTACTTGTAACAAATGTTGGGGAGGATAAATATGTAAAGTATATATGGACTGCAAGTTGAATTGTACCATATTATTATGTTTTTCAAAGTTTTCTCTGAGACGTCAGTAGCTCTTTAAGAATTCAATTATTTTCTTTCTGTTTCTGTTGATAGTTTTGTCTAACGTTTTCCATTTTGAGATAATAGCTTAAGTATGATCCTCAAAAGTATTTGTATTACTCAGAGAACACTGCAATCAGGGAAGGAAATTATAGCAGTTCGTAAGTCACTGTCTATAAAGTCCCAAATATTTTCTTGTTAATAATCTGAGTTATGTGAAGATACATGGCAATTACCCAAAACTATCATATTTCTATTCCACTCCACTAATGACAGAATAATGTACTTCCCTTACTAATGACATTTTCTTAATTCTAAGGTTTTACAAGGTCTTTATTAGCATTACTAAGTCAGCAGATGGCCTGCCCTGTTTGAACTTCTTAGTGGATTTGTTAGTTACACAACTGTGTCCCTCTAGCCATAATTTTGAGTGAACCAGACTTCCTGCAGGGAAATTATACTACGATTTAATAGAAAATCTTTTACTTCCTCATCTACAGCACACAGAGTTGATTAACCCCAGCTACATTCCAGGTGAGGACAACATCTACCTTGTTACAAAACTTACTGAGTATTATGTTCTGATTCTTCTTTATTACACTGGACTGCAACTCCCTTCAGCTTGTTCCAATTGTCAGTTTTCCCAGCTCTTCTAGTGACTCAAATCTATTTTGTAAAGGGATTTCAGTTCTTGCTTTATATAAAATCTGTTATTGAGAGTAGAGAATGATTTTTTATGTGATGTAAATCGGGGATCATTTATATCAAAGACTGCCTCTTGTGTAGAACCATTGTGGTTTCTTTCGTTATTTTGTCCCTCATTCACTAATGCATTTCCAGATACCCCAATCATGTCACAAATTAAAATGCCCAACCTATCATGTTTGTATGCTTCCTTTAAAATTTCTTCTGCCATGTATTATCTCTTTTTTCCATGGTCACCTGACCATTTCCAGAGAAGCCAGTGTCCCTCCACACCTATTCAGCCCCTCTCCTCTCTAGTTTAACCCCCAATATTTCCCTAATACATAACAAACAGTATACTTCATACAGTAGTTTTAGGATTTTTCATCTTTGACTCTCATAGAAACATAGAAACGGAGACTTTGATGGTAGATAAGGACCGCTTGGCCCACCTAGTCTGCCCATTTCCCTACGTACAGGATAAGCTGCAGATCTTAGTTAACCAACAGTGTATTTCTTCCTACCCCCCACAACAATTGTCTTATGTCTGTCCCATGCATTCTTGAATTCTCTCACAGTTTTAGACCTCACAACTTCCTCAGGGAGGCTGTTCCATGCATCCACCACCCTCTCTGTGAAAAAGTACTTCCTCACATTGCCTCTGAACCCCCCCATCTTCAAATTGTGTTTTCT
Organism: Neoceratodus forsteri; assembly: GCA_016271365.2. Taxonomy (NCBI): domain Eukaryota; kingdom Metazoa; phylum Chordata; order Ceratodontiformes; family Ceratodontidae; genus Neoceratodus; species Neoceratodus forsteri. Next base: position 217,005,010 of record CM028134.1, read on the forward strand.
TGTTCTTGCACATCTCTTTTTCTGAAAGATGCTACCCTCTTGGACTTTGTTGATTCCACTGAGGTACTTAAAAGTTTCTATCATGTCCCCCCCTCCCTCCTTTCTTCAAGGGTATACATATTAAGCTCCTTTAGTCTCTCCTCATGTGGCTTCTCTTGCAGATCCTGCATCATTTTAGTTGCCCTCTTCTGGACTGCCTCTATCCTGTCTATGTCCTTGCGGAGATGGGGTCTCCAGAACTGGATGCAGTACTCCAGATGGGGTCTCACCAACTGTCTGTACAGAGGGATAACAACTTCCTGTTTTCTGCTGGTGATGCCTCTCCCTATAATCCCAGTATCCCCCCAGCCCTCTCTACTGCCTTCTCACATTGCTTCTTACCTTAAGGTCATCTGATATGATTACCCCTGGTCTCTTTCCATTTGTGTAGTTGTTACTACCCCCACCTTGTGTAATCTTCCCCTGTGTTTTTGTTTCCCAGGTGCATTATTTTTCACTTCCTTGCATGGAATCCAAGCTGCCATACTTCTGACCATTCCTCCAACCTTGTCAAGTCCCTTCTCATCCTTTCCACACCTCCTTGTGTATCAACCCTGTTGCAGATCTTTGTGTCTTCTGCAAAGAGGCATACTTGTCCTTCCAGTCCCTCTGCAATGTCACTTATAAAGACATTAACTGTAGCACCCCACTAGTAACCCCTCTTTCTTCAGAGTGGACTCCATTTAGAATTACCTTCTATGTCTTGTTGTCCAGCCAATGGTTTACCCAGGCTACCACCCTGGGACCCACTCCAAGGCTAGTTAATTTGACTATTAATCTTTTGTGTGGGACTGTGTCAAATGCCTTGTAAAGTCTAAGTAGGCCATGTCCACAGACCCTCCCTGGTCTACTGCTTTGGTCACCCAGTCAAAGAAATCAATTAGATTCATCTGACATGACCTTCCTGCTGTGAACCCATGCTGCCTTGGGTCCTTTGCCCCACTGGCCTCTAGGTACTCACAATTCTTTCCTTCAGAAGTGATTCCATCACTTTCCCTACCACTGAGGTCAAACTGACAGGTCTATAGTTTCCTGCCTCTGTCTTGACCCCACTTTTGTGAAGGGGAATCACATCTGCCTTCCTCCAGTCCTCAAGTACCACACCATCCTCCCATGATTTGTTAAAAAGGGTAGTCAGTGGTTTCCCTAGTTCTCTCCTTAATTCTTTTGGAATTCTGGGGTGAATTCCATCAGGCCCTATTGCTTTGTCCACCTGCAGTTTTAGGAGTTCTTTCAGAACCCTTTCTTCTGTGAAAGGACTGGGATCGACACCCCTATCCAGAGTGCTTCTGTTAATTGGATTAGGCACTTCCCCTCCTTCTCTTTTGTGAATACTGAGCAGAAATATTTGTTCAGTATCCCTGCTTGTTCACTGTCCCTCTCTGCCCACCCACCATCCTTTCTATTCAGCCTCACTATCCCTTCCTTTGTCTTTCTATGCTCCCTGATGTACCTATAGAAGGTTTTATCCCTCTTCTTAACTGAGTTGGCTATCTTTTCCTCAGTTTGGGCCTTTGCTATTCTGACTTCCCTCACTGCTTTCTTCTGCCTTAACTGGTACAGCTTTCTGTCCTGCTCCTTCTGTGTTTCCTTATACTTCCTGAATGCTATATTTTTCTCCCTGACCTTCCCCATCACCTCTTTTGAGAACCATAGTGGCTTTTTCTTTCATTTTGATTTGTTTATTTGCTTCACACAAAGGCTTGTTGCTTCTGTGATGGCAATTTTGATGTTTCCCCATTGTTGCTCCATCCCTCCTTCTAGCCTGTTTGCTAGTGCTTTTCTAAGGCACTCTCCCAGCTTGCCAAAGTCAGCCCTCCTGAAGTCCAGTACCCTCACTTTTGTATGGCTAGAATCTGTAGCTGAGTTTATCATGAACCACACTGTTTGGTGGTCAGTTGTTCCCAGATGGCTACCCACTTCTAGATCTGAGATCCTCTCACTGTCCCCATTTGAGAGTATGAGGTCTAAGATTGCTCCCTCATGAGTAGGTTCCAAAACTAGCTGTCTGATGCATGCCACTTGTAGGGCATCGAGAATGGCCCTGTTCTTGGATGTGACTACAGCAAATGTGCTCCAGTTAACATCTGGCATATTCAGGTCTCCCATCAACAGTATCTCCCCTTTCTCTGCCATCCTAAGAATGCCTGCTATCATATCCTTGTATATTCCCTCCCCCTGACATGGGGGTCTGTATACAACCCCTGTGCGGATTATGGTGTCATTTCCAGTCTCTAAGGTGACCCACAGTGCCTCCTCTCCTCCATGTTTACTCTTTTGACCAGTTGCTTTTATCCCTTCCCTTACATAGAGAGCTACTCCTCCCCCTCTCTTCCTCTCCCTGTCTCTCCTGTAGGTTGTATATCTTGGTATGTTAACATCCCATGAATAGTTAGAATCAAGCCCTGCTCACTCCCAATAGAGCCCACTCCCCAAGCTTCATTTAGTATATAACTTTCTTCTTCCATAATGGATATTATACAATGGGGTATGCAAATCCTGTAACATCATTGGTCAAAACATATCACATGACCATGATCAATCCTGCAGTATACCCACTATAAAAGCTTTATGTCACTATAAAAAATTAAAAAAACAAGTTGAACATTGTATAATAGCAATATGCCATGACAGAGAGTGGGTATATGGGTGGATTTACCACTTCTGGTGTGGTTAAGTCACCCGGCTATGCCTTGTGACCGAACCATACCAGGTGTGGTAAATCCACCAATATACCGACTCTTTGTCATGGTATATTGCTTAAATAATAGCCCTTGATATATGGTTTTCTTCACCTTTCCTGTATAGAATCCAGTTGAGATCAGTGATACTATTTCCAGACCCAGTTCAGTTGTACTTACATTTTTGTTTCCAATTTCTAACAAAAGTAATACTACATATATAGGTATCCCTATGTGCATGATTTCTAGTGGTACACAACACATTATTCCAGCCATCTGGTATCATTAGCTCTACTTTCAACAACTTTTAAATAAGTGAATTTGAAATGTTCCTACCCTCATTATAGTTTTTATGAGCCCCTAGTATCTTAATAACAGCAGCATTTACTGCAATCCAAATACCAATATTTCTAACTGTATCTCCATTATTTCCTTTATTCTGAGTTTTGTTCTTCTTCTCAGTTTACACTGCAATTTCCACCTGATTTTTATCCGATTATCATCCACTAGATCCTAGCTTAATCCCTTTCATTATCATCCAGATGTCCTCTATCAGTATTTATTGAAATTTTAAATTTACACACTCTCCTTCAATTTCTTAGTTTTTTTCTTTTTGTTTTGGCTGTGTCACTTTTTGCTTTTCCCTTCCTTTTTATGTCCTTTAGGAGTAGTAGGAATTACTAATGTGGAGTATCGGGGGCTTTGTCTTTTTGCTTTACTTGTTCAGAACTGAGGATGTAATGATTTCCATCACCTACAATAGTATTCATCTGATTTCCCCAAGTATTACCTTCTGTCAACTTCTTATTTTCATTGCCTTTAACTTCTGTTATTTTCTTTTCCTTGCCCTTGTTGGCTTTTTTACTTTTTTGTTTTGTCTAGGCTGACTTTGTCAGAGGACCCCTATTAGAAACATTGAATTTATGAGCAGAAAAAGACCACTTGGCCCACCTAGTCTGCCCAGATGATCTCTGCCTAGCCTGTCTTGGCAGAGACTAACTAGTTTCTGGTGACCCTTTCCCCTACTTGCCTTTTACTAATATTTGCCTATGTCTGTCCTACACATGTTTGAAGTCCCCTGCAGTTTCTTCCTCTACCATTTCTGATGACAGTCTGTTTCAGATGTCCACTACACTTTCAATGAAGTAGTACTTCCTCACATCCCTCTTAAACTTCCCCCTCCAGTTTCACTGCATACTGTCTGGTCCTGGTGCTAATTCACATTTGAAAAAGACTCCTCTCCTGCACCCTGTGCACACTGTGAGGTACTTGAAGGTCTCAATCAAGTCCCCTCTTGATCCCCTCTTTTCCAGGGTGTACATGTTGAGGTCCCTCCGCCTCTCTTCATAGTGCTTTTGATGCAACCCAAGTACCATTTTAGTTGCTCTCCTCTGGACTGCCTCCAACCTGTCTTGATCCTTTCTGAGGTGCGGCCACTAAAATTGAACACAATGCTCCAGGTGAGGTCTCACAAGTGAAAAATACAATGGTTACACCACCTCTCACCAACTGCTAGAGAAACCTCTTCCCATGTATCCCGGCATCCCACTGGCCCTACCCACTGCTTTGCCACACTTGCCTTGCCACTTTGAAGTCATCAGATATGATAAACACAATGCCCCTTTCTTGCTTACAGACAGTCAGTATCTTCCCCCATCCTATATTGAGCTCCTGGGTTTCTAGGTCTGAGGTGCATGATTTTGTACTCTTTAGCATTGAACACCAGTTGCTATGCTGTTGACCACACCTCAGTTTTCTCTAGGTCTCTAAAAATTCTCTTCACCCCCTCCAGAGTGCCACACTATTACAGATTTTGGTGTCATCTGCAAAATGGTATACCTTCCCTTCCAGTTCTACTGCAATGTCACTTATGAAACATTGAAGACTACCACTCCCAGTACTGACCTCTGCAGCACCCCACTGCTCATTCTCCCCTCATTAGAGTGAGTACTATTAACCACCATCCTCTGTTGTCTAACCTTTAACCAGTTCATTACCCAGTTCATCACTTTGGGGCCCACCCCTAGGCTGCTGAATTTCTTTATCAGTCACCTGTGTGGCACAGTGTCAAGGGCTTTGCTGATGCACAAAATAGGTGATCTGATACCTTTTTTTGAACCAACAGAGATTTTCAGAAAATCCTAAGCTTTCAAACCTACGTGGCTCTTCAGAAGGAAAATGGCTGGTTTCTTAAAGAGAGCTCACTTTCAAGTACCCAGAACTTACACATTGTATACATGAATGTGATAGATTAGTGAAGTAATTAGATGAGAAACACAATCAGAGATAAGTAAACAACCTTTAAAACTCTAGTTCTGTGTAGGTCAAATATCACAGAACAAATATTATGTAGAAGTAGGCCTATAAATGATCTGATGTTAAACCCGCTCTGATTGGCTGGGACTTTTCCCCTGCTTCAGCCACCTGGCACTTTTTACAAATAAATTTTCAATAGAACTAAGCACATTTCAACTGTGTAATAGAAGTTTTTCAACTGTATTAGCTGGATTGTAATTTCTACTAGTGTTTTAAAGTGCTTACACCTCTTCTGTCTTAGTGCTCCTCCTGCACCCCCCATCTAAGCACTCTGCCTTGGCGCTGAAAAGTCTAACTACCTTTTGTCTTACTAAACTGCTCAAATCTAACCCATCCTAACCTCTATGCTATTTAAGACCTGCTCTTTTTTCTTCTTTCCAGCTACCTGCCCTTGAACATGGCTGCTTCAGCTCCCCCACGGTCGGCCGGCACCCAGCCAGGCACCGACCCAGACCAGAACGCCCACCTGCAGCTCCTTGGAAGGTAGGGGACAGCGAAGCCAATTGGAATATAGGTGCTTTCTGCAAACCCGCTCTGATTGGCCAGGACTTTTCCCCTGCTTCAGCCACCTGGCACTTTTTACAAATAGATTTTCGATAGAACCAAGCACATTTCAACTGTGTAATAGAAGTTTTTTTTTTTCTTTAAGTGGCTAGTTTTCCATTAGCAGGTTATACAGACCTGACACTAGAGGGATTCTTGGTCTTTCTACACAAATCACTGTACTCAATCATGGGCAATATGGCCTGCATTATTATTCTACTTCTAATCCTGGCAAAAATTATGACTCATAAAGCACTGATCCATGCTAAGTCAGAAGTCATCCCAGCTTGGGAACCCACAATCATAGTTCCTGCTGCATCTTCATATTGCTTCCCTCCTCTTAATCTGTCGGGTTTTCATTTTAATTCTCATCCCTCTCCTCTGGCCCTCCTCCCTTTGCCAATGTCTTTCCGTGCACTTCCCCTGCTAGCCTTGAATGGCCATGTCAGCATCTCCTATGCCCTGGCTAGACACACCTCAATGACTGAACACCACACAAGAACCCATACGAAAGGAGCCCACTTCTACCTGATAAATGCCCTCAAGAAAATGTTTCTAATTCTCCTTTTCTGTTCAGGCAATGTCGAATTAAATCCAGGCCCCTCAACTCAAATCACTTCTCCGTCAGAGTTTGCAGCTGCTCCTGGGATGAAACTGATGATGGTCAATATTTTAAGCCTGCTCAAAAAACTTGATCATCTTCAAGTCTGCACAGCCCACACTGACCCAGATCTGATTATAATTACCGAGTCATGGCTAAAAAAGACCAACACTGATCTGCAAATTACTATACTGGGCTTCAAGCTCTTTAGGGCTGATAGGGATTCGGGGGGGGGAATGGTTGTATACGCCAAATCAAAATTTGATGTTAGCAGCATTTCCTGTAAAACTAAGCCCAAGGAATACGAGATTGTCTCACTTAAACTTCACCTTCCATCCTCAGAGTGCATCACAATCATTGGTGGCTATAGATCCTCATCAGGAGGCACAGAAATTCTTAACGTGTTGAAATCCATAACTTTGGCTGCTAGCGAGGAAACAATAATCTTAGGGGACTTCAATATGGATTGGCTCACTGCTAAATCCCACTCCCTAAAAGCCATCTGTGATGAGCTGGGTCTTACACAGATAGTAACTGAACCCACAAGAATCAATGCTTCTAACTCTGCCAACAGCTCAATCTTAGATGTCATCTTAACTTCGCATCCCCATAAAATCTCACATTCTGCAGTTTTCCATAATGACATGAGCGACCACAGTATCGTTGTATGTACAAGATTCCAATCTAAAACCCAGCAGCACCCTAAATTCAGAATCAAACGCTCTTTCCGAAAATTCAACTCAGTAAACTTCCTAACCGATCTAGCTATGATCAGGTGGCAAGACCTATATCTTGCCAAATCTGCTGATGCCGCCATCTCTATCCTAAATGACAACCTCACCACCCTAATTAACAAGCATGCTCCTCTTATTAAAATGAGGGTGTGGAAAATCTCACATCCGTGGTTCACCCAAGAGCTCAAATCTGCACTTACCAATAGAGACAAGCTATGGGCTAGGGCCAGGCACACAAAGGACCCGGCAGATTGGCAGACATTTAGAACTGCCAGAAATGCCTGTGTTAAAAGTGTATGTGCTATTAAAGCAAACTTCTACATCTCCACTCTGGAGCAGGCCAAAGGGAACTCCCAAAAAATCTGGAAGACACTGAGATCCATTGAAGGCCATCCTCTGCTTCCTACCTTCCCACCAAGATTCTGGCCAAGGATGGGATGGTTGAAAATGAACTGCGAATCCTCAAAGAACTTAACCTTCACTTTGCCACTGCTGGGTTGGCATTCCGACTCCTCCCCATACGCTAGCCGAGTGAATAGCAACACTAACCCAGATACTACACATGCTACTCCATCCCATCCCTTCCAGTTGTGCCTGTTTAGCTACAAAGAAGTCGAAGACATAATTCTTAGCCTTGACACCAAGAAAAGTGCAGGGGACAATGGCCTTGAATAATTTTTATTGCGGTTAGGCTATGCCCAACTCACAGCCCCCATCCTTCACATCTTCAACCTCTCTATTACCACAGCCACTGTTCCATTGTGCTGGAAATCTGCCCATATTCTTCCTCTCTTCAAATCAGGAGATCCTTGTGACTTAAACAACTACCGTCCTATCTCTATCTTGCCCGTTCTCTCCAAAGTGCTGGAAAAACTTATATACAACCAACTAAAAAAAAATCACCTCAAAGCGCACTCACTCCTAAACCCAGCCCAATCTGGCTTCAGGTCGAAGCACAGTACCATCTCAGCCTTGGCTAAAGTCTCTAATGATTGGATCCATGCTATGGACACCAAGAAGGTTACTGGTGCAGTCTTTCTAGACCTCAGTAAGGCCTTCAGTACTGTAGACCATCACCTCCTAATCACCTGTCTTGCCTACATAGGTGCCACTCCACTTACCTTACAGTGGTTTAACAGTTATCTCACAGGAAGGATACAAAAAGTCAAAGCTGATGGCCTACTATCTGCCCCCCTTCCAATTGCCAGAGGAGTCCCTCAAGGCTCCATCCTAGGACCAATCCTTTTTTCCCTGTAGATCAACAACCTTGACTACCACATAAAGAACTCTAGCATACATTTCTTTCCGGACGATACGGTTTTGTACGCATCAGGCTCGTCCTTAATTGAAGTCAGGGAAGCACACCAAGCTGACTTTATCAAGTTAGAAAGCAACAATATCAATGCCAAGCTTCTCTTAAATGCCAAAAAAAAACAAGACAATGATTTTCTCGAGACTTGCCTTGTCTGGGGCCCTACCTACAGCACCTAAAAACTTCATAGTTACCTCCCTAGGTGAACCCTTGGAAGTCGTACCTAAATTTAAATATCTAGGTATGTGGATAGACAACAAGCTTTCCTTCAATGACCACATCGAGGATCTATCAAAGAGGCTTAAAGCACGCTTGGGTTTCTTCTTTAGAAATAGGGCCCTCTTTTCTCTCGCGACCCAGAAAAGACTTGTCCAACCAACATTCCTTCTCTTGCTTGACTACAGAGACATTATCTTTATCTCCTCCCCAACCTTGAGCCTATCTAAACTGGATGTACTTTATCACCATGCTCTTCGCTTCATTACTAACTCTGCAAACAGGACCCACCACTATGATCGTTATGCAGCAGTTGGGTGGACCTCTCGTGCCACCAGACACCTCCTGCATGCTGGCATTTGGACCCTCAAATTACTACTCCACAAACTGCCTGTCTATTTGACGTCTCTCATACACATCTCGCATAGTACCTACTCCCTAAGGAAATCTGACCTTATCCTACTAGATGTTACCAGGACACGTACCACAGCTGGCCAAAGAGCTGGCTCATACGCCCTCCCAAACATTTGGAACCAACTACAAGCCATGCTGAAGCTAACCAGCATCGTATCAATTAACTCCTACGAAACACTAGCTATCTCTAAATTAAAAGACATATGTAGGTGCTACTAGGACCCTAATGCCTGGTCAACTTCCTAGGTACCAACTGGCCCTCTGCTTATTAAGCTGAAATGTGTTGCATAATTTAGGGCAATGTTAAAGCTGGAAAGTACTGCATATATAGCATAAGGACTTCTATTGTGTATACCTCTTGTATTATATATTTTTTCTTTGTTGTTCTACATTTTATATCTCCTGTCTATGTAATTGTGAACTGTGTGTGTATGTGCCTCAGGACCTACTTGTGAATGAGTTTGCTCAACGGAGTCTTTCCTGCAATAAACTTGAACTTGAACTTGAAATGGCTTACTAAAGAGAAACTGGAGACTGTGTGTGTGTGTGTGTGTGTGTGTGTGTGTGTGTGTACATGCGTGTGTGCGTGCGAGCATGTGTGTGTTTTAAGCACTTAAATTAGTAGTTCTACATGTGTGAATCTAAAGCTCATGTAATCACCACCCACCAGTTAAAAACAAACCTATAATACACAATTATACAGGTTAAAGAGAGACATTTAATGTATAAGCATTTTAGAAACATGTAAAACAAATATCTGTCCATGTGTTGTACCTGAAACAAGAAAGAGCAGGAGCACTTTAAACAGTGTAATGGGACATGAAACTAGTGTCTACATTCATACCATCATAGACCATATTCAGAAGAAAAATAAACTTGACCTCAAATGCTCAGCTTTGTTGTGTATTTTTGAAATGTTCATTGAGAGCCAGGGCAGAGAGATCTGAGGTGGAGTGATCAGACTGAGAGAAATGTTGTCCCGTTGTTTTTTCAGTCCTCTTCATTTTAATATCATGTCTATGTGAGTTCATTCAAGTTTGAAGAGGTTGTCCGGTCTCTCCCACATAACTTGTTTGTGGACATTTTTTGTATTGAATGTAATAAACCACATTCCAAGATGCACATGTATAATGCCACTGTATGTTGACTTGTCCATTTTGGGGGATGTTAATAAAATCTGAAGCGGAAATGTGCTCACATGTCTTACATCTAGAATGATTAGAGGGTCTTGTGCCACCCAGTGCTCTGTTGTCTTGGTCAGGTATAGGTTTGCTCCTGACAATCAGATTAGATAAATTAGGTGGTTGTTTGAAAGACAGTAGAGGTAGTTCTTGGAAGATACATTTCAAGGTGTCATCCCGATCCTCACTCTATATTGGTTGGAGGTCCTTAATAATGTTGCGTAGGGGCTACTGATCAGGGTTGTATGTGATAATCAAAGGTATTCTTGTGGTGGTAGACTTCTCTTCATATTGTAGTAGTTGCTCTCTTGGTATTTGCATAGCACGTTCCACCACTCTCTCAATTTCTTTAGAGGGATGCCCCATCTGATAATTTTTTTTTAGTGTGGCCAGGTGTTTATCCCTGTCCTCCTCACTTAAACAGATATGGTGTATTGAAGTGCTGGACTGTACATTACAGATTTTTTAGTGTGGCTAGGGTGTTTGCTGTTTCTATGTAAGTACCTTTGTCTGTATGTCGGTCTCCTGTAAATGCAGGTCTGTAAGGTTTCGTCTTTGATGTTAACTGTGGTGTCCACGAAATTAACACTGGTGTCAGAGTACCCAAGGGAAAGTTTAATAAATGGGGGGAGGTTATTAAGTTCCTGATGGAATTCTCTGACTGTGCAGATACTCTCTGTCCAAATGCTAAAGAAATCATCACTGATGTGAGACTATCTGGCCCCTAGTTGCTAGCCTTCTCCCTGCTCTTGCTCTTATGGAGAGGGGCCATATCTGCTCTCCTCTAGTACTCTGAAATAACTCCTATTTCCAGTGAACTGTTAAATAAGACTGTCAGTGGGGTAGCTATCCCCTCCCTGCATTACTTTAGTACCCATGGGTCTATCCCATTCTATCCCATAGCCTTGTCCACTTTCAGGTCTGCAAGTCCCTTCAGGACACTTTCCTCTGAAAATGGACTTGTGTCCAAATGGCCACTGTTTGTTCCTGTTGCTCCTTGGTGTTCTGACCCTCTTCCCTCTACTGTGAATACAGAGACTAAGTATCTGTTCAGGATGTCTGCTTGACTTGATCGTCTTCTATGCGGCCTAACCCTCTCATCCTCCTTATCCTCATCATCCCTCCCCATTGCTTCCCTCTTCTCACTTCTGTACCTGAAGAAAGTCTCTTCCCCTTTAGCTACTCCTTTGGCTCTCCTTTCCTCTGTCTGCACCTCTTCTCCCCTCACTGCATTTCCTGTTTCCCTGTTTTACTTGGTATACATCCCTGTCTTCCTTCCTTTGCATTTCTTTGTACTTCATGAATGCCACCTTTTTTCCTCTCACCACTGTGGCCACTTCCCTAGGGAATTGTACCAGTCCCTTTTTCTTTCTACTTTTACTCACTTCCCTCATGCATGGGTTGGTTGTCTTAATTATGCCCTCCACTATTTTCCACACTGTGCCTCTACCCCTCCCTGGCAACCCTCCCCCCCATGAGTTTGTTTCTGAGGCAGTCTCCCATTTCTTTAAAATCTGACCTCCTAAAATCCAGGACCCTTGGCACACTGCATAGTGATCACTGGTACCTAGGGGTCTGTCCACTGTGATATATGCAATGCCAATCCTGTTTTGTAACCACCAGGTCCAGCACTTCCCAAGCACTAGTGGGTTCCTCAACTAGCTGCCTGAGAAAAGCTTCTTCTAGAGAGTCAAGGATGGCCTTGCTCCTTGCTGAAGCTGCATTCCTCTCAACCTTTTGTTACTGAAATGAGGGACATGGACATTCTTGGTCACTCAAAATGAGGGACAATGAGGGACACAAACCCTCAGAATGAGGGAAACATCCTCAAACATGGAGACACAAGCTCAGAACATTGTGAAAACCATAGTGTTTACTGGTACAAAGTTTATTTTGGATTTAGTATTTTAGAATGTTAAGTGTTTCTGCTTTAAAGTCTGAATTTACAGCACATTCGCTGTGTGGGCAGCACCTTTTCCTTGAGGGTCAGATGAGGAACAGAGCAATTTTAAGGAGCAACATGAGGATGTCCTTAGAAATGAGGGACACTTGAGAGGTATGTGAAGCTGCAGCTGGAAGGCTCCAATCCACATCTGGCAGACTCAAGTCCCTTACTTGCAACACCCCCCTTTACTTGCCATCTTGATGGTGGCTTTTCTGAGTGCCTTATCCAATTCCTTTCCCTGTTCTGGAGGTCTGTGCACCACCCTTGTGTGGATAGCAACCCCAGAACCTTTTTCCCCAGGGTGACTCACATCACCTCCAGCCTTTGTTTCTCCTCCAGTTGCCCCTGTACTTCCTTTCTCTAATATAGTACAACCCCTTCTCCACTCCTCCCTTTCCTGCCTCTCTGGAAAAAAGAGCAGCCCTGTATGACCATTTTGATTTTTTTTGTGCCTGGTACCCCCACCATCACCGCTGCCCACTCAGGCAGAGGCTCATCAGCCCTCATCCCCACTCACCACTCCCCAGTCTGGGCTTATGGGTGCCCCCTCCCCAGGACATATACAGTGATACAGTCTTTAGCCCTGGCTTACTCCCAGAATGGGGCCACAGAAGCGGGACCCCCAGGTGGACCTTTGTTGCTTGGGAACAGTGGTGGTGGAGGTGGGAGCATCACTCAGAGGGCTAGATTTCTATGAATGCTTTTTCCTCTGGAGACAGACTGTGCAATGATGTCAACGGGATGCCCGACGTCTATCCCGCGTCCCATAACGTGTGGCCTGAGTACCTTCAGCTCCCCAGCCTCTGCCAGAGGCCGCTAAGGTACCAAGAGCTCACTCCCCCTCACATCCAGAGAAGAGAGTTGCCAGACAGCGCTCAATCCTTATCCACCCCGGCCAGCCCTCTGACACCCGGGTCCATTCCCAAACCCGGGTCGTTAGTGTTACGAGCGGATGCCTGCCACTACACCGGCTGACCTGCTATGATCATTTTGATTTTTGATTTTTTGATTTTTACCAGGAATTGAACTGGGCACAGCCTTTTTTAGTCACACCAGACATTCAATAATAATACTAGACAAGGCAAATTCACATACAGTTAACAAGTACCAGATGATCAGTATGCATTACGAGTACATGAATTTACATTCTCATAAAATATTTTTAACATAATTTTACAATCCTTGATGTTTGCTGATTTAACTAATGTTGAGAGACTGTTCACAATAGAAGGAGCATACCAAGTGAAAGACCTTTTACTTATTGCCAACTTTGGAGAATGGAGATAAAAAAAATTTATTCCAGATCCATGTCCCAGTTGTGGCTGTCAGTGCAACAAAACTTCATTATGGCCACCAAATCTAGGCTAGCCTCCACCATGATGGCCTTCAGTCCAGAATTGTATTTCCCAGACTCCTCGCACTGGTGCACATGGCTCTCCATACCTTCCTCAATGCTGCTCCCTGCATCCCCCCTCCTGCTTGTGCTGGTTGGAGCAGAGCCCAGAGTGAGGGGTGTGGGGGTGTGGGTAGCTGGCTGTAGGGGCGTGTGGCATGGTGCACTTGCAAACAAGTGGAATCACCACAGCAGGTGGTGTGATACTGTTCGGGGTTTGCTTTTTCGGGGTTATGCTGGAGGGGGGACCGAAGGGCAAATGGCAACAGAAGGCTTGGTTTCCAGTGGATCAGAGGTGTGTTGCTGTGGCTGAACCGAGACTGGAGAGCACAGTTGAGGAGGATAGTGCATTTTCAAACTCCTAGAGCTTTACAGTGGATCTTTTGTTTCATCCTGTATACTGATAAAGGGGGCTGGTTCTCTGAAGTCCCCTTCAGTATTAGCATTTTGATAGATGTGGATAGTAACTTTTAGTGTAGTGTAGAGTGATTGTACCATTTCATTTAGTTAGCAGGAATAGTATTTGGTAAACGTGTGATAACTTTTATTGTGTGTGGAGTGTTAATAACATTTATTTTTTCAGTACTGTGCTCATATCTTGTGGCAGCAATTACCTGTGTTATGTTTAAAGTGGACAGTTCTCTTTAGTCCCCACCAGTATTTTGTTTAATTTCGTTCATATGGGGTGTACTCTGCCTTGCACTAGGGAGCTGGAGGTAAGGAGCTGAGTAAATGGGGGATGTGTTTGTGCAGGTTCCAAAGCCATTTTAGGAGGCCTCTGTGTGGAGGATTGGGCAGACTTTGTGCAGTGAGGTGAGGGGCTGAGGTAGTCTCAGAGAAGGGTCTGATTGACTCTCGTGAGTCAGGGTAGGCCAATCGGTGAGTGGTGAAAGAGTGCGAAGCACAAACGAAGGAAAGAGGGCCCATAATACCTGTAGCAGCACCCTTGCATACTCAGTCCGAGCAGAGCCAGGAGTGTAGAAAGGGTGTATGTGGAGAGCTGGCCATGGGGGCATGTGGTGTGGTGCACTTGCAAACAAGAGGAATCGCCACAGTAGGGGGGTGCTACTGTTTGGGGTTGTTTTTTTGGATGGTTATTGCTGGAGAGAGGACCAGGGCATGAACGGCATCAGAAGATCCAGTTTCCAGTGAATCTGAAGTGTGTTGCTGTGGCCGAAGAGGGACCGGTGAGCACAGCTGAGGAGGATCAGTGTGGTGTGGACTGCATAGAGGGAAGTACCTCACATTTTCAAACTCCTAGAGCTTGACAGTGGATCTTTTATTTCATCCTGTATACTGATAAAGGGGGCTGGTTCGCTGAAGTCCCCATCAGTACTAGCATTTTGGCAGATGTGGGTGATAACTTTTAGTGTAGTGTAGAGTGATTGTACCACTTAGTTTAGTTAGCAGGAATAGTATTTGGTAGACATGTGGTAATAACTTTTATTGTGTGTGGAGTATTAATAACATTTATTTTTGCAGTACTGTGCTCATATCTTTTGGCAGCAATTACCTGTGTTATGTTTTAAAGGGGATGGTTCTCTGTAGTCCCTGCCAGTATTTTATTTAATTTCATCCGTACGGGGCGTGCTCTGCCTCGCATTAGGGAACTAGAGGTAAGGAGCTGAGTAAACTGGGGACTTGGTTGTGCAGGTCCTAAAGTCATTTCAGAAGGCCTTTGTGTGGGGGATTGGGAGGACATGCTGCATTATGAAAGGGGCTGAGATGCTCTCAAGGAAGGGTCTGATTGACTCTCACGAGAGTCGGGGTTGGCACAACCCATCCTCCCCCATCCCTCCTACCCCAGTGTCCTCCACATTTATTGTGGGGGGGCTACATTGTAACTGATCGATAGCACAGCCAGGTGCATCCACTAACAAGCTCTGATCATCCTTGTGATTCAGAGCTGCATGTGGGAACAGAAAGGAAAAAAAGAAAACAAAGGAAATAAAAAGTTAGACATGAGTATAGGTAGATAGCAGGGAGGAAGTGGATGTGAGCAGAATAACATGGATGTACCTAGAAAGTGGGAGAAGAAGAGCAGATGGTGCAGGCAGCCTTCAGCTGTGGGTGCAGAGGGGAGCTGGATGGCAACTAGAGATATGGGTAAAGTGGCAGGCTGCAACAGCTGTGGGGCATCTATCTTTTTAGGGGTGGTATGGAGAAACGGAGGGGTGCTTGGTGTGCAGACAGCTGGAATAGAAACATAGAAACATAGAAACATAGACTTTGATGGCAGATAAGGACCGCTTGGCCCATCTAGTCTGCCCATTTCCCTACCTATAGGATAGGCCGTAGATCCTAGTTAACCAACAGCCTATTTCTTCCTACCCCCCACAAGAATTGCCTTATGTCTGTCCCATGCATTCTTGAATTCTCCCACAATTTTAGACCCCACAACCTCCTCAGGAAGGCTGTTCCATGCATCCACTACCCTCTCTTGAAATAATACTTCCTCACATTGCCCCTGAACCGCCCTCCTTCTATCTTTAAATTGTGTCCTCTTGTTCTTGCAAGTCTCTTTTTCTGAAAGATGCTACCCTCTTGGACTTTGTTGATTCCTCTGAGGTACTTAAAAGTTTCTATCATGTCCCCCCTCTCCCTTCTTTCCTCAAGGGTATACATATTAAGCTCCTTTAGTCTCTCCTCATGTGGCTTCTCTTGCAGATCCTGCATCATTTTAGTTGCCCTCTTCTGGACTGCCTCTATCCTGTCTATGTCCTTGCAGAGATGGGGTCTCCAGAACTGGACGCAGTACTCCAGATGGGGTCTCACCAACTGTCTGTACAGAGGGATAACAACTTCCTGTTTTCTGCTGCTGATGCCTCTCCCTATACATCCCAGTATACCCCAGCCCTCCCTACTGCCTTCTCACATTGCTTGCTAACCTTAAGGTCATCTGATATGATTACCCCCAGGTCCCTTTCCTTTTGTTGTTGTTACTACCTCCCCACCCATTGTGTATTTTTTCCCTGGGTTCTTGTTTCCCAGGTGCATTATTTTGCACTTCTTTGCATTGAATCCTAGCTGCCATACTTCTGACCATTCCTCCAACCTTGCCAAGTTCCTTTTCATCCTTTCCATGCCTCCTTGTGTATCAACCCTGTTGCAGATCTTTGTGTCATCTGCAAAAAGGCATACTTTTCCTTCCAGTCCCTCTGCAATGTCACTGATGAAGACATTAAAAGGACTGGACCCAATACTGAACCTCAGTGTACCCACTAGTAATCTCTTTCTTCAGAGTGGACTCCATTTACAATTACTTTCTGTGTCCTGTTGTGCAGCCAATGTTTTACCCAGGCTACCACCCTGGGACCCACTCCCAGGCTGGTTAATTTGACTATTAATCTTTGTGTGGGACTGTGTCAAATGCCTTGCTAAAGTCTAGGTAGGCCATGTCCACAGCCCCTCCCTGGTCTACTACTTTGGTCACTCAGTCAAAGAAATCTATTAGATTCGTCTGACATGACCTTCCCACTGTGAATCCATGCTGCCTTGGGTCCTGTGCTCCACTGGCCTCTAGGTACTCAACTATTCTTTCCTTCAGAAGTGGCTCCATCACTTTCCCTACCACAGAGGTCAGACTGACAGGTCTGTAGTTTCTGCCTCTGTCTTGGTCCCACTTTTGTGAAGGGAATCACATCCGCCTTCCTCCAGTCCTTGGGTACCACACCATCCTCCCATGATTTATTAAAAGAGTAGCCAGTGGTTTCCTAGTTCCTCCTTAATTCTTTTAGAATTCTGGGGTGAATTCCATCAGGACCCATTGCTTTGTCCACCTTCAGTTTTAGGAGTTCTTGCAGAACCCTTTCTTCTGTGAAAGGACTGGGATCGACTCCCTATCAGAGTGCTTCTGTTAATTGGATTAGGCACTTCCCCTCCTCTTTTGTGAATACTGAGCAGAAATATTTGTTCAGTATCCCTGCTTTCACTGTCCCCCTCTGCTCACCACGTTCATTCTATTCAGCCTCACTATCCCTCCCTTTGTCTTTCTCGCTCTGCTGATGTACCTATAAAGGTTTTATCCCCTTCTTAACTGAGTTGGCTATCTTTTCCTCAGTTTGGGCCTTTGCTATTCTGACTTCCCTCCTGCTTCCTTCTGCCTTAACTGGTACAGCTCTGTTCTGCTCCTTCTGTGTTGCCTTATACTTCCGGAATGCTATCTTTTCTTCCTGACTTTCACAGCCACCTCTTTTGAGAACCATAGTGGCTTTTCTTTCGTTTGATTTGTTTATTTGCTTCACACAAAGGCTTGTTGCCTCTGTGATGGCAGTTTTGATGATTCCCCATTGTTGCTCTGCACCTCCTTCTAGCCTGTTTGCTAGTGCTTTTCTGAGGCACTCTCCCATCTTGCCAAAGTCAACTCTCCTAAAGTCCAGTACCCTCACTTTTGTATGGCTTGACTCTGTAGCTGAGTTTATCATGAACCACACTGTTTGATGGTCACTTGTCCCCAGATGGCAACCCACTTCTAGATCTGAGATCCTCTCACTGCCCCTGTTTGAGAGTATGAGGTCTAAGATTGCTCCCTCATGAGTGGGTTCTGAAACTAGCTGTCTAATGCCTGCCACCTGTAGGGCATCAAGAATGGCCCTGCTCTTGGATGTGGCTGCAGCAAATGTGCTCCAGTTAACATCTGGCATATTCAGGTCTCCCATCAATAGTATCTCCTGTTTCTCTGCCATTCTAAGAATGCCTTCTATCATATCCTTGTCCATTCCCTCCCCTGACATGGGGTCTGTACACAACCCTGTGCAGATTGTGGTGCCCTTTCAGTCTCAAGGTGACCCACAGTGCTTCCTCTTCCCTGTTTACTCTTTTGTTCAGTTGCTTTTATCCTTCCTTTACATAGAAGCTACTCCTCCCCTTCTCCCTGCCTGTCTCTCCTGTAGGTTATGTACCCTGGTATGTTAACATCCCAGTCATGGTTCTCTGTGTACCATGTTTCTGTGACTGCTACGATATCCAGGCAACCCTCTTCCATCAAGGCCACCAGCTCAGGAGCTTGTTGCCCAGACTACGGGCATTGGTACTCATTACCCTCCATTTCCTGATGGCCTTACTCCTTTTTGCCCAATCCCTGTCCTTCTTGCCTTTGTCACTTTCTCCATTTACCCCTGCCCTTCTCCCTATCGACACCTCTATGTTGGTGTTTGCGCACTTACTACCGTGATTATTTGGGGGGGGCTAGGATTTCCCTGCTCCTTTCCAGTGCCTCCCCCCTTGGCTAGTTTAAAAGCTTGCCAATGAAGCATTTAAACCTATCATCTAGGATCCTGGTTCCCCTCCCGGACAGATGCAGCCCATCATGCCAGTATAGGCTTGCATCACTCCAGGTGGACCCCCAGTCCCCAATGAAGCCAAATCCCTGAGTTCCACATGAGTTTTTCAACCACTGATTGAATCCCATGGTGCAGAACACCCTAGCCTCTCCTATGCCATAGATGGGCAGCACCTCCGAGAAGGTTACCGTACGTGCTACTTGACTAAGTCCCCTCCCCAATTCCACAAACTCTTCCTGCAATTATCTAATCCCTTTCTTAGCCAGGTCATTTGTCCCTAGGTGGACAATGACATCCTGCTCCCTCCCCCTGTGCAGCTGCACCAGCAATCCTAAGGATTCGCTCCCTGTCCCTCCAAGCCATGGCGCCAGGCAGGCATCTTACCTCCCTCTCCCCTTCCTCCCCCAGTTCTACCTTCCTAACAATGGAGTCCCCCACCAGGAGTTGTTTCCTTCCCCTGCAGGGTCCCCTGCCACCCTCCTGTGGGTCTCCTTTGTGAAGGTTCCCAGCATCCTCCTTTGTCTCCACTGCGGGTGCCTCCATAGAGGAACCACACTTTGCCAGAATGGCATAGGAATTGTGGAGAGGTACAACTGGAGGGATGCACCTCTGTTCCACCACCCTCACCCTCCCTGAGCCCACTGTGGTCCAACTGCTCTTCTTTCTTGGCAACCTCTGAGGCAACGGCAGTGGCACTGGTGGTCCCTGGATGGAAGAGGAGGTCCCACAAATCCTGGACTGCCTCAGTTTGGAATAACTTAGGAATGAGATTAGTTGGTTAAGGACAGAGCTCAGGAAGGGGATGGAGGCAGTGTTGGGGAACCATTCAGGACCTGGGGCACGTAGCTGGGCCACTGAGGGTTGCAGACATCCCAGACCGAGGGTAGAGAAGGGGAGTGGGGTAATCATGGATCAGTCCTGGGCCAGTCCTCTTCAATATCTTCATCGGTGACATTGTAGATGGACTGACGGGTAAGGTTTGTCTGTTTGCAGATGACACCAAGATCTGCAACAGAGTAGATGATCCAGATGGGGTGGGCAGAATGAGAAGAGATCTGGATAAACTAGCAAAATGATCAGAAGAGTGGCAACTGGGGTTTAACGCAAAGAAGTGCAAGATCATGCACACAGGGAAGAGAAACCCTGAAGCCACCTATAGGCTGGGAGGGGAGTTGCTGGCAGTCACAAAAGAAGAAAGAGACTTGGCCATCATTATCACTGATGACCTGAAGTCATCCAAGCAGACCTCTGAAGCAGTAGGTAAGGCTAGGGGGATGTTAGGGTGTATTAGTAGGGGTATCACAAGTCATAACAGGGAGGTAATAATCCCTCTTTACAAGACACTGGTTAGGCCCCATCTGGAGTACTGCGTGCAGCACTGGAGGCCACACCTCTACGAGGACATTAACCAAATTGAGGCAGTCCAGAAAAGGGCAGCAGCTGTGGTTGGTTACTGATGTGTACCTGTTTCTGTTTCATTCCCAAGACCTGAAGACTTCAGGCAGGCGGCGCTGGTGGGATGCCAGGCCACAGCAGCCCAGGGTGGAGGAGTGGCTCCAGCACCAGTGGGGCCACAGAGGGCAGGTAGGAACTAAAATTGTTCTGTGCACTGACATTGGGGGGTGGCAGGGGCAAGGGTGCGGGCATGGACAACTGTGCCTTGTGCCATGGCAGCTGTCTGTGTTGCACTGTGTGCTGTGTCCATCACTGTGGCACCTCCATTGGACACATGTGCCAGCTGCTGGTGGGGTGGGTGTGTGCATGGCTGCCACTGATTTTGCTGTGGTGCTGCTAGGGTACTGTGCCATGTGACTGCCATAGCGAAGTCGGATGGCCACTGTGTGGTGGGGACCACCGCTGTGCGCTGATGTGGTGTGCCTCATTGCCAGCAGGTGTTGGCCAACGCTCCTGTGGGTGGCCTGTATGGGCACTCCAGGGGTGTGTGTTCCCCCTGCCTGGTACACGCTGTGGTTGGGCCTGGTTCCTTGGGACATTGCACTGATCACCTGTCCTGTCCCTTATCCTAGGTGTCTGCCGTCGGTGCAGGAGGCCCCTGTACTGCTACCTCCTGATGCAGCTGATATAAATAATGTCCACAATGATGGAGGTGGTGTTGCAGGTCCACAGACTGCTCCTGGTGGTCAGGAGGCAGCAGTGTCAGCTGGGGGTGGCAGGTCGTGGCCACCGCTAGTAAGGCCTTGTGTTCCCCTGTTTCCCAAGCCGTATCTCCCCCTCCAGTCCCTCATCCCACTATACAGCCCCTGTTCCCTGTCCCCTTCCCTCACTATACCTACCCTTTCCCAGCCTCTGGTTATTGTAAATAGTTTGTGACAAAATATATTTTTCTGAAATACCCGCCTATGTCTGTGTCTGCTTTGCAGTTGGCGTGAGGAACCATGCTGCAGTGTCTCAGTGCCTGTCCATGTGGTGTGCATGTGTTGGGGTGTGTGTTGTGCTTCTGTGGATCACTGCTGTGTGCTGCAGTGTGTCCCACAGTGGTAGTGGCCTTCCCCTCAGTAGCTGGCTCTGCCTTGGGGTGCCCTTGGGGCGGCTGTCATGGTCGGGTGGTGGGTGTGTCTAATTGACTGCATGGTCCTGGGTGTAGCCTGCCCTGGTCTGGATGTGCAGGGGGGCACAGCCTGTTGCCTGCAGGGGGCCCCCTTGGTGTCCCTCCATCCTCCATTGGCACCCCCTGTTGCCTACTGTCTGTGCCACAGTTGTGTTCTGGGGTGGGGGTCTGGGTGCCTGTGTGTGCCCTGCTGTGCCCAGCTGGTGGTGGCCTCCTCTGGCCCGTCACTCTGCTTCCCTGGCTCTATCCTTGGGCTCCCTCTGTGCCATGCCTCCTCCTGTTGCTCTGTTGCTCTACTCCCATGGTTGCCCTGGGGCTTCTGTATCTGCCCACTGCGCACCGGTGGTTGCATCATGGTGCATTCACGGTTGCGCCATGGCGTAACTGTGCCATATTCAGCCAGGTTGCACTTGCGCAGTGTGGCCAGCGCAACCTCTAAAAATGGCTCCTGTTGCACCATGGTGCATCATATTTGTGCTGCGTCGGACTTGCGCCAGCCTTTGGTGCATTTCTGAATATCTGTGCCCTGTATGTATAAATATTAGAAAAAGTCACAGTGCCTACGTCACAACTGATTTATATAAGGGGGTGAAAATATAGGAATTTACTTGATTTGGTCAAATACATCCTCACTCCCATTGTATAAATAAAAATATTGGGTATCACTTTGCAACAGCGATGAAAATACAGTGAACACTATCACAGTGACATTTTCAGCAGTCCGCTGTGATGGTTTGCTAGGTTCTTGACGCTGCTGCCTCTGGGGTGTTCACCCTTCCCCTAACCAACTCCAACTCAGTTGGTAATCCTAAGTGTGGGGGCTGTGGGGAGCAGAGCCTCCTGCATGAGGGGTGTGGGGGGTGAAGACCAACCAGAAAACACACTTTTCTCCAGCGATGGCACAACACCAATTGGCAGTATTGTGCTGCTGCTGTACTGACAGTTGACGAATTCCATGTCACCGCAGCATGTTGGAACCAAAATATTGGATTGGTTCTTGATGTCAAACTACTGATGTATTCCTGCAGGTTACTTTATGCCCAGATACCCGCTGTCAACCTGCCCAACAGCCCACTTCCGAGCTGACATAACACCATCTATCTCAGAGGTCTTCACTTCAGACATAGGGAGGGGTGACAGCAAGGGACCACTAAGATCCTCATCACAAGGAAGGATGATATGCCATATAATACAAAATTAAGCCTGTTGTGCAGAGTGTAAACTGACAGACTACTTATACATAACTAAGCACAATGGGTGCTATGCACTAATGGGTGGCAATAACGCGCCAAAGGTGCATATCCCACCTGTGGAGCTCCACACCCATGGATGGATGTGCGGTGGCCGTATTCACAAACACCAGCCACTGTGCAGCTCCCATCATTGGCCCCACCCTCCCGGCATGCAGGTGCACAGGGGGCTGTTCAGCAAACACAGGCATGCATCCAATGGGATGCCTGAACTGAGTCCATCACTAGATCCCTTGCATCCATGGGGTGCCAACTATGGCAGGTGGTGCACTGTGTGCTGGCAGCACAGGTGTAGATGGGAGCCCAGTTGGCTGCCATCAGTCCTCCTTGTGGTCCCCAAGGGCTGGGGTGGCATGTTGGTGGGGTCTGCTGTGCCCCAACATTTTCACCACAGCCGGCAGCGGCATTCCGGGGGGGTATGTATCCCTTATGGCTGGATGTTTTCCATTGTAGCTTGGGCCCAGCATGCACAACACACCACACCTTTGTGAATGGCATGGAGTGCTAGGATGCCCCCACACTGCCCCCCAGACTGGCCCCAGGAAGAGTTCCACGGCTGATTGGAGGATTGGGTGCGTACTGGACACACGTCCCATTTGTGCATCCTGCTCAGGGGGCACAATGGGTGTGGAGTGCCTATATGACAGACATATGTGGTGTGTAGACCTTTTATTTCTTCATGCATAGTGCCCAATAAGAAATAACTCTATCTTAAGCCATCCTTCTGAACAGAAAAGCCGTCCTTAATTTGCCTCAACTACCTTCATATTAAGGCAGGTAGCAAAATACTTATATGAAAATGTTGAGATTTGAAATATTTCATAACAATAAACTGTACTTAAGCAGCAGATTGTTAGTAATAACTGTGTTATATTACCTTCAGTTTCAAGTTCCTTATCTTTGATTGTACATCCAAGGCACCACAGGTTCTGTCTAGGAGTTCAATTGTGATGTTTGATGTGTACGTTAATGTATCATTCTTTGTTCCCATCAATAAAATATGAATTATTAAAAAAAAAAGTCTTAACACGTCTACAATACTTCCAGTCTAACTGCTAGACGTGATGGAAATGACAAGTGCACAACAGGGATGTCAGGTTAAGCCCCATTATGATTGGTCACATGACTTGTCTATGACATGAAAAAAAGAAACAGTGGCAGATAATAAATAACTAAAAAGTTAAAAATATAAATTTAAATATGACTCTGATATATGAAGTCAACAGATCATGGTGGTTTACAAAAATAATTATGTTACTGGTTTGCCCCTGTGCAGACCTAGTCCATCACAGGTGGGTCTCATTCTAAGTGTTAAACTCACTGCTTTTACATTGGGGCTGGAAAAGTTGAGTAATCCAAAAGGTAAAGTAAAAGAAATGCAGATTTTCAATGATTTGTGGGATTAATTTGTTTATAAATTCTAGTTTGAGCATATGTTTAACTTAATGTGAAGAAAATGGGAGCGAACTAATGTGCAGAGGGTTGGTATGCTGTTTAGGGAACTTATAATGCTTGTTTACTATTGGATGCCTTGTATATATACACACATGGGTGTTAATTGTATGATTTTATAATTTTACACATATATCCTTGTCCCTGAAGAAGCCCACGGAGGGTGAAACATTGGGTGTGGTCATGGGATTGAGGTGTGATAATTGTGGAATAAACAACAGTGGAACTTCTAATGTTTGGAGTGTGGCTGGTTTCTTCTTCTTGACCTTTTGCCTCTGTGCAGCACAGCAAAGATTATAGCTTTTTCCGATTTCATACACACTCTCCAGGTACCCTTTCCCTACAAACCAGAGAACCTTTCTCTAATTTTGAGCAATATTTTATGATAATTCACGGGGATTTTAGGGACCCAGAGATTTTTTCATAAGTAACCTAATAATGTGCAGAAGTGTAAAAAAAATTCCAAATGAGCCCAGGAGACCTCTTGTCGTAAACATTTATTTTATTTATTTTTATTTCTTTCAAGGTTCAGAAATACACCTTTGAGCAGAAATGCTCATTTACAAAGATTCCTTGTCAGAATAACAATTTTTTACACCATGTCAAAGACACTATTAAAAAGTGATTAATAAAGGCTGGACAATGTTGATTCAGTGACATAACAAAACAGAATGAGTAACATAAGTACCGTTTCGGCAATACAAAGTGCAAAAAAGTTAGCATTCAACAGGTCGAATAATACAAAGCATAACATAGGTACTAGAAGCTATACAAAGGTAGCAGCCCATCTGGGCATTGCTGGAGATTAAGTCTGTGCGCTTTTACAGCACATTGATAAACATAAGTATTTGAAAGCCCTTTGGTGACTGCTTGAGATTTTCAAACTTTAAGTACACCAGGGATGAAACAAATTCCAAAAGGAGTTTCAAAGATCCTGTCCTGAGCCCTCCAAACTGCCTGGCTCTTATCTACTCTTTCTTGCACTTGGGGAACAAAAACCCTAGAACAGAGTACTAGATGGAAGGGGCTCAGCTGGACACAACATCAGAGGAAAGGAGCATTAGAGTCATCATTAGTGACTCCCTTAAACAAACCAGCCAATGTAACAAAGTCTTCAGCAAGGTTAACCAGATGCTAGGGTGCATTGGAAAAGAGGTTGGACAGTAGGAAACAGTTAACTGTTACATCTGTATAGGTCACTGGTGAAGCCATTAAGGGTGGGTGAATATATAATTTCAACTATTTTACTGAATATTCATATTCTGGTCTCCAAATGTTAGGAATTTATTTGGATTCATTATTTGCATCCTAGTGGGAGGAAACAAAAAGTAAAACATAGCCTTCCCTCCTCCCCAGACCAACTTTTTAAAGACACACAACCCCCATACCCCCACCCACCCTCCTCTCCCCAGCACCCACAATTCAATGTTTAAAAGCCGATCCCACGATGGGTGACTGGCAAACCTGCCCACTTCCACAGCCCACTGCCATCCCTTGTAGCACTCTTGTGCTTTAGGTTCTAAAAAGAAATAATATCCCACCCTCCACCTTGGCAGAAGCACCCAACTTGCAAACTCCTCCCCCCAGCACCCACATTTCTTTATTAAACCCCCAGGTGCAGGAAGGTGACTGACACTACCTGCCCTCCTCCATGACTGACCGCATTCTTGTGAATGAAAGTGCTCCCACACTCACTTGCAAAGTAAAACAGCTAAGGAAATGTGGATGCTTGGAGGGAGGAGGTTGGGAGTTGGGTGCTGCTGCTGGGGTTACGGGGATTATTTAATGTTTTATAGCTCCTAAAGCACAATAGCGCTACAAGAGATGGCAGCCAGCCATGGAAGTGGGCAGGCTATGCCGGTCGCCCATCAGGGATTGGTTTTAAATATTAAATTGTGGCTATCTGGGGGAGGTTAGAAGGTGGGGGATGGGGTCTGTGTATCTTCAAACTGTTAGGCTGGGGAGGAGATTTGGGGATGTGTTTTTTTCTTTGTTTTGTTTTTATTATTTCCTGAATTCAAATAATAGAAACACAATTCATCATTTGGTATCTGAATAACAAATACTGCATTATTTGTGGTATTCAGGAAATACTGTTAGGCCCTTGCACACCCCTAGAAGCCACACCATGCCCAGTTCTGGTGTCACCACCTGAAAAAGGAGAGGAACAGACTAGAGAAGGTACGATGCATGGTGATGGTATTTACTCACTTGGTGAAGGTGATTATACCTGCAACCTTTATAGTGCTCAGAAATTCATCACATATGGGTTATCCTCCATCCATCCTATTGGCTGATGCACGATTGTAACTCTTTTCTGGGCTGCCAGAGGCTAATCCCCCAGTTACATCCTGAAATTCCAGTAAGAAACTTCCTTAGCAGAGAAAATGAAAACACAGACCCCCCAAACAGGCAAGGAGAGTAAAAAATGTAACCAGGACCAACAGTGTTTTGTACTGAACAAAGGCCATTTGCTTTAACATAGCACTGATAAATTGATAGTTACACATAATATATAGGTCATACGGTATCTGTTTATGAAAAGTAAGTCACGTAATAGCATCACATGCAGTAAATATAGAAAACGTATAAATGCCTAATGCAATTAAGGCTCTATCTTCCAAAGTACATTAGGTAGGGACACTGCAGAAAACATGTTACTATTATCCAGCACCCATGAAAATAGAACAGTTCTGGATACGATTCTGGTTGCAGCAGTGTGTGGTTCGTCCATCATGGGATGGATCCTGAGCACTATAAAGGCTGCAGGTATAATCACCTTTACCAGGTGAGTAAATACCATTATCTCCTGCAACCTTTCTAGTGCTCAGGAATACATCACATATGGGACTTCATAGCAGTATCAACATGAGAAAGCAGGCTCCACTCGCAGATGTGCCCTCCAAAATCGAAATCACAAAAAAACAAGTAAAAGAAGCACCATCCAATGCTCTATATATTCACTCAACATTTTATTGCACATATAAACGTAAAATAAAAAAACGAGGTGGTAAAGTGCCATATAGTGCTGACCCCAACTCCTAAAAAGCCCGACCGGTTTCACGCATGCGCGCTTCATCAGGGACTTCCCTGCACCTCTCATAGACTCCATTTTATAGTGAACCTATTAAAGTGACAGCGCATAATAACCAAAACACAAATAAAGACAAAAGTATAAATAAACAAGCATTTGTCAATGCCGAATGTTTGCTTGCTGGCATTGGCAGTGGTAGAGTAGAAGTTACAGAGCTGCGTAATAGGAATGGCAGTGAAGTATTGAACTGAAGCCAACCCCACCACCACCCTGCAGAGAGTGACAGGCATTGGGGTGTGCCTTTGGGTCATCAGGCATAACGGCCACGCCATTTTACCACACCCCACCCTGCAGACACTGACAAGTATCACGGTGTTCCTTGGGGACTTTGGCCCTTATGCGCACCCCATTTTATTAGGAAATATGGTGAGATGGGTGCGATATAGGAGAATGGGGTGAACTTTGGGGCCGAAGAGTCCAAGGCATACCTCGATGCCTCTCACTGGCTGCAGGGTGTGGAATGGTATGAGCATTACAGGCAAGAATCACAAGTCACACCCCTGATGCCTGTCATTCTCTACAGGGTTGGGTGTTATGGTTGGAAACCCTAATACCTCAGGCATTCGTTGGCATTTTCACTCCAAATTTTCAACATGGTTTTTTTGTGACCCCGCCTCATGAACAGTGGCAATATCAGTTTGTTAGCCAAAAGCTGCTTATGCACAGTGACTACGGCATTACGCACCACAGGTGCAAAAACATTCCGAACAGGATGTAAAAAATGACAGCAGTACTGTTCATGGGGAGGTGTAAAAAATGGCAATGTTGCAAATCTGCAGTAAAAATATTAAAAAAAAATGGTGAAGTCCTGAGCGTACATAGAAACTGTGCAATGCACACCCGTAATATAATTAGATTGGGGATTTTTTAAAGCAGATTGTCAACTCAGGCATTTTGGTGCCTCCGATCATGAACAGTGTCACTGTGATTTTCTTTACCTGTCCCGAACAATGATTTCCCACAGCGACCACACATCTTTGCACTGAAAGTGTGAAAACACACTTTGGCCATGTTGTGAAAAATGACAGCTGTACTGTTCATAAGGAAGTGTGGAAAATGCCACTGGTGAAAATCTGGACTGAAAATATTACAAAGTCATGAACTTACGAGGTGCGTGGAAACTGCTAATGCTCACCGTAACACAGTCATTTTAGGACTTTTGTCACCAAATTTTCAACATAGCCATTTTAAGACCTCTGCTCATGAACAGTATAACTGTGATTTTCGTAATCAGCCCCAAACATTGCTTTCGCACACCAACAGCACCATTGTGCGCTACATGTGCGAAAACACATTTTGGACAACATATGAAAAATGGCAGCTGTACTGTTCAGAAGGAAGTGTAATAAAATGGCAATGTTGAAAATCTGCAGTGAAAATATTAAATTCGCTAACTTACGAGCATGCATAGGAACTGTGCAACGCATGCTCGTAAAACAGTCATTTTTAGGAATTTATTCACCAAATTTTCAACATAGCCATTTTAAGACCTCTGCTCATGAACAGTGTCACTGTGGTTTTCTTAATTTGTCCTGTACATTGATTTCGCACACCGACTGCGCCATTGTGTGCTACATGGGCGGAAACACATTTTGGGCGAGATGTGAAAATGACAGCTGTACTGCTCATAAGAAGATGCAGTAAAATGGCAATGTTGAAAATCTGGAGTGAAAATATTGAAATTCAGAACTTAATAGAGAACTAAGAACGCTACCGTAAACAGTCATTTTCAGGAATTTTTTCACCAAATTTTCCACATAGCCATTTTAAGACCTCTCCTCATGAACAGTGTTACTGTGATTTTCTTAATTTGTCCCATACATTGATTTCGCACACCGACTGCGCCATTGTGCGCTACATGGGCGGAAACACATTTTGGGTGAGATGTGAAAAATGACAGCTGTACTACTCATAAGAAGGTGTGGTAAAATGGCAATGTTGAAAATCTGGAGTGAAAATATTGAAAATTAAACTTCACGGTGTGTAGGAACTACTTAATGCACACTCATAAAACAGTCATTTTTGAGCTTTCACCAAATTTTCAAAATAGGCTTCTTGAGAGCCCACCTTATGAACACTGCCAGTGTTGTTTCATTAATTGGTCCCAAAGGTGATTTCTTTCACAGTGACTGCGAAAATCACCCTTCTGGGTCCAATGCCATGACAGTGACAGCATTCATGAGAAGTGGTCCCAAAACCCCATGTTGAAAATTGGTGCAAAATTCCAAAAATGCCTGAGATATGCAACAAAGTTGAAAAACCCTATCTATCCCATCATACAGCTTACGGCATTTCCTCAGTTCGAGGTCGGCTTTGAAGAGTGCAGATGTGTTCCTGGTCCACGATGATCATCGCGCTGAGCTCAGAGGTAAGTATGGGGTGAGGGGTGTGGGGAGGCAGGGTGCACAGAGGGTGGGTGTGGGTTAGCCGGGGGCAGGGAGACCTGCGTGTTTTTATTTTACAGTTTGTTTTTTTTAAATGACGACGCGACATTTGCCAAGCTGGGTGGGCTCCCAGCGTGGCACAAGGATGGCTGGGGCGTGGGGCCGATGGGGATTGGGCATCCCGTCGGCCATAGCATCTATTGCCATGCTGGGGTGGACTCCCAGCATGGCACCCACTACTGTGGGGTGAGGACAGTGGAGCCGGCGAAGTTGGGCACCCTGTCGGCTAGACCATCAGTGATTGCCACGCTGGGGTGGGTACCAGCGTGGGCATGTGGATGGCTTTGGGGGAGCGAGCACAGCCGAGTGGTGATTGGGCACCCCCATTGGCTATACAGAGTGTGTGGCTGGGGTGGTGCAGCACGCAGTATGCATGCGTGTGTATGTGTCTGTGTGTGTGTGTAGGGGGCTGCATGAGCAGGTAGATATCTGATCGCTGCTCACTGAAGCATAGCTCCCCCTTTCAACTGTACGCCACTGCATTTTGGAGCTGTCATAGACAGCTCCAGCATGCATTGGAGGATTTGGTCCGCGCCTGCCAACACACTGACTGAATTGGAAGAGGGGGTGACACTCTTCCGAAAACTTTGATGATGGCAATATGTTTCTTGCACATGCATGCAAGCAAACAGAAAAACTACTAAAGAGGTGCAGAGAAACCATTTTGCATCATAATAGGGTGTGTAAGGGTATATACTTTTATATTTATATAGACCCCATTTAATATTTTAAGGATTATAACATATATCTATCCCCAGTAGTCACATAATTAATATTGCACAACCACCTATACATGAATACAAAGTGAGATACAGCTGCTGTTATGCTTAAAATTAATAATACATAAAGGCCTAATTACCCCTTATGATATGGTCTCTTATTTCACATGCCTTCACTATCTCAATATTATACATCATACTTTCATAGACCTCATATATATGTATAGAAAAATATATTATATTGTATCAGCCAAGGACATATTGGACCTTATCTGTCAAAGGGGATTGGCTGAAAAATATATAATAACACTATGTATCACTCATATGGGGAAACAGAAAAATCCCATCTCATTTAACACTCAAGCTCAATTACAGACTCTGGATTAACACTATACAACTCAAAGGAATTCACCACTGGGCTATAATGAATTTCTCCCAGACCAAAATGAAACAAAACAGGGCCACACTGTACCATCTAGTTATTTAAATACTTTATGTCCACTCTTCCCACTCCGCAGATATGGTGAGATGTCAAAATGGTTGTTCAAGCCCAGAGCCATAGTTGCTCAAGATGGAAAGTCCAAAAAGCTTCTCTGCACAGCAACTTGTTTTCTAGACCTCCCCCCCAACACTTAGTTTTACTCTTTCTATAACTGAATGTAAAAGAATGCTCTCCTGGGGTCTTATTTACATGTTTTTGCTAAGGCATTTCTTCAATCATTATTTCTAATCTCGCTCTGATGTTCACAAATTCTTTGTTTAAACATTCTAGATGTTTTTCCAACATAGAATGCAGTACAATTACAAGTTGCCAAATACACTACTGAACATGTCAAACAATTAATAAATTCTCTAATTTGATAGGACTTTTCTGTATTGACAGATGTAAAATCTCTAGTCTTTGTGACAACTTCGCAAAATTTACAGTGTTCACATGAGAAGCACCCCTTGGGGGTGGGGGGAGACATGTTCTCTTATGTTGCTGTGCAGGTTGTAAGGAATGAACCAGCATATCAGAGAGATTTTTCCCTCTCTGGTATACTGTTTGTAGCAGCATCATGGCCACTTCCCTCAAACCCCATCAGTGGAAAGGATGGGCCAATTTTTATGTATAATGGCCTCGATCTATTTGCTGTTAGTCCCATAATTGTAATAAAATTGACCCTATCAACGGTGGTACTACATTTACTCCTGTACTCAAGCAATTTCTCTCTGCATGTCTCTGTGGCATATTGTACTGCACTAAGGACATCCAATCTCTTGTATCCCCTTTCATATGATCTATTAATCATCTCATGGGATCTTTTCTGAAAGTCAGAAATGTTCGCGCAATTTTGTTTAACACACATAAACTAGGAATGTGGTATGTTCTTGATGGTGTGGTGCGGATGGCAGCTAGAGGCCAAAAGTAATGTATTTCGATCTGTAGGCTTTCTGTAAAGATCAGTAGAGAGTGTTCCATCCTGATTTTTAATAATTTTCAAATCTAAAAAATGAACCTCTCTCTGATCATACTGTACAGAAAACCTCAAATTATCATTTGATCTATATAGGTAATCAATGAACTGGTCAAGCTCAACCACTGTACTGCACCACACCATCAGGGCATCATCTATAAAGCTTCTCCACAAATCAATTTTATGAAAAAAAGGATTCTGGTCAGCATGATAAATGATGTCACGTTCCCACTGTCCCAGGTAAAGGCATGCATAGTTAGGGGCAAATGTGGCCCCCATGGCCATACCCTTTACCTGGTGATAATATTCTCCTTGAAAATAAAACACATTATATTTCAAAACATGTTCTCCAGCTTGATCAAAAAGTCAATCTGTTCGTTGTCCAGGTCAGTAAGTTTGTGCCACCATGTACATAACGTCCTCAAACCTCCCTCATGAGGTATATTAGTGTACAATGATTGTACATCTAGAGACTCCAAGAGCTAGTCCTCTTCTATTTGCATCTCATTTAGAATTCCCAATATTTCAGTAGTTTCCCCAAGATGCGAAGGCAAACTCGGTACTACTGTAAATCACAAATATGGGAATCTACAAATTGAGACAGTGTCTCTGTTAAAGAGCCTATTCCAGAGACAATTGGTCTTCCAGGAGGGCTCTGTAAACTTTTATGTACTTTAGGGAGTATGTACGT
Organism: Neoceratodus forsteri; assembly: GCA_016271365.2. Lineage (NCBI taxonomy): Eukaryota > Metazoa > Chordata > Ceratodontiformes > Ceratodontidae > Neoceratodus > Neoceratodus forsteri. The sequence continues at coordinate 217,037,343 of CM028134.1, forward strand.
GGTGGCACCAACAGGACATTTAACCTGCAAAAATTCAAAGGTATTACGAGTAATTATCCCTATATGAAGTGCCTCATATAAAGTGACATCAATCTCTTTCTTAAAAAGCAAAGTGGGGTCTGCATGCAGTTTTTTATAGAATATGGAATCCGATAGTTGTCTCCTTATTTCAGCAATATAATCAGAAGTGTCCAAAATCACTATCACCCCCTTGTCGGCCGGTTTAATGGTTATTACATCATTCTTCTCCAGTTCTTATAATGCCTCCCTCTCCTCTTTTGAAATATCACAGAAAGTTTTTTCCTCCTGATTCTCTTCATATAATGTGTTAGTACCATTTAAACAAGCTTGTTCAGAAGTATACACAGTGGGGGGGGGGTTAAATGTAGAATTGCATTGGAATTTATGCAGAGTCCCGCATTATTAACCTTATCCAGATTCTGCATTTCTTGATCTTCCTACAATACATCATATGTGCTCAAATATAAGAGACTATCCAGACCATTGTCTTCAATATATTCCCCTTCTAGGGTTGATACCACATTGGTCTTAACATCCAGATCCATCTTTCTTTTAGCAAAGAATGACTTTAAGCTCAATTTACGTGTTAATTTTTTGAGATCCAAATAAGTCTCAAATTTCACAGTCCTGCACGATGGAATAAAACTAAGACCTTTGCTCAAGATTGAAACTTGTTTATTAGTTAGGGTTGTTTTTGAAAGGTTGAGAACATCTATTTGTTTTTGCCCCTGCCACTTGGTTTTGGAGCTATTCCACCTATCCCCAATTGTTTCCTGCTGGAAGTTCCTACCTGGCTATTTCTTTGTTTACCCCTCGTGTTCTGTAGCGTGGCTGAAATGTACCAACCGCTCGGAGCGTGTGCAACAATCCTGGTTCTCTAATGATGTTGCCCCCTCCTCTTCATCTAAAAAAGGCTCTTCCAGGGATTCAGTGTCTGATTCTGAAGTGGAATGAAAGCTGGTATTACTCTGTTTCAAGATGGATTTCTGTCCCCTTTTATTCTTATTTTTAAATGGCTTCTTTTTGTTGTTACCATTTACAAAGTCTGAGCCCTTCCAAGTAAAGACTCGACCATTCAAGTAATCCAACCTGTCCCTTTCAAATCTGCCTAACTTAACAGCCCCAATCCATTTGTCTTGTTTTGCAATAGCAATTTTTAATTTACTCTCCAAATCTGAAAATTCTTCGTCTTCACTAAATTCAAAAAAATGCTTTCTCTTTCTCTCCCAGTAGTGTCTCTACTTCTATTTGCTGTCTCTTATAATCTCGAACAATACAAAATTAAAATAGTTCTGATGCAGTTTGCATTTGTGTTTCCCAGTCTGTTTTGAATTCGGTACGATCAAGCCTGTATCCTGGCTACTTGATAACTCTGAGACTGCATGGGATGCAGCCCACATTTTGGTAAGCTTCTAAGGATGTTAAATTCCAATAAATCTTTCTTGCTCTCACAGTTAATTTTTCTAATTCAAAATATGCAGTAAAATACTGACTGAAGTGTCAGTTTGATTTTCATTCGCATCTGTACTTGGTACATCTCTTGCATGGATAAATTCTGTTTCGGGCGTTAAATTGAGAGAGGGATTATTCTCCCCAATACATGAAAAAACAGCTGCACTAAAGGAGTGGGGTCCTACTGCACCTATGCAGGTCCTCGAGTGTTGAGAACATAATGGCGACACAGTTTCAGCCCCATTTAAACAAGGGAAGAAAATAACTGCTTCACTTACTGTGCACCAAGAGTGACATCGCAGATGCAGAAAATATCAGCCAGATCAACATGAGAAAACAGGTTCCACTCACAAATGTGCCCTCCAAAATTGAAATCCCAAAAAAAACAAGTAAAAGAAGCACCATCCAATGCTCTATATATTCACTCAACATTTTATTGCACATATAAACGCAAAATAAAAAACTAGGTGGTATAGTGCCATATAGTGCTGACCCCAACTCCTAAAAAGCCCGACCGGTTTCACGCTTGCGCGCTTCATCAGGGACTTCCCTGCACCTCTCATAGACTCCATTTTATAGTGTACCGATTAAAGTGACAGTGCATAATAACCAAAACACAAATAAATACAAAAGTAGAAATAAAAAAAACTACTAAAGAGGTGGAGAGAAACCACTTTGCATCATAATAGGGTGTGCAAGGGTATATACTTTTATATTTATATAAACCTATACATGAATATAAAGTGAGATACTGCTGCTGTTATGCTTAAAATGAGTAATACATAAAGGCCTAATTACCCCTTATGATGTGGTCTCTTATCTCATATGCTTTCGCTATATCAATATTATACATCATTTATTTCATAGACCTTATATATATATATATGTATAGAAAAATATATTATATTATACCAGCCAAGTGGTGGTGGTGGTTGGGGGGGGGATCTGGAAAACAAGTTGCTGTGCAGAGAAGCTTTCTGGACTTTCCATCTCGGAGCAACTATGGCTCTGGGCTTGAACAGCCATTTTGACATCTCACCCTATCTGCAGAGTGGGAAGAGTGGTCATAAAGTATTTAAATAACTAGATGGTATAGAGCGGCCCTGTTGTGTTTCATTTTGGTCTGGGAGAAATTCATTATGGCTCAGTGGTGAATCCCTTTGAGTTGTATAGTGTTAATCCAGAATCTGTAATTGAGCTTGAGTGTTAAATGAGATGGGATTTTTCTGTGTCCCCATATGAGTGATACATAGTGGTATTATATATTTTTCAGCCAATCCATTTTGAATGACAAGGTCCAATATATCCTTGGCTGGTATAATATAATATATTTTTCTATACATATATTTGAGGTCTATGAAATGTATGATGTATAATATTGATATAACGAAGGCATATGAGATAAGAGACCACATAATAAGGGGTAATTAGGCCTTTATGTATTACTAATTTTAAGCATAACAGCAACCGTATCCCACTTTATATTCATGTATAAGTGGTTGTGAAATATTAATTATGTGACTACTGGGGATAGATATATGTTATAATCCTTAAAATATTAAATGGGGTCTATATAAATATAAAAGTATATACCCATGTACACTCTATTATGATGCAAAGTGGTTTCTCTGCACCTCTTTAGTAGTTTTTTATTTCTACTTTTGTCTTTATTTGTGTTTTGGTTATTATGCACTGTCACTTTAATAGGTACACTATAAAATGGAGTCTATGAGAGGTGCAGGGATGTCCCTGACGAAGCACGCATGTGTGAAACCAGTCGGGCTTTTTAGGAGTTGGGTCAGCACTATATGACACTTTACCACCTCGTTTTTATGTTGGCTCGCGCATGCACAGCCAAAATATTGCAGTAGTAGCAGATTTGGAGGCAAGGTCACTGTTGGGCAAATGCAGGGCACACATCAGTAGTTGCGTCCCTCATTCCCCAATAAGCCCGCATGCCAATGCCACACCATGCATACATAATGTGGTGAGCACATCTAAGGAAAGGTCCACAGCAATGCGAGCAAATCTCGTCATATGCAGCGGACCTCCTGACGTGCTTTCCCCTGCTGAGAAAAAACATTTAACATGATGGCACACTCCCTGCCATAATGCCAACTTCAAGAGTGCCCAATCCCCCTTTCAACATGCCTACCCCAATGTATGTGCCAATGGGGGAGCCCACTCCCCATCGGCATAATGCACACTCCCATTTGTTATGTGCCTAGGGGGTGCCTAATCTTCCTCGGCTCTTGCCCCCTGCTTTCATTGTGTGCTGATGGGGGTGCCCAATCCCCCTGTTGGCTACAGCATCCCTCCCCCAAAACACTTAGGTGGCATGCTGGAAGCCCACCCCAGTGTGCCAAATCCCCTGAAAAATAAAAAACGTCCTGTAATGTTTTTTTTTTCTTTTAACCCTGTGAAAAAAGAAAACAGCCCCTCACCATCTCCTTGCCCCTCCACAACCCGCTCCTACCCTCTGTACCCCCTGTCTCTTTACACCCCCTCACCCCATACTTACCTCCGGAGTCTGGCTCAATTATCTTCGGTGGACCGGGAACACGTCTGCACTCTTCAAAGCCGACCACGAACTTAAGAAATGCCGATAAGCTGTATAATGGCAAAAATAGTATTTCTTTAACTTTGGTGCATATCTTGGACATTTTTTGGAATTTCTGTACCAGATTTTCAACATGGGGTTATTGGGACCCCTCCTCATGAATTCAGTCACTGTCATGGTTTTATTCAGTCCTGAAAGTTGATTTCATGGTCTCTATGCGGAATCACCTTTCAGGACCAATTAACGAAACGACAGTGCCACCATTCATGAGGGGGGCTCTAAAAGCATATGTTGCAAATTTGGTGAAAAAATTTCCAAAATGGCTGTTTTACTAGAATGTGTTGCTGTGTTTCCACGCATGCTCGTAACTTTGTGAATCTGTAGTATTTTCACTCCAAATTTTCAAATTGGCATTTTTCCACATCTCCTGATGAACAGTACAGCTGTCATTTTACATATCCTGGACAAAATGTGTTTTCGCATGCCTGGCACAGAATAGCATGGTCACTGTGTGAAATCAGTTTTTGGGACAGTTTGAGGAAATGACGGTGACACTGTTCATGAGCAGAGGTCCTAAAATGCCTATGTTGAAAATTTGGTGCTGAAAGTCCATAAAATGACTGTGTTACAAGTGTGAGTTGTGCAGTTTCCACGCACACTTGTAACTTCGCAAATTTGCAATATTTCCATACCTGATTTTCAACACTGGCATTTTTTCACACCTCCTTATGAACAGTACAGCAGTCATTTTCCACATCCTGCCCAAAATGTGTTTCCACACCTGTGGGGCACAATGGCATGGTCACTGTGGGAAATCAACTTTTGGGACAGATTAACAAAATCACAGCACCACTGTTCATGAGGGAAGGTTCCAAAATGCCTATGTTAAAAATGTAGCTAACAAACTCTCAAAAATAATTGGGTTATGGACCTGTGTTGTGCAGTTTCTACGCATGCTCATCACTTCGCCAATTTTTCATATTTTCACTCCAGATTTTCAACGTTGCGATTTTTTTACGCCTCCTCATGAACAATACAGTTGTCATTTTCCACATCCTGCCCAAAATGTGTTTTCATCCCTGTATTGCCAAATGGCATAGCCGCTGTGCAAAACCACCTTTCAGCTAACAAACTGATTGTGCTGCTTTTCATGAGATGGGCTCACAAAAAGCCCATATTGAAAATTTTGAGTGAAAATACCAACACACGCCTATGGTGTTAGGGTTTCCAACTGTAGCACCCCACCCTGTAGAGACTAACAGGCATCAGGGGTGTGATTTGGAATCATCGGCTGTAATGCTCATACCATTCCATCCCAACCCCCACCTTGCAGCTGGTGACAGGCATCGTGGTGTGCCTTGCACTGTTCAGCCACAAAGTTCACCTCATTCTCCTATACAGCATATTTCCTTATAGAATGGGGTAAGTATAATACCCAAAGACCCCAAAGCACACCACGACACTTGTCAGTGTCTACAGGGTAGGGTGAGGTACAATGGCATGAGCATTATAGCTGACGACCCAAAGGCACAACCCAATGCCTGTCTGTCTCTACATGGTGGGGGTGGGGTTGGCATCACTTCAATACTTCACTGCCATTCCTATTATGTGTCTCTAACTCCAGCACTACCAATTCCTATGCCAGCAAGACAACATTCGGCATTGACAAATGCTTGTTTATTTTGCATTTATATGTGCAATAAAATGTTAAGTGAATATATAAAGCATTGGATGGTGCTTTTTTTTTACTTGTTTTTTTGTGACTTCATAGCAGTACCCAGGAAAATCATGCGTGGGAAAAAAAATTTACCCACACAATCAGCCAAAGCCTGCAGCAGCCTGAAGCACAGCCCTGTCAAATGTGGACCTACCAGCAGAAGCCATATCAATCCTGTAAGGGCAAACAAAGGTGTGGACAGAAGACCAGGTAGCCACCGCACAAATATCCTGTGCAAAGGCACCTCCTTTCTCCACCCAAGAGGCTGATAGTGCCCTGGTGGAATGAGTCTTAATGCCCCTTGGGGGATCCTGACCTGCCCTTTGATAGGCAGCAGCTAGTGCCCCCCTTTTCCAGTGGGCAGTAGCTTCCTTTCATGCTGCCTGGCCCATCTTCTGGCCTGAGATGAACACAAAAAATCTATCAGACTTATGGAAACTTTCAGACATAGTCAGATAGTTCTTAAGCAGCAAAACCATGTCTAGCAGATACGGTTCCCTATTCACATTGCTGTGAGCCCCGAGCATGGCTGGCAAATGAATGGCCTGTTCCAAGTGGAAGGGAGAAATCACCCTGGGGGTAAAAGATCGGACTGCCACAAGTGATATCCTGTCATTATGAAAACTAAGGGATGACTCACAGCAGGAAAATGCCTGCAGCTCACACACACCCGTCTGGCAGCGTTCATGGCTATGAGGAAAACTGTTGCAAGGGTCATCCAGTAAGGGGACTGGGGAATGAACAGAGGCTAATGCAGTCCCTCCAATACCAAATTTATTTATTTTATTTATTTGGTTTTTGTTAACTGGGTAAGTGCACTAGCCAAAAAGACTATTTTCAGGCACAACACGGGAGAGTACAGGCACAATAATACAAAACTTCAAGGAGAATGTACATGAATACTAGACTTTTACATGAGGAAATATTTGCATAACAATGCAAATTTTGACAACAGGTATAAAGGGAGGCAAACAGCGCAGACAAAAATGAAAAACAACAGTGATGTTACAGAAGGTAATAAATCAGTCGATATTAAGGCAACACAGACATTTTAAGAGATAGTGTAAAGTGCTAATGGTGTGAATGCTGATAGGCAGAAAGAGATGAGGAGGTGCTAGAGAGAGATAAGTAAGAGGAGTGGGGGAGGTGGTGGCACAGGCAGTATGGACCATGATTGAAAGGGGGGTTAGAGAAGAGGAGAGAGATTAAGAATATAATGAAGAGGGAAAGGGAAAGATAGAGGATGAAGGAGTAATTGATAAAAGAGGAGACTGAGAGGAAGTGCTAGAAGAGGGGTGAACCACTAACCCCTGCCAGCAGGGAGGAGGGAGGATTTTTGGGGTAGGGACTACGGCAGCTTGAAACAAGAACAGATATGGGATGAGATGAGATGGCATCTTAATTGTCTCTTAAAGGAGTAATGGGAAGTCGATTGATGAAGTGTTAGAGGGAGTGAGTTCCAGAATTGGGGTGCATGGTGGGCATAGGCACTGCTGCCTTTTTTTTTGTCCGGTGTCTAGGGATAATGACAAGGGCATTTTCTGCAGAACGTAGCACATAGTTAGCTTTCTGATAGGAAAAGAGACAGCCAGATGTTTGGGTGTTTGAGACCTAATAATGTTATCAGTGACAGATCCAAGTGAAAAAGACCTTAATTCTTTACACAGGAGCCAGCCAAGATCCAAGCAAAGAAGGCAGTGATGTTTCAGTCTGGGAGAGCAGGAGGCAAAATGACAGAAGTTATTATAGGTTACATCCCACTTACAAAGACATGAGTAACTGGTTGATGCATATATATATATATATATACATATGGACTCCATAGGTGAGAGAGGGAAATAATATGTCATGGGTAATTGCAAGTCTAGTAGAGGGAGTGAGAGCATAGCTGGTCTGGTAGGCAATCCCTAGCTTAGAGTTTACCTGCTTGCAGGTAGATTGAATATGAGGACCAAAACTCAGGCATGGATCTAGGGTGACACCTAGATATTTAAATGATGTAACCATGCCAACTGATGTGCCATCAAGGGAGAAGACAGTTAGTTGAGTCTGGACATGGTTGAGCTTGACAGTAGATCTGAATAGCATGGCAAGGGTTTTTGTTTTCTTTAGAACACGTTTATGCTCAGTAAGCCACAGTTGGATAAGTTGATAGTCACTGGAGAGATTAGCATTTATTTAATCAATGCTGTTAGAGCTTGAATATAGAACAATGTCGTCTGCATAAAGTAGGGAGGAAGTCCTATGGAGATTTGCAGTAATGCTATTTATAAAGATAGAGAATAGCAGAGGACCTAAGATGGATCCTTGAGGTATCCCGATATTTATGGAGACCTTGTCTGAGAGGGTAGAGTTGAATTTCATGTGTTGAGACCTATTAGACAGGTAACTGTAAAACCAATTTACGACATGTGGTGAGAAACCTAGAGAGTTCAGGGTGGAGGATATAGTGGGGTGGTCAACTAGATCAAAGGCATTGGTCATGTCTACGAAAACAGCCCCAGTGAGCTTTCCAGAGTCCATAGCCACTAGGGTGTCAGAAGAGAGTTTGAGGAGGGCAGTTGTTGTACTATGTCCCTTGCGGAAACCATGTTGAGCATCAGTGAGAAGATTATACTGCTGGAGAAAGGAAGTGGTTTGGGTGGCCACAAGCTTCTCAAGAATTTTGCTGAGAACCGAGAGGATAGCAATGAGTCTGTAGTTAGATGTGTCAAGCGATCTCCCTTTTTGTGTACCGGGGTGACATACGTGGTTTTCCAGAGCTTTGGGAAAGTGCTGTTATACAGCGAGAGGGTAAAGATCCTAGCCAGGACAGCGGCTATGTAGGGGGCTGCCAATCTTAGGAGCCTAGGTTCCAAGTTATCAGACCCAACTGCTGTGTGCTCGGAGATGTTTCTTAGAATTTGGAGAACTTCATTCTTTTTTATAGCCTTGAAATGGAGAGTAGGACCTGAGACCTTTGCAGGGGAGATAGGGACAGGTGATGTGGACAAGGAGACAGTGTAAGAGGTAAGGTCAGCAAACTGCCTGTTGAAGAAGTTCGCAATGGTGTGGGGATTGTTGCATCGGATGCCATCCAGAGACATATTATTTGGGGTAGAGGGCTGGCTAGATCCAAGGAAGAATTTGATATGTGACCAGAATTTTTTAGGGTCACCCTGGGAGTCAGTTAGAAGGTCTCTACAGTATGAGCTTTTAGCCTGTTTGATTTCCTTTTTACACACATTTCTCGTGGCTCTATAGGTGTTAAAGTCAGATGGAGAACCAGATTTCTTATAGAGAAGCCATGTCTTATCCCTTAGCCTTAGTTTAGATAATAAGTCAGACTTTAACCACCATGACCGTTTATTTCTAACCCGCCTAGTCACAAGTTGACAATGGGATTCTTGTAATGCAAGGAATTTTGACAAGAAGATGCTTAGAGCAGTATGAACATCAGTTGCACTATAGAGAGGGCTCCAGTCTATATTGGCCATGCCTGACAGAAAAGCCTCTGCATTAAGGTTAGCAAAATTGCGGAAGGTGATGAGGCGAGGCTTCATCGGTTCCAACCTGCCTTTACCCCAGACACAATAAGTAGGGGAGTGGTCAGAGATGGTGTCAGCTAGGACTCCTGCATCTAATATATTTCCGGGGTGGTTTGACATGACCCAATCTAGCAAGCTACTTGAGTTGGAATGGGGCACTATTCGAGTGGGTTCAGTTATAAGCTGGTGTAGGTTAAAACTCTGTAGTTTAGTCAGGGGTAACACTTGTGTTTTCCCCAGCCAGTTTATATTAATGTCCCCCAATATAAGAACTTCATTATATCTGGAGTAAGTGGCTGAATTTTCAAGCAGCTCTTCCAAACTTTTCAGGCCGTGGGAAGAGGGATTATAAGCACAGACAATATTTAACTTCTTCAAGCTAAGGGAGAGGAGGACATGGAGTGCCTCACAATAATTTAGGGGGGTGAAGCTTATTACCTAAAGCTGGAGGTGTGATCTGAAATAAATGGCTGTGCCTCCCCCTCTTTAAGGGGTGGGTCTATCATTTCTCAATAGATTGTATGATGGCAGGGGGTAATGAAAGTCAGGAATGGAGGACTTCAGCCAGGTTTTAGTTAGGCACAGTATGTGTGGTTTGTAGAGCTCGACCCAGGGTTCAAGTTCTGAGAAGTTCCGTTCCAGAATCCTGATATTATGGTGGATTATCAGTAGGCCCTTAGCAGTAGAAATGGGAACATTATTTGGGACCATGGGCCCTGGGTTAGGTTGTACGTCCCCTGATAGCAGAAAAGCCAGTAGTATGAGGTACCATAGTTTATAATGTGAGTGTAGAGCCAGGATGAGAGTATGCAGGGAGCTGTGTTTGAAGGCATAAGCAACCTGATAGATCCAGGCCTTTTTAGGGAGTAAGGGGATAGGATCACACCGGGTAGCCAGCACCACCAACATATTGGAGAAAGTAAAATCATTTTCTGGGGTAGGTGGGAGAATAAATTCTATATTGGGTGCTTCCATAGTAGAAAGGTATAATAAAGGCAGGGAGAGTAGAAGAAACAAGAACAACCTCTGTATAAACATTTTACTATTCTATTTTTAAAGTAAGGGATTCAGAGAGGATATAGGAATAGTAGGGGTGGACAGCAAACGTGGGAGGAATAGCACAAGCTGAGACAGATCAGTGATAAAATAGGAGAGCAGAAATGTTAAAGCAAGAGTGCATGAGAAGGAAGGTAGTAAAGGAAAATCAGCATGCTATGGGACAGCACCAAAGACTACCTAGCCAGGATGGGTTGAAGGAAGAAAGTGAGCAAGAACAGAATAGTCAGCAAGGACCAGCAAAGAACAGAATGATTATTGGGGACAGTGAGAGACAGGAAACAGATAGGTAGGAGATTCTGGCTTCAGGATAATGCAAGGGGTTTATGATAGGAAGAAAAGCAACAGCTAATTGAGAGAAATAGGGTAGTTACTAGGCACAATAGGTTACAGTGGACACCACGTGGCAGAAAGGGGAGACTACAAGCGAATAGCAATACTGTAGCCACGGGGAGGCGGAGACAGCTAGTGTATTTAATAGGTGGCCTAGGAGGGGTTGGGGGGGAGAATAACTACCTACACTGAGCAGTCAGATCCCTAAAAAGCATGCCTAATAGCGGGTAGCTGGCGGTCTAGAAACAGCCAACAGGCGCACCAATCAGGGGCCTAGCTGCAGCCTCTCAGCCAATCAAGAGGTAATGGGAAAAAGGCACTCCAATCAGAAAGCCGCCGTAGGCTAGCTGAGACTGGGTAGCAATACCTTGAAACAAAGTCGAAGTTGGGGACCAGGAGGGTGGCAGGAATCCTGTCGATTTAGCGGTGGTGGCGGCAGCAGCCAGGGATGCGGCTGGAGGAGCCACCGGGTCCACGGGCGCCACTCGAGGCAAGCGATCGAGTCTGAAAAGAAAAAACAAGAGCAGCTTAAATAAATATTGTACACAAAGGTGAAATGCAGGGGGCGGGAACAATTAAATAAAACTGGCAGCAGACCAACTGTGGGGCGTAGGAGGGACAAAAGGCAGACAAAAATTAGCAAGGCAGGCAAGAGCAGGGAAGGGGTTACCTAGGAACAGGGTGTTAGATGCGTGGTAGACACAGATTTAGAATTAGAAGTTAGGGAAGGGGAAGGGGGTAGATGTTAAGTTTAAAGACAGAAGGAGCAGGGTTCAGAGAGAGACAAGTAAAATAAGAGTTCAATCAGGGGGAGAGAGTTTCTAGGAAAAGCAGGTTACAGAGAAACAGTACATCAATATAGGGAGAGCAGCAATATAGGGAGAGACATTTAGTCCACAGGAAAGGAAGGTCAGGAATCAAGAGACAAAATCAAGAGATGGCAAGAAATATAGTTTTACACTTTTAGGTAATAGTAGAATAGTAACTCTAGGTGCCGTAAGGGCCAGTACAGTTACAAGGCAGTTCACAAATTAATTATAAGAAAGCTCCGGGTTCAAAGACACAAATTCAAATACAGTCAGGGCATAGTTAAGTAAACTCAGTACTAATTAGAAAACTCCAGGTTTGACCCAATTATACAATTTCATTGGGAGCAGTAAGGCTGTATTGCACTAACAAAAACCATAATTAAAGATCCAAAAACTACCTACACTGAGCAGTCAGACCCCTAAAAAGCACTCCTAATAACGGGTAGCTGGCAGTCTAGAAACAGCCAACAGGCACACCAATCAGGAGCCTAGCTGCAGCCTCTCATCCAATCAGGAGGTAATGGGAAAAAGGCGCTCCAATTGGAATGCTGCCGTAGGCTAGCTGAGACTGGGTAGCAATACCTTGAAATGAAGCTGAAGTTGGGGAACAGGAGGGCGGAAGGAATCCTGTCAATTTAGTGGTGGTGGCAGCAGCAGCCAGGGATGCGGCGAGAGGCGCCACCGGGTTCACAGGCGCCGCTCGAGGCAAGCAATTGAGTCTAGAAACGAAGCCAAAGTTGGGGACCAGGAGAGCTGCAGGAATCCTATCGATTTAGCGGTGGTGGAGGCAGCAGCCAGGGATGCGGCCGGAGTTGCCGCCGGGTCCTCAGGCGCCGCTCGAGGCAAGCGATTTAGGAGCAAGGGTGGACACATGGGCCTGACACAGGAGAGGCAATTTGCACTGCCCTGAGTAATCTGGCCACATCAGCATGTGAACTTATTTGCCACACCTTTGGAAGAGATCCTCTTATTGTTGAGATAGCCAACACCTGAACCCTCAAATAGGAGTAGGCTGAACCCTTCTCGCCCCATCATAGAGAAAATCCAAAATTTAGGGAAGGTCTGCCACTGATCATGACAGACCCTTTGCGGTACACCATTTACAGAAAATCTGTCAAAGTTTCTAATAAGTCTTATTGGTTGAGCTTCCCCTGGACTTCAACAGTCATCCAACCACTCTGGAGGGACATCCCTAGTTCAACAGATGTGTACTTTCAGCATCTGTGACATCAGGCAGAGGATGTGGGGATTGTGGTGAAGTACTGGACCCTGAACTAGTAAGTCCGGGCATTGTGGCAGACACCAGGGATCACTGATTAACATTGCTCTGAGCAGAGAAAACCATCTCTTCGGCCAGTCCAGAATCACCATCAGTACCATTGCTCTCATGGCTCTGATCTTGGCAAGCATGTTCGCAATCATTGGGAGATGAGAAAAGACATAAGCCTTCTTGAACTTCCACGGCATTGGCATTGTGTCTATTTCCTTGGCCTGGCTGTCTGGGCAGCATGCATGAAAATGGGGCAGCTGTCTGTTGTGTTTGGATGCCATCAGATTCACCTGGAACGGACCCCATCTCCAGCTGAGAACAGAAACATCTGAGGGTGCAACTGCCACTCTGCCTGGTCAAGTCACTCGACTGAGCCAATCTGCCTGTGAGTTTAGCTTCCCCACCAGATATATGGCTGAGATCATCAGCAGGTGCTTTTCGGACCAATTTAAGACCTGCAGTGTTTCCCTGAGCATTGTTCTGCTTCTGGTTCCATCCTATTTGCTGAGATACACCATGGTGACCTGATTGTAGGTCCTTATCAGCACTGGCTGACCTATTATCTGAGGGGTGAAGAATTCCAGGGCCCTAATTACTTCTTCATCTCCAGGACATTGACTGGAAGGCAGGCTTCCATGTGAGACCATTTGCCGTGAGTAATATGGTGACCCAGCATGGCTCCCCAACCGAACAGACTGGCATCTGTTCAAAATGTCCCTGCAGGTGGCAATGATAGCGGAACTCTTTTTGTCAGGTTGTGCTGGTCCCCCCACCAATTGAGGCTTTGGAGTACACCTGGGTCAGGATTGAGTTTGTACTTGAAATCTTGGGTTAATTGATCCCATGTGTCCAGTACATAATGATGAAGCGGGCGCATGTGCAGGCGGTCCCATGGCACCATGGTTATTGCTGATGCAATAAATCCCAGCAACCAAAGATACATATGCACAGGCCTGTGGGGCTGTGACTGTATGGACCCCAGGAGTGTCATTATGTTGGTCACTTTTTCCTCCATGGGGAACATTATACCAACAGTCGTGTTGGTCCTGGTGCCCAGATGGGTGATCTCTTGCGTGGGGTTCAGCTGAATCTCGTCTCAGTTTACAACCTAGCCATGTTGTTGTAAACAGTGCACCACTGCTTCTGTGTCCTTCTGGGCTTGAGCTGGGACCTAGCTGAATGAGCCAATTATCCAGATATCGCATGACATATACCCCTCATTTTCAGAGGGTCATGACAAGCACTACTAGTGTCTTTGTGAAGACTCTTGGTGCTGATGCCAGACTGAATGGGAGACAGGTGAACTGGAAATGATGGCCATTGACTTGAAACCTCAGGAAAAGGTGGTGACTGGGGTGAATTGGAATGTGCAGATAAGCATTTTTGAGGTCTATTGAGGCTAGGAAATCACCTGGTTGAATCGCTGCCACTGTTGACTAGAGGGTTTCCATTTTGAATTTTTTGTAGACCACAAACCTGTTGAAAAACTTTAGGTTGAGATCTGGTCTGAGGTCCCCAGTTTTCTTGGGAACCATAACGAACATAGAGTACACTCCCATGTTCCTCTCTTGCAGTGGCACGGGTACTATGGCCCAGTTCCTGGCAAGGTTGGTGAAGGCCTGTTGAATCACTGCCAGCTTGAAGGGGTCCTGTGATGTAGGAGATATTGTCAGTCTGTGTGGAAGTGTTCTTTGAATGAACTCTGTGGGGTAGCCTTGTGATACTATCTCTCTGACTCACTTCTCCGTGGTAGTTTGGGCCCAGTGATCAATGAACAACAGAAGGCACTCCCCCACTAGATGGCTGTCTACTGGGGCCCACCTCCTTTCATTGTTTTTTTGCTGCTGAACCACCACCAGATCTACTGCCAGTGAAGTCCCCTCGTTTACCAAAGTTGCCTTTGTATTTGAACTGTGTAAATCTGGGCTGGAACCTGGACTTTGCGGCCCCACCCCTCTGCGCCAGAAGTTTGGACTTCTTGTGAGCCTGTCTATATCTAAGGCACTAATTGGCATAGTGCACATTGTAACAGCCCAAGTAGTTTGTAGTAGGCCTACTACCATGACTGAAGTTATGTAGTAGCTTAGTGTGCAGCACCACGCACACTCACAAACATTCCCTGCATGTCTTCTGAGCCTCTGAATGCCTGGGAGATAGCAGAAGTGGATTGGTATGGGAGAGCTCTTGCTGCCAGTGTGACCTGTTTCTGATCAGGGCTCAGACCCAATATTTGCATGCTCTGATGCAAATTCTGGGCATATGCTACCATAACCCCAGGTACACTATGTATATCATAAAACATGGCTTAAAAAGGAAAAACATAAATGGTCCTCTGCCACAGTGAAGGCAGAAGTGAGGCAGCAACAGATAAGAAAAGTGACAAGTGAACTGAGGGGCAAACTGCCTGGTTGCCCAAGTAAGCAATCTAATAATGTCCTGAAGACCTACACATATGGCCGTTATTTCGCTCCATTCAGCTGTCTTTGAAAATTCTTGGCTCTTGCAAGATTGGCTGGAGCGAGTTTTAACTGCACAAGATGGCTGCCATCCTGGAACTGTACCAAGATGGTCATCTTTCCCATGAGAATGCCATGGGAACACCATGGAGCGAGAGAGCTGCTGTCTCGCAAGACTTGGCATCTCGCAAGAGTATCCCGGCTACTAGTGCTGTTCGTCCCCCTAGAATGCAGAAAGGGTGTGGTTAGCCCTTAAGGCTCTAAAGAAAGATGAATCATCTGGGCCGGATGGCATTCATCCGAGAGTACTATGGGAATTGGCAGACATACTTGCTGCATCCCTTTCGGAGCTCTTCAACAGGTTGCTTGAGACAGGGAGGGTACCTAGGGATTGGTGAGAGGCACATGTAGTGCCAATCCATAAAGGGGGGGTCGAGAGAAGTACCAGGTAACTATAGACCCATCAGCTTGACCTTGGTGGTGGGAAAATTAATGGAGAGTATACTAAAGGAACGATTGGGGGTGTACTTGGAGGAGGTGGGAGGTCTGGATAGTCGGCAACATGGGTTTGTGCCAGGTAGATCGTGTCAAACCAATTTTGTGGAGTTCTATGAATGGGTAACATCAGAACTGGACAGGGGAAAGCCTGTGGATGTATAATTCTTGGACTTCAGCAAGGCGTTTGACTCTGTCCCCCACAATGGTCTGGTGGAGAAACTGACGGGGTTGGGAGTAGGCCCTTTGATGGTCAGATGGATTGAAAACTGGCTAGCTGGATGCCACTCAGAGAATAGTGGCTGGTGGGGAGCTTTTGAACCCTAGAGAGGTCGGTAGTGGGGAACCGCAGGGCTCGGTCCTGGGTCCGATCCTGTTTAATGCACACATATCAGACATCAGGGAGGGTATAGGGTGTGAAATAGAAACAAAGAAACATAGAAGTTGACAGCAGATAAGGACTGCAAGGCCCATCCAGTCTGCCCATTTCTTTTTCTACCTTATAAATGTGCCATCGTCCTTTGCTGTCAGTGGCCTATCTATTCATACTCATCTGTATTGCTCCCTTATGCCTATCCCATGCCTGTTTGAAGCCCTGCACTGTATTCATAGCCACCACTTCCTGAGGTAGGCCGTTCCATGCTTCCACCACCCTTTCTGTGAAAAAGAACTTCCTCACATTACCCCTTAATCAACCTGCCTCTAATCTCATGCTGTGTCCTCCTGTCCTGCTATTTTTCTTATATTGAAACATGTTAGACTCTTTCACCTTGTTAATGCCCTTAAGGTGTTTGAATGTTTCGATCATATCACCTCTCTCCCTCCTTTGCTCTAGGGTATACATATTGAGCTCCTTTAATCTGTTCTCATATGTCTTCTGATGCAGTCCCTGCACCATTTTGGTTGCCCTTCTCTGAACTGCCTCAATTTGGTTAATGTCTTTGTGAAGGTGTGGCCTCCAGTACTGCATGCAGTACTCCAGATGAAGCCTAACCGGTGTCTTGTAAAGAGGGATTATTACCTCCCTCTTGTGACTTGTGACACCCCTACTAATACGCCCTAACAACCCCCTAGCCTTACCTACTGCTTTAGAGGTCTGCTTGGATGATTTCAGGTCATCGGTGATGATGATGCCCAAGTCTCTTTTTTCCTTTGTGACTGCCAGCAACTCTCCTCCCAGCCTATAGGTGGCTTCAGGGTTTCTCTTCCCTATGTGCATGATCTTGCACTTCTTTGCATTAAATCCCAGTTGCCACTCTTCTGACCATTTTGCTAGTTTATCCAGATCTCTTTTCATTCTGCCCACCCCATCTGGATCATCTACTCTGTTGCAGATCTTGGTGTCATCTGCAAACAGACAAGCCTTACCCTCTAGTCCATCTGTAATGTCACTGATGAAGATATTGAAGAGGACTGGTCTCCGGACTGATCCCTGAGGTACCCCACTTGTGACTTGCATCTCTTCTAACTACATACCATTTACCACCACTCTCTGTTTTCTGCCCGTCAGCCAGTTTGCTACCCAGTTAACCAACTTCTGACCCACCCCAAGCTTACCCAGCTTGTTTATCAATCTTCTATGTGGAACAGTGTCGAAAGCTTTGCTGAAGTCAAGGTAGGCGACATCAACTGCTCCCCCTTGGTCCACCACTCTGGTTACCCAGTCAAAGAAATCTATGAGATTAGTTTGACAGGACCTTCCTTTTGTAAACCCATGCTGTCTTGGATCCTGTGCCCCTATGGATTCCAGGTGTTGCACTATCCTTTCCTTTAAGAGTGCCTCCATAATCTTGCCCACTACTGAGGTAAGACTGACTGATCTGTAGTTCCCTGTCTCCTTCCTGCTACCACTCTTGTGGAGCGGGATCACATGAGCCCTTCTCCAGTCTTCTGGGACCTCTCCTGTACTCAGACACTCACTAAACAGTTCTGCTAATGGCTCTGCCAGTTCTACCCTTAGCTCCTTTAGTACCCTGGGATGTATGCCATCAGTTCCCATTGCCTTGTCCACCCTGAGCTTAGCAAGCTCTTGTAGGACCCTTTCTTCTTTTGTGAAGGGAGTAGTGCTCACCTCCCTCCCCCCGTGTCCATGGTGCTGAGCTGTGGGCCCTGCCCTACCTTCTTTTCAGTAAATACTGAGCAAAAGTATCTATTTAGGATAGATGCTTTTACAGGGTCCTCCTCCTCACATGCCCCATTTTCTCCTTTGAGTTTAGCAATACCCCCCTCTGGACTTTCTCCTTTCACTAATGTATCTATAGAAAGTCTTGTCACCTTTCTTTTACTGTTTGCACTAGTGTTTCCTCAGTTTGGGACTTTGCCTGCCTTTCTGCCTTCCCTGCTTCCCTTAGGGCAGTTTGGTATGCCTCCCTATCTTCATCCTGCTGTGTTCCATTATATTTCCTGAAGGCCAGCCTTTTGGCTCTGACTGTTTCTGCTACTGTATTTGAGAACCAAAGTGGTTTCCTTCATCTTTTGCACCTCCTTTTCTGTCTAACACAATGGGATGTTGCTTCAAGTATTGCATCTTTAATGCTTGCGCCACTTGCCTGTGTACCCCTCACCTGTAAGTGTTTTTCTCGCTAGGCTAGCTTAGCTGTTGGCCATCTTATCAAAGTCAGCTCCTCTGAAGTCCCATATTTTTGCCTTGGAATGGGATGATTTAGTTGTAGTGGCCAAATTGAACCATACCATGTGATGGTCACTGGCCCCCAGGTGACCTTCTACCTGGAGATCTGTGATCCCTTTCCTGTTAGTCAGTACTAGATCTAGGATAGCCCTGTCTCTTGTGGGTTGTTGTACCAGTTGATTGAGGCCATCTTCGCTGATGACTCCAAGATGGGAGCAGTAGTTGAGGGGGAAGTGGGGAGGTTGGCCCTGCATGGGGACCTGGACACCCTGGAATGGTGGGCTCACACATGAAAATTAAATTTCAATATCACCAAGTGCAAGGTGTTACATCTTGGGTGGGGAAACCCTAAACACAGGTACACCTGGGAAGAGGAGGCGCTGGACACCTCAACAGGGGAAAAAGACCTAGGGGTCATGGTGGTTGCATGTATGAATAACTCTGAGCAGCACAGGAGAGCAGCTAGCAAAGCAAAGAGGATGTTGGGATGCATCATAAGGGGGATCACCTCTAAGATCAGGGAAGTGATTCAGCTGCTGTACAATAGACTGGTTAGACCACACCTTGAGTACTGTGTACAGTACTGGAGACCACACTTGAAGAGAGACTTACAGCTCCTGGAGAGGGTACAGAGGAGGGCAACTAAGATGATATGAGGACTAGGGGATTTGACATATGAGGACAGACTGGAGGAGCTCTGCCTGTTTTCATTGGAGGAGAGGAGACAAAGGGGACATAGTTGAGGTCTTCAAGTACCTCAAGGGAATAAACAGAATAAGCTCGGAGGGATCTTTAGATTAAAACAAGGAGATATCACCAGAGAGCATGGTTTGAAGTTGGAAGGTGGAAGGGTGGGGGGAAGAGGAGGAGGTTTTTCACTGAGAGGGTGGTGGATCCTTGGAACGTGCTGCCTGGCGAGCTGGTTCAGAGATCCACAGTGGAGGGCTTCAAGAGAGGGGGGACAGACACAGAAAGCGGATGTATCAGATGATGGCCTGGCCCAGGGTGGTGGGGATGGATGATAGGGGTTTCTGGAACACAAGGGAGGGAGGGCCTCGGTACCCAACTAGGGATCTGAGGTTCGAACAGACTCGATGGGACACGAGGCCCTAATCTTCTGGCTATAGTATGTTAGAATGTTGAAGGCAGAAAACAAATCTTGGCTGGTGTGACCAGTGCTGTGTGCTGCAGATATGCAGACCCAAAAGTGCATACTGGACTCCTGCACCGTGCTCGATGAGGGCCAGGAATGACCAAGTGCTCTTCTCTCAATAGCCGGCCATTTCCAACATGGCAGTTGCAAGATCTCGGGCACTCGCAAGGAGCATGAAACTCCAGCATTCCAGACTGAGTGGGAGGTGATTGTAACAGGGGAAGACATTCCCAGTATGGCATAGGTGCTTAAAGTGCATTGGCAGCATGGAATTGGATTTATGAGCGCCTGAGCCCCTTCCCCGAGGCCCAGAAGACATGGAGGTCCCACTACGGCTCGGGCACCTGGCTGTAAGAAAAAAATGCCAGAATCTGGTCTTGCAAAGGCAAATGGACCCTGTAATGCTTAGTCAGAAGTCCACAACATGTAAGTTGGGGTTGTGTGGAATCAAACCCAGGTCTGCTAGATGTACCACGTATTCACAGGTTGCCCCCATAGGCAATCTGGGCAACATGTTATAGGTCCAACAATCCAATGCTGTCATAGACTAATGATTTCTGCATCAGAGCATCATGAATATGGCTCATTGTAATCACTGCCTGAATGTGAAGTGGCTGAGGGTCCAATTCCTCAGGCAGCCTGGAGATGGGGATGCTACATGAGGATCCTGACCAGAACAGGGAATTGTAAGCTAGGACGCTACTGGAGGATCCAACCTACTTGCGCCCATGGCTATGTACTGAGAGAGCATGTTATTCTGTTTTACTGGTGATAGGACAGGTGTCTTGTTTGTGATAGTCAGATGAGGAATGCCTTAGTTTATTAAGCAAACCTATTTTTTACATCCCTCAGTAACATTCTTACAATATTTTTTATATTTATTTATAGCATTTATGCACTCTTAACTAAGTTGTAGCTAGTAACATGCAGTATCCCTTTATTTTATATGCTACTGCAGTACAAACCACCAACTTCTGAACCGCCAGGGATGTTGCTACAATGATCTCATCCCTCTGTACCATCTCAGCCTGGTGCTAGAGTTAACCCTTGATTGCCTCACTTTATAGCTGTCCCTGTACTCTAGCTGTATTTAAAGGAATGCTCATCTAAGTCGTATTGCATGTTACTTATTGGCTGCTATAGAATACAGTGCTCCCAGATTTATTTAGTATTTCCCCTGTAACTCCAGGGCAATTTTCCTGTGTTTTCCTGTAGATTATATTATTTCCTATGGAAGCCAACTTGCTTTGTTTTCCAATATTGCATACCACCTCTAGACACACTTGGTTCACTATTGCAACTGCAACTAATCACCAGCATACCTACCTCAACTGATTCCTACTCTGCAAATGCAAGTCATTCCCCATGTATACTCTCCCTGCACCAGCTCTACCCCTTGCTACCCCTGAACCCCTACTCCCATGCCCGCAGTACACCCCCATCTCTCGCACTACTCACATCCCCATCTCTCCTTCCCTTCTCCACTTATTCCTCCATCTCTCTCCCTCTCTCCTCCTAGTCCTTCTCTTCTTCCCTCTGCAATCTCTGTTTCCCCTTTATCCTATCTCTCCCCCCACAACCTCCCTCCCCCTAATCCACATCCCTTTGCAATACTCCTCATCCCCTTCTCCCATCCCATCCCTTCTAAAATCCTCTCCCCATTCCACTTCTCTCTACATACTCCTCATGCTCCCCTCTCTTAAACCTATATTCCCCTACTCCTCATCCCCCTCTCCCAGTTAGCACCACATCCACTTGCAGGGTTCTCTACATCCTGAAGTAGAGGTGGCTCTGACGCCCCATCCACTATTCTACCCACAAGTTCTAACTACCTCCCCCCTCGATTTCCACTTGGCTCCACCTCTCTGAATTTACATCACTTACAGTCTCTAGGGCTCTTTCCCATCTCTCCCCACTGCAATAATAAGGGGTGACCTCCTGGCATAAGGTTTAATGTTCACCCAGGTTACATTGTTATCTGATTGCCTGCTCACCTTTAGCTTGTATTCAACATACTGCCCATGCTCTCTCACCTGGTTGTAACCTAATGTTTAAGTGCTCAACTACTGATGCTCTGCTCACTTTAGTCTACATATTAACCTATGCTCACACTTCTATTATTGATCCGCAACTACAATGTCAGACACTGTTTACTGCACTTGTTCCTAGCTACCAACATACCTGCGTTGTATTATGCTTTGTGTATGATTCTGTACTCTGTATTTCACTTAAATGTACTATACTATGTATTCATCTATATGTTGTATTATCCCCCCACCTATGTTCTCCCTTCCCCCCAGGACGCTTCTGGAAATGAGCTGTTCTCGGTTCATGTTGCTTTCCTGGTAAATCTCTTCAAATAAATAATATAACCAAAGCAAGGCAAGGGAGTTTTTTTTTTATTGCTGCTGCAGGGGACACGACTGCATCAGCGGTCATACCGGGAGATGGCAAAAAGGGGAGCTGTTGTTGCTGCAGCAGGGGATGCAACTGCATCGACGGTTGTACCGGGAGATGGCAGGGATTTTGGCCACATCGGTGACAGTGAGGACAGGAGGAGAACTATACGGGGAAGAGGAGGCTTCCTAGTTGGCTGAGGAGCCAATCAAGCATGAAAGGCACGAGATTTGGGACTGAGCGGCTGGGCTTAAAAGAAGACTGCCCAGCCGCATTCAACATCAAGGCAAGGGAGCTGTTTTTGCTGCACAGTATTTTCTCCCATGCACCCACTCTGCACTACCTCCATTTTAAATATGTAATGTGAACTAGCAAGGGGTGGGGCTACCATTTTTGGCATTCCAAAGGGGAGTGGTTGGTGGACTATTGGCTTTCTGAACTAGCAAGGGGAAGAGATACCTTGGCTGCCTTTTCAAAGGGGATTGGTTTTTGGACTGTTAAGGAGGTGAGACTCTGGGGAGGGGTTGTCTTACTGTACTACCAATTTGGAAGAATGTGTCTTAAAACTACCAAGTGGTAGTATTGTTATCGTTAAAGTTGTATGCTGAATTTATGCTTTGAAGTATTATCTTTTAAGTTGTGTGGGGAATGTATGCTTTGCTGAATATAGGTTTTGACCTGGGATCAGGGGTTATTGAGTTTGTGCATGTGGGAGGGTGCTGCACTTGAAACTAAACAGATGGGGGCCTTCAACACAGGATGGGGACAAGGATGAGGCAGGGGTCACATGCCACTAGGGCCAGCATTTTTGGTAGGGTGGTTGGGTGCACTGGGTGTGGGTCCGCGATGATTCTGGACTAGGCATGGAGAATGGGGAGTATATGGTCTGCTGCCAGTTGACTAAACTTAGGGGGGAAGTTATCATGGCTAAGGTGGTACAGTACTTAGGCAGGAAGGGAGGGGAGGACAGAGGCTGTCCTGGTAGGGGGGAAGGGACAAGGACTGGGACAGGAGCGGAAGGGCTGGTCCGATGAGCCCTGTAGCTACACCCGGGATCATGACCAATAAGGTGACCATAGGATACCATGGCTATCCAGGCAGAGAAGGTGGGGATGGGGGCCGGACGGGGAGAAATGCAGCAGGCCAAGTTGGGCTAGCGGCTATCCCTAGGTTCAGAGACACATGCAGTTTCGAGGGTAGGGGGGATGAAATGAAAGGGGCAAAGGTGGGCCCTGGTAGGGGTGGGGCAAAATGTATGAAGAGCAGCAGCTATTGGCAGTTGGTTGGGGGCAAAGGACCTGAGGGGGGTGGACAGGAGCTATCGGGGGGGGGTGCACATGCAAAGGGTAGTAAGGAATTGGGCATAAAGCTTATAAACAGATTCTCACCACTACTTTTAAGGAAGGATAGGGAGGAGGAGGAAGTAGCTGGGCTGGAGGAGGACAAGGGGGAGAAGCATGGGTTGGAAATGGGGGATGGCCAGGGAAGCACGGAGGGAAGGTGTGATGGGGCTGTGGGACGTCCTCCATGGATAGGGGAAGTTGGGGTGTTGAGCAAGGGGGTTCAGAGGGCTGAGGGTGGAGTGCAGGGAACACTTCAGATTGGTCCTGACCAAATGGGGGCACAGGGTAATGGGGAGCGCAAGGAGTTGGAGGACACAAAAGAGGAGTTACCCCCAGGGAGTGCCGGTATGGCCCCACAGTGGGGATTGGACTTGACAACAGACATGCCACAGGCAGGGTCCACACAGGCCCAGGATAAGGTGCTTGGCACTGACAGGGGACATGGGGAGCTAGAGGAGGGGGGTGATGGTACCACAGGGGCTAATGCTGAGGGTCCAGGTGGCTGCCCCCAGAGGGGTCCTACTGCAGGACCTAATTGGAGTGGGCCAGTGGTTAGAAAGGAGGTTTCGGGGACTGAGAAAGCATGTCACAGGAGAGGTCAGGATGCAGAGGGTCAGGCAGGGAGTGGTGCCATTATAGGCAAGGTCGAGGATAAGGTCATGACTGCAGGGGACTCCATGGTTTGGGGCACCAGGTGGGGGGGAAGGGCGGAAGGGGCAGCAAGGTGTGGGTCAGTTGCTTGCCAGGAATGACAGCTGTGGAGGTCATTCACTACCTCCCTTCATGGGGGAAGCAACAGGATATGAGAACCCACCTGGTGTTCCACTTGGGAACGAATGACCTAGCTGGGCACAGCCTGATGGAAATGCAAGTGAGGTTTGGAGCCCTATCGTGGTTCTGTAACAACCTGTGCTTTTGTTCAGTGGCATTCTTGGAGGTGGTTCCAGTCCCTAGAGCAAGCACAGATAGGCAGCAGAGGATAGAGGAGTTCAATAGCTGGCTCTTAAATGGTGTGTCCAGAAGGGCTATGGATTGGTGGGCTATTGGGGAACATCTGGCAGGATGACAGCCTCTTTGCATCAGATAGACTTCACCTAAATAGACAGGGTAAGAAGGTGCTTAGGTGGAAACTGGAGGAGTTCTTTAGTGAACACTACAATTTAAACTGAATCGGGGGGAAGCTGCAAGTGTCACCTAAACGTGCACTTGGCAAGGGGGACAGCTGTCCCCCCCACCCCACAGAAGACAAGCCAGCCAGTTGGGGCTGGAAATGCTTTCACACGCAAGGCAATGACCATCAGGGCAGGGGTGGTGGGGCCTAGGGGAACTGCTTACCGGAGGGCCATGTGCACTAATGCCAGAAGCCTGGGCAACAAGGTCCCAGACCCGGCAGCAATCACGGCAGAGGAGGAGTTAGATCTAGTGGGAATTACAGATACTTGGTTTCATGATGGACAGGACTGGGACGCGAACATCCCAGGCTATACACTTTTCAGGAAGGACAGGGTTGACAGGAGAGGAAGCAACAAAGCACTCTGCATGAGGGAGGGGATCCCAGCATCGGAAACACAGGGCAGGTGGGGGGGACACAGAGGCTCTATGGGTCTCATTGGCCACAGAGAAGGGTGAGCTGGTGCACAGAAGTAGATTACAGGTCACCAGGGCAAACAGTGGAGGTGGACAACCAGATGGTGGAGGAGATGCTTAGGATGACGGCCAAGGGGGAGGTGCTGCTGATGGGAAATCTTAACCTGCTGGATGTGGAGTGGGAATCAATGTCTGTGGCCTCATCCAGAAGCAGAGCGATTATGGACTCTGTCCAGATAGCCCACCTCAGGCAGCTGGTCAGGGAACCAACCAGGGATGGAGTGGTGCTGAATCTGGTGCTTACTGATGGAGACAGGGTGGGTGAGGTAATGGTAGGGGATAACTTAGGTGGTAGTGACCACGATACTGTGTGGTTCACTATACATGCATTGACCTTGCACCACCGGACCAAAGTAAAGGTGCTGGATTTTAGATGTGCTGATTTTGCCAAGATGAGGGATTATGCTTGCCAGGCATTCAAAGGCATGGGGGAACTTAGAGGGGTAGAAAATATATGGGCCACAATTAAGGGGGTAATTTTGGGGGGCACAGACCACTGTTCGAAGAGGGTTAGCAAGAACAGTGAGAAAAGGAGGCCACTTTGGTACAGTAGGGAAGTGGGAGCCAGTATCAGAGCTAAGAGGAAAGCCTTCAGGCGGTACAAAACTACACAGAGAGAGCTGGACAGTGTGGTATACCAGGAAAGGTGAAGGGAGGCCGGGAGGGTGGTCAGGCGGGCAAAAGCAAGGATGGAGGAGAATATAGCCAGGGGGGTCAAAAGGGGACACCTTCTTTAGGTATATTAATGAGAGGAGGAAAGGTGGGACCTGGGGTTCCGTGCGTTAATATCGCCGGAAAGATAAAGGGGTAAAATATATGGCAGGCAGCACATAGTGTGCAAATAGGTCGCCCAGTGCAAAACCTCACTGGGTGAAAACACTGCATGTGCATGGTGGAGCCTAGAAAAAGCAACAATGCACAGGTCTGCACCATCTTCCCTCAGAGTCCAATTGTGTTTGCTGATATTGTGATCACCACTGTCAGTGCTTCACAGGGTTTACTACCATTAGCACTGCCCTGCCCTCCCCTGTGCTGTCCAGCTCCCCAACCCCCCCCTTCACGTCGCAAGCTGTCAGCCTCCTGCAACTGCTGCACGGCCCTGGCCACACAAGCTGTCATTACACAGCCACAGCATATTGTGGGCATTGAAGGACACCGGTACCTCAAAGGGATGGTGCGAAATGGAACAGGTCATCACAGCTGGTAGGATGAGGTTCTACACGTACTGTGACTAATTAGTTCCCTAAGGGAGAATACATTACAGTGAGCTGCAGGTACAATATCCACAATCGCAATTGGACTCTGAGGGGAGATGGTGCAGACCTATGCATTGTTGCTTCTTCTAGGCTCCACAATGCACTTGCAGTGTTTGTGCCCAGTGATGTTTTGCACTGGGCGACCTATTTGCACAGGATGTGCTGCCTGCGATATATTTTACCCCTTTATCTTTCCGACGATATTAACACATGGAACCAGGACTGGGATACCTAGTCTGCTAGCGAAGACAGGGGAAAGGGTAGAGGGGGACCGGGAGAAGGCTGAATTACTGCATAGTTACTTCAGTGCAATATTCATGAGGAGGGGAAGGGTGGGGGGGCACTAGACCAGCAGAAATGGAGGCTAAGGGGTGGATGTGGGTCCATTCTGGGAAGAGGAGATTTTGAAAGAGCTTAAGGGTCTGAGGGTGGACAAGGCCACGGGGCCAGATGAGATTCACCCAAGACTGGTGAGAAAGCTGGGTGAGGTGCTAGTGGCCCCCTTGACTTACCTGTTCAATGAGTCCTTACGCCCGGGAGAAATCCCGAGGGACTGGAAGTGCATGGATGTGCTACCCCTGCATAAGGGAGGGGGGAGGCAAGACCTGAGCAATTACAGGCCAGTGAGTCTGACTTCGGTGGTCAGCAAACTCATGGAAAAACTGCTCAAGGTCAGAATCACCGGCTACCTGGAGGCTAACGGCCTCCTTGACCCAAGGCAGCATGGTTTTACCAAGGGCAGATCATGTCAGGCAAATCTGGTTGGGTTTTTTGACTGGGTCACTAGGGTGTTGGATTGAGGGGGGCCAGTGGACATAGCTTACCTGGATTTCAGGATGGCTTTTGATACATTACCGCACAGTGGGCTTGTGCACTAAATGGAGTGCCTGGGGTTGAGGGGTGGGGTCGTTACAGGGTGGGCACACAACCGGTTGGATGGCAGAATGCAGAGGGTGTTAATAAATGATATCCCCTCGGGTGAGGTGGGGTCACTAGCAGTGTGCCCCAAGGGTCAGTGCTGGGACCCCTGCTGTTCAACATCTATATAAGTGACATAGCGGAGGGGTTGGAGGGTAGAGTGAGCCTGTTTGCAGATGATGTAAAAATATGCAATATAGCAGACACACAGGATGGAGCTGAGAGGATGGAGAGGGACCTAGGGAAACAAGAGGAGTGGACCAGGAAGTGGAAATTATTGCTCAACATGGCAAAATGCAAAATCATGCACCTGGGCAGAAAGAATGGGAGAATGGAATACAGATTAGGGGACAAGCCGCTAGCAGTAACCATGGAGGAGAGGAACCTAGGCATCATCATCTCTCAAGACTTGAAGGCGGCTGGGCAGTGCGGCAGAGCAGTGGCAAAAGCCAGCAGAGTGTTGGGTTATATTAGGAGGGCGATCACCAGCAGGAAGAAAGAAGTCCTGATTCCCCTGTACACCCAGCTGGTCAGGCCTCATCTGGCACATGGGGTCCAGTTCTGGAGACTTTATCTAAGAAAGGATGTGGACAGGATGGAGTGGGCACAAAGGAGGGCAACCAAAATGGTGAAGGGGCTCAGTCACTTGCTGTATGAGGAGAAATTGGGAGCCCTTAACATGTACTCACTGGAGAAGAGGAGGGAAAGAGGGGACATGATAGAGACCTTCAAGTACATAAAGGGGTTCAACAATGTGCCTACTGAGAACCCATTTCAATTGAAAGGGTGTCCCAGAAGAAGGAGTCATAATCTTCAGCTCAAGGGGGGGTAGGTTTAGGGGCAACGTCAGGAAGAACTTCTTTGCCGAGAGGGCGGTGGACACCTGAAATAGACTGCCACGCGAAGTGGCAAATGAGAATTCATTGGGGGTGTTCAAGAGGGCTTGGGACAGACAGACAGCTGCTGACAAGAGGTGGGGAACTGGGACAGGCCTAGGGGATGCTAGGCAAATGGGCAGACTAGGTGGGCCTGGAGGCCCTTTTCTGCCATCACTTTCCTATGTTCCTATGTTCCTATGTGCCTAAGTCTATGGGAAAAATTCCCCAGTGAATGGATCAATTTTCCTGTAAACACAGGCATCCCTGTAGAACTTGGAGCCCTGTAGAATAGTGTATGGTGCTCATTGTTAGCGCTGTCTGACATGGAGTGGACACAACATGAAGTCCAGTACTCAGGAAGCTAGCTGGTGGGGAAGCTGCATGCGGTGCCAACCAGGACAGGGGGGTTGTAAGCTAGGATGTTACTGGATGGTCTAGATTGACGTGTGCCCCTGATCTATGTACTAGTAGTTTTTTTTGTTCCTGGTTATAGTAGAGGCATGCAGGAAAGAGAGGAGAAGGTCCTAAGTTTAACACACGTTTATCTGTGGACATGTGCTAAATAAATGAGAATAGTAGAAAGTGAAAAGTGTAAATTTTGTTGGAATAATTACTTGTGAGTTTGGGATTGATCAGAGATTGTGACCAGCCTCAAGAGATACATGAGGTAAACTGGAATTTCTGGACATAGCAGCGGGATTAGCCTCTGGCAGCCCAGAAAAGATTAACGATCTTGCATCGGCCAATAGGATGGATGGAGAATTTTTACTTATTTATTAATTTATTCTAGGATTACAAGTACCTTTGAGCCAAGGCTCTTTTACAAAGGATCCACATCAGAAATAACAAACAACAAGGAACCAACAGTGAAATAACAGTAAACAATTCATGTGCAACAGCGCTATTGAAAGGGGTCAATTATAGGAAGAGTAAGGTGTAGAGGAGGTGGAGAAGTGTAGGTAGTTAACGGAGGCAGCTATAGTAAGATGGTGAACACAGCTAGGATGCATATGCCCACAAGGAATGGGTAGGATCAGGCGGCTGGGGGTGGCAGAGAAACAGGGATGAGGAGAGGGGGAGGATGAAGATGCAGCCGGAGGCATTTGTCAAAAATAAATGGGAAGGAGTGATAAAAAGAGATAAAGGGGGCAGAGTGGGGGGATAAGTGCTGTAATGGGGCAAGGAGAGACTAATGAGGTGGTATGAAGACCTGAGATTTGAACTGGCACCTCAGGAGCTGGGGGAAGGGGGACTGGGGGGCCTGAGGTTAAGCAGTATATAAGTTGGGATTAAAGCTGTGGAGGTCATCACCTAGGAAAGGCAGTCACAGGAGCTAGAGGCAATGAGATGGGCCCGGAGCCTGGTTTTAAACAGACTTAGTGTTGAGACAGAAGGGATGGTGTGGCTGAGACCATTCATCCATACAGGAGCCCTATAGGCTAAGGAGCATTGGCCCTGCATATTTCGACAGCGAGGAACTTGTAGAATCTTGGTTGTTGAGCTCCTGGTGTTCTGTCAGTTGGTGTTTTGATGTAACAAGGCAGTAACACCAGGGGGTGTGAGGCCAAGGTTTATTTTTCCCACCATAGCACATGTGAGATACTTTATATGGTTGGAGAGTTGGAGCCATTCGGATTGTTCATAAAGGGCACAGGTGTGGGTGAGGTGGTGGGCACCAGTTGTGAGTCTGCATGCTTTGTTAAGAGCAGTTGTTAAACGTCAGAGAGTGTACGTTGTGGCGGAGCCATAGATAATGAGGCCATAACCAATAATTGACATCACAGAGCTCTGGATGGCAATCTTCAGGGCCTTTGGTGTGAGGAGCTGCCTGAGCTTGTAGAGTAATCGAAGGTGTGTGCTGGAAGCTTTAGCCATGCTGTCAATGTGAGCCGTATAGGAGAGATTGGGGTCAAGCAGAATCCCTAGGTATTTGAAAGAGTAAACTTGTTCGAGGACAGTCCCCTGCTTAGCGGAGATGGCAAGGGGGTGTTGCTTGTAACGATTATGTGAACTGCAGAATAGCAATGACTTGGTTTTCTTGTGATTGAGGACTAGTTTATGATTGGAGAACCATATTTCAACGGCACTGAATCTGAGTTGGAGGCTGTGCTGTAGTGGCGAAAGGTCCTTGTGTGTAGAAAAGACAACAGCATCGTCCGCATACAGGATGATTTGTTCTGAGCAGGATTGTGGTAGGGATTTTAAAAAGAGGCTGAAAAGGAGAGGGCCCAGTATGGACCCCTGAGGTACTCCGGAGTGGACAGGCAAGGTGTCCGAGATAGCATTGGCAATTTTTACTCTTTGAAAGCAGTTGTCAAGGTAGCTTCTGAACCAGTGGGCTGAGTCCAGTGCGAGGCCAGCAAGGAGTAACTGGTCATACTGAAGCCGATGATGGACCGTGTCAAATGCCTTTGAGAGGTCGGTGAAGACAGCTCCTGTAATAAGTCCTTTATCAAGGGAACTATGCACTGCACCAGTAAATTCAAGCACAGCAGTTGTGGTGCTATGCCCTTTTCTAAAACGGTGCTGTTGTGTGCACAGAATATTTGTCCAAATAATCAGTGAGCTGGTCTGCAACAATACACTCTAGGGCCTTGGATAGTGGTGGCAATATGGAGATAGGGCTGTAGTTAGAGTGGTAGGTCTTATCCCCAGTTTTGTGGACCGGGGTCACAGTGGCAGTTTTCCATGTTTCAGGGAAGGTACTGGTGTGGAGAGAGAGGTTAAGAATTTTAGTTAGGGGACTGAGGACCTTGTCAAGTGTAAGTCATAGCAGCTTAAGGTCCAGGGTGTCACTGCTGATTCTGGAAGTGGAGATGGCTGAGGCGATGTGGTGGCGAGCTTCATTCATCTTAATCTCCCTGTAGTAGAAATGAGGGTGGTGTGACAGAGTGCAAGGTGTGTTAGAGGGGGTGTGACTGACTGTGAAGAAATCAGATGGTAGAACAGTACTGAGGTCAGTAAAAGCCGTGTTAAAGGTATTTGCAGTGACCATGGGATCAAGGGTAGTGGACCCATATATGATGAATTCCTGAGCACTAGAAAGGTTGAGGAGATAACAAGATGGTTCAGGACTAGGAGTGCGGATGAGAACTGCTGAAAATGTATTCACTCAAAACCAGATGAGAGGGGGAGACATGATAAAGACTTTCAAGTTCCTTAAAGGAATAAACAGGTCAACTGTCAAGTTCTATTTATCAGCCTTTTTCTGCCATAATCATCTAAGTTTCTATATTCCTACTCCTGCTCCCCATCTGCCTGAAACTTCTTTATACAAAATTCAATACTCAATTCTCTCTCTCTCTCTCTCTCTGTCTCTCTCTCTCTCTGTCTCTCTCTTGTCTTCAGCCCATGACATCTAGGACAGCTTCTCTTCAGCTCCCCTTGGCTCTCACTCTCTCTCACTCCCAATGCAGCCCAATACTACTCGCTGCCACTGTTGCTGCAGCTTTCTCCAGCCTCCTTCTCAGATGTATCATGGTGGACTCACTACTGGATGTTGCAGGTCCTGGTCCTAGCTACAGTCCATAGACTACAGGGAAACAAAGACAGAACAAATGGCTCCCCAGCAGAAAAATCCAGGTAATATCTTATGTA
Organism: Neoceratodus forsteri; assembly: GCA_016271365.2. Lineage (NCBI taxonomy): Eukaryota > Metazoa > Chordata > Ceratodontiformes > Ceratodontidae > Neoceratodus > Neoceratodus forsteri. The sequence goes on from CM028134.1 coordinate 217,068,857, forward strand.
ACCAACCTGCAAATGGGGGTTCCCAGAAGTCTTCCAGGAGCTTGCTTGAATGCTCCAAGTCTGGAGGTGTTCAGCATTTAAGCTGCTTGAGTGTGAGTGCTTTTAGAGCCTCTAGTACTGTCTCTTTAAGAGCTGCCTTCTTGTGACCATAATTAATTGAGGAGGGGGGACTGTGTGTTCTAATGCCGGAATCCCGTCCTGGCTGCTGCCAGTCGCTCCATTTTTGCAGTCGCTAAAGTGCAAGGAGCCCATCTGAAAGCTGTAACTATTTGCCTGTAATCATTTAGCAGCATTTGTGAGATTGCAGTTTATCTAACCTGTTTTATTGCAGCTGGGACTCTGTGTGTGTTTCCCCTCTATGTTGGAATTGAACTGCTGAACTGGACCAATCAGCATGGGGGACCTTTAAAATGGAGCCTGCTGCTGGCAAATCAGAACTTGGACTCTTAAGTTGAGCCAGCCACAATGGGACTGTATGGTTGATGCCTCTGGGAATTGAGTTTGGACTTTGGCTCTTTTTTGCACCAACAGGGGGAGTTTACTGTGAGTGACAGCCAGAATGGCCAACTGAACTGGGAGGAACTCAAAGGAAATGCCCGGCTCTGTCTACTGGAAAGATCAGATCAGTTTGGGCAGTGAAGAGACAGGGAGCTGTGTGCTTCTTCAATGTGTAGCTTTAGCGCGGGAATCACGTGTAAGGCCCTAAGTTTCAGTCTACAGCTTGTGAAAGCGCCTGTTCAGACTGAATCTGACCTGTGAACAGAATCAAGGAGATCTGAAGAGTAGAAACCAGGCTCACCCTGTAAAAGACTGGAGAAATTGCTGAATCGAGCTCGGTCTGTCAGGAACTGAATCTGCTGTGTGTTCTCCCGGGTATTGTGCAGTAATTGCGATTGGGATAGAGAAGCAGCCTGCCTGATATAGTACTTTCCTTTTACATATAAATGTGCGTAGTGCTTGTGGGGAATCACATTTCAAATCCCCTGTACAGTGAATTGAGTGCATGAAGCTGGAAGTAAACCCCAGCTTAATCCAGACTACATCCATTTGCTCTAAACTGCAGTGGGGTCTAGTCACAAGGACCTTGTCCACAGGGTCTGCTCCTCCTGGCAATCCAGCACAATCTGCCTTCCATCCAGTTCCCAGCATTGAGTTTGTGAGTACAAAGCAGGGTAGAACCCTGTCATCTGTTTATCGAATTGCAAGTGTATCATCTAATTGTTGTTCTTTTTCATTTCTTCACGAACTGAGCCAACCAGCTCCGGATTACAATTTGGGTATTGTGCCAGTGTTTTTCCATCACTGGGCCCCAACCAGCTGTACCGATCCTGGCTAGCTCTCCCCATCCTGGATACCCAGTGAAAGTGACAATTTGGGACTCTGACTATGCACACAGTACTGTGATTATTAATGTGTTTAACCTAATTAACCTGATTTCCCCCGTCCTTGTTATAGCTCCTTAATAAATCAGATCTGTTTGTTTCAGCAAAGTTACACTGTCTGAGGTATTCGTTTATGTTAAAGTATTGTACTGTGGCTTTTGCATTGTATCATCTTGTTTTACAGGGGTCCGAGCGTCAGTCGACAGAGCCAGTCCTGGGGTAAGTGTACATTGTGAAGATATTCTTGATGCATTGTGTGGGCCACTAGTGGGAAAAGGGGGGTTACAGTGTCCCAGAGGGTTGTGACCAAGTTAGTTTAACTACTGCAAACCCTGACCTCTGGGTGGAGGCACTCACCATTGGACCCAGGCCCCTCAACCTGTCAGTAGTCAGTCAGGCAGGGGTAGTAGCCCTTGGGATAGCGCCACCCGGGGTTTACATTTAAAACATCATTGATACCATTTAGGCAATGATGGCATACTGTTAATAAAACAAAGTCAAGCATAAACACCTTAGCCAAGAGAGCTCCCCCACAACTTACTTGGTATACAGCTACCATCTTTTTTTCAGTAAACAGCTGCCCCGGAACCCTATGACACTACTTGAGGTGATAACACAGATGTGACCTTTCCCATAACACTGTCTGAGATAGCAATGCAGTCATGGCTTTTTCCATAACATATACAATAATGTATGGGGGGGTGTGTATAATGAGAAATTATGTGCACCTGAGGTGTGGGATGCTTCATAATGGTTTATATGAGCATCCCACACTAAGGGTGCACTTAATTTCTCATTTTTTCACATATCCTCTTACAGTATTATGTGTAATTGCTGGCACGTCTTTTTTTGCTTCAGAGAGAATTGCTGTTCTGATGCTAGGTGCTTCACAGAGAATGACAGAAACATAGTCATTGAACAACATTTAATGATGTACAAATTAAACATTTGGTATACTGTAACAGTGCAGAGAATAAAACATTCAATATTGTGAATGTTTTTTTTTTTTACCTTGGTGACGCCATTATGTCGATTTTATTTATTTATTAGCTTTTGATAACCGGGTAAGTGCATTAGGCATTAGTCCTGCCTATTTTCAAGCACAACCCAGGAGGGTATAGTAACAATCAATGACAATCAACAAGAAAACATACAAAACAGTTGTCAGTACAGGCCTGCTAATAGCCAGGTGAATTAATACATACACGAAATTGATCAATACAAATGGTCAGAAAAAATACAATAGTGACCACCTCAGAGGGAGTCAACAGCAAAACAACTAGCAGTGACCATCCACGCAGGGATGGAAAAATAGTTCATTCGATACAGTAAGACAGTATAGTTCAGTTAGGAGAACCCAGAGGGTCTGGGAAGGGAAGACAGGAAGCAGAGAGTGTGGGGGTTAGGCACATATGCAGGAGTCAAGTGCTTGGAGGTGGAGAAAAAAGTGCAGATTTAAAGGCAAGGTGAGATGAGGAGCCCTTTAAGGTGTCTGGTAAAGTGTTCCAGAATTTAGGGGTGAAATGGGAGAAAGCATGTTCCCCCATTTTGGTTGAGCAGTAGAGAACCTAGAACAGGTACGAGTTAGAGGACCTCAGAGTACGGGCCAGTATCAGTGGGGTGAGCATGGCCCCGATACAGGGGGATCTGTTCATGGAGTCGATAAAACAACCCAGAGAGAAGGAGCACTGGGCTTTAGGGGATAGTCAGTTCAATGAGGAGTATAGTATGCAATGGTGGGTAAGGTGAGGAACAGAGAGTTCAAATCTGCAGATGTTGTTATATGTGGTGTCCCAGTGATGGAGTGTACCCACATTGGCATGTGAGAGAATGGGGAAAGAGTACAGAAATTTAGGTAGCAGTACACCCCACACAACAGAGATTCTGACAGTGAGGGTTAGGGAATGATGCACATGGTAGGAGGCTCCTAACTTGATGTTAACTGACCTACAAACCTCATTTATGTGCGAAGAGAAATCAAGGGCAGTATGCTGGCAGTATAGCCTAGAGGTTAGAGGAATGAGGTGTGAACAAGCTTGATACATCCAGCAGACCAGACCCAAGTTTTATTCTCACAACCTCCACTTGCATACTGTGCGACTCTGAGCAAGTCACTTAACCACCCAATGCTCCCAGGTCGCCCCTGAAAACAGGCACTTGTGTCTAGTGGGCCTTACCCAGTTACCAAAGTCTAAAAAAAAGAAAAAAAAAAAAAAAAAGGACAGTATCAAGGGTCACACCTAGGTATTTGAAGGAGCTAGTAGATTTGATCCCCGATCCATCACAGCTAACCACATGGAGCTTGGTGGCCTCTGCAGAGACCTTTCTAGTGGACCCAAAAAGCATGGCCTGGGTTTTAGGTAGGTTGAGTAGGAGTGAACTGGAGGACAGCCAGAGTTGAATCTGTTAGACTGCAGAACAGAGGTGGGAGTTAATGTCCAGGACAGAACGAGAGGCAGTATAGAGTACAAGGTCATCAGCATACATGATGGTTCGACAGTGGGGAAAGGATGAGGGAGTATCATTAACAAAGATGGAAAAGAGTAGAGGTCCCAGAATGGTTTGGTATGGTAAAATTTTATTTATACAGTGATATAGCCATTAGGGTTCCGAAAATCCCTGTTCACAAGGTTTACCTGTTTACATTATACAAAACTGTTACAACTATACATTTATGACAATACAAGTTACAGAAAAGTACAGAAACAATACATCATAGTTCACAAACTCATCAATAACAGGCATGTTAGCATTTTTACTTTTACATTAATTTCATCTATTACAGCAGCAACGAAAACTAAGTTTGTGATTCAGGCCATTTTTAAAAACATGATCAGTAATTGTTAATTCACGTAAAAAAAGGAGGAAGACAATTCCAGCTTTTAGCTACCTGATATTGAAGGGTCATTTCACTAAACTGATTTTTTAACTTTGGTATTATTAAATCTCTAGCACCAGTTTTTCTTAGATTTAAACCATGTTTTGGTTTTTGTAATTTGTTTTTAAGTTATCTAAAGATTGATTTTTAAATATATTGCGAACCTGATTTAATCAAATTCCCCTAGCCCGTAAGTCTAATGGAATCCATCCCAAATCCATATACATAGTGCAATGATGAATTTTAAAATCACACCTTAACACAAATCTTGCAAGCTTATTACAAAGTGTATCCAAGTTATTTAAATATTTTCTTGCTGTATGTCTGTAAATATGACTTCCATGGTCAATAACCGGCATTATTAATTGATTGATCATAATCAATCTTGTTTCTCTTGTCATGCAATTTGATATTCATCTCATAGCTCCAATCTTAACATGAGTTTTCTTTATTAAATTTGTTATATGATATTGAAAAGTAAGACACTGATCTATATGTACCCCAAAATATTTATATGTTTCAGTTTGTTCCAAAAACTTACCCTCTTGTGTCTTTATATTTCATTTTGAGATTCCCTTTGAGTCCAATGCAAATGACATAACCAGTGTTTTTTACTATTAACTAATAAACCCAGAGATGAAAAATGACCTTGCATGGTGCTAAAGTCACTCTGTAAGTTTTGTTCTACTTCACTTGTAGTTTTTCCCTCTGCTACTAAAACCGTATCATCTGCATATAGACGAATTTTTGAATATCCAGTATTCTTTGGTAAGTCATTTAAATAGACTATGAACAAGAGGGGGCCCAGGATAGATCCCTGGGGAACCCCTCTTGTTACATAGTCCATTCTTGACTGGTGTCCATTTAGGACAACAAATTGTGATCTTTTATCAAGGTATGATATAAACCAATTACAGGTTTCTTCCTCCACCCCTATTTTCATTAATGAGTTTATCAAAATGCTATGATTTACTAAATCAAATGCTTTAAATAGGTCCACGTATACTGCACCCATGGACTTCGCTTCCCCAAGAGGGGTTGCTATGAGATCCAAAAAGTCTGTGAGTGCGATAGCCGTGGATCTACCCTGCCTAAAACCATACTGTTGCTGAGTCAATTTATTATGTTTTTCCAAATAGTCCATTAACTGATCGTGGACAATTTTTTCAAATAACTTGGATGCTGTGGACAACAAGGCTATTGGACGGTAATTTGAAACATCTTCTGGATCCCCTCCCTTATCTATTGGTATCACTTTGGCTAATTTCCAACTAGAGGGAAACTGCCCCTCTCCCCTTAGAAGACTGTGGACGTATATATACGTCCAGACTCTATATACGTTCACACATATTCAGTTCTCAAAGGGTTAGACTCCAGTTAAAAATGTCCCTTAATATAGGTGACAATTCCATGGCAGCCTCTTTTAATAATTTGTTATTTATTCTATCTGGGCCACTTGCTTTATTTATTTTTAGTCTATTTATATTTTTTAGAACTTCTTTGCTTATCACTCTCTTAAACCTGAATTTGGGTTCTTTCTCATCTTGGGGACTCTCACCCTTTACTTCATTCAAGGTATTAGTTTTAGTTATGAGATCTAATTTCAGATCGGGGAAGTTTATGAAATAATCATTCAAAATGTCCACAGCTTTATTTGTTTCAAACACTTTTCCATTCTGACTCAACTGATTTTTTATAACAGACCAATAAGCACCTGGATTTGTTGATTCTTTAATTCGCTGTTTATAATAACGAGCTTTTGATTTCCTGATTTCCTGTATTACTTGATTCCTTAACCTTTTGTATTGTTCCCAAATTTCAGTTTAATGTTTTATTTGCTTTTTTCCAATAATGATTTCTAGTCCTAATCGTTTTTTTTAGCCCTGAGGTACACCACAGGAGATAGTAGCAGGGGATGACAGAACTTTACCAAAGGAGATGGATTGGGAGCAATTTGTAAGATAGCTACCAAACCATGATAGGGTGGGTCTAGAGGTGCCTAAAGAATGTAGTTTATGCAGGAGAAGAAGATGGTTTACCAGGTCAAATGCCTTGGTGAGATCTATGAACAAGGCACCAGTGAGTAAACCATTGTCCATGTTGGACTTGACCTCGCTGGTGAGTAAGGTGAGGGCAGTGGTGGTGCTATGTCCTGCCCTGAAAACATGTTGACTAGGTGACTGTAGATTAAAGTTCAATAGATAAGATGAGACCTGGCGATGGATAAGTTTCTCTAAGATCTTACTAAGGGTAGGTAGTAATACTATGGGCCAATAATTAGTGAGGTCTTTAGGGTCACCTTTTTTGAAGACAGGAATAACCTTGGCAGTTTTCCAGGATGCAGGCGCTGTTGAGGTACAGATGGACAGATTGAACAGCCTAGAGATTGGGGTGGCAAAGAGATGGACCCCAATTTGAAGTCTCCGGAGTTTAATTCCATCAAGACTGGGGCTCCCACGTGGTGGAATGGACTGAAGTAAACTTGCAAACTTCCAACCACGCAGTACAAGAGATGACAAGAGGAGGAAGAGCTGAAGAGGGGAAGATAGTGCCTCGGGATGCCTGAGGGGAGATGTTAGGAGATTCAGTAAAAAGGGAATTAAAAGCATTGGCTATAGTTCGGGGGTTGTTGCACAGTGTATCATTTATTAGCATCTTGTTTGGGGCTAAGGGTTTGGTGTTCCCCAAGATTTCATTGATCTGGCTCAAATATTTCTTGGGGTCAGAGACTAAGGACTGAAGGAGTTTTCGGTAGTAGCTACTCTTGGCAGCCCGAATCTCCTTCTTGCAGGAATTCCATAGCATCCGGTAGGCAGCAAAGTCAGTCAGAACAGAGGATGTTTTCCATTTTGTCCACAGTCTATCTCGTTCCTTAAGTAGTTGCAGGAGGGGCTGCTTCAGCCATTTAGATGCTTTCCCTCTGACCCTTGGCATAGAGACTGGGATATGTTTAGCTTGTAGGGCTAGCAGAGTGGCATTGAAGTGATCAGTAGCCAAGTTGATGTCATTAGTATGAAATAGTGGGGATCAGTCGGCCTGTTTTAGGTCATGAAGGAACGCAGTGGTATCCAGATTGGAAAAGTTAGCAAAGGACAGTACTTTAGGAGGAGGGATGACAGAGGAGGGGCCCCTAATACAGTATACAGGGCAGTGGTCACTGATAAAGTCCGGTAGGACCCCGGTAGGGGAGTAGCAATTCTTGCGATTAGTAAGGATCCAGTCAATCGGAGAGTGAGTGAGTTTGTTCTTAGTTATCCTAGTGTGGGTAGAGAAGAGTTGCTCAAGTTTGGCCTTGGTGACTACAGAAGCAAGTGACGAGGAATTGAGACCAAGCCAATCCAGATTAAAGTCACCCAGACAGATCACCTAGTTGTTTTTAGTTAGTGCAGATATCAGTCCAGGGAGCTCCTTGAGGCCCAGTTTACTATTACGGGGAGGGGATTATACCCCAAATATGTGCAACTGCTTGGCTCCCCCAAGGAGCAAGATAGAGTGCAGCACCTCACTGTTGTTTATTCAGGGGATGGCATTAGAGTGACATTCAGGTGAGACTTATAATACAGAGCCAGGCCACCCCCTCTTTTGGAGGAAGCCCAGTCAGCTCGATACATGTTATATCCAGGAAGGACACAGGTATTGTCAGGGACAGAGGGTCTTAACCAAGTTTCAGATATCACAAGAATATCAGGGTTATTTACCATAACCCAGGCTTCCAGCTCTGGGAGGTTGGCAAGTTAACTACGGATGTTAAGGTGTGCAAAAGACAGGCCCAGAGCATGGGGAAGGAGATAGGAGGTGGAGGGGTTGGATGGGATAGGAGAGATCAAGAAGCCAGGCTTAGTTTTGATATCCCCAGCTAGAGTGAGAGTTAGTGAAATGACCCATAGAAAAGCAAGTGCAATAGCACATGAGACTGTAGCTGTGGAGGTAAACCTCCTACTCACTATGTGCTGAAGCAGGGCCCCGAGGAGTTTATAACTAACGTGACCTAGTGGCAGCAATGGGGAGGAATATTCAGCTATCATGTTAGAGTAGATAAAGTTACCAGGAGACACCACAGAAGGTGGGGGGGGGGGTCGGCAAGACGGGATAGAGAGTTGAGGGCTAGGAGGGCAATAAGAAGAGGCACAAGCAGGAACAGAGCTATACGTAGCATATTGGTGTGTATTAAGCACCAAGAATGTAACAAAAAATGGACAACCAGAGGTGAAACCATAGAGAGAATAGGGTAGTCAAGTTAGGTGTTGAGGAGGAAATCACAAGGAAAGCTGTAGGGTTCAGGCAGAGGTTCTGAAAGAGTAACAGAAACTAAACCACCATAGGAGAGCTTGGTTGGCTTTAGAGTAAGGATGACACCTAGTGGTGAGAAGCTATAACCTACAGGTGAGAAAGTAGACTGTTAAAAAAAAGGAACACCGAATTCATGTACACAGAATTCTCACGTGATGCCCCTTGCCTATATAAACAAACACAGCTAACGGTGGGAGGGTATTGGAGAGCGGGCAGGGAGCAGCAGCATTGGAGCTGCGAGGTAAGCAATCCCCGAGCAGATGCAGCGGCGAGAGCCGGTCGCCAAAGGCAGATTAGCATACGCTCGCTCTGATCTCCTCAATGGTGCCACCTGAGCATTGTTCTGCTGTAGCGGTAATGGAAGCACCAGATTTAAATGAACACTACTGTCTGGCGCTTGTTTCAGATGCAGGCACAGTGTCCTTAAGAGGCTGAGATCTCAGCGTTCAGGTGAAGCCCCACTAGGAGACTAGGCAGCTGCCAGAGGGATTCGAGCAAGCAATTAAAAGCTAACAAAGTTTATCTGTGGGCGCCAGTTAAATTCAATAAGAAATTGTTGTATTCAACAAGAGTTGTGCTGGGTTCACTAAGCAGATGAAAACAGCTCAAGTATGCAGATCTAGCACAACACAAAAGCCGAACAAAAAGGCACCAAATTCAAATCTGAGCTGAGGCCGTCCATTTCAGTACCTGGTGAAGTGACTCCAAGGGAAGTCCCACAGCAGCTCCATGGGCAGAAAGCCCCTGGGAATTGGAGTGTGCTGTGAAGAGAAATAAAGGGAGATAAGTGGGAGGTTACAGGGGGAGGGTCAGGTAGGTCAAGTGTCTGAGAGAGGTGAGGTGAAAGAAATTCGAGCAGCGAGGAAAAGGGGGTAGTTGAACAGAGAAGGTCAGGTAGAGACAGTGGCAGGATAGGAAATACGGAACAGCTTTACAACAGCAGTTACCTTGTCTCAGTTACAACACAATTCCAATTAGGTTGTTTAATTGCAAAAGTAAGATACATCTCAGGGATTGGTAACTTAGAACACAACGTGGCCTTTGGAGACAAAAGCCCAACAAGTTTACCTCACAACATACATATGAACCGTAGCCAAAAAAAGAATGCAAGGAATCCCTACATAAGCCCAGTAACTGTTTTAACATAGGACACTGGTGACTGCTGATATTTAGTTTCCCTGAGGTACCCAAGCCAAATTGTGGTCGCTCTTCACACAGAATTGCAAATTACCACCTTTAAGCAATCCCCTAGCAGATGCTGCTGCGAGAGCCGGTCGCCGAAGGCAGATTAGCATACGCTCACTCTGATCTCCTCAATGGTGCCACCTGAGCATTGTTCTGCTGTAGCGGTAATGGTAGCACCAGATTTAAATGAACACTACAGTCTGGCACTTGTTCCAGATGCAGGCACAGTGTCCTTAAGAGGCTGAGATCTCAGTGTTCAGGTGAAGCCCTACTAGGAGACTGGGCAGCCGCCACAGGGATTCAAGCAAGCAATTAAAAGCTAACGAAGTTTATCTGTGGTCGCCAGTTAAATTCAATAAGAAATTGTTGTATTCAACAAGAGTTGTGCTGGGTTCACTAAGCAGACAAAAACAGCTCAAATATGCAGATCAAGCACAACACAAAAGCCGAACAAAAAGGCACCAAATTCAAATCTGAGCTGAGGCCGTCCATTTCAGTACCTGGTGAAGTGACTCCAAGGGAGGTCCTACAGCAGCTCCGTGGGCAGAAAGCCCCTGGGGAATTGAAGTGTGCTGGTGAAATGACTCCGAGGGAGGTCCCACAGCAGCTCCATGGGCAGAAAGCCCCAGGGGAATTGGAGTATGCTGGTGAAGTGACTCCGAGGGAGGTCCCACAGCAGCTCCGTGGGCAGAAAGCCCCTGGGGAATTGGAGTGTGCTGGTGAAGTGACTCTGAGGGAGGTCCCACAGAGCTCCGTGGGCAGAAAGCCCCTGATGCAACTGTAACAGTAAGCGAAACAGGAAGTCGGTATTTATGAGAATAACTATGAAAGTTCAGTAAACAGTACGAGTTAGCAACTGGTGAAATTACTGTCCACTAGAAGAGAAGATTTACTTCAATTTGTTGTGTTGAAATGTGAAAATTAGATGCAGTTGCGCTACTTCTATTAAGAGGAGTCAGGTGTGTCAATTTCCTCTCAGATGGGTTGTAGTGCTATCTGGTAGTGCAAATAGTGGCAGTGTGAGGTAGGCAGAAAAGAAAATGGCGCGTGCTTGCCATTATAACTCGCAAGTTATAACGGTGAATTATGTGTTAGTTTCCCTATGGGAAAAAACATGTGCCAGTTATTACACTAGTTTACAGGGTAACACAGCAGTAGCCTTTGGAGTGAACACAGCCTTGGCCTTCACCTGACACTGTATAAGGTGTAGCTCCGCCTTGACCTTCCCTGATGACATGATCTGAGAGGATAACATAGTCATGGCCTCTCTCAATGACACTGTTTGATGGGGGTAACAAAGCCATGGCTTTCTCCCATGAAACTGCTTCAGGGAGAACACAGTTGTAGCATTCCTCATGACACCATTTGTTGGGGTAACACAGCTGTGACTTTCCCTGATGACATTGCTTGAGGGTATAACACAACAGCCACGGCCTTCCCTTGCTAGGCTGTCAGATGGATTATTACAGTCATGACCTTCCCCTGACACTGTTTTAGGGGTTACACATCCATGATTGTCCCTATTGACCCTGCCCGATGGTATAACACAGTCACAGACCTTCCATCACTTTACCATTTGAAGGATTATTGCAGCCATCACCTTTCCCCATGGTACTGTTTGATGGGTAACACAGCTGTGATAATTCCCTATGACACTGTATGAGGGGGTAACGCAGCCATGGCTTGCTCTCACTAGTCGGTTTGAGGGATTATTGCAACCATTTGCTTACCCAGTGATATATTCTTTGAAAGGTAAACATCTGTAACCTTCCCTGATGACACTTTCTGAAAAGGCAACACATCCATGGCCTCCCTCACTGATACTGTTTAATGGGGTAACAAAACAATGACGTTTCCCTATGAAACTGATTGAGGGGGTAACACAGGAATAGCCTTCTCCATGACACTGTCTGTTTGGCTAAGAAAGACATGGCCCCATTCCACTATGCTGTTTGAGGAATAATTGCAACCAGGCCTTCCCCATAACTTTATTGAGAAACATAGGCATTATCATGTGGTTGTCTTCTTATTACTACTGACCTGTTTGAATGTCACATCACAGTCCTACTCAGATGTAATTGTTATTAAGCAATATTATATTTGTTTATTTCGTTTGTTGAACAGGAAAGGAGGACTAGACAATTCTGCTTATTTTCAGCCACTTCCCGGGGGAGGGGGATACAGATGGACGCCAACTGACATTGAGCTAGATTAAACTGTTTCTGGTATTTTTTTGTAAAAATATAGGGAATGGAGGAATTGTTAACTATATTACATACTAAAAGTGGAGTTAGAAATCCAGTCTTCTGATTGGCCCAGAATTATACTGTCTCCCTGCCATTGCCTACTGCAGTAAGTATTCTTTATTGTTACATGTAAGAATGCCACAGAAATTCCTTACTGTGTTTCATTCTTGAGGTATGAAGACTTCTGGGAACGGGGAGGAGCTGCTGATTGTTAATCCCACCCCACTGGTGAACCACAATAGCCAATTAGGAGTGCTGGAGATGGGATTACTGCAAGGTAATCCTCTTCCTGCCATGCCTTACCACGCAATTATACAATACGTCTGAGACTGCTGAAACCTGATTGGCTGACTGGCACCTTTCAGCCATTGTAAATCCTAGTATGACCCATGAAAAAAGGTGCCAGTTAGCCGTATCTGAACCCCCCCCTTTTTAAAATCACTCCAACCCCCACAAAAATCAAAGGCAAAAACCACCATGTTCAATCCCCACTAAACCGTAGTCTCCCACAACTCCCGTTACACACAAAATAAAGTACACTAAGTCTCGAAATATGGACTGCACTCAGAATGAGCCACAATCACTTCCTGCAACACTCAAGCAAGCAACATGAGCCAAAACAATATTTTACAAATTATTCCCCATAACTGCTTCCATGTAGCTCACCTGTCAAACTTTTCTTACTGTCGGTTCGGCTCTGTTGCCACCCGGGTTGCCACATTCCCCAAACCATCAGCACTGCTGAAACCAATCACTTCAGTGAGAATTCCCCTTAAAAACAAAACAAAATCATGTTATCTGTGAAGGCCGTTGATCAGAACTGCTTCTTTCTGGCATTGGGCACTGAGATTTACCCCTTAACCACACACTGTATAATGCCAGTGCAGTCATATCACACAGACTGATAGCCACTTGTTACTCACAGGCTCTCTTTAGAAAAAAAACTCATGACTCCAAGCCTCTCTCTGTAGAAAAAGAAACATGACAGCATTTTACTGTGTGTGTGACTGCAGCTGCAGTAGGAGCTTGGAAGCACTGAGTGTGTGTGTGTGTGTGTGCGTGTGTGTGTATGTGTGTGTGTGTGTGTGTGTGCGTGTGTGTGTATGCGGAGCTGCCTCGGCAGGGTATGCCCCCTGTACAGCGACACTATTACAACTAACACATTGATGCTGACAACATTGACATTTTCACTGTAATAGTCCACCTGAGACCCCAGCACTCTGTCTCCCAGTCCAGCAACCCCTCCCTAATCCAGCTCTGACTCGGAGTTAGAATCCTACAGATTGGGGGTGCAGGGGCAGATCCCCCCATATGGGTGGTTCAGGGGGAGAAGCCCCCCAATGAAAAAACAGCCTGGGTCTCCAGTCAGATTTATGTCAACCACAAGTTGCGGTCGACATAAATCCGTCACTGTGATGATGGTCGAGAATTTAATTGTCAAACGGCATTGTAGAGCCCCTTGGCAGCAGGTAGCAACTCAAGACTATTTTTCCTTGTGTAGCAATAAATTAAACAAAAATAATTTTAAATGAAAAAAATATATATATTTTTCTTTATATTTTCACACAAAAATAAAGAAGATCATTGTATAATCACAACAAACCACTCCACAGTGTGGGTGATGCTGGGATTTACCCACTTCTGGTATGGTTTAGTCACTCGTGACCAAACCCCACCATGCGTGGATAAATCCCAGCATCACCCATACCCTGTTGTGGTTTATTGCTTAATTTTACAACAGATATGTAGGTTGGTATGTAGGTATACAGAGAAATGTTTGAACTAGTAGGTGTTTTACTTATGTAAAAGCATCCTAATTTTTTTTTCAAGCTTCAGTTTTAAGTCCGCACATTGTGTTGAAGCTGACATAATTATTTGTGTTTTCCCTAGCTGATTACCTTGATTTGGACCCCTGAGTATTATTCCTTAACAACCCCCCCGCTAAATCTTTCATCTGTTCTCAAAGCTCATGCCCCTTTGTTCACAAGGTCAAATCTAATCAACCATTTCCACATCTTTGCAATATAAAGTTAATGATTTAGACCAGTGCATTTAAGTCTTACAATAACTTTCTTAAACATGCATTCCACTATTCTAGTGACACATTAGCTATAAATGTCAACATTTGGTTGTATGTTTTAATTGTTTCTCCATATTTCTGTGGCATTCTATGGTAGAAAGGTTTCCACTGACTGTTACATCATTGTACATCAGCAGGCTAGCAATATATCCTAGATGTTAGAGTACCAAGCTATGAACAAGCCTGGTTCATCCAGTAGACCTAGGTCTTATTCTCACAGCCTTTACTTGCATGCTGTGTGACTCTAGACAAGTCACTTAGCCTTCCCAGTGCTCTCAGCTCACCCCTGCAAACAGGACTTGTGCCCAGCAGGTCTTACTCAGTTACCAAAATAAATAAATTGCACTGATTAATCCGCCTGCTTCAGCTGAATATCAGTACTCCTTGCAGATTTACAAAATTGCAGCATGGCCACTGCCTGTTCATATTTCTGACAGCAGGAACACCATCGTCATTGTCCAAATTTTGGGAAGGTAATTTCTATAAAACAAACAGTCTGAAAGTTTAGACAACAAACTTGACAGCTAAATTAGCCAGACCCAACTTACACAGCGGGATGAAGATAGGGAGGCATACCAAACTGCCCTAAGGGAAGCAGGTAAGGCAGTAAGGCAGGCAAAGTCCCAAACTGAGGAAACACTAGCACGAACAGTAAAAGAAGGTGACAAGACTTTCTATAGATACATTAATGAAAGGAGAAAGTCCAGAGGGGGTATTGCTAAGCTTAATGGAGAAAAGGGAGCATGTGAGGAGGAGGACCCTGTAAAGGCATCTATCCTAAATAGATACTTTGCAGTATTTACTGAAGAGAAGGTAGGGCAGGGCCCACAGCTCAGCATCATGGACACAGGGGAGGGAGGTGAGCACTACTCCCTCACAAAGAAAGGGTCCTAGAAGAGCTTGCTAAGCTCAGGGTGGATAAGGCAATGGGACCTGATGGCATACATCCCAGGGTACTTAAGGAGCTAAAGGAGGAACTAGCAGAGCCATTAGCAGAATTGTTTAGTGAGTCTCTGAGTACAGGAGAGGTCCCAGAAGACTGGAGAAGGGCTCATGTGATCCCGCTCCACAAGAGTGGTAGCAGGGAGGAGGCGGGGAACTACGGACCGGTCAGTCTTACCTCAGTAGTGGGCAAGATTATGGAGGCACTCCTTAGGAAAGGATAGTGCAACACCTGGAATCCATGGGGCACAGGATCCAAGACAGCATGGGTTTACAAAGGAAGGTCCTGTCAAACTAATCTCATAGATTTCTTTGACTGGGTAACCAGAGTGGTGGACCAAGGGGAGCAGTTGATGTCGCCTACCTTGACTTCAGCAAAGCTTTTGACACTGTTCCACATAGAAGATTGATAAATAAGCTGGGTAGGCTCGGGGTGGGCCAGAAGTTGGTCAACTGGGTGGCAAACTGGTTGATGGAGAGAAAACAGAGAGTGGTGGTAAATGGTATACAGTCAGAAGAGATGCAAGTCACAAGTGGGGTACCTCAGGGATCAGTCCTGGGGCCAGTCCTCTTCAACGTCTTCATTAGTGACCTTGCAGATGGACTAGAGGGTAAGGCTTGTCTGTTTGCAGATGACACCAAGATCTGCAACAGAGTAGATGATCCAGATGGGGTGAGCAGAATGAGAAGAGATCTGGATAAACTAGCAGAATGGTCAGAAGAGTGGCAACTAGGATTTAATGCAAAGAAGTGCAAAATCATGCACATAGGGAGAGAAACCCTGAAGCCACCTATAGGCTGGGAGGGAGTTGCTAGCAGTCACAAAGGAAGAAAGGACTTGGACATCATCATCACTGATGACCTAAAATCATCAAGCAGACCTCTAAAGCAGTAGGTAAGGCTAGGGGTGTTAGGGTGTATTAGTAGGGGTATCACAAGTCATAAGAGGGAGGTAATAATCCTCTGTACAAGACACTGTGTTAGGCCCCATCTGAGTACTGCGCAGTATTGAGCACACCTTCACAAGGACATTAACCAAATTGAGGCAGTCCAGAGAAGGGCAACCAAAATGGTGCAGGACTGCATCAGAAGACATATGAGGACAGATTAACAGAGCTCAATATGTATACCCTTGAGCAAAGGAGGAGAGGTGATATAATCGAGGCATTCAAACACCTTAAGGGCATAAACAAAGTGAAAGAGTCTAACATGTTTAAATATAAGAAAAATAGCAGGACAAGAGGACACAGCATGAGATTAGAGGGAGGCGATTAAGGGGAATGTGAGGAAATTCTTTTTCACAGAAAGGGTGGTGGATGCATGGAATGGTTTACCACAAGAAGTGGTGGCTATGAATACAGTGCAGGGCTTCAAACAGGCATGGGATAGGCATAAGGGAGCAATACAAATGACTATGAATAGATAGGCCACTGACAGAGCAAAGGCTGATGGCACATTTATAAGGTAGAAAAAGAAATGGGCAGACTGGATGGGCCTTGCGGTCCTTATCTGCCGTCAACTTCTATGTTTCTATGTTCTATATACATATATATTTTTTGAATCCAACCATTCTGAGTCTATTAGCCCTGATAGTTTGTTATTTAGCAGTAAAATGTTTAGGTTTGCATCTCAAATATTTTTACAGATTGGGATAACAAGGGCCAGGTAATGATGCCTGCAAGGCCCTCCTCACACATACCCTAATGTATGTCTGATATTATGCTTCTTTCAAGTCCTTTAAGTTTCCTGGGGAGAGTTTGCAACCAAGTTCACAACACTCCTCCTTTATGTGGATCCCTGCTGGGTGCAGCTTAAAAAAACAGCTGTTTACATCTAATAAATAGACAACTGGCTAGTTTATTAAGTGTATTTTGATGTGTTGGTAATTACTTTCTACTGTTATAATAAAACATTTGTTTGTGCAGCAAAATAGGTGTTTCACCTTTGCTTTTCATATTGCTAGTAAAAAGTAATTCAATAGAATTCAGGTATTGTGATGTCAGAAACTGCCAACTACTTAAGAACCCAATATATTTAAATGAGACTCTAAATATATTTTTCTACCTTTTTCAAAATAAATAGATACTTCTTTCAGCAACACACTTTGCCTTTTATATGTCTGCACTATTGTGGTGCATCTGTATGGTTTTAGTTTTTAAAACACTAACTGGCTTTTCTTTTCTTCTTCCCAAGTAAAATCTGATTTGGAAGAAAATGACACATGCTGAATTATAACAAAAGATCACAGACTATTAGAAATCACATAATATTTTGGTGGCAGAAAGTGTTATTTTTCTATAAAAAGTCTGAGAACAGGTTGCAGTTTCCCAATGAAATGCAATGCTAGCCCTGCCAGTAAAACTTTTCTGACATCACAATACAAGAATTACATTGGACTCTTTTTGTACTAGTAGTTGGCAAAATACAAATACAATGATGAAAATATAATTAAAGAAACAAATACAAGCAAACCAAAGTGACTGCAGAGGCATCAAAGGCTCCGAATCTTCATTCTTTAAGATATATCCTTACTAAGCGCTTGGGCCCCCATATTTAAAGGAAATGCGTGGCGCAACCTGGTGGCACAGGGTGATGCACAGCTCAATCCCAACAATGCATGGTGGTGTGATATTCAGAAGGGTGGGATGCACCAGCCACAAGGGAATGGGCCAGGGTACAGTAACAACGTATGCCGCATGAGTGGAGGGGGTGTTCCATGGAAATATGCCATGCAGTGGCATATGCAGAGGGAATTCACCACTCACTGTCCAGAGATGTGTGGCACAAAGATCCGCCATGAACAGCAGGCCTAAATTGGCCAGCCACCCACGGGCAAGCCATGGCAGTGCAGGCAAGTGTGCAGCAGCCTGCCCGGCCCAGCAGTCAAGCGGTATCCCCCCTGCCATCCCCGAATGTAAAAGACAACACTGTCCCTGATCCCCATATTTCCCTGGTAGTCTAGTGGCCCCCTCCCATCCCCGAATGTAGAAGAATACACTGTCCCCATGTTTCCCTGTTAGTCCAGCGGTCCCCTTTCCCATCCCCGAATGTAAAGGAATACACTGTCCCTGATCCCCTTATTTCCCCAGTAGTCTAGTTGCCCCATCACATCTCCGATCGTAACAGAACTGCTAAACCCAATATATCCCTGGTAGCCCAGTGGACCCTCTACTCCCCCACCCACTGAGGCACAAACACCCCACCCCGCTCCCCCCCATCCCAGCATGGCTGATGATGCTGGTGGGCAGCAATACTCACCCACACACCTCCATGGACAGCCTTGTGAATGAAAGCTTACAGTACACACTGCAAGCCGATTGGTCAATGGTGTCGGCCAGTGGTATTGTAGTGCATACTGTAAGCTGTCATTCTATGACAGCTCAGTTGGCAGGCAGCCATGGAGGTGTATAGAAACATAGAAACAGAGAATTTGATGGCAGATAAAGACCGCTTGGCCCACCCAGTCTGCCCATTTCTCTACCTAATAGATATGCTGCAGATCCTAGTTAACCAACAGCCTACTTCCTTCTACCCCCCCACCCCCTAGAATTGCCTCATGACTGTCCCATGCAGGCTTAAATTCCACCACTGTTTTTGACTCCACAACCTCCAGGCTGTTCCATGCATCCTCAACCCTCTCTATGAAAAAATACTTCCTTACATTACCTCCGAGCCACCCCCCATCTTCAAATTGTGTCTGCTTGTTCTTGCACACCTCTTTTTTTGAAAGATGCTACCCTCTTGGACTTTGTTGATTCCCTTGAAGTACTTGAAAGTTTCTATCATGTCCCCCCTCTCTCTCGTTTCCTTGAGGCTATACATATTAAGCTCCTTTAGTCTCTCTTCATATGTCTTCCGGTGCAGACCCTGCACCATTTTAGTTGCCCTCCTCTGGACAGCTTCCATCCTGTCTATGTCCATGTGGACATTGGGTCTCCAGAACTTCACGCAGTACTCCAGATGGGGTCTCACCAGCTGTCTGTACAGAGGGATAACAACTTCCTGTTTTCTACTGGTGATTCCTCACTCTATGCATCCCAGTATCCCCCCAGCCCTCCTTACTGCCCTCTCACATTGCTTGCCCTCCTTTAGGTCATCTGATATGACTACCCCAATGTCCCTTTCCATTGTTGCTGTTGTTAGTATCTCACCCCCATTGTGTACTCTTCCCCTGGGTTTTTGTTTCCCAGGTGCATAACCTTGTACTTCTTAGCACTGAATCTAAGCTGCCATACATTTGACCATTCCTCTAACCTTGCCAAGTCCCTTCTCATCCTTTCCACCCCACCTTGTGCATCAACTCTGTTGCAGATCTTTGTGTCATCTGCAAAGAGACATACTTTTCCTTCCAGTCCCTCTGTAATGTCCCTTATAAAGACATTGAAGAGGACTGGTCCTAATACTGAACCCTGCGGTAGTCCACTAGTAACCCCTCTTTCTTCAGCGTGGACTCTATTTACTATTACCCTCTGTGTCCTATTCTCCAGCCAATTCTTTACCCAGGCTATCATTTTGGGATCCACTCCCAGGCTGGCTAACTTGTATATTAATCTTTTCTGTGGGACTGTGTCAAATGCCTTGCTAAAGTCTAGGTAGGCCATGTCCACAGCCCCTCCCTGATCTACTACTTTGGTCACCCAGTCAAAGAAATCTATTAGATTCATCTGGCATGACCTTCCCCCTGTGAATCCATGCTGCCTTGGGTCCTGTGCCCCTCTGGCCTCTAGGTACTAGACAATTCTTTCCTTCAGAAGTGATTCAATCATTTTCCCTTTCACTGAGGTTAAACCAGCAGGTCTGTAGTTTCCTGCTTCTGCCCTGCTCCCACTTTTGTGAAGGAGAATCACATCTGCCCTCCTCCAATCCTCAGGTACCACCCCATCATCCCATGATTTGTTAAAGAGGGTAGTCAGTAGTGTCACTAGTTCTACCCTTAGTTCTTTTAGAATTCTGGGATGAATCCCATCAGGACCCATTGCTTTGTCCACATTCAGTTTTAGGAGTTCTTTCAGAACCCTTTCTTCTGTAAATGGGCTGGTATCAACTTCTGTATCCAGAGTGTTTCTATTGTTTGCTTTAGGTACCTCCCCCTCTTCATTTGTAAATACTGAGCAAAAATATTTGTTTAGTATCTCTGCCTTTTCACAGTCACCCTCTGCCCACCCCCTCCTTATTAAGCCTCACTATCCCTCCCTTGGTCTTCCTTTTCACCCTGAAGTACCTACAATAAGTGTTATCCCCCTTCTTAACTGAATTGGCTATCTTTGCTTTGGTTCGGGCCTTTGCTGTTCCGACTGCCTTCCTAGCTTCCTTTTGCTTTAACTGATACAATTATCTGTCCTGCTCCTTCTGTGATTCCTTGTACTTACTGAATGCTTTCTTTTTCTCTTGAACCTTCACTGCCGCCTCCTTTGAGAACCATAATGGTTTCTTACATAGTTTTGTTTTGTTTATTTGCTTCACACAAAGGCTTGTTACCTCTGTAATGGCAGTTTTTATTATTCCCCATTGTTCTTCCACCCCTCCTTCCTGCCCATTTGCTAGTGCATTCCTTAGGCATCCTTATGGATGGATTTTGCTGCCTGCTAGCATCATCGGCCATGCTGGGACAGGAGGAGCAGGGTGGGGTGTGGGTGCCTCAGTGGGTGGGGGAGGTCTACTGGACTACCAGGGATATTTTGGGTTTAGGAGTTCTGTTATGATCTGGTTTGGGAGGGGGGCCACTTGACCACCAGGGAAATACAGGGATTGGGGACAGTGTTGTCTTTTACATTTGGGGATGGAAGGGGCCACTTGACCACCAGGGAAATATGGGGCTCAGGGACAGTGCTGTCTTTTACATTTGGGGATGGGAGGGGGGCCACCAGAACACCAGGAAAATATGGGGCTCAGGGACAGTGTTGTCTTTTACATTTAAGGATGGGGGGGGGGCCACTAGACCATCAGGGAAACATGGAGTGTACTGTCCTGCACACGGCGATGGCAGGGCACCAGGTGCATTCATCAGGGTGCAGTGATATTAATGGGCTCATAATGAGCATGCAAGGTGCCCCTTTGTGCCATGAACAAAAAACAAACAAAACAGATCCACAGCACATGGAGGGTGCAGGTGTAAAACCACAACATAAAAAACACCAAAACACAGCACTCCTCAGCTGGAAGAATCATGGAAAAATACTTTAATACTTAAATAGTAAATGTAAAAGGGAGCAAAAACGCCAAGCAGGTGAAAAGCTCAAGCTGAGTAAGGCCCCAACTGGTTTTGTACACCTATTACGTCATCGGGGGGGTGTGAGCCAAACTCACACTAACAGGTTTAAAAGCACATTACTTAAAGTGACACTCCACATATACCTAAGTACACCATTATAACATTACAGAGTGCATACATATCATTATTTGCAACCAATAAACTTTGTATCATTTCAAAAACACATACTGTAATATTTATATACAGAAAAGAAAAAGTAAAAAGAAAACCTGAGTGATTTGGCACAACATAATTACAGTAGCTAGTAAGAGATCAAAATCCAATATGTAGAAAAAAACAGCTCCATAGGACTCTAACAAAAGCTTCCTAATTCTGGAGAAGGTCCAATATTTCATTTATTACCTGGGAGGAAAACATAAATTAATTAGAACCACATAACAATATGTGGACAGAAGACTCAATGGTTACAACTTAGGCAATTATAAATATATAAACATACAAGAGAAACAGGGAAACAACCAAGGGAAAGAGGAAGGGATGGGGATGAGGAAAATGAGGAAAGGTAAAGAAAAGGGCAGAGTGAAGAAAAAGGCGAAAAAAAAAAGGAAAATGGAGAAGACAGGGCAAAAAAGAAAAACAAGAAAAGAAAAGATAAATGCAAGGCCACAAAAAAGAATTGAAAACTTCACTTCTTCTTCTAAATACAGGACATCAACTCAATTCATTCATTCAGGCCCGGAGGGATCAGGGCACCCAAAGTATAGATCCAAAAGGATTCCCTCTCAAGTAACTTATCGTTCAAGTTACCACCTCTTGGTGCTAGGCGTACAATTTTGACACCAAAGAATTTAAAGACATGTTCCACATTCCTATGTGATGTAGTTCTGATGTGAATAGCAAGAGCACTTCTAGCATCATTGTTTAAAATGATCCTCAATTATACAATGGCAAGAAAGAATCCTGGCTCCTGATTGGTCAGTTGGCATCACAGCAGGGATGTTATCATGGCATAACATCCCTGCTGATGATCTTGCTGATCAGCACATTCATTGTTTGCATCTTTTCTTAAAAAAAAATATTTTTAAACACTAAATAAAATTATTTAAAATTCTCTTTTTTCTGTATAAAACAATGAGCCATTGTATAATAGGAATAATGCCCTCCAGGGTGGGTGTTATGCTGGGATAACATCCCTTCTCGGGTGTTGGACGCCCTCAGCCGGTGGCCTCGGTCCCAACCACCCGAGGTGGGATGTTATAACCTACCCTATCCAACATATTCCTTTAATATCTCCTATCCTCAGTTTAAGGGGACGGGATGTCATTCCGACATAAAATGCCCCAAAAGAACATCTTGCCAAATAAATAACATTATTAGTTGTACAATTAACAAAGGCTCTGATGATGTAATTCCGACTGACATTACAGCTAGTGAATGTTTTACACTTTATCACAGAAGGGCAAAGCTTACAATTACCACATTAAAACATGCCGGGGGACAATATTTTCCCAGCGTTTACATTATCAACAACAGGTGGTAAAAAGCTGTGAACAAGCCTGTCTTTAACGTTTGACCCTCTCTTATAAACCATCCTAGGTGGAGTGCCAGTCACTGTATCCAGGATTGGCTCTCCCTCAAGAATGTTCCAATTAGAGTTCAGAATATTTTGAATTTCCCCAGCATGTCTAGTATTTGTGGTCACAAAGTTCAACCTTGGTTGTTCAATTTCCCTTGCCCTAGGCTGTAATAAGTCACTCCTATTAACTGCCTTCACAGATGTGCTGTCTTCACTACACAGCTGGCATAGCCCCTATTCAAAAAACAGGTGCACATCTCTATACCCTTACTTTCAAAATCACTGTCATCACTACAGTTCCTACTAACCCTAAGCATTTGGGCCATAGGGATATTTGAAGCCATATGGTGAGGGTGGCAGCTGGAGGACAACAACAGTGAATTTCTGTCAGTCTCCTTCTCGAAAAAGGTGGTACTGAGAGTACCATCTTCCCTCTTAAAAATAAGAAGATCTAGAAACGAGACTGAAACCATATCACACTGTAGACTGAACTTCAAACTAAATACAGCACAAATTCATCCAATTCCTCCAGCGTGCCACTCCACACCATAAAGATGTCATCTATAAAACAATGCCAAATGTCAATCCTATGGCGAAAAGGGTTGCGCTGGGCATCGTAGATCTTAATTTTCTCTCATAGACCCAAACAGAGATTGGCATAATTGAGAGAAAAGGTTGCTCCCATTGCTTTTCCCTTGAGTTGCAGAGAGTAATCATACTGAAAAAGAAAGTAATTTTTGGTCCGTACATGTTCAGTACATTCCAACAAAAAGCATTTTTTAGGTACATCGATGTTCACATCCAGATCAAGCCAGTATTCAAGTGCTTCAAGACTACCAGCATGTGGAATATTGCTATAGAGTGACGTAATGTCTAATGATACCATATACCAAGATGATTCAATTTGCATGTCCTTCAGGACACTTAATATGTCCATGGTGTCCCTAATATATGATGGTAACCTGGTCACATAGTCTCTAATTTGGACATCTACATATTTGGATAAAGGTTCAACCAAGGACCCTATACCTGCAACGATAGGTTGTCCTGGAGGATCATGCAAATTCTTACGTACTTTTAGAAGCCACATAAATAGTAGCCCATCCTGGGGCATCCACCATGAGAAACAATATCTCCTTATGGGAAATAACACCCTCACATTCAAACTCTTACAAAAAGGCATCCACTTTTCTCTTAAATTTCACTGTGGGGCCAAAGGTCAGGAGCTGATAGAATTCCCTATCACCCAACTGTCTATTAATCTCTGCTATATATTTTGTTATAGAAATTACCACCACTGACCCACCCTTATTCGCTAGTTTAATTATTATTTACAGATTGGCTTCTAGGCTCTTCAAGGCCTCCACCTTGCGGGAAGTAATATTAATATAACCAGGTCTCTCCTCCCCCCCTCCAACAATAACTTAAATTGTCTTTCACATAGTTGTTCAAAGATCCTAACTGAAACATTGTAGGGAGGCATAAATGTTGATTGAGGTCTGAAAGGTCTTACCTCAGGACCACCCACGGACATCACAGTAACTGGTGTGTCCAGTCCTATTTCCATATTCTGACCTCATCACATCTTGTCCTTTTGGAAGAATGTAGTCAGATTCAAAGTTCTAGTAAGGTTTTACAGATCAATAAATAGATCAAAGGGTTTAGAATCCGTAGTCGGTATAAATGGCAATCCCTTTTGTAATAACTGTAGTTGATCCTGATTCAGCTCTATATGGGAGATACTTATGACAATGTTCTCTTCCTCTAGTATGGCCTGCCTTTCCTTCCTTGGCCCCGGGTGTTTATGACCCCCTCTCCTCATCCGCCGGACTGGTGTAGAGTTCCCTGGCAAAGTGTTTTCAAGTTGTGAATGTCCTGTGCTGGCTTCTGGACCTGTACAGATTTCCTTAGGTCGAGTTGATGACGTTCCTCCTCTAAAAAAGGATCCTCTGATTCGCTGATAGATGTATTATAGTTCGGTAAATTGCTGAATGTCACACTTGGGGTCATTGCACATCCAGGTATGCGCCACTCATACCCCCACTGGTGGTATGCAGCACTGTCCCTGATTGAGCTATGCAGGACTCGGTGACCACCTGCTATGGGCTGCGCATCCCAGGCAGCTATTCAGACAGTGTGTGTGATCAGTACTGATTGCGCATACTGTTTGAATATACCCTCAGGGCCGGCCGGAGCATCTACAGTATTCTGAGTGACTCATCTTCGTGTCCGTGCATCTTGCCAGTTCTGAATATGTCCCTCTTGATCTTTAACTTTTGTAGCTAACATTTAACTTAATCCATGGCTTTCCAATAATCTGGATATATCACATCAAAAATATTGCTGCTGTCAAAGTTCTCAATAACCTTCTCAGAAGATCAAAGTCAATTGGGCAAAATTACTCATTCTTTAAACCATATTCCATTTTTAATGCCTTTTTTGTCATAAAGCACACTTTTAAGCTGCCTTTTCGTGTGGATTCCTGTGTTTGTCTTGTCAATTAGAGCTGTCTGATTCTAAAGCAAGCTCACAGTGAAAAGAGCCATGCTTTACTAGTCTGCAGCAGTTTAGAGAGAACTGGGGCGAAGCATGGCCCCATTTCTGGGGGAAGAGCCACCAATATGTAATCCCCATTTGATAGGTCCTAATTTTTTAACTAGCTTGCTAGTGCATCCCCCTTTATTGTACTTTGACCCTCATCCACCTGCTGAGATCCACCACCTCTCAGTATGAGACCACACAGCCGGTTGTTCACACTCAGTGAACCCTGCAAGGATTTTTTTACATTGGATAACATTTTGTAGACTCTCTCAAAGGGCATTCCCATGCTATTGGCTCTGTTGCTTCTCTTGTCCATTGTTTTCTTTAAGGCTGTATGGAATATTGAAATTCTGACGAAACAGCATTCAGTGGAGTTCTGTTAGGAATTTTGACATTTCTCGTGCAAAATGGTTTTTGTGTATTAATAATCCACAGTTTACAAAAACTGTTGATTTTTCTTCTGCATCATTGTTCTGTGGTTTACAAGATTCACAGAATTTTATTCTCTGGTTTACACAGAAATGCTTTCCAGAATTCCATAGAATTTAACATGAAATTCTAGAAAGCATTTTGGAAGCTGACTTTCTATTCCTCACTAATCCCAGTGGTGGAATTCTGCATTCTACAAGGCCCTTGCATTTAGTAGTGTGAATGTTGCATTACCTTCTGCTAATAAACTTTCAGACTAGAGATGGAAGCAGCAGCAGGGAAACTTTACTGAGACAGACCAGGTGCTTGAACATGGTTAAGGCAAGCAGCAGAGTGGGTGTGAGCAGCTGGGGTTGGGTCCAGATCAAATCTGTGGAGAGTGTAATTAACAGAGACTGGCTAATAGACAAAACAAATAGTCAGCTCCTAAATGGGGACCATTCTAGTTGGAGACCCCAAAGAGAATGTATAGAAATGACTCCTTGTGAGCCAAGGGCACAGTACGTTGATCAATTTCAAGGTATCTGTAGTCACTCCAGTAAAGCAGTTGTAGTTAAAAAAATGTGGTACTTGGAAAGGCGCAAATGTTCATTAGCTACACATTCATTTGCCAGTGTTTTTATTTGTAGAATCAGCAATATACAGTAATACATTGATTCTGTCCAAGTCCATTGCATCATTTCCCAAACATGTAAAGTGCAGTTGCATATAAGAGGTCAACATTTACCAGTCAGAAAAAATATATTCGTCCCCCCCCTCCCTCGACAAAGTTGTCTAAGTAAAGCGCTGGGGCTTGGTGCCAGCTGTCCTTTTCAGTAAAGTAGTATTATTTTCTCTTACTGGCAAGTGCTGGCCTCTTGTATGCAACTGTACTTTATATGTGTGGGAAATGATGCAATGAACTCAGACTGAATCAGTGTATTATTTATTTGGGCATATCGCTTGTTTTGGTGCAGGCCCTGCGGTTTGTCTCACTATTAAGTGAATTTCAGATTCCTTTCCAGATTAGAGGGGTTGGCAGAGATGATGAGAGGCTATGTACAACTGAGTGCCAGCTGATTGTCAGGAACGATCACATGAAGATTTGATGTTGTGAAAAAGTGCATCGGATTCAACTGCATGAAACAAACAAGGTGTGTAAACTTTTATACAGTATGTTGCTTGTTCTGCAAATAAAAGCACTGGCAAATGAATCTGCAGCTAATGAACATTCAGTCTTTTCTAAGTACAACAGTTTCTAATTACAACTGCTTTGCTTCAGTGCATATTCAGTACATATCTGGAAGTGGTGTTAAGAATACAGGGTTAGCTATCCTGTTTATAAGCACTGTCCCTGCACTGCATCGTTCAAAGCATGTTGGAAAAGCAGAGTAATTACAGACTCCAGCTAGGGGGCAGAGGAATCTGAAATTCCAGAACAGAAGATATAGAAGTTGATTAAATTGCACCAGGAGCACAGTAGAAACTGAAGTAAGAGGCGCATAGACCTTCAGTGACCATTAATGGGGCATGCAAATTGAAGGCTCTTGTCTGAGGGATAAAGACTCTGGAGCCCCTGAAACAGAGCCTATAAATTGGAGACTACTGAAGACAAAGGAATGAAAGCCCTGGGAGTCACATGCCTCTCCTCTATGACATTCCCAGCACCCAGCTGCTCCAGTGTGGGATACTAGGGTTTCAAATGAAAACCACAATCTCACAAGTGGCAGCACAACCTACTATGAATGTACCACTGACCAGGAATATGTATTATATTCATGGGTTTGAATCTTCTGTTGGAAAGGCAATTTGACACAATACACTTATGATTAAAGCAGAACAAATCTAAGTTATTGCCTAATTATTTGCATATACTTCTCATTATGTTTTGTATCATTGGATTATGAGTAACTTGTATTATATGTAGGCAGTGCATGTTACTATTTATATTGACCTTTAAGAAAATTTGCATGATGCAAATATAGCTCCTTTGAATAAGGACTATTAGGTAAGGTTGTCACTGGATCTTGGTGTCCCTGTCTTAATGGGTAGAACTCTTCATTATTTTGCATTTATGCTTGTAAGTCCATTTGGGCTTGTGCCTGAAATCAAGGAAAAGTCATCAGAGATCACATCAAAGAAATGAAAATGACATGCAATTCCTCACAGAGGCTGCTCTGCAAACCCACCTAGCATGGAAGTGATTAACGCAAATCCCAAATGTTCCAATCAGAGATTATTTTAATGGTTTGGAAAGGCTCCTGTCAAATCAGATTGATTGGCTCTCTAAATGGACTACAAGTCTTGCCAGATGTTTAAAATTTACTTTCTAATCTGCACAGTCAAAAAAAGCTAGTGTAATCACTACAAAAATAACATCATAAAATGTAAGTCCTTATTAACTGAAACAACCTGGTTTCTTTTGGATGTCCTTGCCATTGTAGAATACCGTAAGTGTTCATTAAGGAAGTCTCAGTATAAATTCCAACATTCCAAAAGCTTGATTGCAAACAGATAGATATTGCTATTGTATAATTTTGTATTTCTCTAAGAAAGGAAGTCATCCATGCCATCTATTTTGGTAACAGAGACATACAGTACTGTACTTCTTATAGTCCTCAGTGGTGCAGACATAAACTATATACTGTAGGTTTTTCAAAATGGACAGCTAAACTTAAGAAATCATCCACGCCTACCAATATAAAGATATTATAGGACTAAATGCTAAACAGTTACAACACATTTTGCTCTTTGATTTTAGACAATTTATTAAAATGATATGAAAAAATATCAATTTATTTATTTACTAAAATTGTTTAACCAGGTAAACATACAGAGATGCAGCAATAATCTTATTTACAGATGTGGTATGGGGGAGGAGGGAAGGGGGAAGGTGGAAACATAATATTGAACAGTCAAATTGAAATGCAAATCAGTAAAATACATGTGACCTATAACCATGTCCTGGTTCATACCCCTGCCTGGTGACTATACAGGGCCCATCTGCTTGAGGGTTTATTCTATCTCCTGTGGTGGTGGGGTTCATCGCAGAACAAATAAGAAATAGTGTGGTGCCTCTACCCAGAAAGAAAAAGTAGGCCAGATTTTGTGTGTAGTATGCCCCCCTGGGATACAATACATACCCACCTCCCTACACTGGACTGGACCACCCCCTTGGGACCAATAAAACAGTTGTTACCTTCACCAAGGTACACTTCAATCAGGTTATACAAACTGAGCACACACACAGAAGCAAACTTCAAAAAATTAACAGTGCTTTTATTCAAAAACACAGGTCTGGAACTGGAAGGAAAGAAGGGGCTAGATAATTGCAAGTCACCTTGAACACTCCCACCCTATAGCAATGCCCCCAGTAGCCATTGTACTGTGGATCATTACCATCCTCTCAGGTCTCACACAGTTTATGAAACACCCACCCAATCCAGGTGCACAAAAAATGTATTACACTACACAGGGTGTGGCAAACTCTTCCACCAGTACTGGTAGTAAAATTACAATTTCAGGTATGTCACAATAACCAACGATTCTGGGTACTCAGGAATTACACTAGAGTCCTGGAGCTGGACTGGTCACTACATTGTCTGTGTTCTTATGGTGGTGCTCTTGATATAAATTAGCAAGCTTGCACTTTAACCCCTCCCCAACAGACCATAGTGTGCTAGCACAATTTAAAGAACTTGAAATCTAATGGGAAAATGTTTGAAAACCTAACCTGTAATCCAAATATAGTAATGGAAATGAAAAATTGGAAAAGTAGGCAAGACACCAGCTAGCAATGCCAGCACTCACATGACCCCCAGATGCAGTAGTTCAGCTGAGGCAGGGGACAGCGCACAGCAACAGGATGAGCAGAACTCAGGAAATGGGTTCAGTGGTCATGGGGTGAAGGGTTTCTGATTCTCTTAGATGTTCTGCAGCAGCACAGCCCTTCTGGCTCACGTCTCGCAGAATACAGCCCTTCTGGTTCACACCTCTCAGGATACAACCCTTCTGGCTCACACCTCTCAGAATACAACCCTTCTGGCTCACACCTCTCAGGATACAACCCTTCTGGCTCACATCTCTCAGAATACAACCCTTCTGGCTCACACCTCTCAGGATACAACCCTTCTGGCTCACACCTCTCAGAATACAACCCTTCTGGCTCACATCTCTCAGAATACAACCATTCTGGCTCACATCTCAGGATACAGCCCTTCTGACTCACATCTCTCAGGATACAGCTCTTCTGGCTCACATCTCTCAGGATACAGCCATTTTGTCTCAGCTTTTGGTCACAGCAGTGCTACCTAGCAGCATCCCAGTTCCCAAGGAGCCCAGACCCCATGAGCAACTTCTACAGTCTGACTCACCTCCATATTGAGAGTACTCACGTACTCAGGACACATGCCCTGTGTCTCCCCATTCCTTAATCCACCCCACTAGATAGGGGCTAGCAGGCTTCTTACCTTGCTCCAGAGCAACCTGTAAAGGATACAGGTCTCTGTCTGTACTCGGTACAGCTCAGCAACTTCGGTATGCAGCAGTGGCCCACATGCTCACACTCTCAGCAATTTCTTCACACACGTGCTCATCTGGCACACTCTCTGAACATTGTAAGCCCAGGAAAAGGCTCATAGTGAGTTTACTGAATGAACTCTGGTGAGGACTCGCAAGATTGTTGGCCTGGCTTGGCATCTCACTTGGTCTCATCAGCAGCAGGTCTGAAAACTTCAGTGTCTCTCTCAGTTTCCCGTGAGCTCCTTAGGAGCCCAGAAAGTTCTTCCTCCCAGTTCAGTGCCCCACTGGACAGGCAGAGTTGTCCACCAGTCCTTTAGCTCTGTCATGCCCTCTAATTGGCCCTCATAGTCCACCAGTCCATGTGGAAGGGTCCCGATTGTATCATTCTCCCTTGATCCTTTACAATCCCCTGCTGGGCATTCCAGCCCTCTACTGGTTGACTGGCAAGATTAGGGGTTATAAAGATTGCCTCCCCCATATTCCTGTAGCAGCCCTGGGCTCGAAAGTAATCATTTATTGGTTTATTTTCCACTAGAAAATGTGCTGGCCCCAGGTATTGTAGCAGCCCTCCTTGGTTACTATCCAGTCTGTTCATTAGGGCCATGGGCCCAGTGATTCCAGTACTGAGAAGAGAGAAAGCACTGGAGAGCAGCACCTTGTAGCGCATACTCTCTCTCTGGTGCCATTGGTGGCAATCGAGTGGTGCAGGAGGTGCTGAACTGGAAAAGTCCACATATCTACCAGCCCCCTTGCCAGGATTGGGGGACAGGAGTTAAAGAAATGCAGCCACAGCCACCAAGGAGAAAGTCACAGGAGTCGCCGAGAACATCTGTGCTGCTGCTCTCTCCCTCTGCCACATGCAGTCGGGTGGGAAGGAGCAGGCAGAAAGAAAAGCTCACCAGGGACCTCTGGAGGGCAGCAGTCAGCAGTCCATGTAAGTCTCCTCTCAAGGAGGGGTTGCTTTCTCCCCCAGGTCACAAACTGTCATCCTGGTAAATCCACGGGTTCCATCCAGTGCATATCTGAAACACACAAAACAAACAAAAACAACAGCTAACAGTTCTACCTAGAACAACACTTCCTTGCTAGGTAATTCACAGGATCCATAGCAACATAACAATATCAACAGATTCAGAATTAACAACAGTTTCTCAGACATTCTATATAGTCAACTGATTCCAATCTGATCAACATTTCCAGTAGTCTGCATACCCACATTATAACCTTGGACTATTGAACACAGTACTGGGTATTGACTGGGGTGGGATTCCACGATGCACTACAAAAAGGGCAGGTCAGTGGAGGCACCAGGAGTGTTGTAGCTTAGTTTTAAGATAGGTCTTACAGGTCTTTCTCAATGTTGCAATAGGACTTCTTCTGGTTACTGGCCAACTATGGGTGCACATCCCTCATCTCTGAGCAGTCAGTCGGGTTCCTTAGAATGAGCTGGTTCAATTACAATATCTGGCTCTTGTCAGATTCTATGCGATGTTCCACCTGCTCTACTTCTGGGGTAACAAGTCTGATTGAGAGTGCAAATGCCTCTGCATCTGGATTTAACTGTGTGGCTGGAATGGTTGGTGTCCACCAATCATCAGAAACATTTAATGCTGTGGAATGTCCACGGGGTAATGATAATGAACGAGGTCATCCTCTTTATCAGATAAATCTGTTGCATTGGGTACCGATTCAGGTGAAGACTTACCTGGTGGCCAGTTTGAACTATTATTTATGTTGGTTGCAGGCTGACTAGGTTTACTTCTGTGTTTATGAGGACCACTGGTTTCCATTCTCTGTGGCAGTACTAGGCCATTGTCTAAAGTTAGCATGTCCAACTGTTGACTGAGGAGCAAATCATGTTGCAAAGTTTTACTTCTACCATGATTCCCCTTTTGCAAACTTTGTACACTAGCAAGTCCACATGTTTTTCTGTTATCAGATAGGGGATGTTGCCCCACTGATGTGCAATGTTATACTTTCTGGGTAACATATAACTTAGAAACACAGAAACATAGAATGTGATGGCAGATAAGGGCCACTGGGCCAACCTGGTCTGCCCATTTTATAATTTTTTTTTTTTCTGCAGATCTCATTTGATCTACGGCACCATCTTTTCCCCACCCTTCCTCACCCCTACAATCCCCCCACTCATCCTTACCCCTACAATTCCTTTGTGTTTGTCCCAGGCATTTTTGAACCCCTCCACTGTTTTCATCCTCACTACCTCCACTGGAAGGCTGCTCCAGGGATCCACCACCCTTTCCGTGAAGAAGTACTTCCTCACATCCCTCATGAAAGTACCCCTTCCAGCTTCATTGCATGCCCCCTTGTTGTAGGGCACCTTTTTCTCTGAAAAATACTCCCCTCCTGTACCTTATTAACCCCCGTTTGGTACTTAAAGGTCTCTATCATATCCCCCTCCTCCAGAGTGTACATTTTTGCTCCTTTACCCTCTCTTTGTAGGGCTTTTGATGCAGATACTGCACCATTTTGGCAGCCATCCTCTGAACCACCTCCACTCTATACCTTTACTGAGGTGTGGTCTCCAGAACTGGACACAGTACTCAAGGTGTGGTCTCACGACTGATCTATAAAATGACAGCACCACCTCCCTCTTCCTGCTGGCAATACCTTTTCCTATGCACCTCAGCATCCCACTTGCCTACCGACTGCCTTGTCACAATGCCTGGCCACCTTTAGGTCATCCAATATGATTACTCCTAGGTCTCTTTCATGCTTTGTTTTCATCAGTATCTTTCTGTCAATTTGGTACTATGCTTCTGGGTTACTATGGTTCAAGTGCTTAATTTTGCACGTTTTTTGCATTGAAACCCAGCTGCCATAACCTTGACCACTCTTCCAGTCTTTTCAGATCCCTACCCATCCTTTCCACCTTCCCTGGAGTGTCCACTCTGTTGCAGATCTTGGTGTCATTTGCAAAAAGGTATACCTTTCCTTCCAGTTCCTCTGCAATATCACTTATGAAGCAATTGAAGAGGACCAGGCCCAGCACTCATCCCTGAGGTACCCTGCTGGTCACCCTCCCTTCCTTGAAGTGAACTCCATTTACCACTACCCTCCAGGTCCTGTCTGCTAACTAGTTTTCTACCCAGTTTACTACCTTATTACCCATCCCCGAGCCCTCCAACTTGCTTACCAGCCTCCTATGTGGAACAGTGATGAAAGCCTTGCTGAAATCTAGGTAGGCCACATGCACTGCCCCTCCCTGATCCAACTCCTTGGTCACCCAGTCAGAGCAATCTATCAGATTTGTTTAGCATGACCTTCCCCCTATAAAACCATGCTGCCTTGGATCCTGTAACCTGCTGGATACAAGACATTCCACAATTCTTTCCTTTACTAGTGTTTCCATTAACTTACCCACCTCCAATGTCAGGCTGACAGGCCTATAATTGCCTGCCTCCTCCTTGCTATCACTTTTGTGAAGTGGAACTACGACTGCCCTTCTCTAGTCTCCTGGGGCCACATCAATGTCCAGTGATCTGTTAAACAGGTCTGTCAGAGGTGCAGCCATTACCTGCCTGAGCTCACGCAGCACTCTATGACGTACTCTGTCTGACCCCATAACTTTGTCTACCTTTAGGTTAGAGAGTGCTTTATGGACTGTCTCCTCAGAAAATGGTCTGGTGTCCATGTCTGTCTCCTCAAAGTCAATGGAGCCAGGAACCTATAACCCCAGGTTCCAAACCAAGACTCTTTGTTCAGGGAGTAACTTGTGAGCTCTGACACATTTGTCATATCTGGTTTTGTTTGCTAAGTTTCTCTTTGTAGACATTTCTACAGTCAGCATACATGCATGCCCAATTGCTGTTTTAGTCTTTGAAGATATTTGGTGTAAGTCTCTAAACTGTCTCAATCAGATGATACTTCAAATGCAAGGTCCACTGGGAATCTAGTTTCCCTTCTGAACATGAGCAGATATGGGGCTAGCCCCATGGCATCACTGCAAGTGCAGCTGTATGCATGGATAAGCATGTTCACTTGTTGACTCCAATTTGTTTTTTTATGAGGGTCTTACATACCAACATATTGGTTAACCCTGTGTGGTTCAACATGAAAAATGTCATCATACATTTGGGCGACAGCACAATGCTGACTGTGATCGGGGCTCCAGGCATTGTGCCACAAAAACCTGAGTGTGTGGAACACATTGGGGCATGTCTGTGGTCTTAAATAGTCACTATAATCACCTCCACAGCGGAAGTTTATCGTGAAGGGATTGTAACACCCATGCGACACTCTACCTGCAGGACACTCCGACAACCAGTTCATCACTGTGACAGGCGAACTGGTTGTAGTGCTCTGATCATGTCGCCCTAATTGCATCGATGAGATGATGAGATACCCCAACATATTCAACAAAA
Source organism: Neoceratodus forsteri (assembly GCA_016271365.2). NCBI lineage: Eukaryota > Metazoa > Chordata > Ceratodontiformes > Ceratodontidae > Neoceratodus > Neoceratodus forsteri. The sequence goes on from CM028134.1 coordinate 217,103,502, forward strand.
GGTTCTGTTGAACCTTTCTGGCTGTGGAGTGTCTTGATGGTGGTAGAGAGTGCACTGTGACTTCTTAATCCCCCAGAGAGACCACAAGTCCTTAATCAACCGACTTTCAAAATATTGATCCTGATCAGAATGAATTTGCTTTGACAGTCCATAATGAACAAAGTACTTTTCAATCAGAATCTTGACTATGGTTTTGGCCTTTTGGGGTAAATTCTTGAGTATACCGGTAGTAGTGGTCTGTCACCACAAGGATGTTGGCAATGTTCTTTTTGTCTGGTTCCGAGCTCAAAATGTCAATACAAACCAAGTCCATGGAAACACTTGTGGTAATGTTCACCAAAAGGACTGCTCTGGTGGGCAGCGCTTTCCACTGGAAACATCTCATACACTCTTTACAATAGTTATCCACCTCCACGCCCATCTTAGGCCAAACATGCAGGGCTTTGAGAGCTAGTTTTCTGAACTTGACTGGCAGTAGCAACTGTTTTAGGCTTGGCCCATCATTGCAATGCGTGTTTCTGTAAATCACTTCTTCATACACTTTCAATTTGCTCTACTCTCTCAGTATCAGGGAGATGTTAGGGGGATTCACTTTGACAAATTCTGTTCATCACCCTCATTGAAAAGTTTTAACAATATCTCGGATTGCTGGGTTCTCCACTTGCTCTGTTCTCCAGTCTTGCAGACTCTTTTGTGGCAATGTGGGCTAACTGAGGTACACATCATTGCAATAAGCCACTTGTATGCAGTCAGATGTGTTGCCCAAGCTTTCCACCAGGGACTGTTGTCCACTGGAGTTTGTCAGTTCTTCCAAGTCCTATCTTTTGTGCAAAACGTGAAAGGCAGTCTCTGGGATTCTGATCCATTCTGGTCCTGACACCCCTGGATGGATTCTTTGGGCTAGCTTGTCAGCATCAATTTTGCTTTATCTGGAATGACTCTCCACACAGTAATTGTATGTCCAGCTGGATCACAACCAGCAATGGCCTGCAGCATCCAATTTTGCTGTTGTTTTGCACGTAGGTGAGGGGATCGTTATCAGTGCAAACTGTGGTGTGGGGCGGGCCTAATACAGATAGTCATCGAAATAATTGACAGTTGCCCATTTGAATGCTAAAATCTCCAGCTTCTGGACTGGATAATTTTTTTATGATAGTGACAAATTGTGACTGGCATAAGCTATTGCCCAGAGTCCTTATAGGTGTGTGTGATATAACATTGCTTCAAACTCACAGACAGTGGCACCCCTGTACAACACCTATGGCTTTCTAGGGTCTTCATAGGTCAACACAGGGGTGTTGGTCAACTGTTTGATTATCTCTTCAAATGCTTCATCACAAGCTCAGGTTCCTCTTGAGCCAAATAGTTCATGCACACTGTAGTAAACTTTTTCAGGCATGGACTGTGGTACCTGCTTGCTTTTCTGGTTGGCAGGAGAATTCCCTTGAGTCAGGTCCTGCAGAGGCTTGATGAACTTGATGTAGTCTATAATGAATCTGTGGTAATAACCAAAGAATCTCAAGAAACTGTGCTGTTGTCTCAGCCAGGTGAGTTTTGGCATGGTGGTGACAGACTGGACATAGTCAGGACTGGTATGGATGCCATCTTGGAATTAGATGTGACCCACATACTTGACCAAGGTCCAGAAGAACTAGCATTTGTCAATGGACAGCTTGAGGTCATATTCTTCCAGTAGGTCAAGTACTTTAAAAAGCCAGACTTTGTACTCTTCTAGGGCTCTCCCAAAAACAATTATGTTGTCCAAGTACACAAGGCATCCAACAGGTTCATGTCACCCACTACTCTCCGCATCAGCCATTGGAATGTGGCTGGTGCTACTAAGATCCCTTGTGGCATTCCAAGGAACTCATAGAACCCAAGCAGCAGATGAAAACCATCTTATTTATTTATTTAGATTTTGGTTACCGGGTAAGCCCACTGAGACCAGAGGTCCCTTTTTCAGGGGTGACCCGGAATTATTTACAGATATAGACATTTAAAGACAGAATTTTTTAAAGTAGTTACATATATTACACAAATAGAGATTATCGATAGTATACAGGGTTAAGGTAAGGTATAAAATACAGGCCCAAGTCATTTACAGTGTTCACATTACATACACAAGAGTAGCATAGCAAACAGTATACAGGAGAGATAAATCAGGATTCAGTCAGGACCATATGGCATCAGGTTTCAGTCCCAGTTTGTAGGGGAAAGTAAACAGACTCAAGCAATTATTTACAGAAGTTATATTACATACACAGGTGTAGGATAGAAAACAGTATACAGGAGATCTTTTAATGATCTTGCTTGGCCATGCGGATGTGATAGTAGCCGGATCTCAGATCTATCATATTAAACCAGTGATGTGGCATAGTGTATTGCTTGGGTACTGTTCTTTTGTTTAGAGTCTGGTAGCCAACACACATTCTGACAGCCTCACTCATCTTGTTGATGACTACAATTGGTGACACTTAGGGCTCCTTGATTCCTGAATAATGCCTGCAGCTAGCATCTCCTGCAAGTGCTTCAAAACATCATCTATATCACTGGACACCAGTCATCTTGACCTTTCCCAAAAAGGTCTCTCATTAGTGACTTGAATGTGGTGCTGTACACCCCAGCTTACCCAATGTCCCATTCTTCACAGAGAAACTCTGTTCTCTGTGTTGACTTCTTCTGAATTCTGTTCTGCCACTCTGCAAACAAAGAAGGGTCTCCAAACTCAAACAATGAAAGATCTAATTGTTCTGGAGCTTGGTTATCGTTTTTTTGTGGCTGCATGGTCAGATCAGCACAATAGGCCTTGTTGAGAGATGGTCCCCTTTGGATGGTCACTGGTTGGTCTGTTACATTTGACATATGAACTGTTACTTGTCTAAGATAAGAATACATGAGCTTTAACTGGCAGTATCCTAGGTTTGACTACAAGCCCCTCTGGAAAACCAGCTTTCTCTGGGTCATCCAACATTACCAGCTGCCTGTGGCAGGATCCCTTAAGGTGCACTACTCCCTTGATGACACACTCTACTTTGGGGTGTATTTTTTTTGATGTTACGATATTTGACCTGGAAAGACACACTAACCCGAAGCTTGTTTCTAGGTGCATCCTGGGAACACAGGAAGGTTTAGTGAACTGCTCATGGCCACAAAGTATGCAAGTGGTAGCTATGGGATTCAAACCCAGTTCTCCAGGTTTGCAGCTCAGTGCTCTTAACCACTGTGGTATACCACCTTCCTTTATAGGTAACACCACTTCACGTTAGTCTTGGCACCAAACAGATCCCACAGATTCATCCTCAGGTAGGCATAGAATTTACAAGAGTAAGCTTGTCAGAGAGGTCCATGAAGGAGTATGGTTGCTTTTCCTTGTTGGGCTTCACACTCTTTGCATAACTGAACCAAGTGATCAAACATATAGGCATTGGCTCTTACAATGATTAGAATCTTTTTGTACATATTCATCCAGGGGTACACCAAAGCACACATCTCCACAGTAGTAGGAGATTCAGCAGAATTCACCAGGAAGGCAATCTAGATATGAATCAAGCCCATATGGGGGTATGAAGCTTCACTGAGACCCTCACATGAAAGACTTCCATAGGTTTCAACTTTTTTTGAGACTGATGCTTATCATAATAGTCATTATACACAATAGTGACTTGAAAGCCACTATCCAGGAGTACTTGGGTAGGGCATCCATCCACTTGAGATTCTACATCTGCAGTTTGACCCACACTCTCATCCCTTTTCCTTGACAATTTGGCATTGGTATCTGACAAATTGGTTTTGACATGACTTGTAGCTTTAGCAATGATTGCTGGTAAATTACTTGCTCCAAGGGCACCAGAGTGCTCCTCTACTGGGGTCAACTGAAGTTCACAGACCTGACAAGGTTGTTGACTAATTTCTCCCTAGGTAGGCAAACAGCAACCCTTTGAATTTTGCTTTCTGATGGATACTGCTTTAAATATGTTTATCCATGCTGCAGCAGTGGCAATAAATATTGTCTCTGCTCCTTTGCTGTTGAGAGGTTCTAGATGGTGAGTGCTAGGGAGGCCCTCTCTCACAGGCACGAGTCCTGGGTGATTACAGCACTTGGAGGTTCATTGATTCTCCAATCATTTTCTTTATCTCGATCAGTTGAGAATGGGCTTCCTCCAGTGAGACAGCATTTGATGCTCATACCCCATTGCTCGAGGCAGTTGAATTCATATTACTTGAAACAGGCATACTGAAAATTAAGAGTTCTGTTCTCCTGGGGGGCAGGCTGATCTTATCCTGTTGGACTACCACACCTTTCATTTCTTGAATCAGCCTCTGTAGTTCTCTAATATTACAAGAGCTACTACTGTCCAACACTTTGGCACTGGTGGTGGACACCAGTATAGTGATGTGTGAGGTGGGGAAAAGTCAGAAACATTTTGCGGATTTTTCCCACTTCACAGGATGTGCAAAGTCTTGCTTTGCCACCTGAAAAACTCATCAAAATGCATGTTTCCCAGGTATCTAGTGTCCCCCACCGATTGCTATCCCAACATGAAAAAATAAATCCCTCCCAATCACCAGGCAATTCCCAGTGTCCTGCCACCTGCAGTGTTGTGTGCCCCCCCCACCGATTGCCTGTTTGTTGTAAAATAAAAAAAAAATCAAACATCCATCCTCCCCCCATCATGGAACACTTGTTTGAAATAATTTCTCTGGTGTCCAGTGAACCCTCATGCCCCCACCGCTGCATTTACTAGTGCCCATCACCCTGCTCCCCCCAACCTGAGCCTGAGTTGGCAACTGGCACAGCCCTCTCCACTCTCCTCCATGGCTGGCTACCCAACTGAGCACAATGAATGAGTGCATGCTTGTACAAGCGTGAGCTCATTCATTTGTGCTCAGTTGGGTGAATGACTATAGAAAGAGTGGAGAGGGCTGTGCCAGCTGTCTGCTCAGGTTGGTTGGGGGGAGAAGGGTGATAGGCACTGAAGTAGGGGTGGGGTCCATTATACTCTAGGGAAATTATTTCAAACAAGCGCCTGTGATGGGGAGTGAACTTGATTTTGTTTTATTTTACAACAAGCAGGTGCTCGTGGGGGACACATCACTGCAGGTGGTGGGACACCGGACTTGCCTGGTGATTGTGGGGATTTATTTCTTCATGTTGGGCCAGCAATCACCGGGGGAGTAGACATCAACACTAGGATGTGGCACTCCTTGCTTTGGGGGGGGTTTAAGTGCAATTTGCACTTTAAAAAATACCAAAGCAATGTGAAGTTACCTTGCTCCATTTTGCCAAATTTTCCAGTACAGGTGGCAACTTCACAAAATGGCACAGGGAGGCAGAGTTAGCGAATTCAAGGGGAATTCACCCATGAAGTAAAACTTCACTGTATCTCTACACCAGCAGGGGTCCCCACTGCTCATCTTGTTCCTCAGCCTCTCTAACCTCGCACAGCAGGACTCAGTGGGAGGGTGGGTCAGCCAGTCTCTCTCTTAAGGCAACTTTAACAACAACAACTTTGAAAACTGTGCAGCCTTTAGCAGTTGTTCTAGTTGCATCTTGCTCAAGTCCTTGGACTCTATTCCACCTTTGCAGTACACTTTCTGTAGAGCCCTCTCAAGTCATAATCATTTTCTCCAGCAGTTGTGGGGATGATGCTAGAAAAAAATTCTTAGGCATCAGTAATAGTTGGAACCAGCAGAGTGAAGTAGTCCATATTCTTGTGAGGCTGCCTGGGGAGCAGAACATTCTGCACATTCTTGAGGGCCTTCCCTTTACTGGCCAACAACAGTTCTAGTTTGGTTTTGAAATCCCCAGCAGAATTTGGTCAGGGTGAAAGAGGTTTTGAGCTGATGGGACTCCCTTGGCTTATCACCACCTAGATCTCTTGAGACTCCTCAGGCATCGCCGTGGTAGGCAGGTTCATGACTCCTGAGTCTTTTTCAGTTTCCACTATTAGGTTTCTGTTTCTGAACTGGGTACCTGGTTCTCAAGTAAGTCTCTGAATTTTCATTTTTCTACAGTCCTTCAGGGCATCTTCTAGCACTCCCAAAATGGACTCCTTGTCCCGTTCCTCAGACACATTTTTTTTAACTAACTTTATTTTATTGAAACGATGAGCATATGAAGTAACAATACAACTCAACAATAAGAAAGCAAACAAGCAAAGCAATAAGACAAACAACCAAGGCATAGAAGATACAAATGTGTTGGGAGCCAAATGTCTGATAGAAAACATAGTTATACATTGCTAAAATTAAGCAGAATAATTAAGTGATATGCTATGAATCCATGAATGATCATATACTCAAAATAGTGAAAATTCAAACATATGCATATAAGAATAGCTACAAAAACCTTTATGCAATTATATGAGATAATTAGGAAACATAAAACAATTAAACATAAAATACCAATTATAATTAAAATATAAACATGGTTGTGATAATTATTATGATAGGAAAATGAGGGTGGGAAAATTATCCCATCTATGCTGGTAAGTATTGAGGGCATGCCGGATGCTGGCTAGGGCTTTTTCCATCCGAAGAACAGTAACCATTTTCTCATGCCATTCCTTAAAAGGGGGGGGGGGGTAGCAAATCTTTCCAATGATGTAATATAATTAATTTTGCCACCACCTTAATGAGGGCCATGTAATAACGTTGAGGGCCTATTAAGGTATCAATGCCTATTCCAAGGAGACAGAGTTCCAGACAGAATGCACCCCCTAAGTCCAGTAAGGGATCCAAATGCATTTTAATTTGATGCCAAAATGGTTGGGAAAATGGACAGTCCCACAACAAATGTCGGAGAGATCTGTTCTGGGTATTACATCAACAGTATGGCAAAGAGGGTATGGAAGTCAGTGTAACTTATGCAATTTTTGTGGGAAAAGTATATATTGTATACATATGAACATATGAAGAAGCCAGCAGAAGAAGGCCATTTGGTCTATCTAGTCTGCTCGTCTTGCAGGGTCCACAGCTTGAGCTACTGTTCTTGCCCTCCCTCTCCACTCCTCCCATCCTCCCTACTCATGATCCTTACCTTCACCCTATGCCTATCCCAGCCTCTTTTAAAGCTGCCCACTGTCTTCAATGAGATGACCTCTTCCGACAGCACATTCCAAGTGTCCGCCACCCTCTCTGTGAAGAGGTGCTTCATAACCTCCCTCCTAAACCTCCCACCCTCCAGCTTAAGACTGTGCCTCCTCATGTTATGGTGGCCAGTCAGCTTAAATAGACTCTCCTTATCAACCTTATTTATCCCTTTCAAGTACCTGAAGGTCCCAATCATGCCCCCTCTCTCTCGCTCTCCTGTCTTCCAGAGAGTACATGTTCAGTGCTCTCAACCTCTCCTCATATGCCTTACCCTGCTGAACTGATCTCATCTTTGTAGCCCTCCTCTGGACCTTTCCAGCAGGTTAATGTCCTTTTTGAGGTGTGAGCACCAGTACTGAACTCCATACTCAAGATGTATACTATTTTATACTGTGTAAGACCCAATTTATCTAATTTATTATAATGATATATGTAATTCCAGGGTGATGATGTCTTAAAAAGGGAGACATGAGTAGGGAATTCTTTCTCCCTATAAATACACCTAGGCCAAAGCTGGTCACCAACAAGGTCCCTCAAAGCTTTATTAAGTGTTGACATAGTGTGGCCTCTTGTCACAAAGCCCGCTAGATTACTATACAATGATCCATCCATGAAGTGCCAAGGGCGGAGGCCCAAAGAAGTTTGTAGCATGTGAGTAAGTTGTAAAAAGGGAAAGGCACTGGACTGAGTGAGGTTATTAGCCTTCCAAAGTTCTTTGTAGGAGATAAGTTGATCATTGTGGATGAGATACAGTATGCTACCTGTTATAGGTTAGCTTGAGGGAGATAGGTTAAAGGAATTGATTTATGACCAAGTTTGAAATTGGAATTAAGATTAAGTAGTTGGGAAGGGTACCTCTGAGGGGTATAGTGCAGCATTCAGCAAAGTTGCAAATTGATCTGCACCAGCCACCTATTTGATTGTGACATAATGTGGAGGCAGTTTAGACCAGGATAAATGAGGTAAATAATGGTAAGTAATACCATTAATTGTACACAGATATAATTCAATATCTTTCCAGTATGGACAATATTGGTAAGGGGAAGTCTCCATTTCAAGAAAACTCCAAGCCAAGAATTTACTAGCCTGGGCAACGAGATAGTACCAGTGAAGGTTTGGGAGTTGGAGACTACCGTGTTTTCTCACTAGGGTAAACATAGAATAGGATATGTAGGGCTTTTTACCTTTCCATAACAACTCAGTAAGACTCCTTTGGAGTCTAAAGAACCATGTTTGTGGAAAGGAGATACCAATCATACTGAGAGGGTATAATACCCTGGGTAAAATATTAATGCAAATTATAGAAATCCATCCTCACAAAGAAAGCAGAAGTGTTTGTCAGCAATGGATGTCAGCTTATAGTGTTTGAATTAAAGAGGAACACTTCACCTTTACTAAGGAAGAAACAGTGGTGGCAAGATGAATCTCTAGGTAAGTAAGACTAGATGGAGACTAGCACCCCATCAGTAAAGGAAGATCTTTCTTAAAAGTTTTATGGTTAAGGGAAAAGATCACTGTTTTCAGATAGACTTAGTTTATAGCCTGATAAAGAAGCAAAGTCAATTAATACTTGAAGAGTGGCAGATAGGGACTGAGGGGGATGTGTCAGATGGAGTAAGACATTATCAGCATACGTTAATAGTTTAAAGGAGAAAGGGCCAATAGAAATTCCATGAATTTGGGGGTGTTGTAAGATATGTTTAGTGTGGGGTTTGAGGTATAAATTAAAAAGATAAGGGGATAAGGGGCAGCCTTGGTGTGTACCCCTTCTCAAGGAAAAAGATTCTGATAAAACCCCCATTACAGGCTATTTATGAAGAGAGAAAAGAATATAACAGTCTAATCCATTTAGTAAAGTTATTCGGGAACCTGAAGGTGGAGAGGGTGTGGAAAATGAAGGGCCATGAGACCTGATGAAATCCTTTGTCAGCATCCAGGATGACCAGCACAGCTGGTGGATCCCTTGATGCTGAGATCAGATGGAAGATTTTCCACAGATGGTCCAAAACTAAGTGACCTTGCATAAAGCCAGTTTCTCACAACCGATTAACGGTTGCTATATTTTGCTATTTCAATGGCTAAAATGGAAAATAAGATTTTGACATCAACATTTAAGAGAGATATGGGTCTATCACTGCCAAACTCAGAGTGATTCTTCCCAGGTTTAGGAATAAGGGTGATAAAGGCCTCCAGAAGAGAGGGAGGAAAGTTATCCAACTGATAGCAACAGTTATAAAAGTCCATGAGTTAAGGCACCACTTCAGACTTAAGGGTGATATAAAAATTGTGGGAAACACTAACTGGTCCCAGGAACTTGTCTGGAGTAAGCAAGGAAATGGTCTGTTCAACATCAAGAATGCCAATGGGGCCTTAAAAGATTCCACCGGGGGGGGGCTTAATTGAGGGAGATGAGCCTTATTAAAAGACTCCAGGATGAAAGAATTCTTATGTCTAGAAGAATCATCTGGTGAGCACAAAGTTTCATAAAAAGCTTTACATTCTGCAGCAATCTCTCTAGAGGAGATTAGGAGGGTGTCATCTTTCTTAGACCTAATCACCTTAATCAAGTGGGTAGTTTCCTATTGTTTAAGATGCATGGCAAGAGGGTGACCAGCCTTCTCACCTTTCACTGCATAGTTAAGTTTGGATTGAAAAGAGCATGCTCCGCCAGTTCTGTATGTAATTAGGCATATTTAGTGCGCTCTTGATAAAAGTGAGTACAGTCTTGTTCAGGGGATGAGAAGATGAGGTTCTTCTCCAACTGCCAGACAGATGTTAGAAGATCTTGCAGTTGTTTTTATACGCATACCACCAGGCATCAGCAGACTGGGCGGAGGATTTATTGAGATTAAAATACTCGGTAGTCAGTTGCCATAGTTTGTTGAGGCACCAGTCATCTTTCAAAGGTGGTTATTTAATTTCCAACATTTATCAACCTCTGTAGATGAATGAGGCAGAGAGAGACTGGAGTATGATCAGAGATGACTTTACTCTTAATTTCACAGTATCAAACTACTGGAATAAAAGAAGAACTAATCAAGACATAATCCAATCTAGATTGGGTACCATGCATGAGAATAAAAGGTATAGATCCCCATTTTCAAAAGGTTAGCATGGCACAAACTGGGTTTGTACTGTGCTAACCTAGAATAGTGCTAGCTGTTGGGAGCATGCCTATATTCTTTTTTTTTATTTAACTTTATTCAGTTTTCATTACAATACACCAGTGGGTATCCACAGAACAATTGAGGAGCAGATACAAAACAAAAGAACAATTCTGTGGAGGAAATCTCCTCGATCTGGGTATATAAAATAACAACTCTTGAACACCCCCCATATCCCTCCCTACCAATTATCCCACCCATCATCAACCCCAGTGCCAAAATCTGGAGTTAAGTACATAATTAAAGTGCGGATATACAGGTTGGACCTATAGTAACCTAGGGCTTCCTTGGCAATGAGTAATGCTTTGAGCGGTCCCCAACTACCAAGATAGGCCCAATTCCTGTTGGCCATCATGGCAATGTGCTTTCCTAGTTGTAGAGCCAGTAACACCTCTCTATGCCATTCTAATACAGATGGAAGTGAATCAGCCTTCCAATGCCTCATAATAATTAGTTTGACCACTGCTGAGATGAGAGCCATATGGAATTTTCTACTTTTAATAGTTCCCAAAGGGAAACTATTAAGCAGACAAGTCTCTAAGGTAAATACAGATTCCAACCCCAGCAGTAGGTCCAAGGAACTTTTAACACTAAGCCAAAAGTTTGAGACCTTTGGGCAAGACCATAGCATGTGATAGAGGTCGCCAGGAGACCCATGGCAGTGTTGACATTGTGGGGATGGAAGCCTTCCCATTTTGTATAATCTTTCCAGAGTAAAATATAAGTCATGCATAATATTATATTGTACTAAGCAAAGTCTATCATGTTTAATATATTTATACAGGTTGCACCATATGTGACGCCAAGCGTAGGCATCTCTTTGAAGAGAAAGCTTGTTGGCCCAGTAGTAACAAATACCTTTAGGTAAACTGGAATCGAGGAATTGCAGTTCTTTATATACCTTGGATAAGCATGCCTATATTCAAAGGACACATAAGGGGGGGTGCACCCCGACAGTGCTGTCATGCAAAATATTGTGCAGCGCCTATGCAAATGAGGGTTCCCTCATGCATATGCAGAGCAGCACAATACTGAAACTTATCAGAAACGCTAAATGGCCACCAGCAGCACCACAGTTTAATGCTTCAGAAACCCAGCCCTTAACAGTACACAGACCCATCTGCACACTGTCAAGGGCTGGGTACCCTGGTGGTTCAGCGGTACCTCCCCTGCCCTGATCCCTGATCCTATATATACATAAAATGATATTGGTGGTTATGCGGTCCCTCCCCTCCCCTGATCCCTATCCCCATATATAAATAAAATAATATTGGTGTTTAAGCGGTCCTGTCCTCCCCTACCCCAATCTCTCTCTCTTATATATATATATATATATATATCTATATATAGATATATATATATATATATATATATATCTATATAGATAGATATATATATATCTATCTATATATATATATCTATCTTATATAAACAAAATAATATTGGTGGTTCAGCAGTCCCTCCCCTGCCCCAATCCCTATCCTGATATATAGATAAAATGATACTGGTGATTCAATGGTCCCTCCCCTCCCCTCCCTGAACCCTGAACACTACCCAGTTTCATAGAAATAAATAACAGGTGGTCTAGTGGTGCCTCCCCCTTCCCCATTCCCCGATCGCTGTCTCATTTCATATAAATAAATCCCCTGTGGTCCAGTGGTCCTGCCCCCATTCTCTGATTGCTGTCCTGACCAAAATAAATAATTTCTCTGGTAGTCTAGTGGCCCTCCAACCCAGAGGTAATGACCCTCTACCCTACTCCCCCTACCCAATCTGAGGATTGGCACAGCCTCTCACATAATTGAAGTCAGCTGACTCGAACAGTCAACAGGTACAGTACATAGTATGCATTAATTGGTTGACCGTCAACCAATGAGTACACTATATACTGTACACGCCATTGTCGGTTCAGTCGGAGGCTGGCCATGGCAGTATGAGGAGAACTGTGCAAGTTCCTGGCATGGGTCGGGCTGGGGGCAGAGCAGGGTGGTTGGTCACTACATGCTGGGGTAAAAAATGTGGACTAAAATATCCCTCAACTTTTGTCCCCATTTGTATGTTATTTCAGGAGGGACTCTTGCTGTTTCCATCAATGTTAGTTCAATTTCCAAAATATGCCAGCATTTGTTTAAGCATTTTCTGATAACCCCACTCTTAACACAGTATTGTGAAATTAACATAACCTGATCTGTATTCCTTATTCTCTCAGTTTTGTATCTCAGCAAATCAGTGCTATCCATTTTGTCCACTGTATCTTGGGCTTGTGTTACCAGGGCTTGGCTATACCCTCGTTGTAGAAAACCTTTCCTGTAATTCTTTACATTGCTTTTTACATACATGGGGTTATGTACAATTTCTTTTGACACTCATGAATTGTGATTTTGGGATGTTGCTGATGGTGTGACAAGAATGGCAGCTGCTGGTCAGGAGGAGACTATTTTTTCCCCAGGTTCAGTAATCACATGTCCAATATTATAATTGGTAATAACAGAATCTCCACCCACCTGGTGTTGCTGTTATCCTCTGTAACATCCTCACCTGGGGAAATGTGTACCTACCCCCTCCCTCTAAACTATCTAAACTATCCTAAACCAGCTATACTTCCTAACCCAATCCTATCCACTGTTAAATTTGATGTTGGTTTATTAAAGTGGTCACAGGTATTCATACTTTTTCAAAATGACCTAGTGCATTTAAGTCTAAACAGTATAATCTTTCCAGATAGATGCACTCCAGGAACAAATGTTTCCATAGTGGGAAATCTGGTGCATTCTCATTTTTCCTCAAGCCTGCTATACAATGCCTGGCATTGATCAGTCTCATATTCAGAATAATCTTAAGGTGTCCAGAAGGTAGTTGTTGAGTTTGGGATGTTTCCAGTAGACAAGAGTTCCAGATCACATTTTATGTTTAATCCCAGGACTCTGTTCAAATTGAGGAATATCCTGTCCCAGAATGGTTTCATTCTAGGAGATGAGGCAATCACATGCCTCAGAGTGCCTCCATGGACTTTGCATCTATTTCAAGTGGGGGAGATATTCAAATTAAACTTATTTTATAAGTGAGGAGTATAGTATATTCTATGGAGAATGTTAAATTGGATTTGATTTAGATGAATACTTTTAGTGGGTTTCATTAATCTGACAATTTATTTTCATCTCTCCTTTGGAATATAATATTGTAATTCTTTTTCCCAGCTCTGTTTAAGCTTTAATTAATGAGAGGACTGATTTAAGTTTAAGTTCTTATGTATCTTTGATATAGGCTTAAAACATTGATCTATGGAGTAAATCCATTGTTGCAGTGAAGATATAATGAGATATTCTAACTGTCTGTTCAAATATTGTTTAAAACAGTCTCTAGCTTGGATATAAGTATGCAGCCTCCTAGCTAAGTTCTCTGAACTTGAAGCCTGAATGTCCCTCTACAAGCCACATGTCCTGGATCAGTCTGAAACATGGCTTAAGCCATTCCACAGTGATGCCTCCTACAAACTCCCCGGCTACTCATTGCTGTGCCTTGACAGGCCTGGCAGAAAGAGGGGTGGTGGCATTGCACTATACATGCAGGACCATATTAGTGCCACCACTATTGCCTGCCCCTCCCCGTCCTCGGTCAGTGAATGGCTTGTTGCTGAAATTGTCCTGGGTGCATCTAAAAAATTGTACCTAGGCTGCTGCTACAGTCCTCCCTCATGAGGTGTACAGGGACTATCTAATTTCCTGGATGGCCTTGCATCTGCCCCCTCCTCCAGGGACATCATCATGCTTGGGGATTTCAACCTCCACTGGATAGAATCCCCAGTACTGGAATATGCACACCTGCTAAGGATGCATCACCTTGAACAAGTCATCTCCTCCCCTACCAGATACATTCCCTGCTCTCCCAACCATTCCACCCTCAACTGGATTGGCACAAGCTGTGTGAATCTAGTCTTCCAAGCAGGCACTATGGCTGACTCTATCAGTGACCACATCCCCTATGTATATAACCACCAAATCAATATGTCCTCCCCACAAATTGTTGCCTTTTAGGAAGTACAAATCCCAGGATTTGGACTTAGTGTTAAGGGATGCCTAGGCCATAAACTGGTCCTCATTCTACCAAGTCAAAGATGTCTCCATGGTGGTGATGCTTTTTACGGAAACTCTTCACAAACTTCAGGACAAATACTTCCCTATCACCACCAGAAGGGTTAAAGGTGGTAACACCCATTTGCTATCAGATGAACTTCTGGCCCAAATGAAAGTAAGTGACAAAACCTGGCAAGACTCCAAGACATCCCCTTCCCCCCAATTATGGAATGCATACAGGCAACTTCGTAACTCCTGCAAGCAGATTGTGAAGTCACTCAAGCGTAAATACTACACCAACCTACTAAATGAGTCTCTTGGCAACTCCCACAGTTTCTGTGTCTCAACTAACAACCTCCTCAACCCTAAATCAAATAAACAAATAACGGAACTTACCTCCCCCTCTGGTCCCATTACTGACCCAAGCAAGATTGCTGATATCTTCAATAAAATGTTCACCGACCTTACCACCTACGCCAGCAAACTTCCTCCACAGCTTCTCTCTACCCAGAAAAATCAGCCATGCTGCCCACAGACTTCAAATCCTGCCTTTTATTTTAAAGCCATCGACCATTGTGTCACCGGCAATCTCCTAAAGATACTACCTGCCAGGAGCAGCTCAGGTAGTGACGGTCTGTATTCCACCTTTCTGAAATTCCTCTCCCCTGCCCTTGTAAAGCCACTGACCCACATATTTAGCCTTGCCCTCTTATCATCTACTATGCCTGACTCATGGAAGCATGTGCATGTGGTGCCTATTTTCAAATCTGGTGATCACTCTGCCCCGGAAAACTACTGTCCCATCTCCCTCCTCCCACATCTAAGCAAACTGTTAGAAAAAATCATTCACCAACAGCTATCCGAGCATCTAGATAAGTACAACCTCCTGAGCCCCCTCCAACATGGCTTCCACAAACACCACAGCACTTTTTCAGCCTTGGCCCTTTTCTCCAACCATTTCCTTAGAAACATGGACATGGGTATGGCCACAGGTGCAGTCTTTACGGACCTATCAAAGGCGTTTGACTTTGTTGACCACCACCTTCTCCAATCCACCCTGCTAAACCTGGGCTGCTCCCTGGACGTCACCGCTTGGTTTAGCAGCTACCTCGCTAACAGATCCCAGTCTGTTCTGATAGGCAAAGATACCTCTGCTGCATTACCCGTCCATACTGGTGTCCCCCAGGGCTCCATACTGGGGCCTCTATTATTCCTACTGTTCATAAATGATCTTCCCACAGAAAGCATAAACTGTAATGTGCTGTTCTACACTGATAACCTCGTCATCTACCATAGCACCAAGTCCCTCAAATCTATATCTTCTACACTCACTACAAACTATGGATCAGCTCAGCATTGGTTCCTCTCCAAAAAACTTTACGTAAATGAGAAAAAAACAAAGGCCATGCTCTTTGGCTCAGAGCCATACCTTGCAAAGGCCACCAAATCAAAAACCTTGTTACATATAGCCACCCCTGCAGACCCTTCTCTTGACACTGTATCCCCCTTCAAACACCTAGGAGTGACTCTTGATCCCTTCCTTACCTACAATGACCACATTTCTAACACTATGAAGAGAGTACATCAGAAGCTGGGGGCAGCCTACCATGTTAACCACCTCCTGACCTCAGAGGCTTGTCTTGCAATTGTCCAGGGAAATCTACTGCCCCTACTTAACTATTGCTCCTCAGTGTTCTCCTCCATGTCCTCCTCACTTCTTTCTCATCTAAATATCACATACAACTCCATCTGTTGCTTTGCCCTTCAGGTCCTATCCTTCACTCATCACTGCTCTCTATATCAGTCCTTAGGCTAGCTCTTTCTCTGCAAGGCCATTTTGAGTATGCTATGGGCTGTCTAGTCGACACCTCTCTCAAGAACTCACATAAGTCCCCATACTCCTCGCTTCTCACCGACAGGGTGGAAACTCGGTGTCTCAGGGTCTCTTCTGTTCCCCGTAGTCCTCTGTGTATCTACTGTCATGGGGAGCAAGGCTTTCTCTGTCTCTGCCCCCTACCTCTGGAACAGAATGCAGCCTGCTATCCATTTGTTACCTTTTCATCAGTCCTTCAAATTGAAGCTAAGAGATTGGCTCATGTCTCAGGCCACCTGTGCCTTCTTCCTTGGAAACACCCTCACCAGAAATCCACCTTAGGGGTCCAGTGTACCATTTGCCTTACTTCCCAAGTGCTGGCTACTACATAAACAACTGACACATTTTTGACTCCATTGTGAAAATGTTGATTGCTATAGTGTAATCTCTTATGCACTGTATTGTAAACCTTGGGCTGGCTGAATAATGTCTTGATTTGCTGTAAGTATATGTCCTAGTTCTCTGCAAGCAGAAAAGCATCACTTTGGTTTTCATGAACTTGTTGTTTATGTCCTTAACCCCCATTTTAAGATGTGATGTTTATGTATCACTGTTTCTGATACCGCTGTACTCACTGTATTATATGTACCTACTGTATTATACCTTGTACCGATTGTCTGTGCCACTGTACGGCCCGGGTCGCAACTGAAAATGGTTCTTTGGATCAGTTTGCTCACCTGGTTACCAGAAACATACATAAATAAATAATTAATTAATTAAACCACTCTGACTTAGGAAGTCCATTGTTATATTTTAATTCTTCAAATGACAAAAAGTTCTTGTTATTATAAAGGTCTCCAATATCCACTATGGCAAATTTTTCCCAGGGTTTAACCACCTTTCCCCCTCCATGTTCAATGTTCTATTCAGTGCCACAGTTATGGGGTTATGAATATTAATTCTTATGTTTTTCTTTCTTTCCCTATGGTAGTAATTCTAAGTGGTTAAGTTGTCTCTAATAAAAATATTTGGGATCTTTTTCAAATCTGTCAGTGCGATATTCAAAAGGGGAATGTGCCTGGCACAAATCCAGATGCGCCGGAGCTCATCAGTAATGTATGCAGCGCAAGTGGGGGGGCGTGCCCATGCATACTCCGTGCATCACGATATTCAGCCCGGGATGTGCTGAGCCCATGCATGCGCAATTTCTACTTGCCCTGCACACAGGTGAGCCAAAAATAAAGGAGCAACAGCTGGCCACCAACAGGTGAGCTGCCATATTGCAGGGTGCATTATGACAGCTGCCAGCTGTGGGTGGCCACCCGAGCTCCAGCAGCACCTGCGTGGTAGCGACCCCCCATGCCCAATCACGGGCATATGTAGTGATATTAACCCTCCCACATCCCTGGTGGTCCAGTGGACCGCTCACAGCCTGATTGCGGGCATATGTTGAAATTTAATTGTCCTATATAACTGGTGGTACAGTGGACCACTCGCAGCCCAATCATGGGCATATGTTGAAATGTAATAGTCCTATATCCCTGGTGGTCCAGTGGATCACTCACAGCCCAAATGCGGGCATATGTTATAAAGAATAGTCCTGTATCCCTGGTGGTCCAGTGGACCGCTCTCAATAATCACAGGTGTCAGTAATATATTATGACAAACCAATCCAACCCTGGTAGTCCAGCGGTGCCCCCCTCCCCACCCGCCCACTGGGCCCTACCGCCCTCACCCTGGACAGTCAGCAGCGGGTGGCAGCTCCCACCCACTTGCCGCTCTGCCGCCCGCGGCTGACTCCATACAGTAGGGCTGTATGCCCATTGGTCCACAGCGTGAGCCAATGGGCATGCAGCCTGTACCTGCTACACAGTCCAGATATGTGAATGTATCTGTGGACCAATGGCATACAGCCCTCACTGCATGAGTCAGTCGGCATGTGGTGGGTGGCAAGCAGGTGGGTAGGCTGCCATGCACCGCTGACTGGGGAGCGGTGGTGGGGCTCAGTGGGGGTGGGGAGGGGTACCGCTGGACCACCAGGGTTAGATTGGTTTGTCATAATATATTACTGACGCCCATGATTGGGCTGCGAGTGGTCCATTGGACCACCAGGGATATGGGAGGGTAATTTTACAGTACTTCTGCCCGCAATCAGGCTGCGCATGGTCCACTGGACCACCGGGATATGGGACTATTTTTCAAAACATATGCCTGCAATCGGGCAGTGGGACACTTTGCCGCTTGTGCAGGGGGCGTCGGTCCCTGATGGCTGCAGTCTGGCAGGGCGCCAAGCGCAAGTCACTGGGAATTGGTGCACCTGCATGCAAATGGGGCCATAATGACATGCAAATGGCCCCATTTGTGCCTTGCATATATTATGGCCTCATTTGCATGTGCACTTTTGAATATCGTGGTAGTTGCACCTATCGCAATGGCACTTGCGCTGGCGCATCCCCCTGCTCCACTCTGGCTACTTGTGCTGGCGCAGTGCCACTGTGCCATGTGCAGTGCAAGTGTCCAGGGATTAATATTCAACGATGCTGTGCCATGGCGCAGCTCCATTGAATATCACCCTGTCAACTCCCCTGCACATCCAAGTTGTGCTGCGCCCAGACTTGTGCCACAGCCTGGCGCAGTCTGAATATCCCACCCTCTGTGTATAAATGGTGATAACATCTTTTATTACTAAAATACATCTTTTTGTATTCCACCCACCATGGTGGAGTTTCTGAGTAATTTTCTGTAGAGTGAGAAAGAATTGCAGCATATTGGTACAGTATATTCTAAAATTTGAGAGATTAAGTCCCCTAAACTCTTCCCTTTCCATCAATTTTGTGAGGGTAAGTGTAGGGGTCTTGTTTTTCCATAGAAACTTTTGAATAATTGTTTCCAAAATGTTGAGTTGTGAATTGGAAATAAGCAATGGAATAGACTGTAGTATGTATAGAATTTTGGGTAGTGCCATCATTTTAATTACAAGGTCCTACCCATCAAAGTGATATGTAGGTGTGTCCATTTCTCCAAATCCTTCTTTATTTTAGCCAATGCAATTTTTAAATTGTGTTCTATAATTACTTTCATGTTTCCTGGTCATATATATTCCCAGATATTTAATTTTGTCTAGGCTAGTAACCACGTTATTAAGTTATTTTTAATATATTCCCAGATATTTAATTTTGTCTAGGTTAGTAACCACATTATTAAATTGTATGGAGGGAATAGTTTTGATACACAGTCTTAACAATTCTGACTTTTCCCAGTTAATTTGGTATCTGGACTCTTGTTCAAAATTTTTTATGATATCCATAAGCACAGGTAAAGTGGGTACTGGATTTTTTAAATATAGCAGAATGTCATCTGTGTATAAAGAAAGTTTTACTATTTTGTTCCCTACTTGTATTTCTTCAATACTTTCTGTGGCTCTAGTTTTGTTTGCCAGGGGTTCTATTATTAGAGTGAATAAAAGAGGGGACAATGGACACCCCTGCCTGGTGCCTCTAGATAATCTAAAAGGGGTGAGGTGTTCTGGTTTATCACAACCCTGGCTATTGGGTCCTTATATAGTATTTTAATCCATTCTGTAAAAATGAGGCCCACTCCCATTAAGTCTAATACCTTGAACAGCTATTCCTATTTCAGCCTGGCAAAGGCCTTTTCAGCATCCAAGGATAACAGAATTGTATCCATTTTGTTACATCTATCTATAATATACAGGCCATTTTTAGTGTTGTTAAAGCATCTCCTTTGTTTAATAAATCCAGTCTGATCTTCAGCAATTATCTTGGGAAGGACTTTCTCCAATCCGGAGGCCAAGATTTTTGTGAAGATTTAATAATCAGAATTTAAAGGAGATACTGGCCTGTATGAGGCACAATATTTTATGTATTTTCCTTCTTTTAGCAGTACTATTATTATTGCTTCCTTAAATGACTTGGGTACCTTTTTATATGTAATAAAAGAATTGAATAATTCTGCCAAACAACCACATATTTTATCCTTACAGCATTCAAAGCACCAGCATTACAGCACTAGGCAATCAGGTCACCAAATTCCGAATTCGCTGTCCCTTCCCCGAGGTCCGCCTCCCCTGGAGTTGAAATCCTGAAGTGGGGGTGCTCAAAAAAATGATCAGTGACATTGCCAATTGGTGCCCTATTTGTCCAGCACCGGAATGCTGGCGTTTTCTGATGGTGGAACCTATATTTTACTGCCCAGGAGTTCATAAAATTCAATCAGCAGACCATCTGGGCCTGGAGCTCTCCCATTACTGATCCCCTTGATAGCTGATTCAATTTCTTCTTGTAATATAGATTTATCCAGTAATTCATTTTGAATAACTATAATTTTAGGAATTAAAATTTTTTAAACTGCTATTATTAGTATCTTCTTTGAGTTCTGAGGTATATAAAGATGAATACAATATCTCAAATTCTCTGATAATTACCTCTGGATCATTAGTCATGTTATTATTTATCATAATTCATTCAATTTGTCTTTCCGCTCTCTCCTTCTGTAATTGGTAGGCAAGGTATTTTCTCACATTTGTCTGCCTGGGTATAGTACCTAGCCTTATATCTAAGAATATTTTTTTCCATTTTACCATTCATGAACTCATCATATCTTTTTTTTAAGTTCTGCAAATTTATTAAATCTTCTTCTACCTGGGTGTGAATGTGTCTCATTTCGGCTCTCTTGATCTCTTTTTCTAACTTAGATATTTCTTTTTGCCTAGTTTGGTATACCCATGATTTGTATTTAATTATTTGACCTCTCAAAGTTGCTTTCAAGGCATCCCAGGTAACCACCATAGAGGTCTCTTTCCCCTAGTTAAAAGGGATATACGTATCTAATTGATCTCTGAAAAACTCCAGACATTTTACATCTTTATATGACAGTGGGTCCATTCTCCAACCACTGCTTAAGGTAATACCTAAAAGTTCCAAAGTACAACAGATGATGAGTGGTCCAAGATAATTTTGCCCTCATAGGTTATCTTATTTATTTTTAGAATAATACTCAGACACACTAACACCCAATCAATTATAGAGTAGACCTGATGTCTGTGGGAGAAATGTGAGAACTCCAGGCCTTTCTTATTCTTGTATCTCCATATATCATAGAGATCTAGTGCTTCCATGCTGTTTTGAATTACCTCTGCTGACTTTGACAGGGCCAAGTGGGAACCAGAGCTGTTCATGGAGGGGGTTAAGGACTGTATTAAAATTTCCCCCTACCGTCATAAGATGAGGGAAATGAGCCAGTGTTGTAAAAACCTTTTTGAAGAATCCTGGATTATCCTTATTAGGACCATATACTCCTGAAATATGTATCTGTGAACAGCTTCAAAAGGGCATGGGACAGGGAACAGGGAGAGTGAGGGTGGGGTGGCAGTGGGATGACAAAGGGAAGGGGGGTGGGGCAGCTGCAAGCTAGGGGTGTTGGCTGCACACTCGAGCAGACTTAGACAGACTGGGTGGTCTGTTTCTGCTGGCATATTCGCATGTTCGTAAGTTCATAAACAATTACGACAACATTATTAATTTTAACATGTAAGATAATGCATCTATGATTAATATCCAGGACACTTCTAATAATTTCAACTTCATGTTTTTTAGCAAATATGATAGCCACCCCTCTTGATTTACCATTGGAACCAGTGTGGTATGCCTGTCCCCCCCATAATTTACAAAATGTGTTAAATTCTGTATCAGTGAGATGTGTTTCTTATAGAATGAAAAACAGTAAGCTTTAAGTTTTTTAATATATGCTACAATTCTTTTTCTCTTGATCAGATTTTTAACCTCACTTACATTCCATGAAACAAAATTGAATATTTGCATTTTTTTAAATCTTATACCTTAGAGTGGTACACCCCTATATGGCATTTGACCCAAACCCTGTATATATAAACATGGAGGGAATTGATTATGTTCCTGGGTGCATCCAACCTAAGTCAATGGGTGACTTTCTTATGGACCCTAGTTTCCCCTTTCCTATCACTACCTTTTCTAAGCCCACCCAACCCCCTATTTCCTAACCTAAGGTCTATCCTTTTATAGACCCAAAAAACTCAATTGTTGATTCAAAATGGAGTCTGAACCTCCCCATCTACAGTCAGTATGCTTCTTATGTAAAATTTTAATTTGTACCCTATATTTTTACTTGTCACTTGCTTCCTTTGTAGTCTATAAAGCTTTCTCATGTGATTATAAAGTGTATGTGAGGTACTGAGCCCTTTGTTTCCCTAACAGTCATTATTATTTGTTGTACAAAGTCTTTAGCCTCTTTTGGGGAATTTGTCACAAAAATCTTACCTTTATAAAAAAATGTTAAGGTGGCTGGAGCTGGGTGTGAAAAGGTATTTGCTTGTCGCATAAGGCTTGTTTTATTTCTTTGTAAGCATTTCTCTTTTTTTGGAGTTCAGGACCAATATCTGAAAAGACTGAAATTTGAGTAACCTGAATCATCGGGTTTTTTTTCTTCTTTGCTTCCTGCACCACCAGTTCCCTTTTCTGAAATCCATGGAACTGAACAAATACAATCCTGGGGAATCTAGCATTAAAGGCTCTTCTAGCTGGGGACCTACAGGCCCTTTCAAGTTCTATTTTTTTCTCCGAGTAATCCCATCCCACCTGTTCAGAGAACCACTTTTCACAGAATTCTAGAGTGCCATTTTTTTCTGTCCCTTCAGAGAAACTGAGGATATTTAGGTTATCTCTTCTAGGGCACAATTCAAGCTCTGCTACATGTTCTTGTAGTTTGAACATTTCCATTTTTTGTTCTTTAATATATTTTCCTATTACAGCTATTTTGTCTTCTGTTTCTGATGATAGCCTCTCCCTTTTCAAGTCTGATCTCAAGCACAACCTCACCGCCTGCAATACTTGTGCCTGTTCCTGAACACCTAGCACCCCCGAACCTGTTGCATGGCTTAGCATGATACATACTCATGATTAGCATTGGCTCCCTCCTCAGGTCTAACTTCATCTCTGAAACACAATCTGGCACCCATGCACCTTTCTCTCCTCCTTGCCACCCCTTCACCCTGTTCCCCACTCCCTCCACTCCCCTTCCCCTCTGGCCCTTCTGTTTACCCTACCTCCTCCCTCCTTTCCCCTTAGCCCTTCCCCTGGGTACTATAAGACAGTGCCTACTTTAGGCTATATGCCACCTCCCCCATGTCACTACACACCTCTCCGTCACCCCTGTCCTGGCCTATCTCCCACTACAATGGCATCATAAGGGGTTGGGTGTCTCCCTTCTCAGCTCACCCCCTTGCACCCCTCATACCAATGCCGCCTACCTTCTTCTGCACTTTCAATCACTGGGTCATTGCTAAATGTTGTGTTCACTATTTATTATAATGATCTTGCATTGTGCTTTGTTTACTGATGAATTCCCTTTTTGTGCCCTATGTTGTTTTCATCTGTATGTATCATTGTTTGTTTTTAAGACGTGGAACCTTTGTAAAAGAGCTTTGGCTCAAAGGTCTTCCCAAGGACTGGTACGCTCCCTAATTACCCTCTCCAACCTCTCACTTAATATAACTGCTGGTGACTCTGGGTTCCACTCACATGAAGAAAACTCTTTTGTCTACTTGAATCTGTTTCCCTATAGGAAATCACATCCTTTCCTTAACCTGGCCCTATATCTAACATGCCCTGCCAAACTTGGTCATTTTCTTCTCCTTCACTCCTCTGTCATGCTCAAATGCCTCAAACTCATCCATTGCCTCACCAGAGAAACTTGTGACTCTCCTGCATTTATCCCTATCTGGGGTTATTGAATCAAATCCTGCCCCCCAACAATGCTAGATTAACAAATGACGCCTCCTGGTTCTCTGCAAAGGGCATGAAAATAGCTCATATGAATATTAGAAGTGTACCTGCTAATTTCCCTGAACTGGAAGCCTGGGTAGCCTACTATTCTAGGACTGACTGAAACTTGGCTTAGGCCAGACATACCTGACACAGTATACAAAATAAATGGCTACCACCTTATGAGATTTGATCACCCCTCTAAATAGAGGGGTTGAGGGGCTGCTCTCTATTATAAAGAACATCTCAATATCTCTGTCCAACACTCAGGGTTATCAAGTATCTGTGAAACTCTGCATTCTGTTCTGCTCTTAGGTGGAGGAAAAAAGGCTAAAACTGATATGTGCTTATAATCCTCCAAAGGGAGTACTCCCTTGCCTAAATGGGCTCTTGGACTATCTCTCTACTGTAAAGGGTAAATCTGAATTAATATTAATGGGTGACTTCAACCTTGACCTATCAGGTGCCCACTCTGGTTTGTACACTGAGGCTCTTGGCCGACTTCACCCATCGCAACTGATTACTAGCCCTACTCAAATCACGGCAAATAGCAAATATCAATCTTTCCTGGACTGGATAGCCACAAACACAGCAAATAAAATTATTGCTGCAGGCACCTTTTCTGATTCTATCAGTGATCACCTACCTACCTTCTGCATTTGGAATGGCCACTGCCCCCATCCCCCACCCAGAATTATTCATTTTCGGGATTTTGCCAAACTGAATCCAAGTGCACTCCTTGATAATATTAATAACACTGACTAGTCACCTGTCTATATCACTGAGGATGTAAATACAGCACTTGACTACCTAAATTCTCAGCTACTAGTCCTACAGGATCTGCATGTCCCATTAAAAAAAGGTGTCTTAGGGGCTCTGCAAACAGATGGCTACATAAAGACCTCCTTTAGACTATGAGAAGAAGAGATAAGGCCTGGGTCTTGGCCAAGAAATCCCAACGGACAGATAACTGGGCTAATTATAGAAAAATGAGGAATGCCTGTGAAAAAGATATTTGGAGGGCAAAAAGGAACTATTGCCTTAAGCTTCTTCAATCTTCAGTGGGTGACTCCCGGAATTTTTGGAACCACATCAAAAATTTCATAGGCCAAAGGCTCAAGTTGGCCATAACTGAAAAGATGCTAAATGACGCTAACTGTAACCCTCTACCTACGATTGCAAATGCTCTGAATGCACAATTCTCTGATCTCTCTGAATACCTTGCAAAATTTAACCAGTCCCTTGCACCCCCTCCTGATATCCACCATCCTTCAGGACCCTCTTTTCTGCTCAGATCACTCTCCGCTACCTAGGTGCTGCTTCTTAAAGCTATCTCCCCTCATGGATCTGTCGGTCCAGATGGATTACTACCCTATTTCATCAAAATGGCAGCTCCAGCTCTTGCTGCCCCTATTGCAAGTATTTTCAACCCATCAAAACTAACCCAGACAGTGCCTACACTATGGAAAACTGCTCGAGTTGTCCCTGTACACAAAAAAGGGGACACCAAAAACATGGCTAACTACAGACCAATCGCCATTCTCTGTACGTTAAATAAACTATTTGAGAAGGCTGTTGCCACCCAGGTCTCTGAATATCTGCACCTTCATAACCTTCTATCCCCTGCTCAACATGGATTCCGAATGGGGCACAGCGCCACAATTGCACTACTTCAGGTATCAAACAAAGTCCTTACAGCAATGGATAAGGGCCTGCACACGGGGACATATTTATTGACCTCACTAAGGCTTTTGGTCTTGTGAATCACCCTCTTCTACTCTCCAAACTGTCCATTCTGGGTTTTTACCAGTCTGCCATCTCTTGGTTTGATAGCTACTTCATTGGGAGGAGGCAATTTGTTCAAATTGCAACTGCTGTCTCTGACCCCTTCCCAACCTCTGTTGGAGTTCCCCAGGGATCTATACTTGGCCCTCTCCTTTTCTCTCTCTTTATTAACAACCTGCCCTCACTTCCCTGTCTCTCCTTGCTGATCCTTTATGCTGATGACATGGTGCTTCTCATTAGTGGTAAAGACCCCACATCAGTAAAGGCGAATCTTCAAGCTCACTTTGACTGCTCTGGCTTCTACAAAACAAACTCACACTTAATGCTAAGAAAAATGTGGCTATGCTTTTTGACTCCCACTCTAAAATCAAATCCTGTGCTCCAGATCTTTCAGTACTATGTCTTGATGGCTCCCTGTTGGAATCTGTTAACTTCTTTAGGTACCTAGGAGTCACACTTGACCCATCTCTGGATTTTAACCTCCACCTTACGGCTACTTGCAAGGCGGTTAACTCCAAACTGGGTATTGCCTATAGAATTAGGTCCTCCCTGAATGATGCTGTCTGGCTTGCTATTGCACAAGGTTTCCTCCTTCCCTTCCCTTCCTTACATACTGCTCACAGGTATACCTTAATGCCAACAAAGGATCCCTCCATAAAATGGAGCATCTGTTATAACAGCATATGCCGATTTGCCCTCTCTGCACACAGACTGATGCATCGCTGTGAACTGTACTCCAAACTAAATTGGCTCTCCCCAACTTCGCACACACTGTATTCTATTGGATGCTTGATTGACAATATCGTCAGAATGGGGACACCTGAGTATCTCTCAAGGCTGCTATCTCATCCCTCCCAAGCATATCTCTTTAGGTCATCCATACAAACCCAACTTGAAATTCCCAGATACCTCATAAAAAAGGGGAACTATCCTTCACTATATTGGCCCCCAGCATCTGGAACTCCCTCCCCTCTTGAATTAAACTCTCTAAATCCCACCTAGCCTTTAAACTGGGTCTCCACACCCACCTGACTTACTCTGATGGCTGCTCCTGTTCTGAACTTGAGACTGACTCCCAGTAGCATTCCTTGCCTATATGGCACTTACTGTTTCCCACCATTGTATAAAATCTGCATGTTTGCACTCCCGCCACAAAATCATTAGTTAAAACTGTTATTTGTCGTATGTCCTTAATTATTATTGTTGTATCATCCAGTGCAAGTAGCTAATGTAAGGGTATTTGTTTTCTCTCAGTTTCCACAGAAATATGTCTTGCTTTTGTCAGCAAGCTGCGAAATTGTTTTGTTACCACTTCATGATGTGCCATGAACAATTGTCACTGATGTCTGTACCTTCTTTGCATCTTGCTCTCTCTGATTGTACTCTCCTGGATCGTGCCTGAATATAGGAAATACTCTTGTCTAGTGTACCTACCTGGTAAACAAAAACCAAATAAATAAATAAATAAAAAATAAATAAATAAAATGATGCACACTGCTCATTTTCTGTAATTCACTTATTCATGGCCTGTATTTTGCTTTCATATCTTCTTGCACACAGGATATCTTGGATTCCAACCTGAGAAAACCTTTCCTGATCTCATCCAAGACATCCTGCTTGAAGATTCCATTTTTACGTTCACTTGCGCACATGCACAAGGAACGTTTTGGGAGAGTAGCACACTTTGGAGGTGTGCCTCTCCCTTGCAATCCACTGCTCTGTTGAGCAGGCGTGGCGGTCCTGCACCAATGGGTGTGGGAGCTGTGTATGACAGCGGTGGTCTTCACTTCAAAGAAAACCACCGCTGTCATACAGAGAACCGTGTCACCCCGTCCCCCCGCGTCCGCACGCCCCCGCGTCACACCGCCCCCAAAGCTTTGGTGCCCGCGCTGGAGCCCCCCAGCATGGCAAACATCCCACATTGTTTGCCGATGGGGTGCCCAATCCCCTCGACCACGGCCCCCAAGCCATCCTTCTGCTACGCTGGGAGCCCACCCAGCAGCAAACATCCCACATAGTCTTTTTTTAAACCTGTAAATCAAAAATGGTCCCCAGGCGCTTCTCCCAGTTCCCCTCCCATAACCCCACTTCCCACTGCTTTTAGCCTCCCACCCCTTCACCCCTTACTTACCTCCGAGCTTGGCATGTGACCGGTGGACCGGGGTTTCGTCTGCACTCTTCAAAGCCGACGCGAACTGAGGAAATGCCGTAGCTGTATAATGGACTAGATAGGGGTTTTCAACTGTTGCATATCTCAGGCATTTTTTGGAATTTTTGACCAAATTTTCAACATGGAGTTTTTGGGACCCCTTCACATGAATGATGTCACCGTCATTGCGTTATTCAGGCCCGAAGGGTGATTTCACAGTCACTGCACAGTCACTGCAAGAAATCATGCTTCGGGCCCAAATAATGCCATGACAGTGACATCATTCATGAGAAGGGGTCCCAAAAACCCCATGTTGAAAATTTGGTGCAAAGATTCCAAAAGTGACTGTTTTACTAGCGCATGCTAGCAGTTCTATGCAGGCTCAAGTTCGCTAATTTTCAATATTTTCACTCCAAATTTTCAACATTACTTTTACCACACCTCCTCATGAGCAGTACAGCTGTCATTTTTCACATCTCACCCAAAATGTGTTTCTGCCATGTAGTGCACAATGGTGCAGTTGGTTGCAAATCAATGTATGGGACAAATTAAGAAATCACAGTGACACTGTTCATGAGCAGAGGTCTTAAAATGGCTATGTTGAAATTTGGTGAAAAATTCCTAAAAATGACTGTTTCACAGCATGCATTAGCGGATTCCTCACTCTAAATGCGTTTGCGAATTTTCAATATTTGCAATCCAGATTTTCAACATTGCCATTTTACCACCTCCTCATGAGCAGTACAGCTGTCATTTTCATCCTGCCCAAATGTGTTTCCACCCATGTAGCGCACAATGGCGCAGTCGAGTTGTCAAACTCAGTGTATGGGACACATTAGAAAATCACAGTGTCACTGTTCATGAGCAGAGATCTTAAAATGGCTATGCTGAAAATTTGCGTGAAAATTCCTACAAATAGCTGTTTTACTTAGCGCATTGTGCAGTTCCTACGCACGCTTGTAAGTTTGCGAATTTCCAACATTTTCACTCCAGATTTTCAACATTGCCATTTTACCACACCTCCTTATGAGCAGTACAGCTGTCATTTTTCACATCCTGCCCAAAATGTGTTTCTGCCCATGTAGTGCACAATGACTCAGTCGATGTGCGAAATCAATGTATGGGACACAGTAAGAAAATCACAGTGACACTGTTCATTAGCAGAGGTTTTAAAATGGCAATGTTGAAAATTTGGTGAAAAAATTCCTAAAAATGACTGTTTTACGAGCATGCGTTGCGACAGTTTCTACGCACGCTCGTAGGTTTGCGAATTTTCAATATTTCTACTCCAGATTTTCAACATTGCCATTTTACCACACCTCCTCATGAGCAGTACAGCTGTCATTTTTCACATCCTGCCCAAAATGTGTTTCCGCCCATGTAGCGCACAATGGCGCAGTCGGTGTGCGAACTCAATGTATGGGACACATTAAGAAAATCACAGTGACACTGTTCATGAGCAGAGGTCTTAAAATGGCTGTGTTGAAAATTTGGTGAAAAAATTCCTAAAAATGACTGTTTTACAGTGTTCATTCTTGGTTCTATACTGCGCTCGTGTTTCTTTCAATATTTTCACTCCAGATTGTTAACATTGCCATTTTATCACACCTCCTTATGAGCAGTGCAGTGCTCATTTTTCACATCTTGCCCAAAATGTGTTTTCGCCCATGTAGCGCACAATGGCACAGTCGCTGTGTGAACTCAGTGTATGGGACACATTAAGAAAACCGCAGTGTCACTGTTCATGAGCAGAGATCTTAAAATGGCTATGTTGAAAATTTGGTGAACAAATTCTTAAAAATAACTGTTTTATGACCGTACATTGTGCAGTTCCTATGCACGCTCGTAAGTTTGCGAATTTTCAATATTTTCACTCCAGATTTTCAACATTGCCATTTTACCACACCTCCTTATGAGCAGTACAGCTGTCATTTTTCATATCCTGCCCAAAACGTGTTTCCGCCCATGTAGTGCACAATGGCGCAGTCGGTATGCAAAATCAATGTATGGAACACAGTAAGACAATCACAGTGACACTGTTCATTAGCAGAGGTTTTAAAATGCCAATGTTGAAAATTTGGTGAAAAAATTCCTAACAATGACTGTTTTACGAGCGTGCGTTGCACAGTTCCCACGCATGCTCATAGGTTTGCGAATTTTCAATATTTCCACTCCAGATTTTCAACATTGCCATTTTACCACACTTGCTTATGAGCAGTAACAGCTGTCATTTTTCACATCCTGCCCAAAACGTGTTTCCGCCTATGTAGCGCACAATGGGGGTAACAAAAAGGTCATGCTGAACATTTATTGTGCAAATACCAGCAATCGCACAGGGCATTAGGGTAAAGCACCATACGTGCCAAACACCACTGCAAATACCTGCCAGCGAACGTTCGGCATTGACAAATGCTTGTTATATTTTTTGTGTTCTTCTGAATGTCTTTGTTGTTTCTTATTTTTCTTCTTTGGCCTGGCTCCCTGATTGGCAGTAACATCCCACATAGGCAACTGCCCTGAAATATCATTGGCTACAGGGGGAGCTTCTGCATTTTCCTCTAGATTCTGATCCATTGCTTCCCCCAATCCATCCTTGTGTTGGGAGTATTCTCATCTAGTCCAGATGTTGGGCTTCTAGATAACTCCTGTGATTCCATTGTTTTTTTTCCCTGTTATCTCCTTTTATTTTTGACTGCTTCCTTCAGGAGCCACAGGCTCCATTGTTTCTGCTTCTGAGAGTGTCTCACTCATTTAACTGGCAGGCGTTCCACCCTCATCCCTCAGATTTACTGCTATTGGGATTAGGGAACTCACAGAGTGCTCCCCTGGATCAGTTACAGCCTCATCCAATATGGGCTCTGAACCTGCCTCTTTGCTCACTGGAGAAAAGGAAGTGCTTTCTGTGAGTTGATGCCCAACCAGAGAGTCGACCTCCACTGGAGGTATTTCCATTTATTTAACTCTAGCATTCTCCCACTCCCCTGAGGTTTAGCTGGTAGCAGTGTATTTTTGTGCATTGTTCTGTCTGGGGAGTGTGGAGCACTGTGCATCTTCCACTGAAGTGGATGCTTCTCGGTGCTGTTTTTTTCAGTTGGATTCTGTACAAAGTAGGTTTTAATTTCCTTTACATTTTTGGGTTTGTTGCTCATGCTGACTCATGGGGAAGTCCAAACTTTTTGGCATGTACAGTATAAGAAAAAAAGCTTACTTAAAGGTTGCAATCCAGGTTTGGTTTGCAAAAAAAAAAAAGGAAAGGAAATGGCTTGAATTATATAAGTTACATTTCCAAGTTACCAAACCTCCAGTTTGGAGATCTTCTGGGTACAGCATTCTGCTCTGCTCTGCTCTCTGAGCTTCCTGACTGCTGCAGCTCAGCATGTAGACACGATTTCCAGGAGGAGACTTTTCTGGTCTGTTTTTTCCTGTAGAAATCTGTCTCCACCATGCCATCTTGCATGCATAGTATGTCAAGATCCAAAAACTGTACATTGGTTTCACTATATTGTGCTGTAAATTTGAGATTTGAATTTGACCTTTCCAGGTAGTTAATAAACTCATGGAGCTCATCCACCCCACCCCCACCACACCATCAGCACATCATCAATAAAATGCTTCCACAGATCTCTGCTAAATCCCCACATGCAACAATAGATTACTCCCTAGCACTTCCCATTTCTATCCTATCTGGATAGTCTCTCTGCAGCACTTCACCACCCACCCCCGACACCCTCTGTTGCCTACTCACCCTTGCCCTATCTTAACCCCTTCTCCCACTCCTTGCCATTCCATGAATCTCTCCTCCTCACACTATCCTGCTCCTCTGTCTCTGTCTTTTCATAGGATGCAGGCATACATTGCACAATGCCTTAGTACACCTGGCTATTTGTTGGTCTGTGCCATCTACTGTATTTTTTTGAACACTGTACTTTGTATGTATAATAAAATCCCATTTATCCAAACCCCTAAAATCTGAATCTCTGAGTTAACCAAATCTCACCCTTGTCCCCCATACACACAGTAGTCTAAAAGAAATGTGCCTGTCATTCATACATCTGGTGATATTGCCAATTAGCGGTTAATTAGTTGCTTAGTGAATCACAATGGGATGTGTTGTAGCTGTTAACAAGCTGGTAGCAGGTACTTAACAGCTTGTTCTAAGCCCTAGGTTAGCTTCCCTCATTGTGCTGCAATGGCAAAAAGAAAGCATTTGGTCCTTGACATTAGCCAAAAGCTACAGATAATAGACTGCTTTGAGAGGGGTCAAGAAGTTGTTGAAGTTGCTTGGCAGTTCTGTCTCGGTAATGCAACTGTGGCATTAAAAAAGCAAAGCAAAAGATACGAGACTTCGTTACTTCGATGGACTTCAGCATTTCACATGAGAAACAAAAAACCATGCACTCATGTAGAGACAATGCACTGGACAAAGCCGTATTTTTATGGTTTGTCCAGAACAGATCGAAAGGGACTCCTATATCTGGAACAATCCTGAAAGAGGAAGCTCTCTTCTTTCACTGCCAGCTCAATGCCAATTACCCCTTCTAGGCCAGCGAGGGGTGGCTAGACCATTTTAAAAATCAGCACAGAATCCGTCAGCTTGCAGTCACTGGTGAAATCATGTCCAGCTGCTTAGACGGCATTGATCCCTTTGGACAAAAACTTAGGAGGATAATGCAAACAGAGGGCATATCACTTGATGCACTTTATAATGCCGTTGAGACCGAGATTTGCTGGAGACTTCTGCCAGAAAAAACCTTGGTGTCTTCTATGGAAAAAAATTCCCCAGATTTTAAGAAAAACAAAGAGATACAAAGTGCTTGCAACTTCCAGTGCATCAGGTCCTCACAAATAGCCTCTCCTAATCATTGGGAAGTCTCAATCACCAAGGTGCTTCAAGCACATTAACACATTTAGCCTCCCCACCCTATACCGAGCACAATGCAACACATGGATGAATGCGGAAATCTTCAAAGGCTGGTTTTTCACAAATTTTGTTCCATCAGTCAGGATCCATCTCCATGGTTTGGGATTGCCTCCAAAAGCTATTTTGCTACTGGACAGTGCTAGAGCTCATCCCAGTGCAGATTCTCTCTGTACAGAGGATGGTGCAATACAGTGTGAATTTTTACCAGCAAACACCACTGCTACCATTCAACCAATGGACCAAGGTATTTTGGCCACTGTCAAAAGAATTTCCTAAAGCAAACTCCTGACTAATGTTCAGTATGAGGAAAATGATGACTGATCTCTTGTGGACATTATAAAATCCATTACTGATAAAGCTGCCCTGATTGTGCTGGCAGAGTCCTGGTGGGATGTGAAGCAGGAGACCATTATAAAATGCTGGCAAAAATTGCAACTTATCAACACACCGGTTGCTACAACTGTTGAAAATGCTGAGAGTGCTGTGGATCAAAAGGCAGAAATGATGGTAGCGCTGCATTCAGCTGCTGAGCACCTTGATTTTAGCAGGGAGATGGTTACAGAATGGGCAGAGGCAGAGGATGCAGATGTGGGCTATGAGGAAATGACAGATGATGACATTCTGTCAATTGTTAAGAATGAGACAGCAGAGCCTGCAGAAGAGGATGAAGAGGATGAAGATGAATTGGAGAGTGCATGTAGAAAAAAACATACCCACAGATGCAGAAGCTACCAATTGCTTTCAGAAGTGTATTGACTGGCTAGAAATGCAACCGGACGCAGATGGAGGTCAACTTTTACTTCTACAGCAGCTGCGGTTAAAGGCAGTTCAACAGCGACTTGACAAACAGAAGCAAGAAAACTGTAAGATTGCTTTATCACTAGCTAGCCTTCTTTTTAAGGTGCTGTAATTCATTTAAAATGGTATGCTAAGAAAATTTTATAAAGCTGAAGTTTTAATGATATTTTAACATATGTGCTGTATACAGTAGTGTACTGAAATTCATCACCGCACTTTAATGATGTTTTTTTAAAATGAAACTGTATTTTATGGTGGTGCAGAGTACAGCAACTCAGTTTTAATTGCAGTACACTTCTATGTGACTTTTCACTGTGTTTTCTCATATTAAATTGTATAGAACACTACACTTGATGTCTATGAGGTCATTTCTGGATTTTTTTTTCAATGCTCCTGTTTAACCGAAACCCCGTTTATCTGAACATTTTCAGTGTCCCCGGACACATTCGGATAAATGGGGTTTTACTGTATATAATATCTGTATTTTGTCCCATATTATTGTGGCTTTTTTGCCAATGTATTGACGTGGAACCTCTCAATGAGCTTCTGATCACAGGTATCATCCAAGATTTCAATAAATAAAATAAAAAATTGATCTATTTGATCATAAAAAGGGTTTATGTCCTGTAGGACGTGCTGTCCCTGAAACATGACTGTGTTCATAGTCAGGATAAACCTTAATAAGGTGCATAAAAACTCTACAGATTCCAAGGAATAATCAGTCTTCATATCCATCCAGTGAAAAAGTGCCTGTAACCCCCATCATGGGGTACGTTTGTATATAACGACTGGATATCCAGCGCAACCAGAAGCCAGCCTTGCTCCATCTGGAGATCCCCCAGGATGCCCAGTATGTATGTTGTAATGTATCTTTAATATGTGACCGAAGTGTAGGACCCAAATGGTTGATATGTTTGTCAACAAATTTGGACAACGGCTCTGTTAATAAGCCGATACCTGATACAATAGGGCATCCTGGGGGATCCATCAGTGTTTTGTGTATTTTAGGCACAATGTATATTGTCAAAGAACCTCTGTGTGCAAGCACTGAGGGAATGGTTGCCCCAAAGGGCATTTGGCTGGGAAGCCAAGTTTCAAAGAAATACAAAATCACTCATGCTTCTACAATGCAAAGCATCATGGGCTGCATATGCAAATCACCACAGAATACTTTGCTGGTTCAACTTTAAGCAGAAATGAATAGTGGCAAAAGGCCTCTCACACAGTTTGCAAAGGGTGCCAACAGAAGACATAGACACGTGTTTCATCCCACCAGGACTCATCAGTATGCCTCGTCTGTTCGACACCCCAGTGGAATGAACCAGCTACCCTAAGATGGTCTATCTGAATTATATTGTGGTTTCTCACACAGTCTGCAAAGGCACATTTATAAGTCCTGTTAGGATGAAACACATGTATGCATCTTCTGTTGGCACCCTTTGCAGATTATGTGAGACCTTTTGGTACCATGCATTTCTGCTTAAAGTTGAACCAGCATAATATACTGTGGTGATTTGCATATACAGCCCACGGTAGTGGCTGTATAGGTGAGTGCACTCACCACTTGTGCCCAGATGACTTCCCTTGGGCTCACAGTGCACCACCTCACCACACAGATTACACTTCACTACACTGGTATCAGCAAGCAGTGTAGTGAAGAACTCCCACACTAATGAGCTGCGGGGAGGACTGGGCACAGGTGGGGAGGCCACAGATGTTGTTGCCAGCTGCTACTGTTGCTCAATTGGGGCTGGGGATGGGGAAACCTGCTGCTGTGGCTGTGACTGCTGCAGCTCACCCCTCACTTCCTGCTGAGCTGCTAGTGCAGGGGCCATGGCAGGTGGTGGCACTGATGGGGAAGGCGCTAGTAGGTGCCACCGGAGGTGGTGCTTCCATGGCACCACTACCTCCTGCTTCAGGAAGGGGAACACTAGCCAAGAAGGTGCTCCAGTTCAGATGGGAGGTTTATATTTTTTGCTATCTCTCTGTCTCCTCTCGAACACAACTCTTTCTCCCACACTAGGTAAGGCGAAAGTGAAAGTCTTTCACTGTTTTGCATGATTAACTTCCTGCCTGAAGCATGTGACCAGCAGACTGTGAGCCATGTGATCTGTGGGCTGTTACAATGCTAACTCACTCCGCCTTTAAAAGAAAATAAAGCAAAGCAATGTGGAGTCATCATAACACAAAGCCATTATGATGTGAAGTGGTGAAGTGTTGCATTTCAATGGGCACTTCGTGTAGCTATATGTCGAGGTGGAGTGGGCCACTTTTCTCTCTACTACGCTAATGAAGTTAAACTGCACTGCATTGCTATATACAATTTTCTGGGTTTTTTAGTACTTTTTTAGGATCTGAAGATTTCGCTTTGTTGAGTACTTTCTGGGCCTTCTTACTTAGGCCAACAAGTTTTTTTTGTCCTTTGTACAGGTTATGTTAGAACAAACCAAGTAGTTATTCTCAATTACTTTTTTGCGTACAGCAAAGAGATGAAAGTGTCAAGAAATGAGGATGAAAGTGTTGCTGCTTCTGATGCTGATTCTAAAAGCAAAAGACCTTGAAAGATACTTATACTTCTGCCAGAGTTTAACATTGACATTACCTTATTAGCCACTTAGCCTTGCCATTTAAGAATTTTCATATTATAAATTGCAACCTATGACAGAATTCAGCTACTATATTTGGCATATTATTAACTATTTTTGGAAAGAAATAGTGGACAGTGACTACTATTTGTTCTTGTTTTAATGTACACATTGTTATAGTTATAAATTTATGACATTTCGCATATTAAATAAATAACTGCATTATATCCCATTGAAGATACATATCTGAATGTTGCATTTTCACCAATCACTTCCTTCAAGACATCCAGTTAAAACTGTTAAGCAAAATTTCTCAAAGATTTGCATACAGTAAGTCTATGTTTATTTGTATTTCTTCATTTGTCTATGTTCATTTGTATTTCTTCATTTATCCATTGATAATCTAGGTTGATTGTCTGTTTCAACCATCAGCCATGAGTTTTCAGCCTTTTGGGTGTTATGTCCCCTAATTATTGCAGTAAGATATTCTACATTTAAATGGACTGCACTGGATAAAAGTGGAAAATATCTGCTAGACTAATTTCTAGATATAAAATTTCTTTTACTATGGTATTTTGTGGATATTGGTAGAATGTAACTGTTTACAATTATTTGTAACTTTTTCTATTTCTAGAACAACTTATAGAAAATCATTATTAAATGTAATAACCCTGACTCCTCCCCAGGACATGACCTGCTTGAACTGAGACTGCTAAGGGCTGCTGCCCCTGCTATCACCGGCCCTGTCACTACCCTCATCAACAGGTCCCTTCTTGAAGGAACTGTCCAAGTAAATGGAAGGTAGCGACCATAGTCCCTGTCCATAAAAAAGGGCCCAGGGACAAAGTGGGGAACTGCAGGCCAATCTCCATTCTCAGCCCTCTTGGGAAGGTTCAGGAGAGATTGGTCTATAACAAATTATAGGATTACCTTGAGTAGCATCTTCTCCTAGCTGACATACAGCATGGCATTAGGAAAGGCCATGGCAACTACACAGCCCTTATCCATCTCACGTCAGACATCCTCTATGCCATGGGCCAAATCTCCCCGATGGGGGCCCTATTCATTGACCTGTCCAAGGCGTTTGACTTGGTCAGCCATAAACTGCTTCTTTCCAAGCTCCACCTACTAGGGGCTAAATGAGCTCTCACTTTCCTGGTTTGAGGTCTACCTGCTCAATCGAACCCAAAAAGTTCAATGGAGAGGATCCCACTCCAGCACCAGGCTTGTGGTCTCTGGGGTACCCCAGGGCTCAATCCTGGGCCCCTTGCTGTTCACCATCTTTGTCAATGACATTGAGGGGGTCTGCAGGCTAAGTAACCTCATCCTCTATGTGGATGACATCGTCGTCTACTGCAGTGACCCGCTACCCTGCGTTGTCTCTGCCAAGCTGCAGGCCAGTCTCTCGGCACTTGAAGCCTGGTTCTCACTCATGCTGAATGAAGAGAAGACCAAGGGTGTCTTGTTTGGGACCAGATGCTTTGGGGCTGTCAGGTGCGACCTGCTCTAGCTCCACACAGCCCAAGGGAAGAAAGTGGAGGGTGTTGACAGGATTAAGTACCTTGGGATCCTTCTTGACCAGGAGCTGTCATACAAATCTCACATTGACGCTTTAACTAAGTCTACCCACCAGAAGATTGGACTCCTCTACTGGCTGGGTAACTGTCTCTCTGATGAGGCTCAGCAAACTATAGCTAACTGCACCCTACTCCCCTCCCTCCTCTATGGGGCTCCCCTGCTATAGTTCCTCAGGGAGGGGGAGCTAAGAAGACTTATGGTGCTCTACCATAGAGTGGCATGCTTTGCTACTAACTCCCTCCCCGGGAGACACAACTGCGAGGCTCTTGAGGACCTCCGCTGGCCACTATATGGCATAACCTGGCCTACTCCTCTATCTGCTTGACATATAAATTCACCACTACTGGCCCTCTTTCCCATCTGTGCGGTCTGCTCAATCCCAAAGTGCGGTGCCGTGACTTGAGATGTTCGGCAAGTCATCCACTCACCAAACCATGGGTTTGCACTAACCAAGGCAAGCAATCCTTTCAGCACACCACTCCGCACCATGGAACACTCTCCCAGCTAGTCTGGTTGATAAGCCCACTCTCCCTGGTTTTAAATCTGATTTTAAAGTATACTTGTTGGAACTTAGTCTCTGTGGCTGCAATTGCTAGTCCCCTGTCCAGTCATTGATTTGTAATCAGTTTGCCTATAACTCCTCTGCCATCATCATGTCTCCCACAATACTCTTGGGTAATAGTGTCTAATGTACTGTGTGCCTGTCTAACAAACTGTGAGCTTGCTGTTCTCTAATGTGATCCATGCTTATTCCAATGTATGTATCTGCTGCCTGTAAACTTCTGTAAATAGCTTCCAATGTATGTATTTTTTGCTGTAACTAATCCCAGGTCACCCCTGAAAAAGGGACCTCTGGTCTCAGTGGGTTTACCAGGTTACCAAAAATCTAATTAAATAAATAGATTAATTAACTATATAAATAATTGATGTTACGAATGCAGCTAATCCTCCTATTAATCTCCTAGAAGATGCTTTCTTTAGTGCTTGACAGCAAATTACGCTATAGCCATTAATTATGAAAGGATCCATTAACAATGTCTCTTCGAAATGTATTACTTTTAAACTGAGTGACAAAAGTAACTCAGTCTCTGCCTAAGATTTTTGAATACCCAGTCTCATATTTCCCAACATTAGATTTGCAGAGAAGCCTTTTTTATCACTAGTTTTATCATAAGCCAACTGTGGTTCACCATCCCTTGAATCTGCAAACATTGTTGAGTCATTATTTAGTTAATGTGATATCTCATCTTTTAATGGATACAATATATTAAATACCCCCACTTATTACTTTGTTACTTTATTATATGTTCCCTGAATTTTTTGGCAGGACATTAACAGCAATCTACCTATACCATGCAAAAATCCAGATCTTTCATAACTGGCAGAATTATCAATGATAATAAAATACCAAAATTATCAAACTTGGTTTCTTTATTTAAGAAAAATGTCACTGCACAATACTTTATCTTGTACCTCAAAACTAATTTTCTCTATTACAGTAGTAGCCACAGACATGGCCAGATATTTCCCGAAATTTCTAAAGAGTTTCTCTCTGCTCCCCCTACTGTGTAAATGGAGAAAGCAGGAGATTTCTCCAGAAATATCACAGAAATTTCAGGAAATATCTGGCCATGTCTTTGGCTGTGACTGTATCATTTAACCCTTCATGTGTGTATACTATTTAAATGCATTTGTACCAAGTCTGATCTGACAATGCGTGTGATTAAAAAAACAAACTCAATTAAATAATATTTGATCATTCTGATACTATGGTTTGTAAAGTCCATGAATACAAAGTTTTTGTTGATTGTTCATACTTAATCCAGGAATGATCTTTTATTTCTTAAAATTCAATTTAGTGCCGGTAATTAGCTTAACAGTCTTGGTTAAATTCAAACTGACACAGTTAGAAAAAGGCACACCATTAAGTGAAGCAAACATCTTTCTCAGCACTGGTGAGTCAATTGTTAGTAATCATTTTTCCATAACAGAAGTCTTTTTCCAGAGAAGCTTTGCAAAAGGCATGCACACTATTATTCTGTAACATAAACTGGGCAACTGATATCAACAATGTGGAATCATATATTATACTTATGTCAGTTACTACAGTCATTTGAGGAAGCAACATGTGAAGTGAGTACTGACAGCACAACCACAAGTCAAATTATAACATTGGTATGTCTTCTTACACAAAAACATGATAAATTTCATTAAATATTTGAAGTGCAAGGTGAATGCACTTCTTGCCCAAAAGCTATATTCATTTTTGCAAAAAGATTGGAGGATTTCCATGATGGTGGAATGTGAACATTATGCTAGTGCAGCTATGCCGGATCCACATTTGAAAACCAGCTTGCCAGATCTTCTCCAGTCTGGTACCATAGAGCTTAACAAAGATAAAGAACTGATCATTAATAAAGTTGCTCTAAAAATAAAAACAGAGGGCCAGATTCCAGAAGCCATCCCAGCAGACTCAAGGGAATTGTGCCAAACAGCAGAGATGCAAGTCGCACCTTGTGTCCCCCGTTGCAGCATTCCCCATTCCAGAATGTGGGCTGTGCTGGACAGGAAATCTGCTGCACCAAACGGGCACCATACCACCCTTGCAACCTGCATCTGGGTACACCAGGTTGCAAGGGGGCTTGCACCATTGTGGGGCTCACCTTTCTGATTCCAAGAGCCCCACTGTGGCCATTGCAAGGGGCTACACTAAGACCTGCCAGGAGGTGGTCTAAGCCCCTTGCAACCAACTGGGACACCATGATATGTGGGCTACCAGTGGGGTCCGTGGGCAGGAGGGGAACAGAGGGACATAGAGAGGGATGGTGTGGCAGACAGGATGTACAGGACCGCTGTGGCACCTGGGGTTGTGCTTATGCCTCCAAAGTGATATATCATGGGCATTTTCACCCTGCTGAGTGCTGCAGAAATACCTGACCACCTTGCTGGCACACCGATCCACCCTATGACCTCAACCACTCCCACACCTCCACTGAGCACTTGTGTACCTCCTCACTATCTCCACTAGTGATGCCCATTCCATGCTGCACAGGCATAAGGGGTTCCTAGTCCTTGCGTTATGTACTGCTGGTGCACCACTGGTTGGGTGCAGACCTGCACTTGTGGCAATCCCAGGGTGTTTGGTGCAGGAACCCTGCTTTCTCTTGGAATACGGCACAGGGTTTCTGGTGCACCCAGCATTGCCATAGCCCTTGGAGCAGTGCAACTTGTGGTGCTCCAAGGGCTGCTTTTGGAATCAGGCCCAGAGACTCCAACAAAAAGTGCAGCAGCTACTAATCACAAAAAATAACCGCGCTGCCTTCCAAGAAACAGAACCTGGTGAAGCTAAAAGAAAACATGCTACAAAAACATTGCATTATGAATCAGAACCCAAGGGCAAATTGTTGGGTGCTTCAAATGACAACATTTTGACCTAACTGGATGACGTAGAAAAGGACAGCACTGTTACATCTCCACCACAAGCTACTAAGCAAGTAGTATGGTGGATGTGTTCTTAAAGGAGCACATAAAGATAAATGTGCAAGTTGAGCAGCTTAAATGAAGTCATGAAAATGGCACAGTCTGGCCAGCATTGCAAAAAGTAGCCCTTTACTCCTTAAGTTCCCAAGCAACGAGTGTCTATTCAGAAAGAATATTTAGCTCTTCTGGCTACACTGCCAGTAAAAGGAGGAGAAAACTCCTTCCAGAAAATGTTGAAATTCTATCTTTTATTAAACTGAACAATGGTGTGTTTTTCTGGACACTAGGCACCTGATTTTCAAATTAGTTAGAATGAGGAACTTGCGTCAAACAAATTTGATGCAAGTGGTGACTTGCATCACAACTTGCATCAAGTGTGATTTTCTAAAGCAGCCTGCATCTGATTCAGACACTGCTGTGCCAAAGCCCCCTTGCACCCAGTTTGCATCAAACAACAAGGTGCACCAGGTTGCAAGAGGGCTTGCACCATGGTGGGGCTGCAGCATCCCCTTTTTAGGATTTTGCAAGCCCCACCATGGATGCAAGAGGGGTCTCCACTTAGACCAGACATGAGGTGGTCTAAATGGGTTGTGCCAGTGGGGTGTGAGAGTACAGGGGGCAGTAGGAGTGAAGTAAGGGCATGGAAGGTAGCAGTTGGAGTGTCAAGCAATAGCTGGGCATCAGCTGCAACCATTTGGCACCCTGGGGTGCCATTGCAATTAACTGCAAAGAAAGATTAATTCTGGTAGTGACACAGAGCCCATAATACCTTGTATTCTAGTGCTCTCCATCTTCCATGTGTACAGAAACCCTGGTGGTGTAGTGCCCCCCCCACAACCCCTGATCTCCCCTGAGTAAGTCACAAGTACCTCAATCTGATTGCACCCCCAATCACTGATCTCACTCAAAAAAAAAGCATTAAAAGTCCCTGGTGGTCTAGTGAACCCCCACCCTTCCCCAGCCACTCCACTTCGTCCCATCCCTGCCCTGATCCCACCAGCACAGTCCTCTGCTCACTACTATGGCCAGCTGCAGAATGGGCTATGAAGGAGTGTATACTTATAGTTTTTAAATTTGTCAATGAGATTTGTGGTTCTTTTAATGTTTGTTTTTAACAGTCTGTCTTTTATAAATCCATTTTGATCTGGGTGAATTATATATGGCAAAATAGTATCTAACCTATTAGCTAATATTTTTTTTTATTTTACTATCTGTAATAATTAGAGGTCTAGGTCTATATGACCCAGGATTAGTGTAGTCTTTATTTATTTATTTGTTTCTTTTTTGAATAGCAAAATTGTAACATCTGTGGCTTATGTATTCTTAGATTTATGTTCCAGTATATAATCATAAAGGGTTTTTAAATGTGGAATGATCGATTCTGTAAAGCTTTTATAGAAGTCGATTGAGATGCCATCTGGGCCTACAGCTTTTCCATTGGAAAGGGATTGATTGCTAATTCAATTTCTGTATTGGTTATTTCCTGATCTAAAAAAGGCCACCTAGGAGTCTTGCAGTGTGGGTAATGGGATGGTTTGAAAGAATGCATCAATGTCCTGACAATCTGTATCTCTTTCAGGAGTATATAGATTTTTGTAAAACATTTTCAAATACCTTATTGACTTGGAAGGGTTTGGTTATCAATTTACTCTGTTCATTCTAAATTGTAGTGCTTGTATTGGCCTCTTGTCCTTTCTTGAATTGCCATGAAAGGATTTTGTCAGGTTTATCTCCTGTGGTGTAATACTTTGAGTATGTCATTAATAGATGTTTTTCTGTTTGTATAGTTGTGAGTTTATTAAATTAAGATAAGGAGTTCCTGCAGTATTCTGGAGTCTTTGTTTAATTTATAAAAATGTTCTTTTTGAATTATTTGATTTTCTATTATTTCCCATTTTTGTTTTCCTTCTTTCTTTATTTTAGAATTATAAGTAATTGAAATCCCCTTGATAAATGATTTATACACATCCCATACTATGGTAGCTGGAGTTTCAGTACATGTAATATGTTCATAAAATGATACTGTTTACTGATGAATTCTTATATTGAACTTATGATCTTTAAGAAGTAGAGGTCAAATCTAAGTGCCAGTGATGGATTTGATTTTTTTATTTTAATTGTTAAGGTAATGAGTGCATTGTCCGAAACATGTATGGTCTTACATTTAACATCTTCCATACTATACAATAGGGCTTCAGGGATTCGAAAAAGGTCAAGCCTGTGATATGATTGATGAACTGCTGAGAAATATGAAAATTATATAGAAGAGGGGTAGACATATCTCCATGGGTCAATAACTGTGAAGTCTGACATAAATTCAATTAGTTTTACTGCAGTCAATTGTAACTTAGTCTCCCCAAAATCTGATTTATCTAGTATATTATTAAAGACTAAGTTGAAGTGCCCCTTCCAATTATAATTGGTGATTTAAATGTGGATGCAATAAGGAATATTTCATGAGAAAAAGTGGGAGAGTTTTCATTAGGTCCATAAACATTTACTAAGGTAAATAATGAACCATTAATCAATATTTCACAAAAAATATGTTGATAATTGGCATCATTAATATACCTATATATTGTGATCCCTGCATTTGTTTGAGAAAAATGGCTACCTTTCCAGCACTTGAACGAAAAAGTGCATTTACACCTTGACCCCATTTCTTAGAATAAAACATAATGCCTTCTTGTAAGAGATAGGTTTCCTGATGCATTACACAATTGGCTGCCTGCTTAACTAAATAGTTAAAAATTATTTTCCCTTTTAATCTCTCCACTCTTAGCATTCCAGGTTAAAAACTTCAAGGTATTAGTCATAATGGATTGTATAATTATAAAGGTCTGAAATATATGGTATTCCAAAAAAACATCTCTTGTATACCCCCTAAATACTTTTTTTTATTAGATATCATACAATTAACATTTGGTTTGTTTGTTAAGATGTGTATATCACACATTTTAATTCTGTTATTCTTTTATTTTCTTCTTTCCCCCAAGTCCTCCCCTTCCCCCTTCCACTTATTCTCCGACCCTCCTTCCCTCTTAACAGAGTTCAAAATGAAGTCCATTGAGTATTTTACCCCCAGGTTCTCATTATTTTCTCACAGCCCCCACAAACCCTTCTGGAATATCCTGTTTTAATCTTTTCATATCTTCAGATTCTCTTAATATGAAATTCATCAGGACTCCTATTATAACTACATAGTGCCTTTGAACAAAAGTTCCCACACCCCATATACCAGTCATGGTGACCACAAGTGAGGTGCATCAGCCTGCATGCCTGGTACATGAGCTAACTCTGTCCTCCAGCC
The DNA here is from genome assembly GCA_016271365.2 of Neoceratodus forsteri. Taxonomy (NCBI): domain Eukaryota; kingdom Metazoa; phylum Chordata; order Ceratodontiformes; family Ceratodontidae; genus Neoceratodus; species Neoceratodus forsteri. The sequence continues at coordinate 217,148,067 of CM028134.1, forward strand.
AAAATGATCCTCTGGCTAAAAAAAAAATTAAAAAAGTAAAGGAGGAAAAATCTGTTTCTTTACTTTTTTGCTTTTCTCTCCTATCTTTATTACTGTCTTTGTGCCTCCTTGCATCCCCCCAGAAATACATTTATCTTTTTTCCTATATGCAATTACAACACACATTTCTAACATATAATTCTAGCCTATGTTGACCATTTATGACTTTTGAGTATTTACTTTAGAGTTGCATGAGATTCAATAATTTCTGCTTCTCTCAATTGAACACATGTAAGAAAGTGTCAAAAGTTATATTTCAATGATCAGTTAGCTTACAGTAATTCAATAGCATAAGCGAGAGCGACAAAAAATTGCAGGAAGAGAGACACATGTTTATAATGTGTTTTAACTTGCAAAAAAGGGTATTCAAAACTTCATTTTAAACATGTTCATCATTTAGAGCCAATGATTCTGGCTGCACTTGGGTACCCCCAGAGTTCATGAATGTGACCAGAATGGTTGAATGGTGAGATATTGAGGTAGATAGTCTCTCCTGGGTATTAGATGAAAAGTTTGTATCAAACTGTGTTTATAGATATTCTTCAGCACATTTGGGGTCTGTAAAAAGTGCCCTCTGCCTTGACAGAAGAATCTAAGTTTGGTTGGTGGGAGCATTGAATATTGTACCCCCTTTTCATTAAGCTTTGTTTTTGCTTTGTGAAAAGCTTTTCTTGATAAGACTGTCTCTGTGCTGAAGTCAGTGTAGGCAGAACATTTTATACCTTCTGCAATCAGTCCTTTATCAGTTCTAGCTTTTATGAGAATGCGCTCGCGATTCTGATAATAATGTTGCTTAATGTTTATAGACCTTCACCTGAATTGTTTTTCCCTCGCCAGAAATTTGTTACACCATGGTGGGTGTGATCCAATGTGATAGTTACTTCTGGAAAGTTTAGATTCATTGCTTTTGATATAAATTTTTCAAAAAAGGAAATCAGATAGCCTCTACCATCCACCCATGCTGGGATGTTGATTAGTTTCAAGTTATGTCAATGGGATCTGACCTCTTTGTTTATTATCTTTTGTTAGAGGTTTTTTAGTTGAATGTATTATACTGTTTCAGCTGTTGTTGGATTGGATTTATTGAATCTTCTAGATTGCTCACTGTCTGCTCTACTTCTATAGTACTGATAGAAAGAGAGTCCTGTTTGTTACCTAAATCATTGATTGATTTAGTTAAAAGTGTTAAAGCCATTGTCATTGAATCAAAACCTTTTTGTATGTCAGCTTGAATTCAATTTTTAAATTTTGTTAACATTTCTGATTGATTGAAGGATTGATTTATAGTAGTGGATTCGGTTACATTTTGTTTCTGATTTTGTACTTCTAATGAAGTATTAACCTCTTGTGTCTGTTCTAGGTCAGTAAATAAATTGTTACTTTTAGTTTGCATCATAATTATTTCAGTTGATACAGTTGTCCCAGTCTTGTGTGTGTCTTTGTTAGGGTGTATGGAGTTACTGTCCAATAAACTACTAACCTTGGCTGTATGATGTTCAGACCTCGTCTCTTTAGAGATTCATCTCCTTCCATTGCTTCAAATGGGTTCTTCCATTGAGGTGTCTCTATAGGTTGTACAAGTTGCAGCATATCCTCAACACCAAAAAACAGGTTGTTCTCAAGCTGAGAGTCGGCAGCAACTGCCATAGATATATGCCGATCTTCCTGAGTAGATGGGAGAGGTGAAATTGGCTCCAGTAGTTTTTTTTTCTGTGAATTTAAAGAACTGCAGTATTTTTTGTTGAAGCTGGGTTCAGGTTGATGTTTCTCCTGAACACAACCCTGGATGGTCTTTCAAATCAACATTTTGTTTAGAGCAAGTGTTTCTCATACATTTAGTTGCTTGATTTACCTCTACCAGTTCTTTTTTGTTCTTCATACAGATTTCAGCATTTCAGTTATATTATCCAGGTAGTGTCAAGGAAAAGCATTTTCTGTAGCCACATAAGGTAAAGTTTTACCCAAAACTGCAAGGTGAGCTGGTGGTTACGGAGCTCCTGAGCTGGCAACAGCTCCCTCAAGCAGCCATCTTGGAATCCAGTATTGTGGTTCTGAGCTACAGTTGGAAGTCTAGACCCTATTTAATATATGAAATAATTTCATGCTTATGTACATTTTTTCTTCAGTCTTTTTATTTGTAATGTCAACTTAAATTTGTAAATGACTAATGATGGCACTCTCTGGTTTGCCTTAGACTTATTTTTTATTTTATTTATTTATCAGATCATCGGTTTACAGACCTTTGAGTCAAAAACTCATTTACAAAGGCACCTCATCAAGAGAGCAATACATCACAGCAAACAAAACAGTACAGTACATAACGCTTAGATTAAAAAAGCAACCAGTGTTACAGGCATTCACTGGTGGTACAAGCTTAGTAATAGGTAGATCACAGTAGTCATAATATAGGTACATGAGTACAACGTCAGGTAATAACCAGAGATATTTTATTACATTAGTCAGCAGATGTTGCCTGAGACCCCAGGCAAATACAGCAAAATTAAACAGGGCAGACCTAGCCTAGAGTGAGAGTGAGGGTAAGGGGCAGGATATGAGTTAGATACAATAATCAACATGTGATGGTCTTAGAGTAAACATATATTTAAAAAAAGTGCATCAGCATGCACAGAGAATATATCTGGGCCTTCTCTTTAAGTTATGTACCCTATGACAAATCTCTTTGTCATTCTTGGATAGCATCAGTTTGAACATATCTCTGCTCCTAGTCCTGACTGATCTGCTGTTCTTGAATGAATAATTATCTACTGTATAAAAGTTAAGAAACAAGTAAATAAAAATAATATACTATAATACACCACCTAAAAGTGAGTTTTCTATTTCAGAATGCTATATCAGTTTATCATAATAATAAGACATTTTCATTGTTTTGTAGTAAAAGAAATAATGAAAAGTAAAAAAAAAAATGGTAGTGTCCATGCATGTTATAATTAATGAGATTTTATTTATTTATTTATTGCGTGATTGTCTTGGATACAGCCATTGAGCTTAGAGCTCATTTACAAAAGTTCCACGATGAAACAAAGTAGGAGGAACAACAGACAGATTAAAGGAGTAGTTTACAAATGGATGTGGAGAGAATGGATGCACATGATAAGACACAGAATATTTACAGTACAATATACAAGATTTACAGTTTAACACAAATATTCATCTGTGGGACCCACTGCTGGCAACACAAGCAACAAAGTCAGCTTGTAAAACAAAATAGCATCAGTTCAAGATGGTCTGTGAGAAGGTCCAAATATATTCTTTATGCATGCTGATACACTTTTTATGTTGATTGCGTGCTTGTGCAAGAAACATGTTACGTCAGCTTTCTCCACAAGCAGGTTGTGGAGGTGTGGCACTGTTGTACCCAATGCCCCCACAGCCTGCAACGGCTTGTCCCCCATCCCCCCATGCCGTGGCATGCTGCTGCTGACACTAGTTCAGCCAGCGTGCCACAATCTTCTAAAAAAAGTAGCCACTGCAATCAGGGGCCACCTCGTCATTGCAGCGTCAGCCATCCACTGCAGTGAGGGAGTGACCCTTCATTGCAGGGCGGGATGTGAAACCCCTGATATTGTTTGTGAACATGGCAGTGGGATGCCGCTGTGTTCAAAAATAATATAACCCCTTCCCCCCACCGTGTTTACTTGCTGACGGGGGCCCTAATCCCCATTGGCTTTGTTGCCCCCTTTTCTGTTGTTGCCAACGGGGGATCCCACTCCCCGTCAGCATTCTGTAAACCACCTCTGTTTTGCTCCTGATGATGGGGTGCCCAATCCTCATCAGCATAATGATACCCCCTGGGTTTTGTTCCTTCCAACGGGGTGCCCAATCCCCGTCGGCATAATGATACCCCCTCGGTTTTGTTCCTGCTGACGGGGGTGCCCAATCCCCCTGTCGGCTACTGCTGGCCCCCCAAACGAAAGCCTCTGCTGGCATGCTGGGAGCCTACCCCAGTATGCCAGATGTCCCTGTGAAGGGAAAAATGGTCCTGCAACGTCTTTTTTTTTTTCTCTTGAAAAAAAGGAAACTGTCGCATGGCGCATGCCCTGCCCCCCACCCGCAACCCGCACCCGCCCACTGCGCACCCTGCCTCCCCACACCCTCTTACCACTTACTTACCTCCTGAGCTTGGCACGACGATCTTCGGTGGACCGGGAACATTTCTGCACTCTTCAAAGCCGACTGAGAACTGAGGAAATGCCGGTAAGCTGTATAATGTAATAAATAGGGTTTTTTAAACTTTAGTGCATATCTCAGGCATTTTGGGGATTTTTTTCACCAAATTTTCTACATGGGGTTTTTGGGACCCCTCCTCATGAATTCTTGAACTGTCATGGCGTTAATCGGACCTCAAAAGGTGGTTTCATGGTCACTGTGCGGAATCACCCTTTGGGGCCAATTAACAAAATGACAGTGCCAGTGTTCATGAGGTGGGCTCTCAAAAAGTCTATTTTGCAAATTTGGTGGAAAAAATCCCAAAAATGACTGTTTTATGAGCATGCATTGCGCAGTTGCTACGTACGCTTGTAACTTCATGAATTTACAATATTTTCATGCCAGATTTTCAACATTGCCATTTTGTCACACCTCCTTGTGACCAGTACAGCTGTCATTGTTCACATCCTGGCCAAAATGTGTTTTCGCACTTCTGGCGCAGAATAGCACGGTCGCTGTGGGAAATCAGTGTTTAGGACAGATTAAGACAATGACAGTGACAATGTTCATGAGTAGAGATCATAAAATGCCTATGTTGAAAATTTGGTACGATATCCATAAAATGACTGTATTACAAGCGTGTTGTTAAGTGAGTTGGCACGCATATATTCGTAAATTTCACAAATTTATATACCCAGATTTTCAACATTGCCATTTTCCCAGACCTACTTATGAACAGTGCAGATGTCATTTTCCCTCCTGGCCAAAATGGGGTTTTGCACTTCTGGTAGAATAATAATAATAATAATAATCTTTATTTATATTGTGCCTTTCTAAAATCAAGGTGCATCACAATAAAATAACAGCATATTAAAACATCATAAAAACATTAAAGTCAAGATTAAAATACACAGCATCAGTCCATGTCAATATCATCTCCAAAAGCCTTTTTCCATAAAAAGGATTTTAATCCTCATTTAAAACCCCCCACCATCATGCACTCTCTAATCCAACGGGGTAGAGAATTCCAAAGGGTCGGGACCACGAACATAAAAGCTCGGGCGCTGGAGGATTTTAAAACTACCCTCAGAATCTCTAGCAACCCCTCGTTGGCTGAGTGGAGCGGTCACTCCAGAAGGTAAGGAACCAGAAGATCTTTTAGGTAGTCAGGGCCCAGACCATGTAGGGTTTTATATGTCAGTAATCTGACTTTAAAGGTGATCCGCCACTGAACCGGCAGCCAGTGCAGATCCCACAGCACCGGTGTAATATGGGAGGAATGAGGAGTCCCCATTAACAACCGGGCCGCTGAGTTCTGCACTAGCTGCAAGTGGCGGATATCAACCCCAGGATGCCCAAAGTAAAGGGAGTTACAGTAGTCCAAACGTGAGGTTACAAAGGCATGGATCTGCATGGGCAGGTCGCTAGATGGAGCAAGGTGCTTGATCCTAGCAATGTTCCTTAGATGATAAAAGGATACCTTAACAACCGCCGACACCTGCGCATGCAATGTCAGCCAGTCGTGAAGGATCACCCCTAGGTCACGCACCCATTCAGCGGTAGAGAGCTCAACATTCCCCAAGAATAAACCTGAGGTTTGGTTTGCTCCCAACCCCTCAATCCGGTGGATAAGATCCACAACCATTACCTCCATCTTCCCAGAATTCAATTTCAACCAGCTGGACCTCATCCAACCCTGGATCTTGCCGAGACAGTTGTTGAACACTGAGAGTGCTCTATTCTGGTCATGGTGCAAAAGACAGATGGAGCTGGGTATCATCGGCGTAGCAATGAAACTCCAGCCCATATCATCTTACAATGTCTCCAAGGGGAAGCATGTACACCCCAAACAACATGGGGGACAGCACAGAGCTCTGAGGCACCCCTCAGGACAGAGAAGTAGGATTGGAGGAGAATACCCCCAATACCACCCTCTGAGTTCTACCTGTGAGGAAGGATGTAAACCATTTGTGAACCAAACCCGAAGCCCACAGATGCATCTCAGGTGCTTAAGCAACACCCCATGGTCTACGGTGTCAAATGCTGCTGACAAATCCAAAAGGACCAAAATGGACCTTTTTTCTGGTCTCTCGCCATCAGGAGATCATTGAGCACCCAAACCAGCACAGTCTCAGTGCTACGCCTCTTTCAAAAACCTGATTGAATAGGGTCGTAGATGTTATGGATGGACAGATGGTTGTCTAACTGGGCTGCCACCACTTTCTCAATTACCTTCCCCACAAAGGGGAGGTTTGAGATCAGTCTGTAGTTGGATAGGGAGTCTGGGTCCAGAGAAGCCTTTTTCAACACTGGTGTCACCACCGCTTCCTTCAGGGAGCAGAAATATTCACTGGAGTCTAAGGAGCACCAGACTATCCTAGCTAGAACCAAGATGATAACCTCCCCACAGCCCATAATCAGGGCAGTAGGGCCCAGACCTAAACTACAGCATGTGGTGTGCATACCCTGGACAATCCTCACAACATCTTCGATTTCCAGCCTTTCAAAGGAACTCCAGGAAAATGGGGGTCTTGTAACCGCAGGCTGGTCCACTGCAATTCCCATAGAGAGTGGGTTGCGTGTCTCAGCCCTGATGTCAGCCACCTTATCTGCAAAGAACTGAGCAAGCTCCTCACACTGCATTTGTGAAATGGCTCGATGAACCTGCAGACAAACTGGGTTGCACAGCCTGTCTACAGTTCGAAAGAGCTGGGCTGGTCGGTTCTGTGCAGCACCAATTTCTCCAGACAGGAATATTGCCTTCTTATGAGTAATTGCTGACTGATAGAGTTTATAATGCTCTAGGAGTCTAAGATGGTCAGCATCTAAGCTGGATTTCCACCAGCACCTCTCCAACCTGCATCTCCCTCAGATCTCCATCAAACCACGGGGACCAAGGGTGAAGGGAGAGAGGACGCACATGGGTGGGAGCAATAGAATCCAATGCAGTGGTAATGGCCTTATTATAGGCCAGAACCAAAACTTCAGGATTCGAGCTCATCTCAGGAAATTCTGATAGATCAAGTACTGCGGTTAGGCCATCAGGAGTCACATCCCGTAAAGGGCAGTACTTGACCATCTCCACAGGGGTTGGCTTACACAGAGGGGTGCAGAAATTGAATCTCACAGTGTGATGGTCAGACCATCTGACAGGTTCCACCCCCACATCTGAAGCCTCCATCCCCAGGAGGAAGACCAGATCCAGGGAATAGCCGTGTTTATGAGTGGCAGAGGTAACCACCTGTGAAAGGCCAAATGAACACATCAAATGGAGGAAGTGCTGTCCAAATTGTGAGAGTTCATCATCGATCCAGGCATCAAAGTCACCCAGCACCATCAACCTGGGTGACTCAAATACCAGGTCGATGACAAAGTCCACCACTTCCTTGAGGAATAGCTTCTTGTCACCGGGTGAACGATAAACGAGCGCCATCCTATAGCCCCCACCTGCCACTATGACACACTCAAAAGATCTGATCTCCTCAACTGGAACACTAGTGAGATCCAATTCAGTCTTGAAATAGACTGCAACCCCCCCACCCCTGTGATCCAATCTCAGGTGGTGTATCACCGAATACCCAGCTGGAACTGCTGCCTCAAGTATGAGGCCAGCATTGCTGTCCAGCCAGGTTTCGGTGATGCAAGTCAGGTTCGCTGTACCCACCAAGTCTGGTAGAATGGCAGTCTTGTTCGCAACAGACCTGACGTTGCATAACACCACCTGGATTGGATAGAACTCCTGGGAAGCCCCAACCACCTGCCCACCATTTACAGAGGTGGTGCCCTTGGGTATATAGACCAAACAGGAAGGCCCAAGTTCAGCACTCCATTTTGCCCCAGGGCGTCTTCTAGACTTAACCACTCCACTGCGCACCCCCCCTCATCCATCCTCCACTGCTCATATCCATCACCCCTCCACAACTCTACGAGCAATTCCCAAAGCCCTACAATGCTGGTAAACAGAGAAAAGTAATGGGAGGGAAAGAAAGGGCAGAGGGCATGAAGAGTGGAGGATGAATAGTGCATGACCGGGGTGGATAGCAGTATATGTTACAATCCACAGACATGGAACCAATGACACTAATATCTAATCTTCCTGTAGTAAAAATAAATTCAAAACACAACACAAACCTAAAGAATAAATTAAAATAGCTCAGAAAAAAGAAACTAAACTATAAATAAAATAAAACTCGACAAGCACAGATCTACTTAACATGAATTAAACTTCAAAAATCAAAAAACCTAAATGAACAAAAAATAAAAACAATAATTAATCAATAACCACATCCAGTCCATGAGTTCAGAAAATTTTTTAGGACCGTGTAGCTCCCACCTTCCATGGCCAAAATGTCCATATATAGACCCACGGTCTCTCACTCCTAGGGTCCAGCAACAGAAAAAACACAGTTTAAAATTAAGTCAAAATTTACAGAGGCGCTCTACCAATTCAAACCTCCCAAGGGTTCTCACCACCTTGGTGGAGTAAGTACAGGCAGGTGACCTTCCAAAACAAAATGATGGACTGTAGTAGATAGATCCAGGTACAGTTTGATAAGGACATAGTACCAAGGTTCATAATCCTTCATGGGCTCTCACCACCGTGAAAGAATCACACACAAAATGGTACCCTTCAAAAAACCCCACCGGGATCGTCTCCACCACCAGACAAGTTAGACAACAAGCAGTGTAAATGATTTTAATAAAAGCAGAGGCCTTACTTTAGTGTTGTCATCTAAGGATAGGTAAAACAGTGGATTTGAGTCAGGGGAACCAATGCCTGCACCAGGGACTCACCCCAGGAACACCTGCCTCACCTCAGACCTTACCGCAACCAGGACAGCTCTCCAGCTGTCACAGTGTGGATCAGAAGTGCCAGGGAGCCCTCCGCCAAATAGCAGCAGCCTTCCGACCCACCACCTACAAGAGGACAGGTGCCTGAAGTAAAGCCCACAGGCCACTGACAGGAATACCCTGGAAAAGTCTCAGTCCTTACTCCGCTATACTCTCCAGCTCTCCATGGAAAGGGAACTAAGTGCGTATCAGCACCCCATCAATTTAGTTCCCCACTCACAAGCAAAAGCATCTGGGACAGCCCGAGACCTCAGAACGAACAGTTCCACAGCACTCCTTTGACCGCACTCCTCCACTCCGCTGCACTGTGCCACAACACGTTAAAACACTTCGGCAACAACTCCAGAAGCCAGACCTCTCCAGACCAAATAGGACCACTACTGTCATAGATAAATGCCTAAGCTTAAAGGTATTGTTGAGAATCAGATGCCAAATAGAATGCTACGGCATGAAACGGCATTAAACGGACTCTCCACTGCCTGGAACCAACCGAAATCAGATGTACCATGAGCAAAAAGAAAAAGAAAACACGGACACTACAAAATAAAAGTAACTAAAAAAGTGATTACACTATGCTACTACAAGGGGAAAGAATACTAAAAAGTAAAAACTTCCAGAGCAACAGAAAACGCTTAGAGACAGTAGCTCAGCACAGCCACCATCTTGCTCACCAATAACCGGGGCGGTCACTGTGGGAAATCACTGTTCGGGACAGATTAAGAAAATGACAATGATACTGTTCATGATCAGAGGTCCTAAAATGCCTATGTTGAAAATTTGGTGATGATAACCCATCAATTGACTGTGTTACAAGTGTGCATTGAGCACTTTCCACGCACCCTTGTAACTTCGCAGATTTGTAATATTGTCACACCAGATTTTCAACAGTGTCAGTTTTTCACACCTCCTTATAAGCAGTATAGCTTCATTTTTCACATCCTGACTGAAATATCTTTTCACAGTTGCGACGCAGAATAACATGGTCACTGTGGGAAGTCAGTGTTTGGGACAGATTAAGAAAATGACAGTGGCACCATTCATGAGCAGAGGTCCTAAAATCCCTATGTTGAAAGTTTGGTGATGAAACTCCATAACGTGACTGTGTTACAAGCGTGCATTGAACTGTTTCCACGCACCCTTGTAACTTTGCAACTTTGTAATACTTATGTACAGGAAGGCGGCTACCAACAAAAAAAACTGGGGCCCGACAACATAAGCATCACAGAAAAAACACACAGCATCTTTGGGACGTGAAACGTGCGTCTGTGGCTTTTATATTGCTGCTTGCTTCAGCTGTTTCATTAAAGCTGTTTTATCTTATTCCTATCGTTGGATTTGATTTTTTGTTGATTACTGGGTAGCCATTCTGTGTGTTTTTTCTTTGAAATTTGTAATACTGTCATGCCACATTTTCAACAGTGGCATTTTTTCACAACTCCTTATGAACACTACAGCTGTCATTTTTCACATCTTGGCTAAAATATGTTTTTGTACTTCTGCCGGACAATAGCACGGTCACTCTGGGAAATCAGTGTTTGGGACAGATTAAGATTGACCGAGTGAGAGAGGGGAGTGACTGAGCTCAACTGAGCTCTGTCAGGACTGCTGTGGATTTGTTTGTGGGCAGACAAAGGCCCCAACACAAGAGCCCAGTACAAAAGGGCAGCCTGCAGCACCAGGAGAACCAGACCGAGTGAGTGAGACAGGAGGAGTGAGCGACCTCAACGGAGCTGTGTTGGGACAGCTGTGGATTTCTTTGTGGGTAGAAAAAGCCACCAACACAGGCAGGAGCCCAGCACAAAAGGGCAGCCTATAGCACCAGGAGAAACAGAATGAGCGGCTGAGAGAGGGGGAGTGAGCCACCTCAATGGAGCTCTGTCAGGACAGCTGCGGATTTCTTCCTCAGCAGAACAAGGTGCCAATGCAGGCAGCAGCCCAGTACAAAAGAGCAGCCTGCAGAACCAGGACAAATAGATTGAGTGAGACAGAGGGCCACTGAGTGAGCTAAACAGACCAACACAATCAACATTCGTCATTGACAAATGCTTGTTTTAAATATATGTTTACTCTAAGACCATCACATGTTGATTATTGTATCTAACTCGTTTCCTTCAGTCACTAAGTAACTTTTGTCATCAGCAAACAAATGACAACAGAGTAAACAAGCCAGTCACTACTCAACTGTTACATTGCCTCAGCCTATGTCACATTCAACATGTCTTTTTTGTCACAGCCAGCTTTAAGGTTGTTGGGGACCACAGCAGAATTAGTGAAGTCACAGGGGCCCCTACTTGATCCACCTTTGCCTAACATGCTTGATTCTCACTAATACAGGCACCATTTTATTCTTTTTATTTGCAGTACAACCAGTGGTTTCTGTATGTTTAAATTGTTTTAGAGGGAGACAGCGGTGTTAGTCCTTGGGGCTGTTCTTACCATCCCATCAATTGCTTCCCCTCCACCTCTTATTGATTGGGTCATTGCTTGGTGAAGCACTTCATGAAATCATGATGCCATATAAAAAGGAGTTGCACAGCTCTTTATTGCTGTTTTAAAAAGATATTAAGATAATTAAAAATGAATATGGCAAACTTCTGTGGGTAGGGGCTTCCAATGAGCATCGACCCCCAGCAGCCGCAGGCTTCACTGGTGTCTAAAACCAGCTATGTTTCTTTTCTCCTGTTGTTTACATTTCCTTGTCTCCTGCCAATTATTATATCTCGTGACTCTTCTGCACAGATAGCTAGGAATTTAGACTACAGGCTAATGAAGCAATGTGCTATTCAACTTCTAAATATGCCTCTGTTTCAAATATATTACAAGATTACTTTCCATGACCTTTCATACAGCTAGGATTTGCTAGCTTCCATACTATTTGACTGTTTTTCAACTTAACTGAGTCTGTTTCTCTCTATTGTACATTAACATGACATTATAGAGCAAGTTTTTTTTTTTTTGAAATTTAAAATTTTATTCATTTTGTCAAACATAACAAGGTACAACATGATGAAAAATGAGGTAAAACATGAAGGAACAAGCACAAACTACCCCCACCTCCCCTCATACCATCCCCCCCCCGGGAGGATGCCGCCACCAAAAGGAAAAAAAGAAAGGGAAAAGAAAGCATAGGAGACAAAGAGGAGAGGAAGGAGAAGAGAGAAGCGTCCAAGGTGAGTCGCAGATTGAGGTCATGACACCCGAAGAAGAAAAGAAAAGGGAGAGGGGGAATGAAGACCCTATGTGGGGTCTTAATGAAGATACAGGGCATAGAGTTTACCCCATTTTTTATGAAAGGCAGGCAAGTCATGTCTGGTGCTGGCAATCAATTTTTCAATTTTAAAACTAAGTGACATTTCTGCCACCCATTCCTGATAGGTAATATCAGATTGGTCAACCCAGTGATGAAAGACTAGCCTTTAACAGCCATCAAATAAGGGCCATGTGATATTTCCTTCATTAACCTTAATAGAGGAGTAAATGCCTAAGACACAAATTTCAGGCGTAAATAGGTCCTGTAGACCTAAAAGTGGACTTAAGTTGTCTCGGATGTGTTGCCACAAAGGATCTACTTTGTTACAGGCCCAAAAAATATGTAAGATATTCCCCTGGCCAGTACCACATCTGATACATTTAGGGGAGCTAATTTTACCGAACTTGACTAAATTTACTGGGGTATAGTACATGTTGTTGACTATATAAAACTGTGCAAGTTTATTCCTATCTAGAGAAAGAAAACGATGTAGATCTGCCCAAACCTGAGCCCAAGAATGGGGGGCACCACCAAGTAGCGTGTCCCACACCTTAGAACCAGGTAAAGTATCCGGAGCTTTGATGAGAAGTAGGTGTGAGTAGAGTTTAGCAATGGAATGGGGTTCATTGACTCGACTTAAGCAAATCTAAAAGAGGATATATACTAGACGCCCTTTTCACCGACCAAAACGCTTAGCTATGAGATGTCTCAGCTGGAATACTTTAAATATGGCTTGAGAGGGAATAAACTTGGCCATCAGATCTCGAGAGGAGCCGATAGAGTCCTGAAGGAAGAGGTCATCTACTACACAGTCTCGAATTTATGGAAGCCAGGAGGGAGCAGCCAGTGTGAACCTAGTTTAACATTGGGGTTAAGAACTAGCGGTTACGGGTCTTTGATATTTTGAATTTAACTGAGGTGCAATACTGGTTGAAAACTTTAATTGAGATCCCAATTACAGACTCGCTCTAGTGGGTGGGAAGAGATGAGAGTTTACAGAAAATGCAGAGTGAGGGTCTATATTATGGGATTTCAGCAAATTAACCTCAAGCTGCAACCAGAAAGGCGGTAATTGTTTGGAGAAGGGAGAGCCATTTGCCCATTTTGACAGGTGGCTGGCCCAATAATAAAATTCAAAATTGGGCAAGCAAGACCACCGCTTGCCTTGGGTAAACATAGCTTGAAGAAAGTTCTCCTAGGTTGTTTATCTTTCCAGATAAACTTGGTGACCAAGGTGTGTATTTTCCGGAAAAAAGTCTTAGGTAGCCAAATATTAAGCAGACTTAGGGGGTAGAATATACGTGGAAGTATATTCATCTTGATTATACTTATTCTACTACCTAAAGACAAGGGAAGATTGGACCCTCTGGCGAGGTCGCCTTGGATCCTGTCTAACAAGTCATCAAGGTTGAGTTTCCTAACTATGTTAGTATCGCAGGCTAGGTAAATGCCCAGGTATTTAAGGTAGTCGGGTGACCACTTCATCCCAAAATGGGCAACATCCGCATGGAATAAGAGGGAGTTCAGCGGAAATATTTCAGATTTAGTCAAATTCAACTTATAGTTGGAAACTTCCCCGAATTGATTGATAATTTTCAGAGTTTTCTGGATAGAACAGATTGGATCCGATAGGTGTAACAAAATATCGTCAGCAAATACCGACATAGTAAGTATTTGTTGGCCAACAAGACAACCAGTAATGGCAGGTGAGGATCTGATATGGGCTACCAGAGGTTCCAGATAGAGATTAAATAAATATGGTGAGAGAGGGATCCTCGACGGGTACCAGAGTATAAAGGAATCTGGAAGAGAACACCCCATTGCAATACACTCTGCAGAGGGAGAATTATAGATCGACTGATCCACTGAATAAATTGTATTGGAAAACCCATCTTATTCAAAGTGGCCCATAAAAATTCCTAGCTGACTCGATCAAAAGCCTTTTCGCATCTAAGGCTACTAGGCCATGGGGATTGAGAGTTTTGGGCTGCACAAAAATGTGTGAGAGAGTTCTTATAGGTCAGATGTCGATCTCCCTGGACAAACCTACCTGTTCTGTGCTTAGGAGTGTTTTCCAAACTTGTTTGATTCAAAGACAAAATTTTAGTCAGGATTTTAATATCATAATTAAGCAACGAAATTGGTCTGTAGTTGGCGGATCTAGAGTTGATTTATTAGGCTTAGGTATTAGGATTATAACTGCTTCCAGAAGTGAGGGATCTAAGGGCCAGAAGTGAGGATATAATTAAATAGATTTAACAAAACAGGGGCGAGTTCACTACCAAGGTTTTGTAGAAATTTGGGAGAACCCATCTGGGCCAGGGGCCTCTGCCCAGGTGAGACCATGGATAACATCTGTGATTTCCTAAGTGATGGGAGCTGTTAGCACTTCACACTGGCTTGGATGAAGCTTAGCAAAGGGGTATTCTCAAGGAAGGCCATTATACGGGGAGCTGCGAGGGAGAGGTACTGGTCCCGTATAGGTGTTTGTAGAAAGATTCGAAACCCCAGCTATGTCCCTCGGATTGGTTTTAATAGAGCCATCATTAGCAGTGATTCCTGGGATTAGTCTTGAACTCTCCACTTTTTAAGATTAAGAGCCAGCAGTCTACCTGGTTTATCTCCTGATCAAGGTATTTATTTTACTTTAGTTTTCAGGATGGAATATTCGGTTTTCTCCCTAATTAGACCTTCATACTCATCTTTAAGCCTGTAAAGGTTTTTAAGTTTATCCTGGGAGAACGAGGCAGAAAGATTTTCCTCGGCCAATTTGATCTGGTTAGCTAAGGAGTTGGTTCTTTCCAGCCTTAATTTTTTCCTTCTAGATGACACCTTGATAAGCTCGCCTCTAAGAAAACATTTTAGAGAGCACCACACCAAGTCAAATCTGGAAACTGAGTCTTGGTTAACTTCTAGGAAAGATGAGATCAGAACCTTGAAAAGCGAGACCACCTGATCCTCTTTCAAAATCTGGTTATTAAGTTTCCAGGTAGTGTCCCGCTGACCTGGAGGCCCTGGTGCCAGCTTGACCCAAGTCATAGCATGGTCAGAAATAACAATTGGCTCGATATTAGTAGTGGAAACATTAGACATAAGGCTGGTGCTCACCAAGATGTAGTCTATACGTGACCAGGAATTATGGACTGGGGAATAGAAGGTGTAGGATCTAGTGGAGGGGTTCAAAAGTCTCCATGGATCAACCAAACCCAGCAATGAACAAAAATCTGCTAGGGCTAGCTGAGCCGGCGACGTAATTCTGGCATCGTTACTAGACCGATCTAGTGATTGTACAGGACAGATATTCCAATCTCCACCCAACACGAAGCTAGATGGTAAGAAGGTAGTCAGTAGGTCAGCCAGACTCATCAGAAATACGGCATCCCCCCCCACTGGACCATATATGGAGCCTAGGACAACCTCGGTGTTGTAGAGCAATCCACAGGTGAGAACGCATTGCCGCTTGTATCTTGAACGATTTCTTCAACAAAAGGGAATATTATGCTTAATTAGAATAGCAACCCCTTGCTATTAGTGGACTGACCAGCAGCAAAAACATGTGAGAAACCTTTAACTTTCAGTATCTTAGATTCATGTACCATGATGTGGGTTTCTTGGAGGAAAAGAATGTCTACCTCCACTAAAGAACTATTAAGTAGAATTTGACCTTTCTTGGACGCCTCTCTCAACCCCCTCACATTCCAAGTAGCGAATTTAATGTGGTTTAGTATCATTGTCCCCAGAAGAAAGTGAATACAAGGGTAGAATTGAAAAATGGCATCCCCAGGGAAGTCGATTGGTGGCGGCAAGCCCCCCTCCCAGAACCGTTTACCCCGATCAGCCTAAAACGTCTGTGAAAAAACCTCCTAAAAAATTCAACACACAATGAGGCATAAAGCCAAATAAACAGACTCCAAGTCAGCAAAATCATAGGTCAGGGTAACCATAACACGAAAGTTGACATGTCAGTTTTGTAAACCCCAAACGCTCCCTCCTTGAACCCCCTTGTGAATCCCACATAACTATATACAGCTTCCCCAAACAACAGGTGGCAGAATAAAATACTTAAATTTGTGACAAGAACTAGAAACCCGCCCCTGTAATACCATGGCCTACTCCTTGATAAACTAGTCAAATACAAAAGGGCTATAAACAGCAACCAAATAGATAGCATAACTGACCAGTGGTACTGACAGCTAAGACCTAAAAGAAGGAGAGGCCATGGCAACCCTCTCCCCCCATTACAGTCGTGAGGCAGGATCAGAGTGCAGGTTTCGCCTCCCGACCCTCCCCCCCACACCCCAAAACAACCAGAGCATCGTTACCCCTGTAGAAAAGACACATTGAAGAACAAATAACTGGTAAGGAGAGGAGGTAAATCAAGTAAGATCACATAACAACACCAGGTAAATCTCAAGATCGGTGGCAGCAGGTCCAAATAACTAAAGGGCAAAAGGGATGGGTTTACCTTACAAAACGACCCCCAGGACGAAATGGCCCAAAGAAGCTCCTCCATGAGGCACCGGCAATGAAAAGGGCTGAATGGGAGGAAGCGCAGGAGGGAAGCAACCGGGACGGACCAAAATGGTCCGAGCGACAATCCTTCCTCCCGGAAACACAACCCTGCACTAGGGTTCTGGACTGCTACACTAAGCCACCAAGCAAGGAGCCTCAAGAAATCAGGCCTGCATAACCCCCTAGGCCACGCGGCCTACATCGGACCCACTGCCAGTCCGCCCCAGTCGAACGAGACCCCGCCAGGCCAGGTAAGCCCAAACTTTGGCAGGACTCAAACGTAGGATGCTAAAGGGCAAAATTAAGACCAGAACCTAAACAGGCTATAATTATATTGAAAACAGTTGCAAAACCTGAACTATATTTAGTAACATTGAATTCAAGTAAACAGATTAGGGAGTCTCTTGGTGAGGTCCGCCAGGGCATGGTCGGGGTCTTCGTAGGATTGTCCGACGCCATCCAAAGTGACCACTAGCTTCGCAGGGTAGACCATTTTAAAGCGGATTTCAGCAGCAATAAGTTTTTTGACAACCGGATGGTAAGCGGCCCTTCTCTTGCGGACTTCGAATGGCAAGTCTTGGGAAATTCTCAGTTTAGCCTGGTTCCACTGGAGAGATTCTATTTCTTTAGCTTTGGTCAGAACGTGTTGCCGCTCAAGATAGCTCAGAAATTTAATTATGAGCGGCCGGGGGGGAGAATTCGGTGGGGGTCTAGGCTTTAAAGATCTGTGAGCCCGCCTATATGGTAGGTCTGGTTGATCGAGGAGGGACCGACCACTTTATTCAAGAAGAGCTGACGAATTTGATCACATCGTTTCCTTCCTTGGCCTCCGAGCCCCAGAATAAGGATGTTATTTCGCCTGCTCCGACCCTCTAGATCTTCTGTTTTGTCCTGGAGTCTCTGTAATTGTTGTTTTAGTTTGGTAATCTCCGGGTCGGTTTTATTTTTCCAGCGGTCCAAAGATGTGACGTTAGTTTCCAGATCCCCTACTTGCCGTGGAAAGATCAGAGAAGTCCTTTCTAATAGATTTAATTTCAGAGGATATCTCCTGCAGAGTTTCTAAAAGGTAGTATTTCATGCAGAAAACGATCTTCAGTCAGCAGGGTACTTGAAGGAGCCGAAACAGCTTGTTTAGAAGGACCAGAGGGTTGACATTCCTAGCTTTCTTAGAGGCCTTTTCAGGCATTGTTGGTGGAGTGTGTCTCACACTGGCTGGCTTCATGTCAGCTTCCATCATTGTAGCACCGCTGTATCAGCTTCAAGCGCTCTAAAAATAAGCTTAAGGATGCTAACTGGGAACAGCAAGCCTTTAGAGTCGCTAATATAGAAAAGGGTGTTGTATTTCTTGATGAAGAAGGTTGTTTCTGAAGGTGAAGGAAGAGAGCCAAGTAGAGAGCTGCTCTCAGCCACACTGCATCACGTGACTCTTAGCTCCACTTGTCCTATAGAGCAAGTTTTATATTGAATCACTTTGACCATGAATTCAAAATCAGAACCAAAATCTTGGGTGATTTTGAAAAAAAAAAAAAAAACTAATACTAGAACCTCCCTGGTTTTGCACACTACTATTAAACATGACATAAAATTCAATAGGAATACCAAAGGCAGCTCATGTACACTATGGGAAGCCATTAAGATATGCATGACAGGATGCATAATAAGTTATGCAAGCAAGAAACATTGAAAAGGAGAGAGAAATCAAGAAAATGACAGAAGGGTCCATGAGGTAGTTTTTATGATTCCTCAACACCAGGAAATTATAGTAATGTCCGGAGGGAAAAATATGCACTAAATAGCAACTGATGAGCAGGGTGGAATGCAAGCTAATACAACTAAAAAGAAAGCATCACAAATTTGGAGAAAAGGTCTGATGAATGCCCGGCACATGCATTATGAAAGCTGGATAAATCTAAAATCATCTGTATGAAACATGGTGGCTCTATTTCTAATAATTCAAATATCATAAATGCTATGTGCAATGCTTTCTAATCAAACCAATGTAAACCACATGGCATTCTATTGAGATCAATTTCCAAAAATTCATGGCTAGAATTCAGTTCAAAACAATCAATGCAGAAGACAGTGTCTTCTGTGATAGACCATTAAACATAACTGAGATAATGACAGCCATACTCTCCCTTCTCAATAATTTGGATGGCCTCACTGGTATATGATATAAATTAAATGTGGAGTTGTGAATTGTAGTCCTCCTTGAAACATACAACAGTTCTCTGCAATGTGGACTTCCCCCCCCCCCGCACAAACATCATGAGTAAGACTATAACAACACAGCACTTAAGAAAGGTTATGATGAGGCACTTAGTTAAGGTACCAGAGCTCCCCATCGAAGACCTGTGAGCCTCTTATTGGCCACAGCATACTACATAAGTAACAAAGCTAGGAGAGTGATTTCCCCACACAATAAAATACAGAGAAAGCAGGGGGACCTCAGCTCTGTAAGGCAATATAAAATGCAATGTTTTTTTCCTGACCGATGGAGGTGGTCACTTTGCAAAAATGTTCAGGCTTCATCATGATACAGCTGGATGATGAGACCAAGAACCCCTTCAAAATGTATGACAAGTAAGAACACCGAAGTTACTTTAAAAAGAATTGCATGTTTTGAAGCAGCAAAAAAAGGGGGGGGGCCTCTGGTACCTTAACTATATGCTGTTATCTGGTCACACACAAATTTTACTAAGATGCATTGTAAATGCAGGGGTTGTGCATGCCAAACCCTTTATATTGAAATGAGGCACTCCCACAAAACTACAGACCCATTTTGTTGTTAAAGGTTGACACAAAAATCCTGGCTAGAATTTTGGACAGTAGACTGCAACAGGTTATATGAAAGGTTAAAGATCCAGCCCAGACAGATTGCCATAAAAAGCAGATACTATATTGATAATATAAGATGGTTATTGCACATAGTCACTGCAGCTACAGATGGACAAGCACCCCACATTGTTTTTCTACTTGATGTTGAAGAGCATTAGATAGGATTTAATGGGACTTCCTTTGGGGTATATTAAGGAAGATGTGCTTATGAAGGATATTTATAGATTCAGTGGGAATACTATACAAATCATCTCAGGCAAGAGTGAATTCTTGCATTATTTTATCCTTGCCCTTTAAGATTCAAATGGGGAATGTGGTAGGGCTGCTATCTGTCTCCTTTACTTTTCACCATTTTTATGGAACCCCTAGCAGAAGCCATGGCAATTGGGCTATCTACTGTAATGGCTATCTCTCAAAACTGATATTTCATTTGTTGATGTGTGTGAGTGTTAATAAACATTGTACTCACAATTTGGTGTCTTCTGGTCTTCCTTTCTTCCTTGTTTTGGCCTTCAGAATAGAAAGTGGACATCAGGCACAATGGACAGTAAGGACAGACTAATTACAGAGACCAAGCACAACAGAACAGACAGTTCATTAATTATATTAGCAGCTGAATGAAACACAAAATACTGAGCTAAAACCGCCCTCCCTTACAATTAAACTTAAATTGTCCCCCTTGGTCTGGTAAGGCCTGAGGCCTGAGGCCTAGCTCTCTTTTCTCCTGCTCTTCATGTTTCACCATGTGTGTGCAGCTTGTTCAGATTCTACAGTTCCTCTACTGCCACCATTTCTGTGATTATCATTACGTTTTGTAAGTTTTTATTGTTCAGAGAGTTCCTGAATTTGGATTTTATTCAGTTCCGAGTACTGAAGCCGTGTTCACGTTCTACACTAACCACAGGTATGACCATTGTAATCTGATACATTTTTTCAAACTCTGGAAACACACCTGGATGCTGTTTCACTACAACTTCAGCAAACAACTGGAATAACAGGTATCCAGTAATATGGGCAAAGTATATTGAGCTACTCAAATTTAGTGAGTCAATCTGCACGCTTGAAGAAATAGCTACCATTACGTAATAGCTAGCACTAGTGAAGAGTGAGTGTAATACATATCAAGTGTGCACATAGCAAGGCAGAGCCAGCTAGATGAAGTTATAGGGGTTTGTTCAGCAAGCGAGTTCCCAGCTTGCTGCCTGGTGTGGTGGTTATGGTCACCACCTTGGAAGCCAGCGGACCCAGATTCGGGACTGAGCATGGATTGGCTTACTTGTTTTGATATCTTCAGTTATTTATTTATTTTTTCTTTCATGGATTAGCCCCCCCTCCCGAGTTTTTCCCTGTCCCCCAGTGTCAGCCCCCACAGAACTGATTATATTATACATGGGGGTGTGGGGGCTTCCCCCTCAAAGGGTGGTGTGGGGGCATTGCCCCCCACATTAAAAGTAAATTCAGATCACCCCCCCATAGAGAGAGTAGGGAGTCTTCGCTGTTGTTACTGGTCGGTGTAGTGCTGATCACCGTTATGATTTTTGGCAATTTGCACTCTCTGTATTTGCAGTCATCGTTGTTCTTTTGCTGTGGTAATCATTTGAGATCATGATCTATTTTAGAAAAAGGAATTCCCTTTTCATATATTCTGTAGTTGCTGTGGATCAGAAAAGTGGAAGTGTTTCAGTATTCTTTCTAGAAAGTCTTCACCATATGTATTGACATCATCTGGCTGTTGTTAGTTTAATACTGCAACTGTCTTGGGTTCTAAAATGGAGAAACAGCTTAAGATGTATAAGGTCTCTTGGAGGAGTCGTCTGTCTAGTTCATCAATTAAAACACTGATATAGGTAATTTTTAAGTTGTCAAAAGCTGGCCTCTTAGTGTGAATGTTAAAGAGTTTATCACCTTTGTTTTTACTGCCTTCAAGATCAGTATCAAAAAATTGTCTCTGATGGACCTGGGTTTTCAATTAAAGACCTTACAGCCTCTTTAGTACTCGTGACCCTTGGTACCATAGTGGGGACATCGAGGTGTTCCCATTGAAAATGTTTTGAAAGAGATACAATATGTGACAAGATGTCCAGCATTACATGACAAAGAACCACAAAGTTAAACTGATATATTGATAGCAACAATTCGTTTGCTTTGTCAATATCAAGTGACTTGGAAGAAAACATACTGTATGTTCTAAAACATTTCTTAACAATCTGAGTCCTGCATACAACAGACACTGCACCATAAATGGACAGCCACAGAACTGCATGAATCTGAACTACTGAAGAAAATAAAAATGGACCGTGAGTCTTGTTGATATTTTTTCAGTTGTTCCACAGACTGAGCTGCATCACTGGCATAAAATCCAACCAATGGGCTATACAGTGTACTCCAATCAATTCAGGGTTATAATCAGTTCTTAGTTTTTGTACTACACCTCAATGACAACTGTTCATAACTGATGCTCTATCAGTAAAGACAGCAGCAACTTTTTTACCAGTAATGCCCCTATCATTCAGAAGCTGACAAAGTGCCTCATGAATAGTCTTAGCCTTCCCATCACCAACTTCTACATTGCAATAAAAGTGAGTATATGAGGTATTGTTGTCTAAGTATCGTATGTAAATTCAAAGTCCCTTACTATTGTTGATGTCTGGGGATTCATCCAGTATCAAGCTTACCACTGGGTTATTCTTTACAGCAGTGTCCAGCTTCTCCACCATGGTCTGTGCAATGGCCTCAGGCATTTCAGACAGTCCAGCTGCATTCATGTAGGTGCTGCAAGTCCCTTCTGTTTTTAAGTCTTTCAGGAATGGACATTCCATTTCCTTCAGAAACTGAACACATTTGACAAACATTGTGCTAGGCAGTTCATTTTCAGCAACAAAATATGAGGTTATCAACAGCCCTTTAAGTTGTACATCACTCTGTGAAGTAGCTTTCTCTATTGCCTTTGCCATTGTCAACTGATCTGATTCACAGTCCATTTTTTAAATGCTTTAGTATGAGCACTGCTACCAGAATGTCTTATTAAGGCTGATGTATTGTAACAACTGATTTTAAAAGGAATGGATGTATAAGACTTACAACAAGAACAGCACATCTGACCACTGTCTTTGTCAAACAACAACCACCTGTACTGTATATGGTTAGCCACCTTTGCTGGAATTTATCTTGTGTTTTAGAGAAGTGGCTACAGGTTGCTGAAGTGTCTATTGTGTCTCGATCATCAACTGTTAAGTCTTGTGGTTTGAGTTCTGGTGCTGGGTCTTATGCATCTACTACTCCTCCTTTGTTATGTAGCCTTTTTTCTGGCAGTTGTTCTTCCTTAGAGGCCTCTTGCATGTTTGGTTGCTTTCTTTTCAGCCAGTGCCTTACAACTGTCTGAACCCAGGTAAACTGGGGGCCTTCCCAACCCTCAGGGGAGGCTCAAAATATTTTACACGGGTTTGGGGAGGCTCACTGTGACAAAGTCTAAAAACTTTTGGTATAACTTGTGAATAAAAGTGGGCCTAATATGGACCCTTGTGGTACTCCTTCACAAATGGAGACACATGATGATGATAAACCTTCCATCTTTAATTGATGTCTGCCGGTGAGATACTCTATAAGCCATGTTACTGTGTTTGGACTAAGCCACTATTCTTACATTTGTTTGGAAGATTATCATGGTCCATGGTTTCAGATACTTTACTGAGGTCCAGAAAAACTGCTATATTGGTACATTTTTGATCAAGGGTGTTATACCAGTCATTAGTAACTTTAGCTAATGCAGTTGAGGTGCCATGTTTAGTGTGAAAAACTGATTGAATGGGAGAAATAACATTACATTTATCAAGATATTCTCTTATCTGACCATTCACTAGCTTTTCTAATGTCTTAGCCATAACTGGGAGAATGGAGATAGGATGATAGTTACTGTACTTACTGAGGCCTTATCTCCAGATTTAAATAGAGGAATAATGTGTGCAATTTTCCACAGGAACATGACTTCTCAGTTTGCTACTGATTAATTAAGAAGATGGGTTAAGGGAACTGTTAGTCTAGGATAACCACTTTTTAGAAATATGGGCTCAGTGTTATCAGCACCAGGACTTTTTTAGGGTTCAAATTCTGGAGAAACTGCTCAACCTACAGAAAGGAGTATGGGTGGAAGTGAAATATGTTGGAGCTGACATTTGTTGGGCTACTTTTTTGCAGTCAGTAGTTTTTATTGCAGATATTTAACACAAGACATTACAGTACCAATGCATTCATACAATTACATAATATGGATTAACAACCATGAATACAGAGTCAGTAGATATTCTGGGACAGTTAATACAGTTCTGATTTGATGTACCAGGGAGAAGAAGCTTAGAGATGGTCCCACATGGGATCCAGTTTTCAGAGTGGGGATGAGATATAGGGGGCCCACATGGTATAATAATGGGGCAGAGTGCCCTTTGCTATATGTAATATTCTAGAAAGCGTCACTACTTGCTGAATCACATGGTACCATTCCAGTATCTGAGGCACCTCTGTAGTATACCACTATTTGAGAAGCAGACATTTGCCTCTACCCCAGCCTGAATGCTCCAACATACCAAATGGTCTGTATAACAGATGTGCAGAGGAGGTATACCAAGCAATACCAGTTGAGGGGTGAGTGTGATAGAGTTCCCCACTACTGATGTGCAAGCAGCTAGTATCACTTTCCAGTATATTTGGAAGTCTGGACAGCTCCATAGGATATGAAAAAGGTCACCACCAGGGGAATTATAGCACCAGCAGAGGTCTTGAGCGAGGAGGCCCATGGCGCGTAATTTAACTGGTATACTATATACGCCATGAAGGATCTTGTTTTGTATAAGTAGGCTTCTATTATCCTTTCTGGCAATGTGTGGCACTCACCCGTTAATCTCCCAATCCAGAGAGGTGATGGAGGAGCCTAAGGCAGAGACCTAGTAAGTGCAAGCTTTCTGAGTTTGGTTGGGAATGGCTTTACAAAGCTGGGAGTACAGTGCACTCACTTACCCTTTAATTTTAGACAACCAAGGTTCAATGTCTAGGTCAGGTATGTGTTTGTCTTGCCAATGAAGTGATTTAAAAAGGGGGGGCAGTGCACTTCATAGTTGCAGGAATCTCCAAAAATCAGGCTTCGTGGGAAAGTATCTAGATTGTAGATTGGTGAAGGAGATGAGTGTGAAAGTGCCTGGGATCAGTAGATCCTTCAGGTGTGTTATACCTTTATGTATCTAATTAGCCCAATGTATAGTCTGGCAGTCTATGTGAATCATTGGATTACCCCAAAGAGGGATTCACTTTTTCGGGGTAAGGGAGTATATGGTGGTTTTTGATACCCCCTACCAAGCATTTATGGAAGCTGAGATAGTGCTCCATTGATGCAGGTGGTGAGGAAGGGAAGTATATACAGTATATAGTTTAGTGTCAGGGTAGGTGAGCATAGCACAGTTTCTATGTTGAGCCATGCTGGAGGAGTGTTGGAAGAAGGAGAAACCATTGACAGGTTTGTGCGTCTAAAAAGGCTTTATGGTACCCCTGAAACCAAGGTAGATTTCAACCTCCTTTTTATGTTTGCTTGCGCACATGCGCAAGAAACATTTCTTCACAGCTCAGGAGAGAAGCAAGGTTTTGGAGGTGCGGCACTGTGGGGGCCAATGGCCCCAGTGCCTTTTGAGGCTTGGCCCACTTTCTTCAATGCGGTGGCATGCTGCTGCTGACACTAGTTCAGCCAGCATGCCACCATCTTGAAATGAATCCGCCACTGCAATGAGGGAGTGACCCGTCATTGCAGGGCAGTACCTTGCCATCCCTGACCTAGTTCATTTGCTGATGGGGAGCCCACTCCCCATCAGCATAATGCCTCTAATTTGCTCAGGTGTGCCGAGGGGTGCCCAATCCCCCAGCTTCCCCCCAGTATGTGTGCCGCTGGGGTGCCCAATCCTGGCCGGCTACAGCCTCCAAAAAACACTCAGGTGGCATGCTGGGAGCCCACCCCAGAGTGCCAAATGTCCCTGTAAATAAAAAAAAGTCCTGCAATGTTTTTATTTATTTATTTTTAAACCTGTAAAATAGAAAATGGTCCTCAGAGAATTCGTGGCCCTTCCCAACCAGCACTCCACCCTCTGCGCACCCTGCCTCCCCCACACACACACCTTCACCCCATACTTACCTCTGGAACCCAGTGTGATCATCTTCAGTGGACGTGGAACCCATCTGCACTCTTCAAAGCTGAGACTGTGAACTGAAGAAATGCTGGTAAGCTGAATAATGGCATAAATATGTTTTTTTCAACTTTGGTGCATATCTCAGGCATTTTGGGGAATTTTGGCACCAAATTTTCAACGTGGGATAATTGGAACCCCTCCTCATGAATTCAGCCACTGTCATGGCATTATTTGCTTCTGAAGATGATTTTGCATGGAATCACCTTTTGGGAAGGAGTAACGAAATGACAGTGCCAGTGTTCTTGAGGTGGGCTCTCAAAAAGCCTATGTTGCAAATTTAGTGGAAAAAATCCAACAAAAGACTGTTTTATAAGCGTGTGTTGTGCATTTTCCAGACATGCTCATACCTTTGTGAATTTGTAATATTTTCACTCCAGATTTTCAACATTGGCATTTTTCCATACCTCCTTATGAACAGTACAGCTGTCATTTTTCACAGCCTGATCAAAATGTGTTTTCACACTTCCGGCACAGAATAGTGAGGTCACTGTAGGAAACCAGTGTCTGGGACACATTAAGAAAATCACAGTGACACTGTTCATGAGCAGAGGTACTAAAATGCCTATGTTGAAAGTTTGGTAATGAAAGTAACTGTGTTACGAGCGTATGTTGCTCAGCTTCCATGCATGCTCATAACTTAGCGAATTTGTAATATTTTCACTCCAGATTTTCAACATTGGCATTTTTCCACACCTCCTTATGAACAGTATAGCTGTCATTTTTCACATCCTGGCCAAAATGTGTTTTTGCACTTCCAGTGCAGAATAGGGTGGTCGCTGTGGGAAATCAGAGTTCGGGACACATTAAGAAAATCATAGTGACACTGTTCATGAGCAGAGGACCTAAAATGCCTATGTTGAAAATTTGGTGTCAAAAGTCCATAAAATCACTGTGTTACAAGTGTGTTGTTGTGCAGTTTCCATGTATGCTCGAAAGTGCACAAATTTGTAATATTTTCACTCCAGATTTTCAACACTGTCATTTTGCCACACCTCCTTATGAACAGTACAGCTGTCATTTTTCATATCCTGCCTGAAATATGCATTTGCACATCTGGCACACAATGGTGCGGTCGCTGTGGGAAATTAATGTTTCAGCCAAATTTAGAAAATCACAGTGACAGTGTTCATGAGCAGAGGTCACAAAATGCCTATGTTGAAAATTTGGTGAAATAATTCCACTAAATGACTGCGGTACAAGCATGTGTTGCACAGTTTCCACGTACAATCGGAACTTCGAGCATTTTTAACATTTTCACCACAGATTTTCAACACTGCCATCTCTTCACACCTCCCTGTGGATGGTACAGCTGTCATTCTTCACATCCTGCTTGATCTGTATTTTGGCACATCTGCTGCAGAATGGCACAGTCGCTGTGGGAACTCGAAGTTCAGGACACATTAACAAAATCACACTGCCACTGTTCATGAGAAGAGGTCCCAAATGCTTTCATGTGGTGGAGGTCACAAAAAGGCCATGTTGAAAATTTGTAGTGCAAATACTAACACACACCCGGGGCGTTAGGGTATCTAACCATAACGTCGCACCCTGTACAGACTGACAGGCATCAGAGGTGTAACTTTGGATCACTGGCCGTAATGCTTATACCATCCCCCCACCATCCTGAAGCCAGTAACAGGCATTAAGGTGTGCCTTGCACTCTTCAGCCCCAGAATTCACCCTATTCTCCTGTACTTCACCCATTTCAGCGTATGTCCTTATGAAATGAGGTGACTATAAAGCCAAACACCCCAAGGCACACCTCAACATTTGTCTGTGTCTACAGGATAGGGAGGAGGTGAAATACCGTGACCATCATGGGCAATGACCCACAGGCACACTCCAATGCCTGCCCATCTCAGCAGGGTGGAGGTGGGATTGGTGTGAGTTCAATACTTCACTGCCACTCCTATTTTGCATCTATCTAACTCCTGCACGTCCAATGCTAACATCAGCGAGCAAACATTCGGCATTGACAAATGCTTGTTTCCAGTTTGACTGTAGTTTGGCTCCACTGAGTCTCAGCACTGTCCCATCCCACAAAAAGGAGCCTATGAGTGTGTCAATTTTAGCAAACCAGGATGAAGCTGCATTGATAGGTAGGTGGGAAAGGCAGTGAAAGCTTTTGGGGCAGCCATCATTTTAAATGCAGAGCTCTTGCTGGCTAAAGAGAGGCATCATTTTTTCCCAGTGGTCAAAGTCCATTTTTAATTTCTGTAGTAGCGGGGTAAGGTTAAGGTTGAAGAGTTTGGAGAGGTCCATGAAGGGTTGTATACCTAGATATTTAATGGAGGATGGGGACCACTTGAGGCCTGCTTGTACAATTGGAATAGGAGTACATTTTTTATTCAAAGGTAAGACCTCTGTTTTACCCTGGTTGATTTTTAGACCTGAGATTGAGGTAAAAGAACTAAGGAGAGAAAGGAAGTGGGCTAGGCCTGATGGGGCTTCAGACAGCAATACTAGTAGGTCATCCACGTACAGGATAGACCATAGATCTGCTTCCGCAATGGAGATACCATGCAAAGCAAGGTGTTCCTGGATGGCAATAGTCAGGGGTTCAATGGCCAGAACAAAAAGTATTGGGGATAGGGGGCATCCCTGCTTGGTGCATTTTTAGAGTGAAAAGAAGGGTGACAGGGTGGAGTTAGTGAGCACCAGTGCTGGGGGGACTTGATATAAGGTCTGCACCCAGGTAGAAAAATAAGGCCTAAATCACATGTATTGAATAACCTTGAGAAAGTACCCCCATTCCATGTAGTCAAAGGCCTTTTCAAAGTCAATTGCAATTGCCACTGCGGGAGCTGGGGTTTGATTGGCAGCTGAGATGATAACAATAAGGAAGCAAATGTGATCAGAGGCTAGTCTACCCTTTCTGAATCCTGGTTGGCTCAAATGGATAAGTACAGGAAGAATCTGATCCATACGGAGTGCTAGGGCTTTCATCAGAATCTTTGCATCTGTGTTAATCAGAGATTGGGTGGTAGTTGGCTTGGAAATGAGGGTCTTTGCTTTCCTTAGATAAGATCATTATTATGTCTTCCCTGAGGGTTGGGGGGAGGGACATGGATGTATGTGATTCAATAAGCATCCTGTGGAGGATCGGGCTTATTATAGGATTGAAGTGTGCATAAAGGTCCACGGGAATACCATTTCCCTCTGGTGATTTGTTTACATTGAGGGAGTAGATGGCCTTTTGTATCTCTGATATTGAAAGAGGGGATTCTAGAACATCTCTATTTTGAGGGGACAGCTGGGGAAGGAGAGTTTAGATAAAAAGGTGTGTATCTCAGGGTTATGTCCCATCACTGAAGCGCTATACAGCATTGTATCGAATTGAGTCATTACCTTATTGATAGCGACCAGTTTGTGATGGTGGGGTCCCTGTAGTGTCATGGAGCAGATATATGTGGCAAGCAGCTTGTTGTTTTCTCACCGGTAAGATAATAGGCAACCTTTTTTCTCCTCCCCCTTCCCAATACCTGTGTCTGGTATGGAGAAGGGCTACATCAACTTGCCGAGCAAGCAGAGAGTTTTAGTTGGGGGCGAATGCCCATCACTTCTGCAGGGAGGGCATTCGCCTGTTTCTGGGTGGGGCATTTTTATATTCTTGGTAGTGCTATGTGGAATGTTGAATTCTGCTGGAGAAATTAGCATAGAATGACCATTCTGCTGGCAGAATCTCTACCAGAATTTCACTGGTTCTTCTGTGGAATTCCACCTGCCATGATCTGCGGAGAACAGCATTGTTCTGCAGAAAATCATTCTGCAATCCTTTCCATTGAAAATATTGAGATCCGTGGAATAATATTCTGATGAACAGCATTTTTTTCCGTGGAAAATTATTCCACAACCATTTTCTGCTGCAGAGTTTCACCATTCCATTTCTGGTGAAATTCAGCAAAATTTTGGTGGACTTTCAAAAATGGCATGAAATTTCATTCCAGTGGAATTTGAAAATTCCACACAGCACTAATTCTTGGTCTTTTGGGGCTAGGGTTGCTTCAAGAGATTTATGTGTGGATTCCCTTTCTCATCTCTGTTTGCTGGCATACCCCATTATGCTGCCCCTAAGTGTTGCTTTAAAGGCCTCCCTAAGGGCAGCTCTGGAGACTACACCTGTGTCATTTTCTGGAAAGCAACCAGTGGCCTCTTCAATGATCCATGTTCAGAAGGATTTGTCCTTCAAAAGTAAGGGGTCTAGCCTCAATTGTGAAGATCTAGGGGGTTCTGGACCCCAAATCACCAGGGAGGAGACCGAGGCATGATCAGATATGATCAGGGGATCGATGTCACATGTTAACACCTTTTCAACTAACGGGAGGTATCCCAGCAGTAAGTCAAATCTGCTGGCTGAGCCATATACAGGGCAAATATATGTGAAAACTTTGGCTATAGGATTGAGAGTTTGCCATATGTCCATAAGGGAGAGTTCCTGCATCATACTGAATAAGGCTTTAACCACTCTTGGGTGTGATTCAGTACTATGCATGGATCTGTCAAGATCCAAGGAAATGGTCATGTTGAAATAACCTCCAAATAAACAGGGAACTGGGGGGTGAAGTCCTGGAGTACTTGACAGAACACATTGAAAAAATACAGAGAGTCTGTATTAGGTCCATAAATTGCCTAGGATTAGGGGGCCTTGTGGAGTGGTAAGTTGTATAAGGAGCCAGCACCTCTAGTCATCGTTTTCCTGCTTCTCTATAGTGTAATGTAAGGATTTATAGATTTGTATAGAGACCCCCTTTTTGGACATGGGAGCACAGCTATGTGCTTCAGGGACCACCCATTCTCTGCATAGTTTGGCGGCTTCTGAGGGTACCAGTTTGGTCTTCTTTAAGAAGACTATATTTATGCACTGTCTCTTGAGATGTGAAAGGACCTGCTCACATTTGGGAGAAGAGTTGAGGCCTCACAGATTCGAGGTCACACACTTCAAATCAGCCATGGGGATATGGGTATATGACTGTGGAAGTATGTGGGCATGTGCAAACATGTTTGTCAACTAATGAGGGCAGGAGGACCAGGAAGCAAGGTGAAGATATTGAGGCAGACATGGGTCCTGTGTCTGGTACAAGGCAGGCTGTCGCCATTGAGTCATATGACAGTTCACTGAGTACAGTATGTTATGGGCTCACTCCTAGGCATGGCTGGATCCCCTATTCCCAGGAGACCTCCCCCTTAATGAACCCTGTGATTTTGACTGTCAAGAAGGAGAGCTTCCTTACCTTCTATCCGAGGAGCCTTTTCCTTCTTTGGATTTTGTTTCTCTGTAACATTTTGGCCCTAAAGCAGTTGGGCACATTCTGAACAAACCTTTGATCCCAAAATAACACACACAGCAATAGGCCCAGGCAGAATTGTTGTTAAAAATATGGTAAAACTTTACTTAAATAAAAAAGTCATCACAATATTCTACTTCATTTTATTCAGGTATTAAGTTGTAGACAATGATTCTTAAATAAAGTAGATTAAGCAGAAAGATCAACACTGTTAGAATTCTACATAAAGTTCTACCTGGGGTGTTCAGAGTCCAACAAGTAGAGAAGCAAGTCTATTGAAAAATCTTATTTTCCAAGTTCAGATGAAAATGTCCAAAGAAAAGGTGATTTTTGTTCTCTGATCTACTTTCCCAAATAGATCAGGGCTTTCTGTGCAGATGCAAAGATCTGCTGCAAGGATTCTGGTTCTTCCTTGAAGCAGCTACCCAGTTCCGTCTCACTTTCCACACACACAGCAATTCCTTTTCATGTGTTAGACTCAGCACTTAGGCAACTGCTAAATGTTCAACAAAATGGCATCTTTCTTCTCCCCACAGCATTTTTATAGGGTCTGTGAGGTCAGTCCCGCTTTCTTCCTGATTGGCTGGTCTCGTAAAACTTTAAGATTCAGATGTTCATCTCTAGGCCTGCAGGGGTCTCTCTCGCTCTTTCCCAAATTCCCCAAAGTTTCAAAATAACAAAAAATATCAGAATGGGTTTTGCACACTGCACCAACTCCCTGGGTGGTTAGGCCATAATAAGATTAACTTAGCATTTTACATACAGACGAGTGCTGTACATTCAGAAATGGTTATTCCCTTTGTCTGAAAAGACCCTTGTCTGGAGACACACAAAGAACTTCAGGCATCTCAACTCCAGGACCTTGGGCTCAGTTTCTGAGCTATTCAAACACAAATGAGTTTCTTCTTTTTCTAGCCTGGCTAAGCCAATTAATCCCCTTTATTTTACACATTAATCTCCAGCTGAAACAGAGACATGGACTATAGGGTTTCTGTCCTTTCCCATGATACCCTTATAAGTTCAACCTTATGTTATGGCCTTTTGGGAAATTAAACATAAAGAAAATTACAGAGAAATATGACTTCAGTGGCCAATTCACCGCACAGTATACATGGCACAGCAAACAGAATTCACAATAGAGATCTGTTTATTATGGCATTTTGTTTAACTCTCCCATCAGTCACGAATGTTGCGCTACCTCATTGGTTCTTGTTATGTGCATGGGCATGTTGAAGAGTTCCACAAACATGATGGCTCTGTTTATCGCTTAGCAACGAGCCACTACAGCAACGGATAATTTCCCCTCTTTGATAAATCTTCTACTAATTTTTTTTTTAAGTATTTATTTGGTTGATCCTGCCATTACTACTTGAAAAATGTATCTGCTTGATCCTGCTGTGCATTGGGCTCGGAAATCACGAGTCCAGCCCAGTGCGAGCACCACTGGGACTGTGCCTGACCAGGCTGCCTGACTTCCTACACCATGACTTAAGTGTGGTTCAACAGTTTTATTTTTTTAAACAAAGAGAGACGGAGAGGTGTGTGTGTGTGTGTGTGTGTGTGTGTGTGTGACTCTCTCTCTCTCTGTCTCTCTCTCTGAAGGAAAAAAAAAACTCACTGCACCAATAATTATAAAAAATAAAGTCTATGCAGCTGTGATGTTATGAATTTTTTTTTTACATGCCCTCGGTGTGTGATGACCTCATAAACCTCTCGAATTTGCTCTTGAGGTTTATGAGTCATCACACACCTTAGGTGGGTAAAAAAACACACAGTTGCATAGCCATTAGCTCTATGTAATTTTACCTAGACAATTAACCATCAAGATAATATACATGCAAAGCTATAGTCCTAGTTCTTGCAATGTAGTAGCTTTTACTGTGCATGGCTCTACATAGAAACAGAGAAACATAGACTTTGACGGCAGATAAGGACCGCTTGGCCCATCTAGTCTTCCCATTTCCCTACCTACAGGATAGGTCGTAGATCCTAGTTAACCAACAGCCTACTTCTTCCTACCCCCCACAAGAATTGCCTTATGTCTGTCCCATGCATTCTTGAATTCTCCCACAGTTTTAGACCCCACAACCTCCTCAGGAAGGCTGTTCCATGCATCCACTACCCTCCCTGTGAAATAATACTTCCTCACATTGCCTCTGAACCGCCCTCCTTCTATCTTTAAATTGTGTCCCCTTGTTCTTGCAAGTCTCTTTTTCTGAAAGATGCTACCCTCTTGGACTTTGTTGATTCCACTGAGGTACTTAAAAGTTTCTATCATGTCCCCCTCTCCTTCTTTCCTCAAGGGTATACATATTAAGCTCCTTTAGTCTCTCCTCATACGGCTTCTCTTGCAGACCCTGCACCATTTTAGTTGCCCTCCTCTGGACTACCTCTATCCTGTCTATGTCCTTGCGGAGATGGGGTCTCCAGAACTGGACACAGTACTCCAGATGGGGTCTCGCCAACTGTCTGTACAGAGGGATAACAACTTCATGTTTTCTGCTGCTGATGCCTCTACCTATACATCCCAGTGTACCCCCAGCCCTCCCTACTGCCTTCTCACATTGCTTGCTAACCTTCAGGTCATCTGATATGATTACCCCCAGGTCACTTTCCTTTTTTGTTGTTGTTACTACCTCCCCCCTATTATGTATTCTTCCCCTGAGTTCTTGTTTCCCAGGTGCATTATTTTGCACTTCTTTGCATTGAATCTAGCTGCCATACTTCTGACCATTCCTCCAACCTTGCCAAGTCCCTTTCATCCTTTCCATGCCTCCTTGTGTATCAACCCTGTTGCAGATCTTTGTGTCATCTGCAAAAGGCATACTTTCCTTCCAGTCCCTCTGCAATGTCACTGAAGAAGACATTAAAAGGACTGGACCCAATACTGAACCTCCTGCGTACCCCACTAGTAACCTCTCTTCTTCAGAGTGGACTCCATTTACAATTACCTTCTGTGTCCTGTTGTGCAGCTAATGTTTTACCTGCTACCACCCCCAACTCTCCCAGGCTGGTTAATTTGACTATTAATCTGTGTGGGACTGTGTCAAATGCCTTGCTAAAGTCTAGGTAGGCCATGTCCACAGCCCTCCCTGGTCTACTACTTTGGCCACCCAGTCAAAGAAATCTATTAGATTCGTCTGACATGACCTTCCTGCTGTGAATCCATGCTGCCTTGGGTCCTGTGCCCACTGGCCTCTAGGTACTCAACTATTCTTTCCTTCAGAAGTGACTCATCACTTTCCCTACCACAGAGGTCAGACTGACAGGTCTGTAGTTTCCTGCCTCTGTCTTGGTCCCACTTTTGTGAAGGGGAATCACCTCCCTTCTTCCAGTCCTCGGGTACCACACCATCCTCCATGATTTATTAAAAAGAGTAGCCAGTGGTTTCACTAGTTCCTCCCTTAATTTTTTAGAATTCTGGGGTGAATTCCATCAGGACCCATTACTTTGTCCACCTTCAGTTTTGGGAGTTCTTGTAGAACCCTTTCTTCTGTGAAAGGACTGGGATCGACTCTATCAAGAGTGCTTCTGTTAATTGGAATAGGCACCCCCTCCTCTTTGTGAATACTGAGCAGAAATATCTGCACAGTATCCCTGCTTTTTCACTGTCCCCCTCTGCCCACCTACTGCTCATTCTATTCAGCCTCACCATCCCTCCCTTGTCTTTCTAAGTCGCTGATGTACCTATAAAAGGTTTTATCCTCTAACTGAGTTGGCTATCTTTTCCTCAGTTTGGGCCTTGCTATTCTGACTTCCTTCCTGCTTACTTCTGCCTTAACTGGTACAGCTCTCTGTCCTGCTCCTTCTGTGTTTCCTTATACTTCCGGAATGCTATCTTTTTCTTCCTGACTTTCACAGCCACCTCTTTTGAGAACCATAGTGGCTTTTTCTTTTGTTTTGATTTGTTTATTTGCTTCATACAAAGGCTTGTTGCCTCTGTGATGGCAGTTTTGATGATTCCCCATTGTTGCTCCACACCTCCTTCTAGCCTGTTTGCTAGTGCTTTTCTGAGGCACTCTCCCATCTTGCCAAAGTCAGCTTTCCTAAAGTACAGTACCCTCACTTTTGTATGGCTTGACTCTGTAGCTGAGTTTAATGTGTACCACACTGTTTAATGCTCACTTGTCCCTAGATGGCAACCCACTTCTAGATCTGAGATCCTCTCACTGCCCCCATTTGAGAGTATGAAGTCTAAGATTGCTCCCTCACCAGTGGGTTCTGAAACTAGCTGTCTAATGACTGCCACCTGTAGGGCATCAAGAATGGCCCTGCTCTTGGATGTGGCTGCAGCAAATGTGCTCCAGTTAACATCTGGCATATTCAGGTCTCCCATCATTAGTATCTCCCCTTTCTCTGCCATTCTAAGAATGCCTTCTATCATATCCTTGTCCATTCCTTCCCCCTGACATGGGGGTCTGTACACAACCCCTGTGTGGATTGTGGTGCCCTTTCCAGTCTCCAAGGTGACCCACAGTGCCTCCTCTCCTCCTTGTTTACTCTTTTGTTCAGTTGCTTTTATCCCTTCCTTTACATAGAGAGCTATTCCTCCCCCTCTTCTCCGCTGCCTGTCTCTCCTGTAGGTTATGTATCCTAGTATGTTAACATCTCAGTCATGGTTCTCTGTGTACCATGTTTCTGTGACTGCTACGATATCCAGGCATCCCTCTTCCATCAAGGCTACCAGCTCAGGGAGCTTGTTGCCCAGACTATGGGCATTGGTACTCATTACCCTCCATTTCCTGATGGCCTTACTCCTTTGCCCCATCCCTGTCCTTCTTGCCTTTGTCTTTCTCCATTTATCCCTGCCCTTCTCCTATCGACACCTCTATGTTGGTGTTTGCCACACTTACTACCGTGATTATTGGGGGCTAGTATTTCCTGTCCTTTCCAGTGCCTCCCTTGGCTAGTTTAAAAGCTTGCTAATGAAGCATTTCAACCTATCACCTAGGATCCTGTTCCTCCTGACAGAGGCAGCCCATCATGCCAGTATAGGCTTGCATCACTCCAGGCGGACTCCCAGTCCCCAACAAAGCTAAATCCCTGAGCTCCACACCAGTTTTCAACCACTGATTGAATTCCATGCCATGGAACACCCTAGCTCTCCTATGCCATAGATGGGCAGCACCTCCTAGTTGTCAATGTATGCATACTGACTAAGGGCCCTCCCCAATCTCCACAAACTCTTCCTGCACTTCTTAATCCCTTTCTAGCCAGGTCATTTGTCCCTAGGTGGACAATGACATCCAGCTCCCTCCTGTGCAGCTGCTCCGCAATCCTGAGGATCTGCCCATGTCCCTCCAAGCCATGACGCCAGGCAGGCACTTACCTCCCTCTCCCCTTCCTCCCCCAGTTCTACCTTTCTAACAATGGAGTCCCCCACCAGGAGTTGTTTCCTTCCACTGCAGGGTGCCCTGCCACCCAACTGTGGGTCTCCTTTGTGGAGGTTCCCAGCATCCTCCTTGGTCTCCACTGCGGGTGTCTCCATAGAGGAACCACACTTTGCCAGAATGGCATAGGAATTGTGGAGAGGTACAACTGGAGGGATGTGCCTCTGTTCCACCACCCTCACCCTCCCTGAGCCCACTGTGGTCCAACTGCTCCTTCTTGGCAACCTCTGAGGCAACGGCAGTGGCACTGGTGGTCCCTGGATGGAAGAGGAGGTCCCACAAATCCTGGTCAACTCAGCCTGGAGAAGAGCAACCTCCTCCCTCAGCCCAGAGAGGTGCCTGCAGATGGGACAAAACTGCATCCTCCAAAATCTCTCCCGGAAGACTGCTGCTCCACAGCCACTGCACTGCACCACTCCAATCATGTCTTATTTCTGGCCCCTTAACTGTTTTCAATCCTTACTCTTTCCTCTGTTTTGTTTTTCTCTCTCTTTCCTTACTTTCTGCCTGTGTGCCCTTTAAACTCCTGATTGTCCTGTTCTGAGACAAGAATATCCTATATTTCTCAGTGGACCACTTGCTTGCTCAGAGGCAGACCTCCAGCAGCTAGAGGGGGGCGGAGAGCTACTCCTGCCCTTCTAGGATGGTGGGTCTTTGGTGGTTCTGTGATTACTCACTTCCTGCCCCCAAACAGGAAGTTCCTGTTGTCAGTCACATCCCAGCCTATAAAATAGAACTAGCTTTGGTGGGGGGTGGAGGGGAGGAAGGAGGGCAATATAGTCCCAGTAGAGAAGTCCAGTCACACAGCAGTCCTTTCTCCTGGTGTCTTCTGCCAAGATATTAGCAGAATCTTTCTAAGGCAGTCTTTAAATGTAGCTTCCTTCTAGCTGTTACCCCTCTACTTACTTGATCTTTCTACCAGTAATTTAAACCTCACAGCAGTTAAGTCCTTTCAATCACCTGATATTTACACCTATAACTGTTCAGATACCCATTTAGTTCAGTTAACCCAGACAGACACACACACACACTTTTTTTTTGTTTTGTATGTTAGTTTTTTTTTTACCCTAAATTAAAGGTCCAAGTACAAAAGTTCTTCTACTTTAGTCCCAGCAGAGAAGTCCAGTCACACAGCAGTCCTTTCTCCTGGTGTCTTCTGCCAAGATATGGCAGCTATGTATACAAAACCCTGTTCTGTGGGCCAAAGGCAAGCACAGTCACTACTTAAGCAACTAGTCTCTAAATGCAGAACAGCTTTAACAGACTGTACTGTCAGTTTACCCTGCTTATATGTGGTCAGCATCTCCAGCCAATGGCAGTCGCCATGGCTGATACCCACAGTATACGCCCCTATTCCATGGCCCCTAGCACGTAGGCCCACCACACAAAGGCCTACTTGGAAAACAAGGCAGAAGATATAAGGGCATGATGTCCCACCCTCTGCCTCCTCTGATTGGTTTTGAATCAGGAAAGGGAGCTTGGAGCTGATCCTGTGGCTGTGTAGATGCTCCAAGCAGCAATTGGTGAAGGGCAGGGGTTTCCCAGGTCTGCAGCCTTTCTCTCAGCCCCTTGTTGAGTAGTTCAAGATTGCTACAAGCTGAGCAGCTCCACAGCTTATGCAGCAAACAGTCTGAGTGCCCCCCACCCCAATTACATAGTGTGAAAAACTGACTAGGCCCCTGGCTGCTACCCACTTCCGCTCTTCTTCAACCCCTTCCCCGACTTCTCCATTTCTCACCCATCTTTCCTGCCTTCTCCCTCAGTACCTTGACAATGCCTCTGCCTGTTACTCATCTCCTTTGGTCCTTTAACCCTACTCTCCTCTCCTCTTCTCCTTCTTATCTTCACTCCATTCTATTATTCTACATAGTGCCGATTTTTATTATGTAATTAACTCTGTCACCGTTTTTATGCTTATTCAATTGTTAGTCCTTCCTATGTCTGTTTGTTACCCTCCCCACTGAGGTGGAACCTTTGTAAATGAACTACTTGTGCTCAAAGGTATTTTGTAATCCAAGATTGAATAACTAAGTTAAATAAATAAATAAAAACCCAACTGCTGCAACAGTGTCCCACCATCTGCCTGCTCTAATTGATTGGGAGTCGGGACAGGGTGCTTGGAGCCAGTCCCACAGCTGGGTAGAGGCTCTGTGCAATGTGATCAGTGAGGGGAAGGGGGTTTCCCAGGTATGCAGCTCTCCTCTCAATCCCTCATTGAGATAGCCCAAGGTGGCTACCAACTGAGCTGCTACACGGCTTGTGCAATAACAGTCTGAGTGTCCTGTGGGTTAAAAATCCCACTGCTGTAACAGTGTAACACCCTCTGCCTGTTCCAATTGGTTGATAATCAGGACAGGGAGCTTGGAGCTGGTTCTGGGCTGTGTAGAGACGCTATGCATTGATTGGTAGTAAAGGATGGGGTTTCTCACTTCTGCAGCCCTCTTCTCAACCCCTCATTGAGGTAGCTCAAGATGACTACCAGCTGAGCTGCTCCATAGCTTGTAGTACTACTGGGGAAAATAACATGCTGCTTCAGCCTGTCTCTCATGTCATTCATATCTAGGCTCATGCCAGTTACCATTTTATTTCTAACAATGAACCATAGAAAGACTAGAAAAGCTAGGGGCTCACTCTGACTCTAGAATATGGGAAATAAAATGACTATGTGAATTTTTTCATCAATCTTTTATACGAACATAAGAAATTGCCAACAGATACAGGCCTATCGGTCTATCTAGTCTACTCGAATGTGTATCACTTCAGTCCTTCAGACTGCAGCTGCCCCTCACTTGCCTGCCTCCCATCGATTTTGCCCATGTATCCTTCACTATCACCCCCTGCCCTCCCACAGTTTGAACCCTCCCTCTGAACCTGTCCCAAACCTTTTTTGGAGCTGCCCATCATCCACAGTGATATCACTTCATCCAGCAGCATGTTCCACCCTGCCACCACCCTTTTGATGAAATAGTTCCTCTTGATTTCAGTCCTGAATCTGCCTCCTTCCAACTTCAGATTACCCCCTGGTTTACCTTACACTGTTTAATTTGAAAACTCTTCTAGTGCTTACTCTTTTCATACTCTTTAGATACTTGAAGGTCTCAATCATAACCCTCTCTCTCTTCTATCCTCTAGGGAATACATGTTGAGCTCTCTCAGTCTCTCTTCTTAAGGTTTATCTCCCATCTTCAGGATCATTTTCATTGCCCAGTGCTGTACCCCCTCCAATAGCTTGATGTCCTTTTTCAAGTATGGGTGCCAGTATTGTATGCAGTACTCCAAATGAGGCCTCACCAGAGACCTGTACAGGGGCAGGATGATTTCCCCTCTCCTAGAGGTAATTCCCCTTGCATTGCACCCCAACATTCTGTTGGCCTTTACCATTGCCTTCCTGCACTGGACTGAGTGGTTCATTTCACCTGTCACCAGTACACCCAGATCCTTCTCCTCCTTTGACTTGGATAGCTGCACTCCCCCCAGCCAGTAACTACTTCCGGGGTTCCTGGCTCCCAAGTGCATGACTTTGCACTTCTTGGCATTCAACCCAAGTTGCCATGTGTTAGACCATTCCTCCAGTTTTGCCAAATCCTCCTGCAGTACTGGACTGCCTTCCCCTTTATCAACCTCTGGACAGATCTTGGTGTCATCAGCGAAGAGAATGATCTTACTCTTTATTCCATCTGCAATGTGAGCAATGAAAACATTAAACAGCACTGGTCTCAGCACTGAGCCCTGTGGGACCCTACTTGTAACCACCCTGAGCTCAGATACCTCACCTCCCACTACTACCTTCTGTTATCTATCCTGTAACCAGTTCCTGACCCATCTAACCAGTTTCCTCCCCACTTCCAGGTTGCTCAGTTTGCTGGTCAGCCTACCATGAGGCACTGAATCAAAGGCCTTGCTAAAGTCCAGGTATAGGACGTCCACCGCATGACTCTTGTCCAGTGCTCATGTCACCCAATCGAAAAAGTCCATCTGTAAGGGCAGCTTAAATTTGTAAATGACTAGCGATGGCACTCTCTGGCTTGCCTTAGACTTCTTCTAGGTATGCACCATAGGACAAACCTCTTTATAATGTATGGGGAGTCCTTATTATTAATTGAAATCAAGCAGATTACAACCTTGTTATGCCATTGTTATGACATCACTCTGTTGTTAACCATTCTTGAGCATGTCATATCAATGGTATAGCAAAATGGAATGTTTACAACAATCAGTGTTCCATAAAGTACTTCAATCTGCGATTACACAATCTTGGTAGCCCATACATTATAAAATATAATGTATGGTCTTTGGTTAACAAGCAAGTTGAAAACACTTCTTGAGGTTGCCATGACATCTGAAAACCTCTCGATCTACACTCTCAAGGTTTACAATGATGTCATGGCAACCTCTTGAAGTGTTTACATTGTGGTTATTAACCAAAGACCATCCATTATCCTCTATGACATTCTTGGATAGCATCTTTCTGATCAGATCTTTGCTTTTAGTCCTGACTGATCTGCTGCTCTTAAATTGATACTTATCTGCTGTGTGAAAGATAAGAAACAAATAAAATAAAACAATATGCTATAATACACCACATAAAAGTGATTATTTTCATTCACGATGCTATTTCAGACTGTTTTAATAATATTTTCAATGTGTTGGTTTAAAGGAAATAAAAAAAAAGTAAAAAAAAATTGAAGTGTTTATACGTGCCATAATTAATGAGAGTAAAACAGTCAGCTGTGGGGACCCATTGTTGGTAACACAAGCAACAAAGTCAGCAAATAAAACAAAATAACATCATTTCAAAAGGATTAGAGGAACCAGTCAAATATACTCTCAGTAATTGTTGCTACCCTTTTTTTTTTAAAATATAGGTTTTCTCTCAGGCCATCACATGTCTTTTACTGTATCCAGCTGTTACCCTTCAGTCACCAAGTAACTTTTACCATCAGCAAACAAATGGCTTACCAGAGTAAACAAGCCAGGTGCTATTAACTGTTACACTGCCTCAATCTATACTACATTCAACACATATTTCTTGTCTCCTGTCATTTACCTTTCCTCATCTCCTGCCAGTCACCATATCAAATTACTCTTCTTCACAGATGGCTAGAATTTAGACTACAAGCTAATGAATTTATATGTTACTCAATTTCTGAATATAGCAGTGTCTCAAATATTTTACAAGATTTCCCATGAACTTAAATACAGCTAGGGTTTGCTATCTGCCATGTTACAAAACTGTGTTTCTAATGAACTGAACGTGTTCTCCTATGAATCCAAACCCACAACCAGAACCAAAATGACAGGTGGTTTGGCAAAACCAAAACTAAAACCAGAAGCTTCCCAGTTTTGCACACCACTTTTAACAAGCATTTGTCAATGCCAAATGTTTGCTTGCTGGCATTGGCATAGGTGGGGTGTGCCTTTTATTTGGGTGGTCAGGCATAATGGCCATGTCATTTCACCACACCCTACCCTGCAGACACCGACAAGTGTAACGGTGTGCCTTGGGTCTTTGGCCCTCATGCTCACCCCATTCCATCAGGAAATATGGTGAGATGGGTGCAGTATAGGAGAATGGGGTGAACTTTGGGGCCAAAGAGTCCAAGGCACACCTCGATGCCTCTCACTGGCTGCAGGGTGTGGGTGGGGGTGGAATGATATGAATATTACAGGTGACAATCCCAAGTCACACCCCTGATGCCTGTCAGTCTCTACAGGGTGGGGCATTATGGTCAGAAACCCTAATGCCTCAGGCATTCGTTGGTATTTTCACTCCAAATTTTCAACATGGGCTTTTTGTGACCCCCGCCTTATGAATAATGGCAATATCAGTTCGGTAGCTGAAGCTTATTTTGTGCAGTGACTACGGCATTTGGCACCACAGGTGCAAAAACACATTTCAAACAGGATGTGAAAAATGACAGCTGTACTGTTCATGGGGAGGTGTAAAAAATGGCAATGTTGAAAATCTGCAGTGAAAATAGTAAAAGAACTGGCGAAGTCACGAACGTGCATAGAAAGTGCTCAACGCACACCCTTAATGTTATTAGTTTGGGGATTTTTTTACAGCAGATTGTCAACACAGGCATGTTGGGACCTCTGCTCATGAACAGTGTCACTGTCATTTTCTTAATCTGTCCCGAACAATGATTTCCCACAGTGACCACGCATTTCAGCGCAGAAAGTGTGAAAACACATTTCGGCCATGTTGTGAAAAATTACAACTGTACTGTTCATAAGGAAGTGTAGAAAAATGCTAGTGGTGAAAATCTGAACTGAAAATATTACAAATTCATGAACTTATGAGGGTGCGTGGAAACAGCGCAATGCTCACTCATAACATAGTCAATTTATGGACTTTTGTCACCAAATTTTCAACATAGCCATTTTAAGACCTCTGCTCATGAACAGTGTCACTGTGATTTTCTTGATCAGTCCCAAACATTGATTTCGAACACCGACTGTGCCACTGTGCACTACATGCACTGAAACACATTTTGGGGGAGATGTGAAGAATGACAGCTGTACTGCTCATAAGGAGGTGTGATAAATGGCAATGTAGAAAATCTGGAGTGCAAATATTAAAAATTCGCAAACTTACGAGTGTGCGAAGGAACTGCGATGCACGCTAGCAAAACAGTTATTTTTGGGAATTTTTTAGCCAAATTTTCAACATAGCCATTTTAAGACCTCTGCTTATGAACAGTGTCACTGTGATTTTCTTAATCTGTCCCAAACATTGATTTCGCACACTGACTGCACCGTTGTGCGCTACATGCACGGAAACACATTTTGGGTGAGATGTGAAAAATGGCAGCTGTACTGCTCATAAGAAGGTGTGGTAAAATGGCAATGTTGAAAATCTGGAGTGCAAATATTAAAAATTCACGATCTTATGAGCGTGCATATGAACTGCACAACGCACACTTGTAAAACAGTTATTTTAGGGAATTTTTCTCCCAAATTTTCAACATAGGATTTTTGGGGGCCTACCTCATTAACTGTGACACTGTCCTTTAGTACATCAGTCCCGAAAGGTGGTTTCATGCAGTGACCACAAAATCACCTTTCGGGACTGAATAACAAAATGACAGTGACAGAATTCATGAGGTGGGGTCCCAAAAACTCCATGTTGAAACTTTGGTGAAAAAATTCCAAAAAATGCCTGAGATATGCATCAAAGTTTTAAAAAAAAACATTTATTCCCATATACAGCTTACTGG
Source organism: Neoceratodus forsteri (assembly GCA_016271365.2). Lineage (NCBI taxonomy): Eukaryota > Metazoa > Chordata > Ceratodontiformes > Ceratodontidae > Neoceratodus > Neoceratodus forsteri. The sequence continues at coordinate 217,191,843 of CM028134.1, forward strand.
CATTTCCTGAGTTTGTGGTCGGCTTTGAAGAGTGTAGACGTGTTCCCGTCCACCAAAGATCATTGCACCAGACTCCGGAGGTAAGTATGGGGTGAGTGGGGTGTGGGGAGGCAGGATGCACAGTGGGTAGGCATGAGTGGGGGGCAGAAGTAAAGACAGTCAGTGAGGGACAGTTTTTTCTTTCTAGGTTTTATTTTACTTTTAGGAAGATGACGCGGGACGTTTGCCATGCTGGAGTGGGCTCCCAGCATGGCAGCTGGAAGTTTTTTTTGGGGGGTGCCAGCAGAGCCATCGGGGGATTGGGCACCCCCATCAGCCATAGAGAGGTCTGCCACGCTGGAGTGGGCCCCCAGCGTGGCACCTGGAAGGCTGTTTGGGGGGGCAGTGGAGTCTACGGGTGATTGGGCACCCCCATCGAACATACTGTGTGGGGGGGAGCATATGAGCATGCTGGGGTGGGCTCCCAGCATGCTACTTGTTGGGGGTGGAGGTGTCTATGACAGCTCTTGCAGTGCAGTGCCGATGTGTAGGCACTTTGCATACTGCCGACGGCGGCAGTATGCAAATTGCCTAGAAGCTGCAGTTCTTCCTTTCAACTATATGCTGCTGCATTTGCAAAAGCTGTCATAGATAGCTCTTACGTTCATTGGCGTGGTGGGGCCACGCCTGCAAAAGACAGCAGGACATTGGAAGTAGGGAGGCACACCTACAAATTCTTGTATGGTGGCACTATGTTTCTTGCACATGCGTGCAAGCAAACATAAAAATTACATTAAATTCAAAAGGAATACCAAAACCAGATTGCAAACATTATGGGAAGCCCTTAAGGCACTCATGACAGGATGCATAATAAGTTATGCAAGTAAGAAAAGAAGGAAAAGGAGAGAGAAATATCAAGACATTCACAGAAGGGTGTTGGAGGTAGTTTTTGTGATTCCTCAGCACCAGTAAACTATAATAATGTTTTAAGGGACAAATATGTACTAAATGGCTCCTGATGAACAGAAAGGAATACAAACTAATGAGACTAAAAATACATTATCACAAATTTATAGACAAGTCAGGCAAATGCCATGCCAGCCAGTGGGCACAGCAATAGAGCTACTGCTCATGATGCCGATGACCCAGGTTCAGGAACAAGTCTGGGCTGCTGGAGGGCAAGCCATGGGGAGAAGGATCAAGAATCCTATGGACTGCTCTCCTTCTCCAGGGAGGGATAGTTGCCATTCCTACTGCAATACTACTACTTGAGTGACCACAGGTGGCTGTTCAGCTGAGAATACTTTGCAAGGGAGGGGGTGACATCAGTTGGGGGACCCACACTTGCTGCATCGGTCACCCCATGAACGTGCCAACTTTGCCTGGGAATCATGGGCACCAGGAACAAAAGAAAGCATGATCCTGGTGATGGCTTCTGGTGGGACACTGGTAAATCTAGGGTGGCCCTCGCTGCCACCACCAAGCTGCCTGACAATGCGCATGACTGGGAGGGTAGCGGGCCACCCCTACCCCTGCCCGGAGGGTAAACCAAGGCTCCATAGCGTCAGGCTGTGGTTGGCCAGGTGGGGAACCAAGGATGGCCTGGTGGCTACTAGCCAGATGACAGGCCCAGAGGATTGGGGGCATAAAATATAAATAAAAAAAAAGAAATCTGACAAATGCCCGGCACATGCATTGCAAAAGATGAATGAAGCTAAAATCATCTGTTTGAAAGATGCTGATTTCCATTTCAAAAAGCCCAAATATTGTACATGAAATGTGTAATGCTTTCTAATCAAACCAGTATGAATAACATGGTATTTTTAATGGGATCAACTTCCAAAAATTCATGCCAAGAATTCAGTTAAAAAAAGTCAGTGCAGCCGGTGTGCCGGCACAGTGGCAAGGGGGCCGCTTGCTTTCCTGACATCCTGGGTTTAGGAACAGACCCTGGAGTTGGAGGGCCAGCCGGGTGGAGATGGATAGAGTGTCTGAGGGCAGCTCTCCTCCGGGGTTAAGGGGGTGAGTATCCAGCTGATTGGTGATATCTGGTGGAGGCTAGGGAAACTGCAGGAGGTCTGGCACCTGGTTGAGTTGGGGGGGGGCAGACACTGGTGTCATTGCACACCCCATCTCCTAGGGAATTACAGCAACCAAGAAACAAAATCTCTGGTTCCCCAGGTATGACGCCCTACCCCAATGCCATTCCCATTGCCACTAGTCCCTGAAGGGGGATTTCACTCCCATGGTCCCACCCTGGAAGGTAAGCCAGGACATACCACTAGTGTCCTTCGGGGGTGGTCTGCCTGGCCAGTGGCCCCACACAGGGGGATAAGCCTGGGCATGGCAGGATGACATTCTGGGCAGGGGCTGAGCTCCCTCCCTCCTTGGAGGGAATCGGGGTCCGGAAGAAAAAAAAAAAATAAACCATGCAGAAGACAAAGTCTTCTGTAATAAACCAATAACCATGACTGAGGTAAAGACAACCATACTTTTCCTTCTCAATAATAAGTCCCTGGGGTTGGATGGCATCAGTATTAAATGGTATACATTTAAAGTGGATTTGTTAGGCCTAGTCCTTCTTGAAACATACAGCAGGTCTCTTCTTTTTCTGGTTCTGCAGGCATTTGGTCTATCTTTATTCAGTGGATTCAGTTACTATATTCTTACCCCACAGCTAGGGTGCATTGCGATACAGTTTTATCATCTAGTTTTTCCCTTATGAATGGGACCTGTCAAGGTTTTCCTCTCTTCCCCTTCCTTTTCAACTTATATTTGGAACCTTTAGTATTATGCATAAAGTCTCATTCTCTAATTGAAGATGTCTCTTTGAGTTCTGCATGTTATAAGATAACCATCTATGCTAATGATATTCTGTTGCATTTGGTGAATCCTTCTACTTCCTTAAAATTGCTTTAGACAAAATACAGTGTTTTGGTGCTATATCTTTCTATAAGCTAAATCTTGAGAAAACTAAAGTTCTCCCTTTCAATGTCTATGTTCATAAAAATGATTTTTCTTGAATGGGAGTCAGATGGGCGCTCAAAGAAATTACATATTTGGGCTTTAAGTTAATGGCCTCTTCATCCCTGAAAGTTCAAAAGAATTTTACTGATTTGCTAAAGGCAATTAAGGCAGACATAACTAGCTGGGCTGGGCTGCCTTTGACATTGTGGAGCTGGGTGAGTATGCCGAAGATGAATATCCTTCCTTGAATCTTGTATCCTATGGCCATGTTGACAGTTTGGCTGCTCTTAAAATGGTTTTCTCATTTCCACACTCTAGTTTCTGCTTTTGTATGGAAGGACCGTCGTTGTAAACTTTGTTATTTATGTCTGTCTGCGTCAGTATCCATGGGTGGTTTTGCCGCTCCTGACATCCTGAACTACTATCATGCAGTTCAGGGCGCTAAATACTTTCAGCGGGCTTCTTTGCCCCTTGATGGTTCCACCTCCTATGTTCTGCAATAGCGGAGTATTAAGTAAGACTTATGGCGCCAGCAGGGAATTTCTATACAAGCCCTTTTGAATATTGCTTACACATCCTTACCTCTTTCTCTTCGTGAGTCACCAGTTGATACTTCTATAGTTACTTTTAGTCAACTTAAATAGTTAATGAAATTGCCCTTGGGTGATCCCCTAGATCAGCCCTTTTGGTTTAATCCGAATTTTTCTTTTTTTCGGGAATCCTCTTCATAAAGATATTTGGTCTCAAAAGGGTATTACTCTGGTTTTACATTTATATTGTGGTTATAACTGTTTCTTTTGCCACTTTATGCCAGCTGTGTGTGTTGGACCCCAAAGATTACTTTTTCTACTGTCAGTTCAATCATTTGTTGTGTGAGAAACTTGATTTCTCTCCACCTATGTTTCAGCCCGAGTTAACCCTGGCTGAAATTGGGCGCTCTAGCTCAGCCTCCCATGCCATTTCCACAATTTACCAAACCCTTCAGCAGGTTTGGGTTCATAAATATGGATCCCATTCGCAGTATTAGCCTTGAGTCCAGGGTTCAAGTTTGGATGAGTGACAACAGACTGATATCTGGAACAATATTCATCATTACCTCAAATATAATGGGCATAGATTTATTCAGTTTAGCATTGTAAATGTTTTTTATCATACTCCTTGGAGGTATCCAGTGATATGGGCAAACAGAGGTGGGTGAGTGTCAAAAGGGACAGTGATAATGGGCAACCATCAGTCTGGTGAACTACCGTGATGGGCTCACAGGTTGAAAAGGGGAATAATGGAAAACATCCCTGAGATGTCATAAGGGCAAATGAGCACAATAGTGAACCTCAAGAGGGTGAAAAGCAAAAGGGCAACAAGCCTAAATGGCAAATTGTAAGGTGAACCCCAAAATGGTGAACCACCACATACACAATGGCTGCAGAAGCCGCAGCCTCATGACACTCCCGCATGGCCCCCACTTCCTGCCTGCTCCTGACGATGCTGATTACTATAGCTGGAAAGCACCACTGGCCAGCATGCCCCTGTCGTGGCATGGGCTGACATTGCACAGACATAAGCACCAGAACACCCATGGGGGGGGTCAAGTGCAGTGGGATCAAATCCCACAACTTAAGCACACACACACACACACACACACACACACACACACACACACACACACACAGCACAACTACAGCAGAGCCTGAACAGAGGAGAGCCATCAGTGGACGGCACGCACAGCAGGGTTATCGGCCCATGTCACCGTCGATTAGGTACTCACCGGCAGTGTCCAGAGAACCATAGTGGCACAGAGCATTGTCATCTGGGAGCAGGCACAGCACAACATTCAGCAGGACCCCGGCCCCTCCAGCATCTCCTTACATTGAGGGGGCCATAGGGGTCACTATTTTATGCCACATGGACACACCTGGAGGGCGGGGGACACATCGTACACATGCATGCAACCCACATGACAGGGCAGGTCTACAAATGGGGGCAGAACCAGTAAGTCACCTTCTTATATGGATGGCGACTGACAAGTATGGATGTCTGTACATTCTTAACAAGCCAGAAGGGGAGACCCCTCTTTTCCCATGACAGCTATATCTACTGCTGTTTCAAGGAGATGAGGGGGAAGGTATATTGGAGGTGTATCCAGGACCACAGAGATAAATGCCCAGAGATGAGAGAAATTAGATGGGTGTCCACTCTGTACTGGGCACAGTATGGGAATTGCACCAGCCTGGAGAGCCCTTGCAGGTGCTGGCACAGTGTACCACGGGTGTGGCAGATGTGGTCACTGGCAGGCTGCCAGCAGTACTGCTGATGAAGAAGACCATGCAGAGGGTCAGGCAGGCAGCAAAGGGGTGTCCTGCCACCCTGACCACCTTTGAGGACCTCATCATACCTCCGAGTACACCGTCATGGAGGTGGGGGACAGGTTCCTGCAGTATGACAGTGGGCCTGTAGGGGACAGGGTGCTCCTGTTCACCACAGAGCAGTCGCTGCAGTTCCTATGAGGATGTGGGGATTGGTTCCTTGACAGCACCTTTCATACCACACCACCACTGTTCAGGCAGCAATACACCATCCATGGGATGTGAATGAAAGTCATTATCCCTGTGGTGTACATCCTGATGTGCAACTAGACCAAACGGGAATACACATGGGTCTTCACGGAGAAACATCTGCTGTTGGGGGATGCCAGACTGAGGAAGGCACTCCTTGACTTTGAGCAGGCAGCCTAGTATGCCTTCACATCTGCCTTCAAGGGCTGTGCCATATGTGGCTGCTTTTACCATTTCTACCAGGTGGTCTGGCGGTGCATACAATAGACCCTCATGGTACTGGCAAAGTATGCCAGTGATGTGGACTTTGCGCTACAGCTCTGTATGATCCTTGCCCTGGCTTTTGTGCCTATGTGCACAGCGGGTGATGCATATGTAAAGCTCTGGGACATGGCATTCTACCAGGACAATGAGGAACTCCTCCACCCCATCCTGGACTATGTTGAGGACACCTGGATAGGGCGTTCTGTGGGCCACACAGCCAGATGGCAACCATTGTTCCCTGTGGACACATGGAAAATGTATGAGCCCACATGTGCTGGGCTAGCACATATGAACAATACTGTGGAGGGCTGGCACTGAGAATTTAACACCAGGCTTGGTGCCAGTCATCCCAGTGAGCTCAAGATGGAGCAGCTGGTGTCAGGTGCCAGGGGGGCTGCCAAGTGGCGATGGTATAGTGACCTGACTCAACATATTGAGGGCATCGTTGCTGAGTACGACAAGCGTAGCATAGCCTACTACCTGTGAGGGCTGACATATAACTTCCAGCTGCAGGTGTAGTCGGTGGTCACAGCAGCTGTGGTGACACTCCAGGGTCAACAATGGAGGCCATACATAGTGTTTGCCCAACTGCAGGATATGCTCATGTCACCCCTTCTCCCGGACCACCGAGGTGCATCTCTTTGCCCACCCTCATCCACCCTTACCTTATGTGCCATTCCGTTACCCATGCACACCCTCCCTGTGTGGGTCTCCCCCCCTTTGCACTTGTTGTGTAGCCATTTCTTGGTGCACATTTTGTGTTGCTGATGTTATTCTGTAAGTCTCTTCCCATTGTGCCTTTGCTGTGTTGCAGTTATATTCCTGGGGAGCACTTTCTGTTTGTTCTTTTCCTGTGCGCATTTGTGGCGTTGCTTTTCTGTTCCTGATGCCCCACCTTCTGTGTGGTCGTTCCTGTGTGCCCTTATTGTGGTGTTGTTACCACCCCCCTTCCCAGGGCAGCATGTCAGGTGTACAGCCCACCCATACGCCTTGCCTGCCTGTGCACCTTGACACCTGCAGATGCACTGTGCCCACCTCTGTCCAGCAGCACCCATCCATATCCATCCATTTCCATCTCCATCATCCATATGGTGTGTTGTCAATGTCCCGTGTCGTTGCGTTCTGTGCTTTCATTGTTGGTGGTTGCATTCACTTTTTTTTAATGTTTCGCATTCGCCGTTTTAATGGTCCCCATTTATTCCATGTCATGGTCATGTCCACAGCTGTGTTGCCTGTACCCTTATGAAATTTGCTGTAGTGCTTTAGCCTTTTTTTTTTAACTCTGTTTATACTCACGGGGAACTTTCTCAGGCATCCACCTTTCTCGTCGCTCTACCTCTGTACCTGAAACTCTCCAGACCCTGGCACCAGCCCAGTGAGCCACCCAGCTCTGAGCCCTCTGAGGTAGGGCCACCCTTTTACACCCAGAGCACTCTATCTACAATTTGGTAGGCTGGGCTGGGCTCGGCCCAAGGGTGGAAGGAGTCCGGCAGGTGGAGTGTGGTGATGAGCAGTGGTGCCATCACCTATCCCCATGGATGGAGGTTTTCTAGCTTTTTGTTGCAACCTGGGGAGGTGACATGCCATGACATCTGTGCACAACTGCCCTGCTGACATCTGCCACACTCCCCACCCCCTTACGACTCAAGCTGGTATGCCTGTAGTACCCCCAATCTCCTGCAGGGTTCACTATGACACTGAGCTTCCCTTGGAACCCTCCCCAGAGAGAGGAGAGCAGTCCTCCAGATGCTCAATCCTCTCCCTCTCCAGCTGACCCCCGGCTCCCCAAGCTCATTCCCAAACCCGGGTCGCCAGCATGGTGGGAGGTGTGGCGTCCAGAACCTCAACCCTCAGTGCCACTGGGCCGGCCTTGCTTTACACTTATTGACATGGAACCTTCCTTGGAAATTACATAAATGGGGTCTGTTGAATTTATCTGTTTGCACTAGATGTAAAGGCAGGGATGGCACTGTAGTACATATTCTTTGAGATTGACCTAAAGCTCAGCCTCTCTGGCAAAGTATTTGGGAAGCACTGGACCCAATTTTAAGCCTCTCTAATGCTTTTACTAAGTAACCTTGCTTGCTGGGGTGGACTTTCAGGCATTGATGGGTGCCAGGTGATACCATTTTGCTTTAAATTCTATTGAAGATAAAAACTGTATTCTTAGACACTGGATTGATCAGGCAACTCCATCGTTTTCTGAGTGGCATAAGGAAATGTTAGATATGCTGAGGATGGAACATACTTTGGCATCTATGCATCATTGCTTTCAGTCACATCTTAATCGATGGGATCCCTTGGATGCCTGGCTGTCCACCCTGGGGTGTGTCACTGCCTCTTAAAGGAGAAGATGCCTGTTTATTTATAAACTGGATATTTCTTACATATTTTTCATACATTACATCAGTTACTTCAAATTTGTCATTAAGTGATTAGTCATGTTTTCTGTTGTAACACATATCTAGATTCTGAGGCACTGACACAAGCTTGTAAAGCTTCAAGCCAGTCTCCATGTATATGCAAATGAGGCAATTGCAATACAACCTCTCCCATTCTTTGATATCACTGCAGCAACAGCTCAGAAGAAAACATATGGTTTTCACTCTTTTCTATCCTTATTTTATTTTGTTTACAATGGCTTAAGACTGTTCTGTCACACCACTCCACAGTGTGTAGTACTAATAGCCTTTATTTGTGCATAACAAATAATGCATCTAAAAGTGTTTCATTCACAAGCAAAACAATCTATTTCTTTATGCTGCTTATAGTTATATCCCACTGTTAGACAGCTGTAACATCATGGGAGGAGTGGACCGAATGTTTCTATTGCTCAGATGACACACGTCCTCCTTTCAGAATCTGGAGAAATGGACAGCTAGATCACTTAGTTTAAAAAGTGTATTTTTTACATTTCAATTGCTCTATAAACCACAATTGCTGACTAGATATACCAAGAGAGGGAATGAATATGACATGGGAGAGCTGAAGTAAGCAAATACACAGCACTGCATACTTGAGACTTTAATTTATTCTTTGCTATGTTTCTGTTTGCATGCTACTGCCCTCTCCTCACTACTCCAGAGCCTGGTATTTTGAGGGGGTGGAGGTTTTGGGAGGTTGTGTGGGGGAGTAGGCATGTTTTTTTCTTCATATTTTCACATTTTAACATGCATTTTGTTCATGGTTTGTTATTGTATATTGGTGTTTTCCAATAAAGTTTTAATGAAAAAAAGTTTTCTACATATGAAGTCCCCCCCAAGTACACACACATCATGAGTAGGCCAATAATAACACTAGCACTAAAGAAAGATAAAAATGAGGCACTCCCACAAAACTACAGATCAATGTCATTATTGCAGGCTGACACAAAACTCCTGGCTAAAATTTTGGCCAATAGACTGCAAAAGGTAATTTGGGTTAAAATTCCAGACCAGTCAGGTTTCCTTAAACATATATAGTCTAAAAATATGTAGTCTATTGATAATATTAAAAGGTTATTTCATAATGTCAATGCAGCTAGAGATGAACAAAAATCCTACATTGCTTTGCTACTTGATGTTGAAAAGGCATTGGATAAGATAGAATTGGACTTCCTTTGAGGTATACTAAGGAAGATACGCTTAACAGAAAAGTGTATAGACTTGGTGGAAATACTACACAAATCCCCTCAGGCAAGAGTGAGTACTCACACTATGTTATCCTTGCTCTTTAAGCTTCATAGTGGAATGTAGCAGGGCTGCTCTATCTCTCTCTCCTTTACTTTTCACCGTATTTATGGAACCCCCAGCAGAAGCCATAGCTGACAATGAAATAGATGGGGTTGTCTCTTCTAAAATTATTCTATACATTGAGAAATTACTAACCATCAAAAATTCAACAAATTCACTCAAAGAACTCAAGTAGACTGAATGTTTCCATTGTTCAGATGACGCACATCCTCCTTTCAGCAGCTGGAGAAATGGACGGCCAGATCACTTAGTTTAAAAAGTATATTTTTTACATTTCAAATGCTCCATAAACCACAATTGCTGACTGGAAATACCAAGAGAGGGAATGAATATGACATGGGAGAGCTGAAGTAAGCAAATACACAGCACTGCATACTTGAGATTTCTTTAATTTATTCTTTGCTCTGGTTCTGTTTGCATGCTACTGCCCCTCTCCTCACTACTCCAAAGCCTGGTATTTTGAGGGGGCGTAGGTTTTGGGAGGTTGTGTGGGGGAGTAGGCATGTTTTTTTCTTCATGTTTTCTCATTTTAACATGTATTTTGTTCATGGTTTGTTATTGTATATTGATGTTTTCCAATAAAGTTTACTTAATGAAAAAAAAAACAGTTTTCTGCAATGTGGGAATCCACCCCCCCCCCCACCAATGCACTCACAGGTATAAGGTCAACTGGGATATGTTTGAAACCTTCTCTATCTCATTTTCTGTATTCAGATGAGACTTACATAATTTTAAATTAAAATGGCAGGAAATAGCAATAAATTACCTAGGGATATGTGTACCCTGGGACATTATAAAATAAGTGAATATTAATTGTTCCATTTTAGTCCTAAAACCTAACATCTAAATTGCCCATGCCCCTATGGGAAAGAATATCAACACTTGATACAGCTGTTATTTCCAAAATAAACTACCTGGCCTTATCAACCCCTGTGTTGCCACCATAGAAAATAATAAACATTGATAGTATGGTGGTGAAATTTGAATGGAATGGCAAACAAGTGTGGGTAAATTAAAAAAATTCCAGAACATCACTAAAAGGGGAAGAATGAATTTGCAAGTACCAGAGCTTTATCATCAAAGCAATATTATGATGCCTGTACTAATTTACTTTGTGATAAAGGACAAAGCCCCATATTGGATGACAGCAGAACTCTCACTGGCACAAGACTTCAACCCTAAGAATCTTTACTTATGTAGTGTCCCAAATGCTTGAGAAAAAATCATATATTTAAAAGTGGGGTTCTTGCAAAATCCCTGTCTCAAGAATTTATGACATGCCTACTGTAATTCAGTGCCATTGCTTGCCAGTGTATGGGGAATTTGCTATTGACTACACATGGCAAACCAATAGGATATATGGAGTTAAAGGGCAAGGATCTTATTTTTTTTTGTAAACTTTATTTAAGGAACCAGCAAACAAGCCATTACATACAAATGTATTAATAAAACATGTTTTTGTACAAGCACCATGCTCCAATCAATGCTGTGTCTATGCATTGGTCTACTACATACACGAGAACTTAGCTGGTTTGCAGCTCTGTCTTGAGCTAACCTTACTTATACACCAATGATTAAGCAAATAGGCGATCTTAATTTAATTGGGGATTATTTTCAAGGTGGAAGGTTCATATCCTACAGAATATATGATAGTTATGAGCAAACACTGCTGTTTCACCGGAAAGAGTTATGATATATATAATTTAGTGAAAAAGGGACTAAGAATTTCTAGGGAGACCAATGGATATAGCACAAACAAGTCTGAGCAGAAAGTGTTACCCAGTTCAAAATCATGGGAAGAAGAATGTTTATTTCTGTACCTATGTCTGTAATTGTTTAGTTTTATGAATTGCTGTTTGTTGTTTTAAATGATTTTATGTACAGCACCCTGAACCTTCAGAATAGGATGCTAAACAAATAACATTTTCCTCACCCTGCCAGAACACTTCATGAATGAGTAGGTACCAATATCATACAAGATTCTAGTCACATGGTACTCTGAGAAATATGGAATATTACTGAATAAATAGTAGAATACAGTGATGTTGCTCTGATGGGTGAGTGGTAAGGAAATGCATTTAGCAATGATAAACTTGCAACTCCAAATGCTAGGCTATCCAGTATCCTGCACCTCCTGCACTACTCTCATGTAGGGTCATTTGTTTTAAATAAATTCAAGAGTGATGCACCTTAATCATGTTGGAGATATTATTCTCCAAATGTTAACCTTTGCCATATCTTCTGGGAAAGTTCAGAACAAGAGGAATTGTGGGGAACATAGCAAGATTCATAAATATGATTACACCTCTGAACATAGGTAAAGATTTTAAACTAATGATGCCTGGCTGTGCTTCTAAGTATTATCTGAGTCACAAGAAGCTAGCACTGACTGCAGCACTTGTGACAAAATGGTCAATACTTATGCACTGCACTGAAAACAACAAACCACCCTCAGCGGATAAACCATCTCGTGGACAGGGTCTTCCTTGATAACATTGTTTATCTTCATGCTAGAAAAAGTGCAAGATTTAAAGAAACTTCAGAAAATGGATTTAAAGCACCAAATGACTGAATCAACAGTATTATGGTACCAGGCTAATAGGGCTAAGATGCACTGTCTGTGTGAATTACTTCTTCCATCACCCCCATTTAGGACTTTGTATGTCTCTGTGTTGGTTCTGTTGGTACATGCCATCTATACTTTTGATACTGTGTGAATGTGGAAACATCTATGCCATTATGGATTCCAAGGTATCCTCTATTTTGTGTTTATATCCTCTGACCTCCTGTCCATACATAACAGACTGCCTCATTACAAGCTGATCCTTAATGTGACCAAAATGCAATCAGTGTTCTTCAGGATACGCTCTAGACTGAGGCAGCCTCATTATCCATTGCATACCATGATGGCATTCAAGTTCCCTTGATCACCTCTTTCACCTACCTTTGTGTAACCCATGATCCCTGAGTAGATTATTTACTACAGGTATATGTGATGCGTATCTGCAAATTTGTCAGCTCTGCGCTTGGTGTCTCATACAAAGCTGGCCTCAGTGTGACTCCTCAGGTTTGACTAGCTTTTCCTATAGCATGTTCCTTCCTAAACTCCTATGGTGCTCCTGGTTTCACTGCAGCCTTGGAAACCACTCTCTCTAGATGGAAGATTGCCAACAATATTTGCTGTTTCACACTGGCATCTCATAGACTTGCACATCCCTGCTCCCACTAGCTTCCCGATCCCAATCTCATGACCTCTCTCTTGGGATGTCATCTATGGCATGTGGAGGGCAGTCATATGCCTCTGTCCCGTGCCACACGCCTTAGTCCAGTGCACAGTGTATATCCCTTGGTAGCTTGTAAAAATGCCCCACTGAATATCTCCAAACTTAAAAGCAGGGCTGAGAAATACTCTTTAACTTATCCTGCTTCAATGTAATTGAATTCCATACCATTTGAGATTTGACTATGTCATTCAGCAGGCTCGTTTTGCAGTAGGTACTGTGAATAACAGCTCAGCATGTCTAAGTGCTCCTGCCCTTGATTTGCACTACTTGGTTATGTATTGTTACTTGTATAATCATGTTAGTTTACATTCCTGTATTTAGAATTAAACAATGAGGTAAATCCAAATCCTCAATCCCTGAAATCTGATTGGTTGGCTGGCACCTTTGCCAATGTGATAATCCTCCAGTATACCCACTGGAAAAGGTGCCAGCCACCAATCTGCTGAATCTGTAACTCTCCTTGAAATCGCTCCGAGCATGCCAACCCCATTTGGCACAACTCCTACTGCTCACTCTGCCACATTCAAAATATCAAAGTGACCGGCTGCCGGAAAACCCTCCATAGTAACTCACCGGTTCTTTCAAATTAAAAAGGAAAAAAAAAAAACTCATCAACACACAGTATCCTAACATTTTTTTAAATCACCTCAGTAACCTACTCCCTCGCTGAGTTAATTTCTCGCTCACCACTCACTCCTGGTCTTCTTTAGTCAGCAGCTCCACACTTCAAATCTGCCACTGTCTCTGACCTCTGTCCCTGTCCCAGTGAATGAGGCAGGTGGGAAAAAAATGCAACAAAAATAAAAAAATGTTAACATTATTTCCCCGACCCAGAAGTGCAAGAGTGCCAGGGAAGGCTATCATACATCATGGCAGCACTGTATGCTGCCTAGAATGATTCCCCACATACCAGAGAAATGGAGCCAGCACCCCAGACGCTCCTGCCCATGTGCAGTATGAGCACTATTTGTTCTCGTGGAGCCAAAAAAATTAAGCAAAAATAACTTTAAATACCTATATTAAAAAAAATATTGTGTCCGATTACAAATAAACAGAAAAAAGCGGACAGATTGTATAATAGCAATATACCCCTCCAGGGAGTGAGTACATGGGTGGATTTACCACTTCTGGTGTGGTTAAATCACTTGGCTGAGCTTCGTGACCGAGCCACACCAGGTATGGTAAATCCACCCATATACCCACTCCCAGGAGGGGTATATTGCTTAAACATAACATAGTAACATAGATAATGAAAGCAGAAAAAAACAGAGGTCCATCCAGTCTACCCAAGTTCCCTATAATCCCTGGAACCTACTGTTCCTCCAGGGTACTAACTCTCCTCGTCTTCTCTCTATTCTCCTCCTTGGTCCTGTCACCCCCAGTAACCACTATTCCTTTCATTATGTCTCAGACCTGCTTGAATCCCCTGACTGTTTTGGCACCCACCACTTTAGCCAACAGACTGTTCCAAGGTTCCACCACCCTTTCCATAAAGTAGTACTTTTTCACATCTCCCCTGAACCTCCCTCCTGTTAATTTTCATTTGTGTCCACGGAAACTCAAGTTGGTATTAAGGCTAAATAGTTTGCCATGTGGTGGACCAGTGTTCCACCTTGGTTTTGAGATAGGACCACAGGAATCCTTTCTCTCTAATACTGTCTTGTTCTAAACTTTAAATCTACTGCACAGTAGTGACTCTCTTTCTTTGCCTAGTCTTTTTACAGGTTACAGTGGGGTAGCCACCTATCATAGCACTGTCCTGTCCTCCTTAGTACTTATTCTGTCTTTTGTAGGTTTACAGTTCCCTTTTCTTTCCATGGGTTGGGTCCTGCAAATGAAAAATGTGTCAAAAGTATAGTAAAGGCATTATGTGGAATATGCCTAAATCAGTTATTGTCATAAAGAGTGCACTCATATAATGAATGGTGCCTGTATAGTATGATAAGGATGAAACCATTATGAAATTAAAGGAACATGCATGCATAGGTTTGTATTAAAAATGCTTGATGCTGTAGAAAAATAATGACATAGGTAAAATGTTTGTGCAAAGTATTATACAGCTCCAGCAGAAAATGATACTGCTGTAGCATTTAAATATAGAAAATATTCCCCTTGTGCTAAAGAGGAAAAAGGGGGAACATAAGATTTATTTTTTTTTCTTTTGGTTTGTTGAGAGCTAGTGGCATAGGATTGAAATGCTGCTCCCAGTATTTGTTGCATCGAGCCAGAAAGGCTTAGTTTGCACAGCAACAGAAGCTCAGTTTAAAAATGGGGCGGCATGTCTTTGTAACTTTCAGTTTGCCACCCAATGCTTTACTGTGCTGCTGCTTCTGTTGGGGGGGGGCTGTTCTTTCCCTCTGACTCTGAAATTAAACATGACAAGCATTTGTCAATGCTGAATGTTGCTTGCTTATATGTGCTGTTTAGGTATTTGAAAGTGATAGTACCATGCCTAAGAACTGTCATTTGCCCCCCCCCCCCAAAGACATCTACTGTGTCTTTCTGTTCAATATTCACAGAAGGGGGGAGGGGCAAGGGCCACAGCAGTATAGCAATTGCGAAGGCGTGAAGAAGTGGACAATAGTCCATTCACAGGCAGAAGAATCCTGCAGGAGCTGACTAAATTGAAGGTGGACAAAGCGATGGGACTAGATGGCATACACCCAAGGATATTAAGAGAACTGTGAAGGGAGATAGCAGTACCTCTGGCAGCCATGTTCACTGACCCATTCAACACAGGGGTGGTACCAGAGAATTGGAGTAAGGCACACGTGGTTCCTTTATACAAATCCAGCATTAAGGAGCAGGCGGGGAACTATAGGCTAGTCAGCCTCACCTCAGTAGTGGGCAAGATCATGGAGACATTGCTTAAAGAAAGGATTGTGGAGCATCTAGAAGCCATCAGAGCCCAGGACCACAGGCAACATGGATTCACAGTGAGGAGTTCATGTCAGGCAAATCTGGTTGATGTCTTTAACTGGGTGACAAAGTAAGTAAATCAGGGTGGGGCAGTGGACAATGCTTACCTTGATTTAAGCAAAGCCTTTGACACCGTCCCACATAGGAGGCTGATAAACTAGTTGAGTAGGCTGGGCATGGGGGAAAGGGTAGTAAACTGGGTTAGAAACTGGCTAAGAGAGAGGAGGCAGAGAGTGGTGGTAAATGGGGTGCAGCCTGGGGAGAGGGGTTGACCAGTGGGGTGCCACAGTGATTGGTCCTGGGGCCAGTCCTGTTCAATGTATTCATTAGTGACATTGCAGAAGGGCTGAAAGGTAATGTTTGCCAGTTTGCAGATGACACCAAGATCTGTAAGACAGTGGATACCCCAGAGAGGGTGGAGAAAATGAGGAGGGACTTGGGGAAGCTTGAAAAGTGGTCTGAGGACTGGCAACTGAAGTTTAATTTAAAAAAGTGCAAAATTATGCACCTGGGACACAGAAACCCTGCGGAAAGATACAGGATGGGGGGGCAGGGAGTTACTGACAGTCACAAAGAAGGAAAGGGACCTGGAGGTTCTTATTTCAGATGACCTGAAAATGTCAAAGTGGTAAGGCAGCTGGGAGGGCCAGTGACATGCTGGGGTGCATAGGCAGGGGTATCACCAGCATAAGGTGGGAGGGAGTGATGCTATTATATAAAACCATGGTCAGGCCTCACATGGAGTACTGTGTGCAGTTCTGGAGGTTGCACCTTTGTAAGGATATTAACAGGCTGGAGATGGTCCAGAGAAGGGTGAATGAGATGGTACAGAGCTTGCAACACAAGACTTATGAGGAGAAATTAAGGGACCTCAATATGTACTCACTGGAAGAGAGGAGGGAAAGAGGGGATATATTGAAACATTTAAGTACCTCAAGAGTATAAGTATAATTACTGAGAAGCAGGAGACAGCTGCTATAGACACATGTGCCAGCTTCTGTGTGATATTCTTTTGTTCTTATAAGTCTGTAATCTCCAGTATTTCAGTAATCACATGACCACACTGCCTTCTTTAGGCAATTTTTTGTTGGTTGATGCCTGGTATCAGACAGCAGACAGAGGGCTCACCAGATTGTGTTGCCATTTGAAAAACTTCATAGAGTGTTCTTTTACTGGCAAGCATTTTGGAAAGCTGGTGAAGGTCTCACCATTTTTATTATGATTTTATCTTTTTATGTCTGTCCCCTTTGGTCCCCCCATCCCTACACCCCAACAGACATCAGTGGCCACAGCTGCAGTCTTCTTTTTGCCAAGGCGGTGGATGAGCAGTTACCTTCACAGTCTGTGAAGTCTGACATCTTTCAGTGCCACTTATTGGTCATCTTCCAACACAGGCGAGGCATTGCCAGCCCAAAACTAACTCAGGACAAGCAACTTTCAAAGTGGGGAAGAAATGGAGTGAGCAAGAATCAAGTACTCATTCAGATGTGGTGTCGATTTTAAGATCAGCATACTGGTGTGGACACTTCAAATAGAACCCCAGCTGTTTAAGCAGCCTTATGAAGAGTAAAGACTTTTCTAAGCACTGGGGTTCTGTTTACTGTACTGTAAGTGGGCTGCATCTAATTCGGTAATTTACTGTACCTTACATCTGGATGTATGGTAGGCCCAACTTTAAATAAACACTGCACCTGAATGAACACATGATGCTATAGAAACAGAATTTATCAGCAGAAAAGGACCGCTCAGCCCACCCAGTCTGCCCAAGTGCTCTCTACCTACTTGCAGCTCCTGCCTGTATATGTTACTGCATGTCTTATTCTGCCTGTATCTATCAGGACCTCCTTGTGAATGAGCTTGCTCAATGGATTTGTCCTGCAATGAACTTGAACTCTACTCCACCTCCATTGCACTATTGATCTCTGGTGACCCCCTCCTTCCCCTTTTTCTAATATAGCCCTATGTTTATCCCATGCATGCTTCATGGCCCCTACCATTTTAGCCTCCACCACTTCTCCTGGCAGTCTGTTCAAGGCATCTACCACCCTTTCAGTAAAGAAATATTTCTTGACATCTATCCTGCACTCCCCTCCCCAGCTTCATTGTATGTCCCTTGGTTTGGGTGCTCATCCTCATTTGAAGAAAACTCCCCAACTGTACCCTGTTTACCCCTGTGAGGTACTTTGTAGGTCTTGATCATGTCACTTCTCGCCCTCCTCTCTTCCAGAGTGTACATGTTGAGATTCTTCAGCCTTTCCTTGTAGGGATTCCTGTGAAAATCCTGAACCATTTTAGTTGCCCTCCTCTGGAAAACCTCCACCTTATGTCCTTTCTGAAGTGTGGACTCTGAAACTGGACACAGTTCTCCAGCTGGGGGTATACCAGGGAGTGATACAATGGCAGCACACATCCCTCCTCCTCCTACTGGAGATGCCACTCCTTATGCATCCCAGAATCCAATTTGCCCTGCCCATATCCTTGTCACACTGTACTGCCACCTTGAGGTCCTCTGATATAATAACCTCAAGGACTCTTTCATGTGTAGTGAGTATCAGTACCTCCCCCATCCTCTACCCAGCATTGGGGTTCCTATGCCCTAGGTACATGATTTTACACTTGCTGGCATTAAACCCCAACTAAGTAAGACAATGGAATTGATTTGAAGGAATTGCAGGCTTTTAAGCAGCTTTTTGGGGATTGTGTATATGTGTGTATGTGGGGGGGGGAGGGTCTGCTACTATAACTATTTGCTTTTGATTTTGGCCTCAAATCAGGTGCACTCCTGTAAAGAGATAAAACATGTTTAAGAAAGACTCATAAGAAATGTGATAAAGTCTTTGTACATTAGCCTGGGCTGAGCTTGCAGACCGGTGAGATAGAAACATAGAAACATAGACTTTGACAGCAGATAAGAACCGCTTGGCCCACCTAGTCTGCCCATTTCCCTACCTACAGGATAAGCTGCAGATCCTAGTTAACCAACAGCCTATTTCTTCCTACCCCCCACAAGAATTGCCTTATGTCTGTCCCAAGCATTCTTGAATCCTCCCACAGTTTTAGACCCCACAACCTCCTCAGGAAGGCTGTTCCATGCGTCTACCACCCTCCCTGTGAAAAAATACTTCCTCACATTGCCCCTGAGCTGTGCCCCTTCTATCTTCAAATTGTGTCCTCTTGTTCTTGCACATCTCTTTTTTCTGAAAGATGCTACCCTCTTGGACTTTGTTGATTCCACTGAGGTACTTAAAAGTTTCTATTATGTTCCCCCCTCCCTCCTTTCCTCAAGGGTATACATATTAAGCTCCTTTAGTCTCTCCTCGTATGGCTTCTCTTGCAGACCCTGCACCATTTTAGTTGCCCTCCTCTCGACTGAGTCCATCTTGTCTATGTCCTTGTGGAGATGGGGTCTCCAGAACTGGAATGGGGTCTCCAGAACTGGACACAGCACTCCAGATGGGGTCTCACCAACTGCCTGTTCAGAGGGATAACAACTACCTGTT
The DNA here is from genome assembly GCA_016271365.2 of Neoceratodus forsteri. NCBI lineage: Eukaryota > Metazoa > Chordata > Ceratodontiformes > Ceratodontidae > Neoceratodus > Neoceratodus forsteri. The sequence goes on from CM028134.1 coordinate 217,211,039, forward strand.
TTCTGCTGGTGATGCCTCTCCCTATACATCCCAGTATCCCCCCAGTTCTCCCTGCTGCCTACTCACATTGCTTTCTAACCTTAAGGTCATCTGATATGATTACCCTGGGTCCATTTTCATTTTTGTTGTTGTTACTACTCCCCCAATTGTGTAATCTTCCCCAGGGTTTTTGTTTCCCAGGTGCATTATTTTGCACTTCTTTGCATTGAATCCAAGCTGCCATACTTCTGACCATTCCTCTAACCTTGCCAAGTCCCTTCTCATCCTTTCCACGCCTCCTTATGTATCAACCCTGCTGCAGATCTTTGTGTCATCTGCAAAGAGGCATACTTTTCCTTCCAGTCCCTCTGCAATGTCACTTATAAAGACATTAAAAAGGAGATGCAGCCTGTTCCTAATTAATGAGCTTCTCGCTGGTCACCTGTGAGCCTCTTACAGGCCAGAGCTTACTACACAAGCATTTGTCAATGCTGAATGGTTGCTTGCTGGCATTAACAGTGGAAGTGCAGGAGTAAGACAGATGGGGCCTGATTCTCCAAGCCCTGCATCGGACGCAAGGTGCCTGCGGCGACCAGATATGGTGCAAGGTGCACCTTGCATCCATGACTGCCCTCCGTGCGATTCACAAAGGCGGCCTGCATCGACCGCAGTCCACCTGCCCCAAACAGGGCTTGCACCTGTGATGCACTGCAGCACAGCGGTAGGGGGACTGAGGCCGATGCATGCTGCATCCTGCGATTCACAGACATCACCTTGCGGGAGATATTCTAAGCGCCCTTAGACCACCCAGGGCAGGTGTAAGGGGACTTAGGCTTTATCCCCTAGGTGAAATGCCTGTGTGTGGCACAGCATGGGTGATGGTTCATTCACCATACACCCCCGAGTGTGACCCCATATGTGTGGCCTCAGTCCTAGTGGTCCAATGGCACCCCTCACAGCTCCCTGATGCCACCTATGTACATGTTAGTACCCCTGTCCTGATGCTGCCCATACTGACAGCAGCTCCCCCGATGCCTGCCTCATCAGCGCTACTACAGCACCAACATATGGTGATACAGTGCCCACCCATGCCCAAGCAGGTGGTGCCCAAACCCCCTCGCACACCAGTCACAACTGCTTTCCAGAGCCTGGCACATCTCACCACTCACTTCCATGGCCAGGCACCAATTGCACCAAACATGGTGCAGGGACACCGGCCCTCCAGGTTGGGTTCACATGCCCATTACCTAGTGGGATTGGGGTCCTGTGTTAGTCTATGGTTGCCTGCGATGGACCTATGCGATGCACCAGGGGTTTGCTGCAGGGTTTCAGTCAGTGTAAGTGTGGGGACTTAGCCGCTGGGACCCCTTCTGTACCTGAATCAGGTGCAGGGTCCCTGGCACACCAGGCATTGGTGCAAGCTGCTGTTTGCCACAGCTTGTGTCAGATGCAGACCCCTATGAGAATCGGGCCCATGCAGTATAGGAATGGCAGTGAAGTACTGAACGGTGTCACTGTGATTTTCTTAATCTATCCTGACCACTGATTTCCCACAGCAACCATGCTGTTCTGTGCTGGAAGTGCAAAAACACATTTCAGCCAGGGTGTGAAAAATGACAGCTGTACCGCTCATAAGGAGGTGTAGAAAAATGCCAATGTTGAAAATCTGGACTGAAAAGATTACGAATTTGTAAACTTACAAGGGTGCGTGGAAACTTCACAATGCACACTCATAACACAGTAATTTTATGGACTTTTGTCTCCAAATTTTCAACATAGCCAGTTTAAGACCCCTGCTCATGAACAGTGTCACTGTGATTTTCTTAATCTGTCCCGAATATTGATTTTGCACACCGACCACGCCATTGTGTGCTACATGTCCGAAAACACATTTTGGATGATATTTGAAAAATTACAGCTGTACTGTTCATATGGAGGTAAAATGGTAATGCTGAAAATCTGGAGTGAAAATATTAAAAATGCTCGAAGTTACGAGCGTGCATAGGAACTGCGCAATGCACACTCATAAAACAGTCGTTTTGGGAACTTTCTTCACCAAATTTTCAACATAGGGTTTTTGGGGGCCCACCTCATGAACTGTGTCACTGTGATATTCTTAATCTGTCCTGAACATTGATTTTGCTCACCGACCGCGCCATTGTGTTGTACATGTGCGAAAACACATTTCAGGTGAGATGCTAAAAATTGACAGCTGTACTGTTCATAAGAAGGTGTGGTAAAATGGCATTGTTGAAAATCTGGAGGGAAAATCTTAAAAATGTTAAAACTTATGAGTGTGAGTAGGAACTGCACAACGCACGCTCATAAAACAGTCATTTTTGGGAATTTTTTCACCAAATTTTCAACATAGTGTTTTTGGGGGCCTTCCTCGTGAACTGTGACACTGTTGTTTTGATAATTGGTCCCAAAAGGTGGTTCCATACAGTGAACAGAAAATCACCTTTCGGGACCGAATAACAAAATGACAGTGACTGAGTTCATGAGGTGGGGTCCCAAGAACCCCATGTTGAAAATTTGGTGACAAAAATCCCCAAAAATGGCTGAGATATGCATCAAAGTTGAAAAAAAAACATTTATGCCATTATACAGCTTACCGGCATTTCTTCAGTTCGCGGTCGGCTTTGAAGAGTGCAGACGTGTTCCCGGGTCCACCAAAGAACGTTGCGCCCAGGCTCCAGAGGTAAGTATGGGGTGAGGGGGTGGGAGGTAGGGTGCACAGAGGGTGGGCATGGGTTGGGGAGGGCCACTGGACCCGATGAGGGACCATTTTCTACTTTACAGGTTTATTAAAAAAAAAATGTTGCAGGAAGGTTTTCCTTTTTACATTTCACTTTGGCATGCTGCGGTGGGCTCCCAGCATGCCATCTGAATGTTTGGGGGGTACTGTAGCTGATGGGGGATTGGGCACCCCCATCTGCACACAAGAATTTGGGGGGGAGCATTATGCCAACGGAGAGTGGGCTCCCCCATTGGCAAAATGATGAGGATGGGGGCATGCCGACAGGGATTAGGCACCCCTGTCAGCACATATAGGTGCAGGGGTGGCAAGAGCCGAGGAGGATTTGGCATCCCCCTTGGCACACAAGAAATTGGGGGGGGGAGCATTATGCTGACGGAGATGGGCTACCCTGTTGGCTTTTTTTATTGAAATGTTTCACCAGGAAGGCACACTGAATGGCAGGCGTTGTCTTTCCATTGGCTTTGTGAGGACTGTGAGAGGCCGATGGAGACGCTGCCACCTGTCACCATGGAAACACAGCACCATGGAGCTGTGTAATTGGCTGCTGCAGTCAGGGAGGCCCTGCATACGAACAGCTGATTGCGTACTGATAGGCCATTCCCTGATTGCAGCAGTTCAATTTCTTTGATCTAGTGGCCTGCTCATTAACTGTGGTGATCCACGGCATGCTCCTCTATTGGCCAGGCAGAGTCCAGCCCCTGAATGGGCAGCTGCCATTCGTCACAACACAGCTGCACCTCCACAATCTGCTTGTGAAAAAATGTGACGCAATGTGTTTCTTGCACATGTGTGCAAGCAACACAAAAAGTAATTAGGCACTGTTGGGAAGCAGTAAAAGACTGCAAAGAGAAGAAAACATAAGGAGTTGCTGTCTTTTTAGAAGCAAATGGCTGTCACTGAATTTAAATAAACATTTCAGCCACCCCTTCATTCAGCAACTTCCTCAGAACTATAAATAAACATAAAAAAGAGGGACTGCTAACAAGAAGCCAGTATTGAAGTGCATTAAAATATTAAAGTGTATTGAACTGCAGTTTCATGTTGTTGTTTTTTCTTCAATGCTTTATCAAATAATTATAAAACTAAATTCAACTACTTCAGACTACAAAAACAATTACTTATTCAACTGCATTGTACCTTTTAAATATTGCCAGTTAAAACCCCCTTGTTTGGTAATTCTTGTACACATGTTTGCCTTTGTACAAATTAAAAAGGGTATTATCTCTGTGTAGGTGAATCAGTTGTTCCATGTTCCTCAAAATGCCCTGTGTTAGGCCTTCCTCAAATCCTGGATTCTGGAGAATGCACAGCTATAGGGTAAACAGCGCTCTCTAATTCCTATTTTTATAAGAGGGGCTGTCACTCTCAGATTGTAGGAGGGGCTTAAAGGCTCATTAAAGCTCACTGTCTACTCTCAGAGTATTTTAAAGCCCACAAAGTCTTTTTATGATGTTAAATGAAGGTTTATGATACAACTGCTTAACCTGTTTATGTCGAGTGGTCACCCTGAACTATTTTGATAATGTAGAGCTAGAAAAATATATGTATAGATTAAGGGCCTGGTCAGGTGACACAGCTAGGGACTATATATACACCTCTTGGAGGTGAGGTTAGTCAGAGGAGCCTTGGTAATGATAACAAACAGAGCTACCTAAGAGAAGTAGCCAGAATAGTCACAGAAGGAAACATACCTGTATTTACAGGTTAAAACTGTGAGAGCTATCGTTTGTAGCATATTTTTGTCCCATATTTTGATTTATCCAGTTTGTTTGCCTCTTTTGAGTTTAATAAATATCACACTCAAGTGTGTTTTAAAACTTAAAAAAGCTGAGTCTGTGTTATCTATTCCACACCCATCCACATATCTGGTGTTATATAGGTTACTGGTTGTCCAGATTTATTGGGGGAACCAGTTGACTGATATCAGCCCTGGTATCCAAAGAAAACATTAAGGACAAGATGGCTGATGGCAAACAAGAAGAGAAGCCGGTTATCCATGGCGTACAGACCAGAGCTCAAACCCTGATGGCAGGAGAGGAGTTATCGACTGGCCTGGAATTTGGTGGAATGAAGAAGAAGACTGCTGGAGCTGGTGTTCGAGAGGATGAGGACGTGGAAGAAGAAGGATCTTATGAGGAACCCACAGAGGACGTCACTGGCTTGCTGAAATGGCTGGCCATCAAACAGGTGGAAATGGAGTGACAGCAAGAGAGGGACAACTGGGAGAGAGAGCTGGAGAGGAGACAGCAGGACCAGAGATGGACAGACACCTTGAAGGCCCTACAACTGATTGGGATGGGACAAGGAGGTCAAGGGGGTGGGACAGGTAATCCTAAAGATATAAAACTCACTAAAACATGCCCCACAGATGACATTGAAGCATATATGACAATATTTGAAAGGGTTGCTAGAGCCTGTGGGTGGCCTCAGTCCCAATGGGTGGTGCGACTTGCCCCTTATTTAACGGTGAAGGCACAGGTCGCATATAGTAATATGGAAACAAGAAATGCTGACAATTATGAATTAGTGAAAAAGAAGATCTTGAAACATTTTGATATAAATGCTGAAACATACAGGCAAAAGTTCAGATCCTTGAAACACCACCCCTATGATGCCCCTAGAGAGACATTTACCAGACTTAAAGAACTTTGTTTAAAATGGTTACAGCCAGAGGGTAAAACTGTGATGGACATTATAGACTCACTAGTGGTTGAGCAATACCTACAAATGTTTCCCAATGATGTTCACATTTGGGTCCGAAAACATAGCCCCGAATCACCAGAGCAGGTCATTACTCTAGCAGAAGATTTTCTATCAGCACGTCAGCCTATACATAATGGTTATAGGACCACTGACCCTACCACTTCCTCTATCACACCAAATATAAAGGGTAATCAAAATAGTAAATTGCCTGGACAATATCAGAAAAGACTTGAAGGAAATACTGAGCAGGATGAAAGATATTACAACCCCAACATCATCTATCGAAATTGTCAGGGGGTTGGGCATATTGCCAGATACTGTACAAAGAAGCAGAGTGAACCTGCTCATCTATCCTTATTAAATGATGGGTATTTTCTGACAGATGTGACTGTTAAGCAACAAATTGTCCTGGGCCTTGTTGATTCTAGGAGTAAGTGGACTTTGATCCACACTGAACTGGTGGAGGGAACTCACCCAAAGGGTCTGGCAATGAACATTGTATGTATTCATGGTGACACCCATAAGTATCCAACAATTGATATTGCATTGGACATCAAAGGGCAAAGCACACAAGTAACTGCTGGACTTGTACCTAATTTGCCTGTGCCTGTAGTCACTGATCACGATTTTCCCCATTTTTCATCATTGTTAGTGGATTTAGACTCAGTATCTGCTGTTACCACCAGAGCCCAGGCATGCCGGGCACAAACATTAGGGGACACCTTCCCTTTTGAAGGGGATGTTATTGCAACACCTGGCAAGAATAAGAAATCACTGAACAGTAAAAAGAAGGCTCAGAAACAACAGAGACAAATTAAGAATGGACTACCAGAAACACAAATACAGTCTGTTTTTTCCACATGTAACATAGCCAAAGAACAAAAAGCAGATGATACATTGATGCCTTTCTTTTCACAGGTTGGCAAGAAGCAGAGTACTGATACCCCAACATATGTCTTGAAATGTAATATATTGTACAGAGTGTGTACCCAGTCTGAAACAGGGAGACTTTAGATCAAATAATGGTACCTGTCAAATATAGGGAAGATTTATTGTTTTTAGGACATGACCTACCACGGGCAGGCCATGTGGGTAGGGACCATACCCTGGAAAGAATATTATGGAGATTTTATTAGCCTGGGATACACGAACAAGTGGCCAAATATTGTCAGTCATGTGAGGAATGTCAGAAGGTGTCTCTCATAAGCAAGAAGGAAACAGTACCTTTGGTACCCCTGCCCTTATTGACATACCCTTTTGAGAGAATAGGGCTGGATGTAGTGGAACCCTTAATAAAAAGCTCAAGGGAAAACCAGTTTATACTTGTTATATGTGACTACGCTTCTAAATACCCCGAAGCCATCCCAATGCATAATGTCACCACCAGCAAAACAGCAGAATAATTGGTGAAGGTGTTTAGTCAGGTAGGAATCCCCAAAGAAATACTTATGGATAGGGGAAGCAACTTCAATGCTGCCTTGCTCAAAGAGTTATATAAACTCCTAGGAATTGTAGACATCAGCACCTCCCCATATCACCCACAGACAGATGGGTTGACAGAATGGTTCAACCAAACACTCAAGAGAATGTTGAGGAAATGTGTGCATGAAGAGGGGAGGGACTGGGACAAGTATTTACCCCTGCTTCTATTTGTCTACAGGGAGGTTCCCTAGGCCTCAACTGGCTACGCATCATTTTCTTTGTTATATGGGAAGAACCCTCTGGGACCATTAGACATGGTAAAGGAGTTCTGGGAGGCAGGTACTGACATAAAACATGTAAACACTGCAGAATACATGGGTCAGTTGAGAAAGAGGCTCATCACTTACACCATCAAAGCACATCAGAATAGTCTTGAAGCACAACAGGTTCAGAAAGCCCACTATGATCTGACAACAGGCACAAAACTATATAAGGCTGGGAAGAAAGTCCTATTGTTGTTGCCATCATTAGATAACAAGTTACTGATGAAATGGCAGGGGCCCTACACTATCTTGTGACAAACAGGTCCGGTAAACTATGAGATAGACACCCTTGACAAACACCCAGGGAAGAAAATATACTACATGAATCTACTCAAGAAATGGTTTGAGAAAATGATAGATGGGTTGGGGATGGTGGTACTTCCCAAAAAGAAAGAATCTGTGTTAGACATTGCCTATGATAGACTGGAGAAACTCAAAGATAGAGAGGACGTTTCTATCAATCCAGCACTGAGTCCAGAACAGAAAACAGAAATGGGTGTATTACTGAAACAATTCAGAGCCACCTTTACTAGTGTCCCAGGGAAAGCTATAGGGGTTGAGCACCCCATCAGAACTGACTCCCCTCCTATCTGACAAAAGCCATATCACATTCCAGAAAGGGTAAGGGTGGAAGTGAAGGAGAAAATTGAAAAACTCAAAAATCTAGGAATTATTGAACCATCCAAAAGTGCATGGGGATCTCCCATAGTAATAGTGCCAAACAAGGAAGGGGGAGTCTGCTTATGCCTAGATTTCCAAAAACTCTGTCAAGCCTCCCAATTTGATGCTTATCCTATGCTCCACATAGATGATATTGTTGACCGGATGGGAAATACACAATACATCTCAACGTTAGATTTAACGGAAGACTATTGGCAGATACCCCTTGAGAAAAAAAGCTAAGGAGAAAACAGCTTTCAGCACACCAGTGGGTTTGTTTGAATTTAAAACCATGCCATTTGGCCTACATGGTGCCCCAGGGACCTTTCAGAGATATAGGGACCAAGTGTTAACCCCTCATACTAATTATTATTCCACATATATAGATGATGTGGTGGTGTATAGTACTGATTGGAGGAAACATATAGAACATCCGTCAGCTGTATTACAATCCATCAAGGAAGCTGGGCTTACAGTTAATCCACAGAAATGTGCCATAGTCATGACAGAAACTGGATACTTAGGGTTTGTACTGGGGAATGGGCAGGTGAAACCCGAGATTGATAAAATAGAGGCAGTAGCAAAATGCCTGGTGCCAATTATCAAGAAGCATGTGAGGTCCTTCTTAGGTTTAGCGGGATATTACCACCACTTCATCCCCAATTTTGCTTCAGTTGCCACACCCCTTTCAGATTTGACCAAGAAAAGATGTGGTAACCAGATAAAATGGATCCCTGAGTGTGAGGAGGCATTTCTGGCTATAAAAGCCGCACTCTGTTCCTCACCGATATTAAAAAGTCCTAACTTTGAGTTTCCATTTCAGTTTCACACTGATGCCTCAGAGATAGGCATAGGGGCTGTCCTGAGCCAGACTGTGAATAGTGAAGAACACCCAGTGATACACATTTCACGTAAATTCCATGATAGGGAACAGCATTATTCCACTATTGAGAAAGAGACCCTAGCTGTGAAATGAGCTACAGAAGCCTTGTGGTTCTACCTCTAGGGTGCACAATTTGTCCTAGTAACTGACCACAATCCTTTGTGCTGGCTACACCAAATGCAGGAAAAAAATGCGAGAATTATGAGGTGATACCTAGCTTTACAGCTGTATAGTTTTACAGTGAAACATCGAGCAGGCTCCATGCATCAAAATGCAGATTTTTTTGTCGCGACATGGTGCCATGAAATCATGAAATGTCACAGTTGTAAGATACCAGAATGATTCCAGTAATCCTATAAAGATGTATCACATGTGAATCAGCCCCAGGGTAAAGCATGTATGTAGTATGGTATGTGTATGAATACTGTCTGTACATATAGTTGTTGTACTATTTAAGGGACCCTGGGGTGGAGCTTCCAAGTGAGGGTGGGTGGAATCTCCAACCATACCCCAATTACCAGTGTAGGTAAAAGGAAAAAGGGGTTGTGAAACTAAAAACCAGCAATGTGATGCTCAAAAGCTGGTTCCTCTTAAAGAGGGAGAGGTGTGGTGGACCAGTGCTCCACCTTGATTTTGAGATAGGACCCCAGGAATTCTTTGTCTCTAATACTGTCTTGTTCTAAACTTTAAATCTACTGCACAGTAGTAACTCTCTTTCTTTGCCTAGTCTTTTTCCAGGTTAAGGCAGGGTGGCCACCTATTGTAGCCCTGTCCAGTCCTCCTTAGTACTTATTCTGTCTTTTATAGTTTTACAGTTCCCTTTTCTTTCCTTGGGTTGGGTCCTGCAAATGGAAAATGTGTCAAAAGTATAGTAAAGGCATTATGTGGAATATGCCTAAATCAGTTATTGGCATAAAGAGTGCACTCATATAATGAATGGTGCCTGTATAGTATGATAAGGCTGAAACCATTCTGAAATTAAAAGAACATGCATTCATGGGTTTGTATTAAAAATGCTTGATGCTGTAGAAAAATAATGACACAGTTAAAAATGTTTGTGTAAAGTATTATACAGCTCCAGTAGAAAATGATACTGCTGTAGCATTTAAATACAGAAAATATTCCCCTTGTGCTAGACAGAAAAAAGGGGAACATAAGCTTTATTTGTTTTTCTTTTGGTTTGTTGAGAGCTAGCAACATAGGGTTGAAATGCTGCTCTCAGTATTTGTTGCATCGAACCAGAAAGGCTTAGTTTGCGCAGCAACAGAAGCTCAGTTTAAAAACAGGGCAGCATGTCTTTGTGACTTTCAATTTGTCACCCAAAGCTTTACTGTGCTGCTGCTTCTAAAAAGGGGTGGGGGTGGCTGTTCTTTCCCTCTGACTCTGAAATTAAACATAAAAAGTTATTAGGCACTGTTGGGAAGCAGCAAAACACTGCAAAGAAAAGAAAACCTAAGGAGTTGCTGTCTTTGTAGAAGCGAATGGCTGTCACTGAACTTAAATAAATATTTCAGCCACCCCTTCATTCAGCAACTCATTCAGAACTATAAATAAACTTGAAAAAAGAGGGACTGCTGACAAGAAGCCAGTATTGAAGTGCATGAAATATAAAAGTGCAGTACCCTGTAGTTTCATGTTGTTTGTTTTTTCTTTACTGCTTTATCAAATAATTATAAAACTACATTCAACTACTTCAGACTACAAAAATAATTACTTATTCACCTGCATTGTACTTTTTAAATGTTGTCAGTTAAAACCCCCTTGTTTGGTAATTCTTGTACACATTTTTGCCTTTGAACAAATTAAAAAGGGTATTGCCTCTATGTAGGTGAATCAGTTGTTCCATGTTCCTCAAAATGCCATGTGCCAGGCCTTCCTCAAATCCAGGAGTCTGGAGAATGCACAGCTATAGGGGAAACAGCTTCCTCTAATTCCAATTTTTATAAGAAGAGGGGCTGTCACGCTTAGATTGTAGGAGGGGCTTAAAGGCTCATTAAAGCTCATTGTCTATTCTCAGAGCATTTTAAAGCCCACAATGTCTTTTTATGATGTTAAATGAAGGTTTATGATACAACTGCTTAACCAGTTTATGTTGAGTGGTCGCCCTGAGGTATTTTGATAATGTAGAGCTAGAAAAATGTATGCATAGATTAAGGCCCTGGTCAGGTGATCCAGCTAAGGACTATATATACACCTCTCGGAGGTGATTTTAGTCAGAGGAGCCTTGGTAAAGATAACAAACAGAGTTACCCAAGGGAAGTAGCCAGAATAGTCACAGAAGGAAACATACCTGTAGTTACAGGTTAAAACTGTGAGAGATACCGATTGTAGCGTATTTTTGTTCCATATTTTGATTTATCCAGTTTGTTTACCTCTTTTGAGTTTAATAAATATCACACTCAAGTGTGTTTTAAAACTTAAAAAAAGCTGAGTCTGTGTTATCTATCCCACACCAGTCCATATGCCGCAGTTAACTTTGTTAATTCCTTTAAGGAACTTGAGGTCTTTATTATATCTCCCCTCTCCCTTCTGGTCTCCAGTGAGTAAATATTTAATGCTTTGAGACGGTCCTCATAGGATCTGCCCTGCTGGCCTTGAATCATTTTTGTTAATCTGTGTGCACTGACCTATCCTTATCCTTTTTGAGATGAGGACTCCAGAACTGGGCGCGGTACTCTAGGTGAGGCCTCACCAGGGATCTGTAAGGGGAAAGTATTACCTCATTTCTTCTGCTGTCAATACCCCTCCTGACATATCCCAGCACTCTGTTAGCCTTGCTCTAGGCCATGTTGCACTGTATTTTGTATTTGATGAACATGACTATTTCAGTTGAATGTTCCAGATCCCCGACGGATATGTTGCTTGTATAATGATGTCAGCTTGCAAACCATATTGCATGAACTGGACTATTTATTTGATATGAACTCTCCACGTCTCTTGCAGATCTGTTACTGGATTTGCACTATTTCCCAAAGTCTGTGGCGAATAAATGACATACTATATTCTAATTATGTTGTAATGTATGCTGACATGTTTTTGTCAAAATTTGTTAGACTAATTGTCTTTGCCTTGTATTATTTTCGGTATTGCAGTTTTGCATGTAATCTCCCAGGTCGTGCCTAAAAATAGGCATTTGCTTGCCTAGTTCACCTACCTGTCAACAAAAACAATACTTTATAAGAATGTTAAGCAAATATACTTGCATGCCGTAAATACTTAAGGCAGTAGTTTAAACTGGAATTCTGTGACTTCTTGTTATACTATTAATTATTTCTGATTTTTGTGTACATCTTTAACCCTCTCCTTGAGAGGGGGCTTACCTGACTGCTACTGCTATCCTCCTGAGGTCCCTGGAGCATTGCTTTCTGTTGCTGGCTCCCTCCTGCTCAACCTCATGTGTGGCAGTGGGAGATGGTATGTGACAGCACAGACATCTTTGGTGCCTTCTGTGACCTTATCCTTGGGGACTGCAGCCATGTTTCTTTAATACCAGCCCCTGATCCTGGAAGTGGGGACAGGGAGAGACTGGGACATTACTCATCCATTTTGGCACCTCAGTGCAACATGTGCCACACTTTGACTGCTGCTGATGGAGCAGGAGTACATGGTGAAAAGGGGCTTCTCCCCAGTGCTCCCTGCTCATCAACCCTGGCCAGTCACTCATGAACCCACCACCCAGTCACTGTATACCACTCCATGGGATCTGCAACAAACCAAGGGGACAGCACACATAAGAGAAAAGAGAATAAATATAAAATAAAGATCTCTGGAGATTAAGTCTCAGAAAGACATAGACACAGACATCTTGTCACCTCCTGACTCCATGGATCAGCCAATAAGAGGGCTAGGAAGCCCTGGAAACAGAAACATAGGATTGCTGGTAGGATGATGCAACTGGATCATCCCTGTTGTGATGGTCACTGAGATTGAGAAATGACAGAGTGGCCCAAAGAACCAGTTGTTGTTGATGACATCAACAGACTCAGTACTTGCAGTAATGATGTTGAAATCATCATTGGTAATGTAGGTGGCAAACAACAAAATAGATCTGACACTGTTGCTAGAGCAGCAGGACTAGAAAATGTACTTGATAGGAGGGAAGCAGGTGGTGGATACAAGCCATAAGTGAGACCTGGAGGTGACCATATCAGATGACCTCAAGGTCAGCAAACAATGCCAGAAGGCAGCACTAAAAGCTAGTGGCATCCTAGGATGCATAGGAAGAGGCATCACAAGCAGGAGGCATGAAGTGATCATGCCTTTGTATCAGTCTCTGGTAAAGCCCCACCTGGAATGCTGTGTCTAGTTCTGGAGACCACACCTCAGGAAGGACATAGGTAGGCTGGAGATGGTACAGAGAAGAGCAACAAAGATGGTGCAGGGCTTGCATCAGAAACTGTATGAGGCCAGACTCAATGAACTCAAGCTATACTCCCTAGAGCAGCACAGAAATTGGGGGACATGATAGAGACATTTAAATACCTTGTAAGAAACAATAAGATACAGATGCAGAACCTCTTTCAGGTAAAAGACTATAACAGGATAAGAGGGCATGACCTTCGCTTCAAGGGAGGTAATTTCGGGAGCAATATGAGGAAATACTTGGGGGATGGGGATACTGGAATGCATAGGGAGAGGCATCACCAGTAGAAAACAGGAAGTTGTTGGCCTGCTGTACAGACAGTTGGTAAGACCACATCTGGAGTACTGTGTACAGTTCTGGAGACCCCATCTCTGCAAAGACATAGACAGAGTGGAGGCTGTCCAGAGGAGGGCAATCAAAATGATGCAGGGTCTACGTCAGAAGACATATGAAGAAAGACTACATGAGTTTAAGATGTACAGCCTTGAGGAAGGGAGGGAGAGGTGGTCATGATAGAAACTTTCAAATACCTCAAGGGAATCAACAAAGTCCAAGAGGGTAGCATCTTTCAGAAAAAGAGATGTGCAAGAACAAGGGGGCACAATTTGAAGATAGAGGGAAAATGGCTCAGAAGTAATGTGAGGAAGTATTTCTTCACATAGAGGGTTGTAGATGCATGGAACAGCCTTTCTGAGGAGGTCGTAGAGTCAAAAACAGTGGGGGAATTCAAGAATGCATGGGACAGACATAAAGCAATTCTCGTGGGGAGTAGGAGGAAGTAGGCTGTTGGTTAACTAGGATCTGCAGCTTATCCATTAGGAAGGAAAAGGGGCAGACTAGGTGGGCCAAGTGGTCCTTATCTGCTGTCAAATTCTATGTTTCTATGTTTCTATATGTAACTTAAGTTGTCAAAATATGGTTGTGGTTCTTCTATCTTCATGGATTCTGTCCTTTCACCGAACATAGCAAAATAAAAAGAACCACAAACATAATCTATTCTACAGTATTTTAAAACCTACAGAGAGTTCAGCATAGTGACTAACCTCATTGTAAAAGTCTTTTGGTCCTGAACAACTTTGCTTCTGGTCATTTTTGTGTAGCTTGTAAAGTTTCCAAGATATACAGGTTTGTTTGGCATGTGTACAGATGCACTTGCAAACAGCAGATGTTTTTTTTTTTTTACTCTCTGAGTGAACATTCTAGTAGACATGCCAAACAAATGCAAATATCTTGAAAACCATACAAGTTACACATACACAACCATGTCACAATTGTTCCCAACAAAAATACCTTTACAAAGAAGGCAGTCACCAACCTGAACTCTGTATAGTTTTTAAAATATAGCCATCTCTACTATTGTGAACTAATTGTAAAGCAGTGCTGGCTGCTGAATCTATGGTCCCAGCTACATCACTACCACATGAGACAAGATGCATTGTAGGAACAAGGAAAGCAACACAATTAGCTGAGATGGAGATCCCCAGGGGTTGTAAAACTACCATAAAGCTAGCAGGCTAATTTAGAAAAAACTCCTAATAGCAAACAGAGGGAAGAACACACTAGGACTTCACACACAAATCAAAACACTCTGCACAACATGTTTTTTTTTTATTATTAGGCGCCCCAGGCAGGACTACACCACCATCCATCCCCTCACCCATCAAGCATTTTACTCTCTTGACCATTAGTCAAAGCATTTCTTTTTCTTTTAGTCTCTTTTAGCTTGCCACTGATTGGTTCCTGCTTTCAAGCTTCTCATTGGCTCTTCTTCCCAGGCAAGCTTTAGTCACTCATTTTAATCTTTTATCTCCCTAAAAGCAACATCCTTTAAAGGGCAGCAGCACACTTCATATTTTGCAAAGCAGCACACCAACCACCCTAATCTACAAGTAAGTTATTTTCTAACACAAGTTGTTTCTTATATTTTTATTTTCCTACCTCCCACAGGGATTGATAAATCTTTATTTATTTAGGTAGCATTATAAGGAACCCTTTTCTGGCACCATCACCTGTCCCACCCTGAACTGGACATCTCACCTTCCCAACCAGCTTGTTTGTTTTTTTTTATTTATTGATTGGTTCATTTTTATGTTTGCTTGCACGCATGTGCAAGAAACACAGTGCCACCATATGAGTTTTCGTAGGTGTGACACCCCCGCTTCCAATGCCCTGAGCATTTTTGCAGGCACGGTCGCACTGTACCACTGAATGCTCGAGCTGTCAATGACAGTAGTTCAGATGCAGTGGCATACAGTTGAAAGAGAACGATCGCTACAATCAGCGGTGTAATATGTAGTAATTTGCATACTGCCGTGCCATCAGCAGTATGCAAATTGCCTATATCGCCACCATATTAGCAGTCGCTTCTTTCAACTGTACCCACTGCACCTCCTATCAGAATGATGCGCCTGATTTGAGTGGTGCTGAGGGGGTGCACGATCCCCCTCAGCACATGCACACTCCCCACCTGTTTTATGAGTGTGCATTGCACAGTTTCCACGCACACTCACAAGTTAACAAATTTGTAATATTTTCACTCCAGATTTTCAACATTGGCATTTTTTCACACCTCCTTAAGAACAGTACAGATGTCATTTTTCATATCCTGGCCGAAATGTGTTTTTGGACTTCTGGTGCAGAATAGCGTGGTCGCTGTGGGAAATCAGTGTTCAGGACAGATTAAAGAACTCACAGTGACACTGTTCATGAGCAGAGGTCCTAAAATGCCTATGTTTAAAATTTGATGACAAAAGTCCATAAAATGACCATATTACAAGCATGCATTGTGCAGTTTCTAAATTAATTCTAAATCTCAAGTTCCCAAAATGCCTATATTGAAAATCTGGTGCAAAAATTCCCCATAATTGCGTTACTGGTGTGCATTGTGCAGTTTCTATGCATGCTCATGACTTCACCAGTTTTTTTATATTTTCACTCCAAATTTTCAACTTTACCATTTTTTTACACCCCCTCATGAACAGTACAGCTGTCATTTTTCACATTGTGTTTGAAATGTGTTTTTGCACCTGTAGTGCCAAATAGCACAGTCTCTGTGCAAAATCACCTTTTGGCTAACAAACTGATAGTGTCACTGTTCATGCAGTGTGGTCACAAAAAGCCTGTGTTGAAAACTTGGAGTAAAAATATCAAGAAACTCCCAGGGCATTAGCATTTCCAACCATAATGCCCTACCCTGTAGAGACTGACAGGCTTCAGGTGTGTGACTTGAGATTGTCGACAGTAATGCTCACACCATTCCACCCCCACTCCCACCCCCACCCTGCAGCCAGTGACAGGCACTGAGGTGTGCCTTGGACTCTTTGGGCCCAGAGTTCACAACATTCTCTTATACTGCACCCATTTCAGTGTATTTCCTTATGGAATGAGGTGAGTGTAAAGCCCGAACACTTCAAAGCACACCTCAACACTTGTCAGTGTCTCCAGGGTAGGGTGAGGTGAAATGTCATGACCATTATGGGCAACGACCCAAAAGCAGACCCCAATGCCTGTCCTTCTCTGCAGGGAGGGGGTGGAATTGGCATCAGTCCAATACATCACTGACATTTCTATACTGCATCTAACTCCTGCGCTTCCACTGCTAATGCCAGCAAGCAAACATTCGGCATTGACAAATGCTTGTTTTTAATTATAAGTAGACTTGGACTAAAGCACACTCCCATCCCTACGCTGGAACAGTGCATTGCTGCAAAAGTCATGTCTCCTGTGTTTACTAGTTTCTGCTCAGATGTCATGGCCTGCGTAATTGGAAAACTAAAGCAAAGTCAAAGTCATACTAGTCAGAAGATAAGACATTTTCACCATTATCATGCACTGCTGCTCTGAACCATGGAAAAAGGGAACAAGTATGATGTGAGGGTCCTGCCTTGGGAACCTGTAAGCCCTCACCTTAGATCACTCAAAACTGTTTTTTTTCAGGTTCTGAGAAGCTCTGATACCGAGTACTCTTTAAACCCTAATTGTTAGTAGAGAGTAGCATACATGTATTCCAGTGGGAAGTAAAAGAACTGGTAACCTAAAGATTTTGTTTCAGATTCCGCTGCAGACACTGTTGCCTCTGTGAGACCTTGAGCAAGTTACTTAACCACTCTTTGCTTTGGTCCTCCTGGTTCTAAAATTAGACCCCCACTATAAATTAGAAGATGAATTTCAGTTCCACTATACTGATTAAACAATTTCTAATAGAGAGACAGTGGGGGAGAGGGAGAGTGAGACTTAATAATATGATGAGTCAGCCTGCAGTCAATCCAGATCTGGACAACATCTACAGTTGTCAAGATTAATTAAATTCTACCATTTTCTTATTATGTGCAGATAAAATATGGCTTTAGAAAACTATGATCACATCTCCAGTCTTACCAGACTGACTTTACTTTTATTAGGGTTCAGGGTTGTAAATCTGTACAATGTGCCTGCTAGCTCTCCCATTTCAAAGGATGAATGGTAGTTTCTGTTTTGTATCTGAAGGCAGACTGCTTTTTATAGTCTTAAAGGCTGGACACTGATTCTAATGAGAATTGTACTTGCAGGTGTATGTGTAGGAGAATCACATTACTTATGTGAAAAGAAAGGCATTAGTTTTAATATGGGCAGTGAAAATGTTCAGCAGTGCAGTAACTCTTGTTATAAAATGGCAAGGATAAATCCAGAGTCCTCACTGGATGACAGCCATCGCATGACCATGCATTCAAATACCAATGATGCATGGTCAGAAACCGAATTTTGTTACAAAGGCTGGAAAACCTCATTACCTACAACAAGCCATTTTATAAGTTCAACAAGCCACTCCAGGGTGTGCATCAAAACATTAACGATGCACTTCCAATGTGGAAGAGGACACTCAGCCTTCAGTTTCAGGCCTTACTACACCCCTGGTGTGTGCATCATTAATCCTTTAATGTACACCACATCATGGCTTATTGCTTACTTGCAGACTGTGAGCAGCTAAAATAATAGTCCTTCCAAAGTCTGCTGAACTCTCCCACACTTACCAACACAAGTCAAAGACAGCAGAACCCAATGAATTTATAGGAAGACCCTTCAATTAACAATTAGCAGTATTACCTCTTAGCTGGCTATCTATAAGCTTTCACTCAATTAGTGTCATCAAGTTATGGAACTGACCAGAACTGAAGGCTGGATTAAGAACTTCTGGGGCCATGGCCAATGCATAATGGTGGGACCGTCACTGACTTCACCAATAGGTTTGAGGTTCAGGGCTGCCTAGGTTCCTGAAAGCTGAAGGATTTTAATGCCTAAAAATACATTTGGAGGGGTTTCAGACTACTCTGAATGCCCTTTCCTGGGGTGGGAAATGATGGTTAGAATGCTTGAAACTGCATGACTAGTGTATGCTTACACTGTCAGCAATCAGCACAGGCTGCCCAGACTTGGGTTAAATACATTTGGAGAACCACCCAATCACACAAGATTTGACTAATCATACAAGATTGGACTTATGATAAGTCTAGTCATGCATGATTTTCACTAATGTTAACCAATAATGGGTTCATAATTCCTAAACAAAATGTGATACTTTTTTATACCAGAAACAAATGGTGTAAGAATGCATACACACAATAAACATTATTTTTTTAGCTACCTAAAACTCAGTGAGACAGAGTGTAGTCCTAGTCACACTGTTCCATGCTGCGCAGCCCAGCCCAGCCCAGGTCAGCTTGAGCCACTGCCGGATGAGGACAACTTCAACTGTCTAACTGGCTTGTAGGTAGGTAAAAAGCCCAGCAGCACAAGCTGGGCAGCAGGAGGCAAGCAGCCTGGCTGTTGGGGACAGAAGACAGTGCTACGTAATGTACATACAACTATTGCTGCCAACACTGTAAGAGTTAACAGTTTTTTTTCACCTACCTCAGTGAGTGATGATGGTCCCCAGCTGGAAAATTCTAGATGGATCAGAGTAGTAGCCTTCTGTCCTCCTTTGCTCCATGTCAGCCATTGTGTTCTGTGTGCTGTGACTCCTGCGATTCAGGTTGGTGGTGGATAGTGTGTGACACATTCACTTGTACTGACCTGCGGGTTTTTATTTGACCAATGGATCATGGCTATGACACCACTAGTCACTAGGCTTACTACTGATTGACTAGGGAGTTTCAGTCACAAAATACTTTTTTATTTTTTTTACACTTTTTTCTCAGCAGGACTAGAACAGTCTACTGGAACCTCACAATGATAACACTGACCCTCACCTATGTAATCTGACCAACAGTACTACTAGCACTAGTGGCAATGAGTCAGTGACTAAGAAATAACTAATTTCAGTCACACTCACAAGACTTTTTGTTTGATTATTTTAACTTAAAGGATACCCGCCAACCGCTGTTATAATTTTCCCTTCTCTAATGATGATGCCTTATCATGCTGCTGTCTGTGAATCCTGTGTGGGCCTGAGCTCTGGAGTCCGGGAGAGAGAGAGAGTGTTTGATAGCATCAGTCATGTTAGTGATGATGATGATGCTCATGTTATCATGCTGCCAATGTTACTGTCACTGGCTGGCCGCTGGAACAAGTGCTACTGCCTGGCTGCTGCAGTGTTTTGGGAGTACAACAGCAGAGGTGGATTATGGATATCTGGATTTGGTCCCTGGCCTCCACACCACTACAGTAAGTACAGTTGTGGTGGTGGTGCTTGGGAGGAGTCACTTTGGTGGCTATGGGTTAGGGTGACTAAGTCTGTCATCCATGCAGCTGTTTAAGTTCTGGAAAGAGTGCAGGTCAGGAAGGGGAGCATGGGTGATAGCCTCACAAACTTGGTGTGTGCATGCAGCCATAGATTCATGATGAGACTGGTCTGCCAGAGGAGAGGAACAGGAGTTGGACCATTATTACTATGCAAAGTGGGGGAGGTCCGAAAAGTGAAAGGGTGAATTGTGCTCAAGCAACACACACAGTAGTATGATACTTTCACTTTTACTCTCTACTCATCTGTGGCTGTGGCTTGGCTGTTTTAACTACCCCCTCCACAAAAAACAAACAAACAAATGAAATGTGGCTCACAGCTGCTAAAATTGGTTGGGAAGGTGAGATGTCCAGTTCAGGGTGGGACAGGTGATGGTACCAGACCAGGGTTCATTATAATGCTAACTAAATAAATAAAGATGTCTCAATCCTTGTGGGAGGTAGGAATATAAAAATATAAGAAACAACTTGCATAAGAAAATAATAACTTACTTGTAGATTAGGGTGGCTGGTGTGCTGCTTTGCAAAATATGAAGTGTGCTGCTGCCTTTTAAAGGATGTTGCTTTTAGGGAGATAAAAGATTAAAATGAGTGACTAAGAGATACAGTAAGCTTGCCTGGGAAGAAGAGCCAATGAGAAGCTTGAAAGCAGGAACCAATCAGTGGCAGGCTAAAAGAGACTAAAATAAAAAGAAATGCTTTGACTAATGGTCAAGAGAGTAAGATGCATGATGGGTGGGGGGATGGATGGTGGTGTAGTCCAGCCTGGGGCGCCTCATAATAAAAAAAAAACATATGTTGTGCAGAGTGTTTTGATTTGTGTGTGAAGTCCTAGTGTGTTCTTCCCTCTGTCTGCTATTAGGAGTTTTTCCTAAATTAGCCTGCTAGCTTTATGGTAGTTTTATAACCCCTGGGGATCTCCATCTCAGCTAATTTTATTGCTTTCCTTGTTCCAACAATGCATCTTGTCTCATGTGACAGTTATGTAGCTGGGACCATAGATTCAGCAGCCAGCACGGCTTTACAATTAGTTCACAACAGTAGAGATGGCTATATTTTAAAAACTATACATAGTTCAGCTTGGTGACTGCCTTCTTTGTAAAGGTATTTTTGTTGGGAACAATTGTGACATGGTTGTGTATGTGTAACTTGTATGGTTTTCAGGATATTTACATTTGTTTGGCATGTCTACTAGAGTGTTCACTCAGAGAGTAAAAAAAGCATCTGCTGTTTGCAAGTGCATCTGCACACATGTCAAACAAACCTGTATATCTTGGAAACTTTACAAGCTACACAAAAATGACCAGAAGAAAAGTTGTTCAGGACCAAAAGACCTTTACAATGAGGTTAGTCACTATGCTGAACTCTCTGTAGGTTTTAAAATACTGTAGAATAGATTATGTTTGCGGTTCTTTTTATTTCGCTATGTTCGGTGAAAGGATAGAATCCATGAAGATAGAAGAACCACAACCATATTTTGACAACTTAAGTTACATATAGAAAGATAGAAATCGACAGCAGCTAAGGACAGCTTGGCTCACCTAGTCTGCCCATTTTCCTACCTAATGGATAAGCTGCAGATCCTAGTTAACCAACAGCTTACTTCTTCCTACACCCCACTAGAATTGTCTTATGTTTGTCCCATGCATTCTTGAATTCCCCAACTGTTTCTGACTCCACTACCTCCTCAGGAAGGCCGTTCCCTATATCCACAACCCTCTCCATGAAAAAATACTTCCTCACATTACCTCTGAGCTGTCCCCCCTCTAGCTTCAAATTGCACCTCCTTGTTCTTGCACATCTCTCTTTCTGAAATATGCTACCCTCTTGGACTTTATTGATTCCACTGAGGTACTTGAAAGTTTCTATCAAGTCCCCCCCTCTCCCTCCTTTCCTCGAGGGTATACATATTAAGCTCCTTTAATCTCTCTTTGTATGTCTTCTTGTGCAGACCCTGTACTATTTTAGTTGCCGTCATCTG
The DNA here is from genome assembly GCA_016271365.2 of Neoceratodus forsteri. Taxonomy (NCBI): domain Eukaryota; kingdom Metazoa; phylum Chordata; order Ceratodontiformes; family Ceratodontidae; genus Neoceratodus; species Neoceratodus forsteri. The sequence goes on from CM028134.1 coordinate 217,232,828, forward strand.
GACAGCCTCCATCCTGTCTATGTCCTTATGGAGATGGGGTCTCCAGAACTATGTGCAGTACTCCAGATGGGGTCTCACCAACTGTCTGTACAGAGGGATAACAACTTCCTGTTTTCTACTGGTGATGCCTCTCCCTGTGCATCTTGGTATCCCACCAGCACTCATGTTAATTTCACATGAGATCCTGTTTTTCAACACACAACATCTCACTATCCCCCCGCTTCACCTCTCCCCTCACATTCGGCTCTCGCTTACCTCATCGCTTGTCACTCGCTATCCACCACTTCACTTCATCACCATGTTCATTATTTCCCCACTTCACCAACTCTTCCCTTGAATTCAGCTTTCAGCTTTTCATCACGTCTAACTATACCCTCACTTCACCCATCCCCTCACATTCAGTTCTCAGTTGTCCTCGGCACTCGCTTTCCTCAGTGCTCATGATCACCCACCCCCAGTTCAGTAAATATAATGTTTGCAGTACTTACGACTTCCAGATTTCCTCATCGCTCGCCACTCACTATCCCCCCTGCTTCACCTGATCGCCATGTTTATTCCCCCTGCTTCACCAACTATCCCCTCAAATTTAGCTTTCAGCTTTTCCTCAGGCTTGTAATCACCCACACCCACTTGTGGACAGCTGCTAGGTGGTTGCTAAGTGATCTATGGTGGTTTCTATGAAACGTATAACCACATGGCAACCAGTCGTTACCAACAGTACATATGGACCATTATACATTAATGATAGAAAGTAAGCTTTATTTGTAACTTTTAATGAAGCACAAAAAAGTAAAAGTGAAAAAAAAAATTAAAACTCCAAGGGGATCATGTTTTCTTCTTCTTGGTTGATACACTCCTCCACCAGCAAGGTACCTAAAACACAAAAAATGTGTTATAGTTTTTGTTCGGATGTTAGACAGTGCAAAAATATATTGTAAAAGGCTGCATACTTTACAAATCAATAGTCATCTGTAGATGATCATTGAGGCATTCTGTGTGGGCTTCAGCTATACCAGTCTGCTCAAACCCCCTCTTGCAATCCTCAATGCACTTAGCAATGTTGTTGAAAGCACTCACTAACCACCGTGCATGCAGTGACTTCATGTTGCTCATCCTGAGATCGACATTTACTGAGCTGGATGGAACATCTTTTTCTAGCTCTTCTGAGGTCAGGCCAGAGTAATATGACGTGAACTGTGCCTTCATTTCATCTTTAAAAAGTTTATTCATTGTCAAGTCCAAAGGTTGCAGCAGATCTGTGCAACTTGGGGGGACAAAAACAGGTATAATGAACTCCTCCTCTAACTTCGCCAGAACATCGGCGGTGCTGTGAGCCTTAAACAAATCCATAATCAGTAGTGTTCTTTGTTTAGAAGGCAAATCTTTCTTACACTTAACAGATTCTATGTAAGGCTTTAAAACAAAGCCAATATAAGAAATCATTGTCTCCTAATTAACCCAGTGGTTGCTGCTTTGTGTGATATGCCAGGTGGCAGGGAACATGATGTAGGTGGGGTGACAAGCTTGGGTCTTACCCTGATAGATTATTTGCAGAGGAAGCATATTGCTAGCCAAAGTGCACCCATCCCATGTTTAGAAAAGCCTCTTGGTCTCAACATCATCTAGTAGATGAGGTGGTCTACCACATGGCTTTGCAGGGAGCTGTGGCACAAGGTTTGTAGGATTGGGAAAAGTGTGCAGCTTACTCATGTAATCTGATTTAAATTTCATGATTGTACTTTCATTCATCTCTATGCCATACTTGGATTGAATAAAACAGTCTTCATGACACTGTTTCCCACAGTATGTTTTTCTCCATCAAATCTCTGCTCAGCAGTATACACATTATATGTAGAACAGTTTTTTAGCAGGGGTGACTGGTATTGCAATTCATTAACCAGACAATCAGCTACAGGAACAGATACTGATGCTGATGCTGCCAGGTTGTCAGCTTTCAGCTCTTCTATTACTGTAAAAGACCATTTATGTGCCCTTGCTCAGTCCAGATATTTTAGGAGAGACACGCTCCCCCTGATTCAGAAGTTACCAGTGTTAAATGAAAAATGGGCAGTAGCAGAGCGATATACAAACATGCAAGCTTATAATGCTGCTTAAAGGAGGCAGCTGAATAAATTACTGGGATAATTACAGTACTGTAACTGACAGTACTTGACCATGATTTAGTGGTGAGTACAGGGATTAGCAGAACTTGATCTGTAGTTACGTCTTGTGCTGTGTGTAATTAGAAGTGCATTTGAAGTCAGCAAGTGCCAGAATGTCAGTATCAGAATGTCAGTATTAACCCCAAGTATGTGTTTTGATCATGACTGGGTCCAAAACCGCGAGCATATGCAGACCGCAAACATGTGCCAGCCACAGCAGCACTTAATTTAATTTATGCACGATTTGTCTATTCTATAGTATAGCTATCTAATTAGACAAATTTCCATGCTCTTTTACCAAATTTTCCACTTCAGATGGCAAATATTTAAAAAACTGTAAGGAGCTCAGTTTAGTGACTACCCTCATTGTAAAAAATGTTTTGTCCTGAACAATTACTCTGCTTGTTGTTTTTGTGTAGTTTTTATAGTTTTCAAGATATTTAGATTTGTTTGATGTGTGCAGGTGCACTTTCTTCTCTCTGAGTGAACACTGTAGGAGAAATGCCAAACAAATGTAAATATCTTGACAAGCATTCAAGTTACACAATTCAAGTCACAATTGTTCACAACAAAAAGACCTTTACAATGAGGGCAGTCACTAAGCTGAACTCTGTATAGTTTTTAAAATATAGTCATCTCTACTATTGTGAACTAATTGTAAAGCAGTGTTTGCTGCTGAATCTATGATCCCAGCTACATCACTGTCACATGAGACTGGATGCATTGTTGGAACAAAGCAAGTGGTACAATTAGCTGAGATGGAGATCCCCAGGAGTCGCAAAACTGTCATAAAGCTAGCAGGAAAATTTAGGAAAAACTCCTGATAGCAAACAGAGGGAAGGACACAATAAGACTTCACACAGAAATCAAAACACTCTGTTCAACATATGTTTTTTGCAAATTCTGGATATACTACTCCTTTAATGTTAAATCCCTAACTTTAAACTTCAAAAGCTTCACAACTGTTCAACAGGTGTGGACAAGATTTTGTATGCACAGCCTCAGGGCCAAAGGGTCTTGACTTGCCAAGGTTTGTTTAGGTAGGTTATGTGGATTCCGACATCCAGATAGTGAAAAAAAAGTGAAAAAACAAACTTTTTTTGCTGTCTTTTTCTCATCACCTAGCGCCACGACGGTTTGGAATTTTACCCTGACATTTTCAGGGTAGAAAGGGCTTGAGCCACAGTGGTGCTATGCACTGATATGGTGAAACTATTAACCCATTCCAGAGTTCTAAGGATTTGGAATTTCAGGTTTGAGCTTGCACAGCACAATCTTTTGGATAGCTGTTTCATATGAAAAAAGAGTTTGGCCTAATATGAAAAAAGATTCTTTTTACTATGGGGGGTGGTAATAATTTTTTCTGAGAAAAAATTTATTTTTTCATGTTCCCCCCATCTTGTTTCCATTTTTTTACTTATTTGAAAAATCATAAAAATGATATCCTACAGATATACCAACCCATGTATCTTGCTATTCAGGACCCCCCCTTAGGTGGATTCTGCAGTTAATTTTTGGAAAAATCACCCAGAAATGTGCTTTTAACATATTTTGAAGTCTTTTTTCGTGACCCAAATTTCTTTTGTACTATGAATATATAAAAAAAGAATAGGGCCATACAAAAAAGTTTCCCTTCATACAAAAAAAGAATTTGGACATTGTTTTGCTTTTTTCAGATTCTTTTTTAGTATGAAGGAACCTTTTTTTTTGTTTGAATGACACAACCTAACAAAAAAAAGATCCCTTCATACAAAAAAATAATTTTGACTTAGTTTTTCCTTTCACATTCTTGTTTTGTGTGAAGAAATCTTTTTTCATATGAATGACATAACTGCATGAAGAAGATCTTTGCATTCTTCTTTCATACGAAGCAATCCTTTTTTGTATAAACACTACAAGCTCAAGAAAAAAGATCACTTCATATGAAAAAATAATTTGGGTTTCTTTTTTCCACGTACTTTTTTTTCATATGTAAGAATCCTTTTTCATACGAGTGACAAAACCTCACAAAGACAAAGATCCCATCATATGAAAAAAAGTATCCGGACTTATTTTTTTTTTCCACATTTCAAATTTAATAAGTAATAACTCTGTCAGTATGGGCTGTTATGGGACAATCTATATATTAGAATAAAGGTCTTAATGAGTACTACAGCACTAACACGTAACACCCCCCAACAAAAATTTTGGGGCCATAGAAAAAAATAAAAAATAAAAAAAATACAATTCCCATAGGATAATATTGCAACCTTAACAAACTGTAACTCTGTCAAACTCTGGAGTTAACAGACTATGAATATATCAATAGAAAGGTCTTAATGACTAGTACAACACTAAGTCCATATAAAATAAGAATTGAAAATAGTTCATCCCTACAAAAAAAGACTACAAGGGAGCACATAAATTGCTTTTCTGGAGGAATGGAAGGGGCCTTGCGCTTCCACAACCAGATACACATGTGAATAAATAGAGGCACAGAAGCACTGGGCCCAGAGTGGACCTGCATGCATGAGGATACAAATATACTATCTAAAAAAGTATTGAAATTCTTCACAAGAAACTTCATTAATGCAACAGTTAGGGTTCAGATTAAACCAACAAAAAGTAGGGAAATGTGATGTTAGGGTTTCCAGCCCTAACACCCCACCCCCACCCTGCAAGCAGCAAAAGGAAAAACCATTATGACTTCACCTCTCCTGTGCCTTCACAAATTAGGCATGGTGTCTTCCTTGGGTTGTCAACCTTAACACTCACTCCATTCTTATATACTCTGCACATCTCAGCTTATTTGGTGATGGAATGGGGTAATTGTTAGGGTTGACAATCCCAAGGAAGACCCAAAGCCTGATTTGCAAAGACGCAGGAGAGGTGAAGTTATAATTGTTTTTCCTTTTGCTGCCTTTGTTGCCTTGTCCATCTATGGGTCCTCCTTTTCAGCCTCCTCATGCAATCAACCCACTGCCCACTGTTGTTGATGAAGAGGAGGAATTCAAATGCAAGCCTGATTTAATGGTGGAGGAAAATGAGGAAAAGGAAGAATACCTGCCTCCCGCTCCCCGATGTGATAGGCTCCAGTTCCACTTTATCCTGCTATAGTGAGGATGGTGTGCATTACACACTTATGTCCCCTCCTGAGGATGCCTCCTTTCAGGCTTTTCTGTGGCAGGCCCAGCCCAAGCTGGGTTTCACTGCTAAGGAAGAAAATTCCTCTAAGAAGATTTTTTATGAATTCTTGAAGGTGTCTGCTCTGCCTACTGTGATTTTTCTTTCTATCCATTCAGCATCCTAAAATGTCACTCTAGCAGCTTGGCATGAACCTTGTTCTTTGCCTGCCATGCCTTGTAAGGCAGATAAACAATATCCTGCCCTTCAGATAAGCCATATTATTTCTCACAACCTCAGATGGACTCTGTGGTTATCATAGCTGCACACAACAGATCTTAAGCTCCTAACCAGATGCATTCTCTTCCTCATGACAAAGAATTGAGGATGCTGGATGGAATGGGCAAGAGGACATATGCTTTGTCATCCCTTGGCCTCAGGATTGCCAACTATCAGGCCTATCTTATATGATCAAATACCAGAACAACCTGTAGAAGTCCATGACTGCCATGGCCAACAGGTTGCCTGATGGACCACATAAAACTGTAGTCCAACAGGCTGTTGCCCATGGTCTGGAGGCTGGTAAGCCACTTGTATGGCCTGCTTATGATGCCTGTAATGATGTTCATGTGGCTGCTTCTGAATTATGCCTGCACCAGTACTCTTGGTTGCCTGTTACTGGCTTTGCCACTGATTCCCAATAATCAGTCCTTAATGCTCCCTTTAATACTAACATACTAAAATGCCAGCAGAATAGGCCCAATGGTCTTTCAAATCTGCCTGGGGTTCAGTGCCTTCCAGGGGCACCAACATAGCCAACCCCCTCTCCACTAGGTTCCTCCCAACCCCTCGGAGAGGGTCTGGGATGCACCTTCCCCCATACCTATCCCAGCCTCTCTTAAACCCCTGCACAGTTGTAGCAGCCACCAGCTCAGTGGGCAGTGCATTCCAGGGCTCCATCACCCACTCAGTGAAGTAATGTCTCCTTGTTTCCCCCTTAGTCTCCTGCCATCTGGCCTCGAGTGCCCCCGGTGGCCCTGACCTCCCTTAGCTACAGCACCCCATAAAGGTTGACCCTGTTTATTCCTTTGAGATATCTGAAGACCTCGATCATATCCCCCCATCCTTCCTCTCCTCCAGCGAGTACAGGTTGAGTTGACCCTGTTTATTCCTTGGAGATATCTGAAGACGTCGATCAAATCCCCCCATCCTTCCTCTCCTCCAGAGAGTACAGGTTGAGCTCCTCTAGTCGCTTCACATAGGGCTTTTCTCTTAAATCCTGTATCATCCTGGTCACCCTCCTCTGAAGCCTCTCCAGCAGAGCAATATCCCTTTTCAAAAAGGACATCAAAACTGCACACAGTATTCAAGGTGTGGCCTAACCAGTCAATTATACAGTGGCAGGGGCACCTCTCTGCTCCTTGAGGTTATCCCCCTGGCTATGTACCCCAGAATTTTATTTGTTTGGGCTGTGGATCTTCTATACTGCTCAGGGTTATTCATTTTGGCATCCACCACCACACTGAGGTCCTTTCCACCCTGGAACTTCCGGTGTAACCCCTCCCAGGGTGTACTCGTGAGCCAAGTGTTTTGGCCCTCAAGTGCAGAACCCTGAATTTCCCAGTGTTAAACTTTAGTTTCCAGGCTTGTGTCCACCTCCACAGAGTGTCCAGGTCTTCCTGGAGAACTAGCTTCCCCTCCTCCCCATCTACTACTGCCCACAGCTCTGAGTTATCAGCAAAGAGGTTCATCCAGCTCCTGATACTGTCCCTGATGTCTGAGATATAGGCATTAATCAGGAGTGGGCCCAGCACCAAACCCTGTGGGATCCTGCTAATAACTCTCCTGGGAGATGAGACCTCCCTCACTACCATCACCTTCTGTACATGCCCCACTAGCTAATTTACTACCTGCCTGACCAACCACCCCCCACCCCATATCCTCCAGCTTCCGCAACAACCCAGGATGTGGTACCGAGTTGAAAACCCTGCTGAAGTCTAGAAAGAGGACATCCACTGGTCAACCCTGGTCCAGCGCTCTTGTCACCCCTTCCTAGAACTCCACCAGTTTGGTCTGACATGATCTGCCCTTAACAAAGCCATGCTGGCGATCATCAAGGAGGCCCCGTACCTTCAGAAACCCTTCCAGCCTCTCCTTCAACATAACCTCCATTACTTTGTCCACTATTGATGTCAGGCTAACTGGCCTATTATTACTTGGCTCTTCTCATGAGCCGCTCTTATGTATAGGCATGATATGGGCCATCCTGCAGTCTTGAGGTGCCCTACCGGACTGAAGGGAGGAGTTAAAAAGGCCTGCCAGGGGTGCGGCCATGGTATCCACCAGTTTCTTAAGCACCTTGGTGTGTATCCCGGCAGGGTCCAATCCCTTGTTTGCTTTCAGGGCCTTGAGGGCTTCCCAGACCCTCCCAGCAGGGATTTCTTCCTCCAATGCCCTTTCTTCTTCTACCATTCCCCCATTTGCCTCCCTTTGCAGGTCCCCTTCCCCATATTCCTTGGTGAAGATTGAGGCAAAAAAGTCATTTAGTAACTTTGCCTGCTCTCCAGCTCCGTTCACCCACCCCCTCCAACCTCAGCCTCCTAATCTGCCCCTTCTCCTTTCTAGGATATATCTGAAGAACCATTTATCCCTCCTTCTAATCCCCTATGCCAATCTCAGCTCCTCCCCTGCCTTGGCTGACCTCACCATCCTGGTGACCCTACTGGCTGCCAAATCATACTCTCCCCTGGTTAAAGCCACCCATGAGCATTTATGTCAGTTATAAGTGACTTTCTTTTCCCTCACCACATCTTGAACCTTTCTTATCCACCGGCTTGACTTTTTAGCTCTGCCCCACTTGCATCTCTCCATAATGCAGACCCTGGTAGCCTCCAGTAGCCCCCACTGGGACTCAGTGCCCATACCTGGCCTGATCCTCTCCAGGTAACCCTTAAGGACCCGCTCCATTTCCCTGAAGTCTGCCCCTCTAAAATCAACCACTGACATTTTTATGTGATCTATCCCATCCCCCAGTTCCAAGGTAAACCAGACCATGACATGATCACTTCCAACCAATGGGTCCCCAACAACTAAGTCCCTGATGAGCTCACCATCTGACTTGACCACATCCAGGACATGACCCTCCCTCATTCGGTCAAGTCACCAGCTGGGCAAGAAATGTATCCTGGAAGACATCCAGCAGGCACTGCTCCATGCTCAATGAGGACTCCATAGTACTCCAGTCCACCCCTGGCATATTCAGATCCCCCAGCACCATTGTTCTGTCCTTTCCCCCACCACAGTGGCCCTTAGGTTCACCACCAGGCCTTTCTCCTGGTCTTCCCCCCTGCCTGGGTGGTCTATATACCACTCCCAACTTCACCAGTTTCCCCCCTAGAGCCAGCAGAGTGACCCATAAAGTCTCCACCTGGTCCCCTGCTTCCTCAACCCTGCTTATCCCTAAGCCATCCCTAATGATAAAAGCTACCCCTTCCCCATCCCTCCACCCTGTTTCTTCTCCACATGGTGTATCCTGGTAGGTTTAGATCCCAGTCATGTCTAGAAGTGGCCCAAGTCTCAGTGACAGCTGCCACATCCACCCCACCCTCACATAACAACACCTGCAGCTCTGGAATCTTGTTACCCATGCTTCTGACATTAATCTGGACCACCTTCCAACTTGCCCCACTGCCCCCACCCTGAGGGTCCCTGAGACCCTGCCTATAACTGTGCTTTTGAGCATAACTGTGCTTTTGAGACTCCTGTAACCCAAACTAAAGCTGTATTCTATCTCTTGTTTTATGTACACTTGGGTCACCCCTGAAAAAGGGACCTCCGGGGCTCAGTAGGCTCACCTGGTCACCAAAACTGAATAAATAAATAAAGAAATAAGTGTGGCCCCTCATGCACCACTGGGTAATCCAGATCTGTGCCCCTTCCCTCCTGCTTGTGGGAGGAAGCCAGGGCCTTCTAGGCTTGGTCTGCAGGGGGTGCCCCTCCCACCTCACAAGTTTAAACCCCACCTGGAATGTATGAACCCTGCCAGTCTAAGCTTCAGGATCTACTTCCCTTCTGAGCTAAGGTGGAGCCTGTCCCTCATGTACATTTCCTTGTCCTCCCAGATTGTACCCTGTCCCCCACTTACCCATACTCCCTGGCCTCACATCATTCCCTGAGCCATACATTTATATCCCTTATTTTTTGCTTATAACCCACACTGGTCCTAGGCACTGGTAGAATCTCTGAGAAGGAGACAGAGCACCCCACATCCTGACAGACCCTGGCTAGCTCCCAGAACCTAGTCTGAATCTCTAGCTCACTATTCCCCTCTATATCATTTGTTCCCAGGTGCACTAATATGTCAGGGGTCCCACCACACTCCTTCACCAGAGCATAGGCTAGATGTTTGGCCTTGTGCACCATCAAGTCTGGTATACTCTTGGTCTTTATACCACTAAAGGCATCCACCTCCCCCTTCCCCCCCACCTGGTCCCCCTAATCATGGAGTCCCCCAAGAGTACCACTCTTACTGCCTCCTTTCCCCAGGCCTACTCACTATCCCAATCACCCTTCCCCTCCCTCCTCCTACCTCATACCCAATTTCCTCCCCTCCCTTCCCTCTCTTTGTAGACATGTTTTTGGTTCCAATGTTGAGTCTGCTTTGAGGGACCTCCAGATATCAAAAATGACCCTGAGGTTCCTCAGTACCCTTAATCCTAAGCCCCTGAGCAGGGGCCATGGTTCCCTTCATAGTCTGTATGCCCCCCCAGTAGAGGCTATTCCTGGAATCTAGTCATGGATTTCAACTAGGTATGTGACCAACACAGGGAGCCCTGGCCTCATCAACAAAGTTGACAGTGGTGTTCCTGCTGGTGTTGGTGGGTTTAGTGTCAGTGGTGCAGCCAGTGGCAGAACCTTCTGCAAAGTTTAGACATAGTCTGAAATAGCATCTGTGCATCAAGGAACCCCATTGGATTGTGGACAACTAATCCATCAACAGGACAGCTGGTGGGGGATTACAGCCAGAGCCAGACCCTGGCTTTGATGTCTGATTGGTGGTCTGAGGGGCCAGCAGAACATGATGGCTTAGCCTGTGATCTGTCTTTATTCAAGGACTTAGCTTGTTTAAGAGGAGAGTGTGATCTGGCAGAAGACATATCCTTTTGTCTTTGCATAAGCTTTTCCTTATCTACATGGCAGTGCTTCTCCACCAGTTTAACAGACATGTCCATTTTCTTTTATGATTCAACAACTGGCAATGTCAACTGTAGAAAGTGGTGGGGCAACAGCGTTGCTATAGGGAGCAGTGTGTAATTATAGCAAAGCCATCTGCAATGTACACTGTTGGTCCTCCGTAGCATTATGTTTCAGATAAACTTCCAAAGCCTTCTTTACGATGTTTCCATGCAGCCTAGTTAAAGCCCTGGCAAGTGCTCCAGGCCTTCATGCCATAAGAAATGCCTAGACAGTGGATGCACATAGAGAATTTATACTTTACCGCAATGAAAATTGTGGGAACAGTGGTTCTTTTCTTTCATCAGTAGCATAAATGTTTATAATAAAATAACAAAGAAGTAGAAGCATTAATGATTCTGGCAAAGTTCAGCAGTGTTCTTCAGCAGTGGTGGACCAATGAGCCATTGATGGTTAGAGAAAGAAGTGAGGCATGATGGGGATGCCCATGTAATATTGCCAGGAAAGATGCATATTGAAGCAGGCAACCCCAGCTAGCAAACGTTTGGAACATGGTATATTCATAAATTACATAACATGTGTACATATATTAGAATGCATGTACATACATGTGTAATAAGTAAAACATACTCTCTTTCAACCCCACAGGCTATATACACTATCTGTACACTAGCAATCTAACCAATTCCAGCATTAGATCAACAAGGTTGTGGTAAAGCAGCCTGAATATCAAACCATTCCCTAATTTTCTTCCAAGACAGTGGATTATAATATAACCTTGAATTTTTAGGCATATTATTCCAAGTCTGGGACCCAGATAGCAGAAGGAAGATCTCCCTGTATTGCAGGTGCAGGTCTTTCCAGCAATGGATCAGGATGTTCAGTTGTCCTAGATGATCTGAAAAATGATGCAGATCACAGATGCCTTTCAGGTGCTTGCAGGATCTTTCTGCCTTGGTAGTTGCTACTGTCTCAATATCTTCTAGGTGAACAGACCAGTCATGGAACCAGTGGTCACACATCACACACATCTAGGCTTCCAGACCCTTATGTGAATCACTAGCCATTGCCTAGCAGTAGCACTAACTGACTGTGACCCTAGACTGTCTGCAGTCTCAAAGCAGGCTCTGATGCTCACTAACACACACAGTTGTTTGCCACTCTGCAGGCTATCAGTTGTAGCACTAGTGCTGGACTAACATCATTTTTACATTCATTTCTCTGAAGGAAGGACATAGTCTGTCACCACACGGCAAGCTAGCAGGTGTGCTACAATTGCTGAGCTATAAATTGGTTACCTGCTAACTGTAGCAGGGAATCTGTCTCTGAAATCTCTATGTCGTTCTGACAATAACAGCAACCAGGGAAAAAACAAACAGCATTCTCTCTAGCTGCTTCCTCATGGTTGTAGAAACCTTGTACATGCATCCTGCATTGTGGCTGCAGAAGCAAAGGCAGGCCTCATCAAACATTTGGGCCAGCAGTCCTAGCTCACCTCTCCGTGGGAGATCAAGCTGCTGACTGACATGTTCTGGAACTTCCTCAGCCTTTCTTTGGGAAAGGGCAATATCTGATTAGTCCAGAGGGTTAGTAATATAATTAGTATACAGAATGCTAACCCAACACCATATTGGTTGGCAGAAAGAGAACTAAGCAGCCTACATAGTCTGTCTCCCATAAGAAAACAAGATGGTAATATGAAATGCACACTGAAAATAGTAAATAGAGCTAGAATTGATGTTTCAACCACATGTCTTCTTCAGGAATTATCTAAAAGAGAAAAAGGAAAAATTTTGTGGAGAGATAAGGGGAAATAAGGGATATATATGTCAGGAAGAAAAATAGAGAGAGGATCTGGAGAAAAAGTGATAATAAGCAAGCTAGGAATAGAAGCTGGAAAACAAAAAGGTGACGATGGGTATGAAAAGGCATAGTATGAGTGAATGAGCTGAGGATTCATCAAGTAGTGACTAATTAACAGAGCCTATTGAGAAGGCTGAAAGGTGACAAATGTGGGGGAAGGAGACCGAGACATCTGTAGAAAATGAAAATTGATGTGAACACATAGCTGGAATGCCAATGTGAGCATGCACACACACACACACACACACACACACACTCTCTGATGGACGTGTGTGCAGGCATGTTCACACATGCAAATGTAACATGCACACATGCAAGCAAAGATATGATGGAGGTGGGGATAAGAAAGAAGAGGCCACAGCGGTAAACCATAACGTAGCTAAAAGATTTTAGTAGGAAATAAGTTGTCATTTAGGCCAGAAGGCTCCTGTGAGCCTAGGCAGATGAGTGGCTTAGTTTTCATGTTTTTTCTTTGGTCAGTATCCCAGAAAACCTGCTGAAGGACACACACACACACACACACACACACACACAGAAAGATCATTCACGTTATTGAGGGTATCAGCAGAGACAATATGGTGGGCTGGGATGATAGAATCCAGTCAATGACTAAGGAAGTGATTAGAATATTGGTTGTTATATCTGGTGGGGTGAGTTACTATCTATTGTAAGTTGAGGGCTTTGATTCTGGAATGGAGGAAAAAAGATTTAGGGAAATAGACAACTTAAGTTGCAATTTGCAAGTGATGCACACTGGCATGACTAAACCACCCAAGAAACATTGGTTGGGGGAGTGATGTTAGCCAAGACAAGGGAAGAAAGGAACTTAGAGTTATTATTATTAACTACCTCAAAATCTCCTTGCAGTGTAACAGGGTGGATGGCAAGGAGCACAGGATGTTGTGGATGCATAGGCAGAGACTTTGACATCAGAAGGAGGAGGAGAGGATCACGGATATAGCAAAAATAAAAGCCAGGGCACACACCAAAAGGTCATGACAAAAAAGAGGGTAACATTTAACATTTGATCTAGCTAAATCAAAAATAATGGTATTTGGCGAACATAAAATGAAGCAAAGACTATGGAAATTCAATGAGGTTGAACTAAAGGAGATAAAAAATATATCAATATTTAGGTGCAACCTTTGATGTGAAAAGGACAAGGAAAAATCACATACAAGAAACCAAAAAAGGGCAATCCAAGCTTCTAAGGGGGTTATTAAGCCCACAAAGGCATTCAGATGTAATTTGTTTATAGCTCAAAAGCAAGCTTTTTTTGCTAAAGTACATCATTTAATTTTGTACAGAGCTGACATATGGTTATTTAGTAAATTTATAAAAGAACTGGAACCTGTACAGAATGCTTTTTGCAAACAAATACTAAATTTACAATGGGATACTTCAACATCTCTTTTACACAGCGAATAAAGTATTCCATCCTTTACACTAAAATCATTAATCAGAGTTGTTACTCCGTGGAAAAAGATTCTTGATTCAGAGGACACCAGCTTTATGTATTTATGCTGGAAGAGGCTATAAAAATTGAAGGCTGGTCTGCATGGTTCTACAAGTTAAATTTACTATTAAAGCAACAAGGACTGCCAAAAATATTGATTATGTTGTTAATAGTAATGAGAACTATTGCAAGTAATCAATTCATAGGCTGATTGATGCTTTTTACAAGAAAGAATTTGGAAAACTGGTTGATATTCCGGGTCTCGACATTTTCATGTGCATAAACAGTTCAGAACTAATGAAATTTACTTAAGATGTTGCCAAAATGAGAAACAGAGGCACTTATTGCCATTTTAGACTGGGAATAACAGAAGGGGGCTGCAGATCATTTGTAATCAAGAATGTGAATAATAAAGCTGAATCCTGCAGATGTAATAAAACATAGAAACATAGCATCTGTCAGCAGATAAGGACCTGATGGCCCACCTACTATGCCATATTTTCTCTACCTATAGTGTCATTGCAGACCCTACTCAGAACTATTGCAAGGGATCAATTGATATGCCTGGTCTTAAAATTTTCATGCACATAAGCAATTCAGAACTAATGAAGGAAAATACTTTCTATAGAACATTTAAATTTCATTTGCAAAAGTCTAAAAGAAGAATATAGAAGAATACAGAAAAAGAAGAATAGGGGATAAGTGACAGAGGGTGGTTGTAAATGGAGTTCACTCAGAAGAGGGGAAGGTGCAGTGTCTTAAGGATCGGTGCTGGAACCGGTCCTCTTTAATGTCTTTATAAGAGACATTGAAGAGGATCTGAGGGGGAGGTCTGTTAATTTGTACAGTAGATGACACCAAATCTGCAAAAGGGTGGATACTCCAGGGGGAGTAGAAAGGATGAGCAGAGATCTGAGGAAACTTGAAGAGTGGTATGGCAGCTGGGTTTTAATGCAAAAAAGTGCAAAATAATGCACTTGGGGCATAGAAATCCAGGGGCAGAATATAAAATGGGGGGAGGGTGTGTTACTGATGACCACAAAGCAGGACAGAAATCTAGGGGTAATAATCTCTTATGACCTAAAGGTGGCCAGGCAATGCAACAAAACAGTTGGGAGGGCTAGTGGGATGGTGAGGTGCACAGGGAGAGGCATCACCAGCAGATGGAGGGAGGTGGTGCTGCATCTGTATAAATCACTGGTAAGACCTCATTCAGAATACTGTGTATGGTTCTTGAGGCCACATTTGTCGAGGGATATAGATTGAGTGGAGGCGGTCCAGAGGAGAGCAACTAAAATGGTATGGGGTCTGCATCAAAAGCCCTATAACAAGAGACTTAAAAAAGTCAATATGTACTCATTGGAAGAGAGATGGGAGAGGGGGGATATGATTGAAACCTTTAAATACCTCACGGGGTAAATAAGATACAGCAAAGCAGTATTTTTCAGAAAACAATATATATGAAAACAAGGGGACATGCTGTGAAGCTGGAGGGGGTAAATTCAGCAGAGATGTGAGGAAGTACTTCTTCACAGAAAGGGTATTAGACTCATGGAACTGACTACCATCTGAGGTGCTGGGACAAAAACAGTGGTGGGATTCAAGAATGCATGGGTTATGCATAAGGGGATCTTATTGGAAAAAAAGGGAAGAGGGAAAAAGTGGAAAATCAAGTGGGGTCTATGCTGATGCTGTAGGTAGGGAAAATGGGTAGACTGGGTGGGCCAAGTGGTTTTTACAGTATCTGCTGACAAATTATATGTTCCTATGTTAGAAAGCCATAAGCATCTAAAACCGGTACAGCAAGAGATGACCTGTATAAATGCTAAGAAGAGAGATAAATTTAAATTATGTATGCTGTTCTGTGACTGAGACACATATGCAATGGCAAATTTCGTATACTGAGTAAAACATATCTCAAATGTGAAACAAAACTGACCATATGTCACAAGAACACTTAAGTTGTATTAGTTCCATATCCTTATGCAGCTTATGCTGAGAGTGCACTTTATACGTTTTTATATGGATGTATGCTTTTATACAAGTCTGTAAATGTCAGTCTGAGAATTTTTTTGGGGGAAATTGCAATTTTATTTTATTTTACATTTTTCAATTAAACATCGCAGTACATGTGAAAAGAAAAAAAGAAATAACAGTCTCAAGTACATTACTATGAAACAGTCATAACTAAACATATAAAAACTCCCACTGCTCCCCCTTGACCCCTTCTCCCCTTGCAGCAGGTTAAAAAAAGAAGAAAATACTTTATTCTGGAGTTCATTGCCCTGTTTGGTCTGGGGAAAAGAACTCTTAGTTTACAGTGTCTAAAGTGTCTTTTATAATCAAGTAACTGACACTGATCAAACCTGAGCACTTGCTGCCTGCTCCCCACTTTTAAGTGTGGACAATCACATGGAGAGCATCAAACTTACTGGCCCAGTGCCTCCCTTGCCAGGATGTCTATGAGTGGAACCCCCTCCCTTGTGCTCAGAAATTCAAAGCACGGTAATCATATGGCTTTGTATAGATCTAGCTGTAATCTTAAATGAGCCATCAGCCTTTCCATGTCTTTTATTTGTTGGCAGCACATTAGCCACTGCCCTTCCCTGGTGGTTTATCAGATATCCACAGTTTGGTGATAGCCTTCTGGGTGGCAGCAATTAATATATTTAATAGGTACCTCACTTTGGACCCATGGATCCCTGGTGGAGGTTCTCCCAACAGCAAGTGCCAACATTTGCCTGGGATCTGGACCTTTAATATGGAGCTCATTTGTTCTCTGATTTTCTCCCAGAAACCATGAAGTCTTGGACAGCTCCAAAAAATGTGCTTGTGGGTCCCTGGTTGTCCTCACCCCCTCCAGCACCTGTCTGAGGGAAAACTTCCTTAATGTTTTGTTATTACTAGGGTTTGAAAGTATCCCATTATAACTTGCCATCTGAATTTCCTCCACATAGGAGAGGCTGTGGTCCTCTGCACAAGTTCCCATATCAGATTCCATTTTACTGGCAGCCCAACCTCACCAATCTTCCCTTCCCATTTCTGTTGAATTTGTAATCTGTGTTCTGCCTGGCCCCTTTTGCACAGCTTGTATATCTTGGAAATGAGGTGTGTTTCTAGTCCCACCCCATCTACTAACTCAAAAAGAAAATCTGTCAGTGTCTGCTTGGTCTGGGTCCCTGGGTTGCCCTGCCTCCCCCCATCATCAAATAGTGTCTGATCTGAAGGTAGCCGTAGAAGTCTTTCTGTGGTAGATTAAATTCATTGTGTAATTGTCCATAGCTTTTTAGAGTGTCTCCTACAAATAGTTGGGACAGTGTCACCAAACCTCTTCTACCCCACTGAGCAAATATCGGACTTTCCCTCCCAGGGGGAAATCTCTACAGGTTCTTATCTTCCCCTATGAAAGGGCCACCTTCTCTAATTTTAATTCCTTTACTACATCCCTCCAGGTCATCGTCAGGTTTTTCAGCCATGGGGTTGGCAGGGCTCCCACTAATCTGGGGTCCCATTTATTAACTAGAATGGATGATAGTGTTCTGGGGCCCATAAGATCTTGTTCCATCTTTACCCAACTCTGTGCTTCACTAGTGTTGTGGTATGCTGCCAGATATTGTAATTGTGCAGCTCTGTAATAAGCTTTCAGTTCTGGGACTCCCAGTCATCCTTTCCCTTTGTCATGGCCAAGGATTGACCATTTCAATCTCGGTCTCTCCCACCCCCACAAATGAACTTTTTTAATATTGTGTGGGTGGCTGTCCAACATTTTTTGGGTGGGCAAATGGGAATAGAGTCAAATAGGAAGAGCAGTCTAGGGAGAATATTCATCCAAACTGATTCAGAGCGACCCATTAGAGATAATGGCAGTGCAGCCATCTGTTACAGTCTTTACGGATATTCTCCAGCAGTTGCATATGATTTATCTGACACAGTTTGCTCAAGTCTGCAGGTATCTGAACTCCTAAGTACCTGAAACTTTTAGTGGACCACTTTAAATTAGTTATTGTTTTGGTTTCTGGGGCAACCCATGCTCCTATAGATAGGATTTCTGACTTTGCTTCATTAATTTTGAACCCCGAAACACTACCATATTTGGATATTAAAGCCATTGCTTTAGGTAACGTGGTTACTGGGTCTTGCAAATAGAGGAGAGTGTCATCTGCATAAAGAGATATCCGATTGTCTACAGACCTTATTTTAATACCTGATATGTCCGGGCTAGATCTGAATGCCTCCACCAGTGGCTCCATACTCAAGGCAAACAGAACTGGTGAGAGACAGCATCCCTGCCTAGTGCCTCTACTGATAGGAAAAACCGGTGACAGTACCCCCATTTAATTGCACCTGTTTCTACTGGATTAGAATATAGGGCAGAGATCCATGCCTGAAATTTGCTTCTGAAATTAAACTTTTTAAGGACAGCTTCTAGGTACCTCCATTCCAGGTGATCAGATGCCTTTTCGGCATCTAGTGCAACCACCACCGCTTGCACTTCATCTGGTTCTTTTCGGGTACCCACTATAGTGGTCAGCAACTGACGAATGTTGTCATGTAGGTGTCCGCCTGGCATAAATCCAGCCTGGTCTGGGTGGACCAACTGGGTGATAATCGACTGTAAGCAGTTTCCTATCACCTTGCAAACATTTTAACATATAAATTCAGCAGACAGATGGGATCGTAACTACCACAAGCTGTTGTGTCCTTACTGGGCTTTGGAATCACTGAAATCAATGCCTTCACCCAGGTATCAGGGCTGTCTGATTTCTCATGTGAAGTGTTACAGACCTGAAGCAACAGCGGAGTCAGCTTGGCCTGGAACTTTTGGTAGTATTCAACCACAAAGCCATCAGGGCCTGGGGATTTATTATGTTTAAGGTTTTTAATGACCTCCAACACCTCTCCTTGGGTGAAAGGGCGGTCCAACACTCAACCTTGCTCTAGGGACAGCTTGGGTAACCTTAATTTATCTAGGAATTGCTTTATTTTCTCCTCTTGGTCAGCTTGTGCTTCTGAAGTGTGGAGCCTTGTGTAGAATTATTTAAAAAGGTCTGCTATTTTACTTTGTTTTGTTTCTAGCTTGGAGTGCTCCTGGTTGTTCCTAATAGCCGGAATGAATCTATCTGAAGCCTGTTTTCAAAGTCTATAGACGAGTATGCAACCCACCCTGTCCCCCACCCCAGTAGTATTTCTGGACAAAAATCTGAGTGAATTTTCCATTTTGGTACTGAGAATTTGTTCTAATTGCTTTCTCAGTACTTTTAATTCTGCCAACAGACTATCCGTCCCCCCTGCCTTGTGCATGCCTTCTAGGTCTTTTATTTTTCATTCTAAGTTTTTTTGTTTTTGCTCCATATCTCTTTTATTGTGGGCAGCATATGAGATGGCCTCCCCCCTTACTACTTCCTTTAGTCCATCCCATAGGAACTTCACCCTCGAAACTGTACCCACATTTTATTTTATGTAGTTGGTAATGGTTTTTTATTTTCATATTAAAAGTTTCATCTTTAAGAATTCCCTCATTCAGGCACCACACTGACTGTCTATTAGTATGTCGTAAATTTACCTTAAGACTAATCTTTGCTTGGTCAGACAGGTAGATGGGATGGATTTCCTGATCAATGATTGAGTGGCCCCACTCCTTTTGAGTGTAGAATCTGTCTATTTGGGAATAGGTGTTCTGAGCATGAGAGTAGAAGGTGAAGTCCCTACTGGAGGGCTATGTATCTCTCCACGTATCTATCAGTCCAGCCTCTGTTCACAAATTTAGCAGTGACTTTGGACCTGACCATCTTCCCTGTTGTGATCCCGGGGATCTAGCTAAGCTAGGGTTTTCCACACAGTTCCAGTCTTGTCACAGTATTATCTGCCCTTCTGGAAGGGAAGCCACATACTCAAACACATATCTGAAAAATTGTGAGTTGCAGGGTGTAGGGCCATACACATTTACCACGTGTATATTTCTGTCTGCAACTTTACCTGATATGGCCACCAACCTGCCCTCCTGGTCTGTATATGAACCCATTTTTTCAAATTGAAGACCTTTCCGAATTAGAATGACCATGCCAGCCTTTTTTGCATTTGGGTGAGAGGATGCTATCACCTCCCCTACCCATAGGCGGTGTAACTTTTCATGTTCCACTGGAGTGAGGTGAGTTTCTTGAATGAGGCCTATGTCACAATGAACACGGACCAAATCTCTTAGCATATTATATCTTTTTACCACTGAGTTTAGTCACTTAACATTAAGGTAGATCACCTCAAGCATCTCCATTAGATATCATTTTCCATGCATTTTTCTTCCAACTAAATCCCTCTGCTCCTGGGCTGGTGCCCCTCAGTTTTTCTTGACACAGACATACCCTTATTTTGATCTGTAGTCCTAGCTTCTTCTTCGCTAAACATAAATACAATTTTGAACCCCTGCTGCCAGTTTCATTAACCGCCCCATAGTAAATACCCCCCCAATATCCCCAACATTTCTTCCCCTTCCCAAAAACAGCAACATTGAACTTTATACAAAAAAACAACCATTGAGTGTTTCCAGAAAGAAGCTCCTTCTGTCCTGGAGCCTGGGTCTTTGCTATTGGGCCCTGCACCCCCTTTTCTCTGACAGGCTGCGAGGAGTTGAGGTGGGTGGTCTCCAGGTATGGAGTGACCAAGAAAAAGCTACATCCCCTTATGAATAGGTGGCTGAGTTATCCACCTACCAAAAAGAAAGCTGGGTAACTTTCACTCTGTTAGGACCTCCAGTGGATGTTATCATTGTTGGTGGGTGAGAGAAGGAAGGAATAACTAGTTTCCTCTCTTCCAACCCCCCTTCAGTTAGTGACTACATCTTAATTGTTCTCAAATTAGATAAATTAGATAGTGCTATGCAGTGCTTAGCCAACCAGTATCTGTATCTTGTTTCACTTGCTTGTCACCCTGCATGTCATTACATCACATCTTTACAGTGTAGTACTCTCCCCTCTTAACAACATTACCCCCCCATACACATTCCTCCCTTGTGGCATGCTGTATTTAACCACTGTGTTTGACCAGAGAAACCAAGCAGTATGAGGAAATCCAACTTAAGTAACACTATACAAAAGAGAAAAAAAGGGTCGAGATGTGGGGGTTGGGGGGGGGCAAAACGTTCTGATTGAGACAGTCTCTTGATGCAGAGCTGAGTGAGGGCCTGTACATGCCATACTTCCACTTGATGGGACCAGTGGGTCTCAGTTACGCAGAATTGTTTGTATAAGGCCCCATTCTCGATCTGCATTTATCTAGATTTAGTTCTTTAGAGTTAAAATTCTTTATTGAATTCAAAGTCTCGGTGCAGGGCTAGTTTCCCATTAGGGATTGCCTGGCTATCTGCATTGTACAGTCTGCCATTGCAATCTTCACAACCCTCACTGTCTTTCCTGAATATCAGTGTCCTGATCAGTAAACAGTTTTCATTTTTACTTGTGTGTCCTGTATTGGTGTGTGGTCAAAATAGCACAACAGAGTCTTTAACGAATACACAGTAATGTCTATATATAAATTATTCTGTAGTCAAATAAGCTACACGCTTCACTCCTACACATAGATAAAATAGTGACCCTAGTCCCAAGCTGGATGTTTCAGGATGAGGGTTTATTTTGAAGAACCTTGCAGAAGTGAGCCAGGTCCTTGTAGATTTGTTCATCTGGACCGAGACCTTTGTTTTTTGCTGCCGTCATGTTCTTACCAGCTGTCTTCCATATAAGTTGAAGGAGGTCTTGTTCCACTGAGTCCTGTTGGCACTCTGGGAGGCAGATCCCAATTTTCTGAAGAGGTTTGACTGCCTGTTTCAATGAGTCATAGAGTTTCTGGCCATTCTCCCAGAAATCAAGGAGTTTAGCTGGATATCTAAGCTGTGCTCTGATTTGTTTTTCTTTAAGTTGTTTGAGTACTGCTAACACTCTCTTCCATTTTTGCATAGTTGCCACCAAGTAATCTTGGTCCACATAAATCCTTCTTCCATCAAGATTCAGATCCCTTTTTGCCCATGCCTTTCTTAGCACCATGTCTTTTACTGGGTAGCGGTTAAATTTGACTAAAATGGATCTTGGTGCACCATTCTTGGGTTTCGGGCTGAGGGCTCTATGAACTCTCTCCAGTTGAAGCGGTTCTGTCTCCAAATTATCTAATTCTTTTCTTAGCCAGATTTTGATGACTTCAGGTGGGTCATCTTGTCCACTACCTTCTGGAAATCTGAAAATGCTGATGGTCTTTCCCCTGCATCTGGATTCCACATCTTCAGTTCGAATTGTTATTCTCTTTCTCACTTGGCCAGAAAGATTACAGCTCTACTCAGCTGCATGGTGTCTTCCCCTGCCTCGTTAAGACCAGTCTCAAGCTCAGTAGTCCTCCGTTCAAGATGTTTCATATCTTGCTTGATGTCTTTGACATTGGAGTCGATCCACTGCAACATTTTAAAAATTTGTGCTGTTACCCTTCCGTCGAATGAGCTGCCTTGCGAGGGAGTACCATCTTCCTCACCACCTGAATCTGATGCCGATTCTGAGGCCCTGAATAGTGATGAGCTTATGCTGTGCTTAAGCTGCAATCCTCGGCACCTAACTTCTTTAGTGCTACATCTTCTCCTTATTTTCAATACCTGGCTCATTGCCTCTTCTGGATTAATTTTATAATAATCGTTGAACAGCGTTTAGAGACTGGATGCTTTTCAATGTAGCCACCGTGGACTCGGAGCTGTAAATTAAGCATCCATTATCGTCAGTGACATCACCGGAAGTCTCCCAGTCTGAAAATTTTAATCTGATGCAATGTATATGTACTGCATATTTTTGTGTATGTTAGAAAGGTCGTTTTTCACATACAGTTTGTCAGTAACTATTGAATCTTTGAATATGCATGTAGAATTCTTGGAAATTTGTAAATATAGCATACCCACAACTAAGTCATTACGAGATAGAAAAGTTGAATAGAACAGATACTAGTAAAATATAAGAAGGAAATCAGAAAATACAAACAACAAAACATGTCAGAGATGCTAATGATTATGTGAGTGAGAGTCAAAGTCATTTGTCAGAACAAGGGTTTTGCTTGGCTTTTTACTGATTCTGACAGTGTTGTATCCTTTCACTATGTACCAGCTGATATTAACAACACAAGTCATCCAGTTACAACACTTGTGAGCACTTGATGAGTATTTTTAAATTACATATATTGGATGTGAGTGGTTTGTAGACGACCAACAGACTGAAGAGAAGGTAAATCCTACAAGCTTTCAATTTTAAAAAAAAACAGGCATATGAGCTAGTCTAAGACTCTGTAGTGAAGTGGCCCTTTGATCCATTTGACCTGTAAATATTACAATTCTGTATCATTGAAATATGGAGGCACATACTGGCCTTTCAAAAGAAGTATAATGACATTCGTATGAATAGACATTGATAGCAGCTGTCAATCAACTTGACACAAAAACTCTTTGCAATATCTGTTTTGCACAAAGTCCTTAACTATATTTATTCCATTGCTGCTAGGACTAAATGTGCTTACAAGAAAGGAGAAGTACTGTGTACCCAAACTATTCCTGGATACACCTGAATATTTTGAAATAACTGATCACTGGAAGTGGTTGTTGAGTCTGTTTTCCCTTATGCCTGAGATTTTTAAAAGAATTTCCCAGCTGTGACAAAATCTCTTTTGGGACTTATGGAGGAATTTTGTCATGTATTTCTACTGTGTCTGAAAATTAAAAATCACTTTCTGAGATTTATTTATTTATTTATTGAATTGTTCGGAAACAACCTTTGAGTACAAAATTCTTTTACAAAGGTTCTATGTCATAAATACAGGGAAGACAATACAGACAAGCATTTTTACAATAAATAAGGAATCGAACAAGTTATTATACTTGGTTATACAATGCTAAACAATATGCAGTGTCAATAGCAGCACGATAGACTACTAATCAGTTGAAACATAAAGCAGCCCCGAGGCCCTGTCAAATAGTGAAGAAGGAAAAGCAGCCCTGGGGCCTTATCAAATAGTAAAGAAGAAAAAGCAGCCCTGGGGCCTTGTCAGATAGTGAAGAAGGAAAAGCAGCCCTGGGGCCTTGTCACATAGTGAAGAAAGAAGAGGGGTATACAAAGATTAAGAAACGGGGGGATGGGGAAGAGAAATTGCTAATAGTGTAAAGGGCAAGAGAGGGGTTAGGTAATGGGTGGAGAGGAGTATAGTAGCGAGGTATTGTAGAGCAGGTGGTGGACAGAAGTGACCTCAGAGAGGGAAATGGAGGCAAAGACAAGGAACAAAAATGGGATGATGGTGTGTGATTGTTAAGTTCAGGAGTTCCCATCACTGGTGGGATAGAAGGGAGATGGTAGCAGGGGAGAAAGGAGAGAGAGGGGACAAAGGAAAGTCAGCAATGAGTGGGTGCAGTGTCATAGCAGGGAGGAACAGGGTAAGAGCAGGCATTCAAAGACAGGAGAGTGAGGTACCATAGTTGGGAGAACCAGGCTCAGTACTGGCATTCACACTTGCTCATACTCCAAAGAAATTGCTTTAGTTCAGTTTAAAAGGCCTGAGGATTGGTAGTGTTTAGTGCAGGAGCACAAGATCCAAGACAGAATAGGTTTACAACAGGAAGGTCCTGTCAAACTAACATCATAGATTTCTTTGCTTGGTAATCAGAGTGGT
The DNA here is from genome assembly GCA_016271365.2 of Neoceratodus forsteri. Taxonomy (NCBI): domain Eukaryota; kingdom Metazoa; phylum Chordata; order Ceratodontiformes; family Ceratodontidae; genus Neoceratodus; species Neoceratodus forsteri. Next base: position 217,257,278 of record CM028134.1, read on the forward strand.
GGACCAAGGGGGAGCAGTTTATGTTGCCTACCTGGACTTCAGCAAAGCTTTTGATACTGTTCCACATAGAAGATTGATTAATAAGCTGGGTAGGCTTGGGGTGGGTCAGAAATTAGTCAACTGGGTGGCAAACTGGTTGACAGGCAGGAAACAGAGAGTGGTGGTAAATGATATACAGTCAGAAGAGATGCAAGTCACAAGTGGGGTACCTCAGGGATCAGTCCTGGGGCCAGTCCTCTTCAGTATCTTCAACAGTGACATTACAGATGGACTGGAGGATAAGATATGTCTGTTTGCAGATGACACCAAGATCTGCAACTGAGTAGGTGATCCAGATGGGGAGAACAGAATGAGAAGAGATCTGGATAAACTGGCAAAATGGTCAGAAGCGTGGCAAATTAGGTTTAATGCAAAGAAGTGCAAGATCATGCACATAGGGAAGAGAAACCCTGAAGCCACCTATAGGATCTTATTTATTTATTTTTTTATTTAACTCTCGGATTAAACACCTTTGAGAGAGAACAGCTCATTTACAATGGTTCCACATCAAAATGTTAGTAGACAACGAACAGGGTGAACATCATTACAAAATTATACAGAAATTACATAGCTGGTAGAAAACATACAGGGGTTAAACATCATTAATTTATTATACCTAATTACACAGGTAAGGTAGAAGTGAGTTAAAAACCAGCGATACATGTGAGAAGAATAACTGAGATTGAAAACTAAGCAGAGCTAATTTGAAATATATGTAGTGTCTTATGTGGAGAGGACAATAGGGCAAAGAGATCCAGTAGGAGTAGGCAGGCTAGAAGGCCACCGTCAAGGAGGGAGTGAGAAGTGCTTATTGGGTAGAGGGAAGGGGACAGGGGTGCTGGAAGTGCTAGTGCTGGTGAGGAAGGGGGTTGGGGGAGTGGGGTAGTGGAGAGGGCCACACAGGTGGACTAGAATGGTAGAGGTTTATTCGAGAGGAGCAGTGCAAGCATTAAAAATTGGAGTACCTAGGGAGGTGGTGCTCTTAGGTGAAACAGTCACAATTACTGGAAGAGGTGAGGTGATCCCAGAGCAGCCTTTTAAAGAGTCCAATTTTGGAAGTTGTAAGGATATCCCAGCTGAGAACATTATACCAGTGTGGTGCCCTGTAAGCAAACAATCTCTGTCCCATGGAGGTCCAACATCTGGGGACCTGGAAAGTTTGATAGATGGCATTACGGGTGTGTTATGAGCTACAGTGTGTGTTTAAGATCTTCTCAACACCGGGTGGCATGAGACCAAGGATTACCTTTTTTGTCAACAGGCAGGTCTGGTATTGCATTCTACAGAGGAGCGGAAGCCATCCAGCTTGGGCATACAGGTCACAAGTGTGAGTGAAATTGGCAGTACCAATGAGTAGTCTACAGGCTTTATTAAGTGTCACAGTTATCCTATGGAGGGCAGTAGGGGAGGCAGAGCCATAGATGGCTAGACCGTAATCAATGATGGAGGTGACTGAGCTATGGATTGCTAGATGGAGGGCATCAGCAGTCATACAATGCTTGTGCCTATGCAGCATTCCAGTTTGAATGTTTATGGCCTTGACAACATTCTCAATGTGTTGCATGTAGGAGAGGAAGTTATCCAACGTGATCGCTGGGTATTTGAACTGCTTGACCTGCTCAGGCAGAACACCATTGCCATTCTTGATGGTGAGTGAATGGGTTTTTTGTTTGCTATGCACACTGCTGAATAGCATAACCTTGGTTTTGTTATAGTTCAGGATTAATTTGTGGGCACTGAACCATTCTTCAACCCACTCAAAGTCAAGCCGTAGATGATGATCGATGAGTTTAGAGTCCTGGTGGCTCATAAAGATGACAGCATCTTCTGCATAGAGTAGCATTCTCTGTTGACAGGCACTTTGAAGATTAATCAGAAATAGACTAAACAGTAACCTACCTCAGGAAGTGGTGGATATGAATACAATGCAGGGCTTCAAACAGGCATGGGATAGGCATAAGGGAGCAATGGTCCCAAGATGGAGCCCTGCGGAACGCCTGAGAGGACCGGCTTTCAATCCAAGGTGACGTTGGCAATCTTTAATTGTTGGAACCAGCCCACAAGATAACTCTCAAACTAATGTAGTGCTTCACTGGAGAGACCAATGGAGGAAAGCTGTCTGAGTAGAAGTGGATGGTGGACTGTGTCAAAAGCTTTTGTTAGGTCAATGAACACCACACCAGCATAGTTTCCCTGATACAGTGTGTTGTGGATGAAACCTGTAAACTCCAACAGGGCAGTGGTGGTGCTGTGCCCTTTTCTAAATCCATGTTGATGAGGGCATTAGATGTCATATTTCTCAAGATGTTCAACAAGCTGGTCCAAGACTGTGCATTCAAGTGCTTTGGAAAGTAGAGGGAGAATGGAGATGGGCCAGTAGTTGGTATGAAGGGCCCTGTCACCACTCTTATGGACAGGTGTGACAAGCGCCAGTCTCCAGAGTAAAGGGAACTGTGCAGACCTAAGTGACAGGTTAAAGATCTTCGTAATAGGCATAATGATTTCTTCAAGGATGAGTGATACTAATTTTACGTCGAGAGAGTCACTGCTAGTACAAGGTTTACGGATGGCCTTGCGTATGTATGTTCTTGCCAGATGTGGTGGAGTCTCCTTGAAGTAGAACTGCAGGGTGTGGTCACCCAAGGATGTTTCAGCATGGTGAGAACTAGTATAGAGTGTGTCAAAGAAGTCAGGCAGAAGAACACAACCCAGGTCCGAGAAAGCAGCATTGAAGGTATTGGTAATTTCCCCGCGGTCAAAAACTAGAGCACCATTGATGTAAAGCATTGTGGGTGGCAGCTTAGGATCTTTTCCTGTGAGGTCTTTCAAGTTGCTCCAAAATTCTTTTCCATCTCCCCAGGAGTTGGTGAGCATATCCCTAAAGTATTTACTTTTAGAGTTACGGATGGCACACGTACATTCATTTCTGGCAGCTTTGTATCTTTGGCTATGCACTTGCCTGGATGTGGCCCTTGCACAATGCCAGAGGCGGTCCCTCAGTTTCAGCTGTGAAATGAGCTCAGGAGTTATCCATAGGTTAAAGTTCCCTCTAACCTTCATCTATCTGACAGGTGCATATGTATCACAGGCTGCAGTGAATTGTGAGATAAAAAGTTCCAGCGCTGTGTTGATATCAGAGATAGTGTCTAGTGGGATCCAGTCCAGGTTATGAAGATGAGATTTGAGAGATTCAAGGCGTCCCTGCTTTAATACCCTTGCATACAGAAACTTAGGAGGAGGCTTCTTGAACTTGCTGGACCAGACAAAGGTAATGGGAGAGTGGTCACTGATGATGTCGCGGAGCACATCCACCTGAGAAATGTGCCCTGGATGGTTTGACAGAATCCAATCGAGCAGGGTGTGCGTTCCTGTCTTGCAATTAAATCTGGTGGGGTGGTGACAAGCTGGGTGAGGTGCTGTGCTGCAACAGTGTCCTTGTAGGAGTAGGCATCAGGCGAGAGCCAGTTAATTCTGAAGTCTCCTAAGATAATTGTTTCTGAGTTAAGACGCTGACCCCTAAGGTATTCCAAGATGTTGCTGAAGCCAGTAGATTGATCCTTTGGTGGTAGATACATGGAGGCTATTGTCAGCACCTTGTTATGTAGAGAACTTTTATGGCAAGGACCTGGGACAAGAACCCAGGGTTTGGCAAAGGTAAGGCGTGCCCCACACAAGTGTCCCTGAGATAAATAGCACAGCTCCCACCCTTTTTGCAGTCCTGTCTTGCCTGAATATTACATATCCAGGGATAGCGACTGCAGAAGGGAGGGAAGGGGAGTTGCTGGCAATCACATGGGAAAAAAGAGACTTGGACATCATCATCATAGATGACCTGAAATCATCCAAGCAGACCACTAAAGCAGTAGGCAAGGCTAGAGGGATGTTGTGGTGGATTAGTAGGGGTATTGCAAGTCGAAAGAAGGAGGTAATAATCCCTCTTTACAAGACACTGGTTAGGCCTCCTCTGGAGTACTGTGTGGAGTACTGGAGGCCACACCTGCACAAAGACATTAACAAAATAGAGGCAGTCCAGAGAAGGGCAACCAAAATGGTGCAGGGACTGCATCAGAAAACATATGAGGACAGATTAACAGAGCTCAAAATGTAAACCCTAAAGTAAAGAATGGAGAGAGGTGATATGATCGAAACAGTCAAACATCTTAAGGGCATTAACAAAGTGAAAGAGTCTAACATGTCTCAATATAAGAAAAATAGCAGGATAAGAGGACACAGCATGCGATTAGAGGGAGGCCAATTAAGGGGGAATGTGAGGAAGTTTTTTTTTCACAGAAAGGGTGGTGGATGCATGGAATGACCTACCTCAGGAAGTGGTGGATATGAATACAATGCAGGGCTTCAAACAGGCATGGGATAGGCATAAGGGAACAATAAGAATGAGTATGAATAGATAGGCCATTGACAGAGTACAGGTCTATGGCACATTCATAAGGTAGAAAAAAATGAACAGACTGGATGGGCCTTATGGTCCTTATCTGCTTTCAATTTCAATGTTTCTGTGTTTCAGTTGCTGGGATCTCATTGAGCCAGAGTGGCGCTCAGTAGGCGAAAGAGTGCTGACCCAGCACAGTGGCTGCATTTTTCCAATGAAGGACTGTTCCACTGCCCTGGCTCCAGTTTCCCCTCCCTGACCAACTATCCAGCTTTAGAACTGTGTCTCCAGTCTGACCTGGTGGCAGTGGTTGGTACGGCAACCGGGACTCCAGGTGGTGATGTGGGAAGGAGGAGGGGAGCTACAGTTTAAAAGGAAAGCCACATACCTGCATCTGCTGAGCAGCTGCATTTCTCCAGTGAAGGACTGTTCCACTGCCCTGGCTCCAGTTTTCCTTCCCTGACCAGCTATCCAACTTTAGAACTGTGTCTCCGGTCCGACCTGGTGGCAGCGGTCGGTACCGGAAACCAAGATTCCAGGTGGTGACATGGGAAGGAGGAAGAGCGCTACAGTTTAAAGGGTTATATCTCCCTAGCAGCTCTCTGTGTAGTGGCTCTTTGCATAAGTGACTCTTGCTGGAGTGGCAAGAGTCCTCAGTGGGAGTCACAGGTAGGAGGCACAACTGGAGGCCCCATATAAAAATACTTGTGTTTGTATGTAGTGGGGTCCTAGAGTAAGTGAGAGTTTGTTTTGGGGTAATAGTTTATTTTAAAGGGTTAAAGGGTAATGCATAATATGTATACATGTATGAGTCAATTGTGCTTTCTATTGCTATTGTTAATGGTACACTTAAACAGCTTGAAATAGAAGCTAGTTTTAAGGGGGAAGTAAAGAGTTTGTGGGCTGGGGACATGAAGTATGTACCTGAGAATATTTCCATAGTGACAACATGCTATAGAAAAGCTAAGAAAAATGTGGGCCATGTTAATTGGGGGCATCTGCACAACAGTGTCTGTGAACCGGTGGATTCAGAATTCACTTCGGGGTTTACTCCAGGTGAGGGGTATGAAATCCTACTTCAAATCACCCATTGAGAAGACAGAACCTATAGGGCTAAACAAAGGTGCAGATCTGAATTAAGAAGAAACTTGGTTAATGTAGAAATACCAAAGTCATGGGTTTCCTATTTAATAAATACTAATATCAGAGTTCTTGTAACTAAAGTAGATGAGTTAAGTGTAATTTTGAAGTATAACATTGTACAAATTGCTGTTATTACTGAAACATGGTATACCCCCCAGGTACCAAACAATGCTTTACAGATCAGTGGGTACCAGTTAGCGAGAAAGGATCATGTGGGGAAATTGGGGAAGGGGGGACTTGTATGTTAAGTACAAGAGAATATTCCAGTTGAGATAATGAGTGAATTAGAAGTGGAGGGATCTGAGACCTTATGGTTAAAAGTAAAAATGTCCAGACTTCCCAGAAATTGTGGCCCTTTGTTTGTGGGTGGTTTTTACCATCCTCTTTCGAGCAAAAGTTGTAGTATGACTATACACCTTAACTGGTGTCTAGATAGAATAATGGAAAAATATCCTGTATGTGGAATCATCTTAATGAAATATGCAAATCAGTTGCAGTTATCCAAAGTTATGCAAGGTAGGCATTTGAAGCAGATAGCTAGGGAAGGAACTAGGGGGAAAAATATTTTGGATGTTGTAGTCACTAATTTGATCGAATGGTATAGCCCCCTTGAAATTGGACCTCCCATTGGTTCTTCTGACCACAAATCTATTTTTGTCACCTCTAGTGTATTAGGTTGTAAAGCTCAAAGAGAAAAGAAAAAGGTGTGGATGAGTCAGAAGTGGAATAGCATAAAAAAGGAAAGGGAGTTAGATGCGATAGCAGGGGAATTTGATAATGAATGGCTCAAACTGGAATCAGCTGATTCTACTTGGACTATGGTAAGTACCCAAATCTAAGAGATAATGGATAGAATAGCACCTTTGGTGAGGTTGCAGTTGGGGGGGGTGATAAACCTTGGGTTACGGAGGAATTTAAAGGATTGATAACTAAAAGACACAGGGCATTGAAGGCAGGGTGGATGGATGAATTCCATAGGTTGAGGAATAAAATTAATAGGTTAGGAAAATGGAATAAAAAGAAGTATTATGATAAAAAGATTAGTGGGTTATGTAACGCTGATCCAAAAAGTAGTGGAAATCCACAAAGGTTATTATCCAAAGTAATAATAAGGAGGAACAGGGTAAAAAGTGGGAGATAAATTGTGGTTTTGAGGGTGAAAACAAGGAGAGGCAATTTATGCAGGAGCTAAATAGAGTATTTTGCAAAGTTAGCAGAAAATTGGAACCTTTGAAAGAATGTGAGGAAGAATTGAGGGTAGTTCCAGTTAAGTACTTAGTGTCAGTTGAGGATGTGTCTAAAGCTTTAAAATGATTAAAAGTAAACAATGCAGTAGGACCAGACAATATATCTAATTGGATTTGGCATGAGGGAGCTGATTTGGTAGCAACATGGATCTGTAATGTGTTTTATAAATCTGTGCTGTTGGGAAAAATCTCCAATCAATGGAAACAGGCCCAGGTTCTAACATTGTCTAAGGTAAATATTCCATGTGATGTAAGTAAGGATTTTAGACAAATTTCTTTAACTTGTGTTGTTTCTGAAGTATGTGAAGAATTTGTTACTAATTGGCTACTGGAAATAATAACTCAGTATATATATTCCAATCAATTTGGTTCCCTAAAAGGGAGTTCCACCACATTAGCTTTATTGAAATTTAAGGAGTTATGTATGAGGTCATGAGAGGATGGTGAAATGGTAAGAGCGGCCCTAGCTGATTACAGGAAAGTCTTTGATTCGATAGCACATGATATTTTAATAGACAAATTACAGTCCTTGTCAGTTCCAGCCTGTATAATAAGGTGGATCCATGATTTTCTTGTAGGTAGGTCACAGTGGATCGAGAAGGAGGGGTGGAGGTCTGAATCAGATTATTTGTATGGGGGGCTTCCACAGGGTAACACATTGGGGCCCGTCCTGTTTCTTGTTATGATAAACAACCTGCATACAGTGGGGCCTTGTATTAATATGTGGATGACACAACTGTTATTGATAGATTTGAGGAAGTAAGTTAAAGTACAATACAGGAGGACTTAGAAAGAATTGAAGTATGCAAACAGTGTAATAAGATGCAGATAAATCCTGACAAAACACAAGAAATAAGATTTACAAAAATACAGTAATAAGGCTGAGTTACCACCTCTTATGTTTGGGGTAGTACTGTGAAGGTGGTAAACAGTGTCAAACTGTTAGGTTTACAAATTCAGGATGATTTTGGATGGAAAGAACAAGTGTCAGACATTGTAAAAAAAGGGAATTCAAGGGTGTATTTTCTGACAATGTTAAAAGAGCAGGTGTGAGTCAGGATGACTTAATGTATTTTTTTGCACAGTTGTTCACCCCATTTTGGAGTATGGGGCTATTGTATGGGAAGCTAGGTTAACTATAGCAGAGAGTAAAGAAATTGAAAGAATTCAGAAGAGAGCTTTGATGATTATTTTAGACCGGGAAATGTCATATAATGACGTATTGAAAATTTGTAAGTTAGAAAGGTTGGGTGAGAGAAGAATAGAAATGTCAAGGAAAATTGTTTTATGAAATTTGTAATCCTCAACATAAGTTGTATACTCTGCTACCACCTAGAAAAACTGCTGTCTATGGTTTAAGAAAACAGGTTAGATGGCTAAAACGAGTTTTTAGAACCACCAAATACCAGTCTTTCTTTTTTATGAAATTCTTAAATTATTGTTAATATTGTTGTAACCAGGTGTTAGGTTAATGTCATTTTTTGTTTTATTAGCGCTGTGCAGTGCATCTATTATTTAACCCATTACCTGGATGCCTGGGTTCGGGGAGAAAACTGTTGCTCAGTATTTTGGCTAGGTTTAACTTCTAGTCAGCGGCACCCAAGTAATTCTGGACATAGGAAGCAATAACTGTAATGTCCAAACCAGGAATGGTATTTTAGAGTATGGCTTTTATTCACAACACAACTCATCAATAAAGAATAGATTGACTACCACGGGGCTACACTCCTGGTAATGGAGATTTACAGAGACCAGAACACATCTTCTCACACACTGTAACCCTCAGGTTTAGAAACACACTGGGCACTCAACCCGAACTTGTACTCTTCTCTGGATTTTCCTGCCCTGGCACATCCGACCAGCCTTGGACTACCTCCCTGCATGGCACATCAAGCCAGCACTTGGACTACTTTCCATATGACATGGAACATTTATCGGTGGCTCCCTCTACCACCCATGAGCACATACAGGCTCCATAAAGGGAAAATCTTCCATCTAAATCCCACGTCTGGGTACTTTCTGTGAACACTGGCCAAGTGCCCAGGAGAAAGCTATAGGTGCCCAAACTCAACCCGTAGAGGTAATTCTGGTTACTCCAGATGGGGGCGGGGGTCTCCCACCTCTTGCTCCCAAGTCTATACCAGGCCATTCATTTGGAATCAACACTTTTCCATTGAACCTCTGGTTGCAGATTGCTATCTCAAAATGTATAACACACTTAACAATCTACTATCTCTGGAAAAATAGTGTCCTGACTGGTAATGTTCTTTAAGTGGCTCTGTCTATCCCTGTAGACCCCCACTGGTTAGAGGCATTCCCAAGCCATACACAAATTAAGCACTATACTTGGCTGTCCTTTCCTGACCCACAATAGCAGATACTTAGACAACATTCTTAGTGAACATGGGCTCTCTGGCAGAGTGACTAACTCTGGTTTGCAGGTGCCCACAGGCTTCTTCCACAGAAAAAAACAAAAGTACTTTTCAGTGCCTCAGCACAATCTTCAAGGCAGCTTCTCTCCTGCCAGCAGGGTCGGGGGATTGCCCCTGAAGAGCTGGTCTGGATCCCCCACATCTCTCTCAGGGATGGGGCCCTAGAACAACTGGGAGATGGTCTCAACTACTTCCAAACAGTATCTTCTGTGTCTCTATATAGGGTGAGAACACACACCCACAACAACAACAGGTAGCTCTGGTCAGAGCTGAGTTCTCTGAGGGACTACACACTGCAGTGCACCTCCTCCCTCCACTGAGTCTCCCACTAGACTGACTTTGAAAACCCCAACATTCTATCTAACTTCAAGCTGCAACATTCCAAAGTGGCTTATGCTGCTGCAAAAATTCTATATGATGTCATCCCTCCAGCTCAGCTGAGACTGAGGACAGAGTGAGACAGTGTGAAATCCATTAAACTGGTGTTTCACAATCTGCCTTTCCATGTCTGCCACTAGATCTAAGCGGGATTCTTGTAACCCCGGGTGACGGGGTGTTATATTGTTATGTATGTATCTTCTGTGTAATCAAATGCTTATTGCTTTTGTTTTTGATTTTAAGGTGTAATTTTATTATGTTAATGTGTTTGTATTTTTTTGCATTCTTGTTATAAATTGGTGTATCATACTTCAGTCGACCCACCCTGGTGGGAGTTTTGGCTGCAATATAGTAAATGAATAAACAAACAAGCAGTCCTACAGAATGGGACACAAAGTAGGATCATGGCCGTGCTTCTGGTACTATAGTATACCTAGAATTTGTAGCCTTTACCAGGTCAGAGGTGCAAGAAGAGGTCTTGTGGAGCATGACCTTCCTTACTAGAAGGCAGGTTTGGTACCTGATTTTGTTTCTAAGGGAGAGAATGTTGGACTGCTCACACAGCGTGCAAGTGTGCGTGAGGTGATCAGCATTTAACAGTAATCTGCAAACCTTGCTGAGGGCTGTCATGACCCTTTTGAGAGCTGAATCTGTGGCAGCTCCATAAACCTTAAGCCAGTAGTCCACTATTGATAGAATGGAGCTGGAGACCGAGAGCCGGAGGGTGTTAGGAGATAGGTTTTTCCTATGCCTAAACAGGACACCTAGTTTTGTGTTCACTGTCTTCACCACCATGTTGATGTGCTGCACCTATGAGAGGGTGTCATCATTCAGGATGCCTAGGTACTTGAAAGAGTGCACCTGTTCTAGTGGGATCAACCTATTATCCAAGACTGTCAGGACGGGGTACCTCCTTTTTAGCCAGGGGCTCAAGAGGAGCATTGTTTTGGTTTTCTTATAGTTAAGAAGTAACCTGTTTGAGTTGAACCAACATTCCAGTTGTTTGAAGGTGCTCTGCAGCTCGTCCTGAATATTCTTAATGTGCATGTGACAGCTGAGAATAACTGCATCATCTGCACATAATATAATTTTGCTGGAGCAGTCATCCGGAAGACTGTTCAGAAATAAGCTGAAAAGCAGGGGTCCCAGGATGGACCCCTGAGGAACTCCTATTGAAACTTCATTAGAGTCAGATATAGATTGTCCTATTTTGACTCTTTGTGATATAGAAGTTAAGTAGTCCTGGAACCATTGGACAACAAAAGGGGAGGCCCCAAAGGATTATATTTGATTCAGGAGGAGCAGGTGGCAAACTGTATTGAACGCCTTAATTAAGTCAATAAAGATTGAACCAACCAGTTTACCCTCATCCAAGGCCTTATGGACATAATCAGTGACGTCCACCAGAGCAGTGGCAGTACTATGTTTTTCCTAAAAGCATGCTTCTGTGGACATTGCAAATTGTACTTCTGAGTATAATCGGTGATTTGGTCTGCCACAATCCTCTCCAGGGCTTTTGAAAGGGAAGAAATTATTGAGATGGGTCTATAGTTAGATGTGAGGGCTCTATCCCCACTCTTGTGGACTGGGGCCACCAGCACTTGTTTCCAGAGTGAGGGGAATTTAGCAAGCATGAGTGACTTACTGAAAATTTCGGATATGGTAACTATTAGCTCAGAGATGGCCAGAGCAAGCAATTTCATGTCGATGTTGTCACTATCCAACCTAGTTTTCCCCAGTACATTCCTAACATAGCCCAAGGCTTCTTTTACAGTGTTTCTCCTGAAATAGAAATTAAGATGATGGTTTTGCAGGGGGATGTTACACTGATCTGCATTAATAGGCTTAAGGTATTCGGCTGGGAAAAAGGTGCTTAGGCCCGTAAAGGCAGAACTGAACTCTTCAACAACGGTGAAGGGATCCATAGAGTTCACACTGTTTATGTTGAGCAGTAGAGGTTGTTTTTTTTTCTCCTTCCCTATGAGCGCCTTTATATTACCCCAGAATCGCCTTCTGTTCCCCCAATTTCTTTCTAGTTGTTCCTTGTAGTAATTGGCCTTTGCACTCTGAATGATATGGGTGCATTTGTTTCTTGCAGCCCTATACTTCTGTAAGTCATTGTAATTTCTGGTAGCCCTAGTTCTACTCCAGTTTGGTTCCTTTCCCTCATGAGATCAAGAAGTTTGTCGGTAATCAACCCATTATTGTATCCATGTGCTTTCCTTTTTTTGACAGGGGCAAATCTATCACAAACCAAGCTGAACTTGTCAATAAAGTATTTGAGTGCTTTATCAATATCCTGCAATACCACAGTGGGAGAACAGTAGATCAGGGAGATTGCCTCTTTGAAAGCTGAAATTTGTCCTCATCTCAGTATCCTGCTGTTCACAACGATGGGGGGGGGGCTGTTTTAAATTTATTGGGCCACACGCAGGTGATTGGGGAGTGGTCGCTCAGTGAGTCAGAGTGCACTGATACTTCCGATATCTGATCCAGAGTGCTTGCCAGTAACCAGTCTATGAGTGAGTATTTGCCTGATTTGTGGTTCATTATGGAGGGCTCATTGATTAATTGCGAGAGGTAGGAACTAGCCATGGTATCCTTCATGTGGGACAAGTCACTACCGAGCCAGTTTAAGTTGAAGTCACTAGTCGTTATTAGCTCACTATTCTTATTAATACCATCCACTGCCCTTAGGATTTTGCTAAGGCCCTCTTTGGCTTTCTTGGGTGAGAAGTAGATGCAGACAACTACTAGGGATTTACTGTGAGCTCCGAATAGGAGCCTAACCGTGAGTAGCTCATAGTCATCAACACTGGCTGAGGAGGGGAGAACAAGTCCTTGCAGAGTATCCTGGATGTAAATAAGACAGCCACCACCTGTCTTACCTATTCTGTCATTCCTAAATGACTTGTACTCAGGTAGTCCTATCTCACTGTCCTTAACCCGGGTAGTTAGCCAAGTCTCGGTCAGACTGATGACATCAGGGCTATGTAAGGTTGCCCATGCCTGTAGCTGTGCCATTTTCAGAAGTAAGCTGCAGATGTTCATTGCAGCTATTTTTAGTCCATTGCACTTGGGTCCTTTATTCCTGGACCTGCTTGGGGGGCCAGGGTTAGGGTGCATGTTCCCAGATAGAAGGAGGAGTAGCAGCAGAGCTTTCCTTGTCGAGAAACTACAGAGAATTAAGTATTTGCACTTTCTTATTCTGTGCCTGCCAAGGTAGGTAGGACAGAAACGTTTTTGAGGACACAGTGAGCAACAGATAAGGTGCAATGTGAACCATTTCTTGACTTAAGAATAGTCGTTCCTGAGGGATCAGGGGTGTCTGTTCTTTGGGACAGCTGCTGATCGGGAAAGTGATAGAGCCTTTTGTTGTCTGCATAATGCAAGGCTAGGGACAAAGGAATCTGGAGAAAGTTAGGCAGCATTTTGTCCCACTAGGCTAACACTTGAGAGTAGGGACAGTAACAGTATAAAGGGGGTTCAAGCCATAATTAAATTATTATCCTCTGTTACATGAATTACTTCACCAGTCTGAAGTAGGGCAAGCAGTATCACAGTCAAGACTTCCCATGAGAGATGCACTGATCTAGTACGAGGATTACTCTGATAAGGAGCAGGTACAGTCCTGATGCACCAGGGTCACATCTCGGGCATGCTCCAACTGGGAGATAAAATCATGGGCTTTCTTAAATATTAAGGTTGACTAGGGATGCAAGCCAATTCCGGCACAGCAGAGGTCGACTGTGCTGATTAAGAAGGTGACAGTGTTGCTAATATGAGAAACAGAGGCAAGGGTATACCCTTTTAAGGAGAGGTAAGAGTGTGGGAGGCACAGAATGAGATAACATTACATGTGCGGGTCCCTTGTGGGGGAGGACTGGTATTTAATAGAGGTCGGGGCTGAGATTTGGCTGTGCTTGCCACACTGCAGCTCAATGGAGGTCAAAAATTCTGCTTTATCTGGTTAAACTTATTTCCTGTGGGAGACATGGACACTCCATATCTGTTAACCTCATTTGAGTTGGGACTGTGTATCTTTAATAGGTCACATTATTTCTTTCTCAGTACACATTGTGAAATAAATATCCTTTGACTCTTCATGACATACATAGTCCCTTACCATCCACAATGTGACCACCCATGACATACACCGTGGCTGAATGTCCATGACTTACACAGCTTCTTGACTATAAATGACATTCTCAGTTTGCCTGTCCATGACATCCACAGCTCTGACAGTCCATGACATACACAGACTGTTCATGACATTTATAGTCCCTTATCATCCATAACATACACAGATCTTGACCATCCATGATGTACACAATCCCTGACTTTCAATGACATTCGCAGCTCCTGATCATTCATGACATCTATAGCCTGATCATCCTTGACATACACAGCCTCTGTCTGTCTGACATACACAGCCTATGATCATCCATGACATACATGACCTATGACCACACATGATGCTACTGTGCCAGCAAGTTTTGGAACAAGTTAATCTCCATCTCCCCTCTGATTCTGGCGCCAGAGAAAAAAAAGAAAAAACTGCACTGTTTAAACTAGATAGGGAGTACAGCTTACAGCAACTGTTTTCTTACTCACCAGTATATTTGAATGTTTGTATCCACCTTGTCTGGCGCCATAATCCCAGTGTAAACTGAAAAGGCAGGGACCTGCAGCTTTTGCAGGGAGCTGATATTACAGGGCTCCATTTAGCTTGTTGGCGCCACTTTTCAAACCCTCGCCCCATGGAGAAAATGCACGCTAAAGGCTTGCAGCTAATCATTTTAAAAAACAAAAAAAGGGGGAGCCGAAAATAGAGAATAAAAAAAAAAAAAAATCACAAGGAAAAGGCTAAAAGCTGAGTGAAGGCAGCATTTAATCCCCTGCCCTTACTAGCAGCTAGTGATTGGAAAACAAAAGCCCAGCCCCTCACAGAAACGCCCAGACCTTGCAGCACTTAACTGACTGACTTACCCTTTCTCCTTGTCTACAGATCCAGGACCCAGGAGGTCGAGAGGGCCAGCTCTTGGACGCCCTCCCTCCAAGCTAAGACGCGGTCGTGAGGGACTGCTCGCAGAACCCCACAAGCCTTCCTCACATCGTAAGTGTCTGCAGGAGGCAGCGTTTTTTCTCCTCGGGAGTGCTACTGTGCCAGCAAGTTTTAGACCTCGCGGCCCCCACCACCACCCTTGGTCGACTCTTAACTTTATAGGCTAGCACCACGTGAGCGCTAAAACCAATCAGTTCACTTTCCCATTGGCAGGTTATACGAAGTTACCACTAGGGGGCTCATCTAAAAGAAAACATAATTATAAATTTTTTTCACTCATTAAACACCTTGTTAAGCAGCCTAATGTCACCTCTACACTTCATTTTCATTATTGCACTTGCTGCTCACACACTCCCTCACTTATTTCACAGCAACAATTCACCAGTTAAGCACCTACACCCCCAATACCATTTCTCCAACATATCCAGGAGCCTAAGCTGCACCATAAGTGGGACTGTACAGGCAAAGCAAGCACCTCAACCTAAGACACACCTCCTGAATCACCACAATCCTCTCCTCCTACAAGGTCAACTAGCCCTTTGGACCCAATCCATTCCCATTCCATGCAGATCGCCCACCCACAGCACAAGCCCACGTCGCGCCAAGAACTTTTCCAAACGACTACAGTTAGCGGCATTCAGATACGCTCTCCTACTCCTGCTACTCATGGCCAGAGACATACACCCCAACCCAGGGCCAGTCCTGATGGCCAGATCCAAAAAACAGAGTAATGCTGGCCTGCTACTAGCATCATTAAATATCCGCAGCCTACCAAAAAAACTAACACTATTACAAGGGTGGGTTGCACAACACTCACCGGACATCCTGGCACTGTCCAAATCATGGTTAGCTGGGAACGTTCCAGACTCAGCAGTGGCCCTTAACGACTACATAGTCTTCAGAGATGATAGAGAGGGAAAGAGGGGAGGTGGCTGTGCTATTTATGCCAGGAAGAAATACCAACCACTACTAGTTCCCTTGCCCTCACCGAAACATGGGGCACAAGCAGTCACTATCAAAGCAACCACTGGCTCCCAAGGGAAACCACTGTACATAATGTCTGTCTATATACCTAACAAACAAAAATTAGCCTTTGACTCGATTCTGGCCAATATTGCGCTGCTCCCCCCCCAGAAGTGATCTTATAATAATCGGTGATTTCAGTACAAACTGGCTAGCCAAGGCATCTGACCCCTTCAAGGACACAGCAACTGCGCATGATCTGACCCAAGTTGTACAGACCCCTACAAGACTAGACCCCAGGACAGGTACACATACCCTCCTTGACCTCATCCTGACTAACTCCCCTAAACACCTATCCAACGTTAAAGTCCTCCCGGATGTCCTCAGCGACCACTCTTCCCTCTCCTGTCTCTGGTCCAATAAAATCCCACCAAACCATCCCAAAATATCCCACAAAAGGCACCTCAAAAAGGGCACCTTAACCAAGATAACCCATTGCCTCCTCACCAGTGACTGGACACCTGTCCATACCACCCAATCTACTGACAAGGCACTCATGTGCTTTATCAAAATCCTCAACACAGCCTGCGACACACATGCCCCAATCACAAAAAAATGTTTAAGATCAAGGGACACCCCATGGATCACACAAACTCTGCTAGACCAGATGCAACATAGAGATAATCTCTGGTATAAGGCACTCAACTCCCAAGTTCCCCACGATAGACAACTCTATAGAGAGGCGCGAAATAAGTGCACCAGGGCTATTCGGCTATCAAAGGCCAACCATTACAAACAAGCCCTCACTTCAACCTGGGGCTCAGGGAACAAGTTCTAGAGTAATATCAAGGAGTTATGTGGGAAAACCGCAAACCAATCGCTAACTCAAATAAACTATAATGGCACACTCACGCAAGACCCCACCATAATGGCGAACATCCTGAACAATTCCTTCACAGACCTTAGTCACATTCTCCCATCTAACTTCTTCGACCCTCCCCCTGGGGCCATATCCGCCCCCCCAGGCACAACATCCCAGCTTTCCGGCTCAAAACAATCTCCTGCAACAAGGCCAAACATTACATTACAAAAGCCTTAAGAAACAAAAGGTACAGTAGTGACTCAATAGATCTCAAGATACTCCGTCTAATGTTAGACGTGACCCTTCCTCACCTCACCAAAATCTTTAACCACTCACTTCACCTAGGGCAATTCCCTACTCTCTGGAAAAGGGGAATAATCACACCAATCCTAAAAAGGGTAGCCCAACTGATCCTGGCAATTTTAGGCATATCACTATCCTTCCCCCGCTCTCAAAAGCCCTTGAAAAAATCGTGTCTGATCAACTGACCGAGTACCTGGCAAAACATTCCCTGCTCTGTCAAGAGCAACACGGTTTCAGAGCAGGACACAGTACCACCACTGCACTCCTCGAACTCATGTCCTACATACATGAGGCTCTTGACGAGGGGAAATAGCAGGCGCAATCTTCGTAGATCTAACCAAAGCGTTTGACACCGTCAATCATGACCTTCTCTTACATCTACTCCCCTCCCTCAACTTAGCCCCGGATACAATACTGTGGTTTAAGAACTACCTTACAGACTGAACGCAAGAAGTCAAAATAAACAGCACCCTATCCGCCAGGAACCCTGTCCAATCAGGTGTACCCCAAGGTTCTATCCTGGGCCCGCTTCTATTTACCCTCTTCCTTAACTCAATCCCATTGGCATGCAATGGTAAGCTTCTTCTCTATGCAGACGATGCAGTAGTCTACTGGAAAGATAGTGCCCCAAACTCCCTCCAACACAAGCTTCAAACTCACTTCCAGGAACTAGAAGCCTGGTTCACAAAGCACCGGTTAATACTTAACTATACCAAAACAAAATCCATGATCTTTGCGCACTGACAAAGCCCCTATAATAGCTCCCACCTCAACATCTACAACTACCAGGGCACCAAAATTGAACAGGTCACACACTTCAAATATCTTGGCATCACACTAGACACATCGCTTACCTATCACATGCACATCAACCACCTCTTCTCATCAGTAAACACCAGAATGGGGATCCTCTATAGACACAGACAATGCCTCCCACCACAGGCCTTATGCCTGGCAGTCACCAGCTCGATCTTATCCTTGGTTGACTACGGTATAATTATATATGGCATGGCAGACCCCACAGCCCTCAAGCGAATCAATTTTGCCCTCAACAAAGCCAGCAGTCTGGTCACAGAAAGTGACCGACATACCCATACCTGCGACCCCTACAAAAAAGCTGACTGGCTGACCTTCAACGGAAGGCTCAAATATCACACCTGCCTTCAGGCCAAGAAAATTCTACTGAAAATTGGACCCACTGGCCTGCACTCCCTAATAAAACCAAACACATACAGGCGCACCCCAAGGCACATAGCAAACATGCCCATCCATATCCCCTACCGTAGGACCACGTTAGGACAAAGGTCCTTTAGTTATCGGGCACCTACCTGGCTTAATGAACTCCCACCATCCATCTCCCTGACCCAAAGACTAGGCCAGTTTTAAACTAACATCAAGAGACATCTCATTGACTCAGAGATGTGTAACTGCAACTGAACACACCTCACCACCTGACGCAGGGTTGATAACCAACCCCTAGATACTACCTAAGTACTGTAATGGCAGATATAATTTATCAAAAACTACGAACATCTCACCACTATGTAGCATGCTTCTTGACCCTGGGCTGCTATGCAATCCATACTGAGATTTGTCACTATCTGTAATATGTATGATGTCTTTATGTAATCACTATTGTATATACCAAGCAATTGTTACGTGCTTAACCATGGGCTGCTATGCAACCCTTACTGAGATAAGTCACTGTCTGTTAGATGTATGATGTCTTTATGTAATCACTAAGGTATATACCAAGCAATTGTTACATGCTTTTCTCGCATATCCTGTGTGTCTGTCCTGACGTGGCGCCTTTGCAAAGGAGTCACTGACTCAAAGGTTGTAATTCCGAAACTTTAATAAATAAATAAATAAATGATAAATATATTCCCTGAATGTCCATGAAATACGCACCACCTGACCATCCATGACATACACAGCCCCTGATTGTCCATATCATACACAACCCCTGACAGTCCATGACCTTCACAGCTTCTTACTGTTCATGATATACGCAGTCCCTGATAACTAGGGCTGTGTATGGGCTGAATAGTATTTTCCAAATACCATGAATAATAGGCTTCCCGAATATTCGGATGCATTTTCCAAATAGTTCACTATTCGGCCACTATTCAGGAACTACTGTTCAGTGAGATTTCCAAGTCTTGCAGAGCGGATCCATGATGGGTGTTCGACAAAATATTTGTCAAATGCACCTACAGTGAAACTGGCAGGTTGACCACATTTTGCAGTCAGCTGCCAGTTTTCAGTGGCTGTATGTGTTTTCTTCAGGGAGCTTTGCCCCCCGCACCCCCCCCCACACTCTGGGTCAGAGCTGATTTGGGTGGGTGCAGGACCCACGACAGACAATGCCAGGTTCCAGTGGGTTCCCTGCAGCGGCATGGTGCTGTAGTCACTGTAGGGGACCTTGGTGTAGAACTGTCGCTGTCGGGTGGGTAGCTGTAGCAAAAGTTTGTTGGCCAATCAAAAAACTGTTTATTGAACTCAAAGGCAAGCACACCATGTGACTTCTTCACTCTGAGCTGGTAGAAGACAGGAGACAGTGGTTTCTGACAGCTGCTCTGCAGTACTTCTGAGACTTAAACTTGCTAAAAAAGAAATTGATTTTTGCTTCACAGGCTTTTTTGGGTCAGTATAGTTTTTCTGATCAGTGTCAGAAAAGCTATGTTTTGCTTTCTGACAGGTATTTTGTCCTTATTGTTGTACTCAGTTACAGGGACTAGGAGGGCTGTCTGCTAACACCTCTTTTCTGCTGCTGTCTGACACAGCTCCAGCGTAATTTTCTTGGGGTGAAGCACATCTTATTTTGTATGTTTTTTTTTTTTTTTGTTCTCTGGTTCCAGGCTTGGTTCCCAGCATGACTGATGGGGGAGATTGTGACCTCCTCCTCCTGTAGGTCACTGCTCATTATTTTTTGTATACATGCACAATATTTGATTTTGTGAGGCTGCGCCCTGCATGTGCATGCTTAATATACTTTTTCATGAGGCAGGGCCACACGTGTGCACAGCTGTGTGCACACAGATTTTTAAATAAACTTCTTCAGTTCTAAGCTAGGCTTGACTCACTGAATTATTGTTGTTAGTCCTCTGGTTCCAGGCTTGGCTCCCTCTACACATGAGAAGTGTGTTGGCTGGCTTCCCCCTCCCACTTCCACAGCCCACCGCACACAATTAACCTGTGCATGTGAACTATATCCTCCATCCTGAGTCTGTGCATTCTGTGTGCACAGCTGTGCACATGCATTTTTTTTGTTGTTGTTTGTTTATTGTTTTGTTAATTAAACCATTGCACTTAGTGGGGCTGGCTAGTCTCACTGAGTTGACTGTATGTCATCTATCAGTTCCTTGCTCGGTTCCATGTTTGACTGAAAAGGTTGCCCTTTTCTTCCCCTTCTTAGTAGCAGTGTTTTTCTTTACTGCTACTTTTTTGTGGTGCAGTATAACTGGAAAGGTTGGTGTATTACTGTAGTTCCACAAGCACTAAGTAAAGCATCACACACACAGGTTCTACGTAGTAATAGTTTGTGTTTTACCCAGTAACCAGTAGTGACCTGATCCATCATGCCTTTAGCAACCTTGCAAACATGTTTGGTCCTGCCCCAGCAAAGCATCTGCACTGCTGACCCCAAGTGTTGGCGGACAAGGATGATAGACTCACAAACTTATAGCATGTCCAGACAATTATTGCTGCTGTTATCCCTGGGCTGCCAAACCCCCAAACAATCTATGCAGAACAAAGGAAACACTTGGTGGGGGGGGTGCAGTAACAAAATACAGTTAAGAGCTGTGGAGCATAAAGTTGACAATACATTTATTTGTGCTAAGGCTGGAGGATGCCAGTAGAGCCCTAGTGCTTTGAACAGAATCTGGTTTATGTCAGGGGCATGTCAGCAACATACAAATACACTAAAAATATACAACCCTTAAAGAAACATACACCATAAGTAAGTGAAGTTATAATAAATGAGACTGAGAAGCCCTTGTAACAAAACAATCCAAAACTAACATACGCAATTATGAAACACTACATCAAGATTATAAAACATAGTTCATGCAGTGGTGCCAGACAGTATGCAATGCAGTATCTTGTAAAATTACTGAAAAATGCTGCAGTATGCTGCAAGGAGCAGTGTAATTTAATGGCAATTAAGCCCTCTAGTCATCCAATATTTTGTGGCGTGTCATTTACTGCAAAGTATTGAATTGCATCTTGTCTTGCACCACTGTATATTATTGATACATAATACAATTCCAGAGAAGGTGGTGAGATAGACTACATAGACAATGACAGACAAGTGTCTCTCTTTATTTGGAGGACCTGAATATTTTTCTCCTCAAGCAAGCCTTTTAGTTTTTGAAGTATTGGTGATAGTACTACTACTAGTAATACCACTAGCAGTACTACTGCCACTAGTGCCACCACCTGTACCATTTGTATGTTCACTGTCACATCCTGTTGTGCAGTAGTAAGGGGGCATTACAGCATACATGCTTTATGCAGTAAGCAGCAGACACTGTCACAAACCCACTCAGCAGGTCAGGCCCTCTGCTCTCACACTGCCAACCTCCGAGCGCAGTATTGTGAACAGGTAACAGATCAGGGTAGCCCTCATGTCTGCTTGTGGGCCTGAATCACCTTTAGTCTCAAGTTCTGGGGGGATTCAAACTGTGAACCTTATGCTAGTGTACCCCAATGTACAGGCTCAGATAATATGCTCTTAAGGGGATGCCAGATATATTTCACCTAAGGGCACCTAACCAGGTATCCAGAATGAACCCTTAAAACTTTATAAAAGACCTTAGGTATATTCTTAACTTTTCCCAGTTTAGTACACCATCACGCTTTGAACAGTTAGTCAGTCTTAACTGTCTATACTTTACATGCAAAAGAAAGAACTTCGAAGACCCAGGCAGTCTCTTTAAAATAAGAGCTTAACTTAAAAATGGATAAAAAATATGTAAAATGTAAACACAGAACACTATATCACAAAGCATACAATCACTTAAAAGAAAACAAGGAAAAGTACAAACTCCTACCACAATACAATTAGACTTTCCTATCTAATGTATTTATTTCTTACAGTGCTTATAGTTAGTTCTTATTTCTAAGAGCCCACAAAGAAAAATGTGTCAGTGGAAATACAGAATACAGTTTAAACCCTGTGTCTCCACCCCTTCTATGATGCCACCTAGCTCCTCCTTTTAGACTATAAAAATTATACCAAACAGGATGTCCTATCAGGAGGTGTGTTAAATAAGGTGACATCAGCAACAACTCATTTCCCAATATGACTCCTTAATTGACACCCCCCTCTTTGATATTGAGCAGATCCTCTTTTCTCCAGGATCAAAGGATTTTATATGACTTTAGCACCATGATGGGAACATGTTTTTCCTCTAAGACATCATAAAAGTTTACGAGCCCTATATCCTGGTAGCTGGCCAGCTCCAAATAAGTCAGATAAACAGGAGACCCTTAATTAAGGATCTCCAGTCTTTCTAATTACCTCCTGGTGTCAGGTTAATACATCCTGTATTCTCACTAAAACCTGACCCATGGCACAACTGCCTTATGGGGACAATCACACACTACATTTTTATATTACAAAATCATAGAACAGTCATAACCAGCTGGCCAAGTGTTACAGACACCACCACCAGTCTTCCCACTGCTACCACTATGGCTGCTACATCCACAGCCAGTGTGCTTCCCACCACCACAGGTGCCATTCTTGCAGCAGCCACCCTTTCTGTTGTCACCATTATGGCAGCCTGCTACCTCTATTCCTATGCCCATGGCCAAAGCACCTTCTACCCCATGTCTCTGACCATGAACACCTTCTAGTGCTGACCCATTGCAATGCTTGACATCATTTTCAGAGTGCTATGTGTGTGGTGTGGTGGATCGAGTGTGCCACATGAAGCTTGTGTTGCATTAGTGGGAGCTCTATGTTGGTAGTTGAAGTGTCACTGAGGTATATATGGTATAACAGGTTCATTGGATGATTAATGGTGTTGCTGAAGTGCTTTTTTAAAGTTTCCTTAAAAAACATATTAGTTGGGACTTGAATACTGAATATTCGGCTGAATATTCGGGAAAAGGTATTCACACAGCCCTACTGATAACCCATGACATGCACAACTCCTGACTATCTAGGTAGGTAGGTAAAACTTTGTTTTTATACAGGAAAACACATGTCATTAGGATTTAAAACAAATCCTGTTCTCAAGACAGGCCTGTGTAGTATTATCTATAAGTTACATTAGAGACATGAAACTTAGGGAACATGGACAATTACAGACACATATTAAATGTAAAAAAATCCAGAGCAGTGTAGATATGGGTACAGAGGATAAGGGATCAAGTTGACTATATGCAATGACAGGTAAATGGAAACAATTCTTTCAGTGCTGAGGCACAGACCCCATGTCCAGTAAGTATGTAAAGTGAAATTGATAGATTATTCCATGATAAAGCTGCCTGAGAGCATAAAGTTCTGTCCCCATATTTATTCTTTCTTTTCCCAAGATGGATTTTATTTAAATGCACAGATCTTGAGAACTCCCTTTTACTATTATTATCAGTGGGAAAGAGAAGTTGAGAAATGCAATGATCTGGATAAAGTGATTTGTATATGTAAATTATTATTATCCAATTCTTTAAAGGAAAACTAGACCCTCACATCTTTTAAATTTTATTTGTTTCCATGTCAACAGACAACTGTTTTCATGTAGCTGTTAGAGATGCATGCAACTGCCTTAGTCTGTTTTCACACTTCATACTAAGCCCTGTAACTGTTCTGGGAGACTCCATTTGGTGGTTGTTGAAATCTCATTGTCCCTGAGAGCTGCATTAGCATGTGAGAACATGATGCATAATCAACTTTTAAAATCCCTAGTATGCCTGTCTGCTTATTTAGTCTTCAAAGAAAAAAGCTGGGAGAAGGTATGAAATACCACGTTTACCTTCAGTGAGCTTTGCAAACTATCTGAGTTGTAATGCAGGGTTTTTCTCTTTAAACTTCATTTAGTTTATGTGTTTCCAGAGAGTTTTTGCAGGGTATTTGTTCTTTCAGCATAGAGATACATGATACAAATGGTTGATCTGACATCATGTTCGCATATGGTAATGCAGTTCTCATGGACAATGAGATTTCAACAATCATAAAATGGAGACCCCCCAGGGCAGTCACAGGAGCTACCATGAACAGTGAAAACAAACTAAAGGTAACACATACAACCCTAACAGCTACAGGAAAGGAACTGTCTTTTGGCAAGGAAACAAATACATTTTAAATAATATGAGGGTGTAGTTTTCCTTTAAATATCCAATCTCAAGTGACTGCCAATATAGTTTAATGAGCAAAGAACAATGATGGGTTCTTAAACTACATTGCAAAACACATCTATCAATTTTGTATTGCATGTTATCTAACTTATTCGATAACTGCGTATTTCCTGTCTGGTATGCTAATTCCCCATAAGTCAGGGAAACCAAGATGAGTTGTTCAGCCACCCTTTTCTTATCATTTGCCTTTAGGCATTTAGTTGTATGTCTCAAGGCTCCTAATTTCTTTTTTACTTTACCTATAGTTATAGTTATACGACTATTGAAAGTTAGTTGAGTGTCAAAGGTTATTCCTAGATAGCAATATCTGTCAACTAATTCAAGTTTTTAATTATTGTTTGTCAAAAATTGTATTTGAGGATTGCTTTTTTATGATACAAAATGCATCAGCTTAGTTTTCTTAATGTTCATGATTAGCTACGGCCTGGTAAGCCACTCCCCCATGCTTTCAAAGTCAGTCTGTAATTTAGACTGAAGGTCCAAGACATTTGCCCCTGTGGATACTAAAACTGTATCATCCACATACAACCTTATGGCTATATGCTTCACCACATAGAGCAAATCATTATTAAATAGTAGGAATAACAGGGGTCCCAATACTTTTTGAGGCCTGGGCAAACTCCATGAGACCTTCAACTTCTGGGAATGCCTAGTTAGGTAAGCTGTTATCCAATTTCGGGTCCCCTCTGGAGAAGCTCAAGCCTCTTACTTTATCAAGCAGAAGGAAGTGGTCCACTAGGTCAAAGGCTTTAGATAGGTCTACAAAAATAACAGCTGTTTCCTGACCTGAATCCAGAGAAGTGCAATGCTGTTATAGTTGAATGCCCCTTTCTAAATCCCAATTGATAGGGTGTCAACAATTTAAATTTATCCAAGTACTCAGTGATCTGACCATTTACTAATTTCTTTAAGCACTTCGATAGAATAGGCAAAAATGCTATTGGTCTGTACTTATTTAACTCAGAAGTAGCCCCCCTTTGTGTATGGAGATAATTTCCTTTTCCTTCCAGGGTAATAGAAAATACCCTAACAGCAAACGCCAGTTAAAAATGTATGTTATTATTGGGGCTATATATGTTGATGCTAGCTTCAAAAATCTTCCCTCTATCTCATCTGGCCCTGTGGATTTGTGAGCATTTATTTTACGTAACTCCCTACAGACCTTGGATATTTTCAGGCTCCTAAATCTAAAGGGTGTCAAGTGATTCAGTGCCTCTACTGGTTCCATGGGTTCAGCCCCACATCCCAGGTTAACTGTGCCCTTATATCCTGGGAGGTCAAAAACAGTGGAGGAAATTCAAGAATGCATGGGACAGACATAAGGCAATTCTGGTGGGGATATTTATTTATTTATTGAATTTTGATGACCAGGAAGGCCCACTGAGCCCTGATGGTCCCTTTTTCAGGGGTGACCCGAGATACAGTACAGTATAAGAGAGTCAGGTACAACAGGGTACAGAGAAAGTACAGATGATAACAGGGTTACAACATAAGCAATAATTCAGAATCAATTGAACATTAGTGCTACAATTGATTGAATCAAGGCATGAACTTGAAGTCTGTTTGGGTGAGAAAGGGAGAGGGTTGGTGTTGTTAGTTGGGCTGGGGGAGACTATCCTTATCCTGAAAGTGACACAAGATGGACTCTTACATGTGGGTCTTGAGCCTTGTGTGAAAGTTTAGCAGAGATGAGGCTTCCTGTACTGAGGGTGGGAGATTGTTCCACAAGTAGGAGGTAGTATAAGCGAAGGATTTGCCACCCATGTTTTTCTTGACTCTGGGGACTGCAAGTAGAGTCCAACCTGAAGTCCTAAGTGTACGAGAGTTGTGCTTGGGAGTGATAGCCCCTTTTAGGCTGGGTGAGGCAACCGGGCACTGTAACTTGTACACAAGGCAGAACAGGGAGTACTGAAGAAGAGCCGCAAAAGAAGATCACTGCAGCTGGGCAAGCGTATCGCAGGGGTGGCTTCTTGGGTGACTCTGGGTCATGAACCGTGCAACCCCATTGTAAAGTACCTGTAACTGGTAGACCTCTTGCCTAGACATTCCCTGAATTTCAGGGGCAGCATCAGTTAGTGTATGGAGAAGAACACTGGAGGCAATTCCTAGCTTAGCGTCTGGGATGAGCTGGTCTTTTAGCTGGTACAGGGTGTCAAGTTTACCATGGATGGTCCTGGTTACTTGGTCTACGTGGGACTTGAAGGTGAGACCTTGGTCAATATTTAGCCCTAGGTATTTTATAGTGTCTACCACATCTTTCCTTTTTCCAGCAAGGGAATTAAGCTGTAAGGATTTGGTCCAGTCCTGACCAAGGGATCTAGGACCAAACAGCATGGCTTTTGCTGTGCCTACATTGAAGACCATTCTATTTGATGTAAGCCAGGTCTTGAGTGTCATTAGGTCAGCTTGGGGGAGAGGACCTAGTTCTGGCAGAGTGTCCATCTACCGGTAGATGACAGTGTCATCAGCATATTGGACAACTGAACTGTCCCCACAGTGATGACTGAGGTTGTTAGTGAAGAGAGAGAACAGGAGGGGGCCAAGAAATGAGTCCTGAGGTACAGCCTCCATGATAGGAAGTGGGTCAGATAGCTCTCCATTCCAGATGACCCTCTGAGAGCAGCCTGATAGGTAGCTCTTGAACCATTTGAGGGCCTGGAGAGCCAGACCTATATTGTGAAGCTTTGTTAATAAGAGGTTGTGGTCCATGAGGCCAAACGCCTTGGACAGATCTATAAAGATTGCGCCAGTTGGTTTACCTACATCCATTGCACTGAGTATGTCCACTGTTCGATTGGTGAGGGCTGTGTCAGTCCCATGGTTTGTCCAGAAACCATGCTGAATGGGGGGCTAGGAGCTGGTGGAACTCCAGGTAGTCCCTCAGTTGCCTGTAAACTAGTCTTTCTTGCAATTTTGCAAGGGTGCATAGCAGGGAGATGGGCCTGTAATTGCTAATATGTTCCCTCATGCCACTCTTGTGAATGGGGACCATGTTAGCCTGCTTCCACTGGTGTGGAACATATCCTTCAAATAGAGACCTGTTGATGATCCAGGTCAAAGGTATGGCAAGGGATTGGGCTCCTTCCTTAAGTAACCTAGGGCTGATACCATCGGGGCCGTCAGAGCCTTTGTTTCTGAAGGCCTTTAGAAGATTAAAGACCTCTTTAGCCTTGACCAATCTCAGGTGAAATTGGGGTCTATTAAGGCAAGGGGTTCATCAGTGTTCTATACTGGCACAGAAGGAGGTAGACCTCGCTTGTATCCATCAAGGTTGGTGAAGCTGTGGTTGATTTCTGAGGCAATTTGCTGGCAAACCCTGACAAGCTGTCCATGTACCTCTATAGGACCTTGTACCTCCTTGGAGTTGCCCCTAAGCAGTTCATTGATGTGAGACCAGAAAAGCTTAGGGTTCCCCAGGTTGGTTCATTGGAGGTGTGAGACAAACTCCTTTGTCGCAAGTTTAATGGCTACCTTACATTTGTTTATTTAGGATTTGTAAGTCACATGACTAGATCAGCAAGGAGAGAGGAGAGCCAGAACTCCTTCAAAGCCTTATCCTGACTTTTCGTAATAGATTTTACTGAGTGGGATATCCACTTGTAGCAACTTCCCTTTGTTCTAAGTTTCTTAAGGGGGGCAAAGAGGGAGACTGCTTTGAGGAATAAGTCTTGGAAGTATACCAAGGCCTCATCCAAGGTTGGGAGGAGCCTGAGTGGGCTCCAATCCAGGTTACTTAGGTAGTCATTAAATGTTGCCAATGTGAATTTAGAGAAATCATGGATGGTAAGTATCCTGGGAGGAACCTTTGCTCTGTTCTTCCAAATACGGAATATAGGGGAGTGGTTGCTAACAGCGTCAGCCAATAAGCCAGCTTTCTGGATGTTGAGGGGATTGGATACCAGAGCACAGTCCAGTGTAGTGTGGTTCCCAGTTTTATAGTTGAGCCTGGTGGGTTGTGAGATAACCGGTACCAGGTTTGCCTCTTTGGTCACTGCCGAGAGGACTTTGTTGGGGTCAGAGGCCCAGTTTAGATTGAAGTCTCCCAAAATAAGGAGTTCCTTGGTTAATTCACTGCCAACAGATTTAGTGATACTCTCCAGGGCTTAGAGGGTGGAAAGAAGTAGGCTGTTGATTAACTAGGATCTGCAACTTATCAAACAGATAGGGAAATGGGCAGACTGTGTGGGCCAAGCGGTCGTTATCTGCCATCAAAATATATGTTTCTATGTTTCTAGGTCTGTAAAAAAGTTATTTAATGCATCCAAAACTGCATTGGGTTAATCAATTAGTGAATCCCCAACCCGTAGAGTCATTTTTTGCTGTTACCCCCCACCAGGATTGGTTGGATGTTTTATTGAGTGCCAAAATGTTCTTGGGTCAGTGTTGCAATTCATTTTACTCCTGTAGCACACAACTTTTGTGCTCCTTATATGTTTTCAGCATTCATTCATTCATTTTAATTTTGAATAATTCCCAATCTTAATTTAGTTTGGTTCTTTTAGCTTTCTTCCAAATCCTGTTTTTAACTCTGATTTTGTTTTTAAGATTTTTTCATTTATCCATGAAAGCATGGATTGTTTTTGTGATACTTAATCTTAGGTGCATGTAAATCACAGATCTTATGGAAGGTACTCGAAAAATATTCTACAGTTAGATCCAGATCAGGAATTAACCTACATTGTTCCCATTGTTCAGTTCCAATACTTATCAAAAATGTATCTTCTGAAAAGTTTTGCATATCTCTTGTTCAGTTTTTATTCGAATATTCAAGTAATCACTGGAACTGTAATTTAGTCATGTGACCCATACCAGGTTATGATCCCCTAGATGTGATGGTAGTATACCAGAAGCTTCAATCTGTATTTGAGATGAAGTAAAGATTAAATCCAAGATAGTTTCATGTGTTACAGTGTTTGTAAAACATGTAGGAGTTTTTATGTGTTGTGAAACCCGAAATGCCATGACTACCTCTTTTAGTTGTCTTACCTGGGGCTTAAACCAGTCACAGTTCAAGTCTCCCATTAATATAATTAATATGTCCCCTATACAATCTCTGTTTTATTTAGTACTGCCTCAATAGCCTTTAGGTTTGATTTTGGGGGGGGGGTATACTACGGCTGTGACCACTTACATTTTTTGAACATATATAACCAGATATTCTAAATTATTTTCAATTCACTTCAATAAAACATCTACTTGTCCCAGTGTGTTTTTTATGTAAAACATAACCCCCCTCCCCTTTTCTTCCTGTCAGACCTAAAAAGATGGTATCCTGGTACAGTAAGTTCATTTGTCCCCAATGTTCCCTGAAAACCAAGTTTCACTTAGTCCCAAGATACCTGGGTTTTGTTCATT
Source organism: Neoceratodus forsteri (assembly GCA_016271365.2). Classification (NCBI taxonomy): domain Eukaryota; kingdom Metazoa; phylum Chordata; order Ceratodontiformes; family Ceratodontidae; genus Neoceratodus; species Neoceratodus forsteri. The sequence goes on from CM028134.1 coordinate 217,286,823, forward strand.
TATCACAAGTGCTAGTAGATCAGTTTTTGAAGCTACTCTGTGAGCATTATCATGCAAAACTTTGATGTAAGTGATACTGACAGGACCAGGGTTTAGCTCTACGTCTCCCCCCATGATTAGGATCATACAACAAACAAATGCCTGAAAGACCCTGCACTGGTTTATAAAAAGCATAAGGATCGTGTGCTATGGTGCTGCCCTGTGAGACATATCTCCTTCAGTGATTAGAAAAAGCATTTCTTCTAGTTAGATGCCAATTTGTTTTTTTTTTTTTGAGTTTTTTGTCTTTACTGTATGGGACAACCAATAGGCCCCGGTTTCAGATATACTAGTTTCACTGGTAGTAGCAATACTCAAAAGGCAGAACAAGAGCAAGTAACCAAGCATATGATAGGAGTACATTCTAAATAAAATATGAATAATGTATAGTTAATATTGACAATATCATAGAAAACGATAAAAGCCAAGTAATTAAATCAGTTAACAAGGACCCAAATAAAAAGTATGATTTCACTGCATGGCACACCAGAAAGCTGTGAGAACCAATACAAGCTAGGCTTTAAGTTCAATTCAAGTGTTTATCCATGTACAAATAGAAATGAGACATACTGACTGTGTCAGGCTGTGAAAATATCACAGTATGACCAAGACAACAGAACCCTTAAAAAGCATTATTAATTCTATCTAAATTTCTTCTAGGAGTGCTTAATTGCTCATGCACACGCTATGTGCAGTGAGCGGTGCGGGCTTTAAAAAGGCTCTAGAAAGAAGCTTCATCACGGGGTGGTGCTTGGGTTGAAACCCATGCCTTAAGTACCCCAACTCATTAATATTCAATTATGCGTAATACCTTATTTGAGCACAGTACTTGTTTTACAAAATATCAGATAGAAACAATGTGCAAAATATTCTCAAAGTGCTTACTACTTCTGTAAATTTCAACACCCATATAAATGAATAAGCCCATTTATAAAACTTTGAGACAGTGCAATGTATAACTTTAAAAACATATGCTCATTTTAACTACATGTCATTGACATACACAGCCCCTGTACTGTGCCTGACATACACAGCCCATGACCACCCATGACATACACAGCCCCTGGGTGGGCATGGCCTGGCCGGAGAAGAGAATGACTGTTTGAGTCTAGCTCATTTGACATCAGCTGAATAACCTTGTCATCTTCCACTATTACAACCAACTTAACCACATTTCTTCAAAAACCCACATCACTGATGGCACAGCCACCCAAGTCTGTGTGCAGGCAAATGCAGATTGACTTTAAAAAGTCAAAAGAACCACCAAGAGGTCAGGGGTCTATGGATCCACCTAAACATATAGCACCCCAAGTCACTGCAGAGGAGCCGTCACACTTGCTGACTACAGAGACTTCCCCAGCATGACCTCAGCAATCACAGCAAAAACCTAGATAATGACTATACAGCATCTCCCGTGTGAACTAAAGGCAGAAATGAGAGTTCGGTTTGAAAACAAGAACGCCCAGCTCTCTCACATGCAAGCAATGCTGAACAGGTTGAGGGAGACATTTGAGAAACATGGCAGGTGGCTAGACAAACTAGAGAAGTGGATAAGTGATCAGAAAGATAAAAGTGTAGTGCATGCAATGGAACTTAACGCAAAAAAACCCAACAAATCCTGGACTTGTTGAACAAATCGGATGATCATGATAACAGGAAGTTCCACACCAATGTCAGTGTGATCAGCCTTCCTGAGGGGATCGAAGGCACAGACCCCTTTATCTTATTAGCCACCTGGCTATAGCAGATACTAGGGATTCACTTACAGCAGTGCCACTATGGAGACACAAAAGACGCACAGATCCCCTGGAGTGAAACTGGGTCAGGATGAGAGGCCCAGACTCTTCTTAAGCAAGTTTCTACAGTACCCAAACAGGGTACATAGCCTATCAGCAGCTCCACTAAAAGGGACAATAAAAGTCCAAAATCAGACCATCAGCTTTTACCAGACTTCAACTGCTGATTCCAACTAGAATGGCAAGAATTCAATTGGGGGGAAAAAGGTCTACACAAGAATGAGTGGCAGTTTGTGAACGTGTAGCCCTCCATGTTCATTATATGATGACCAGGCCATCCAATCAAGACCCTGAGTCACCCAGAGACTGCAGTCACTTACATTGAGACAGAGATGGCAGTGGGAGAGGGAAGATTTGTCCTCAGAGGATGGGCTCTCAGAACTGAGCAGGCCCACTCAGGCTTTACCTTTACTCTACAAGAATCCCAGTGAGTGTGGGATGGAGGAGGAGGAGAGCAAGAGGTCTACATACCACAAGCCCTACAAAATAGCTACCGATATTGTATAACTGTATAAAGATTGGATGCTTGCATGCTTAAAAGTCTGGTGAACTAATGAAATACCTATGCTGATCATCAGAAACCAGCCAGACAAGGATCCCAGTTGCTTATATGCTGGCTCTTGCCTGGTGATTCCACTGTGGAGGGAAAAAGGGGTTATACTTTGCTCACGCAGGCCATAACTGCATGCACTGACTCAGTTGGTCATGGGTGCTTCCTGGGGGCATGGTGGGGCGCTCTCTCCCCTTGCCATTAGGACACACACAAAGAACTTTACAGTTTAGTTGGTTGGTTTGTTGATAAAGACAAAGAGGTAGAAGACTAGGTTTGCTGGCAACCCAGGGGGAAGTGGAGTGTACACTTCCATCTTCAGTCTTATTTCAGTGTTATTTCAGTCCAGACTGACAAAGCACTGCTTTTCATCAGTGCACTGTTAATACACTGCACTGACTTTCTGCTACACTGTTGTACCACTGCTCAATCTTTCTTATGTTTTGATGCAGACTGTAAGAGCACTGCATATAATTATTAGATTTTCATGCACGCTTCTTTAGCACTGTATTTCCTTCACTAATTTTTGCTGCACACTGCAGTAGCACTGCTCAATATTTCTTATTTTTTGATGCAGACTGTAAGAGCACTGCAAATAATTATTAGATTTTCATGCACACTTCTTTAGCACTGTATTTCCTTCACAAATTTTTGCTGCACACTGCAGTAGTACTGGCAACACATTATAATTTTTATCACACTTCTTTAGCACTGCAGTGTCTCAGCAATCTGGTTACCCTTACTGAATTTGTCACAATGGCATTACAGTGGTATAGCAATGGCAATACTGTGGTCAGCTGAAAAATCCACAATAGTACTACCCAGTGGTACTCTGGTATCACAGTGGTAGGTGATATATAGATTTTCCTCTGTGCATTGGTAGTGCACTGGCAGAATGGTATCCCTATGGCATTTTTTATTATTTTCTCTGCCTCTCACACATACACTGGTAATACAATAGTATCACGAAATTTTGAGATTGTTGTCAGCTCCCACAAATACTGGTACACTGGTAGCACAATGGTACTGCATTATTTTGACATTTCAGTATTTGGTACCTCTCACAGCAACCCTAGACTCATGTGGTAGCACAGTGGTACCAGTATTAATCTCATCATGCTCTGTACTCTAACACATTGTTAAGATAAATTACATTATCAAGCTCATGGAGAACAGCTCTCAGTTCCATATTTGTATTTGTTCACTTGTCTTTATCTTACTGGTAATGGACTGTTATTGTTCACATAGACCAGAACATTCAAAGAGCATTTGCGATCGCTAAATGGGTAAGTGACTCTCAAACAACACTTTGCACCCCAAAAAACAGGGTAGGATCACAAAATGATATCTTGAATAGCATAATTAGTGAGTCTCTGACCAGTTGGTAAATGGCTCTAAAAGATGTTGCCTCCCTAAACCAGGTAGTATCACCTCTGCCTCCTACCACGGTGCCTTTGAGCTCCCACCATCAGTAATATCACACTTCCCCTTGGTGTTCAGTGGTGCTGCTGTCCATTCCGTACATTGGAAACTGCCAATACCTACCTGCCCACCCAGTCCCACCACTCACACCATTCATGGCCCCCACCATATGTTTACGCACTCTCCCCACAGTGGCAATTGGCACAGACACTCTGCTAACCTCTGTGACCAACTGAGGACAGAACGCCAGTTTTGCTGTCATGTGCCAATTGTATAAACAGCTGTGTACAGTTAGCACATAATTGTGAACTATCATCCATTTTGTGCCTGATCAAGGAGCTGAGAGGATGGTCTGTGCCAAATGTGGAAGGGTGTCAAATATATAGTAAGGCTGGGGACCAGAGGGTAGTATTTGCTGTAAGAACTAACTGGGTCATGGTGGGGACTTTGGATATACAGGGGGCAAGGACGTTCACTCAACACACCACTGCTCACTCTATCAGGCCCTGGGCTGGCTTCCCCCATCAGCCCAACAGACCTATCTCCTGGCCAGCACAGTCAATAAGGCCATCCAAAACCGAGCTACCTCTCCACAATCCCACCTTCTTTGGCCAAAAGTGTTTGTTCTAGAGCTCTGCCTCACTGCTGGCCCCATGCTTGAGTGCCCCCCTAGTCTCCACCGTATGGGTACATGTGCATTCTCATCTGCAGCCCCTTTCCTTTGGAATAACCTGCCCACTCCACTTAAGCACCACTGACTCTCCAGGACTCTTCCACTCTCTCCTTGGATCTCACCTTCTGTCCTCCACTACTTGCTCCTGCCCTCCCAACTTATTATCATGCCTCTAATTCCCTTCCCTCCTTTTCCTTCTTGGTCCATATCTACACTGCCATGATGCACTTTTTCCCTTTACTCATCTCAGATCATGCCTAATTTGTATTACAACTTGGCTACTACTGTACCTGCTATTGTCATAAATGTTATTTATCCATTGTGCTGCAAGTTTATATATATCTTCATATAAATATCCTGTATATTTTTACTACTATCTATTGTATGCCTTGTCCCAGCCTCCTTTGTACTTGCTTTTATTCCTGTGCCATCCTCAATGGTCCAGGTCATGCCTGAAAATGGTTCTCGGACCAGTGCACCTACCCGGTAAACAAATGAATGAGTAAATAAATAAATGGAAACCATTGAACATCAGGGATAGTAACAATCTACTGTATACCTGTGGGGTGATTGTAGGATGGGGTAGGACTGGAGAACAGGTAAATTAAGAACCTGGACCTGTGGGCTAATTAGGGAAGGGGGCCCAATGGAGACTGTTTCCCAGGAGGGCTCTTTGGTGGTGTAACTCCCAGGATACATTTTGCCTGGTGCTGTAATGTGGCCTGTGCTGTAATCGGCATCAACAACATGGCTGTCACACCAGCATGGCTGAACCCTTTCTCCACACCCTCCTGAGTGTTAACCCTATAACAGGTTTTGGTGGCATCTGTGAAAAGACGTACCTTCCCATTCAGCTCTTCTGCAATTTCACTTATGAAGACACTGAAGAGGCCCACTCCTAGTACTGAGCCCCACCCTGCACCATGCCTTTAACCAACTGTTGAAAGCCATGTGGAGAGTCCTATCTTCTCCCAAGATGTATATAGGCAGCCTTTTGGCAAAAGCCACCATGCATGCTTGAGGACCCTCCCACTATCCCTGAAATTTCCCTGCACTACCCCTGCCCTGTCCCTTGCTAGGTCATTTGTCCCCAGGTGGACAATGACATCTAGCTCCCTCTCATCTCCTGCTGCCTAATGATCCACTGTATCTGCTCTCATCCCTCCAAGCCAAAGTACCTCTCAGGTATTTCACCTCCCTCTCCTTTACCCCACCCTGTTCGCAAGCCTATCCCCCTTATTAAGTCCCCTACCAGCAGTTGCTTCCTACTCAGCTGGGGGCCTATTCCTCACTCCTTGTAACTGTGAAATGGTCCATGGACAGTGCTTTCCTTGGGAAAGGTTTCTCCAGGGGCCAAAAGGGTGGTTCAGCTGCAGGGAGAGTGGTTGGCTGGGTAGGGCCCATTTCAGATGCAGGGAGAGTGGTTAGTAAACAAAGCAGGTGAACTGAAACTCTGACAAACAAACCAGCACAGGGGCAGAAAATGCAAGCCCCATAGGAAAGAGCACAGTGAGGGCTACAATAGATCATTTACCGGAGAAGTCTCAGGTCAGGGAATTACAGCTGAAGAGGACATAGAGAACAGGTAGGCATCAGAAAATGATGCATGGGGCAGCGGACAGACATGGACTCATGAAGGCATGCATGGGAACTATGGATGCCAATGCTGGGGTGCAAGCGGCCAGCTTAGGTAGGTGGACACTGACCTGTAGGTAGAGTACAACACACAGGGAGCCCTGCATCCCTGCATGCTGGACAGCAGGAAGTGTACCATGGAGCATAGCCCCACTGCAGCACAGTAGCTGATAGGGCACAGGACACTGTGGACACAGAACTTGAATGTGACCATGGTGCACAGCACAGCCTTGAAGCACTGGGGACTGTGGGCAGACAGTGGCACTACAGTACTGGTACAAACCACCCACAGACAAGTAGCAGCTGCACTGGAGGTGTGGCCCCATGGAGTGTGATGTGCAAACAAAGTGCAATCACACCCACATGCCTGAGCTGGAACCAAAGCCGGTCATGTTGCACAGTCCTCTGGCACAATGGAGGACAGCGGTAGCCATGGAGGGCCAGGTGCTCAACTGCAACCCCAACAACATGGACAATCTGTGAGGTGGTAGCATCCAGGAAGGAAAGTCCAAGCTAAATGTGAATGGCTACCTCCTGGTCCATGAATGGACCTGCAATGAGACAGTGTACTGTTTTTTTAACATATCATATTTTTCACCTGCTGCGGCACACACTCCAGCTTGGGGCATCCAGCAACCAGCTCCACCCACCTGGAGAGCTGGGTAGCTCAAACTGCACCCAGGAGGATCAGGGATGGCCATCACTCCATCTTGCTGGAGGGTTCCCCCTCTGCCTCTACCAGCCAGGACAGCCCCGGACCCTCCTCAACAGGACTCCACCAAAGTCCTTCAGGTGGCTCAGAGTATAGCCATCAAGCTGCAAGGTCATGCCCAGCCATTTTCCTTTGATTGGCCTCAGTAGCACAGATGTGCAATGATGTCCATGAGCAACGTACCGACATCTGCCATGCTCCCCATAGTGTCACTGACACTAGTAGTGCCCCTGGGCATCCCCAGGGAGCTGCTACAGCACAGTGAAATTCCCCAGCCCACCCCAGGACTGGGAAAGCAGTCTATGGATGTTCAATCCCAGTCCTTCCCTGCTGACTCACGACGGCCTAGGCTCAATCCTGAACCCAGGTCACTGGCATGGCTCAAGGTATGGCATCCAGTGCCTCAACCCTCAGCACCACTGGGACAGCCTGAGACAGTGTAATGGTGCTGCCAGCACCATAAGTCCAAGTCCTGCCTCAGCCAGGCCATCACACTGCTCCAGGATGGCCAGCACCACCTAAAGAAAAAGAATGAGCACAGTCATGCTCTGGAGGTGACAGATGCTCTACCAGCACAGGTGTTGGCTGGCATCAAGTAGAAGGCACACAGCACCATGGCTAGCCCTGCATAGCTACTGCAGAGTGAGGCAACTGCAATGACCACTGAGCTGTGGCAACAGTTGCCAAGCAAGAGGGCCCTGCTGCAGACTGTGAACAGGACTCACCGCAAGGACCTCTCACCAGAACCAGTGACACTGGCTGACCTCACTATCCCCAAGCAGCTACAGACGGTGACTGGATGGCCATGGTACAGCAGGATCACCGGCAGCACCATCCACCAGGTCCTTCTACTCACCACAGAGGACAACATCAGTGACCTGGCACAGACACCCTTCTGGATGATGGATGGTACATTCAAGACTGTGCCACACCAGTTCACTCATTGTACACCATCTATGCACCCATGGGGATGGGCTCTAACAACCTCATTATGTCATTGGTGTATACACTGATGATGACAAAGAGCCTGCAATGTTACTGCACCTTGTTCCAGGAGCTGAATAAATATGCCAGTATACAGTCCTGCACCCTCAAATCACCTACGATCATCACTGACTTTGAGCAGGCTGCGATCAATACCTGTAAGATGGAATTTCCACAAGCCATAAACAAGGAATGCCTGTTCCACTTTGGGCAGATTGTGTGGCGGAAGGTCCAGAGCTTTGGCCTTGCACCACAATACAGAAGTGACCCAGACTTCAGCCTGAAGATCCATGAACTTGTGGCCCTCGCCCATCTCCTGGCACAGGACATTCCAGAAGCATTCAGCCTCCTGAAGTCAACCATTCCGCCCAATGCCACCACACTCTTCTATTGTTTCGAGCAGACACATGTGCTGGGCAGGATATGGCTGTACAGTAGGGTGACCAAGGTGCCCACGAGATACGACCACATGTTCCCACTCAGCTGTGGTTGGTTGCAGATCTCAATGAGCAAGGTATACCGTGGACTCAAAGCAATGTTGAGACCTGGCACTGCCATCTCCATGCCCTGCTCAGGAAGGTGCAGATAGGGGTCATGACAATGCTAGCAGAACTCCACAGGAACACCAATGGACCTATGTCACCAGGGAAGGCATTTGTTGTGGACTGCCAAGGACACCACCCAAAAAGAGCTATGAGGAGTGGATAAGGATGGTACTAGCATCCAAGGACAAGGGCAAGCTGCTGAAGTTCCTCTGTGGCATGGCACCCAACACCACCCTGTAGGGTTTCCATGGTGACTTGGCACCTGACAGTTGTACACTCACAGTACACATCATGCACAGCCACCAGGTTGCCACTGTGGTCCCCTAATGTTGAATAAAGTTTCACCCCCACATTTAACATGCACCCCAACCTGGTGGTGATGTCTCATCACAACACTGCTGGGTATCGCCAAGCAGCCCACTGCGCACAGTCACATCTGCACTGTGTGTCGCATGCCGCACAGGCCTGACTCTGTGTGAGTCCCCCAAAAATCCTTTCAGCTGTTCATGTGTGCCACACGTTGTGCAGGTCTGAAGCTGTGTGAGTGCCCACCAATCCTTCCAGCTGTGCAACTGTGTGGTAACAGCATTCCCGCAATGGGGCCTTGTGGAACCCCCCACAACACACCTGGCAGCCTTCATGACACAGTGGGCTCCTGTGGCACAGGCCCCTCCCAAACACCTCCAGACTTTTTTCTGTGTGGTTACTGCAGGCCCATAGTGAGCTAGCATGAAACGGCCACATGCACACATTGCATGATTGGTGCAATGGCATGCTGCTCTGTGTCCTGGCATCCACATGTAGTGTTGCTGTGGACCATTTCCTGGTGCAGCTATCCATGTTCTCGCTGTGCCGCTCTGCTGTGTGCCTGCAGTGTCATGCATGCACCGACCAACAGGCATGGTATTCCAATTCCTTCATGCATGCCCAGCTGGCTGGCTGTCAGCTGACATAATCATGCATGCAGGGATGCATGGACAATCCGCCATGCTGCCTGGGATGGCTGGTCAACACACTGGGGCATGCACGGCTATTTGTTTCATCCCTGTCCCATGGATGGTGAGATGGATGGTGAGACAGTCATCCTTACCAGGGAGTCTGTGATCAGGTCAGTGTGTCCTCGGAGGGTGCACCACATAGGGGTTGGGTGTTTTCACATCGTCCATGCTGTTCAGTAGTGTCTCAGGTCCTGGGATGGGTGGCGTAGGTCGGGATCTGGTGCTCATGTGTTTGTGGAAAATCCACTCAACAGCCGCACAGCATCCTGACCTCCTCTGGCCTGACAGTGTGTCAGGCACTGTCCTAGGTCAGGCTACTGTGTGTTGGGCTGCTGGGGCTGTTGGGTTGTGTGTGGGAAGCAGCATGTCAGACTAATAAGTGTTGGGATTATAAAAGGGTACCTAGCAGGGCAGGGTTTTCTATGTGCAAGCAGAGTGGTCAGTGGTGGGATGGGCAACTGGTATCTGGGCAAGATGGGTAGTCTGGGTGGGTCCAGCTGCAGAAAGAGTTGTTATCTAGAGGGTGCTGGTCCAGCTGTAAGGAGGGTGCTTTGTTTGGTGAGACTGGAAGGTTGGTCCAGCTGCAGGGAAGTGGTCTACTGAGGTGGGGAGGCAGGTCTGGGGGGTTCCATCTGCAGGGGGATCGTGTCTGAGGGTAGGAAGGATGGCCTGGAGCAGCCAGCTACAGGGTGGGTGATAGTTGATGGGGAGAGGCTGGTTTGGGGCTTGAAGGGTGGACTAGCTGCAGGCAAGGTACACAACTTGGGTGAGGTCTATTGGGATGTTGATATGGTTGTCCAGCTGGGTGGTCATCTGGGCAGGGGGTGTTCAAGATGTGAGTGGTCATGGGGGGTGCAGGCCCAAAGGGCTGTACTTGGGATCCTTCACTGAAGTCAAATACTAAATTTAGTATTAAAGCATTCATTTATTTGCCTTCAAAGACTAATTTTAGTCATTTTTAATGATCTTTAATCATCATTCAAAAATACAACCGCTAAGAATACTAAATTCTAAGAAGTATTTCAGCAGACTAGTTGTTCAAGAGTAAGTTATTGCTAAATGAGGATTAGAAATAGATCTGCAATGCTCTTAAAAGTACAATTTTTTTTTAATGCAACTGAATCATAAACGAAGATTACAGTCAGCAGAGTAGTTTTAGGATTTAAATTAGTCAATCAAGGCTGGGTGCATTTCAGTTCTACTAAGCAAGGAGACAGATAAAACAACCAGCAACAGCAATGAATTTTACAGAAGGTAAGCAATAATAAAATGTGGATTTTAACCCGGAAATAATATGGTGCAAAAAAAGTTGGCAGTGTCCTTTTAAAAGTGTATTCTAAAACTACTTTTCCCATAAGTCTACTCAGTCAGAGGTCTACATTTCCCAGCTCTCTTCCTGTCTCTGTCCAGTGTGATGAAACTGCACGAGTGCTCTGTGGTCTCCATTTTTGAACAACTGAGGTTTCCTACAGCTAAGATTTACATGTTAAGGTAAGAGCTTATGTTTAAAAAGTACATTTTTTAACTCCCTGAAATGTTAAATACAGTAAAGGAATTATCACTCAGGTGTTTTTTTTTTTTTCAAAATCAAATGCTGTGCATGTTTCACTTTCAATGTTTTGTCTTGAACACATTTTCTCTTCTCTGAACTCTTGGCTAAACTTTGAAATACAAATTTTATTTTCAATCCACCCCCCCCCCAAGTGTTTAGGATGCATTGTGCCTCTAGATTACTTGTTATTTGAGGAATTTTTGCTGATTTAGTTAGTTTAAAGTAGTGTTGGTGGTGGTGGGGGCAGGAGAATGAACAGCAGGAAGATTGTATAACTGAGCAAATTCAGAATGCATAGAGAAAAGATTACAACTTTTTTAATTTGAGAAAATCTGGAGTTACCCTAAAGAAAGAATTATTTACTGCAGATATTTGAGTGTGTTTGTAGGGAAACTGTTTTTTTTGCATTTAATATTTGTATTTAACAGTTGCAAATCCATTTTGTAATCTGGGGATCAGTGTATTTTTTTTTCTTTTTTTTCTTTTGCTGAAGACTGCATTAATTTATGTTTTATGTTTACTTTATTTCGTTTTTGTTGACTGGCTAAGTGCACTAGACAGATTCTTGCCTATTTTCAGGCACGATCCAGAGGGAGAGGAATACAGATGAAAGCAACTGACCTTGAACCAGATTAAGCTGTTGGTGGTATTTTTAGTGAATTGGAGGGGGGGAATATGGCCAGGGCACCGGAAAAAATGTCCCTGCTTTTTTCGAGAAGTGCCATGGGATCTTTAACATCCACCTGAACTACCACCAGAACAGGCAGATGGGACCTTCGGTTTAACGTCTCATCTGAAAGACAGTGCCTCAGGAGTGCAGCCATCCCCCTCATGCTGCACTACAGCATCAGTATTGGGATATTAACATAAGTGCCTGGTATGGGAATAGAATCCACTGCCTTCTGATCTCCCAGCCTCGGAGGCGAGTGTGTTACCTGCTGAGCCATTGACACTGCAAATGCAATATGTTAGTGTCATATATATGTAAATATATATATATATATATATATATTTTTTTTTTAATACTATGTTGAGAAGTATGGGGTCCACGGTTGAGGAAGGGTGATGGGGGGAGGTTTCTAGGTGTAGGGAGGTTCTGCTCTGGACGGCAGGTGTGTCCAGCTTTTGGAAAGGGTGTCCAGCTCTGGGGAGGTTACTCAACCTGCAGAGGGGAGGGAGGCTGGTCTGTTGGTGGGAATGAACCAAGGGGTCCAGCTGCAGGGAGGATTGTCTGCTGGGGGAGGCTAGTCCAGGGCATGAAAGAGTGAGCCAGCAGCAGGGAGGGTGGCTGGTGGTGGTGGTGGGGCTAATTCAAGGTTGGAAGTGAGGTCCAGCTGCAGGGTGGGTGGTTGGATGGTGAGGCTGGTATGCAACTTCTGGTGGATCAAGCTGTAGGTTAAGTGGTTAGGTGGGGGACTGCTGGTCCAGGGGCTTGGAGGAACAGCTTCAGATATGCAGTCTGTTAGAGTGGAGGTTTGGGGTGGTGCTCCAGCTACATGGAGGTTGTATAGAATGTAGTTGGAGGCTGGTCCAGATGTAGGGAGGGTGGCTGGCTGGGTAAGCAGCTGATCCAGAGCCTGTGTGGTGCTCTAGCTCCAGTGCTCATTATGTGAAAGGCTGGGGCTAGAAGGGTTGTCCAGCTGCATGGAGGATAGTCTGGTGCCTGGAAGGGTGATCTAGCAGAGAGGAGGGTGGTTGACTATTTTGAGGGGGGGGCGAGGCTAAAGAGATTGATAAGCCTAGGAGGGATCTAAAGTGGTAAAATTAATTAGAAACTGGTTAACATGTGTGCCCTTCAGCTTAACAGTAGCGCTATGAGCTACGGCGTAGGTGACCTTAGTTCAGGAATGAGCTCGTGTCAGGGGCTCTCTAGGGAGAGTAGGAGGATCATCTGTTATACAAGAGGCTCTCTTCTGGGGAAGGAGGACAGCCAGCTCTGCTGTAGTACTGCCAACTGAGTGACCACAAGTGGCAGTGCAGGTGGGAGCAGCCCATGGGTGGGAAGACATTGACTGGTGCTGTGCCACACATGTCTGTGCATGTGTTCATGCACCCTTGCCGCTTATGTCCTAGGGAATGGAAGAACATGCAAATGTATCCTGACTACCTAGGCAGCTGCTCCACATATTGGATTCATTCTATGGTGGAGCAAGTCCTGGCAGATGCCAGAATGATGGTGTTGTGGTAGCTGAATAAAGGGGGGGGCAACCAGAAATGCAGGTTGGAAAAGGAGTAGTAGTTGGGGGTGGGGGTTAAGGTGTCAGAGGGTGATGGTTAATGTCACTTATTACAGTGATGGGACAGTGAGCAGCTCAGCTCTGTACTGGAGCAGATCCTCTTCTGTGTCTTCATAAGTGACATTGCAGAAAAACTGGCAAAGAAGGCAATGCCTTTTTGCAGACAATACCAAAATTTGTAAGGTGAGCATTAAGAAGGGAGCAGAGAGCATGCACATGCCTCTTGGAGAAACTCGAAAAGTGGTCAAGATTGGGGCAGTTGGGGTTCAATGACAAAGTACAGAATTGTGCACCTAGGGCATAGGAAACCAGGAGCTGCTTTATAGGGTTGGTACTGATGATCACTAAGGGGGGGGGACCTTGGAGTTATTATGATCTTAAAAGATACTTGCCAAGATACTGCCCTGCACCATACCTATCGATTGCTTTGCCATAGAAGACCTAAAGTTAATATGTCCCTAAATTTATAAGCCATTAAAAAGTTCTGTCCCTCATAAAAATATACAAACTGGGTCCCAAGGACTTCTGTTTTTCTGCTGCACAAGCTCCACCCCCATGCTCTCTAGCAGGATGACGAGATGCCAGTAAGGGCGTGGGGGCGCACTCCATTATATGTAATGGGCGGCAGCATTTCTATTGATTTTAAACTATATAGTGGCTACCTAGCAATAAAATGTGGGCACTGTTCAACTAACAAGGGCCTTGTCACTTGACTGATGCCCACGTTTCATTGCCAGGTGGTCACTAAATCATTTAAAATCAATAGAAAAGCTGCCGCCCATTACAGATAAAGACGAGCACCCTGCGCTCTCACTGGCATCTGTCATCCTGCTAGAGAGTGTGGAAGGAGCTGAGTGACAACAAGCAACTGGAAGTTCGTGGGACCTGGTTTGTATATTTCTATGAAGGACAGAACTTTAATGGCTTAAAAATTTGGGGACATATTAACTTCATTGGGGTCCTCGGCAGCAAGGCACTGATGGATATGGTGGAGGCCGACTGCTACCTTGGTGAGTCTCTTAAGTTGCTGGGCTGTGTGACAAAGCAGTGGGTAGGGCTAGAAGGATGCTAGGGGCTGCATAGGGAGGGTATCTTAAGCAGGAGGAGGGAGGTGGTGGTGTTGCAAGTAATCCCTTATTAGTGAGATCCAACTAAGGCCCCATCCACACTGCACCTCTCAGACCCTGTAACAGATAGAAACTGTTACAACCGTGGAGTGGTACAGTGTGTCCACACTGCTGCAGTGTCCATTTCGGGACCGGCACCACCGCTCCACACTTCAGAAGCCGGGTGACCATTACCGTGGCACCTGATCCCACAATGCAGCTTGTGCTGCACTAGGGGACCAGTGCCATGCGTCCACACTACGCCCAGTAACGTTACCGAGGTGTAACCGGTTTTATAACCGTTGTTGAAACCACCTCATGTGGTTTCAACAACGGTTATGAAAACTCCTTCTGTAACGTTACAGGTGTAAACCTAAACCATTGTGGTAACGGTTTGGGCACTCTGTAACATTACAGAGGGGTAGTGTGGACAGGGCCTAAGAGTTCTGTGTCCAGTTTTGGAGGCTGCACCTTAGAAAGGCCATAGGGTGTAGGCAGTATAAAGGGCAACTAAAATTGTACATGGGCTGTGGCAAAAGCCCTGTGAGGAGACTGGGATCTCAACATATAAACCCTGAAAGAGAGGGGACATGATGGAGACCCACAAGTACCTTACATGGATGAACAGGGTGCTGGGGGCTCCTTCAAATAGGAAAAAGGACCATGGGACATGATGAAGCTTATGGTGGGGGTAAGATGGATGTGAGGAATTACTACTTCACTGAAAGGGTAGTAGACACCTGGAACAGACAGACAGCATTATAGTGTTGGAGGTCAGGAGTGAAATGTGGTGGGGGGCTTAAAACATGTGTGGTATATAGACATAGGGAAATCTCAGTAAATAAGCAGGGAAGAAGAAGGGCCTTAAGGGCCACAAGAGACCATTTAGAGTTTACAGAGAAGGACTTCACAGGAGCCTATGGTTGCAGTTGTAGTGAGGTCTGGAAACAACAGCAGAAGTGTGACCTAGAGTGAGGGCTCATCAGCAGTGGGGTTTGTGAGCAAGCAGTTTAAGGAAAAAAATCCGACAGTTTCTATGTGCTGGGGGAGCTCTGGTGGCAGTTGTAGCGAGGTGGGGAAACCAGAGTGGAAGAGTAGGAGTGGGGGCTTATCAGTTTTTCAGGAAGCAGTGTAAATAAAAAAAAAAAGTCTGTTTTTTATATCGAGAGATGTGGCGAGGACACGGCAACAGAATGCAGAGGAGTGCGACAGCTGGAGCGCAGCTTGGAGCAGCCAGTTGAAAAAGGTTTGGTAGAAAAGCAAAAAAAAAAAATGTTAAACAGAAACAAATAATCACTGTATGATAGTGGGAAGAATGGGGAAAAGTATGACTAAATGGCAGGTGGCGTGGCTGAGGGACGGTCAACCTGGAAGAAACAAAACTAAAAGCAAGATACCAGTAAGCAGTGTCAAACAACGGGGGTGAGGGATGGGGATGTGTGACGCAGTCCACCATGCACATTAATCAGGATGACCATAATAAATATATGTGTAAATGTAAGATTCTGCATGTATACCGTACATGCTCGGATATAATGGATTTATCTCACTCCATTTATGTCCACTCCTATTGCATAAATTTACTTAATATTTATAACCCATCAGGGCTCTTTCTCTTTAGTGCTCTGTTTTTTTTAATTGTGAGCTGTCCTGGACCTTTTGTTATTCTTTTCCTCCCCCAAATCCTTTTGTTAGCCCCTGGTACTTTGACATTAGCTGTTGTGCGACTGTATTATATGCAGTGCTTGCTGCTTTCATGGTCCCGTCAGGGAGCCCACTGATTTCCCCTGTTTGCCTCCCACCCACAGCTACTTTTAAGTCAAGTTCAGGCATTGCCCTTTAGCTACATTGTGGATTTTCCTTTGTGGCCCCTATCTTGTGCATTTGCTCTCCCAGTCCCTTTCTACCAGGCCCTCAGGGCACCTAAAGTCTGCCACCATGCAGCTTAGCTAAAGGTTCCTGCCACCTACTGCTGGCTGCCCACCCTCCAGACCCTCTTCCCGTGGGGGCTCTTCACATGCCACTTTGTGGCTGATGGGTAGAGAAGGCATATTTGCTCTAGTCTCTTCCCCCTCCCAAAAATATCCCATCTTCATTCCCACACACATGGAGCAGGTTACAGCCTGAGCTCTGTGGGCTGAATCATAGACACATAGACCTTGATGGCAGATAAGGACTGTTGGCCCTCAGTTGGCCCATTTCCTACCTAGTGGATAAGTTGCAGATCCTAGTTATCCAACAGCTGACTTCCTCCTACCCACCAATAGAATTGATTCATGTCTGTCCCATGTATTCTTGAAGTCCCTACTATTTTGACCCCAACCTCCTTAGGAAGGCCATTCCATGTGTTCCACCCTCTCTGTGAAAAATACTTCCTCATGTTGCCTCGAACAGTCCCTCTATCTTCAAATTTGCCCTTGTTCTTGCACATCTTTTCTGAAAGATGCTACTCTCTTGGACTTTGTTGATTCCCTTGAGGTGCTTGAAATTTTCTGTCCTGTCTCCCCAGCCCTTTTCCTCAAGGGCATACATATTCAGCTCATCTCTCTTTGTATGGCTTCTGGTGCAGACCCTTCGCTATTTTAGTTGCCCTCCTCTGGACTGGCAGTTGAAAGTGCCTGTCATTACTGCCATTGTAGTTCAGTAGCACTAAACTGGCTGCCTAGCAACAGCCGCAGCATTTCTGGTCAGCAGTTTTCTGAACAGCCTCCTGCCTGCTACATACAGTCTGGGACCAAGGACATCCCCCCCACATTAGGTTCCAGGGAAAGATAATATAAAAAAAAAAATTGCCACTGTCCATAAGGGAGTGACCCGTTATATCACCAGAGCTCTACCTTTCAAACCACTGGCCTCGGACAACTCAAGACTCCTGAACCACCAGTGTCCCCTTTTTTAAATAATATAGGGGCCACTAGCCCAAATGCATTCCCACCTGCCCATCTGCACTACTTCTTAAATATATTGGCTACCTGCAGGTCACCTAGGGGCGCTAAGGGGGGGTTTTGCTGAGTCCCAAATACCACTTTATTCTCTGTTCTTAGCTGTCTGCATTTTTTATTCCATCTCTAGTTTCCTTAGTTTGTCTTTTCCTCTGAAACTTCTCTTCCTTTACTCCTGTGCTATATACCATATTTGTATCTCTCTACTCTTGCTACTATAACTTCCCCATACTGATCTATTTTTCCCTTTATTTCTACAGGTCTGGCCAAACATACCAATCAGATAAGTATCTTTGTTTAATTTTAACACTAATCTCTCCTCTAGCACCTCTGACCCTTTGTGTCCCTTCAGCCATCTCTGTTCTTCCCTTTCAGGTCCTACCAGGATACCCTGAACCAAGGACACCCCAACTCTGGACTCCCCTACTCTGATGGAACAGGTAAGTCCTAATTACTTAACTGCCTTAGAATCATAGAAATCTGGTGACAGAAAAGGACCATTTTGGCCAGTCGAGTCTGCCCCTTACCCCAACCCCCAATCATCATCTTTGTCAAGAGACACCCCACTCTGCCCACTCGTCAGCTCCTGGTGTCTGTCCCATACCCCCTTGAACTTTTACCATTTTTGCAAGACACCACCTCTTCTGGTAGTCAGTTCCTGGACTCCACCACCTTCTCAATGAAGTAAGGTCTCCTGCATCCCCCTGTAATTTCCCTCCTCTAGCTTCCACTCATGTCACCTGGTTGTTTCCCACCTTCTTTAGTCTGAACATCTCTTTGGCACCGCCCCTGTTTATTCCTTTTACATATTTGAAGACCCCTATCATGTCCCCCCATCTCTCCTCTCCTCCAGCGAGTACAGCCCAAGCTCTTCCTGCCTTTCCACATAGGGCCTTCCTCCCATGCTCTGAAGCATCCTGGTTGCCCTCCTCTGGACACTCTCCAGCAGTGTTGCGTCATCCTTGAGGTGAGGTCTCCAGAACTGCATGCAGTACTCGAGATGTGGCCTGACCAAGGCATTACACAGAGGGAGGATCATCTCCTCTTCGGGAACGAATCCCCTGGCTATTCAGTATCCAGTTTGCTTTGGGCCACAGTTCTTCTGCAATTTTAGTGTTATTCATTTTGGCGTCTACCACCACCCTAGATCCCTCTCACTGTGGCCTGCGGTGCAGACACCCTGGTGCATACATGGCCGGGTTTCTGACCCTCAGATGCAGCACCCAACATTTCCCTGCATTAAACCTCAGTCCCCACCTCCTTGACCACCCCTCCAGGGTATCCAGGTCCCTCTGGACTGTCTCTCTCGCTTCGTCCCCGTCACCAATGCTCCCAGTTTTAAGTAATCCACAAAGAGACTCATCCTACTCTTAACCGCCCTCCCCATATCGAAGACACAGGCATTGAACAGGAGTGGCCCCAGTACTGAACCTTGGGGGACCCCACTGGTGACCTTCGTGGAGGAGGAGACTACCCACCACTACCCTCTGTATTTGCCCTGTTAGCCAATTTTCTACCCATCTGAGCAACTGTCCTCCCACCCCCAGCTTTAATAGCAGCCCATTTTGGGGTACCGAATCAAATGCCTTACTGAAATCCAGGTATAGGATGTCCTCCAGTCTATTCCGGTCCAGGGTCCCAGTCATAAAAATCTGTGGGTTGGTCTAACACGATCTCCCCGGGATGAAACCATAATGTTTGTCATCCAGTTGCCCCAACCTTTCCAGCTGCCTCCTGAGCCTATCCTTGATAATGCCCTCCATTACTTTGCCCACCACAGACGTTAGGCTGACAGGCCTATAATTTCCCATCTCCTCTCTAGACCCCCCCATTTGTGGATAGGCACCACATGAGCCACCCTCCAGTCTTGAAGCACCCATCCTGTCAGCAGAGAGGTGTTGGAGTGCTGCCAGTGGTGCTGCTAGCTCATCGGCCAATTCCTTCATAACCCTTGGATGCAAACAATCTGGCCCCGGTGCCTTATCAGTTTTTAGTGTCTGAAGGGCCTCCTTCACCCTTTCCACTGTGATTTTTCCCTCCCTCCCAGCTCACCCCCTCATTTAACCACCCATCCCCTTCTAGACTTGGCCCAGCCTGTACCCCAACTTCTTTCAGTCCTCTCAACTCCATCTGACCTCTCAACTTTGCTGGCCCTCTTCCTTCCCATTGGGCTGGAGGGATCCCCTACCTCCCTCCGTAAATATCAAGGCAAAGTACTCATTTAGCACCTCTGCCTGATTTCCCCTGCCTCCTGAGTCCATCCCTCCTCAGTCCTAATCATGCTGATCTGTGCTCTCCCTTTTCTCTTCTCCCTTGTGTATCTATAGAATCCCTTTTCCCCCCTTCGGATATCCCTAGCCAGGTTTTGCTCTCTCCTCACCTTGGCTCCCCTCACCACTGTAGTGACCCTTCCAGCCATCAACTCATACCCCTCTCCCTGTCCCCATAGGCATAGGTAGCCTTTTTATCCCTCACTGCCTCCTGCACCTCCCTGGTCCACCAACAAGGCTTGTTGGCTCTACCATGCTTACACCTTACCTTTGTACAGGAGTTAGTAGTCTCCTGCACCCCCTTCTTAATGGCCTCCCACAAGCTGTCAGCATCCATGTCCGGCCTAATCTTGTCCAAGCTCCCCTGTAGAATCCTGCCCATGCCCACGAAGTCCATTCCCCTGAAGTCCACTACTACTGTATTAGAATGGTTATCCTCCCCCCCACACAGATACAGTAGAAACCAGACTGTAGTGATCACCACCTGCCAGCGGGCTGCACACCTCCAGGCCCTTTATCTGGTCACTGTCTGCTAGGACACAATCCAGTATCCGCTTCTCCCTAGAAGGTTCCCCCACCTGCTGGACCAGGAAGGTATATTGGAACATATCCATCAATCTCTGTTCTCTGGCCACAGAGGATGCCATAGTGTCCCAGTCTGTCCCCAGCATATTAAGGTCACCCATGATCACCACCATACCCTTTCCACGGTCACAGTGCCCCTTGATATTCTCAACTAGTTTGTCCTCCAGGGCCTCTTCCATTGTTGGAGGTTCTGTACACCACCCCTATTTTCAATCTTTTACCTCCCCTCTTTTATAGGGTTACCCAGATCTCCTCCACCTCCCCCTATAGCCTCCTCCACTCCACTAACCGCTATGTCGTTTTTGACTATCAGCACTACACCCCCTCCTCTTCCCTCTCCTCTATCCTTCCTGAATATTTTGTAGCCCACCAAATTTAGGTCCCAGTCATTTTTCTGAGTGGCCCATGTCTCAGTAATTGCTGCCACATCCACTGATCCCTCAACCAGCATCGCCTGGAGCTTGGGCATTTTGTTGCCTATGCTCCTAGCATTGATCAGGGCTGTCCTCCATCCTGACCCCTCTCCCTTCTCCAGTCATCTCGACCCTGAGCAGTCCCTAGATGCCCTTTCTTGCACAGCTCTGGATAGATTTAGATCGCAGTTACCTGCCTTAATTTCATGCCTTGAACCTGGACCCTCGAGCAGCCCTCCTGGAGCTACTCTTTTACTTAACCCCCCCTTTACAAGTTTAAATTCCACCTCTCGACTATGAATCCAGCAAGATTTAGTTTTAAGATCTCCCTCCCCTCCAAGTTGAGGTGTAGCCTATCCCTGGCATATAACCCCTTGTCCTCCCATGTATCCCCCAGTCCCTCACCAGCCCATACCCTTCTGCCCTGCGCCAGTCCCTGAGTCACTGGTTCACACCTGTAAGTTTATGTTTGGTCTCCCTGGACACCCTAGGTACTGGCAGAATCTCAAAGAAGGAGATTGTGCTTCTATAGAGTGGTAAACCCTGGCCAGTTCCCAGAATCTTGCCTGGATTTCTAGTTCACTGTTCCCCTCTAAGTCATTTGTTCCCAGATGTTTTGTCTGGGGATTCCCCGCATTCCAATGCTATCCGAGTATAGCTGGAATTTGGCCTTTGTCACGGCTAGGCCTGGGATACATTTAGCCTTGACTGGGCTGCTTTTCCTCCCGCCCCTCCACTGGATGCCCAGGTCATGGAGTCACCCAGCAGATCACCTTCCTCCCCCCACTTTACTGGCCCGTTAGATTTCATCCAGGCTCTTCCTTCTGTCATCAACCCCAGCTTATTCTCTTGTTCCCCTCAGCCTGGGGATCACAATCCTGTGCTTGCCCTACCATGCTCATTCTTCTACCTGTAGCTCTCAAGCTTGCTCCTTGCCCCCAACCTCCTGGGTGGCTGAGATTGCCCCACAGATCTCTGTGGACTCTTTCTGGGCTGGTATCCTCAGATCCCCACCCAGGCTCCCTTCTACTGCTTCCCTCCTTGCCTCCCCCAAGTTCTGCATCCTTCACCCCATCTGCTGTGTTTCTCCCACCCCCGTCATCCCCCCTCCTCTCCACCTCATCTGATTCTCCCGCCCTGAAGCTGGCCTATCTAGAGTATTCCTTATCCTTGGTTGACTTCCCTAACCTGGATGCTTGCCCGACCCTAGTCCTCCCTCCTCCCACCCTGGCTTCACTCTGCACTCCCCCTTCCTCCGCACCTCCCTCCCACCTAGGCTAATGTCTCTCCCCTCCCTTCTGTGGATCTGGCTCTCTCTCCTGCCCCATCTCCCCCAGCTTACTGACCAAACCCTCTCTGTCTGCCTGCTCCCCTCCTCCCGCCAGCCTCTCCACCTCATCTCCCGTATACAGCAAGGCGAATAGATTAGTAAGTGTGATGCTTGCCCCCGACCTGCTCTCTCCTGTCCCCCCTCCTTCTGGTCAGCCACCTCCCTACGAAGTGATTTCTGTACATTGCTTGTTTCGTGCCCCACCCCTCCTGAGTAACCATATGATCCTTGTCTACCTGTTCCCTGGGTTATGCCATATTGGCCTCGTGTACTCTCATGAGGTCCTTTCCACACCTTTCCTCCCCACCCCTCCCGCCTTCTAGCTGCCTTCTGATCCCCTCTACTTCCTCCCTAAGACCTGCCAACTGAAAACACGGGGCACCCTCTGAACCTCCGTGCCCAATTTAATATTATTGCCACCCCACACCCTCTACACCCAATCACTCTACCGAAGGTGCCCCACTTTGGCCACCCTGAAGTCTACCCTCATTTTAGGTGAGCAATGCAGCCCTCTAACAGAAATAATTCAGTCAGTGTTGCACTAAAACCCAAGCAGTTTTCCCACTCTGATTACAGCAATTTTCCCTCTTTCTTGACAGTAGCCAGTTTTCTAGCCCTAGCAGTAGACGGTTCACAAGCAAAATTAGCCCATCACAACACTAGCCAGCTCAGAGGCCCTAGCAGTAATCGATTCACACACAGTTTGCCTACTCCCTCAGATGTAGTTGGCATACACAGTCATTCATACAGTCTGCTTCATTATGCCCCTTCCTGGTAGTAGTCAGTGTTGCCCAAGCAGCACAGTGTACAGGACCCTTTCCCGCAGTCAATAACAATCCAGCTTCCTAGTGTTCCAGTTCGCCCAGTCTAGACTTGTCCACCTCCAAGGCTCTGCCCTCACAGACCATTTAATAGAGGTCAGGGCCAGGGTGGGTGGTGTGGAACAAAGAACAGTTCTCCTCCTCTGATTGCGACTGGACTATTTGCCTTTTATGGCCCAGTCACACAGTCAAAGGTTCGCACCCTATTCACTGATTGGCCGCTCCTTCCTTAGTCGCCGGCTTGCAAAGTTGTGGCCGATGTGGACCCGGTATGCATGGCCTGTCCCCCACCAACAAGAGTTCCTTGTAGATCAATGTGATCCCATCCTCTCCCACTGCCGATGCAGCCCCAGAATGCCTGCCCAGACCACTTCCAGCGACAAGCCCTGGTCTGGAAAGAACAGCTCTCCTCCCATGATTGGAACTGGGCTAATCATTGCTATAGATATTACAAAAGGATGGGTCCAGCACCAACCCCTGGGGCACACCACTGCCACCCTGGAATGCACCCTATTTGCCTTATCGCCACCCTCTGGTTTCAGTCTTTGAACCAGTTCTCCACCCACCTTGTTATTTTCTGTTCCACCCTAAGCCTGCCAGCTCATTTACCAGCCTTCTATGTGGCAAAGTGTCAAAGGCATTGCTGAAATCTGGGTAGGCCACATCCTCCTCCATCCACCTTCCTTGTTACCCAGTCAAAAAACTCAGTTAAGTTTGTCAGGCACAACCTGTCTCCATAAAACCAAACTGCCTTGGGTCCTGGAGGCAGTATAGCACATTGGGTAAAGGCTCTGAGCTACAGATCTGGAGACCTGGGTTTGAATCCAACAGCCGTCTAAGTGCGTACTGTGTGATTCTGAGCAAGTTACTTAACTTCCTTGTGCTCCAGGTTGCATCTGGAAACAAACTTCAGCTTAGTGTGCTACTCCTGGTTAAACAATGTTCCCTTCCCCCACTTCCCCTATAGACCATTGACAACCAGGTGCTCCACTATTTTTTCCTTCAGCAGTATTTCCATTACTTTTCCCACTGTTGTGGTCAGGTTGACCAGTATGTAGTTCCTGCATCCTCCCTGTTAACACTTTTGTATAGTGGAACCACATCAGCCCTTCTCCAATCCCTGGGCATGTCACCAGTTTACAAAGACAGGGTGAACAGGGGTAGTCGGAGGCCCTACTAACACCTCCCTTAGCTCCCTCAGTGTCCAGGGGTGCATCTGTCTGGCCCATAGCCTTATTGCTGCCAGTTCCATGAGGATCCTTTCTTTGCAAAGGGGCTGTGTCCTTTTCATGATCTCCTCCATCCTTATTAATGCTGGCCCATTTCCTGCCCCTTCCTTTGTAAAAACTGAACAGAAGTATTTGTTCAGTATATCTGCTTTTTGGTGGTCATCTTTTACCCTCCCTCCATCCACCCATTTCAGACACTCAATATCTCCCCTTGCCTTCCTTTTCTCCCTGATGTACCTGCATGTAAAAGGTTTTGTCCCTCCTTACCACAATACCCACTGGCTGGCTTGTGTCAAGGGTCCCACATAAGTGTGGGTCTGGTGCCAATGTGCACTTTGCATGTGGAAACATTTTGGGTTGCCTGCTGTGTGCTGTAGTGTAGTGGATTATGACTGGTTTTGCTGGATTCTGCACTGACAGCTTCATTTGCAGCAGATCCTGAAGTCCTTTGTGGTGGGAGATTGTCCTACAGTGAATGTTAAGAGTTTATATAGGCTCTCATATTTGGTTTACTGGCCCCACTGAACTCCCTGGGCTAAGTTCTGTCACAGACTGACTTATCCTCTGGAGAAGAGCAGAAGTGGAAAACATCTGATAAGAGATTGTGTAGGCTCAAATGTGCACTGCAGGCTATTGGAACTTCTATTGCCTGTTGCCAGCTGAAGGAGTTCTGGGACTGGTTGTGTCTGCATATATCTGCCTAGAGATGGTCACAGTTGCCTGCTGTGGTGTGCAATGGATGGTAGTTGGAAATTCCAAATCGGTTAGGGGGACTTAGAGGAAGGATTAGGGGTGCCTTCTTCACTGAGAGGGGTGGTGGACAACTGGAATGGGCTGCTGAGGAAATGGTGGAGGGTTCACGAGGGCATGGGATAAGCACAGAGGGCAACTGGCACCGGGGACTACAGAAAAGGCCCAGTGGATATCTAGGGCGAATTGGGCAGACTAGTGGGCTTATGGTCCCTTTCTGCCATCATATTCGTGTTTCTGTGTATTCTACAGGCAGATTGGGAAAAGGGAGG
Source organism: Neoceratodus forsteri (assembly GCA_016271365.2). NCBI lineage: Eukaryota > Metazoa > Chordata > Ceratodontiformes > Ceratodontidae > Neoceratodus > Neoceratodus forsteri. The sequence continues at coordinate 217,311,684 of CM028134.1, forward strand.
GGGGGATCCACTATACCACCAGGGAAGCATTCATTGTGCCTTGAATATCTGTTCCTTGGTGTCTTTATCCTACCCTGTGTTGGTTGATGTGTGGAGCAACATGACGACCTGCTCCCCAAAAAGATCAGTTCTAGGGGCACGGGTAAGGAGTCCTCCTCCTTCCCCCAACCATGACATCCCCTGAGTGACCGAGTCCATTCTAAAAGCCAGGTTGTTGATGTGGTGCAGGTCTGGTATCTCCCCCCCCAACCCACTTTTTTTATTTTAACCTCTACAGAGCCTTCCCAACTGACCCAGCTGATCAGTATTTTTAATTTTCATACTGATCCATTTTCTCTTTTATATCTACAGGTCTGACAGGACATTGACTGGGAGTAGGAGGACACTGACCATATGTATCAGATAAGTATTGTTTTTTTGTTTACCCTACATTGTTTGTCATATAATAGTTCATAACGAGCTACAGATCCTTTGTGAGCCCATTGCTATTCTTGTTTTACAGGTATGAATGGCTGCTATGGGAGGCACTGGGTTGGAGCTGTACCTTGTGCTTTAGAAAGGAGGCTATGGGCTTGGGAGTATGGGATGGGCATCAAGGTTGGGAACTCCAGGGAACACCACACAACCAATTTGCCAAGACTCGTGAGGCTCAAACCTTGTTTTTCATTTTCTTGCTTTGTGTACTTTGCATTCTAATGCCTGCATTAATGTAGTGTTTTTGTTTTGCAACAAGTACTGTCATATATATATATATAATTATATATATGTGTGTGTGTGTGTGTGTGTGTGTGTGTAATAGATAACCCACTGTAGGGTGTGCGGTCACGCTCTGATATACGCACACCTTGGTGTGTGTTGTTGCCCATGAGGCCGCAGGCCGAGTGCATCAACCACCCAAGCCGCATGTATATCACTGCGCTTCCACACACTACACAGTGGGTTATCTATCTTATAAAATGGCAAAATTGTTTTGAAGGGGAATAAAAGTGCAGGTGTGTGGTTGCACTCCGATATACGCACAGTCACCTAATGGTGTTTGTCCAATTCGATTGATAATCCCATTATAGATAGATAGATAGATAGATATATATATATACACACACACTTCACTCGAACAGCCCCTTGATACCGAAAATAATTTTCCACACCGTGCATGTGCTCCCAGTCTGAAGAGGCTCTCTTCTCCTTTTGAAGATAAACCTGGAAATACTGGCAAGGACCTGCATATCAGTGAGGCTCCCATACCATTTTCTGCAAACCAGAACGATTGTTGGTCATTCCTTTACCTAAATGTCCACCCCCTTCCTTGTGACTTTGAGTCAAACATGGGGTAACAGACTTTAGTACCTCCTATAGACATAGCCCCCAAGATCTCCATCTTCTTTGGAATTCACAGATGACTTTCTCACTCAGGAACCCTTAAGCAAAGCTTCCTCTGCTGAGGTTGCAGATGAATACTGTTTTGTTTTTGTTGAATTTTATGTGACACCATCTTTAATGCAGCCTAATACACTGAAACAGAACTACAACACTGCTGACAGGAGTGCTACCAAAATCACACTGCACACTGAAGTGCACTACAGGTGTTGATGCAGTGCTAATTAACATAATTCGCACACACTGAAAAAGCAGTGCAAAACTGCTTAAGGCAGTGTTGCTGACAGAACACTGCTTCAGGCAGGGTTGATGACAAAACGCTGCTAATTGCAGTACTTTTGCAGTGTGATTACAGTGCTAATTAACATAATTCACACACACTGTATCAGCACTGCATGTACACCAAAAGAGACCTGAAGATGCACTGATTAAACACTGATGGACTGCATTATGAAATGAAGTGCAGGAAGTGTACACTGCTACTGTAACACTGAAATAACACCATATAGTGACTATTTGAACACTTCACTTCCCTCTGGGAAATGCACCTAGCTTCACCTGAACTCTTTTCTTCTAGGTTTGCTTTTAAAGACAGAGCAAGGAACAACATTATTAGAGCAAGGAAAAAGATTAAGGCTTCTTTTTGCTAGGCAGATTTACTGTGTTTTGTTATTTTCTTTTGTGCCTCACAAGATTTAATACTATTTTTGCTTACATTTTTCTGCTGTAATCTTCTCTGATTCAGATTGTTGTTGCAGTGTATACCTTCTGCTACATTATTGCAGGGTGTGCCTACAGGGCTGTTACTATTTTGTGCTTACAGATTACTGCTGTAATCTCTCTGATTCAAATTGTTTTTTTTTTGCTAGGTATCTTCTGTTACTGCTTTATTTTCTCTGTAGCAAAGTGTTTTGCACGGTATACTTATGTGAAATTGTTACAGGTGGTGCTACAGGGTTTACAGTTTTATCAATCATTAGCTAAGCTTTCAGGGCTACTGCATTTGTTGTTGGTTGATTGTTTCTGTTCTTACCACCTTGTTTTTTCATCTGTAATTCTTTTTCAGCAGGGAAGGGCCACCCTATCCCCAACCTCCCATGCTACACTCCTTTTATAGAGTAGCACAGTCATGACATTTCCTGTAGCAAAGTAGAAAGGGAGGATCAGAGGGTATCCACAGTGACATTATTTACAGGGAACAAGTAATTTAACTTGTTATAACAAGTTACAACAAAAAAATCTAACTTTGCTTTCATTTTCCTCCTTCTAATTATTCAGACCAGGTTATAAACTCAGCAGCTGAAGCAGAGTGGATATTATTAACTGCAGGCACTGCAGAACTCTTCTCAACAGGGCATTTATACAGAATTTAGGACACTGTCTTACATGCTGGACCATTGGAGATCTAAAGGTTCAGCTCCAGGCAGCATGGGCAGAGATTGCGCACTTCAAATTGCATATTCAGGAGGAAACATATTATAAGAACCACCTGCCATTTCCCCAACATCCAACTGAACGCACCTCGACCGCAGAGGGTAGTTGGTTCGGGAGGATGGCAGGTGGTTAGAAGGGGCAAATCAGGTGCCTCATCACTCAATGCTCTCCAATGTATCACCTCCACAAACCATAAAAAAATTACAAACAGGTATCTGCCTCTATCTCCAAAATCAAACCAAGGGGCAGAGGACACTGCAGAGCAGGACACTGCAGCACAGGAGATAGCACAATAAAACTCACCCAAAACAGGGACAAAAAAAAGCAACACAAAAAACACTTCTGATCATAGGAGACGCCATGATTCAGGAAAGTTGATACCTACCTCCAGCCGGGATAATGGTCAGATGTCTCCCAGGTACATCAGCATGGAGAGACACTGACCGCATTGCTAAAATCATGCAGGAAGGAGGAGAAAACATTGATGTCCTGGTACACATAGGGACTAACGATCTCCCCAGCCAGTCAGTTGTGGAGACCAAGGAACACCTGAACAGGCTGGGAGACAAACTGTCATCCATTTCATCCAGTATCTCCTTCTCTGAGATCCTGTCAGTCTGGGAGAGGGGGGCAGACAGATGGAAGGTCAGAAAAGGGGAGATAGGGGAGCTAAACATGTGGCTCAAGGGCTGGTGCCAGGAAAAAGGACACAAATTAGTAGGTAACTGGTGTGACAACCCACCTCTCCCTCTGGGCTGGAACAGCTTTTAGAGAGGTGTCTGTCCTCGGGTTTTTGCTGCCACCAGCTGGAAGTCATCCAGCGCCCACCTTCAAGTTTAGTTTACAAAGTTGAATAATTAAATGTGCAATTGCACAAGTCAAAATCTGGTAGTGTGTCTCTCTCGGGTGGCAGATGCTAAACAGAGTTTACCTCAGCCAGTGGAGACCATATATTACCTTAGAAAAATGACATCACAGTCACAACTGTTGAGCAAATAAACAGCTTTTTCACTTAACAGAAAGCCGCACAGAACATTACCGGATATATCTTTACAACACAGGAGAATAACACTGATGCAGGAAAAGTAAACAAATGTTTTTAAATAACAGATGGCAAAAGAACAAGGCTATTACTGCAATATGCTAGTATTAAACTTACCCTTCCCTGTCCTTTCAAGAGAACATTGGACCCTATGCTAACTGCCAGCTCCCCATGGACATAGCTAGAAGGGTAGGCTCTAATCTTAGGTTTCTCCCTCCAGCTTCAAGAGTAAGAAGAACACGCCCTTCACTGTCTTTCAACATCTTATATACTCTCTTGAGAATAGGTACTGCCTATTCCCACTTTGAATGTACCAACCATCTACCATGTATGTATTTAATTGTCCCAATCAGACTGAACACCTATCAGTGACCAATTATATTCCCTTTACCCTTAAGTTTATATTTGAGTGAACCAATCCCTTTAAACTGTGAGCCTGAGTGTACATGTCCACTCGACATTTATGACCCAGCTCTTATCTAGTAGCTAGGGAGGACAGTGAGAATTCCAGCTTGTAGAACATCAGCTTGTGTGAGTGTATTTCTTTCCAGACTGTAAAAAAAATGTGTTTGGAAAATCCAAACATTAAGTCCTTCCTTCCCATTTCTGTCACATCCCCCCACACCCAGATGATGAAGGCGTGTCCCTTGGGCCACCCCAAGTGACACAGCCATTCATGCAACTACTGGAAAGTGCCCAAAGTATTCAGCCAAGCCATTAGCCTTGTCTAGATAGCCCATCTGCATTTGCATTTTGTTTGCCACTGCGATGCTGGATGGTCATGTTGTATGCCTGCAGTACCAAACTCCAACGTAGTAGTTTTCCATTTGCCCACTTGACCTGAGAAGCCATATCAGGGATTTTGATCTGTGACCACAGTAAATTCTCTCCCATATAGGTAAGGCTGCAACTCTGAAGGACCCACACTATTCCCTAAGCATTCCTTCTCCATTGTGACGTATGCCTCCTCTCTGGGCAAAGCCTCCTGCTGAGGTACACAACATGGTGCTCCACCACCTCCTGCTGCGTAACTTGGCTCAGCATGGACCCCAGCCCATGTTCTGAGGCATCCACATGGACCATAAACTTTAGACTATAATTGGGGCTGGCCAATACAGCTGGGCTGCTTAAGGCCTTCTTTAGCTCCTGAAAGCGACCTCACAGCCATCTGACCACTTCACTGTGTCTGGCTTTCCCTTCTTGGTTAGGTCTATCAGAGGCTTAACAGATCACTATAGTGAGGAACAAACCTTTGGTAGTACCCTGCTGTCCCAAGAAATGCTCTGACCTGTTTCTTGGTGGTAGGAGTAGGCCAGACCAGGATGGCATCAACCTGGCAGGCTCTGGTGGATGTATCCGCACCCACCTGGTGCACAAGGTAGATACTTCTGCGCGTACCTGTCTGGCACTTTTCTGCCTTGACTTTCAGACATGCATTCTTCAGCCTGTGGAACACATCCTGTACATTCTTGATGTGCTCATCCCAGGTCTGGCTGTATATGGCTATATCATCCTTATACGGCAATGCAAACTCACCTACCCCAGACAGAATATGATCCACAAGATGCTGAAAGATTGCAGGTGCATTCTTCATTCCAAATGGCATTAGCTTGAATTCATATAAACCAAATGGAGTGACAAAAGCTGATCTCTCCCTGGCTGCAGGGGTCAGAGGTACCTGCCAGTAGCCCTTTGTTAGGTCTATTGTGGTCAGATACTTGGCTCCCCCCAGTCACTCCAGGGTCTCATCTGTTCTGAGCATGGGATAGGCGTCAGACTCTGTATAGCTTTTAAGCCTCCGGTAGTCAATGCAGAATCACGTAGTGCTGTCCCTTTTGGGGATAAATACTACGGGTGATGCCCAGGGGCCACTAGATTCCTGATTACTCCAAGTTCCAGCATCTCCTTGAGGTCCTCTTTCACGGTCTGCCTAACATGCTCAGGTACGCTGTAGGGAGACTGTTTCATGGGAACCTGGGTCCCTGTATCCACATGATGCTCTGCCACCATGCTGTACCCCAGTTTCCCTATGAACATGTCCTCAAATACTTTCCACACACCCCGAATGTCTTGCACCTGGGCTTGCATCAGCTGTTACGATAGGGTAAGGTTGTCCACAGAGGATGCAACCCAGGCCTCCCCAAGCAGGTCCACCAGTGGATCCATCTCAGTTTCCTCCTCTGGGGCACTGCATACAGTGAGGACCAATTCCTCCCTGTAATGGTAGGGCTTCAGCATGTTAACATGATACACCTTTCACCTGCATCTCCTGTCCAGTAGCTCTATCATGTAACTGACCTCACTAACCTTTTGGACAATGGAGAATGGCCCCTCCCATGCTGTCTGTAATTTATTCTGTTGGACAGGGATGAGTGCCATCACTGCTGTCCCACCTCATATTCTCTGGCTCGGGCCCCACTTTCATACCAGATTTTCTGCTGCTGTTGTGCAGTGGCCAAGTGCTCCTGAGCAAGCCCCATGAGCTCCTTAAGGCGGGTCCTGAATTCAGGACATACTCCACAACATACTCCCCTTGGGAGGCACGGTCACCCTTCCATTCATCCCAAATCAAATGTAGGGGCCCCCACACCATATGACCAAATACTGTAGGAGATCAAAAGGTGAGAACACTGTGGACTCCTGTGGGACTTCCCTATATGCAAACAGGAGATGAGGCAAATATTTGTCCCAGTCCCTCTTATGCTGGTCTGCAAAAGTCCTTAGCATGGCCTTAAGGGTTGAATTAAATCGCTCCACCAGACCATTAGCTTGGGGATGGTATGGGGAGGATTTGAGCTGCTTTACCCCACACTTCTCCCACAAACTACTCATTAACCCTGATGTGAAATTAGCACTCCGATCTGACAGTATCTCCTGGGGAAAGCCCACCCAGCTAAGTATTTCCAACAGCGCATCTGCCACTGGTTCCGCCTCAGAGGATGATAGGGCCACTGCCTCTTGGTATCTTGTGGCATAATCGACTGCCACCAGGATATACCACTTGGCAGTGTGACTTGGGGTGCTCAGTGGCCCCACTATGTCCACAGCTACCCTCTTGTAGGTTCATTGATAATGGGCAGGGGCACCAAAGCTGCCTTGGCCTTGTCCCTGTCCCCCATTTTCCCCACCTGCTGGCACTGTGGACAAGTCCTGCAATAGTCTGCCACATCCTTCCCAGTACCAGGCCATAAGAAATTGTTGGTCAGCTGCTTTTTCATGTGCCTCAACCTCAAGTGACCTGAAAAAGGGATATCATGGGCAATGGCCAAAAGCTGATGACTGTGAATCTTAGGGACTACCAACTGCTGGAGCACCTTACCATCCAGCCTTTCCTCTGTTGGACATTCTCTATACAGCAGCCCATTGTCCCAGTAAATGGACTCTTTACCCCCCTGAGGACCCTCAGCCCTATTAGCTATTTCCCTCAATTTTTCCAAGGTAGGGTCAGTTCGCTGCACAGCACTCAGCTGCCCTCATCTGACCCTTCCCAGTGACCCTTCAGAAGGAAGCCCTGTGGGCTTCTCTATTTGTGACTTGGGTTCTGGACTGCTGCTTCCAGCCAGCCCCTCCCCGGTGCTAGCCACTTCCTCAGCTACTGAGGAAGGGGCTGAACCTCCCAGAATCACCCCCTCTTCACCCTCAGAAGCTTGCCCTTTTGCCTGACTATGAGTTACAACTCACACCAGTTTTCCCCTGTGGTCAAAATCATTCCCCATGATCACATTTACAGGGAGGTCCTCTACAACCCCCACCTCCTTTTCTCCATGGCCCCCCCCAGCTCAGGAAGATGCTAGTCATTGGTATTTGGATTGCTGGCCCTGTGGCTGTCCAGATCATGGAGTATTTTCCAGGCAACATCTGCTCTTCCTGGATGAGATCCTGCCTCACCAGGGAGATGTAAGCACCTGTGTCCCTCAGTCCCTGTGTTACTGTTCCATTAACTGCAATGGGATGTAGATTCTCATCAGAGAGTGGTTCTTTAGGCTGGACACACCACACAAAGACACTAGTCCTATTTTGATCACCCCTCCCCCATGCCTCTGCTCCTTAACCATTTTCTGAGAGCAGTTAAATCTCAAGTGACCCACTTGATTGCAAATATGAAATTTCTTTGGTCCTGTCTCTTGATTCCCTTTAGAACCAGAGGGTTCTACTTTAGGCTTAGGTGTAGGCTTGTTTCCTTTGGGCTGCCCCCCATGGGATCCCTTATAACCATATGCTGCCCCCCACCATGAGACTTCTGCTGTGCCCATGACCAGCTTGACATGTACATGTCAGCACTTGCTGCCACCTCTTTTGAGGAGGTGCATGCCCTGTCCAGGAGCCATACACGCATATCCTCAGGTTCAATTTTAAGAAACTGTTCTCTCACCAACACATCTTTGATAAGTTCCAAAGTGTCTACTTTAGCCCCCTCCACCCACCTATCAAGGTAAGTACACATTTGAGCCTGCAGTTCTACATAGCTGTCTTCTGGGCTTTTCTTTAACTCCATAAACTTCCTTCTATACACCTCAGGAGTTAATTCAAAACATTTCAACAACACTGTTTTAACCTTATCATAATCAGCATAGTCTTCATTACTAATTTTAGAAAATGCATGCAAAACCCTCCCGTAAGTAAGGGTGTGAGATAAGTTGACCACGAAGCCTTAGTCAATTGGAATTGCTCACATACTCTCAAATGACCTTAAAATAAATCAAGGTCATCTTCTCTCTAAACTGAGGGAACAATTTAGAATAAATTTTGGTTTTATTAGGTGAACTCACTCCACTATTACTCATGGTTTGCTGGCTGCGCAGGGTCATAGTTTCCTTCTCATGCTGCTGTCTCTGGAGTTCATGCTGTTGTTTCTGGAGTTCATGTTGTCGTTCTCTTTCTCATTCTTCACGTTCTTTCTCTCTGTCTTGTCATTCATTCTCTTTTTCCTGATGTTCTTTCTCTCTGTCTGCCACTCTCTTTTCTTCCAGTTCTTTCTCTGCTTCCTGTCTTTTTATTTCTGCATCCAACCTTCATATTTTTGCTTCAGCATCCAGTCTTTTTGCCTCAAGTGCCTTGTCTGCAGCAGCAGCTGCAGTTGCAGTGAATCAAGCTGGATTGGGGGGGTTTGCTACATCAGTTCCTGACTCACCCCCAAAGACTGTCTGCTTCTGGTCATGTGCCATGAGGGCAGCTTCAAGGTCTGCCTTTTCTTATGTTTTAGACCTTCAAGCTGAACCCCTTTTCCTGGCACTTTTTGCAAAGCTGTTGCACAGTAAGTGAATCATACCCATGGAGCTCATGCTCTAATCCTACACTATACTGTGCTAACTGGCAAAAGAGAAAACAAGTTGTACAAGTGTATTTTTATATATCCTGTTTTGCAACTGCTAAGGTAAATGTTCCACTGGCAAACATTATATCTTAGTTGTTACGAGCTTACTATCATCACCCCACCACTGCCAACCAATTGTGACAACTCACCTCTCCCTCTGGGCTGGAACTACTTTTAGAGAGGTGTCTATCCTTGCGTTTCACTGTCACCAGCTGAAAGTTGTCCAGCACCCACCTTCAAGTTTACTAACTTGAATAATTAAACGTGCAATTGCACAAGTCAAAGTCTGGTAGTATGTCGTTTGGGTGCGGATGCTAAACAGAGTTTACCTCAGCCAGTGGAAACCATATATTATCTTAAAAATGACATCACAGTCACAACTGTTGAGCAAATAAATAGCTTTTTACTTAACAGAAAGTGCACAGAGCATTACCGGATATATATTTACAACACAAGAGAATAACACTGATATAGGAAAAGTAAACAAATGTTTTAAATAACAGATGTCAAAAGAAAAAGGCTATCACTGCAATATGCTAGTATTAAACTTACCCTTCCCGTCCTTGCAAGAGAACACTGGACCCTATGCTAACTGCCAGCTCCCAAAAACATAGCTAGAAGGGTAGGCTCTAATCTTAGGTTTCTCTCTCCAGCTTCAAGAGTAAGAAGAACACACCCTTCACTGTCTTTCAACATCTTTTATACTCGCTTGAGAATAGGTAATGCCGATTCCTCCTTTGAATGTACCAACCATCTACCATGTATGTATTTAATTGTCCCAATCAGACTGCACACCTATCAGTGACCAGTTATAGTCCCTTTACCCTTAAATTTATATTTGAGTGAACCAACCCTTTAAACTGTGAGCCTGAGTGTACATGTCCACTGAGATTTATGACCCAGCTCTTATCTAGCAGCTAGGAGGACTGTGAGAATTCTAGCTTGTGGAATATCAGCTTGTGTGAGTGTATTTTTTCCAGACTGCTAAAAAAATGTGTTTGGAAAATCCAAACATTAACTACTTCCTTCCCATTTCTGTCCCAACTGGCAACAGTTTTGGGAGCTAAAGTTCTTTAAGTTTGATGGACTGCATCTGACTAAGAGGGGAGTCAGTGCATTGGGGCAGAAGTTTGATGTCTTTGCAGAATATTTAAACTAGCCAATGGGGAGAGGGGTTCAGCACCAGATACATTGAATGGGAAGAACACCCCTCACCTAGTGATCAAACAGGAGTTCAGCATGTTTGTAGTTCATTTGCATCACCAGGTAAGGAAAAAGGTCCAGCTCCCCATATGACTCTCAGAGGAAATGCCAGACCTTGCCCAACTACAAATGCACCAAATCTGGCCAATGGAAAATCATGTAGCAAAGTGCCGCAGTCTGGGAAACAAGATCCCAGACCTGCAGGCAACAATGACAGATGCTAATCTGGACATAGTAGCCATTAGCGAGACATGGTTCACCAGTAACCACACTTGGAAGACTTCAGTACCTGGCTATGTACTGTTCAGAAGAGACAGAGGTACAAAAAGGGGGGGGTAAGAGCCCTTTATGTCAATGAAAATATCAAAGCAACAGAAATTCAGAATACACACAAGGAGCCAGAAGAACTGTGGGTCACCCTGGAAACAGGAAATGGGACAGCCATATGAACTGGGGTTGTCTACAGGTCTCCAGACCAGGGAAAGGACATAGATGCATTACTGTTAGAAAATATACAAAACATGACAGCTAAAAGGGAGGTTCTGATAATGGGAGACTTCAACATGTCAGATACAGATTGATCAATACCAGCAGGAACATCCACCAGAACTAGACACAGTGGGTTCCCTGCTGGGGGAAATCCTCAAACAACTGGTACAATAGCCCACAAGAGACAGGGCTATCCTAGCTCTAGAAATGACTAATGGGGGATGGATCACAGAACTCCAGGTAGAAGGTCACCTGGGGGCCAGTGACCATCACATGGTATGGTTCAATTTGGCCACTAGAACTAAACCATCCCATTCCAATGCTAAATTATGGGACTTCAGAGGAGCTGACTTTGATAACATCACCAACAGAGTTAAGCTAGCCCTGGCAAGAAGAAATACAGGTGCTGGGGTACAAGTAACGTGGGCAAGCATTCAGGATGCAACGCTTGAAGCAACATCTCATTGTGTTAGGGAGAAAAGCAAGAGCAAAAGAAGGAGAAAACTGCTTTGGTTCTCAAAAACAGTAGCAGATAAGGTCAGAGCCAAAAGACTGGCCTTCAGGAAATATAGATGAACGCAGAGGGACGAAGACAGGGAGGCATACCAAACTTCCCTAAGGGAAGCAGGGAAGGCAGTAAGGCAAGCAAAGGCTCAAACTGAGAAAACATTAGCACGAACAGTAAAAGAAGGGGACAAGACTTTCTATAGATACATTAGTGAAAGGAGAAAGTCCAGAGGGGGTATTGCTAAGATCAAAGGGGATAAGGGGGAGTGTGTGGAGGAGGACCAAGGAAAAGTATCTATCCTAAATAGATACTTCTGCTCAGTATTTACTGAGGAGAAGGTAGGGCAGGGCTCACAGCTCAGCACCATGGACATGGGGGAGGGAGGGAGGTATGCACAGGTCCCTTCACAAAAGAAAGGGTCTTACAAGAGCTCGCTAAGCTCAGGGAGGACAAGGCAATGGGACCGGATAGCATACATCCCAGGGTACTAAAGGAGCTAAGGGTGGATCTAGCAGAGCCATTATCAAAACTGCTTAGTGAGTCTCTGAGCACAGGAGAGGTCCTAGAAGACTGGAGAAGGGCTCATGTGATCCCACTCCACAAGAGTGGTAGCAGGGAAGAGTTAGGGAACTACAGACCAGTCAGTCTTACCTCAGTAGTGGGTAAGATTATGGAGACACACCTTAAGGAAAGGATAGTGCAACACCTGGAATCCATAGGAGCAAAGGATCCAAGACAGCATGGGTTTACAACAGGAAGGTCCTGTCAAACTAATCTCATAGATTACTTTGACTGGGTAACCAGAGTGGTGGACCAAGGGATGCAGTTGATGTTGCCTACCTTGACTTCAGCAAAGCTTTTGATACTGTTCCACGTAGAAGATTGATTAATAAGATGGGTAGGCTCGGCGTGATTCAAAGCTGGTCAACTGGGTGGTAAATGGGTTGTGGGCAGAAAACAGAGAGTGGTGGTAAGTGGTATACAGTCAGAAGAGATGCAAGTCACAAGTGGTGTACCTCAAGGATCAGTCCTGGGGCCAGTCCTCTTCAATATCTTCATCTGTGACATTGCAGATGGACTGGAGGTTAAGGTTTGTCTGTTTGCAGATGTCACTAAGATCTGCAACAGAGTAGATGATCCAGATGGGATGGCCAGAATGAGAAGAGATCTAGATCAACTGGAAAAATGGTTGGAAGAGTGGCAAATGGGGTTTAATGCAAGGAAGTGCAAGATCATGCACATAGGGAAGAGAAACTCTGAGGCCACCTATAGGTTGGGAGGGGAGTTATTGGCAATCACAAGGGAAGAAAAAGACTTGGGCATCATGATCACAAATGACCTGAAATCATCCAAGCGACCACTAAAGCAGTGGGTAAGTCTAGGGGGATGTCAGGGTGTATTAGTAGGGGTATCACAAGTCACAAGAGGGAGGTAATAATCCCTCTTTGCAAGACATTGGTTAGGCTCCATCTGGAGTACTATGTGCAGTACTGGAGGCTGCACCTTTACAAGGACATTAACAAAATGGAGGCAGTCCAGAGAAGGGCAACTCAAATGGTGCAGGACTGCATCGGAAAACATAAGAGGACAGATTAGCAGAGCTCAATATGTATATCTTAGAGCAAAGGAGAGAAAGAGGGAGAGAAGTGATATGATCGAAACATTCAAACACCTTTAGGGTATTAACAAGGTGAAAGAGTCTAACATGTTTCAATATAAGAAAAATAGCAGGACAAGAGGACACAGCATGAGATTAGAGGGAGGCTGATTAAGGGGTAATATGAGGAAGTTCTTTTCACAGAAAGGGTGGTGGATGCATGGAATAGCCTACCTCAGGAACTGGTGGATATGACTATAGTGCAGGGCTTCAAACAGGCATAGGACAGGCATAAGGGAGCAATACAGATGAGTATGAATAGATAGGCGATTGACAGAGTAAAGGCCTAAGGTACATTCATAAAGTAGAAAAAAAAATGGACAGACTAGATGGGCCTTGCAGTCCTTATCTGCATCAACTTCTATGTTTCTATGTAAGACGATTGTTGTTGGAGCTGTTTCTTCACATTCAAGCTCAGTTTTATTCACAGTTGGAACACTGGACCTTCTTACGGTTCTGCTGCAGCAGTCATTAATTTTTTCCTTGAATTCCTATTTAAGACAATATCCTTTGTACTACATGAACCCTCCAGAACTGAATTTAACTAACAGTGTGATTTGCTGTATTTTGTCTGTGTTGGGGGGAGTATTCCATGCTATTGTGCACCTACCTGGGCTTCCAAGGGGGAGGAAGATCTGGCTGCCACTACAGACTTTCGGCAGCCTAAGATGGCTAGCAGGGATCTTGCCATATGAAGGGTGCTTGTACTAAGACCACTGGAGTTCAAGGTTAAGATGACATATGCACCTGAAGTTCAGCAAACAAATATTTTGATAATGGTAGATTTCTCAGTGCTGTCTCCTGTCACGGGAAGATCTGGGTACCGGATTTACATGGCAGTTTGCTTTTCATGGGGAAGGAAGGCTGTGACCTTGCAAAGTTCTAGCTGCCCAGGAGCTGTCCTGTGCCATCTGCCTGTGGGATGGAGAGTTCGGGTGGGCAGGATGGTAAGACTTTCTGAGGAATTTCTGTTAAAAATATTCTGTTGTTTAAGGGACTGAGGGAGGGTGTCATATTCATACTATGTTTTGCCTTATGCAAGGGAGGGAAGGGAAAGTTCCATTTGGGGAATGTTGACTGTTTAGTGTGAGAAAAAGCTTGAAGGTGAAAGTGGAAGTGGGGAAAGTGTGAAAGTGAGGGAAGGATGGTAGAGAGGGGCACATGGCCATTTTTTGGTATAGCTTCCAATGAGGCGTTTAAGAATCTTGCCATGAGCTGTCAATGGGAGTAAGACTATAACTAAACACCAAAAAATGTGGTCTATGTTAAGAAAGCCAAGGGAGACAAATATCTCACAGGTGATACACATGACATCGGAAGAGGTGGCCAGGTTGAGATACTCCTGGCGTGGCACCTGTTTGGTGGCCCCCATTTCATCCAAGGCCAAGGAAGAGGCCATATTTTTCATCCAGGTTTCCCCTATGAGGCTGATCAGGCAGGTGGTGGATGTTTAGAGCAGGTATTTCGTGGCAGAGAAAAAGGTGACCAGGGAGAAGCTCACAGTGATGGCAGTATATGGCCCTAATTTCAACCAACCAGAATGTTTCCACAAATTGGCTCTCAAACTTGCTGCCTTGTCTGGCAAGATAGCAAATGGGTGGGGATTTTAATACCCTTTGGGAAACTGTGCTCAAAAGGTCAGTCCCACTGACATGTAACCCCCCTGAAAGCTCCAGCACCCTTAGACAGATGGCCACAGAAAGAGGCCTCATTAACGGCTGAAGATATCTCCATTCCACTGAGAAGGAATCCCCATTTTATTTCCATGCACATCAGCTATACACATGTATTGACACAGTGTTGCTGACCAGTGGCCAGCTGCACAGATTACTATCAGCCTGTTATGGTCACCTGAATCACTCTGACCACACCCTGTTGGTGAAGCTGGGGATGAGGGTGCCTTTCCTCACCCAGACAGTGGAGGCTTGACCAGAAACTGTTACTGGCTGTAGATTTTAAAAAGCAGATGGCCTCAGCATTTATGGAATTCTTTACTCATAATGTTGGTGGGTCACCACTACCTCTGCTAGATGGGAGGCTGTGAAGGCATTTGCAAGGGGTGTAGCCATTTTGGGAGCATCTATCAAGGCTAAAATGGAAGCAAAAAAGAGAACAATCTGGAGTAATGTGCTATGGCACTAGAAAAATCCATTATGTCCCAAAGCACTATCTACCTATTAGGAGAGTTCATAGCACTAAAGGGCCAGCTCAACAACTGGTCTCCACACAAACTGAGCGTATTCTGCTCTTGAAATGTGTGGGGGCACTTGAGGGTGACAAAATGGGCACTGGCTGGCATGGCAATTGAAAAGACAAGAGGCTGACCGTGCTATACTTGACATAAAGATGCCAAATGGCTCCATATCACCCAGGCAAAAAGATATTCGGCAAGCTGTCCAAGGCTTCTACTCCAAGTTATACATGTTGGAGACCACTGTAGATACATCTCTTCACTCATTCCTTGATACTCTGACCCTTCCATTGCTCCCAGAATCCACCAGGGACAGGCTGGACTGACTTCCCATAAAGAAGGAGCTGTGACTGGCAAGCCGAGCAAGCACCTTGAGTATAGCTCTGGGCCCTGGCAGTCACTCAGCTGAATTTTGCAAAGTATTCCATGAGGTCCTAGGGATCCCATGGATGACATGCTATGGAATCCCTGGAGGGGGTGCTCCCCACCTCAGGTCCTGGCAAGGATTTTGGTTTTGCTTAATTCAGGCAAGGACCCTTCCCAGTGTAACTCCTATAGGCTTATTTCTGTCTTAAATGCAGACTACAATATCATAGCAAAACTGCTAGCTGTTCGCCTAGATGGGGTCCTCCCAGACCTCATACAGCCAGAGCAGAGAGGCTTCATTAAAAACTGCCAGGCAAAGCACAACTTGAAACATAACATGAATGCAAAGTGATGTTGGTTGGGGGAAGGGGAGCTGCTCAGCCTGGTCTCCTGGCAATCAGTGCTAAAAAGGCCTTTGACTGGGTTGAGTAGCCCTTCATGCCCTCTTGAAATTCTGGTTCGGGTCTTGCAAAAGATCCTAGATAGCAGACATGTACAGGTTTCTGAAGACCCTGGTGCTAACTAATGGACATTTATCAGACCCCTTTCCTCTCTGCAGGGGGACTAGGCAAGGGTGTCCTCTCCCACTGTTATGTGTGCTTACAATTAAATCCCTGGTGGCTGCCATTAGGGAAAACCCTGCAATTCAGGGTTTGAAACATGAGGGAGTGGAACACAAAATCTCATTGCTTTCCAATGATGCCTCCTTTTCCTGGCCTACCCACCAGAAGTTATTCAGGCACTAGCTGCCCTCTTTAAAACTTATGGGCTCCTATCAGGTCATAAGGTAAACTGGACAAAATGTGAATGGCTCTCTCTGGAGAAGGATGGGGAGTCACCTACCTAAACTGCGGGGACAATACTCTCCCTGGCCAACAACTTAAAATACCTATGGGTGTACCTGCCCAGGAAGCTGTTTACCCTGGGTCAGCTAAACTTTCAACCACTTCTTCAAAAAATCAAAACAGACTGTGATAAAAGGAAAACACTACCCTTAAATCTTACTGGTAGAGTTAATGCAGTTAAAATGTGCGTTCTTCAGCAATGCCTTTATCTTGCTGAGTCCCTGCTGGTACCTCCCTTTAAAATACTTTGCCTCCTTAAAGGTTACTTGACTAACTTTTTGTGGCAAGGAAAGAGTGCAGGTAAAGCAATCCACCTGTGGCTGCCACAGAATAAAGTGGACTGTGACTTTCCAACTTTTAATACTATCACCTAGCTGTACAGATGTCCTTCCTAAATGATGCACACCAACAAGAGATTACCGACACACATGGTCCCTTTGTTGGGTAGTGGTAAAGGCTCCCTCCTACACATGTTACTAGCAGCAGCCCTTACAGATGGCATCGTTAAACATTCTGAACCCAGTGGCTGAATCCATGCATGCATGCATGCAACTTATTGCACACTAGGGTACAGTTTTTTCAGCCTGACACACACAAAAAATTCAAGCTAGCCCTTTAAAAATTTGAGTTTTGGCAGCTGGACATGAAGCTTAGTCAGGTCAGGGGTTAGTGTATGGAGGTTGGTTGCAAGGGCATTGGTGGGGAGGAGGTGTTACATGAGAGACAAGGAGGAGGCAGCATTGTCAATTTGTCTGTCCTCCTCCTCTCTTGACAAGACCCAATCAAGTTTGTGGCTGGAATTTAGTGGCTTTGTGCTTTAATGTGTACTGGTGCCACAGCATGCACTGCCACATTGCCTGCATGAGTCACAGGCTCACAGCTGAGGAGCAAAGAGGTTGTGGATGGACTGGGAGGAGGAGGACTCAGAGGACTGTTTTGTGTTGTGTTGGTGGTGGGACATGGGAGCCGAGAAGAGCACTGCATGTCATGACTGGCGACTAAGAACAAAATATTTTTAATTAAAATAATGGGAGCTGGAGGGAAGGAAAAGAATGAGCCAGACATCACGCCACGGTCGGGGCTCGGGAGGGAGTGCTGAGAGCAAGCCAAGAAGGAGCACTGAAAGGCAAGCCGGAGAAGCAATAGGACAAGCTTGGGGAAGTCTGTCTGGAGTTGTTGTGGCCTGCCTGCCCTGGCCCTGATGGCAGTCGACCAAATGTCAGGTAAAACAAATTAATTCAGTTTAGAGTTCAGTAAGGCAGGCAGGCAGGCTGAAAGATCAGTGCAGCATATGTGTATTTTTCCATGCCCTGGCTGTAGGCAGAAGACTCAGTCTTGGGTGTCATTTCTCTGTGCCTGAGATCTATGTTTGTCCTGGTCCTTCTTGGTTAAACCCCAGAGTGGCTGATCACAGATGAGTGGGACCACCCTCTTTCTCCATGGGGCATCAGCTCCTCTCTACTGATCTCTCTTTCCCACTTTCTGTCGGGCAGCAATTAAGTAGACTTACAGGATTCATAGCTGTAGTTTGTTTCTCATCAAACTGGTCTCTATCTTTGATTTGTTTTCTCCTCACCATCTTGTTGGAATGATTGACCTCCTCCAGGAGTAGCTGTGGCTTTTATTTTCTTGTACCAGTGGCAGTAGCTTTACTGAAATAATTGTTTTGCAGTGTACCCTATGTCAAACAGGTCTGCTATCAACTCTCCTTAATAGCTGCAAACAGTTTCAAAATTGTCATTTAAAACCAAAAATATTTTTTTAGTCTCTTGGTGAGTGCTCCTTTATGTTGGTGTCTAACTCTGGGTCACATGCAGTTGGGGAGAGATCATGACAGTTTTATGGGTACCACACTGGAGGCTTGGTAACTCTCTTTGTCACAGATCCTAGCCAGTGAGATTGCCTGGACATGGCCTCTCAGTTTCTGGGTGTACCCTCTGTGACCAGGGCCTTTATATTCTCTACCCCCTCCAAGATATTGGTTCTATGCTGTTCCACATTATTTTTAATGTGTGGGGCAGGTGGTTGGTGGCACTGTTTGACAGCTAGTTGTCCACAACCATTTAAACTGCAGACTCCAACACCCCTGAGTCCATAGGGGGAAACATTTCTTTTGAAATTAGGAGTAGGCAAGATGTAACAAAACTGTATTTTTCTTCAAGAAAAACCCTAAAACTCACCACAGAGCATGTAAACTCCCCAAAGCTTCTGGGCATCATGCCCTCAAACCCCCAGCTTTATTTGTCCTTATTTGTAAATATTATATATCCAAGCACCTTCCAAAAATCCTGCCGATGCCCCTACCTGTTGTTTTAGTTGGGATGGGAGGGACTCAGGAGGGAAGGAGTTGACAGGCAGGTGGTTTAGGCAACTCACTGAACTGTGGAGACTGCAGAAAGGACTACAGTGCAAATTACTAGGCATGGGGAGGGGGGAACAGGGTAGCTAATTCTGTTTCAGATTACCCCAAAATGCACCAGAATGCACCAAAAAACAAAAATTTTCTGGGGGCCTAGGCAGACCCCAGAACCCCAGTCTATAGTTTAGATTATTGGTGCATACACTTTTTTAAGGCTGGTTACTCCACTGTCTGAACCCCTACACTAGAACAAATTTCAGGGTGTGGCTCATAATGCATAACCTGATTGACTATTCAATGGGCCCTTCACCAGAGGGAGACATTCGGTTGGCCTTGTACAGAAATGGGATGCCTCTGACCAAGTAGCCTCAACTCTTAAGAGTTGGTAATGTACAGGAACGGGCTGATGAAAATAGGTGAACAACCTTATGTCAGAAAAGGAGCATACCACACATTTCTCACTGTGCCAAGGATATTTCTTTACCTACCTACAGGTGCACTCCAGGATATCTTTGGAACAGGGGCCAAAAATGGAACACCTGCCAAATCCCTAGCTGAGGAAATCTTGCTCTTTGTGGCCACAAGAAAAGAGATGTAAATGTTTTATGCCCTGTTCCTGTTCCTGGGGGTCCACAGGACCCACTACAACAGCTGAAGAGCAAGTGGAGATGGACCTGGGTGGAGTGATATGGACTGGGGGAGACTGATAATGCATTCTGAAAGGAGTGGCAACTTGTTCAAAAGACATCAGGCTTTGGCAAATTCAGTTTAACTTCCTTCACCATGCCTGCTATACTCCCACCCTGGCCCACCATATTGACCCCTCAAAGCCTAAAAAGTGTTACAAGTGCAAGGTAGATGAGAATACCTACTTCCACATAATCTGGTCCTACCCCTGAATGCAGGGCTTCTGGTTTGGAGTGACCTCCCTCAAAGCCAATACTTTAAATAGCACCTTCATGCCTTCAGCAGAGGCAATACTGATGGGACTGGCTCTGGGAAGGCCCCAAGGAAGGCATATCAACACCTGCTGTCGAAATTAGGGGTTACAGTGGGCAAGAAACTTATTGCTCAGTTTTGAGAAAGAACAGGACCCATCCATAGACCATTGGGTATCCCTTCTATTAGACTGTATGAAGACAGAGAGAACCAAATACTCAGTTCTGTGCAGACACCATGAGTATGACAGACTGAAAGGACCTCTAGAGGAAGCTTTGGGATTCACTTGGTTTCACATTTCTAAAATATCTGGGAAGTCTCAGTGGGGAGGAGGTCCAGCGAAAGGAAAATATGTACATCCTGAAGCTTTGCTGAGTTTCTAACATGACATGTAAACAACATATTTAGTCTTTGCTGAATGTAAGTAATGACCTGCTATTCTCACACTCCACCTCCTCTCTATGCATTCACTTGTTACATATTTTGTGTAATAACCTCTGTACTGCCTTACCTGTTGCTGCTTGCCAATAAAGAGTTAAAAAAAAACAGATATAGTCCATGATCACCCAACAGGGAGCATGCTTCAGACAGCTAGCATTGGAACCCACACAGGAGGAAGCAATATTATACCTGGTACTCTCAAACTGGGACAGAAAGAGGATCTCACATTTAGAGTGGTAGTCATCTGGGAACAAGTGACCATCAAACAGTGGTTCATGATAAAACAGCCTTAGAGTCAGCCTATACAAAAATGAGGGTACTGGACCTTAGAAGGGATGCCTTTGAAAATGGAAGAGTGTCTCAGAAAAGCACCAACAAATGGGCAAGAAAGAAGGGTGGAGGAACAATGAGGAAACATCAAAACTGCCATCACAGAGGCAACAAGTCTTTGTGTGAAGCAAATAAATCAAAACGAAGGGAAAACACCCCACTATGGTTCTCAAAAGAGGTGGCGGGGAAGGTTAGGGAGAAAAGAATAGCATTCAGGAAGTATAAGGAAACAAAGAAGGAGCAGGACAGAGAACTGTACCAGTTAAAGCAGAAGGAAGCAGGGAAGGCAGTCAGAATAGCAAAGGCCCAAACCAAAGAAAAGACAGCCAACTCAGTTAAGAAGAGGGGTATAGGTACATTAGGGAGCGAAGAAAGACCAAGGGGGGGATAGTGAGGCTTAATAAAGGGGAGGGTGGGCAGAGAGTGACAGTGAAAAACCCTGTATACTGAAGAATACTTCTGCTCAGTATTCACAAAAGAAGAAGAGGGGGAGGTACCAAAATCCAATCAATAGAAGCACTCTGGATGGGGGGGTCGGGTCGATACCAGTCTATTCACAGAAAAGAAGTTCTGAAATAACTCCTAAAACTGAAGGTGAACAAAGCAATGGCTCTGGAGGGATCCACAGAATTCTAAAAGAACTAAGGGATAACTAGTGACACCACTGACTACCTTTTGACAAATCATGGGAGTATAGTGTGATACCTATGGACTGGAGGAGGAAGATCTGATTCCCCTCACAAAAGTGGGAGCAAAGCAGAGGCAGAAACTACAGACCTGTTAGTTTGACCTCAGTACTATAGAAAATGATGGAATCACTTCTGAAAGAAATAATTGTTGAGTACCTAGAGGTCGGTGGGGCACAGACTCAAAGGCAGCATGGATTCACAGTGGAGAAGGTCATGTCAGATGAACATAATAGATTTCTTTGACTGGGTGACCAAAGTAGTAAACCAGGGAGGGGCTGTGGACATGACATACCTAGACTTTAGCAAGGCATTTGACACAGTCCCACACAAAAGATTAATAAACAAAATAGCCAGCCTGGGAGTGGATCCCAGGGTGGTAGCCTGGATAAAAAAAAAATTGGCTGGACAACAGGCTAATGGTAAACAGAGTCCACTCTGAATAATAATAATAATAATAAATGTTATTTCTAAAGCACCTTTCAATTTTCAAGGCACTGTACAAAACAAATAATACAAGTCAAACATTATAATTCAATATAAAACACAGATAAAACTACAATCTCATCTACAGCTTAAACACAGCCAATACTCCAAGAAGGCAATTTGATAAAAATGAGTTTTTAAACCCCTCTTAAATTCTTCCATGGAGGTGCACTGTCAGTAACCAATGGGGTAGAGAATTCCAAAGAGTGGGAGCAGCATAAGAAAAGCTCTACAACCAGATGAATTTACACTCACTCTTGAATCTCCAGCAACCCTCGCAGCTGAGCAGAGCGATCAGCCAGGGCAGTAAAGAGCCAGAAGACCTTTCAGAAAGGCTAGACCCTGATCATGTAGGGCTTTGAAAGTCAGTAAACAGACTTTGAAGGCAATCCGCCACCGAGCAGGAAGCCAGTGCAGATCACGCAGCACCGGTAATGTGACAAGACCTGCTTGTCCCAGTCAAAACTGGCTGCCACATTCTGCACTAGCTGAAGGCAGTGGATTTCAACCCCAGAAAGCCCAAATACAGGGAGTTGCAGTAGTCCAAACGTTAGACACGAAGGCATGGACCAACGTTGGTAACTTGACAGATGAAACAAGGTGCTTCACTCTAGTGATATTCCTAAGATGGTAAAATGAAGTCTTGACAAAGAATGTGGGGTTACTAGTGGGGTACCACAGGGTTCAGTACTGGGTCTGGTCCTTTTAATGTCTTTATAAGTGGCATTGCAGAGGGACTGGAAGGAAAGTATGCCTCTTTGCAGATGACATAAAAATCTGCAACAGGGTTGATACACAAGTGGGGTGGAAAGGATGAGAAGGGCTTTAGCAAGGTTGGAGGAATGGTCAAAAGTATGGCAGCTTAGATTCAATACAAAGAAGTGCTAAATAATGCACATGGGAAACAAAACCCAGGGAAGATTACACAATGGGGGTAGGTACTAACAACAACAAAAATGGAAAGAAACTTGGGGTAGCTTATCAGATGGCCTAAAAGTAAGCAAGCAATGTGAGTAGGCAGTAAGGAGGGCTGGAGGATACTGGGATGATAGGAAGAGGCATCACCAGTAGAAAACAGGAACTTGTTATCCCTCTGTACAGACAGTTAGAGACCCATCTGGAGTACTGCATGCAGTTCTGGAGACCCCATTTCCATAAGGACAGAGAGACAGGATGGAAGCAGTAGAGGAGAATAACTAAAATGGTGCAGGGTCTGCACCAGAAGCCATAAGGAGAGACACAAAAGGAGTTTAATATGTATGCCCTCAAGGAAAGGAGAGAGGGGGACATGATAGAAACTTTCAAGTACCTCAAGGGAATCAACAATGTCCAAGAGGGTAGCATCTTTCAGAAAAAGAGATGTGCAAGAACAAAGGGGGGGGGCACAATTTGAAGATAGGGGGATGGCTCAAAAGCAATGTGAAGAAGTATTTTTTGATGAACAGGGTGGTGGACACATGGAACGGCCTTCCTGAGGAGGTCATGGGTTTAAAAACAGTGGAGAAATTCAAGAATCTGTGGGACCGACATAAGGCAGTTCTGGTGGGGGGTAGGAAAAAGTAGGCTGTTGGTTAACTAGGATCTGCAGCTTATCGATTTAGTAGGGAAATGAGCAGACTGAGTGGGCCAAGTGGTCCTTATCAGTCATCAAAGTTTAAGTTTCTATGTTTCTATGACATACACAGACCATGATCACCCATGGCACACACAGCCCATGACTGTTAATAACATAAGAAGCTGTAGTAGCAGCAATGGTGGTCTGACTGCACAAGCAGACCCTAATTTAGAGATTTAGTTCAAAATTTAAGAGTTCTGTTTTTAACTTCTTTTGAGCTCCAATCCACTTCAAAAGTTGGAGCAGATCAACCCAAAATTACATTTATATCCAGAGACAAATGAACAATACCTCTAGTTTCTAGAAACAAATGAGGCTGTTTTGGTACTACAGGGCTGTGTGTACCCAATGACTGCCAGGTTGAGTGTGCACAGCTAGATTAGAGGGTGATCTCGTAACTGAATGTGCATCTTTCTTTGACTACAGTATGACAAAAGGTTGTCAACATGCGCCATTTCACTCAGTTCATGGGCAAGTGTGTGATTGGCCACCCTGACGACTGGCCCTGCTCCTGTACATTGGGCACATTAGCAGAAATATGGAACTTTTCTCCCATAGGCTGGCAGCACCGATCTATAAAAAGTCTAATATAATGACATATGTACAGTAGTCTGTGTTTAAGGAACCAAATTAACACGGTATGTAGTTTTTGTTAATTGTAATGGCAGAATGAAAATACCTTGGTAATACTTTTTTTTAATATGGCTAAGATTAATTATTCATTTTAATAGTAACATATGAATGGCAAATGAACACAGTTTTAATGGGCAGTAATTATTTTTTCTACATAAGCAATTTTCTTGTTACGTAATTGCTTCCCAAATGTGGTGCAATAATGCATTACATAAGAAACAAAATAGTACCAGATCTATATCAATGTTACATATCACGGACTGACCAATAGTGTGTTTATCCCTGAAGAATGCATGAGAGTGGTGTTTCTCATTAAGCAGCACATTTTGAACAAAACTGATCAATTAGGGATGACTCTCCCACCACCGGCTAGCTTTACCCTGCTTCTAAACAATAGCACAATCAAAAGAGACAAGCTGTCATCTACACATCGTGATATGCTATTAAATGGTACATTGCCTCTTTGTGTCCTTCAGAACATATTATCAACATTTATTTGTGTAATTACTATAACCTATAATACAGTCATATCCAGTTACTATGTTGACAACAGTACTGTTGGGGCAGTGTTATTTCATTCCCTGCTCTGCACTGCTAGCACGCAGGGCCTATCCCTTTAAAGTGAGACTTTGGGTTCAACTCTGACACTGACATTGTGCAACTGATGGAAAGAGCAAACACAGTGAGACAGATTTGGGTGTCCCTCTTTCCAAATCACCACAGGCTGTCAGCTTGTGTCACAAATATTACACCAGTGTCTTGTATCATTCTGTTTATGGCATTTTTAATGGGCAGTCATTCCTTAAGAAGATCGAGAGAGAGAGACCCTTCACAGAGAAGAGAATGCATCAATGGGACAGTCCCTTTTGCCTTCCAAAGTTGGCTGGGAGTGGGCTCAAGTTGTGAACCCACAGTCCCCTGAAAGGAAGGCAAGAGACTGAATGTCTAGCTCACCAGAGTGGCTCAGTTAAAGACTAGGTACTGCTGCTGATATTCTGTGTGCTACACTTAGAGCTGGGAGAGCTTGGTAGAGTTATAGTATTGCAATGCCCAATAGAAAATCCATACAGTACATGTCCTAAAATACCATACTCATGTGACATCACATTTGGTAATACTATCCTTGTGACATTGTCACATTATAATATATTGTCAGCTGGCACTATAGCCTAGAAGTTAGAGTAACAAGCTGTGAATGAGTTTTGTGCATCCAGCAGACCTAGTTCTTATTCCCAAAACCCCCACTTGCATACTTTCTGACTCTGAGCAAATTAGCTAACTGCCCTATGCTCTCAGGACACACTGTACCTGGAAATGATCCACTGGAAACCATTGTAAATGAGTCACTGTCCCAATAATATATTCATTCTCATTAATAAAAAAAACATAATTTTGTAATATTATTGTTGCAATGGAATGCTTGCCAAATGCTTGCGTACATGTAAGCCAGTTTTTACTGTAACTGCTACACAGTTAAAGCTGGCAATTGAAGTGTACCCCTTCTTTTTGTGCTAAAGTTGAGTCCAGACTTATCACAAACATCAATTTATGCAAGTCTGATCCCCTGCCTGAGCACATTTCAAAGCAAGAGTGAAGGCAAAATAAGGAAGTGAGTGTAGACATGAGATACTGAGTGGGGGAGTGGTTTCAAGACATGTGGCAGGCAGTGATGCCGCTCAAAGAGGATACACAAAAACAACTTGGATCCATATTCATAAGTGATAAGACCCTTCAGAGTGTGAGTCGTTTGGGGATACCTGCCTGATCAGGATGTAGTGAGGCTCAATGCCACAGATGGAGAGCCTTACAGCACTGGAAGGGTGGGTATCCCCAACAACCCCAGCAACCCACACCCTGATGGGTCTTATCACGCTTAGAAAATGAGCTGTGTTGGCCCAACACAACACATTTTTTTTGTCCATGATAGGGTTGAATATACTGCGCTGAAGCAGCAGAAAGGGGACCCAGTGGTGAGCAGAGTGGAGTGCTTTCAGTGCCAGCAAAAGCTGAAAATCAAAAGAGTGAGCTGCATACAGGCTCCTTTTTACCTTTGATGCACACATGCACACCAAACGTTTTGTTACAATGAAAGGGGATTTTAGGGGTGTGTCATTGCTGAGCCCATTGCAGTTCGAAATAGCAGGGGCTTGGTAGTCTACTCCATTGACCATGCACTGTGGTTCTAACATCACAGGTGCCACGGGAATGATTCAGTCGGCTAAAGGTAGCTTGAAGAAGCACCAAATGAATACCTAATCGGGTGTTGAGCATCAAGAAGCGAAGATGATGAATGAATGAAATCTGAGAAGATGATTAAGGCAGACTTCCTAAGGAGACAGGGAAAGACAGGGCCACCATCCGACTCCATCCAACAGCGGAACCTAACTAATTAACCTAAGACAGCACTAACCCTACCTAATATTATTACCATTGGCATGGAGGAGAGGAAAAACCCCCTTTGAGGAGGAAACCTCTGGGTATCTAAGGCCTAAGTAGCCTTCCCTCCAGGCTGATGACATTTGATTTAAGGATGCATGTTGCTAAAGAGAAAGATATGAGTAGGGAAGATGATGACGGATAGGAAAACCCAAAAAAGCAAGCACAGACTGTAAGTGAGAGAAGCCATGAAGGCTTTAAGGTTGAAGATTGTTTCTGCTCTACCTCCTTGTTCTTTCGTCCGTGGTTCTTCTTTTAGGCAGGGGAAGGGCCCAGCCACCCACCCCCATCCCCAACCACCCCACGCTACACTCCTTTTATAGGGTACCACAGTTGTGACATTTCCTGTGGCAGAGCAGGAAGGGGTGGATCAATGGGGCTCACAAGGTGATTCTCATTTACAGGGCACTAGTAATTTAACTTGTTATAACAAGTTAAACAAAGCACAATTAAACCATTACTTGCATTTTTTTCCTTCTAATTACTTTGACTAGGTTACAAACCCAGCAACTTATTTGGAATGGATTTCATTAACTGCAGGTACTGTGGAACAATTTTCAGAAGGACATTCTTACAGGATTTAGGACACTGTCCTACATGCTGGGCCTTTGGAGATCTTAGGTCTCAGCTCCGGCAGCATGGGCAGAGATTGCACGCCTCAAATTTCATATTGAAGAGGAAATACATTATAAGAACCACCCGCCATTTCCCCAGCATCCAACAGAAAACCTCAACCGCAGAGGGTAGTTGGTCCAGGAGGTTGGCAGGTGGTTAGGAGGAGCAAATCAGGTGCCCCATCACTCTGCTCTCCAACACATTACCTCCAAAACCATATAAACACTACAAACAGGTATCTGCCTCTATCTCTGAAATCAAATAAAGAGGCAGAAGACACTGCAGAGCAGGACACTCTGCACAGGAGCTAGCACAACAATACTCACCCAAATCAGGAACCAAAACTAAACTAGCACAAAGGAAATCCAAAAACTTCTGATCATAGGAGACTCCATGATTCGGGAGTTGATACCATCTCCAGCCAGGGGTGATGGTCAGATGTCTCCCAGGTACATCAGCATGGAGAGACACTGACCGCATTGCTAAAATTGTTCACAGAGCAGGAGAAAACATTGATGTCCTAGTACACATAGGGACTAATGATCTCGCCAGCCGGTCAGTTGTGGAGACCAAGGAACACCTGACTAGGCTGGGTGACAAACTATCATCTATTTCGTCTGGCATCTCCTTCTCTGAGATCCTGCCAGTCTGGGAGAAGGGAGCAGATGGACGGAAGGTCAGAGAAGGGAGATAGGGAGCTAAACACGTGGCTCAAGGACTGGTGCCAGGAAAAGGACACAGATTTGTAGGGAACTGGCAACAGTTCTGGGAGCGAAAGTTCTTTAAATTTGATGGACTGCATCTGACTAAAGAGGGAGTCAGTGCATTGGGGCAGAAGTTTGACGCCTTTGCAGAATATTTAAACTAGCAAATGGGGAGAGGGGTGCAGCACCCTACACGCTGAATGGAAGAACACCCTCCCCTCAGCTAGTGGTCAAACTGAATTCAGTGTGTTTGCCATTCATTTGCATCACCAGTAAGAAAAAGGTTTGTCTCCCCACACGATGCACAGGGGTAATGCCAAACTCACCCAACAACTAACACACCAAAATCTGGCCAATGGAAAATCATGTACACAAATGCTCACAGCCTGGGAAATAAGATCCCAGACCTGCAGGCAATAATGTCAGAGGCTAAACTGGACATAGTAGCAATTTGTGAGGCGTGGTTTCAGTAACCACACTTGGGAGACTTCAGTACCTGGCTATGTATTGTTCAGAAGAGACCGAGGTGTATAAGGGGAGGAGTGGCCCTGTATGTTAATGAAAATATCAAAGCTACAGAAATTCAGAATACACATAAGGAGCCAGAAGAACTGTGGGTCACCCTGGAAACAGGAAATGGAACAGCCATAAGAACTGGGGTTGTCTACAGGCCCCAGACCAGAGGGAGGACATAGACACATTACTGTTAGAAGATATACAAAACATGACAGCTAAAGGGGAGGTTCTGATAATGGGAGACTTCAACATGCCAGATACAGATTGGTCAATACCAGCAGGAACATCTGCCAGAACTAGACTCATAGTGGATTCCCTGCAGGGGAGGGCCTCAAACAACTGGTACAGCAACCCACAAGAGACAGGGCTATCCTAGATCTAGTACTGACTAACAAAGAAGGGATCACAGATCTCCAGGTAGAAGGTCACCTGGGGCCAGTGACCATCACATGGTATGGTTCAATTTGGCTACTACATCTAAATCATCCCATTCCAAGGCAAAAATATGGGACTTCAGAGGAGCTGACTTTGATAAGATGGCCAACAGAGTTAAGCTAGCCCTGGCAAAAAAGAAACACAGGTGAGGAGGTACAGGCAAAGTGGCAAGCATTAAGGATACAATACTTGAAGCAACATCCCATTGTGTTAGACAGAAAAGGAAGTGCAAAAGAAGAAGGAAACCACTTTGGTTCTCAAATACAGTAGCAGAAAAGGTCAGAGCCAAAAGGCTGGCCTTCAGAAAATATATAAGGGAACACAGCGGATGAAGATAGGGGGCATACCAAACTGCCCTAAGGGAAGCAGGTAAGGCAGTAAGGCAGGCAAAGTCCCAAACTGAGGAAACACTAGCACAAACAGTAAAAGAAGGTGACAAGACTTTCTATAGATACATTAGTGAAAGGAGAAAGTCCAGAGGGGTATTGCTAAGCTTAACGGAGAAAAGGGAGCATGTGAGGAGGAGGACCTGTAAAGGCATCTATCCTAAATAGATACTTTGCTCTGCATTCACTGAAGAGAAGGTAGGGCAGGGCCCACAGCTCAGCATCATGGACACAGGGGAGGGAGGTGAGCACTACTCCTTCACAAAGAAAGGGTCCTACAAGGCTTGCTAAGCTCAGGGTGGATAAGGCAATGGACCTGATGGCATACATCCCAGGGTACTTAAGGAGCTAAAGGAGGAACTAGCAGAGCCATTAGCAGAATTGTTTAGTGAGTCTCTGAGCACAGGAGAGGTCCCAGAAGACTGGAGAAGGGCTCATGTGATCCCACTCACAAGAGTGGTAGCAGGAGGAGGCGGGGAACTACAGACCGGTCAGTCTTACCTCAGTAGTGGGCAAGATTATGAAGCACTCCTTAAGGAAAGGATAGTGCAACACCTGGAATCCATAGGGGCACAGGATCCAAGACAGCATGGGTTTACAAAGGAAGGTCCTGTCAAACTAATCTCATAGATTTCTTTGACTGGGTAACCAGAGTGGTGGACCAAGGGGAGCAGTTGATGTCGCCTACCTTGACTTCAGCAAAGCTTTTGACACTGTTCCACATAGAAGATTGATAAATAAGCTAGGTAGGCTCGGGTGGGTCGAAGTTGGTCAACTGGGTGGCAAACTGGTTGACTGGCAGAAAACAGAGAGTGGTGGTAAATGGTATACAGTCAGAAGAGATGCAAGTCACAAGTGGGTACCTCAGGGATCAGTCCGGGCCAGTCCTATTCAACATCTTCATTAGTGACCTAGCAGATGGACTAGAGGGTAAGCTTGTCTGTTTGCAGATGACACCAAGATCTGCAACAGAGTAGATGATCCAGATGGGGTGGGCAGAATGAGAAGAGATCTGATAAACTAGCAGAATGGTCAGAAGAGTGGCAACTGGGATTTAATGCAAAGAAGTGCAAAATCATGCACATAGGGAAGAGAAACCCTGAAGCCACTTATAGGCTGGGAGGAGTTGCTAGCAGTCACAAAGGAAGAAAGAGACTTGGGCATCATCATCACTGATGACCTGAAATCATCCAAGCAGACCTCTAAAGCAGTAGGTAAGGCTAGGGGTGTTAGGGTGTATTAGTAGGGTATCACAAGTCGAAGAGGGAGGTAATAATCCCTCTGTACAAGACATTGGTTAGGCCCCATCTGGAGTACTGCTGCAGTATTGGAGGCCACACCTTCACAAGGACATTAACCAAATTGAGGCAGTCCAGAGAAGGGCAACCAAAATGGTGCAGGGACTGCATCAGAAGACATATGAGGACAGATTAACGGAGCTCAATATGTATACCCTTGAGCAAAGGAGGAGAGAGGTGATATGATTGAGACATTTAAACACCTTAAGGGCATAAACAAGGTGAAAGAGTCTAACATGTTTAAATATAAGAAAAATAGCAGGACAAGAGGACACAGCATGAGATTAGAGGAGGGGTCGATTAAGGGGAATGTGAGGACATTCTTTTCACAGAAAGGGTGGTAGATGCATGGAATGGCTTACCACAAGAAGTAGTGGCTATGAATACAGTGCAGGGCTTCAAACAGGCATGGGATAGGCATAAGGGAGCAATACAAATGACTATGAATAGATAGGTCACTGACATCGCAAAGGCCGATGGCACATTTATAAGGTAGAAAAAGAAATGGGCAGACTGGATGGGCCTTGCGGTCCTTATCTGCCGTCAACTTCTATGTTTCTATGTTTCTATGTAAGAGGAAATGAACCTGAAATTGAACTTGAATGATGGTGAAGAGCAGCACAAATCAAAGAAGAAACAGAAGGCAGCTTAGACCCGAGAGGGAATGCTTGAGTAGCCAGTGGAAGGCAAATCCATGTGGAAATCAGAGGAGCAAGGGGTATCCAGATGCACTCATGAGAAGACAGAGGATGATGAAGACAGATGATGATGATGATCACTGCAAGAGTGCAGCAGGTCAATGAGGCAGCAGAAGACAAAATGAGAGGTATGCACGATAGAGCAATGTGATTAGTTAGACCCTAATGCCAAGAAGGCAGGCCTGGAACCAGAGGATATGCTCGGGTCAAGGATCGAGGAGCAAAATTGGACAATGGATGATGAGGAGTGAAGCCATGAGCAGAGTGAATCCATAATGGATTGTAACGAGAAAAGGCAAGATGAGAGATGGAAGCCATGACTGGAGTAAATCTTTGCTGGCTGATGATGGATTGAAGCCAAGATTGGAGTGAATCTTTGATGGCTGGTATGAGATAAGGCATGGAGAATGATGACCGGAGCATGAACCCGATATATGCAGGAGGGCTGCAGGTTGATGAGGTGGATATGATTCATGATAGGTATGCCCAAAAGAATTATCAATTGCAGGCCAGACGGAGTCAGCTTGAGACAGTGCTCAGATACGAGGGAAGCCATGAAGGCTGGAACAGGGAAGAGAGAATGAAATATACAATGAATGATGATGGAGTGAAGTTTAGGAGGCTGACACAGTGAAAGCAAGGGGAAAGGTGATGGCAGGATAGGGAAAAACCCCAAAAGAAAAGCACGGGTTGAAGCAGAGGAGGCGAGGAGAAGTGCACTGAGTGAGTGATGGAAACAGGAGAACCATGAGGGTGATGGAGAACAAGCAGCGGAGACTAGGAGACATGCAACAGGACAAACAAGAGGAGGAATTAGCTGAGAAAGAAGGGACCGAGAGAAGCAGCCAGAGTAAAAGTTAAACCGAGGCCAAATACCAAGCTGGAAAGTGGGCAGGAAAATGTCCAAATAGCACAGATACTACAAAATACTCATATATATATACAGTATGTATGATTCTCCATGTTGATAGAATGGGGTTGCAAAGGCGACATGAAGAAGCAGATGACATGGAGCTGCCCCTACCACATGCTGTCTGGAGGGCGGAAGGAGAGGCACGAGCAATGATCTCAGAGTACCGCATCACATAAAGCATATTCAGCATCATGAAGCCAAGGCAGGAATCTAGTGCAAATTATGCTCTCAGGAATATTGCCTGGCAAAAAGCAGGAGGAGGGCCCTGATATTGAAGGACAATGGGTGGTACTTTAATCGAAAAAACAGAATAGGCAAATAAAATTGTGTCTGGGAGAGCTTGATTGAGTAGAGACCTGTGGAGGACACGACGGGCAAAAACTACAAAAGAAAACTAAGGAGTGCATAAAATAAATGTACCTAGTAAGAAAACAATTCGAACCCAGGATAAGCTGACTACCAATAAGGCAGGATGCAGACAGGCAGAGATCCATAGGCAGCCCAATGAGAAGCCCCAAGGCAAGGAGCACGACGGGATGGCTTAGAGCAGGCTGCTGAGGAGGCATGGGACGAAGCTGCATAGGAGCGGCAGGAACGGCGGCCCCAAACAGCAGAAGCAGCACATGAGGTACAGGAAAGGAGGGGGTTCTTCAGATGTGTTCATTCTCGGGAGGAGGATCGCCAGGTCGAGGGAAAAACAGAGACACAGCTGAAGGCAGGAAGAAAAGGCCATATAGGTATGGGACTAGGAGCAGAGGAACGTGGCATGGGGGGGTAAACAGAAGCGGGAGACAGGACCAAGCAGCTGCTGGAAGTGGCAAGGGAAAGAAACAAAAGAGCAGGGAAAGTGGAAGAGACAAATAAGGAGCAGCAACGCTCACCAAGGCGTACAATCCCCAGCAGCACCATCGGGAGCATAGTGAAATGAGCAAGGGATGGGAGGAGAAACAAACCTGTAGCTGGAGGCAGCCACCAAAGCAAGGCTAAAGCAAATGATGCAGGAGGCCAGAGAGAGGGCAGAAGAGCAGCACCTCCGACTACAAAGAGAAATTAATCCTGGGAAGGCCCAGGGTGAGGTACCTTATAAAGCCTGATGGTGGAGTGATACATAGATACATAGATACATAGACAGTGTTTCCTTCTTGGTCCATATCTACCTGTGATGCACTTTCCTTTACTCATCTCAGACCATCCCCAATTTGTATTACAACTTGGCTACTACATACCTGCTATTGTCATAAATGTTATTTATCCATTGTGCTGCAAGTTTATATATATCATATAAATATCCTGTATATTTTACTACATCTATTGTATGCCTTGTCAGCCTCCTTTGTACTTGCTTTTATTCTGCCATCCTCAATGGTCCAGGTCATGCCTGAAAATGGTTCTCGGACCAGTGCCTACTCAGTAAACAAATAATGAGTAAATAAATAAATGAAACCATTGAACATCAGGGATAGTAACAATCTACTATACCTGTGGGGTGATTGTAGGATGAGGTGGGACTGGAGAACAGGTAAATTAAAACCTGGACCTGTGGGCTAATGAGGGGAGGGCCCAATGAACTGTTTCCCAGGAGGGCTCTTTAGTGGTGTACTCCCAGGATACATTTGCCTGGTGCAGCAATGGCCTGTGCTGTATCGGCATCAACAACATGGCTGTCACAGTGGTGAACCCCTTCTCCACACCCTCCACAGTGTTAACCTACGCGGGTTTGGTGGCATCTGAAAAAGCGTACTTCCATTCAGCTCTTCTGCAGTTCCATATGAAGACACTGAAGGCCCACTCCAGTACTGACCACCCTGCACCATGCCTTTAACAACTGTTGAAAGCCATGTGGAGGTCCTTCTCCCAAGATGTATACAAACGTACTGGCAAAAACCACCATGCATGCTTGAGAACCTCCACTATCCTAAAATTTCCTGCACTACCTGCCCTGTCCCTTGCTAGGTCATTTGTCCCAAGTGGACAATGACATCTAGCTCCCTCTCATCTCCTGCTGCCTAATGATCCACTGTGTCTGTCTCATCCTCCAAGCCAAGGCCTCTCAGGTACTTCCTCCTCTCCTTTACCCACCTGTTCGCAAGCCTATCCCATTAAGTCCCTACCAGAGTTGCTTCCTCTCAATGAGGCCTATTCTCACTCCTTGTAACTGTGAAATGGTCCATGGACAGTTTCATGGGAAGGTTCTCCGGGAGCCAAGGGTAGTTCAACTGCAGGAGAGTGGTTGGCTGAGTAGAACCCATTCAGATGCAGGAGGTGGATACAATAAACAAAGCAGGTGAACTGAAACTCTGACAAACAAACCAGCACACGGGCAGAAAATGCAAGCCCCCATAGAAAAGAGCACAGTGAGGCTACAATAGATCATTGCGGAGAAGTCTCCAGGTCAGGGTACAGCTGGAGGACAAAGAACAGGTAGGCATCGAAAATGATGCATGGGGCGGCGGACAACATGGACTCATGAAGGCATGCATAGAACTATGGTGCAATGCTGGGGTGCAAAAGGCCAGCTTAGGTAGGTGGACACTGACCTGTGGGTAGAGTGCACAACACGGGACCTGCATCCTGCATGCTGGACAGCAGGAAGTGGCCATGGAGCATAGCCCACTGCAGCACAGTGCTGATGGGGCACAGGACACTGTGGACTGAACTTGAATGTGACCATGGTGCACAGCACAATAGAAGCACCGGGACTGTGGGCAGACGGTGGCACTGATGGTAAACCACCACAGACAAGTAGCAGCTGCAGGTGTGGAGTGTGATAAACTCACCACACCCCTGGCTGGAGACAAGCGGTCATGTTGCACAGTCCTCTGGCACAATGGAGGACAGCGTGATGGAAGTATGGAGGGGCCAGGGTGCTCAACTGCAACCCAACAACATAGACAATCTGAGAAGTGGTAGCATCAGGAAGGGAAAGTCAAGCTAAATGTGAATGGCTACCTCCTGGTCCATGAATGAACCTGCAATGAGACAGTGCTGTTTTTAACATATCATATTTTTCACCTGCTTTCTGACACAACTCCAACAGGGCATCAACCCAACGCCACCACCTGGAAGCTGGGTGGTCAAACTACCAGGAGGATCAAGGATGGCATCACTCAACATCTTGCTGGAGGTTCCCTCTGCCTCTACCAGCCAGACAGCCCGGACCCTCCTCAGCAGGACTCCACCAAGAGTCGCTGGGTGAAATGGAGGTATAATACCATCAAGCTGCAAGGTCATGCCCAACCATTTTCCTTGATTAGCCAATAGCACAGATGTGCAATGAGTACATAGACAGCGATACGAGCATCTGCATACTCCCATAGTGTCACCTGACACTAGTAGTGCCCTAGGCATCCCAGGGCAGCTACAGCACAGTGAAATTCAGCCACCCCAGGACTGGGAAGCAGTCTATGGATGTTCAATCCAGTCCTTCCTGCTGACTCACGGCGGCCTAGGCTCAATCCACAACAGGTCATGGCATGGCTCAGGTATGGCATCCAGTGCCTCAACCCTCAACACCAGGACAGCCTGAGACAGTGTATGGTGCTGCCAGCACCATAAGTCAAGTCCTGCCTCAGCAGGCCATCACACTGCTCCAGGATAGCAGCACCAAAGAAAAGAACAAACACAGTCGTATGGGTGACAGATGCTCTACCAGCACAGGTGTTGGCTGGCATCAAGTAGAAGCCACAGCACCATGGCTAGCCCGCACTTCTATGAGTGAGGCAACTGCAATGACCACTGAGCTGTGGCAACAGTTACAAAGGGCCCTACTGCAGACCGTGAACAGGACTCACCGCGGACCTCTCCAGAACCAGTGACACTAGCTGACCTCACTATCCAGCAACTACAGGCGGTGACTGGATGGCCATGGTACAGCAGGATCACCAGCAGCACCACCACAGTCCTTCTACTCACCACAGAGGACAACATCAGTGACCTGGCACAGACACCCTTCTGGATGATGGATGGTACATTCAGACACTATACCACACCAGTTCACTCATTGGCCACCATCTATGCACCCAGGGGATGGGCTCTAACAACCTCATTATGTCATTGGTGTACACGAAGTGACAAAGAGCCTGCAATGTTACTGCACCTTGTTCCAGGAGCTGAACAATATGCCAGTATACAGTCCTGCCCTCAAATCCCCACGATCACACTGACTTTGAGCAGGCTACGTCAATACCTGTAGATGGAATTTCCACAAGCCATAAACAAGGGTACTGTTCCACTTTGGGCAGATTGTGTGGCGGAGGTCAAACACAGCCTTACACCACAATGCAGAAGTGACGGACTTCGGCCTGAGATCCATGAACTTGTGCCCTCCCCATCTCCTGGCACAAGGACGAGAAGCATTCAACCTCCTGAAGTCAACCATTCCGCAATACCACCACTCTTCTATTGTTCGACGGAACGCATGTGCTGGGCAGGATATGGCTGGCCTGATAGGGTGACAAGGTGCCCGAGATCGACCTGTTCCCACTCAACTGTGGTTGGTTGCAGATCTCAACCAGAAAAAAGATACCGTGGACTCAAAACAATGTGAGACCTGGCACCACCATCCACACCCTGCTCAGGAAGGTGAAGATAGGGTCATGACAATGCGCAGAACTCACAGGAACACAATGGACCTATGTCACCAGGAAGGCATTTGTTTGGACTGCCAAGACACCACCCAAAAACTATGATGGATAGGATAATTTCGCATCCAAGGACAAGAACAAGCTGCTGAAGTTCCTCATGTATGGCACCCAACACCACCTGTGGGGTTTTCCGTGATGACTTGGCACCCTGACAGTTAAACACTCACAGTACACATCATACAGCCACCAGGTTGCCTGGTCTAATGTTGAATAGTTCACCCCACTTACATATACCCCAACCTGGTGGTGATGTCTCATCACAACACTGCTGGGTAATGAAAGCAGCCACTCGCTGATCCATCTGCTGTGTGCGCAGCTGAGCTGACTCTGTGAGTCCCAAAATCCTTTCAGCTGTTCATGTGTGCCACCGTTTGTGAGAGAAGCTGTGTGATGACCAATCCTTCAGCTGTGCAACTGTGGATGCATTCACAATGGGGCCTTGTGAACCCCCACAACACTGGCAGACTTCATGACACAGTGGGCTCCTGGCAGGCCCCTCCCAAACACCTCAGACTTTCACCAATGGTTACTGCAGGCCCATAGTGAGCAGCTAAAACCGACACACACACACATTGCAAGTTGGTGCAATAGCTGCTGCTCTACATCCAAGCTAGCAGTGTTGCTGGACCATTTCCTGGTGCAATATCATGTTCTCATGTGCCGCTCTGCTATTATTGCCTGCAGTGTCATGCACCGACCAACAGGCATATTCCCAATTCCTTCACACATGCCCAGCTGGCTGGCTGTCAGCAGCATAATCATACAGGGATGCATAGACAATCATGCTGCCTGGGAGCTGGTCCAACACTGGGGCAGCCACATTGACCAGCCCCATCCTGGATGGTGAGATGGATGGTGAGACAGTCATCCTTACCAGGGAGTCTGTGATCAGGTCAGTGTGTCCGGGTGCACCACATGAGGAGGGTGTTTTCACATAGTCCATGCTGTTCAGTAGTGTCTCAGTCCAGGATGGGTGGCGTGGAGTCAGGATCTGGTGCTTCTACATGTGTTTGTGGAAAATCACTCAACAGCCGCACAACATCCTGACCTCCTCTAACTCCCCTGACAGTGTGTCAGCTGTCTAAGTCGGCTCTGTGTGTTGGGCTGCTGGGGCTGTTGGGTTGTGTGTGAGCAGCATGTCAGACTAATAGTGTTGGGATTATAAAAAGGGTACCTAACAGGGGGGGTTTCTATGTACAACAAGTGGTCAGTGGTGGGATGGGCAACTGGTATCTGGGCAAGATGGGTAGTCTGGGTGGGCCAGCACAGAAGGTTGTTATCTAGAGGTCTATGAACCCAGCTGTAAGGAGGGTGCTTTGTTTGGTGAGACTGGAAGTTAGTCCAGCTACAGGGAAGTGGTCTACTGAGGTGGGGAGGCAGGTCTGGGGTTCCATCTGCAGGGGATGTGTCTGAGGTGGGAAGGATGACTGGGCAACCAGCTACGGGTGGTGATAGTTGATGGGAGAGGCTGGTTCCCCACAGGGAGAAGCAGAAGGATGAACTAGCTGCAGGCAAGGTACACAACAGGTGAGGTCTATTGGGATATTGACCATAGTTTGTCCAGCTGGAGTGGTCTCATCTGGGCAGGGTGTTCAAGATGGTGGTCATGGGGGAATTGCAGGCCCAAAGACTGTGCTGGGATCCTTCACTGAAGTCAAATACTAAATTTGTATTAAAGCATTCATTCAATTGCCTTCAAAAATAATACAGTCATTTTAATGATCTTTAATCATCATTCAAATACAACAACTAAAATACAAATTAAAATGACAACAGACTAATTGTTCAAAGTAAGTTATTGCTAAGAAGTTAGAAATAGATCTGCAATGCTCTTAAATAATTTTTTTAATACAACTGAATCATAACTGAAGATTACAATCCAGCAAGTAGTTTAAGTTTAAATTAACAATCAAAATGGGTGCATTCCAGTTCTACTAAGCAAGAGACGATAAAACAACCAGCAACAGCAATGAATTTTACAGAAGGTAACAATAATAAATGTGGTTTTTACCCGGAAATAATATGGTGCAAAAAAGTTGCAGTGTCCTTTTAAAAGTGTATTCTAAAACTACTTCCCATAAGTCTACTCAGTCAGAGGTCTACATTCCCAACTCTCTTCTGTCTCTGTCAGTGTGATGAAACTGCAGAGTGCTCTATGGTCTCCATTTTGAACAACAGAGTTTCACAGCTAAGATTTACATGTTAAGGTAGAGCTTATGTTTAAAAGTACATTTTACTCCTGAAATATTAAATAAATAAAGGAATTATCCTCAAGTGTTTTTTTTTCAAAATCAAATACTGTGCATGTGTCACTTTCAATGTTTTGTCTTGAACACATTTTCTCTTCTCTGAACTCTTAGCTAAACTTTGAAATACATTTAATTTCAATCCCCCCAAGTGTTTAGGATGCATTTGCCTCTAGATTGTATTTGAGAATTTTTGCTGATTAAGTTAGTTTAGTAGTGTTGGTGGTGGTGGGGCAGGAGATGAACAACAGGAGAGTGTATAACAAGCAAATTCAGAATACATAGAAAAGATGCAACTTTTTAATTTGAAAATCTGGGTTACCCTAAGAAAAATTACTACAGATATTTGAGGTGTGTTTGTAGGAAACTGTTTTTTGCATTTAATATTGTATTGCAGGTTACAAAATCCATTTTGTAATCTGGGGATCAGTGTATTTTTTCTTTTCTTTTGCTGAAGACTGCATGGTATGTTTATGTTTACTTTATTTCGTTTTTGTTGACTGGCTAAGTGCTAGACGATTCTTGCCTATTTTCAAGCCGATCCAGAGGAGAGGAATACAGATGAAAACAACTGACCTTGAACCAGGTAGTATTGGTGGTATTTTAGTGGTGGAGGAATATGGCAGGGGAAAAAACATCCCTGCAGAAGTGCTGCTTAAGGATCTTTAACATCACCTGACTACCACCAGAACAGGCAGATGGGACCTTGGTTTACGTCTCATCTGAAAGACAGTGCCTCAAGGTGCAGCC
Source organism: Neoceratodus forsteri (assembly GCA_016271365.2). Taxonomy (NCBI): domain Eukaryota; kingdom Metazoa; phylum Chordata; order Ceratodontiformes; family Ceratodontidae; genus Neoceratodus; species Neoceratodus forsteri. The sequence continues at coordinate 217,351,239 of CM028134.1, forward strand.
ATCCCCTCATGCTGCACTAGCATCAATATTGGGATATTAACATAGGGTGCCTGGTATGGGAATAGAATCACCTTCTGATCTCCCAGCCTCGGGCCAGTGTGTTACCTGCTGAGCCATTGACACTGCAAATGCAATATGTTAGTGTCATATATATATAAATATATATATATATATATATATTTTTTTTAATACTATGTTGAGAAGTATAGGGTCCCACGGTTGAGGAAGGGTGATGGGGGAGGTTTCTAGGGTGTGGGAGGTTCTGCTCTGGGCCAGGTGTGTCAGCTTTTGGAAAGGTGTCCAGCTCTGGGAGGTTACTCAACCTGCAGAGGAGGGAGGCTGGTCTGTTGGTGGGAATACACAGGGGTCCCAGGGAGGATTGTCTGCTGGGGAGGCTAGTCAGGAGAAAGAGTGAGCCAGCAGGGAGGGTGGCTAGCCGTGGTGGTGGGGCTAATTCAAGAGTTGGAAGTGAGGTCAGCTGCAGGTGGGTGGTTGGATGGTGAGGCTGGTATGCAACTTCTGGTGGATCAAGCTGTAGGTTAAGTGGTTAGGTGAGGACTGCTGGTCCAGGGCTTGGAGAACAGCTTCAGATATGCACTCTGTTAGGTGGAGGTTTGGGTGGTGCTCAGCTACATGGAGGTTATAGAGAATGTAGTTAGAGCTGGTCCAGATGCAGGGAGGGTGGCTGGCTGGGTAGCAGCTGATCCAGAACCTGTGGTGCTCTAGCTCAGTGCTCATTATGAGAAGGCTGGGGCTAGAAGGGTTGTCAACTGCATGGAGGATAGTCTGGTGCCTGAAGGGTGATCTAGCAGAGAGGAGGTGGTTGACTATTTTGAGGGGCAGGGCTAAAGAGATTGATAGCCTAGGAGGATCTAAGTGGTAAAATGGTAGAAACTGGTTAACATGTGTGCCCTTCAGCTTAACAGTAGCTATGAGCTCAGGCGTAAGTGACATAGTTCAGGAATAGCTCGTGTCAGGGCTCTCTAGGAAGTAGGAGGATCATCTGTTATAAAGGCTCTCTTCTGGGGAGGACAGCCAGCTCTGCTGTAGTACTCCAACTGGTGACCTAGTGGCAGTGCAGGTGGGAAGCAGCCCATGGGTGGGAAAGACATTGACTGGTGCTGTGCCACACAGCATATGCATGTTCATGCACCCGCCGCATGTCCTAGAGATGGAAGAACATGCAAATGTATCCTGACTACTGAGCAGCTGCTCCCACATGTTGGATTCATTCTGGTGGAGCAAGTCTAGCAGATACCAGAATGATGATGTTGTGGTAGCTGAATAAAGGGGGCGACAAGTACGGGTGGAAACGGAGTAGTAGTTGGGGGTGGGGTTAAGGTGTCAGAGGTGATGGTTAATGTCTTATTACAGTGATGGGACAGTGAGCAGCTCAGCTCTGTACTAGACAGATCTCTTCTGTGTCTTCATAGTGACATTACAAGAAAAACTGGCAAAGAAAATACCTTTTGCAGACAATACCAAAATTTGTAAGGTGAGCATTAAGAAGGGGCAGAGGCATGCACATGCCTCTGGAGAAACCGAAAAAGTGGTCAAGATTGGGGCAGTTAAGGTTCAATGACAAAATACAAATTGTGCACCTAGGGCATAGGAAACCAGGAGCTACTAGGGTTGGTACTAATGATCACTAAGGGGACCTTGCAGTTAATATGATCTTAAAGATACTGCCAGATACTGCCTACACCATACCTATCGATTGCTTTCCCTTAGAAGACCCAAGGTATATGTCCCTAAATTTTAAGCCATTAAAAGTTCGCCCTCATAAAAATACAAACTGGGTCCCAAGGTTTCTGTTTCTGCTGCAAAGCTCCACCCCATGCTCTCTAGCAGGATGAGAGACCAGTAGGCGTGAGGCGCCTCCATTATATGTAGGCAGCATTTCTATTATTTAAGCTATAGTGGCTACCTAGCAATAAAATGGGCACTGTTCCAATAACAAGGGCCTTGTCACTTGACTCAGCACACGTTTCATTGCCAGGTGGTCACTAAATCTCAAATCAATAGAAAAGCTGCCTTCGTACGAACAAAAAACGACTGCGCTCTCACTGGCATCTCGTCATCCTGCAAAATAATGAGAGAATGAACTGGAAATGACAACAACAACTGAGTTCGTGGGACCTGGTTTGTATATTTCTATGAAGGACAGAACTTTTAATAAAAAATTGAGGACATATTCTTCGTGAGGTCCTCGGCAGCAAGGCACGTGGATATGGTGCAGGGGCCGACTCCGTTACCAGGTGAGTCTCTTTAAAGTTGCTGGGCTGTGTGACAAAGCAGTGGGTAGGGCTAGAAGGATGCTGGGGGCTGCATAGGGAGGGTATCTTAAGCGGAGGAGGGAGGTGGTGGTGTTGCAAGTAATCCCTTATTAGTGAGATCAACTAAGGCCCCAACACTGCACCTCAGACCCTGTAACAGATAGAAACTGTTACAACGGTGGAGTAGTACATTGTCCACACTGCTGCAGTGTCATTCGGGACCCGGCACCGCTCCACACTTCAGAACTCCGGTGACCATTACCGTGGCACCTGATCCCTGATGCAACGGGAACTGCTGCACTGGGGACCAGTGCCATCGTCCCACTAAGCCCAATGGCGTTACCACGGTGTAACCCGGTTTATAACCGTTGTTGAAACCACCTCATGGTTTGACAAGCGTTATAAAGCTCAACTTCTGTAACGTTACGGGTGTAAACCTAAACCATTGGTAACGGTTTGGAGCACTCTGTAACATTACAGAGGTAGATGTGGACAGGGCCTAAGAGTTCTGTGTCCAGTTTTGGGGCTGCACCTTAGAAAGGCCATAGGGTGTGAGGCAGTATAAAGGGCAACTAAAATTGTACATGAGGCTGTGGCAAAAGCCCTGTGAGGAGACTGGGATCTCAACATATAAACCCCTGAAAGAGGGGACATGATGAGACCCACAAGTACCTTCCAATGGATGAACAGGGTGCTGGGGCTCCTTCAAATAGGAAAAAGGACCATGGGACATGATGGAAGCTTATGGTGGGGCAAGATGGATGTGAGGAATTACTACTTCACTGAAAGGTAGTAGACACCTGGAACAGACAGACAGCATTATAGTGTTGGAGGTCAGGAGTGAAATGTGGTGGGGGGCTTAAAACATGTGTGGTTTATATAGACATAGGGAAATCTCAGTAAATAAGCAGGGAAGAAGAAAGGGCCTTAGGGCCACAAGAGACCATTTAGAGTTTACAGAGAAGGACTTCAAGAGCCTATGGTTGCAGTTGTAGTGAGGTCTGGAAACAACAACAGAAAGTGTGACCTAGAGTGAGGGCTCATCAAGCAGTGGGTTTGTGAGCAAGCAGTTTAAGGAAAAAATCCGACAGTTTCTATGTGCTGGGGAGCTCTGGTGGCAGTTGGAGGTGGGAAACCCAGAGTGGAAGTAAGAGTGGGGCTTATCAGTTTTCAGGAAGCAGTGTAAATAAAAAAAAAAAGTCTGTTTTTATATCGAGAGATGTGGCGAGCAGCAACAGAATACAGAGAGCAGTGCACGACAGCTGGAGCGCAACTTGGAGCAACCAGTTGAAAAAGGTTTGGTAGAAAAGCAAAAAAAAAAAATGTTAAACAGAAACAAAATAATCACTGTATGATAGTAGGAAGAATGGAAAATGTACTAAATGGCAGGTGGGCGTGGCTGAGGGACGGTCAACCTGGAAGAAACAAAACTAAAAGCAAGATACCAGTAAGCAGTGTCAAACAACGGGGTGTGAGGGGATGGGGATGTGTGGCGCTTAAGTCCACCATGCACAATAATCAGGATGACCATAATAAATATATGTGTAAATGTAAGATTCTGCATGTATACACGTACATGCTCGGATATAATGGATTTATACACTCCATTTATATCCTCCTATTGCATAAATTTACTTAATATTTATAACCCATCAGGGCTCTTTCTCTTTAGTGCTCTGTTTTTTTAATTGTGAGCTGTCCTGGACCTTTTGTTATTCTTTCCTCCCCAAATCCTTTTTGTTAGCCCTGGTACTTTGACATTAGCTGTTGTGCGACTGTATTATATGCAGTGCTTTGCTTTCATGGTCCGTCAGGGAGCCCACTGATTTCCTGTTTGCCTCCCACCCACAGCTACTTTTAAGTCAAGTTCAGGCATTGCCCTTTAGCTACATTGTGGATTTTCCTTTGTGGCCCCTATCTTGTGCATTTGCTCTCCCAGTCCCTTTCTACCAGGCCCTCAGGGCACCTGAGTCTGCCACCATGCAGCTTAGCTAAAAGGTTCCTGCCACCCTACTGCTGGCTGCCCACCCTCCAGACCCTCTTTCCGTGGGGGCTCTTCACATGCCACTTTGTGGCTGATGGTGAGAGAAGGCATATTTGCTCTAGTCTCTTCCCCTCCCAAAATATCCCATCTTCATTCCCACACACATGGAGCAGGTTACAGCCTGAGCTCTGTGGGCTGAATCATAGACACATAGACCTTGATGGCAGATAGGAGACCTTGGCCCCTCAGTTGGCCCATTTCCTACCTAGTGGATAAGTTGCAGATCCTAGTTATCCAACAGCTGACTTCCTCCTACACACCAATAGAATTGATTATGTCTGACCCATGTATTCTTGAAGTCCCTACTATTTTTGACCCCAACCTCCTTAGGAAGGCCATTCCATATGTTCACCACCCTCTCTGTGAAAAAATACTTCCTCATGTTGCCCAGGCACATCCCTCTATCTTCAAAGTTGGCCTTGTTCTTCACATCTCTTTTCTGAAAGATGCTACTCTCTTGGACTTTGTTGATTCCCTTGAGGTGCAAGAAATTTTCTGTCCTGTCTCCAGCCCTTTTCCTCAAGGGCATACATGTTCAACTCATCTCTCTTTGTATGGCTTCTGGTGCAGACCCTTGCTATTTTAGTTGCCCTCCTCTGGACTGGCAGTTGAAAGTGCCTGTCATTACTGCCATTGTAGTTCAGTAGCACTAAACTGGCTGCCTAACTAACAGCATAGCATTTTCTGGTCCTAGATTTTCTGAACAGCCTCCTGCCTGCTACATACAGTCTGGGACCAAGGACATCCCACATTAGGTTCCAGGGAAGATAATATAAAAAAAAAATTTGACTGTCCATAAGGAGTGACCGTTACATCACCAGAGCTCTGCCTTTCAAACCACTGGCCTCGGACAACTCAAGACTCCTGAACCACCAGTGTCCCTTTTTAAATAATATAGGCCACTAGCCAAATGCATTCCACCTGCCCATCTGCTACTTCTTAAATATGTTGGCTGCAGGTCACCTGGGGGCGCTGAGGGGGTTTGCTGAGTCCCAAATACCACTTATTCTCTGTTCTTAGCTGTCTGCATTTTTATTCCATCTCTAGTTTCCTTAGTTTGTCTTTTCCTCTGAAACTTCTCTTCCTTTACTCCTGTGCTATATACCATATTTGTATCTCTCTACTCTGCTACTATAACTTCCCCATACTGATCTATTTTTCCCTTTATTTCTACAGGTCTGGCCAAAACATACCAATCAGATAAGTATCTTTGTTTCAATTTTAACACTAATCTCTCCTCTAGCACCTCTGACCCTTTGTGTCCCTTCAGCCATCTCTGTTCTTCCTTTCAGGTCCTACCAGGATACCCTGAACCAAGGACACCCCAACTCTGGACTCCCCTACTCTGATGGAACAGGTAAGTCCTAATTACTTAACTGCCTTAGAATCATAGAAATCTGGTGACAGAAAAGGACCATTTGGCCAGTCGAGTGCCCTTATACACCCCCCTAATCATCATCTTTGTCAAGAGACACCCTCTGCGCAATCATTAGCTCCAATTGTCTGTCCCATACCCCTAGAACTTTTACCATTTTTATGCAAGACACCACCTCTTCTGGTAGTCAGTTCCTGGACTCACCACCTTTCTCAATGAAGTAAGGTCTCCTGCATCCCCCTCGAATTTCCCTCCTCTAGCTTCCACTCATGTCACCTGGTTGTTTCCCACCTTCTTTAGTCGGAACATCTCTTTGGCACCACCCCTGTTTATTCCTTTTACATATTGAAGACCCTATCATGTCCCCCATCTCTCCCTCTCCTCCAGCGAGTACAGCCCCCAAGCTCTTCCTGCCTTTCCACATAGGGCCTTCCTCCATGCTCTGAAGCATCCTGGTTGCCCTCCTCTGGACACTCTCCAGCAGTGTTAAGTCATCCTTGAGGTGAGGTCTCCAGAACTGCATGCAGTACTCGAGATGTGGCCTGACCACAGACACACAGAGGGAGGATCACCTCCTCTTCGCGGGACGAATCCCCTGGCTATTCAGTATCCAGTTTGTTTTTGGGCCACAGTTCTTCTGCAATTTTAGTGTTATTCATTTTGACGCTCACCACCACCCTAGATCCCTCCTCACTACGTGACTCGGTGAACAGACACCCGGGTGCATACATGGCCGGAGTTTCTGATCCTCAGATGCAGCACCCAACATTTCCCTGCATTAAACCTCAGTCCCCACCTCCTTGACCACCCTCCAGGGTATCAGGTCCCTCTGGACTGTCTCTCTCGCTTCGTCCCGCCACCAATGCTCCCAGTTTTAAGTAATCCAAAGAGACTCATCCTATAACAACCGCCCTCCCATATGAAGACACAGGCATTGAACAGGGTGGCCCCATTACTGAACATGGGACCCCACTGGTGACCTCGTGGAGGAGGAGTCTCCCACCACTACCCTCTGTATTTGCCCTGTTGGCCAATTTTCTGCCCATCAGAGCAACTGTCCTCCCACCCCCAGCTTTAATAGCAGCCCATTTTTGGGTGCCGAATCAAATGCCTACTGAAATCCAGGTATAGGATGTCCTCCAGTCTATTCAGTCCAGGGTCCCAGTCATAAAAATCTGTGGGTTGGTCTAACACGATCTCCCGGGGATGAAACCATAATGTTTGTCATCCAGTTGCCCCAACCTTTCAAGCTGCCTCCTGAGCCTATCATGATAATGCCCTCCATTACTTTGCCCACCACAGGCGTTAGGCTGACAGACCTATAATTTCCCATCTCCTCCTAGACCCCCCATTTGTGGATAGGCACCACATGAGCCACCCTCCAGTCTTGAAGGCATCCCATCCTGCTAGAGAGGTGTTGGAGTGCTGCCAGTGGTGCTGCTAGCTCATCGCCAATTCCTTCATAACCCTTGATGCAAACAATCTGGCCCCGGTGCCTTATCAGTTTTAGTGTCTGAAGGGCCTCCTTCACCCTTTCCACTGTGATTTTCCCTCCTCCCAGCTCACCCCTCATTTAACCACCCATCCCCTTCTAGACTTGGCCCAGCCTGTACCCCAACTTCTTTCAGTCCTCTAACTCCATCTGACCTCTCAACTTTGCTGGCCCTCTTCCTTCCCATTGGGCTGGAGGATCCCCTACCTCTCTCCATAAATATCAAGGCAAAGTACTCATTTAGCACCTCTGCCTGATTTCCCTGCCCTCCTGAGTCCATCCCTCCTCAGTCCTAATCATGCTGATCTGTGCTCTCCCTTTTCTCTTCTCCCTTGTGTATCTATAGAATCCTTTTCCCCCCTTCGGATATCCCTAGCCAGGTTTTGCTCCCTCCTCACCTTGGCTCCCCTCACCACTGTAGTGACCCTTCCAGCCATCAACTCATACCCCTCTCCCTGTCCCCACTTAGTATGGGTGTACATCCTCACTGCCTCCTGCACCTCCCTGGTCCACCAACAAAACATTGGCCTCTACCATCTTACACTTACACTTTGTACAGGGAGTTAGTAGTCTCCTGCACCCCCTTCTTAATGGCCTCCCACAAGCTAAGTCAGCATCCATGTCCGGCCTAATCTTGTCCAAGCTCCCTGTAGGAATCCTGCCCATGCCTCACGAGTCCCATTCCCTGAAGTCCACTACTACTGTATTAGAATGGTTATCCTCCCCCACACAGATACAGTAGAAACCAGACTGTGAGTGATCACCACCTGCCAGCGGGCTGCACCCTCAGGCCCTTTATCTGGTCACTGTCTGCTAGGACACAATCCAGTATCCGCTTCTCCCTAGAAGGTTCCCTGCTGGACCAGGAAGGTATATTGGAACATATCCATCAATCTCTGTTCTCTGGCCACAGAGGATGCCATAGTGTCCCAGTCTGTCCCCAGCATATTAAGGTCACCCATGTCACCACCATACCCTTTCCACGGTCACAGTGCCCCTTGATATTCTCAACTAGTTTGTCCTCAGGGCCTCTTCCATTGTTGGAGGTTCTGCACACCACCCTATTTTCAATCTTTACCTCCCCTCTTTATGGGTTACCCAGATCTCCTCCACCTCCCTATAGCCTCCTCCACTCCACTAACCGCTATGTCGTTTTGACTATCAGCACTACACCCCTCCTCTTCCTCTCCTCTATCCTTCCTGAATATTTTGTAGCCCACCAAATTTAGGTCCAGTCATTTTCTGAGTGGCCCATGTCTCAGTAATTGCTGCCACATCCACTGATCCTCAACCAGCATCGCCTGGGCTTGGGCATTTGTTGCCTATGCTCCTAGCATTGATCAGGGCTGTCCTCCATCCTGACCCCTCTCCCTTCTCCAGTCATCTAGGCCCTGAGCAGTCCCTAAGATCCCTTTCTTGCACAGCTCTGGATGAATTTAGATCGCAGGTACCTGCCTTAATTTCATGCCTTGAACCTGGACCCTCGAGCAGCCCTCCTAGAACTCTTTTACTTTAACCCCCTTTTAAGCTTACAATTCCACCTCTCGAGCTATGAATCCAGCAAGATTTAGTTTAAGATCTCCCCTCCCTCCAAGTTGGAGGTGTGCACTATCCCTCGGCATATAACCCTTGTCCTCAGCCTGTATCCCCAGTCCTCACCCAGCCCATACCGCGCTCAGTCCCTGAAGCTCACTGGTTCACACCTGTAAGTTTATGTTTGGTCTCCTGACACCCTAGGTACCAAGAATCTCAAAGAAGGAGATTGCGCTTCTATAGAGTGGTGAACCCTGGCCAGTTCAGAATCTTGCCTGGATTTCAGTTCACTGTTCCCTCTAAGTCATTTGTTCCCAGATGTTTTGTCTGGAGATTCCCCGTGTTAATGCTGGCTCGAGTATAGCTGGAATTTGGCCTTGTGTCGGCTAGGCCTGGGATACATTTACCTTGACTGGGCTGCTTTTTCCTCCCACCTCCCACTGGATGCCCCAGGTCATGGAGTCACCCAGCAGATCACCTTCTCCTCCCACTTTACTGGCCCGTTAGATTTCATCCAGGCTCTTCCTTCTGTCATCAACCCCAGCTTACTCTCTTGTTCCCCTCAGCCTGGGGATCACAATCCTGTGCTTGCCCTACCATGCTCATTCTTCTACCTGTAGCTCTCAGCTTGCTCCTTGCCCCCAACCTCCTGGGTGGCTTTAGATTGCCCCACCCAGATCTCTGTGGACTCTTTCTGGGCTGGTATCCTCAGATCCCCACCCAGGCTCCTTCTACTCTTCCCTCTCTTCCCCCCCCAAGTTCTGCATCCTTCACCCCATCTGCTGTGTTTCTCCCACCCCCCGTCATCCCCCTCCTCCTCACCTCATCTGATTCTCCGCCCCTGAAGCTGGCCTATCTAGAGTATTCCCTTATCCTTGGTTGACTCCCCAACCTGGATGCTTGCCCTGACCCTAGTCCTCCTCCTCCCACCCTGGCTTCACTCTGTACCCCCTTCCTCCGCACTCCCTCCACCTAGGCTAACGTCTCTTCCCTCCCTTCTGTGGATCTGGCCTCTCTCTCCTGCCCCATCTCCCCAGCTTACTGACCAAACCTCTCTGTCTGCCTGCTCCCCTCCTCCCGCCAGCCTCTCCACCTCATCTCCCATATATAGCAAGGCGAATAGATTAGTAAGTGTGATGCTTGCCCCTGACTTGCTCTCTCCTGTCCCCCTCCTTCTGGTCAGCCACCTCCCTACGAAGTGATTTCTGTACATTGCTTGTTTCGTGTCCCCACCTCCTGAGTAACCATATGATCCTTGTCTACCTGTTCCTGGGTTATGCCATATTAGGCCTGGTACTCTCATGACAGGTCCTTTCCACCTGCTTCCTCCCCACCCTCCACGCCTTCTAGCTGCCTTCTGATCCCCTCCCCCTCCCTAAGACCTGCCAACTGAAAACACGGGCACCCTCTGAACCTCCGTGCCCAATTTAATATTGCCACCCCACCCTCTACACCCAATCACTCACCCAAGGTGCCACTTTAGCCACCCTGAAGTCTACACCTCATTTAGGTGAGCAATGCAGCCCTCTAACAGAAATAATTCAGTCAGTGTTGCACTAAAACCCAAGCAGTTTTCCCACTCTGATTACAGCAATTTCCTCTTTCTTGTAAGTAGCCAGTTTCCTAGCCCTAGCAGTAGAGCGGTTCACAAGCAAAATTAGCCCATCACAACACTAGCTAGACTCAGAGGCCCTAGCAGTAATCGATTCACACACAGTTTGCCTACTCCCTCAGATGTAGTTGGTACAGTACAGTCATTACAGTCTGCTTCATTCTTTTCCTTCCTGGTAGTAGTCAGTGTTGCCCAAACAGCACAGTGTGGACCTTTCCCACAGATCAATAACAATCCAGCTTCCTGGTGTTCCAGTTCGCCCAGTCTAGACTTGTCCCACCTCAAGGCTCTGCCCTCCAGACCATTTAATAGAGGTCAGGGCCAGGGTGGGTGGTGTGGAACAAGAACAGTTCTCCTCCTCTGATTGCGACTGGACTACTTTGCCTTTTATGGCCCAGTCACAGATCAAAGTTGTCACCCTTATTCACTGATTGGCGCTCCTTCCTTAATTACGCCCGGCTTGCAAAGTTGTGACCGATGTGGACCCGGTATGCATGGCCTGTCCCCACCAACAAGAGTTCCTTGTAGAATCAATGTGATCCCATCCTCTCCCACTGCCGATGCAGCCCAGAATGCCTGCCCAGACCACTTCCAGCGACAAGCCCTGGTCTGGAGAATAGCTCTCCTCCCATGATTGGAACTGGGCTAATCATTACATAGATATACAAGGATGGGTCCAGCACCAACCCTGGGGCACACCACTGCCACCCTGGAATGCACCCTATTTGCCTTATAGCTACCCTCTGGTTTCAGTCTTTGAACAGTTCTCCACCCTTGTTATTTTCTGTTCCACCTAAGCCTGCCAGCTCATTTTACCAGCCTTCTATGTGGCAAAGTGTCAAAGGCATTGCTGAAATCTGGGTAGGCCACATCCTCCTCCATCCACCTTCCTTGTTGCCCAGTCAAAAAACTCCAGTTAAGTTTGTCAGGCACAACCTGTCTCCATAAAACCAAACTACCTTGGGTCCTGGAGGCAGTATAGCACGATGGGTAAAGGCTCTGAGCTACAGATCTGAGACTGGGTTTGAATCCAACAACCGTCTAAGTGCGTACTGTGTTCTGAGCAAGTTACTTAACTTCTTGTGCTCCAGGTTGCATCTGGAAACAAACTTCAGCTTAGTGTGCTACTCCTGGTTAAACAATGTTCCCTTCCCCCACTTCCCCTATAGACCATTGACAACCAGGTGCTCCACTATTTTTTCCTTCAGCAGTATTTCCATTACTTTTCCCACTGTTGTGGTCAGGTTGACCAGTATGTAGTTCCTGCATCCTCCCTGTTAACACTTTTGTATAGTGGGACCACATCAGCCCTTCTCCAATCCCTGGGCATGTCACCAGTTTACAAAGACAGGGTGAACAGGGTAGTCGGAGGCCCTACTAACACCTCCCTTAGCTCCCTCAGTGTCCAGGGGTGCATCTGTCTGGCCCATAGCCTTATTGCTGCCAGTTCCATGAGGATCCTTTCTTTTGCAAAGGGAGCTGTGTCCTTTTCTATGATCTCTCCATCCTTATTAATGCTGGCCCATTTCCTGCCCCTTCCTTTGTAAAAACTGAACAGAAGTATTTGTTCAGTATATCTGCTTTTTGGTGGTCATCTTTTACCCTCCCTCCATCCACCCATTTCAGACACTCAATATCTCCCCTTGCCTTCCTTTTCTCCCTGATGTACCTGCATGTAAAAGGTTTTGTCCCTCCTTACCACAATACCCACTGGCTGGCTTGTGTCAAGGGTCCCACATAAGTGTGGGTCTGGTGCCAATGTGCACTTTGCATGTGGAAACATTTTGGGTTGCCTGCTGTGTGCTGTAGTGTAGTGGATTATGACTGGTTTTGCTGGATTCTGCACTGACAGCTTCATTTGCAGCAGATCCTGAAGTCCTTTGGTGGGAGATTGTCCTACAGTGAATGTTAAGAGTTTATATAGGCTCTCATATTTGGTTTACTGGCCCCACTGAACTCCCTGGGCTAAGTTCTGTCACAGACTGACTTATCCTCTGGAGAAGAGCAGAAGTGGAAAACATCTGATAAGAGATTGTGTAGGCTCAAATGTGCACTGCAGGCTATTGGAACTTCTATTGCCTGTTGCCAGCTGAAGGGAGTTCTGGGACTGGTTGTGTCTGCATATATCTGCCTAGAGATGGTCACAGTTGGCCTGCTGTGGTGTGCAATGGATGGTAGTTGGAAATTCCAAATCGGTTAGGGGAGAGACTTAGAGGAAGGATTAGGAGGGGCCTTCTTCACTGAGAGGGTGGTGGACAACTGGAATGGGCTGCTGGGGAAATGGTGGAGGTTCACGAGGGCATGGGATAAGCACAGAGGGCAACTGGCACCGGGGACTACAGAAAAGGCCCAGTGGATATCTAGGAAGTAATTGGGCAGACTAGGGGATCATGGTCCCTTTCTGCCATCAAGTTATTACCTGTGTTCTATTCTACAGGCAGATTGGGAAAGGAGTGGGGGGATCCACTATACCACCAGGGAAGCATTCATTGTGCCTTGAATATCTGTTCCTTGGTGTCTTTATCCTACCCTGTGTTGGTTGATGTGTGGAGCAACATGACGACCTGCTCCCCAAAAAGATCAGTTCTAGGGGCACGGGTAAGGAGTCCTCCTCCCTCCCCCAACCATGACATCCCCTGAGTGACCGAGTCCATTCTAAAAGCCAGGTTGTTGATGTGGTGCAGGTCTGGTATCTCCCCCCCCAACCCACTTTTTTTATTTTAACCTCTACAGAGCCTTCCCAACTGACCCAGCTGATCAGTATTTTTAATTTTCATACTGATCCATTTTCTCTTTTATATCTACAGGTCTGACAGGACATTGACTGGGAGTAGGAGGACACTGACCATATGTATCAGATAAGTATTGTTTTTTGTTTACCCTACATTGTTTGTCATATAATAGTTCATAACGAGCTACAGATCCTTTGTGAGCCCATTGCTATTCTTGTTTTACAGGTATGAATGGCTGCTATGGGAGGCACTGGGTTGGAGCTGTACCTTGTGCTTTAGAAAGGAGGCTATGGGCTTGGGAGTATGGGATGGGCATCAAGGTTGGGAACTCCAGGGAACACCACACAACCAATTTGCCAAGACTCGTGAGGCTCAAACCTTGTTTTTCATTTTCTTGCTTTGTGTACTTTGCATTCTAATGCCTGCATTAATGTAGTGTTTTTGTTTTGCAACAAGTACTGTCATATATATATATAAATATATATATGTGTGTGTGTGTGTGTGTGTGTGTGTGTAATAGATAACCCACTGTAGGGTGTGCGGTCACGCTCTGATAGCCATTACCCTGGTGTGTGTTGTTGCCCATGAGGCCGCAGGTCGAAGTGCATCAACCACTCCAAGCCGCATGTATATCACTGCGCTTCCACACACACACAGTGGGTTATCTATCTTATAAATGGCAAAATTGTTTTGGAGGGAATAAAAGTGCAGGTGTGGTTGCACCGATATACGCACAGTCACCTAATGGTGTTTGTCCAATTCGATTGATAATCCCATTATAGATAGATAGATAGATATATATATATACACACACACACTTCCTCGAACAGCCCCTTGATACGAAAATAATTTTTCCACACGCATGTACTCCCAGTCTGAAGGCTCTCTTCTCCTTTTGAAGATAAACCCGAAATACTGGCAAGGACCTGCATATCAGTGAGGCTCCCATACCATTTTTTCTGCAAACCAGAACGCATTGTTGGTCATTCCTTTACCTAAATGTCCACCCCTTCCTTGTGACTTTGAGTCAAACATGGGGTAACAGACTTTAGTACCTCCTATAGACATAGCCCCCAAGATCTCCATCTTCTTTGGAATTCACAGATGACTTTCTCACTCAGGAACCCTTAAGCAAAGCTTCCTCTGCTGAGGTTGCAGATGAATACTGTTTTGTTTTTGTTGAATTTTATGTGACACCATCTTTAATGCAGCCTAATACACTGAAACAGAACTACAACACTGCTGACAGGAGTGCTACCAAAATCACACTGCACACTGAAGTGCACTACAGGTGTTGATGCAGTGCTAATTAACATAATTCGCACACACTGAAAAAGCAGTGCAAAACTGCTTAAGGCAGTGTTGCTGACAGAACACTGCTTCAGGCAGGGTTGATGACAAAACACTGCTAATTGCAGTACTTTTGCAGTGTGATTACAGTGCTAATTAACATAATTCACACACACTGTATCAGCACTGCATGTACACCAAAAGAGACCTGAAGATGCACTGATTAAACACTGATGGACTGCATTATGAAATGAAGTGTGCAGGAAGTGTACACTGCTACTGTAACACTGAAATAACACCATATAGTGACTATTTGAACACTTCACTTCCCTCTGGGAAATGCACCTAGCTTCACCTGAACTCTTTTCTTCTAGGTTTGCTTTTAAAGACAGAGCAAGGAACAACATTATTAGAGCAAGGAAAAAGATTAAGGCTTCTTTTTGCTAGGCAGATTTACTGTGTTTTGTTATTTTCTTTTGTGCCTCACAAGATTTAATACTATTTTTGCTTACATTTTTCTGCTGTAATCTTCTCTGATTCAGATTGTTGTTGCAGTGTATACCTTCTGCTACATTATTGCAGGGTGTGCCTACAGGGCTGTTACTATTTTGTGCTTACAGATTACTGCTGTAATCTTCTCTGATTCAAATTGTTTTTTTTTTTGCTAGGTATCTTCTGTTACTGCTTTATTTTTCTCTGTAGCAAAGTGTGTTTTGCACGGTATATCTTATGTGAAATTGTTACAGGTGGTGCTTACAGGGTTTACAGTTTTATCAATCATTAAGCTAAGCTTTCAGGGCTACTGCATTTGTTGTTGGTTGATTGTTTCTGTTCTTACCACCTTGTTTTTTCATCTGTAATTCTTTTTCAGCAGGGGAAGGGCCCACCCCCATCCCCAACCTCCCCATGCTACACTCCTTTTATAGAGTAGCACAGTCATGACATTTCCTGTAGCAAAGTAGAAAGGGGAGGATCAGAGGGGTATCCACACAGTGACATTATTTACAGGGGAACAAGTAATTTAACTTGTTATAACAAGTTATACAAAAAAAAAATCTAACTTTTGCTTTCATTTTCCTCCTTCTAATTATTCAGACCAGGTTATAAACTCAGCAGCTGAAGCAGAGTGGATATTATTAACTGCAGGCACTGCAGAACTCTTCTCAACAGGGCATTTATACAGAATTTAGGACACTGTCTTACATGCTGGACCATTGGAGATCTAAAGGTTCAGCTCCAGGCAGCATGGGCAGAGATTGCGCACTTCAAATTGCATATTCAGGAGGAAACATATTATAAGAACCACCTGCCATTTCCCCAACATCCAACTGAACGCACCTCGACCGCAGAGGGTAGTTGGTTCGGGAGGATGGCAGGTGGTTAGGAAGGGCAAATCAGGTGCCTCATCACTCAATGCTCTCCAATGTATCACCTCCACAAACCATAAAAAAATTACAAACAGGTATCTGCCTCTATCTCCAAAATCAAACCAAGGGGCAGAGGACACTGCAGAGCAGGACACTGCAGCACAGGAGATAGCACAATAAAACTCACCCAAAACAGGGACAAAAAAAAGCAACACAAAAAACACTTCTGATCATAGGAGACGCCATGATTCAGGAAAGTTGATACCTACCTCCAGCCGGGATAATGGTCAGATGTCTCCCAGGTACATCAGCATGGAGAGACACTGACCGCATTGCTAAAATCATGCAGGAAGGAGGAGAAACATTGATGTCCTGGTACACATGGGACTAACGATCTCCCCAGCCAGTCAGTTGTGGAGACAAGGAACACCTGAACAGGCTGGGAGACAAACTGTCATCCATTTCATCCAGCATCTCCTTCTCTGAGATCCTGTCAGTCTGGGAGGGGGGCAGACAGATGGAAGGTCAGAAAGGGGAGATAGGGGAGCTAAACATGGCTCAAGGGCTGGTGCCAGGAAAAGGACACAAATTAGTAGGTAACTGGTGTGACAACCCACCTCTCCCTCTGGGCTGGAACAGCTTTTAGAGAGGTGTCTGTCCTCGGGTTTTGCTGCCACCAGCTGGAAGTCATCCAGCGCCCACCTTCAAGTTTAGTTTACAAAGTTGAATAATTAAATGTGCAATTGCACAAGTCAAAATCTGGTAGTGTGTCTCTCGGGTGGCAGATGCTAAACAGAGTTTACCTCAGCCAGTGGAGACCATATATTACCTTAGAAAATGACATCACAGTCACAACTGTTGAGCAAATAAACAGCTTTTTCACTTAACAGAAAGCCGCACAGAACATTACCGGATATATCTTTACAACACAGGAGAATAACACTGATGCAGAAAAGTAAACAAATGTTTTTAAATAACAGATGGCAAAGAACAAGGCTATTACTGCAATATGCTAGTATTAAACTACCCTTCCTGTCCTTTCAAGAGAACATTGGACCCTATGCTAACTGCCAGCTCCCCATGGACATAGCTAGAAGGGTAGGCTCTAATCTTAGGTTTCTCCCTCCAGCTTCAAGAGTAAGAAGAACACGCCCTTCACTGTCTTTCAACATCTTATATACTCTCTTGAGAATAGGTACTGCCTATTCCCACTTTGAATGTACCAACCATCTACCATGTATGTATTTAATTGTCCCAATCAGACTGAACACCTATCAGTGACCAATTATATTCCCTTTTACCCTTAAGTTTATATTTGAGTGAACCAATCCCTTTAAACTGTGAGCCTGAGTGTACATGTCCACTCGACATTTATGACCCAGCTCTTATCTAGTAGCTAGGGAGGACAGTGAGAATTCCAGCTTGTAGAACATCAGCTTGTGTGAGTGTATTTCTTTCCAGACTGTAAAAAAAATGTGTTTGGAAAATCCAAACATTAAGTCCTTCCTTCCCATTTCTGTCACATCCCCCCACACCCAGATGATGAAGGCGTGTCCCTTGGGCCACCCCAAGTGACACAGCCATTCATGCAACTACTGGAAAGTGCCCAAAGTATTCAGCCAAGCCATTAGCCTTGTCTAGATAGCCCATCTGCATTTGCATTTTGTTTGCCACTGCGATGCTGGATGGTCATGTTGTATGCCTGCAGTACCAAACTCCAACGTAGTAGTTTTCCATTTTGCCCACTTGACCTAAGAAGCCATATCAGGGGATTTTGATCTGTGACCACAGTAAATTCTCTCCCATATAGGTAAGGCTGCAACTTCTGAAGGACCCACACTATTCCCAAGCATTCCTTCTCCATTGTGACGTATGCCTCCTCTCTGGGCAAAAGCCTCCTGCTGAGGTACACAACATGGTGCTCCACCACCTCCTGCTGCGTAACTTGGCTCAGCATGGACCCCAGCCCATGTTCTGAGGCATCCACATGGACCATAAACTTTAGACTATAATTGGGGCTGGCCAATACAGCTGGGCTGCTTAAGGCCTTCTTTAGCTCCTGAAAAGCGACCTCACAGCCATCTGACCACTTCACTGTGTCTGGCTTTCCCTTCTTGGTTAGGTCTATCAGAGGCTTAACCAGATCACTATAGTGAGGAACAAACCTTTGGTAGTACCCTGCTGTCCCAAGAAATGCTCTGACCTGTTTCTTGGTGGTAGGAGTAGGCCAGACCAGGATGGCATCAACCTTGGCAGGCTCTGGTGGATGTATCCGCTACCCACCTGGTGCACAAGGTAGGATACTTCTGCCGTACCTGTCTGGCACTTTTCTGCCTTGACTTTCAGACATGCATTCTTCAGCCTGTGGAACACATCCTGTACATTCTTGATGTGCTCATCCCAGGTCTGGCTGTATATGGCTATATCATCCTTATACGGCAATGCAAACTCACCTACCCCAGACAGAATATGATCCACAAGATGCTGAAAGATTGCAGGTGCATTCTTCATTCCAAATGGCATTAGCTTGAATTCATATAAACCAAATGGAGTGACAAAAGCTGATCTCTCCTGGCTGCAGGGGTCAGAGGTACCTGCCAGTAGCCCTTTGTTAGGTCTATTGTGGTCAGATACTTGGCTCCCCCAGTCACTCCAGGGTCTCATCTGTTCTGAGCATGGGATAGGCGTCCAGACTCTGTATAGCTTTTTTAAGCCTCCGTAGTCAATGCAGAATCACGTGAGTGCTGTCCCTTTGGGGATAAATACTACGGGTGATGCCCAGGGACCACTAGATTCCTGATTACTCCAAGTTCCAGCATCTCCTTGAGGTCCTCTTTCACGGTCTGCCTAACATGCTCAGAGTACGCTGTAGGAGACTGTTTCATGGGAACCTGGGTCCCTGTATCCACATGATGCTCTGCCACCATGCTGTACCCCAGTTTCCCTATGAACATGTCCTCAAATACTTTCCACACACCCAAATGTCTTGCACCTGGGCTTGCATCAGCTGTTACGATAGGGTAAGGTTGTCCACAGAGGATGCAACCCAGGCCTCCCCAAGCAGGTCCACCAGTGGATCCATCTCAGTTTCCTCCTCTGGGGCACTGCATACAGTGAGGACCAATTCCTCCCTGTAATGGTAGGGCTTCAGCATGTTAACATGATACACCTTTCACCTGCATCTCCTGTCCAGTAGCTCTATCATGTAACTGACCTCACTAACCTTTTGGACAATGGAGAATGGCCCCTCCCATGCTGTCTGTAATTTATTCTGTTGGACAGGGATGAGTGCCATCACTCGCTGTCCCACCTCATATTCTCTGGCTCGGGCCCCACTTTCATACCAGATTTTCTGCTGCTGTTGTGCAGTGGCCAAGTGCTCCTGAGCAAGCCCCATGAGCTCCTTAAGGCTGGTCCTGAATTCAGGACATACTCCACAACATACTCCCCTTGGGAGGCACGGTCACCCTTCCATTCATCCCAAATCAAATGTAGGGGCCCCACACCATATGACCAAATACTGTAGGAGATCAAAAGGTGAGAACACTGTGGACTCCTGTGGGACTTCCCATATGCAAACAGGAGATGAGGCAAATATTTGTCCCAGTCCTCTTATGCTGGTCTGCAAAGTCCTTAGCATGGCCTTAGGGTTGAATTAAATCGCCCACCAGACCATTAGCTTGGGGATGGTATGGGGAGGATTTGAGCTGCTTTACCCCACACTTCTCCCACAAACTACTCATTAACCCTGATGTGAAATTAGCACTCCGATCTGACAGTATCTCCTGGGGAAAGCCCACCCAGCTAAGTATTTCCAACAGCGCATCTGCCACTGGTTCCGCCTCAGAGGATGATAGGGCCACTGCCTCTTGGTATCTTGTGGCATAATCGACTGCCACCAGGATATACCACTTGGCAGTGTGACTTGGGGTGCTCAGTGGCCCACTATGTCCCACAGCTACCCTCTTGTAGGTTCATTGATAATGGGCAGGGGCACCAAAGCTGCCTTGGCCTTGTCCCTGTCCCCATTTTCCCACCTGCTGGCACTGTGGACAAGTCCTGCAATAGTCTGCCACATCCTTCCCAGTACCAGGCCATAAGAAATTGTTGGTCAGCTGCTTTTTCATGTGCCTCAACCTCAAGTGACCTGAAAAGGGATATCATGGGCAATGGCCAAAAGCTGATGACTGTGAATCTTAGGGACTACCAACTGCTGGAGCACCTTACCATCCAGCCTTTCCTCTGTTGGACATTCTCTATACAGCAGCCCATTGTCCCAGTAAATGGACTCTTTACCCCCCTGAGGACCCTCAGCCCTATTAGCTATTTCCCTCAATTTTTCCAAGGTAGGGTCAGTTCGCTGCACAGCACTCAGCTGCCCTCATCTGACCCTTCCCAGTGACCCTTCAGAAGGAAGCCCTGTGGGCTTCTCTATTTGTGACTTGGGTTCTGGACTGCTGCTTCCAGCCAGCCCCTTCCCAGTGCTAGCCACTTCCTCAGCTACTGAGGGAAGGGCTGAACCTCCCAGAATCACCCCCTCTTCACCCTCAGAAGCTTGCCCTTTTGCCTGACTATGAGTTACAACTCACACCAGTTTTCCCCTGTGGTCAAAATCATTCCCCATGATCACATTTACAGGGAGGTCCTCTACAACCCCCACCTCCTTTTCTCCATGGCCCCCCCCAGCTCAGGAAGACGCTAGTCATTGGTATTTGGATTGCTGGCCCTGTGGCTGTCCAGATCATGGAGTATTTTCCAGGCAACATCTGCTCTTCCTGGATGAGATCCTGCCTCACCAGGAGATGTAAGCACCTGTGTCCCTCAGTCCCTGTGTTACTGTTCCATTAACTGCAATGGGATGTAGATTCTCATCAGAGAGTGGTTCTTTAGGCTGGACACACCACACAAAGACACTAGTCCTATTTTGATCACCCCTCCCCCATGCCTCTGCTCCTTAACCATTTTCTGAGAGCAGTTAAATCTCAAGTGACCCACTTGATTGCAAATATGAAATTTCTTTGGTCCTGTCTCTTGATTCCCTTTAGAACCAGAGGGTTCTACTTTAGGCTTAGGTGTAGGCTTGTTTCCTTTGGGCTGCCCCCCATGGGATCCCTTATAACCATATGCTGCCCCCACCATGAGACTTCTGCTGTGCCCATGACCAGCTTGACATGTACATGTCAGCACTTGCTACCACCTTTTTGAGGAGGTGCATGCCCTGTCCAGGAGCCATACACGCATATCCTCAGGTTCAATTTAAGAAACTGTTCTCTCACCAACACATCTTTGATAAGTTCCAAAGTGTCTACTTTAGCCCCCTCCACCCACCTATCAAGGTAAGTACACATTTGAGCCTGCAGTTCTACATAGCTGTCTTCTGGGCTTTTCTTTAACTCCATAAACTTCCTTCTATACACCTCAGGAGTTAATTCAAAACATTTCAACAACACTGTTTTAACCTTATCATAATCAGCATAGTCTTCATTACTAATTTTAGAAAATGCATGCAAAACCCTCCCCGTAAGTAAGGGTGTGAGATAAGTTGACCACGAAGCCTTAGTCAATTGGAATTGCTCACATACTCTCTCAAATGACCTTAAAAATAAATCAAGGTCATCTTCCTCTCTAAACTGAGGGAACAATTTAGAATAAATTTTGGTTTTATTAGGTGAACTCACTCCACTATTACTCATGGTTTGCTGGCTGCGCAGGGTCATAGTTTCCTTCTCATGCTGCTGTCTCTGGAGTTCATGCTGTTGTTTCTGGAGTTCATGTTGTCGTTCTCTTTCTCATTCTTCACGTTCTTTCT
Source organism: Neoceratodus forsteri (assembly GCA_016271365.2). NCBI lineage: Eukaryota > Metazoa > Chordata > Ceratodontiformes > Ceratodontidae > Neoceratodus > Neoceratodus forsteri. Next base: position 217,372,769 of record CM028134.1, read on the forward strand.
CTCTGTCTTGTCATTCGTTCTCTTTTTCCTGATGTTCTTTCTCTCTGTCTGCCACTCTCTTTTCTTCCAGTTCTTTCTCTGCTTCCTGTCTTTTTATTTCTGCATCCAACCTTCATATTTTTGCTTCAGCATCCAGTCTTTTTGCCTCAAGTGCCTTGTCTGCAGCAGCAGCTGCAGTTGCAGTGAATCAAGCTGGATTGGGGGGGTTTGCTACATCAGTTCCTGACTCACCCCCAAAGACTGTCTGCTTCTGGTCATGTGCCATGAGGGCAGCTTCAAGGTCTGCCTTTTTCTTATGTTTTAGACCTTCAAGCTGAACCCCCTTTTCCTGGCACTTTTTGCAAAGCTGTTGCACAGTAAGTGAATCATACTCCATGGAGCTCATGCTCTAATCCTACACTATACTGTGCTAACTGGCAAAAGAGAAAACAAGTTGTACAAGTGTATTTCTTATATATCCTGTTTTGCAACTGCTAAGGTAAATGTTCCACTGGCAAACATTATATCTTAGTGTGCTACGCAGCTTACTATCATCACCCCACCACTGCCAACCAATTGTGACAACTCACCTCTCCCTCTGGGCTGGAACTACTTTTAGAGAGGTGTCTATCCTTGCGTTTTCACTGTCACCAGCTGAAAGTTGTCCAGCACCCACCTTCAAGTTTACTAACTTGAATAATTAAACGTGCAATTGCACAAGTCAAAGTCTGGTAGTATGTCGCTCTTGGGTGGCGGATGCTAAACAGAGTTTACCTCAGCCAGTGGAAACCATATATTATCTTAAAAAAATGACATCACAGTCACAACTGTTGAGCAAATAAATAGCTTTTTTACTTAACAGAAAGTGCACAGAGCATTACCGGATATATATTTACAACACAAGAGAATAACACTGATATAGGAAAAGTAAACAAATGTTTTTAAATAACAGATGTCAAAAGAAAAAGGCTATCACTGCAATATGCTAGTATTAAACTTACCCTTCCCCGTCCTTGCAAGAGAACACTGGACCCTATGCTAACTGCCAGCTCCCCACAAACATAGCTAGAAGGGTAGGCTCTAATCTTAGGTTTCTCTCTCCAGCTTCAAGAGTAAGAAGAACACACCCTTCACTGTCTTTCAACATCTTTTATACTCGCTTGAGAATAGGTAATGCCGATTCCTCCTTTGAATGTACCAACCATCTACCATGTATGTATTTAATTGTCCCAATCAGACTGCACACCTATCAGTGACCAGTTATAGTCCCTTTTACCCTTAAATTTATATTTGAGTGAACCAATCCCTTTAAACTGTGAGCCTGAGTGTACATGTCCACTCGAGATTTATGACCCAGCTCTTATCTAGCAGCTAGGGAGGACTGTGAGAATTCTAGCTTGTGGAATATCAGCTTGTGTGAGTGTATTTTTTTCCAGACTGCTAAAAAAATGTGTTTGGAAAATCCAAACATTAACTACTTCCTTCCCATTTCTGTGCCAACTGGCAACAGTTTTGGGAGCTAAAGTTCTTTAAGTTTGATGGACTGCATCTGACTAAGAGGGGAGTCAGTGCATTGGGGCAGAAGTTTGATGTCTTTGCAGAATATTTAAACTAGCCAATGGGGAGAGGGGTTCAGCACCAGATACATTGAATGGGAAGAACACCCCTCACCTAGTGATCAAACAGGAGTTCAGCATGTTTGTAGTTCATTTGCATCACCAGGTAAGGAAAAAGGTCCAGCTCCCCATATGACTCTCAGAGGAAATGCCAGACCTTGCCCAACTACAAATGCACCAAAATCTGGCCAATGGAAAATCATGTGCACAAGTGCCCGCAGTCTGGGAAACAAGATCCCAGACCTGCAGGCAACAATGACAGATGCTAATCTGGACATAGTAGCCATTAGCGAGACATGGTTCACCAGTAACCACACTTGGAAGACTTCAGTACCTGGCTATGTACTGTTCAGAAGAGACAGAGGTACAAAAGGGGGGTAAGAGCCCTTTATGTCAATGAAAATATCAAAGCAACAGAAATTCAGAATACACACAAGGAGCCAGAAGAACTGTGGGTCACCCTGGAAACAGGAAATGGGACAGCCATATGAACTGGGGTTGTCTACAGGCCTCCAGACCAGGGAAAGGACATAGATGCATTACTGTTAGAAAATATACAAAACATGACAGCTAAAAGGGAGGTTCTGATAATGGGAGACTTCAACATGTCAGATACAGATTGATCAATACCAGCAGGAACATCCACCAGAACTAGACACAGTGGGTTCCCTGCTGGGGGAAATCCTCAAACAACTGGTACAATAGCCCACAAGAGACAGGGCTATCCTAGCTCTAGAAATGACTAATGGGGATGGATCACAGAACTCCAGGTGAGAAGGTCACCTGGGGCCAGTGACCATCACATAGTATGGTTCAATTTGGCCACTAGAACTAAACCATCCCATTCCAATGCTAAATTATGGGACTTCAGAGGAGCTGACTTTGATAACATCACCAACAGAGTTAAGCTAGCCCTGGCAAGAAGAAATACAGGTGCTGGGGTACAAGTAACGTGGGCAAGCATTCAGGATGCAACGCTGAAGCAACATCTCATTGTGTTAGGGAGAAAAGCAAGAGCAAAAGAAGGAGAAAACTGCTTTGGTTCTCAAAAACAGTAGCAGATAAGGTCAGAGCCAAAAGACTGGCCTTCAGGAAATATAGATGAACGCAGAGGGACGAAGACAGGAGGTATACCAAACTTCCCTAAGGGAAGCAGGAAGGCAGTAAGGCAAGCAAAGGCTCAAACTGAGAAAACATTAGCACGAACAGTAAAAGAGGGACAAGACTTTCTATAGATACATTAGTGAAAGGAGAAAGTCCAGAGGGGTATTGCTAAGATCAAAGGGGATAAGGGGGAGTGTGTGGAGGAGGACCAAGGAAAAGTATCTATCCTAAATAGATACTTCTGCTCAGTATTTACTGAGGAGAAGGTAGGGCAGGGCTCACAGCTCAGCACCATGGACATGGGGGAGGGAGGGAGGTATGCACAGGTCCCTTCACAAAAGAAAGGGTCTTACAAGAGCTCGCTAAGCTCAGGGAGGACAAGGCAATGGGACCGGATAGCATACATCCCAGGGTACTAAAGGAGCTAAGGGTGGATCTAGCAGAGCCATTATCAAAACTGCTTAGTGAGTCTCTGAGCACAGGAGAGGTCCTAGAAGACTGGAGAAGGGCTCATGTGATCCCACTCCACAAGAGTGGTAGCAGGGAAGAGTTAGGGAACTACAGACCAGTCAGTCTTACCTCAGTAGTGGGTAAGATTATGGAGACACACCTTAAGGAAAGGATAGTGCAACACCTGGAATCCATAGGAGCAAAGGATCCAAGACAGCATGGGTTTACAACAGGAAGGTCCTGTCAAACTAATCTCATAGATTACTTTGACTGGGTAACCAGAGTGGTGGACCAAGGGGATGCAGTTGATGTTGCCTACCTTGACTTCAGCAAAGCTTTTGATACTGTTCCACGTAGAAGATTGATTAATAAGATGGGTAGGCTCGGCGTGATTCAGAAGCTGGTCAACTGGGTGGTAAATGGGTTGGCAGGCAGAAAACAGAGAGTGGTGGTAAGTGGTATACAGTCAGAAGAGATGCAAGTCACAAGTGGTGTACCTCAAGGATCAGTCCTGGGGCCAGTCCTCTTCAATATCTTCATCTGTGACATTGCAGATGGACTGGAAGGTAAGGTTTGTCTGTTTGCAGATGTCACTAAGATCTGCAACAGAGTAGATGATCCAGATGGGATGGCCAGAATGAGAAGAGATCTAGATCAACTGGAAAAATGGTTGGAAGAGTGGCAAATGGGGTTTAATGCAAGGAAGTGCAAGATCATGCACATAGGGAAGAGAAACTCTGAGGCCACCTATAGGTTGGGAGGGAGTTATTGGCAATCACAAGGGAAGAAAAGACTTGGGCATCATGATCACAAATGACCTGAAATCATCCAAGCGACCACTAAAGCAGTGGGTAAGTCTAGGGGGATGTCAGGGTGTATTAGTAGGGGTATCACAAGTCACAAGAGGGAGGTAATAATCCCTCTTTGCAAGACATTGGTTAGGCTCCATCTGGAGTACTATGTGCAGTACTGGAGGCTGCACCTTTACAAGGACATTAACAAAATGGAGGCAGTCCAGAGAAGGGCAACTAAAATGGTGCAGGGACTGCATCGGAAAACATAAGAGGACAGATTAGCAGAGCTCAATATGTATATCTTAGAGCAAAGGAGAGAAAGAGGGAGAGAAGTGATATGATCGAAACATTCAAACACCTTTAGGGTATTAACAAGGTGAAAGAGTCTAACATGTTTCAATATAAGAAAAATAGCAGGACAAGAGGACACAGCATGAGATTAGAGGGAGGCTGATTAAGGGGTAATATGAGGAAGTTCTTTTCACAGAAAGGGTGGTGGATGCATGGAATAGCCTACCTCAGGAACTGGTGGATATGACTATAGTGCAGGGCTTCAAACAGGCATAGGACAGGCATAAGGGAGCAATACAGATGAGTATGAATAGATAGGCGATTGACAGAGTAAAGGCCTAAGGTACATTCATAAAGTAGAAAAAAAAATGGACAGACTAGATGGGCCTTGCAGTCCTTATCTGCATCAACTTCTATGTTTCTATGTAAGACGATTGTTGTTGGAGCTGTTTCTTCACATTCAAGCTCAGTTTTATTCACAGTTGGAACACTGGACCTTCTTACGGTTCTGCTGCAGCAGTCATTAATTTTTTCCTTGAATTCCTATTTAAGACAATATCCTTTGTACTACATGAACCCTCCAGAACTGAATTTAACTAACAGTGTGATTTGCTGTATTTTGTCTGTGTTGGGGGGAGTATTCCATGCTATTGTGCACCTACCTGGGCTTCCAAGGGGGAGGAAGATCTGGCTGCCACTACAGACTTTCGGCAGCCTAAGATGGCTAGCAGGGATCTTGCCATATGAAGGGTGCTTGTACTAAGACCACTGGAGTTCAAGGTTAAGATGACATATGCACCTGAAGTTCAGCAAACAAATATTTTGATAATGGTAGATTTCTCAGTGCTGTCTCCTGTCACAGGAAGATCTGGGTACCGGATTTACATGGCAGTTTGCTTTTCATGGGGGAAGGAAGGCTGCTGACCTTGCAAAAGTTCTAGCTGCCCACGGGAGCTGTCCTGTGCCATCTGCCTGTGGGATGGAGAGTTCCGGGTGGGCAGGATGGTAAGACTTTCTGAGGGAATTTCTGTTAAAAATATTCTGTTGTTTAAGGGGACTGAGGGGAAGGGTGTCATATTCATACTATGTTTTGCCTTATGCAAGGGAGGGAAGGGGGAAAGTTCCATTTGGGGAATGTTGACTGTTTAGTGTGAGAAAAAAGCTTGAAGGTGAAAGTGGGAAGTGGGGAAAGTGTGGAAAGTGAGGGGGAAGGATGGTAGAGAGGGGCACATGGCCATTTTTTGGTATAGCTTCCAATGAGGCGTTTAAGAATCTTGCCATGAGCTGTCAATGGGAGTAAGACTATAACTAAACACCAAAAAATGTGGTCTATGTTAAGAAAGCCAAGGGAGACAAATATCTCACAGGTGATACACATGACATCGGAAGAGGTGGCCAGGTTGAGATACTCCTGGCGTGGCACCTGTTTGGTGGCCCCCATTTCATCCAAGGCCAAGGAAGAGGCCATATTTTTCATCCAGGTTTCCCCTATGAGGCTGATCAGGCAGGTGGTGGATGTTTAGAGCAGGTATTTCATGGCAGAGAAAAAGGTGACCAGGGAGAAGCTCACAGTGATGGCAGTATATGGCCCTAATTTCAACCAACCAGAATGTTTCCACAAATTGGCTCTCAAACTTGCTGCCTTGTCTGGCAAGATAGCAAATGGGTGGGGATTTTAATACCCTTTGGGAAACTGTGCTCAAAAGGTCAGTCCCACTGACATGTAACCCCCCTTAAAGCTCCAGCACCCTTAGACAGATGGCCACAGAAAGAGGCCTCATTAACGGCTGAAGATATCTCCATTCCACTGAGAAGGAATCCCCATTTTATTTCCATGCACATCAGCTATACACATGTATTGACACAGTGTTGCTGACCAGTGGCCAGCTGCACAGATTACTATCAGCCTGTTATGGTCACCTGAATCACTCTGACCACACCCCCTGTTGGTGAAGCTGGGGATGAGGGTGCCTTCTCCTCACCCAGACAGTGGAGGCTTGACCAGAAACTGTTACTGGATGTAGATTTTAAAAAGCAGATGGCCTCAGCATTTATGGAATTCTTTACTCATAATGTTGGGTGGGTCACCACTACCTCTGCTAGATGGGAGGCTATGAAGGCATTTGCAAGGGGTGTAGCCATTTTGGGAGCATCTATCAAGGCTAAAATGGAAGCAAAAAAAGAGAACAATCTGGAGTAATGTGCTATGGCACTAGAAAAATCCATTATGTCCCAAAGCACTATCTACCTATTAGGAGAGTTCATAGCACTAAAGGGCCAGCTCAACCAACTGGTCTCCACACAAACTGAGCGTATTCTGCTCTTGAAATGTGTGGGGGCGTACCTTGAGGGTGACAAAATGGGGCACTGGCTGGCATGGCAATTGAAAAGACAAGAGGCTGACCGTGCTATACTTGACATAAAGATGCCAAATGGCTCCATATCACCCAGGCAAAAAGATATTCGGCAAGCTGTCCAAGGCTTCTACTCCAAGTTATACATGTTGGAGACCACTGTAGATACATCTCTTCACTCATTCCTTGATACTCTGACCCTTCCATTGCTCCCAGAATCCACCAGGGACAGGCTGGACTGACTTCCCATAAAGAAGGAGCTGTGACTGGCAAGCCGAGCAAGCACCTTGAGTATAGCTCTGGGCCCTGGCAGTCACTCAGCTGAATTTTGCAAAGTATTCCATGAGGTCCTAGGGGATCCCATGGATGACATGCTTATGGAATCCCTGGAGGGGGGTGCTCCCCCACCTCAGGTCCTGGCAAGGATTTTGGTTTTGCTTAATTCAGGCAAGGACCCTTCCCAGTGTAACTCCTATAGGCTTATTTCTGTCTTAAATGCAGACTACAATATCATAGCAAAACTGCTAGCTGTTCGCCTAGATGGGGTCCTCCCAGACCTCATACAGCCAGAGCAGAGAGGCTTCATTAAAAACTGCCAGGCAAAGCACAACTTGAAACATAACATGAATGCAAAGTGATGTTGGTTGGGGGGAGAGGAGCTGCTCAGCCTGGTCTCCTGGCAATCAGTGCTAAAAGGCCTTTGACTGGGTTGAGTAGCCCTTCATGCCCTCTTGAAATTCTGGTTCGGGTCTTGCAAAAGATCCTAGATAGCAGACATGTACAGGTTTCTGAAGACCCTGGTGCTAACTAATGGACATTTATCAGACCCCTTTCCTCTCTGCAGGGGGACTAGGCAAGGGTGTCCCCTCTCTCCCACTGTTATGTGTGCTTACAATTAAATCCCTGGTGGCTGCCATTAGGGAAAACCCTGCAATTCAGGGTTTGAAACATGAGGGAGTGGAACACAAAATCTCATTGCTTTCCAATGATGCCTCCTTTTCCTGGCCTACCCAACAGAAGTTATTCAGGCACTAGCTGCCCTCTTTAAAACTTATGGGCTCCTATCAGGTCATAAGGTAAACTGGACAAAATGTGAATGGCTCTCTCTGGAGAAGGATGGGGAGTCACCTACCTAAACTGCGGGGACAATACTCTCCCTGGCCAACAACTTAAAATACCTATGGGTGTACCTGCCCAGGAAGCTGTTTACCCTGGGTCAGCTAAACTTTCAACCACTTCTTCAAAAAATCAAAACAGACTGTGATAAAAGGAAAACACTACCCTTAAATCTTACTGGTAGAGTTAATGCAGTTAAAATGTGCGTTCTTCAGCAATGCCTTTATCTTGCTGAGTCCCTGCTGGTGCACCTCCCTTTAAAATACTTTGCCTCCCTTAAAGGTTACTTGACTAACTTTTTGTGGCAAGGAAAAGAGTGCAGGTAAAGCAATCCACTCTGTGGCTGCCACAGAATAAAGTGGGACTGTGACTTTCCAACTTTTAATACTATCACCTAGCTGTACAGATGTCCTTCCTAAATGATGCACACCAACAAGAGAATTACCGACACACATGGTCCCTTTGTTGGGTAGTGGTAAAGGCTCCCTCCTACACATGTTACTAGCAGCAGCCCTTACAGATGGCATCGTTAAACATTCTGAACCCAGTGGCGTAACCATGCATGTGCATGCAACTTATTGCACACTAGGGAGTACAGTTTTTTCAGCCTGACACACACAAAAAAATTCAAGCTAGCCCTTTAAAAATTTGAGTTTTTGGAGGCCGGCTGGACCTTAGGCTTGGTCAGGTCAGGGGTTAGTGTATGGAGGTTGGTTGCAAGGGCATTGGTGGGGAGAGGGTGTTCGCAGAGACAAGGAGGAGGCAGCAGCATTGTCAAATTTGTCTGTCCTCCTCCTCTCTTGACAAGACCCAATCAAGTTTGCGGCTGGAATTTAGTGGCTTTGTGCTTTAATGTGTACTGGTGCACACAGCATGCACTGCCACATTGCCTGCATGAGTCACAGGCTCACAGCTGAGGAGCAAAGAGGTTGTGGATGGACTGGGAGGAGGAGGAGGACTCAGAGGACTGTTTTGTGTTGTGTTGGTGGTGGGACATGGGAGCCGAGAAGAGCACTGCATGTCATGACTGGCGACTAAGAACAAAATATTTTTAATTAAAATAATGGGAGCTGGAGGGAAGGAAAAGAATGAGCCAGACATCACGCCACGGTCGGGGCTCGGGAGGGAGTGCTGAGAGCAAGCCAAGAAGGAGCACTGAAAGGCAAGCCGGGCAATAGGACAAGCTGGGAAGTCTGTCTGGAGTTGTTGTGGCCTGCCTGCCCTGGCCCTGATGGCAGTCGACCAAATGTCAGGTAAAACAAATTAATTCAGTTTAGAGTTCAGTAAGGCAGGCAGGCAGGCTGAAAGATCAGTGCAGCATATGTGTATTTTTCCATGCCCTGGCTGTAGGCAGAAGACTCAGTCTTGGGTGTCATTTCTCTGTGCCTGAGATCTATGTTTGTCCTGGTCCTTCTTGGTTAAACCCCAGAGTGGCTGATCACAGATGAGTGGGACCACCCTCTTTCTCCATGGGGCATCAGCTCCCTCTTACTGATCTCTCTTTCCCACTTTCTGTCGGGGCAGCAATTAAGTAGACTTACAGGATTCATAGCTGTAGTTTGTTTCTCATCAAACTGGTCTCTATCTTTGATTTGTTTTCTCCTCACCATCTTGTTGGAATGATTGACCTCCTCCAGGAGTAGCTGTGGCTTTTTATTTTCTTGTACCAGTGGCAGTAGCTTTACTGAAATAATTGTTTTGCAGTGTACCCTGCGTCAAACAGGTCTGCTATCAACTCTTTAATAGCTGCAAACAGTTTCAAAATTGTCATTTAAAAACAAAAATATTTTTTTAGTTTCTTGGTGAGTGCTCCTTTATGTTGGTGTCTAACTCTGGGTCACATGCAGTTGGGGAGAGATCATGACAGTTTTATGGGTACCACACTGGAGGCTTGGTAACTCTCTTTGTCACAGATCCTAGCCAGTGAGATTGCCTGGACATGGCCTCTCAGTTTCTGGGTGTACCCTCTGTGACCAGGGCCTTATATTCTCTACCCCTCCAAGATATTGGTTCTATGCTGTTCCACATTATTTTTTAATGTGTGGGGCAGGTGGTTGGTGGCACTGTTTGACAGCTAGTTGTCCACAACCATTTAAACTGCAGACTCCAACACCCCTGAGTCCATAGGGGGAAACATTTCTTTTGAAATTAGGAGTAGGCAAGATGTAACAAAACTGTATTTTTTCTTCAAGAAAAACCCTAAAACTCACCACAGAGCATGTAAACTCCCCAAAGCTTCTGAAGGCCTGGCGGCCCCCAAACCCCCAGCTTTTATTTGTCCTTATTTGTAAATATTATATATCCAAGCACCTTCCAAAAATCCTGCCGATGCCCCTACCTGTTGTTTTAGTTGGGATGGGAGGGACTCAGGAGGGAAGGAGTTGACAGGCAGGTGGTTTAGGCAACTCACTGAACTGTGGAGACTGCAGAAAGGACTACAGTGCAAATTACTAGGCATGGGGAGGGGGAAATCACTGCAACAGGTAGCTAATTCTGTTTCAGATTACCCCAAAATGCACCAGAATGCACCAAAAACAAAAATTTTCTGGGGCCTAGGCAGACCCCAGAACCCCAGTCTATAGTTTAGATTATTGGTGCATACACTTTTTAAGGCTGGTTACTCCACTGTCTGAACCCCTACACTAGAACAAATTTCAGGGTGTGGCTCATAATGCATAACCTGATTGACTATTCAATGGGCCCTTCACCAGAGGAGACATTCGGTTGGCCTTGCAGAAATGGGATGCCTCTGACCAAGTAGCCTCAACTCTTAAGAGTTGGTAATGTACAGGAACGGGCTGATGAAAATAGGTGAACAACCTTATGTCAGAAAAGGAGCATACCACACATTTCTCACTGTGCCAAGGATATTTCTTTACCTACCTACAGGTGCACTCCAGGATATCTTTGGAACAGGGGCCAAAAATGGAACACCTGCCAAATCCCTAGCTGAGGAAATCTTGCTCTTCTTGTGGCCACAAGAAAAAGAGATGTAAATGTTTTATGCCCTGTTCCTGTTCCTGGGGGTCCACAGGACCCACTACAACAGCTGAAGAGCAAGTGGGAGATGGACCTGGGTGGAGTGATATGGACTGGGGGAGACTGATAATGCATTCTGAAAGGAGTGGCAACTTGTTCAAAAGACATCAGGCTTTGGCAAATTCAGTTTAACTTCCTTCACCATGCCTGCTATACTCCCACCCTGGCCCACCATATTGACCCTCAAAGCCTAAAAGTGTTACAAGTGCAAGGTAGATGAGAATACCTACTTCCACATAATCTGGTCCTACCCCTGAATGCAGGGCTTCTGGTTTGGAGTGACCTCCCTCAAAGCCAATACTTTAAATAGCACCTTCATGCCTTCAGCAGAGGCAATACTGATGGGACTGGCTCTGGGAAGGCCCCAAGGGAAGGCATATCAACACCTGCTGTCGAAATTAGGGGTTACAGTGGGCAAGAAACTTATTGCTCAGTTTTGGAGAAAGAACAGGACCCATCCATAGACCATTGGGTATCCCTTCTATTAGACTGTATGAAGACAGAGAGAACCAAATACTCAGTTCTGTGCAGACACCATGAGTATGACAGACTGAAAGGACCTCTAGAGGAAGCTTTGGGATTCACTTGGTTTCCACATTTCTAAAATATCTGGGAAGTCTCAGTGGGGAGGGAGGTCCAGCGAAGTAGGAAAATATGTACATCCTGAAGCTTTGCTGAGTTTCTAACATGACATGTAAACAACATATTTAGTCTTTGCTGAATGTAAGTAATGACCTGCTATTCTCACACTCCACCTCCTCTCTATGCATTCACTTGTTACATATTTTGTGTAATAACCTCTGTACTGCCTTACCTGTTGCTGCTTGCCAATAAAGAGTTAAAAAAAAACAGATATAGTCCATGATCACCCAACAGGGAGCATGCTTCAGACAGCTAGCATTGGAACCCACACAGGAGGAAGCAATATTATACCTGGTACTCTCAAACTGGGACAGAAAGAGGATCTCACATTTAGAAGTGGGTAGTCATCTGGGAACAAGTGACCATCAAACAGTGTGGTTCATGATAAAAACAGCCTTAGAGTCAAGCCATACAAAAATGAGGGTACTGGACTTTAGAAGGGATGCCTTTGCAAAATGGAAGAGTGTCTCAGAAAAGCACCAACAAATGGGCAAGAAAGAAGGGTGGAGGAACAATGAGGAAACATCAAAACTGCCATCACAGAGGCAACAAGTCTTTGTGTGAAGCAAATAAATCAAAACGAAGGGAAAACACCCCACTATGGTTCTCAAAAGAGGTGGCGGGGAAGGTTAGGGAGAAAAGAATAGCATTCAGGAAGTATAAGGAAACAAAGAAGGAGCAGGACAGAGAACTGTACCAGTTAAAGCAGAAGGAAGCAGGGAAGGCAGTCAGAATAGCAAAGGCCCAAACCAAAGAAAAGACAGCCAACTCAGTTAAGAAGAGGGGTATAGGTACATTAGGGAGCGAAGAAAGACCAAGGGGGGGATAGTGAGGCTTAATAAAGGGGAGGGTGGGCAGAGGTGACAGTGAAAACCCTGTATACTGAAGAATACTTCTGCTCAGTATTCACAAAAGAAGAAGAGGAGGTACCAAATCCAATCAATAGAAGCACTCTGGATGGGGGGGTCGGGTCGATACCAGTCTATTCACAGAAAAAGAAGTTCTGAAATAACTCCTAAAACTGAAGGTGAACAAAGCAATGGCTCCGGAGGGGATTCACCACAGAATTCTAAAAGAACTAAGGGGATAACTAGTGACACCACTGACTACCTTTTTTGACAAATCATGGGAGTATAGTGTGATACCTATGGACTGGAGGAGGGAAGATCTGATTCCCCCTCACAAAAGTGGGAGCAAAGCAGAGGCAGGAAACTACAGACCTGTTAGTTTGACCTCAGTACTATAGAAAATGATGGAATCACTTCTGAAAGAAATAATTGTTGAGTACCTAGAGGTCGGTGGGGCACAGACTCAAAGGCAGCATGGATTCACAGTGGAGAAGGTCATGTCAGATGAACATAATAGATTTCTTTGACTGGGTGACCAAAGTAGTAAACCAGGGAGGGGCTGTGGACATGACATACCTAGACTTTAGCAAGGCATTGACACAGTCCCCACAAAAGATTAATAAACAAAATAGCCAGCCTGGGAGTGGATCCCAGGGTGGTAGCCTGAATAAAAAAAATTGGCTGGACAACAGGCTAATGGTAAACAGAGTCCACTCTGAATAATAATAATAATAATAAATGTTATTTCTAAAGCACCTTTCAATTTTCAAGGCACTGTACAAAACAAATAATACAAGTCAAACATTATAATTCAATATAAAACACAGATAAAACTACAATCTCATCTACAGCTTAAACACAGCCAATACTCCAAGAAGGCAATTTGATAAAAATGAGTTTTTAAACCCCTCTTAAATTCTTCCATGGAGGTGCACTGTCGTAACCAATGGGGTAGAGAATTCCAAAGAGTGGGAGCAGCATAAGAAAAAGCTCTACAACCAGATGAATTTACACTCACTCTTGGAATCTCCAGCAAACCCCTCGTCAGCTGAGCAGAGCGATCAGCCAGGGCAGTAAAGAGCCAGAAGACCTTTCAGAAAGGCTAGACCCTGATCATGTAGGGCTTTGAAAGTCAGTAAACAGACTTTGAAGGCAATCCGCCACCGAGCAGGAAGCCAGTGCAGATCACGCAGCACCGGGGTAATGTGACAAGACCTGCTTGTCCCAGTCAAAATCCGGGCTGCCACATTCTGCACTAGCTGAAGGCAGTGGATTTCAACCCCAGAAAGCCCAAAATACAGGGAGTTGCAGTAGTCCAAACGTTAGGACACGAAGGCATGGACCAACGTTGGTAACTTGACAGATGAAACAAGGTGCTTCACTCTAGTGATATTCCTAAGATGGTAAAATGAAGTCTTGACAAAGAATGTGGGGTTACTAGTGGGGTACCACAGGGTTCAGTACTGGGTCTGGTCCTTTTTAATGTCTTTATAAGTGGCATTGCAGAGGGACTGGAAGGAAAAGTATGCCTCTTTGCAGATGACATAAAAATCTGCAACAGGGTTGATACACAAGTGGGGTGGAAAGGATGAGAAGGGGCTTCTTAGCAAGGTTGGAGGAATGGTCAAAAGTATGGCAGCTTAGATTCAATACAAAGAAGTGCTAAATAATGCACATGGGAAACAAAAACCCAGGGGAAGATTACACAATGGGGGGTAGGTACTAACAACAACAAAAATGGAAAGAAACTTGGGGTAGTCATATCAGATGGCCTAAAAGTAAGCAAGCAATGTGAGTAGGCAGTAAGGAGGGCTGGAGGATACTGGGATGTATAGGAAGAGGCATCACCAGTAGAAAACAGGAACTTGTTATCCCTCTGTACAGACAGTTAGAGAGACCCCATCTGGAGTACTGCATGCAGTTCTGGAGACCCCATTTCCATAAGGACAGAGACAGGATGGAAGCAGTGCAGAGGAGAACAACTAAAATGGTGCAGGGTCTGCACCAGAAGCCATACGGAGAGACACAAAAGGAGTTTAATATGTATGCCCTCAAGGAAAGGAGAGAGGGGGACATGATAGAAACTTTCAAGTACCTCAAGGGAATCAACAATGTCCAAGAGGGTAGCATCTTTCAGAAAAAGAGATGTGCAAGAACAAAGGGGGGCACAATTTGAAGATAGGGGATGGCTCAAAAGCAATGTGAAGAAGTATTTTTGATGAACAGGGTGGTGGACACATGGAACAGCCTTCCTGAGGAGGTCATGGGTTTAAAACAGTGGAGAAATTCAAGAATCTGTGGGACCGACATAAGGCAGTTCTGGTGGGGGTAGAAAAAGTAGGCTGTTGGTTAACTAGGATCTGCAGCTTATCGATTTAGTAGGGAAATGAGCAGACTGAGTGGGCCAAGTGGTCCTTATCAGTCATCAAAGTTTAAGTTTCTATGTTTCTATGACATACACAGACCATGATCACCCATGGCACACACAGCCCATGACTGTTAATAACATAAGAAGCTGTAGTAGCAGCAATGGTGGTCTGGACTGCACAAGCAGACCCTAATTTAGAGATTTAGTTCAAAATTTAAGAGTTCTGTTTTTAACTTCTTTTGAGCTCCAATCCACTTCAAAAGTTGGAGCAGATCAACCCAAAATTACATTTATATCCAGAGACAAATGAACAATACCTCTAGTTTCTAGAAACAAATGAGGCTGTTTTGGTACTACAGGGCTGTGTGTACCCAATGACTGCCAGGTTGAGTGTGCACAGCTAGATTAGAGGGTGATCTCGTAACTGAATGTGCATCTTTCTTTGACTACAGTATGACAAAAGGTTGTCAACATGCGCCATTTCACTCAGTTCATGGGCAAGTGTGTGATTGGCCACCTGACGACTGGCCCTGCTCCTGTACATTGGGCACATCAGCAGAAATATGGAACTTTTCTCCCATAGGCTGGCAGCACCGATCTATAAAAAGTCTAATATAATGACATATGTACAGTAGTCTGTGTTTAAGGAACCAAATTAACACGGTATGTAGTTTTTGTTAATTGTAATGGCAGAATGAAAAATACCTTGGTAATACTTGTTTTTTTAATATGGCTAAGATTAATTATTCATTTTAATAGTAACATATGAATGGCAAATGAACACAGTTTTTAATGGGCAGTAATTATTTTTTTCTACATAAGCAATTTTCTTGTTACGTAATTGCTTCCCAAAATGTGGTGCAATAATGCATTACATAAGAAACAAAATAGTACCAGATCTATATCAATGTTACATATCACGGACTGACCAATAGTGTGTTTATCCCTGAAGAATGGCGCAGAGTGGTGTTTCTCATTAAGCAGCACATTTTGAACAAAACTGATCAATTAGGGATGACTCTCCCCCACCACCACCGCTAGCTTTACCCTGCTTCTAAACAATAGCACAATCAAAAGAGACAAGCTGTCATCTACACATCGTGATATGCTATTAAATGGTACATTGCCTCTTTGTGTGTCCTTCAGAACATATTATCAACATTTATTTGTGTAATTACTATAACCTATAATACAGTCATATCCAGTTACTATGTTGACAACAGTACTGTTGGGGCAGTGTTATTTCATTCCCTGCTCTGCACTGCTAGCACGCAGGGCCTATCCCTTTAAAGTGAGACTTTGGGTTCAACTCTGACACTGACATTGTGCAACTGATGGAAAGAGCAAACACAGTGAGACAGATTTGGGTGTCCCTCTTTCCAAATCACCACAGGCTGTCAGCTTGTGTCACAAATATTACACCAGTGTCTTGTATCATTCTGTTTATGGCATTTTTAATGGGCAGTCATTCCTTAAGAAGATCGAGAGAGAGAGACCCTTCACAGAGAAGAGAATGCATCAATGGGACAGTCCCTTTTGCCTTCCAAAGCTGGCTGGGAGTGTGGGCTCAAGTTGTGAACCCACAGTCCCCTGAAAGGAAGGCAAGAGACTGAATGTCTAGCTCACCAGAGTGGCTCAGTTAAAGACTAGGTACTGCTGCTGATATTCTGTGTGCCACACTTAGAGCTGGGAGAGCTTGGTAGAGTTATAGTATTGCAATGCCCAATAGAAAATCCATACAGTACATGTCCCAAAATACCATACTCATGTGACATCACATTTCTGGTAATACTATCCTTGTGACATTGTCACATTATAATATATTGTCAGCTGGCACTATAGCCTAGAAGTTAGAGTAACAAGCTGTGAATGAGTTTTGTGCATCCAGCAGACCTAGTTCTTATTCCCAAAACCCCCACTTGCATACTTTCTGACTCTGAGCAAATTAGCTAACTGCCCTATGCTCTCAGGACACACTGTACCTGGAAATGATCCACTGGAAACCATTGTAAATGAGTCACTGTCCCAATAATATATTCATTCTCATTAATAAAAACATAATTTTGTAATATTATTGTTGCAATGGAATGCTTGCCAAATGCTTGCGTACATGTAAGCCAGTTTTACTGTAACTGCTACACAGTTAAAGCTGGCAATTGAAATGTACCCTTCTTTTGTGCTAAAGTTGAGTCAGACTTATCACAAACATCAATTTATGCAAGTCTGATCCCCTGCCTGAGCACATTTCAAAGCAAGAGTGAAGGCAAAATAAGGAAGTAGTGTAGACATGAGATACTGAGTGGGGAGTGGTTTCAAGACATGTGGCAGGCAGTGATGCGCTCAAAGAGGATACACAAAAACAACTTGGATCCATATTCATAAGTGATAAGACCCTTCAGAGTGTGAGTCGTTTGGGGATACCTGCCTGATCAGGATGTAGTGAGGCTCAATGCCACAGATGGAGAGCCTTACAGCACTGGAAGGGTGGGTATCCTAACAACCAACAACCCACACCTGATGGGTCTTATCACCCAACAAAAAAATGAGCTGTGTTGGCCCAACACAACACATTTTGTCCATGATAGGGTTGAATATACTGCGGCTGAAGCAGCAGAAAGGGGACCCAGTGGTGAGCAGAGTGGAGTGCTTTCAGTGCCAGCAAAAGCTGAAAATCAAAGAGTGAGCTGCATACAGGCTCCTTTTACCTTTGATGCACATGCACACCAAGCGTTTTGTTACAATGAAGAGGATTTTAGGGTGTGTCATTGCTGAGCCCATTGCAGTTCGAAATAGCAGGGGCTTGGTAGTCTACTCCATTGACCATGCACTGTGGTTCTAACATCACAGGTGCCACGGGAATGATTCAGTCGGCTAAAGGTAGCTTAGGAAGAAGCACCAAATGAATACCCAATCGGGTGTTGAGCATCGAAGAAGCGAAGATGATGAATGAATGAAATCTGAGAAGATGATTAAGGCAGACTTCCTAAGGAGACAGGGAAAGACAGGGCCACCATCCGACTCCATCCAACAGCGGAACCTAACTAATTAACCTAAGACAGCACTAACCCTACCTAATATTATTACCATTGGCATGGAGGAGAGGAAAAACCCCCTTTGAGGAGGAAACCTCTGGGTATCTAAGGCCTAAGTAGCCTTCCCTCCAGGCTGATGACATTTGATTTAAGGATGCATGTTGCTAAAGAGAAAGATATGAGTAGGGAAGATGATGACGGATAGGAAAACCCAAAAAAGCAAGCACAGACTGTAAGCGAGAGAAGCCATGAAGGCTTTAAAGGTTGAAGATTGTTTCTGCTCTTACCTCCTTGTTCTTTCGTCCGTGGTTCTTCTTTTTAGGCAGGGGAAGGGCCCAGCCACCCACCCCCATCCCCAACCACCCCACGCTACACTCCTTTTATAGGGTACCACAGTTGTGACATTTCCTGTGGCAGAGCAGGAAGGGGCGGATCAATGGGGCCTCCACAAGGTGATCTCATTTACAGGGCACTAGTAATTTAACTTGTTATAACAAGTTAAACAAAGCACAATTAAACCATTACTTGCATTTTTTTCCTTCTAATTACTTTGACTAGGTTACAAACCCAGCAACTTATTTGGAATGGATTTCATTAACTGCAGGTACTGTGGAACAATTTTCAGAAGGACATTCTTACAGGATTTAGGACACTGTCCTACATGCTGGGCCTTTGGAGATCTTAGGTCTCAGCTCCGGGCAGCATGGGCAGATTGCACGCCTCAAATTTCATATTGAAGAGGAAATACATTATAAGAACCACCCGCCATTTCCCCAGCATCCAACAGAAAACCTCAACCGCAGAGGGTAGTTGGTCCAGGAGGTTGGCAGGTGGTTAGGAGGAGCAAATCAGGTGCCCCATCCTCTCTGCTCTCCAACACATTACCTCCAAAACCATATAAACACTACAAACAGGTATCTGCCTCTATCTCTGAAATCAAATAAAGAGGCAGAAGACACTGCAGAGCAGGACACTCGCACAGGAGCTAGCACAACAATACTCACCCAAATCAGGAACCAAAACTAAACTAGCACAAAGGAAATCCAAAAACTTCTGATCATAGGAGACTCCATGATTCTGGGAGTTGATACCCATCTCCAGCCAGGGTGATGGTCAGATGTCTCCAGGTACATCAGCATGGAGAGACACTGACCGCATTACTAAAATTGTTCACAGAGCAGGAGAAAACATTGATGTCCTAGTACACATAGGGACTAATGATCTCGCCAGCCGGTCAGTTGTGGAGACCAAGGAACACCTGACCAGGCTGGGTGACAAACTATCATCTATTTCGTCCGGCATCTCCTTCTCTGAGATCCTGCCAGTCTGGGAGAAGGGAGCAGATGGACGGAAGGTCAGAGAAGGGGAGATAGGGAGCTAAACACGTGGCTCAAGGACTGGTGCCAGGAAAAGGACACAGATTTGTGGGGAACTGGCAATTCTGGGGCGAAAGTTCTTTAAATTTGATGGACTGCATCTGACTAAAGAGGGAGTCAGTGCATTGGGGCAGAAGTTTGACGCCTTTGCAGAATATTTAAACTAGCAAATGGGGAGAGGGGTGCAGCACTCACACGCTGAATGGAAGAACACCCCTCCCCTCAGCTAGTGGTCAAACTGAATTCAGTGTGTTTGCCATTCATTTGCATCACCAGTAAGAAAAAGGTTTGTCTCCCCATACGATGCACAGGGGTAATGCCAAACCTCACCCAACAACTAACACACCAAAATCTGGCCAATGGAAAATCATGTACACAAATGCTCACAGCCTGGGAAATAAGATCCCAGACCTGCAGGCAATAATGTCAGAGGCTAAACTGGACATAGTAGCAATTTGTGAGACGTGGTTTACCAGTAACCACACTTGGGAGACTTCAGTACCTGGCTATGTATTGTTCAGAAGAGACCGAGGTGCAAAAAGGGGGAGGAGTGGCCCTGTATGTTAATGAAAATATCAAAGCTACAGAAATTCAGAATACACATAAGAGCCAGAAGAACTGTGGGTCACCCTGGAAACAGGAAATGGAACAGCCATAAGAACTGGGGTTGTCTACAGGCCCCAGACCAGAGGGAGGACATAGACACATTACTGTTAGAAGATATACAAACATGACAGCTAAAGGGAGGTTCTGATAATGGGAGACTTCAACATGCCAGATACAGATTGGTCAATACCAGCAGGAACATCTGCCAGAACTAGACTCATAGTGGATTCCCTGCAGGGGGAGGGCCTCAAACAACTGGTACAGCAACCCACAAGAGACAGGGCTATCCTAGATCTAGTACTGACTAACAAAGAAGGGATCACAGATCTCCAGGTAGAAGGTCACCTGGGGGCCAGTGACCATCACATGGTATGGTTCAATTTGGCTACTACATCTAAATCATCCCATTCCAAGGCAAAAATATGGGACTTCAGAGAGCTGACTTTGATAAGATGGCCAACAGAGTTAAGCTAGCCCTGGCAAAAAGAAACACAGGTGAGGAGGTACAGGCAAAGTGGGCAAGCATTAAGGATACAATACTTGAAGCAACATCCCATTGTGTTAGACAGAAAAGGAAGTGCAAAAGAAGAGAGAAACCACTTTGGTTCTCAAATACAGTAGCAGAAAAGGTCAGAGCCAAAGGCTGGCCTTCAGAAAATATAAGGGAACACAGCGGGATGAAGATAGGGGCATACCAAACTGCCCTAAGGGAAGCAGGTAAGGCAGTAAGGCAGGCAAAGTCCCAAACTGAGGAAACACTAGCACAAACAGTAAAAGAAGGTGACAAGACTTTCTATAGATACATTAGTGAAAGGAGAAAGTCCAGAGGGGTATTGCTAAGCTAACGGAGAAAGGGAGCATGTGAGGAGGAGGACCCTGTAAAGGCATCTATCCTAAATAGATACTTTTGCTCAGTATTCACTGAAGAGAAGGTAGGGCAGGGCCCACAGCTCAGCATCATGGACACAGGGGAGGGAGGTGAGCACTACCCCTTCACAAAAGAAAGGGTCCTACAAGAGCTTGCTAAGCTCAGGGTGGATAAGGCAATGGGACCTGATGGCATACATCCCAGGGTACTAAGGAGCTAAAGGAGGAACTAGCAGAGCCATTAGCAGAATTGTTTAGTGAGTCTCTGAGCACAGGAGAGGTCCCAGAAGACTGGAGAAGGGCTCATGTGATCCACTCCACAAGAGTGGTAGCAGGAGGAGGCGGGGAACTACAGACGGTCAGTCTTACCTCAGTAGTGGGCAAGATTATGGAAGCACTCCTTAAGGAAAGGATAGTGCAACACCTGGAATCCATAGGGGCACAGGATCCAAGACAGCATGGGTTTACAAAGGAAGGTCCTGTCAAACTAATCTCATAGATTTCTTTGACTGGGTAACCAGAGTGGTGGACCAAGGGGAGCAGTTGATGTCGCCTACCTTGACTTCAGCAAAGCTTTTGACACTGTTCCACATAGAAGATTGATAAATAAGCTAGGTAGGCTCGGGTGGGTCAGAAGTTGGTCAACTGGGTGGCAAACTGGTTGACTGGCAGAAAACAGAGAGTGGTGGTAAATGGTATACAGTCAGAAGAGATGCAAGTCACAAGTGGGTACCTCAGGGATCAGTCCTGGGCCAGTCCTATTCAACATCTTCATTAGTGACCTAGCAGATGGACTAGAGGTGAGCTTGTCTGTTTGCAGATGACACCAAGATCTGCAACAGAGTAGATGATCCAGATGGGGTGGGCAGAATGAGAAGAGATCTGATAAACTAGCAGAATGGTCAGGAAGAGTGGCAACTGGGATTTAATGCAAAGAAGTGCAAAATCATGCACATAGGGAAGAGAAACCCTGAAGCCACTTATAGGCTGGGAGGAGTTGCTAGCAGTCACAAAGGAAGAAAGAGACTTGGGCATCATCATCACTGATGACCTGAAATCATCAAGCAGACCTCTAAAGCAGTAGGTAAGGCTAGGGGTGTTAGGGTGTATTAGTAGGGGTATCACAAGTCGAAGAGGGAGGTAATATCCCTCTGTACAAGACATTAGTTAGGCCCCATCTGGAGTACTGCGTGCAGTATTGGAGGCCACACCTTCACAAGGACATTAACCAAATTGAGGCAGTCCAGAGAAGGGCAACCAAAATGGTGCAGGGACTGCATCAGAAGACATATGAGGACAGATTAACGGAGCTCAATATGTATACCCTTGAGCAAAGGAGGAGAGAGGTGATATGATTGAGACATTTAAACACCTTAAGGGCATAAACAAGGTGAAAGAGTCTAACATGTTTAAATATAAGAAAAATAGCAGGACAAGAGGACACAGCATGAGATTAGAGGGAGGCCGATTAAGGGGAATGTGAGGACATTCTTTTCACAGAAAGGTGGTAGATGCATGGAATGGCTTACCACAAGAAGTAGTGGCTATGAATACAGTGCAGGGCTTCAAACAGGCATGGATAGGCATAAGGAGCAATACAAATGACTATGAATAGATAGGTCACTGACATCGCAAAGGCCGAAGGGCATTTATAAGGTAGAAAAAGAAATGGGCAGACTGGATGGGCCTTGAGGTCCTTATCTGCCGTCAACTTCTATGTTTCTATGTTTCTATGTAAGAGGAAATGAACCTGAAATTGAACTTGAATGATGGTGAAGAGCAGCACAAATCAAAGAAGAAACAGAAGGCAGCTTAGACCCGAGAGGGGAATGCTTGAGTAGCCAGTGGGAAGGCGCAAATCCATGTGGAAATCAGAGGAGCAAGGGGTATCCAGATGCACTCATGAGAAGACAGAGGATGATGAAGACAGATGATGATGATGATCACTGCAAGAGTGCAGCAGGTCAATGAGGCAGCAGAAGACAAAATGAGAGGTATGCACGATAGAGCAATGTGATTAGTTAGACCCCTAATGCCAAGAAGGCAGGCCTGGAACCAGAGGATATGCTCGGGTCAAGTGATCGAGGGGAGCAAAATTGGACAATGGATGATGAGGAGTGAAGCCATGAGCAGAGTGAATCCATAATGGATTGTACGAGAAAAGGCAAGATGAGAGATGGAAGCCATGACTGGAGTAAATCTTTGCTGGCTGATGATGGATTGAAGCCAAGATTGGAGTGAATTCTTGATGGCTGGTATGAGATAAGGCATGGAGAATGATGACCGGAGTCATGAACCCGATACATGCGGCAGGAGGGCTGCAGGTTGATGAGGTGGCATATGATTCATGATAGGTATGCCCAAAAGAATTATCAATTGCAGGCCAGACGGAGTCAGCTTGAGACAGTGCTCAGATACGAGGGAAGCCATGAAGGCTGGAACAGGGAAGGAGAAGAATGAAATATACAATGAATGATGATGGAGTGAAGCCTAGGAGGCTGACACAGTGAAAGCAAGGGGGAAAGGTGATGGCAGGATAGGGAAAAAACCCCAAAAGAAAAGCACGGGTTGAAGCAGAGGAGGCGAGGAGAAGTGCACTGAGTGAGTGATGGAAACAGGAGAACCATGAGGGTGATGGAGAACAAGCAGCGGAGACTAGGGAGACATGCAACAGGACAAACAAGAGGAGGAATTAGCTGAGAAAGAAGGGACCGAGAGAAGCAGCCAGAGTAAAAAGTTAAACCGAGGCCAAATACCAAGCTGGAAAGTGGGCAGGAAAAATGTCCAAATAGCACAGATACTACAAAATACTCATATATATATACAGTATGTATGATTCTCCATGTTGATAGAATGGGGGTTGCAAAGGCGACATGAAGAAGCAGATGACATGGAGCTGCCCCCTACCACATGCTGTCTGGAGGGGCGGAAGGAGAGGCACGAGCAATGATCTCAGAGTACCGCACCACATAAAGTACATTCAGCATCATGAAGCCAAGGCAGGAATCTAGTGCAAATTATGCTCTCAGGAATATTGCCTGGCAAAAAAGCAGGAGGAGGGCCCTGATATTGAAGGACAATGGGTGGTACTCTTTAATCGAA
This sequence comes from Neoceratodus forsteri, assembly GCA_016271365.2. Lineage (NCBI taxonomy): Eukaryota > Metazoa > Chordata > Ceratodontiformes > Ceratodontidae > Neoceratodus > Neoceratodus forsteri. The sequence goes on from CM028134.1 coordinate 217,396,353, forward strand.
AAAAAACACAGAATAGGCAAATAAAATTGTGTCTGGGAGAGCTGATTGAGTAGAGACCTGTGGAGGACACGACGGCAAAAAACTACAAAAGAAAACTAAGTGAGTGCATAAAATAAATGTACCTAGTAAGAAAAACAATTCGAACCCAGGATAAGCTGACTACCAATAAGGCAGGATGCAGACAGGCAGAGATCCATAGGCAGCCCAATGAGAAGCCCCAAGGCAAGGAGCACGACGGGATGGCTTAGAGCAGGCTGCTGAGGAGGCATGGGACGAAGCTGCATAGGAGCGGCAGGAACGGCGGCCCCAAACAGCAGAAGCAGCACATGAGGTACAGGAAAGGAGGGGGTTCTTCAGATGTGTTCATTCTCGGGAGGAGGATCGCCAGGTCGAGGGAAAACAGAGACACAGCTGAAGGCAGGAAGAAAAGGCCATAGGTATGGGACTAGGAGCAGAGGAACGTGGCATGGGGGTAAACAGAAGGGAGACAGGACCAAGCAGCTGCTGGAAGTGGCAAGGGAAAGAAACAAAAGAGCAGGGAAAGTGGAAGAGACAAATAAGGAGCAGCAACGCCACTAAGGCTATAATCCCCAGCAGCACCATCGGGAGTATAGTGAAATGAGCAAGGGATGGAGGAGAAACAAACCTGTAGCTGGAGGCAGCCACCAAAGCAAGGCTAAAGCAAATGATGCAGGAGGCCAGAGAGAGGGCAGAAGAGCAGCACCTCCGACTACAAAGAGAAATTAATCCTGGGAAGGCCCAGGGTGAGGTACCTTATAAAGCCTGATGGTGGAGTGATACATAGATACATAGATACATAGACAGTGTCGGCAGATAAGGGCCTGTGGCCCACCCAGTCTGCCCATTTGAGCTTGTAAGTTCAGTTTATGTTTTCCTAGAAGTCTGTTGCCCCTTATCTCTGACCTGCAGAGTTCCTTTATGTCTATCCCATACATTCTTAAATCCCGTGATTGTTTCAGCCCCCACCACTTCCTCTGGCAGGGTGTTCCACTTGTCCACCACCCGTTCTGTGAAGAAATTCTTCCTCATGTTTCCTCTGAATTGTCCTCCCTCCAACTTCATCCTATGCCCTCTAGTACTGGAACATCTTTTTCACTTAAAAATAGTGTATTCCTGCACCCTGTTCCTCCCTGTAAGATACTTGCATGTCTCTATCATATCCCTCTCTCCCTCCTCTCCTCCAGGGAGTATATGTTCAATTCCTTCAACCTGTCTTCATAGGACTTGTGATGCAATCCATGCACCATCTTTGTTGCCCTCCTCTGAACCTCCTGTACCCTGTCTATGTCCTTATGTAGGAAAGGTCTCCAGAACTGTACACTGTACTCCAGGTGGGGCCTCACTAGTGTCTTGTATAGCGGAATTATGACCTCGCTTTTCCTGCTGGTGATGCCCCTGCCTATACATCCCAGCGTCCTATTTGCTTTACCTGCTGCCTTGTCACACTGTTTCCCCTACCTTGAGGTCATCTAGATGATAATCCCCAGATCCCTTTCCTGCTTGGTGCATGCTATATCCTCACCCCCCAACTGATATATTGTGCCAGGATTTTTGTGCCCCATATGCATTATCTTGCACTTCCTTGCATTGAATTTCAACTGCCAAACCCTGACCATTCTTCAAGTTTCTGCAGGTCCCTTCTCATTCTGTCTACACCCTTTGGTGTGTCTACTCTGTTACAGAGCTTTGTGTCATCAACGAACAGTGAAATTCTGCCTTCTAGGTCCTGCGCAATGTCACTAATGAAGATTTTGAATAGGACTGGTCCCAGCACTGATCCCTGTGGTACCCCACTGGTCACTCTTCCCTCTGTGGAGTGACAGCCATTTACCACCACCCTCTGTGTCCTGCCACCCAGCCAGTTACCTACCCACCACACTACTGTCCTGCCCACACCCATATTCCCCAGTTTGTGTAATAGTCTTCTATGTGGCACAGTGTCAAAGGCCTTGCTGAAGTCCAGATAGGCCAGATAGGATGTAGTTGCTCCACCCAATCAAACCTCAGGCTTACAGCCTTCTCATAAAAAGCGTTTCTGTAGCGCTCTACATTGTCAACGGGTAATCAAAACAACTGGGTAAAGTGCACCCCTATCAGGGGACTGGCACAGCCCAAGCTTTAGAATGTTGGGCACATGAGGATTCCAAGCAGCAGCGGCAACTCCCCAGTTAAGCTATGTCATTCAAAGGGAACAGAGCTACTTTTCTCTTCTCTCAAGATTTTCAAGTTTTAAAGATTTCAAGACTTCAGTTGGGGCTACAATTCTGCTCTGCAGGTTGGGGCTACCTGTTTCAGGGAGCACCCCTAAATTTAAATAGTGCCTGTTAAGCTGCCACTTTCAAATTGAATAACCTGCCTTTTTTCTCTTCCCCTGTGTGGATTGGGAGCCAAGGCTGCCTTGATAAGGTGTTTTAATGATCTCCTGTTGAAAACTTTGAAAAAGAAAAGAAAAAAGGTGCCACAGGTAGGTACAGATTTAAATTATTGGGAGTTTAGAGTCTCTGGGGGTAACTTGTCTTTGGCATTGGTTCCTATGACCCCCTCCCCTCCAGCTTGAGGTTTTGTGTGTTTCATTGTTTTCTAGCAAAATTGTGGAGTTGGTCAACTTGTGAGGTTTTCTGGTGATTTTCCACCTCAGCCTCCATTTTTACCATTTGTGTGGCCACCATTATGGCTGGTCGCACACCCATTCATCAGTTCAGCTTCCCATCAGTGTCCTGAGTACACGCACTAACAGCTTGCGTAGCACTAATCCCCATTGACTTCTATAGCACAAGTGTGTGCATGCATAGAGCGGGTGCATGCACACTTGCTTACGCATGCTAATGCCTCTACGAGCTCAGGGGGCACATGCACACTCAGTTTAGCACTTTTGAAGTTTACTGGTGCATTTGGCAGTTGATTGGACAATTGTGGATGAAATATCACCAATACAGTTTAAAATCTGGGATTTTTTCCTGTCACATTTGTCTGTTATTGGTACCATGGCTTACAGGAGACCATTCATTTTGAAAAGATGTAAGACTTGTAAAAGGGTGAAGAGGCCCTCCCCTACATATTGTCCTCATTGTGTTGCCCAGCATAATATTTCTCTCACGGTACCCCCTCAGCTGTTCCGCCGAGTTGGGGGGGGCACCTGGTAATGGCAAAGCAGAATTGCAAATAAATCTCTTATGGCTCCTCAGCGAGCTTCTGAGCCCCGATATCCTACAGGACATCCCAGCAGATACACTGACCCCAAACCAGGCCCCTCAGGTCAGGGGGGCCCACACAGGCATGTCCAGGTGCAATGTAGCATAAGCAAGCTGTGGAAACAGATCTGCAGGCAGACCCCGACCCTGACTTATTAGAAGGCCAAAATAAGGATTGCCGAGATCTTGGGGAAACTTCTGACCTTAAAAAATTACTCTCAGATGAGGAGGACATCCCATCTAAGGAGGAGGCAGAGGAAAGTGAGTGGACGGAGCCCAAGAAAAGGATTCTGATTCCACCCCTATTTCATAGTAAGTCCTTGTGCTGGATTTTCAAATGTTCAAGACTACCACAAGCCCCCAGTGAGCCAAACATATGACACACGGGGGTTGCAGCATTCACCGTCCGGCATTTGGGATTTTCCATCCCATGAACCCGGTGCCGCACCTTAGACCACAAACTTGTGGTCTAACATGCACTACTCCATGGGGACTAAGTAACAGAGCTTGTGACAGATATTTGGTGCAAGTTGCTGTAAACCACAGAAACTGTGGCAACTGCACCTGATATTGGAAAAATCAGGCACAGCTGCAGTAAAGGAGGTTGGCACACCACCGAAATCTAAGTCCAGTAGTGTAGAACAGGACACAAGCCCTGTGCCACCATTCAAAAATCCTGCCCCTTATCCTTTTTGATAGCTGAGGCTTGTAGATCCTTACAGTTTATGGAAGAGCAGTCCATGTAGATGGTGGATGTTAATCCAATTCTGTCTGCATCCTCTTCTACTCCAAAATGTTTCCCAGGTTCTATTCAGTATCCTGTGATGACAGCAACTGAAAATGAGTGACTGCAAAAACAGTGACTCATTTTCAGTGATATCATCAAGGGATACCCTGCAAGGGTAGCGACCCTACAGCGAAAGCAACTGTAGGGAAGAGCGACCGGAATGTGGGGATAGTGAAAGGAAGGGGAGGGATAGATGAAGGGTCTATGGGGGATTGTTGTGCCCACTCCAGTTGAGCTATCCCTGTGGCATGGTGGTGAGGCTGGTTAGCTGTGGCTGAACAGGTACAGGGTTCGGGGCTGGGGACAGGGAGGGTTAGAATTTTGCCACTGCCTGTGGGTGTGGCACTTCATTTTTCCCGCAAACGTGGGCTGTGCCCCTTCCCCGACATGCACCCCCCTGGAGTTAGTTATCATTATTCACAGGGATATGGGGGGAAAAACACTTTTTCCTTTGCTGGATGCTGAATCGCTGGTAAGTGTATATCATTGATTTGCTTTTAAGCGATATACACTCGTCATAATAGCAATCACTATTTTGCGATCGCTGTTATGACATGGAACCATTTTATTCATTGTGACCCAATTATTGAGCAAGAGTGGGCAGGTGTGGATCAGAGAAAAAATCTTCTCAAATCAAAAATGAGGAATTATCCAATTTTAGGGGAAAGGTCTCTCAAGTTGAAATCTCTCCCTCTGGTAGACATGGCAGTTCATAATTTTCTAAAACACACCACCATTCCAATCGAGGGTGCTCTGGCCCAATCAGATGCATGTGACAAGTGGATGGATACCATGTACAGGAGGACTTTTGCTTCTAGTAGCACAAACATTCGTACCTCCTATGTTTCATTTATTGTTGCCAGGTCCTCAAAACTTTGGGTCACTACTCTGACAGACTTCATTCTTTCTGATTCAAAGGGTGCAAGCATTTTGCAGTTGGTATCCATGGCATCCACCTTTCTTAGTGATTCTACAATGGACAATTTACACATGTCAGCCCATTCAGCTTACCACATTGCATCGGCCATGAGGGCCATGTGGCTCAGATACTGGGCCGCTGATCAGACTTCAGAGGCAAAACTGTTTAGTCTTCCATTTGTAGGATGTTTATGGTTTGGTTCTGGTCTGGATTTTATCTTGTAAGACATTCAGGATAAGAAGGTCCACCTCCCAGTGTTCAAACAGCAACACAAGGCCACAGCACCCCAATGGGGTCAGGGCGACGGCCGGCACAGGCAGTCCTAAGGGGAGTTCCTCCCTTTTGGAACTTTGCTAACCAAAGAAACAGAGATGATTACTCAGGTAATAGGGGTTACGGCAATAGAGGGTCATTTCCCAGGCACCACAGAGGAGGACCAGCACAAAAGTCTGGTACCTCACAATGAAGGTATGTGGGCCCATTATCGTCCCCCTTCCTATGGTGGAAGACTCCAGGAGTTTCTTCCATAATGGGCTCAAACAACATCTGACATCTAGGGTCTGGAAATCCTTCAGCTAGGCTATGACATAGAATTTTTAATGGTTCCCTCAAGGTGGTGCTTCCTGATGTCCCTGGTTTCAAAGCAAGTGGCAAAATGTCAGGAGATATCATACACGCTGACCCACCTCATTCAAATAGGGGCCATTGTGCTGGTTCTTCCACATGAGCAAGGTCAAGGGTTGTGTTCCATCTATTTTACATTTCCCAGAAAGTCCAGGGGCTTCCGGACCATTCTGGATCTGAAGCATCTGAACAAAATTGTTCACCACAAAACATTCAAGATGGCGTCTCTGAGGTTGATAACCCAGGTTGTTCAGCCAGGAGATTAATTAGCCTCAACAGATCTAACAGATGCTTACCTTCACATCCCCATCTGTCAATCCCACCAGAAATACCTCAAATTTACAATACTGGGCAAACATTTCCAGTACAAGGCACTTTCATTTGGTCTTGCAACAGCCCATCACATTTTCAAGAAGGTGTTGATAGTTCTGGTGGCTCAACTACGGCAAGAGGGACATCATGTCTACCCTTATCTGGACAACTTGCTCATTAGGGCACCGATGTTGCCTCTAGTGAGGAGGTCTGTATCCAGGACCCTGGAAATCCTGGAATCCCATGGCTGGACAGTCAACATCAGGAAGAGTTCCATCAAACCAGCTCAGTCCTTGGAACAACTGAGGCAGTCTTCAACATGAAAGTAGGGAAGGTTTTTCTGTCACCCTCCAGGGAGGAGACTTTCTTGTCAGAGAAAGGGTGGTTAAGGAATCAGTCCTCAGCATCAGCCCACAGTCTGCTATGGATTCTCAGCCGCATGGCAGAAGCAATAGACTTAGTTCCCTGAGCTCACTTCCACATGTGGCCACTTCAGATGGGACTACTGATGGCCTGGGATCCATCATCAGAAGACTAACAAGCCAGGATCTTCCTCACCCCTCAGCTTCATTACTCCCTGAGTTGGTGGCTGAATGTGCTGAATATCAACAAGGGGGTTCCTTTGGAACTACTTCCAGAAGTGATTCTCACAATGGATGCAAGTCTGCATGGGTGTGGGGGGTGCAGTCCTAGACCAACATCCCACTCAGTGGGTTTGGTCAGTGCAGAAACAGCATCTCCACATCAATGACCTGAGATGTAAGCAGTTCACTTAGCTCTGCTTCGGTTTCACCCTTTACTGAAGAACACCGCAGTAAAAGTGCAGTTGGAGAATGCCATCACAGTGGCGTATATAAATAACCAAGGAGGTACAAAAAGCAAGGAAATGCTTCAGGAAGCCTCCGAACTCCTGAGTTGGACAGAGGAGAATCTTCTCTCTCTATCAGCAGTACATCTAGCAAGGGAACTGATCAGGTGGACTGGTTAAGTCATGAAAATGTTCATCCCGGAGAGTGGCAGTTGAACCTGTAAGTGTTCACACTATTAAGCAAATGATTCGGGCAACCACAGACAGATCTGTTCACATCAAGCCACAATGCTCAGACCAATAGGTTCTTCAGTCCGTACCAGTATCCACAGGCAGAGGCAGTGGATGCTCTGACTCGGGTGTGGTCTTTCCACAGAGCATATGCCTTTCCTCCACTGCCTCTCCTTCAGAAGGTCTTAAGAAAAATAAGACACTCAAAGGGAAACTTCATTCTGATAGCCCCAGAGTGGCCAAGAAGACCGTGGTTATCTGATCTAGTGAATCTAGCCCAGCAAGTTCCCTTCTGCCTTCTGGTACAAAGGGACATCTTGCTGCAAGGCCCCATTCTCCATCCGAACCCAGGTGCAATGCAACTCACAGCCTGGCTCCTGAAAGGAGGAGGCTCCTAAAACTAGGGTTTTCCCTGAAAGTAGTTGAAACCTTGATGGCAACTAGGAAAACTTCTACTTCGGCAACTTACGCTCATGTCTGGAAAATGTTTTCATCTTGGTCCAAAGGGAAAGGGTTTAAATCTTCAAAAACCTCCATCCCTCAAATCCTGGACTTCCTACAGGAGGGGGTGGAGAACGGACTGGCATTGAGCATGCTGAGAGATCAGGTTTCTGCTCTTGGAGCTTCCTTGGGGTTCTTCCTAGGAATGAATAGAGAGGTTATTCACTTTTTGTGTGTAGTTGGCAGGAGCCGACTGCTGTTTCAATCGCCAGTACTCCCATGGGATCTGAACTTGGTTCTGAATACTCTCTGTGCCAAACCCTTCAAGCCACTATCATCCATGTCACTGGATGTATTGTCCTACAAGGTCTGTTTCTTAGTGGCCGTGCATTCAGGCAGGACAGTGAGTGAACTCCAGGCTCTGTCTCACAAGAAGCCATACCGTATTATGCATAAGGACAAAGTGGTACTCAGGATGGTTCCATCTTTCTTCCCTAAAGTGCCAACAGGCTTTCATTTTAACCAGGAAATTTGCCTTACATCCTTTTGCCTGCACCCTTCTCACCCCAAAGAGAAGGAGTTGCATAAACTGGACCTGCGGTGGGAAGTTAGGATCTACCTTAAATGTACGACTGACTTTCATAAGTCAGATAGTCTATTTGTCCTTTTTGTGGCAGCCAAACAAGGACAAAAGGCCTCTAAACCCACTCTATCTAGGTGGGTGCAGGCCTGTGTCATTAAGGCATATGTTGCAAAAAAGAAGAGGCCTCTGGCTGTCATCAAGGCTCATTCCACAAGGGCGATAGCAACTTCCTGGGTGGAGAGCAGTGAAGCCACAGTTTTAGAACGATGCAAGGCATTTACATGATCTTCAGTCCACGCTTTCACTAAACATTACAAATTAGATGTTTAGAGTTCTGCTGACGCAGCTTTTGGTCACAGAGTGCTGCAGGCAGCAGTTTGCAAGTAATACTGATGCATCTGGTGTATGGGATAATATTCTTTTTATTTATTTTTTATTCTTTTTTTGCCTGGGTAAGGCCCACTAGGCACAAGTGCCTAATTTCAGGAGTGACCCAGAAGCACTAGAGTGGTTAAGTGACTTGCTCAGAGTCACACAGTATACAAGTGGAGGTTGTGTGAATCAAATCTGGGTGTGCTGGATGTACCAAGATCATTCACAGCTCATTACTCTAACTTCTAGGCTATACTGCCAGCCCCCCTACCATTTATCATCTGGGTACTGCGTCTTAGAACCCAGTTGTTTTGCTTACCCATTGACAATGTGGAGCACTACAGGAAGAAAAAAATTAATTTCATATTTATTGTAATTTCCTTTTCTGTTAACTCCAGCATTGTCAATGGAACCAACACAGGAGCTTGGCTCCTGAGGGAGACTCTTATCTGGTATGCTAGTAGAGAGAGATATCAATTTTTCACAAAAAATTCCCTGTTCTGATCTCTCTCTATTCTGCTGCACTGTGCTATGATACAGTATGTATATTTAAAGGCCGATTTATAAATTATCTGCAACAACAGGTTAACATATTTTGTTAGTTATTTAAGGTGTGTTTCTTGTTACAGGTTGGTTCTCTGCACTCAGTTGTTATGTTTGAATGTATGTAGATTCTGGATGGATATTTATGCCCGCAGTCTTCTAAGTGCTAAACTAAAAAAAAAAAACAGGACACGACATGTCTCATTCTGTGTTAGCTTCAATTTCACAGATTCGTGACTTTTATGAAGCATGTTGGCTGTTACATGGTTTCTCTACAAGAAGAACTGAATACTCCAGGCATCCTTTTGGATCCATGAAAAACGATCTCTTCTCCGAATGTCGGATAGGAAGGTAAGTCAGTTTTATTATTTTTACAAGTATGTCATTGATTATATTATATATGTGTAGCTCTCATGGCACTGCGAGGTAAGTAGTAACTGGGAAGTTGCTGCTTCTGCATGGAATCCTCATGTGCCCAACATTCTAAAGCTTGGGCTGTGCTATTCCATTGGTAGGGGTTCACTATGCCCAGTTGTTTTGATTACCCATTGACAATGCTGGAGCTAACAGAAAAGGAAATGATGGTAAGTATGAAGTTAATTTTTTCTTTATAGCTAATCTGGGGGAAACTAAACCAAAAATACGAAGCCCTTACTGGGCTACATTGAAAGACACACCAATGAAACATAGGCCCTAGGGCTAATTCTTTGGGGGAATAGAATCAAATATTTATTATACCTTTAAAGGCTAATATTTGGGATAAGCAGATCAAAAATACAAAGTGCTCAGGCCAAGGCCAGTCTTTTAGGGAATCCAGATCAAAAATAAGCTTTGTCAGAGTTTTGGGGGGCCAGTTTTGGGGAATAACCAGAGCCAAATCCTATGTTTATTTAACACAAGAGTCCTTTCAGAGCCCACTTTTTTGGGGGAGGGGCAGGTTTCATGCTATGCCAGTTAGCTGCCACTCCAGTTGCTAGATAGTGGTGTGACTTGTGCTCTGCTGGTGTTTGTGGCTAGTTGCCCCAAGGGCTAGTTACTGACAAAGCAAATGTATTTCTTTTCAATATCATCAGACATACTGTATATTGTATACAGACAGTGAGGGACCCCATAAACACATGAGTCCTTGTCGACTCCAGTTGCCATTCACTGTATGGTACTACTGTGCCTTCCAGGTAGTTATGCCAAGTGCTAGTGGTTGTTATCATGCAGTATTATAATAGCCTATATGCAGCCTATAAAATCCTTGTTGCTGGTTTGTGGTGCAGTATTAGTCTTAGCAAAATCAAGTGCATGCTATTTTGTGGTAATACCCTTTACAAGACTAACATAAAATATTTTACACAAGCTTTCAAGACAACCAAGGATGCTGATGAAGGGACTTTGGCTGTCTTGGCAACTTGTGTACAAATTCTTCACTTACACTTATTCTTTACTTAGTTTAATAAAAGGTATTACCACAAAAAATATGTATTAAAAACTCCATTTTGCTGTTAAACATGGTCTACCTCTGATGGATGCCGTTTGGCATTGCAAAATATCACTGACAGAAAGTTCACAGAGGTATTACAATCTGACAATCATGAGGCACCTCATTACCCAGTGCTAAGGACAGAGAACCATTGCAAGTGACAGAAATGTGGAGCAAAACGGTCAGAACTGAGAAGGAGTAATAAAACATGAAAGCACTTATGCAAAGGTCTATTGCACTAATGTGAGCTTTTAACAAGACTGATAAATAGTTGACCTCAACTGAGGTGAAGGGTTGAAGATATGGCCCCCACAGGCATTGGAGCTGGAGAACTAGTTCTTTGAATATCTGTTGACAGAGCCACTAACCTTGCAGCCTCCCAGCAGCTGAATAAACAAGGCCTTGCTGACTGTGTACCTTGAGGGAAAGATCCAGCTTCTGGCTCCCGTCTGCTTCACCCTAGCTATGCAATTAGGGCTTTTTTATTTTATTTTTCTATGTCAAAAACTGATGCTTATGTGCATAATGTATTTTTTAATCAGGATTTCAGAGATATGGCAAAGTATTCTATTGAAAATGCATTTCACATTAATGTTGTTCTTTAAAAAAATACTTCACCATATTTAGTGCTTTAAAAAATATGCAGAGCTGGAAAAGACAGGAGTATAGTTCAAATAAGAACTGGTCAGGCCAGACTATTTAATATTCTAAAGTGGTCATGTAACAAATTATATAACACAGTCTCAGATTCTTGTCCTATCAGAGTAGAGAACCACCATACATACCTCTTATTGAGCAGATGCTGCCTCATGAAATACGCTCAACTTTATTTTATTTATTTATTTATTGAAGAGAATCAGAATTACAATCCTTTGAGTCATAGACTCCTTTGCAAAGGCTCCATGTCAGTACAAGAAAGGACAAACATAACATTTACTAGTATAATACATATGTCACACAGCACAGTGCATGTACATTGTCGTGTTACCGTGTCAAGGATCCTAAAGTAGACCTTGGGTCATAGATGTGAAACATGGTAGGTTACAGATTTGGAGGGTCCTAACTGAACCCTGAGTCAGAGTTTATATGCAGTGTGATTGTAGGACCTGAGGATGTAGTCATAGAATAAGGTTAAGCATTTTATCCCTAACATTGCGGATTTTCTCCCTGCACTGGAGCTATAGACTGCTTGCAATATGCTTCTTTTGTGATTTTGAGAGGGGGGAGGCATATTGGTTGCAATCACAAGTAGCTGAGTCAAGGAGGAGATTCTTGAGACCAGTTTTAAATTGGCCAAGACTAGGGGCTAGGGAGATAGTGGCTGGTAGGCAGTTTAGCCAGAGGGGAGCACGATATCGGAAAGGCCTTTGCCCTAGGGAGGTCCTACAGTGGGGGACAAGGAAAGAGGTGCTAGTAGGGCATCTACGGGCCCTCCTGTGTAGGACTGGCTGGATGAGGGGGGTGGAGGCCTTTGGGTGCTAGATTCAGGAGTATTTTTTTGGCTTGGAGGGAGGTATGATACTTAAGCCTCCCTTCGAAGGTAAGCCAGTCTGCAAGCTTGTAAAGCTCACATGTGTGGGTTGCTCTATCACATCCTGTGACCTATCTGCAGGCTTTATTGAGAGCTATGTTGATGCTGCACAGGGCCGTTTGGTCTGCAGATCCATAAATCACAATGCCATAGTCCACCAAAGATAGGACTGAGGAGGTTACAGTGAGATGTAGGGCCTGAGGGGTTAGGCAATGCTTATGTCTGTATAGGATCCCCAATCTGGTATTAACAGTGGAGTAAAGGTGTTGAATGTGTGTGTGGTAGGTGAGGGAGGTGGCCAGAGTGACACCCAGGTATTTGAAGCTAGAGACCTGTTCAAGATGGAGGCCCTGGGAGTTTGAGATGAGTAGGGGGGCATTTCTGAGTGGGCTTTGGCGGTGGGCAAAGATCATAGATTTCGTCTTGTTGTAGTTGAGTACTAGGTGATGCTCAGAGAACCAGGATTCTGTTTCTCTAAAAAAGCCTTGTAGGGCAGGTTGGAGGGAGTTAGGATGGGAGTGTTTCCAGAGAACTACGGCATTGTCTGCTTAGAGCAACAGCTTCCCATTGCATGACTGAGGGAGGGAGTTTAGGAAGAGGGTGAAGAGCAGTGGACTGAGAATACACCCTAGGGGGACACCCGTTTGGACTGGTCTTTTGGAGGAAAGGGTGGTGTTAATTTTGACCTGTTGCTTCTGGCCAAAGAGATAATCTTTGAACCAGGAGGTTGCCTCAGGGGAGAAATGCTGGGAAGGAAGGGAGTGGAGCATAAGTGCGTGACTGACAGTATCGAAAGCTTTGGTCAAGTCGACGTAGATTGCACCTGCTATGGACCCCTGGTCCAGGGCCTCATGAAGATATTAAATAAATTTCAGGATGGCAGTGATAGTGCTGTGCCTCCTCCTGAAACTGTTGTTCATAGCAGAGCAGCGTATGTTTGGCCAAGTAGTCGGTAAGATGGTCCAATACTATTTTTCCGAGTGCCTTTGAGAGGAGGGTAGGATTGAGATGGGTCAGTAATTACTGGTGAAAGTGGGGTCACCACTCTTCAGGATGGGGGTAATAATTCCTCTTTTCCATAGAGTGGGGAATTGGCTAAGGCGTAGTGACCAGTTAAGTATTTTGGTGAAGTGTGGCAGGGTCACATCCAACGTTATTCAGAGAATTTTGAGGTCAAGAGAGTCACTGCTATAGCGCACGTTCATCAAGGCTTTGGAAAGGTAGCATTTTGCCTCACTGTAAGAGATGATTCACAGCCAGAAGGGTGAGGGGACTGTAGTGGATGAGGTGTCTACAGGGCAGCTTGGAATTGGGTCAAAGAAGTTTTGTGGGAGGATGTGACTGAGGTCTGAAAAGGTGGTATTAAGGGCACTGGAGATGGTACCGGGGTCCTGGGTGAGGGCCCCATCCACTAGAATCTGTGAAGGGCAGGAGAGATGGGTTTCCCCCACAGCTCCTTAATATTGCTCCAGAATTTTTTTCCAGAGCCCCAGGTGGTGGTGAGGGCTTGTTTATAGTAAGTGGCCTTGGCTAGCCAGATGGCCCAGGTGCATTTGTTTCTGGCCTCTCTGTAGAGTTGTCTGTCCTGGGGTAGCTGTAAGTCCAGGGCCCTGTGCCAGAGGTTATATCTGTGGTGCATCTGGTCAAGCAGGGACTGTGAGATCCATGGGGTATCCTTGTTTTTTATAATATGCTTTGAGAAGGGGGCAAAGATGTCACAGGCAGCATTAAAGGTGATGATAAAGGAGAAGAGGGCAGCATCTACAGTCTGAGCATTGTGGATGGGTGACCAATCACAGGAAATAAGGTACGATTTGAGGCAGGAGAAGGCCCCTTTTTTGAGGTGCCTTTGGACTATAACTTTAGGAAGGCTAGGTGGGAGTTTATTTGACCACCAGCAGGTGACAGGGGAGTGGTCACTTAGCACATCAGGAAGCACTTTAACCTGGGAGAGGTTATTGGGATGGTTGGTAAAGATGAGGTCGATAGAAGTGGAGGACCCAGTTCTGGGTTCAAGTCTGGTGGGGGAATGGATAACCTGAGTGAGGTCATAAGCTAGAGCAGCATCTTTGTAGGTGGCAGAAATGGTGGATAGCCAATTCATGTTGAAATCTCCCATTGTAATTACCGCTCTTGGGAGGGAGATGAGTGATGCTGGGCAGTGTACAATCAAAGGCTGGCTTTTGGTTAGCGGGGGTAGGGATGTAAACTGCCATAATGTATAGCATTTTTCCAAGATTGCCAAGGGTGACCTTAATGGCAATGGATTGGGCACCAGCCTGTTCATGTTCTGTTGCCTTCTGCTGTCAACTGTCACTTGCTGCTTACAATTCTGCTCCGCATTTACCTGCCAATAATAAATGCGTGTCACTTTCAAAAAGTAATTAAGAAAAAAAACAAATAGGAGATTTAGTTTCATCAACCGTTTCCTGTTACTGTTTTAGAGTGACATCCAGACTGTACCACTTTTCACTATTAATAGTTGGGGAACAGAAAACTATAAACAAAAATACTTTTTAAACAGATAAGCTGACAATTTTTTCTTGACACTAAATCTTCAACTGCTTCATAATATATTAATATGTATAGCTGTGTGTGTTTCTTACTGCACAAGAATGCTATCTCGTGTTGTTTGGGCTGACAGACTCACCCAGCTTCGCTTCATCCTCTTGCCCAAACAACATGAGATAACATTCTTATGCAGTAAGAAAAAACACACAACTATACATATTAACATATATAACAGATTTAGATCTGTATGCATAATCCTTGTATCTGGATGTACACGATGCAAGTGAAGACCATTAGAGTTATACATTAATTTCATTCCCTTTGTTTTATTTGTTTTACCTTTAGACTCTAGGACTGATTTTGTTCTGCATATTGGTGAACTGCGTTTTTGGTCTGTACTTACCTTGACATTTATGAGCTAGTAAATAGTTTCCCAATACCACCTGCCTGTAGAACGGATGCAGACTGCTGGAAAGGGATGTTGGAATGCTGACAAAGCTAAAGAAGCAGCTGAAGGAGGATGAGGATTGACCAGGGGCCTCTACTGAAATCAGGGGGCTAGGGTGGTGGGGCATCCATACAGGATGTCAGGGATTCTAAAGGGGAATGGAGAATGAAGAAAATCACTGGAAAACCAGGGACTACAACAAACACAGTGAACAAGTGATGAAGAATTGGATCATATGTGGGCCTAATGGTATAGGCTGGTAGGATAGTAGAAAAGCAATCCTGGTTGCACCATATACCCATGGCACTGCACATGGCATAGCACCATGCAATGTCTGCTGTACCATACATCGTCTGTGGGTGTCACATCTCAGGTGTTAGTGGTTAGAACCCCCATTTGCAACCTCTAACATTTGGTGGTCACTAATTATATTAGGGCTGTGGAATCTCCCAAAGTTCGATTTTACAAATATGGCCAGTAGAACCAGAAACGGTTCATCAAAGTTCTCTAATGTTTTAAGTGGAGTGCTTTGGTTCCACTGTAGAAAACCATTGCTTTATGATTAGAATGCACTAGGAATGTATTTACTTATCTGATCATGTGTATTAGGCATACACATGCCTATTTTCAGGCATGACATCAGAGAGTTACAGTAACAATACAATAAATAACTGCAAGAGCAAAACATTACAGCAACAGCAGCAAGTGCCACTATATTAGAACAACCAATGGTAAAAGCAACGAATTACAAATTAGGAATGCAAAAAGCAACAAATGGAATACAGTAGAAAGAAGGAAGCAGAAACAGCATCACAATAAAAATAATTAGCAACATTAGGATAGCAGATCATAATAGCAGGTAAAGCGAGCAGTGTGGAACAAGTATTGCTGCACAGAAGTAACAGCAATAAAGATGTGATGCAGCTTGCTTCAACGGACAGCTGCAGGGTGGCTACACTGCAACTCCAAAATAAACACAGCTTTTCTGTTATTATTTCCTTCAAAATCACCAGTTTAGCAGTGAAAGTGATTCTTTTCACTAGATGCCACATTTTGATAGAAGGAGAACTGTCAGGAGAATTGGAATAAATGATTATGAACACTATTAAGGTACCCCCTGCTCCCACCAACACTGCAACTGCCCAACAGGAAACCACCATGGCATTCACCTACTGATCAAGAGGGTGTGAATGAACATTTAGATTGATTCTTTACAGAGCTGTCATCTATCAAGTTCACCCTCCTGGTGGTGGCAGAGGATTTTAAACTTTTCAAGCCAGCACTTGAGAACTTTAATTAGAGACTGTGAGACACTGAGGCAAAGCTGGGTTCCCAGGAAGACACATAATGGTGGGAGGAAAAATAAATTCAGAAGCCCGGACAGAAAGTCAGCAAGCTCAAGGATCAGATCAAAGACCAAGAGGGAAGGAGCAGCAGAAACAATCAGGTCTTCATTGGGATCCCCAAGAAAGTGGAGGGCTCTGATATGTTAGGATTCATGCAGGCTCTGTTACTTGATGTAGCATAACCTCCTCCCCACAACAGCAGGTACACTATTGAGAGGGTTCACCACTTGCTCAAACATCCCCAGCTCCCATCATGCAAGCCAAGGGCTAGCATAATTAAATGTCTCAACTACCAGGATAAAATCTTATCCAGGCTAAGGCCAGAGAGAAACAAAACATATCCTGGAATGGACATAAATATTTAGTGATGTGGTCCCAGCAGTTTGAGATAAAGAAATTGCTTTTAATGAAGTTAAGAAAGCACTGCACCTAGCACAGGTGAAATTTCACATGCTCTACCCAGCCCAGCTTGTAGTTCACACCAAAAAGGGAATGGCAGAATTCCCTACAGCAGAGGCTGTGAAGTTGGAGCTGCCATAATTGGTACATGGTTTTCACCTCCCCTCTGATTGAAAGACCAACAAAAATCAGCAAGTGTCAAGATTGCTAAAGGTACAACAAACTGCATTACATTTTTAAACAATTTTCATAATTCTGAGGTTGAAAGGTGAGTGGACAGCATGGGGGGGGGGTGTGGTGGCAGACGAAGCCTGTAGTATGGTAGGTGATACCTGTAAATGCCATACAGTAGTTCTACAAACTGATGAAATGCAAATGGCACCTATAACTTTGGAACACTCATCCTGAGCAGGTCAAGGGCCCCAGCAAGTTCTTCTTCATGACAAGTTTTTCACCCCAGAGCTAGAACTGTGCAGTAACATCCTGCATATAACAGGCATGACAGGCAAATATTCCCAAAGGAAAGCCCCTTCTAGATGGTTAGCAACATCTGAGAGGGTGCTGGAATAGTAGCCGCCAATGGAACAAGAAGTATGTGATGTACAAGGGGTGAAGCTCACTAACAAACGTGGCAGTGAAGATACTAGAGACTGGCAAGGGACACAGAAGCAGCCTGTTTGGGTTCAAGAGTCTGGGGTGGGCAGACTCCAGTCCTTTCCTCAGGAACCTCTGGGGAAATAAATGTCAGCATGTACACACTCTAAGGTCAATAACAGCAACAAATGGAAACAGATGTTGTGGAACACCATGACTAAAATAGCAAGGGTGCCTCCTGATTCCTGATTGTAGAGTCACTCTATTCTAAGATACCATCTTCAAGTTTCTGACCCTCAGCAACTTAGACCCTCTCAGCTCATAATGTCTCTGACTTAATACCACGTGGAAGTAAACTGACATTTATCTTAAAACTGTGAACTGGATGTCATGACAGTAGATTTTAATAAGGCTAGGAACTGAAATTAGTTGGTTGCTTAGGAATTTACTGACAATGCCTGATACAGCCCCCCCCCCCCCCCCACACAATTAAGCACTGCAGTGCCCACTGCTAAGAACTAGGATATGCTATGCCTCATTAAGTTGATAGGCATTTCTTTTTGTGTTGGAGCCATGTCATCCCATTAAAGTGAATGCCTCACAGACCAGCTACGTCAGGACAGTAGAGCACTACCATTTCAGGTCTCCCTCATGCCCGAGCCTTCTCCCTTAAGAGGGTGCCACTGGAGGATATGAGCAAGAAGCACTTGGCCTTTAGTTTCAGAGAGGTGTTTCAGCAGGTATCCTTTTTTCAAGCTACATGGCTGAGAACCATTGACACAGGAATCGTACTTGAAAATGTGTTGCAGCATACTGTTTTCATGTTAATGCCTGTTGTTTTAATGTTCTTAGTAAGCAATCTATTGCACTGTACATACACCAGTCTTATTGTATTCCAAGGGCTATCAGACAGTCTCTCCTATAATATTTATAACCCAATTGAGATTCAGGGGATGTTCAGGTTTTAAATATTGTGGTTTCATCAATGTCAGTTTCAGAGGGAGCATGGTTGGGTAAATATGCAGATGATAGCAAAGTGGATGACATTATCAACAATAAAGAGGCTGAAAATAAGCTGCAGAATGATCTTTGTAAACTTGAACACTGGACAGAAAAGAGCAAGTTAAAATTCAACCAAGATAAATGTAAAGTTATGCATTTAGGCCCAAGAAATCAGAAATTCACGTATGAACTGAATGGTACTCTATTAGGGGAAACAACAAGTGAAAATGATCTTGGAGTAATCATCACAAATGATTTGTCCTTTGACTCCCACATTAGAAATAAAGTGAAATTTGGTAGTACACCTCCCCGTCCTCCAGTATTTTCTTTCATAACTGAACTTTCCTCCCTGTTAGGACCCTCCAAGGTAGTTTCAAAGATATATCAAACCCTGTTTCAGTGGCGGTATGGTGGCACGTCCGGTCCAACTAATTTTTGGGCTTCTACCTTTCCCCAGCATACCTTTGATTGGTCTGCATTATGGCGATATTGTCACATGTATGTGTCGCAAGACAGATTATGTCTCATGCAATATTACACCTTGCATAACTTGCATTACACTCCTGATAAGCTAGCAAAATGGAGGCTTCTTGAGTCAGGGTGGTGTACCAGATGTTTTCAGGAAGAAGGAACGCTTCTACATATATTTTGGTCATGTCCCAAAATAATTCCATTATGGAATTCAATTAAAGCTAAATTGGACCCCTTATTAGGTTTGCAAGATCGCTTCACTCCTGAAATTTGCCTGTTGGGAGATTTGTCTCCTATAGATACTAAAGCTCATAGATTTCACATGACTATGATAACATTATCTGTTAAAAAAGTTACACTCAAGCATTGGAAGGATGATGTTAGTCCATCATATCAAGAATGGGTCCATGGAATCCTCACTAATCTCTGTACTGAGAAAGCTATAGCGAATCTCTTTAATAGGCAATGGGGTTACAAGTGTATCTGGGAACCCTTTCATACTCTACTTACTGTTGGTATGAATAAGAATGATGCAGATAATTATGTGTCTTAGTCCAACCATAGCGCATGTAATAAGACACTATATTACAATATTTCAGAATGCTGCTGTACTTGGGGGGATTAAGGGTGGGGGCAGAAGATACTGTGTATGCCTACTTTGCTGTGAAATTTTCCCATGTCTGCCTCCTGTATTGTGGAAAATGTGTTAATAAAGTTTGAATTATAAAAAAAAAGAAATAAAGTGAAATTAGGAAACAAAATATTAGGATGCATATATAGGAACATCAAGAGCTGCAATCCATCTGTAATTGTACCTTTATATACATCCCTTGAGAGACCACTTCTTGAATATTGTTCATCTTTATGTACACCACAATATAAAAGGGATGAAGTATTGATTGAGCAAACCCAGAGAAGGGTAACTAAATGAATTAATACAGTATATAGGAAGAGTTATCTTAATAGATTGAGGGATTCGAACTTGTACTCAATGAACTATAGAAGAATGAGGGTGATCTATGTCTGTTTTTTTTTGTGCATCCAGAGACAGTTATTTATGGCAAACCATTGGTTTAACATCACAAGTCTCTGCTAAGAACACACGTACACATAGAATAAAGATAAAGGAGAAATATGTAAAACAAACAAAAGAAAGAAATGGTTTTCCCAAAGAGTAGTAGAGGTATGGAACACCCTACCAGAGTCTATAGTCGTGTAAGAATATGGAATCCTTCAAATTATCCCTAGATCAATACATGGGTAACAGAAAATATGAGTATCACCATTGAAAAGTGGCGAGCAATAATGGGTCTAAGGACCTACCTGCTTGTATGAACCTATGAACCTATAGGTTATTACTGGGCAATAGTCAGCCAGGGAGCCAGAAGGCTTCTTGTATAGGTACTCCGCTACTTATTAATGTGAGGTCAGACACAAGTCCATGTACCAAGGAACACCCATGACTATACTGGGATATAAAATTGTCTCACAGAACATCAAGGGGGCCCCAGCTAAAGAGAAGTGCCACCAGGTCCTATGCTATTTAAAGTTAGAAGGAGCACATATAGCAATGCTACAAGACTTCCATGCTGGGGAACAGCATGGCACCTTGTGGTGCAGGGAATAGTTGGGAAAAGCATATGCCAACAAGCAATAATAATAGTAGAGCTGGAGGGGTTATCTTGCTTTGTCACACAATTTCAGAACACTAATTTCAGAACACAGAGACCAGGAAGGAAGATTTATGTTTCTGAGGGGCATGCTCAGTTTAGTTAACACCACACTGATTTGTGTCTATGTGCCAATAGAGATGACCTGGCATATTTTGCAGCCTTGCTCTCACTTCTCAATTATCAGCATGGTTCTTACATAATAATGGCAGATGATTGAAATACTGTGCAAAATACTGAACTAGACAGATCCCAGGCACACAGGATGGGGCTCTCACCTGCACAACCAGCATTAGCTGAACATAAAGACACCCTAGGAATCACTGATCCATGGCAAATGCCAATTAGTTGGATCATACTTTTCACTTCTTTGCATATAATTCTGATTCCCGCATTGATTTCTTCCTCATTACAGAGGGTCTAATAGAGGGGGTAGTAGACACAGGGACCATGTGCTCACTCCAAAGATGTGTAAGGTACCATCCAAACAAAAGCCTATAGGCAGAAACATAAACTGTTGCACTCCATATATGTAGACAAAAATCTAATTTATTTTGCATAAGGCTCACATAAGTTGAATGAGGCAGTATCAAAACAACTCTGACGCTTCTCATCTTCAAACATGACACTTCATCTGGAGAGGAGCTAATGGCTCAATAGTTCAAATTTAAAGTTAAACATTAAAGGGACACTGTTAACCCCCAAGGTCTCTAAGTGTCCCTAGTTTAAAAAAACACATTTTATGATTGTTCACATTCTATAGAGACTGTTGATGCAGCTGTAGTTTGATTCAGATCCCCTTTTTCTTTTAAAAAGTGAAGAACAGACTGCCTGCCATACTGGTGTTACCATACAAAAACATGTTTGTTTACATTTCTTAACCAGCTCCCACTGTATTTTTCCTGTACTCAGGAACACTGACAACACAATCCAGTCACTCATCATGCAGTGGGAGTAGAAGAGACTATTGTATCATGAGTGGTTGCACTGTTTGATGGTGTTTCTAATGTTCAAGAATTTTTCACTAACAGTAGTTCAATGATTTGAAGGAAAACAATGCTGGGCATAGCTATACATTACCATGCATTTTGGTTCTAATAAGAAAAGAGGCAGATAAAACAACCAGCAGTATCAATGAATTTTAGAGACAGTGAGCAATCATAAAATGTGGATTTTTACCTAAAAATAATGTGATGCAAAAAAGATTGACAGTGTCCCTTTAAAGATACAGATACACATTTTGTATGAACCGTAAGAACATCAACCAAACTTCCCGAGTACTAGAACATACAAAACACCCTGTTAGTGTTAGACATAAGGCATATAGTCCAACAATGTAACTGCTTGTAATTAATCCATTTGCAATTCTATTGGGGGGTCAGATCTGTGAGATAACAGTCATTGTAGTGTTTGATCATGCACCCATCCTCCTTTCCCAAAATACACAATTTAACCTGGAAAGAGATAGGTCTTGGAAAGTAAACAAGTATGTCCTAAAATACTCTAGCTGTTTGAAGCTCATTAAGGATTGTACTGATTCATTCTTCAAAGTAAACAGGGACATGGCATGGGATTTTAATATTGTATGGGATGCATATAAATATGCAATGGGAAGCTCTCAGATTTGCAGCAACAAGGAAATGTAAGAAAATGCAGGACAGCATCACCCTGTTGAGAGAGATCAGGGAAGAAGAAAAAATATAAAAGCCTCATCACTGGAAGCTTAACTGTGAAGAAAGAAAAGCATGCAGAACTAACTAGAGAGGGAACAGTTTTCTGAAATAAGCTTAACTACACAGAGCAGGGGAAGAACCTAGGGTAAGCTGATAGCATTTTGGTTTAGGTGAAATGAGGCCCTTATAATTTTACCAGCAGTAAGAAAGAAACACAGTGCTAAAATCATAATCAATCCCAAGGAGGCAGTATAGTGCTTTGAAGGACTCTACCAGGTCATATACATACATATATTGCAGAGGCATCTGGTATCAGTGCTGATGTCCAAGCCTTCTTGAAGGCTGCAAACCTCCTCCTTGTGCAGGACATGCCAAAGGAAGCTCTGGACAGCCCTATCACAGTACACAGGGTGTGAACAGCCATCCAGGAACTAAAACTAGACAAGGCCATGGGCCCCAATATCTTCTCCCTAAACTTCTATATTGTACTGAGGGAGGAAACTTCTCCTCACTTAGTCAGCCTAACAATGCTGCATATGAGGAGAAGCACCTAGATCTTTGTTTTCAAGAGGCTCTGATCATGTTGATCCCCAAACCTGGGAGGGCCTAAGAACTGGTAAGCATTTGTAAGCCTATATTTTTGCTAAACCTGGATGCTAAAATCCTGAAGAAGGTCTTGGCTGAGAGAGTCACCAAAGTCTGGTACAATCTGGTTGGTCCTGAACAGGTAACATTTAGGAGGGGCAGACTGGCAAAGGATCATGGGAAGGAACTTAACTATATAATTTCTGCATTTGGGGACTCCAGGGTCCCTGTGGTCCTGGTGTCCCTGGATACAAAAAAAGCATTTGACAGGCTGGCCTTGGACTATTTATTTTTTGCTCTGGCAGAGTTTAATTTCCATGGGAGTTTACTGATTGGGTTATATTACTGTTCCTAGGTTCCTAGGTTCATAAGTTGTATGAGTTCAAGGATAAGCCTATAATGAACGTGCCGATGTATAACCTAACAGCGGAGAAGACATATTTTGCCTCTGATATTCAGATCGAGTCTGTTTTAAGTATCTCAATATTTTTACTTGTCACAACTTCCACTGGTAACGTATTCCATAAGTGTGGAACTCTTTGTGTTATAACATTTTTCCTATGTTCAGTCTTACATGTTTCACCATGTAACCTTAGTTTGTGTGATCTTGTACAATCGAGGGGTGTTTGTCTAACTATACAGTTTGACTCAAATAAAACTTGGTCCCTGAATGCTTTATAGGCCCAACAAAGTTCTCCTCTTGTAATTCTATATTCTAAGGCATATAAACCTAGATTTTTTAACCTGTCTTCATATCCCACTGAGTACTGATTTATAACATTTTTTGTTAGTTTGCGTTGAACAGTCTCATGAGTTGTTTTGTCGCTGACTGATGTAGGAAAACAAAAGGGGGCACAATATTCCAGATTAGTCGGTACTTCGCTAGTATACAGTGGAATTATGACTTCAGGGTCACAATTTTTGATATGTTTAAAAATACATTGGAGGGTCCCATGATATTTTTTTGCTGTTTTGTTTATATATGTTCCAAATTTCAGATTATTTGTGATGGTGACTCCAAGATCTCGTTCTGATGTTGTGACTTGTAATAAAGTATTGTTTATGGTGTAACATGCCTGTTTATTATTTTTGCCAAAGTGCATTACAGTACATTTTGTTATGATAAATACCATTTTATTTTCCAATGAGCAGGTGTAAAGTTTATCTAGAGTCTTCTGTAAGGCATTTATAGCCAAATCATTATTAACAATGCAGCCTAGCTTGCTGTCATCCACATATTTCTGGGTTCATACTCCCTCATCTGTTTGCATACTAGAGATCATTATATTAAATAAAGTTGGTCCCAACATGGATCCCTGAGGTGTACCACTAGTCACATTACCCCATTCAGTCATACCCTTTTAGGAACCTTTGTTGTCTAGTGTTTAGCCAAGAATGTATCCACTTTATAATTGATGAATGAAGCTTGAGTTTTTCAAGTTGCTCAATTAGGATCCTATGGGACATGGTATCAAAAAAGCTTTCTCATAGTCAAGGAAAATTACGTCAACAAGAAAATCGTTATCCAGAGCTTTACTGACAGGCTCAAAGAAACCAATCAGGTTACTCATACATGACTTGCACTGAGTAAACCCATGCTGTGATAAGTCATAGTTCCCTGTGCTATATAGATGGGTGATAATTTTATTTTGTAATAACCTCTCCATTATCTTACCAATACAGGACGTCAGACTTAAAGGCCTATATTTACATTCTGTTTTGATCCCTTTTTGTATATAGGAGAAATGTTTGCTAGTTTCCATTACTCTAGTGCAATTCCCTCATTAATGGACATATTAAACATTAGTGTAAGAATTCCTACTAGTTTGTAAAATAAGTTTTTAATAAAGATTGAAGGGATTCCATTAATTCCCGAAGCTGTGCTAGATTTGGTGTTGTGAACTGCAGTCAAGACTTCCTTTTCAGTAAAGAATATTTGTTTTTCAGACTGGTTCAAATTGCAGAGGCATATATCCTCTTTAGTTTTAAATATACTGATGAAATATTTGTTAAATTCATCGGCCATTATTTTCTCATCAGTAATAAGGGTTTCCTGTACAACAAGCAGACCAGCACTGGCTTGTTTTCCTCTAAGGGAACTAAGGGAACTGTACTCCCATCATTCTGCAAGAGTGTGTAGTAATTCATTGAAGTCCCCAGACTTCAAGCAAGGGAATATGACAGGGGTGTCCCTTATCTCTCCTATTTTTCACTTTGTACCTTGAACCCCTTAGATGCACCATTCTATTGGATAGAAGAATTACAGGAATGAAAGTTGGTGAGCATAGACACCATTTCAACATACGCTGATGATGCCATGTTTCATCTGGAACAACTGGAAGTCTCCATACTTGCAGTGTTTGAAACCCTGTCCCTTTTTGATAGACTGTCAGGATACAGGTTGAATTTAGCCAAAATACTCATAATATCCCTTAATATATACACCAACTGTACAGAGATATATGCTGGGGAGGAACCATGGCACACAGATCCCTCAAATATTTGGGAATTGAAGTCAGCAGAGACAAACACTTCATGTTTGACCAGAACATAGCTAAACTCTTGGCCCTGTTTAAAGCAGATCTGACTAGATTAACAACTTTCCCACTGATGTGGGCCAGACTCACCACATACAATATCCCCTGCTCCTGAGCATGACAGGTCTCTTCCTACCATAGAGCTGATTTAATACCCTAAGAGTTACCCTCTCCTCCTTTCTTCAGTGTGGCAAACCCCAAGAAGTTCACACTTTAAATTAACTTCATCAAACTAAAGTTTGCAGCTCCCAGAGTTATTTCTGTACTATTTAGCTAGCTATGACTAACACTTTCTTTGGTAGACAAAGAAGACAACCATGGAGGAGAAGTTGAAACACATGCCTCCACACAGAACAACAAAAACCCACTTATGTAAACAGCATGACATGGATATCTGGGCTCTGACCAGTTGTAACCTCATTTAGCTTCCTCTTTCCCTTAAACGCACCCCACTGGCAACTTCATTACAGGTCTGCAGACAGCTGCACATGTTGCTATGGACAAAACCACTATTTGATCCCCACTAACCTATCCATTATATTCACAACTTCATCATAGGAGGGAGAATGATAGGTGACACCTTCTTACGAGGACCTGATCTGGCCAAACTGGGATATATAGTGGAAGGCAGGAGGAGGAGAGTCAGTCAACTTTGAAACTTTTAAAACATTCAGCATTTAACAATACACCACATATTCCAATTTCTCTAACTGAAATATATGCTTTGTTAAAAGCTGGGGGTACGCCTCTGGTCCATGGTTCAAGAGGCTAACTGGATGGATCATACCCTGTGTACAAACCAAAGACACACAGTTTCTGCTCTGGACCAGAAACTCAGGGACATTGCTTCAGGTGCAATTAGCCTAAAAAAAAAGATTGTTTCAGACTAGCTAACAGATTACCTCACCAAACGCAACCTGCAATCCCCCGCACAATACACAGCTTCCATAGGGGACATAGTACTACCACTGCTGTCCTCAAATATACCTCCTTCATACACCATGCCCTCAACAACAGCCTCTTCGTAGGATCAGTCTATATTGACCTTACCAAGGCATTCAACATCGTTAGTCATGCCCTGCTTCTAGACACACTTCCCTCCTTGGGCATCTCCCAAGACTCAGTCTCCTGGTTCTCAGACTACCTAACTGGCAGGACTCAACAAGTAAAGGTTGGCTCCACTATTTCCTCCAGCCACCCTGTTCTCTCTGGTTTCCCCCAAAGCTTGATACTTGGCCCCCTCCTTCTCAATCTCTTTTTAAACCCCCTTCCCAACTCATGCCCCAGTAACCTGCTTCTTTACATGGATAATGCTGTCATTTTCACGAGTCATCCCCACCCATCCACACTCCAACTCACCCTCCAAGAACTATTCAATAGTACAGAAAAGTGATTTTTGGCCCACAGACTAATCCTCAATTACAAAAAAAACAAATCCATGCTTTTCACCCACCACCAGAACCCAAAATGTGACTACTGCCTGAACCTCCATAACTCCATAAATGCCTCACTTGAGCAAGTCTCTACCTTCAAGTACCTGGGTATTATCCTTGACACATCCCTCACTTTCCACCCCCATGTTCAGCATCTTTCTTCTGCCCTCAATTCCAGGATTAGTCTCCTGCATCAGCTCAAGCACTACCTCACCACTGAAGCCCTCCAAATTGCAGTTACCTCTTTGGTCCTCGCCCTCTTAGACCATGGTATTCTAATATATGACACTGCTGACCTGACTACCCTACGCCGTGTCAAAACCACATTACATAGAAACATAGAAACATAGACTTTGATGGCAGATAAGGACCACTTGGCCCATCTAGTCTGCCCATTTCCCTACCTACAGGATATGCTGCAGATCCTAGTTAACCAACAGCCTATTTCTTCCTACCCCCACAAGAATTGCCTTATGTCTGTCCCATGCATTCTTGAATTCTTCCACAGTTTTGAGACCACAACCTCCTCAGGAAGGCTGTTCCATGCATCCACTACCCTCTCTGTGAAATAATACTTCCTCACATTGCCCCTGAACCACCCCCCCATCTTTAAATTGTGTCCCTTTGTTCTTGCATGTCTCTTTTTCTGAAAGATGCTACCCTCTTGAACTTTGTTGATTCCACTGAGGTACTTAAAAGTTTCTATCATGTCCCTCCTCTCCCTTCTTTCCTCAAGGGTATGCATATTAAGCTCCTTTAGTCTCTCCTCATATGGCTTCTCTTGCAGACCCTGCACCATTTTAGTTGCCCTCCTCTGGACTACCTCTATCCTGTCTATGTCCTTGCGGAGATGGGGTCTCCAGAACTGGATGCAGTACTCCAGATAAGGTCTCACCAACTGTCTGTACAGAGGGATAACAACTTCCTGTTTTCTGCTGCTGATGCCTCTCCCTATGCATCCCAGTATACCCCCAGCCCTCTTACTGCCTTCTCACACTGCTTGCTAACCTTAAGGTCATCTGATATGATTACCCCCAGGTCCCTTTCCTTTTTTGTTGTTGTTACTACTCCCCCATTGTGTATTCTTCCCCTGGGTTCTTGTTTCCCAGGTGCATTATTTTGCACTTCTTTGCATTGAATCCTAGCTGCCATACTTCTGACCATTCCTCCAGCCTTGCCAAGTCCCTTCTCATCCTTTCCATGCCTCCTTGTGTATCAACCCTATTGCAGATCTTTGTGTCATCTGCAAAGAGGCATACTTTTCCTTCCAGTCCCTCTGCAATGTCACTTATGAAGACATGAAAAGGACTGGACCCAATACTGAACCCTGCGGTACCCCACTAGTAATCCCTCTTTCTTCAGAGTGGACTCCATTTACAATTACCTTCTGTGTCCTGTTGTCCAGCCAATGTTTTACCCAGGCTACCACCCTGGGACCCACTCCAAGGCTGGTTAATTTGACTATTAATCTTTTCTGTGGGACTGTGTCAAATGCCTTGCTAAAGTTTAGGTAGGCCATGTCCACAGCCCCTCCCTGGTCTATTACTTTGGTCACCCAGTCAAAGAAATCTATTAGATTCATCTGACATGACCTTCCCGCTGTGGACCCATGCTGCCTTGGGTCCTGTGCCCCACTGGCCTCTAGGTACTCAACTATTCTTTCCTTCAGAAGTGACTCCATCACTTTCCCTACCTTTACCCTTCCTTAAATAAAACCTGCCATCTTGTCACAGGTTGCAATAGGCTCACGCACACCTGCGAGCTCTACAAATCCACTAACTGGCTAAACTTCGATGGGAGGCTAAAGTATCATACCTGCCTCCTTGTAAAATAAGTTCTCCTTGGATTATCCCCACCCAGTCTCCACTCACTCGTCATGCCAGCCCCTCACTCCAGAGTATCCAGAAGTAATGCCATATTACCACTCTTTGTGCCCTGCTGCCGGACTTCCCTATGCCAAAAGGCATTCCTTCATTGGGCTCCAAAATGGCTAAATGGCCTCCTTCTGCTATCACCTTGGAATCTAAGCTTGGCCCTTTTAAACTGGCACTAAAAAGTCACCTCCTTTAGGGCACCTTGTGTGACTGCCACTAGCCCATCCAGGCACTTCTGGATCTCCAAAGGCCCTCTCTCTAGTGTTTTCAATTGAATTAATGTTAAAGTTGCCTTACAGGGCTTCTCAATTTATGGATAATGGGTAAATTAACCACCCTTTGGTAATGTAACCGCTGAATGCACAACTGAACACCAAGTCTGCCTGACCTAAGCTTACTTGACACTTGTTTTTTCTCCACATTATGTAATGCCTCTTTGCTGTAGTTGTTGTAACCACTGTACTACCAGGTACTCATTACCTCTGAATTTGTTGACTTGGAGCCTTTGCAAAGGAGTCAGTGACTCAAGGGTTGTAATTCTGATTATGTATGTATAAATAAATAAATAAAATAAACTAGAATGTTGGGAACTGGAATTCTTTGAACTGGAAGATCCTAGAAATGTAGACAAAATCTGGTCTTTCTTGCATACATATTTGCAATTTGATGGGCTTAAATTGCACTATCCAAACTGTTAAACAATATGTGTTTCACTCCAGTGATGCTCTTTAATATGAATAAGTTGGACTCAGATACTTGCACCAAATGCAAGTCCCAAAGTGGTACACTTAAACACATATTTTACAATTGTCCCAAAAACACAACTACTCTGGGAAGAAATTAAAGGTCAATGGCAATCATTATACACATTGTTAGAAAATGTCTGAATTCAAGTCCCTGTGTCATGAGTAGTGTTTTCTGAAAATGTCATGCTATTTGGTTTTGTGGTTTTCTTTAAATCAGCATTTGTTAACTTGTTCTGCACTAAATGGAAACAGTCAGGCTGTTTCTGTCCTTCTGACTGAGCCTTGGAGAGTGATGACATCATATTGGACTAAGCTACTGCTGCAGCCGTGCAAGTCCCTATTAGACTGAAGAGCTGTAAACTTCCTAATTAGAGCAGTCTGTAGAATTAATTGTTTGCTGTCCAGGGTTTTTACTAACTCAGTCTGTGGTATGTATTCAGATGAATTAGCTGAAAATCTATCATTTTGTTATTCTAAAAAGCTGATCATTTGAGTTTCAGTTCTAAATTTGAGTGGTATGCATTTGAGAAATTAGCTTGTCTATATGACAGCTGTGAGTTCTGTGCCATCAAAACTTTGTGTTTTGTTTTCTAGCTTTACAACACTGGGTTGTTTAGTGGATGTAAAATAACGCTAACGTTTCTTAATTCATACAAGTAGTTTGTATTTCATTTAGCCTCAGTACATAGGTCCATGTCCCTTTCCTCTCAAATGGACAAACAGGTGTCTGCCACACTCAACTATTTCAGGCACATGCACTATATGAACTCACAGATTTCAGTTCATTGATGGTTTCTATGTGAAAATATATCATGTATAGCTAGAAACAGTATAAAGCATCCTGATGCCCATTGTCTCCTACACCATAGCTGAGGCAGTTGCACTCTGCTGCCCCATCCCCTGCCCCAAAAGCACCCTGTCTCTTTCCCCACAATTGAGGCTGCTTCACCCTGCTGCCCACTGTCTTCTCACACACAATTGGCATTGCTGCACCCTGTTACCCCCATCATCTGCCTGAACAGTCAGAGCTGCTGCACCCTGCACACCCCATCCAACTGTCAGGGATGCTGTATCCTGATGCTCCCCTGCATCCTGCCCCAGTCAAGGCTTCTGCACCATCTTGTCCACAGTCCCCTGCCACCACAGCCAGGGCTGCTGCACCCTGCTCCTCCCACTTAGGCAGGACTGTTATGGTCTGCTGTACCTTAGCAACCCTTGCCTCCACAGTTAGAACTGCTGCACCAAGCTGCCACTTGCCACAAGAGTTATGACATTTGCTGCACCCTGTCCTCTGCCCCAATGGTGTGTCATTTCCACCCAGGTGTGGCTGCTGCACCCTGTCTCACAGTTGGGGATGCTGTATCCTAATCCCTTGTCCACTGGCCAAACAGTCTGGACTTCTGCACCTTACTGCCTTCTGTCCTTCACCCCCATAACACAAGACGAAAGTATGTTTCTGTTTTTTTTCTTTTGGGCAGTACAGCAAAAAATCTGACTTTGGTGGCAGGGGCAGCATGGTGCAGCAATGCTAACTGTGGAGTCATGGGCCAGTGGAGGCATAGGGCTGTAGGGTGTAGCACGGCACAGCAGCCCTGACTGTATAGACAGGAACAGGGTGCAGCAACTCTTGGTATGGTGGCAGGGGACAGACTACAGCATGGTGCAGAAGCCTTTATTGTGGGGCAGGACATGGAAGGCCTCAGGCTACAGCAGCCCTGACTGTGGGACAGGATGTGCATGGTGCAGCAGCCCTGCCCATTTGGGAAGATGGAAGTAGGAAGCAGGGACACCACCTCTGGTGGGATGGGCAGCATGGTGCAGCAACCCAAAATGTGGAG
Source organism: Neoceratodus forsteri (assembly GCA_016271365.2). Lineage (NCBI taxonomy): Eukaryota > Metazoa > Chordata > Ceratodontiformes > Ceratodontidae > Neoceratodus > Neoceratodus forsteri. Next base: position 217,427,314 of record CM028134.1, read on the forward strand.
ACAGGGGCATGGGACTCTAGGACATAGCAGAGCACAGCAGCCCTGACTGTGGTGACAGAAACAGTGGGTAACATGGTTCAGCAGTTCTGACTAGGGGTGGGTGGGGGACAAAGTGCAGCAGGGTGCAGCAACCAAAACTGTTCAGGAAGGTGCAGCAGGGTGCAGTGGTCCTTACCCTGTAGGAGAAGAGAGTGGGCAGCAGCTTCAAATGTGGGTCAGGAGACAGGGTACTTGTCATGCATGTGACAGGGAGCAGCAGAGTGTAGTTGCTTCAACTGTAGGCAGATGGGGGCATCAGGATGCCATATAGTGTTTCTAGTTATACATGTACATGATGTATTTTCACACAGAAACTATCAAAGAACTGAAATTTGTGAGTTCATATAGTACATGTGCCTGATATAGCAGAGTGTGGCAGGTACCTGTTTTTCAGTCTGAGAGGAAAACAATTGTTCTTACATGAACGCTTTATTGAGGCTACATCAATTACAAACTACTTGTGTGAATTAACAAATGCTACAATTTATTTTATATCTATTAAATAAACAACCCAGTATTATATAGCTAGAAAAAACACAGAGTTTTGATGGTACAGAACTAACAGCTGTCATATAGACAAGCTGATTTGTGAAATGAATACCACTTCAATTCAGCTCCGAAACTCAAATGATCAGCTTTTTGGAAGAACAAAATGATAGATTTTCAGCTAACTTATCTGAACACATACCAGAGATTGAGTTAGTAAAAACCCTGGACAGCAAACAATTAATTCTACAGACTGCTCTAATTAGGAAGTCTACAACTCTTCAGTCAAGCAGCGGACTTGCACTTCTGCAGCAATAGCTTAGTCCAATATGATGTCATCACTCTCCAAGGCTCAGTCAGAAGGACAGAAACAGTTAGACTGTTTCCATTTAGTGCAGAACAAGTGAACAAATGCTGATTTAAAGGAAACCACAAAACCAAGTAGCATGGCATTTTCAGGAAACACTACTCATAACACGGGGACTTTAATTAAGGCTTTTTTAAACAATGCATAAAATGGTTGCCATTGACCTTTAAGGCCAAGCTAGACCACTTCTAGGGCTACAAGATACATTTAGGCTTGGAGAAATCAGTTGGTCAAAGATACCAGATGGCTTTAATTACAACAGCAACAAAGTGTGTTATTGCTGGACATTGGCTGGATGACTTTGTTCCCAGCTATACGGAATGGCATGCATCAGCACTGGAGTCTCTAAGAATGGAGAAGATGCTAGCAAGCATTAATCACAGGTATAAGACTTTTACATTCCCCTGAGGAAACTCTAGCAAGAAGTGCCAGTCATCTGGGAGTGTGGTCCCATCAGCTCATTGACTGAAATTGTCTGTGAGGTTTGTTCATATGAATTTTAGGTGGTTTTTACCAATAAATGCAACACTGTTTGGAACAATGTGGATTCATGGTACATTTTGAGCTTCAGATTGACTGTCTTTGTCAAACCTCGCATGTCTCCAGAGTGTGGTTGAACTTTTGTCCTGTTATAAGACTTTTACATCCAGGTGGAAAAGATCACAAGTGCTGCTACATCTGCCACTATCTGAGAATAGGGAGAGGTTAAGCAAAAAGCAGACAGCTAGAAAAGTGCCTCAAGGCATCCCAAAATAGGAAAATGGAATTTATCACTGGAGCACTGTCATAGTAACATGTTATTAATTGTACTAAGGCTGGCATCAAATGAACAGTTCTGAGATACTGATTGCTGCTATCTGTTTTTGTTATGTTTTCTACTGCTTTTCACTGTTTTTACTATTTTTAATGGAAGATAAATGTAGCAGATATACAGTATGTACAGTATATGTGCTTTTTGGTTAAAATCAATTCAATGGGCCTATGCAACCAGAGTATTGTTATGGTTATGCAACTGTGATAACTGTTTTGGCTGTTCACTCTCTATTCCATGAGGAATTACCACCCCCTAGGGGTACTGAAGGCAAAGAACCTCAAAGAGGGTTCCACCCCCTAGAGATGCTGAGGAAAAGATTCCCTTGGCTAAAGGTACCATAGGAAGGAGCCCTACAAGTAGAGAGGCATGCCACTGAAGGAGATGGGGAGGATGGTGGGGCAAAGAAAAAATGCTTCAGAAGGAGTCTGGGAGGAACTGCCTATATAGCTCAGGAAGGGGGTGTGACTGGTTGCTCACCTCATTGAACTACAGGCATAGCCTTCCAATTCAATGGGCCTACACAACCAGAATATTGTTAAGCTTGTGCAACTGTGAAAACTGTTTTGCCCATTTGTACTCCCTATTCCACAGGGAATTACTACCCTGTAGGGGTACCAAAGGCAAGGAATCCTAGAAGAGGGTTCCACCCCTAGAGGTGCTGTGGGAAAGATTCCCTTGGCTAAAGGCACCTTAGGAAGGAGTCCCAAAAGAGTATTAAGCAGTAAACATTGACTATGAGGTTAAGAAGCAGAATGACAGCAATGTAACAGCTGAAGAAAGACAAATCATCTGTGCAGGTTGTCAGGATTGCACAATTAAAATGAATTGCACTGATGACATAAGGGCTTCCTAAGGAGAGAGGGAAAGGTGAGTAGGGCCACCATTTGTCTCTATCCAATAGTGGAACCTACCTAAGAAAATTAGGGACTATACTATTAACAACAAACTATATCTATAGTGCATGGTGGAATGCTATTAGGGATGGAAATCCATCCCTAGAATAGTGTTGTTATGCTGCAGTAGCTACGTCATCATAGTTGTTATGCTGCATTAGCTACATAGCTAATGCAGCATAACACAAGGGGCGCACTTACGCCTCTGTGTTACATGATCACCACCTTCCAGGAAGCAGCCGCGGCTGTGAGAGAGAGAGAGAGAGAGAGCAGAGGAGAGTGGCTCAGCTGGGGAAAAAAAACATAAGTACATTTTTTCTGCTATTCTTTTAACATGGGAAAGTAAACCATGCACTGTAAAAGACAATGCATACTGTAATATCCGTAACCAGCATCTCTACCTTTGGCATGGAGGAGAGGAAAAAATATTTTAAAGAAGGAACCCTCTGGGTATCCAAGACCTAGATCGCCTTCCCTCTAGGATTTAGGAAATTTTGGTTAGTGATGGTTCTGTTACTGCAATTTAGAAGGCCAATCCAGGGGGTGGAAAATATTACAATTTGGGGGACAACTTCTCACTCTATCCCTCTAAAAGGAATGCCTTGTAGGGCTGTGAGACACTTCTGCAAAATGGGATATATGATGTGACACCACCTTCAAGGCAGGAGGAGGAGAGTGATGCACTCAGCCAGCCTACTGATCCAAGAACAAACCAGGTGAACCTGAAGCAGTGATAGGAAGAATAGCTTAGAAGGTGCTGCTGAACCCACTCAGCTAGCTAAAGGGGCCCCTGACTGATAAGGCCCCACCTCTGGCAACTTAGGTCTTTAATTCTACATCAAGAGGTGCCACCAATGAGTTACACAACTGAAGCTCCATCCAGAGTGAGTACATTCCCACTATGGGCCAGATGAGGAGGATCCTGCCTGAGTTTCTAGATGTGGACTTTGTGGGTGCAGAGCAAAACCATCAGCTGAAGGTCAAGCCCTGAGCCAGAAAATGTGATGGTCATGGTTGGCATGCCTCCAATTTATGAGTGAGAACATGAATCAACTTTGATGTGTTAGATAAGAGGAGGCCAGGCAAAGCTGGCAGTTGTAGATTAGGTAGTGGTTAGGGATGAGGAGGCTGAGCAAAGCCAGCGGCCTGGGAGAGGTCGGAGACTGCAGTGTGAACCATTTGATAGTAGTAGCGGCCAATGGAAAGCAAGACAAATAATTCCACTGAGGAAGCCAAATTAATGGTGACATAGGAGATAGGTGTTTTGGTAGTGAGAGGCTGTGATGTCAGTGATTGAATCAATGGGGTTTAGTGTATATGAATCAATGAGTTTAGCAGATGATTGCTATAGTTTCAGTATGAATAGTAGATTGATATTATTGGCATGAATACCTGAAATGACATTAAGGCAGAGTAAGGTTATTCTAGTAAGGAGCATTTGCAAGGCAGTAAGTACTTGCAACACAGTAATGAAATGCCATGAATATCTTGAAAGTCATGAAAGTTGTGAGGTAAATATATGTATGCATGGATAAATGAAAAACTATGTAGGCAAAGAAGCAGGGCAAATCATATTGCTTACATGAAAGCATGCTACTGCTACTTGGAGCCACGATGCCCCGCTGTTACAGAGAAGCCACAAGCTAAGCAGCAGGAGACCAAACAGCAACTGTAGAGTTAACAGGGTAGGATTCCCCCCCCCCAAAAAAAAGAGGCGCTTTTACAGGCAAGGTCATGTGATAGCAGCTGCCAGAGTAATGTGCACAGTTGAAGCAAAATAAAGACTGAAAGGTGCAGAATAATTAAATTCAGAAACATACCGCTAAAATGCCTGCAGCTGCTAGTTGTGTTAGTATAGTTATACAGCAAAATGAATATACTAGAGCAGTGCAAAACTGAAAGATGGAGTAGTAGCTGTCTGACTGAGCAAACACTGAATTACTTGAGCAGAGCACACTAAATACCAATGCTGAATGAACTGAGCAGAGCTGACTGAATGAATTGAGCAAGGTAGTTGAGAACCAACCTAGCACAGAAGGGAGAGCTGGGCAACAGCATAGCACAGCAGGTAGTGGCAGCTACCTGGGAGCAGAATGAAGCCTGAACCAGGTGCAAACATTTAAGTTGGAAAAGCAAGGAGAGAGCAGTGGCAGGGAAAACAACAGTTTGAGCTGAAACATACAGATAACATTGCAGGTAAACTTAGGTTTGCTAAGTAGAAAATAAAAGGGACACTAGAAAAACTAGAAAAGCCCAAAAGAAACAGACTAAAACAAATATATCATGGGAGCTGGAGGGAGCAGAAGCAAACAGCTGAGAGGGAAGCACAGACAGACTGCAGCCAGAGGCAAATACTGACCTAGAGCAGGAGAGCACAAACCAGGCAGAGAGCCCAGCACAAGCCAGCAGAAATCCAAGCACAAGGGAAGGCAGGAGACAAATGCGGCAGAAGAGGGGTGGAGGATATAGAGCCCAGGGACAGATCTGGCAGAGCTTCTGGTCACAATGAAAACATGCTTCAGATTGAGGTTGGGAGGAACTACTTATATAGCTCAGGAAGGGGGTGTGGCTGGTTGCCTTCCATAACCTTCCAATAAAGTACACTAAGATAAGAAAAGAAATAGCAGCAATAATTAGTGAATAATTAACTAATATAAGTATGCAGTGTTTAACAGTGGCATCCCATCGATAGAAGCAAATGTTTGTGATAACTAAATCAGATAGAGATACAAATGATTCAAGTAAGGGATAAGCATAAAGGTCAGCAAGGACAAGGGAATCCTTCTGGGCTCAAAAAAACTGCAGGTGACAGGAAGAGCAGTGAAAATTAGGAGGCAGGGAGTTCCAGTACTCTACAGTATAAAAGGCAAAAGCTATGTGGACTACTGCTATTGAATATCTGGGCTCTTAGAGAAGATGACAGTCAACAGATCTCAAGCAGTGGGATGAGATGGGTCACTACAGGATGTCAGCCAGGGCAGGTGGGGACTCGGGGAGCCAGTGGGAAGCAGTTTGTCAACAAAATGGTTGTGAAGAAATGTTTTTATTTATTTGTTTATTTTTATTTTTTTTATTTATTCATTTATTCATTCATTCATTTGCATTTTGTTGACTGGGTGGACCCATTGAGACTGGAAATCTCTTTTTCAGGAGTGACCCAGGTTTAATTTCATACAACAGTTAATGCAAGAGTCAACAACACAAATCAGAAGGGCAATTCGAGGTAAGATTTTCCATGGCATTAGCAATGAAGAAATTGGACAGTTTACAATAAATGGCAACAACAATCAGTGACAGTAATTCAGGATAAACAATGGTTACGACTGCAAAAGCAGTTAAATAAGCAGAAGCATTTGACAAGAATGAAGAAGTGTTTGTAACAGAATTATAGTGTATGGTGGAACATTGTATTTAGCAGAAATCCATTATTTACTAGTCTTGTACCATCGTTGTGACGTCAGTAAGCTGTTGTACTATCGTGACATCACAACGATGGTACAACAGCATTGATGGTGTGTGTGCATGCGCAAGTGACAGTTCATAGCACATTGGAAAACATCTGTGGTAGTTTACTGATCGAACAGGAAGTTTACATCAATCAGTAAGTGAGGATTTTGTGTTTTTCAGTCTTACGCGGTGCACAGCAGCTCACCAGTCTTTTTGAATGTAAAAAAAAAAACTCAGTTGGAAAAAGTGTAATATTTTCACTAACTTTTGAGCAGGGGATCCCTGACATCGTGGTTCAACCAGAGAAGAAGTGACAAGCGATTTATTTATTAATGCCCATACACTATACAATATAATGGATGGGCATCAGTAAACAACAACACTGTCTTCACTTCTTGAGGTTGTATGACAACTGTAAACCTTTTGAGCTTCGCTCTTGAGGTTTACATGGTTGTCATGACAACCTCTCGAAGTGAACTACAGTGCTGTTGTTCACTGTTGCCTATCCATTATCCTCTATGTGTAGCTACCCTAGAGAGGCTGTTAAGGTTCCTCAACTTGGTCAAGTACATGCACAATACTTCAGAAGTAGATCCCTGAGGGAAGTTTTAAAGGACCGGTGACTCCATTTCACAAAAAATCGCAAAGGCAATGAAAAATTTTGTATTGGGCTTTGAAGTTGCCCAGGTGTCCAAAATTGCTATTCACGGTCTGATAGTGCACCATGTTACCTGATTGTGACTAGGGTAGTCCAAGGCAGTGGTAATTCCAGTAGCACCACCCTGACATGTAATCAGGAGCATGGGCCTGCAAGGAATAGCACAGGGGTGCTATTTCCATTTCACAAAGGCAGCCATGCAAATGAGCTCATTGGGCATGCAAGGCGCTAGGTGGCTATTTCCATGCCCATTATGGGCCCATTTGCATAGGTTGCAAAGAGCATAGTGCTGCCCCCCAGGTTCCAATCACCAGCCAGATGTAACATATGGAGAATCACTGCTGTCCAGTGGTCTCCCCTGCTGGTAACTGATCGCTGCCCGATAGCAAACATATAAGATTTCCCTGGTGTCCAGTGCCCTTCCCCACTGATTGCCATCTGATGTTACACTTATAAGATGTCCTTGCTGTCCAGTGGCCCCCCCCACCTGAAGCCCTACCTGAAACAGACATAAAATTCCCTGATGGCTAGCAGTTCCTTCCCCCATACAATCACTTGCTCCATATAAAAAAAAGCCTTCCTTGGTGGCTAGTGGTTCCCCCCACCAGACTACCTGCCTGATGTGGACATCATAGTCCATGGGGTCCAGTGTATCCCCCATCCTGATCCCTGATATAGTCATTAGAAACATTTTCCTGGTGGTCAAGTGAACAGCCCTCCCTTTTCCCGATCCCCATTATGTGCATGTACATCTATTCCCTGGTGGTCTAGTGCACTCCCCACCCACCCCACACTGGCAGGTAGTATCCCACCACCCCACTTTCTCCAACCCAAACCTGATCCTGAGACCAGCACAGCCCTCCTCTCTCCACCACAGCTGGCTGCTGACTGAGCTGTCAATGAGAATGTACTGGTGACAGTACACACTCATGGAATGACAGCTGTCTCTGACATGTCAATCAGTGTCAATGAGTGTGTACTGTAAACATTATGTGTTCATTGAAAGCTCATTATGGAGCCAGCCATGGAGGACAGAAGAGGGCTTTGCTGGTTGCCAGCTCGAGTTTGAGATGGGGAGAGTGTGGTGGTGAGACACTACCTGCTGGGGTGGGGAGTGGGAGCACTTGATCACCAGGAAATAGATGTACATGCATGTACTGATTTCAGGGATGGGGAGTTCACTAGCTCACCAGGAAAATGTTTCTAATTACTATACCAGGGATCAGGGTGGGGGGGTTACACTGTACACCAGGGAATATGATGTCCACATTGGGCAGGTGATCGGGTGGGGGGAGGGACCACTAGCCACCAAGGAAGGCTTTTAAATATATGGGGTTAGTGATCAGGTGGGGGCAGGCACCTCTAGCCACCAGGGAATTTTATGTCTATTTTGGGCAGGCTTTTAGGTGGGGGGACCACTAGACACCAGGAAAATGTTATATGCTTGATATCAGTAGGAGATCAGCAACTGGCAGTGGGGGTACTAGACCACCAGGGAATTTCTGTAGGTATATCAGGCTGGCAAGCGGTGAGGTGGGCTGCCACAGTACCTCTGCCAACCACTAGGGTTGAGGGTGAACAAAGCAAGGTCTCGGTCAGCAGTATTTGTATGGAACAAATGCTTTGTGAATGGGACAGTGTTGATATGCAGGTCCCCTCCACCTCATTTGCATTGCAGCCCACTCCACACTTTGCCCCTTTATAAACCTGATTTTTGTGCACAAATTGGGCATTTGTGAATACCACCTTGGCACCTGATGTTAGGGCAGGCCTGTATACTGGCCGGTAGGTCATTCCCTAGCCTAGAGGCCACAAAGGCAAAGGACCTCATGCCAGCAGATGTTGTAGATTTCAGGATCAAGAGGAATGAGTGGGAGGAGCATTGAAGGGCTGGGCTGGGCTGTCTTAGAGCCAGGAAAGAAATAAGGTGGGGGTGGGGAGTACACAACTTTGTGAGCTAGGCAGAGAGTGGCAAAGTATATCCTCTTTTCTGGAGGGGAGCCAGTTGAGTGTGTATAGAGACTTGCAATGATGTTCCCTTTTTTTTCACCAGCCACTGCAAAGCAAGGTGCATGATAGTAAAGGGATTTTAAGTTATTGAGTTCACCTTCTTTGAGAGAAGAGAGGATGGGGGCACCATACAGGATGGTGGGTAGTAGGATGCTGTTTCCTGTGCATACCCTAGCTTCAGTTGAGAGGTAAGGATTCTGCTGATAAAGGAGTCCCCACTTTTAGTTAAAAGTTTTGGTTGCTCTACCAACATGAGGCCTTAGTGAGAGTTCCTAGTCCAGGATGACACCCAGGTATTTGAGTGAGGTTACTGTCTCAATGTGGTCACCACTTATGGAGGTGATTTTACTAGTTTACTCCTAACTGTTCCTAAATGACAAGGGCCAAAGAGGATGGTCTTGGTTTTGGTAAGGTTTAGCTGTAGGTTGTTTGCCTTAAGCCATGATTCCAATAGGAGGAAGTCAACTTTGAGGTCATTCTCAACTGAGACTATGTCAGAGTGGCTTTTCCAGAGCACTGCACCATCAGCATAGAGAATGACATTAGTACTGCCACAGTGCTCTGTTAAGTAGTTTATGAAAAGACAGAACAGTAGGGGCCGAGGATGGAGCCCTGGGAACCCATCTGTGATGTCTCATAGGTAGAAGAGGCACCCTCTCCATTTTACCAACTGCTTACAGACTGTTAGGAAACTAGTAGACCAAGAGCAGGACAGGTAACTAAACCCAAGTTTTTTGAATTTGAGAAGGAGCAACTTGTGATCGACCAAGTGAAAAGCCTTAGTCACGTCTAAGAAAACTGCTCCAGTTGTTCTTTTATTTTAATTTTTGTATATTTTTTAAGTTTTTCAAAGAGATTTAAATTAACATTCAGCATACATTAATTAATTATAATTCATCTTGAAATTTCAAAAAGATTAAATCTTGAAAAGTATAATTTTTTGATTTTTGAGGGGGTAAAAGGATTAAACTTATAAGTGAAAATTGAAAGCAATACTTTATATTTTCCATTTTTTCCATTGTTTCCTTCATGCTCCAAGCTTTTGCCATCACAACTAAAGAAAAATTAATTTTCAGTGAGTGTGCTCTCAGGCTAATCCATTATCATGTATTAATTATTAATTGGAGCAATTCCAGGTAGATGCATGCAAGAATCATTTATTGGCCCAGATATTCAAAAGAGTTGAGCCATGCGCAATAGTGTTGCACCTATGCAAGTCCGAAAATGTGCCATTCTGTGATATTCAGAAGGAGGAAGTTGTGCCCCCCAAATCACGCTGAGCAACAGCGCAATGATAATGGATGCATGTGCAACTGAAGGGGGAGGAACCATGCATAAATGGCACAGTGCGATATTTAACAACATGCACCATGCGCAATAGGGGAGCAAGCAGAATTTGTGCCATAGCGGAAATGAGCCACAATAAAAGGGAGCAAGGGAGAGGAGCAAGAACACTACAGGGAAGCCACATGACAGCCAAAGATAGCAGAGAAAACTGGGCAGCAGGGACACACAGGGCCAGGCAGGAAAGGGCACCTGGAAGCAACAGGCACAAGGGAAGGTGTGGAAAGGCAGTGCAGAAGGGGGAAGTACACCACACAGCAGTGAGGGCAGTACAGGCAGGTGTTCCCAGTGCAGGGGAAGTAGCAGCCAGGACAGCGGGGGGGGAATACAGAAACAGCTGCCGGGGGGGTGAACACAAGCCAGGGACATGGCCAGTGCCACCTTCCAGATGGAGGCCGTAATGAGGGGGGTGAGAAGGCAGGCAGCAGAGGGCGTGGCCTTGGAAGGGCCAGTCGGCGGTATGCCCCCAACAGGCAGTACCGAGCCTGCACCAGCTTCGAGCTGTACAGTGATACCAAGATTGTGGGCCGGTACTGCCTGAATCGGGCAATTCTGAGGCGGCTCTGTGAACTGTGCAGTGATGTGATGCAGGCACCCACTTGACGGAGCCATGCCCTGTCAGTGGAGATGAAAGTGACAGCTTGCATGTGCTTGCTTACCACAGGTACCTTCAAAGACCAACTGAGGACACCACAGACATAACCCAGTGTTACATCAACCCTCACCCAGTTCCTCAGCTTCTGCCACATGCTGCAGGTACATCCATTTCCTCAGCACACGTGCGACACGCACAGCAAACATACAGGAGTTCCACAGGGTAGCACATATGCCTGGCATGCTAGGGGCAATAGAATGCACCCATGTGGCCATCCGCACCACCTGGCCCCAAGAGCCACATACATAAATCACAAGGGCTATGCCAGCATCAACTGCCAGGTGGTGTGCGATGCCAGGGGGTGCATAATCAATGTCTGTGCCACGCACCCTGGGGGAGCACATGATGCCTTCATCTGGCACCAGTCAGCACTGTGCCACAGATTCGAGAGTGGGGATATCCCCACTGGCCACCTAGTGGGTGAGTATGCAAACCACATGGACAATCATAGGGCCTGGGGGGGCATGGTCAGAGGTGACATGGGTAGTGGGCTACATGGCTCGGGGCATGGCGATGGTGATCACAAAACTAACCTCCACCCTCTACACACAGGTGACAGTGGATACCCACTCAGTCACTGGCTGCTCACACCCTACCGGTGGCCCACAACCCCATCACAGCAACGCTACAATGAGGCACACGCCACCACACGTAATGTCATCGAGTGGGTGTTCAGGATGCTGAAGGCACGTTTCCATTGCCTGGACACCTCCGGCGGTGCCCTACAGTACAGCTCCTCAAAGGCCTGTGGGCTATTCCTGGCCTTTTGCATGCTGCACAACATGGCCAATGAATGTGGGATAGCCGTACAGGTTGAAGAGGGGGGACAGTGATGGAGACGATGAGGTCGCCAGTGACAATGGTGATGGGCAGCTCCCCCTTGAGCAACAGAACCCCTGACTACTCAGGCTGGCACAGCTGCACCAGGACACCATCATGGAGGAGCACTTCAGCCAACCCAGGTAAGTCATGGGGCCATGTGCAACCAACAATGGCTAAGGCACAACCCACAAACATGCATGACACACACCTGGGGTGCATTCCATCAAGGGAAGTGGCCAGGCATAGACCCACACACACAACCAGGGATGAGTGAGGTCTAACATGCCACATGGATGGACACACACACACACACAATGCACCAGACATACACAAAGGGTAGGAGGCACACTGACCTAGAACGCCACCCCCCTAGCCACACACATGTCCACAGACCACCACGCCCACTGCCTGTCCATGTGCATGTGTCAGATGCTGAGCACCATTGCACATTGGTGTACAGCGCAATGCAGGCATCATCATGCACACGCAACTGTGGACAGCAGCTGGGAGGGTGTGCAGATGGACTGTGTTGCCACATGCAGGGCCGGGTACCCACCCATGCAATGCCCACTGAAAGACACAATGCACACAGGGCAGCACCAGACAGTAGCCACTTTGGGAGACAGGTCAGTCACACGACACAGTGCCCCATCCACCAGGGATGCATGGGCAGCCCTGCCAAGACCTGCCAGCACTGACAGGCTGACCACTGGCCTCATGGGGTGGCATCGATGGTCCCCCGGGGGTTCCACTGTGTGAATGCGACCATGCTCGTGCAGGGGTCTGCAGCACACCAAACATGCCTGCACCAGGCGTGCTCGGGCTGAACCCAGTGTCGACAGGGAGGGGGGTGGACAGTACACTGCGTGGTGTCTGTGATGCATGGGCACATGACTGTGTGCTAATTGTGGCCATGACAGCAGTCAATGCCTGTGTCTGCCTGTCAATGGCAGCGGTCACATCCTTCTGCAACTGGTCCATCCCTGCCAGGATCAGAGCAGTGTCTCTGCTGCGACGCTCCTCTGCCCACTCCAGAGCCACACGCAGTGCATCCACCGACGTTGCAAGCTGCATCTGCTGGTGGACTGATGCTTGCAGTAGATGGGTGTGCTCATCCAAGAGGTCATCTGCCTCCTCGGCATCCTGTCTCTCAGGGTGTGCATGGTCCTGATGCTCAGCACCCCTTGAGGGTGGGCGCTGCGCACCAGGACCAGGTATGGTCATGTCCACAGGAGGTGCACAGATGCCACCCTTTGACCCTGTACCCCCAAGCCCATTGGCTGACTGCTGATGCTGCCCCTCCGGCTGCCGCTCCCCAGGGCTCACTGGTGCCACTGCAGTGGCTGCAACAGTCCCACTGTTCTGTACACACACCAGTGCTGCCCCACTGGTGCTGACAGGCACAGGCTGGAACTGTGATGACATGCAGGCCTCCATGGCAGCACCACCCACAGCCATGACCTTGATGTTGCCTGCTGTGTGGCCATCCTGTGGCACACACGTGTCACTGCCCATGCCGTTAGCGATATCATCATCGGAGACGGACCCGGCACCAGCCCGAGTCACAGCATGCTGACATCCATGGATGCTGGCATGCTGGGACATGGGCAGAGCCTCCTCCACACCTGTTCCAACAACATCAGTTTGGACAGCCAGGCAGGCCCACTGTCACACTGAGCCACGTATACCTGTGGAGGTGGATGGGCCCTCCTCCATCTCCATCTGACTGTCCTCAGTGGACAGGCCCACCACCGCTGACCCATGCAGATGCTCAGGATCTGTAAGGGAAAATAAAGTTGTGTTACTGCATGTGACCTACCCTGCCCCCCCCATAGACAGAACATGACCTACCATACAGTGACGGGCTACCACACGTCTGGAAGCCACCACCCGGAACGCCCTCAATGGCACAACGCTGCATGCTTTCAGCAACCCTCTCTTCCTGTGGGGTCAGGTGTACCACTTCCAGCTGTCCCCCACCTGTCGCAGCTCGTGCTGCCCTGATGGCAGCCACCTTCTCCTTTATCCTCCTCTTGTCTGTGCCCATCTTCTTCTTGCACTCCTGCACAGAGTGCTGGTGGCTGTCTTACAGGTTCACTGCACGTGACACCTCCTCCCATGCAGCACCATGGGCCTGAGGTGTTCCCCTGCCATCCACTGAGAAGCAGCTCTTGATCCAGGTAGGCCTCAAACAGGGCATTGGTCTCGGCCTTGGTGAAATTAGGCCTCCTCCCCCTCCTCCCACCACTGTGTTCCTCCTCTCCCACAACTCACTCAGTCATTATTTAGTCTGTAAGAATGACAGTTGTTACCTGTGACTGTGCAGTCCCATGCATGTCCCAAAATCCACTGTCCACACTCCCAAACAGGATGCAACTCACCAATAGACTGCAGCAACCGACTATGGCCAGTGCAGCCCAATGTCGCACATTTATAGCGCAACCCATGCAAATGAGGTGAGGCGCAACTTTAAGTGGATGCAAATTGCAGTGCTGCACCATTGAATGGCTGATTAGCTGTTTTGCATATGATGACTGAATATCATGCTGTTACACTTTGCACAATTGTGTTGAACGTGCTGAGCCAAGGGTGCAGTTCTGTGACATGCGCAGTACACACCTCACTGCGCATGCCCGGGTTGCTGACGCAGGCGTCTGCCGCGCTGCTGATGTGCTGTGCATGGGAAGCAATGCAGGGCATGGCCACCATTGTGCCAGTGGTGCTAGAGCGATGTTCACCTATATGGAGCTGTGGCACTGGGCCATCATAGGTGCACTGGGGCAACAGCGCGGTAGGCCACTACTGGAGGTAGCACTTAGGCATCCAATCGTGATACACGCATTGGGTTCCAATGGTGCTGCGCCTGTCCATGCGCCAGAGCCCCTTGATCCTGTGCCTGACCTTTGCTCCCTAGGCACCATGCGTCAGGCATGGGTGCACCACTATCACGCTGTTCGGTGACAGCGCAATAGGAAATGGCAGCACTGTACCATGCAGCATCTGCACGTGGTGGAGCCGCATTGCAGAGCACCATTTTGGCTGACTGAGCTAGTAGAATGGCGCGGAGGAGGGCTGCACAGTGCAGCCAAGTAGAACTGGCCAACCTAGTGTCCATAGTAGAGCCACTCTATGGACCACTGTTTGGGGAGGCACCCCTGGACAGGTCCAGGAACCAGGTGTGGGAGGATGTGGCCACTGCACTGGAGGAGGCCACAGGAAGGGGGCGGACAGAGGAGCAGTGCTGCCACAGGTATGGAGAACTGCGGAGGAGGGAACCAGACCTGCTTGCCCGCCTGTGGGGATGTGCCAGGAGGGGCACGGTGCCAAGGCCAGGTAGGTGTTACATCCACGCACTTTTATCTTCCATATGGGTATCACAGTTGTATGTGTCCGGCACATGGGGAGGGACCGTCTGCTGTTGGCTGTGGTGGTATCAGGGTATGGGGTGGGTGGGTCTGGCTGGGTGGGAGTGCACACACCTGGGGGCAGGGGGACTTTGCTACAGGATTGTACTGATGTTCCTCTCTCCATGTTTGCACCACAGGGGTGGAGGAGCAACGTCTAGCCCGTGAGATGCAGCACCACCAAGAGGACAGGGACGCTAGGAGGGGCGACTGTCCAACAGTTAATACAAAAGTCAACAACAAAAATCAGTAGGGCAATTCAAGGTAAGGTTTTCCATGGCATTAGCAATGAAGAAATTGGACAGTTTACAATAAATGGCAACAACAATCAGTGACAGTAATTCAGGATAAACAATGGTTATGACTGCAAAAGCAGTTAAATAAGCTGAAGCATTTGACAAGAATGAAGAAGTGTTTGTAACAGAATTATAGTGTATGGTGGAAGATGGGGGGAGAGACCGGCCCAATGATGGAGGGTGCCATACCTAAATGATTACTATTGCATGCTGTGTAACAGCGTGGGCAGCGGGGCATGGCCACCATCCATTGACACCATTGCCAAGCATGCAACTTGTTACAGTCAGCACTGTCCAGTGGCACTGCATGTCTGGGAGTGCGTCGATGGTGGTCCATGCATGCACTGGGTACATGGCTGTGCCACTGCCTTCACACCACATAGCCATGTCACTAAACGGCCACGATGGTGCTGTGCATGACTTGACCGGTGGGTGTGTGCAACGTTCCGCATGGCTGTATGCACCTGGGTGGGCAGGTCTTGTGGACGTGATCACTGTGGGTGGTCACACACCATCACAGAGGCATGTCCCATGGCTGTATGCCATGCACAGTGGGTGGACTGTATGGGGCTGTGCATTAACACATATTGACTGTGCTCCCTTGTCCTAGGTGTCCGCCAGCTGATGGAGATTCGGGAGGCCTTGAGGGAGATCCTGAATGTGGCAAGGGCTTCATTGGAGATCCTACAATGGATCGACCAGCTTGGGGTCTGCAGGAGGCACCGGAGGTGGAGCAGCCAGACCAGGGAGCGGGGCTCCCGTTAACCATCCCTCTGATCCTGATATCCCCTACCCTCCTGGACCCACCCTCACACCCCTCCTTTCCTGTCCCATTTGTTCACCCCTGCCCCTTACCCACCCCCACCTTGTTTGTGTCCCTCCCCCCAACTTTGTATATAGTATTGTAAATAGTTCATTTTGATATTGTTTTTGAATACAGATCATTTGCTATGAATACTGTGGTGGTCTCTGATTTGCAGTGGGCTATAGGTGCTCAGCTGCAGTGGTGTGCATGGCGTCAGGAGTGGTGCAGTCATAGGTATGTGTGTGTGTGTGTGTCCGTGGGGAGGTGACTATGGTGTGGGGGTAACTATCAGTCAGTGTCTGTGGTGTGTGTGTTGTGCCCTGTGCACTGGATGACTGTGTGCAGTGGTCCATGGTACATGCTCTGTGTCCATGGCACCCCTGTCAGCCCATCTATGGCCTGTGCAGCTGACACCCATGCATGTCTGTGACCTGCATGGCCTGCTGGCATGTCAGTGGTGGCTGTCCATGCAGGGCAGCCACTGTACCAATCACAATGCTGGGTTGCCTCCTGTCACCGGTGTGGTGCATGTCTGCCTCGGGTGACACTGTGGCCTCCACAGTTGTTGACCCACCTTCATGCTGTGGCTCGTGTGTGTTGCAGGGGATGTGCACCACTGTCTGTGACTTGTGCTCTGGGCAAATGATGGTGGCGTACAGGTCCACAGTGCCTGTGCAGGGTGGCTGCCACTCCTGTGCTATGGAGGACTGCAGGTTGTGTGTACACAGTTTAAATGGGCCTACGCTGGGGGCTTGGTTGCCCCGCTACTGCATCCCCGTGTTGTTGTGCCCTTGGGTATGGGTGGGTATCTGTCCATGCACTGTGTGGCATCCGGTGTGGTGCATGCTTCCATGCACCACTGTGGGTGTCTGTGCTGGCTGTTGTGGCCAGTGCAGGGTTGGAGAGTGTCCTTGGGAGAGTGTGCAGGGTGCTGTACCACTGGTGGTGGTGTCCGGGGCATACCCTGTCCCATGTGGGGTACCTCATGTGCGGACGCATGGTCAGTCTCTCAGCTGCACCTTGGGGGGCTGTGCATGGTGGCACTGTGTATGCCATCGTTGCATCGCTGTGTGCTGCCACCCACTGATGGGTGCTCGTGGTGGGGCTGCCTTGCATGGTTCTGTGGTGCACAGGGTTGCATTGTCACAGTGGGGGTGGTGGCATGCATGGGGTTTCCTGCAGTGGTGGACGCTGCTCCTGGGAAGGGTGTCTGAGGGTCACGGTGCAGGGTGTGATCTGCATTGGGGGGATGGTGTGGTACGGGGTGGTCAGCCCTCCTTGTGTGCCAGTCACAGCTTGTCAGGGGGTGTGATGGAGCACCATGGTTGGCTGTGGGTTGGCTGCTTGTCTCCATGAGCCAGTGTTTATTCCTGACCTCCCCCCAGTTGTGCAGTGCATGGAGTGTGGGGGGACGATGTCTGTTCTGCTGTGTGTTCCTCTGTCCATCTGTGGCATGGGTGGTGGGCTCCTACCTCCCTGATTGTGCAGTTGCATTGCCACCCTGCTGCTGGAGGGCATCCCTAGTTTTGCTATGGCACCTCTGGACTGCTCAGCTGAGCATCCCTTGTTGCGCTATGGTGCATCAGATCTGCTCAGCTTCCCCTTCCTAGTTGCGCTATGGCACACGTGGTGTGATATTCAGTCGCTGGCTGTAGGCGCAGGTTGGCTGGCTCAGTTTTTGAATATCGCACCTCTTGCGCATGGGCGCAATGGACTTGTGCTTGCTCCTGCTATTGCACACTTTTTGGGCGCAGTTTGAATATCTGGGCCATAGTGTCCAAAATTAAGAAAAAAACACTAAGTAGTCATTGGCATATATTGAGTATAATCAGCCGTCTCATCCTCTTGATCAGAATCCAGTTCTGTGGGCAAGGAGACATTTCTTTCATAAAAAGCTCTGACTGCATCCACAGCAATGAAATAATATTCCTTGCTTTGGAAAACTACTTTCAATTTGGCTGTAGATTGAAGTATTGTACAGCCATAACTCCTGCTTGTAAGAATTCTGTTCTTAGTGTAAGAAAACACTTTCTGTGTCTTTGAGCTGCCAGACAGAAATCCAGATACAAATGAAGCTTAGTGCCTTTGTATGTAAATCCTTTCTTCATCCTTGCCACTTGAATTAATTTATTCCTTTGCACTATAGAGGGGAAGGTACAAATCATATACCTTGCTCCTGTTCCAAATGCAGTCTCCTGTTGTTTCTGTCTTGATTGGAGTCTATAAACTGATTCAAGGATTATTGGTTGTTCAGGTGTGAGAGCTAAGGTTAGTATTTTTTAAACCTCCTTCTTTAGCTCAGACTTAGGAATATCTGGAGAAAGTCTGATCATTCTTAAATTTCTCAGCAACAATCTATTTTCAATTTTCTCCAGTTTTTCCATAGTATCTAACTGTTCATGGAGTGAAGCATTAACCACTTCCTCCATGGTTAGGATCCTTACGAACAGCTTTTCTGTATTCTTCTCAGTTGATTCCACTCATTCTTCTGTCGACTCCATTTTTGTTTTGATCCCCTTACATCTTGTAGAAATCTCAATTAGTGAAGTCTGGACTTTTTGGAAAGAACTCTTCACGTCTACCTGGAACTCCAAGAGAAGGACTGTAGTGAAACCAAAGTCATCTTTACCATTTTCTTAGCCTTAGCACATGGGTCTGGATGCACTGGGGAAGCCATCTCTCAGGACAGAAGCGGTGAACCCCCAACCTCTCACTGCAGAGATAACTTCCTGATAATTCTGGGGGATAAAAACGTATCCAAGGTTTCTGCACAAACTTTTGTTCCTTGTTTTTGTCTTGTGCCTTTTTGTGTGGCTACTACCCAGTACTAAATAACAAAAGGAACAGAACTGATGTTTGTTCTAGCACAGCTCCAAGGAAGTGGCTCTGTCTGTGTTGCTCTCACCAGCAACCCCCCTCCAGTTGTTTTTTTAGACTCCGGGGCCTCACATGTGTTGGTTGTCAATCAGACTAAGACAGTGTTGGTCCCATGGTTATTGTGAAAGCCATGTTGGGCAGCAGTAGCCGGAGAGCGCACTTCAATGTACTCCTGGATCTGACTGAAGATCAACCTCTCTAGAGTTTTAGATAGAGTACACAGTATGGAGATGGGTCAGTAGTTTTCAACAGGTTCCTTAGCAGCACCTTTTTGTAAGGGGACTACATCAGCAACCTTCCAGTCACTTTGAAGCTCACCATGCAGTAGGGACATGTTGAATAAAGTGGTTATGGGGGCAATGAAGATGCGGGCTGCAAGTCTGAGCAGTCTGTGCTCTAATTTGTCATGGCCTGTGTATCCCTCTCCCTTGATTCTCTGGAGCTGAAGTAATACTTCCCAGTGAGTGAAGATCTTAAAGTGGAACTCAGGCTGGTAGAGTGAATGGAAGTAATGAGCATTGTCCTGATGGGGAGGGCCAGCCTAGGCCAGCATAGAGGTGGTAGTGGTTGATGAATCTGAAGGTAGCCAAGACATATAGACAAATGTTAGAAGTAACATCTCATTGGTTTTGTTAGAGCCAAGGAACACCAGTTGACCATAGGTGAGGCCTTGCAGCAGCACCCTTTGAGCTATGGCCAGGCATGTTTTAGAGGACAGGCAATATCTGACTTTGTAGACGTTGCCAAGTTTAGAATTAATAGATCCGCAAGTTGTAGCAATATGGAAGGAGATCTCTAGAGAGATTTCCTTTGTGCTAGAGTACATGAGAAATACACAAAAGAGTAGAAATGGTGGAGCAGCCAACAGTGAAGGCTCCTGGTTTGAAAAATTATGCCACACTTCGGACACCACCAAATGTGGATGATATTTCCCATTATGCCAAGGGTATGTCTGGTACACAGATTATTTGTCTCACTTTGCCTCAGAATAAAATGTTTTGTATAGTGGAGCCTTCTAGGATGCAATACAATACGACAGCATTCTGGAGAAGAGTTACTACTGGAAACAAAGCAATTTGAATAGCAGTTAATCCCTCTTATCATGCAGTAACCTGAGACCCTGTGTTGTATTCTGGCAGGCTCCACTGTATAATGTGACAGCTGTCTATGTTGGTTTACAACATTCTGAGCACAAAACTGCAAGATGCCACAGTGGGTGAGAGGTACTGGTTCCAAAAAATGATGTCAGTTTTGACACTGTCAAACATGGACAGGGCTTTCAATTATACCAAGGATAAGTGGTGGTATGCACAAAGTACTTGGCCAACTTTGTGAAAATAAAAATTGTTTAAGGTCCATGTAGGCCTCAAAACAACTGAAGATAACAATGAAGCAGACCATAAGGCTACTGGTTTCAGAACTGATGTCCCTGAGATGCTGACAAAGATATAGAAGGTTGAAAACATTCTGACAAAACTAAGTGTTGTACACACAGAGTAAATGGTGGACTATCTACAAATAAAGTGTTTATACAAGGCCCATGTAGGACCTCCAGAAACCTAAAGACAGCAGTGCAGCAGCAGCACTTGAGACTAATGATTCCAAAAATAATGAGATCCTGTAAAAGGTAAAAAAAAAAACATTCTGTCAACTGCTGGCCAAGATGCATGGCAGTAAGAGGCACTGGGAACCTCACCTTCTGGCATGCTGGTGACCTGGATTTGGAAAAGGACATGGGCTGCTTGAGGCCACTGGGGGAGGGATGATTAAGCATCCCCTGGACAGTTCTTCTCTCTCAGGGAGGGTATGACTGTGTCCCACTCCTTGTCTATCACCTGGAGGAATTTGGGCAGCAGTGCAATGGGACCATGCAGGTAGAGGGACACCACATGCAGTATGCTGGGGGAATCTCTGTGGAGGCACAGTATGCACATCACATGCATTGCATGCACATCGGTCCCTGGGGCAGAAAATGGTGAAAAATCCCTCAGTAACAGGATGAAGCCTGATCACCTTCTGGCCCTGTGGCAGCAATGGGGCACCTCCAAAAAAGGTCCCAAGTCAGAGGACAAGTGGAGTGAGGTAAACCCAAGAGAAAACATGTGACAGAACTGGAGCTATCAGTCATATAGGGTCAGTCAGGCAAAAAACTGACTGAAAAAAAAAATGATGTGAAGGTTAAGTGTTGGACGCACAGATACGATGAAAAATCTGCCTTCTTTGTCTATATGAGAACCTAACAGTTCTAAATTTAAGCCTTTACCTATCACTATAATAATGGCCCTGGATTTAGAAGTACAGAATGAATGTACTACTTTACCACTCCATATTTTATCTAATGTTGCTGCTCCTTTAATAGTTAAATATGTCCCTTGCAGATACACAAAGTGGGGTGGAAAGGATGAGAAGGGTCTTGGCAAGGTTGGAGGAATGGTCAAATGTATGGCAGCTTAGATTCAATGCCAAGAAGTGCAAAATAATGCACCTGGGAAACAAAAACCCAGGGGAAGAGTACATAATGGGGGATGAGATATTAACAACAAAAATGGAAAGGGGTAGTCATAGCAAATGACCTAAAGGTGGGCAACCAATGTGAGAGGGCAGTAAGGAGGGTTGGGGGGATACTGGGATGCATAGGAAGAGGCATCACCAGTAGAAAACAGGAAGTTGTAATCCCTCTGTACAGAAGGCTGGTGAGACACCATCTGCAGTACTGCATGCAGTTCTAGAGACCCAATCTCTATAAGGACATAGACAGGATGGAGGCAGTCCAGAGGAGGGCAACTAAAATGGTGCAGGGTCTGCACCAGAAGACATATGAAGAGATACTTAAGGAGCTTAATATGTATACCCTCGAGGAAAGGAGGTAGAGGGGGGACATGATAGAAACTTTCAAGTATCTCAAAGGAATCAACAAAGTCCAAGAGGGTAGCATATTTCAGAAAAATAGGTGTGCAAGAACAAGGGGACACAATTCGAAGATAGAGGGGGGATGGCTCAGAGATAATGTGAGGAAGTATTTTTTCATGGAGAGGGTTGTGGATGCATTGATCAGCTTCCCTGTGGAGGTTGTGCAGTCAAACACAGTGGTGGAATTCAAGAATGCATGGGACAGTCATAAGGCAATTCTCAGGGGTGAGGGTAGGAGGAAGTAGGCTGTTGGTTAACTTGGATCTGCAGCTTATCCATTAGGTAGGGAAATAGGCAGACTGGGTGGGCCAAGTGGTCCTTATCTGCCGTCAAATTATATGTTTCTATATTATATCTGCTTTTTTTTCTTTACATACCTTAGTATTTTCTTCCTTTTTATCAGATTACTAAATCCATTTATGTTCCATGTTACAATTCTTAACTGTTTTTGCATTATTTGATATTATTAATATCATCCCTTAAAGATCTCATCCCCTTATATACCATATGTATACTTTTTGTTCCCCTTTTACACATATTTATTATTTTTTTTTTTAAATGAAAATGTATTTCCCTCAACTCTTTATGTCCAGCCCCATTAATATTCCCTCTCATTCCCTTTGAAATGCTCAGTTGGGGTCTTTGGAGAATTTTCCAGATGACCCAACACCCTAACATTTTTTACCTAGAAGTAGCCCGTCTTCTCTTTCTAGCGAGAGGAGTGAAAGAACCAGCATACCTGCCCTCCCAAATTCGTATTGCCTAATACATTTTCAAGAAAAAGAGTCAATTGTGTTTTCTAGTATTAACTGCAAGCATCTTGTTTCTTTTACTTCTACAGCTTTTAAGCTCTCCAGTAGTTCTAAATCTTCTTGGTTTGGTTCAGTTGCTTTGCTTGTTCCTGGCCGAGGGTCTTGAGTAAGTTCCATAGTTAAAGTTTCCTGGTACTGCAGATCTCAAGTTGTGGAGGGTCTAATATTCAATTCTTCATTGTCTTTTTCTTGATCCTCAAGAGCCAATTGTAATGGTGCTTCCAAAATGGCCTTATTAGACTTTATTTGATTTCTATCCAACTGTAGGTCCCGTGTTTTTTCTACATATCCTTTACATTATCTAAGATGTTGTATTGTCCTTGGTAAAAGATTTTTAAACTGTTAGGTAATAACTGTAAAAATGGTATGTTGTTCTTCCATAATACTGTTTTTTAGAGGATTGAAAAAGATTTTTTATAAATATCAGGGCCCAAATCTGGAAAGACCAATACTTGTTATTTGCCAATATATAGTCCATTTCTCCTTGCAAAAGTAAAAACTTTTTCTCTATCTCGAAATCTTAAGAAATGGACATATGTAACTCTGGTATTTCTGAGCAGCATTTGAGATTTTTTCTGTTGTTCTATGTGCTCTGTCAATTTCAATCTTATTGTCCCCTGGAGTTTCTGACAACCAAGCTCTCAAACGTCCTACAGTATTTTGACCTTCACTTTTTTCAAGTATATTCAGAAGTTTTAAATTATTCTGTTGTGCTCTCTATTCTAGATCTGCTACTTTATTTTTGATTTGTGAAAGATCTTTATTATGGATTGTAATTTGTTCTTCCAATTGTGATACAAAATCTTCAATTTCTGAGACCCTGTTCTTAAGTTCTGTGAGTTTGTCATGTATTTGTTTTATTTCAAGCCTAGTGTCTTTTATTTCCTTATTAATTTGTTCAATTTTTCTTTCCATACCCCAAAAAACATTTTTTATTTCAGCATGTACCTGTTTCAGACATTCAAAAATACAATTATTTTATTGTTTAAGCATAATCTCAGGTTCTAAATCTGAGTCTTTGTACAAATGAAAAAAGTAACACTTTCAGGGATCTGTTGCTAGCCTTGCTTGTAGAGCAGAAAGCAACTAACTAAAAGAAGCTACATTTTCGTCTTAATTTAAAATGTATATCTCAGCAGGAGTCAGTGTCTGTTAAGATTAAGTAGACAGATAACTTTATTAAAAGTAGAAGGGGACTTATTTAGGGTTAAAAAAAAGAAAGAAAAGAAAGAAGGTCAGTGTGTATTCTGTGCAGTGAAAGGGTACTGTATCAGCTGACTTTGCTAAACCAGTAGGAGGAAAGAGAGCTTACCTGGGGGTGTGGTTTAGACACTATAAAAGCAGGTGAGTCAAATTACAATTTCCTGTTGCTAGCCTTGCTTGTAGAGCAGAAAACAGCTAACTAAAAGAAGCTACATTTTCTTCTTAATTTAAAATGTATATCTCAGCAGGAGTCAGTGTCTGTTAAGATTAAGTAGACAAATAACTTTATTAGAAGTAGAAGGGGACTTATTTAGGGTTTAAAAAAGAAATAAAAGAAAGAAGGTCAGTGTGTATTCTGTGCAGTGAAGGGTACTGTATCAGCTGACTTTGCTAAACCAGTAGGAGGAAAGAGAGCTTACCTGGGGGTGTGGTTTAGACACTATAAAAGCAGGTGAGTCAAATTACAACTTCCTGTTGCTAGCCTTGCTTGTAGAGCAGAAAGCAGCTAACTAAAATAAGCTACATTTTCTTCTTAATTTAAAACGTATATCTCAGCAGGAGTCAGTGTCTGTTAAGATTAAGTAGACATATAACTTTATTAGAAGTAGAAGGGGACTTATTTAGGGTTAAAAAGAAAGAAAAGAAAGAAGGTCAGTGTGTATTCTCTGCAGTGAAGGGTACTGTATCAGATGACTTTGCTAAACCAGTAGGAGGAAAGAGAGCTTACCTGGGGGTGTGGTTTAGACACTATAAAAGCAGGTGAGTCAAATTACAGTTTCCTGTTGCTAGCCTTTTTTCTTACTAATTGCTCTCCATCCCACCCAAAGTCAGTTCTACTTTTATAGCCACTGGATTTGACTGTCAACAGGAACTTCCTGTTTGGCAGTAGGAAGGAAAGGATCATAGAGAAACATTGGTTTTGTCAACCCTAAAGTAGAAAAAGTAGCTCACCCCCAGCTGCTGGTGGTCTGATATTGAGCAAGGAAGAAGGAGGCTACTGAAGAAGATAGGAAGTTGCTGTCCCAGAACAGGAAGGGTGAGAGTTGTAAGGAGAGGAGAGAGTAAGCATCCAGAGAAACAGTAGAGGGGACACAAAATAAGACATGATAGGAGTGGTGCAGTGCAATGGCTGTGGGGTGGCAGTGTTCCGTGAGACATTCTGGAGGCTGCGATGCTGCCCTATTTGCAGGCACCTCTCTGGTCTGAGAGAGGAGGCTGCCCGTCTCCAGGCTGACCTGGCTAGGATTCGTGAAACCTCCTCCCCCACCCAGGGACCACCAGGGCCAATGCCACTACCTCAGGGTTGCCAAGAAAGAGGAGAGGCTGGACCAGGGTGGGCTCAAGGAGGAGAGGGTGGTGGAACAGAGTTGCATCCTCCAGCTGTACCTCTCCACAATTCATTCACTCTTCTGGTGGATAGTGGTTCCTCTATAGGCACCTGCAGTGGAGACCAAGGAGGATGCTGGGAACCTTCACAAGGAGACCCAAAGGAGGGTGGCATGGGACCCCACAGGGAAGGAAACAACTCCTGGTGGGGACTCAATCATTAGGGGTAGAAATGGGGGAGGAAGGGAGAGGGAGGTAGGTGCCTTCCTGGCACACGGCTTGGAGGGACAGTAGCGAATCCTCAGGATCGTGGGAGAAGCTGCACGAGGGAGGAGCTGGATGTCATTGTCCACCTAGGGACAAATGACCTAGCTAGGAATGGGATCAGAGCAGTGCAAGAGGGTTTGTAGAGTTGGGAAGGGCCTTAGACAAGTAGC
The DNA here is from genome assembly GCA_016271365.2 of Neoceratodus forsteri. Taxonomy (NCBI): domain Eukaryota; kingdom Metazoa; phylum Chordata; order Ceratodontiformes; family Ceratodontidae; genus Neoceratodus; species Neoceratodus forsteri. Next base: position 217,452,919 of record CM028134.1, read on the forward strand.
GCATCGGTAACCTTCTCGGAGGTGCTGCCTGTCTATGCAAGGAGATGCTAGGTACTCCTCACCAGGGAATTCAATGAGTGGTTGAAAAACTGGTGTGGAGCTCAGGGTTTGGCTTCATTGGGGACTGGGGAGCCACCTGGAGGGATGCAGACCTATACTGGTGCGATGGTCTGCACCTGTCCAGGGGGAACCAGGATCCTAGGTGAGAGGTTTAAATACTTCATTGGCAAGCATTTAAACTAGCCAAGGGGGGAGGCACTGAAAAGATGCAGGGAAATCCGAGCCTCCCCCCACAAAACATGGTGATTAGTGAGGTAAACACCAAGGTACAGAAGTTATTAGGGAGCAGAACAGATTTAAATGTGAAAAAAGTCAAAGGCAGTAAGGACAGAAATGGGGCTAAAAGGGGTAAGGCTATCAAAAAGTGGAGGGTGATGAGTACCAATGCCCGTAGTCTGTGTAACAAGCTCCCTGAACTAGTGGCCTTGATGGAAGAGGGTTGCCTGGATATTGTGGCAGTCACAGAAACATGGTACACAGAGAACCATGACTGGGATGTCAACATACCAGGATACACAATCTACAGGAGGGACAGGGAGGGTAAAAGAGGAGGAAGAGTAGCTCTCTAAGTAAAGGAAGGGATCAAAGCAACAGAACTAAAGAGTAAACAGGGAACAGATGAGGCACTTTGGGTCACCCTGGAGACAGAAATGGCATCACAATCCGCATGGGGTTGTATACAGACCCCCATCTCAGGAGGAATGGACAAGGAAATGATAGAAGGCTTTCTTAGAATGGCAGAAAAAGGGAGATATTGTTGATGGGGATCTGAATATGCCAGATGTTACTGGAGCACCTTTGCTGCAGGCACATCCAAAACAGGGTCATTCTTGATGCCCTACAGGGGGCATGCCTCAGACAGCTAGTATCGGAACCCACTCAGGAAGGAGCAATCTTAGACCTTGTACTTTCAAATGGGGATGGAGAAAGAATCTCAGATTTAGAAGTGGGTAGCCATCTGGGAACAAGCGACCACCAAACAGTGTGGTTCACGATAAACACAGCCCTACAATCAAGCCATACAAAAGCAAGAGTACTAGACTTTAGGAGGGTTGACTTTGGGAAAATGAGAGAGTGCCCTCAGAAAAGCACTAGCAAACAGGCAAGAAGGAGGGGTGGAGGAACAATGGGGGAGTGATCAAAACAGCCATCACAGAGGCAACAAGCCTTTGTGTAAAGCAAATCAATAAAACACAACGAAGGAAAAAACCGCTATGGTTAACAAAAGAGGTGGCAGGGAAGGTTAAGGAGAAAAGGACAGCGTTCAGGAAATATAAGGAAACACAGAAGGAGCAGGACAGAGAACTTTATCAGTTAAAGCAGAAAGAGGCTGGGAAGGCAGTCAGAATAGCAAAGGCCCAAACCGAGGAAAGGATAGCCAATTCTGTTAAGAAGGGGGATAAGACCTTTTATAGGTACATTAGGGAGCAAAGAAAGACCAAAGGAGGGATACTGAAGCTTAATAAAGGGAAGGAATGTGGGTAGAGGGTGACAGTGAAAAAGCAGGGATACTGAACAAATATTTCTGCTCAGTATTCACAAAGGAAGAGGAGGGAGTTACCTAAATGAAACAAGAGAAACACTCTGAAGATGGGGTCGATACCAGTCAATTTACAGAAGAAAGGGTTCTGAAAGAACTAATAAAATTGAAGGTGGACAAAGCAATGGGGCCTGATGGGATTCACCCAAGAGTTCTAAAAGAACTAAGGGTAGAACTAGTGACATCGCTGACTACTCTCTTTAACAAATCATGGGAGGATGGGGTGGTACCGAGGACTGGAGGAGGGCAGATGTGATTCCTCTTCACAAAAGTGGGAGCAGGACAGAGGCAGGAAACTACAGACCAGTTAGTTTGACCTCAGTGGTAGGGAAAATGATGGAATCACTTCTGAAGGAAAGAATTGTTGAGTACCTAGAGGCCAGTGGGGCTGGGACCCAAGGCAGCATGGATTCACAATGGGAAGGTCATGTCAGATGAATCTAATAGATTTCTTTGCCTGGGTGACCAAAGTAGTAGACCAGGGAGGAGCTGTGGACATGGCCTACCTAGATTTTAGCAAGGCATTTGATACAGTCCCACACAAAAGATTAATACACAAGATAACCAGCCTTGGAATGGGTCCCAAGGTGGTAGCCTGGATAAAAAATTGGCTAGATAACAGGACGCAAAGGGTAGTAGTAAATGGAGTACACAGTGAAGAAAGGAGGGTTACTAGTGGGGTACCGCAAGGTTCAGTACTGGGACGGTCCTTTTAATGTCTTTATAAGTGACATTGCAGAGGAACTGGAAGGAAAAGTATGTCTCTTTGCAGATGACACAAAGATCTGCAACAGGGTTGATACACAAGATGGAGTGGAAAGGATGAGAAGGGACTTGGCAAGGTTGGAGGAATGGTCAAATGTATGGCAGCTCAGATTCAATGCAAAAGTGCAAGGTAATGCACATGGAAACAAAACCCAGGGAAGCATACACAATGAGGGTGAGATACTGACAACAGTAAAAATAGAAAGGGACCTGGGGGTAATTATATCAGATGACCTAAAGGTGGGCAAGCAATGTGAGAAGGCAGTAAGGAAGGCTGGGGGATACTGGGATGCACAGGAAGAGGCATCAATAGTAGAAAACAGGAAGTTGTTATCCCTCTGTACAGACAGTTGGTGAGACCCCATCTGAGTACTGTGTGCAGTTCTGGAGACCTCATCTCCATAAAGACATAGACAGAGTGGAGGCTGTCCAGAGGAGAGCAAAATGGTGCAGGGTCTGCACCAGAAGACATATGAAGAAAGACTAAAGGAACTTAATATGTATACTCCTGAGGAAAGAAGGAGAGGAGGGACATGATAGAAACTTTCAAGTACCTCAAGGGAATTAACAAAGTCAAGAAGGTAGCATCTTCCAGAAAAGAGATGTGCAAGAACAAGGAGGCACAATTTGAAGATAGAGGGGACAGCTCAGGGGTAATGTGAGGAAGTATTTTTCACAGAGGTTGTGGATGCATGGAACAGCCTCCCTGAGGAGATGGTGGAGTCAAGAACAGTGGGGACTTCAAGAATGCATGGGACAGGCATAAGGCAGTCCTAGGGGTGGGTAAGAGGAAGTAAGCTGTTGGTTAACTACGATCTGCAGCTTATCTGTTAGGTAGGAAAATGGGCAGACTAGGTGGGCCAAGCGGTCCTTATCTGCCGTCAAATTCTATGTTTCTATGTTTCTGTAACTTATTTTGTCCTTCTGCTTTTTCCAAATCTTGGGTACTTACTGCCTCATTAACTCCAAAACTTGTATCTTTTTACTGATGTTTGAGATCTTTTTCTGGTCTTTTATTTTGGACCCCATTTCCACTTTTTTATTTTTTGACCACTGTCTTGTTGCTTTATTTCTTGCATCTGATTTGCTACCTCCTTTTCTTCTGATTCCCTTCTTTTTGTTTGTGTCTCTTCTTCTTGATCTGATGCTTCCAGATGAATTTTCCTGATTTTGGTGTGCTTCTTGTTTTACTTTTAACAGATTCATTTTTGTTTAAGTCTGCAGCCAAGTCCACTTTATTTTTAGTTTAATCAGGGAGTTTTCCGAAATATTCTTTGAAATCTCTTGAATCTTTTTTGTTCATAGCAATCATAAAAAGTAATAGCTTATTGTTATGCATAGAGCTTTACATTCATATATGAAAAGACAATCTTGTATACAGGCAGTGAAGCAATCTCCCCAAATAAGCATTTAGTTGACACATGCATTACAGAGCTACTGTTTTTATATTCCCAGTATGTTGCTCATGAGTAGGTATTAGGTTAGAATACTCCCTTAAGGAAGAAAAATATGACTTACAGAGCTACTAAAAAGACTTCAGCATGTTGCTTATGCGTAAACAGCAATAGCAATGACTATTCTGTCCTTATCTATAAGGTGGTAATTGTTAGCCCAATTTAATGCTGAGGAGATAGCTCACACCCCCACCCCGTTGCTGAGAGGAGGGATAATAGTACAAGTTTTAAGCCAGTTCTTTTTTGTTGAATACTATTGATACAATTGTATGTGAAAGCTGTAGAAGATGGATGTCTTTCTTCTTAAACAGCAAAATTGAAATAAGTATGCAAGCAATATAAACTTGTATGGAACCTCTATTTTTAGGAGATAATGTGAAGTACAGTGAGAAAAAATCATGCCTTAAAGGGTAGAAAAGCAGTGTCCCATCTCCAGGCCTTGCATCAAGAGCCCCCCACCCCCCGATGCTAAATAATGTTGGCCAGACTTTCTACTAGTTCTGAAGGTATGGGGGAGGAGATACGAGTGAGAAATGAGAATTAAATCTTTAAAATATGCTCTTCTGTGGGGGATTTATCGATTTTAGGCTTCTTTTTTATACATTTTTACCCCTTGTAACTTACAGAGTAACTTCAAGATTTATAGCAGGTTGCTCTCACAGAATAATTTCAAATAAACTACTTTCTTTTGGCAATATCAAGTCTCACCAAGTTCCTAGATAGAAAAAGGCTGCTTCAAAAGTTTCTCCTCATTCATCACACTTGTCCATTTCTTCCCTCCTTCACTGTATTCTGTTTCCAATTTTGGTGCATGTCGGCTGTTCAGTACAGTGAATTACATTTCTGTTTACTTCCAGAGATAGAATCTTTTTTTTCCTTCGCGTTTGCCCACTGTTCAGTTGTTGGAGCATATGCGGCACAAATAAACACCAATGCCAATCGAAACTTAATTTTTCTCTGCGATTAGTCATCAGTCATTGGTCTGATAATGGGAGCATGCAGAATTCAGACAAACTTGAATGCTGACTGTGTTATAAATGACAACCAGAGTTGTTCCCTACTTCAAGCAGGCAATGAAAATAAAATGGGAAGCAAAAAAAGGGAGAAAAAACAGCTCGCATACAACTAATGTTCAGCTCCAACGACCTGCAGGAAAAACAAATGGTGCCTGTGTTAAACCATGGGAGAGAGGATCCCAGGACACCAACTTTCCTCATTGTGCTTTTCTTCAACCTCTGTGCACCATCTTGCTCCCATGGCACTGGCTGTCAGTTGAAAAACTGATGTTGATGACAACAAGGTGAAGCAGACTGCAGCCCAGATTTTGAGGAGAGAAAACACAGCAATGGTATCATGTAGACTGGATAGACTTATGGTATTGTACTTGTACTTAATGTGTTCTATGAAGACTTATGAACACAGAAAGCCTCACCAACATCCATCTCATTATCATCTGTCTTTAGCGTAGCTGGTAGTGTAGGAGATTCATTATTTATAAACTTTAGGGAGTAGATCTTTTAAAAAAGGGGCAGGTTAACTTTTTAAAGAAATAAGCATTTGTGCATTGTTGGTGGAAAGGTACATTCTCTGGTTGGTGGCAATATCATTAGCAGCACTGAACATTCTCTGTGTATGTACTTTTGGGGGGGCACTTGGGGTGCTCAACAGCAACCTCTGTCAAATGGACCAAATGTTTTTTTTTTAAGTTTCAGTACTATACAGGCTTGTCTCCTTCTACTAGTGATATATTAGGAAGTAGTACACCACTGTGGTTTGGGGCTCTGAGGTGCAAACCTGGAGCCCTGGTTTGAATCCCACAGCCCCCACTTTCATAATAGGTACCCTGAGCAAGTCACTTAATGTCCTTGTGCTTCCAGGTCATATCTGGAAACAAGCTTTGGCTTAGTGTACCTTTCCTGGTTAAACAATTTCCTCTTTCTCCTTTTCTTATATTCTCCCCACATAATCCTGTATCAATTTGTTTGTTGGCATCTCAGGCACCCCTCTGTCAGACCATGACTTGCTGATTTTTTTTTCATCAAGTCATAGGCAACCAGTTATCACCACATTGGTTGTTCATTCATGGGTGAATTTGTTTAGATTTTATCAGCAGCAGTAGTTGTTCTCTGATGACTGATGTTCATCAGTAACAGTAGAAATACCTCAGGACTCATAGACATCCCCAATGATGATTTGACCATGGCACCATGTTCACCCATGGATGAAAATGGTTGACTGTGCCATGATCCCGCTTTGAATGTGGTTTATGACCATAGTTATAAACCATTGTAAGTCTAACATTCATTGTCAGAGTATGTTCAACCATGGTCATTTTTTTAACCATGATTAACCATGCTGGACCATAGTCATTGTGCATCATTGGTCTAACTAACTGGACACATTTTTTTTATTTATTAACATTTAAAATGATTAACAATGCCTGTAAATTAGCCACTAAATTAGGAGGCAGTATAGCGCAGTGGTCTAAGGCTCTGAGCTGCAAATTTGGTGACATCCAGCAGACCAGATCTGGGTTTGAATTCCACAGCTTCCACTTGCATACTGTGTGACCCTGAGCAAGTCACTTAACCTCCTTGTGCTCCCAGGTCGCTCCTGTAAAAAAGCTTTCAGCTTAGTGTGCTATACCTGGTTAAACAACTAAATAAAAAAAAAAATATATCTGAGTGGTTTATTTCATCTCTATGATATATTCATTGCAAAAAAAAAAACGATGTTACTGCAGATATTAGGGTTGAAGAATGAAAAGCAGACAAAGTAAGGAAATTAAAAAATATTAGGGTGTGGAGTCTTGGGAGTCTTGGCAAATCAGTGGTGTGGATTCCTTGGGGTTGTCAACTCTAATGCCTGTCCCCTCCCCCCAGTCTGTAGCCTCCTATTGAGGGCACGAGGTATATCTCCAGCTCAGTAACTCATAGGCATATACAGCACTGCATCTTTAAAAGTGTCCTATGGAATATAAGTAGGGTTTATTTTCCTATGCAGAAGAATAAAATGTTAATATATGTGAACAAATAAAACATTAATGTGCTTTCAGTGCAGGAAATGCATTTAGTGTTGGAGGATACATTAAAAAGGAGAAACTGGGTAAGTAATATTTTAGTTACTAGGCATCCACAAAAGTAGAAAATGAACCTTTTTATTAAGGAAGGATCTTGATTTTAAATCTGAGCAACTGTATAAGGATTAGAAGGCCCATATTATTCTTAGCAAAGGTAAATCATAAGGACAAACCTCTATCTTTGGCTTGGTCTATGCACCTTTTATTTCTTAGAAGTCTTTCTTAGTGAAAATCACCCAAGGCTCCTCACTTCAGGAAGAAGGTAAACTCATCAACAGAGGTGACTGTAATGTTTTCTTAAATCCACACCTAGATAAAATAGCACCCATCACAGGTGAACAGAGATATACGTTTTCCCTGTTTAATGAATTTTTAAAAAGAAATTGGATTATTAGACATATGGATAGTTTGACACTTTAAGTAGAGGCAATATACACATTTTCTAAGGGTTTTTATATCTTCTCCAGAACTGATTATATCCCTGCTGATAAAGAATTCATCATAAAAAATTCAGAAACACAAACTGAAAATGTTATTGTGTCAGAGTTTGCAATGGTAACTATGGACTTTGTCCCTACTAGAAATATGAAAAGATTAAGACAATGGGAGTTTGATAATTTACTTTGGATTCAAGAGTTTATTGGGAAAAAATTTAAAATGTTATTACATAATTCTGGTATTTTAATTTTTCAGAACAACCATCCATTTTTGAATTGTGAGATGCATTCCTATGAATAAGAGGCCATACTACGGTACATGTTATGAGAGCAGAAGGAATACAGATAAGCAATAATACCCAACAGGGTTGGCAGTATTGAGAATACCAGACTGCCCAGGGGCATAATGAGGCCCAACACCATAGGTGGAGAGCCTTATAGCCCCTGGAAGGTCAGGTGTTCCCCAATACCGCCCACCCTGGAAGGTATTATTGCACATAGAAAATGGCACTATTAAAAAAAAAAGTTTAATAAAAAACTGTTAGTTAAGAATTATTTTAATAGAAATTTTGTAATAAAATATTTCCTCCACCTGGATTATGACTGGAAACAAAGCTGGATGTGTGCAGTTACACCCCCCATAGCAGTTTGCTTCTGTTTGTTGATTGAGACCCCCGGCCATCGCAAAGCAGCAGCTTTGTTTTCCTGCTTTTTCTTTTTGTTCATCCCTGCCCCAGCACTGGAAATAGGAGTTTTTTTCTTTAAATCAGCAGCTGTTGCCATAGTGATTGGGACAGAAGAAGCAGACAGCATGTGAGCGTGATCAACTGCGGGACTAATGTAGGAGATACAACTTTATTTATGGCTGTTTGTTTTTAAACCAAGAGAAGGAGCTAATATGGTTGCTGTCTGGAGAAATCACAGCCTGCAGTGATGTTGTGAGGCCAATATCTGTTGCAGGTGAGACCGGGACTTTCAGTACCAGAAAAAAATGAAGTAGTTTTGTGTCTTGTACAGATGTGCAGTACCCATGCTTTTTTAAATGTTGCTGGAGTGATTTCTTTGTAAAGGAGTGTGATAAAAGAAAGGTTAATACTGCTTGTAGCCTGAAAGGAGTGTGGACTGAAGAGTGCAGGCAGGCGTCACTTTATTAGATGTGGCTGCCTTGATGTGCCTGCTAGGTCGGACTACGAGCAACGCTTCAGCGACAGTGGCAAATAATTTTTTTTGTAGGACTGCATTTTGTTATTTTAATTTACTTAAGCAAAGGAGTCCTATGTGGCAAGTGGCAGAACTTTTACTTTGTGCCACATAAAGTCAGGCTGAGGATGAAAAGTCACTCCCTCATTAAGTTAGGGTAAAAAACATGGTGGCTGGAGAGATTGAAAATTCAGGGTACTGAAGGATACTGTTAGTGATGGGGCACCCCGAATTAGCATTTGTTTTCCACAGGACTCTATTGTAAAATATCCGACCGCTACAATTGCTGTCCTAGTCAATCAGAATGCTAGGATTTAGTTGACCATTTTCTAAGCAAGCAATAATACCGAGAGGGTGGGTGGTATTGAGAAATACCGGACCACTCAGAGGTGTAATGAGGCCCAAAGCTGCAAACAGAGGGCCTTATAGCCTCTGGAAGGTCCAGTATTGCTCATACTGCACACCCTGGAGGGAATTATTGCACTTAGAAAATGGGCTACCTGTGGGATTTTTACATGGGATTTATTAAAAAAATTAGAGTAAAAATTAAGTTGAAATGTTGCTGTTGTAAAGTAGTCCCTGTCTGTTCTGTCTGCTGTTGGCCACCCCCCCCCCAGAGTCATTCTCTTCTACTTGCCCCCCCCTTGACATTTTTTTTGTTTAGGATTTCTCTCATTGTTTGTAGCTATTAAAGAATAAAAAAAAAGTAGCTTTCTGTCATTTTTGCCAGTCCTTTTTTCACACTTGCAAGTTGTGACCTTGTACACACACACTGTGTAGAGTGCTCTGCTATATCGAGAACTAGTATATGGCAGGGCAACTGACTTCTGCTGCAATCAAAACACCACAGGTAATGACAGCACCCGCAACCATGTCACAGACACAGAGGATGCAATGGAAAGTAGAATGGGGTTATAAGAGGGGCTCTGCCCTGACATTTCCCCAACATTAATATAATCCCCAACACAGCTGGGGACATTGGGGAGTGGGAGGCAGAGTGACACCTTCACCACACCTCACCCATAAGTCCCGGACACCCATATTCAGTGTGCCCACATTACAGTGCCCTTGTTCCCATGCCGTATTAATGGTATACCCAAAAACTGTAGTATTAAAGTTTGAGATTTTCATCACAAGAGATCTTGGAAGTTATTGCTTTCTTTTATTAAGGTAAAAACCCAGAAAGAAACAGATTTATTGTTGAATTTGATGTTGCTCTTGTAGATGTTTTAGAACTTTGGCTAAGCCAGTTATTCCAATATCTGGCTGAAGATCTTCATATCCCTTTTTTCCTTTTTAGAGGCCTTAATTGTTTTACTTCTTAAGGGAAATAAACGTCCTTTAAAACCAGAAAAAAACAGGCCTGTACCTGTACTGAACACAGATTATAACATTTGACTAAATTAATTGTGAACAAGTTTGACAATTTTATAAAGGAAATTAAACATGAAAATCAGACATGTTTGTTAAGGTTCATACAGTATTACTTTTCTTGGGTTAAGAAACATCCCAATTGTTTTTCCATGGTAAAGACATAAATGAAGAAATTATAATCTTGGTACTTGATGCATCTAAGGCTTTTGATCTTCTTGAATGACCGCTCGTGGTCTTTGGTCTGGAAAACTTAGTTCCCACATTGCACTTTTCATTATTATAAGACACATTTACAGTGCCGCTGCAGGCTATTTTAAAATAGACCAATTTGTTTCCCTACCTTATTAATGAAAATTGGAATACTGTATATCAAGGTTCCACCCTTTCCCCTATGCTCTTCATGTTCTGTGTAGAGCCTCTCTTGATTTCTATAAAACAAAACTGAAATTTTAAAGAGATAAATCTTGAGAATAATATTATCAAACTGACTACAAATGCTGATGTTACTTTGGTTTCAATGCCTGATTCTAAGAATTATTTCTCCATGCTGTTTCGTGAGTTTAACCATTTTTCCATTATTCTAGATACTAATTGAACAAGGCTAAATGTATCGCAATTCATATTACTAAAACATCAGATGATACTCATGCTGTCCTGGAGAAATACAGCCACAACAGCCAGGATGCAATGCAATAATTCTGCAGTGTGTATCACAACATATTGTAATATACTGCAGGGAACAGTGTAATTCAATGGCAATTAAGCCCTTTTGTCATGCAATATTTTGTGGCATGTAACTTATTGCAAGTTACTGCACTGTATCATGGCTTATTCCACTGTAGATATCCAAGAGAAGATGAAACATTTGGGGATTTATATAACTAATTATATAAAGTAGGATTAACGTGACTTTGGTACAAAAGAAAATTAAGCAGTGCTGGAAATATGGGAAAACATATCTTTCTTGGTATGGGGAAGAACTGATGTCATTAAAACAATGGGATTTTCCCATTTATTATTTTAAATTCAAGGTCTCATAGAAATAAAAGTGAGAAAGTATTTTGACAAGTTTCATTGAATATTTGTAAAATTTCTGTAGAGATGTGGCATTCCTAGGATTGCATAGAAAACTTTTATTCTCCCAAGACAGAAAGGAAGCTTAGATTGCTGAACTCATATAATTATTACTTTTGCCCAGCAAATAAAATAGCCAGTTAATGGGTAATGAATATTCGACAATTAGACAGTTCTAGGACTAATAGGAGATACTTAATTTGGAGAACTTCAAGTTGCCTGATCAAATAAAGGTGGCCAGGCAGTGCAACAAGGCAGTTGGTAAGGCTAGTGGGATGCTGGGGTACATAGGGAGGGGTATCACTGAAGCAGGAAGAGGGAGGTGATGTTGCCCCTGTATAGACCTCACCCAGACTACTGTGTTCAGTTCTGGAGACATCTCCAGAATGACATAGACAGAGTGGAGGAGGAACAGAGGACAGCAACTAAAATGGTGGAGGGAGTGCATCAAAATCCCTACTAGGACAGACTTAAGAACCTAAATATGTACACCCTGGAAGAGAGAAGGGAAAGAGGGGATATGATAAAGATAATAATTACATTTTTTCAATTTTGTGTTTTTTTTTTTTTTTTGCTGTAAGGAGACATCAGGCCCCTGCATATGGTACAACACCAATGAGATTATCTAAACAAAATTATTAACACACAGCCTTAAAGCTAATTGCTACCATAAGTAGGGACCAACATATACTACAAAAACAACAGAATACTCCCATTCTCAACTGAATGTCCCTTCCAAACCTATTATGGGAAATAAAACATGTTTGTAAAGAGCTTGTGCAGTTATTTATTGAGCAGGTTAATGTTTCTGCTTTGTTTGCGTTATGACTTTAATGACAGTATTTGTTAGTACTAGACTGATAGCTGGCCACATTTAAGCAACTTATTAGATTTACTAGTAAATCCCAGAATTGACTGGACTACAACCTGACATTGTAACAACCTATTTAGGCATCAAGGCAATGTCTTTCCATATTTTTCTTTCTTGAAGTAAATAAAACTAAAGTAACTTGCCAGCCAAGAAGACGGGATCCACTGAAATTAGGCCCCAGAATCTTGCTGAACTGCAGCCATTCTCTTCTGCCATCTCCCCATAGATTTTCTATGCAAAAGTGAGTTTCAGCCCTAAAGGCACCAAATCAGACACAGGCTAAAAGAGGCGAGGGAACCAAAAGTCTATGCAGCGCTATAACCAAGTACATTTTGCATGCAGCCATGTGTATGCAACATAATATTTAGCACACTTGTTGGTGTTTGAAACAGTAGACATAAAAATTAACTAGTATTCAACTGGGTGCAACATAATAAGCATTCTCATTAAGTCTCAAAGGTTCCATTGACCAATAATCAAAGAATGTCCAAGTAAGTGTATAATAAAGTTACAGTACCTTATGCATCGTCTCACTCTTTAAACCTGAGCCTGCTCTGCAGAAGAATAATTATTTTTCTATTTTTTGCACCATTCTTCCTGCATTTGCAAGATCCATGTATTTGTCATTTATGTGAGGTCAGTAGTAGCCAACCAAGAGTGCAGCATTAGTTTGGGGTATTAGTGCTCCGCTTTTGGTTGGCTACTAATGACCTCAAAGAAATCATATTTTCAGTCTAATGAGCTACCTGTATATTCTTTTATCTCTGGTTTGACATATGCCATCTGTTTCTGGCTGCCTGTATTATTGTTCTGTTTAATTTTGTTTCTGTCAGACACCCATTGTTTTTTTGAGCATGTACAGTCTGAGTCTTTTTGTGTATTAGTAGACTTTGCAACCATACATGACTATTTGGCTCACTGGCATCAATAAGATATGGCAGACCCCAAGTTGCTGGAGTTGTGACATAATGTCACTGAAGTCTTTAAAGAGCTAGTGGCCTGGGAGCATCCGCCATGGGGTGGAGGAATGAGGGGGACACATCCCCCTCAATTTTTTAAGTGGCCATTCATATCCCCTGCAACATTCTGACAGCTATAATTAAATCAGTCAGAAGAGATACAGATGAAGTTTCCCTTTCTCAAAAAAAGGAGAATAAAGCACCACACACACAGTAAATGGCCATAAAACACTGGAGTTGACAGCTCCCCCAGCACCAGTGAGTATCTTATCTTGCACATCTATCAAAGTTCTCAAGGCCAGCCAAGCAAAGCTCTGGTCCTTATTCGGAATGTGTAGATTACATGACTGTCTCTGCAGAACTGGGAGAGAGATGGTCTTCTGTGTGTATATCAAGACTTCAGCAAGTTTCTTCCAAGTTCCTTGACTTCCATGGCTTTACTATCAATCAATCGACCCACCTCCTGTTTATTAAGCCATCAGTTGCTAAGGGACCTGAATCCCCCTGCCATTGATACTCCCATCACATCATAAGCCACCCAAAGGAGAGTTCTCTGCCACTGCTGGCTCACCTGACTATGTGTAAGTTTGCTCCTAACAATCAAATTACATAAATTAGGTCTCCTGCTTGCAACTTTTATTTAGCTTTCATGTGTTTTTTTATATCTGTGAATGAAGTCCAATTTTGGCTCCTTGGAATTCAATTATAAGAATGTGTAATAAATAAAAAGACTTAATGTTATTAGTGATTGGCTAAGTGGCCTCAATTCACTCCACGGAGTGATTTGCAGAGCCAAAGCAAATTTGCAGAGTGCTCCACAACACGAAGTGGAGTACTTCATGTTATAATGGGTAACACGAAGTCCATTGCAAACAATGACTTCACATTATTCTGCCTTTCCAGACCACTACTCCACCAAATCTTAAGGCAAAGTGCATTAGGAACAATGCACTTCACCTCACTTCACCTTGTTTTAAGCTCTGAAGGTGAATTTTGCAGTGATTCATGGGATTTAAGGTCACATGGGCTCTATATTGATGTGCACAGCCTCAGTTTGGGGTAGTGTGTGTAGAAAGCTGTAGGAGACAGTGTGCTCTGAGAGCTGTCTGTGACTCAAACCTTCTAAAAGCTGTTAAAAAAGCCATTCTGGGTAATTTCTTTGTTCAAACTTTAGTTCTTTGATTGTAGGAAACCCTCCCGTGCTCATATCATTGAGTGTTTTTGTTTGTGTGTGGATTTTGAATGTTAATGTACAACATTGAGTCTGTGTAGTAAAAGACAGTGAAAGTGTGCTTTGGGGAGGGGCGTATCTGTGGTGTAGGTAGATTTAAGTTGGAGAAATAGGAAGTGCTTTGTTTTTCAGTTATATTTTTGTTATATAACTGACTGTGTTAATGTATACACAGTAATATTGTCAGTAATTGTTGAAATTTTCTTGCTGATTGTGCGTTGTTTTGCGGATCTGGTGCAGCAGTTCATAATTTCAGGTTGTTTACAATATGTGGCATATTATTACTGAACTTTTGAATTTGCTACGCATTACTCATTGTAGACAAACTGTGTGTGTGTGAGTGTGTGCGGTACTGCATGACATCAAATAAAACACCTTGTATTGTGCCACAGTGTAATTTCAGGTGCAGCAGTGTGAACCTGCTATCCAGTGCAGCTGCGAGATTTTGTACTACCATTGTGGTATCTTTTCTTTGTTTTGCTGCTTGCACTGCACTGCCATAAAAATCTGCAGTCAGTGCCCCCCCCGACAAAGGAATTATTTTCCAGATTAGACTGTTTGTGACCTCAGCACCACTGGTTAGTTAAGGTGTTGTTTTCACTTGTGAATTTGCATCTGTATCTGTTGCTGAAGCCACAATTGTTTTTTTGGCTTCACATCCAGCATCCCCCCATGCCACGCAGAGTGAATGTTCCAAAATCTAAATTTGATCAGAATATTGTTCTTGATCCCCCAAAATGCCCCCAAAGAGACTTGCAAGCAAAGCTGTTTCTCACCATGGCACTGCTGCCAGTGGTAAGATTGTCTCTGGGCATGGTAGTATGCAGACGTGCATTGCTGATGTGAGGAAAGGTGTTTTTCCTGCAATGTTTTTTACCGCCCAATCAGTAGGTTCACTCATAATTGGAGGACATGATGTTGTCCCAGCCGGTGGTGTTAGTGCAGTTGCCTGTGGTGGTAGTATGAGTATTGCTGCCTCAAGTTCCACTTCTGACCAGTGTACCATGTCCAAAAATATAGTGGAGTGTGAAGCAGAGCAAGTGAGTGGCAGTGTAGATGATGTCATACTTCACAGTAACATCCCAGTAACTGAACCTGAGGATTCTGATAATCATGTTAAAAACATAGCATACAATGTGATATTTCTTCCACCACAATTCAGGTCATGCCTTTTCCATGCAGTGATTCACAGTGTGGTGTAAAAATATCAGGTGATGGTGGTGTTGGTGATGATGATGAATGTGATGATGATGATGTTGCTGTGGTTGCAACATGCAGTCCACATGCCAGAAGGTGGCTATGTCTGGGTCTGTATGCATTAATCCCCCCCTTAAAAACTTGCAATTTACCAGTTTCAGTTGATGGTGATGATGATGATGATGATGATGACCTAGTAATAATAATAGGTAGTCGTGATGGTCAGTTGCAGTCCAAGTGTGCACTGCCTGAAAAATCACGTAGCACTCCCCCACTTCAGTGTTTAAAGGAACAGAGTTCAATAAGCAGCATCATGAACATGTTAAAAGTAGAGCATCACAATCCCTTGTTTGGGAGTTTGCTTGTTCAAGATGCAAATGATGAGTCAGTTGCAATCTGCCAGGTTTGCCATGTGTGTGAGTCGAGGTAAAAAGAGGAGCCATCTGGGCACAGGCTGACAGCATATGCATCTTAAGAATAGGGACATGGCACTGTGGACCCAGCACAAGATGGCAGCTAATACCACAGTCGGGCATTCATCCTCGTCATCAACCATAATGAGCATGTTATCTCCTTCCATGAGTGATAAGTCCAGTAGGAAATTAAATGTGTGCAGTAGTGAATAAATAAGAGCAGGGGATTGCTACAGGCATGATGAGGTGGAGGAGCAGAATGATTTTGAAATGTTGTCCAGTGCTAGTTAGAGTAGCAGTTTTGGTGGTGGTGGTGGTGAATGCAGTATGTCTAGTGCAAGTGGTACATCAAATCTGTCAAAATAACTGCATTTCTGGGTTTGTCACCATCACCTGTGCAACCATCTTCATCAAACGTCCACACTCCACCACCTGCCATTTGCAGAGCAGAATCATTTGCCATCACACTCCATGTAAAACATTTAAGTCAGTCCACATTACAGAGTGCTTTTGCACATAAGCTGAAGTACCCACCCAATCATACAGTGTCACGTGAACTTAATGCTGCAGTAGCTGAAATGCTGGCAATTGATCTTTTGCCCTTCTCCTTTGTAGAAAATTCTGGATTCTTGCGGTTTGCTGCATGTGCTTGCCCAAAATGGAAAATCCCATCCAGGACATACTTTTTGACCAGTGCTGTCCCCGAGTTGTTCCGTACTGTGTCCGACTCAGTAAGACATGCCCTTCAACATTCCTCCTCTCCATTCATCCATTTAAGTATAGATATGTGGACAAGTGGCAAAACAGCATGAAGTTCATATTTGTGTATAACTGCACACTGGGCGCAGGTGCTGGGGGTTGCTGATGATGTTGGTAGCGTGAATAATCAGTGCAGTAAGGTGGAGTACTGTGGTAGCAATTTTTCAGGAATTTGACAGCATGCAATGACTGCTATGCACAATGTGACCTGTTCACACACACAGATGAAAACATGTTTGATGTGGTACTGACTGAAATTGACAAGTGGTTGAACCCCCAGTCCCTGAGAGCTGGGCTCATAGCAAATGACAGTGGGTCAAATGTGGTGAAATGCATCATGAATGGTGGCTTTTTTCATGTTCTATGCATGGCCCATTGTTTAAATCTTGTAGTGCAGGAGTTTCTGTAGCATCCTGATGTAAAGGAAATGCTGACAGTTGCACGCCATATCTGCTCTCACTTTTCATGGTCAGCAAAGGTCTGTGACCAACTTTGGCAGTTGCAGATGTGAAACAGGCTCCCTCAGCACCGCTTGAAGCTGGAAGTTGTCACCCAGTGTAACTCCACTTTATACAAGGCAGAGAGGTTGTATGAACAATACAAAGCTATATCAGAATATCTTGTAATACACACTAACCATTACAGTTCCGGGGCCTCCATGTCTATGACGGCTGAACAGTGGCACCTCATGGACTCTGTAATAACAATTTTGCAGCCTTTTGAACATGCCACACTGGCAGTGAGTGGCGAGTCTGCCTCCATTAGCCAATCAATTCCACTACTGTGGGTGCTGAGGCAGACAATGGTGAATATACAGCACGGCCTTGATGTTGCCGGAGACAGTGCTAGCAGTATGTTGCTGAAACACATGCTGACAGTATTCGACCAGAATCGTCACACTTTGAGCATTCAGCGTAATGACAACTTTGCCATAGCAACAATGCTGGACCCATGTTACAAACATGGAATTGCCTCAGTTCTGGAGGGATGGCCTGAACACATAAAAAATGTCAGTGGGCAACTGGTGCACTTGTTTCATGGGGCACAGAAGTCACACGCCAAGGTCAGCAAACCTCAGCAGCATAATCCGTCTGAAGGTGCACCTGAAGGAGCATCAAGCATATCCTGTAAGGAGAAGGGGACTGCATTTCCAGGTGGTCTGTCATCCAAAGCGGTTGGTGTCAACCCACTTTGGGAGGCTTTGTCTCATAGTGAGGATTTGTGAAATAAATGATTCCGGAGAACAGGATTATGCATCAACCACTGAACCGATTGTGGCACGGAGAATGGTTGAATCATATTTGTCTGAAAACAGGCATCTGTCAATAACTGATGATCCTCTTTTGTAATGGAGTGGAAAGGTCAGTGAATGGCCAGAGCTGACTGCAGTGGCACTGAAGTACCTCACATGCCCACCCTCCAGTGTAAATGTTGAGAGGGTATTCAGCTCAGCAGGTGCAGTAGTCAGGGATCGTTGGACAAAACTCTCTCCTGCAAATGTTAGTTTGCTAAAATTCATAAAAATGAATGAGATGCACATACCAGCACAGACTGCAACCTCAATATTTGTACCCCGGCCTAGTCATGGTGGTTTTGGTGATGTAGAAATGGTCCATCCTGGTGGCGCTGGCAGTGGCAGCATGAAACGGCCCACCACAGACATAGATGATCACAGAATGGAGAAAGAATCTCCCAGTGGTCAGATTTCAGATATAGAAGACTGTGAGGGCAGCTTTCTTTTTGAGGATGATGATGTGGATAATGTTGGCAGGTTTTAACTGAAGTTGTTAAAAGGCGGTGTGCCACCCTAGAGTCAGACCACCACCACCAGGACAGATGCTAGTCACTGCCACAACGAAGAATGAGTTTGTCTGCCCTCCCCGGACCACCACCACCACCGGGACTGATGTTAGCCAATGCCACCACAGAGAATGAGGTTTGTCTGCCCCCAGACCACCACCACCACTGGGACTAATGTTAGCCACTGCCACCACAGAGAATGAGTTTGTCTGCCCCCCGAGACCACCACCACCACCGGGACTGATATTAGCCACTGCCATCACAGAGATTGAGTTTGTCTGCCCCCCAGACAACCACCACCACTGGGACTGATGTTAGTCACTGCCACCGCAGAGAATGAGTTTGTCTGTCCCCCGGACCACCACCACCACTGGGACTGATGTTAGCCACTACCACCACAGAGAATGAGTTTGTCTGCCCCCCCAGACCACCACCACCACCGGGACTGATGTTAGCCACTGCCTTCACAGAGATTGAGTTTGTCTGCCCCCCAGACCACCACCACCACTGGGACTGATGTTAGTCACTGCCACCGCAGAGAATGAGTTTGTCTGCCCCTCTGGACCACCACCACCACCGGGACTGATGTTAGCCACTGCCATCACAGAGATTGAGTTTGTCTGCCCCCCAGACCACCACCACCACTGGGACTGATGTTAGTCACTGCCACCGCAGAGAATGAGTTTGTCTGCCCCCCAGACCACCACCACCACCACTGGGACTGATGTTAGCCACTGCCACCACAGAGAATGAGTTTGTCTGC
The DNA here is from genome assembly GCA_016271365.2 of Neoceratodus forsteri. Lineage (NCBI taxonomy): Eukaryota > Metazoa > Chordata > Ceratodontiformes > Ceratodontidae > Neoceratodus > Neoceratodus forsteri. The sequence goes on from CM028134.1 coordinate 217,471,895, forward strand.
CCCCCCAGACCACCACCACCACTGGGACTGATGTTAGCCACTGCCATCACAGAGATTGAGTTTGTCTGCCCCCCAGACCACCACCACCACTGGGACTGATGTTAGTCACTGCCACCACAGAGAATGAGTTTGTCTGCCCCTCTGGACCACCACCACCACCATCGCTGTTATCAGCTGTCACCACCCACCACCAGATGCGGGAAGATGTCACAAGGAATGACATCATGTGCCGCAGCTATCACCACCAGCACCCACTACCAGTGTCATTCAGCCAATGTTTCCCCATTACATTGTCCATGTCAAGGCAGAGGGAGTTGAACAAGAGACCACATCCATCAGCCACAGGCATAAGGCTTCTTAATATTAAAAGTATACAATGAGTATGTGTACTAATGTTTTTTTATGCTATTTAACTTCCTTTAGCTTTATGTTTTGTTTTCTGTTGCTTTTCTGAACTGCAATGTTCAAACAATAAGGTAAACTTATTTTGTTTTTTAACAGGTTAACAAAGAAACTCTCCTTCGCTGAAAGTCTGTACCGTACACAGGAACCTTTGGAATATCCATTTCAAATCCATACTGGTAAGTATCAAGATTTTATTTCATCTGTTCAATTGTTTTTAAAGAGTGCAGAAAATGCAACTGAGTAGGATTCATAAACTAGGTGACATGCGTACTTCGCCAAAACTATTTCTGCAAGATATCATGCACTGTATTCCAAACTTGCAGCTATGCAGCCATGACAGTGTTCAAAAACTTGCACACAGTTTGTGTTACTTGACAATATGTGGTTTTGAAATGTAACTTGAATTGAGATTGAGAACCAGGGACACTGGCACAGTATATTTGTTACAGAGCCTGGTATTAAATTAACTTGTGATTGATCTGCTGATTGCATTGTAACACCTTACTATCTGTGTTAATAATCCAGATACTCGTGGAACAGCCATGCCTTAAACATAATGTGTTACTGCTGCAATCAAGTTGTAAGAAGTCCTTCATTTCCTTTTTTAAGAAACTTCCAGATGCTTTGTTGTGTCATAGTTACCTTATCTAAAGTTCTTCAACATCAGGCACCCCAGGCTGCGACACATGCAACACGCTGCACGCTGAAGTCGTTTCAATCAATGAACATGACCATCATTAGTACCAACTGGACTCGAGAAGGATGCAGATGAAATCTGTGAAGAAATAACCAAATAAGAAACCATTAATGAGACCTTCCTGAAAATATGCCCCCCCCAAAAAAAAAAATACTTACCTTCATTGGCTTGACAGTTATCCATTTCCAATTTTCAATGCAAAAATTCTCATCAAGCACTAGAATGTGCACACCAACAGTATCTGTCTCCTGTGAAACAAAACAATACAATGAGTACATCTATATATGTCAACCCCCACCTACAAAATACAAATATATATATATATATATATATATGTATATATATATATGACAACTCACCTTGGCTAATATTAGTGTGCAGACAAAGGGCACCCTTCCATCTGGTCAAGATGATAGCATTCGCATTTGTGGGAATCGCAGCACACATTGGACAAGCAACAGTTCGCTCACAGTCATTATTTCTGACAGGACTTTGTATGTGGTGTAACGCTCCCATTTCACCTTGTTACCACCTATCAATTTTCTGGACAGAAGACAGATGCACTTTGGGGATGCAGAAAAAATCTGGGAACTCTGTGTGACCACTGTGCACATGACTGAGTGCGCCATTAATTCTGGGGGACTTTGCAATTCATGTTATGCTCCCATTTCACTTTCTTACCACTTGTCAATTTTCTGGACACAAGACAGATGCATTTTGGGATTGGGAATTCTGGTGAGTCCGGTAAATATTTTTGGAGCCTCGATAATGTTTACTTTCTGTCATGATATTGTGAAGTATTTGTCAAAAAGCAGGACTGAGCACTGCAGTTATGCTGTGCTAAACTACATGTGGTCAGTCAGTCTTCTTTGCTGTGTGTGCTGACACTGTCCAGAGTCACGTTGCAAACATATATACATATGCTGAATGATGCTGACTTGTTGCACCATTCACGGTGATGATATGAAGAAAAAGATAAGAATAGATAATGTATATTTTATTTGTACCACCAATGGCAGCAGACAAAGTTATATATTTTCAGACATCTTGGGCCAGTGTGCATCTCAATCACTGTCACACAGACACAGTGCACATATGACTTTGCGGAGGTAATAGCACAAAAAAATCATGCTTATAAACAAACCATACCCAACAGACATAAAATATTGCTGAGGCACCAAAAATATTTTATGGTGTACAGACATGCTGAAGTCAGAATATATAACAGGTCTTGCCGTACACTGCTACCACACTGTTCTACCACTAACGCCGTGTTGTGTTATGGTGTACATCAACCTGCTGAAATACTGACACTGCCAGTGTAAACTAGAAAGACATATTCCAGAACAAATAATGAAAAAAAGGAATGTGGTACTACAGTGCGGTGCCAGTGAACTGGACCTTATAAATTTTCTGACTTTATAATGTCTGTACACCATGAAATATTTTGGGTGCATCAGCAATACTTCATGTCTGTTAGATACAGATTGTTGAAAAGCAGGATTTACATAGATACATAGATACATAGACAGTGTTGGCAGGTAAGGGCCTATGGCCCACCCAGTCTGCCCATTTGAGCTTGTAAGTTTAGTTAATGTTTTCCTAGAAGTCTGTTGCCCCTTACCCCATACCACCAGAATTCGTTTGTCTATCCCATGCATTCTTAAATCCCGTGATTGATTCAGCCCCCACCACTTCCTCTGGCAGGGTGTTCCACTTGTCCACCACCCGTTCTGTGAAGAGATTCTTCCTCATGTTTCCTCTGAATTGTCCTCCCTTCAACTTCATCCCATGCCCTCTAGTCCTGGAACATCTTTTTTGCTTAAAAATAGTGTATTTCTGCACCCTGTTCCTCCCTGTAAGATATTTGTATGTCTCTATCATGTCCCCTCTCTCCCTCTTCTCCTCCAGGGAGTAAATATTCAATTCCTTCAACCTGTCCTCATACAACTTGTGATGCAATCCATGTACCATCTTTGTTGCCCTCCTCTGAACCTTCTCTACACTATGTCCTTATGTAGGTAAGGTGTCCAAAACTGTACACTGTACTTCAGGAGGGGCCTCACTAGTGTATTGTATAGTGGAATTATGACCTCCCTTTTTCTGCTTGCGATGCCCCTGCCTATGCATCCCAGCATCCTATTTGCTTTACCTGCTGCCTTGTCACACTATTTCCCTACCTTGAGGTCATCAGAGATGATAACCCCAAGATCTCTTTCCTGCTTGGTGCATGCTATATCCTCACCCCCCAACTGATATTTTGTGCCAGGGTTTTTGTGCCCCATATGCATTATCTTGCACTTCTTTGCATTGAATTTCAACTGCCAAACCCCTGACCATTCTTCAAGTTTCTGCAGGTCCCTTCTCATTCTGTCTACACCCTCTGGCATGTCTACTCTGTTACAGAGCTTTGTGTCATCAGCGAACATTGAGATTCTGCCTTCTAGGTCCTGTGCAATGTCACTGATGAAGATGTTGAATAGGACCTGTCCCAGCACTGATCCCTGTTTTACCCCACTGGTCACTCTTCCCTCTGTGGAGTGACAGCCATTTACCACCACCCTCTGTGTCCTGCCGCCCAGCCAGTTACCTACCTACCACACTACTGTGCTCCCCACACCCATATTCCCCAGTTTGTGTAATAGTCTTCTATGTGGCATAGTGTCAAAGGCCTTGCTGAAATCCAGATAGGCCATGTCTGCTGCCCTTCCCCCCGATCCATCTCCCTAGTCACTCAATCAAAAAATTCAACGAGGTTGGTCTGACATGACCTCCCCCTGGTGAAACTATGATGCCTTGGGTCCTGTAGTCCACTGACAACCAGATGTTCCACCAATCTCTCCTTCAGTAGTGCTTCCATGATCTTCCCCACTACCAAGGTGAGGCTGACTGGTCTGTAGTTCCCCGCTTCCTCTTTGTTCCCACTTTTGTATAAGGGGACTACATCTGCTGTCCTCCAGTCTTTGGGTACCTCCTCTGTTTCCAGTGATTGGCTAAACAGGATAGCCAGAGGTTCAGCCACCACCTCTCTTAGTTCTTTAAGGACCCTGGGGTGCATCCCATCTGGCCCCATTGCTTTATCAACTCTTATTATTTCCAGTTCCTTCAAGATCCTTTCTCGTGTAAAGGGACTTGTGTCCATTTCTGCACCATTCTCACCCCTTGTACTCCCTTCAGACCCATTACCCTCCTCTTCCTCAGTAAAGACGGAGCAGAAATACCTGTTCAATATGTCTGCTTTACTGTTGTCATCCTCCACACAGTCCCCATCCTCCCCTTCAGTCTCATTATCCCTCCTTTTGCCTTTCTTTTTCTGCTTATGTACCTGTAGAAGGTTTTGTCCCCATTTACCCACTGATTTTGCAATGTGCTCTTCTGTCTAAGCTTTGGATTCCCTTACTGACCTCCCTGCCTCCCTTTGCTTCTCCTGGTACTTCTCCCTATCCCATTCTGCCTGTGTCTTTTTGTATTGCCTGAATGCAATCTTTTTGGCTTTCACTTTCTTTGCTACCTCTTTGGAAAACCATACTGGTCTCCTCTTCCTTTTCCTCTTGCTAACCTGCTTATTGCATAATTCTGTTGCTCTTGTAATCCCCATTTTAAATACTACCCACTGTTCCTCAACCCCTGATTCCTGCTCCATTCTCCTTAATGACTCTTTGAAGTATCTCCCCATTTTCCCAAAGTCTGCCCACCTAAAATCCAAGATACGTGTTTTTGTGTGGTTAGGTTCTGCTCCTTCTGTGATTTCAAACCACAATGACTGTTGGTCACTGTTCCCCAGGTGCTCCCCCACTGATACCCCCATAACACTGTCCCTGTTTGTGAGCATAAGGTTCAGCATTGCCTTCTGCCAAGTTAGTTCCATGACCAGTTACTTGAGGAAGGCACCCTGAAGGGAGTCCAGGATAAATCTGCTCCTAGTTGATGCTGCTGCTGGGATGCTCCAGTCCACATCTGGAATATTGAGGTCTCCAACCAGTACTACCTCACCCTTGTCTACCATCCTTTAGATGGCTAGCATCAGCTCTCTGTCTGTTTCTTCCTCCTGCGCTGGTGGTCTACAGACCACACCTGTGCAGATGGCTGGCCCCATTTTCCTTTCCAGCAACCCACAGTGTCTCTCCCATTTTGTTCCTCCTGGATCTCTGGCCCTTATGTCATTTTTCACATACAGTGCCACTCCTCCTCCCTTCCTACCTGCCCTGTCTCTTCTGAATATGTTGTAGCCAGGTATGGCCATCTCCCAGTCATGGTTATCATTACAACAGGTTTCAGTGATGGCCACAATGTCCAGGTCTCACTGCACCATGACAGCCTCCAGATCTTCCATCTTGTTGCTAAACCTCCTGGCATTGGCCCACATGGCTTTCCATGATTTGACCTCTACTCCAGCCCCTTCCCTGGTTGTCCTTTATCCCTGGTTCTCCTTGTTCTCTGCCTTTCTGCTGAATTTTGACCCTTTTCTGCCTATCCACGACTTGGTCACTAATCTCCATCTTTTGCACACTGCTTTGTAGAGATATCCACTCCTCCAGTTCACTGGTTCCACTGCTAGCTGTGGGGGGTGAGCAAGTAGGTACCCTCCTTGCTGGTCTGCCACCCCCTTGGCTAGTTTAAATGCTTGTAAATGTAGGATTTAAACTTATCATTGAGTGCTTGGATTCCCCTTCAGGATGGATGCAGGCCATCAGGCTTCAACAAACCTCCATCCCTCCAGGTGGGTCCCTAGTCTCCAATGAATCCAAACCCTTCCTCACAGCACCAGTTCTTCAACCATGAGTTAAAGTTCCTGGTGCATGCACCACTATGCTCTCCCTTGCCTCTCGCAGGTAGTACTTTTGAGAAGGTGACAGAAGTAGCTACTTGCTTGAGACCCCTCCCTAATTTCCTAAACTCTTCCTGAACTTCCTTTGGCTCCCCATTTGCCAGGTCATTAGTACCTAGGTGGATAATGACATCCAGCTCACCCTCCTGTCTTGCCTTCCCAGTGATCCCCAGGATCTTCCTTCCATCCTCCATGCCATGGCACCTGGTAGGCACCTCACTTCCTTGTCCTACCCTTCCTGTGTTCCTAGCTGGATCCCTCTTATGATGGAATCCCCCACCAGGATTCGATTCCTCCTCCTCTGGGGTCCACTGCTCTCCCCGCTGAGGTCACCTCCTTGGCTAACCTCCACATCCTTTCCTTCCACTTCTCTGGGTACCTCTATTTGATTGTCCCCATTTGCCAGTGTGGCATATGAGTTCTTGAGTGGAATAGGATCTGGGATGTGCCTCTGCCTGACTGCCCTAGCCCTCCCTGAGCCCACTGTCATCCAAGTGCTCCTTATTCTCAGCATCCTTTGAGGCAGTGGCTTTGGACTGGGTGGTCTCTGGATAGGGGTGATGGTACTCCTGACCCAGTTTTCTTCTGCTCTGAGTCTGGCTATGTCATACTGCAGTCCAGAGAGATGCATGCAGATAGGGCAGTACCTCAATGTCCAGAAGGTCTGCCTGAATATGGCTGCCCCACAGCCACTGCATTGCACCACTCCCCACATTATACTGCAATTATACTGCTATTCCACTACTTGTCTGTTACTGAAGCTCTCCTAGTTCCCTTTTTATTAATTTACTGTCCTAAAAATCCTGCCACTGATCCTCAGATACTTTTCTTTAAAAATAAATAAATAAATGAGTCAAAACACTTGTCATGTTGAGGGTGGGCTTCTTCCCCCTTATCCCCCTCCTAGTCCACACCTGCCCTGCTATCCCCTGTGTTTAGCTCATGTCAATCAGATTTAACAGGTCATATAATTAAGAGTTGTGGGAAGGGGGGCAAAAATTTGCAGCAATTAAAGACAGCAAAGAAATACACCACCACTACGTTTTAAATTTTCAACAGCCCAAAAACAATTCTAAGACAGCAAAGAAATGACAGTGTCATTAAAAGCCCACAATCTAAGTTTAAAAGGAAAATAGCAATTACCAGTTACTGTAAAGCACTGAAATTAACATGTTTCCTTCCCCTTCTGGCTTCTTCTGAGAAAACAAAAATCACTTGCTACCTCAACTCTGACTAAGCCCCACCTTCAGTTATCAGGTAGCTGAGGTCGCAGGCCATACAATTTGCACCCCTAACCCAAACTACAGAGCAAGCCAGACAAGCCAAGATTAAATTTGCAGCAATTAAAGACAGCAAAGAAATACACCATCACTATGTTTTCAATTTTCAACAGCCCAAAAACAATTCTAAGTAAAGACAGCAAAGAAATTACAGTGTCACTAAATAGAAATTATCAGTTACTGTAAAGCACTGAAATAAATATGTTTCCTTCCCCTTCTGGCTTCTTCCTTTTAGGTTGCTATGTTCTCCTAACAAAATATACCTTACATATTCTTATCTTTATTCTTTATACAATAAACACAGCAACAAGTCAGACAGCAATCAGCATGTATATGTTTGCAAGAAGCTGGACAGTGTCTGCAGTACATACACACACAGGAAGGAAGACTGACTGTACACATGCAGTTTAGCACAGGATAACTTCACTGCTCAGTCTGCTTTTCCACAAAAACTCCGTGACAGAAAATAAACATTAATGAGGCACCAAAACAGCTCACACACACACTTGAAACACTCACAGACACTTAAGAGAAGGAAGGGGGGCCAGAATACAAAGTGTTACACATACAGAGGACAACAAAAAAAGGGCATAATTACATACAAGGGTCTGGGATGGTGGAGGAATACATTTTATGACACAGCAAGGAAGATGTGGGGGGGACACATGATGTGAGGAAACAAAACTAATGTGGGATCCCATGGTGATCCAGTAGCAGTACCAGCATGGACATAATTTCCAACTGATGTCACTCTATGCTATCCAGCCGCTGGTCCACAGCACTCACCCTCTCGTTGTTGTCCAAGACAGCATTCCAGAGAACTGCCAAGTCAGCCTGTCTTACATGCAGTTCTCTGGGGTTCACACATTCTACAGGCTGACCTGCTGGTGGTGGTGGTGGCGGAGGTGCAGGTGCTGGTGGAGCAGCAGGTACTGCTGTAGTCCTCCTCTTCTTAGGACTGCTGCCATGCCCAGCTGCACTCTCTGCCACAGAATGGCCAGTAGGTTCAGGCACGGCCCGTTCTGTGGCAGCCTGCCCCTCCAACTGATGGTGATTGAGCATATGGGTGTGCTGGCCCCCCTCCCCAGGTGAGTCCCCCGGGGGCCACAGCACACCTCCACCTCACATAGGTAGCACCTGGCCACACTGCTGTCTCCCCTGACACAGTCAAAAAACTGCCAAACAATGGAGGTCCGGGAGGACTAGGCACAGGCAGGGGAAGGCCAGATGAACTGGCAACCGGGTGGTCACGGTGTTGAACAAGGATGGGATCCACACCTGGGCCCAGGGGCACAGGCACATCCTGCTCCAGAGGACCTGGTGCTGGACCTGACATGCAGAAGTTTTGAGCGTTCCAGCAGGAATGGGTGCCGAGGCCCCCAAAGCATGCTCATGGTATGATGCTTACCAATACCACACTCTCCCAGAGCTGCCCCCACCCCAGATATTCCCTCACCCTGGTCTATCTCTCCTTCTGTGCTCCCTCAGTCTGAACAATCGCTACTCATACTGTCACACAACACACACACACAGTCCCACAGACACAGACAAACAAATAACTGCTTATAGAGGTAAGAAAAATAAAATTTACAGAAAGAACAAATTAAGTAAAAAAGAGTGCAGAAAAGACAAAAAAATGTAGCTTTTAAAAAAGCTGTTGGGTCTAAATCAAAGTTTAAATCTCCTCCTCACTCTGATCTCAAAGTATCAGCAGTCACAAAACACACTCCTCTCTCTACATCTGCACAGGAGAAAGTGAAAGTGTCTGCTTGTATGACTGACTTCCTTCCTGCCCAACTAAAGAGCATGTGACTTACAGTACTGTATGCCGTGTGATGTGTGGGGGGCTTCCAAATCTGAAACATGAAGTGGATCACTTAGAATCATAATGAGGAAAGTGAAGTCCATTAAAACAATGTCTCCACCTTACTTCGTGTTGCCATTCCGGTTTGACATGAAGTGGTAATGACAAGGCGAAGTGAGCACTTTGCATTGCCCGTGCCATGTAGTGGAGCGGAAACACGAAGTGCCCACTTTGTGTACACTTGGCTGGCAGAATTTAAATTTGCTGCATCTCTTAATGTTATATGTGCTGCTAGTTCATGTCTGAGAACACATGCTTGCTCCACTTTCTTTATCAGTTACAGTTTGCATGGAAACTTGATCACAGATAATTGACTATACATTTAAATAGTGAGTTTGTTGGACAAATGAATCTCATAAAATAAGTTTAGTTGTATTCAAAATGAACAATACATAAATTTAATATGATTAGATTATGGACTAGACAGTCTGGGATTCAGTATAACCCATTTTTGCTAACCTTTGAGTAGTTTTATTAATACATTGCCTTATGATTTGTTAAGCTCAGTGCAGGAACAGTCAATGCAAATAGCACAATTCAATCCAAACCAAGAAGTCTGATAGTCCAATAACAGATACCATCTTTAAACTATAAGTATCATAAGCATCTGTGGCTTAAATTTATGTTATTTTTTTCCTGATTCAACAAACAGTTCTGGGTTCTGTTCTGTTCTGTTCTGCTGACTGAGAAAAAGCCTCTAGCAAATAAATGCTCTGGTGACTCGAAAGTGCCTTGGAGTTCACAAACCCCGGAACTGTTAACATAGAAACATAGAAACATAGAAGTTGACTGCAGATAAGGACCGCAAGGCCCATCCAGTCTGCCCATTTCTTTTTCTACCTTATAAATGTGCCATTGGCCTTTGCTCTGTCAGTGACCTATCTATTCATAGTCATTTGTATTGCTCCCTTATGCCTATCCCATGCCTGTTTGAAGTCCTGCACTGTATTCATAGCCACCACTTCTTGTGGTAAGCCATTCCATGCATTTACCACCCTTTCTGTGAAAAATTTCTCCACATTCCCCTAATCGGCCTCCTCTAATCTCATGCTGTGTCCTCTTGTCCTGCTATTTTCTTATATTTAAACATGTTAGACTCTTTCACCTTGTTTATGCCCTTAAGGTGTTTGAATGCCTCGATCATATCACCTCTCTCCCTCCTTTGCTCAAGGGTATACATATTGAGCTCCGTTAATCTGTCCTCATATGTCTTCTGATGCAGTCCTGCACCATTTTGGTTGCCCTTCTCTGGACTGCCTCAATTTGGTTAATGTCCTTTTGAAGGTGTGGCCTCCAATACTGTCACGCAGTACTCCAGATGGGGCCTAACCAATGTCTTGTACAGAGGGATTATTACCTCCCTCTTACGACTTGTGATACCCCTACTAATACACCCCAACACCCCCTAGCCTTACCTGCTGCTTTAAGGTCTGCTTGGATGATTTCAGGTCATCAGTGATGATGATGCCCAAGTCTCTTTCTTCCTTTGTGACTGCTAGCAACTCCTCCCAGCCTATAAAGTGGCTTCGGGTTTCTCTTCCCTATGTGCATGATTTTGCACTTCTTTGCATTAAATCGCAGTTGCCACTGTTCTGACCATTCTGCTAGTTTATCCAGATCTCTTCTCATTCTGCCCACCCCATCTGGATCATCTACTCTGTTGCAGATCTTGGTGTCATCTGCAAACAGACAAGCCTTACCCTCTAGTCCATCTGCGAGGTCACTAATGAAGATGTTGAATAGGACTGGCCCCAGGACTGATCCCTGAGTACCCACTTGTGACTTGCATCTCTTCTGACTGTATACCATTTACCATCACTCTCTGTTTTCTGCCAGTCAACCAATTTGCCACCCAGTTGACCAACTTGACCCACCCGAGCCTACCTAGCTTATTTATCAATCTTCTATGTGGAACAGTGTCAAAAGCTTTGCTGAAGTCAAGGTAGGCGACATCAACTGCTCCCCTTGGTCCACCACTCTGGTTACCCAGTCAAAGAAATCTATGAGATTAGTTTGACAGGACCTTCCTTTGTAAACCCATGCTGTCTTGGATCCTGTGCCCCTATGGATTCCAGGTGTTGCACTATCCTTTCCTTAAGAAGTGCCTCCATAATCTTGCCCACTACTGAGGTAAGACTGACCGGTCTGTAGTCCCCGCCTCCTCCCTGCTACCACTCTTGTGGAGGCGGGATCACATGAACCCCTTCTCCAGTCTTCTGGGACCTCTCCTGTGCTCAGAGACTCACTAAACAATTCTGCTAATGGCTCTGCTAGTTCCTCCTTTAGCTCCTTAAGTACCCTGGGATGTATGCCATCAGGTCCCATTGCCTTATCCACCCTGAGCTTAGCAAGCTCTTGTAGGACCCTTTTTTTTGTGAAGGGAGTAGTGCTCACCTCCCCCCCTGTGTCCATGATGCTGAGCTGTGGGCCCTGCCCTACCTTCTCTTCAGTAAATACTGAGCAAAAGTATCTATTTAGGATAGATGCCTTTACAGGGTCCTCCTCCTCACTTGCTCCTTTTCTCCATTAAGCTTAGCAATACCCCTCTGGACTTTCTCCTTTCACTAATGTATCTATAGAAAGTCTTGTCACCTTCTTTTACTATTAGTGCTAGTGTTTCCTCAGTTTGGGACTTTGCCTGCCTTACTGCCTTCCCTGCTTCCCTTAGGGCAGTTTGGTATGCCTCCCTATCTTCATCCCGCTGTGTTCCCTTATATTTCCTGAAGGCAGCCTTTTGGCTCTGACCTTTTCTGCTACTGTATTTGAGAACCAAAGTGGTTTCCTTCTTCTTTTGCACTTCCTTTTCTGTCTAACACAATGGGATGTTGCTTCAAGTATTGCATCCTTAATGCTTGCCCACTTTGCCTGTGCCTCCTCACCTGTGCTTCTTTTTGCCAGAGCTAGCTTAACTCTGTTGGCCATCTTATCAAAGTCAGCTCCTCTGAGTCCCATATTTTGCCTTGGAGATGGGATGATTTAGATGTAGTGCCAAATTGAACCATACCATGTGATGGTCACTGGCCCCAGGTGACCTTCTACCTGGAGATCTGTGATCCCTTCTTTGTTAGTCAGTACTAGATCTAGGATAGCCCTGTCTCTTGTGGATTGCTGTACCAGTTGTTTGAGGCCCTCCTGCAGGAATCCACTATGAGTCTAGTTCTGGCAGATGTTCCTGCTGGTATTGACCAATCTGTATCTGGCATGTTGAAGTCTCCCATTATCAGAACCTCCCTTTAGCTGTCATGTTTTGTATATCTTCTAACAGTAATGTGTCTATGTCCTCCCCTGGTCTGGGGCCTGTAAACAACCCCAGTTCTTATGGCTGTCTCATTTCCTGTTTCCAGGGTGACCCACAGTTCTTCTGGCTCCTTATGTGTATTCTGAATTTCTGTAGCTTTGATATTTTCATTAACATACAGGGCCACTCCTCCCCCCCTTTTGCACCTCGGTCTATTCTGAACAATACATAGCCAGGTACTGAAGTCTCCCAAGTGTGGTTACTGGTAAACCATGTCTCACTAATTGCTACTATGTCCAGTTTAGCCTCTGACATTATTGCCTGCAGGTCTGGGATCTGATTTCCCAGGCTGTGAGCATTTGTGTACATGATTTTCCATTGGCCAGATTTTGGTGTGTTAGTTGTTGGGTGAAGTTTGGCATTACCCCTGTGCATCATATGGGGAGACAAACCTTTTTTCTTACCTGGTGATGCAAATGAGCAGCAAACACGCTGATTCTTGTTTGACCACTAGCTGAGGGGAGGGTGTTCTTCCCATTTGACGTATGGGGTGCTGCCCCTCTCCCCATTTTCTAGTTTAAATATTCTGCAAAGACATCAAACTTCTGCCCCAATGCACTGACTCCTCTTTAGTCAGATGCAGTCCATCAAATTTAAGAACTTTCGCTCCCAGAACTGTTGCCAGTTCCTACAAATCTGTGTCCTTTTTCGGCACCAGTCCTTGAGCCACATGTTTAGCTCCTCTATCTCTCCTTCTCTGACCTTCCGTCCATCTGCTCCCTTCTCCCAGACTGGCAGGATCTCAGAGAAGGAGATGCCGGACGAAATAGATGATTGTTTGTCACCCAGCCATAGTTAATACTATGTACTAGCAGTATTTGGGCATCTCTAAGCACAAGTTGACAAATTTCCTTATGAACTATGTGTATGCTGAGTAAGCATATGAAATGTTGAACAATTAATAGCAAAAGTATATTTGAGGTTATCAAATGGAATGTTTTGTTTAAACCAGTATATTTGCCTTAATTATATCTAAACTTTTCTACTGCAACTTGCTGTATTGATTTTGAATGCATTTTATCTGAACAATTAAGCTTTCTGATCATGAAGAAGGAGGACGATGATGTTTATGTCATATTTTTCTTGCTAGTATTTTAAATTAGCGTTTTTGTAAAATAGACAATAATAGCTTTGTGACTCACAATACTTTTTTTCATTCTGTCTTTTGACTTGCAACAAATTAGTTATAAAAATAATGAAGTCTTCTGTCAGTCTATGTGCTCCATAGTCAGTGGCATTGGTGTTGGTACAAATGGCTTGGTAGAGCCATCCCCCCCCAACATTTTAGCCATGGTTGCACCCCTGGTTAGTGTAGCCAATGCTGGCAGAAAGGAAAATAATTAAATTTTAAGAAGTAGTCATTGTAACTTTTTAGTTCTGAAGTATTTTTCTGGTTTCCTTTTGCTCATCAGAAAGTTTTCTACATGACAATATTGTGTTGGATGTGTGGACCAGATCTTAGCCTGGCAGCTGACATATCTACCTCTACTGCCCCACACTACATCATCAACATTGTGATCTTACTGACAGTGACATCGTAGGTGAATGAACTGGCAGTCACTCACTTGCTGTTCCTAGTTGGCACTAATGTCACAGTCAGTGAGGTCACAGTGCTGATGATGTAGTGGGGGGGCAGAAGAGCTAGATATGTCAGCTGCCAGGCCAAGAGCTGTTTCACACATCATACCTACTAACATCGGGTAAACAATCTTGTAATTAAACAAAGGGAAAAGAAAAGGTACCTCAGAAGTAAAAGGCAATAACTGGCTGCTTTTAAAATCTAATATTAGCTTTAGGCAGTACACTAACTCTTTAAAGCACTGGCAGGTGGTGAAACTAGACTCATGGAAAAGGTGGATCACTGACTTCCTGCCAGATGAACTGCCATTTTTGTTTTGTTGCCTTCAGGATGAAATCCCTCCCTATCACCAACCTCAATACGAACAACAAAGTGCATGCTCAAGGTGTTGACATGTTTCTTGCTCCTCATGGTGTGATATGGTATGCTTACTGTACCAAGAGCTGTTCTGCCTACTACAAAACTTCTGTCAGCCATCACTGTGTAAGTCTGCATAGCGAATCACCCATAATGTCCTCTGGTATTCCTAAAGTGTGGACACAAGTCACATCCCATATTTTTAATTATCTAGGGTCTGTTGCTAAAAGATTTTTTTGTAAGACCTGCCAAAGTGGTTAGGGCCCTATCAGCTGTTTGGGCCACTTCTTTTGTCTCCTTCTCAACCACTGCCACCACCATACCCTGTATTTGCATTTTAGAAGCATAGTCTTTCAATGTTTTGCCCAGACTCTGTATAGTCTTTAACAGGTCCATGTTTGTAGGTTGTTGTGGCTCAGTACCTCCAGCTGGGGCCCCTGGATCATTGCTGGTTCTGGGACAATCCTCATTTGGCTCAGGTTCATCTCCAACAGCTGTATAGCTGTTGCCATGACCTTCACTCCTTCTTGTATACCCTAAAATTACAAGTTAGAAATCAAACTGTTCAGGATATAATAAGCAATTAATAGTTATTTGGTATGGATAAAGTCTCAGATTTTAAATTAGTGCATTTGTTGAGTAAGCTTAATTTCTGCTCAAAGAGCCACAGAATTGATGTCCCAATGTTTGGCAGCCAGCACCACCACCCCACCTTCCTTTTAAATCATTTCATAGGCTTTAGCCTTAGTAAACCAAAATACAGGATTTGAATAATAGCAACTACAGCCACCAAACACCACATTTTTCAAAACTGGAAGGCAGAGGACATTAGATCAATAAACACACAGAGATAGACAAACATGTTTAAAGAGACCTTGATTATGCAGAGATCAATAGATCACGTTCTGCCTGAAGCCGATGTGGCAGATCCTTCATGAAGGATTTGTTGCCTGTGCCCTTTAAAATGTAACTGTGTAACATATTGACATACTGTACTCAGTGGGTTATAGTTGCAATTACAGTGTCAGTGGCTCAGGAGGTATCACACTCGCCTCTGAGGCTGGGAGATCAGAAGGCTGTGGGTTTTATCCCCACACCAGGCACCTGGATTAATATCCCAATACTGACACTGTAGTGCAGCAAGAGGGGGGTGCTGCACTCCTGAGGTGCCGACTTTTGGATAAGATGTTAAATCGAGGTCCCATCTGCCTGTTCTGGTGGTAGTTCAGGTGGATGTTAAAGATCCCATGGCACTTCTCGAAAAGAGTAGGAGAATTTTTATTTGAAAAAGGACTACAGTACAAACATCAAACAGAAAATATTCATACCAAAATAATAACAGATGGCAACCTAATGAAACAGAAAATATACAAATGGAGCTTCATGCAAACATCAATGCAAAAGCAAAAAACAAGGGGTAATTCACCCTGGATCCCATTTCTCACAACTGACCCAAAACAATTTGAAATCTTCTTTGGAGCATAAACTAGCATCACAGTGTTTAAGTTTATATACAGAAGTATATTTGTTATCCACTAATTCAGCATAAGAAACAAAACGTTGTTGTGTTAACCACATGCATCTTGATTGTCACAAGAAGTATTTGATAATAGCAAAAATAATGTACATAGTTTCAAAATGATATCCTCTCCATCCACTGGAGGAGATACCAAACATAATCTCCACATATGATAAGGTTTTAAACAAAGGTTCATTCCATCTCATAGCTATAAAATCCCCAAATTCATAGGCATAGGGACATTCTTTAAATAGATGTTCCTGAGTCTCCAACTCTTGTATGCAGGAGGTTCTTAAACAATACCGCTCTGCAAGAGGCTTATGTTTATTATTGCTTCTAACATCCAATCTACCATAATTACTTAGCCACACTATATCCCATGTGTATACTGGGAGTCTTTTATTACCTAAAAGAAGCAAGGTGGTATTGAACAAAGAATCAGGACAGTTGGAAAAACTAGTGACTCCTTTTCTGTCTGCAATATAGTTTTAAAAGGATTTCTTATCTTGAATAAGAAATAAGTCTGGAGTTAATTTCCATCTTACTAACTGTTTAATCAGATCCACCTCTCCTGAGAACATAGAAGCTATATTTTGTAAAAATCAGTTTTTTCCAGAAGACAAAATGGAAGTCTAGGAAGCAATCATTCTGCCACCAAAGGATTCCAAGACTTATCACCTGGTTTCATGGTCAGACCAATATTGTATTCAATAAAAATAGTACAAAAGAAAGTGACATGGTGAACCATATTAATCACATCTTTAGCAATTGGACTATAGGTAAAGTCCCTTTTTATGGGGTTCAGTCTGCTCCCCCAAAAAGCCTGAAACAAAAACACTAAAAAGGGAGGTCACTACTGCTTGGAGGGAAAACACACAACTAATATACAAAAATATTGGGATAAGAAGCGAATGAATCAAAGTAACCCTCTTCTTTTTTGAGATTTGCTGGCCTCTCCATCCTGAAACTAACCATTTGGCTCTCCCCAGACAAATTTCCCAGTTTCTTTTAGCAGCATCACCCTTCCCAAATTCAACCCCTAAGAATTTCACAGGGGACATAGAAATAGAGAACCCAACAAATAGCCTCATATCTGGTACTGCTAAATTCACTAAAATGGTACCTATACTTCTCTTATAATTAATTCAAGCCCCTGATAACATTCCTTAAAAATCTAGCACATGCATTAGTGCAGTTTCAGAAGAATCTGGATGTAACAGTAAAACCAAATCATTGGCATACGATAATTTTTTTACCAGGTCATGCTGAGCAGAGGGTTGAATACCCCTTATGTCACTATGAGATGAAACATACCATATAAGGATATCTATCCCAAAGACATATAATAGGGTGCTCAGGGGACACCCTTGCTTGACTCCCTGCTTCACCCTAATCTTTCTACCCCTCCATCCATTTATATTAGTGATCAAAGTAGCATTAGCATACAAAGTGGCAACCCAGGTTATGAACTTCTCTGGGATCCCATAAGCTCAAAGGACTGAGAAAAGGAATAGATGGGCAATTTTATCAAAAGCCTTTTCTTGATCAAGGCTGAGAACAACCCCCCGAATATTTCCTTTAATTCTTCTATTAAAGAGTTTCCTTAAAATAATCAAATTATCATGTTGGCACCAACCAGGAATAGCACAGATTTGAGCAGGATGAATCACTCTCTCAGCTACCAAACTTAATCAATTTAGGAGTATTTTACTTAAAATGTTAAGGTCAGTGTTTAGGAGACACAAAGGTCTCCAGTTTTCTAACACCATCTTGTCTTCTTTTTTAAATAATAAAATTAATATAGCCTCATTCATAGAGGGGGCAAGAGTGTTGTGGGATAACATGTGGTTATACAGAATAACTAATACTGGGGCCAAAAATTCCATGAGAGTTTTATAAATACCCGACCCAAAGCCATCTGACCCCGCAGCAGCATCTTTCCTCAAATGTAAAATAATGTGACAAACTTCATCTAATGTAATATCAGCTTCCAGCAAATGCTTATCAATCTGAAGTGTTTGTGGAATATTCAGTCTAGAAAGGAAAGCAGTATCAGTGCTATCCAAAGGAACTGCCCCAAAGGAGGATTCTAAGTGTTGCTCAACCAGATGCAACATATCAAGTGGCGCAGTGCATAAATGACCAGCCAGGTCTTTTAGTCCAGAAATTATCTTATATTCAGTCCTAGCACTACATTCTTTAAAAGGGTTGAGAGAACCTTTTTTGTGTGTTATTTCTTTATTACCCCTACGTGCTCTACAGCAGCCTCTCCTTTGGGCTTGCCAAGACTGACCTCCAACCCATCTGTCCTCCGAGTCTCTGGTCTCAAATCACAGCTAGCGCCTAGGGTAACCCGGTGTAACCCTCCACTGGATGGGTCCCCCTCCTCTGAGGGGGAAGTGCCAGCCAAGGGGGGGCAGACCAGTGCAATACTTGGGCCCATGGTGCTGCTGAGGTGGAGAGCTCGGTAAGACCTAGATGACCTCAGAGAGCTGGGCAGCCATCATCCGGCTGCTGTGGAGCAGTATTTCCACTCTTCCAGTTGGCCCCTCCTGCATGCATCTGCAGTGCTTCTGGTCTCCACCAGAGGCCACTGCAGTGTGATGGCAACCCACTAACCACCCCAGGAGAGGAGAGCAGTCCAACGGATGCTTGATCCTCTCCTGCCCCTGCCAGCCCTCGATGTCCTGAGTCCATTCCTGAACCCGGGTCACTGGTGTGTGCCAAGGTAAGGCACCAGAGCCTCAACCCTCTGCATCACCAGGCTGGTAAGAACCTTTTTTTAATTATGTACTGAAATGCAATTCTTGATCCAGGGATTTAGCTCCATTATATTGATGTTCTTTCATTTGGTTTTTAATAAGTTTTATCTGAGGGCTTATATCCTGTTTATGAAGTTTAGCAAAGGAAATGAGGGATTACAAAAGCCCTCATAACTGTAAATAAGTTATGTATTCTAAATTTGAAATGGCAGAAGATCTAGTTTGAAAAACATTTTTCCATGTAAGTTTTGTATTCTCCCACCATGTGACCAAATCAGTATAACAAGCTATGACTGATAGATGAGCTCCCCAGTTCTGAACCCAAGCTTTTTTTATGTTGAGGTCATCTAGTAAAGACTCATTAAAACACTGTGCATTCTTCTTAAATCTGGGTGAGTTACCTCAGTTAAACTGTACAGATACAGATTTATGGTCTGAAAATTCCCAGGCCATGGGTGGAAACCTTGTCTAAATTAATTATCTGTAAAAGGAATAAAAAGTCAATATGTATAGACAGAGCACCTTTGGAAAAGATATGTCCCCCTGTTGGATAAAGGAGTCTATAGGCATCTGCAAGACCTGTATCAGAAATGATGTTCCTCAAAGCAATTGAACCACAGACTATTTTATTGGTTCTAAGCCCCCTATTAGCCTGTTCCAACCCACAATGAAAATATCCTGCCCAAATGACAATTCTAGAAGTAAATAGGTATGGAAAAACAGATTTAAATAAGGAAACTCTCTGAGACCTAGTCTGGGGTGCATCAATTGTAATAAAATGAAATCTTTCCTAAGAATAATTAAAATCCAGCATTAGAGCCCTGCCAGGAGAAATATCCAGTAGCCTAGAAACCACTATTCTGGGTTTAGAAAAAAGAATGCCCACCCCATCACAACTTTGCTTACCTACTGACCAAAAAGTTGGACCAAGTGGCCAGCTGTTCAAGGCTTGCCTAACTTTATAGTGAGATTTGAGTCTGGTATCCTGAAGGCACCAAATATCGCTATGGTAAAGTTATAAAGAATGAAATACCCCAATTCTTTTTTTATTGCTTTTAATGCTGTTAACATTAATGGTAGAGATAGTTAAGGATGCCATAAGAACAATAAAAAGGAGGGGAGGAGTAGGTCAGTAAACAAACAACAGGAATTCTAGGAGAACCTTAATCACCATACTCAGGAAGTCTTTGTTTTAGCAATAGAATCCCCCCTTCCGTATCATCAGTTGTGGTAGAAGCAACAGAGGTGTGTCAGAATCTTCCCCCTCTGACTCTCCTCATGATTTATCCACAGGTAAGTGGGCAATTCTAGTGCGGGGTAGGAGGAAGTAGGCTGTTGGTTAACTAGGATCTGCAGCCTATGTATTAGGTAGGAAATGGGCAGACTAGGTGAGCCTAGCGGTCCTTATCTGCTGTCAAATTGTATGTTTCTGAGGTCACGTGATGGCAGCTTAAGCTCCGGCAGCAGTTCCTCGGAGCTCCGTTCCCCATCTGGCTTATTTATAATTAATAACTGCTTTACGTGTCGGAAACCACCCGTCTCGGCCAAAGGTGATCTATTCGGCCCCCAGCGCAAGGTGATCCAGCACATGGAGGCGTATATGAAAAAGGCTCCGCCATGGCATTCTCCACCGTGAACGCCAGAGAAGGAGAAGGCCACTAAGCGGCCTAAGCAACAGCCTGCTAGCCTGCTCAAGATGCCTGCAATGGAGGCGGCTCTCACCGAGGGCAGATTTTTGGAGGTCATGCAGCCACTCCAATCTGCGATCGCCGCTATTACTGATGACTAGCAAGATATCAAGAGCTCAGTGGAGTCATTATCAAGAAGGGTTAATGATTCTGAAGTTAGAATTGTTTCTCTGGAAAGGAAACAAGATAAGGCTGAGCTAGAGGTGATTAACATGAGATGCAGGATGAAGAATCTGGAAGACAAATTAGAGGACCTGGAGGGGCGCAGCCGACGGAATAATTTGATTATACTAGGAATTCCAGAAAAAGAGGAAGGGAGTGGGATAATCAAGTTTCTGCAGAAATCCTGCAATAAAGTAGCCGCCCCTCGCCAGGTGGAGGAGAATACGCCATAGAACGAGCCCACAGAGCCCTTCGCCTCCTCCAGCTCAAGGTCAGCTTAGACCAATTATATTCAAGCTTTTGAATTACCTGGATAGACAACATATCCTAGATAAAGCTAGAAGCATTGGGAAGTCACTTGGGAAGGGAAGAAAACTGTAGATGCCCAGGACCTTCCACATTCAGTGCGGATATGACGGCAAGAGTTCCATCCTTTAGTCTCCAAGTTGGTTGTCAGCTTCTAAACCATTCAGGATCAAATACCCTGCCATCCTGATGGTTAAAAAGAAGATAAGTGGCTCTCGCTTGAATCGCCTGCTCAAGCCCTTCCAGAGCTCAAAACATCTTTCCTGATCTCTTTAGTGAAAGACAGGAGTTTATACCGTGGCACAGAAGGCATGTTGATGTTGTGTGCTTTTACTTCTGTTTAAAGCCTCCTGAACTTTGGGTTTGTTTCAGTGGAGCACGCTGTACAGTCAACCACTTCATGATGAAGTTGAAGTTTGATACTAGCATTTATTGGCTCCTTAGGGCACAGTGCCTTTTCGCCTCGATCCTCATGCAAGGAGGAATCTTCCTTTGAATGGACCTTCAAGAGAACACTCTAACAACTGAACTGTTTTATTATTGTGCTCATTGTTTTACACTGATGTTCTCTTTATGTGTCACTGAATACGATATTTGAGGTCATCTACTCATTAAAGTCTCAATTAAGTCGTAGATATAAAATATATAAATTTTTTTTTTCTTTCTTCTCCTCCCTCTATTTGTTCAATGCTCCACATCCTGAAGGGATTTGGGTGTCAAGTTATCCCTGCACAAAATGTTGATAATTGCCGGGACTGTACAATAATGGGTTGAACTGATGGACCGGTCTTTGACCACTTTTCATTATTCTGAATCTTATTTCCACAGGATCGAGTTAACTGATGGTTGTTAACAATCTTAGTGGGTTGTGGGCTTTCTCAAGGGCAGTTGTTCAAAAATAAACAGGATGGGAAGGGGGGCTTGGGAGTATAACTGTAGAGTTTGAACTGCTATGATATTAATCATGTGGCATAGCTGGCTTGGGAGTGCATTTGTGTTGAACTGGGGGTTGTTGGTTTTATTAGGATTGGGGGCTTATTGGTTTGTTGTTTTTGGGGGAGTATTCCGAATATTGGGTCAGTGGGTGGGGGTTTTGACCACACACTATTGGGGGTTATCGATCCCAGCTGAAGTTAGGTTTGATCTCACTTTATTAGTAGAACCCTGGCTTCTCTTGCTGGGGGGACGGATTGCGTATTTTGGGTTCTCTTCACCTACTTTGCACTATTATAGGCCATGGGTAGTCACTACACCTTTATTAGTTGGAATGTTAAGGGAGCCAAGGATCGGGTCAAGAGGCAAATCATTTTAAGACATTTACGACAGTTGAGGGCGCAAATTGCTTTTCTGCAAGAAACGCACCTAAGGAGAGAGGATATTTTCCTCTTCAAAAGAACATGGGTTCGGCAAGTCTTTGGGGCTGGCGTGTCCTCAAATAAAGGAGGATCAGTCATCCTCATAGCAAAAAATGTTCCTTTTAAACTGGCCCAAGAAATTTGGGACCCGGAGGGTCGTTATGTTGTTGTGCATGGTGTTTTAGAATCCCATTCAGTTCTTCTTGGCTCAATATACGGTCCAAACTGCGACTCTCCATCCTTCTTTGTGCGGTTACTTAGTATTGTGGTGTCCGACCCACCTAAACTTACTATTTTGGGAGGGGATTGGAACCTAGTGCTTCAATTGGATCTAGATAGATCTGGCTGTGATAGGCGAGGGTTATCTCCAGCACAAAGAGCGCGCTGAAAGATCTCATTAGAGATGCTGCTCTAGTTGATATCTGGCGGGTTTTGAACCCTACAGCCTGGCAGTATACCTTTTCCTCTGCTGCGCACAGGACATATTCCCGAATAGATTACATTCTCATCAGTTCTTTCGCCATATCTGGGGTGACACAGACGGAGATATCGGCCAGAGTATTGTCTGATCATGCCCCGGTGAGCTTGGAATTCTGGTTGGGAGCAGGGAGTAAACGGTCACCCCAGTGGAGGTTAAACAGTCAGATACTGAAAGATGAGAACTCTCTGAGGCATATAGTAGACTTCATTGCTACTTTTCTCAACAGTAATCAGGGCTCAGTGGCTAAGTATGATTTAATCTGGGCCGCTTTAAAATGTTCCCTAAGGGGAGAGCTGATAAAAATGGCCTCCTTAAGGGTTCGGTCTCAAAGAGCTCAATTGGACTCCTTCTGGTCTCAATTATGATTTAGAATATAGTTTGTCCCGGCCTCCACGGCGAAAGCTGAGCCAGACTTTATCAATTACAAACCAAATATGCTGGCCTTGTATCCCAAAGAGCGAGATAGCCCTCCTAAGGACTAAACTTAGATACCTAGGCATGGGGAAAAGAGCTAGTGAGTGCTTTCATATGCGCATCCGTCAGTTAGACTCCTACCAAATTCAGCATGGGAATCTGCTTGGGGGATGGTCAAGTGTGTACTGATCCATTGGAAATGGCGAAAGCCTTTGGCCTATTTCAGGGTTTGTAATGATGTTGACCCAGCCCAACGCCTCTGATACTGACATTAATTTTATCTTAGCTCGTCAACCTGCCTAAAATTACTGATGCAGAGGCGGCCTGTCTAAGTGCTCCAATCTCTCTCATTGAAATACAGCAAGCTGTGCAGCAGATGCCCTAGATAGTCCCCGGGCCAGACGGCTTACCTAGTAATTTTACAAAGCCTGTCTCCGGTAATTACCCCTGTTCTGAAGGGAAGTATTTATGTATTGGTTTAATAATGGAGTTTCAGACCCTAGTTTCAAGAAGCCATGATCTCTTTAATTTTAAAACAAGGAAAGACCCTGCTATATATTGACAGTTATCGCCCATCTCTTTACTAAACACGGATGTTAAAATACTGGCCAAAATCCTGGCAAATAGACTCTCAAAAGTTATGGGTAGGCTGGTGAGCCGGGAGCAAGTAGGATTTATGACTGGCAGGTCTTCTCAAGATCACCTGAGAAAATTGCTACATCTTCTGGCATCGGCCAGGGATTCCGAGATACCAGTGGTACTAGTGTCACTCGATGCTGAAAAGGCATTCGATAGGGTCTCCTGGGATTTCCTATTTGCTACCCTAACATCATTCGGGCTGCCTATAGAATTTCAAAGATGGGTCCATCTTTTATACCAGTTTCCCTCAGCCAGGGTTAAGTGCAACGGGGTATTGTCCCCATCATTTAATTTAGCCCGGGGCACAAGGCAAGGTTGTCCTTTGTCCCCCTTGCTCTTTAATTATTATTTAGAACCATTATTGCGCAGGTTAGCAATGAATGCAGCTATAAAGGGAATTCGAGTGGGAATGCCAGGTACGCCTTTTTCGGTATATGCAGAAGACATACTACTCCATGTTGAGGAACCAGATATTTCAATTCCAGCTACCCTAACTGAGATTGAGAGTTTTTCTAAGTCTCTTATTATAAATTGAACCGCCAAGACAAAGATACTTCCATTAAACAGTAGAGTAATTAAGGTCGAACTTTCTCCTTCGCCTCTCCTGGAAGCAAAATCAGTCACATACCTGGGAATCAAGATTTGTAATGCTTTGAATTTTATTACCAGGGTTAATGTTGGCAATTCAGTTAACACAATAAAGGAGGATATGGAAGGTGGCGGTTGCTCCCCTTCTCTCTGGGGAGAAGTAGTATAGTTAAAATGAGCGTTTTACCGAGGATAATGTATCCCTGGTATGCTAGGGTTTATTTGCCTAAAAGATGGTTCTCTAAACTACAAAGCGCAGTCAGTATCTTCCTGTGGAATAAAAAAAGAGTTCGTAGATCTTACATAAAATTGACGGCTCCAAAGTTAAGAGGAGGTCTGGCCGCCCCTTCCTTCTTCCTCTATTATGCTGCGCAGCATATAAGTAAACTAGCTCACTGGAGTGGGGAGATTGGACATCAGGAATATAGACCGCTGTGGGTAGACATAGAGCAGCACTTGGTAGCACAGGTTAATTGCTCTCTGAGGGCCCTCCTATTTGCCTCTCCATCGGCCATCCCCAAGGTCTTTCGAGGGAATCCAATAGGTTGGTCGTTAAAGCCTTCCATCAGATACAGAACTATCTGACTGTAAAGTGGTACTTCTCGGTTGACCAGCCCATTATTGGTAATCCACATTTTAAGGTTGGAGGAGCACCTCTGTCCCCTGCATTTTGGCCTCAATTAAATGACGCTAGAGTCTCAAATTGTTGGTAAAATGGGAAACCGCTCCCGTTTGACTATTTTCAAAAGTCTTTTGGGGCCTCGGGTAAGGAGATATTTAAATATCTACAAGTTAGCAATGTCCTATCCTCCTTTTTCTCCGGGGTATCACCGATAGGTCCGAGTGACAGAGACCTTTCCTTGCTTATTCATAAAGCCTCCCAACTACGTTCAGTTTCAAACCTATATAAAACTCTTCAGGAATGGGATTCTAGACTACCATCAGGGATCTGTTATTATTGGTCAAAGGAATTGGGTATTCGGAGGATCCCACTCTGTGGAAGAAACTCTGGTTATCCATGTACAGGCATATAAGCAAGACAGAGACTAATGCACTCAACATCATGCACAATATCTATATTACTCCTGTTCAGCTATGCAAATACGGGCATCGACAACGTCATTTTGTATTAGTGTAAGAGGGGTGTCACACCCTATATCATATGCTCTGGCTATGCCCCTACATGCAGGCTTTTTGTGTTCTATCACTAATATCCTTGACCCTGTCCTTGGCTTAGGAGCTTTGTTTACGCCTGAAGTTTGTCTAATCAATCTCTTTCCTTTGGGTGTCACCAAAATTAAGAGAGCCCATATGTCGCTTGTCTCGGCTACAGCTAAATTAATAATTCTGAGACACTGGGTTGGTGACAAGCCTCCCACTCCGATAGAGTGGTACAAAGAGAGCATGTTGGCCTTACAGTTAGAGAGGCATATCATCTGCATGCATGGTAGGCCCAAAGCATATGCATCACTATGGGGTTCCTTGGAGGCCCTCCTGACTGCCTGGAAGCCTTGGAAACTATATTTGTTACTTGGCTGTAAACTGAGATTATCTAGCATGTGTAGTCTGGGGGGGAGAAGGAGAGGGAGGGTTGGGTTGTTTGGTTTTGTTGTTCACTGTTATGATACATCGTTCTGTGATTATTACTGGGTATGGTTTTGATTTTTGAAAATTTAATAAAACTGGTTTAATAATTAAATTCTATGTTTCTATATCCATTCCCAGTAGGTTTTGAAAGAGAGACTTTCCCTTTACTTTTCTTACCCTCATTTCCATCAGAGCTACCCATTTTAGGACTTGTCCAGGACCTGGTTCTCTTCTTAGAGGATACTGTAATAAAAGGGGCATCCACCGGGGGAGGACAGGGGGCATGTCTCCATGTATCACTGTGGCTAAGACATGGACCTGATTGGGGACTGTATCCTGTATTTCTGAGACATGGGACATGTGGATTACTGGCTCAGAAGGGAGGGCAGATGGAAGGGGCACAAGAATATTGGGAACTGAACTTTGTCCTAGGTTGGGATTCAAGGATTAATTTGGGGGGGGGGACACCTCCTTCATCTTGTTGGGCAACTTTCATTGCTTGGGCCTATTGAGATTGATTAAGGAGGCCTTCATGTGAGGGACAGTCTTCTCTATTGTGGGAGGCCCACAGGCATCTCCCATAGGCATGGCCAGTTTTCTCACAAAGGTTGCAGCAAAACAGATTTAAACAGTTTGCAGCAACATGGCCATACTCGAAACAGTGACTACACCTAATGGAATCACAGGCTGAACTCAGGTGGGTGTGAGCGCCACATTTGAAATAGGCCTTGGGTTGGCCTATATAAAACAGTGAACCCCTGTCTTTTCCTAAAAATTAAAAATTAGGTAAATGTGTAGGCCCATGATTTGAGAAAAAAAAAATTATCTTGATTTTCCATCCCCCATTCCAAATCTGCTCACTTTCTAGAATGGTGGAGGATCTGTCCAAGGCTTCGCACTGCTGTCTAAGCCAAAATAAAATATCTTCGATATTAACACCCTTGTTTTTAAACATGACAGTTATTACTTTAACAGCAGGTTTTGTCAGTGGAATAGCCATGAAGGGCAACCACACAGGAGAATTTTTAAGTTGATGATACTGGGCCCAGAATCTGTCTAGATTAGAAACAGCTTTAAAATTTATATCGAAATTCCCATTACCAATATGGATCAAAGTGAAAATTTCAGAGGAAAAAAATCTAAAGGAACCTTTTAACAAAGATTTTGCAACATAGAGTCTATCCGGGGGCTCCTCTAACCCCCCCTTTATAGCGGAGTCTGAATGTGTTTTTCTGGGGGCTGGCTCCCCTGTAGAGTGGAATAGGTCAGCAAGCTTAAACATTGGGGCTAGCCAGGCTGTCTGCTCAGAGTCTTTCAATATAGAAACATTGGGGCCCATGAACATGGGAGTGCTGGTTGAGGGTGCACCCTGTAGAACAGCGTAAAGGTCATTCTGAGGGGGAGGGGTAACCCCCACAGGTTGTAGCACAGAAGCAGCGGGAAGATCAGAAGTACTAGGTTTAGAAATGTCAGAAGCAGGATTAAACACTGTCTGGTACTTTTTTATATTGTATTTGTCCACAGTAGGATCCGGGACCCAATTACCTTCACGCATGTGCAGCCATCCTGCACCTCCTAGTGCATGCTCCAGAGACCAGCCTGGCTGAGGAAACACAGAGTCTTTCTTCATAGATTTGAGATCCACAAAAGAAAAAACTTTTTCTGTCACTGGAGTGATGGAACTAGGAGCCAGAGTAACAGCTTCAACTTCAGCATGATCCTTGGGCTCTAATGCAGCTTTGTGTTGTAGCGAGCCAGGACCCAATCTATGATGAGCGGCTGCTACTGGAACTTGCCTCTGGGGGAGTATGCACAGCTCTAGGCACCCGGAGAAAGCTCTGGATTCCCTGCCAGCCATGTTCTAGTGAAGCGCACTCCCCTCTGAAGTGGAAGGTGCCTGCTCAGTCTGTGCATGAGTCATAGGCTTGTCTGCCAGCAAACCATGCCAGTCTTTCAACTTAATGTCAGTTTCAGCTGGAACGGCTGTCAAAGGCCGCACAGAACTTCACTGGGCAGTGCAAGGCATAGAAGAAACATCAGAAGCATTTTCAGAGGCAGGAATGAACTTTTCAGGTGAATAATTTGTTTTGTCATTACCTGCAGATAATTCTTGATTTACAGCAGGTTCTTCATTTAATGTCACAATTCCGGAAAACTCGGCACTCACATTATCTGATTCACAAGCTCCAAATTCTTGTACTAACATGGCATGTTCAACAGCCTCTAAGGTAGTCAGGAGAGGGGAGGAGGCCTGCTCCCCTTCCTCCTGGACATCCATCCTCTCTTCTGTCTTGCATGGAGTGACCATTCCAGGTCTGTGGAACAGAGTTTTCCCCTACTGGAGAGTAGGGAAATTTCCCCGGTGCCCTGGCCAAATGTCCCTTCCCTCCATTCACTAAAAATACCACTGACAGCTTAATCTGGTTCAAGGTCAGTTGGCTTTCATCTGTATCCTTCCCAGGGTCGTGCCTGAAAATAGGCAGAATTTGTCTAGTGCACTTATTCAGTTAACAAAAACTAAATAAATAAATAGTTGATATTGGTATTGTTTGTACAAACTGTTATTCCTTGGTCAATTATTATGATTGCATTTCATTTATTTTTTTACCTGTTAGCAGATGAGCAGAAACTGCCTGTTTTCACATGTGACATACATAAAATTATGTAAACATTAACTTAAAAATACAAAAATATAGAACAGTAAATAAGTAAGTAAAATTTATTTAGATAGACTCCCAATCCGAAGGGCTCTGGGCACGATACAGTAGTAGACAGTCAGCAGGATAGACAGGATAATAAAATCACAATTTAAATAATCAACAGGATAATCATATAAAATATTAAATATGTCAGGCATTATTTAGAATACATCTGCAGGATAAGCAAGGTTAAGAAGATGGGTCTTTAGTCCCACCCTGAACACCGCCACTGTAGGAGCCTCCCACAAAGATCTTTGGAGCAAGTTCCAGAGGACCAGCCAGCCACCCCCAATGAACGATCACTCGAGGTTTTCAGCCCAGTCCTCAGAACCTCCAGGAGGCCCTGGGTAGAAGAACGGCTGGATTGAGTTGGGATGGCAGGTTTAAGGAAGCCTGACGGGTAGCCAGGGCCTGATCTGTTTAGAGCCTTATAAGTGAGCAAGCCCACCTTGAAGAGAACTCGCCACCTGACTGGCAGCTGGTGCAGACACCGCAGGACCACCATCACATGACAGGACCATGAGTGCCCCATCAGCAGCCTGGCTGCTGCATTCTGCACTAGCTGCAGCCAGTGGAGGTTCCCTCCACTGACCCTGAGGTATAGCGCATTACAGTAGTTGAGTCTTGATGTCACAAAAGCGTGCACTAGTGATGACAGATCCTGGGGCAAAATTAGGGGCTTATTCTGGGTGATAATCCTCAGATGGTAAAAGCTGCTTTTGACAACCGCCAACACCTGAGTCTCAAATGTCAGCCTGTCATCGAAGACCACGCCCAGATCTTGCACCCTAGAGGATGCCATCAATGGTAACAGGAACATGGAATGAAAAATGGGACAGCCATATGAACTGGGGTTGTCTACAGGCCTCTAGACCAAGGGGAGGACATAAACACATTACTGTTAGAAGATATACAAAACATGACAGCTAAAGGGGAGGTTCTGCTAATAGGAGATTTCAACATGATTGGTCAATACCAGCCGAAACATCTGCCAGAACTAGGCACATAGTGGATTCTCTGCAGGGGGAGGGCCTCAAAGAATTGGTAGAACAACCCACAAGAGACAGGGCTATCCTGGATCTAGTACTGACTAACAGGGAAAGGATCACAAATCTCCAGGTAGAAGGTCATCTGGGTGCCAGTGACCATCACATGGTATGGTTCAATTTGGCCAATAGAACTAAATCATCCCATTCCAAGGCAAAAGGCAAAAATATGGAAATTCAGAGGAACTGGCTTTGAGAAGATGGCCAACAGAGTTAAGCTAACCCTAGCAAGAAGAAATATAGGTGAGGGGGTACAGGCAAAGTGGGCAAGCATTAAGGATGCAATACTTAAAGCTTTGTGTTAGGGAGAAAAACAAGAGCAAAAGAAGGAGGAAACCACTTTGGTTCTCAAAAGAGTGGCAGAAAAGGTCAGAGTCAAAAGGTTGACATTCAGGAAATATAAGGGAACGCAGCGGGATGAAGATAGGGAGGCATACTAAACTTCCCTAAGGGAAGCAGGGAAGGCAGCTAGGCAGACAAAGGCCCAAACTGATTAAACACTAGCACAAACAGTAAAACAAGGAGACAAGACTTTCTATAGATACATCAGTGAAAGGAGAAAGTCCATAGTGGGTATTGCTAAGATCAAAGGGAATAAGGAGGAGTGTGTGAAGAGGACCAAGGAAAAGCATCTATCCTAAATAGATATTTCTGTTCAGTATTTACTGAAGAGAAGGTAGGGCAGGGCCCACAGCTCAGCACCATGGACACAGGAGGTAGGGAGGTGTGCATAAGTCCCTTCACAAAAGGAAGGGTCCTACAAGAGCACGCTAAGCTCAGGGGGGACAAGACAATGGGACCTGATGGCATACATCCCTGGGTAAAAAGGAGCTAAGGATGGAACTAGCAGAGTCATTAGCAGAACTGTTTGGTGAGTCTCTGAGCACAGGAGAGGTCCCAGAAGACAGGAGAAGAACTCATGTAATCCCAGTCCACAAGAGTGGTAGCAGAGAGGAGGCAGGGAACTACAGACCAGTCAATCTTACCTCAGTAGTGGGCATGATTATGGAGGCACTCCTTAAGGAAAGGATAGTACAACACCTGGAATCCATAGGAGCACAGGATCCAAGCCAGTATGGGTTTATATTTAAACTAGCAAATGGGGAGGTGCACCCACGCCGGACATCGAAGAACACCCCCTCAGCCAGTGGTCAAACAGGACCAGCGTGTTTGCCGCTCATTTGCATCACCAGGTAAAGAAAAAGGTTTGTCTCCCACACGATGCACAGGGTAATGCCAAACTTCACCCAACAACTAACACACCAAAATCTGGCCAATGGAAAATCATGTACACAAATGCTCACAGCCTGGGAAATAAGATCCCAGACCTGCAGGCAATAATGTCAGAGGCTAAACTGGACATAGTAGCAATTAGTGAGACGTGGTTTACCAGTAACCACACTTGGGAGACTTCAGTACCTGGCTATGTATTGTTCAGAAGAGACCGAGGTGCAAAAGGGGGAGGAGTGGCCCTGTATGTTAATGAAAATATCAAAGCTACAGAAATTCAGAATACACATAAGGAGCCAGAAGAACTGTGGGTCACCCTGGAAACAGGAAATGGGACAGCCATAAGAACTGGGGTTGTCTACAGGCCCCAGACTAGAGGGAGGACATAGACACATTACTGTTAGAAGATATACAAAACATGACAGCTAAAGGGAGGTTCTGATAATGGGAGACTTCAACATGCCAGATACAGATTGGTCAATACCAGCAGGAACATCTGCCAGAACTAGACTCATAGTGGATTCCCTGCAGGGGGAGGGCCTCAAACAACTGGTACAGCAATCCACAAGAGACAGGGCTATCCAAGATCTAGTACTGACTAACAAAGAAGGGATCACAGATCTCCAGGTAGAAGGTCACCTGGGGGCCAGTGACCATCACATGGTATGGTTCAATTTGGCTACTACATCTAAATCATCCCATTCCAAGACAAAAATATGGGACTTCAGAGGAGCTGACTTTGATAAGATGGCCAACAGAGTTAAGATAGCCCTGGCAAAAAGAAACACAGGTGAGGGGGTACAGGCAAAGTGGGCAAGCATTAAGGATGCAATACTTGAAGCAACATCCCATTGTTAGACAGAAAAGGAAGTACAAAGAAGAAGGAAACCACTTTGGTTCTCAAATACAGTAGCAGAAAAGGTCAGAGCCAAAGGCTGGCCTTCAGGAAATATAAGGGAACACAGCGGGATGAAGATAGGATGCATACCAAACTGCCCTAAGGGAAGCAGGTAAGGCAGTAAGGCAGGCAAAGTCCCAAACTGAGGAAACACTAAGCACGAATAGTAAAAGAAGGTGACAAGACTTCTATAGATACATTAGTGAAAGGAGAAAGTCCAGAGGGGGTATTGCTGTTTAATGGAGAAAGGAGCATGTGAGGAGGAGGACCCTGTAAAGGCATCTATCCTAAATAGATACTTTTGCTCAGTATTTACTGAAGAGAAGGTAGGGCAGGGCCACAGCTCAGCATCATGGACACAGGGGAGGGAGGTGAGCACTACTCCCTTCACAAAGAAAGGGTCCTACAAGAGCTTGCTAAGCTCAGAGTGGATAAGGCAATGGGACCTGATGGCATACATCCCAGGGTACTTAAGGAGCTAAAGGAGGAACTAGCAGAGCCATTAGCAGAATTGTTTAGTGAGTCTCTGAGCACAGGAGAGGTCCCAGAAGACTGGAGAAGGATCATGTGATCCCGCCCACAAGAGTGGTAGCAGGAGGAGGCAGGGAACTAAGACCGGTCAGTCTTACCTCAGTAGTGGGCAAGATTATGGAGGCACCTTAAGGAAAGGATAGTGCAACACCTGGAATCCATAGGGCACAGGATCCAAGACAGCATGGGTTTACAAAGGAAGGTCCTGTCAAACTAATCTCATAGATTTCTTTGACTGGGTAACCAGAGTGGTGGACCAAGGGGAGCAGTTGATGTCGCCACCTTGACTTCAGCAAAGCTTTTGACACTGTTCCACATAGAAGATTGATAAATAAGCTGGGTAGGCTCGGTGGGTCAGAAGTTGGTCAACTGGGTGGCAAACTGGTTGACTGACAGAAAACAGAGTGGTGGTAAATGGTATACAGTCAGAAGAGATGCAAGTCACAAGTGGGGTACCTCAGGATCAGTCCTGGGGCCAGTCCTATTCAACATCTTCATTAGTGACCTTGCAGATGGACTAGAGGGTAAGGCTTGTCTGTTTGCAGATGACACCAAGATCTGCAACAGAGTAGATGAGCCAGATGGGGTGGGCAGAATGAGAAGAGATCTGGATAAACTAGCAGAATGGTCAGAAGAGTGGCAACTGGGATTTAATGCAAAGAAGTGCAAAATCATGCACATAGGGAAGAGAAACCCTGAAGCCACTTATAGGCTGGGAGGGGAGTTGCTAGCAGTCACAAAGGAAGAAAGAGACTTGGGCATCATCATCACTGATGACCTAAAATCATCCAAGCAGACCTCTAAAGCAGTAGGTAAGGCTAGGGGGTGTTAGGGTGTATTAGTAGGGGTATCACAAGTCGTGAAGAGGGAGGTAATAACCTCTGTACAAGACATTGGTTAGGCCCCATCTGGAGTACTGCGTGCAGTATTGGAGGCCACACCTTCACAAGGACATTAACCAAATTGAGGCAGTCCAGAGAAGGGCAACCAAAATGGTAGGACTGCATCAGAAGACATATGAGGACAGATTAACGGAGCTCAATATGTATACCCTTGAGCAAAGGAGGGAGAGAGGTGATATGATCGAGGCATTCAAACACCTTAAGGGCATAAACAAGGTGAAAGAGTCTAACATGTTTAAATATAAGAAAAACAGCAGGACAAGAAGACACAGCATGAGATTAGAGGTAGGCCGACTAAGGGGGAATGTGAGGAAATTCTTTTTCACAGAAAGGGTGGTGGATGCATGGAATGGCTTACCACAAGAAGTGGTGGCTATGAATACAGTGCAGGGCTTCAAACAGGCATGGGATAGGCATAAGGGAGCAATACAAATGACTATGAATAGATAGGTCACTGACAGAGCAAAGGCCGATGGCACATTTATAAGGTAGAAAAAGAAATGGGCAGACTGGATGGGCCTTGAGGTCCTTATCTGACGTCAACTTCTATGTTTCTATGTTTCTATAACAGAAAGGTCCTGTCAAACTAATCTCATAGATTTCATTTGATTGGGTAATCAAAGTGGTGGACCAAGGGGGTGCAGTTGATGTCACCTATCTTCACTTCAGTAAAGCTTTCAATACTGTTCCACATAGAAGATTGATTAACAAGCTAGGTAGGCTCAGGGTGGGTCAAAAATTGGTCAACTGGGTGGCAAACTGGTTGGCGGGCAGAAAACAGAGAGTGGTGATAAATGGTATATAGCCAGAAGAGATGCAGGTCACAAGTGGGGTACCTCAGGGATCAGTCCTGGGGCCGATCCTCTTCAATATCTTCATCAGTGACATTGCAGATGGACTGGAGGATAAGGGTTGCCTGTTTGTGGATGACACCAAGATCTGCAACAGAGTAGATGATCCAGATGGGGTGGGCAGAATGAGAAGAGATCTAGAAAAACTGGCAAAATGGTCTGAGGAGTGGCAACTGGGGTTTAACGCAAAGCAGTGCAAGATCATGCACATAGGGAAGAGAAACCCTGAAGCTACTGTACCTAAAGGTTGGGAGGGGAGTTGCTGGCAATCACAAGGAAAGAAAGACACTTGGGCATCATCATCACAGATGAGCTGAAATCTTCCAAGCAGACCACGAAAACAGTAGGTAAGGCTAGAGGGACGTTGTTGTACACTAGTAGGGATATCACAAGTCATATGAGAGAGGTAATAATCCCTCTTTACAGGACACTGGTTTGGCCCCATCTGGAGTACTGCATGCAGTACATGAGGCCATATCTGCACAAGGACATTAACAAAATGGAGGCAGTCCAGAGGAGGGCAACCAAAATGGTGCAGGGACTGCATCAGAAAATGCATGAGGACAGATTAACGGAGCTCAATATGTATACCCTAGAACAAAGGAGGGAGAGAGGTGATATGATTGAAACATTCAAATATCTTTAGGGCATTAACAAGGTGAAAGAGTCAAACATGTTTCAATATGAGAAAAATGGCAGGACAAGAGGACACAGCATGAGATTAGAGGAAGGCCGATTAAAAGGATAACGTAAGGAAGTTCTTTTTCACAAAAATGGTGGCGGATGCATGGAATGGCCTACCTCAGGAAGTGGAGGATATGAATACAGTGCAGGGCTTCAAACAGGCATGGGATAGGCATAAGGGAATAATACAGATATGTATGAATAAATAGGCCATTGAAAGAGTAAAGGCCTATGGCACATTCATAAGGTAGAAAGAATGGGCAGAGTGGGTGGGCCTTTCAGTCCTAATCTGCCGTCAACTTCTATGTTTCTGTGTCTCTATGAATTGACCCCAGGACCAAACCTGTTGTTGTCCCAGAGGCATCCCTATCATGCCCACAGCTAGGTTCAATCACTAGAACCTCTGTCTTGTCCAGGTTAAGTCTCAGCCAGTTAGAGTTCATCCAGTCCTGGATCTCGGCAATGCATTAATTCAGCACTTCAACAGCACCACTT
Organism: Neoceratodus forsteri; assembly: GCA_016271365.2. Lineage (NCBI taxonomy): Eukaryota > Metazoa > Chordata > Ceratodontiformes > Ceratodontidae > Neoceratodus > Neoceratodus forsteri. The sequence goes on from CM028134.1 coordinate 217,507,040, forward strand.
GTCCCTGATGCAAAATACATGTACAGCTGAGTATCATCTGCAGAGCATTGAAATCTCAGACTGTACTGTCTGATGAGCCTCTCCAGGGGCAACAAGTACACTGAGAACATCAGTGACAGGATCAAGCCCTGAGGAACTCCACAGGTCAGAGTAAGAGGGAAGGAGGAGAAATTCCCCATCACTACCCTCTGCCTCCTACCTGAGAGAAAGGACTCAAATCAGTTGATGACAACACCGGTGACTCCACAACACTTATTGACTCAATGATTGATATTACATGCATGTATGTATTGATTCTATTATGAAAATTAATAATTTAGAAGAAAGAAGCACAACTACGGGTCCATGATTTGTCATCCACGCTAAAGAAATCCCTCACTATTGATGTTAAGTTTTGTCTTCCCTAGTGGCGCTCTCTGCTATTGGCTATTTGGTCAGCTACCATAGCCTTCTTCTTTTGTATCCAACTCTACTGGTTCATCTGGATTAGGGAATGCTTTTTTTTTTCCACTGCCATGTACCATGGCCCTGGGGTACTGCTTCTCTTTTCCAATTCTTTCTTTGCTGTGTTTTCCATGCTTGTTTTTCCCCTCATGCTTCTGAACTGCTTTCTTCTTTTTGTTTCGACATCCACGGTCTGCCTGTTTTTGATCACTTACTTGCCCCTGCCACCAATCTCATTTACATCTGTATCCCCTCCTCCTCCCCTCTAGAACTGCTGCTACCACATTTAACAGGTGCATACTCACAATCTGTATCCTTCAGCCCAGGCTCCTACAAAGCATTTTGCTTGTCCTCCACTACCTGCGTCTGTGCCTGCTGGCTTTTCTGTTTGCTTTTCTCTACAATTATTGCTTGGGTTGCAATGCTGTAGTACCAGTGACAGTTGTTTCTACAGTCTGTGATTCTTTAACTGTCGAGCAGTTTCTTCACTTCCACTTCCCAATGAGGCTTAGGGGCTCTGGCTAACCACTCTCTGCTTTGTTTTTTCTTTGCTGCTTCAGAATGATTTCACTGTGCTTCCATGTCTATGCCCTCTTTGATGTCCCATTTCTTAACGCAGGTACACAAAATTTTTGTTTCAATCTGTATTTTTTCTGTATTTTATTTTAAAATTTGGGGAATTGACACAAAAGAACCAACTAGTAGTGACCTGGTACAAGCAGACTGCCCACTGCTTAGATAATACTACTTTACCACAGTTCAGGCTGACAAATGCAAATATCACAGGAATGTCAGGAAGCGATAAAGATGACATTTGGAAAACTTTAATGATTTGTATTTTTTTTCTTTTTTTGGAGGAGGGAGTTACTACTACAAAAATACCACCTATCAATAGCAGGACACTGCCAGGCAGTCAGCTCACACCCATTTGTCTATTGTCCATTGCTCCCAAATCTAATCCCAGATCTCAGGGCTCTACAAAGCTTAATCAGTATAAATATACTAGCTGAATCATCAACAAAAGACTCCAATCAAATATTTGTTATTGTAGTAAACAAACACCAGAAATGTATTTTTTTGTTATTGCAATTGGGCACAACCAGCTACCAGTACATACCCACCACCCCTGCTGAGCCCTGCACTTCCATGTGAAAATGGATGCCAAGGACTTGAGGGCTGTTTGCCCAGCTGCAGAAGCACAGGGCCTTCTGGGTCCTACAGTTCTATATGGCTAAAGATACAGACATGCAGGGGAAAGAGTCCATCTGTGTGCCAATATGTAGGACCCTCTGGCAGCCATGGGTACAGAGGTGCAGGTCCCTATGGCATGAGGAGAGTTGTCTTCACTATATGGTGCTTGGGCCCATGAGGGCAACCATGCACCTTTGATTCATAGGCTGGGGGGGGGGTGCATCATGGCAGCCCCATCCCCACAGCCTCAGCCCATTCAGCTGGCTCACTGAGTTCACCCCTGAACTTAGCTCACCAGCACAGGATCACAAAGCACTACCCCGTAAAGGCTGCACTATACACAATGTTTCTTAATAATTTTGTTTTTTGAAATGTGGACCCCAGATGCTAAAGTTAGTTGTTTTATGGGGAGGCAGTATAAGGTAGTGGTTAAGAGCACTGAACTGCAAACCTGGAGAACTGGGTTTAATTCCCACAGCCACCAGTTGCATGCTGTGTGACCATGAGCAAGTCACTTAACTTTCTTGTGCTCCGAGGATGAACTTGAAAACAAGCTTCAGCTTAGTGTGTCTTCCTTGCCCAAAATTTTAAAACAAAGTAAATAAACAAAATTATGACTCCCTTTATAAACAAGACATGTGGCATTTACAGAATATTGGCCGAAACATAATTTCATGCCACAAGTGCTAAAACACATTTTGGCCAGGATTTGAAAAATGATACCTGTCACAGTTATAAGCTTGTATGAAAAAATGGCTATGTTAAAAGTTTGAAATTGAAATACTGAAAATTAATGAAGTTATGCATGAACATTGAAATATTTCAACATTGACTCATAGCTTGGTAATTTTATCATAGTTTTCTACCACATTTTCAACATAGTCTTCTTATGACTCCTTCTCATGAACAAGGTAGGTGAAACTTTTGAAATCCTGGCCAAAACATGATTTCATGGAGTAAATGGGAAATTACTTTTTGTCCTGGATCTGAAAAATTTCACCTGTGTTGTTCATGAGGTGGGGTTGCAAAAATGCCTTGTCAAAAGTTTGATGGAGAAATATTGAAAAATAGCAAAGTTATGAGTGAACACTGGAATATTTCAATGTTCATTCATAACTTGGTCATTTTGCCATATTTTTACACCAGGTTTGTAACCTAGTCTTCTTATGACCCCACCTCACGAACCCAGTAGGTGAAAATGTTCAAATCCCACAAGAAAGGTGATTTTACAGTGTGATAATGAAATCACCTTTTGGGATGCAATTAAAAAAGATCACCAACCATATTCATGAGGTGGGTTCCCAAAAAGGTTATGTTAAAAATGTGGTGTAAAAATATTGAAAAATGACAATGTTATAAGTAAAAGTTCAAAACCCATTGAAATACATTAAACAGACCTACCTTGTTTCATCATATCACAGTCGCTGGTTCAAGCAGCAAGACATGTTTTCAATTGGAGATCTATGCCACGGGACACTTTTAGGTGAGTAAGGTGTGTGTGTTGGGGGTGCTAAGTAGGGGTTGGGGTGGGTGGGAGTGTGGGGATCAGATCAGTGAGGAACCATTTTCTTTTGCAAGTTAAAGTTAAAACTAAAAAAGATCAAGATGGGATGATTTTCTTATTTAGCAGGATGTTGTTGCTGACACTGGGTACTGGGCACCCCAGTGTCAGGATACTGTTCTGCTGTATGGGGGGCAGGCACCCACGTGCCACCACCTATATTTTTGGGGGAACCTGGGGACAAGGGGGTTAGTACAAAATGTTACTGGACGTGGGCACCCTGGTCCACTTAACCAAAAAATATTACAAACATTGGGGAGGGTGCAAAAGGTCTGCGTGGTGGACAAGTAGTTTCTTGGGGTTGGCACCCCAGTCCACTTTACTTATTCAAGTAATTGGTAAAGAATGAGGGAGGGATGACTACGCTAGGAAGGGGAGGTAATAAAAATAATTAAAAATAAACATAGATAGATAGATACTGTACATACATACATACATACAGGACATACATACATATAAACATGCATACATACATATACACACACACACACATATACAGTACATAGAGAGAGAGAGAGACAGAGAGATAGTGAGACATCAAGATTGTCAGCTCACTGTTGGCACACAAGTTGGCAGCATGTGTCCATCTACAGTTGCAGATAACAATATGTCCTGCTGTTCTCATACAAAGAACACAGGGGAAGTGTTCCTTTCACTGAGCTGGGCATCCTGGATTTTGGGGTCACTGCCATCCCGTACTATGACTGCTGCCTCCCCAAGAAGCCTACCTGCAGCAGTCTTGACCTTGGAATGGGCAGTGACTTCTCAGAGCAGCACTGCCTACACTATCACCGCCACTCACTTTCTTGACTGCTGCCTCCTCGGGAAGCCTACCTGCAGCAGCCTTGTCCTTGGAATGGGCAGTGACTCCTTGGAGAGGCATGGCTTCCACTACCACCACTGCCACCTGCTATGACTGCTACCTTGCCAGGAAGCCTACCTGCAGCAGCCTTGCCCTTGAAATGGGCAGTGACTCTTCGGAACGGCGCAGCTTCCACTTCCCCCGCCACCCCCTGCTATGACTGCTGCCTCCATGGGAAGCCTACTTGCAGGTAAAGACCAACTCTGCCTGCTGTATTTTTCAATTCTCCTGGTGCCTCTGCCAGAGATCCTTGATTGGATGTAAGCTGGGACTGCGGCACTCTGATTAGTTGTCCCCTAACTGGCCTCAGACCCTGCTCATTTAATTATTCTCTCACTGTTTCTACCTATCTAAGACTGTACTACAAAGGGTTTTTCTGTACCTCATTTGCTATACTAGTTATTCTTTCTTATCTCTCCGTGCACTGACTATTATAAAAAAAGTATTGAGATCTGAATGTTTGTACTTATTGTTTTGTCAAAATGTTTTAACTGCTCAGCTACAATATTTGACTGCATTTGATTGTTCCCCTACTCCTACCTGTGCTTCTGTATCTCAATACTTTTCCCTCTTTGAGCTTTCCGTTCCCACTCTAATGTATCTTTCTTTTTCCAGTAATTCTCTGAGCCTAAATTCTCTAATTTCCAACTACCTACACCCCCATTTTGCATCTCAGAAGCCTTCCCACCCTGCCCCCTGCTTTTTCTAGCTGAAGTCTCTTTAGTCCAGACCCTCAAATTTAGCTACTCCTTTGTTCTTTTCACTTCCACCTCTGAACCCCCTGCTGTTTTGCTGTCTCCAGTCCCTCCTAGTATCACCCCCTCCCTCACTGTCCTCCTTTAAGTAACCGCCTCTACTCTCTTTTCCACAGCAACCTTGCCCTTGGAATGGGCGGTGACTCCTTGGAGTGGCATGGCTTCCACTACTCCCGCCACCCCCTGCTACGAATGCTGCCTCCCCAGGAAGCCTACCTGCAGGTACGGACCAATGCTGCCTGCTGTATTTTTCTATTCTCCTGGCATCTCTGCCCGAGCTCCTTGACTGGCCATAAGCTGGGACTGCTGCACTCTGATTGGCTGTCCCCTCGCTGGCTTCAGACCCTGCTCATTTAATTATTCTATCACTGTTTCTACCTATCTAAGACTGTACTACAAGGGTTTTTTGTCCCATCTTGCCCACCCTGACCCCAGCCTCTATTAAATACTCTTCCTCCCCCAACAAACTGCCCTCTTTATAACTTCTCTCCTTATTTGATGGTAGAATATTGGTAGATTGTCCTCTTAAAGGGACCATGACATCTTCCAGCTAACTGCCTTTCTGTGGGAGCTACAGTGAATAGTACCATCCCCCCTCTCAATCAATCAATCAATCAATCAATCAAATCTTTATTTATTCAGGTGATCATCATTGAGCAAGGCTCATTTACAAGATGGACCTGATAAGGTCAAGGTTCGAGTTGGTGCACAGCAATTACATCACATACTTATGAGACAGTTATACATACAGAAACAAGAAAATGTTATTTATAACACAATAATATACAGAGAATTCACATGTTAAAGCTTGGCAAGAGAAAGTTAAACTAACATCTACAATATGTACAATACATATATATCACAATGAGGGCATGACAGTCACTCACATAATGAGTACAAGGATGGGAAGGAATATTGGGTGACATATACTGGCGGTGTCTGGTTGGAAGGAATATGCCATATGTAATTGGAATAAGGTTTTGTGGGATGACTATTCTATCTCTAGCGGTAGCAACTGCATTTCTCTGTGAAGAAGGCTGTACAGTGCTGCTTGAAGGATGTAAATGGAATGATAATGGACAGTTTTAGGGATTTTTGTAGGGTGTTCCATGCTATGGCTAGAGAGTAGCTGATTGCTGCCCTCCCTATTTTGGTGTTGACTTTGGGCAATTTGAGCAGGATGATATTGTTGCTTCTTAGGGCATAGGAGCTGGGAGTGGTCAGGTTGAAGCAGTCCAGGATATAGCTTGGGAGTTTTTGATAAAGCTCTGTAGATCCATAGAGCTGCATTTCTGCTCCTCCTGACATGAAGGGAAACCCATCCAACTGAATCATAGAGAACAATAATGAGTATTATATGGCAGGTCTGTAATGAACCTTATTGCTGTATGGTATAAGGTATCCAACTTTTGAAGGTAGGGAGTGGAGAAGTGACTATAGAGGAAGTCTGTGAATCAATGACTGATAGAAAGATGGCCTGGACTAATCTCATCTTTGAATCTCTATTAAGGAAGGGTTTTAATCTGTAGAGGAGGCCAAGCCTTAGGGCGAAGCTTTTCAGCAGTTGTTCTAGATGCTGAGTAAAGTCAAGTCTGTTGTCAATCCACACACCTAGGTATTTGAAATTTTCAACATACTCCAGATTTTCTCAAGTATAGTGCATATCTGGGGGAGACTGATTGAAGAGGATGTGTTGGTGGAGTTTTGGGTTGTGAACATCATTGCTTTGGTTTTCTTTGCATTTAGCAGAAGCTTTTTCTCGAGTAGCTGATGTTGTAACAGGGAGAATTCTGCTTGTAGGATTTCATGAGCAACTTTAGGTGAAGGGTTGCTGACATACAGTACAGTGTCATCAGCAAAGAGATGTACTGAGGACTTGGTAAGGGTTGAATCAATTTTATTTATATAAATGACAAAAGGATAGGACCCAGAATAGAGCCTTGGGGACTCCTCTTGACAATGGTCTTAATGGGGAGAGGTCACCTTCAGCTTTTACCTGCTATGATCTACGGAGGTAGCATCTGAACCATAAGGAGGATGGATCTAGGCCAATGGAGTGTAGGGATGAGAGTAGCAGTTCATGGTCCACAGTGTCAATGCTTTGCTCAGGTCCAGGAATACTGCAGAGACATTGTTCTTTTTATCCAGTTCGGTTTGCCAATCATTGGTGACCTTGGCTAATGCAGTGATAGTGCTATGTTTGGCCCTGAATCCAGATTGAGCTGGATTTAATAGATTAGCATTGTCCAGATATTCCCTTAACTGAATACTCACTAATTTCTCCAGCATCTTGGATAACACAGGTAGGATGGAAATGGGCCTGTAGTTATTAAGATCCATAGGGTCCCCTGATTTTAGAAGGGGGACCACTTGGGCTGTCTTCCACAGCGTGGGAATAGAGCCAGAGTTTAGGGAAAGGTTAAAGAGGTGAGTTAGGGGGACTGCAAGCACATGACACGCAATCTTTAGAAAGAATGGGTCCAGAAGATCTGCTCCTGCACTTTTTGGTATCTAGATGCCATAATAGATTCTCAACTTGTTTCAACAGTATAGGTTTGAAGCTAAAGGAGAGTCAACTCTTTGTTCACCAGTATAGTGGGAGCTTAAATGATCCCTTAATAGGTTAGCTGGGAGGAGTCAAAGGCAAGGCCAGCTGTTGTGAAGTGGTTGTTGAATGCATCCAGGATTTCCAATGTGCCAGTAATGGGGCCATAGTTACTGTGTAAATGGGTTGGAAGGGGGTTGTTAACATCCTGGCCCATCATACCCTTGATGGTGCCCCAAAATCTAGCAGTATTATGGTAGGAGGAGTCGCTGGACCAGGTGTAGGCAGCCTTTGCATCCCTAACTTTCCTAGTGCATTTATTCCTGGCTTTCCTAAAGATCATCCAGTCCATGATATTCTTAGTTTTTCTTGCTACTTTCCAAAGTTTATCTCTCTTCAGCAGTGCAGCTTTGAGGTCAGCTGAAAACCAGCGACAGGATTTGTTTTTTATTCGGATACTAGAGATTGGGGCATGAGTATTAAGGGCATTTAATATAATGCTATTTAGCACCTGCTGAGCTTTTTCTACAGAATGTGCAAGATAGAACTTTTGCCAGTGTGGAGAGTAGGCTAGATCATGCAGATATCCTTCAATATTGATGTTTTCTTGGATCTCCTCATGAGGAATTTTGCAGGATCTGTTTTAATGCTGTTGGATCTTACCCCTGCGATGGGGCAGTGGTCACTTATGTCACATAGGAGCACTCCAGCATGTGTGAATAGATGTGGTTTACTCACCGGTATGATGTCAAGTAGAGTACTGTTACTACTATTCCTTGCATTTAGTCTTGTTGGTTCATTAATTAACTGTGTGAGCCCATAGGTGTCACAGAATGATACCAGAGGTGTAGTTGCCTGGGTGAGCCAGTTGAAATTCAGGTCCCCTATGATAATGACTTCTTCAGTACAGGACTTGACCAGGTTTCCCAGGTGGGATAAGAGCTTGTGTTCAGCAGAGGGGTCTGCATCCAATTAAATGGAAAGCTGCTGTATTGGGAGAGAGACTTTTAGACATAGACACTCAAATTCCTTGGGCATAGATGTTGCAGCAGTACAGGATACAACTAAACCAGCTTTTACATGTATGGCTATTCGCCTCCCTTGTTTGGTGATCAGCTCTGAATAGCTGATAGTTAGGTAGGTTAACTTCCCTGTCCATTGTGGTGGTCTTGAGCCATGTCTCAGTTATCACAAGAAAGTCTGGCAAGGTATGAGCAACCCAGGATTGTAACAATGTAAATTTTTCAACAGACTGCATACATTAATATGCAGGAAACTGAGGCCTTTAATTGAGGATAGGTCTGAGGGAGAGGTGATGCTTTCAAGAGGTCCGGGTTGATTTCTACATTACCAATACAGAGCAATAGGAAGATCAGTAATTTCATAAGGGCTGCCAGTGATAGGGAGAGGGCTGTCTTTGGTCCTCCTTTTTATTCCGTTGCCACTCTTTGTTTTGGGTGCTCCTGTGGATTTAAGGTAGTGTGTCGGGATACCAATTAGCAGTTTGATGACTAGGCTTAGTGGGGATCTATATACCTAGTAGTGGGGCCTTGTCTGAGACATATATGTGGTGATGTGTGTAACTTTATGGTGATTGTACCACTGTAGTCGATGCAGCAATGGCAAGACATATATGAGGGTATAGGTGTCAGCCACGGAGGATGTTCCAGAGAAACTAGGCGGGTTGACCACTTTAGATTGTATAATAGGGTCATCTTCATTGTGGAACCCTATGGCTATTAATGACAGGAGTATCAGTAGCAAGCTCACCATTCTGAGAGGGATATTGATAGTAGGCAATAGGGAGTAGTGAAGTTGCTGATTGGTTGGGTCAGCAAGCTGGTGTGACTGTCTATTGGTTTAGAGAAAAGTGCTGTGGGCAGGGAAGAGCTTTCGGTGGGAAGATGCCTATAAATTAACACACAGGAAGGGGGAAGGGCAGGTGGGCAAAAATTTTGCGCCTTTCCCGACTGCTCCCTCGCTGTTCCTCCCGGCCTTGTGGTTCCCAAGTTCGGCTAAGTGCCGCCGACCGCCCGCTGGCGGAGCGAAGCCCCGGCGCTCAGCTGGTTGCTGTGGGCTGAAGGAAGCAGGCTGGAGAGAGACAGAGGAGGGCACAGCAATTAATAAAGGCAGTAGCAAGCCTTTTTATGAGCGTCACTGACCAAATCTGCACTACAAAAGACTGTGGGGGGGGTCCTGTGGCGCCTCAGCGTCTGGCCCACCTTACATATTCAGACAAGGAGCTGCAATTACTTTAAAGAGCAGTAAAACAGTAGTTTCCCCTTGTAATGCAATAGTGGATAACAACACTTTTTTTGATGATTTACACATATAAAACTAGAAGGAGAGTGGCGCCTCAGAGTCTGGCCCACTGCTGCTAACAGAGTCCAGCAGAATTCAACAGAATCAACAGCAGTTGCCCTCTATAGATGTCTAACCAGAGTGGAAGCAGCTTTTCTGGGAAACTTGCAGTAGAACACCAGGGGAAAAGTAAAAGACAAAAAGAAAAACAAATTTTCAAGTCCCACACAGATTTCAGCAATGCAAACTGAGCCAGTGTAAGTCAATGGGGCAGGAGAGCCAATCAGCTGCTGTGCCTGGTGGAACGCTCGCTTACCGATTGGCTGCGCCTTTCCCGACTGCTCCCTCACTGTTCCTCCTGGCCTTGTGGTTCCCAAGTTCGGCTAAGTGCCGCCGACCACCCGCTGGCGGAGCGAAGCCCCAGCACTCAGCTGGTTGCTGTGGGCTGAAGGAAGCAGGCTGGAGAGAGACAGAGGAGGGTGCAGCAATTAATAAAGGCAGTAGCAAGCCTTTTTCTGAGCAATCTCTCTAATTTTTTCTGTTTCTGCATTGCAAATAATTTCTATTCTGTTCTGTTCCTGTCCCTCTACACCCCCGGGATCCTCCTTCCATCTTGATTTGCACATGACTATACTGCCCCACCTTTTGACTAAATAATGCCTCTCCACAAACTGATAATCACTGGCCTAGTGTTTCTTGTACTACCAATCTTATCAGACCCCAAGTGTGCTCAGGTGCTAGAATGAAACATACCTACATGGGATGGCAATCTCCTCTATGCCTATAGCACTGGTACAGCAACACTTGGAAACAACTCTGGATTCCAACATCACTATGGGGATGTGCCACCACCATGCATTTGGTAGCTACCGGTGAACAATCACATCTGCCAATCCCTCCTGGCATCCCATCCCTGGTTCCTTACACCACATGATAAACAACAAGCACGTAACTCAAAGCACAAGTTGGCAAAATTAACAACAAACCACTGAAGGACTACCTCTGTCAATTAGTCCTGCTACTATTACTCATCTCAGATTACATACATCCCAACCCTGGCTCACCAGTGAAGCATGACTCAAGTCATAAGAATAGTGGGCTGCTTACTATTGTATCTGTCTACATCTGCAGCCTTCTCTCCAAGCTTGATAACCTACGTGCCTGGGTAGCACAGCATAACCCTGATGTGCTTTCCGTAGTTGAAACCTGGCTTTCTCCTAAAATATTAGATGCCTCCATTTCCTTGCCTGGTTATACAGTTTTTAGACAGGATAGGTTAACCAAGCATGGTGGCGGTTGCGCAATCTATCTGAGGGACAATCTAAAGGGTTTTACCCTGCCCCTGCCTAGTACTGGGGAAGCAATGTAGGCCATTGCTATTAAAGTCCTACTTGGTTCACAGAACAAAGCCATTATGCTGCTCTCTGTTTAAATCCCATCCAGGCACACTGTCCCTTGATTTGACTCACTACTGGATTATCTAAGTAATCTGAGCCTGAACTCTGAAGTCATACTGCTTGGAGACTACAATATTAATTGGCTCTCACAAGAAGCAAGCCATTTCAAGGATACCTTAGCAGCAGTTCACCTCACCCAGCTAGTTGAGTCTCCAACTAGAGTGAACAAGACCGGCTCCAGTTCCCTGCTAGACTGGGTACTTTCAAACTGGCCTGAGCACATAACAGGCACTACCGTTCTCCCAGATGGTGTCAGTGACCACTCCCCTGTCTTGTTCAGGTGGACCAACAACTATCTCAAACCCCCTCCCAGAACTATAGCAAACAGGGTCCTTCTTCGTGGACATCTTGAATTTTTGAAATCTGACCTGCACTGTCTTGATTGGTCACCAGTCTACTCAACCGATGATATCGACCTTGCGCTTGAACAATTTATCCTCCTTTTCAACACTGCCTGTGACAAACATGCCACCTTTAAAAAGTGGACAGTGAAAGGCAAGTGTAATCCCTGGCTCTCATCCCACATTCTTACACTATTAAAAGCCAGGGACCACTTCTGGCAAAGTGCTTGTACCTCTGGTAAACCATCAGATATCAGAACTATAAAAAAGCCAGAAATGTCTGTACCAGGACCATCCATGAAGCAAAAAGCCAATACTATAAAGATGCCCTCTCCTGGACCTGGAAAGATGGCAAGCAATTTTGGAATAATTTTAAAGATATCATTGGCAAGGACTCTAAATCTGCCCCCACCATGCTAAACATTGACGGTACACCTACCCTGGGCCCTAAAATCATAGCAAATACCTTCAATAAAGCATTTACAGACCTCAGTGGTGTTCTTCACCCTGATGTCTTCTGCCTTTCAGCACCAACTGGATGCCCAGTCAAGCAGCTGTAGGCCCCTATGTGCCCATCTTTCTACTTCAGACTCATCACTATGTGTGAAGCTAGGAAATACCTCCAAAAGGTGCTAGGTAAAGGGAGGTTCAGCGGTGATACCCTGGACCTAAAGTTTGTCTCCCCTTCTTTGGAAGAAATTCTTGCACCCCTAACCCACATACTCAATCTATCCCTCAGATACCCTAAATTCCTGCATCATTGGAAATTTACAATTGTCACACCTGTCCACAAGAGTGGGGACTGGGCCTTACAAGGTAACTGCAGGCCCATATCTATCCTCCATCACTATCAAAAGCCCTTCAGAAAATAGTCGCCGACCAATTGAACAAATACCTAGACAAATATCAGTTACTATGCCCCCAGCAACATGGTTTTAGGACTGGACATAGCTCCTCCATTGCACTACTCAAATTTTCGGGCTTCATTCAAAAATCCTTTGACCAAGGCCATCGTGTAGGTGAGGCATTCATTGATTTGAGCAAGGCCTTTGACACTGTTAATCATGTCCTCTTGGCTGACCAACTATACGACTTAGGTCTCTCTCTAGAAGCTGTAGCTTGGTTTCAAAGCTACCTTCACTGTCATTCTCAGCAGGTCAAGAAAAGGAACATCCTTTCTGACAGTTGTCCAACTTGTCCACTCAGTTCTCAGGAGTTCCACAAGGGTCCATTTTGGGTCTCCTCGTGTTCAGTATCTTCCTGAACAACCTCCCCTCCTCCTGCCAGGACAAAATCCTTCTGTATGCCGAGGATGTTGTTCTCTGTGTAAGTAACAGGGACCCAGTGGTTCTCGAGAGCCAGCTTCAAAATAACTTTACACTTGTAGAAAGATTGTTTAGCAACCATAAGTTAATTATGAACTACATGAAAACTAAAACTATATTGTTCACCAACCTCCTGAAGCAAACATAGACACTACCCTCTCTCCATCATCAGTAATGGTGGTGACTCTCTGGAGCTAACCCAACACTTTAAGTATCTGGGTATCACACACATATGACCTGTGTCCAGGCTAACTGGCTACAGTTAAATGGGAGACTCCGATCCCAAACTTGTCTGCTGGCTAAAAAAGCCCATTTAGGCTTGCTGCCTCCTGGAGTTCAGAATCTACTCACCCCTAGCACCCACTCCCATCATACTAGAAGCTCAGCCTGCCAGTACTTCAAGATTCCCCATTCTCGATCCTCCCAAGCACAAAGGTCCTTCGCCTACCAGGCTCCACACTGGTTCAAGTTTCCTCCCTGAAGATATATCCTCCCTACCCACCCTGGGTTCTTTCAAGCAGTCTCTCAGAAATAATCTACTCTCCAACACCTTCTCTGACTACATCCACTAACCCACACCCACCCTCCATGGTAAACAACCTATTTTAACCCTACACCTTGCTCAGCCTGGTAACATAAGGTTCCCTTATCTTCTTCTGTGTTGCACTAACCTACCCTCTACTCTTCCCAAACTTCTCCAGCCACTCACTCTTCCTCCCTTTTGTCCAAATGTTCTGGACCTAGCATCTCCTCTCCTCTCCCCTCCCATTTTCCTTCCTCCCACTTCAGCTACCATGGTCAGCCTTTTAATTAACCATCTCTCAACTATGGGCCTCCCACTTGAAGATACCCCTTGACTGATTCTTCCTCTTACCCTCCTCTACCCCACTCTACCCGTATTCTCATATTCTCAACTATGCTCCTCTCACCGACGAGGTCTCTTGGCTGATTCCTCTTCCTTTCCCCTTCTACTTGCATTGTCTCTCCCTGCTCCCTTCCCCCTATATTAGGCACTTAGCAACTTTTTATGTAAACTTTGCAGTTGTACCTTTGCCATGCTTTGTACTTAGTAACAGTTTTGCTTTTCTACCCCCTGCCTCCTGTTAGTCTCAAGTAGTACTATGTACTTAACCCAAATGTTTACACTGTAATACCTGTTTAATTTGTGTTTTGTTTTTTCATCTCTGTCTGTATAATGTACCTATATGTCCTGACTTGGAACCTACTTAAAAGACCTGCAGCTCACAGGTTTTATCTGAAATCAAATAAATAAAAACAAATAAATAAATAATAAAAATCTTAGGCTTGACGCGGCTGCAGCTAACTATGAAATTCACAGGGCCCACCACACTGGACTGGATCTTAAGCCCAGGGATAAGCCACAACAATATTTTATTAAGTATCTCATTTTTTCTGAGAAAGAGACTATCCTCCAAGCTGGGTGGGTGCATGGCCCAATACAGGGGGAGGGAGGCTGGGTTTTGGTCTTCCAGGACTATTCGAGAGACTTGCAGATTAAAAGACAAAGGTTTGCAGGTGTAAAAACCAACCTGCATCAAGGGGGTTGGGACTTTGTGCCATTGTACCTATCTAAATTGAAAGTGGTTAAACCAGGCTGTCCCCTAAAGTATTCCCCTAAACTTCAGGATGCTGACCAGGGCTCCATGTCACTTCAGCAGAGCAATCATAGAATGGCAATTACAGTGATGGCATTTCAGTGACTGCAATTACAGCGTCTGTACAATATAGGCAAGCATTGTAACAGCAACAGTCTGGCACATACCTGTTTTGTGGGGGGCTTCCCCCCCACATCCCCCTTTGTGGGCACCTTTGCCTCCCACACCTCCCTTACCACAATAACCAACTCTGAGGTCATAGTACCTTAGGGAAGGGGGAATGTATTTGTCACTGTTTCAGTGTTCACCTATATGTATGGGCTCTGTAATTCCAGTCGCTGAAATGCAGTCCCTCAGATTCCTTATTGCTATAATTGCTTCACTGAATTGACATGCTACCTTGAAGGTTCTGTGAACCATGAGGATGCCACTGTGGTGAAACAGTCCTATTCCCATCCCAATGCCCAGCTCGTAAATAACACTAATATGGTAAGATGAGCCTTTTTAATTCACTGAAGGGTATGTGTGGCGTATTGTGTAATGGTGATGGTCTCCTGAAGTCCACACCACAATATACTTGCAGAATGACAGCTTGACTAGCAAATAGTTTTTCTCTGGGGACTCTGCTTACCATGGCATTGTGAGAAAAATCAATTAAAATAACTACTGATGCTGGAAAATAGAGCTTTATCTCATCCTATTTTCAGCTGTTACCCAGCAGATTTGTATTCTCTCTTGGTAGAGATTGGGGGAGGGCAAACTGTTAAGACCATAAATGACTGGCAGGATGTATGGTGACCCCCCAATTTCTTTCTTGTTAGTGACCAGGATAATTGCTGGGTTAAAACATCTGTGGGGTGAAATTCAATGAGCTGCACTACATATAACTGAAGATTAGCACTTTGTGGGTGGATTAACTCAGTTTTTGGCAGCATTTTGACACTGACAGGCTCTGTAACTGACTAAGTGCATGCCAACCTATCAGAACCTGGACTTGCCCTCTTCGGAGTGCCCTCCCACATTGCTCCTCAGATATGCGAACCTTGCAATCATGGCAATGTTGTTTGAGCTGTTTTTTCCTCACACCTCGATGGGTAAGGCTCCTATTAGGCATTATTTGTGCACCTTGTGACCTGGCTCTGTACAGTCACCTGATTATATTGTAAATGTGGCTGTACTCTCCCTATTAACATTGTATCTGTTCTCTTGACATAACAGTGGGGCAGCATGGTGAAGAGAGTGAGCAAGGTGCAATGAGGCCAGATCTGGGATTACTAATCCTTTCTTACCAGAGTTCTCTGCCTTCTGAACATCCTTTGTGCTCCAGACATGATTGGTGGTATCTTCACTGCCTCAAGACTCCCAAAATGAATCTCATCCTTATGTCTTTGTGTGGAGCGATATGAGGGTTCGCATTCCACTGGCCATCCTCTTCTCAACTGTAACTGGGGTTGTGGGTATCAGCGAGTGGAGGGCTGTTCTTGCATGGCTGATTGGTGTGTGAGGAGTCCAATGGCGAACAAAGATCTGACTACTGTAAACTGAATTATCAGACTAAGAAGGGATTATCTGTTAATTTAATATGTCAGTGTGGGAAAAGAGGGAGAAATGTTCACTGGAGGGGCCCCACATCTGTTGCTATTTCAGTCATCCATGTTGGATCTGGCAACAGTGAGAGATGTGTGTCCAATGCTACTTCACATACCTATGTTAGTTGCGCAAATGAACCACTTCTTGTGTGTGAGTTTGGTCCTGCCATTGTCTCAGTGCCCTTGTCTGCCAAGAGGGTCATACTCTCTCCTGATCAATTGGCTATATCAGAGTTTAAAGCAGGTAATACACTGGCCATTGTGTACAGGTGGGGACGCTGACAAAGGCATACATCTCACAAACCTGTTTATGCTAAAATTGAGTTGGTCATTCCCCCTCCCAGGGTGTGGAGGGGGTCCAATGGGGGATCAACCACTATATTCCTGTTTCTGCTATTGTTATGTATTGCAAACTACTGCATAGGTCTCAAAGATGCCTTCTAGACATGGATAACCTTGCAACTTGAGGGATGCCGCACACATGTTGTGCAAAGATTTGGAGGGATGGACAGGGGTATGTTGTTCTACATTTGAGTTGGTTTTGTGGTGGGGAGGGACAAGGTGGAATTGGATGAAGCATTATCTTAGAGTTTTCTGGGAAAGCTTTTGTTACAAGGGGATAAGGGAGTTGGGGGTTTCAGCCACTCAGGTTAGCAGGAGGCAGTTATTAAGTTTATACAGTATAGTTAAAATGTTATGATTTCTAAACTGTATGTTTTTGTTACGAAGGTAATGTTGACTGACTACATACATCTATTGACTTCCTTAGTGTGCTATTTAATGGTTAATACTATGAAAATATGTTCCGGTAACATCAATAGCCTCAAACTGCATGCTACAGTTAAAGGAAAGAAGTATTGGTGAGGATAAAATCCATGCATGCAGATATTGTATGTGTAAAAGAAACTAGACACTAGACAACTGATAAATGGGGAACACCATTTGGAGTGTGGTGGGAGGGATCACTACACTATGGAAAACTATTTCATATACGATCATTGACTGGGGAATGTGGAGAGACAACTACAATAGGCAAAATGAATATTTCATATGGAATTGGTGACTGAGGAGGGGGGGAGGGACCACTGCACTATGGAAAACAAATCTTGCATATGGAGTCAGTGACTGGGGAGGGGGGAAGGATCACTACACTATGGAAAACTAATGTTTAATATGGGATCAGTGACTGGGGGGGGAGGGACCACTACACTATGGAAAAAGAAAATTATGAGGAAAGGCTGGGAAAGGACTTTTTTCTGTGTGTCCCAAATGCTTTTTCATGACTTGTGATCTTTTTTTTTGTTTGAAAGAAAAATAATTCACGAAAAAGGATCTTAGTGAATGATGAAAAAGGAATTAAAATGTACAAAAAAAAATATTCCAGGATCATTTTGGTACCAGACAACTGCAGAATCCAACTGATGGAGTTCCAATGAGCAAGATCCATTTCCTGGTGTCCCTACAGCACCTCATTTTCATGGATTCTCTCTCTCTCACTCTCTCTCTCTCTCTCTCTCTCTCTCTCATATATATATATATATATATATATACACTTTTTTTTAAACAGAAAACAAGATGGCGGCTCATAAAAATTGAATTTTTTCTGGTGAAAAAGGATTGGCCCCTCAAGAAAAAGATTCATTTTTTGTGAGGCCAAATCCTTTGTCAAACGTTATGTCTCTATCCTGGAGAGTGATCTTCCATTTGGAAATAATGGGAACTTAAAAACTGAATAAGTTTATAGCAAATTAATATTTTTTCACAAAACAAATGCATGGCAGTGCTGTGACCCAAGCTGTTTCTATTATAAAAAAAATTCACATCAGACTTCCACACTGTCTGGGCATAAGGTGAATAGGAAAAAACTGCAAAAAGTAGTGACTGTCAAGGTTTTTGCACTATCTGGATCTCAAAATCCATGTACCCAACCATAATAAAACTTGCTAAGTCAAGAGATCTACCCCACAAGAGAGAGCATGCTAAATTTGTGTAAATCCATTGATCAGTTGCAAAGTTATCAAAGTGCAACACTTGAGGTTTAATATTAAACATGCTACTCAACCCTAACTATAGGTGCACGACCGTACCCCTATAATATTCACAGATCAAGTTCATTATTTCATTTTTGCTTGTACATTCTTTGTATCAGTTTGTGTTGCATCTCTTGCATCTGACTATAGGATAATAGAGTCTGACATTCAGGCAAATGTTTGCTGCCTAAACATTGTGGGGTGGGGGGAGTTAATGTGTTTAAACCCTCAGAGAAATCCATTGAGGATGTGCTGACAATAAAAATGTCTGTACTGCATGTAAATGTTCATGTTGTAAGACAACTTCAAGCAAGCTGCTATCTGTTAGTGGTAGTTAGTAAACCTAATAGTCAGATCAGGGTTTGAAAAAAGTCACTGTCTAGGCTCTGCAAGTTCAGTACCCTGCTAATAAGGCTACATGGGGAAGAAGCAGCAGTTATCTCACAGCAGGTAATTTGCAAATCACCTAGAAACTTAAAAAGCAGGAGAGGGAGAAAAATAGCAGATATGAATATGCGGGAGGTCTTACCTGCTGCCCATGTGACTGTCCCTACGCCTCGCTCTACTACAGTCAAATTTTGATAGGCTGGTTTTCATTGTTGCTTAAAAAGAATGAGTGTTCCACTTCATGTTGTAACTCAAGGGAATGTGCCCTGCACTGATTCTTTTTAAGCAAATGTTTGGCTAAATTATGTTCTTAAGTTATACTCCTATGTAATACTTGACTCGTGTGTTTTGCTTGCAAAATCAATAAATATAATTTATAAAAGAATGAGTCTTACTCAGCAAAAATCTTGACACACAAGATTATAAATTAGGTTGTAAAAACTCTCATCCAAGTGTATGATTCTCCCATATGCTCCTTTTTATGTTGTCTCGCATGTGCATGCCAGCCAACATATTGCATTAGTAGCAGATTTGGAGGGGCAGTCACTGTGGGTGAATGCAGGGCACGCATCAGTGGGTGTGTCCCTCATTCCCCAATAAGGCAGCTTGCAGGCGCTGACACCAGCTATATGTAAAGTGGCCACCAGATTTAAGGAAAGTGCTGCTGCAATGAGAGGCAAGCTCATCATGCAGCAGCACAATAACACGCCCTCCCTACATGCCTTTCCTGGTGAAGCAGTTCAATAAACATGGCAGCACTGACTGCCACCGTGCACAGTGCCCCAACCCACTTCATTTGCCGATGGGGGAGCTCACTCCCTGTTGGCATAATGCCCCCCCATTTAAAGTGTATGCCGAGGGGATGCCCAATCCCCCTCAGCATCATGTGCCCCACAAAACAGTCTTTCTTTGCTGACGGGGGGGCCCAGTCCCCATCGGCTTCAGTCCCCCTTCCCCATTTAATTTGCTGATGGGGAAGCCCACTCCCCATCAGCATAATGCCCCCCTTTGTTGTAGGCCGAGGGGGGTGCCTAATCCCCCTCAGCTCTTGTCCCCCCAAAAAAACACTCAGGTGGCATGCTGGGAGCCCACACCAGTGTGCCAAATGCCCCTGTAAAACAAAAACCTGCAAACTAGAAAACGGTCCCTCGTCGATTCCAGTGGCCCTCCTCCAACCCGCATCCACCTTCTGAGCACCCTGCCTCCCCACACCCTCCCCACCCCATACTTACCTCCGGAGCACAGTGCAATGATCTTTGGTGGACTGGGAATACATCTACACTCTTCAAAGCCGACCGCGAACTGAAGAAATGCCAGTAAGCTGTATAATGCCATAAATAGGGTTTTTTCAACTTTGGTGCATATCTCAGGCATATTTGGGAATATTGGCACCAAATTTTCAACATGGGGTTATTGGGACCCCTCCTCATGAATTCAATCACTGCCATGGCATTATTCTGTCCCGAAATGTGATTTCACAGTCACTGCATGGAATCACCTTTTGGGACTGATTAATGTAACGACAGTGCCACTGCTCATGAGGGGGGCTCTCAAAAAGGCTAGGTTGCAAATCTGGTGGAAAAAATCCAAAAAATGGCTGTTTTATGAGCTTGTGTTGTGCAGTTACCACACACACTTGTAACTTCATGAATTTGTAACATTTTCACTCCAGATTTTCAAAATTTGCATTTTTCCACACCTCCTTATGAACAGGTCAGCTGTCATTTTACATATCCTGGCTGAAATGTGTTTTTGCACGTCTGGCACAGAATAGCGTGGTCTCTGTGTGAAATCAGTTTTTGGAACAGTCTGAGAAAATGACGGTGACACTGTTCATGAGCAGAGGTCCTAAAATGCCTATGTTGAAACTTTGGTGACGAAAGTCCATAAAATGGCTGCATTACAAGTGTGCGTTGCCCATTTTCCACGCACCCTTGTAGCTTTGTAAATTTGCAATATTTTCATGCCAGATTTTCAACACTGGCATTTTTTCACACCTCCTTATGAACAGTACGGCTGTCATTTTTCACATCCTGCTCAAAATTTGTTTTCGCACCTGTGGCACACAATGGCGTAGTTGCTGTGAGACATCAACTTTTGGGACAGATTAACAAAATCACAGTGCCACTGTTCATGAGGGGAGGTCCCAAAATGCCTATGTTGAAAGTGTGGTTAAAACAATCCCAAAAATAATTGGGTTACAGATGTGTGTTGCGCAGTTTCTATGCTTGCTCATGACTTCACCCATTTTTCATATTTTCACTCCAGATTTTCAATGTTGCCATTTTTTTACACCTCCTCATGAACAATATAGTTGTCATTTTTCACATCCTGCCCAAAACGTGTTTTCATCCCTGTGTCACCAAATGGCAGAACCACTGTGCAAAACTACCTTTCAGCTAATAAACTGATAGTGCCGCTCTTCATGAAGTGGGGTCACAAAAAGCCTATGTTAAAAATATGGAGTGAAAATACCAACAAACACCTATGGTGTTAGGGTTTACAACTGTAACACCCCACCCTGTAGAGACTGACAGGCATCAGGGGTGTGACTTGGGATTGTCGCCTGTAATGCTCTTGCCATTCCACCCCCACCCTGCAGCCAGTGACAAGCATCGAGGTCTGCCTTGGAGTGTTCGGCCCTAAAGTTCACCCCATTCTCCTATACTGCACCCGTCTCAGCATATTTCCTTATGGAATGGGTGTAAGTATAAGGCCCAAAGACCCCAAAGCACACCACAACACTTGTCAGTGTCTACAGGGTAGGGTGAGGTAAAATGGCATAAGCGTTACAGCTGACAACCCAAAGGCACACCCCAGTGCCTGTCAGTCTCTGCAGGGTGGGGTCGGCGTCAGTTCAATACTTCACTGCCATTCCTATTATGCATCTTTAACTCCTGCACTACCAATGCCAATGCCAGCGAGACAACATTCAGCATTGACAAATGCTTGTTTTTTATTTCCTGTACCTTTCGATGTTAAATTTTTCACTATTAAATTCAATGCTTGTGCATGCCTGAGTGTAAACATGTTCTGAAATAATAGACAAATTTGGAGGAGCTTCCCAAGACACTTATTGCTCAGCCATCTCTGCCTCATTACTGTTGGGCTACTGATCGTACTATTTTTTTTCTTTTCATGCACTCGATCTGCGTCTCTATATGCCACTTACATAAAAACTCATTGAACTGCAGAATGAATGTATGAATTGCAGATTAATGTTATGCAGATGATGTCTTGCTTTAAAGGTCCTCCCGATACACTGTCCAACTAAACAGCCTTCTTAGTCAAGACCTTGGCCTACTTGAGAATTGGTTTCTTGCTAACAAATCAGTTCTAAATAGTAAAAATACCAAAGCCATGCTATTTGGCCCTAAAAGCCTAGGCCCATCGTGTTTACATTTATTGTCCCCAGCTCTTTCCAATAGCTCAAAAATTGAAGTGATCGATTGTATCAAATAGCTAGGTGTATACTTAGACCAAGACTGCTCCTTTAAGAGCCACATCGACCATCTGACCAAGAAACTCAACCAAACGTTAGGTCTATTATATCGCCTGAGCCCTTTCCTCTCTCCTGAATCCAAACTCAAGGCTTCCATTTATACACTCCTACTAACCTTGCTATATGGGGCCCCTTACCTACATTATGTAAGATGTTCTGAAATGTAAAGGCTAAAACTACTGTATCACAGGATAAGGTGCTTCGCTGCAGGGGTGCCACTACGAGAGCATCACTGCAAGGTACTATTATCTCTTAAATGGCCTTCTCTAGATGGCAGATTATCATATCCATCACTGCACCTTGCATTTAAGCTCCAGCAAAATGGCACCATTCCTAGTTTAATTAACACATTAGCTCCCAAAAAGAATGAGAGAACAGTAAGATCCTCTGGCTTCTCCAAGTCCCCAGTGTTAGGACTTCCATAGGACTCCGACCCTATGCTGCCTTCATCCCTCCTACCTGGAATGGTCTCCATAGCAGTCTTCAGGAATGTACCTCCCTTGGGGGCTTCAAGAAGGCTCTTAAATCCCACCTTTTGGATCTGAGCCTGTGCAGCTGCTACCGCTAAGTCTACCAGACTCCCTGCTGCCGAGCTAACTTTATTGAGACATCAATCTGATTGTGACTGTCTTGTGTATAATAATACTCCTGTTGATACTGATTGTAATTAACCTGTCACTGTATCCTTGACTGGGTCAGTACGTCTATATTGACTGTTAATTGTGAAATGACATGTATGTATTTTGTTATGTTTATAGATGTATGTAATTAATTCTGGGTCACCCCTGAAAAAGGGACTGTTTTGGTCTCAGTGGGCCTACCCAGTCACCAAAATTTAAATAAAACAATAAATAAAATAAATAAACTGTGGAAAAGATTCTGCAGAACTGACTACTGACAGTGATCAGCTCTGCAGAATTTTTTTCCGCAGTTTAACACAGTAATCCACAATTCATACATTTATCCTGCTGTTATAAATCAGAATTTCCATGAAAGTTGCCAAAGTGTATTCCCAAATTTTGTGAACATAAAATTCCGACTTTCGCCAAAATTCTGTCAGCAGAAGTTTCATTTTGCACAAATCTATTGCCTACTGGAAGGTGTGGGATTTATGTGTTTGATGTTGTTTGGGAGCAGGATATGACCACATTTGTTCTGTGGTGAATCACATCTAGTGTAAATTTCATTTTATTTGTCTACAGTAGTCTGGCAGTTTGTTTGTGCCTTTTGTGGGGATGTCCTTGTCACCAGGATTTGCTGGCTTGGTTCTGTGTGATGGCCTGTTAATTATTCAGTACTCTGTTTTTGTTTATCACTGTTTGGTGGACTTTCTGGGCTACTGATTTGTTGTTTTAAAACAAAGCATTCACAGAAAATACATATAATGTATGGTAAGCATCTATTAACCACCATAATCAGCAGTCACATAGCTTTGTTATGCCAGTGTTCAGAATTTTTCAGTATTGTTAACCACACTTCAGAATGTCCAAGCAGTGCAATAACAAAATGGAACACATGAATGCTGCAAGATTCTGACTTCTCCGACTGTAGTCACAACAACTGATACTATTAATATACAAAAATGTATTGTCACTTGCCCCCTTGGAAACCGTGAACTTCACCTCATACCCTCGATTGTTTGGGCCCAAGAAGAAGACGCAATGTCATACCCCATAATTCTTAGCAGCATCGCAGCCCATAATTCATTATCATCCCCTACCATGCCCACATGATTGCCAGAGACCAACAGAGATTAACAGTCTTCCCAGAATAGGTTTCCCAGAATTTCTTTGGAGTAACAGTTCTTTGGAGTAACAGTAACAGTGAGTTCTTTGGAGTAACAGTGATGTAAATAAGGTATTTACTTTCAATTACTGGAGACTGCTCTGAGTGGAGCTGCCAAAACGGTAGTAGTAGATGTCTAGTTGATAGTCTTTTCACTGCCTCCAAAGGTCCTCTTCTTGGTGCTGGACTGTGAAGAGGTTTCAGGGTCGGTCCAGTATCCAAACTCCTAGTTTTATGGAGGCTCACATGCTGAGTGGATGGTTGTCCATTTGTTCCCAACCTAATGCCAAATACTGGTATTGTAAAAGGTCACACAGGACCTCAATCATGACTGGGCCTGGCCTCACCCTCACACTGCAACCCACTGTGGGAATACAGCTGAACTTGAAGCTGCACAAGCAAAGTTTCATTTGAGTTAGAGACTGGGTCGCTGGTCACCCACTCTCAAGTTAGAGCTGGGAAATAGAGTGATTGTATCCAGCAGGCAGTGGCAATTGCTGAACAGGCCTGGGCAGCAGCCAGATGCTGTGCAATGCAGTCACTCAGCAAAACTGGCACTTACCACCCTAGCTTGCTTGCCCTGCGAGTGAGTGACTGGGCATGAGTGGCAATATGGCATAGCACCAGTAGCAGAACTGAGAACAAGCATCTGGCCTCACTGGCACTGAGTCACAACTCATCCCTTAACTCATTCTTCAACATGATTTCAGGCTGGGGCAGGCAGCAGCCAGTAGCAGTAGCAGACCGTTGGTAAAAATATAAGCAGCGGCAGCTTACAACAAAAATCCCAAAGATATCAAAGATATTGGAACTGCAAAAATAAATTTATTGCATGCTAAATTCAGGAACAGACAGGAGTCAGTCATGGGGCATGGGGGTGTCAAGAGCCAGTCATGGGGGGTGACAGGAACTGCTTTCAGTGGCATTAAGAGTGCTTACTTGGTGGGCATAGAAAGGAGAGCGGGGGTGGCAAGAGCCATTCACAGATGCATGAAAAGAGCCCACTCAGCAGACATTGAAAGGAGAGTGGGGGGGGGGGTGAAATGAGCCACTTGCAGTAGTGTAAATATAGCTGCATTGAAAATACAGTGGGGAGGGGTGAAAGGAACCACTTGCAGTAGTGTAAATATAGCTGCATTGAAAGGAGAGTTCAGGGTGAGAGGAGGTGCTCATGGGAGCATGAAAAGAGACAACTCAGCAGGTGCTGTAAGGAGAACTGGGAGGTGACAGGAGCTGGTGGGGTGTGGCGGTGAGAGGAGATGTTAGTGGCAGCATAAGAAGAGCCCACTTGTTGGGTGCTGAAGGGAGCTGCCTCTTGCAGCATGTGTACAGACCTCTAGGCAGGCATTGCAGTGAATTACCACTGGTGATGTGAAAGGAACCTGCTTGATGGGTGCTGAAAGGAGAGCTGGTTTCAGTAGAGTGACAGGGATTGTTGGGGGATGAAAGGAGCCACTGATGACAGCATGAAGAGAACACACTTGGCATGTGCTGAAAGGACATGAAGAAAGCCTGCTCAGGGAGCATTGAAAGGAGAGCTGGGATGACAGGAGCTTCTCTCAGTGGTATGAAGAGGATCCTCTCAGCGGGCACTAAAGGGAGTCACCACTGGTGGCAAGATTTAAAAAAAACACACACACACACACACATACCAGTGTGTAGCAGGAAGGGGTTCTTTCTCAGCCAGAGATAGGGAGGATAGCAGCCATTATTTTTGTGTTGCAATCCTCTGTGCAGGGTACCAAATGGTGGCCACTGAAATGGACCTTGGGCCAACACAAATGAAGTGATGTGGTATGACATGACATGACATGACATGGCATGGAGGAAGAGGGACAGGTGGCACTGGCTGAACAACATCATCAAAATGGCCAAAGGCAGCACCCTGATTGGAGTGATGAAACCACTTTGAAAAGTATGCTTTCTGGTTTAGGTCTGCATCCTTGACCAGATCAACTACAATTGGCTTCAAGTCTCATTTCTAGGATATCATTGACATATAACCTGACACATGTTCACAGCCTGCTTTTCTCCAGAAAGTGGCATCAATATATTTGATTTACATTCTGCAATTGAACATAAAAAGCACACATGCACAAAACACATTTGGCTGAAGCAATTGCTGGAGAGGGACTGGTGCACCTGCATGGAATTTCTTTTCATTTTACTTCTGCATATGAGGGTGTTTTTGCGGTTCTTTGGGGAAATTTAATGTTGCTATGATTGAGCTTCAAGAAAGGACATTCATATTAAGGTAAAGCCTTCATTATTCTGCATTTTTTGGACTGAGTGAAAACCAAAGGTGCCATTGTTCAGGGTTTTAGCTGGTGTCTGCCCCTTGATTGCTTATGTTTCAGTGAATTTTGGGCCAAGCACAGCTTGCCCTTGGTTAAGGTTTTACCAACATAGTCTCTGAAAGGTCTTGCTTCTATCCTCTTTCACACTGTATGTACTCAGGATAGCCAGTCTGAGATAAAATATGAAATATAATATAAATACAAAAAAGAAAATAGTTCCTGCCAAACACACTCTGTTGTGCAAGACTGCAGTAATAACACATAGGGGTTAGTACAGTATGTTCATCAAACAGAAAATAATAATGTAATAATAAAATGTGTTATCCTCACACTGTGCAACATTTACTATTACAGTCCCGAAAAGGTAATGGTATAGCTTCTTAAGTTCCAAACAGCAAGCCAGTAAAATACTTAATATTTGTTTTTCATTTTTGAAGAACATATTTAGAACTGTAATTATTGTTGCATGTGTTTTTTGCATAATGTGCATATATACAACATCACACTGCATAGCTAGCCCTGTGCTCTACAAGTTTGAGTTACTGTCTGTTGTTTAATATGTATCAATTTTGTGTAGCATTCTATTTTTTCAACCTTACATTTATCTCTTTTCCAGGTCTGCCTGACAGCACCTCCTGAGCCCCCTAATTGACCTTCTCATTGAATTACTGGTTATCTACCATTTACACTGAACCCTGTGGGTGGATGGCCAGACATGTTGGTCATATGAGAGCCTGTGGGTGTGTTGGCAAGGAGCAGTACAACATCCATTTCCCTCACAATTTTCTTCCCAGGGCTGGAGCATTGGGACATATGTGCCAGCCTGTCAGATGACACCCAGTTGTACATGTCTTTTGCACCTGGGCAACAGAATGCGGTCTCTGTATTTAGTTCTTGCCTGGCCAAGGTCCAGAGTTGGATGTCCTCCAACTGGCTAAAGCTCAACCCAGATGAGACAGAGGTGTTGGTGACTAAGCCTGGTCATCGATGGGACACTGGGCAGGTCAGGGAGAATTCCAGCTTAACACTCGATGACTCCCAGTTGAACATCTCAGCTAAGGTGAAAAAACTTTGCATTATCCTCAACAATGATCTGACACTAGAGACTCAAGTGTCAGCCATTGTGCAATGTAGTTTCTACTGCTTGAGGAATATCACCCAGATTAAAGCCTTTATCTCTCATAATGATCAGCCCTCAGTAATATATGCCTTTGTAACATCCAGGCTAGATTACTGCAATACCTTGTACTTGGGGACAATGGGAGGCACCTTGCGTTGCCTGCAGCTGGTGTAGAATGTGGTGGCCAAGCTGTTGGTTGGTCTTCCCAGGTCCTGTCATATTAATCTGGTCTTACATGGTCTTCACTGGCTGCCAGTGAGGTGGCAAATTGCCTTCAAGGTCAGCTTGCTGATCTATAAAGCCCTACACAGCCTGGGGCCTTGCTACCTGCAGGACCTACTGTCTCCCTACCAGAACCATGATGTCTCCATTCCTCTGAGCAAGGCCTCTTGGCAGTTTCCAGGGTTTGACTGAAATCATCTGGTGAGCATTCATTTTCTGTCACCACTCCAACCCTGTGGAACTCGCTTCAAAGGTCTTTGAGAGAGGTCTCCTTTTAGGAAG
The DNA here is from genome assembly GCA_016271365.2 of Neoceratodus forsteri. NCBI lineage: Eukaryota > Metazoa > Chordata > Ceratodontiformes > Ceratodontidae > Neoceratodus > Neoceratodus forsteri. Next base: position 217,534,652 of record CM028134.1, read on the forward strand.
TTTTTAAAAGGGGTCCAAAGTCCCACCTATTTAAGGAGGCATTTTTCTTAGATTAATGAATTGCTGAATATTCTTTAATGATATTAAGTTTCAATTAGTTTATTGTGAAATGGTCTGTTCATTACAGTTTGTATGCTACTGTACTTCTGTCTTACATGGATTATTGTATTGTATTATTGTATATTTTATTTCTGTAAAGCTCCTATAGCCTTCAGGGATAGGCACATTATAAATACAATTTTACTTAGTTACCTACATGTCATGATCCAGCCATCCCCCTCACTAGTGTACTCCTACTGCGCTACCACCCGGCCTTTGCCAGTTGGCAGTAAAGTTGTCACTGAGCACTCGATCATTCCTCACCCTGCTGGCCTACCTAATGAACTACATCCATTCCTGAGGCTGGGTCACCAACATGGAGGGCAGAAGCACAATTGTTACACCACTGGTCCAGAGTGCAGGGCATACTTTCTAGGATGGAATGATACTTGACTCAGTCAAAGGGTGCAGTGGACAGACACTAAGGTTGCACTCCACAATTTTTCACCATTACATTGCTCTAGCTGTAATCTACAGTTAGAGGTTGTTGGAGGCCAAATAAATGATTATGTGGATTTTTCCTGTGGATGTCTATTCCTTTCTGCTAAAAACTGGATTGCAACCTTAGTGTTGTGGAGCTGTTCAAAATAGGGTAAGGCTTTGTACCCCTGGATTGCACCCACAGTGTTCCACTGTGTGTAGGACACCATTCTGTGTTGTTTGTTTGCAATAGACAGACAGCCTAGCTCCTTATCTTTCTTCTTCTCCTCCTGCCCTTGAGGCCAATAGATCACCCCCATTTGTAGTTTCTTGCTTGAGGGTGAACCCCCAGTGATTCTGTTTCCCCATTGCCTCCCCTAATATTTCCATCCTCTATTGCCTCTATGCCATCTCTGACATATAGAGCTAAGCCTCCTCCTTTACCCTTTCCTCTATAACATCTAAACATGGTATAGTCTAGGACTGTCAGATCCCAATCGTTATTCTTTGTGGCCCAAATTTCTGTGATGGCTACTAGATCCATCTCAGTGTCTGCCAACATTGTCTGATGCTCACTAGTTGTATTTCCCAGACTCATGACATTGGGGCAGACCTCTTTCAGTCTTTCCCCTGATTCTCTCTTGCTTTTTCCTATTGCCTCACCTTTAGTCTCTTTATTTTTTTATTTTTCATACTGAATGTAGGCTTTGTCAGCCCTCCATCATTGGCCTCTTCCCCTAATCTAATTTGAACTTCAACCTTTCTGTTACCAACCTTGCTGCTACTAATCCCCTGTTCAGGCAGAGACACCTGCTCTCCCTTCTCAGTGGTTCCCCTAACCTCCATCTCCCCACAATCAGTTTAAAGAGGACAGGAAATCATTTCTAACTGGCATCTGTTTATAAAGTTCTTATTCTCAGAAATGATATGCATTCACCTAAATTATCCATATTTAACTGTACCTGAATAAAAAGTTATATAAAAAGCTGCATTTTGCATTGTCTTATTTTTGTGGGCAGCATTCTGTTACAGCTATCTTCGTGGAATCAATAATTTGGAGTTTTAACTATGTCATGGTTTGTGTACAGAACTCTAAACAGGGTTCTGATAGGTCAGCTGCTCATAATTAGCATTCTGCACACAAATTGTGATATAGTAAAAACGCCACATAAGTGATTCCATGAAGTGAACTGCAACAGAATGCTGCCCCTAAAAACAAGACAATCTGTTTAAATGGGAGACTCACTTATTAATAATAAAAATTCTCACTTTTACTGTTAATAAAAAAAGATAAATTTGTTTAGATAGGAGACTCTCCCATTTAAACAAATGTCTCTCTCTTTTTTCTTTGATCTGTTTTTCCTGCCTGTTTTCATTGAATATAATTTTTTTGAAAAGGTGCAAATTGGTCAGTTCCTTCCATTTTAATATTTGCTTGCGTGCATGTGCAAGAAACATCTTGGCACAGTACGACATTTTAGAGGTGTGTGAGTTTCTGCCCAATGCAGTTGATGCTTTATGGGGCTCATCCCTCAGGCACCAATGAATCAGCGAGCTGTCTATGACAGCAGTTTGAGAGAAGTGGTTTTCACTTGAAAGAAAAGTGGCACTCCAATCAGGGATGGTTACGAGCTGACACTTTATGGGGCTTGTCCTTTAGGCACCAATGAATCAGCAAGCTGCCTATGACAGCAGTTTGAGAGAGAGGACTGCGCTTGAAAGAAATCTGCCGCTGCAATGAGGGACAGTTTCCTCATTGCAGAGGGACCTTCCTTGTCCCTTGCAACCAGGCACACAGACATACCTTATCTCTGTTGGCAGCAGCTGACAAGACTCCAGTCATATGCATTACAGTGCACAGTAATGTGCATGGCTGGAGTTACAGTTCTTATTGTATCCTGCTGCCAAGCTCCTTGTTTGTTCAGTGTGCCTTTCCTGGTGAACCATTTCAATAAATAAATAAATGAGCTATGGCGTGGCTTTCCACATTGGCGGCTCCTGCCATCTGCCACACATTCCCTGGAAAGCTGACATTGGGGTGCCCAATCCCAGTGTCAGCATGTATCCCCCCTTCCCCCATTAATGAGCCACCCCAGTGTGCCAAAATATTTTTTTTTATGTTTCTGACACTGGGATGCCCACTGCCAATGTCAGATGCCCCTTCCCGCCTGAATATTTCAAGTGCCGACATCGGGGTGCCCAATCCCCATGTTGGCATGCCCGTCCCCCCTCAACACACACACATACACACACACACACACACACATACACACACTATTGTGGCACACTGGGAGCCCACCCCAGTGTGCCTAAATATTTTTGGTAACCTGTAAAATAAAGAAAATCATCCCCAGAGTCTTTTTTCCCCCCTGTAAAAAAGAAAACAGCCTAGCGTCATCTCCTCATTTCCCCCTCCCCCACCCCACCCTCCCTCTGTAGACCCACCTCCCCTTACCCCGTTACCCCATACTTACCTCTGGAGGTTGGGAGCAGTGATCTTCTATGGACCGGGACATGTCTGCACTCTTCAAAGCTAACCGGCAAACTGAAGAAATGGTAGTAAGCTCTATAATGGGAGTCAATGGGGGGTTTCAACTTAGGTTGATATCTCAGACATTTTTAGGAATTGTGTCCCCAAATTTTCTACCTGGGGTTCTTGGGACCCCACCTCATGAACACTGTCTCTGTCATTTGGTTATTCGGTCCCAAAAGGTGATTTTGCGGTTGCTGCGCAGAATCACCTTTCAGGACCGATTAATGAAATGACAGTGCCACTGTTCATGAGGTGTGGTCCCAAAAAACCCTTGTTGCAAATTTGGTGGAAAATTCCAAAAAATGACTGCATTATGAGCATGCTTTGCACAGTTTCTACGCATGCTAGTAACTTCACCAAGTTTTAATATTTTCAGCATTGCCTTTTTTTCACACCTCCTTATGAACAATATAGCTGTCATTTTTCACATCCTGCCCAAAATGTGTTTTTTCACCTGTGGCGCATAATGGCGCTGTCACAGTGGGAAATCAACTTTTGAGACAGATTAACAAAATCACTGTGGCACTGTTCATGCGGGGAGGTCCCAAAATGCCCATGTTGAAAATTTGGCGAAACAATTCCAAAAAATGATTGCGTTACAGGCATGCATTGCACAGTTTCTATGCATGCTCGTGACTTCACCAGTTTTTCATATTTTCACTCCAGATTTTCAGCATTGCAATTTTTTCACACCTCCTCATGAACAGTACAGCAATTCTCACATCCTGCCCAAAATGTGTTTTTGCACCCACCTGTGGTGCTGAATGGCACAGTTGCAGTGTAAAATCACCTTTTGGGATGAGTAATGAAATGATAGTGCCACTGTTCATGAGGTGGGGTCCCAAAAAGCCCATGTTGAAAATTTGGAGCAAAAATACTAACAAATGAACAGGGCATTAGGGTTTCCAACCACAATACCCCATCCTGTTGAGATTGATGGGCATCAGGGGTGTGACTTGGGGTCATCTGCCATAATGCTCATGCCATTCCACCCTCACCCCCACCCTGCAGCCAGTGATGGGCATTGAGGTGTGCCTTGGGATCTTCATCCCAAACATTCACCCCATTGTCCTCTATTGCACTCATCTCAGCTTATTTCCTTATGGAATGGGGTGATCATAAGGGCCAAAGACCCCAAGGCACACCGCAACACCTGTCAGTATCTGCAGGGTGGAGTGAGGTGGAATGGCATGAGCATTATGGCCAATGACTCAAAAGCACACCCCAAATGCCTGTCAGTCTCTGCAGGGTGGGGGTGGGGGCTGGTGTTAGTTTAATACTTCACTGCCATTCCTAGTATGCATCTCTCTAACTCCTGCACTACCAATGGCAATACCAGTAAGCAAACATTTGGCATTGACAAATGCTTGTTTAATTACTATACTAAGACCCTATTTGGCCACACAAAATCATGCTCATTGTTACTGCCCATAACTACTGTAAGTGCATTAATTGGGATTTTAATTCTAGTTAAATATTCATGAGCCTAGGGAGGCTCCTGATTGGTTACTGGATTGGTCATTATCTCTTAGAAATGACCGATCCAGCTGCTAACTGACACTGTGGCATGCACTGGTGCCACACGTCTCACATACTACAGTAAAAACAAAACAGTAAGTGAAGAAAACTATAAAAAAAAAAGTTGTTATTGTGATTAGATTGACATTTGATCCTACCCTAGAAAAAAAAAAACAAATTGAGATATTTCTTCTTGATCTATACCAGACCAGCCTCATTAACATTAATTAATTATATTATCTTACTGTTCAAAGCCCGAAAAAAAATTTATATTTTACACTCTGACAAATTCAGATAGAGGAAAAATGGTTACTTGTTACAATGGATGTTGATTCATTGTATACGAACATACCACAAGAGGGAAGGACTACAGTTCATTGAGTACTACTTTTTAAAATACACAGACCTACCACAAGAAAAAATAAGTATGCTTGTTGATCTAAACAATATGGTATCCAGTGAACATGGCCAATGTGATTGAGTGATTACAAAAAGGGTGACTCAGTCTTGGTGCCTGTGTTCTGGGTGACATGGCAGGGTAACGATCAGATATGGGGGTAGGTGAATACTGCGACAAGATGTCCCTATATATACACACGCAGGGAGGGTGAGGGTCCACGCCGCATGACGGATGGAAGGGGGGAGGGTATGTGGAGTATAGTGCGGCAGTCGGCAGCCAAGCTGGCCACGTGGCGTGGTGAGTAAGTGGCATGCTGGGGTTGGGAGGGTGCTGGGTTTGGTTCTGGAGTGCAAACACTTTTTTCATCAGGTTTTTCATTTATTTTGAAGTTTTACAGCTCCCCTCAACATGCACCCCCCTGGAGTTAAAAATCCTTAAGTATGGGGTGCAGGGGTGAAACCCTCATGGGGAGGTGAGTGGGCACACCCTCCCCATAACATAGAAAAGAAATCACTGATTTTGTAGTTGTTGAAAGTGTATACTTATTACTATTTATTTTCGGTGATGTACACTCGCCGAATGGTGATTGCTGTTCTGCGATCACCGTTATGACATAAAACCAACTGATATAGTTCTCAAAAATAATATTTTTGTGTTTGAAGAGACAATTTACAAGCAAATGAAAGTTACAGCAATGGGTTCCACCCTGGCACTCAGCTGTGTTAATATGTACCTAGGGGAGTGAGAGGAAAAGTTTATCTACTCTGCTAGCCATAACCCCTATCTGGAAAAAATTGACTTGTATAAACAATTTATTGATGACATATTGCTGATATGGAGAGGCACTAGAGATGAACTTACAGAATCTGTACAGTAGTTAGAAGGAACAAATCCTAACCTCAGGTTTAAGGTAACAGCTTATTTATTGTCTGTCGTTTTTTTGGATCTTACTGTCATGAAAATGGAGGGTAGTACACTCCTTACAGACCTGTACCCAAAATCCACAGACAGAAACAGCTTACTTCATGCTACATGCCATTATTCAACCCACACTATTAATAATATGCCAAAATGACAGCACATCAGAATGAAGCGTAATTGTGGTAGTGAGGGGCTATATGAAAAAAAAGCTTATGAACTTACGGAGAAGGCAGTTACACAGGTGAACTCTATGCAACAGGAATCAATGTTTTTGCCCAAAAAGAAAAAGGAAAAAGTGGATCATGCTTAAACGTTTGTGACCACTTTTGGAGGGGGTTCTAAGAAGATTGTGAATATGGTGAGGAATAACTTATCTATTCTGTGAAGTACACCACAGCTGCAAAATGTTCTGGACAAACCTTTGAGGGTTTTGTACAAGAGTGGTAAAAACTTAAGAAACTCTATTGTGCAGAGTTATCAACCAAAGTGAAAAGCTCCTCTTACAACTAGAAAACAGATATGCAAACCATTTGGCATGTGCCGCATGTGTTACTTAGTGGATTCTCGTTCGAGTTTTTTCTAACCTCAAAACTTGTAAGTATGAAAAAATATAAGGTACCATAAACTGCAACTGCACAGCTGTTGTGTGCTTCCTTGAATGCTCGTGTGGTAGCTTTTACGTTGGACGCACAAAGAGAAAGCTAAGATTTAGACTTCATGAGTATATACTGTACAAGCTATTAAAAATAAAAATTTAGAATACTCTATAGCAGCTCACATTCACAATAGTGCCCCAAATGTAATCCACAAAATAAGAGCACTGGGATTGGAGGTGATCACTCCTGATGTCAGAGGGGGGGATCTGGAGAATTTGTTAATCAAAAGGAACAAGAGTGGATGTTTTGTTTAGGGGCACTTAAAAGACTTGGGTTGAATGGAAAACTGGAGATCAGCCTACTCCTAAAGAAAAAATTATTTGGAATTAGGGTGATTACTTTGAGCCATAAAAACCTTTCCCCCTTCCCCCAACCATCTTATCTGTTACCCTTGAGAGTTATACACATTCCCCTTTAAAAATGGGGACAGAATACATACAAATAGGATGTTTAGTGAAAAAGAATGTGACATCTGGGCATACTGAAACAGTTTCTATTTTTCTCACATTTCTTGATGTGCTTTCTTGCAGGTTCTATGTGCCACTGGTTCAACATGCTATTACAGGACCGAATATTGATTTGATCAACCATAAAATAGAATGATGTATGGGGACTATTCACTTTATATTTATGTTGTGTAATTTTAATGCTTTTGTGTGACAGGAGTTTTATCCACCAATGTGGGGGGTGGGGATTGCTGAACCAGGAAAGGCACACTAAGCCAAAGTTTGTTTCCAGGTGAGCACAAGGAAGTTAAGTGACCTGCTTAGGATCACACAGTATGCAAGTGGGAGCCGATGGGATTCAAACCCAAGTCTCCAGGTTTGCAGCTTAGTGCCCTTAACTACTGTGCTATACTGCCTCCAAGAATAAGAAATATTATTATAATATATTTGAATGTGATTGGTGGATATGTGTATATAAACCATTTAACAATGCACCAGTTCATTCTCTGACAAAACCCCTTAAGCCGTGAAACATAAGTAGTGGTGGTTTGTTCCATTACTTTCTGTTTCTTTGCCACATTGGTGTTTAATGGCATGTATGCAATAAAGCAGATTTTCTGAAGAAATTGCATCTGGCTTGCTTTTTCGAGGGTTGAGTGCTCTCTTTAACTCTCTTTTCATTTAAAATAATAAAAGAAGCACCACCACCCTAGTGCACACCCTCAGCAAATTGAGAATCACATCTTGATTCATTAGAAACTGTACTTTTACAGCTTACAAGGTGAATTCAAATATTATATAATTCAGCTGTTGCTTGAAGCAGATTGGATTTAGTTCTGTGCATAATTCAGTCCTTACTGTGTTCTAATATCACCAGGTTTTAACTTTATTTTGTACAAGTCTATTACAAGGATCTTGTTTTTTATATTGGCCTCAGTCTCAGTTTTTTATGTCTCCTCGTCTTCATTCACTTAGCAGTGTAGCCTACTGGCTAGCATTTATATATATTCTATACTGTGACTAAGGTAAAGAGCACCAACAGCACCCAAGAAAAATACTGAATTAAAATAATTAAACATAAAAAGACAGCCAAAAGGTCCCTCTTTACTGCCTCTAAACATGCCAGCAATGCTAAATATTCCCTCTCACCCAAGCAGCAGCAGCAGTCCAAGAGATATAGCTATCCATGCAGCCACTGGGGAAAGAAACTGGAGTCATCATTTGGGTTTTTGATGAGCCACTGTCTATAGTGGTGGTCTGCATCTTTGCCAGTATTGGAGGGCAAGAGAGAGGACTGAAGTACCAAGGGACCCTTTATTATTATACCAACATTTGAAGCTGGGTGCACTCGATAAAGAGTATGAAGCCTCATTGTCTCTGACTCCTTTTGAAAATAATAATTAATAAATAATGTAATACATTAGTAGGCGTTTATAACAATAAGCAAATGGATTCAGTTGGTGCAAATATAATTTCCATCACATGTAAGACTGGCAATGGCAACAAGAAGGCAGTCAGGTCCATGGGCTGGAGCATAAAACTGTGAACCAGGAAGACCTAGGTTTGAATCCCACTACAGCCATGTTGACTCATTGTGCCCTTAACCTCCCTCTTCTTCATCCCTCTCAGCTTTGAAAATGTTTTGACAGAAGACTCCACTGAAAATGAGGTTTTGCATTTTATTTGGGTTAACCACGATGGTGAAATGTTTTTATTGAAGTGTTTACAGTATAACATTCTTTATGTGTGTTATTAGATATGATGTGTCAAAACAATGCTTTACTGATCAATTTCTTTTACTTGCACAAATACTGAGTTTGTTCCCTCTAAAAATACTAGAATTCCAGATGACCATAAAACACTGTTCTACAGATCACATTAATTAAGTGATAGCCAAGACATTGTAAAGGTGATGACTTAGGTAATGAAAAATTAAAACCTAGTTCTGGTAGGTATGAATTATTAAGTATTTTCACATAAAATGAAAATATTGCTAAAAGTGTATGAAACTGCATTAATTTCATGTTGCTTCAAATTTGCTTGAAGGGATGAAAGCTACTGAACCAAGGCACATTTGTTATAGCACCTGATAACATCAAAACTTTTAAATTACACAATAATGGAAACTGAAAATGTACTCCCCCACACACTGATACATACAGAAGTACCTTATATTAGGGTGCAATGCTAACCCTCTATTTTTGCACCATAATAGCACAACTGGTTTTTGATCGATATACATGAAATCTAGCATGTAGTGCTGTGTGGAATGTGGAATTCCACTAGTGAAATTAATGCAGAATGGCCATTCCACTGGTGGAATTTCTGCCAGAACTTTGCTGGTTCTTCTGAAATATTCCACCTGCTGTGATCTGCACAATAATATTCTATGGAACAACATTTTTCTGAGGAAAATCATTCCGCAAACATTTCCACATAGCATATTAAGATTCATGGAATAATATTCCGAAGAGCAGCATATTTTTCTGTGGAAAATAATTCCACAATGATCTTCTGCCACAAAATTCCATCATTCCACTTCTGGTGAAATTCAGTGGAATTTCAGTGGAATTTCAAAAATTCTACAAAATTTTGTTCTGACAGAATTTGAAAGTTCCTCACAGCACTACTTGCGTGCTTGAAGGCTGTGCCAGGATCTCTTGATCCTTAACATTTTGTACAAATCAGTTCAGAGGAGGTAACATTCTAGAAGGTTTAAGGTTCCTAAATTCAACCAAGTTAAGACCTTTTTTTGGTTCATCCATAGTCAAAAAATGATTTGAATTAAAATCTGAGATATTCCGATTTGATGGGTCTTGGTCCAAGGGTGAATCCTTGCTAATTTGTTTTTTCCAGTCTAGTGCCACTTTAGAGATAATTGCAAACATGTTTTCCATTTCTTGAGCATGTGCGGAAGTGAAACTAAACTTTCTAAGGATATCTAGATGTTTACAAACACCTTTTTATGCTTTTGTTTAAAAAAAGTTGCTTTTGTGAGTAAAATTAGTTTTCATATAAGTTAGTGATGTGAAAGTATAAAAAAAAATGCTCACTGAGATCAAATGAACTAGCTAGAAAAGTGGTTTGTGGTTAGTGTGGTTAACATATTACCCTTAAAGGAAGAATTCCTGAAACATTTTGTTGGTGTTGTCTTTCTTTTGCTGGAAATGTTGATTTTTTTAAATCCACAAGTGATGAAAACATACATAGTTTATGATTTCATGAGTATGCTTTTGTCACTCCTGCTTAAGTTTTCATGTATTATTTTTGCTTTTGTGACCGTTTGGAATGCTGTCAAATGGTTGTGCAGTTGCAATTTGATAATAAGGTGCATTTCACAGTTGTAAGTTGGATGTTTGACAGTTTAAATTGTGTGGGGATTCTTTTTCATGTGTTTTGTCAAAAATGGCCATCATTTTAACTTAAAATAAATATTTACTGAGTTATGAGTGATGGAACCCAAAACAGATTTTTGCATTAGCAAGGCAGTGTCTGTGATGATAGAAATGCTTTTGTAAGGTGTTTTTTCTTCGCTTTCAGGCCCAATCTAATAAACAGAATATTTGACATAGTTTTCCCAGGCATAGTTTAAGTCCTGCAAAGCCAACCACAGACAGACAATTTTCTTCATGGAATGGTGGTTCTACGTATCTGTCTGTTCACAAGACCTGCAGCTAGTCAGACCATTTTCTTCGGACAAGGCCTGGAGGGCAATGCACGTCCTGGCATTGGGGTCTTTGGAGTTGTGCACAACCAGATGGGCCTTCGTTTTAAGTCAGGGCCTTTAGGACACTGCACCCCTTTGAATAAAGGTGGTTGGCCAGGAATTATGGGACATTTTTCGATTAGAACATTGTGTCCTGGCATTATTGTCTTTGGTGTCTGCCTGCATTCAGGGCTTGAAGGACCCTGCACACAGACAGACAGACCTTTGTTTTGGCTCTGGGTCCAAAGAGTCCTTTGTATCCTGGCACTCAAAGCTGAAGGGCTGCTTTGTTTTGGTAGTGCATAAAGCTACAAGAAATCAAAGTACAAAAGCTGGGCTAAATCATCACAAACAATGCATTCCAGTTGATACAGGTTGAAATGCAAGTTTATTGCAAGTACAGTACACCCTAGGATAAAGGTGTGGAGACCCTTTGTCCTATTAGTCCCCTCTTAGTCTCCTAGTTTGAACATAGGATAATGTGTTGTGACATATGTACAGGGAAAATAGCACATTGTATCTTTTCTTGTGCAATGCACATATGGAATAGCTGATGTACTGTACTTTTCAGTGAATAGTTATTTTTTGTAGAATTAATTGTTTTTAAATAATGATAGTGGCTGTTTTACACTTATACACTTTTTTGTTACTTAATATATATTTGCACAATTTTGCATTTCACTCACTTTAAATGGATGTTATATAAATGACACTCCACTAGAGGCTAGTAAACCCTTAGTAAAGCTTACAGTTCTTGGAATAAACATTGGGTCAGGCTGTGGAAGCCATTTGTCTTGTCTTGTATGTGCAATAAACTTGAAGTTCAACCTGCATCAACTAGAATGTGTGGAGGTTTGTCAGGATTTAGCCCAGCTTTTTCCTTTTGTACCCTGCCAATCCTGCCACATTGGATTTTGTTGTCTGTCTGTGCAGGCCTTGCACATAGCCAGGTGAACCTTTGTGTTGGTGGGCCCTGCACTTTCTGGCACGACAATCTTCTTGCAGTAGATAGACCTTGTTCTTGCTACAAGTTCTTAATGGCCCTAGGCATTCTGGCATGTTGGGCTTTAGGTCTGCTTGCTTGTGAAGCCCACAGGTTCCTGCATCCAGACGTACAGAAAGACGGACAATTTTCTTCATGGAATGGTGGTCCTGGGTATCTGCCTATTCACAAGACCTGCTGCTAGTCAGACCATTTTCTTAGAACAAGGCCTGGAGGGCAATGCACGTCCTGGCATTGGGGACTTTTGAGTTGCGCACAGCCAGATGGGCCTTCGTTTTAAGCCAGGGCCTTAAGGGCACTGCACATCCTTGAATAAAGGTGGTTGGCTTTGCAGGGCTTAAACTATGTCAGATATTCTGTTTATTTGATTTGGGCCTACCCAAATGAAAATACAGTAACACTGACAAAAAAAAACACACACACAAAGGAAATTTGTTGCAGGAAATGTTGTAAATGTAGACATTAGGTTAAAGAATGCAAAGCCTTTCGCCTCATCCTTGGATGTGATCGTCTTACTCACTCCTGCTCCCTATACAGCAGCACAAACTGGCTAAACCTTGATAACCGAATTAGGTACCACACCTGCTTCATGACCAAAAAGGCCTTACTTGGCCTCACCCCTCCTACCCTAGACCAAATTATCCACCCAACACCTCCAGGCAAAACAACTTGTAGCTCGAACAAATGGCTGCTATGGGTACCCCATGGCCGGACCTCCCAATTCCAGTGACTTTCAATTACAGAGCTCCCACCTGGACTAACACCCTCCCAAGTCTTATAACAAACAAATTAAGGCTTGGCCCCTATAAATCCAAGCTTAGGACTCACCTTCAGGCCTCTAACCAATTTGACTGCCCTTGACACCAGAATGTCCTATCCCTCCTTCACTCAAACAACTCTCGTATTCCCCCCTTACCAACTAACCCTCATGAATCTATAGGACTATCAGACTCTACAGAGCCCTCTGTATACTTCTGGCTGTGCTATAGGAATGCAAAGTGAAACTACTGTTAGCCAATCTGTTGAACTACTATGTAACTGTTTAATTTGTTGTAATGTTTCTGTAACCTGTATCGTCATGTTCTCTCCATGTACCTGTATGTATGACGTGGAACCTTTGTAAATGAGCCCCTGACTCAAAGGTCTTTCTGAATATTACAATAAATAAATAAATAAATAAAAAGCACACAACATAAGGAAATGAAAGAAAATTAGGAGTTGGAATATCAAGAGTCTTGGCAAATCAGTGCTGTGGTGTTCCTTGCAGATTTCAACCTTATAGCCTACCCTCCTTCCCCAGTCCCTAGCTTCATGGCCGATGGGCAAGATACAAATTCAGAACATGCAGTTACTGAGTGAAAAAAAGGTTATGCATGGTCTTCTGCTTCACACTAGCCGGAAGAAAGTTATGACTGATTCTGCATGCCCCATGTGGAAATCCATGGTTAGCTAGCTCTGCACTAGACCTATAAGGCACAGGCTTGGACCTGTAGCTTATCCATGGGTCAGGAGGTTATGCACTGGGGAAGGGGAGCATTAGGGCAGCTGACTGGGAAGTAAAAATCTATATAGCAAAAAAAAGAACATTCTGCTCAGTCACCAGTAGGTGGCAGCATATGACTTTACTACCAGCATACATGTTGTACACTGTAGCTCTCAGTTGGTAGTACTAGTGATATCATTGTTTGCCCTTAAGTATACATGTAGCAGATCAGAATTCAGTTTCATGGATTTTTATTCAACATTTTATTACTGTATGTATGTCAAATTTATAAACAATATTTCTCCCAGGATGCATCTGGAAACAGGCTATTACCAGCTCAATACGAATTTACTATAAAACTTTTGAAATAAATTAGTAAATAAATACATAAACAAATTCATTGATAATTCTAAATAAGGAAACTGATGTACAGAGTAACAATGTCAGTAAAGAGTAATTTAGGAATACATAATGCAAAATGTCTGAATGTTTCACTTGTCATGGTCACCTTTAAATACATACAGTTTAACGGCTGATTGTGTTTTGCCATAAAAGGTTTCTTGCACCCAGCAGCATTAATAGGTGTATCCTTCAGGGACACGCAACTACCCCCAATGGCTAGAAAATCAAACTACAAGAGTGCACATGACTGTGTGAGTGCTTGCATAATGGTAGAACACCTTGGGTGATCACCTTACCTCTGCTTTTGCCTTTATTATACTTACTGGACAGTACCTAGTCAGATATACCACAACAGATTCTAAATTTATCTGACTTCAAGTCTTACTTCCCTGACATCTTGTAGCTCCACCCTTAATTAGTTATTCAAGTGCAAGGGGATGGGTGATTAAACAATCAGAGTAATTAGACAAAGTGTGCATATCGTTGCTATGGGGTTTGCTCTGGACCAACAATGAAAAAGTCATGTATTACCACAAGTACAATAGTACTGATTCCATATCACCCAGCTGGCTCAAGTGACTTAACCCTGCGGAAGTATATGTATGTCCTGAATCAATATACATTCAAACACACTCAGCACTTGCAAAGTTAACTTGCCAGCAGAGTACAGTACTTGATGGTCACAGCAAGGAACTGAAAACTGTCTTGAAGATAGGAGATTTAATAACCATAGGGCAGGGGCACCAACTGAGTCAGGGGCATAATATGTCTCATTATCAGGGCACATGCCCTGGTGTGCCCTGGTGTAGAGTCACAGCTGTGTCCAAAATAAGCTCCCATATTTGCACAGTAAGTCTAACCCATTCCCCTGACTGTGGTAAGAAGAAAAGTCAAGTTTATAGGACAGTCATGGAAAAAAGAGGGGAAGAGTTGCCATATTCGTCAATCCCTATTCACTCTTTGATTCATGGCACGGGGAAGGGGAGTATTGCACAGCATAAGTGTACTGGCACCAGACAATCTTAGTACACAATTGATACATTAATAAAAATATTATAAATGAATGTTAAAAATGTTACAAAATTGGAATAATGTTTAATGTGTACACCACAGTCCCAAATACATCACCTCTACAAATCATTTAGGTTAAAATACAAATCTGTAACAGTCAAGTAAATGTAAATCAATGAAACTAACTACAACTGATGTAACTCGACCCCTTCCCTGTTTCATAATTGTTTGTGTATCACTGAAATACTGTCTAAAAAAAAGGTTTCCACTGTATATGTATGCAGACCCAGATAACTTGTCAAGCTGCCCATGTTCCTACTGTACGCAAAGTTGAAATGTCTGCTTTAATAATTATTTCATCTTCAGAAATGCATGGGTGGATTTTTTTATTTGAGGATATTTAATTCCAGCTCCAGGAGATTGCTTTTAAGGCCCAGTTGCAAATACCTTATTAGCAGAAGGGCCCTGATAATGATTTTACTTTTACTGAAACCATTTATTCATCAAGTAAGGACTAGGATTGCTTCTGCTGAGTGATGCTTTCCCCTGAGGTTGTTGCAAAGTCTGGTGCCTTGTCCATAAGGGAGTGGGAGATTATATCCACCACGTCTGGAGAGAGCAAAACAACCAGGTCCAACCCTAGTGTGACAATATTGGCTTCAGTATCTGCAGTCAATGGGTGGGAGCCACTGGACCAGTCATGTCTTTATTCAAAGGCCAGTAAGCAGGCCTGACAGAGAATTAATCAGGAGAGGGGATGTTGAGTGTGGGTGGAGGCTCTAGAACCACAGCTATGATGCCTCTCTATATGGCTCATGGACTTGCTGGATCCAGAAAACTGGATCATTGGGTTGGTTCAAGTTCTATCAGCATTTAGGTAATTATTACTCCTTGCCATCAGATTGTTCCAGTGGGCTTTGGGCCAATGTACTGTTTTATTGATCCCCCTGTTGTGTAATTCACTTAGTTGACTATCCTACTACCTATGTCAAACAGTGTGTTATGACTGTTTCTATCCTTATAGTCTGTATGACTGTTGTTAGCCTGTACCTTGTAATCTCCCAGGTCACACCTGAAAATAGGCACTTGGCTGTCTAGTGCGCTTACCTGGTAAACAAAAACTAAATAAACAAATAATCTCAGATACGTTTTTGGGAGTAGGGGTGAGCTGTTTGGAGAAAGGAGCCTGACAGGTTGTGATACTGGTGGACCTCGCCAGTTGCTATGCAATGTATTTCAAGTTCCACTTCATGACTGAGTGGGCCTGTTCTGTATTACAAATACATGGGTCTCGCTTGCAGTTTGAAAAGTATGTCAGGCTTGGTTATAGCTTACCTGCAAAGGTTGAGTAAGTGTTGACTTTTCCATTAGCAGATTATATCCTCTCACCACTAGAGGGCTGTATCTCTATCTCTTTATATAGTACGTAAGCCATGTGGGCTATCTCTGCCTTTCTCTCACCTCTCCTCCTCCTCCTCCTTGCCCTGGCCCCCCTCTTCTCTCTCCCTGGTCCTAGC
This sequence comes from Neoceratodus forsteri, assembly GCA_016271365.2. Taxonomy (NCBI): domain Eukaryota; kingdom Metazoa; phylum Chordata; order Ceratodontiformes; family Ceratodontidae; genus Neoceratodus; species Neoceratodus forsteri. The sequence goes on from CM028134.1 coordinate 217,550,767, forward strand.
CACCCCTACCCCACCCCCACCACCCTCTACTCTGGTTTCCACTGCAACTCCAAGGGAACTCTCCACTTACACTCGAGACTTGTGCTTGGTGCACCGTTTGGATATTCCTGGTTACTTAACAAGACCATTACTCTCAACAAGTGTGGCCACCTCTCTACACTGTACCACCTTGCAGTCCATATGGGACACCACCTGGAACCTTGCAACTTCTACTCCAGGAAACAACAACCACAAAACTATCTCTCAAAGAGCTGCTACTCTGCTCCTTAAAACTCCTGCTCCTCCTCCTTCTCATCTCAGGCAGCGTCCATCCCAATCCTGGCCCTAGAAGCTCAGGCCACACACAAACTCCAAGTGCCCTTATCCTTGCAACCATTAATATCTGCAGCCTACTACCAAAGCTGGATGCACTCCAAGCCTTCATACGCCAACACAACCCTGACATCCTTGCAGTGGTGGAAACTTGGCTGACACAAAAAGTTCCTGACTCAGCAGTAACAATACAGGGCTACAATGTTCACAGGCTGGACCGGATATCCAAAAAAGGCGGTACTTGCGCAATCTATATCAAAGACTCCCTGTCTTGGCACCCTGTAGCAACTCCATCACTTTCTGCCTCAGCCCAGATTCTGACAATAAAAATCATCCCAGGTCCCTACCATAAAGCTCTGACTATTGTCTCCATATATATCCCACCCAGGGACCCTAAACATGGATTCAATGATGTCCTGAACTTTATCAACTCACATCTTCCCGAAACTGAACTTATTCTACTAGGGGATGTCAACATAAACTGGTTAGCATCGAGTGCCAGTGCCTATAAAGACTCCATCTCAGCTGCTAACCTCACGCAAATGGATAACTCCCCTACTAGGATTAACTACAAGACTGGCACCAGTACCCTCTTGGATTGGGTCCTCACCACTCACCCCACAAGGATTTCTCGTACGACCATTCTCCCAGACTCACTCAGTGACCACCCCCAGTCATGTGTGCATGGTCTAACAAATTCCTTAAGCCCCTCCCAAAATTATCGCTAGCAGAGTCCTTCCTCGGGAAAACTTCCACATCTCAAACAACATCTGCTTCTACAAGACTGGCTACCCATCATGAAGCAACAGATGTAACAGCTCTTGATCACTTCATCTCAATTTTCAACAAAGCCTGCGACCTCTTTGCCCCTGCTAAAAGGCGCAAAACAAAATCTCTCTCTAACCCATGGGTCACCGCGCTTCTCTCACAGCTGAAACTAAGGGATCACCTCTGGGCAGTTGCCAGGGCCACTGGCAAACAACTGGGCATCCAAAATTACAAACAAGCATGAAATGCCTGCACAAAAGCCATACGGCTAATGAAATCCACCTATTACAAAGATGCTCTCACCAATACATGGGGAAATGGTTGTGCTTTCTGGGACAATATCAAGGATGTCACAGGAAAGCAGCCAAAAACCTCTCCGGCCATGTTGATGGTTGATGGATCCTCAACCCTTGACCCCAAGGTGATCGCAAACATCTTTAACACGGCTTTTTCAGACCTTAGTGCTGTTCTACCCCATGACTTTTTCGAAAACAGGGCCTACTCCCCAAATACCTCAGCCCCTCAGTCTAACCATCCCCTCTTCTACTTCAGGAAGGTAATGCTGAATGAAGCTCACCGCTATATTACTGCAGCAGCTATCTCTAAATCTAGATCTAGTAGCGACACCCTGGACCTTAAGCTTCTTTTGCTCACCCTCGATGAGGTAATTCATCTATTAACAAAAATCCTAAACCTCTCTCTCAGCTGTGGAAAATTCCCAGACCTATGGAAAACAGCCACCGTGACACCCCATCCATAAAAGTGGGGACAAGACGATTCACTCAAATTATCGCCCTATCTCCATACTGCCCCCACTCTCTAAGGCACTTGAGCGCATCGTGGCTGATCAACTTACCGACCACTTGGATAAATACAATATACCTTGTCCACAACAACACGGCTTCTGGAAAGGTCACAGCACCACCACAGCCCTTCTTGAGTTCACTGGAGCTTTGCACAAATCCCTTGACAACGGCCTTCTCACAGGGGCCGTTTTCGTCGACCTCTCCAAGGCCTTCGATACAGTACACCATGGATTATTAATACACCAACTACTGAATGCCGGGCTATCACCTGACTCTTCTCTCTGGTTTAAAAGCTACTTAGAAAACCGGTCACAGAGAGTAAAAATTGCGGACGCTCTTTCTAACACCCTGCCTGTTCGCTCGGGTGTCCCACAGGGATCCATACTGGGACCCCTCCTTTTTAGCCTTTTCTTAAACTCCCCTCCCTTACCACTGCTCTGAGCAGATCATACTATATGCCGATGATGCTGTTGTATTCTCCACTCACAAAGATCCTGCAACTCTTCAACACAACCTTCAACTTGGTTTCAGTTCTGTAAAGACATGGTTTCTTAATCATAAACTGGTCCTCAATGACAAGAAAACCAAATCTATGCTCTTCTGCAGCTCTCATAACCCACACAAGCTACACTACTTGGCTATCTCCACCACCCAGGGGAACACTCTAGATCAGGTGGGGTCCTTCAAATACTTAGGGATACAGCTTGACCCTAATCTCTCTTATGGACTTCATGTAGATAATGTAGCTAGAGCTGCTAATACACGGCTTGGTCTCCTCTACAAACACAGACCACACCTCACGCCAGAAGCTTTGAAGGTTGCAGTCCTGAGCTCTGTGATCTCTGTAATAGACTATGGTCTCTTCATTTATGGCTTGACCACAACCACAACCCTTAGATGCCTCTCAGCTACCTTAAATAAAGCATGTCGGCTCATCACTGGTGCTCACCGTCTCACCCACACATGTGACCTGTACACTCAGACCGGCTGGCTCCAACTATCAAACCGCATAACGTTTCTCACCTGCTCCATGGTGAAAAAAATCTACCTTGGCCTTGCACCTTCTGGGGTCTCAACTCTGTTACAACACCGAATTAACAAATGGCACCTTAGGAGATCCACGCTACAGCTACTGAAAGTCCCCCACTGTCACACTTCACAGGGACAATGCTCTTTTGCTTATTGAGCGCCACTCTGGTTCAATGGCCTCAGCCCTACCATCTCCTCTGCCCCAACTATTGGTATGTTTAAAACTAGGCTCCGGGACTATCTCACTACCAACAGCTCCTGTGACTGCCCAACTTAACCTTGTTTCTCCACTTCCCTTTCTGCTCTAGTTGTCCCCCCTCACTGGATTCTACCCTCCATCATGGTATACCCAATTGCACTTTTCACCCTCTTGCCACCTTCCTACATTCCTTCTCCCCCCCACCCCACCCTCTTCCCTCTCCCTATGACTCTGGCACTTCTTATCTGTTGTCTATTTTCTCTGACAAATGCCGCTGGCTGCCTTGTTACAATGCTACCCTTGAACTGTATTAATCTGTACTCTGTTTGCAATGTCCACATTGTTGTAATGCCTGTCTTGATATTCCCCATAATTTGTATTTCTCTGACGTGGAACCTTTGAAAAAAAGCCATGGCTCAAAGGTATTTGTAATCCTAGACTTGATAAATAAATAAATAAAATAATGCTCAAGCCATTCCACCCCCACCCCCACCCTGCAGCCAGTGACAGGCATCGTGGTGTGCCTTGCAGTGTTTGGCCACAAAGTTCACCCCATTCTCCTATACCGCACCCACCTCAGCATATTTCCTTATGGAATGGGGTAAGTATAACACCCAAAAACTCCAAAGCACACCACGATACTTGACAGTGTCTACAGGGTAGGGTGAGGCAAAATGGCATGAGCATTATACTGTAGCTGATGACCCAAAGGCACACCCCAATGCCTCTCAGTCTCTGTAGGGTGAAGATGGGGTTAGCATCACTTCAATACTTCACTGCCATTCCTATTATGTGTCTCTAACTCCTGCACTACCAATGCAATGCCTGCGTGACAACATTTAGCATTGACAAATACTTGTTGAGTTTGTCGTGGTGCGCAGACACAGACAAACTCATTGCTATAAGATGTGCATTACAGCAGTGTGCTCAATGGAGAGCTCCATTTCAAGAGGTAGGTCAGTAGCAGGCGAATCAGTTAGCAAGGCTGGTGATGACTTCCTTTCAGCTGTTGGAGTGGAGCTGGACAACTTTTCAAAGGACTGAGCCTCACCAATAGTGGCACGGCTTGGTTCTTTGATGTTGCATTCCTGCATTGTTGCATTCCTGGTTGCTCATTCACACTGCTGTAGCTTACAGCAGTGTCAACACGTTAAGCCCAGGCTGTCGGAATGCCCCCTCACCATTTAAAAATAAACAAACTGCGGGAGGTGCCCAATCCACCTGTCGGCATGCCCCTTCTCAGTTCATTTGCCAATGGGGGAGCCCACTCCCCATTGGCATAATGTCCTCCCCTTTGTTGTGTGCTGAGGGCGGTCCCCAATCCACTTCAGCTCTTATCCCCCCCCAAACACTTGGTATGTGCTGATGGGGGTGCCCAATCCCCATTGGTTACTGCCCTCCCAACAAACACTCAGGTGGCACGCTGGGAGCCCACCCCAGCATGCCAAAGTCCCTGTTAAAAAAGAAAACCTTCCCTGAAACATATATCTTATTTACTGAACTGCAAAACTGTATGATTGTATGCTCTTTGTAACTCCAGCTGCTGTCTGTTTCCTTGGCTTTCACCTTTTCACCCACCCATGTGGAGTATGCCTCAGCCTGAGCTCCACATGGGCTGGGAGTTTACAGTGCCCGAAGGCACTTCACTTTTAGCACGATCACGCTATGGAGCTGGCTGCAGCTGCAACCTCAGCGTGTCCTCCTCCTGCCTGTACTGCACATCACAGCCCCACAACACTAGGGCTCAGAGAGACCCCAGTGGACACCAGGGAAGGGTGTTAATTTTATTTAAAGGAAAAATGATGGCCTCAACCACAAGGGCAAGGATATTAATTTATAAAAAAGAAACACTGGCCTCAGCCACTAAGGTGGAAGCCCACTAGATCACCAGGGCATCATTTTTCATAGTGGCCTCGCCAGGGCATTCCCTAGACCACAAGACCGCCAATGCCATTTTTTATTTAACAAAAGGGCTATTAGCCCCCTCAGGCCTCCACTAGCTCACCTGGGCTACTAAGTAACTGGCCACTACTACTACTGGGCACAGGGGCTTTAGCTGAGCCCCCCTCCAAACCTCACTTTCCTTCCTCCACTTTGCTTTTATATATATTTTTTTTACCTAACCTATTTTTCCTTTTATTTCTACAGGTCTGCCAGGATGAGGCTCCTACCCCATTAGAAAAATATGTTTTTACCTAACCTGTCCTCCCCCATTTTACCCCCTAAGAACTGCACATCCTTTGTGACCCCTTTTCCTATTTCTTTACACAGGTGTGGCAGACAATATCTCCCAGGACAACACCCATGGCTACCTAGCTCTAAGGTAAGTCCCTCTATTTTACATGAGTTTGGGTGGGTGGATTGTAACGGGGTGCACTTGCTGTCTCTATAGGCAGTTGCTTTACAAGCTTTACATTTGACTCCCTTATATAAGGAATAGTAGTGCTGACTGTCTTTTTGAAATTGAGCATTTTCATCTCAGTTAAGGAGAGTCCACATTACTTATCCTGATTGCATGTGCAAAGATCTTAGAATGTAAGAAGTTGTTATGTCAGGTACCTACATAACAGGTGTTAGTTGTGTATGTTTTTAAGAAATACATATGTATTTTAATTTTTTTAATCGTTAGACTTTTTATTATCAGGGGATTTTATGATGTTGGGATACGTTATAACTATGACATTATGAATGGGCTTGTAGCTATTAATGGAAGCCCTGTAGGCAAATATGTTAGTGTTTCTATCTTAAAATAATTACTCTATTTTAATTTATATAAAATATTGGGTAACTGATTTTGAAGTACCCCTTCAGATTAATTCTTCCTTCATGTATGGGCTAAACTTGTCTAGCTCAGAGTGGTTCAATAATTTAGCCTGACACATTTCTTTACAGCACTTCATGAATGTGACACCTGTCATTTTTCAACTCCAGCCCAAATGTGTGTTTGCATCCTGAAAACTGATTTTGCAGTCCCTGCATTAAATCACCTTTTGGCAACAAGTTCAACATTTGCTCTGTCCTTCTTCATGAGGCAGGGTCATAACAAGGCTATGTTGAAAATTTGGTGTACAAATATTACAAAATACATTTATGAGCAGGTTTGTAACTTTGGTAATTTGCAATATTTTTACTCCAAATTCCTCCCATGCAGCCCTATCAGCTCTGGACAGAGTTTGTTTATCCATTGGTAGTAATCTCATAATACACAGCTACTGACCAATCATGACACATAGATTTCCTCACCCATTTTATAACAATTAACAATATGCACAAAGTCCATGAATTCCAGTTAATTTCAGGGGGCTTGCCTTGTGGCTCCTTCATCAAACCCACAATTTATTTTCACCCAGGTTTAGTCCTGACTGAAACACCCAGGTTTAGTCCTGGCTGAAACATTGATATGAGCACACAGTGACTGCAGAATGTCCAAATAGTAATCCATCACCCTGCAATGAGTAACGCCGTTCCATTGTTCCAGGATGGCAAAGATTCCTGGCATCCCCATCCCCACTGTGTGCTACAGTCTATCTAGAGGATCTCTGCTAGCCTTGAATGGTGCTAAGTAATTAGTACTTAGTTCCCAAGCTCATTCAGCTTTTTGTAAAGGCTCAGGCTGGAGTCCTGCTATTCATTAACTGGGTGTTCCCATTTTCCACTCCAAGAACTGCCCTAACCACTCTTCCCCATTCTCCCATCCTTACACAAAAACAGTTATAGTACCCATGATGGACTTGTGGGACTTTACACAGCTTCTTTGTCCATCTAACCCCTTAGGTTCTTGGGGTACCCAGCTCCTTGGGTGCTTTACTGCCTGGGTCTGGCACTGGACCCCCTTCAGAAATACTCCATCACAGCCGAGAAGCCATTAGCCAGCATTACCGGGACCCAGCACCCCCTCCTCACTCATTAAAAAATCACCTTTTGATAACTCCTCTAAACCGTGGTGCCCCCTTTTTGTGCACAGGCATGTAGCATACAACCCCCTGTTACTGCTATTCCCACAGAGGAGTCCTAGGTAAACCCAATTAGTAACCCCAGAAATAGCCTGGGACTACATGTGTATTATTACTTTTCTTCTAATGAGCTACTTATAAAACATTCCCTACCCCTATACCCAAAATCTTAAGCACATTGTCAGAGCTTTTGGTTGAGGGCTGACAGTGGAATGGATTAAAACACAAAAAGAGGCATTTCAGATACAAACACTAAGTGGAGCTGTTTGATCAGTCTTGTGAAAACTTTCAGAAGCAGTTTTGATGAGTCAGGTCTGAAGGTAGGCTCTGTAGAGCTGCAGGGTAGAAAAAAAGGAAACATTTATGAACAGTCTTTCAGCATTTAAGAATATGAGCATTTATTGTTTTCTTATTTCTTCCACTCTAGTGACCTGAAGAAAGATGGGTGGTCTGTTCCAGTGGTGATTGCACTGAACTTTGTACAAGGAAATGCCAGGTTACTGATTTGAAATTATGATTCTAATGCACTCTGAGGTTCAAAAGCATCTCCTTTCCACAGGTGTTCTGGTATGGCAGCAACAGTACATGGCAGTCTGTAACACAGAAAAACATGTCAATACAAAAATATTGAAACATCATGATGCAAGGGGTTCAGAATGCTCACTTTGGGCCACCATTCTGCATTGCTCATCATTGTGCCTTCCCCAGGACACCTCTGCAAATGGGCAACTTTTAGCTCAGCAGGGCTTTCCTGCTAAAATACTTAAAAAAATAAATTACACAGCAAGGTTGCAAGCCTTCTACTGAGTGGTCACTCAGAATATTGTGACTGTGCTGGGAATTAGGTTGGGACAACCACAAGAATGCATGCCAGCATACTAATGAACCCTCACTAGCATCCTCACCCCCTGTACCCCAGCCATAGCACCCCCCCATGGCAGGCAAAACTACTAAAAGCAGTTCTACAAGCTGCTCAGGCTTGTGAATTGGAATCAATATTCCAGCATGGGGAGAGGTTATGCAGCACTGAGCACCACTAAAAACTGTAATGGTAATGCAAGACTAGGGAGAGGGTTTCACTGAACACCAGGAGCACACGATCATCCTAGTTCTTTGGTGTGGGATCCACATGACTACCAGAGATCCATACTGGAAGCCATGGACAACTGCCCAGAAGTGGGCAAAGTTGATTCTTCTGACACAACACAACACAGCACAGGCCCTGTGCCTTGCATTCAACTTCATGGGTGTCACACAGCAGGCAGTGGTGACTAACGTCTGGCAACTTTCTTTTGGATGGTGACATAGTCATTAGTGAGATTCTTCCTCTGTAGGCAAGTTCTTACTTTAGAGTATGGCATTTTTTGGTGTTGGAGATATGGAGAACCTGTTGCACCCCCAAATTATGCAAACACCAAGTGGGACTGTATATGGAGCCCCATAAATCAAGATTCATACAATGTTCAGTGAAAAGTGATTAAAGTACAGCATCAAACTGTGTTATTGCTGACTTAGTTCAGTTAGGTTCCATGTCATTTTGGCTAATGGAAAATGGCAACAGTGTAAATGGCACCGGCTTTACGGCGAGTGGAGTTAAGGCAACCTTTTTTTTGCGGGGAGGTCATGTCCCCAGCACCCCCCATTTTGGGGGGGATTTGCCCCTGCACCCCTTTCTATAGATACCAACTCTGAGGTTGTAGCACCTTGGGGAGGGGGAAATGCGAAAGTCACCTTAATTCCACTCACCATAAAGCTGGCACTGTTTTCCATTCACCGAAATGACGCGCCACCATTCAGTTATGAAACAAAACATTGTTCTCACCAAGTAGACTTCTGAAATGAATTGCTCCTTTTCAGGCTTCTGTTTTTTTAATTTTGAATACTGAGCATTACAACTTCCGTCCCACTGGGTGACCATAAGCAAATGTTTGGCCTCCCCCAGTTCAGTCTTGCCCAGCTGTAAAACTAGGTACAAGGGTGACCCCAAAGAAAATTATATGTTGTACCTACAGTAAGTTGAGCTGTCCTTGATAAATAACTTCTAAAATACAATACAATGCTCCAAACTCAAAGGCCATGATGTAGTGGTTGGATGCCTGCACAGTGTATTCATATGAAAAACATAGAGCTGCATGAGAAGACCATCAACCTAATTAGCCTACCTGACTCTAAAGTATGTTGTTTTGGAATCCATTGTTGAAATCTCAAAGAAGCTCAGGCATGCTGAAAGCTATCCTAAAGTCTTGTTTGTTCCTGAGGTTCTCAGTAAGACATTTTGAAAAAAGCAATGACACAAATCATGCATCAGACAAAAACATGTTTCTACAAAGTGTACAAAGAATTGGCATTTTCCATTTTCTTCATAATCTGTACATTTGTGATGATTTTGGGAATACTGAAAAAATCTGACTTGCAATCATATGGAGTTTATTTTGCTTTTGTGATGTTTGCTTTATTGTATTGTAAATGTGTTCTCTGTAATCTCCTGGGTCATTTCTGAAAATAAGTAAGTTCTTGTCTAGTGTATCTACCCTGTTAACAAACAATACATACATATAAAACAAATTGGAAACTGAAGTACCCAGCATGTATATTAGTCATGACTCCATGATAGTTATGGTGCCATTCTAATGCTAATCTGAAAACACAACTTTTGGGCTGCCTTAAAGCACCCATTTTGTTAATCAACAAAAAAATGTCATTTTGTACAGTAGTTGTGTAGCAATGCATTTCTGGCTATAAAATCAGCATTCATATTTTATGGTACTATATCAATTTTATGTAATTTCTAAACTGAAATATGTGACTTTGAAATGTTTAAAAAATTTCTGCTTTCTTGCTATGCCCCGTATGAAAAAAAGTAAATATCTCAGTGCGGTGTTAAGCTTGTGTTTACAATCTGAAACATGTGATAGCTTCACCCTAATACTGTATAGTATAGCTAGGATAACAACTAGTTATAAACTAGTCTCAAAATGAGGTCCTTTTTAAAAACATAAATTGCCAGTAGTGGCCATATGTATTGATTCAAGTTATTAGTTAAAAAACTAGTAATATAGCATCAGTTTTTCAAAATATGTGTGGGACTTAAACATACACCAGAGATAGATATAAGGATGTGAGATATACATAACTGATAAAAAACCTACATGATGACAGTTTTTGCTGAAAATAGAGGTGTTGCAAAGTTTTACTTTGCCAGTGAAGATTGAGCAAAGTTATGAAATTTGCATCTGTAAATTTCTTTACAAAGTTGGCTTTCTATTACTTTATAATGAATTTTCCTAGCAAAGTGGCACTTTTTAGTCAAAGTCAGGTGAAGTTATGGCAAAGTGATAACTTCTCCAGTGCATTTGCATAAAAAAGTGCCAAAACAAATGAGCCCAATTTTCAAGTGGGGATGCAGGACGTGCAACCAAGCCATGTGTCCCCACAAAGTTTGCTGCACCTGCATCCAAGGGTTCAACACAACTTGCACCCAATTTTAGAACCCTGAACACAGGTTGAGACAGTGCCCTTAATTTATGGCAGCTTGAGCCAAAGCTGTGGTGCAAGCCCTGTAAACTGTCTCCCTCTCGAGCGCAAAGTTATGCTATGGGGGAATGGTGGAACTGTGCTGCGTTACAGCAAGGGACTTGCAGCTGAAGGGCTGCAGCAAGATTTTTATGAAAATTACATTGCAGCATAGGTCTGGCACAAGTTGCTACTTGCGTCAAACTCTCTGCCACAAGTCCCTTGTGGCTGATGCACTGGCATTGAAAATTGGGCCGAATCAGGCCTAAGAATTGTTCTTTTGACTCCAGAATGGGGGGGGGGGACTGCAATTAACCTATAGTGTATATAAATCCAGGTTGAACAGCTGCCAATGAAAACTAGGTGTATTCAATTAGCATATTATCACTTTATCAGCTAATGATTAATCCCCTGACCATCTACTCTTGATTTGGTGTATTAATTACAGTGTGTTATCATTCATTCTTAAATCACAGACTTTCATGTCCCACCATTTCTTGTTCTAAGCTTTTCATGTTGCCTCTGATGATGGATGAAGGCATCAACATTTTTATGTTGGTGCGCTTGTGCAGCCAACATCTTGCGCTAGTAGCAGATTTGGAGGTGCGGTCACTGTTGGGTGAATGCAGGGCAAACATCAGTAGGTGCGTCCCTCATTCCCCAATCAGCCTGCATGGCAGTGCCACACCATGCATACTAATGTGATGATCACATCAAAGGAAAGGTCAGCTGCAATGCGAGCAAAGCTCATCATATGCAGTGGACATCCCGACGTGCTTGCCCTGGTGTAAAAAAAATTAAAAACATGGTGGCACACTGCCTGCCATAATGCCAACTTTGGGGTGCCCAATCCCCCTGTTGGCATGCCCTGTTACAATGTATGTACATATGGGGGAGCCCGCTCCCCATCGTCATCATGCACCTCCCCATTTGTTATGAGCCAATGGGGTGCCCAATCTCCCTCGGCTCTTGTGCCCCCCCACTTTCATTATTTACCGATGGGGGTGCCCAATCCCCAACACTTAGGTGGCATGCTGGGAGCCCACCAAAGCATGCCAAATAGCCCATAAAAATAAAACCATCTTGCAAGGTTTTTTTTAATTTTAAACCCTGTGAAAGAAGAAAACAATCCTTTGTGGTCTCTGTGCCCCCCTCCTGCTACCTGTAACCACCATCTGTGGACCCTGCCTCCCCTCACCCCCCCCAAGCCCATACTTACCTCTGGAGCTGGCGCGATGATCTTTGGTGGACCGAGAACATGTCTGCACTCTTCAAAGCCGACCGTGAACCGAGGAAATGCCGGTAAGCTGTATAATGGTATAAATAGGGTACTTTCAACTTTGGTGCATATCTCAGGTATTTTTTGGAATTTTTGCACCAGATTTTCAAAATGGGTTTATTGGTACAAATCCTCATGAATTCTGTCACTGTCATGGTGTTATTCAGTCCCGAAAGATGATTTCGTAGTCACTGTGTGGAATCACCTTTTGGGTCTGAGTAACGAAATGACAGTGCCACTTTTCATGAGGGGAGCTCTCAAAAAGCCTATGTTGCAAATTTGGTGAAAAAAATCCCAAAAATGGCTATTTTACGAGCATGCATTGCGCAGTTTCCATGCACGCTCATAACTTCATGAATTTGCAATGTTTTCACTCTAGATTTTCAAAATTGTCATTTTTCCACACCAACTGATGAATGGTACAGCTGTCATTTTACATATCCTGGCCAAAATGTGTTTTCACACATCTGACGCAGAATAGTGCGGTCGCTGTGTGAAATCTATTTTCAGGACAGTTTGAGAAAATGATGGTGACACTGTTCATGAGCAGAGGTCCTAGAATGCCTATGTTGAAAATTTGGTGATGAAAGTCCATAAAATGACTGTGTTACAAGCGTGTGTTGCACAGTTTCCACGCGCCCTTGTAACTTCGCAAATTTGCAATATTTTCATGCCAGATTTTCAACACTGCCATTTTTTCACACCTCCTTATCAACAGTACAGCTATCATTTTTCACAGCCTGCCCAAAATGTGTTTCCACACATGTGATGCACAATGGCATGGTCGCTGTGGGGAATCAACTTTTGGGACAGATTAACAAAATCACAGTGCCACTGTTCATGAGGGGAGGTCCCAAAATGCCTATGTTGAAAATGTGGCTAACAAACTCCCAAAAATAATTGGGTTACGGATGTGTGTTGTGCAGTTTCTATGCATGCTCATGACTTCACCAATTTTTCCTATTTGCTCTCCAGATTTTCAACACTGACATTTTTGTACATATCCTCATGAACAATACAGTTGTCATTTTCCACATCCTGCCGAAAATGTGTTTTCATCCCTGTGTCACCAAATGTCACAGCTGTTGTGTAAAACCACCTTTCAGCTAACACATTCATAGTGCAGCTCTTCATGAAGTAGGCGCACAAAAAGCCCATGTTGAAAATTTGGAGTGAAAATACCAACACACGCCTACGCTGTTAGGGTTCCCAACTGTAGCACCCCACCCTGTACAGATTGACAGGTGTCAGGGTTGTGACTTGGGATCATCAGCTCTAATGCTCACACCATTCCACCCCCACCCTGCAGCCAGTGACAAGCATTGTGATGTGCTTTGCAGTGTTTGGCTACAAAGTTCACCCCATTCTCCTATACTGCACCAACCTCTGCATATTTCCTTATGGAATAGGGTAAGTATAACACCCAAAAAACCCAAAGAAACATAGAAACATAGATTTTGATGGCAGATAAGGACCGCTAGGCCCATCTAGTCTGTCCATTTCCCTACCTACAGGATAGGCTGCAGATCCTAGTTAACCAACAGCCTATTTCTTCCTACCCCCCACAAGAATTGCCTTATGTCTGTCCCATGCATTCTTGAAATCTCCCACAGTTTTAGACCCACAACCTCCTCAGGAAGGCTGCTCCATGCATCCACCACCCTCTCTGTGAAATAATACTTTCTCACATTGCCCCTGAACCGCCCTCCTTCTATCTTTAAATTTTGTCCCCTTGTTCTTGTAAGTCTCTTTTTCTGAAAGATGCTACCCTCTTGGACTTTGTTAATTCCACTGAGGTACTTAAAAGTTTCTATCATGTCCCCCCTCTCCCTTCTTTCCTCAAGTGTATACATATTAAGCTCCTTTAGTCTCTCCTCATACGGCTTCTCTTGCAGACCCTGCACCATTTTAGTTGCCCTCCTCTGGACTACCTCTATCCTGTCTATGTCCTTGCGGAGATGAGGTCTCCAGAACTGGACACAGTACTCCAGATGGGGTCTCACCAACTGTCTGTACAGAGGGATAACAACTTCCTGTTTTCTGCTGCTGATGCCTCTCCCTATACATCCCAGTGTACACCCAGCCCTCCCTACTGCCTTCTCACATTGCTTGCTAACCTTAAGGTCATCTGATATGACTACCCCCAGGTCCCTTTCCTTTTTTGTTGTTGTTACTACTTCCCCACCCATTGTGTATTCTTCCCCTGGGTTCTTGTTTCCCAGGTGCATTATTTTGCACTTCTTTGCATTGAATCCTAGCTGCCATACTTCTGACCATTCCTCTAACCTTGCCAAGTCCCTTTTCATCCTTTCCACGCCTCCTTGTGTATCAACCCTGTTGCAGATCTTTGTGTCATCTGCAAAAGGCATACTTTTCCTTCCAGTCCCTCTGCAATTTCACTGATGAAAGACATTAAAAAGGACTGGACCCAATACTGAACCCTGCAGTACCCCACTAGCAACCCCTCTTTCTTCAGAGTGGACTCCATTTACAATTACCTTCTGTGTCCTGTTGTGCAGCCAGTGTTTTACCTAGGCTACCACCCTGGGACCCACTCCCAGGCTGGTTAATTTGACTATTAATCTTTTGTGTGGGACTGTGTCAAATGCCTTGCTAAAGTCTAGGTAGGCCATGTCCACAGCCCCTCCCTGGTCTACTACTTTGGTCACCCAGTCAAAGAAATCTATTAGATTCATCTGACATGACTTTCCCGCTGTGAACCCATGCTGCCTTGGGTCCTGTGCTCCACTGGCCTCTAGGTACTCAACTATTCTTTCCTTCAGAAAGCACACCACAACACTTGTCAGTGTCTACAGAGTAGGGTGAGGTACAACGGTATGAGTGTTATAGCTGATGACCCAAAGGCACACCCCAATGCCTGTCACTCTCTGCAGGGTGGGGATTGGGTTGGCGTCACTTCACTACTTCACTGACATTCCTATTATGCATCTCTAAGTCCTGCACTACCAATGCCAATGCCAGCATGACAACATTTGGCATTGACAAATGCTTGTACTACACTGCATTAATTGAAGGCACACCCTTTGCTATTATCTGTTTCATTCCAAAAAGTTAACATCTGCTGTAGACCATTTATAGCATCAGTGATCACATGTTGGACTGCATTTTAATTTTTTTAACTGGTTTAGGATGTCCTAAAGCAAATTTTTGCTCTCTTGGAGTTGTAGCTGAAAAATGACTTGTGCACAATGAGATAATCCCAAAGGCACATAGTTCTCAAATGATTTGACAGTAACAAATGAGGATCTTGCCAAACACATATTCAATCAATAAAGCCTTAATTAGTTTAAAGCCACAGGCATTTTCTGACAGTTGTTATTTTTAAGATCATGTTTTATTGATACAATTTTTATCACACTGTTAAATGTGGCAACTGATACAAATCAGATTTATTTATAATACATCATGATTGGATAATGATTTCAACAGCATGTATTAAAGGTTGATTACGAGTAATGATCTCGTTTTAACATGTGGTTATGATTCACCAAAATGTGTCATGATTATAGTAATAATTGGTTGTAATTGAAGACCTATTATGATTTCAACAGGTGAAACTGGAATGACTTGCAGAAGGATGGGTCACTAGAACTTTATCTGCCATTATTTTGTAGTTTTTGCATTATGTTATCACAGTATGTAATGATCAATCATGAATCTATCAATACAGTAGTACTTAGAAGTGACACATTTGCCTTCAGGACAAAAGTGGGTATATTTCAGTCCTGCCCAGACCAGACATGGTCATCTTCCATAAACAGAGCAATAAATAACAAGCATTTGTCAATGCCGAATGTTGTCTGGCTGGCATTGGCATTGGTAGTGCAAGAATTAGAGACACATAATAGTAATGGCAGTGAAGTATTGAAATGACGCCAACCTCACCCCCACCATGCAGAGACTGACAGGCATTGGAGTGTGCCTTTGGGTATCAGCTGTAATGCTCATGGTATTTTACTTCACCCTACCCTGTAGACACTGACAAGTGTCGTGGTGTGCTTTGGGGTCTTTGGGCATTATATTTACCCCATTCCATAAGGAAATACCCTAAGGTGGGTGCAGTATAGGAGAACGGGGTGAACTTTGTGGCTGAACACTCCAAGGCACACCACAATGTCTGTCACTGGCTGCAGGGTGGAGGTGGGATGCAATAGGGAGCATTACAGCTGAAGATCCCAAGTCACACCCCTGACACCTGTCAGCCTGCACAGGGAAGGGTGTTACAGTTGGAAACCCTAATGCCGTGGGCGTGCGTTGGTATTTTCACTCCAAATTTTCAACGCGGGCTTTTTGTGACCCCACCTCATGAAGAGTGGCACTATCAGTTTGTCAATCAGTCAATCAATCAATCACTTTATTTAAGCAGGCATAAACACCATTGAGCAAGCTCATTTTCAAGGTGGTCCTTGTCAGCTGAAAGGTGGTTTTGCACAGCAGCTATCCTATTTGGCAACACAGGTCCGAAAACACATTTTGGGCAGTATGTAAAAAAGGACAACTGTATTGTTCATGAGGAGGTGTAAAAAAATGGCAACGGTGAAAATCTGGATTGAAAATATGAAAAATTGGTGAAGTCATGAGCATGCATAGAAACTGTGCAACACACATATGTAAACCAGTTATTTTGGGGATATTTTTAACCACATTTTCAACATAGACATTTTGGGACCTCCCCTCATGAACAGTGGCAGTGTGATTTTGTTAATTTGTCCCAGATGTTGATTTCCCACAGAGAACATGCCATTGTGCACCACAGGTGCGAAAACACATTTTGGGCAGGATGTGAAAAATGACAGCTGTACTGTTCTTAAAGAGGTATGAAAAAATGCCAGTGTTGAAAATCTGGCATGAAAATATTGCAAATTTACAAAGTTACAAGGGTGCATGGGAACTGCACAATGCACACTTGTAATACAGTCATTTTATAGACTTTTGCCACCAAATTTTCAACATAGGCATTTTAGGACCTCTGCTCATGAACAGTGTCACCATCATTTCCATAAACTGTCTCGAAAATTGATTTTACGCAGCGACCACACTATTCTGCACCGGACATGCAAAAACACATTTCAGACAGGATATGTAAAATGACAGCTGTACTGTTCATAAGGAGGTGTGGAAAAATGCCAATCTTGAAAATCTGGAGTGAAAATATTACAAATTCACAAAGTTACAAGCATGCATGGAAACTGCACAACGCACGCTTGTAGAACAGCCATTCTTTGGATTTTTCCACCAAATTTGCCACATAGGCTTTTTGAGAACCCCCCTCATGAACAGTGGCACTGTTATTTCATTAGTCAGTCCCAAAAGGTGATTATGTGTAGTGACTGCGAAATCACTTTTTGGGACCGAATAATGTCATGACAGTGACAGAATTCATGAGGGGGTCCCAATGACCTCATTGTGAAAATTTGGTGTCAGAATTCCCCCAAATGCCTGAGATATGCACCAAAGTTGGAAAATAAACTATTTATGCCATTATACAGCTTACAGTATTTCTTCAGTTCATGGTCGGTTTTGATGAGTGCAGACGTATTCCCAGTCCACTGAAGTTTGTCACGCTGGACTCTGGAGGTAAGTATGGGGTAAGGGGGTGTGAGGAGGCAGGGTGCACAGAGGTTGGGCACAGGTTGTGGGAGGGGGCCGGGAGACTGTGATGGACTATTTTCTGTTTTACAAGTGAAAAAAAAAGAGAACATCGTGGGACTTTTTTTTTTTCAGGGACATTTGGCACACTGGGTGGGCTCCCAGTGTGCCATCTGATTCATTTGGGGATGCTGTAGCCAACGAGGTTGGGCACCCCGTCGGCACATACAAAAGGGGGGGGCAAGAGTGAAGGAGGATTGGGCACCCCCCTCGGCACACAACAGTTGGGGGGGAGACATTATGCCAATGGGAAGTGAGCTCCCCCATCGGCAAAATAAACAAGGAAGGGAAGACTGTAGCTGACAGGGATTGGGTCCCCCATTGGCAAAGAAAGACTGTTGGGGGGAGTGCATGATGCCAAGGGGGATTAGACACCCTCTCGGCACACACTTGGGGGTCACTATGCCGACAGGGAGTGGGCTCCCCCATTGGCAAATTAAGTGGGTCGGGGCATGCAACAGGAGGACTGAGCACCCCTGAAGTTGGGTGGTAGCAGTCAGTGCCGCCATGTTTACATTGGGAGGCATGTTATTGTGCCGCTGCAATAAGAAACTTGCTTCTCATTGCAGTGGACCTTTTCTTAGATCTGGTGGCCACATTTCATATTGCTGGTGTGGTGCCTGCTTGCTGCCTTATTGGGGAATGAGAAATGCACCTACTGATGCATGCCCTGCATTCACCCACAGTGACTGCACCTCCAAATTTGCTACTACTGCAATATGTTGACTCATGCGCATGTGCAATCCAACATAAAAATTCACGGTATTACACAACCAATGGAATAATAGATAAGAAACTATCAGCAGTAGGAACACAGTTCCACTGAGGGATTCTCATGACATCATAAGCCACAAGGGTGTACCATTTGAATCTATACGGAAACAATGTGGTCTAAGGGGCAGAGCACCAACTTGGTTCAAACACTACCAGAGCCAAATAAACTGTGTGAAACTTTGACCAAGTCACTTGACTTCCCAGTGCTCCAGTCCACACAGCTATGTAAATGGGATGAAGTAGTACCCACTAGAAATGTGATCTTGTATCATAGTTGGGCTGTCCTGGGTAAATTAATTGTAAAAAAAAAAAAAAAAACTTTCTGCAACTGTGCATGTTATGATGATTTTTTTTACCTACAGTATATTTTTTATCCTATGTTAGATTGCCCTTTTCCCTGTTTGAGTCTGCTTTAACATTTATTTGAGATTTGAAACATAAAGGAGGGCTTCTTTTAACATGACTATCCATAGGATTTTATCAATATTTCGATCTGCTTTTGAACACCCATAAGGTCAGGGAGCAGTGTTTTGTCACAGGCTACAGCAATTAACACTAGTCCACAAGAAAGTAATGTTAAACAATTGGTGTTCAGAAACCTGAGGATAGCCACATCAAAAGGAGCTCACTTTTAATTATTTCAAATCTAAACAAGCATTTGTCAATGCCAAATGTTGTCTCATTGGCATTGGCTTTGGTAGTGCCAGAGGTAGAGATGCATAATAGGAATGGCAGCGAAGTACTGAAGTGATGCCAACCCCACTCTCACCCTGGAGAGAGTGACAGGCATTGGGGAGTGCCTTTGAGTCATCAGCTATAACGCTCATGCCATTGTACGTCACACTACCCTGTAGACACTGACAAGTGTTGTGGTGTATTTTGGAGCCTTTGGGCATTATGCTTACCCCATTCTTAAGGAAATACACTGACGTGGGTGCAGTATAGGAGAATGGGGTGAATTTTGTGGCTGAACAGTGCAAGGCACACCACGATGCCTGTCAGTGGCTGCAGGGTGGGGGTGCAATGGCATGAGAATTACATCTGGTGATCCAAAGTCACAGCCCTGGCACCTGTCAGTCTGTACTGGGAGGGGTGCTACAGTTGGAAACCCTAACACCATAGGGGTGCGGTGGTATTTTCACTCCAGATTTTCAACATGGGCTGTTTGTGAGGCCACCTCAAGAGAAGTGGCACAATCAGTTTGTGAGCTGAAAGGTTGTTTTGCATAGCGGCTATGCCATTTGGTAACATGGATGAAAACACATTTTGGGCAGGATGTGGAGAATGGCAACTGTATTGTTCACGAGGAAGTGTAAAAAATGGCAACGTTGAAAATCTGGACTGAAAACATGAAAAATTGGTGAAGTCATTAGCATGCATAGAAACTGCGCAACACACGGCCGTAACCCAATTATTTGTGGGAGCTTGTTAGCCACATTTTTAACATAGGCATTTTGGGACCTACCCTCATGAACAGTGATGCTGTGATTTTGTTAGTCAGTCCTAAAAGTTGATTTCCCACAGCAATCACACCATTGTGGGACACACATGCGGAAACACATTTTTGGCAGGATGTGAAAAATGAGAGCTGTACTGTTGATAAGGAGGTGTGAAAAACTGCCAGTGTTGAAAATTTGGCATGAAAATATTGTAAATTTGTGAAGGTACAATGGTGCATGGAAACTGCACAACGCATGCTTGCAACACAGTCATTTTATGGAGTTTCAGTAGCAAATTTTCAACATAGGCATTTTAGGACCTCTGCTCATGGACAGTGTCACCGTCATTTACTCACACTGTCCCAAAAACTGATTTCACACAGCGATCGTGCACTTCTGTACCAGACATGCGAAAATACATTTCAGCCAGGATATGTAAAATGACAGCTGTACTGTTCATAAGGAGGTGTGGAAAAATGCCAATTGTGAAAATCTGGAGTGAACATATTACAAATTCAGGAAGGTACAAGCGTGCATGCAAAGTGCACAATGCACACTCAGAAAACACTTATTTTATAGACTTTCATCACCAAATTTTCAACATAGGCATTTTAGGACCTCTGCTAATGAACAGTGTCACTGTCATTTTCATAATGTGTCTCGAAAATGGATTTCCCACAGCGACCGTGCTATTCTGCGCTGGAAGTGTGAAAACACATTTTGGCCAGGAGGTGAAAAATGACAGCTGTATTGTTCATAAGGAGGTGCAGAACAATGGCAGTGTTGGAAAACTGGAGTGAAAATATTATAAATTTGTGAACTTATGAGCGTGTGTGCAGACTGCGCAATGCACGCTCATAACACAGTAATTTTATGGAGTATTGTCACCAAATTTCCAACATAGGCATTTTAGGACCTCTGCTCATCAACAGTGCCACTGTCATTTTCGTAATCTATTCCAAACATTGAATTCCCACAGCGACCATGCTATTCTGTGCCAGCAGTGTGAAAACACATTTTGGCCAGGATGTGAAAAATGACAGCTGTACTGTTCACAAGGAGGTGTGGAAAAATGCTAATGTTAAAAATCTGGCATCAAAATATTGCAAATTCATGAAGTTACGAGTGTGCGTGGAAACTACGCAATGCACTCTCGAAAAACAGTAATTTTTTTATATTTTTCCCACCAAATTTGCAACATAGACATTTTGGGAGACCACCTCATGAATTCTGGCTCTGTCATGATGTTAATCTGTCCTGAAAGGTGATTTCATGCTGTGACCGCAAAATCACCTTTCGGGACCGATTAACACCATGACAGTGAAATAATTCATGTGGAGGGGTCCCAAAAACCCCATGTTGAAAATGTGGTGCCAAAATTCCAGAAAATATGCATCAAAGTTGAAAAAAAACCTTTTATTCCATTATACAGCTTACCGGCATTTCCTCAGTTCACGGTCGGCTTTAAAGAGTGCAGACATGTTCCCGGTCCACCAAAGATCATTGCACCGGACTCCAGAGGTAAGTATGGGGTGGATGTGGGGAGGCAGGGTAGCAAGTGGGTGGGTGCAGGTTGTGGGAGGGCAGGGAGATGGCGAAGGACTGTTTTTGTTTTACAGTGTTTAAAAAAAAAAAGACGTTACTGGATGTTTCCATTTTTCAGGTGGGATTTACCCAGCATGCCACCTCAGTGTTTGTGGGTGAGGGAGTGCTTTAGCCAATGGGGGATTGGGCACCCTCATTGGCATGTAACAAATGGGGGGGAGGGTGCATGATGCTGACGGGGAGTGGGCTCCCCCGTCAGCAAAGAAAAACTGTTGGGAGGGATGCATGATGCCGAGGGGATTGGGCACCCCCCTCGGCAATCAACAAAAGGGGGAGAGATACATTATGAAGATGGGGAGTGGGCTCCCCTGTCAGCATTGTGATAGGCAGCAGTGGTGGCAATCACTGCTGCCATGTTGCTTGCACCACAGGAGGTGTGTAATGGTCACGCTGCATGAGAGCTTCACTCTCATTGCAGCGGACCTTTTTTCTGTTGTGATGGCCACAGTAGGCATGCATGAGGTCAGTGTCTCCTGCTGCCTGATTGGGAAATAAGCAACACACCTACTGGTCCATGCCCTTCATTCACCCAACAGTGACCACACCTCCAAATCTGCTACTACCGCAATATGTTGGCTGCGCAAGAGCAAGCCAACATAAAAAGATGTCTCAAGCAAATTCAGAAGTAGGACAACAGGAATTGTGCCAATCTAGAGAAAAAGGGCAATATAAAATAGAATAAAATGGTACAGATGCAAAATCAGAAGGTTGAACGCACCATAACTGTGGTTTCAGAATAAACAGAGTTGTGATATCAGTGACAGTTTAGTACAATAGCTAACAAGTTATAAATAGCTCAAGCTGTCATCAGCTCAGCTGTCATTTGTGTTATTTCTCAGTAATTCTGTGGCACTTTTCTGCAACTAGATCACCATGGCCTGGATATTCAGAAATGTGCCAAAGTCTGGAGTAAGTCCAGTGCAGGGCAAATCTGATGCACCATGGTGCAACTGGAGCCATACTCTGAGGCTGCACAGGCTGAACGGCACCAAAGCAACGTGGCTGAGTATGGCAGAGTTGCACCATGGCACAAACAGAGGTGCACCATGGCACAAACAGAGATGCTCCAGAACAACCATGGAGCACAGCAGCACAGCAGCAGAGGGAGGCAGGGCACACAGAACATACCCAGGGACAGAGCCATGGAAGCACAGTGACAGCGGCCACAGGATGCCTCCACCAGCAGGACACAGCAGGGCACACACAGGCACCCAGACACTGGACCCCAGAACACAACAGTGGCATGGATAGCAGGTGACAGGAGGTGTCAACTGCCAATGGAGGGCCACCAAGGGAGCTCCATCACAGGCTACTGGCTGTGCCCCCCCCAAGACCATAGCAGACCACACTCAGGACCATCCAGCCAAGCACATACACGCCACACAGGCACACAGGGAGCCCACACAGTGGGCACTGAATGGGCTGGGTCACTGGCAGCATGGCAGACCACATGAGGCAGGCCTCACAATGCCAAGCAGAGGACCCCAACACAGTGTGCAGACAGTACCTAACCAATGACCATAGCCTTGTGCTACCACCATGCACACACCCACCACACACTCCTGACTGCTGCCCCATGGGCAGTCCAATGCACAGCCACTGACCCAGAGGATGGACACCACCACAGTGGGACATACCACAGCACACAGCAGAGAACCACAGAAGCACAACATGCGCCCCCTGTCATGCACACAACATGGACAGACACTGGGTCACTGCAGCATGGCTCCACATGCCACCTGCAAAGCAGACTCAGACACAGGAAGGTATGTCAGAAAATATTTATATATAACACAACTATTTGCAAAAACAGCAAGGGCTGGGAAAGGGTAGGTACAGTGAGGGAAGGGGACAGGGAACAAGGACTGTTCAGTGGGAGGAGGGACTGTAGGGGAAGGTGCAACAGGGAAACAGGGGAAAACAGATGCATATCTAATGATGGCCCTATCTGGCCACCCTGGCAAGCCATTGCTCCCTCCTATCCACAACCATCATTCTTCGCATGGTCACCACCACCTCAAGTATGTTCGAGGCAATGAGTAAGGTCTGCCGCATGAGCTGGCTTAACATCAGTCTTAG
Source organism: Neoceratodus forsteri (assembly GCA_016271365.2). Taxonomy (NCBI): domain Eukaryota; kingdom Metazoa; phylum Chordata; order Ceratodontiformes; family Ceratodontidae; genus Neoceratodus; species Neoceratodus forsteri. The sequence continues at coordinate 217,574,193 of CM028134.1, forward strand.
TGGTCTCCATACTGGATGCTGGACACCTATAGCAAGGGACAGAACAGATGATCAGTCCAGTGGCCCAAGAAAGCATGCCCACCCACAGTGTGCAATGGACAGTGGGACCACACACCCCTGGAGGGCCCGGAATGGCCACCCACAAGTGGTGGGCCAATGCCAGTCAGCAACATGGCACACCACAACATTGCACAGAGGTGATCCCCACCACACAATGGTCACATGACTGCACAGTGACAGTCACATAGCACAGTGCACTGGCAACACCATAGCAACAATAGCGGAAGCCAGGCGCATGCCCACCCCACCAACAGCCGGCACACATGTCCAATGGATGTGCCACAGTGGCATGCACCACGCACAGTGTGACACACACAGCTGCCACAGCACATGGTACAGGTGTCCATTCACGCACCCACTCCCCCTGCCACCCCTATGTACAGTGTGAAGGACCATGACAGTGCCTACCTGCCTCCTGCAGTGCTGCTGGTGCCAGTCCTCCACTATCAGGGCACACTGCCTAGTCTCGTGCTGCTGCGGCCCTGGCCTGCCTATGGTCCTCCAGTCATGGGAATGGAAAGAAGACAGGTGCACATCAGTAACTGACCACAGCAGCTTCCCCCCATAAGCCCTCTGTGCAGAGGGTGTGCCCCTGCCTGACAAATCCCGCATGCCGGCACGGCTGCAGCACAATGCAGATGGCCACTGGCAATGCCACTCCATGATGCACATGATGACAGCATTCCCCACCGTGGGGCATGCCAGGCAACAAAGCCAACACCACAGTATAGCACCAGGGCAGACAGGCAACATGGGATGACTTTCCTAGCTGTGGCACTGCCCCACAGCTGGTGCATGCCTGAAGCCTCCTTAGCTGGTCTGGGTCCCATCTCATGAGGTCACCGTACTGGTGCCGACATTGTTCTACAGTTTTGGACACCGTGGTCCTCCACTCCAGAGTGGCAGAGATAGCCTTCCACACAGTGCCCCTGGCCTGCTGCAGTGGCACCTGGCCAAAGAGTTGTGGGCTGTGGGACTCCACAAAGGCTGCCAGGTTTGCAAGTTCAACATCAGATCAGTTTGGGGCATGGCATCTCCTAGACTGTGCCATTGCACCGTATCATGCTAGGCAGCAAAAATGGTGGCATCAGGCACATGTGTTCGGTACAGGTGCCGGATGCGTGATGTGTTGGAGGCTGCACAGTGCCCACTCATCGCACAGTGCTGGAAACTGCCACTGGTGCACCTGCTGTGCCCATTCCCCCTGCAGACTACACTATGCAGTGTCCACTGGAGAGGGGGGCTGTGCAGCATGGCAGGTCATGGCCAGAGTCCTGGCGTCCCACCTGGGAGCCCCAGGATGCCACTCGTCTGGTTGAGCACACCCTGCTGCTGCGGGCATCCATTTAGCAACAGGTGCTGCCCACCACTGGGGTGCATGCACTACGTGCGGAGGTATGTCAGTTAGCTGAACAGCAGGAAAGGGGCACTGGGCAGATTCTAGGTGGGGATACAATGCATGCAGGAGGTCATGACTGTGTCCTTGGATCACTCTGCCAGTGCAATTACAGGTGGCTTTGTGTTGCTGGCTGCCACAGGGCATGGCTGTGCACAGGTGACCCCCTGCAGAGCACTGTCCACCTCACTGACCTGTTGTCAGGTGACCCCAACACAGTCGATGCCAAGCTCTGATGTAGGCATCCCAGGCATGCCCTGGGGCTGGCCTGTTTGGGTGCCAGCACACTCCTGCAAGGAAATGGACATGGTCCCGCACTTCCACCCCTGGGGAGCTGTTGCACACACCCCCCCCCCCGGCTGATGCGCAGTCTGCAGCTGCTCCCCTGTACACACATGGATGGTGTGTGTGTGCCTTACCATTGGTGGTGTGCCTGTGTGTGATACCACACGCTGCCTGTGTGTGTGCATGCCCGGCTGCTGGACTATGTGGCATGGGTATGATGAAGGCAGTCTAGCACTGGTTGCGGCGGTGCACTGGTGCAATGCGCCTCATCCACGCCACATTCCAGTGCCTGTGTGTGTGTGTGTGTGTGTGTGTGTGTATGTTTTGCTGTATGTGGTTGTGTGCCACTGACTCCCCTACCCCTGGATCACACCTCTGTGCGTGCATGCCCCTCGCTATGCATGTCCCTGCATGTGTGCTGTATGTGTCTGTGTGGCCCATGCATGTGTACTGCACCACCTACCTGTGTTCACCATAGTGCTCCTGTGCGATGGTAAAGCGATGGCGTCATGCCTGCTGCAGCTGTCGTGGGTCCCTCCACCAAAGGGGTGGCTGTCCACCACCCTCCGGCCCATTGCCTCCATCGTCCCCACTACTGTTGCCCTCATCAGCCTCGTCAGCTATCCCACAGTCAATGGCCATGTTGTGCATTATGCAGAAGGCCAGGAATAGGCCACAGAGTTTCAAGGGACTGCACTGTAGGGCACCTCCTGACCTGTGTAGGCAACAGAAACATGCCTTCAGCATGCCAAAGATGCGCTTGATGATGTTGTGCATGCTGACATGCACCTCGTTATACCGTTCTTCTGCTGGGGATGACAGGTGTCGGTAAGGGGTGAGCAGCCAGGGCCTCAGGGGGTATGCACTGTTACCTGTGTGGAGAATGACATGGTTAGCCCTCTGCTATGCTGTGCTGCACCCCTTACCTGTCCCTCCCCCCCACTCCACCATGCACACCCTGCTCACCCCCATCCCCAGGTCTGCTCTGCCAATCGCACCTTGTCCATGCCATACTCACCTACTAGGTGGCCCATGGGGATGTCCCCACATTCAAATCAGGGACAGGTGGCATGCAGATGCCAATGTGGGTGCAGTCAATGGCCCCAATCATACCAGGCATCCGTGCCACCATGTGGAAGTCCTACATAATTGCTGTATGCTCTGCCTGTGTGCTGGGAAAATGGATGAATTCTGAAGCACGTTTATTTATTTATTTAGCTTTTGTTGACCGGGTAAGTACACTAGACAAGTATTATGCCTATTTTCAGGAACGACCCGGGAGAATACAACATAGGGATACAGAGTGGTACAGAAAAATAGAAGTACATCATGACAGCACAACAACATGTGGAAGTACAGTGAGTAACATTATCCAAGGAGTAGCAAGTCATATAAAAATTATAACATATTAGTTAAGGCACATTGCAGCAGAGCATTTAGAAACTGTGTGAGGAGGCAGGAAGTGGCAGACTGGGTGATGCCTGTGGTGTCCTCTGTTGGTCTTTGGAAGATGACCATGGTGAGCAGGCACATGGCGGTGGTCACCTTCATCTCCACAGACATGGCGTGTCTCTGACTGGTGGGTGTCTGCATCTCCTCACTGCACAGCTTGCAGAGCTGCCACAGAATGGCCCTGTTCAGGCGGTACTGGCCCATGATCTCAGTGTCACTATAGTGGTGATGCGGGCACGGTACCACCTATGTCAGGCAAACCACAGACGGACCCTTCGTTTTCCATGCAGCTGTTCCTCCTGCCCTCACACCCCTCATTACTGCCTCCATCAGGAAGGGTGCACTATCCATGGCTCCTGCTGTCCACTGTCCCCCTGGGTGGTTGGCTGCTGGTTGTATGCCACCCTGGTACACAGGTGTTGTGCCTGTGTCTGTGTCTGTGTGTGTGTGTGTGTGTATGTCTCTCTCTCTCTCTCTCTCTCTCTCTCTCTGCCCTCTCTCCCTCTTCCATGCCACCTCTCTGTCCCTCTCCCTCTGTGTCTGGTCTTGTGACTGTCTATCTGTATGTCCGTCTGTCTGTCTGTCTGTCTCTCTCTCTCTCTCTGTCTCTCCCTCTCACTCCTGGTGCAACTGCTATCTGTGTGTTTGTGCCCTGTTTTTATAGGAACAAATCTGGTTGGTGCAACTTCGATTTGCTCCTCACTTATGCCACTGCGCTGGATATTCATGGGAATTCCCTCCGTACTTGCACTGCATACATTATAGTTGCACATTGGTGCAATGGATTTTGTGCTGCATGATGGCTCCCACTGAATATGGCTCCTCATCGCAATTCCATACTTGCGCTGGCACAACTCAGTTGTGCTATGCACAACAGCTCTGAATATCTGGGCCTATATAACAGACTTTGGGGCAATGAATAGAGAACAAGAGAGTGCATATCTTGGATTGGTTGCCAGATGGTTCTACCAAGCCGGTTCGACAAAAATTTCACCGGCATCCCCATACAGCAGCACAACTACTTTGACAGCCGCTACAACAGCACAGCTGAACAACAACACACCAACAAAAACGTAACACATCTATTACAGTATAACTCCCAAACAACTGAAAGAATTCACTCCCCAAAACAGTGTAACCCCCAGACAATGCAAGTGTACCTGGGATCCGATGAGCAGGGGTCCTGGCTGATGGCTGACTCCCTTTCAGACACCAATTGATGTCACAGAGACAGTTCTAAAGGGTGATGCCTACTCCACTTTGGGTCAGCAGGGGGCAAGAGTGGTTGTCTGCTGGCTGTCTTGTTGGGAAGACTCCAGTGTCCATTGCACGATAGTCCTTCACACGGGGCGGGCACAGTGTGAGGGGGCACAGCATGGGGGGCACTAGCAAAGAGAGGCTTAACTATTTTTGGGACAATGTGTAGCCATTATGCAGCCTGCAGATAGCACCTTTGCTCCAGTAGCTGACTAAATGACAAGGATCAAGCCAAATAAATCCCAATAGGCAGACATAATATACCCCAGGATCATAGTGGAGCTAATGTAACAACTGTTGTGGCACCTCTTGCAGTACTCTTTCATCATGAGTGCATCTGAACAGGTGTGGTGACTTCAGTTCTAGTGCAAATTCATTTCACAGATATTATTGGGTGTGTTCCACCAAGCCAGTTCAACAAAGATTTCACCGACATTCCTTACAGTGACACAACTAGTTTGACAGCCCCTACAACAGCATGGCTGAATAACGACACACTAGCACACCTACAAAGATGAAACACATCTATCAACACGGGTGGGGGCGGCTCCCTTCCCCATATTTAATAGAAACAACTCCACATTGCACAGACAGTGGAGAAAAGGGCAGTTCCCCTGGCTGCATTAACACAAAACCACCCAACAATGGCACAGGACTATATACTAAAGGGCCTTTTCAGCAGTCCCACAGATGGCAAACTACCGCGGACTGCATTGGACACACCGGCACAACAAACAATGACCACCTGATGAAGTAATCTCATTTGTCTCCACTGCTTTCCTCTTTATGGCTTCTTGGACTCTCTTCACTCCCACATTGGCCCTGACAGGAACATGATTGTGCCCTCCTAACATAGTGCTGTCAACTCTTACACCTGTTGACATGCTATCCCCATCACTCTCATAGCCTTCGCTATACTGCTGTTGCTGTAATCAATTTACTCTGTTTGCATCACTGTCATACCGGTATACCTTACCAAATACCCCTCCCCACCAGTTTCTCATATGTATCTGGATAGCCATCAACCCTTCTCAGGCTAGCCAAGGGATATGGGTGTACTGACCATTTTATTGAACATTTTCATTCTGCTTGTTCCTTTTCATTTTTCTCCTCCTTTTTCCTCCCTCCTGCTCCAATTACAGTTCTTCGAGCCCCCTCCAGCAGGCAGAGTGAGGACTGGTGCTATGTACTAGGTCAGCACATATCTTAGGAAGAAGAAGCTCAGGCTTATGGAGTTTGGGGCATTTGTTCCTGGCACCGCAAACCTATTGGGGTGCTAGACCCATTGGGGTACCCATACTTGGGTCACTCCTGTTCAGTAGCTTTCTTAACAAGCTCCCTAAATCCTTCAATGGTCATATTTAACCATATGCTGATGATGCTGTCATCTTTTCTAGCAGTCCTGACCCTACACTTCTTGAGCGCCAACTACAACTCAGCTTTACCAATGTAGCGAGATGGTTCAGAGACCACAAGCTCATTATGAACTATAAAAAAACTAAAATGATGTTCTTTTCTAGCTCATTAAGTAAGCATAGAACTCATCTCCTTTCAATCACTAATGCTGTGGGCTGTCCCTTAGAGCTGGCCCAACATTTCAAATACTTGGGGATTACAATTGATAGCTACTAGTCCAATGCTCATCATATTGACAACATTGCAAAAGCTGTAAACACGCATATTGGTCTGCTCTACAGGCATAGACACTTCTTGACTCCAGACGCTCTGAAGCTGGCTATTCATAGCTCAGTTGTCTCTCTGATTGACTATGGTCTGGTAATATATGGGTCTGCAATGGATCCCTCCCTATGAAGAATTAAAACAGCCCTAAATAAGGCCTGCTGTCTTCTCACCAGATCTGCGCATGTCACTCACATATGTGACCTACATATGCAGGCAAATTGGCTTCATTTCAATAACCGAGTTAAGTACCAAACTTGTCTTGTTGCAAAAAAGTTCTCTTAGGATTGATGCCCCTTGGGGTTTAGAAGCTTCTTACCCCATACTGTTACCCCTGTCAGACTAGAAACTGATAATCAGGTCTTCAAGATCGCATGCTGCCGTACTTCCCATGGTCAAAGGTTCTTTGCCCATAGGGCCCCGCTTTGGCTCAGCTCTCTGCCTGTTGAAATGGATAGATAAATTTAGTCCACTCTCTAACTTCCAAACAGGATTCCAATATGTTTTTTCTACCACTGACAATATCTTTCTGGTAGCTCATTTGCTTGAAAAGTAATGTTTATTTAGGCAGATGAAACTTTACAGTTTGTTTATTGAATTCAGAGCCGCATTTGATTCGGTGGTTAGAGTGATTCTTTGGGACACTTTACAAGCTCGAGGTGTATCCATAAATCTAATAATTCCTATTTTCTTACTGCATTTTAACACTCAAACTGCAGTAAGATACGATAATAATGGAGTTTGAATATTTTGTGACTAACAAGGGAGTCAAGCAAGGATGTTTTCTGCCCCTCTGTTGTTTAACATTTATATTGATTTAGTATTAAGTTTTGATACTACTTTACTATTGGATTCCCCCAAAATTAATAATACTCAAATACATATAGTGACCTATGCTGGTGACTTGATTCTTTTTTCTGTCTCCCCAGTTGGGCTTCAATGGAAAATTAATCAGATTCAAACCAAATACGAGAGGCTTAATTTAAAGATTAACTTAAAAAACTAAAATAATGATTTTCGGTTCCCACTCATAATCTCGTAATTTCTATTTATGCACCAGTCGTATAGATATTGTATACTCCCATGTTTATCTGGGAATCAAGCTTACATCTAATGGTTATTGGATCTCTCATATTAAAGAGTAAGTAAGTAAGGCAAAACATGTGGCTAAATCCATACAATGGTTTAATTTTAAGTAGAGTGACCTTTCTGTAACACCAGCCATCACAGCAGGTGAGGCCAAAATTGATCCTGTCCTTGCTTACAGTGAAGAGGTTTGGGCAGCCAAAAATGACCCTAACCTAGAACTCCCTTTATCATATTATCACAAATCTATATTACAGGTACTGTACCTGGTTGTACATCTAATTCAAATGTGAGATCAGAACTCAGTAGCATTCCAATATCATATACAGTATATATTAAATTTGCATATAGTTTTCCACTGGCTAAAAATAATAAATAATGCACCAAATAGTATTCTGTTACGTGCTTAAATGAAAAAAGATGGTGACATTTAAGTGGTTTTCATTCCCCATGGCTGAAGGAACTGGTTCACATTCCAGAAAAAACTGACTCTGTTCGACTTTGGAGAGATCATTTGTCTGGTGTTTTTTGCAGCATCATACAGAACTAGGCTTAAGGCTTAACATTTTTTCCGTTGCCCAGGAAACACAAATGCTTCAGGTAAGACAACAAAAACAGGCCCCATGGTTTGGCCAAAACAAAATTGATTCGCTAATTATGTATGATCTTACATTACCTATTCTTCCACATCTATGAAAGGTAATTACTCAAGCAAGGCTGGGTATAATAACTTAAAAAATATACATACTTTAATCAATATAGCCCTGCTGCAGATCTCATGTGTCCCTGTAATAATAGCTTTCAGGAAACTTTGCTTCAAGCTGTTATACAGTGTTCTCTGTATAATACAGGGACAAAACTTAAAAGATATTCTGACTCGACATGCTAATACAAATTATGATCTATTATTCATACTTATGCATCCGATGGAAAAAGAGGACGCTGAAAAAATCGCTCATTTTATTATTGCTGTGATTAGCCTTCAAAGGAAAAGATTCTTAGCTCTGAAATCCAAGAGTGGCAGCACTTGAAATTAATTCCTGCAATAGGTAGAAGTAATCCTGTTTTACTGTATATTATCTCTGTTTTTTGTAGAATGAATGTGCAATCTGTTTCTAGTGTAGCTTCCATAAAAGGGAGATGCAATGTATTTATTGGTTTGGAATGTATTATAGCGTCAGTACTATGAATGCACACCATGTTTTTAACTGTAATCTTACATTATATTTTTGTACACTGCTGTAATGTCCAAAACGTTTATGGCTTGGAAGAATAATAAATTTGACTTGACTTCACCAATTGAAATATCTCCCTCCTGCACATTGGGATGCTTTAAACTCAAGCTTCAGCAGCGCATTTTAGCTACTTCTAGCTGTGATGGCTTCCACTAGGTACACCCTCTACAGTGAGCTCCCCAATTTCAGCGCTTGCTCGGCCCAAATCCTGCATCATTGGTTTCTCAAAGCAGACACTCCCAAGGACTCTCCCTCCTTCCCTCCCTCCTTTCATGCTCCCCCCAACTCATTTTACCCTCACCCTCCCCACCTTATGCAGATGTCCTCCTCCTCCCTACCTAAGGTAGCCTGTGACGTGGGCGACTGTATGTATTCAATAAATAAAATTGAATAGGAAGACAGCAGTTGGTCACACAGCAGTGGACAACAGGTGACTAGGATGGGGAGAGGGAGAGGACAAAGGGATCGATGGAGAAGAGAGTTTACCAGGTAGAGCTGAAGCTGTCTCATCAGCTCCAGCTGTAGTCCTCTCCAACTAGCATCTGGAAATAGTAGCAGCAGTCTGGTCATGGAGTCATAATTCAACAGCAGCAGGCTAAGTCATGGCTGAAGGCACAGGTCAGCCCTTGTCTTCTTCCCCTCCTAGTCTCAGTCTGAGGCTTCCTAGTACTTACTTCTTCTGGCAGCAGCAGCAGCAGCAGTCTAAGCAGTTACAGTGGAAGAAGCCATCCAGTCTGGCCTCCTTGCTAATGTCCCCATCTGGAAGCTGCATTACCTGGGTTGTGCTGATGAGTTTGGTGGCAATGCAATGACAGTGCCAACCTCTGCCATGAATTTTAAATGTTTTTTATTTGGGGCATGGCTTGGCGCCCACAAGATAGCAACCTAACCCTGTTAGCTCTCAGTACCCTCAAAAGAAATCTGACAGAAACTGCTTACTTTTCCGTGACTTACCTGCTTGTCTCTGGTGCCAACTTGTAGACTGTTGTTAGCTGCATTTTTTTGTGAAGAAACTATGGAAATCACATTTTTCTAGTGGGAATTATCTTCAACTGCAGTTTTCCTCTGTCTTTGGTAGTTTAAGGCTCTGAGCTGCAAATCTGGAGACCTGAGTTTGAATCCCACAGCCCCCCCACTTGCTTACTGTGTGATCCTGAGCAAGTCACTTAACTTCCTTGTGCTCCCAGGTTACACCTGGAAACAAGCTTCAGCTTAGTGTGCATCTCCTGGTTAAACAATTTCCCCTTCCCCTCAGTGGCTGACAGGATGAGCCTTTCCATTCCCAATTCATCAGAGGCCACCTTGGTAACCCTAAGAAGTCTCTCTCGTAGCTCCCTTCTAATCCCTAAAATCAGAACGTGTTTTGGCCTAGCAACGATAAGCCATTCCCTCCCTTCCCTTTGGAACAATGCACAAAAGCTCTGAAGCTGGCTATACCGGGTGTCACTGTCTCTCTTTAAAATCTTGCTCTTGCGTTCATTCAAGGTGACTTGTAACTGTTTTCACCAATGACCTCATTCACACGGCCACGCCTTCTCCCATGGTCTATATCCCAATGACATGCCCTTCTCACTCCCCTACCTCCTTAGGCTGTACCTCTGTATGATCCGATCTTACTGACTCCATGCATGTTCAATATCCTTTCTCTGTGGTGCTTATATGCAAATTATCCCAATATTGTGTATATGCTGTGCATATTGTATATTGCTTATGTATAGTTTCCTCATATTGTGTATATGCTGTGAATTTTGTAAATTGCATATATTGTATATGTATCTAAATGTATGCAGCTTAAATAACTGTATTTGTATTTAATCTTGTTTACATAGTTAGCTCTAACATGCCCTTTATCCCATGTCATTCATGTCTGTATATTGACTGGTAATGTAGCCCCATGTTGAGTGTAGCCCTGTGACAATTTATTGTGACTGTATGCAGGTCCACCTCATAAATGAGTTCTTCTCAATGGTGCTCCACCTGGTTAAATAAAGAATTGATTGATTGATTGAGATAAAAGTGATGTTTAAGGCTCTTATGGGACCAATTAATAAATTAGAAATTGTCACACAGTGAACAAGCTCAGATATTATACAGCTTGGGGACCGTTTAAATGCAGCAGAGTACAGAACTGCCCTGACAGATGATAAATCAGATAGACTGCAAGCGCACCTCCATGACCAGGACAGGGTTATATGGCTTCTATGGGATAAAGTGGATGACCTGGAAAATAGGGTCTGGAGGAATACCCTCTGATTTGTGGGATTTCTTAGAGGATGTGAGGGCAACACCCCACACCCTTCTTACAAAAGACTTTGCAGGAACTGTTCCCCCAACACTGCTTCACAGACATGAAACTGGACAAAGTCCACTGCTCCCTTGCACCAAAGCCTAGGCAGGGAGACTGCCCCCACCCAATCCTGGCTCTCTTCCTCCGTTACACAGATCGTAACTGCATTTTGGACTGAGCTAGACAACAACAAGAACTATACTGGAGGGGCCACCAAATCTACATCTTTCAAAACTTTTTGGTGGAATTGTCAAAGAAGCACAAAGCCTATACCCCATATGGAAAACTCTCTTGGAACTTGGGTTCCCCTATGCACTCCATTACCCGGGCACCCACTGCCTCCTAAGGGATAGGGTCCCACAGACTTTTCATGATCCTGAATCTGCCCAAGCCTATGCATCAAAGTCATGGCCACAATTATCTTCTGCCCTTAGCAAATCTGGGGGCCATCAATGCACTTCTGAGCCTCCTAGTGGGCCCATGGACATTACCCCTGTGCCTTCCACCAATATTCCCTTACCATGATCTTCTAGAGCTCCACTGCCTCCTTTTCCATCTGACTCTGATCTCTGGATCCCAGTGGGGAAGTCAAGATGCAAAAACAAAAAAACAATAGCCTAAGAAAGACTGAGTCGACAGATCTGCAGCTGCAGCAGAAGTGGGGGGCTGGCTGCTTTCCCAACTCTTCGGATACTCACTCACCTCCTCTCCTTGGTAATCATTTTGCCCCATTGATCCAGGGTGAAGTGGAAGTTCACCATCCAACCTCTGATGAAGCCGGATCCCTCCCAGCCAGAGAATCCCATGCTAGGCCCAAATCCTGAGCAGATGCTGTGAGCCTCGTAGTGGTGGTAACAAAACTTCCCACAAGTGAGTCATCTGGCCAAAGAAGGCTTGTGCAGCCCTGCATCATCTCTCGCAGCATCTCACAGTTTCTGCTGAGCCATCATGATCTGCTGTGCCTAACTGATTGACAGTCTTGATGTACATATGCTTTAATCCCTTAAGATGCCTGAATATTCAAACACCCAATGTCTTTATACACCCTATCAGGACTGTCAGCTTTCAGGATGCACTCCTCCTTAAAGCGGCAGCACCCACTTGCAGTTGTGGACATATCCTTTATTTGGGCTGTTTCTCTATAATGCTTTTATATCTGCACAGGGTATTGCCCTTCTAGTTATTATTTTGCCAGTACAGTCATTGGTGGGGGGGGGAAGGGGTGACAGGTAGTATGTGTACTGTTATGGATGTCTGGGATGCAGGGCAACTCTCTGGGACACAATTTTCTTTACATTTCATGTCAGGTCACAAACAGGAGAGTTGAATTCCTGACTTCCACCATGATCTCCTATCAGGTAAATATTGTGGGTTTTTTCCCCTCTGGTGTGGATATTCTGGTGGTTCTCAAGGGGTGGTGGCGGGGGCAGGGGGGATACTTCTCCTGTCCTTTACTATGGTATGCCTTCCTCTGGGGGCCGGATTCGATACCAGTTCCGACCCTTCCCATTGACACCTCCTTTTTCCACTGATTACTCTGAGTCATATATTGTTGAAGGTCTGATACATTTTCTTTGGCTTTCTAGTGTGGCAAGCATAAGCATAAGCATCTTTATTTATAAAATAGTGCTATTCACCACAAAGGACCATAGCGCTAGCAATAAGTAGTAAAATCACAGCTAAGAAAATCCATTCATCGCAGTTAAGTATCAGACTTATACAGAGTCAGAAAAAGCAAGATTAAGCAAAAATGTTTTCAATGCAGATTTAAAACTCCCCACTGTCAGGCACTCTCTTATTCGATGAGGTAGAGAATTCCACGGGGTAGGGGCCACAAATTCAAATGCTCGGGCCCCAAAGGTCTTCAAACAAACCCTGGGAATCTCTAGCAATCCGTCGTCAGTGGAGCAGAGTGGACAGGAGGGGCAGTAGGGGCAAAGAAGCTCTTGCAGGTAACTTGGCCCCTGTCCATGTAGGGCCTTATAGGTCAGCAAACCAACCTTGAAGGCGATCCACCACTGAATAGGCAGCCAGTGCAGATCGCGCAGCACAGGCATGACATGGCAGCCTCGAGTCAGCCCAGTCAACAGCCTTGCTGCTGCATTCTGCACCAGCTGAAAGTGGCAGATATTAACCCCTGGTAACCCTAGGTAGAGGGAATTACAGTAGTCAAGGCAAGAGGTCACAAAGGCATGGACCAAAGTTGGCAGGTCATCAGGCGGAATTAGGTGTTTGATCTGAGCAATGTTCTTCATCTGATAAAAGGCAGTCTTGACAATGGATGACACCTGAGATTTAAGTGTCAGTCCCTCGTCAAGAATCACTCCCTGATCTCGCACCCATTCAGAGGCCATCAGTTGGCAGCCCTCAAGCAAAAGCCCAGATGGTTGCCCCACAGATGACCCCTCTACCTGATGACCTGGGTCCACCACTAGAACCTCAGTCTCGTTCGGGTTCAACCTCAGCCAGTTGTCACTCCTCCAGTCTTGAATCTCAGACAGGCAGTTGTTAAAACTCGAGATGGCTCTCATTTAATCGGGCACAAAGGACAAATAGAGCTGAGTTTCATCTGCATAGCTGTGAAAACTCAGCCCATACCACCTTACAATGTCTCCCAATGGCAACATATACACCGCAAACAACATGAGAGATAGCACTGAGCCCTGTGGCACCCCGCATGACAGGGAGAACTTGTCAGAGAAGTACACCCCTGAGACAACTCTCTGAAACCTGCCAGTGAGGAAAGAGTGAAACCATCTGAGGACTGTACCTGGCAGTCCACAGATCAGCCACAAGTGTTCTACCAACACAACATGGTCCACAGTGTCAAATGCCACAGAGAGATCAAGAAGAACCAAGATGGAATGGCTCTTCCAATCTCTCGCTATCAGGAGATCACTGAGAACCCGAACAAGGGCTGTCTTGGTACTGTGCCTTTTCAAAAAACCAGACTGGAGAGGATCATAGATGTCATGGATGGTCAAGTGATCCTCCAGCTGCAGCATGACCACCTTCTCAATAACCAATAACCAATAACCAATAACAATTAGCAGTGTCAGTGGCTCAGTAGGTAGCACACTCGCCTCTGAGGCCGGGAGATCAGAGGGCTGTGGGTTCAGTTCCCACATCTGGCACTTGGGTTAATATCCCAGTACTGACACTGTAATGCAGCATGAGAGGGGTGCTGCATTTCTGAGGTGCCGTCTTTCGGATGAGACGTTAAACCGAGGTCCCATCTGCCTGGATTGGTGGTAGTTCAGGTGGATGTTAAAGATCCCATGGCACTTATCGAAAGAGTAGGGGGATTTCCCCGGTGTCCTGGCCAAATTTCCCTCATTCACTAAAAATACCACCAACAGCTAAATCTGGTTCAAAGTCAGTTGGCATTCATCTGTATCCCCCTCCCCCGGGTCGTGCCTGAAAATAGGCAGGATTTGTCTAGTGCACTTACCCGGTCAACAAAAGCTAAATAAAAATAATAAAAATAAAAAAAACCTTACTCAAAATGGGAAGGTTAGAGATGGGTCTGTAGTTTGCAAGAAAGTCTGGGTCCAAAGAGGATTTCTTAAGGACAGGAGTCACCACTGCCTCCTTCAGGCTGTCCGGAAACACACCTGACTCTAGTGAACACCAGACAATCTCAGCTAGGACCGGGCCATTTACCTCAACGCACCCCACAAGGAGGAGCGTTGGGCTCGGGTCTAAACCACAGCAGGTCGATCTCATACTCTGGATAATCCTCACGACATCCTCAACCACCAGTCAGATGAAGTCAGACCAGACAGACTGAGGGGCTGCAACCTGCAACCGATCACCTCAATCTACATTGGAGCGAGCTGAACGGATCTCAGACCTGATGTCGGCAACCTTATCGGCAAAGAACTGAGCAAACTTATCACATTTCTCTTGAGACAACACTCTCTGAGTCTGCAGACAGGCTGTCCCCAGTACAAAAGAACTGAGCTGGTCAATTCTGTGCTGCAGCAATCTTCCTGGGCAGGAACTCTGCCTTCTTATGGGAGACAGCCAATTGATCGTCCTTGTAATGGGCCATCAATCAAAGTCTGTCAGCATCAAGGCCTGATTTCCACCAACAATGATCCATCCTTCATCCCACTCTTCTCAGTTCCCTCAAAGTCCCATCAAACCAAGGGGACTGAGGGCACTGAGTGAGGGAACAAACACGGACAGGAGCAATTAGGTCCAAAGCCTCAGACACAGCACTCTTATAGTTCTGTATCAGGGTATCCGGATCACTGCTAGTCCTCAGGAGGCCCGATATGTCCAGTACTGCCAACAGACAATCGGGGATCAGACCCATTAAAGGTCAATACCAGACCATCTCCGTAGGGGTAGGCCTATGGGGGGGGGGCTGGAAATTTAACCTTACAGTGTGATGGTCAGACCAACTGACTGGCTCCGTCACCAGGTAAGAAGTCTCCATATCCAATAGGAAAACCAGATCCAAGGCAAGTTATTACCTGGAGTTTAGTTACACATTTGGACTATATCTTGGTGGTATCCAGTGATGATAGTGACTGAAAATGAGCGACTGTAAAAACAGAAACTCATTTTCAGTGCAATCATGTTGTGCTACCCTTCAAGGGTAACAACAGAACAACGAGGGACAGCGACCAGAAGGGGAGGTATAGGCAAGAGGGTAGTAACAGGGGAGTGTGCCTGCTGCAGCCGAGCTAGCCAAGTGGTGTGGTGGTGAGGGTGGCTGTTACTTTTGCAGTAGGCACTGGGTTCGGGGCTGGACCAGGGAGATACTTTTGCCACTGCTTGCGGCTGTTGTTTTTTTTTTTTTCCTTATTCCTGAGTGTTTCCCCCTTCCCAACATGCACCTCCCTGGACTTAGTCTTTTAGTCTTTTTTGGTAACCTGGTAAGGCCCACTAGACACAAGTGCCTGTTCTCAGGGGCGACCTGGGAGCACTGGGTGGTTAAATGACTTGCTCAGAGTCACACAGTATGCAAGTGGAGGTTGTGAGACTCAAACTCAGGTCTGGTCTGCTGGATGTACCAAGCTTGTTCACACCTCGTTCCTCTAACCTCTAGGCTATACTGCCAGCCAACCTCTAGGCTACACTTCCAGCCTAGGTCTAAATCAGGGAGGTGTGGGGGTGGGTGCTGCCCTCCCCTCGCATAAACACTGTTTGTATTAGCCAGATGTGCATTCACCGGTATGTGTATATCGCTGATTTGATTTTTTGCACTATACACTCGCCATAATTGCGATTACGGTTTTGCGGTCACTACTTTTTTTATTTTAGTCTTTGGTAGCCTGGTACGGCCCACTAGGCACAAGTGTCTATTTTCAGGGGCGACATGGGAGCACTGTGCGGTTAAGTGACTTACTCAGAATCACACAGTATGCAAGTGGAGGTTGTGAGACTCAAACCCAGGTCTGGTCTGCTGGATGTACCAAGCTTGTTAACAGCTCGTTACTCTAACCTCTAGGCTATACTGCCAGCCCATCAAATCAAATCAAAATGTATTTATAAAAGTGCATTTCCAAAACTCAAGGCACTATACAAATACATAAACATAAGCAAACATGTAAGATCAAGACACATAAAATCATAAAAAAAAAATTGGTGGAGGCGTGGCTTGGACTCGAAGATGGTGGCAGCCTAAATCCTTCTCTCTTCCCCAGCCTGACAGATAATCGAGTAAAAATTGCCAGGATGCTGGGTTGATGGCTATATTTACGTTTTAAAACACCTTTCCCACCTCTGCCACCACTGTTGAGATGTTTTTCAGGGGAGCTACGCTCTTAGCGCTTGTCCTGCACCACGCGTATATTGAAGCCAATCAGTCCTACGAGGCCGTAAAGGCCAGAGTGCGGATTACAAGCACAGCAGTACCCTCTTCGATCATAACCATGGTGCCCTTCTCCCCCCCACCACCAAGAGATGGGTCACGATCACAGGAGCCCGCTGGAGTAGAGAGACCCCACTGCTCCATGAGTGACAGAGGATATATTACCTGTCAGATGGCCGTAACATCTACGAGTGAGATGGAATCTTCAAACCTACACAATGCTTGCTTACTTACTCAGGCTACATCACCACCTCCCGAGCAGGCCCAAGATGGAGAGGCCCTGGCTAACATCACAAAAATGCTTGAAGCTTTATTGAGCAGAGTGGACACAATCGGCGCCTCCTTAGCGGGCAATGTAGTGGATGTTCACTGACTAGAGGATCAGCAGAATGTCCTGGAGCAACGGACTGAAGAACTCAAAAGACAGCATCTGCATGTACTACAAAAGTTAAGGGACCATGAGATCAGGCTGTCTCGCTTATGGTACAGAGTGGAGGACCAAGAAAATCGAGGAAGATGAAACAATGTTCGAATCCTGGGAGTGCCTGAAGAAACGAATGGATAACGCAACTTCTAGGGAACCATTGGAAAGAGCCAGTTGGAGTGGAAAGAGAACATTGCATTTTTGGTAACCCCAGCAATACTAAGGGTCCTTGAACCATCATTGCTTATCTGCTCTGTTTCTCAGTCAAGGAGCGCTTACTTCGAGCTACTCAAGACCTTGGGGAAATTGTTTGGAGAGGCAATACTATTTCTTTCTATCAGGACTTTACCCAAGAAGTGGCAGCTAAGCGCAGAGCCTACAACCCCTTGAAAAAGATTCTCATAGCCAGCTCTGTACAATATCGTATCAGGGGCCTCACAGCATTGTACCTGACAAAGAATGGGCAGTCTTTCCTGGTGGAATCTCCTGGAGATGCAGCGGCCTGTATCCAGAGCCATTGGCCCAGTATACTGCTGAAAACTACCTCTCCCAGATGCATCTGGGAGCCTTGGAACCAAACAGCCCAAGGAACTAATAAAAAAGGAAGCACTGTGGCGGGAGACACTAACACCAGCCGGAACGACCCACCCAGTAAGAGTTCCCCTACTCATAGGCAGTTATGGATCCCGCAACATATGGTGGATAAGTCACATCAGATTACTCCTGTCTCTTCCCCAGCTCCTGAGACATCCAGTGCCAACTCACAGCACAAGTATCAGGACTCTGCTGCAACCCCACTGCCTGCCAGACAAAGGCAGCACTCGAGAAGTCCGAGGTCCCTGATGCCGGGTAACACCACAGCCTCACCGCCTGTTAAACACCCCAGAGCTTATGATTCTGCACAGAAACGGGACATGAAAAAGGACTACTCTGAGGATGAGGCCTCAGTAATTATGGAGCACTCAACCCCGTTGGACTGGGTGACCACAATGGACGAGTCTGAAGGCAAAATTGCAGAGGCTGCTGGCGTCCTGAGACCGGGGCTTAAGACATTCACAGAAGCTCTTGCTTCAACTCCCAGACCTGTTGAAACTGAAATGACATGCAGAACTGGGGTCGATGAAATATGACAATTCACCTATACCAGATAAGCTATTCTGTCTCTTGCTCAAGGGTCTTGTACTCCCCGAGGTCATTAGGACTAGGATGTACTGGTCTCACTACTTTATGACCAGACTCCCGCCTTTCACAGCTCTACTGTTAGACTACCCAAATTTCTGCCCGAAGTAGAGGTATTCTACATCCCTTTGATGGACAATGCAAGGCAGGTTAAGCCACCACCCCCCATTTCTTGTTGCTGAGGTTCCTGATTGATTAGTGGCGCACAGGACATGCCTGTGGGGAGTGGTCTGCATGGTATAAGAGCGCTATTATGCAAGAAATTGAGCATGGTAACCCCAATAATCCTTAGGATAGAAGTTGTTATTGTCATTTACTAAGGTATCAGACATAGATAGCATGGCTGGCAGAGACCACCCCCTTTTTTCCTTACCCGGGAGACAGATATGCCTGGACTCTCCAGATCTGGCTTCATGACTACATGTATGGAGTCAGGCTGGGACAGATCACTTCTGTTGGGCATGACCTCTCCCTGTTGCTCTCTTTGGTGACTGAAGTAGTGTGGCTTGTAGAGGACTTGTGCCTCTTCTCACACGTACACCTCGGCACCATCAACTGAGTTATTGTTAGTAATCTACGTGTTAATACTGTTATAGTGACATCTTGTTACCTAATTAGTTACTGTTAAGATAACTAACCTTCACCTGTTTTCACTTTGTTCGGGTTGTGTTATTTACAGACAAGAACATTTGATACCTTCAATTCTCTATCACACTAAATAGTACTTACTCTTTTCTGTACTGCTTTTCCCACTTCTATCTGTGGGGTGAGTATTCTTCTTCTTCTATAAGACTCTGGTGGGGAACCGCAATGGTAACAGTTTACACAGCACCATGAGGTTGGAGGTGTGTCTCCTGGAATGTCAGGGGGCTTATCCACCCAGCAAAACGCACTAAAGTCTTACAATTCTTGAACTCCATGGGAGCTGATGTGTCCCTGCTCTAGGAGACGCACCTCACCAGCTGAGCGGTGCAATGGCTGAAGAAGCTGTGGGTGGGGACGATGGTAGCTAGTTGTGCACCCACAAAGTCTAGGGGTGTCGTCATTCTCCTTCGGAAGTCCAGACCCTGGACAATAAAAGCTCAGCACCAGGACTCCCAGGGAAGATGGTTAGTAGTTAGACTCTCCTACCCAGGTGATAAAATTATAGTAGCCAATGTATATGGTCCTAATACGGATTCAGGGGAACTATATTCCGAACTAAACCAAGCCTTTACAGACTTAGTAGAGAATGAGACTGAGGTTCCAATACTGCTGGGGGGTGACCACAATCTGGTGTTAGATGTCTTTATAGACAAGTCTCTTCCCACACCGCAATCCCACCCCAAGGTCCTAGCAACCCTGAATACCTTGATGTCGGAATGAGCATTGGGTAACCCCTGGAGAAACAGCCATCCACAAGGGTGAGATTACACCTTTTACTCTAACATGCATGGCACTCATAGTAGGTTGTATTTCTGGTTGGTTAATCACCTAGCCATGCCGGGAGTGGGAGATGTGACCACTGGTAATATTATGATATCTGACCATGCCCCTGTAGCAATTACATTTTTCCCCACCAGGGCAAAGCCTGCCCTCCACAAGATGGAGATGTAACCCACTACTACTACAAGATGTAGCCTTTCGGGACTACATAAAGGAAGAAGCGTAGTCCTATTTTTCTCTTAATACCCCTCGGGAGATGAGAGCGACCACTGTAGGGGAGGCATTTAAGGCTGTTATAAGAGGGAGAATTATCTCCTTTACAGCAGTCAAAAATAAGGAGTGAGTGAACCAAATACAGGAGCTCCAGGATGAACTAGCCAACTTGGAGAAAGAGTTTAAAGTCTCCCCCTCAGAACCTGCTTAACTCTCTGCTCCTGGCCCGAATTACAGGTTTAAAATATAAGATCAACGTATTGTTAAACAGGAAGGCGGAGTGGCAGTTGATCCGGGCGAAACACAGACCATGGGAGGGAAACTACTTGCTTATTATCTACGGAAGCAACAGGCTTCCTCTAGAACTCTTGCTCTTAAAAACAGGGAAAGAGCATAACAGCACCCAAGGTCATCAACGCTGAGATGCAGAGCTTCTATCAGGAGCTCTACCAATCTCAGAGCACACTATCCGATGACGTGCTCTCCCAACGACTGGGTGCTTTCTGTCAGGGGACCCCTCTCCCCTTGTTTGAGTGTGGAGCAGCAATGAAACTTAGATGCCCCAATCACTCTTGAGGAGGCGCACACTGCTCTGTCCCAGATGGTGAAAGGAAAAGTTCCTGGGCCGGACTGGATGTCAGTGGAGCTCTACCAACAACTTCAAGATGAAATTTCTGATCCACTATTGCAGGCTTTACAGGAAGCCCACAAAGATACTATGCTCCCCCGACCATGCATGGGGCCTTAATAACCCTCATTCCCAAAAAGGCATCTTATATCTTACTCTGTACAAACTTTCGACCCATCTTGCTTCTCCCAGTTGATACTAAGCTACTGGCCAACGTTCTAGCAAACTGATTATCCCTACTCCTGCCTATCCTAGTTCACCCATCACAATCTGGATACTCAAAAGGGAATTCGAGTACAGACAACTTACACCAATTTCTGAATCTTAAATGGCTGGAGATGCAGGCTAAAACCCCAATGGCCGCCTTGGCGATTGATTTCGCCATGGCATTTGACTCCCTGGAATGGACTTATCTCCACAAAGTCCTTGGGTTATACGGCTTCTGGCCTTACTTTTGCTCATGGGTTTCTACCCTGTATTGCTCTCTCACAGCCAGAATTGTCACCAATAGAGATATCTCCCTTCCATTCTTGCTACAAAGGTGTACCAGACAGGGTTGCCCCCTCTCTCCTCTCCTTTTTCTCCTCACCCTAGACCCTTTGGTCAGGAAGCTTATAAGCTCCCCTGCCATTACAGGCATCCCCGTACGACAGACGACCTACTGTACGTAGTCAATGCATGTGCTGATGATATGCTCCTTACACTGTCTGATCCCCAATCCTCCATTCCCCCGCTCCTCACAAACTTACGAGACTGCCTCTCTCTCAGGACTAGCAGTGAATCAAAGGAAAACCATTTTATCTCCCTTGAACGGAGCATGTAACAGACTCTGTCTTGCTTGTACTGATATTGCCTGAGCCCCATAAGGTTTTCCTTACCTAGGTGTAACCATTACCACCTCCTGAAAGGACCTAAAACCCACAAATTTCTACCCTCTTATGGCATCCCTAACGGCTGAAGTCCAACGATGGAGAAAGCTACACCTTACTCTGAAGGGCAAGATAGAAGCTATTAGAATGTTTGTTTTCTCCAGAGTTTCATGTCTGTTAAATAATCTCCCAATTCCACTTTCTCAAAAACCATTTAAGGCCTTAGATAATCTAGTTTCATTATTTTTGTGGGAAGGCAAAGCCAGAGATGGGGACGGATGAAACTCAGAGCACATTGGATCGGAGGCAGACTCGTGCTCCCCTGGTTCATTGACTATCACCTTGCTTACAGACTGGCCCAGGCCATGGCCTGGTTCATCCCCCCCCCCAATGGGTATTGTTAGAGGCTACTCTTTCAGAGGGCACTCCCCTTTTTTCCCCTGTTATGTAACAGAAAACCCATGGCCGACTGACTTACCCCCATTATGACAGAAACAAGCAGATCTCTGCGAAGAGCGATGGCTATCACTGGTGTTCCCAAGACAGAATACCTTCCCCCACTCTACTATTCCCCAATACAGAATAATCACCTTATCACGGTTGACCGTAAGCTGATCATGTGGACCGTTTGGGCCTCCAAGGGTATCCAAGTTGTAGAAGATCTCCTACTCCCAGCTACCCGAATGCTAATGTCCTTCAAGCAGATCCAGGATAGGTACGGATTGGGATCCTCAGATTTCTGGAAATTTCTGCAACTAAGAAGTGTTCTATCTCCTCTCCTCAAAGCCCTGCCAACTCAGAATACCTGGAGTTGTTTGAATCACTTCACTTACCTAGAAAGGGTCAGGGACTGGTGGGTGTCCTTTACAAAACTCTCAGAGATGCACTGCCTGACACTACACAAACTAGCAGAGTTGCCAAGGAATGAGATCTCCCTCACCCCATTTCCCAACAACAATGGTTGAGGTGCCTTAGAGCGATACTAAAAGCCAACTAATACAACTGAAAATCCTCCATAGATGGTATAAAACCCCAATGGTTCTTCATAGCCTCAGGATTATACCACAGGATCAATGTTGGAGATGTCATTCTACCCCAGCCCACTTAATTCATGTTCTGTGGACTTGTCCTGTCCTACTGCACTGCTGGATGCAGGTCCTAGGGGACTGCTCGAGGATAATACTGTAGGTAAACCACTCTCAATGCAACACTACTGTCTTCTGCTGGGAGATACCTTGATATTAAATCCACTTACCCCCCCCCCCAGTGTGGCTTGGGTCCTGGTGGCTGTTATGGAGGCAAAGAGGGCCATCCTAGTGAGATGGAGGCAGCCTGCACCCCCAGTACTTTCGCAATGGAGAGCTGCTATGCTCAGGCTGGCTACTTTTGAGAGGCTCACGGTGGTAGCCAAGGGCAGGTTGGATAGGTACTATAAGAAGTGGGAAGCATACTTGCACTCTCATATCTGTTCAGTTGCACCCCCACCATTACAAAACCCACCATCTCTCTGACTTACAACATATCTCATTTAGGCTATAATAAGTTGTTGCTGCTGATTGGCTCTGCCGCCTTTCTAGTTACACTGTATCCTCTCTTCTCCCCCATCCTATGTTGACAATATAGACACTTGAATGTTAGAATTTTTGACATATCTAACCTCTGTGAATCTATTGTACCTTGATTCATACCTGTACTGGTATTTAGTGAGTTGACCTGATCTGACTTGTCGGGTAATTATTCTTAGTAGTTTTAATCAGATGTAGGACGAGTATGTTAGTTAACTTCCCTCCTGTATGAAGCTTAGTGTTGCTGTTTCGAATGTATAAGGACCATTACCCATATCAGATCAGATCTGTTTTATAATACCCTACTGTATAATCTGTTGAAAATTTTTCTGAGATTAATTATCTCTGTCTCATGTGTATGGACTTTTTATTCTGCCTGGTGTGTGAGGGCCATTTTTACGGTTTATTGTAACTAAAAAAACTCAATAAAATCTTAAATGATAAAAAAAAAAAAAAAAAAAATTGGTATTTATTTATGACAGCTAAAAATATGGCTAACCCATTTTCTAAATTCATCCAGAAATACTAGGCTAAAAAGATAAGTCTTACTGTTGTGACATGGAACCTATCTTGGCGTACGTGGCCAGGTGGTTTTCCTGTGCTTTTGCAGAGGTTGTCTTTCACTTCTGGTAAGCATGACTCTAGTTTCCCATGCAGGTTTGCTGAGGTCAGATGAGTGTGTGCTTTTTCCATGGGTACATGCTTAGCCATGCAGCATCTCAGTCTGATTTGCGAGATTGTGACTTGGGGGAGGAAGGGAACATTACCAATACATAAATGTGCTTGTTTCTATAAATCTCTGCATGTTTATGTTTTTTCTCTCAGCCTGAATGCTGTGTAGAGCACACTGAAGGGCATCAGATGGGACCAACATTATGCTCATCACTCATAATTTGTAGGAGCTATATTTCATACACATTTATCGTCCCCTAGCTCCCACTGTGCCACAGCCTCTGTACTTCAGGACTGGGCTCTAAGGTTTTGATTTACTTTAACATTATTTGAAACAGGAGCTATATTCACCCTGCCCTTGCCCTGTCCTTGTACACTTGTTGGATGGATTTGTTATAATGTTGTAGTAACAGGAGGGTGAGGGACCAGTTCATCCAGCTGGTTGTTTAATTTCTTTTCCCCTTTCTTGGTGTCAGAAAGGAGTGGTGGCCTGTCCTATCGGGGTGTTGACACATCTTTGCTGAGAGCTGGTCCATCTAAGTAAGGTGGTCTGAATATCATGCTAGCCATGTAGTTTTGGTTATTTATGTGTATGTTCTGCCTCAACGCCTCCCTGTTGGGCCATGTGTCCCAAGCATCCGTATAGCTGTATAAGGGCACACAAGTGTTCATCTCATTTCCTTTGCCCTCAGAGTCAGCTAGCAGCTATCTTTTACCTGATAACCCAGAGACGGTATGTTAACCTTATACTCTGATACGTGGAGAAGAGGGCCTCTACCCCTCTAGCCCATCACCCAAACCCCCCACTGCGGGTCTAAGCTCATTGTAATAATGATGGTGCTGTTATGAGATGCTGAACCTGCCATGGGACATGGCTAGTGGTGGGTGTTGTGGTTTCTTTTTCATGTTTGGCACTTACCCTGCTGTGGAATCCAGCTCTCACAATGGTCTTCTGCTTGGTAACCCATGACAATGGCGCAGGGGAAAGGGCACCTACAATAACGGTGACCCCTTTCCCAGCACATGACAGGGACAGCCATGGTTCGGTAGGGTGGCCAGATAGGGGGGGGTGGGTGAATATAGTGACAGGATGTCACTGTACATACGCAAGTGGGGGGGAGCGGGCATGCACAGTGAAGGATGGGAGGGGATGTGAGGGGTGGTGCTGCAGTGGGTTGCCGAGCTGACCCTGTGGCTTGGTCGGTCGGCTGCTGGCGTCAGTGCATGGGGTACTGAGTTCGGGTCTGGACACTTGTGCCTTTATGTTGCACCCTGACTGAACCTTTTTTTTTAATGGTTTTCACCCCTCCCCACAAATGAACCCCCCTGGAGTTGAGAATCCTTTAGTGGGGGGGTGCGGTGAGCAAAGCCCCTCCACGTGGGGAGGGTGGGGGGCACAGCCTCCCCCACAGAAAACATTAAAAACTAAGCCTCTAGCACTGTTTTCCTGTGTGCCGGGATGTCACTGTGCCAGAAAAAAATGTCAGTACTGTGACTTCGCGATAACGGCAATCGCCTTTAGGCTTTCGCCATTTTCACATGGAACCTTCTGCTCCCTCGGAATTGTTTTGGGATTTTACCTGGCTCCCCCCAACTCACACACATTAAAGAACCTGACCATTTGCAGTCCTCCCCTCCTCTGTGGTTGTACGCTCCTCCCCCATTAACTTGAGCTCTGGGAAGGGTGTCTCTCTTCCTAGCTTTGGTAGCCAAGTATCACCTTCAGCTAACCACACAGTTCCTAATGTTCACACCAGTTGACAATCTTTCCATTAGACTTTTCACCTTCAGGTAGTCACACCAGGGCTTTTCCTTCTGAGTAAGAGGGGCATGTTAGAGTACAGAGCTTCAAACACCCCACGTCCACAGCTAGCGGTGGGCACTTTAACCTCCTAGTGAAGTTTGTGCATAGCATGGCTAGATTGTAACACTGCCTGGGGTGGAAAGGGGTTTTTGGTTCTGGTGTTGAGTGGGGCAGGGGGAGAGGAAGGGTTAACCTAAATATTTTGATCATGATATGTGCCCCTGTTGGACTTTTCTTCTTGTGTTTAGCTTTGTTGTTTGTCTTAGGGTATGTATCTAAATTTACTCCAGGGTACATGGTTTCAAGAAGTGGTGCACACTTACAGTTGTCACAGTTGGTACTTAAGGGCCCTTTGCCTGCACATGGAACTAATTATTTACCACAGAATATAAACATTACGATACTTTATGTATTTATCAGTTGGTGACTTTGTGCTTTATCTTGGAATGTGAGAGGCCTCAACTCATTAGTAAAGCAGAAATAAATTCTGACTGATCTGTGCTTCTATCAGGCACAGATTACAATCCTTCAGGAGATCAGCTTAACTCATGCTAAGGTGTTGAAGGTCAAGCAAGATTCAGTGGGCTTGGAAGTGCACGGTGCTGCTTCAGTCAAGAAACGTGGTGTATCTATTTTAATACACAAAACACTGCACTGGTCCATTGACTGAATATCCTCCTATATGTATGGTCGTTGGCCCAAGGTTCAGGTGTCTACGTCCAGTGGACCTCTAGTCATGGTAAATCTTTATGGGCCTAATGTGGATGACCACTAATTTTTTCAAGAGATCAACCACGCTATGTCCACCTTCATCCCTGCCCCAGACACCAATTCTGTTAGGAGGGGATTTCAATTTGGTTATGGATGCCACCCTTGACCTTAATACAGGGCACCTGGCACTGCATGCGTGTGCTCGAGCAACACTTGATGAACTCCTAACTGAGCATGCTATGTCAGATACCTGTTGGTTACTTAACCCTAGAGAAAGGGATTTTACATGCTTTTCTGAGGTACACAGATCCTCAATCCAGATAGACATGTGGTCTGCCTCTCCCAAGCTGGCTCACAATCTGTTAGATACCAATATTTTCCCTATTGGTATTTCTGACCATGCATCCATTGCTCTCACAGTGATGTGGGGATGTCCCCCTCCCAAATCATGGAGCTGGTGATTAAATAATCTATTGCTCAAAGATCCAAGCTTCCTGCAGCAGATAAAGGAAGAAAGAGTAACCTTTATGCATCTTAACTAAGATGGGTAATTATCTCAGCTATGATATTGTGTAGCAAGATAATTAGCTTTGTAGTGCATAGGTGCAAAGAAAGAGAAGCCGAGCATCACTGTTTGGAGTACAAACAGCAAGCTGCCCCTTCAAGAAACACTAGCCCATCTCACCAATCCTGGAATGCACATCAACGAGTTGATCTCCAGAAAAGCAGAACTAACTCTTTTTTTACCTGAAGCATAGGTATTGGGCAGGTGGTATGAAGGCTGGAAAGCTCCTTACCTACAGACATAAGAAAAGACAATCTGAAAATTATATTGGCAGCCTTTGGGATGCTAAGAGCGAAGTGCACTCAGAAGTCACTTCCCTTAATGATATTATAAGACATTATATCAAACCCTTTACTCCTCCTGTAGCACCTCTAGCTTGGCTCAGGTGGACTCCTTTATCTCCGCACTTCCTCTCCCTCGGATTGCACCCACCAAATCTAGTAGTCTGGAGAGCTCCATCACTCTGCAGGAAGTCAAACAGGCAATTAAGGCCCTCACCAAGGGTAAAGGACCTGGAGGGGATGGATCTCCTGCTGATTACTATCACAGCTGCTGTGAAGAGATTGGCCCCACCACTACTGAAGGCTTTTCAGGAATCCTTCCAGGTTGGAAAGCTGCTGTCCACCTTGACTGAGACCTTTATCATGGTATTGCCTAAAAAAGGAAAAGACCTATCACTACCCAGCAATTACAGACCAATTTCCCTCATTAACATGGCCACTAAGATTACTGCCAAGACCTCAGCCTCATGGCTCAAACCAGTCCTCCAAGGACTCATATCTTCTGCCCAGGTGGGATTCATTAAAGGACAACGGAGTTCCAACCATTTTTGCACTCATCTTCATCTCATGGACTCGGCCAAGAAATACTCTTCCCCTGCTGTTGCCATCGCTGTTAATTTTGAAAAATTATTCAGCTAGGTGGAATGGAGCTACCTCTGGCAGACGCTGTCTCACATGGGGTTACGGGACAACATTTTGAAGTGGATTCACTTGCTTTACACATCCCCTTTAGCCTCCATGCTCACCCATAGAGATGGGCAAAGTGGCCCCAATTTGCTCTGCGCAGTGATTCACAGGTGAAGGTGAATTATGGAGTACCCAATACGTAAGCGGAGTACTTTGAAATATAATGGGTAACATGAAGTCCATTGAAAAACAATGACTTTGCATTACCTGCCTTCCCAAAACACTACTCCACCATTTTAAGGTGAAGTACATTGAAAACAATGTACTCCACCTCACTCACCTTGTTTTTAAGCTCCAAAGGCAAATTTTGCAGTGATTCATGGGATTTCAGGTCACATGGGCTCTAGATTGTTCTGCACAGCCTCAGTTTGGGGTAGTGTGTGTAGGAAGCTGTAGGAGACAATCTGCTCTGAGAGCTCTCTGTGATTCAAACCTTATAAAAGCTGTTAAAAAAGCCTTTTTGGGGTCATTGTTTTGCGAAACTTTAGTTCATTGATTATAGGAAACCCTCCTGTGCTCATATCATTGAGGGTTTATTGTTTGTGTATGGATTTTGAATGTTAATGTACAACATTCAGTCTGTGTACTGAGAGACAGTGGAAGTGTGCTTTGGAGAAGGGGCATATTTGTGGTGTAGGTACGTTAACTGGGAGAAAAAGGCAGTCTTTCTATTTTGGTTATATTTTTCTTGTATAACTGTGTTATTGTACACACAGTAATATTTTCAGTAATTCTTGACATTTTTTTGCTAATTGTTGTGGTGCAGCAGTTTATAATTTGTCTGTTTAAAACATTTGGTTATATTAATAAAGGTTTTCAATTTGCTATGCATTACTTGTAGTGTGTGTGTGTGTGTGTGTGTGTGTGTGTGTGTGATGCGTGCCATTAAATCAGACACTTTTTATTGTGCCATAGAGTAATTGCAGCAGTGTGAACCTGCTATCCACTGCACCTGTATGAATTTTTTATACTGCTTTGTGGTATCTTTAGTGGTAGTAGGTTGTTACTGTCGTGCACTACCCCCCAAAGGGCAAAATGTATTCCTTTCCAGATTTGGGTTTGTGACTTGTGTGCACTAGTTAGGTGTTGTTGTACCTTTTCGTATGCATCCCTTGAGTGCGCAGTGCAATATTAATCTGTCTGTGCATTTGCAGTGCACCATTAATTCTGGGAGACTGCATTTCTTGTTAAGCTCTCATTTCACTTCATCAGCACTGGGGAATTTTCTGGACACAAGACAGTAGCATTTCGGGGATGCACTTTAATTCTGGTGGCTGTGTGGGGTACTGCCAGTTTTGTTGTCACTCTGCCTTACTTCGCATTTAAAGTGGAATGACAAGGCAAAGTAATAATAACAAGGCAAAGTGAGCATTTCCTATGGGGCACTCTGCATAGTGAAGTGCCAATGCGAAGTGGCCACTTCGCGTTTACTTCGCAGGTGGATTTTATATTCGCTGCATCTCTGCTCACCAATGGTCTTCTCTCCACACCATTTACTCTTCCGTATGGGGCAAGGCAGGGTTGCCCTCTATCTCCACTTTTATTTATCCTATTCATCAAACCTTTGGCCACTGCCATCTGTCATCATCCCACACTTCACTTCAGAGAATTTGTTATGAAGGCAAAGAGTATCATGCCCTGCTTTATACAGACAATCTTTGTATCCTTCAGCAGGATGGCCTGGCAGCTTCGAGCCCTCCCATACAACTGTTCCATACATTTTCAGAGGTGTCAGGTCTATGTATCAATCAAGACAAAACATAGGTCCTTCTGCTGCACCCTACCTCCCAAGCAGCTCATTTTCAAACCAAAGGGCTTCAATGGCCTCTTAACAGAATCAGCTACCTGGGGATAAGTATCCATCCCTCCATTCCCAAAATGATTTGTTCAAAACCACTTCAGCACTTGAGTCTACTAAACTTCAGCTGGATAGACAGAAGCAGCTGAATGTATTGTTAGCTGGCAAGAATGATGCCATTAAAATATTATACACACGAAAACTTACCCACCTCCTCTTCCACTTGCCATTCCTCATCCACACAATCTGGTTCCACAAGATTGACAAATTGGTGAGCCACTTCCTGTGGGAAAGAACACCCTCAAAATGTAGTAGAGTCAAGTTGCAGAGTCATTGGTCTGGGGGTGGTTGGGGCTTGTCCTGGTTCCAAGCCTACTGTTTAGCCTTCACAGCCACTCAAACAGTATGCTGGTTTTCTCAGGCAACCCAAAGTCACCATCTTGGTTAATTATTTAGCAGGATCTCAGCCAAGCCCAGTGGCTGTGGTGCTGCTATACAATCGAATGCCCAGTCATCTTTTGGATAATCCTGTCATTTTTGGTTCAATAACAATGTGGAGGCCGGTCGGCCCGGTGGCGCTGAGGGTTGAGGCACTGGACACCACACCTCATGCCATGCCAGTGACCCAGGTTCAGGAGCGGACTCGGGTGCTGGGGGTCGGCAGGGGCGGGATTGGATTGAGTGCCCACTGGGATGCTCTACTCTCCTGGGGGAGGGTTTGGGGGATTTCTGGCATTCTGGCACCCTCTGGGGGAGACCAGAGGGTGCTGCAGAGCATTGGGCAGCACATCCACAGTGTGGACCTGACGCTGGCAGGATTGCCGTGTGCCATAAAGTAGGGAGCATGCACGACGCACAGGGAATGAAGGGTTGAGGGAATGTAACGGGGGAAAAAAGCCCCCATCCATCGGATAGGTGATGGCTCCTCCAGTTCCACCACCACACACCCAACACTGGTCTCCCCATCACTGCCCCTATGAGCTCTCTGGGGGTGTAGCCCCTCCCGTCCTCAGGGAGTCCTGACGTCCTCGAATATTATGGGGGACTCAGCAGGCGGTAGCATGGTCTGGCAAGCAGGGTAGCCCGAGAGAGTTCCAGCTGGATGGGTGAGAAAAAATAATGAAAAAAAAAAACAAACAAAAAAAAACAATGAGCTGGCCCAGTGGCGCTGAGGGCTGAGGCACTGGATGCCACACCTCACATCACACCGGTGACCCAGGTTTGGGATCAAGCATGGATTGCCGTGGGCTGGTAGGGGAGGAGAAAAATCGAGCATCTGATGGACTGCTCTTCTTCTCCGGGGAAGGGGGTCCACATGGGTCAGTGTCCGGCTGCCCCCGGCAGAGGCTGGGGATCAGGGACACATGCCAGACACAGAACAGGAGTTGAGGGCAGACACCTGGATGGGGATGCACACAGACATGTGCGCGCCCATGGCTGCCAGCATCATTGCATGCCCTCTGACTCTGGGGAATTCGGAAAAAAGGAAAAATGGCACCGGTCAAGGCAGCTTGATGGCCGTTCGGCAGGACGCTCAGCTCTGAAGGCTCACTGTGACTGGATTCTGAAGTCGATGGAGATGGGGGGGTCTCTCTGCCACCCCACCACAGGGGGCAAGCCACAAGGGTATACAGTGTAGCCTCTGGGTGGGGAGCCAGGAGCAGTCTGGACGGCGGCTGGAGAAAGGTGGATGCCTGGATGTGATTGGCAGACCGGGGGCCAAGGTAAGGAAATAAATGACTAACCAAAAAAACCAAAAACAATGTGGAAGCCTTTGCATATCACTCAAGGTCTTCCCAAGCTCCTGTCCTTTTGGGATCGCCTATGGAGCAATGACAGCATCCTACTCAGATGGTCTCCTCCTCCTTGTTGGCACACATGGGTGCAGCGAGGCATTCTTCTAATACAAAACTTACTTACATCGGACAATGACCATGTTAAAACATTCTCAACTCTTCAACTTAAATATGACCTCCCAAAACAAGACTTCTGACATTATCTCCAGATTAAGAATATGGTTTCTGACAAGGTAGCAGTGGACTCTCAGCAGAACCCATACTCTTCAGAGGCTCTGTTGACCAGGATGTGTCCCATGCCAAAGGGTAGGGCCAGTGCATTCTACAAATCAATCCACGATGCCCTGCCAGATGGATCCATCCTTACAGCTCTGCATCCATATTACTGATGTAGAATGGACTGCATACCTAAAAAGGGTGCACGCAGTTTGCTGTGATGGCCGCAGCTGACTTATACAGAATAACATCCTCTGTTGAAGGCACTGCACACCGGCAGTCCTTCATCAATTAGGTCTAGTGGCTGAAGATAGATGTTGGAGCTGCTCCCTTCCTGGGTCCATTCTCTCCCACACACTACATGAACATCCTAGTGTCAGAGCATCCTGGTAAAAGACATCTCCAGTGATGCTTCACTCCATCTGTTGGGAAGAACCAGCACCCCCACATCACCACAATCTGCTACACTTAAGTGGCTAACTGTTGTAAGCATTGTGGCCAAGCATCGCCATCTTTTCAAATGGTGATATACCTTTATTCGCTCACTGTCCAAGTGGCTGCTGGCCATGGGCCTGTTAGCTTCATCTGAGAAATTATCACATAGTTATGCTGACACACTTCCTCAATATGAAAAAATTGGGGGACCAATCTGTCTTCTGACTTCTGCTCACCATGGCCATCTAACCCCCTGTGCTTGACCTCCCTGGATAATGCTAACTGCATCATACCTGAGCAGGATACCTAATGCCCGGTTGCACTATAGCGAGTTTCTCCTGACTTAACTCCTGTTCAAATACATGATTAGCATAGGTTCCACTATGGGATACCCCTGTTATGTCTCACTGTGACTCTTCCTCAGATGTTGTAAGGGTAAATCCACTAAATTTGTTTCCTACACTCATGTTCTTTTAATGTGTTAATGCTCTGGGTTTAAAACCCTCACTTTATTATGTTACTAAGATATCTGTTTTAAATGTGTGTTTTTTTATTATCACTGTACTGTACCTCCATTGTTCTTATCTCTCTAGCTTTGTTCATTTACTGTTTTAGTTTAATTTATTGTGTTAGTTTATATTTCATCATTGTTAAGAAATATGATTTGTTAATTGTGTATTTGAAAAAAGTTTTAAGAAAAAGATCAACTGTTAAAAAAAAGTTTATTTACTGGATCACTTTGGAGAAATGAAAGCCCCGCCATTCGGCATTTGACTCAGTGGTGATGCCACACAGCAGGGAAGGCACACCCCCAGGGCTCCAGATAAAGTGAGTACCAACCTATTTTACTCACCTCATTTTAGGAAATACTCCTTAGAAACATTTTTTATTGAGTACCTAACTCACCTAACATTTGTAAATGTTCTGCACTCCATAGAATAGTGCTTCATAACACAACTGGTGATTCAGAAGGAACAGTGTTTTCCAGATTTACAGCACTCATATGCATCCCAATTTTGTTTCACTCACTGTATTTTAAAGCTGGTGAGTAAATTACTCCTACCTGCCAACATTATCTGGAGCATTCTTGGCACCTGATCTGTTCTCATCCAGAAAAAAATACACTGTTTTTAAAAAGTACTACTCACTTCACTCCATCCAGACATTTGTACACATCTGAATTTGGTTTTACTCACCTCATTTTCAAAGTGAGGAGTACAGTACTCATCCTGAAAAATCTTATCTGGAGCCCTGCACATCCCACTGGTAACACCCACCAGGCAAGCTGCACACAAGGGAGGGTGGGTGTATCCTCCATATCTGACACTCTCATAAGGCAAGCAAAGGAGGTACACTGCTGAAGCCACTGTTTCCCTGCAGGAGTAATACATGTGGGAGGATGGGTGACCACTTTGCCATAATACATATTATCAGAGGTTTCCCCCATGAAATTTGCTAAAGCGACAGTGTGGGACAAGACTAAGTTCCATGTATAATTCAGGGAACAAGTAATCAAGGTGACATACTGTATGATTTCTTCTCCTTAAAGGTACAGCACACTGGTCATGCAGAGTGTTCCATGTCCCTACCAGAGCGCCACTAAATCAGAACTATTCTGCACTGGACAGAACTTATATGAACTATTGTGCCTCTGTATTGCCTAAATAGGTGAAACCCTGCATATTTTCTAACATTAATAACGGTACCTGAAAAAGTGAACCCCATGCATGTTTGCTAATGCCCATAGAAATTGTTACATAATTAACATTAACATTTTGCATGACTGTTGATGCTCATATGAACTGATCAGTTAATTAATGTTTTGCTCAAATAGCTGAGCTCTGTATAGACTGACTCACTACACACTGCAAGCATACCTATTCCTAGCCTTATAGCAAAGAGACAGAAGGGTATGGAAAGAATGTGATGAACCTGAGTAAACCTGTACATCATCACGGATGTTGCAAAGTTTTATTTCCCCATTCTGGTGAAGTGTTGAATTTCACCTTTGAGAGTCCTTTTGCGAAGTTCCCACTGGCATCACCAGCTTCAAATGTCACCGTTTTTGCAAAGTTTTCCACATAAAGTGGTGCTTTTTCCACAAAATCATGGCAAAGTGGAAACTTTGCAGATATATTTTGGTCATTATGCGTAGAAAAAGGATCATTTCACATGGCAAAAACTGCACAAAATAGGCACTTTGGACTTTGTGAATTTTGTCAGCCTTGCAAATTAATTTGCTAAGTAAGTTTTCATCACTTTTCACATCTCTATACATCACAGATTGTTTGAATTGTATGTATCTGTTACTGACTGCACCCACAGCCTTGCCCTCAACATTGTTTGCCACCAAGGAGTTCTTCCTGTCTTGTAAATCACAAAGGGTAGTTTATTTATTTATTTGTATTTCGGATGACACCTTTGAGCCTAGGGCTCTTTTACAAAGCTTCCACATCAAGACAATAAGGACAATAAGTTACAAAACATAACCTGATCATTACAATGGAACTTACAAAAAAAAAGACAAGTAAGGTTACAATAACAGCAGCCAAAGGCATTGTCAAGGAATTGTGTTGTGAGTTAATTATATGGTACAAGTCATAGGCGGCTCAATGAAGCTTTATTAGGAGTGAGTTAGTGAGAAAAGAGAAAGAAGAGTGGTGGTGAGGGGGTGGTATGGGAGAGAGAGAGAGAGAGAGAGAGAGAGGGAGGGAGGAAGAGGGGAGAAATAGGGAGGGCATTGCGTTGGGTATGTGGTAGATGAGAAATAGCAAGGAAGGAGGAATGGAGAGGATGAAAAGGAAGAGGAGACAGATTCATCCTATACCCAGTAATGGGGGGTAGGAGAGAAGGAGGAGCTGAGGCAGTGAGGAGGGATGCTTGAGGGTAGTATGCCTGGAGAGGATTATAAGAAGCAATCACAGAAGGCACTAGCCACGAGGTGTTGACATAGTTTACACTTAAAAGCACCAATCGTGGCAATGTTGGAGATTTCTGTAAGTAGCAAGTTGAATCAGGTGGAGGCTCTGACATGGTAAGAATGCTGAGCTTGAGAGGTCTGGCAGCGAGGTTTTGTAAAGGTTAGACTGTCCAATTTTCTAGTTAGGCAGCAGACAAACTGCAGGGTCAATATTGATTGGAGTCTGGGGGGCATAAGGCTCAGTGATGTCTTCTTAGCTAGGATACCGGTCTGGTACTTTAGCCTGCTGGATAGCTGTAGCCAGTTAACCTGCTCATAAATGTCACATATGTGAGAAAGGCGGGCAGCTGAAATAAGGAATCTACATGCCTTATACAGGACTACAGCTATGCACTGGAGTGCAGTATCAGTAGCGGATCCATAGATAATGAGCCAGTAGTCAATAGTTGAGATAACAGAACTCTGGATAGTGAGGTTCAAGGCTTCAGCCGTTAGGCAATGTTTATGCTTGTATAGTAGCCTTATGCGGAAGTTCAGTTTTAGTGATATTGTTAATGTGTTTGGTATATAAGAGGGAGCAGTCAAGGGTCAGGCCCAGATATTTAAACACATCCACCTGGTCAAGGGCGACGCCTTTGTGGTTGTTAATTATGAACTCATGGTCCTTGTACTTGTTATGGGTTCCATGGAACAACATTGTTTTAGTTTTTTTGTGGTTAAGGATGAGTTTGTGTGAGCAAAACCAGTCTTCCTCTTCTGTAAAACTTTTCTGTAGTTGAGACTGAAGGGAGGTGGGGTCAGTGTGGCAAGTGAAGATTACTGCATCATCTGCATAAAGTAACATTCTGTCATTGCAAGAGGCAGGGAGATTGTTCAGGAATATGCTGAATAACAAGGGACCCAGGATAGAACCTTGGGGTACTCTAGAGTGGATTGGTAGGGATGATGAGAGGAATTCACCAATCCTGACCTGTTGGGTCCGGTTACTAATGTAGGTTTGAAACCAGAGGGTAGTTTCACCTGAAAGACCAGGGTGGGATAGTTTTTCGAGGAGAATGGAGTGATTAACAGTGTCAAATGCCTTAGTCAGGTCAATAAAAGAGGCACCGATCAACTGGCCCTGATCAAGTGCATGATGAATATGTGTAGTGAATTTGAGGAGTAGTAGTGCTGTGCCCTTTGTGGAAGACAAGCTGCTGAGAACATTGCAGGCTGTTTTTTACAAGGTACTCCATGAGCTGATCAGCCATTATTTGTTCCAATGCTTTGGATAGAGGGGGAGGATGGATATAAGCCTGTAGTTGTTCATGAGAGTTTTGTCACTGCTTTTATGGATTGGAGTCACCACTGCCAGTTTTCACTTTTGGGGGAACTGGGAGAGCATGAGGGAATGGTTGAGGATTTTAATTAGTGGGAGCAGGACTTCATCAATTGTGAGGGCGAGAAGTTTCATATCCAGTGAATCACCACTGATGCTAGACTTTCCAAGCACTTTAAGATTGTGTTTTTTAGCTAGGCTTTCCCGGGATTGCTTTGAAATGGAAAGGAGGGTACCCTGGTGGTAAACCTGAACTAACAGGAGCTGAGCTGACTGTGGTGGGATCAAAAAAGTTAGGGTAGTGATGGGATCTTTCTCATTGTATCTAGTTGCATTCTGCTGTGATGTTCCTCAGTGATCAGTCCTCTCAACCACGCTTTTCGCAATGTGTATGCTACCTTTGGGGTGGGTCATCATCAGTGGGTATGGTATGAGTTTTCAGTATTATATAGATGATACTCAGCTGTACCTCTCCTTTACATCAGATGAACAAGAGGTGGTCTCAGTGCTGGAAGCGTTGCCTAGGTGAAATTGAGAAGTGGTGGCTACTAGCTGGTTGAGTCTCAATCTGACCAAAACAGTAATTTCTTATGGAAACAGGTCCTCGAGAGTCAGCTGCTGAATAAGATGCTATTATGTTACCATTGTTAAATAACACTTTACTGACACCTGTGTATAGTGTGAGAAATCTGGAAGTCATTGCTTACTCTAAGCTGATGCTTGAACTTCAGGTTACAGCAATGGTCCACAGTGGATTTTTTCAACTTTAAAATATCTCCCGGATGAAACCCTGCATTCCATCCACCCTACTCACTGTCTTTTCATACTGCCCTGCCACTGTGAGGTTCTCAGAGATGATAACCCTGAGATCCCTTTACTGTCTAGGGCTGTTAGGACTCCTGCCCCCATACTTAAAATCAGGGTTTCTAGGCCCTATGTTCATTGTTCACACATTGGTGGTATAGTGGAGAGCATAGCTGCCTTTCAAGCAATTGACCCAGGTTCGATTCCTGGCCAATGCATGGACCAGTGTTTGTGCCATTGTATGTGGCCCAGGTCATGACTGAAAACAATGGTCCCTGGGAGCAGTGCACCTAGCCAGTTACCAAAATAAAAAATAAATAACATTGTTGCACTTTTTGGCATTGAACCAAACTGCCATGTTTTTAACCATTTCTTGAGTTTTCCAAGATTCCTGCACATTTTTCCACCTCTTCCTGAGTGTCCACCATATTGTAGATTTTAGTATCATCTGCAAAAAGGCATACCTTCCCTTCTTGCACTTGTGCAATCTCCCAATAAAGATATCGAAGAGGACTATTTTCAGTACCAAGCCCTGTGGTTCGGCACTTGTCACACTTCCCTCTGTAGAATGAGTTCTGTTAACAACCCTCCATCTCCTATACTTTAACCAGTTTTTCACTCAGTTTACCACTATGGATCCCACTCCTAGGTTGGTCAATTTCCTAATCAGCCTTCTACACAGCACAGTGTCAAAGCCCTTGCGTAAATCTAAATAGGCCATGTCCACTGCTCCCCCAGGTCAATTTCCCTGGCCACCCAAACAAAGAAATCTGTTAGATTAATTTGACATAACCTCTGCCTCTCCATGAATCCATGCTGTCTGTGCTCCTGCAGCCTATTTGATTCAAGATACCTCTCCATGAATCCATGTTGTCTTGGGTCTTGCAGCCAATTTGATTCACAACACTCTATCAGCCTTTCTTTCAGTAGTGTTTCCATCAATTTCAGTACCACAGAAGTAAGTCTGACTGGCCTATAGTTGTTAGCCTACTCCCTCCTGTTGCTCTTATGTAGAGGGACAGCATCAGCTTTTCTTATCCTCTGGGCACCCTGCTGTTTCTAGTGAATTGTTAAAAAAGGCAATCAATGGGCTGCCAGAACCTCACTAAGTTCTTTTGGTGTGTAGGGTGAATTCCATCCTGTCCCATGGTCTTGTCCACCTTCAGGGCTGCAAGTCTTCTCAGCACTCTTTCCTCTGGAAATGGACCTGTATCCATCCCCTCCCCACCCTATCCCTGCTTCCTTCTGGTGGTCCGCCCCTCCACCCTCCACCATGAAGAGTGGGCAGAAGTACCTGTTTAAGATGTCAGCTGTTTCTTGGTGTCCTTCTGCACAGCCTAACCATTCTACCCCTTCTAATTCTTCTAATTCTTACTATCCCTACCATGGTTTTCCTCTTCTCACTTATGTATTGTGCCCGAAGAAAGCCTTATTCCGTGTATTGACCCTTTAGGCAATCCTGTCCTCTGTTTGTACATTAGCTCCCTAGGTATACCCCCCTGTCCACCTCCTTCTGCATTTCCTTATACCCCTTGAATGCAACCTTTTTTCCTTTACTGCTCTTTCCACGTCCTTTGAGAATATTGTTGTGCCAAACTGAGACATTTTGTAAAGCAGGCTATTTCATGAAATTCGCACATTTTCTGAAATATTTTGCAGTTGCCAAATGCATAATTTTGCCCCAAAATTGCAACATTTCACCTGAAAATTGTGACATTTCATGTGAAATGGTGAAAGTTCACCATGAAATATAAAATTTCACAGTTTTTGGGTGAAATTTTGCAATTTTCTGGCAATATTTTGCAATTTTTCAGGCACAATTTTACATTTCACACCCACAAAATACTTTGCAAAATGCACACATTTCACAAAATATTTTGCACTGTGAATTTGCCAATTTCATAGCAATTTCACTGGCAAAATTTAATTTCGCAACATCTCTAAGAACCATACTGGTTTCTTTTTCTTTCTGCTTTTGCTTTCTTCCTTCATACATAGGTTATTCACTTTAGTTACACTTTATCGTATTCTGCCCCATTGTACCTCTGCCCTTCCCTGACACTCCTTCACCCCCCCCCAGGCAGATCCTGATACATTCACCCAAATCTGCCCTCTTAAAGTCCAAAACCCTTGATCTTGTGTGGTTTGCCTTTGTTCCTGCCTTTATGTTGAACCACACTGTATGGTAATTACTGGTACCAAAAGGACTACCCAATCTGATATCTTCAATGGTGTCCCTGTTTGTAAGCACCAGCACTGCTCTGTCCCTAGTGGGTTTCTTTGACTAACTACTTAAGAAAAGCCCCTTGCAGTGAGTTATTGATCATCCTGCTCCTTGCCCAAGCTACAGTTGGAAGGCTCCAATCCAGCAATCTGGCAGATTGAAATCACCAACTAGCAGCACCTCCTCTTTATTTACTGTTTTAATGATGTCTTCCCCAAGTACCTTATCATCTACTCACACTGTGCTGGAGGTCTGTACACTACTCCAGAACAATTAGTGGAGACAGAGCTAGCCTCTATGTTAATTGGATAAAATAAGGAGCCAGCACTCAGTAGGTCAGTGAATAAAATAAATTTTACTATGCTTGAAAAATAAAGCTACATCCAGCAACCAGGGTAAATTACCTTAGTACATGACAATACAGATTATAATCAGGTTCAGACGCAGCATCTGACCAGCCCAGCACTTTGAAGCAACAAGACCTCTTCATCAGGGGCGTGGCTTACAATCTAACCTTGTGATTTTTATAAGTCTTCATAACAGGTACTAACAATAAAACTCATAACAGATCAATTATTTATTTCAATTATCAAACCATGTATTTACCACTAATTACTCAAGTGTTATAGTTTGAGAGAAAAAAGCCCAGAGCACCACTTATACCAATGATCACTCAAATCAATCAATTTTATGGAAATTTCCTTTTAGTTAGAGTCACTGGGTCAGATGATGTAGGATAATTTCTGTCAAACTACTTTTTGAGAAAAACTCAGATTTATACTCTTTCTACATACAGCATATTTCTATGCTCAATATAATAAATATTCATCTTAATTAAATCTCAGTAGATCCTATTACTTAATAAATCTGCACCACCCATAAGTGTTTAATTCTTAATGTTAAATCAGTTCAAAATAGTGAAGAAATGTAAATATATTTTTATATATATGTACAAAAGAGGTTATATTCTTGAAGAAGTTCATATATTTCAACAAAAAATATATTTTTTTTGCTTTATAACAAATCAAATTACTAAAAAAACTCAAATAAATCAATATTTGAGTGCTAAATAACTGAGATGCATCTACTTAATATTACCCACCAGATATTCAGAGGACTTGCGCTGCCAAGCGATATTGAAAGTGACACACAGCAGAGCGCAAATCCCATTATGCCAAAGTGTAACTATAATGTATGTGGAGCAAGTGCGTTGGGTGTGCCCATGAATATATGGTGCAATGGCATAACCAATGGGAAAGCAAGGTGCAAACATGGAGCAAACATCAAGATGCGCCAGGCAGACTTGACCATATAAAAACAGGCTCAAATACACAGACAGCAGATGCACAACAATGTTCCCAGAGACAGAGGGAGTGAGAGAGTGTGACAGAGAGAGAGAGAGAGAGAGAGAGAGGCATACAGGGTGGGAGAAAGAGAGACAGACACAGACAGACAGACAGACAGACGTATGGAGGGACAGTGTGTCACAGGAAGCCAGGGATAGACACAGGGACTGAAAGATGGACAGTGGCCCATTCCTAATGGATGCCATAATGAGGGGTGTGAGGAGGCAGTAGGAACACCAGTGTGGCCAACAAATGGCTCAGC
Organism: Neoceratodus forsteri; assembly: GCA_016271365.2. Classification (NCBI taxonomy): domain Eukaryota; kingdom Metazoa; phylum Chordata; order Ceratodontiformes; family Ceratodontidae; genus Neoceratodus; species Neoceratodus forsteri. The sequence goes on from CM028134.1 coordinate 217,614,897, forward strand.
GGCAGTATGCCCGACACAGGTGGCACCATGCCAGGGTCACATTTGAGAACTTCAGTGACATGGAGATAGAGGTCCAGTACCCCCTGAACAGGCAGTTCTGAGGCAGCTCTATGAGCTGTGCAGTGATGAGATGCAGGCACCCACCAGACATAGTCAGGCCATCTCTGTGGAGACCAAGGTGACCACCGTGATGTGCTTGCTCACCGTGGGCACCTTCCAAAGACCTACGGGGGACACCATGGGCATCACTCAGTTGGTCACATCCCACCTCCTCACCTAGTTCCTCAGTGATCTGCTGCCACATGCTTCAGAGTACATACAGTTCCCCAGAACACAGGCTGAGCAGACAGCAAACCTGCAGGAGTTCTACTGGGTGGCACAATGCCAGGCATGATCGGGGCCATTGGCTTCACCCACATCAGCATTAGCACACCACCTGGCCCAGAGGGCCCAGAGTACATAAACCAGAAGGGGTACCCTTCCGTCAACTGCCAGGTGGTGTGCGATGCCACAGGGAGCATCATCAATGTCTACACCACACACCCTGGGAGTGCACATGATGCCTTCATATGACACCGCTCCATGCTGTACCATACGTTTCAGTGGGGGGGACATCCCCACGGGCCACCTTTTCGGTGAGTAGGACATGTGCCAGTGTGTCTGTGAGCCACAGGGGGTAGCAGGTGAGGATGGCAGGCCATTGCCATGGCAAAGAGTGGGCATGGGGCAGCACAGCACAGCACTGGGCTAACTAAATGCCTTCTCCCACATAAGCAACAGTGCCTACCCCCTAAGATCATGGCTGCTCACCCCCTACCAAAGACCATCATCCCCTGCGGAAGACAGATATAATGAGGCACACACCAGCATGAGCAATATCATCGAGTGTTTCTTTGGCATGCTAAAGTCGAGATTCTGTTGCCTAGACAGGTCAGGTGGTGCCTTACAATACAGCCCATCAGAGGCCTGTGGCACATTCCTGGCCTGCTGCATCCTGCACAACATGGCCATTGACTGTGGAATAGTCACCGAGGTTGAGGAAGGTGACAGTAGTGGGGATGATGGCGATGAAGGGCCGGAGGGCAGTGGGCAGCTACCCCTTGGAAGAAGGGACCCCAGAGCAGCGCAGGAGGCAAGGCATCACAGGGACACAATAGCAAGGGAGCATTTTGGTCAATGCAGGTGAGTGTACGAACATACTAGCATGGGCATCACAGGACAGCACTCTACACCATGGCAGGGGTGTGCACAGCGGAAGTCATGCAAACACCAGTGTGCACAACATATGGCAGAGCCACTGGCACACAGGTGCATGAATACATACACATGCAACAATGGCATGCACACAAAGAGACACACACACACACACATATGTTGTGGGATATGGCATGGATCAGAAGCATGACACTGGTGCACAGGCACCACGGGTGCAGAGCAGCCCTTCTCACATCCATGCCACATGTCCCAGCAGCATTGTCCACACACACACACACACACACACACACACATGGTTCATGTGGCACAACACACATGTGTGCCATTGCATGCATACTGCACAAGCACTGCCCACGTGTGCATGTGGCCACAGCAGCGGATGGCAGGGCAGCACACATGGCACTATGACCACACAGTCCCATAATCACCACAGCTACGTGGGCAGCCACGCTGTGGCTGAGCGGAAGATGCATGCTGAGCATCGGCCACAGCAAGGGGTTGAAGTGCTGGACCGTGACTGTGTCTGTGTTCATGCAGGGGTGTAGAGTTGGCCAAGGAGGCCTGCCCCAGGGATGTCTGGGATACTGAAATCAGACTCTGGTGTCCACATTGCTGGTGTCACCAGACACCAGGACAGTGGGGTGGAGAGTGCACTGCGTGGGGTCCTCTGTTCATGGCCAAGCCCAGTGGCCACCACTGACACCAGCCCAGTTGCAATAGCACCAGTCATGCAGTCCAAGACTGCGATTGTGGCCTCCTGCATCTGTTTGAGCTCATCAATAAGCTGCACAGTGCCTCTGTCCTGCTGCTAGGCCATCTGGTGCACCTCAGCCCACAGTGCACACCTCAGTGACAAGCAATGTCTGGGTCTCCACGGATACCCGCAGTAACCAGTTGTGCTCTGTCAGCTGCTCAGCATCCTGGGCCACCTGGGCCACCTGTCATTCTGCAGGAGGTATCTCGGCATGCTGCACAGCCTCTTGCTCAGGTGGATGCTGCACAGTGGGCCATACAGGGGGTATGCTTGTGTCAGGCGTACTGGTGCTGTGTACTGTGCCTTGCTGCCAGGGTCACCTGCATCCTGCCACCACGGCCTGACCATCTGCTGGTCAGTACCCCGTGCCACCGCTGCACCAACAGCACCTACACCACCTACACCAGACACAGCAGTGGCGCCACTCACCGCAGCCCCGTTGTGGCTGGGGGGTGGCTGTGGAGCAGTGCTGGGCCCTTATGGTGTCTGTGTAGTGGTTAGGGGTGTTTCTGCCACCAACGTCCCATGCTGTCCATGATCATGGCGATGTCGTCATCGGTGTCTGACAACAACCCTTGCTGGGTCTCTGCACACAGCACATCCAGGCCATCAGTGTCCAGGATCCCAGAAAGGGTGTCATCAGACACCATGTCCAGCATGTCCACATGCCCCACACAGCCAAGGCAGGGCCTGTCCCTGCTCCAAATGCCCGATGATGTTGACGGTTGGGCATCCATGTCAGCATCCACCTCCACCTCGTCCCCTGCCCAGAGGCATGCTGGTGCTGCAAGACAACAACAGAGGGTCAGTCTTGATACATTGTCCAGGGCCCCCCCCCCACAACTGCCCCCCTCCAGCATGCAGGCATTGCCATCTGGCACTGCACTCCACTGTGCATCCACAGACACACTCACGTATGGCCATTGGCACGGCATCAGGCAATTCTGCACAGCACACACACAGGACTGCTGGTACTCACCATGCAGTGTGGGTCTGTCACCCATCTGGAACCCACTATGGGGAAGTAGTAGTAAGTAGTAATAGTTTTTATTCATAAAATGTATATGAAAAGGATAGGTGGTACAAAACTCCATTGCGCGATAGCTCATTTCCAAGGAGGGCCTATTTTTACGTACATAATGTTGCATATATAAATTACAATAAATACAATATGTATGAGTGATTCAACATACATCACAAGCTATAGACTTACTGTACATACATCATACACACAACCTACATAAACTTGAATCCATAACAGAAACATAGAAACATAGACTTTGACGGCAGATAACGACCACTTGGCCCACCTAGTCTGCCCATTTCCTTACCTAGAGGATAAGCTGCAGATCCTATTTAACCAACAGCCTATTTCTTCCTACCCCACAAAAATTGCCTTATGTCTGTTCCATGCATTTTTGAATTCTCTCACAGTTTTAGACCCCACAACCTCCTCAGGAAGGCTGTTCCATGCATCCACCACCCTCTCTGTGAAAAAATACTTCCTCACATTGCCCCTGAGCCATCCCCTCTATCTTCAAATTGTGTCCCCTTGTTCTTGCACATCTCTTTTTCTGAAAGATGCTACCCTCTTGGACTTTGTTGATTCCACTGAGGTACTTAAACGTTTCTATCATGTCCCCCCTCTTCCTCCTTTCCTCAAGGGTATACATATTATGCTCTTTTAGTCTCTCCTTGTATGGCTTCTCTTGCAGACCCTGCACCATTTTAGTTGCCCTCCTCTGAACTGCCTCCATCCTGTCTATGTCCTTGCGGAGATGGGGCCTCCAGAACTGGCTGCAGTACTCCAGATGGGGTCTCACCAACTGTCTGTACGGGGATAACAACTTCCTGTTTTCTGCTGGTGATGCCGCTCCCTATACATCCCAGTATCCCCCCAGCCCTCCCTACTGCCTTCTCACATTGCTTACCAACCTTAAGGTCATCTGATATGATTACCCCCAGGTCCCTTTCCATTTTTGTTGTTGTTACTACCCCCCCCCATTGTATAATCTTCCTCTGGGTTTTTGTTTCCCAGGTGCATTACTTTGCACTTCTTTGCATCGAATCCAAGCTGCCATACTTCTGACCATACAGCCAACCTTGCCAATTCCCTTCTCATCCTTTCCACGTCTCCTTGTATATCAACCCTGTTGCAGATCTTTGTGTCATCTGCAAAGAGACATAATTTTCCTTCCAGTCCCTCTGCAATGTCACTTATAAACACATTAAAAAGGACTGGACCCAGTATTGAACCCTGCGGTACCCCACTAGTAACCCCTCTTTCTTCAGAGCGGACTCCATTTACAATTACCTTCTGTGTCCTGTTGTTCAGCCAATGTTTTACCCAGGCTACCATCCTGGGATCCACTCCCAGGCTGGTTAATTTGACTACTAATCTTTTGTGTGGGACTGTGTCAAATGCCTTGCTAAAGTCTAGGTAGGCCATGTCCACAGCCCCTCTCTGGTCTACTACTTTGGTCACCCAGTCAAAGAAATCAATTAGATTCATCTGACATGATGACATAATGTGCAAATCTAGCAAATTTGAATAATATACAATGTGTCTATAAAGCTCTGTGCTCCTCTCCACAGCATTGCAAAGGCATCTTTGATTTTCCATAATATCGTCTTTTTATTGGTGCCATATTTATGGTGCAGTTTGCATGGCGCACAGAAATAGGCACAGAGTTCCACAACAATGGTCCACTATAAAAAATCACTGACTTGCCTATATTTAAACCATATTTTGTAATTATGTATTCCAAATCATGAGCAGACCTTAAACTTTCTCTTGTTTTCTTAACTTTAAAATGTTCCTGAATATATGGAGGCACTTTTCCTTTCTGCACTTTAAACATAAATGTGAGGAGGTGCCACTCTTTCCTGTCACTAAGTCTCATCCAATTCAGGGATTTATACAATTCACGTTGTTGAGTTCTCCTGGGGGCTTCAAGGATGAAGCAAGCCAGCTTGTTATACATGATATCCAGTTTGGCTAGTTCCACCGCTGAGGCCCCGCATAAATCATATCTCCATAATCTAATACCAGGAGCACCATAGTGTTTACTGTCCTCTGTCTTGTATAATTGGACATAAAATATTTCAGTTTATTCAGCATACCCAGCTTCTTACCTATATTTAACAATAGGGCCTCTAAGTGTGATTTCCAGTTCAAATTTTTGTCTACAATAACTCCAAGGTATTTATACTTACTAACTTGTTGTATCTGAACTCCTTCTGGGGAATAGATCTTTAACACATCTACCTTGTTTTCATTATGAGTAAACAACACCGATTGTTTTTTTTTTGTGTGTGTGTTTAAACATAGTTTCTATTCTCTAAAAAAGTCCTGCAGATGACAGAAAACCTCTTGAAGTTTATTTTGTATGTCAGTAGCTCTTTTCCCCTCTACGTAAATTACGGTGTCATCTGTGTAGATATGATAATATACTGTAGGATCTAGGAATTGTAAATCGTTAATGTATATGTTAAAAAGCAGCGGACCTAAATTAGATCCTTGTGGTACCCCTGTTTTAATTTGTAATGGGACAGACCTATATTTACCCAATTCTAACACTTGTATGTTCTAAATCAGTCATACTCTGTTTCCCTCAACCCCATTTCATGGAGTCTGGACAGGAGAATGCTGTGGTGCAAGGTATCAAAAGCTTTAGATAAATCTATAAATAGAGCACCTACAGACATTCTCCTGTCCAGACTCCGCTGTACATCCTTTACTACCTTTATCAATGCTGTGTTTATGCTATGAACAGATCTAAATCCTGACTGATAAGCATTCATTTGTTTATTTGATTCCAAAAACATCTTAAATTGTGAGGCTACAATTTTCTCTACAATCTTAGACACTACTAGTAAGAGCGAAATAGGACGGTAGTTATTTATATCATGTTGCTGTCCTCCATTAAAGATTGGTACCACTTTAGATGTTTTCCAACCTTTTGGAAACTCATCAGTAGACAAGGAAAAGTTAAATAGGTATGTTACTGGGTATGCAATGCATGGGGCTGCGTATTTCAGCAATTTTGTCTGTATGTTATCCAATCCTGTGGCTTTTTTGACATCTAGCTTCAAAAGTTCATCCCTAACATCACGTACCTTAATACTTCTAAACTTAAATATTTTAGGCCCATTCAAATGTTGGGGTATCTCTTCCTGTATTCTACCCCATTACGAGAAATATTGGGTTCCAAAACTTGTGTGCCTACTTCTATAAAGAAGGCATTAAAAGCATTTGCTACAGTATGATTTAAGGAAATCATTTGCCCATCAATTTCAATCCTTTTTACCTGCTCCTTTTTAACATCTCCCATCAGTTAAGCCATTGTTTTTCAGAAGAGTCTAGGATTTTGATTTATTTTACTAGCCGAATCTTTTTTAAAAATATTTGCTTAATTTTCCTAATTTGTTTAATGTATTTATTTCTTGCCTGTCTATACTGAGTCCAGTCTCCAGCAATACGTGAAGATTTTGCTTTATGCCACTTTTCATCCCGTTCTCTTTTGTATTTGTGTAAAGTAGCATTGTACCATTTTTCATTATTAGCCCTTACTCTTACTTATCGGGACATGACGATAGCAATGTATTACAAACTCTTCCTGGAAATACAATCATGCTTCTGGGGCTGTAGGTATCAAATATAATCTATTCCAATCTATTTTGTCAATATCTAGCATAAACTTGACATAGTCAAAGTGTTTAAAGATCCTCCACTCAATTGTCTGTGCCTGTTTACTAGGTTTTATATGTTTTCAAAGTGCAAAAATGACCTGATGATCAGAAAATGCATCAGGTAATACTCCATTTTGAGAATATTCAAAAGGTTTGTTTGTAAAGATTAATCCAGTAGTGTTGAGTGTGATTGATTTTTGCTATTTATCCTAGTAGGTTCTTCCAGTAATTGAGTTAATTGTAAACACTCCTGAAAATCAATTAAGCTATTTACAGATTCTATCTGCAGCCTATTTACATTGAAATCCCCTGTAATCAAAAGTTCACGTGTGGAGTTAAAATACATCATGAATTCTTGTAGACTGTGAAAGGTGCTATTTTCTATTTTGAGAGGTTTATAAATGTCAGCAATTAATATGGGTTTAATAAAAGGAATCCTTACCTCAACAAATATTGCCTCCAAGCCCCTATCTAATGAGTCACAGCTTTTTTCCATGATTTCCAAATCAGCATTTGCATACACCAATAACCTCCACCCTTTTTATTTCTATCCTTCCTAAAATGTTGATACCTTTCTATCTGTAGAGTATTGTCATAATTTCTTTTGCTTACCCAAGTTTCAGTAATAATTACAATATCTGGGCTATACTAACCTATTCAGTCTTTAATTAAATCTAACGTGTTCCACATACTACGAGCATTGAAATGAACAATACTTAAATCCTCCCCATTTAAAACCTCTGCATTTGTATAATTAGGATATGTAGGCCCAGGGCTGGGATGAACATCCCCACTTGTTAACAATGTGAGGATTATTGCATACTTAAGAGCCACTTGCCATTTTTTTTACAGTTTAGATGATTAAACATCTTAACTATTTCTTATATAGATGTTATTATTTGTAAGGGAAAAGATACTGCATTTCTCTTTGTAACACTTGCTATGTGCACTTGTCTTATCAAATCCCTATACATTATATGTGTAATTACTCCTGCTTGCCCAATTTCAAAACCTGGTAGGAAGATATTAAAGTCCCATAGCACTGTGCTCCCATGCAAATGTTCATAGTTTCTGTCTTGACTTCTTAGTGCAGTAAATTTTCCCGAACTGGCAATTTGAGGGCAATGTACAACATAAAAAAATAAAACACACCAAATCAATACATTGACTTTCATTCTGTTAAAATTAAAAAAAAAATTCTGGTGTACCAATTTTCCTTAAAATAGTAAGAGGAGAAAGAAGAACAAAAAGAACACAACTCCCCTTTCCCTCTTTCTCTCCCCTTTTCCCTCTTTCTCTCCCCTCTTTCCCTTCTATCTCTCTTCCCTTTTTATTTTCAGTAAAACATGTAACTACAAGCAACCTATTATATCATTCTTTGGCACTTAATCCAATAAATTATGAATCTACTTACTGATCGACCACAAAGAGAGAGAAATTATTTTTAAATTTCTACTGAGTGGCACGCACCACTCACACTCGCACCTGAGAGCTCATGCTCACACAGGCACGAGCATTTTAAGGTGCCCAGCTCCTCCCCTTCTTTCCCCAACAACCAATAGCTCCCCATGGAGCTCCCTCACCAGCTGTTAATGATGGCAAGCTGTTTCAGGCACAGGGGAATATTAATATAGAAGCAATACAGTTTTTATAACAGAAAGTCCCAGTAATTCAGTGTCCAATTGCAAGCACAACAGAAAACTCTTGAAATACATGTCAGTTTACCAGCAGAATGTTGCTAATATAGCTTTAGACAGCAGTGCTGGTGAGCGGTAACTGCAAAGTCCTGTTTCAGGTATATGATTTTACATGCAGATTGCTTCTCTGTATAGGGCTTCAGATGGCAAAATAATATGCAGCACAGATGATAGAAACACACAGCTTTGCGATATAAACTTCAGTACAGGCATGAGTGTTTTAAGGTGCCCAGCTCCTCCCCTTCTTGACCCAGCAACCAATAGCTCCCTGTGGAGCTCCATCACCAGCCATTAATGACGGCAAGCTGTTTCGGGCACAGGGGAACATTAATATACAAGCAACACAGTTTTTATAACAGAAAGTCCCAACAGTTCAGTGACCAAGTACAAGCACAACACCCTCCATTGACACTCGGCTAATGCTGAGCACCACAAGCTCCTACGAGGCTATCAGCAGAGGCACTGCTGCTGGCCCACCACCAGTCATCCTACAGGACACTCGGATGGCAGCAATCTTCTCCTTTATGTGCCTGTTGTCAGTGCCAATATTTGTCTTGCACTTCTGGGGGGTGTGCACTGGTGTCATCTGTGGGCATTGTCATACCATGCCACCTCATCCCAGCCCACAACCCACTCCTGCGATGTACCCATGGCACCTCTGAAAAGGCCCTCCCTGTCCATGTAGGCCTCATACAGGGCAGTGGTCTCTGATGCTGTAAAGTTGGGTTGCACTTGTGTGCAGGCCCCTAATTCTCCACACCTTCCTCACCCGACATTCTGCCACCTGTGGGAATGGACACCAGTGTGGGTTAGTGGCAGCACTGCACGGTACACTTCTCAGCCGCAGAGTTGCATTAGGCCTCTGTTAATCCATGCTGCCAGTCACTTACCTGAAAGGTTGCAATACTGGTCTATGGCCTGTGCTGTTCAGTGGTGCTTTTATGGTTCAACGCATGCAAATTAGTATGAGCGCAATCGTAATGATATGCTAATGCTCCCCACTGTGCCATGCATCGGCTCATGAGGTTATTTGCATACTGTGGCTAAATATCACATACTTGTGCTGTGTGCAATCCTGTTGCACCGGAGCAACCCCATGGCACAATAACAGCACATGCGCAGTGCGTGTGCCCACAGTGCGCATGTGCACGGCATGTCCCATGGTACAATCGTGCAACATGCGTGGGCCACATGATGCAATGGCACTGCGCATGGAGCACATGTACGGCATCGTGCATACATGCACGTCCTGGCATCGCACACTATCTCGCACATGCACGATGCATACTGGGTGTTGACCTGTAACCCACAGGTCACCTACATGGCCCCATGACCCTGCTAGGCCCCGGCGTGGTGCGCATGCCCATCATTGCACAATGGTCCTGCATTGCACAACTTGGCACACATCCACGTGCTGTGCAATTGTGGTCTTGTGTAACCTATCAAGCATCCTGCACATGTGGCACACATGTGCACTGTTCAACACCATTTTCCTTGCTGATTTGGATGCTGACAATGGTACAGGGGAATGGAAGATGTGCCTGAACAGGAGCAAGGTTGAGCTGATCGACTTCATGGCTGTAGTCCAGCCCTATGAGGGGCAGCTGTATGGGCAGATGTCCCTATAGCAGACCACAGAACAGGTGTGGCAGTTGGTTTTGGTGGCCCTGGAGAGGAGGATGGGTGTGCCACGCACACCAGAACAGTACAGGCACCATTATGGGGACCTGCGGTGGAGGGCACCTGATCGCCTCTGGAGGATGCAGGCCCGCATCCAGTGTGGTGCGTTGCCACAGCCAGGTAGGTGTTTGCATGTTGCATGTCTGCCCAGGTGCCATACCATAGTGTTAGCATCACTGTCTAGCATGGCCTGCAGTGGGGTACATTGTTGTCCTGCCATGTGGTGTGCGTCATACTTGTCTGCTGCATGTGTTGCAGTCATGCTGGCATGCAGGCCACAGGATGGACAGGGGCATGCCCAGCACACAGGGGGCTGGTTGGGTGGGGCCTGCTGGCGTGCTTGTGTACTGATGTCTACCTCTCTTCTTTCCCTTCCCAGGCCCGGAGGACCACAGTCAGACCAGAGCAGCAGCCGCAGAGCAGGCCAGTGTGGTGCAGCCTGATGTTAGACATCCAGTGTCTTTTGCACAGCAAGGGGCAGGTCAGCATTGTCTTGGTCTTTCTCAATGTACCTGGGGGGGTTGCAGTGAGGAGTGGGTATGGCCATGGCTGCATGTGCCAAGTGCCTTGCCAGTTGTGTAAGTCACACGGTCTGTTGTGCATGCCACTGTGGCCCATCCATTGGCCCATGTGTACCAGCTTTTGGTGGGGTGGATGTCTGCCAGGATGCCACTGGTAGTGCTGAGGTGCTGCTGCTGCTGTGTGCCATGTGGCCATCACTGTGTAGTTCTGTGGCCACTGTGCAGCAACATCTGCCTCTCTGCACAGCCGTGGTGTGCCATGCTGTTGGCTGGCATTGACCCCCCTATGGGGGTCCATACCAGGCTCTCCAGGGGTGTGTGCTCACACTGACCATTGCACGCTCTGGGTGCGCATGGTTCCCTGGGCCATTGCACTGATTACCTGTCTTGTCCCATGCCATAGGTGTCAGGTGGCCAGTGGCTTGATGTCCTCGAAGGGCACAGACAAGGCTTCTGCACCAGACCCTAAGGGCAGTGTACAGGGTGCAGGATGTGGTGGTGGCGATCCACCAAATGATGGTGACCAGCTGGTGGAGACAGAGATGTGGTGTGGTGTCCAGCCATGGATGCCATTGACCTCATTTGTGCATATCCCCATTTACCCTTGATGCCCCTGTTCCCCTATGGTACCCCTTCCTGTTGTATAGCCCCTGTTCCCTGTCCCCATGCTTCATTGTACCTACCCTGTCCCTGACCCCTGTTGCAGTTTGTTTGTTATTCACTTTGCACTTTTATAAACCTTTTTCACCTACATGCCTGTGTCCATGTCTGATTTGTAGGTGACATGTGGAGCCATACTGCAGTGATCTGGTATTTGTCCATGGTGTTTACGCAGGGGTGGGGGACTGTGTGGTGCTACCATGGTTTTCTGCTGTGTACAGTGGTGTATCCTCTTGTGGAGGGGGCCATCCCCTGGTTTAGTAGATGTGCTGTGTGGCTTCAGGGTCACCATGGGGCTGTGGTCAGGGGTGGGCAGACTGTGTGTGTGTTTGGTGGTAGTATACAGCCATGGTCATTGTTCTGGACATGTCCGCACACTGGGGTGGGGATGTCTGCATCTCCTGTTGGGCACCCCATCCTGTGTGGTCTGGTGCTCTGCCTGGGTCCTGGCTCATTCACCACCCTGCATGTGGGCTGCCTGTGTGCATGTGGGGCATGGGTGTGTTTGGCTCCATGGTCCTGGGGGTGGACATCCATTGCAGCATGGTGGTGGTCACAGCAGGCTGGCAGGTGGCTGGGGGAAGGGCACCATTGGCAGCCTTGCATTGGCCATTGTCCTCTCCTGTCACCTGTTGGCCATGCCATCATTGTGTTCTGGATTATGGTTCCTGGGCATGCCCCTATCCAACGCTGGTGGACTGCCTATGGTTGCTGTGGTGCACGGCACCTCTGCAGGTGGCTGAGCTCCATCACATGTGGTCCATATGTTCCCTCCTGCTCTGTGCCTTCGTGAACACTTGTGTGTCCTACTGGTGGGGTCCTGTGGCCATTGTCACTGTGCTTCCCTGGCTGTGTTCCTGGGTCTCGTGTCTTTGCGCTGCCTCCCAGTGTTGGTGTGCCGGTTTGCTCTGCACTTCCCACGGTTGCACCAGCACATCTCTGGTTGCACCATGGTGTATATGTGCCATATTCAGCTGAGCTGCACTGTTGCAGTTCAGCATGCGCAGCTTCTGAATATGGCACCCGTGGAACTGCAGCACATCTACTTTGCACTACGCCAGACCTGCACCTGCCTTTGGTGCATTTCTGAATATCTGGCCCTTTATGTCTATCATAATCAAAAAAACATATTTTCAAGGAATCAATTCCAGATGGAACGTTTGTATAACTCTTTATTTATCAACATGAAACACCACCCTATAACATATCCTATTGGGTTAGTATAAATATAATCATCCAACATACATGTCGCTGCATCTATGATTTTTTACATATATCATGTTTGCAATAAGACTGGTTTCTAGTCCATTCTATCATTAAACCCCTTGGTTTTAAGGTCTTCAAACTAAAGATATACTGTACATAGACTCTTTCCAATCTAAAGAGTGCTGTCTGTTTCCTTCCCTTTGTTTAACTGGAACATGATCTATACCCATATATTTCACAGCGTGATCTGCCCGGTTTTGAACATCATATAAATGCTTAGCTATTGGATGAGAAAGATCCATTTTCCTAATAGCTCAAAAATGTTCATGAACTCTCTCTTTCATTGGTCAAGTAGTTCCCCTACATATACACGTCCACATGTACACAATATTGCATATATTACAGAGCTCATGGTACAGGTTATAAAATGTTGAATATGGATTTCTCACAACCCCACAGCACTTGGATTTGTGAATATTTTACCTTGCACTGCTAAAGTGCAGGTAATGCAAGATTTGCAGAGGAAAAAAATAAGTGGCTTATTGCTATGCCAATTTCCACCTTTAGCAGTGTTAACATATTCACTTTGCACAAAAATGTCTTTAAATGTGTTTCCCCTTCTAAAAGTAACTCATGGTTCTGGTCCACAAGTCTTTTTAAGATCTCTATCCACACTTAAAACATTCCAGTGCTTTGTAACTATTGATTTGAGATCCATAGCTAAGGGGCCATATGTTGTAACAAATGTAATTTTATTATCTACGTTACTGTGTTACCTGTAGTTCAGCATATCCTGTCTATTCAACTGATTTACTTTCAAAAATGCATTTTGTAAAACAGACGCAGAATATCCTCATGCCCTAACTCTTCCAAATAACTCTTCCTTAGTTTCCAAAAAATCTTTTTCTGCTGAACTATTTCTCTTTAATTGTACCAACTGACCAAAAGGTAGATTTTTTAGAATGTGAGAAGGGTGATTACGTTTAACATGTAAGATGTTGTTTCCTGCAGTGAGCTTGTGATACATTTTACTCTGGATTTGCATGGAATTGCCATTAGATAGAATTAAATCCAAAAATTCAATTTGTTTTTCATTATATCTTACTGTGAACTGAATTCCCACCTGGTTCCTATTCAGGTATTCCACAAAACCATGCAGATCATACTCACTTCCTGACCATACGAACAACAGATCATTTATGAAATGCCTATGTTTAACTACATGTTCATGGTATGGATTCACATGTTGGTCATTGATCGCCCCCTCCTCCTACCAACCCATGGACAAGTTTGCATAGGAGGGGGCAACCGACGAACCCATGGCTATCACCCTACACTGTAAATAATACTGGCAATCAAATAAAAATAAATTACTTTCTAAAATCAAATCTAAAGCCAGTCCAATAAATGTTATTGGATATTTTAATGAGGATTTTTGAAGCATATCCTTCACTGAATTTATACTAATATCATGCTGAATGCTTGTGTATAACAAGATGATGTCAGCTGTAACCCATAAATAAGAATCTTGCCATTCTAAATCCGTGAGTGCCTGCAAAACCACTGTAGAATCTTTTACATATGACTTTAATTGAACTACCTCCTGCTGTAGGTATGCATCCAAATATCTGGCAAGTGGTTCCATTAAGAAACCATTTCCAGATATAATAGGATGACAAAGGGGACAAGTAGAATCCTTGTGAAGTTTTGGAATATTTGTATTTTATTTATTTATTTTATTTAGTTAGATCTTGGATTACAAATACCTTTGAGCTTAGAGCTCATTTACAAAGGTTCCATGTCAGCAACATAATACAACAGGTTAACAGAACAAAAAGTATGGCAAAACAGTATACATAGAGAAGGGAGCTCAACAGGTTTACAGACTAAACAGGGTATGGTACAATAATAGTAAATAAGAAAAGAAAGCAATAGTTGACATTCACAGTGAATTAAAGAATAGAAACAAGTTACGCTAAGGAGTTTCATGCACAGGAATGCATACAGTCAATTGAAAATCAGCCAAAACAAGCTTTGTCGGTTACTGATAAAATCATAAGGTAAGTTTAAATCAGTCAACAGATCTTGTCAGGGCAGACAGGGGGGCATTAGGTAGAGGGGAGGAAAGGTGAAGGAGGTAGGGTAGCAGGGGGGAGGGGATGTCAGAGATAGTGCTAAGGAGATTTAACAGTAATCAAGCGCTAGGGTTTTAGATTGCCAAAGAGGGTTTAGCGGAAACAGTCACAGGAATGAGCGACAGAGAGTAGTCGCTGTAGCTTGGATTTCAAAGGGCCCAATTTGGATTCGGAGGAGATGTCACAGTTGAGGGCATTCATCCAAAGAGGGGCTCTGTAGGTGAATGATCTTTGTCCCTGGGAGGTACAGCAGCAAGGAACCAAAAAGAGCTGGGATTCAGAGCCATGGGTATGATGGGTCTTAAGAGAGGGTCTGAGAAGACCTTGAATTCCAGGTGGTAGGAGGCCTAGGGTTATTTTCTTGGCCATCAGTCATGTTTGATATTTGATGCGATCTTTGACCTGGAGGCAACCAGTTTGGGCGTAGAAGTCACAAGAGTGGGTGAGACGAATATAATGAAAAAACAGCGTAGTGGGATATTCACAATATAGATTATTCCTGTCTGATTCACTAATCCACCTTTTTTCTACAGCTAAATCCAAGAAGGAAGCTAATTTTTCTTGATACAACTGCTTCGGATTCTGTGTTAAAGGTCTGTATGTGGCTGTATCTCCGAGTTGGTGCTTGGCGTCAGACTCATAAAGCTGTTTACTCATAATTACCATGTTTCCCCTATATCTCTCATACCTTTAATTTCTTCAATTGCTGTCATTTCAATAATAGTTAGATTATCCCAATGATATTGCAATGAATGTTTTTCTATTGCCAATTCCACATTTTTCACTACCAAATCTTGATATACCTTAATTGCTTTGCTCCCTGGACTAGGTGGTATAAATGTGGATTGTTTCCTAATTGCAGGTTTTATTGCCTGCTCTCTCTGATTGGATGCTCCTGCTGTTCTATCTGCACCCAAAGTATTTGCTCCTGTGGTTAATAAGTCATTAATTTCCCCTTCAGAATACATATCTAGTATAGGGATTCCCATTAACCGTTCTGAGCTAACAGCGCTAACAGAATTAAATGTACCAGTGGGTGTCTGTGTAAAGCTTATATTGTCAGGACTTAGCCACCTTCTAAGTTGACAGTGTCGTTCGAATAAAACTTATTCAGGTTTATTTTCCTAAAAAACCTGAATAAGTCACTAAATACTTCAAATTGGTTGATATGGTCAACAGGTACAAAAGAAAAAACATAACTTAATGCAGACAATTGTGGCTCCATGAATGTTCGATCACTTAAATTAACAACAGTCAATACAGGCAAATCACATTCCAATTCATTAATTCCACTTAATATCTTATGTCCACTTTGTTTACCTCTTCTGGTGTTTTTCTTTTTTTTTTAATTAGATCTTGGACTGTCCACAGATGCTCTACTGATTGGTTCTTTGCTGAAAAAATGAACACTGCGAGTAGCTGAAGTGGAAGCAAATGAAGCAGAGGTAGATGTATTTAATCTTTTATTTCTACCTCTTCCACAGGACTTCCATCTCCATCTTGACTGATTTTACATAATTGTCCCACTTATAAACTTTATTGGTGGCATAGACTCTTTCGTCCCATATCAATTTAGATTTTTTGCACTCGATTAATTCTTTATCCCACTTATCTGCTTTCTCTGTTAGCTTTTTATCCAACATTTTTATTAATTCAGTATTGGTACAGCTAGTCAATTGTCCATGTAATTGATCAATTTCTTTTAATGCCTCATTTCTTTGATAGATATCTTCATCAATTTGAATTTTAACTAATTCAACAGAGCTGTTTTTCATGTTGGCTTCCTATCTGTGTCTTAAATGCATTTTTTCTAACCCACATGCAGGTAATTTTGTTACATGCAGTTGGAGGCAGTATAGCGTAGTGGTTTAAGGCTCTGAGCTGCAAATCTGGAGACCTGGGTTTGAATCCCACAGTCCCCACTTGCATACTGTGTGACCCTGAGCAAGTCACTTAACTTCCCTGTGCTCCAGGTCACACCTATAAACAAGCTTTCAGCTTAGTGTGTCTTAATGTTACCTTCATCTGAATTGTCTTGAACTGTAGATGGTACATTTAAATTGAGTCCAACATCCAAGGTAATTGAACTTCTCCTGGTAGCCAGGCTAGTGCCGGTCATGGAAAACGCTATGCCTTCACTTATTTAGTTCGCTTTTCAGTGAGTTTTTGTAGGTGTGGCATCCTGTCTTCCAATTCAGTCAGTGTGTTTGCAGGCATGGCTACAGTTCACCAATGAATGCTGCAGCTGTCTATGACAGCAGTTGAAAATGCAGTGCCGTACAGTTGAAAGGGAGATCTCTGCTTCAGTGAGCAGTGATAAGATAGTGTTGATTAGCATATTGCCAGCAATCCTGCTTGTATATGTCTCTGCTTTCTCTTCCTTTCTTTTCTTTCTTTTTCTTCATTGGTGCCCAATCCCTCATCAGCTTAATTACCCCCAAGAAGAAACAGATTTTCCAGTTGCCACACTGGGAGCCCACCCAGTGGCACATGTTCAGTATGGCCGACGGGGTGCCCAACTTCGTCGGCTCCATGCCCCCCAAAAAAATCTTCTAGCTGCCAAGTTGAGAGTTCACCCAAGTGTGGTACAAGTCCCACATCATCCTCCTAAAAGAAAAGGAACACCTGAAAAGAAAAAGGTCCTTGTTTATTTTCTCTTGCCCCCCACAACCCGCTGGCTTCACCCTCTGCGCATCCACTCCCACACCCCCACCTCTCCCCATATTTACCTCTGGAGGCCAGCAAGATGATCTTCGGTGGACTGGGAACACGTCTGCACTCTTCAAAGCCGACCGCGAACTGAAGAAATGCCGGTAAGCTGTATAATAGAATAAATAGGGTTTTTTCAACTTTGATGCATATCTCAGGCATTTTTTGGAATTTTGGCACCAAATTTTCAACACTGGGTTTTCAGGACCCCTCCTCATGAATTCTGGCACTGTCATGGTGCTAAGCAGCTCCGAAAGGTGATTATACGGTCACTGCGCAGAACCACCTTTCAGGACCGATTTTCAAACACAACAGTGTTACAGTTCATGAGGTAAGCCCCCAAAAACCTATGTTGAAAATTTGGTTGAAAAAGTCCCAAAAATGACAGATTTATGAGCCTGCATTGGGCAGTTCCTATGCATGCTCGTAGGTTTGCAAATTTTTAATATTTTCACTCCAGATTTTCAACATTGTCATTTTACCACACCTCCTTATGAGCAGTACAGCTGTCATTTTTCACATCTCACCCAAAATGTGTTTCCGTGAATGTAGGGCACAATGGCACAGTTGGTGTGCGAAATCAATGTCTGGGACAGATTAAGAAAATCACAGTGACACTGTTCATGAGCAGAGGTCTTAAAATGGCTATGTTAAATATTTGGTGACAAATGTCCATAAAATGACTGTGTTACAAGCAAGCAATGCACAGTTTCCACACACCCTCATAAGTTCATGAATTTGTAATATTTTCAGTCCAGATTTTCATGACTGGCATTTTTTCACACTTCCTTATGAACAGTACAGCTGTCATTTTTTACACCATGGCTGAAATGTGTTTTTGCACTTCCAGTGCAGAAATGCATGGTCGCTGTGGGAAATCACTGTTTGGGGCAGATTAAGAAAATCACAGTGACACTGTTCATGGCTGGAGGTCCCAAAATACCTGTGTTGACAATCTGGTGTAAAAAATTCCCAAACTAATTACATTATGGGTGTGCACTGCACAGTTTCTACGCATGCTCATGACTTCACCAGTTTTTTAAATATTTTCACTGCAGATTTTCAGCATTGCCATTTTTTACACCTCCCCATGAACAGTACAACTGTCATTTTTCACATCCTGTTCGAAATGTGTTTTCGCACCTGTGGTGCCAAATGGTGTAGTCACTGTGCAAAAGCAGCTTTCAGCTAACAAACTGATACTGCCACTGTTCATGAGGATGGGGTCACAAAAAAAATGTTGAAAATTTGGAGTGAAAATACCAATGACCGGCTGAGGCGTTAGGGTTTCTGACCATAACGCCCCACCCTGTAGAGAATGACAAGCATCAGGGGTGTGACTTGGATTGTCGCCTGTGATGCTCATACCATTCCAACCCCACCCACACCCTGCAGCCAGTGAGAGGCATTGAGGTGTGCCTTGGACTCTTCGGCCCCAGTGTTCACCCCATTCTCCTATACAGCACCCATCTCACCATATTTCTTGATGGAATGGGGGGAACATAAGGGCCAAAGACCCCATGGCACACCGTGACACTTCTCGGTGTCTGCAGGGTAGGATGTGGTAAAATGGCATGGCTGTTATGTCTGACAACCCAAAGGCACACCCCAATGCCTGTCAGTATCTGCAGGGTGGTGGTGGAGTTGGCTTCAGTTCAGAACTTCACTGCCATTCCTATTATGCAGCTCTGTAACTCCTACACTACCAATGCCAATGCCAGCAAGCAAACATTCGGCATTGACAAATGCTTGTTTTCCAGTTGCTGTGATCCTTACAGCACAACTCCATTAGAGCTGCTCAGTATAGGTTAGTATCTGCCATGATGACTTCCAGGTCTGAAATTTTGTTACTAAGACTGGTGCACATCACTTTCCAAATCTTTTTTCCACCTGTCTACTACCCTGCTTGTTCCTGCCATTCCTACCTGTTTTGTTTTCTGACTTACCCCTTGACTTATCCCTTCGCTTTTCACTTTCAGCATAACTGATCTCCCCTAATCCTATGTCCTCAGGAAAGGAAATAGAGGAAGGCACACCAATGCCTGTAATGGTGCCACAGCAAAGGACAACAGTAAGGCAAAAAAGTAAAAAGGCCATGTACACATCAAAAGGTATACTAGAAGTAGCTTTACTAATGTTACTGCATGCTAAAGCAAGACTAACACCCCTTCATATCACCTCCCAGGGAGGCTTCATCGGGCCTCAACTGACACTCTTTAAATACCATTCTAGTGCATTAAGTGTTATTAATTTGCCTTGACTTGTATTACACTTTCTGTTTGTTCCTATTTATCAGCACTGCTGGGGTTTCTTTTCCTCTCTTTAACTGTTTCTTTGCCTTTTCTTTTCCCTTCCCCCCTGTTTTGTCACTTCTTCCCATTGCCCCTCTTCTCTTAACCTTACGACATCCACAACATTTCCTCTCCCCTTCCCCTCGCTTCTACTCAGGACCATCCCATAATGGCCAGTTTGGCATGTAAATTTGATGGTCTCTCTGAGTGGCCTGCTTTCTTTTTTTTTCTTTTTTAATTTATGGTTTTTGCCTCCAACTTGACCTCCCCCCTTCCAGTGAGACCTGGCCCCATCCCCATCCCCTGACATATCGACATATCTGCTGTTTACCTGTGAGGACTTTCAACTCTATGACCTTACCTCCTCGTGGCGGGGTCCAGTCAAGCTGGAACCAACCCTCCATCCCCTCCAGAGCAAAGGGGTCAGATGTTTCCGGAGCATCCTCACAGCAGCCAGTAGCCAGGTCAGGCTTGAGTGCACCAAGGGATCCTGATGCTCAGAGCATTTTTCCTCTGTATGGTCCTACTCACAGGACATTGGCATACAAGGGCACTCATGTAGACATACGTAAGTGTACATGTCCCTCACACGAGCTCCAGCCAATGTCCTCCCACCTGCAGCACCTGCTTAGCTGTAGCACCACCTGTGCTCACCCAGGTGATAGTGTTGCAGTTCCAGCATCATCCACCCCTGCCCTGAGGAGGAGAACATCCTCTGCAATGCTCAAGTCTCCTCTCCCTGGCTGGCCCTCTGACAGCCCAGGCTCGTATGACCTGCTTTCTTTTGTGGTCAACATTCATTCTTTCATTATACAATGGCAAGAAAATTTCCTGTACTCTGATTGGTCAGTGTGCGCCTGAGACAGTGATGTTATTACACAATAACATCACTGTATGGATTTGGTAGATGATGACCACTTATATTTTTCAGAAACAAAGATATATTGCCACACTAAAAATCTACTAAAACGTTTTTAAATTTTTTTTATTTTGTATAACATCGAGCCATTGTATAATTGCAATAAGGCACTCCAAGGTGTGTGTTATTGTGTAATAATGTCACTCCTGGGGTGGTGGAAGCACTTGGCTTTGCTTCGTGCTTCAACCCACCCCAAGAGTGATGTTATTACACGATAACACACACCTTGTCATGCCTTATTGCTTAATTAATCAACCACTGTGTAGACATTTAATTGCATCTGTCTAGAAATTACTTCAGAATTTAGCAGAATTTAGTGTTTAAAAGACATGTATGCAAATACTTTTTTTGTTTTGTATTCTGTCAAATTTTCATGCTTAATTTTTGAACATATGAATTTTGTGGTATCACTTTCCAACTGGTCACTCCTTGTATGTAATTCACCAATGAGTACTGTACTTGACACTGCTGAGGGGTATTTAAAGAATGTCAGTTGAGGCTCATTCTGCCCCTTGATGAAGACTCCCTGAGGAGATATGTAGGGGTGTTAGCTTGCTTTGGCATGCAGTAATATCAGTAAAGCTACTTATTGTACACCAGTTGGTGTGTGCACAGCCTTTTTTCCTTTTTGCAGTCCTGTGTCCTCCCCTACCTGTGTTATATTGTTCCCATTTTCTTTTTTCCCTTTGCTGCCTTTCTGTGCATCAGATCTAGGGGAGTCTTTTCCTTTATGGTCTTTCTTTTCTATTACTTTGCCATTCAGTTTACAATCCAGGGGAAGGCAATTATTGCCTTCATTTGTTTCACCACCTCCCCTACCCTGTCTAGTTTAAATGCTGATACATGTCATGTTTAAACCTACCATCAATGTCTGCTGTCCCCTTCCTAGAAGGATTCAGGACAACTCTCCCATAGAGGCTCATATCCTCCCAAATTGGCCCCTAGTCTCCAATGTATCCAAAACCTTCTTCCATGCACAATGCCTTCAACCATTCATTAAATGCACTCGTGACTTCTGTTTGTAGTGTGACCAAGATGGAACTCTGAAGTGCCCCCCTCAGTCTTAACACTACTTAAAAAAAAGATTTTCCAAACTTTGCATTGGGGGGTTTTAGCTATTGACTTTGTCTTTATTTCATTCAGAGAAAATGAAAGTGCTGTTTTTAGAACAAATCTGGGACAAATTCCTGTAAATTTCATTGTGTGAAAGTCCAGTGTTAAGAGACATGGCAACCACGGCTTCAGCTCCATCACTCATGTCAGACCCCTTGATCACAGTGCAAATGTTTAACAAAATCGTAGAAGAGATAGCTGGAATAAAAAAAAATAGAGTTTGTGCAGTCTTTCATGGACCCAATGAACTTGCAGGTTTTTGACACAGAAAGTACACTCCATTAGATGGATTGCCAAGTGGACTCAAGGGACACAGAGATTCACCTTTTAAAATCTGAAATTGCCTTGCTATGAGACAAGACAGATGAGGTTCTGATAATTAGAGACTTCAACATGCCAGATACAGATTGATCAATAGCAGCAGGAACATCTGCCAGAACTAGACACATGGTGGATTCCCTGCAGGGGAGGGCCTCAAACAACTGGTACATCAACCCACAAGAGACAGGGCTATCCTAGATCTAGTACTGACTAACAGGGAAAGGATCACAGATCTCCAGGTAGAAGGTCACCTGGTGGCCAGTGACCATCACATGGTATGGTTCAATTTGGCCACTAGAACAAAATCATCCCATTTCAAGGCAAAAATATGGGACTTCAGAGGAGCTGACTTTGATAAGATGGCCAACAGAGTTAAGCTAGCCCTGGCAAAAAGAAATACAGGTGAGGGGGTACAGGCAAAGTGGGCAGGCATTAAAGATGCAATACTTGAAGCAACATCCCATTGTGTTAGTGAGAAAAGAAAGTGCCAAAGAAGAAGGAAACCACTTTGGTTTTCAAACACAGTAGCAGAAAAGGTCAGAGCCAAAAGGCTGGCCTTCAGGAAATATAAGGGAATGCAGCAGGATGAAGATAGGGAGGCATACCAAACTTCCCTGAGGAAAGCAGGGAAGGCAGTAAGGCAGGCAAAGGCCCAAACCGAGGAAACACTAGCACGAACAGTAAAAGAAGGTGATAAGACTTTCTATAGATACATTAGTGAAAGGAGAAAGTCCAGAGGGGGTATTGCCAAGATCAAAGGGGATAAGGGGGCATGTGAGGAGGGACCATGTAAAAGCATCTATCCTAAATAGATATTTCTGCTCAGTATTTACTGAAGAGAAGGTAGGGCAGGGCCCACAGCTCTGCACCATGGACACAGGGGGGGAGGGAGGTGTGCACTAGTCCATTCACAAAAGAAAGGGTCCTACAAGAGCTCAATAAGCTCAGGGTGGACAAGGCAATGGGACCTGATGGCAGGTACTAAAGGAGCTAAGGGTGGAACTTGCAGAACCATTATCAGAACTGTTTAGTGAGTCTCTGAGCACAGGAGAGGTCCCAGAAGACTGGAGAAGGGCTCATGTGATCCCGCTCCACAAGAGTGGTAGCAGGAAGGAGGCAGGGAATTACAGACCAGTCAGTCTTACCTCAGTAGTGGGCAAGATTATGGAGATACTTCTTGAGGAAAGGATAGTGCAACACCTGGAATCCATAGGAGCACAGGATCCAAGACAGCATGGGTTTACAAAAGGAAGGTCCTGTCAAACTAATCTCATAGCTTTCTTTGACTGGGTAACCAGAGCAGTGAACCAAGGGGGAGCAGTTGATGTTGTCTACCTTGACTTCAGCAAAGCTTTCGATACTGTTCCACATAAAAGATTGATTAATAAGCTGGCTAGGCTCAGGGTGGGTCAGACGTTGGTCAACTGGGTGGCAAACTGGTTGACGGGCAGAAAACAGAGAGTGGTGGTAAATGGTATACAGTCAGAAGAGATGCAATTCACAAGTGTTGTACCTCTGGGATCAGTCCTGGGGCCAGTCCTCTTCAATATCTTCATCAGTGACATTGCAGATGGACTAGAGGGTAAGGTTTGTCTGTTTGCAGATGACACCAAGATCTGCAACAGCAACGATGATCCAGATGGGGTGGGCAGAATGAGAAGAGTTCTGGATAAACTAGCAAAATGGTCTAAAGAGTGGCAACTGAGGTTTAACGCAAAGATGTGCAAGATCATGCACATAGGGAAGAGAAACCCTGAAGCCACCTATAGGCTGGGAGGGGAGTTGCTGGCAGTCACAAGGGAAGAAAGAGACTTGGGCGTCATCATTGTCGATGACCTGAAATCATCCAAACAGACCTCTAAATCAGTAGGTAAGGCTAGAGGGATGTTGGCATGTATTAGTATGGGTATCACAAGTCGGAAGAAGGAGGTAATAATCCCTCTTTACAAGACACTTGTTAGGCTCCATCTGGAGTACTGCGTTCAGTATTGGAGGCCACACCTTCACAAGGACATTAACCAAACTGAGGCAGTCCAGAGAAGGGCAACCAAAATGGTGCAGAGACTACATCAGAAAACATATGAGGACAGATTAACTGAACTCAATATGTATACCCTAGAGCAAAGAAGGGAGAGAGGTGATATGATTGAAACATTCAAACACCTAAAGGGCATTAACAAGGTGAAAGAGTCTAACACATTTCAATATAAGAAAAATAGCCAGACAAGAGGACACAGCATGAGATTAGAGGGAGGCTGATTAAGGGGTAATGTGAGGAAGTTATTTTTCACAGAAAGGGTGGTGGATGCATGGAACAGCCTACCTCAGGAAGGGGTGGATATGAATACAGTGCAGGGCTTCAAACAGGCATGGGATAGGCATAAGGGAGCAATACAGATGAGTATGAATGGATAGGCCATTGACAGAGCAAAGGCCTATGGCACATTCATAAGGTAGAAAAAGAAATGGGCAGACTGGATGGGCCTTGCAGTCCTTATCTGCCGTCAACTTCTATGTTTCTATGATCTGAAGTACCAGGGCAGGAGAAATAATAGTTGTATTACTGGGGTGCCCGAAGGAGCTGAGGGGAAAAATACGAATGGCTTTGTCCAGCACTTATTGGCAGTGCTCCTCCATATACCTAATAGGCAACTGGACATGCAACGATCACATAGAAGATTAGCTCCCAGGCCAAAACAATGAGACAGACTTAGACCTATTTTAACTCAATTCCTAAGGTACTCAGTTAAAGAAAATGCACTTCAACTAGCAAGGGAGAAGGGGGCACTGATTTGGCATGGTTATAGGATCTCTCTGCTTCAGAACTACTCAGTTAGACTGAATAAATGAAAAGCTGTTTTCACAAGTGTCTGACAAGTATTACAATGCAGTGGGCACACACCTTATGCCACCGTCAAAGGGACTATGGGTTTGTTCTCATTCACTCAGATCTAATGTTTGTCTGACTTGCAAAGAGAGGCAGGCACCACTTCAAATGCACTTTAAAGAATTTTTTGTAAGAAGTGCAAGTGTCATGACAAAAACACAAATGAGCTCAGCCACTGGAAAGACTGTCATTATAATAAACTGTACTGTAAGGCAATTACAATGATTCTGGATATATATAAAATTGCTATACTTTAAATGATTGCAAGGATTTCAGACTCTATGGGCCTGATTTTCAAAAGGGTTAGACCTATGCAAGGGACTTGTGTCAAAAGATTTTGATGCAAGAGGTGACTTCTTGTGTCGCTACTTGCTGCATTCGCAATTTCCAAATGCAGGCCATGTCACTCCTGACATAGCTGTGCCAAATACCCCTTACGCCATGGTTGTATCAAAAAATCTGCAGTGCCAGGTTGCAAGGAACTGCAACATCCCCTTTTTTGATATTTTGCTAGCCCCATCGTGGACACAGCAAGGGGCACCAGTTAGATCAGCCTGGAAGAGGTCTAAGTGGCATGCACCAGTGGGATGGGGTCTGACACTGGGTCTGTTGAGTGCAGAAGGGTCATGGGAGGTGGCATGGTGGATTCGGAGGGACAGCTAGGCATTAATGGGAGTGCTATGGCACCCAGCAGGATGCGTTTGCTGTTTTATGTATTTCCGCATTTTGCATTAATACCTGTTAGAGTACCACAACTTCTTCACCTATGTATTATACTGTATGGGGGGGGTCCAAGGTCAGACAGTGCAGCTGTCAGGGCTGTGCTTACCTGGTGCCATGGCCGGTTCTGTCCCTGGACCCCTCCCCAAATAATATAATTCATAGGTACAGTAGTTGCAGTACTCTAATAGGTATTAATACAAAATATGGAAATACAAACAAAAGCAAACGCACCCTGCTGGGTACTACAGCACCCCCATTAATGCCCAGCTTTCCCCTGACTTCTCCTATTCTAGCTCCCATGCCCCTACTACCTCCAGCCCCCTCCTGTCCAACACATTCACTACAATCCCCCCACCCTCCCGGCCCATCTAGTGCTGCACCCGGTGGAGGCGACCTGATCCATGGGGCAATTCCCACAGGTGCGCCAACTGTTTGGCGCTGCTCTTGGCTTGTGGTAAACCTGGGGAGTTTGTTACCAGGAACATGATTTTTGTAAAATTGGGCAAAGGGTCTCTGATGTGCACAGAGTTTGCTACAGCCCTGGAGTGACACACACTTTTGTCACTATTAGGGCTGTTTGAAAATCGGGCCCAATGTTTTTTGTGAAATTCTGAACCTCTATGGAAATTGCAACAATTCTAAAGCTGTAAGATAATTACAAAATTCAATCGCTCTATCACCCTGACCAGGGGTAACCTAAAATAATAATGTGGTTAACCTTTTCTGCAGCAGTGAATGAATTTACCTGAAGGGTAAACACTGCAAACAATGGGGTGCATACAAGAAGGGAATTTCCAGGTGATACATGCACCAGAGTGAATTGATGAAAAGTGCATCCAGAAGGTACAGAAGAACTTTACTTTCAAAAGTGGGGACCACCAGAGGATGCTTCTTGTCTCCTTGACTGAAGAGTTTAATTGCCTGGGGAAGGTTGTGTCAGACCACCAGACTGAAGACACTTCAGGATTTTTGCATCAGTAGATAGGTCAGACCACCGGATCAATGCAGAACAACTGAATTCTTCCACGAGACCCTCTGGGCATCTGTAGGAAGGTCACAACAGACCACCAAACAGAGTCACGATGAACGCACAAGGATTTATAATCTGGGTATTTTGAGCATTTCTCGCTCCTGAGTCTGGTCACTTGTGTTCCTCCTGGAAGAAGAAAAATCCCTCCCCACTGTGCATTGGTACCCTTAATTAATGAGTCGGTATAGCTCCTAGACTTCCTTCCCTTCCCTTCCTTAATGGAGTAGGGAAATAGCTTGACTGAATAGGTGAAAGAGCCTGACCTGATGAACCACTAACTCTAACTGGGTCAACCGTCCCAAATTGTAGTTCAAAAGGTGTTGGGTGTCATCAGCTGATGGACAAGAACAGTCCCTACTGGGTATGACACCTGAGCAGTTCGTGGGTCATTAATAAAGGCATCTGCCTTCTGTGCAGCACAAACATAGTTATCAAGCTGGGAGTGGCATAATGATGGGTACTGAAATTAAGACAGTTTTCAGTGAAGGTACCACACTACTAGGTAGTCTGTTCAGGTACTACACACTTCAAACGGTTGCTTTAGATTGAACAAGATGCCTCTAAGTTTAAATAGTTCATTTGCAGATAGAGCGCAACACAGGGGCATCCACAAGGTGAGCTCATTTACAGGGGCACTAGTAATTTAACTTGTTATAACAAGTTAAACAAAAACAAAACACAATCAAACCATTACTTGCATTTTTTTTTCCTTCTAATTACTCTGACTAGGTTATAAACCCAGCAACTTATCTGGAATGGATATCATTAACTGCAGGTACTGTGGAACAATTTTCAGAAGGACAGTCTTACAGGATTTAGGACACTGTCCTACATGCTGGGCCATTGAGATTTTAGGCTCAGCTCCGGGCAGCATGGGCAGAGATTGCACGCCTCAAATTTCATATTCAAGAGGAAATATATTATAAGAACCACCACCATTTCCCAGCATCCAACAGAAAAACCTCAACCGCAGAGGGTAGTTGGACCAGGAGGTTGGCAGGTGGTTAGGAGGGGCAAATTGGGTGCCCCATCACTCTCTGCTCTCCAACATCTTACCTCCAAAAACCATATAAACACTACAAACAGGTATGTGCCTCTATCTCTGAAATCAAACAAAGAGGCAGAAGACACTGCAGAGCAGGACACTGCAGCACAGGAGCTAGCACAACAAAACTCACCCAAATCAGGAACCAAGACAAAAAAAGCAAACAGGAAATCCAAAAAACTTCTGATCATAGGAGACTCCATGATTCGAGGAGTTGATACCCATCTCCAGCCAGGAGTAATGGTCAGATGTCTCCCAGGTACATCAGCATGGAGAGAGACACTGACCGCATTGCTAAAATTGTTCACAAAGCAGGAGAAAACATTGATGTCCTGATACACATAGGGCCTAACGATCTCGCCAGCCGATCAGTTGTGGAGACCAAGGGGCACCTGACCAGGCTGGGTGACAAACTATCATCTATTTCGTCCAGCATCTCCTTCTCTGAGATCCTGCCAGTCTGGGAGAGGAGAGAAGATGGACGGAAGGTCAGAGAAGGGGAGATAGGGGAGCTAAACATGTGGCTCAAGAGCTGGTGCCAGGAAAAAGGACACAGATTTGTAGGGAACTGGCAACAGTTCTGGGAGTGAAAGTTCTTTAAATTTGATGGACTGCATCTGACTAAGGAGGGAGTCAGTGCATTGGGGCAGAAGTTTGATGTCTTTGCAGAATATTTAAACTAGCAAATGGGGAGAGGAGTGCAGCACCCCATACGTCGAATGGGAAGAACACCCCTCCCCCCTCAGCTAGTGGTCAAACAGGGATTCAGCATGTTTGCAGTTCATTTGCATCACCAGGTAAGAAAAAAGGTTTATCTCCCCATAAGACGCACAGGGGTAATGCCAAACCTCACCCAACAACTAACACACCGAAATCTGGCCAATGGAAAATCATGTACACAAATGCTCACAGCCTGGGAAATAAGATCCCAGACCTGCAGGCAATAATGTCAGAGGCTAAACTGGACATAGTAGCAATTAGTGAGACGTGGTTTACCAGTAACCATGCTTGGGAGACTTCAGTACCTGGCTATGTATTGTCCAGAAGAGACTGAGGTGCAAAAGGGGGGGGGGCCTGTATGTCAATGAAATTATCAAAGCTACAGAAATTCAGAATACACATAAGGAGCCAGAAGAACTGTGGGTCACCCTGGAACAGGAAATGGGACAGCCATAAGAACTGGGGTTGTCTACAGGCCCCAGACCAGGGCGAGGATATAGACACATTACTGTTAGAAGATATACAAAACATGACAGCTAAAGGGGAGGTTCTGATAATGGGAGACTTCAACATGCCGGATACAGATTGGTCAATACCAGCAGGAACATCTGCTAGAACTAGACACATAGTGGATTCCCTGCAGGGCGAGGGCCTCAAACAACTGGTACAACAACACACAAGAGACAGGGCTATCCTAGATCTAGTACTGACTATCAGGGAAGGGATCACAGATCTCCAGGTAGAAGGTCACCTGGGGGCCAGTGACCATCACATGGTATGGTTCAATTTGGCTACTACATCTAAATCATCCCATTCCAAGGCAAAAATATGGGACTTCAGAGGAGCTGACTTTGATAAGATGGCCAACAGAGTTAAGAAAGCCCTGGCAAAAAGAAACACAGGTGAGGGGGTACAGGCAAAGTGGGCAAGCATTAAGGATGCAATACTTGAAGCAACATCCCATTGTGTTAGACAGAAAGGAAGTGCAAAGAAGAAGGAAACCACTTTGGTTCTCAAATACAGTAGCAGAAAAGGTCAGAGCCAAAAGGCTGGCCTTCAGGAAATATAAGGGAACACAGCGGGATGAAGATAGGGAGGCATACCAAACTGCCCTAAGGGAAGCAGGGAAGGCAGTAAGGCAGGCAAAGTCCCAAACTGAGGAAACACTAGCACGAATAGTAAAAGAAGGTGACAAGACTTTCTATAGATACATTAGTGAAAGGAGAAAGTCCAGAGGGGGTATTGCTAAGCTTAATGGAGAAAAGGGAGCATGTGAGGAGGAGGACCATGTAAAAGCCTCTATCCTAAATAGATACTTTGCTCAGTATTTACTGAAGAGAAGGTAGGGCAGGGCCCACAGCTCAGCACCATGGACACAGGGGGAAGGAGGTGAGCACTACTCCTTCATGCAGAAGGTCCTACAAGAGCTTGCTAAGCCCAGGGTGGATAAGGCAATGGGACCTGATGGCATACATCCCAGTGTACTTAAGGAGTTAAAGGTGGAACTAGCAGAGCCATTAGCAGAACTGTTTAGTGAGTCTCTGAGCACAGGAGAGGTCCCAGAAGACTGGAGAAGGGTCATGTGATCCCACTCCACAAGAGTGGTGGCAGGGAGGAGGCAGGGAACTACAGACCAGTCAGTCTTACCTCAGTAGTGAGCAAGATTATGGAGGCACTCCTTAAGGAAAGGATAGTGCAACACCTGGAATCCATAGGGCACAGGATCCAAGACAGCATGGGTTTACAAAGGAAGGTCCTGTCAAACTAATCTCACAGATTTCTTTGACTGGGTAACCCAGAGTGGTGGACCAAGGGGAGCAGTTGATGTCACCTACCTTGACTTCAGCAAAGCTTTTGACACTGTTCCACATAGAAGATTGATAAATAAGCTGGGTAGGCTTGGGAGGGTCAGGAGTTGGTCATCTGGGTGGCAAACTGGTTGACGGGCAGAAAACAGAGAGTGGTGGTAAATGGTATACAGTCAGAAGAGATGCAAGTCACAAGTGGGTACCTCAGGATCAGTCCTGGGGCTAGTCCTCTTCAACATCTTCATTAGTGACCTTGCAGATGGACTACAGGGTAAGGCTTGTCTGTTTGCAGATGACACCAAGATCTGCAACAGAGTAGATGATCCAGATGGGGTGGGCAGAATGAGAAGAGATCTGGATAAACTAGCAAAATGGTCAGAAGAGTGGCAACTGGGATTTAATGCAAAGAAGTGCAAGATCATGCACATAAGGAAGAGAAACCCTGAAGCAACCTATAGTCTGGGAGGGGAGTTGCTAGCAGTCACAAAGGAAGAAAGAGACTTGGGCATCATCATCACTGATGACCTGAAATCATCCAAGCAGACCTCTAAAGCAGTAGGTAATGTTAGGGGGGTGTTAGGGTGTATTAGTAGGGGTATCACAAGTCGTAAGAGGGAGGTAATAATCCCTCTTTACAAGACACTGGTTAGGCCCCATCTGGAGTACTGCATGCAGTATTGGAGGCCACACCTTCACAAAGACATTAACCAAATTGAGGCAGTCCAGAGAAGGGCAACCAAAATGGTGCAGGGACTGCATCAGAAGACATATGAGGACAGATTAACAGAGCTCAATATGTATACTCTTGAGCAAAGGAGGGAGAGAGTGATATGATTGAGGCATTCAAACACCTTAAGGGCATTAACAAGGTGAAAGAGTCTAACATGTTTAGATATAAGAAAATAGCAGGACAAGAGGGCACAGCATGAGATTAGAGGGGCCGATTAAGGGGAATGTGAGGAAATTCTTTTCACAGAAAGGGTGGTGGATGCATGGAATGGCCTCACCTCAAGAAGTGGTGGCTATGAATGCAGTGCAGGGCTTCAAACAGGCATGGGTTAGGCATAAGGGAGCAATACAAATGAGTATGAATAGATAGGCCACTGACAGAGCAAAGGCCAATGGCACATTTATAAGGTAGAAAAAGAAATGGGCAGACTGGATGGGCCTTGCGGTCCTTATCTGCCGTCAACTTCTATGTTTCTATGTTTCTATGTAGGATTGGCAGTTCATTTGCAAAATGGGCACAGCACAGGACCAGTAGTTTGCGAAATGAACACCACACAGGACTGGCAGTCCATTTGAAAAACAGGGCACAACACAGGATGGGTAATACATTTAGAAATAGGTTATAACACAGGATTGGCAGTTTGTTTGCAAGTAGGCACAACACAGGGCTGGCATTTCATCTGCAAAATGGGCACAGCACAGGATTGGAAGGTTATTTTAGAACAGGGAAACACAGACTTAGTTTAAGTGAGCAGTATCAGTGGGAAAACAGTCACTAAATGTAGTTCAATAGGTAGACACTCAAATAAGGCATGCTGCCACTTTAAATACAGTTCAATAGGCAGACATTCAAATAAGGCAAGCTGTCAGTTTAAATGCAGTTCATTAGACAGGTTGCACACATTCAGTAATCACTGAGTAGGTTACCCCTGACTGTTGATGCCAGTGAAACTTATTTTGCTCCCAACCCCACAGAGTCCACTCCTATGAAATTTTAGTAACTGTGCCCTGTGGGTGCTAGGAGTTAAAGTAATCTGCTTGACTCCTGTAAACTTCCTAGTATTTTTGCCCTGTAGGCAGTTCTGAGACCGTGCTGTCCCTTCCCTGTACTAGCTCCTATGGAGCTTCTTATGCTACTCCCACCTATGGGCAGTCTTTCACTGGTGCCATGTCTGGCTCAGTTCAGCTCTACCAGAGCTTACCCTGTGTTGCCACATTGGGTGGTCCAGGAATGGGGTACCTGCCCACCCTCATGACCTTGGTCACTCTTACAAGTGCACCAATTGGCGGTTTGTTTGAAATAAAAAAAAAAAGTAGTCTGTCTTGCAGGTGGTCGGAACTGTGTGCTTCTACCACCACCACACTTACCACCATCCGGGACTGGAACTGGAGGGGTTTGCAGGGAGGAAGCCTTCTCCATGTTGCTCCTGCCATGGACACAAGGAGAAGCTAAGGGAGCAAGACTGAAGGTGGGAGAGCTTACTGAGGAGGGAGAGCCCACAAAGGGAAACTGCTGCTGCTGTAGAGGTCAGACTGTGCGACCCAGACTGTGCCTGATTCTGATATTGACCAGTAGAGAGACATACCAGCAGAGCCGACAGAACTGGTTTCAATCCTCCAGGTAAGCCTGTCTCTGATTCCCTCCTCTGCCTGTGTGGTACTCCTGCCTGGCTTGGTGAAAACTTTCTATGCCCCAGTGGCCATTCGGATGCTCCAGTTTGAAGGCTCAGGGTTCTAGCACTCAAACCCCAAGCTCGAGCTACAATGGCTGTTAGGTTTGTAAAATGTCCACATGCTTTGCAGGGACTAAAGTCCTAGCATGTGTCCTGTTCTGTCAGATGCTGCCTACTTGTTGGGGGCATTCTGTGAGAGCAGACAATAAAGCAGAAGAAAGAAAAAAGTTTTAAACATAGCCCTGACTTTGGGCTGGCAGGGCAGGGATACAAAGGTGCTACAGACTCCTGATCACAGGAGGGTACACTGGGGACCTGATTACTGGGGAACACTGGCTGGCTGAGGACTGTTTTTCTGTGTCAGATACTGTAGGTGGTAAAGTGTTGCTGGCTGTAGTGTTAGATGCAGTGGAGGGCAAAGCAAGGAAGCATCAGGCAATCTTCAGTTCTGCTGCTGCAAAAGGAAAAGAGATAGGATGGTGAAGAATTGTGCCTGGCTCTCATAGAAAAAAAAATCCCTGCACATAAAAAGAATTACCCCATTGATTTTACAAAAAATACTACTTAAACATAAAAAGGTGCTTCTGGCTTTCGAGGACCAATGGAGTCAGAGAGAGAGAGAGAGAGAGAGAGAAGCCTTTTCCTATATTTGCCTGATCCAACGTTATACAGTACACTTTAATCCTGTACTCCCTGTTCTAATTACTTTACCAGAGAAATATTTGGGCCTAACCCACATGTTTGTTAGCTGCTCTCTAACTAATTAGTGACTCCTTATTAACACTTTAGTGGCTTACATTTAGAAATAATAACTTTCACACAATGTACAGTAACTCAGTCTACCATGTGTACAATTCAGTGAATCTGAAGTAATCCTTCTTGCCTATTTTAGTTATTTAATATATATTTATTTACTCAAACTAAAGTACTAATAGAGTGTATAGTAGTTAAATAGGTTTTACAACAATATACACCTTTTAGCACCTTTTTTTATCATTTATATGACTAGCTACCTACCGCTCATCTTAATCTGCTTATATGTAATGTTATTTAACCTGCTGTTCACGCACGATATTCGACGCCTGGATGCTGGATGTTACACTCTCACAGCTGAACAAACCTCACACTTCACTTTTACCCAAATTAAATTAAATTAAATTAAATATCAGAGCTACTTTTGCTGTCACACTTAAGGTGCAGTATCTCCTGTTGACTGCCACCCCATGTTGACACCACAGTGTGATGCCCTTAAGCTGCGGCCCTTCAGCTAAAGGACTGCAAAAGAGGACTGCATGTATCATTGCCTTTTAAAAGGTATATTGGCCAAGCTCACTTTCTCAAGTCCTCTTCTAAATGGATGATTGCCAGGGAGCTGTTTCCCCAACATGTGTTACATGCATGCATGACCTTAAGGCTTGACTACTGTAACATTCTATACCTAGGGTTATCTACCTGAGTAAATAAAGTTGTTTTACTACTACTACTATCTGGTAGTTTGGTGTATCACCTGCAGCTGGTGTAGAATGCAGCTGCCTGGTTGGTTTTGGGGTGATCATATAGAGACCATAATACACATGTGCTGCATCATCCACACTGGCTTCTGATCAGGTGGTGCACCACCATTAGGATTGCTTTCTTGAGGTATAAAACCCTGCATGAATTGGGCCCTGCTTAGCTCAAAAACCTGGTATACTCCAGACTGCTCTCTCCTTTCCTCCAAGTGATTACTGTTGGCCATCCCAAGATCTTGCCTTAAACAGTCTGGTGATAGAGCCTTCTCAGAGGTGGTTCTGACAATATGGAACTCCTTATCAATTCAACTGAAGAGTTCCCCCTCAATGGAGGCATATAAGAGGGTCCTGAAAAGTTATTTATTTGATTTGGCATTTAGCATGGAATGGGTATGAGTTTGCTTTTTGTACCTCTGTCTACAACTGAATAGTGTTATTCAATTATTGTTTGTTCTATTGTTTTAAATGATACATTTTATATACGGCACCCTGAGCCTATGAGAGAGGGCAATAAACAAATAACATTTGCCTTGCTTTGCCTTGCCATTCCATTGCATCACAAATGAAGAGCGATCTATGTTAGTCTAGAATAGAATAGGGTTATCAGAACTAGTTCTAAAAAGATTAGAACCCTTTTAGAACCAAGGAGTTTGAGTTCTAATTTAGAACTAGAACACCCATGGGTTCTAAGTATTAAGGGCTCTAAATACTAAATATAGAGGATAATGTATGGGCATTGGTGTACAACATCTCTATGATCGCTTCGAGTAGTTGACTTGACAACTTAGATAAACCTCGACAGCGGAGCTCGAGAGGTTTACCTAAGTTGTCATGGCAACCACGGGAGGTGAGCATAGAGATGGTTTTCACCAGTGCCCATACATTGTCTTTTATAATGCATGGACATCAGTAATTTCAATTTAGTTCACTAAACTGTGCTTTACAAAATACCATAGAAAATCCTGTCCTCCTTTGACCTGTACTCAGGCTTCGAAAAAACAGAGGCAGGCATCTCTTTTTCTCGATTTCTTTTTTAAAAACAGTCACTGTGCTCTGTGAGTTTCAAACAAGTGGAATGA
The DNA here is from genome assembly GCA_016271365.2 of Neoceratodus forsteri. Taxonomy (NCBI): domain Eukaryota; kingdom Metazoa; phylum Chordata; order Ceratodontiformes; family Ceratodontidae; genus Neoceratodus; species Neoceratodus forsteri. The sequence continues at coordinate 217,650,015 of CM028134.1, forward strand.
GCTATCGGTGGTGCTGCCACAGTAACTACAGAATGTGGGCATTCCTTTTTGTTGTACCATCGTGATGACATAGACATGATGGTATAATATCAAGATATCACCGCGATGGTACAACAGCCTTATAAAGTGAAGAAAAACAAAGTACAACAAGGCTAGCCCATACATTATAAATGCTTTTTTGTTCAAACATTTCCAATTTAGTAGCTGCCAGCCTGAAAAGCAAATTAATTGTTGGAAATTACATCCTAAAATGTTTTAGAGAGACAATATGAAAATGTGCTGCTCATATACAGATGTACCAAACTCATAGAATTGTGACACTTGAAATTTGCATTTTGAAAGGCACAAATGTGTCTCTCTTTTCTATGCGGGCAGTGAAACAATATTATTGCTGTGTTGAGAAGGTAGGATTTTTATATATGTTATTTTTTTCCTCCTCTCAGTATCTTTATATAACCCCCCATGGGTGGGGGCTAATTGTTGCACAGGGGCACTGTCCTGACCTCCTGTTGCCCTCCGGTGCCAATGTTGGGGTCCTGTGGTACCCTGCACCTCTGTCTGGCCTCGAAGTGTATTTGAAGTTATCTGGGGCTGGCAAAGCAAAGATTGGTGGCTGCGTATGCTCAGAAGTGCCTGGCCATTTTCTCACCGCTTCTACAGCCACCCACACACCACTCCAGTGGTCTCAGCCCCTAGGATCAGTAAAACAGGGGTTGGATACATGGAGGAGGTACCTAGGAAGCCCCAATAGTGTTTCTTTAAAGAACGCCAATAGTGCTACAGAATCGGGGGTTATGAATATGAATGACGGCTGCATTAATATTAATGAGCTGTCTTCCTGCTGGGGGGACTGTATGAAGTGGCAGCAGTGACGGACAAACTGAAAAGTTTTTAAATATAATCTTGCAGCTGGATAATAGTTGGTGAAGGCTGCTACACACAATAGCTCAACTGTGCTGAAAAACTGTAATTTGGCTGCAGGGACACTTTCAAATGGGAACTGCTGTATAAACTGTATGGGACTGTGCACTAAGCAGCCATTTTTGCTACATTGACCCCCAGTGCTAGCCAATCAATGACTTAGGCACCTAAAAGACAGTGAAATGACTGCTGGGAGAGGTGTGAACTCTATTCTCGGCCCCTAAACCTGATAACCAATCAATAATCGATCCAAGTGGGCTAATATTTAATTATTTATTGGAGGAACAGCAAGAGACAACCAATTGGAGGCTGGGATTTGCTGTGTGAAGCCCCAGGGACATCTGCAGTTTGGGGCAGTCTGGCTCGGGCTGTCATCGAGTAAAGAGGGCTCATCCTCTGTGCTGGAAAAGGTTTGGAAAATGACCTAAAGGTTTTGCAGTTAATCATCTGAGGAATTTGGAAAAGGGTTTTCCTTCTGTTTTGAAGAACCAGTGCTGCAGCTATCCTGCATCAGTTTGAGGAACCCTGAGCTGTGAAAAAGGGGTTTTGGAACTGCGTGTGCCAGGTCTTGAAGCTGGCAACTTGGTCTAAAGCTGAAGGAAATTGTGGAAAAGGTCGGCAGGTATCCAGTGTTCAGGAACCTGCCTGTATTGCTGAAATCCAGCTGTGTAAAGGTGGAGTGCTACTCCAAGGACTGCATACATCTAGCCAAAAGCCACTAGCAATGTGAAACTCCAAGGAACCATTGCTGCACCACAAAGCTGATAGTTCCATCCAGGCCAAAGACAGAGACTGCAAGCTGCACAGCCACAATTTTGAGCCAGGCAGGGGAACTGATAACCCTTATTAGGTGGGGTGGATTGGGCTGCAGGTAGCCATGGTTGTGTGCCTGACTGCTAGGGTACTCTGGACCCATTTGGGGAACCAGACCATGGGGTCATTCCTGGGTCTGGGCTCACCTGTGGACCAAGAAGCCTTGCATTGGGCTCCCATTCTCCAGCCTGCTCACAGGCCGAAGATGACAAGCTGCTAGACTCTGTAAGCAAGTCAGAAGGTGACAAGCTGCTAGACTCAGCAAGCAAGTCAAAAAGTGGAAAGCTGCAAGATCCTGCTACTGCATCCAGCTTTATGTTGTCCGTTTGCTGTGCTGCCCCACAGTGCCATTGTTTCCTGCCTAAAGCCGACTGTGCAGAACCAGAGAACCAGTGCCTATGGAACTGTGAGTAACTCAAGGCTTGCCCTGACCAAGAGGGCTGCTTTAAGGCTGTCTGGAAGTTTATACTGCTTACTCCCACAAGCCATGATTGTGTGTCAAGAGCCCCAACCCCAGCCAACCCGCAGCAATGTACAGGCCTGCAACAATCTGGGTACCCTAACAGACTCTGGGGGCACTGGTACCAGTGGGGGAGGTGGCCCGTAGTGCTGTGACGAGGTGGGCACTGTTGTTAAAGTCAGTTTGCATTCAAAGTACAAATATTTTTCTGCTATCCCATTCCCCTTTACCCCAATACAAGCTTTATGGTTGCTGATGTTAAAAGTGGCTATGAGCATATTATCAGTTATGGCCTTTAATTATATGTGTTTTACAGTATTGCTAAACAAAGTGGTGTTCTGTGTGGGGGGTGTCTGGACGGGGAGCTGGGTAGGTACAGCATCCCTGGGGGTTGTACTACTAAAACACCTGGCCCACTATTATTTTACTCAGGGTGGAGGCACTGTACTATTTGTTACTACTTTAGGTAAGAACCCCGCAACTGACATTAAATCAGAACCCAGGCCCCTCAACCTGTATAGCAGTTAGTAGGCAGGGGTAGTAGCCCACTGGCACATGGCACCCAGGCTACATTTATTTTTTCTTTCTCTCCAGTGCTACAAAAGAGATTGAGTTCTAAAGAAGATTTGAATGCTAGAACTATTTGCAAAGTTCTAGATCAGAATCAAAATCCTTAACTTCAGAGTGTTCTGACCCCCTTAGAATGGATTTAGATAGCCAGGGCTTTGTTTGTCCCTGCCAGTCTACATCAAAACCCACCAGTTAGTTATGTAGGGAACTGCCCTGGTTTACAGTGTAGGCTGTGGACAGTTCCAGGGATGACGGTATTGTATCATTGCAGCATCAACGTTACATAAGAGGATCTCCATTTCCAAAGTTGGAGATGAGAATCTCAAAACTCCAAAGCTCCAGAACAGGATCTCCAGCTCCCAACATACCCTGCAAAGTTAAGGGGTCTGGGTCGTTTACGCCTCCTGTGGTGATCCATCACCCACTTAGGAAGTTGCTACAATGCAAGGTGCCTGTACACAGGAGAAATGCGTGGACTATAGGACAATGCTAGTACTACCCTTTGGGAAGCAACACCGATCCACTGCATCCCCGGCTGGTACACCTCTCTCTTGTCGCACACAATACTGTGAACAATCCCCAAAATCATCCACCTAGGCTCTACAAATCATATGTGCAGAGACAGTAAGCACAACAAAATAATAAGGGATTTATTGAACCTCAGGATCTAGGATCTGTAGGAGAAAACAGGAGTTAAAGCAGATATATATAACCCAAACCAACATTAGTGTGACTCGGCTACCCAATTAGTTAGTTAGTTTGGTTTTATTGTTGATCGGTTAAACAAACCATTGCAACACAGCATAAAATTGAAAAAGAAAATATTAAAAATTATGCACTGAACAGGAAAAATCTAAAAAGCTAATTGGTCGGCAGCATTGCAGACTCACACTTTATTTATTTATTTAGTTTTTGTTGACCATGTAAGTGCACTAAACAAATTCTGTCTATTTTCAAGCATGACCCGGGTGAGGGATACAAATGAATGCCAATTGACCTTGAACCGGATTAAGCTGTTGGTGGTATTTTTAGTGAATGGGTGGAAATTTGGCCAGGGCACTGGGGAAATTCCCCTACTCTGTGCCAGTAGGGGGACCCTGTCGTTGCAAGTTGTAGGCGGTCAGTCTGTTCCTCGCGATGGAGGAGGAAGGAGGTAGGGATGGGGCTGCATTGGCCCAGAGAGTGTTACTGTGTACAGAGCCTGTTATTATGGAACCCGTAGTGCCGGTGGCTGGGATGCACCCGTGGGGTGACCAGCATATCGCCGGTGCAAGTGGGCCTTTTAATTTTTCTGAAACTACTTGCCTTAGTTTGGTGAAGAAGCAGTGTTGTCTTGACAAGGAACTTCAGCGAGTCAGTGACCTGTTGCAGAGGGAACGCCGGACTATAGTTTTGGAGGAAGACTGGAAACGGAAGAGATCGGCAAATTCGCCGAGTGCTATGGAGTCTGAGGGGCCCAGCAAGATTCTTACAGCTACGGAGAGACCTGCAGGGGACCTAAACGCACCTTCTAAGGATTGAGGAGCCTTAGTAGAAGAGTCCTGGTCACCGGAGCGAGTGCTGCGTGGGGCTGGCTGGATCCAGATTTCTGGTGATACATGGAGACCAGAGAAGCACATTCTGGCTCCTGATGTGGATGTTCAGATACGTTCTGGTGCCAAATCTGGTTCTTTGGGTGTTGACTTAAGTAATGAAGCTATCGTTTCCCTACCCCAGTCTTGCACTAATGCTGATTTGTCTTTGGGATCTCGGGGGCAGGGGATGTGACTACTCCCCCTGACATTCATAAGCCTGCTCTGGATGCTGTAACAAAACCTTCCTATGCTAGTCACTTTAGCCAGCCTCTGGAATTGGCCAAACGGAGAAATGCCATTAGATTGCGCTATGCTGGTCCTAGGGATACCCCCCCTGATAGGTTTTTTGTTGGGAAGACATTGTTAAAGCACAGCATGGGGTTTTTTCCTTCAGAAGTTTATGCATTGATACATGTTCCAGGGGAATTTACATTTGATGTCAGTTTCTGCACCCCTGCCTTGATGGAGCTGTTTTGGAGTCGTTATCTGAACTTAAAGACAAACCCCTTATGGTCTGACTTCATTGTGTTGCCTTTATCACAGCAGGCCTATAGGATCATCACGATATTGTTTAGGAATGAAGGAGTGAATATTGTTGATATTGTTAACTGGTTGTCTAAATCTTGTGACATTCAGGGGAATCCAGTCCCTATCCTGGACGCAGAGGGGTTTTGGAATGGTGGTTGGAAATTTAGGGTAAAACTCCATTCCACGGATTCTGAGTTGATACATCTGCCTAATTGCTTCTTTCTGGGGAGGGATAAGGGGTTTCTTTTTTACCCTGGGCAGCCTAGAGTTTGCTTTAAATGTGGGTCTCGAACCCACATTAGCACCTCCTGTACTGTACTTATATGCTCTTACTGTGGGGAGAAGGGTCATCCGAGTGCCCATTGTTTTCAAACCTCAAAATGTAATCTCTGTGACGAGGTGGGTCACACGTTTGAAAACTGTCCCTTAGCTGCTAAAAATACTGCTGAAGCTGATTATGGGGTACAGGATCATTATATCCGTGAGGCGGTTAGACTTGGTATTCCTACTAGGGGAGGGAGGGGGCCTGATACTGGTGGGGATATTCCCCCCTTGGCTGAACCTGGTTTGTTGAACAAAGCTGATTTACTGTTGGGTACCACGATTGCGCCTGGAGTGGGGGTTGCAGTGGCCTCTGGGGTGGATCAGGGGGAAGTTGAGAGCCTTGCTCCCTTGTTACCTGATTTAGAACCCCCAGATGCTGGGTTTGTGGTTATTAATGAGAAGAAAGGGAAATCTGCCAAAGGGAAGGGGAAATTGGGGAAGAAGCCAACTGCACCTGCTCCTGTTGTTTCTATTCTTGACCCGAATATGTTCTCAGTTTTGGAGGAGTGTCCGGTGGATGTCCCAAGTGGGGCTGGGCCTTCTCTACCCTTGCCAGGGTTGGAGTCTACTGCACCTACAGCTGACCAGGTGGGCCCTAGACCACCTGACGGTAAAAGTGGTAGAATTAAGAGGGCGTCTAGTAAGGCGAAGTGAATGTAACCCCGCTATGCTTCCTGTTCCCTTTCACTTTCGGGTGGCATCTTTGAATGTAAACAGTATTAAGACTCCTGCAAAATGCCGGAAAACTCATTCACATTTTTTGTCTGAAAATCTAGATTGTGTTTTTCTGCAGGATGTCCGATTGCATTCTCTTGAGGAGGTAGAGGCTGCCACTGCTGGTTGGATATGGGGGGACTGTTTTTGGTCCTTGGGTGCTGACTTGTGCAGTGGGGTTGGAATGTGTTTTTTTCATTTTCATGTCACTGTGATACACCAGATAGAAGTTCTGGCTGGCAGGGCCTTGGTCCTGGACATTAAATGGGGTTCCTTGTTCTTGAGATTGATTACTGTGCATGCCCCACAATCTAAATTTGACCGGGTGTCCCTGTTTAACTCACTATATCCCTTTTTATGCACCACTTATTACATTATTCTGGGAGGGGGACTTTAATTGTCCCTTACCTTTCAAAGGGGCTTCTGGGACAAGGAAAAAGGTGTATAGCGATGGGGCTAGTTTATTGAAACTTATCTCAGACACTGGTTTAGTAGATGCTTTGGGGCCCTCTACTGGAGGGTTTGGGGACACTTATTTCTGTGGACCAAGGGCTTCCAGAATAGATTACTTTTTTCTCACTTCTGAGGTTATTGTTCAATCTAAATCCCTGCAGGACTTTGCTTCCTCTGATCACAGATTACTGAGACTGGCCTTGGCCGATGTTCCTACAGCTCGTAGAGGGCCTGGTATCTGGAAATTGAATTCTGCATTATTAAATATCCCCTGTGTGATGGGTGGGTTATGCTCTCTTTTTTTGGCTAGGAAGTCGATCTCATTTTTATATGATAGTTTAAATCTTTGGTGGGAGGATACTAAAAGGGAAGTTCAGGTTTATTTTAAGGTTGTGGGTCGTTTAAATGGGCAGTTATCACATGCTGGGTTACGGCATCTTAGGGAAAGGCTTCATTTTTTGTCCACTCATAGACAGTTTCTTGGCTCCGACTGTCTGAAACAAATTGCAGGCTTGAAAATGGAATTGGCTAAGGCGCAGTCTCAGGTTTTGCATGATATTGAAATGAAGCACAAATTTAAGATTTGTGACAGGAAGAAAGATACTTTGCCTTTTGAGTTTTTGAAATCTCTTAGACATTCAAGGGGCATGATGTATTTGAACACTCCAGGGGGAAGGCGGATTACTGCCAATGATGATATCTTGGATGTAATTCATGACTATGTTTCTGCCTCGTTTAAGAGCAGGGCGCTTTCTGCAGATGCTATCAGTGATTGGTTTGCTGGTAGGTCAGTCCCGGCCTTGTCTTTGGCTGACCGGCTTGATTTGGTACAACCTATTACAGTGGAGGAACTGAAGTCAGCGGTTTGGTCTTTAAGATCGGGCATTACTCCTGGATCTGATGGGCTGCCTCATGAGGTTTATAAGATCTTATGGGAGATTTTGGGCATTGATCTATGCCAGGTTTTGAATGATGGGCTGCATTCTGGGGTTCTTCCTCACAGTGTGTTGCAGAGTGTGCTGCTCCTTTTGTATAAAGACAAGGGCGATCGTGGGGATTTAGGTAATTGGAGACCTTTGTCGATATTAAACTCGGATTACAAAATCCTGATGAAGATATTATGTCTACGGTTAAGGAGGGTTATGGGTTCCCTCTTACATCCAACACAGTTTAGTGGTGTACCTCTCAGAAGGGTTCAGGATGCACTGATCTTACTTAGGGAATTGGTCTCTAAGAGAAAGGCTGGGGAACTGTTTGGGCATTTAGTTTGCCTGGACCAGTCCAAGGCCTTTGATCAGGTAGAATATGTTTATCTTTGGGAGTGTCTGAAAAGGTACAGATTTCCTTCCCAATTCATAGGATGGCTGCAAACATGCTATAGGGGCATTACTCTGATTCCCAGTGTAAATGGCTGGATGGGTAGGGAGATTGGGGTACATAGGGGGGTGTGGCAAGGGTGTCCATTAAGTCCCCTGCTCTATGTGCTTTCTTTAGATCCCCTTTTACAGGCCTTTCATAGTTCAGATGACATTGCTGGGTTATCAGTTGGGTGTAGGGACCCTCAGATAGTTACTTTGGTGTATGCTGATGATCTTATTTTGGTTCTATCAGATAAGGATTCTGCTATTGCAGCGAGGGAGTTATTACATGTATTTTCTGATTTGACTGGGTCCTTTATCAACTGGCTCAAGAGTGGGATTCTGCCTTTGGGGTATGAAGCGGCTCATGTGTCCTTAATTTGGGGTTTGCCTATAGTATTTGACTATAGGAAAATACTGGGAATTTACTTTGGGGGTCTGGATGACCACTGGTATAATTGGGACCAGCAATTACTAGAAGCTCGCAACAGGGTTCAGCTTTGGAATAAGGGATGTATGTCCAAAGCAAAACGTATTTATTTGATTAAAACTTTTTTGCTACCATATTTTTTATTTATTGCTGCGGTTTTCCCCTCCCATCTCTCTGGAGGCATCTATTTATGGTGTATTTTTTCTTTGTTTATGGGGTAGCAGGTTAAATCCTTTGAAAAGGGGTGTTACGTATCTGCCTCTTAGTGAAGGTGGTTTGGGGATGGTTAATCCGGTAGTGTTTTTTCATAGTATTTTTATTTTTCATAATTTAGTGCCCTTACTAAAAGGGATGGCTATGATCTGGTCCCCGTGGGTGGCAGATGGTGTTGATCCTCTTCTGACGCAGTGGGGCATGGACTCCTTTCTGGCTCGCCAGGTTCGGATGGGTATCTTATCTAGTCATTTTTGCACAATGTTTCAGAAATTGAAGGCGTGGCATGTTGTTAGGCAATCGGTTCTTTCTCAGATGCGTCAACAATTTTATTTTTCCATATTACATGATTTCTTTTTCATTGATCCCTGGCTTCATGTTAGGCCTCCTTCTGAACAGCACGCTAAATTACAGTTATTAATGAGTAAGAGGGTGCCTAGACATATGTGGGACTTTTTATGGCTCTGCTTACATAAAAAATTAGGGGTGAAAGGTAATAGGAAGCATAAAGAACTGTTAGAATGATTCTGCCCTAGGGAAGAGTCCTGTTTTGGAGTAGTTGAAACGATGGAACATTTTTTTGTAGAGTGTCCTTTTACTGTTTCATTTTGGTCTCATTTTCATGCTGCATGGCCTTTAAATCCCTTTAGGGTTCTCACAACCGAAATTTGGGTGGACGGGGTTTTACCAAGCTCCTGGATTGTGTATGATGCGATCACGATGCGTCTTTTGATGGGTCATATCGGTTTTCAGTTATGGCACGCTAGATGCTCTCTCACACTCAGACAGAAATTACTTTCTGAATCTCAGATTGTTCACAACATCCACAATCATGTGTTTAGTTGGAGGGGGCAGGAGAAGGGAAAGGTGCATCCTGAACTGTTCAAATTGTGGTGGAGGAAGATGACCTGGCTCGATACAGGGTGAGGTCTTTGTGTCTGACTTGGTCCTGCATTGGGGTAAGAAGGGTTTCCCTTGTGGAGAGGGCGAGACCTCCTCTGCATATACTGGTATGCCTTTTACTACTTTAATGTCATGTGTATGTTCTACGATAACTATACAATGTCAGTCTTGGATTTTGGTTAACTCCTGTAAGTTTATTGCCTTGTCTTTAGTATAGATTACTGGGGGTTGGGTTTTGTTTTTCTTTAAAATGGTATGGTGGTGTGTGAGGGTTGTTGTGTTTTTTTTTTTGCTCCTTCCCTTACTTGTTTATTTGTGTACTGTATCTATTTGGTTCTGCTTTTTTCTTAGATATGCTTTGTTAGTGACTTTTGCATTTTTTTTTAATTTTGTTTGTATGATTAGTTCTTGATTATAACAAACGATGTGTATTCTATTTAGGTATTAAGCAGATTGTTTTGCATATGTATGTCTTAAATACGTATTTGCTTTTTATTCTGATTTGTACTTTACTTTTGTGTGAGAAAACACTATTTTGTATTGTTTTGCTTTTGTTATTATAATAAAAAATTCCCCTACGCTGTGTTAGGGGGCACTGTCATTTATCTAGTGTGATGGCCAGTTCGGCCTGTGAACCAATGATGATGGAAGTGGAGTAGGTTGGGGTCTCGGTCTCTGCCCCAGCCTCAACGATACAGGAGGCAGACATTTTTTTTGATATGGCAGATCTATCAGAGAATAACAACTCTGGCACTGGACCAGGATCGGAGCCTATGAAGCAAGATGACCACCCTGGACAGTTATGGATTGAGGACAGCTTAAAAGCAGTAAAAACAGCTGACGATTTAAAACAGCTTATTCTAAATGAGGAGGCACAACATCAAGCAAAACAACTGACCTTACAGATAGCCATGGCACAATTTACTGATACAAATGAAGCACCACACCCTGAAGGCCTCCATGTCAGCAAGACCAACAGTAGGAGTTCTTTCTTAGTTACAGATTCCACATCTGGCACAACACTCCACTGAACTCAGGTACCGCACACTACCATTATCTGCCAGATTGCCCCTGAGACGCAGGAGGCAGGCAACTGTATTTTCATTTACGGGAAACACTATGGCAAATGTGGGAGCTGGGGGGGGGGTCGGCCTCTTATTAGTCTCCCAGGCATCACCTTTGCTAAAATGTCCAACCCGAAGGTTATGGCTACATAAAATACTGTGCAAACTGTTAAACAAAGAATTGGAGTTTTCCAGCAGTTACTCACAGATGTTAAACTGCAAAATGATCCTGAGCATGGTGACAGCAGAGCCGGACTGTGAGTCTGCCCACAACCATCTTTGGCGGTGATTACTTTGACTCAGTCTGCAAATCCATCGTGGCAACCCACTAAAACTCCAGAATCTCACACAAGAGTGGAAACTGAGTCAGGAATGGCACAAATGGAGGAGGTACACTCTGGCCTAAGACTCCCATGAGTGGAGCACATATTTACAGGGGTTGCTTCAGAAGCACGGCAGAAGGACCAGCCACCAGGCATTTCAGATGCAGCTTTGTCTGAGAAAAAAAGTGCACTAATAAAACTAGTGTCAGAGGTTGAAGGGGGCTTTAAACGACAGATAATTCCAGAAAGAAATGGGACAATGTGGTGCTTCAGCATAGACATCTTCTGCACAGTACCAACCTTAACAACCCAGAGGCCATTAGCTCGACGGAGCTATTACCAGTGACTTTTCCACCTCCCGAGTTGGCTGCAATGGCTATTAAGAGTGCTTTTGGGATTTCTCAGACCACTGAGGCAGATAAATCTCGGTCAGAGTATGCCCTGAAAGGGGCAGGATGAATTCAAGAGTCAGATGAGAGGTGGGTCCCTGATCTGTCTTGGGATCCTACTTCCTTTTCACAATCATCTGCATCTCCACATTGGCACCCCCACTTGATTATTCAGAACAATACAGGCAATGATATTAACACCACCCTACCCAACAACCTGGGAACAAGCAAAACTGTAGCCTCGGGTGAGCAACCCCCCCCTTCCCCCAGTTGGACACAAGCATGATCAAACCCTTAGAGGGGGACCTAATGAACACGATGTACACTAACAATTCACAGCTTGAAACATCAGTTTCTTGTTATCCCAAACGTGCACTGCAACTTCAGCCTCTAATGTAAAATCAGTACCTGAGGCCACCATAGAGCCACCACCTACACAAGGAAATGCAGGCACTTCGAACCCCACAAATCCTGAACCACCACAGGAACAACCACAGAGACCACTACTATCAAAATTGTTCAAGACAAATAGAATGGAACCATTGCCCAGAAAACATGCAGTATGCTTTAAATATAAAGGGGGGTTGGATCCCTGCCCAGACAGACAATGTTAGCAAAACTCTTATAAAGGACTCATTATGATTTTGCCCAGCAGATGTGTTTGCATTTATTCACATCTCTGGGGAAAATACTTTCAATATTAGTTTCAGGTCAGCACACCTTCTGGATCTCTTCTGGACGAAATACAATCATTTAAAATTTTCCCCACTTTGGACGCCTTTTGTAGCCATCCCGCTTATGAAACCATTAATCAAGTCAGTGACTATCATGTTTCGAAACGAAAGCATACCGGTGGGGGACATTTACCACTGGCTGCAACAAACATGCAAAGTGTTGAGTGCCCCAAAAGCAATTCTTGATGGAGAACAATTTTGGACGGGGGGGGGGGATTCAAAGTTACTTAAAGAGACAGAAGAAGGCATACTACACATTTCAAACTGCTTTTTTCTGGGGCAGAACTGGGGGGTCTGTTTTTGTCCTGGACAGCTGAAGGCATGTTACTGTTCTGGGTCAAATACATACCTCTCCAGCATATGTGACAAGCTCAGATGCAGTCTCTGCAAAGAGGTGGGGCATATTAGTTCACAGTGCAATAACCACTCAAGAAGCAACCTTTGTGAAGAATATGGCCATCTTTACAAGAACTGCCCATGGGCATCAGCCAACAAAACTGAAGACCTAGATCCAGAATAATTAATCAATGAAGCTCAATCTGAGGTCCCCCCGAAACAAGACCCCCCCCACAGGATTTGGCTAGCATCAGGCATGAGGAAGACAATCTTTCAAATTTAGGTCTAGACACTCACCATTTTGTTACCTAAACAAGATTGAAGTTAAATACCCAAGTCCTTGCAGACCCCATAATGCAATCTGCAGTTAGACAGCTTCTGCAAGCCTGGGCCTCAGTAACTGATCTTTACAAGGCTATAGGAGAGTGGTGGGCTCAAAGCAAAGCAGATGTCCAGACATATTTTCAAAAAATGGGAAAAATAAAGCCAGACAAAACTATTTTAGATATCTGGCATTATGTCACCAATTGCAATATTTATTTTCTTTAACCTCCTCTTCCAGCATGATTTATCTACACAAATTGATAACATTAAAGCTGATATGCAAACCCTCCAATATGATAGAGCCAGTTCCATCAGAGCAGAATTGTCCTTTGGCACCCAGAAAACCCTGGTCTTTGACCCATGAGCAGCATGTAAAGCCAAGCAACAGGTGGCTTCAATTTCCACTCTCCAAGATAAAACTGGTTCCCTGGTGTCCTCCTTCACAGACCTGATGGGGGTAGTCACGGACTTCTTACGGGACCAGGTCATCACAGAGGAGCCTAGCATGGTCACCGTTGCTGAATATCTTTCTAACATAACACCAGTGGCATTATCTCCAGAAGTCATATCAAACTTAACAAGACCCATCACAGTACCAGAAATCTCAACAGTAATTAAAACAAAATTAGGATCAGCTCCAGGACCGGATGGATTACGTATTGAATTTTATAAGACATTTCTCCCCAAACTAGGTGAATTTTTGGAACAGTTATTCTGGTTTTTCTTTATGAATAATACAGTCCCAAAACACTTATCAAAAAGTATACTGATTTATTTATACAAATTGTGTGATAGAAAATTAATACATAATTGGAGCCTGATCAGCCTGCTTAACGCGGACTTTAAAATATTATCACAAATCTTACACCTCCATTTAAGATCAATAGCTACACGTATAATCCATCCAGCTCAATTCTGCAGGCTACTCGACAGAGCAATACATCACCCCTTGATAATCCTATGGGAACTATGGGAGTTCCACCTAAAATCCCAGAAAATGGGATGGATTATATCCTTAGACCAGCAGAAAGCCTTTGATAGATTGAACCACATCTTCCTGTTCCATGTATTGTAGGCATATGACATACAGAAGGGATTCATAGATAAAATTAGAATGCTATATACCCGAGCATACTGTAATCCCCTTGTTTTCAGGAAATTGGGCCAGATTGTGAAATAACTATGGGGGTAAGACAGGGTTGTCCCCTTAGCCCTTTGTTGTACACTTTCTCCCTGAACCCTCTTCTGGAACACATTGCACAGAGGCAGTAAATAAAGGGACTTACAGTAAATATGCAAGGGGAAGAGGTGAAGGTCCTGGCTTACACAGATGACACCAGTTTAACCTTAGAAAATCATAGGAGTATTATGGAAGCACGTAGAGAATTGCAAAAATATTCAGAGGTCTCAGCTGCAAAACTGAATATGGGGAAATGCAAAGCAATCCCAATAGGCCCACTAGGAAACCCCTCAGAGGTACTGAATGGCTTCAAAGTGGCCACAGAACCAGTGAAAATCTTAGGCATCACTTTCAGGACTCAAAACCAAGCCACATTAAATTGGGAAAGAGTATTACAAGGATGTGAAACTAAAGTAAATGTCTGGAAGGGGTGGAAACTTTCAAAATAAGAGGATTCATATTATTAAACAATTTTTAATTCCCAGCCTGATATATGTTGGTACCATTTTTCCATTACCATCACCATTAGAAACCCACATGTATAGTACTTTTTTTCTGCATGCTGTGGGGCAGTCACCTGAATCCAGTCAAACGAGGCTATACATACCTCTCCTGGCAGAAAGGTGGCTTGGGAATGATAGACTCGGTCACCGTTTTCCACTGTTTATTTTTGACCCATTCCATCAAGAAACCATGGCAGATTTCACCTTTATTGGTTAATCTATGATTTATGAACAATTGGCAGGTCTTTATCTCTAAATGGGAGGATATCCCCCCGAAATTTTCAAAATTTCTACAGATTCCAGATTGTATGAAATCTGTAGTACAAAAACTTAATAAATGGCACATTTCAAAATCTCTTTTCAGGTCAGCCACACGGAAACAGCTGTATCAGCATATTTTGGAGATTAGTGCCCCCACAAGTCCAGAATTTTAAAACTGTGGACCTCAGAACAGAGATAAAGTGTTAACCATGCTTAACAAGGAACTGATCCCAGAATACATATGGGAAACCATATGACTCAGTGCTTATGGGTGACTCAATGTCTGCATAAATCATAAGCATAAACCACTTGAAGAGCGATCATGCCCGTACATGAACTGTGGAGCCCCAGATTAATCCATGGAACACTTCGCCCTCAATTATTCATACTCCAGCAACCTATGGATTTCCTTGCTCAATCTTGGAAACTCCCTTGGCTGAAAAATATGACATATGAAGCCCTAATGTTATGGGACTATATTTACTGTTTGGCTAAATACCAGAAATGTTCCTTATCAGTTTTTCTTGCTGTTCTAAAATATTATTTATGGAATACAAGGCTATAAAGGGTGTGTAGGCAGCAAAGAACGTTGTATACAATATTTAAAGTTGTATGTGAAAATGCCTGTTCAACAATTGTCAATAATGAACTGTCGATTTATGAAGTACAGAAAGTTAAACCATGGTGGAGAGGCCTCTCCTTTTTCATAAAATTTAAGAAAAAAACTACCATAATATTGAATAAGATTTAGCACGAGGAAAGACGATAATACGTTGGATGAGGGACTCCCTCAGGTATATTATGGCAATGGTAGGTTTGTAGAAGGTTCTATACATCTACTTATTTAGATCAAATGAGGATTATGTTTTACTTACTTGTATGATGTATTTTGGTTCTTGAAATTTTCCACAAATTTGGGAGGGGGGTTGTATGTTGATGGTTTTTTGATTTCATTATGATTTTCATTATGTTTGTATTGTATCCTTCAATAAAAAACTCCCCTACTATTTTTGAGAAGTGCCATGGCATCTTTACCATCCACCTGAACTACCACCAGAACAGGCAGATAGGACCTCGGTTTAATGTCTCATCTGAAAGACAGCACCTCAGGGGTGCAGCACCCCCCTCATGCTGCACTACAGTGTCAGTATTGGGATTTAACCCATGTGCCTGGTGTGGGGATAGAACCCACAGCCTTCTGATCTCCTGGCCTCAGAGACGAGTGTGCTACCTGCTGAGCCACTGACACTGACATAAATGCTTATATTCGTTCATAATGGAATGGCTAAAAACAAGACACTTTACCAGAAAACAATATCTCTGAGCCCTCTCAAAACCCTTATTCTAATCAGTTAAAAGTCAGGGCAGCTACCTGATTAATGACTCCAGCACTGGACTGTTTTTTTCCATTTATGTACTTACACAGTTTAAAAACAGTAAACAAATTAATTGTTAGACCTGTTTTTGTGCCACTTTTACTTTACTGTATGAGTCCAGTGCATAATCACAATAACACACTCCAGGATGTGCTTTATCATAGGATATCGGCACTTCTCAGGTACGTAAGGTGCTCAGCTTCACCTCGTGCCTCACAACACACCTGTGGCATGCTGATATCCTATGATGAAGCACACCCTGTTGTGTGTTATTGCTTAATTATAATCTGGGTTTTAAAAATTGTGAAACCTTTCTGGCTGAGGGCCATCTTTGCCAGTGCTATTATCTGAGCACAACAGCACTGGATAAAGATCCAGCAGCCTCTTTACACTAAAATCAATACAACCACACATCCCTGATTGTCATCACAAACATGGCTGTCACCTTTACTCACTAAATACTTTCAGCTAGGCCCTAAAAATAAAACTGCCTTAAATTTAAAAACATGACAGAAAAGGATCATTCTATAACCCCCCTCCCAAAAAAAATCAGGCTCTTTTCAGCTCAGCGTGGGTTATTAGTAGAGGCACAGAAATAACAGTGGTCATTGTAGGGCCCTTCCAGATGCTTAGTCCCATATAATCTTGTCTGGACTCACCTGGAAAGGAGACAAAAAAAATCACTCCACTGAGCATAGTAACTTCAGACACTCATTCACAGAACCCTTTTACCCTCCCATAGGCAACAATATCATACCTTTGGGTGAGTACTTTAGACATTTTCAGTATGTGTAGTGCTCTCCAATATCCCCACTGCTACTGGGTTTCCATATGCTTTTTCCTCTTCTGCGAGATCCAAAGTCCATTCCTCAGGTCTAATAGCCCTCCATCACACAAGATTCTAGACCAGACACAGGCTTAATCTCCGTAATAATATATCAAAGTGGCGAAGTGGCTAACAAAATTGCAAAAAAAGTCTTTAAATCAGCAGTCTGGTAAAACAAATGCTGCTTTAAAAAATAATCTTCATGATACCTGCTTCAATTATTTTACGCGCCACGTATATACTTACATTTAATAACAACTGTTAAAACACCAAAGAAGTGCCCAAATCCCAACAGTTGTGTCCAGATACAACTTCTGTAAGTCAAAATTCAGATTGCAGTTCCTTACCGAATGCCAGTCAAAACCCACACACTAGATTTACAAACGGAGCTTTTCTGAAAAAAATCAAAAAGGTAAATAATTCACAGCACCACCATGCAAGAGTATTATATATAGTTTTATATAAAGGAAACAAAACTTATGAGGCTTTAAAGTCTAAAAAGTATTTTGTTTAAGAATTGAAGCAGTGTGGTGTGGAGCGGAGCAGCAGCGCGGCCATCTTGCTGCTCCGCCCTGTAAGCACCGAGTCCCATCCCAGCTAACCAGCTTCTGCCCATACCAACACAGCACTTGGCCCAACAATACCGTTGGGTCACACCTCCCTAATACATGTTGTCCCTCTGCATAGTCCGAGGGAGCTCCTGGTTGTATAAGGTGTCCTGAGGCATGGGATTATTGTAGGTCTCACTGGTCATTGCGTGTTTTGTTGTGGTGGCATGCTACACAATAACAACAAATTGTAGTCCTGGCTGGATGGCCTAGTCCATAAAAAAACAACAGTCCCAGCTGAAGCCCTAACTAATGATCCACAAAAGTTGTCTTGCAGGACTCGAAGGCCCTGATGTTGTACTCATGCTTACCAACAGTCAGTGATGCCTTCATTCCAGTCATGGTCCTGGCTGGATTTACTAGCTGTATTCTGCAGGTTTGGTACACCTCTGATGACTATACAGCTCTCCTTCACAGGTCACTGTCTCATGCATCCTTGGTAAATGAGCTGGGCTCTCACTCTCTCAGGGTGGTCAGATGAACTGCAGGCTTGCAAGGTCACCTCCAGTAGTGCAAACTCCAAAGCAGCACTTGCAGTGCGTATCCTGACTGCGGTATGCCAAGCCTGCTTCCAGGCTCCTGTGGCTCAGTTTATGGGTCTCAGCCATTCTCGCCTCTCTCTGGGCAAAAGTCTCTATTCTCTGATGCTCAATGCCAAGGCAGCTTCCTCAGTACTGACTCACTCAGTCACTTGTTGTGGTATTCTGTCACAGATGTCCTGCATGTTGCAGCTTCCTACATGTTGGATGTAGAAGCACAAGTTTCCATCCAAAATATCTGTGCAGATTTCTCACATTCACACAGATGTTAGGAATTTTTGCAAGCTGTGTCTCACACAGACTGCATTCAGACTGAAAATCTGCTGGAAAGTTCCTCTGTCTAGAGTGAGAAAACAGGTCTCCTATTGGTCGAGATCTCCTGTCAGTCACTGGAGATAGTCTGTCTGGCTGATCCTGAATAGCTTCAGTTGTGAGACATCCCCATTTCCATGAGTGCTACCTGTACTCCTCCATCAGCAGCAGTGAAAAATATTCCTCCATGACATGAATGGAACTGGAATAAAGTCAATCCTCTTCAGTCCCTCTCTGGTCCCTGACCAGCAGTCCAAGTCCTGGGGTCCAGAGGGAACAGTGTACCAGCAAAGCCGGGCTGTGACTCCATAGATCCTGGTAAAGCAAGCCCACGAATGGGGAGGAGGGGGGTTACTCCTCCTTATCACGTCATTACCGAGCATTTATATGTCATTATCAAGGCAGAGTGTTCCTCACAGTGGATGGAGACTGTGGACTGTATTGTACAAGAGATCATTCCAAATCCACATGTGAGAAGGCTGAGACCTAAGGGAGTAGCACACTTTTGTCCAGAGTGGAATAAATGTATATACGTGTTTAGGAAGACCAGCATGACAGTGTAATGTGTTCATCCAAGGTGCACTACAGTACATCAGTATGTCATCATACTGTGGTCCACTGACCGCATGAGTTACAACTCAAAGAACTTCATACTTTATCAGCAATACTCCAGAGAGTTTAATTTCATGTAATCCTCTCTCCCCTTGGTTCTTCACTGCATCTGGATCAGCTTCTACAATGCATTTGTATAGCAGTTTTAATTGTCCACACTATTTGCACAGTTATAACATGCTTTTCGCAAGCATTACTTAAAAGGCTTTGCCTGTGGTTCAGTGGGCTGAAGCAACCAGCCATGTCCACTGCCTGCGCTATGTAAGGCAGACTCTCCAGCTTCCTTCAGAAGCCTTTTTTCTTTGCTGCAGCAGCAGGCTGTACCCCCTCTTTCCCTTTCTTCAGCATTTGTCCCCTTGTGCTTTGAACCCTGCTTGTCTTGTGCTAACATTCTACTTGTTTTTGCCAGCTTCTGCTTGGTTTGTGCTTCTCCTCCTCTCCTAGGTCAGAATTTTGCTTCTCCTACAGCTGCAGTCTATGCTTCTCTCTCTGTTGTTTGTGTCTGCTTCCTTCTGCTCTCCTGCTTGTGTTTCCTTTCATTTTACTTCCTTTTGGGCTTTTCTAATTTTCTAGCCTCCTGTGTCCCAATTGCTTATGTATGCATTCCAACCTTATATACTGCTGTTCCTTACAGTTAGCATTCTCCATTTACTTTTATCATACAGTAGCAATCCCTCAGTTTACCTGCATTTGTTCTCAATGTGCTTTTCAGTTCCACCTGCTGCTTCCCTGCCTATAGCAGTCTCCCTGTGTACACCTACCCTTATTTTTTTACACTTGGCTCCTCTCAGTGCCTGGCTCCACACAGCAGTTACAACTCTTAGCTTTTTAATTCCACTGCTTGCTTTTCTAGCAGTGTAATTTGGCCATACTGCCAGTTTTATCATTGCTCTACTGCCATTTACTCCTGCTTCCTTAGCAGTTTAAATCATTTATGCATTCCTCATTTACTCCTGCTTATGATTTGCAGGCTTGTGGTATACTTACGTGAAAGTGTCACCATTCCGGTTTGTCCAGTTTCATTCAATTGTTTGCTGCTACCTGTTGACCTACACTGAGGTCTTGAAATACATTTCTACACTGCTTTTGGGGTTGTTCTTTGTTGAAGTACTGGGGAATCTTTATTTCACAATAATTTTGGAGCTTATGACTTTGAACAGTAATGACAAAATCTCTGTTTCACCACAATAATTTGGCTTCCCTTATGGTATTGGTTGGCTTGCATCCCTCACTTACTATGTTGCATTCCAGGAAAGAAAAGAAAAAGTGTGACCTAATGTAGGTCTTTATATGCTGTTTTACCTAAGTGTGGGTCTTCAAATATATTGTGACCTAAGTGAGGGTCTTCAAATGGGCTGTGAGACCTACATGTGGGTCCTATGTACGCTATACCTAACTTATCACCTGCTGCCTTTCAAAATGCTTTCCATACTGGATGCATGCCAACCAAGCCCATAACTTACTATGCCTTAGGGCTGCCTTGCAGCTGATGATCTCACTCTGCACCCACAAAGTCTGCATCTTGAGCATTTGAAACCCAGGGTGGGGTCCTTCTTATCTGGCCCATAGTGGAAATAGCCTTGCTCTGGGTTGAGCTTTAGCCATGTAGACATATCAGTGGCACCTCTTGATGTAGAATTTAAGACTTCAGCTGTGAATGGAGGGGCCCTTAAGTGAAGGGGGCTCCTTTATCTTGCCGAGTGGGTTCAGCGGAACCTACTAGGCTATTCTCCCTAACACCACCTCAGGTTCAGCTGGTCTGTTCTTAGGCTCATGAAGGCTGGCTGAGCACTTTCAGCAGTTGCTCTCCTCCTCCACCTTGGAGGACAGTTCTCCTGTGTGTGAGTAACCTGTTGCTGCAGAGTGTGCTCGCATCCCTTCACTGCATTCTCGTTAGAGGGATAGAGCAAGAGCCTTCCTCCAAATTGAAATATGTTCCACCTCTCCTGAATTGAGTCTCTAAATTGCAGTAGCTGAGCTGTCACTAAATATATCCAAAGCCTGAAGGGATGGCAAACTAAGCCTTGGATCCCCAAAGGTTTCTTCCTCATAGGGGTTTTTTCCTCTCCTCCATGCCAAAGGTCATAATACCAGTTAATCTATATGACAGTAGATTCTTAGGTCCTTAGGTTCCACTGTTGGATGGAATTAGATGGTGGTTCTCCTTCTCCAAGGCATGGTGGCTCTCCTTTGCCGTTCCCTCTCTCCTTAGGAAGTTATGCCCTTCTGCTCAGCTTTCCTCCCTGTCAGCTCAGTCCATGTCTGTCTATGATCATCTCTGATGGCAGTCATCTCCATCTCTCCAGTTGTCATCATGCTCAATGAGTAAAGAAAAACCAGAACTCCATGCATCAGGTTTAAAACTTTTTTCATCTTTACTGTGTAAACTAAATATGAAATACAGTCACAGTACTTAAATAAGGCATTCAAAAAGTTCGAAAGCAATTCAACTCAGGTTCCAACCAAAGTCAGTGTACCAGCCCAGTGCTTCGAGGTGCAATACCTCTTCATCAGGGGTGCCCCTGATAAGGAGGTATTACACCTCAAGGTGCTGGGCTGTTACACAAAGTTTTATCACATTCCATTTACACAGTAAAGCTGAAAAAAGTTTTAAACCTAATGCATGGTATCCTGTTTTTTCTTTACTTATTGTGTCTTTTCATTTTACCAGCACCCGGTCTGAGAACTCTGAGTGCTGCTCTCTTGTACTGGATAATTGTCAGTCATGCTCCCTGGCTTTAGTGAGCAATGTTTTCTGCTTAACACTCTTTTTGGGTTCCTTCCTAAGGTACTGTCAGTCAAGGGAATCCTTCCCGCTGCACCTCTATGGGTGGAACCCTCCTCCAGGGTTCCTTGCCTTTGGTACCGTTACAGGGTGGCATTCCAGATGGAATAGAGAGGTGAATGGCCACAAAGGTTTATCAACAAGTTGTTTAAGCCCATTGAAGTGAAAATTGCCTGTGACTCACTCGGCTGAAGCAACCAGTTACGCCCCCTGCCTGAGCTATTTAAGGCAGGCCCTCCAGCTTCCTTCAGATGCATTTTTTCTTTGCCTCACCATCCTCCCCTCCTCCTCCAGTGGCTCACCTCTCTCCTTGGGGTTTCTTCTTAAGGTACCTTTATCCAAGAGAATCCTTACCATGGCATTTCTAGGGGTGGAACCCTCCTCCACGGTTCCTTGACTACGGTACCCCTACAGGGTGGTATTCCCCATGAAATAGAGAGGCGAACAGCCACAAAGGTTTACTAACAAATTGCACAAGCATAACACTACATTAAGTTGCCTAAGCCCATTGAACTAACATTGCATGTTCACAGAGTTTCCACTATGCCACTGGGTGACGTATGCATATCCTTGTTTGTGAGATGCAAGATATTCGAGTATCCTGTGTCACAACATTTAGGTACAGTTCAGCTCATATTTTCCAGATTTCTGCATCTGTTCCTTCTATTCTTAATTACTAGGTTTCTTCACATGGAAAGAGTATCCTTATCCCCAACATTTGATCTGCTTATGCTGCTTCATCATTTGTTGATATCACAATCATGTTTGTAACATCGCAACCGTTTCCACAGTAACTAACTGTGATGTTACAAACTGCAATTTGCAACTTCAGCAAAGGCTTAAGCAACAGAAACAGATGCACTCTGGGGAAGAAGGATCAAATTCGATGTAAATTAACCTTCTAATGAAGTGCAAATGGAAGATGTATGTGGTAATACAATTTAAAAAAATAAGCTTAATTTTGGCTTAATTTTATGTTTTTTAGAATTTCATTAAGCATGACCATTGCCCTTTACATAATCAAGCACCATACCCTGGGGGCTCTTCCATCAGCCGATCTGAAATGGGATCAGATATAATTTGTCATCTCCATTTGGCTTATGCCAGCTCACCTTTGGTCAACTGTCTGGCTAAGTAAGAGTCAGAACTGTTTCCATCTTTGTTCTGTAAGTGTTCATTCACTAACTGGGACACTCTTTATCATCATTTTTTGCTAGTAGTGCAGTTGGTGGTGCAACTGCATAGATTTGTTGTAGGGGTGGACAGAGAAGGCATGAATAACCACCTTTGCAGATATCACTTTTAGAAAAAATGAATAGAACTGTGAGAGGTTTTCTTGACTGAATTCTGCTATACTTGTAGCCCATACAAAGTTCATTTCATTTGCAGGAGGGTCCTGCATGCACAGTAGATGCTTTCAGACACACACTTTTGCCTGCTGTAAGACCTCTGCTACACAGGCTACCTTCTCTTTGTAGCACTCTTACCTCTGGAATAGCCTCCCTTTCTCCTTCACCCTGATCTTCAGCTTCCAGCAATGCCCTGAAAGATGAACTGCTGAACTCATAATCCACTCCTACTTCTGCACAGTCCTTTACTCTGCTGAACCCTCCCCACCTCAGTAGGTACTTATGTATGTTTACTGATGTAGCCTGTTCTGTACATATTTCCTGCTGAGTCATGCTCATCATTTGTTGTTAAAATTGTTTTACTAGGTTAGCAATACAGAGAACACAAATCTCATGTACAGATGTGACACAGAGAAAGGTAAATTGGAGGGGGAGGAACACAAGTATAAGATAAATGGACAGCAGTGACATAAGTAAGCATCAGTAATTGAACTCAAAAAGTTTACATTACATTGCATGGCAAAAAACTCATTCCTCAAGTAATTCTAACTGCATATGGCAATAAGGACCCATGCTTGCACATATAAAGCCTGTGTGTAAGCTTTCAGCTTGTGAATGCTGCACTGGAAAATTTTTTAAATTTCAAATGCCTGGCATGGCATTAGGGTTGCTACCTATGCAGGTTTTGATCAGATAATCTGGTTTTTAGGGTCCATATCTGGTCATCTGGTTTTGATTAAATGTAGATTGGTTTTTGGGCCATTTTGAGAGCTCATATACTCTTAAAACTGATGTATCAAAGTAGTTTTAGTTTTAGTTTATTGTTCTAGGAATTACTACCTTTGAGCCAGAGGCTCTTTTACAAAGGTTCCACGTCAATTAGGTAGAGTACAAAAAAGGTTACATAGATAACACAACAATTTGTGCTGTGTCAAGAGCGAGAAAACATATACAAATACATATCAAATCATTTGTGCAAAAGGAGATGAGATATCAATAATCACATTATTATTACAAGAAAGAGGTCGTGCCAGATTAGGAGAAACAAATAGGGAAAAAGTCCAGAACAGAGAGGGTAAGTGAAAGGTGTGGGGAGCAGACAATAGCAGGAGAAAAGGTTTCCCAAACATGTCTTTGTCAAATAACGGAACAGGGTGGGTAGCGATAAAATAGGAGGTTTAATCAGGGCAGTCACAGGAGCTGGAGGTGGCAAGGTGAGAGAACAGCCTTGATTTGAAAATACCTAGAGAGTGGAGGCAGTAATATGAGTGCTGAGGGCATTTAGCCAGCTGGGGCATGATAGGCAAATGATCTTTGTCCCTGAGAAGTCCGCATCGGGGGACTTGGAGAGGCTGGTGTTCGATCTTCTGGTAAATGGGTGTTAGCACCAGGCATACACAGGTCTTGGATACAAGGTGGAGGGAGGCCCAGAGTGGATTTTTTCACCATCAGGCAGGTAAGGTACTTTATCCAGTTTGAGAGTTGCAACCAACCTGAGTCAGCATAGAGTTCACATGTGTGGAGTACGTCGATGTGCACCAGTGAGCAGCCGACAGGCCTTATTTAGGGATGTTATGTCGACTAAGTGCTGTAGTAGTGGCATATCCATTATATAACTAAGCCATAGTCAGCGACTGAGATGATAGAGGATTGGATGGCAATCCTCAGTGCAGAATGGGTAAGGAGCTGTCGGTTCGATACAGAATCCCAATTAGCTGATTAATAGTTTTTGCTGTACTATCAGCGTGAGTTGCAAAGGTTAGCGTTGATCAAAGTTGATTCCAAGATATTTGAAAATTGGCACTTGTTCAAGGGTATTTCCCAGGTATGTATTAATGGTGAGTGGACTTGCCATTTCTTGTTTTGTGGGTTAGAGAAGAGCATGGATTTAGTTTTTGTGGTTTAGAACCAGCTTATGTTCAAGGAACCACATCTCAACTTGAAAAAGCATGCTGAAGGTTGAGGCGTGAAGAGGTTGGATCTTTATGAGTGGCAAGAATCACGCATCATCGGCATAGAGGAATATTTGTTCAGGGCAGGATTTGGGGATGGAGTTTGGGAAAAGGCTGAAAAGGAGGGCCCAGGATGGATCCCTGGGAAACTCCTGAGCCAACCTGTTTTGAGAGTCTGAGAGAACCCAGCTACTTACAGACTGAGAGCCTGAGCAAGGTAATTTTTACCCAGTCACCAGGACCAAGTAGAGCCCTAGGGATAGTGAGTTGTTTGATAAGTAGGCCATGGTGTACTGTATCAAATGCCTTGGTTAAGTCAATGTAGACTGCTCCAGTTAGGTTTCCTTTGTCCATGGCATTGTGGATTGCTCCTGAGAATTCAAGTAGGGCAGTCGATATGCTGTGCCCTTTCCTAAATCCATGCTGCTGAGTGCATAGGATGTTGTGCTTTTCAGGTAGTCTGAAAGTTGGTCCGCTACCAAGCGTTCAAAGGGCCTTAGAGAGGTGGTAGTATTGATATCGGTGATAGTTACCAGGCAGTGACTTATCACCACTTTTGTGCACCGGAGTGACAACTGCAGCCTTCCATTTCTAGGGAATTGGCTGTAGCAGAGGGAGAGAGATTGAAAATTTTGTGAGGGGAGCAGTACTTCCTCCAGAGTGAGGGACAGAAGTTTAAGGTCAATAGTGTTGCTGCTTGCTCGGGACTTAGAAATGGCCTTCTTTACATATTTATAGACTTCATGTGCCTTTACTAGTTTGAAATGGAAGGGTGGTTTGGTTGGAGATGCAGTAGTAGAAGTAGAAATTGGAGGGTCAGCATCAGTGAAGAAATCAGATGAGAGGACACCACTAAGGTCCGTGAAGGTATCATTTAGGGTGTTTGCAATGATCTCTGGGTCTAATGTAGTGGTTCCATCCACATTCATTATTGTAGGAGAGGATTTGGACTGCTGACCCATGATATTTCGTATGTTGTCCCAGAAGGATTTCCCTTCACCCCAGGAGTTGGAGAGGGCATTCTTGAAGTAGGAGCTCTTCATCAAGCGGATCTGTTTAGTACAGTGGTTGTGAGCCTGTTTATATTTTTGGATGTCCGACAGAGTGCCAATAGCTCTTGCAGTGGCCCAGAAGTGATCCCTACTTTTGAGTTGTGCCAATAGCTTCGCCGTGAGCCAGGGATTTGTGAGTGCCTTGATTTTGCGCTTTTTTACTGGTGCATAGGTGTCACAGGCAGTGTTGAAAGTAGTAATAAAGTAATCAAGGGCTAGGTCAACATCTTGAGTTTTGTAAATCAAGGACCAGTCTATCTGCCTAAGACAGGTCTTGAGATGAGTAAGGTTGCCATAGGTAGGACTCTGCTATAGATGGTTTTGGAGGTGACTTCTGAAACTTATTTGTCCAGATACATATTATTGGAGAGTGATCACTGAGCTGAAGTCAGGAGAACACTTACATTGGTTGCACGGGTAGGTGGCTGGTAAGGATCCAGTCAATGAGAGTGCTGGTCCCTGATTTGTAGTTTTTCCTGGTAGGGGAGTTTACCACTTGTGTTAAATTTGCTGCTAGGATAGCATCTTTGTTTGACCCTGCATCAGGAGCAAGCCAATTTATATTAAAGTCCCCATGGAGAAGGAGTTCGATGTCAGAAGGTTGTGTACTTACGAACTCGAGGACAGCCTGTAGGCTGGAATCAGGATCTTTTGGTGGAATATAGACAGCAGCAATCGTGAGGACTTTGTTTTTGGCACCAAGTAGTATCTTGATAGGGAGGAGTTGCACTGAGGTTTCAGTGGTGGGGTAAGAACCAGGGAGACAGGTGAGGTAGTCCTTTATGTAGATTGCACACCCACCACCCCTTTTTGAGGTCCTATCCAGCCTGATTATCTTGTAGCCTTGTATAGAGATGGCATGATCTGGAGTATTAGGTGTCAGCCAAGTTTCGACGATGGCAAGGATATCCGGGTTGTGTTGGCTGGCAAAGATTTGAAGGAGGCCAGTTTTGGTAGGAGACTGCAGATGTTTAAGGTAGCAATTTTGAGCCCCCCCCTCCATTTTGGCAGGCTTTGTTGTACTGTAGGAGACAGGGCCAGGATTTGAGTGGACACTTCCTGATATCAAGAGGAGGAGGAGTATTCACTGTTTTGGCTGCATTGCATGTCCAGGTTACAAAGAAGTTCTGATGTCACAGTCATTCAGACCTGCCTTTGTTTGTAAAACCAGATTGTCTGAGAGGTGCAAAGTATGGCCATTAAGATTGTTAGCAGTAAATTATCTTTTCCACTCTGAATTTTAAGTATGGTCTTTTACTGCTATAACAGGAAAGCTTTTGCACCTTTATGTGCTGTCAAGTGTTTCTTTTTGTTTGTCCTATATTCTGGTACGTTTTAGACCTATTTTTGTTAAATTAATAATCTAACATTTATTGCCTTTATCACCACATTTGCTCTAATTTTTGTATTACTTGAACATTCTGTGATATTAGCTACACTTTTACAGGTCATTCACATAAACAGCATGGAATGGTGTCTCTGAAACTGTGGAATGTCTTAGAAATATAAAAAGAAACAGCAGTAGCTGCCAAGGTAAAGGGGAACACAGTGCAGTATTAAAGATTCCACAAGCATTGATAATTAAGTTATCAAAAATTGGTCAAAGCATCAGAATACATGACTGACATGGAAAGAAAAATGAGAGAGTGTTTAACAGAGGGTTGAGCAATACTCTGTGGATGAACTTGGCACATCCAGCAGACCTGAGTTTGATTTCCACAGCCTCCACTTACATACTATGTGACCCTGAGCAAGTCACTTAACCTTCTTGTGCTCCTGGGTCACTCCTGTAAAATGGGCTATGTAGTCTATGGGAGTTAACCTGGTTGCCAACCAATAAAAATAAATAACTGAATAAATAAATAAATAACAGTATAAAAATTATTTCCTATCACTAGTAATGTCTATCCCAACATTACAAATGACTTTGGAGGAGGAGCGATATACTCACCAGTCATAAAAAGGGGGTGGAGCCAGAGGCAGAGTTTGGGGTGTGATTTAGCATCCAGCTTTTACCTCATCCAAAGGTGGTGATCCTACATGGCACTACTGTAATTAGTCTACAGCCTGTATAAAAGTGTTCCATTTCTGAACACAGTAATGGAAGATAGTTCTTGCATACAATTTAAACTGAAACAATAAGCACCTTAAACGCTCTACAAACTGACCAACTGCCTCTGTGCTGGGTCTTCAGAACTGTGAGTTGAAGCACTTTACTAATGAACAGTGTTACTGAGGCACTTCTTTGAATGTATGAAAAGGATACCTTGCAAACGTTTATTGATTATGATGAATGCTCTTTTCTTAATGTATGTTGTATATGTATTGCTGAGATAATATAAAAGTGTTGAAACACATTTCAAAATGTGATATATTTGTGAAATAAACTGGACTGCTCTTTTTCAATTGAAAGGCTTAGCCTGTGGTTCAATGGGCTGAAGCAAACCAGCTACACTCCCTTCCTGACCTATTTAATGCCATCCTTCTTGCTTCACTCAGAAGCATTTTTTCTTTGGGGACCCTTTTTTGGCATCTTCTTTCCTCTCATGCAGTGTCGCTTTGCTTGGTTGCACTGGACTTTCCCTGGTTTGTGTTTTTTCTTGCTCGTCTCTGTTTCTATTTTGCCTTGCCTGTGGCCTCTATTTCGTGCATCTCCCTATCCCCCTCCCCACTCCCTCCCATTTCTGTTGCTGCTGACCCCATGGCTATCTGTGCTGTTCCCCCCGCTCCCTCCTGTTCCCGCTTGCTGCTTGCCCCATGGTCATCTGTGCTTTGTCCCACTGCCGCTCACCCTGCAGCTGTCTGCTGTCCCCCTTCCTTGTTCCATCATACCTTATTTCTCCTCTACATCTTTTTGGGATTTCTCTATTGTTGCCACCTGCTCTATTTGTCTGTACTGTACCTCCCATTTTCTGCTCTAAAATGAATTACCTTGCTCTGTTTTTTTCTTCGTTCTTCATTCAGTCTGTCTTCTGGGTTGGTGCCTAAGCCACTTATCAGTCAGCAGCAGTGTCATCCATGTCAGTTGTAGCTAGTTTTGGGGAAACATTATGCCGTAGTCAATCTCAGTACATCAAGAGATGTTATTTCGCACTCGATTGCTACCTGCAAGTAATTTGTGACTGCGTAAGTGGCATTCATATAACTATCAATATCTTTGTTACTAAAGAAGCTAGCGGAATGCTTTGTATTTGAAATTGAGTTGTACTTGAAGTAACAAGCTCATATGTAAATTATATGAATTCTGAAACTCTTTGTTTTGCAATCCCTAGTTCTGGAACAGCAATTCAAATGTTTCTGTAAAAGTTTCTGCATTTGAGACAGTAGGCATTTAAGTGTCATGTGTAAAGATTATGAATTCAAACTGTAATGACAAATTTTATTGGCATGGTATCATGGTGGTCTGCATGTGGCATCACTGCTATTCCCATGGTGGGGGACTGTGGCATCACAGTGGGGCATTGTGGTTTCAGGTAGCCAAAGGAGCAAGCTTTTTTTTTTGCAATTAAGTAAACTTTATTAAAGTTTGAATAATGGTATAACAACAACAAGTAACAATAATGAACAAAACATAACAAATACAGAGAGAACAAATCTTACAAAAGACAAAAAAAATCCAGAAACCCCCCATCCCTCTACCCCACCCCCAATGGCCATGCAGAATTTATGACCCATCTGAAAACAAATATGGTCCAAAACATAGTTCATCAAACCAAAGTTTAAAATAAATACCCAATCAAAAACATCAGAATAAACCTAGACGCCAACTATGACCCAGCTATCCTTGAGCAAACAATAAAATGTGGAGGGTTTCCAACTGTTTTTTTTATAAGTATGAAAGCAATGGACTTCTCCACATTAAGGGCATGCAACGTTTCCGCAACCCATTCATTCGGTGGGGGGAGGGATCCAACCAATGGCATAGAATAAGCAGCTTAGCTACAGCAGTAATTAGGGCCATATGTGCCTTTGTGGGCCCCAAAAAGGTGAACCATAGTTGCCAAGTACACAAATCTCCAGGGTGAAAGCCTTCTGAAGGCCCAGAAGTGGATCTAAGTCTGAACAAATTGAGTCCCAGAAAGGTCATATCCAGGGACACTGCCAAAATATATCAAATAAAGTTCCTTCATCGCTGTTGCATCTAGAACAAGTTGGAGCAGATTTTTTACCCATCTAAAAGAGTTTCATAGGGTAGAAATATAAATTTTGAAGGATATTAAATTGCTGCAGTCACAATTAATCTTGTTTAACATATTTATAAACATTGGGACAAATTCTATGCCAGTAGTCTGCGGAGTAATCAACACCTAAAGTGTGTGCCCAATAAAAGGCAATGGGAGAAGTTGTGTCCCAAAAAGGCTTACTAATGGCCTTATAAGGTTTAGAGATGGAATGGGATTGCTGGGTCAATCTGGACAAAGTTTGAAAGAGTAGACCTGCCTTGTTAGACTAGGGAGGACACCCTAGAAACTGAGTGACACAATGTCTCACTTTGAAAATTTTGAAAAAAAGTTGATGAAGGAGCAAGCTTTTATGTAAGTTGTATGAATTTGAACCCTGCTCCTTAGTAATCTAAATAATTTGTGCTCCATTCCTCATGGACAACATTTTCAGTGTTTTGGGTGTACAATTTATCGCTGGTCAGTAACTACTACTAACCTTCCTAGTTATGGAATGGCATTCAAGAGTTTCTGTGCAAACTTTTGAATTTGAACAGTAATCAAAATTTTAATTAACAATAAGTCTCCCATATTAATATACCATGTCCACAAAAGATATTTAAAGGAAGAATAATAATATATGCACTGGACTATCTCATTTACTAAGCTGTCTAGTAATGGACTACCTTGTTTACTACGTTGGCTAATAATGTACAGTACTGAGAATTCTGAATTCCCCACCCCCCCCAGCCCACCAATCGCTGGCCACAATGTTAAAAAATTATATACATATTTAATAAAATCCCTGGTGTCTAGTGGTCCCACCCCCTCAGCATGCCCGTTCATTCATTGAGAGAGCTCAGTTGGGCTGCTGGCTGTGGAGGTGAGTGGAGGGCTGTGCTTTTTTTTTACATTGAGACTGAATTGCTGGTGACCAGTGGGGGCATGTTGAGGGTGATATTAATTATTATAACTGTGGCCGGCGATTGGCAGAGGGGTGGGGAGACCACTAGACACCAGGCATTTAATTTAAAAAAATACACAGATATATTTTTACATTGTGGCCAACTGGCTGGTGATCAGCAGGGGTGTGTGGGGGCTGATATTAATGATTACAACTGTGTCTGGTGATCGGTGAGGGGGGACCACTAGACACCATGCATTTAATTTAAAAACTATATAGATATATTTTTACATTGTGACTGTCTGGCCGGCGATCAGCAGGGGTGGGACCACTAGACACCAGGGATTTGGGGGATTCGACATGTGTAACTTCTTCTTGCTTCAGGGGTTTAATAAGTGCAATTTGTACTTAAAAAAAAAACAAAGCAATGTGAAGTTACAAAGGTTGAATTTGCATTAAGCCGGACAACTTCATGAACTGATTCATGGAGGCAAATTTGTCGACTTCACAAAAAATCCACCAGTGAAGTAAAACTTTGCTGCATCTCTATATGAGGGTCCACAAATGTTCACAGTTGAATTTACTGTTTGCACTTCTTCATAAATTGGAGGCATATCAACCATGGCCATTAATTACTGTGGCTAAGGGCCTGCCCTGCAGCCAATGGTCTCAGTCTGCACCCCTGAAGTCCGCATCTTGAGAATGTAAAACTTTGGGAGGGGTCATTCTTATCTGGCCCATAGTATGAATGTTCTCACTCTGGGTAGAGCTTTAGCCATGCAGATGTATCGGTGGAACATCCTGATGTAGAATTTGAGACTTCAGGTATGAGGGGTCTGATCCTTAAGCATAAGGGGGCTTTTTTAGCTCACTGAGTGGATACTGCTGCACCTTCTAAGCTATTCTCCCTATGACTGCCTTTGGTTCACCTGGTCTGTTCTTAGACTCATGTAGGCCAGCTGAGTGCCTCAGTGGTCATTGATCTCCTCATCCCAGCTTGGGGAATGGTACTCTTGTGTGGGAGTACCCTGTTGCTGCAGAGTGAACTTGAAGCCCTTCACGGCATTCCCGTTAGAGGGATAGAGTGAAAGCCTTCCTCCAAATTGAATCTCCCCTGAATTGCATTTTTAAATTGCGCAGCAGAGCTGTCACTAAACAAATTATCTCATAGCCTGGGGGGAAGGTGATCTAGGCCTTGTATCCCCAGAGGTTTCCTCCTCAATGGGGTTTTTTCCTCTCCTTCATGCCAAAAGTCATAATTTCTAGTTAGTTGTTATAATAGTGTATTCCCTAGATTACTTAGGTAGGTTTCTGCTGTTGGATGGAGATGGATGGTGGCCCTCCTTTGCCATTCCTTCTCTCCTTAGGAAGTCATGCTCTCTTGCTATCTAGTTTTTTAAACCTACAAGAAGGTTGCTACATGTTACCCATTATCTCCTGGTGACCTATGTTAAGGTTCTAAATACATGATAACTACTCCATAACCTTCTACAATGCTTTCTGCTCTACATTCTTTTTGGGGCTCTTACCTAAGGTATCTTTAGCCTAAGGGAATCCTTCCCATGGCACCTCTAGGGGTGAAACCCTCCTCCAGCGTTCCTTGCCTTCGGCATTCCTACAGGGTGGTATCCCTGAGAAACAGATAGGCGAACAGTCACAAAGGTTTATTCAACAAGGTGCAAAAGCACAGCACTACACCAAATTGTGTAAGCACATTCAACTGAAAGGCTTAGCCTGTGGTTCAATGGGCTGAAGTAACCAGCCATGCCCCATGCCTGAGCACTTTAATGCCGTCCTTCCTTCTTCACTCAGAAGCATTTTTTCCTTCCCCATCATCTTCCCCTCCTCCTCCTCCTCCAGCAGCTCCTCTCTCTCCTCCAGGCTTCTTCCTAAGGTAACTTTGGCTTAAGGAAATCCTTCCCGTGGCACCTCTTGGGGTGGAACCCTCCTCCAGGGTTCCTTGCCTTCATCGTCCCTACAGAGTATTTCCAAGCAGGGGTCAACCTTAACTTTTCTTTGCACTATCCAGCAGGACAAGTTGAATCAAAATTGCACTAGCCCACAGATAGTTGCACTAGCCCACAATTGTAATGGTAAATTTTGATCAATTATACAGAAAAAAATGCAAACCAAGAAAATACTCAGATTGTTGCATATTTGTCCTGCTCCCACATTGCTTCTGGCCCCAGCAGAAAAAAAGACTGCAAAGCCATCACACATAGTGCGCCCCCAATTGTTTTGTTCCATGGCCTCCACTTTTCCCCTTTCTACACCCTCCTCCCGAACCAGAAGATAATACGTAGCAAATGTTCAGTCAAGTAGACCTAGCTCTGCACACACACAATAACTGGCATCATCATGCACCTCACCACACTCTCACTACCACCCACAGGGCAATGAACAGAGTTAGGTAGAGAAAGACAGTCTCAGCCCTCACCCTGTGATCAGCTGGAGCCTGGCACTTCTGGAAGCTCTCATGCAGTGTCAAGTGAGACAAGAGCACATCTAGGATTTCTTTGGTGGGGGCTACACAAACCTAAGGGGCTTGGGAAACAGAAAACTTTATGATATTTTCACATATGGGCACACAAAATGCCAGCAGAAACAGGCCTTACAGTCTATAGAGTCTGCTCGAATGCGCAGCTAGCACCTTATAAGGCTGCTGCCCTCCCTTCCCCCCATCCTATTACCCCTTCCCCTATCCCAACTCCTCTTGAAGCTGTCTACCATCTACAGGCCACTACCTCACCTAGCAAGGACTTCCACTTGTCCACCACTCTTTCTGTGAAAAAATGTCTCCTTATCTCTCTCCTGAATCTACCCCCACTCCAATCTCAGTTGGTATCCTCTAGTGTCCCTCCCCTTTCTTCTCTGGAAAATCCTCTCTGTATTAGTCTTGTTTATTCCCTTCAGGTACTTAAAGGTCTCAATCATATCTCACCTGTCCCTCTTCTCTTCCACAGAGTACATATTCAGCTCCCCCAGCCTTTCCTCGTATGGCTTGCCCTTAATCCCTGGATCATCTTTGTAGCTCTACACTGTACCCCCTCCAACAATTTGATGTCCTTCTTCAGGAATGGGTGCCAGTATTGCACACAGTACTCCAGGTGGGGCTTGACCAGCGACCTATACAGGGGCAGGATAACCTCCCTACTTCTGGAGGAGATCCCTCTAGCTATACACCCTAGCATTTTGTTGGCTTTTGCCACCACCCTTCTGCATTGAACAGAGTTGTTCATATTCCCCATTATGATCACCCCTAGGTTCTTATCTTCTGTGGAGCAACCCAACTGAACCCCATTTAAGTGATAATCCCTCCCCTGGTTCCAGGCTCCAAAGTGCAGAACCTTGCACTTCTTGGTGTTGAATCCCAGCTTCCAATTATCTGAACACTCCTGCAGCTTATTCAGGCCGTCCTGCAACCCCTTCCCCCCTCCATGTCATCTACCACAGCTCCCATCTTGGTATCATCTGTGAACAGACTGATTTTGCTCCAGATCCCATTCAAGATATCTGCAATGAAAATCTTGAACAGTACTGGTCCCAGCATGGATCCCTGTGGTAGGGCCGGCCCGTCGGCACAGCAGTTGGATTTCCGCTTGTGACGCCGGCGACCCGGGTTCGGAAATGGACTCGGGTCGTCGGAG
This sequence comes from Neoceratodus forsteri, assembly GCA_016271365.2. Taxonomy (NCBI): domain Eukaryota; kingdom Metazoa; phylum Chordata; order Ceratodontiformes; family Ceratodontidae; genus Neoceratodus; species Neoceratodus forsteri. Next base: position 217,684,512 of record CM028134.1, read on the forward strand.
GGCTGGCCGGGGGTAGAAGGATCGAGCATCCCACGGACTGCTCTCCTTCTCCGGGAGGAGGGCTGGTAGCAGTCGGCGCCAGGGGACCTTAGCGGAGGCTAGGGATCACCCACGCCGCTGTTACGCAGGGGAGGGGAGGAGGCAGGGCAGACGCCAGTGTCAGCTGACGTCCCTGCCTCCCTCAAGGGAGTGGGCTAATGGGGGTAAAATCACGCCCAGCGCCTATATGACGCTTTACTTGGGACGCCTGATTGGTCATCGCCATTCCCTAATTAGTTACTAGTTCCGCTGGGTCCGATACCGGGGTCGGAACTGCTGCCCCACTCTCTGGGGGGGAAGCCAGGGATGACTGGGGAGTCAGCAATGTCCGGTGACCGGGGATCCCGGAGTCCGTGACCAGGCTGAGGACGGACGTGGGGCGTGAAATAAAGAGCAAATTTCAAAAAAAAAATGGATCCCTGTGGTACCCCACTCATCACCACTCTTGGTGATGAGAGCCCCCCCCTACAACCACCCATTGCTATCTCCCCTTCAACCAGCTCCTGATTCAGGTCACCATTTGTGGTCCTGCCCCCACATACTCCAGCTCCTCCCCCAATCTCCAATGCAGCACTGACTTAAAGGCCTTACTGAAGTCCACGTACAGGACATTCACAACATGGCCCTTGTCAAGTTCCCATGTCACCCAGCCATTGAACTCTACCAGGTTTGTCTGGCACAATCTGCCTGCAACAAACCCATGTTAATGGTTGTCCTGGACACCATTTGACTTCAAGAAGCTCACAAGCTTCTCCTTTAGGATGATCTCCATGAGTTTGCCCACAATCGAGGTGAGATTGACTGGCCTGTAGTTCCCTGGTTCATCCTTTGGCCCACTTTTATGAATGAGCACAATGCAGGCCACCCTCCAGTCCTGTGGCACACATCCTGTGTCCAGGAAGGTATTGAACAGGTCTGCCAGTGGCCCTGCAAGGGCCTCGGCAAGCTCCCTCAGTACTCTAGGGTGAATGCCATCCAGCCCAGCGCTTTGTCCACTCTTAATACCCTCAACCCCTCCAGCACCCAGCCCTCTGCAATTCCTACATCCATCATTCTCTCCCCCTTACCCACCCCACTTGCCTGAGGTATTCCCCCTTCTTCTGCATGAACCTACTTAGGCAAGTACTCATTCAGTGCCTCTGCCTGTTCCACCCCCTTCACCCACCCCCATCTTTCTTGATCGTCACAAGTTGGTCTTTGCTTTCCTTTTGCACCTATGTAATGGAAGAAGTATTTTTCTCCTCTTTTGGTCCCCTGTGCCAGTCTCAGTTCTCTAGACACTTTGCCCCCCCCCCCACCGACCAGACTGGTGACCTCCCTAGACTTTTCCCTGTATACATCTTTATCTTCTCCTCTCTCTGTTTTCCTATACTTCTGAAATGCCACCTTCTTGGTTCTTAACCCTTCCCTAACCTCCGGTGTCAGCCAAGTTAGTTTCTTTGCCTTGCCCTTCTTGTTTTTTTTCCTAGTACAGGTATCTGTTGCATCTGCTAGCCCTTCTCTTATTATATTCCATTTCTGATCTGCATCCATGTGTTGTTGGATGTCTGCCACGTGCTTGCTCAGAATTTCCCCACATCATCCTGAATTCCACCCCCCTAAACTCAACTACCCTTGTACCCATGCCCCCTGTGTCCCTCCACATGTGTACCGTGAACCACACCGAGTAGTGGTCATTCCCAGCAAGCAGTTCCCCCACTTGTAGGTTCCTTACAGTTTCCCCCTTATCCAGTACAAGGTCCAAAGTCCTTTCCAGCTGTGTCAGCCCCTGTACCAGCTTTGTCAAGAAGCTGTCCTGAAAAGCTTCCAACAGGACCCCCAAGCTTGCACTCATGGTGGCAGGTGCTCCAATCCACCCCTGATAGATTGAAATCCCCCACCACCGCCATGCTTCCCTTCCTGCACACCCTTCAAATTTGATCTGTCAGTTCCCAGTCCAGGTCACAACCCTGTGATGGTGGCCTGTACACTACCCCCATCCTCAGTGTCCTATTCCTCGCATCCTGGAACTGCATCCACAGAGATTTTGTCCTCCCCTCCTCCCCTTCCTCCCTTACACATTTAATCCCCTTCCTGACATAGATCACCACCCCTCCATTCCCCTTGGCCCTATCCTTTCTGAATAGCCTGTACCCTGGGATCATCATATCCCAGTCCTGGTACTGGGTGGCCCATGTTTCTGTGATGGCCACTATGCCTACCAATTCCACCGTCAAGAGATCCTGTAACTCAACAGTTCTGTATCTTAGGCTTCTTGCATTCAGTGAGACCACCTTACAGCTTATTTCCTCCCCAACCTTACCATTCCTCTTCCCCCCTTTGGTCCTCTTTGTGCCCCCTCCTCACTGCCTTCACCTCTAACTAGGGGGATGAGCACCCCATGCTCCCCTTTCTGGACATTGTTTCTAAAAACAGTCCCCTCACCACCCCCTTCCTAGTTTAAATCCACCCTTGTTGAAATATACCTCTCCATTCCCTGTTTAAGTGCACTCTTCCCTTCCTTGCTCAAATGTAACCTGTCCCCTGCGTATAGGTCACTGTTGTCCCAGGTCCTGTCCCAGTCTAATAACAGTCCATATTTCCTGGTTTGGCACCAGTTCCTCAGCAGCCCATTGAACTCCTCTATTCTTTTTTTTTCTCCCTGTACTTGCATACGTAATTGCTATCCCCATCCCTAACCTATCCTAAATCTCAGGCTGCTGCTGTCAGCTCTCAGCAGAACATTAGATAGTAACTGCTTTCTCGGGTGACCCCAGTATTGTGGACCCACCACATGCCCCTAAATTATAATTCTGTGAAGGAATTCCATAATTGCTTATCCACTACCTGAAGCTATTCTGACTACTAGACACCCTGCTGTCTATATATCTTGCCGGCCACCGGTTCCCTTCCCCCCCTACCTTGGTCCAACTAACCTGCCCCTCTCCACCACTGTATCTCCTCCACTCTATTCACCTGCCTCTGTCCTCTGGGAATTCTATACATCCCCTCAACCTAGCTGTATCCTCATGGCCTGGTCAAGGTTTTATACCAGTTAAATTTCGTTGCCAATTTTTTTTCCTTTCTAGTTGCTTACCCAACGCCCATGTCAAAATTCACCAAAGCCATCTAATGTTTCATCTATATATAATATAGTAGCACACTGAGCTGTTGTATGCTGCCTCTGTATATAGATGTTGTTACTTAATATTTATTTGATGTCTGGTTGTGTTATTTGTCTCTATTGACTGTAATAATCTTCTCATGTAATGTATTCTTTGACCAGGAATTAACCAGGTCCATCTTGCAAATGAGCTTGCTCAATGATATTTACCTGGATAAAGAAAGATTTTGATTGATTGATTGATATGGTACCGGTAGCACTCAGAGAATGCCACCAATATGCCCACCTCCTCACACTGCCTACCCAGTTCCTTGAATCACCCCTTTACCACCTCTACTGTTTCCCTAGCCAAGTCATTTGTTTCCACATGCACCACCACTTGTGATTTCATCCTCCCTCTGCTTTCGCACTTGAGAAGTGCCTGCACTGCCCTGTCTGCAGTCAACCCCTTGGGGGTATCCAGGGACATGACTCTTCCCCCTTCCCCGCTCCCCACCTCACCCCTCCCTCCCCTTTTCTTTCACATCAGCACTTGTTTACTTATTAACCTGGCACTTATTATTGTCCACTCTTTCTATATGTTATGCTCAACACTGTTGTAACACATTTTGTAACACCTGCCTTACAACTGTATACGATTGTTGATCTTGTAAATTGAATGTTTAATATCTCATTCTTATTGTACCCCTTCCCCCCAGGTTGCACCGGGAGACGAGCGACTTGTTGCTCAGTGTGCCTTTCTGGTGGAACATGTAAATAAATAAATAAATAAATGAACCTCAGAATTGCCTCAACTCAGGTATGACTGACTGAGCCTTCCCCCTTCCTCTCCATCTGATCCCCTTCAGTATGGAGTCCCCCAACACCAACAGCCCCCCATCATTCTGATCTTGGCCCCCCCTTCCACTGTGATCCCTGTCCACTCCCCGGAACCCTGCTGCCTCCTCTTTACATCCCTCATCTGCACCTTTTGTGCTCCTTGCATCATTCCCCCCTGCTGCCTCCCCTCCTGTTACTGCCTCTCCTTCCTCCTCTACCCTACCCTTAATCTCCCATCTCTGTTTCCTATCATAATTCCTGCCTCTTGGACCTTCCCTACCCCTCTCCCCCCACCTTGCAGCTCCAATACTTCCCCTTCCTCTGCCAACACTGCAAACATATTGCTTGATAACACTTCAATGGTACCCATCACCTCCTTCCTTCTTTCCTGATCCCTCCCTCTTTCTTCTGCACCTCCACTCACCTTCCCCTCATCCTCCTTATATCCCCATCTTTAGCTCTGCAGTTCTCTCTCTGCATCTCCCCATCCCTCCTTAGTGGGGTCGCTCCTGCCTCAGCTCCTCCCTTCCTCACTCTCCTTAGTTCCCTCCATAACCCCATTATTTCATCCCCCCAATTTTCCTAGCCTACAGCAAATTGGACAGCCTCCCAGTTTCCATACTAAATTTATCCAAACATCCGCCCCACACCATTGCAACTCACTATCCTCCCTGTGCCTGCCACCCTTCCTCTATGGTGCCCATCATTCCACCCTCTATTCTGCAGCCTCCACCCACCCTTATCCATATCTGTCCACTTCCACTGCCCCTCACGTTTCCTCCCTTGCAGCCCTTTGCACATACTCCCCATTATTTGCATTTGGCTTAAGTGTATCCCCACACCTGTCCCCCCAGTCCTTACTCTCATGCTTAGATGCTGTATTACTAGTCCAATATCAGTCCTTCTTTAACCCCTTGATCCTCATTTGATGGCCTTTGCTCAGTAGCACATTAATATAATCCCCTCAGTGTACTACATTAATACAGCAACGCATTAGTACAATCCCCTCAGTGCATTACAGCTCTTATGAACCCTAAATACTTATCCCAGCTCTGAGTATGCTAAATCTGAAGCTTAGTAATACATTTTCACCTTAGTATATATCACATCTAAATATGACATCCCCTAACAAGGCTAGCTTTCATATCATAACAATCATTTCAAGAGACCCTGTGGGCTTGGTAAACCTTTCTATCTCCACCCACCTACACTCCCTGTGTCTGAACTTTTGCCACCTGACTATTAGCTTTAAGAGTTAGTTCATAAGGGCAGTTTGTATCTCCACAAGCTCCTCCCTTACAGCCTTCAATCCCAACCACCATTGACTTTTCAGTATTTAACTTTAACATAGCCAACTGTTCCCACAGCCAGCACACAAGCCACCAACAGTTACACTATCACAGCCCAAGTAACAGTTGTAACTCACAGTACCAATTTAAAGTACAAACTATTCAATTATCGCAAGTAAAGCAGAAGAAAATAAAACAGACACTTCCCTGGACACACCTCCCTCTGCTGTTCCCAAGTGAATAATGAAAGACAAGATGGTTCCTGTATTTACCCCTTCCCCTCTCACCAGGCAGCAGCACAGATTTAAATTTTACTCTAAATATCATAGCCAACAACTGTTCCCACAACCAACACACAAGCCACCAACAGTTACAATATCATAGCCCAAGTGACAGTTGTAACTCACAGTACTAATTTAAACAGTTGTAACTCACAATATTAATTTAAAGTACAAACTATTCAAAGATCACAATTAAAACTGAAGAAAACAAAACAGAGCCACTTCCCTGGACACACCTCCCTCTGCTGATCCCAAGTGAATAATGAAAGACAAGAAGGTTTCTGTATTTACCCCTTCCCCTCTCACCAGGCAACAGCACAGATTTAAATTTTACTTTAAATATCATAGCCAACAACTGTTCCCACAATCAGCACACAACCCAACACTTAAATATCACAGCCCAAGTAACAGTTGTAACTCACAACACTAATTTAAAATACAACCTATTCAAATATCACAATTAAAAGAGAAGAAAATAAAGCAGAGCCACTTCCCTGGACACACCTCCCTCTTCTGTTCCCAAGTGAATAATAATTTTTATTTTTTTTAAGTATTGATTTTAACATGCTATGCCCCAACAGTTACAGATTCTTTTAAACAATCTCCTTTCATCAGGTCAGGGTAAACAGTACACAGACATGATACTGTACTACCCCTGTTTCTATATAGGATGATCTATGCACCCAGGAATGCTTATCATAGCCCTTCAGATTACAGTATGTGTTTTATTAAGGTAATTTGTACCATACATGCTACAAAGCTTTGTTTTTAGGATGAAATGACATGCTGAGTAGGATAAGGGTGGAACTATATGGATGGTGTTGGCTGGCGTGGTCCATTTAGAAGAGCTGGAGACCCCTACACTTGCCAGTAATGGCAGTTATGGGTCTAAGGATAGTCATTTCAGAGTATATTCTGCAGTGGTGTCCAGGGAAAGTACAGAGTTGAGAGATGTGGAGGGGAGAGGGAGCAGCTATGGTGAGGCTGGGATAAAACCCACCACTTGAGCAGACCCTGTATACCGCTTTGCATTGTGTCACTGAAATATTGGATACAGACACTCAAAATGTAGAAAAACGTAGGGAAAGTGCGGGGTTGAGAGATTTGAAGGGGAGATGGAGCAGCCAAGATGAGGCTGCGATAAAACCCACCGCCTGAAAAGCAGACCCTGTATGCCTTTTAGTATTGTTAAACTGAAATGTTGGATAAAGACACTCAAAATGTAACAAAATGAGGGGCATTGGTCTTAATAATGTGGGAAAAATTGTCGGATAGAGACACATTCAAAAAACAGGAAGCTAGTGACTTAACAGCTTCTACCCTTGATCACACCCTGGACACTAGCTGAAAGTTCTAACAGTGGAGTGATAATTACTCACATTGAGCCTTTTGTGGGATTCCCTTCTTGAACTGCCAGATAACTGCAGCTCTTAATGAGGTGTTAATCACACCAGGCAATCTGCAATACTGAAAGAGATTAGCGTGAGGACTACTGCCTGCTAAAGTAGGGGCATTTTTAACTTCATTAACCACCATGGAAAACCTGCACTAGTCAAGACAAACAAGTAGAGGGTAAGCTGCACCAGCCCTGGCCAATTTGCACTAGGTTTTGGGCTAGTAAAACAATTTTAAAATTGAACCCTGTTTCTGAGGAACAGAGAAGCGAACAGTTGCAAAAGTGTATTCAACAAGTTGTATAACCGCATCACTACACCAGTTTGCGTAAGCATATTGAAATAACATTTGAGTGCTGTTCTGTGAAGGAAGAACGCTGTATTTTCCCTATCTCTCTGATTGTAATCTCCTTCTGCAGTAAGACAACAGGTGCATTGAACTGTTGTTTCTTTCCAAGTTCTTGGTCATAACGATGATCAAGGAATTGCAATCACCGTTATGGCGAGTATACATCGCCGAAAATGAATTATGGCGATGTACACTCACAGCAACTAGAAAGCCAGTAACTGGTTTTCTATGTTATGTGGGGAGCTGTGCCCCCTGCATCCCCTTACTTAAGGAGTCTCAACTCCAGGGGGTGCATGTCGGAGGTGTGAGAAAAACTTAAAATAAATTCAAAACCCAACCCAATGCAAAAAACAGTCACAGCCAGAATAGAATCCAGCACGCTCTCAACCCCAGCCCACCACCTACCCACCACATCACATGGCCAACTCTGCAGCTGACTGCCATACTACACCCCACATACCCTCCCCCCTTCTGCCCGTTACACAATGTGGTTTCCCCACTGCACACGTGTATATACAGTGACATCCCATCGCTATAGTCGCCTACCCCCAGTATCCGGTTGCTACCCTGCTAGGTAGCCATGTACACAGGCGTTATGATTGAGTCACCCTCTTTGAAAGCACTCAATCGCAGTCACCGTGTACATGGTATACCTTCTTTCCCCCTTTCTAGTTGCAAGTGCCACAGCAGCTGGGGTTGTCACCTTTTCTCAAATTGCATAATGTATGCCTGGTTCTTTTTTTGTGTCATTATTTTATTGCAACTTTTTTCCAGAGTCAATATCACAGTATAACCATATTGCAGTAGATATTATTTCTAGTACACATGAAAAAGACAAGTATTTAAACACACTATTACAGTGCACCTTTTCTTTTTTAGATTCCAGGCTATTTTTGAGGCTTGTGCTTTTCTACAACAAGAATTAGGTTTGGACACCCATCTGTTCTATCCTTTCAATGATAAAAATCTACTCCTTCCACAGGGAGATGTACTTATTATAAACATTCTGTTGCATATTATATTTCATTATACCACTTCCATCCAAATAAACTAAGATTTACTTAACAAGACTTTTGTTGTCTGTTCTGCATGCTTTTTTTTTTTTTACATTAAATGTGCTTTTCTAACTTAATTTATCAGACCAAAGGGAACTTCTGACAGCTCTCTCACCTGGTTCCCCTACTGGAACTGCCCCAGGCAATTTACCCCCCCCCATATCACCTGACAGGCACACCACTCTCACCTCTCACACTTACTTGACCTAATTCACCGAAGCAGGTTGGATGGTCTCTAGCTGCAACCATGCTACTGCCCCCTCTCTGGTATTATGTTCCTACTGTCTATAATTCCCTAATGTCTGACAATGGCATAAAAGGCTGCTAAATCTGTAGTAGTGCATTGCCCTACACCAGTGTTTTATCATGGCTGCTCTGCTAATGCTTCCACTGATGGCCACCTCTGGAATGATTGTTACCTATTGTAATCTTCTGTGTTTATGTACCAAAGGCTGTGGAGGCTTTTAGATTGTGACAAGAAACTTTTGCGGATAAGCATGTATGCTCAAATGTATGCATCCAATTTGTTTAAATAACAAAAAAATGGACTTTATTATTTATGTTCTAGCTGACATATAGGGAGCATACCACTGAATCTGCTATGAATTTTGCATAGCACTATGATTTTTACACTCAAATTTACGCTTGTTCTACAAAGGTTTACTTATGTTCTTAGTCATTTTAGAGCTATTTGTAGACATACAAAATATTAAATCATTTAACTAACTTGATACAAACATTCTGTAACCCAAAATAAATGGGATTCACTATTTGTAGACATATTATTCCTAAATGTAAGAAAGTGCTAAACATTCTGGCCATTTGCTCTGAATTTTGAAGGCCACTGCATGAATTTAAGTTCTGAGTGGTTGAGAGGTATGAAAGGGAGAGAATTAAACCTTCTAATAATAAATAATGCAAGATAAGGATTGGAGAAAAAAGGTTCCTGTACTTTATGAAACTTTACTAACTTATCAGATGCATGGGAAGCCATCCTATTATTTTTTTGATACACGTTAAACTGTATAGTATGTTTACAGTCTGTTTTGTGTTTGTAGTACTGTATATATCATAGAATTTATAGGAGAGTAGAATGGAAGCCTCCTGTGGGAGCTGCTGGAGGATGACTACAGGAAAGCAGAAGAGCTGAACAGGATGCTGGTTATTATGGGCAGGGGAATCACCAGCAGGAGGAAAGAAGTCCTAGTGCCCCTGTACCAAGCTGATGTGAGACCACACCTGGAGTACGGAGTTCAGTTCTGGAGGCTTCACTTGCACAAGGACATAGCCCTGATTGAAAGGGTTCAGCGAAGAGTGACCAAGATGGTGCTAGGGATGAAGGGCAAACCATATGAACAGAGATGCTGTGAGCTGGGGCTATATGCCCTGGAAACTAGAATGGAGAGAGGGGACATGATAGAGACCTTCAAATACATCAAGGGGTTAAACAAAGGGGTCCCGGGGTGTTTATTCCAACTGAAGAAGGACACCACTACTAGAGGGAATTGCCTGAGACTGCAAGAGGGACACTACAGGAGGAACGTTAAGATGTAATTCTTTATGGAGAGGGTGGTGGATGCCTGGAACAGACTTCCAGAGGAGGTTGTGGGGGTGGAAACAGTGTCAGTATTCAAGATGGCTTGGGACTGGCATAAAGGACTACATGGTGAGGGGTGAGTTCTCAGGGAAGGAGGTGGTAGTCAAGGGGGGGTAAGGGCAAACTGGATGGACCATGGGGTCTTTTTCTGCTGACAAGTTCAATGATTCTATGATTACTTCAACTGGCTGACATGCATGTATGCTGGACCTCCTAATACTTGGACAGATGTATTTCCGATTCCATTGATTCATAAACAGCCTGGATCCATATGTGCCTGGGTAGCATTAGCTGTGGCTATGAGTGTCATAGCAGCCAAACTTCCATTCCAATCTCTATTAGTTATATGGTGTGTATATATGGTATCCCGTGATTTGGGCGACTCAAAAAGAGTGAGCCCAAAACAGGCAAACACAAAACAGTGAGCCATAAATGGCGACGGGTACAAGCCAGTGATCACCAAAACGTCAACCTATGGCTTTTCCCCCTCCCTGTGTTGCTTCCCCTTTGGAGTAGGTTAATTTAATAAGAGGGTGCAGGGGGCAAAGTCCCCACAGAAAAGCCCCTTTACATTTTTGTCGCCGTTTCTGTAATTGCTGAGTTGTACCTGCCGCCATTTGTGGCCGTGCTGTTTTGTGTTTGCCTGTTTTGGGCTCACTCTTTTTGAGTCACCCAAATCACATAGAACCATACATGTACCCTACATTTCTATCACTGTTTCTTTATATTAACCCCCTCTGCCCCTCCCCCCCACCAGATCACACCTGGATATGATCCTTGACTCAGTGTACTTTCCTGGAAAACAATTTCTAATTACTCAAATAAATAAATACATTTATTAAGAGCTTTTATGGCTAGTGACTCAGAACCCCCTATACTGTACATTATAAAATGGGTTAAGAGTTTTCTGCCTCCTGTCTGGCTGAGAGGTACTCTTAGCCATGTCCTTATCAGGGCGTATTGTGCCAACTGGTATCTCTTAAGTTAAACAGGACACAGTACTGGCTAGGAGGCATGCCTCCCACAAATGTTTAAAAAAATTTCTGTCTGCAGCCTGCTAACAGTCATCAGTCTTGCGCCCCCTCCCCCACCATTCTGCTGCAATACAATCAAGCTCACGAGGCAAATGGTAAAACAAAAAACAGTACCTTGTTTTTATTTTTAAAATTATCCTTAACCATAAATACCATCTACCTGCCACACCACTGGTGACCATAAGTGTGGCCATCTCTCAGTCAGTAACAAGCTATTAAGAAAATGCGAGCGCTTGGTATGGCAGCTGTGAAGGGACATGTTCGCTTTCCACCCACACCCACTGAAAAACAGGCATTCTCTTCTTTGCTCATTTTAAATAAAAGATTGACCAAATGTGCCTATCAGAATGATTTAAATGATGAAGTAGGAAACACAAAGAAGGATTCTATCTGCTCTCTATGGTGCCTGCGGAGGGACATGCTCGCTCCCAGTCAAGGCAGCCAATCCTCCATTAGCACGGTAATTCCCTAACTAATTCCCAAAATGCAGCCAAAGTAAGAAATGTGAAAAAAAAACAATAAACTAAAAAGCATGTTGTTGAGAGTTTTGTATCTTCGTGTGGGGTGGGGTAACATTACAATTACAAGTCAATCCAGTACAATGCAAAGATGAGGACTATTTTTTGTGTGTTTGTATTAATATGATCATATTTTTTACTCTTTTTATTTACACTTTATATGTGCATTTTTAAGTAACTTTTTCACTGGAGGACCCATTTTTATAAGCGGAATAAGACACTCCGAGGTGTGGTTTATGGCATTATAAGAGCACTTCCCAGGTGCTAAAGGCACTTGGCACAAGCACCTTGTGCCTCATTAGGCACCTGGAGTATGGTCTTATCAGGCCAAAAACCATACCTCGTCTCATCTTATTCCTTACATAATGTAAGAGATAAGCTATACCCGAATGCACACAAAAGAGTGTAAAGTTATTGAGTGGTTCTGCTGACATTTATAAAAACATGTGGCTGAAGACTAGGTGAGTTTATATTTTTCACCAGAATGCCAGAATGGTTTTACACACACACTTGTAATAGAGTTGGGCACAGTTTATTCATAATAATACATATTTAAAAAAAATACACAGAACATGGTTTGTCACAAAAAAATACTGTACTCTGAGCATAACACAAAAATATAGAATTGGATGACAGAAAAGAACTACTTAACCCATGTAGTCTGCCGAGATGTTCCCTACCTATTCTATCTCTGGACACCCTATCTGGTCTCCATTGACCCTCCCACCTCACTGTATCCTATCTAATATGCCCCAATGTCAATTCCATGTATGCTTGAAGGCTCCACTGTTTTGGCACACCTCACTTTCACCAGCAATCTGTTTCAGGCATTGACTACCCTTTCAGTGAAGAAATATTTTCTCACATGACTCCTCAATTCCCCACCACCATTTTCACTGCATTTCCCCTGGTCCTAGTTCTTGATCTCATTTACAGAGACACCCCCACTTGTACCTTTTTTCTCTCCTTTGAGGTATTTAAAAGTCTCTATCATATCCCCTCATTCTTTTCTTTCCTCTAGGGTGTACATATTGCAATCTCACAATCTCTCTTCATAGGGCTTCTCATACAAACCAAGCACCATTTTAGTTGACCTCCCCTGGACTGCCTCACTTGGTCTATGTCCTTTCTGAAGGTGTGTTTTCTAAAACTGTATATAGTACTCCAGGTGTGGCTGCACCGGTGAGCAACAAAATGGCAAAACCACATCTCACCTTCTGCTGGGGGGAACCCTTCCTATGCAGCCTAGCATTCCACTAGCCTTACCTACTGCTTTTTCATACTGCCTTGCCACCTTGAGTTCTTTAGATATAATAATCCCTATGCCCCGGTCATGCTTAGTGTCTGTTAGTACCCCCATCTTATATTTAGCACTAGAGGTTTTATGTCCTAGGTGCAATGCTTTGCATGTTTTGTCATTGACCTTCAACTGCCATGTGTTTGACCATTCCTCGAGTTTCTCAAGATCTCTGTGCACTTTTTCTACTTCTTCCTTGAGTGTCCACCCTATTGCAGATTCTGGTATAATCTGCAAAAAGGCACAAAAAGGCACAACTTCCCTCTCAGACCTTCCACAACATTCCCTATAAAGGTATTTATGAGGACTAGCCCTACTACTGAGCCTTGTGGTATTCACTCATCAATCTCCCCTCTTTAGAATGCGTGCCATTTACTATCACCCTCTGCCTCCTATCTTTCAACCAGTTTCTAACCCAGTTTACCTCTATGGATCCCACTCCTACTTTGGTCAGCTTTCTAATCTGCCTTCTATGTGGCACCATGTGAAAAGCCTTGTTGAACTCCAAATAAGTCACATCCACTGTTCTAGCCTGATCTATTTCTTTGGTGACCCAGTCATAGAAATCTGGTAGATTTGTCCGCCCGCCCCCCAATAAATCCATGTTGTTTAAGCTGTAGAGGCCATTAGAGTCAAAGATATTCCATCATTCTTTCTTTCAGTAGTGTTTCCATCAATTTCTCCACCACTGAAGTGAGAGTGACAGGCCTATAACTGCCAGCCTCCTCCCTGCTGCCGCTCTTAGACAAAGGGACAACATTAGCCCTTCTCCAGCCCTCTGGAACTGCTCTTATTTTCAGTAACTTGTTGAACAATGCTGTCAGTGGGACATCCAGATCCTCCCTAATTGCATTTAGTATCCATGGATGAATCCTGTCTGGTCCCATAGCCTTGTCCACCATAAGGATTGTAAGTTATTTCACCCTTGGCACTCTGTCCTCTGAAAATGATACTGTGTCCATCCACCCCTCTGCCCACACTGTCACTGTTTCACCGTAGTAGAGATGTGCAAAATTGGAATATTTCATTCTGTGAAATATTTCATGAAATTCATGCATTTCACGGAATATTTCACGGGTGCGAAATGTGAAATTCTTCCACACGTGGGATTTCGCCACATGCGGGCAAAATTCTGCCTTTCGCAGGCAAAATTCTGCATTTCACCGGCCAAATTAAATTCCAAAATTTCACCAGTGGAATTTCGCATTTCGTTCCACAAAATATAACGCGAAATGCACGAATTTAGTGAAATATTTTAAGGGGCGAATATCCTGACTTCGGCAGAATTTTCCTGGCAAAATTAAATTTCACAGTATCTCTACTCCCCGGTGGTTCATCCCCTCCAGTTTCCAACGTGAAGAATGAGCGGAAGTACATGTTTAAAATGTCAACTTTTCTTGGTCTCCTTCTGCACAGTCTACCCCTTCCACCTTCCACCCCTTTAATTCTTACTAGTCCTCCCCTCGTTTGCTTCTTTTCACTTATGTACCTGAAAAAAAACCTTCCACCCTTTTAATTCTTATTAGCCCTTCCCTTGTTTTCTTCTTTTCCCTTATGTACCTGAAAAAAAGCTTATTCCCTGTAGCAATCCTTTGGACAAACCATTCCTCTGTCTCTGCCTTTGCATCTCTCACTGCCTTGCCTGCTTCCTTTTGTTTTTCTAGGTATACATCCCTGTTCGTCTCTCTCACTGTGTTGCCTTATACCTTTTGGCACAACCCTTTCTTCTTTTACCACCTTGACCACTTCCTTTGAGAACCACAGTGGTTTCCTTTTCCTTCTTTACTTCATTCCTTCATGCATATATTGTTTTTTTAGTTCTTCCCTCTCTTACTTCCCCCACTGTGTCTGTACCCCTCCCTGGCACTCCCCTCACCCCCACTTAGGCAACTCATGAGACAGTCACCCATTTCCTTAAAATCTGCCTTCTTAAAGTCCAGAACTCTCATTCTTATGTGGTTTAGCTGTGCTTCTGCCTTTATTTTGAACCACATTGGAAGGTGATCTCTGTTACAAGTGGAATGTCCCACTGTGACTTCTTCAGTGCTGTCCCTGTTTGTATATACCATGTCAAGTACTGCCCCATTCCTAGTAGATTCTTTGACTAACTGCCTGAAAAAAGTCTGTTGTAGAGCATCAAGGATGGCCCTGCTCTTTGCTGAAGCTCCAGCTGCAAGACTACACTCCACATATGGAAGATGAAAGTCACCAACTGGTAGCACTTCCCTCTTACTTGCCATTCTGATTATGGCTTCTCCAAGAGCCTTATCCATCTCCTTGCACTGTGGTGGTGGTCTGTACCCTATTCCATTAAGGACAGTTATCCCAGAGTCTGTCTTCAGGTTGACCCATAGTCATTTCAGAATCTCATTTTCCTTTTTGTTCCCATGTACCTCTATGGCCTTGATACCCTCCTTCACATACAATGAAATCACTCCTCCTTTCCTCACATCTCTGTCTCTCCTGAACAGAGTGCATTCTGGTACATTAATTTCCCATTTATGGTGCTCTGTACACTGTGACTTAGTTGTAACCACTAAATCTAGATCAGACATAGAAACAGAAGGCTCAGTTTTCAAAGCCCCCTGAATGCTGCAAGCCCCTGATGCACTGATCATTTGGAGCTTGGGGTTTGAGGCATTCACCCTGCCGGAGATCAGAATTTTTGATCATAAGAGCCAAATCCCATAAGTTAGACTAGGTATTCCCAGGTCTAACTTGCTCCATGTGGGGGACCACTTTTATGGGCTTGCGCCAAATATTTGGCACAAGCTGCTGTTAATTGTGGAAAGTGTTGCAACTGTGCCAGATATACTAAAATCGTGTGCAGTTATGTCAAAGGGGTTTGGCACAGCTGCACCAAAGAACAGGGTTGATGCAGGGCTTGGTGTAAGCCCTGCCTCAACCTTTGAAAACTGAGCCCAGAATGTGTGTAGATCTTATTAACATTTAGTTCCTATTTCATACTATCGCCTGTTATCGTTCAGTACTGATGTGAGTACTGACCAGTATTACAAGGCTGCAAAGCCCAGCATTACACACAGTTGTTTTCATTCGCTATCTAGCACATACAGTGAATGTAAATAATAGCAGCAATAGCTGCCCTGTCGGTGCAGAGGTAAAGCCACTGCTCATGGCAAAGGACAATTTGGGTTAAAAAATGAGCTCAGGATGTCAAGGGATGGCTGGGGGAAGGGTTGAACATCCCAGAGGACAATCTTCTCCCATGGAGAGGAAGAGGCAGTGAGCTTCACTCAGATACCACCACCTGGGTGACCACAGATAGCAGTGCATAGCTGGAGCCACTTGGGTTGGATGGAATGCTTTTTCATGGTGACATGACCATGCATTGCTTTCTCATCTATGGCTGTCTTCACCCATGAGGTGTCCCTCAGACTGGGAAGGAAGGAAAGAAAAAGAGAAAATCACCCTGGCCACTGCAGGATGATGCTGTAATCTCCTTGCAGGCTCTGCATTGCTGACTGGGCTCCCCCTTCCACCAAGCAAGACTTACAAAGGGGCTTTGGTGCCCCCCCAATGGCCTGCTATGGAGGGTTAGCTGTGGAGGTTCAGGCAGTCAGGGTAAGCACCTGGATATAGCAAATGACAGAGATGGAGGGGACTAGCAAAAGGGGCAAGCCAGAGGAGAAGGGGACATAAACTGAAATAAATAAAAAAAATACACAGAAAAGAGAATTATACACTCTTCAATCCTGATGAGAAAAGTCTTCTGGGAAAAAGCAAGGTCTCTAATTTGATTCTGGAACAACAGGTACAGAGGGCCATCCATCAGGCAGGAGGCAGTGTAGCACAGTGATTTAAGGCTCTGAGCTACAAACCTGGAGATTTGGGTTTGAAATCCACAGCCCCCACTTGCATACTGTGTGACCCGAAGCAAGTCACTTAACTTCCTTGTGCTCCCAGGTTCACCTGGAAACAAGCTTCAACTTAGTGTGCCTCTCCTGATCAAACAATTTCTCCATATAAAGTGGGATCCTGCTGTATTTTTGTATAGTTTTATGGCTGAGAGAACTGAAGAACAAGCAAATCAAGTGAGTGGCTCCAGGTCACCTAATAAGTGACTAATTTACCTGAGATTTGAACACGGATCTTCTGGTTCATAGTCAATGACATTGCAGTGTCAGTGGCTCAGTAGGTAGCACACTCGCCTCTGAGGCCGGGAGATCAGAGGGCTGTGGGTTCAGTTCCCACATCTGGCACTTGGGTTAATATCCCAGTACTGACACTGTAGTGCAGCATAAGAGGGGTGCTGCACTTCTGAGGTGCCGTCTTTCGGATGAGACATTAAACCAAGGTCCCACCTGCCTGGATTGGTGATAGTTCAGGTGGATGTTAAAGATCCCATGGCACTTATTGAAAAGAATAGGGGAATTTCCCCAGTGTCCTGGCCAAGTTTCCCTCATTCACTAAAAATATCACCAACAGCTTAATCCGGTTCAAAGTCAGTTGGCATTCATCTATGTCCCCCTCCCCCAGGCCGTGCCTGATATTAGGCAGGAATTGTCTAGTGCACTTACCTGGTCAACAAAAACTAAATAAATAAATAAAATAGTTTGTATCTCCAATCACTATACTAGACCAGTCAATATGGTCTAGTGAGAAGGCAAAAAGCACTGAACTGTGAAATGGGAGATCTCATGCTCAAACCTAATCTAGCTACTGGTTCAGTAAGTGAGCACGATCAAGTTAATACCTAGTTGCAACAATGGGTAAGGGCAGGATCACCTTCTAAAACCAAGCTGGTGCTGCTCAGTTTTATTTATTTATTTACTTTATTTATTTATTTACTTATTTATTTATTTATTTATTTATTTATTTATTTATTTACTGAAATTCGGAATTACAAACCTTTGAGTCAAAGACTGTTTTGCAAAGGCTCCACGTCTGTTACAAAGGGTGGAGGGGGGAACACGAGTTGGGGGAAGACAGACGGAACAGACCAGGCAAGTTATATACAAGCACAAATTATTTACAGTTTTATGTACAATCACATTTTAGTAACATTAGCTCTCCGGTGGTTACAGAGGGTGGAGAGACATATGACAGAAAGGCAATGGAAGGCAACTTTCAATGCATAATAAACAAGTGGTATTACTGAGTTAATTGTTGGTATCATGGCAGAGGGGACTTTTTTTTTTTTTTTCTCTCTGGTTTGGGCAGGTAGGAGACATACCTGCGACCCCTGGGTTGAGCATGGGGGGGTTAGAAAGGTCAGAAGGGCTCCTGTGTGGGTGTGTGGGGGAGGGGAGAGGAGACAGGTAGGCCAACGTAGCATTCACATTTTGAACTACCCAGTAGGAAGGTTTTTAGGCCTGCTTTGAAGAGATGGATGCTGCGGGATTGGGAGAGGGAGGGCGGAAGAGTGTTTAGCCAATTGGGGGCACGGTAGCGGAGGGATCTCTGCGCAGTTAGGCTATCCAAGGCTTAATATATTGTAAATTAAAATGAAAGCAGCCTAGAGAAATAGACAGACAGACAGACTGAAGCAAACTGATTGTGTTACATACAGTATTATCTTATATTATATTATATTATATTAGGCATAGCTGCTCTCACCAGATTAAAGTGTTTTACTGTTATTTTATCCTAAGATAAAAGCAAAGCTTTCATGAACGTGATAGTAAATCATTCGTTTGTTATCTGAGTACACACATTTTCAACATTTACCTTCAGTAACGTACTAACAGCGATTTAGCTTTCAGTGGAGGTGGGAGTTGACTGGGGAGCTAAGACTTAAGGTTTAAGTACAGAATTAAAGGCTAGCTGCAACTGGTAAAAAAGTTATGTCTCAGGTTCTACATCTTGCCACTGGGGTAATTGTTGCACTAGACCAAAAGCCAGTTTTGTATAAAATGTTCATAAATTAAGCCTGTTATCTCTAAGCATGCTCTCACATTTCAGAAATTCCTGGGGCTAGGTTTAACAAACTCTCTCATTGGTATTTCTGAGAGTAACTCAGGGTTGTAGTGCCTCAAAAAATATCAGTGAGGGTCCTCCTTCTATAAATATGACCCTTCTATAATTGGAAGAGTGTCCTTTTTATGTTTGCTTGCACGCATGTGCAAGAAACATAGTGCCATGAACGGAGATTTCGGAGGTGTGTCACCTCCTCCTCCAATTCAAGCACTGGGTTGGCAGGCGCCGCCCCCTAAAGCATGCATTTTGGAGCTTTTCCATGACACGCTCCAAAATGCAGTGACATTACAGTTGAAAGGGGAGTTGACGCTTGAGTGAGCACCGGCAAGATATCGGCTGCTCACGCGCAGCTCCCCCCACGCACAGACAGACATGCTACCTGCACTGAATAGCCGACAGGGTGCCCAATCCCGCCGGCTGAACGCCTCCCAAGTCCTTGTGCACGCTGGGAGCCCACCCAGTGTGGCAAACGGTGCCGAGATTTTTTATTTTGCCGACTGGGGTGCCCAATCCCGTCGGCTGAACGCCTCTAAGTCCTTGTGCCACGCTGGGAGCCCACCCCAGCATGGCAAACCGTCTTGGCGTTTTTGTTTTATTTTTGCCGACGGGGTGCCCAATCCCCGTCAGCTGAACGCCCCCAGTCTTTTGTGCCACGCTGGGAGCCCACCCCAGCGTGGCAAATGTCCCACTTACGCCTTTTTTTTATTTTAAGACCTGTAAAATAAAACTGTCTCTGCCAGGCCTCCCAACGCCCTCCCACAACCCGCACCCACCCACTGTGCACCCAGCCTCCCGCACCCCACCTCATACTTACCTCGGACTCCGCGCGACGATCTTGGTGGACTGGAACACGCCTGCACTCTTCAAAGCCGACCGGCCTGAGGAAATGCCAGTAAGCTGTATAATGGGTTGCATAGGGGGTTTCAACTTTATTGCATATCTCGGGCATTTGTTTTTGGATTTTATCAAATTTTCAACATGGGTTTTGGACCCTTCCTCATGATTATGTCAAACCATGGTGGTATTCATGCCTGAAGGTGATTTCCCGCTGCAGTGACTGTGCAGTGACTGCGAAATCACCCTTTGGGCCTGAATACCACCATGACAGTGATATCATTCATGAGAAGGGGTCCCAAAAACCCCATGTTGAAAATTTGGTGCCAAAATTCCAAAAAATGACTGTTTTATGAGCGTGCTGCAGTTCCTACGCAGACTCGTAAGTTCGCGAAATTTCAATATTTTCACTCCAGATTTTCAACATTGCCATTTTACCACACCTTCTTATGAGTAGTACAGCTGTCATTTTTCACATCTCACCCAAAATGTGTTTCCACCCATGTAGCACAGAATGGCGTAGTAGGTGTGCGAAATCAATGTATGGGACAAATTAAGAAAATCACAGTGACACTGTTCATGAGCAGAGGTCTTAAAATGGCTATGTTGAAAATTTGGTGAAAAATTCCTAAAAATGACTGTTTTCACGGTACATTGCGCCGGTTCCCTCTCGCACACTCGTAAAGATCCGAATTTTTCAATATTTTCACTCAAGATTTCCAACATTGCCATTTTATCACACCTTTCTTATGAGCAGTACAGCTGTCATTTTTCACATGTCACCCAAAACTTGTTTCTGCCCATGTAGCACACAATGGCGCAGTCGGTGTGCGAGATCAATGTACGGGACAAATTAAGAAAATCACAGTGACACTGTTCATGAGCTCAGGTGTTAAAATGGCTATGTTGAAAATTTGGTGAAAAAATTCCTAAAAATGACTGTTTTACGAGCGTGCGTTGCATAGCTCCTATGCACGCTCGTAAGTTCACAAATTTTCAATATTTTCACTCCAGATTTTCAACATTGCCATTTTACCACACCTTCTTATGAGCAGTATAGCTGTCATTTTTCACATCTTGCCCAAAATGTGTTCCCACCCATGTAGTGCACAATGGCGCAGTATGTGCAAAATCAATGTATGGGACACATTAAGAAAATCACAGTGACACTGTTCATGAGCAGAGGTCTTAAAATGGCTATGTTGAAAATTTGGTGAAAAAATTCCTAAAAATGACTGTTTTACGAGGGTGCATTGCGCAGTTCCTATGCACACTCGTAAGTTCACAAATTTTCAATATTTTCACTCCAGATTTTCAACATTGCCATTTTACCACACCTCCTTATGAGCAGTATAGCTGTCATTTTTCACATCTTGCCCAAAATGTGTTCCCACCCATGTAGTGCACAATGGCGCAGTATGTGCAAAATCAATGTATGGGACACATTAAGAAAATCACAGTGACACTGTTCATGAGCAGAGGTCTTAAAATGGCTATGTTGAAAATTTGGTGAAAAATCCTAAAAATGACTGTTTTACGAGCGTGATGCGCAGTTCCTATGCATGCTCGTAACTTTGCAAATTTAATATTTTCACTCCAGATTTTCAACATTGCCATTTTATTACACTTCCTATGAACAGTACAGCTGCCATTTTCATATGTTGCCAATGTGTTTGCGACATGTAGCATAATGGTGCTGTTGTGTGCGAAAGCAATGTTTAGGACAGATTAAGAAAATCACAGTTACACTGTTCATGAGCAGAGGTCTTAAAATGGCTATGTTGAAAATTTGGTGACAAAAGTCCATAAAATGACTGTGCTACTAGTGAGCATTGCGCAGTTTCCACGCACCCTCGTAAGTTCATGACTTTGTAATATTTTCAGTCCAGATTTTCACCAGTGGCATTTTTTCACACTTCCTTATGAACAGTACAGCTGTCATTTTTCACAACATGGCTGAAGTGTGTTTTCACACTTTCAGCGCTGAGATGCATGGTCGCTGTGGGGAATCATTGTTCGCACAGATAAAGAAAATCACAGTGACACTGTTCATGATCGGAGGCACCAAAATGCCTGAGTTGACAATCTGCTGTAAAATATCCCCAACCTAATTATATTACGGGTGTGCATTGCACAGTTTCTATGTACTCTCATGACTTCACCATTTTTTTAAATATTTGTACTGCAGATTTGCAACATTGCCATTTTTTACACCTCCCCATGAACAGTACAGCTGTCATTTTTTACATCCTGTTCGGAATGTTTTTGCACCTGTGGTGCTAAATGCCGTACTCGCTGTGCATAAGCAGCTTGCTAATAAACTGATATTCCCCTGTTCATGAGGTGGGGTCACAGAAAACATGTTGAAAATTTGGAGGAAAATACCAACTAATGCCTGAGGTATTAGGTTTCCAACCATAACGCCCAACCCTGTAGAGAATGACAGGCATCAGGGGTGTGACTTGGGATTCTTGCCTGTAATGCTCATACCATTCCACACCCTGCAGCCAGTGAGAGGTATCGAGGTATGCCGTGGACTCTTCAGCCCCAAAGTTCACCCCATCCTCCTATATCGCACCCATCTCACCGCATTTCCTAATGAAATGGGGTGCGCATAAGGGCCAAACACCCCAAGGAACACCATGACACTTGTCAGTGTCTGCAGGGTGGGGTGTGGTGAAATGGCAAGGCCATTATGCCTGATGACCCAAATGCACACCCCAATGCCTGTCACTCTCTGCAGGGTGGTGGTGGGGTTGGCTTCAGTTCAGTACTTCACTGCCATTCCTATTACGCAGCTCTGTAACTTCTACATTACCACTGCCAATGCCAGCAAGCAAACATTCGGCATTGACAAATGCTTGTTAAGATAATGTTACTCCATCTTGAGCTGAAATATTAACAATCACTGATCTGCCCTAGGGACTCTTTTCGAGAATTACCTCCCATGGGTTAGGTATGTCTGTTGTTATTTCTCCATTTCATGCCATTGCTTCAGGCATGCATGCCATCAAGCTAGTTCACCTAGGTACACACAACTCTAATTATGATGAACTTGAGAGTAAATAGACCTATTTAATGAACTTGTGTTTGCACTTCTAATAATTTTTCCAGCATTTTGAAACAGTACTAGAGAAAGAAGGAAATACTTATTTTTGTTTATAAGTACAGTAGCAGCAACAGTACAGTAGAGTAACTTACAGTAACACTGACATCCAGCAGAAATGAAACAGGGTGGAAGAACAGCTTTGTTCCAGATCAGGGCCTGCTCAGACCAGCCTGCCTTGGTTCAACTCTGAAAATCAGTTATTTGTGACTAAACTATGAATAGTGCTAGTCCAGTCCCTTGACCAGGTTCAGAATGCAACACTAGGCAGAATGCTGTACTGTCGCATTGGCCAGATTTCCCCATTCACTAAAACACCACATCAGCTTAAATCTAGTTCAGTTTCAGTTGGTTTGCACCTATACCCCCTCCCTGTAATGAGGCTGACAATAGGCAGTATTGTCTAGCACTCCTTTCCTGGTCTACATAAACAAAACAAATAAATCTGCCAGTCACCAGGTTCTGACCCTGACCAGATGATGTAACTGATTTTGGAGAGTTAGTCTTTTTAAATCAGCAGTATTTGTTTGTTAACTAAAAATGTCATCATTTTTTTAGAAAAAAATTTATTTTGGCATCCTTATGTGGTGATCTTATCAACTGGGGTGCTGTCCTTGAAGATTGACTCTCCCAGGTACACACCTAGTGTCGCCTCAACAGGTGGACTGGTGAGACTACGCTGTGGTCCGAATAAGGTTGGGTGCCAGGAAACAGCCTTTAAGGAGAGGGAGGAGACAATCTGAAGATTGATGCCCTGCAGGCTTTTATTTAAACCAAGGGAAGGTAGACACGGTCACAAGGGAAAGTCAGAGAATAGCTCTTACTTATAGACAGTAACAAACAATTACCACTCTAATCACTCAACTCTGTTATCATTCTATATGTACATCGGCCTAAGGCCCCTCTACAGTATTCACCTCAGCTTAAGGCCACTCTATGATGTTCTTATCCCTATTACAATACCCTACCCAGAAGTCTGTGCATAAAGAGTATAACTTATTACTTTATCATACCATGTGACAAGCATTCAATATACAACCAGCAAACAGTATCACACTCTCAAAGTCTAATAGGTGCAGATGTCTGTCATCTTCATGCACAATTGAAAAGTAGGGGTCAAAAGAAAGGGGACCTCCTGCTTGGTGCCAAGCTCACCAGAAAACCTATGAGAGGTTGCAAAAGGGAATGGAGAGATTGGTAAACAGACCATAGGCATAGGCCAACCCACTCTCCAGGGTTGCTGGAATACAAGAGCACGAACTGACTGACTTGGGGTAATGCTGTTTCTTGGTGCAAAACCCTTGAACTGGGCTGCCAACGGTGAAGAATCAAAATGTGGCAAGGAATCCACCTGCAGGATTGCCACAAGAGAAGGAATCTGCTGCTTTCTCCTCAGCACCAACCCTCTACCAGGGTTGCCAAGTACAAAGAAGAACTACTGTGGGGTTTCCTGTCACCTACCCTCAACTGGGGCTGCCAAATGAACTCCGTACTTGGTGAAGGATCCACTAGGAGGACTACCAAGGATGAAGAAGACACTACTGAGCTGCTTTTGGCAACATATCCGCTTGGAGGACCACCAAACACAAGCAACTACCCTTAGGATTGCACTGGCAATGCAGGGCAAAACAATCAGGAAGAAGTAGAAGGTGAAGATCTGGATTCCACAAAGATGAAGAACAAGATAAGAAATGGCGGCCATGACCATACTTGGCTACAACGGACTTGTCTACAGACTGGCATCTGGGAGGGACGGACGAGGCGCTTTCCAGTTGTCTTTCCTTCAAGATGCTCAGGAACTGGCGGTTGCGACTCTTCAAAGGATGTCGATTTCAACTATGGTGGACGAAAGTGCCAGAAGATGTTGAAGTCTTCTGCTGACTGAAGATGGCTATGGTGAAGAGTTGATGGAGGCTAAATTTTTAATCACAGACCTGATGCTGCACAATGGTACTTCTTTTAGCACAATACACTGGAATGTTCACTTTCAGGGGCAATTTGCCTGAAGCAGGGGCAAATTGCAACAATCCAGAGCAATTGGTCACTTCTAGGGGCAATTCGCCTGGAGCAGGGGCAAATTACAACAATACAAAGCAATTGTTCACTGTCAGGGGCAACTTGCCTCGAATGGGGCAAATTGCAACAATCCTGGGTAATTGTTCTCTTCAGGGGCAATTTGCCTTAAGCAGGGCCAATTGCAACAATCCAGGGCAATTGTTCACTGGCAGAGGCAGCTTGCCTGGAGCAGGGACAATTGTTCACTGGCAGGGGCAAATGACCACAATCCTAATATTATACAACACAGTCTCGGTGCTTCATGCAATAAACCCAACAGTTGAGATGCTGGAGGAATAAACAGTTCAAAGAAACAGTACAACAGCTGATCACCTCGTAACAGGTTGTGTGCTTAAGTACCCCTTAGTCAGACCCTTTTCCTCTTGGGGTCTGTCTTCATTCGGATCTGGCTACCCCTGAGCACTTTAAGGTAATTACCCCAGCTAATTAGCCTGGTTACACTAATTGCCATATGCCTGCTGCCCTCTTCCCTATGGGCTGGGATGCCCTACCTTTACTGGGCCTGGTGCCCCTTTACTACTGTGGGCCTGGCTGCCCTTTACTGTGCTAGGCCTGGTACCCCTTTACTATGATGGGCCTGGTGTCCTTTACTTGACTGGGCCTGGCACCCTTTACTACCATGGGCCTGGTGTCCTTTACTTGACTGGGCCTGGCACGGCCCAGTGCCCTCTTTAAACTGGGCCTGGTGCCCTTCTTAAGCATGGGCCTGGTGCCCTCTTTAAACCTGGGCCTGCACCCTTCTTAAGCATGGGCCTGGTGCCCCTGTAATGGGCCTGGTGCCCTTCTTAATCATGGGCCTGGTGTCCTTTAATTATCTGGCTCACTGAGCCCTCTGATCCTTCTTGGATGTAGCTCCGCCCTGTTCCACCTCCTTCATAAATATTTAGGACCTCTTCAGTGGTCTTGCTTCTCTGACCCCCCCGTGGGTGTTGCAACACTTGCCCCATCTAAATATTAATTTGGGTCCTTCTGACCCAATCCTCCCCGCGGCGCTCAGCCGCTTCTCTTCTGCGCTAAGCGCAAACAATTTATTTAAAAAAATGCAATCTTTCTCCTTCTGTTGGGCGGCCAGCACAACACGAGTGCTGCCACTGACTCATCATTTCTTCTGGCTGCTCTGGTGCAAATCAGGAGGTGGGAAGTGTGCAGGCAGTGGTAGGGAATACACAGGCAATGCGAAGGGCATTCAGGGGCCTCAGATGGCCAACAGGATGACTGGTGATGTGGTACTTGCAAGCCACCGATGGGGGACTGGAAAACTATATTTTAAATAAAATAAGGGGCAAAACAAAGAAATGGACAGGGCTCCCAAGCCCAAAACAGCCAAACTACACATTTCCTTTCTTCATGATGCCCCGATGGCACCACCGACTGCAACTCACAGCAACTGGAGGAGTCTTCAGGTAGTGGAGGCAGAGCAGGCACACAGCTAAGTCCTCAGGGACGGTTTCACGCCCAGGTAAGCCCTTTCCTTGTCCCTTGTCCCTTTGACTCACTGTGTCCTCTCTCCTCAACAGCTGCCCAGGAACTGGCAAACTCAACTGTATAATTTTAAACTTAAAACTCTTCTAGTTCCAGAATGGCTGGAGTGGAGTGCTGTGCATGAGCAGCTCAGCAAAACATTCCATCCAGGCCATTGTTACTACAGCTTCATACAAAACTCTGCTTTTTGACATATTTTGGTGCACAAGGCACTTTTCTATTTTTTTTACAGTGTTTCCTACTTTTACAAGGAGGGGAATTCACATTTGAGGGGACCCTTTGTACTTGTACCCTGCAGCTCATACTTACACCAGGCACTCTGGGCACCAGTAAACCCCTAGGCTTCATTGCTTCTATTTTTTTACTGTGGTTCCCCAACTTTGGGACATTACACTTAGAATCATCATCACTGTATTTTTTGTTTTCTTAGATAATTTTAAAACAGTTGTATAGCTAGTTTTCATAATTATTGACTCACACCATTAAAGATGGCTGCCACTTGCAATTTTTAAAAATCTCTTCCATTGAGATTACTGTAGAATATAAATATTGATTAATGCTGTAGAAGTGTCAGGATGGTGTTATCATGTTTCTGATGACAGACAGCATGCAGCACAGCACTGTGCTGAGATATTATTTTTTTGGTGGGTGGCATGGCACAGGAACAGAATTATTTAACAACTTTAAAATCCAGTATCTTTGTTCAGGAATGAAAGAAAATGAAAAGTAAAATGGGTATATTACTGTTTCTGCAAGAAGAATTGCTGAAGAAAACCTACATTGTGGCTAACAAATACTGCTGCTTTAAAGAGGAGAAACTGACTGGATGAAAAAGCCTACAATAAGTACAGTAAACATTAAATGGCCTAAAGAAATGGCTAAAGAGGGAAGTAGGCAACCTGATTCTGTAATTTGATTTGGTTCAGAAATATCTCTGGCCCAGTACTGGTCCAGTCTGGAAAACGTCGGTTACGAAAACCAGAGTAAATGAGAATGTTTATGAAAAGATGAGATCACATGAAGCCCTTCACTGAAAGCCACTTTCGCCTCCTTCTCTCCTGCTTCAATTTCAAATTTAAACTTTAAATTGCTAACTTTACACATTTGTGGTTGCTTTAACTGAACATAAAATCTTGCAAACTCACCCAGAGGATATTCTATGCAGAACTGAGCTTTGGTTGATCATCCAGACTGTCAGATGGAATCTGAAATGCGGCAGGCCCTCCCATCCCACACGCTACCCCAGACACTGAGGAAGCAGAGTAAAAAGGCCAAGAACCAGGCCCTTTCTGCAGTCAAGGCTCAGCAAGCTACTGCCCAGGCCTCACTACTTACTGAAGACAAGTTTCTTGCCAAGGTGGCTCCACTAAAAAGCACCTTTCAAGATTTTGCCTCTGATCTGAAATCCATAAAGAGTAATCTTAGTGAATCTTTCAAACAAATTGCTGATGTGTCAGCCCACACCTCCTCTATAGAGAACTGGTGAAAGAAAGTGGATCCTGAACCACCTGAGGACCTGGAAGGCAGAAGCCAATGGAACAACTTGGTGGTTTTCGGCCTTCCAGAAGAAGCTGAAGGGAGCTCTCCAATTGTATCTACTCAGAAACTTGCGGGATCGCCTCCCTCCACAGCGCCTCCTACATTGTCGAAAGGGTGCACCGTTCACTGAGACTGAGGCCTGCTCAGGTTCCAACCCAAGGCCATTTATCCTCCGATTGCTGAATTATCTAAATCACCCACATATTTTGGCTAAAATTAAGGAGGTGCAAGAAATTCAATGGGAAAGCTGCTCTCTCCAGGTAGCTCAAGATATCCCCACTGCTACTAGCCAAAAAAATGGAATATCACCTGGCAGTTACCAAGCCCATTGCAGCCAGTATAAAATTCAGAATGCTGTACCCAGTCCGGCTCTCGGTTCTCTGCAATAATTCCTGGAAAACCTTTGAGAGTGCAGGCCAGGCCAAGCAAAGCTCCCTGGTCTATTTCCCGATCTGTTTGTTGCCTGATGGACATCAGGCCTTGCAGTGGTTTGAAAAGCCTAGAGTTAGTTACTAAAATATCTGCATACTGATTGCTAAATCCTCTTTTATTTACCCCTGGACTGACCTGCAGAGTACATCTTGGTAACCACCCCAGGCTTTGGCTCTAATAGAGGTCTGCTTCCCTTTCTCTGTTCAGACAGTGCCATCCTGTTGTTGCCCTCCATGTTTAGATCTAGCTGAGAATAAGACTTACCTGTGCAGTTGCCAAAGGAAATGAGCGTCTGATTTGGCCACTCTGCTTTTTGATACAGTCTGCAGAAATTGAGGACTACTCCAATCTTTTAATGTGCGAGTAGCTGGCAGTTCTTTAGCTGGATCGCATTAAGTTGCTATTGCCATACGATCATGCAAACAATCTCCCCTCACGAATGTGCACATGTCCAAAGTGTTTCATCTTAAAAATGTGCATACTCCCAAAGATGTGGACTGGAAACTCAAGCATTCTCCTCTGGTGATGGGTATCACACTCTACGACAAGGAATATAAGCTTTCGGCATATGCAGATGATATTCTATTACACTTGTCTTCTCTGGCCAAATCCCTTCTGGTAGTCTTGCATATTATAGCACAATTCGGTTACGTTTCAAATTACAAGCTGAATCTGGGTAAAACTGAGGTGATGCTTCTTAATAAACATACTCTAAGCACCGATACAGAAAATCTGGGTTTAAAATGGAACCCTGCCAAACTGAAATATCTAGGGGTATATGTAACACCTTCTTCTCGAAAATTTAAGCACCTCAATCTTGATTCCCTTCTAATAGCAATACAGGCTGTAGAAATAGAACAGGCATTGTGCTCTCAATACAACATTGATTATAAGTCACTTCCTGCTTTTTGGGTCATTAGCCAAGATCAAGTCCTCACCTGCCCCTCTGTGTGTCAGTGGTGTGCATGGTGCTCCCCTCCTGACAACAGTTTCTATAAAATGTCTTGGGGTGACACTTGACCTCCAACTCAACCTGGGGTGTCACATCTTAAATGTTTGCAGAGCCATAAACTTTAAACTGGGTCTTGCCTACAGGACAAAGAAAAATCTGACGTCTGCCACTCGCTTGGCATTGGCTAGAGGTGTGCTGCTCCCTTTGCTTAGCTATGGCCTTCTCCTATCCACTACCACCTCCAAGGTCCACCTCACTCAGTGGAACATGACCTACAATGACATCTGTCGCTTTGCTCTGGCAGCCCCATGTCTCACCCGTCATTGTAAATTATACAGCAAACTGGGCTGGCTTTCCTCAGCCAATCACTTGAACTATGAATTGGGCTGCTTCGTAGGAAAGGCGCTCAGAACTGACACCCCTCTGGGGCTGGCTCAGCTTCTCAAGCCTGCTGAATCCTCCTCCTACTTCCTCAGGTCTCAGGGTCCTGGGGTGCTCAACGTTCCTTATACTTGTACCCTAATGGGGGATAGGGACTTTGCTATGTGTGCTCTGAGGCTATGGAACTCCCTTCCTGACCATGGTCATTCCTCCCTCTCCCACTTGAGCCTCCAGAATTCCCTGTGGGAGCACTTGAAACTGGCCTCTGTGTGTGGGTGTCCCGCGCCACCTTAACCAGGTCTCTAAATTGGACTCACCTAACCCTGGGATCACTCTTGCAGGCTCTAATGATGCTGCTTACTGTCCTTTAACTCTGGGAAGCATGTGAGTTGCTTATTTAATCTGCACAGGAATTATCTGTTTCTGTAACTCTGGTAAAAGGGTCACTCATACAATGTAATTACTGCTATTGCCATTGAATGACTTAGCCTATTTATTCTGTACGTATATATCTATATATATATTTTCAGACATGACCCCACAATGCAAAGCATTATGGGCTGCATATGCAAATCACCACAGAATATTATGCTGGTTCAACTTTAAGCAGAAATGCATGGTGCCAAAAGGCCTCTCATACAGTTTGCAAAGGGTACCAATAGAAGACATAGACACATGGGGGCATGTTTGATTTTCTATTTGTTTGAAACTTGGCTTCCCGGCCAAATGCCCTTTGGGGTAACCATTGCCTCAGTGCTTGCACACAGAGGTTCTTTGTCTTTTAGATTGTTTTTTGTTTTAATTGGGTTCACCACAACATTACCCAGATAGACCATCTCAGGGTAGCTGGTTCATTCTACTGGGGTGTCAAACAGACAAGGCATACTGAAGAGTCCTGATAGGATGAAACACGTGTCTATGTCTTCTGTTGGCACCCTTTGCAAACACTTTGCTTTGCTCTCAAGGTTTCCTTGTCCCCAGAACCTCTCGATGGTATTGTTCCAGAGTGATAGACCCTCACCTATTTTTTTAATTTTTGTAATATATGGAGCCCAGTTTTGTTTGCAGCAGTTATGTGGATGTAGTGCTGTGAGGCTGTGCTACCGCTGCAGTGAGGATTGGCTCACTCACTTGTGTGTGTGTACTTTCCGTCCCCGGTCTGCCTCTGCTCACCCATCCACCCACAAACTCCGTCTGTGTCTGTTTTACTTGAAAAAAGGAAGTCTTACCTTGCTTCTTTAATCAGACAGTTGTGGGGAATAAAAAAAATGCTGCCTGTAAAGTGAAGGGATGATATTCTCTCGCTAAGCGAGGCATGGCCGCCATGTTTTTTGAATGGTTCTGCACACCCACAGAGGAACCAGTTCCAATCAGGAGGCGCAGTTTTAGGAACGTCAGCATGCAGGGCTAGGAGGTTGCCTTGAGGATGTCAGGAACTAGTGTATGCTATTGGAAGATCTTGCGGTTGCCCGCTTGAGGTTTGGTGATAATACTATCATTCAGAGCTTGAACGATAGTATTGTGAGCTCTGAACGGTAGTATTATCACTTGCCAATGATAGTATTATCAATGTGGCTACTACTGTATTACTGGGATTTTTTTGTATGGGATACTGTGGTATTATTTAGGTATCTCTATATATTACAAACAAACAAACAACTAGGACCCTGGCATAGATTAAAATTCCAGCTAAGATCTATAGAACTGATTCAGAATAGTGGACCTCCATACTGCTAAATCTTTTTCATATTATATATAACATTATTCTAATCACAAAGGAATGGAAGATTGGGTTAATTGTTTCACTTTCAATGAAGGTTGATAGGTCGGATCCAGGTTATAGTGTATGGTGGAGGTGGAACCCTGTTGTGCATGGAATTCCATGCCTGGAATATGCTTGTTGTGCTGCAGTAGTGACATCATTATGTTGTTGTGCTGCAATAGTGATGTCACTACTGCAGCACAACAATTTGTAGTGCTGCCACATAGCTGCTTTCCTCTATAGATTTGAGCTGGAAGCTGCTTTTTTTTTTAAACTTGAACTTAAAGAAAACGTTTAAACACATTGAATCAGCAATTTTAGCAAGCCAGTAACCCTCAAGTGTCTTCCCCTACCCCAAATTCCCAAATTCACTGAAAGGGAGTGGAGTGTTTGAAACAGGCATGGATGCTCATACACGATAAAGAGAATGTGTGGGCATCCATACACAGACACGCCTATGTCTTCATATCGAGTTTTCAGTAGCAACTAGGGGACCTCTCAAGCTTTGTTCTTGAGGTTTCTGATTGCCACAGAAAACTCCAGATGCATACACAGGCTTGTTGTGTATGGCTGTCCATATATTATCTTCTGTGTTACTGACCCATTACCCTTCTTTGTACTGCTTTAAAAATATACATGAGAACTATTTTGTCTAGACTCAAAGCTTCATTTATGGATAATAGTTTTATATCAGTCTTTCAGGCAAACTTTCTCAGAGACTATAGCACAGTAGATTACATTTTTTCAATTTCTTGCTTAGCAGAAAAATATAAGTCGGGAAAGAGTTTTTTATATATATATATATTTATTTATTTATTTATTAACTACACTGGTGCAATAGCGCCAGTATAGTTAGGGTTGATGAGGGTGTTTAATGTTAAAGGCCAACTTTTGAGGCTTAATAACTTGGTAATGGCTTAATGGATTTGCATGAAAAGTGCCATATAGTATTTCTAGTTGTACATATTTGTGATATATTTCACACAGAAACCATCAAAGAACTGAAATTTGTTAGTTCATATGGTACATGTGCCTGGTACAGGTGAATGTGTCAGGCATCTGTTTTTCAATCTGAGAGGAAAACAATTGTTCTTACATGAACTGATTTTTTGAGGCTATATCAAAGACAAACTACTTGTATGAATTAACAAATGTTAGATTCATTTTATATTCTATTAAATAAACAATCCAGTGTTATATAACTAGGAAAAAAAACAGAGTTTTAATGGGACAGAACTCACAGCTGTGACAAGCCAATGTCTCAAATGCATGCCACTTCAGTTCAGCACTGAAACTTAAATGATCAGCTTTTTGTAAGAAAAGAATGATAGATTTTTAGCTAATTCATCTGAACACAAACCAGAGAATGAGTTAGTAAAAATCATGGACAGCAAACAACTCTACAGACTGCTCTAATTAGGAAGTCAATAGCATTTTTGGGCTATTCAGTCAAGCAGGGATTCGCACTGCTGAAGCAGTAACTTACTCCAATATGATGACATCACCCTCCAAGGCTCAGTCAGAGGGACAGAAATAGCATGACGGTTTCTATTTAGTGCAGAACAAGTTCACAAATGTTGATTTAAGGAAACCACAAAACCAAATAGAATTTCATTTTCAGGAAACACTACTCATGACACAGGGACTTGAATTCAGGCTTTTTTTTAACAATGTGTAAGATAGTTGCCGTTGATCTTTAAGTGCCCCAATCTTTCACACCTCCAACATTCAACAAATTGAAGATATCATACATAATAAGTTGTTTTTCAAGTTCAACAAAAGAGCAGTTGGACCTGGGCGAGAGGGAGGGGAGCAGTCAGTCAATGAGAACTCTTTCAAATTGGAGAAGGTGTCCTGTCCACTTTGTTGTCACTGAAATTATGATTCTACTGAACTTACTTGTCTTGTCTTGCATCTTGGCTCGGTGCTCAATGAGTGAAGGAAAGAAATAGCAGCCAGCCAGCCCCACCTCCTCTCCGCCAGTCCAGTGATCACTCAGAACTCTAATAAAAGGTTGAGAGGTATGCTCCCCAAACAAAACAGGGACATCATATCTGCCCTTACACAGTGTGGAAAATTCCACCCCTGATGGGTTTACTCTGGAGATATCAACAATATTATCTCATTTGCATTTCAGAGGGACCCTGCTTCTATTAGCGGCTGAGAGTGACTGGGTCAAATTATGTGTCCAAGGTTACACATCAACTCAGTAAATATGAAATCTGCATCAATTCAGCTCCATAAAATGCACTTACCCCTCATCTTCCTGTCTCTAGTCTTTTCCAAACTGATGAAATCAGATATGCTAGCAAGCCCATACTGATCGAAAATCATTTTTGCAAGTGCTAATAATGACATAACCTCATGTTTTTATTGTTTTTTTTTTGGTGTAATACACACACCGTACCATTTTTTTATATACTGTACTAAGATATTTGATTAAAGAAAACCAAAAGAGTATGATTGTAATAATACTGTATAGCATTCAATGTTCACTGAGCACATGAGACAATCAGTTTATTTGGATGATCACATGCATAAATGGACAGAATCAAAATGCCCAGAAGAAAAAAATACTCACCTTAGTAATTATGTTTCTTCTAATGGAGTCTTGCTGTATTCTGACTATTGCAGTTAGCCCCAGCACTCAAACTGCCCTGGAGAGAAGAGGGTTCATTTTCTATGAAGAGCATAGAATGTTGAGCTCAAGCTCAGTTCAGACCTCTGTCTGCTGTACTTAGAAGCACAACCGTTAGATTCTTAAGAGCTAATACTAACTACTATGTGGAAATTGTAACATTTTTATTAGCCAAATGGCAACCAAATATTTTGGATCCCCAAAAGACTCAAGTCAAGAAATCCAAAATCAAAAACCAGGTAGTGAA
This sequence comes from Neoceratodus forsteri, assembly GCA_016271365.2. Classification (NCBI taxonomy): domain Eukaryota; kingdom Metazoa; phylum Chordata; order Ceratodontiformes; family Ceratodontidae; genus Neoceratodus; species Neoceratodus forsteri. Next base: position 217,718,673 of record CM028134.1, read on the forward strand.
CAACTTAAGACTGTTAAATTAATAATATAACCCACTCCCCCTCTCTAAAAGGAGGGAGTGCCCAAATACACCCCTGGGTGCAACACTGCACCTGCCAACCCACTTCCCAAAAACAGGTTCTGAGAGGGGAGGCAAGGATGGAGGTCAGAATACAGCAAGACTCCATTAGAAGAAACATAACTACTAAGGGGAGTAATTTTTTCTTCAAACCACTTGAAGTCTTGCTGTATTCTGACTATTGCAGACTACCTGCAGTATCTCCATGGAAGAGGGAATTGAGCATACCTTAGGAATAGGCTCTGCAGTACTGCTGTACCAAACTGAGCATCACTCCTAGCCTGAATGTCCAGGGAGTAATGTTTGGTAAATGTATGGACTGTTTTCCAGATGGCTGCTTTACATATCTTTAGCAAAGGAATATCCCAGGCCTCAGCCAAAGAAGCAGCTGTACCTCTAGCTGAATGAGCCCTCAGACCTGAGGGAGGTATTTTGCCTAGCTTCTCATAGCAGAATTGAATACAAGAGACAATCCACCTGGTAATAGTTCTCTTAGTGGCAGGTTTGCCCATCCCTGCTTCCCCATAAGTGAGAAACAACTGGAGGGAGTCAAACCTGTGAGCCTTAGTATGCTCAATGTAGTAACTAAGGGCTCTTTTAACATCCAAACTGTGTAAACTTCTTTCTCCTGAAGAACAATGATCAGCGAAGAACACAGGGAGAGACATAGGTTAGTTGAGATGAAAATCTGAAACCACTTTAGGTAAAAACCTCCTGTTAGTTCTAAGGACCACCTTATCTCTATGGAATGAGATAAAATCAGGCTCCACTGACACAGCTTGTAATTCACTGATACGTCTGGCAGAGGAAATAGCTACCAAGAACACAGTTTTCCAAGTCAAGTACTTAAGCTATGCTGAAGACAAAGGTTCAAAAGTGGGTTGCATGAGCTGAGCAATGCAAACATTAAGATCCCAAGCAGGGGTAGGATCCCTAAAGGGGAGACTAGTATGAAGCAATCCCTGGAAACATTGACAGAATACAGAGTGAGACGACAGTGAGGAAGACTTTCCCACTGACAGAAAAGCAGAAACAGCTGACAAATGTACTTTGAGAGTAGCTGGTCTGAGGCCTAGGCCTGCTGAATCTTTTCCATTTGGAGTTGTAAATTTTTCTGGTAGCAGACTTTTGAGAGACTTTGAGAATATCCAGAACCCCTTGGGACAGATGCAAATCTGCATACTCTAACTCTTAAATAGCCATGCCTTGAGATTGAGAGACCAAAGATTGGGGTACCAAATCCTCCCCTGAGAGGAGGATAACACGTTGTAATTCCTGGGAAGAGACAGGGGAAGATGGACTGCTAGGGACAGCAACAGGCGATACCAAGGCTGCCTGGCCCAGTCTGGAGCAACCAGAATTACTTTGCAGGGTTGTGACCTTATCTTGACCAGAACCTTCAACAGCAGAGGAAAAGGAGGGAAGGTATATAGAAATTTCCCCTCCCAGTTCAAGACTGGGGGTCTGCAACAAAACAGAGGAAGTTGGTGATTGTCTGGGGCTGCAAAGAGATCTATCTCTGGAGCACCCCACCTTGAAAAAATCACTTTAAACACTGGAGGGTCCAGGGATCATTTGTGATGGCCCTGGGAGATCCTGCTCAATGCATCTGCTAGCACATTGTCCTTCCCTGGAAGGTGGACTGCTATTAGAGAGGTCAGCAGAGAATAAACTAGGGACCACAATTTCATGGCGTCCATGCACAAGGCTATGGACCGAGTGCCTCCGAGCTTGTTGATGTACCACATGGTGGTGGTGTTGTCTGTCCTGACCTGAACCACCTTGTTCTGCACTGACTGAGAGAAAGTTTGCAAGGCCAGAAAGACCACCATGAATTCCAAGAGATTGATATGAAGAAGGGATTCTTGAGGAGAACACAGTCTCTGGGATGTGAGAGCCACCAGATGAGCTCTCCACCCCAACAGAGAAGCATCTGTGGTTAAGACCACAGAGTGAGACTGAGTGATGAATAGGGACTCCTTGTCTGAGGTTGCTCTGATCCTGCCACCATTGGAGAGCCTGGATCAGAGTCTGAGTCACTGGAACTAGTTTGGTTAGAGAATCTTTCTTCTGAGACCAAAAGGCCCAGAGGTGAAACTGAATGTCCCTCATCTGAAATCTGGCCCCTTGGATCACTGCTGCAGAAGCTGCCATGGTGCCCAGAAGCTGAAGGAAGTGCCTTGCTTGCTGAGAGACCAAAAGGTGGAATGAAGAGGCCAGCTCTACAACAGCCCTTGCCCTCTCCAGGGGAAGAAAAGCTCTTGCTTTAACTGTATCCAGCTCTGCACCTATGAAAGTGAGGAGCTGTACAGGCTTGAGAACTGACTTGGGAAGATTGAGAAGGAATCCTAGGGAAGTGAGCACTTGCTGAGTCACTAGCAGGTCTGACTTGACTTGGTCTGGGGACTGACCCACAATGAGCCAGTCATCCAGGTATGGAAATATGGAAATATTCTTCCTTCTTAAAAAGGCCACTACTACTACTAGGCATTTTGTGAATACCCGTGGAGCCGATGTCAGGCCGAAGAGCATAGCTTTGAACTGATAATGGCCCGAAGGCAATTCAATCCTGAGGTACTTTCTGAGGGAGCACCTGATGGGACTGTGAAGGTAGGCATCTTTTAAGTACAGGGAGGCTAGCCAGTTCCCTGGCCTTAGAGAGGGAAGGAGTATTCCCTGAGTCACTATTTTGAATTTTGGTTTTAAAAGATGTTTGTTCAGGTATCTTAAGTCTAGGATGGGTCGCCACTCCCCTGTCCTTTTTGGGGTAAGGAAGTACCTGGGAGTACAGACTTTTTCCCCTGTGCAATGTAGAAACTTGCTCTACAGCCTTTAGAGCCAGTTGAGATGAAACCTCTGCCTCTAAGGCAATGGTTTCGGAGATGCTTGCAGGTGGAAAAGATCTGGCCCTCAGCTTTGGAAATTTCTTGAAGCTGAGAACCAGCCCCTGGCTTATCACCTCCAGGACCCACTTGTCTGAGGTAACAGACATCCAGTCTTGGACAAAGTAAGCCAGCCTGCCTCCTAGAGGAATAAGGGAGTCGACCTGGGCTGACACATCAGGGCGTCTGCTTGGCAGGAGCCCTAGGTTGAGAGGTGGATGCAGTCCTGCTCATCCCCCTTCTGTCTCTCCCTCTGAAGAACCCCCTCTGAGGAAAAGGAGAAGAGGCCTGTGCTTAGTAGAAAGGCATATGAAAAGGCCTGCCCCTGCCCCTAGCTTGCTGCCTTTGAGGAGCTGCCTGTCTTTCCTTGGCCTGTGCACTCCAATAGGTGGTCCTATACTCATCCATCCTTTTCATGTAATTCTCTGTCTGCTTCCCAAACAGAGAATTACCCACCACAGAGAAATTCATTGCCTTAGCCTGGGTGTCCTGAGAGAGACTAGTACATCTGAGCCAAGCCATTCTCCGAAGAGCCACAGATGTAGCCATGAATCTAGATGACACATCTTGGAGTCCACAGTAGCATGGAACTGTACCTTAGATGCCTCAATCCCATCAGCAGTCACCCCCTCCAGCTCCAAGGCTAGCTGGGGGTAGGCCTGCTTAGTCAGTGCCAGTCCAGTGTCCCACCTGGACTTCTGGTACCTGGCTGCATAGGCCATATAATTAGCCTGCCTGAGTCCCAAGGCAGATGCCATGTACTGTTTCTTTGCCATGGCATCCAGCTTCCTAGAGTCTTTGTCTGGGTGTGTGTGTGTGAAGCCAAGGGTATATTAGCCTTATCATAGGCTGCAGCCTGCACAACCCCAACATGGCTGCATTGTTGATTCAAGTACTCTGTACTTGAACCTGATAAGGTGTACCTTTTGTCCATCCTTCTGTCGACAGGAGGCACAGAAATTGGAGTTTTTAAAATCTTTTGTGTCTGTTTCCTAAAAGACTTATTAAAGGGAATAGAAAGTCTCGTGGAGTCTGGGATGTCCATCATCTCCACATAATCAGGTTCCTCTTGTTCCTCTATGGCTTCCTCCACAGGGGGCTGGAGGGTTTCTGCCACTTTACTGTAAAACATGTAGTGGGAAGGGGACTCAGAAAGCCTAGCAGGGGAAACACCAGAAGGCCTGTCTGGGGAGATGTCCGGTTCAATGTGCTCACCCAGACCTTCTCCACCATTGTCATCGTCATCATCATCATCATAATCTTCATCCCCCTCAAAATCCAGTTCATAAAAATCTTCAGAGGCATAACCTTGAACCAGAGGAACCAACCGAACTGAGCGCCTGCCAGAAGGCACCGGATCAGAAGGAACCGGGTGAAGCAATTCTACAATCCTTATCGCTTTGGCAATCTCTTCAGTGTTCAGAAAATGGGTCTCTGGATCTGAGCTGGTCGATTTTTCTTTTCTTTGTCTTTTTGTTGGAACTGATCCCTCAGGATCGGCTCTCCTCTTACCTGAAAAAGTATCTCCCTGGTCAGAGAGCACTTCCTCAGCATGGGTCAGAACCAAATCAGGCTGGCCATCTGGGTCAGTGGACTTCATGGCCTACTTATCCCTAAGCCTACCTAATTTTTTTTCCAGGGTAGACTTAGGAAAATTTTTACAGATTTGGCAGTCTGAATCGAGGTGGTCAAACCCCAGACAATAAACACAGGTGGTGTGGGGATCAGCCTTAGCAAAGACCTCCCCACACACACACTACAGTGTTGAAACCCAGTGGGCCTGGCTTTTCTTTTGGGTTTCTCAGACATAGCCATCCTAACCACAAACTTACCCTTTTTATGGCAAACAACCAGGCAAGACACCCTTATCAGTTTCTAACCGTGTCACAAGTATTGGAAAAAAACACAAGAAAATGTGTTTTTTTTTTTAAACCGATAAGGACTGGTGACCACACTCTAAATTTAGAAACAAAGACAGAATATGTAATTCACTAAATGGCCAGTTCAGCCGAACTGGTTGAAAATTAATTTTTACAATTTCCACAAGTTTACTATGTCTAGTTCACTACCTAGTACTTACTGTACCACAGACAGAGATCTGAATTGAAACTTGCGAAAAAACAATCGGTAAAACCGAAGACTTTAACTGACTTTTGAACTGCGATCAAAGGAGAAATCTCCAGAGCGACCGTTCAGTTAGCCGGAGTAAAGAATCTGATGGTTGTGCTTCTAAATGCAGCAGACAGAGGTCTGAACTGAGCTCGAGCTCAACGTTCTATGCTCTGCAACAGCAGTAGTCAGAATACAGCAAGACTTCATGTGGTTTGAACATTTAAATCTGATTATGAAAAACTTTAAGGAAATAATCATCAGAGATATGTCCTCCATCAGTTTTGAAGATTGCACAGTATTATTCTCAAAAGTTTTTGCTTTCAGGATGAGATACTTCTTTTTTGTCTAAAGGCACTGGTTGATCATTCAGCAAAGTACTGGTTGATAATGCAGCAAATATCCACCAACTGTACAATACTTCAACCAAAACAAGGAGCCCTGTCAGGAGTCAACTACTGCTGGACACTAGGAAGCCCACTCCCAGTGTCCACAAATTCTTTTTATATTTTATCCACCTCTCAAGTACTGTGCGGCACTGTGGACCCCACTCCCAGTGTCCCCAAATAATCAAATTTTTAAAAGTCACCTAAAAAAAAGAAAACAGTCCCATGACAATGTTAACAGTTTTTTTTACCTGATAGAAAGAAAACCGTCCCTTGTCATCAATGCTCACCACCTCCCTCCATCCACACCCTCCCACTGAGCACCCACCTCCCCACTCCTCCACCCTATACTTACCTCTGGCGGTGAGGTTGTCTGCTGTCAACTTCTGTGGACAGGAACACATCTGCACTTTTAAAAGTTGAACCACTAACTGAGCAATGAAGATAAGTGCCGTATAATGTATTTCAATGGCATTTTGAACTTATATTGATATCTCTGCCATTTTGGGGAACTTTTCCACCACATTTTTAACATGACCTTTTTGAGGCTCCATCTCATGGAAACTATGAAAGTTATTTCATTATTTGGGCTCAGAAGGTGATTTAGTAATTGCTGTGCAAAATCACCTTTCAGCAACGATTAACAAAATGACAGTGCCAGTGTTAATGGGGGGTGGGGGGGTTTCCCAAAAAGCCCATTTTAACAATTTGGTTGAAAAATTCCCCAAAATTTATTTTATTTTTTCTTATTTATTAAAGTTTTGGAATTACAACTTTTGAGTCAGAGATTCCTTTGCAAAGGCTCCACCTCTGGACAAACATACAGATTTATGAGAAAACATGCTTCTTTGCTTAGTGTTACACAGTGGTAATTACATATTGACAACATACATATACAGATATAAAAGTTACAGTAGGGTTTGTCTTGCAGCCCTAGGTCTGTTGAACATGCCACAAATGGGTGGAATGTTAGTCCTTTCCTTAGTCTGTAACTACATTTGTAGTTCTAGGTGGCATCTAGGGATTGGTTTTCAACCCTGCGTCGAGGTGGAGTTAGGTGCTGTATTGCAGCTACACTTCTCTGAGTCTATGAGGTGTCTCTTGATTTTGGTTTTAAACTGGCCTAATCTTGGGGCCAGGACTATGGGAGGAGGGAGTTCATTGAGCCAGGTGGGTGCACGATAACTAAAGGACCTTTGGCCTAGCACGATCCTCTGGTAGGGAATACAGATAGGCATATTTGCTAGGTGCCTTGGGGTGCTCCTGTGGGTGTTAGTTTGTATTTTGGAGTGAAGGCCCGTGGGTGCAATTTTCAGTAGGATTTTCTTGGCTTGGAGGCAGGTACGGTATTTTAGCCTTCCTTTGAAGGTCATCCAGTCAGCTATTTTGTAAAGATCGCAGGTGTGGGTCAGTCAGTCACTTTCTGTGACCAGCCGGCTGGCTTTGTTGAGGGCCAGATTGATTTGTTTCAGGGCTGCGGGGTCAGCCATCCCATATATTATTATTTCATAGTCTACCAAAGATATGACCGAGCTGGTCACTGCCAGTTGTAGGGCCTTCGGTGAAAGGCATTGTCTATGCCTGTAAAGGATACCTAGTCAGTTGGTTGATGTGTGTGTGATAGGTGAGAGATGTGTCTAGTGTGATGCCAAGGTATTTGAAGTATGTGACCTGGTCAATTTTGGTGCCCTGGTAGTTGGAGATGTTAAGGCGGGAGCTTTTATAGGGGCTTTGTCGGTGCACAAAGATCATGGATTTTGTTTTGGTATAGTTTAGTATTAGCCTGTGCTTTGTGAACCAGTCTTCTAGTTCATGGAAGTAGATTTGAAGCTTGTGTTGGAGGGAGTTGAGGGTGTTATCTTTCCAGTAGACTACTGCATCATCTGCATAGAGCAGAAGTTTCCCATTGCACGCTCTAGGGATGGAGTTCAGGAAGAAGGTGAATAATGGGGGGCCTAGGATTGATCCTTGAGGTACACCTGATTGAACTGTGTTTTTGGTGGATAGGGTGGTGTTGATTTTAACTTCGTGTTCGGCCTGTGAGGTAGTTCTTAAACCAGCATATTGTGTCTGGGGCTAGGTTAAGAGAGGGGAGTAGATGTAACAGTAGGTCATGACTGACGGTGTCAAACGCTTTGGTTAGATTGATGAAGAATGCTCCTGCTATTTCCCCCATGTCAAGCACCTTGTGTACGTAGGATGTGAGTTTGAGGAGTGCCGTGGTGGTACTGTGTCCTGTTCTGAAGCCATGTTGCTCTTGGCAGAGCAGGGAATGACTAGTCAGGTACTCTGTGAGTTGGTTAAAACTATTCTTTCCAGAGCTTTTGAGAGTGGGGAGAGTATCGTGATAGGCCTGTAGTTGCCGGGGTCAGCTGGGTCACCCTTTTTTAAGATTGGTGTAATAATTCCCCTTTTCCATAAAGTGGGGAATTGCCCTAGGCATAGTGATAGGTTGAATATTCTGGTGAGGTGTGGGAGGGTCACGTATAGTGTTAACCGGAGGATCGTGAGATCTATAGAGTCATTGCTATACCTTTTATTCCGTAAGGCATTTGCCAAGTAGTGTTTGGCCTTACTGCAGGAGATTGTTTTGAGCCGGAATGTTGGGAAGGTGTGCCTGGGGTAGGAGTTAGGTGGGACACTGGGGGGTGAGTCGAAGAAATTTGATGGGAGAATGTGGCTGAGGTCTGTGAAGGAAGTGTTCAGGACATTGGCTATTATGGTGGGGTCTTGTGAGAGGTCACCATTATTGATTATCTGGGTTGGTGTTTGGTTAACGGTTTTCCCACAAAGCTCTTTGACATTGCTCCAAAACTTGTTCCCTGACCCCCAGGTTGAGGTGAGGGCTTGTATGTAATGGTTGGCCTTTGCTAGCCGAATGGCCCTGGTGCATTTGTTTCTTGCCTCTCTGTAGAGTTGTCTGTTGTGGGGTACCTGGTAGTTGAGTGCCTTGTACCGAAGATTGTCTCTATGGTGCATCTGGTCAAGCAGGGACTGTGTGATCCATGGGGTGTACCTTGATTTTAGAATCTTTTTTGAGAGTAGGGCGTATTTGTCACAGGCTGTGTTGAAGATTTTGATGATGGAGGTCAGGGCCTCATCAGCGGATTGGATGGTATGGACTGCTGTCCAAACACTGGTGGAGAGAGAATGAATTATCTTGGTTATAGTGCCTTTTTTGAGGTGCCTTTGGTGTGATATTTTGGGTTGCTTTGGTGGACTCTTGTTTGACCAGAGACAGGAGAGGGGAGACTGGTCACTAAGGACATCTGGGAGGACTTTGACATTAGAGAGGTGATTGGGGGAGTTTGTCAAGATGAGGTCCAGGAGAGTGTGAGTTCCTGTCCTGGGGTTTTGTCGTGTGGGGGTCAGGACAACTTGAGTCAGATCGTGTGCTGTTGCGGCATCTTTGAAGGGGTCTGATGTCATAGTTAGCCAGTTTATATTGAAATCTCCCATTATTATGAGCTCACTTCTGGCGGGTGGGGAGCTGCGCTATGTTGGCCAGTATGGAGTCAAAGGCTAATTTTTGGTTGTTAGGTATGTAGACAGACATTATGTATAGTGGTTTCCCTTGGGAGCCGACCATTATTTTGATTGTAATGGCTTGTGCCCCATGAGCCGGTGGTGGTAGGGGGACAAGTAGTGGTTGAAATTGCGGTCTGGTGTATAAAGCACAACCACCTCCCCTCTTGCCCACTCTGTCATCTCTGAAGATTGTGTAGTTGTTTAGAGCAACTGCTGAGTCTGGGACATTTCTAGCAAGCCATGTTTTGGACGGAGCAAGAATGTGTGGTGAGTGTTGTGCAACCCATCCTGGGAGTAGTGTTAGTTTTTTTGGAAGGCTGCAGATATTTAGGGAGGACAGTAGAAGACCAGCTTTACCCTGTCTTTTTACTCTGCTGTCCGGGACTGGCCCTGGGTTGGGGTGTATGTCTCCGGCCAATAGTAGTAGGAGTAGGAGAGCATGTTTGAGTGCTGCTAAGTGTAGCCTTTTTAGAAATGTTTTTGGTGTGACGTGCGCTGATAATGTTATTGAGTGGTCTGCTCAGTATGGGGATGGATTGGATCACTTGGGCTAGTTGTGCATGTAGAAGGAGAGGGTTGTGGATATTCAGGAGGTGGGTATTGGGCTGGGGTAATTGCTTTGTCTGTGCAGGCCCATTTTCGGTGCAGCTTAGGCACTTGGTTAAATTGGAAAAGGGTAGTGGAGTTAAGGTGTTTAATTGGGTAATTGTTGCTGTGGTTTGAAAGAGGGAGTGAGTGAGAAGCAAATGCAATGATTAGCATGGATTGTATTACTGTCATTTGGCTGCTTAACATGTTGTTTGTTAATTGAGAAAACGTTTTTTCCAAGGTGAGCCCTCTAGTGTTAACTCCGTATAACCAACTAATGGGAAAGTGAGCTTTTTGCACTCATGTGATCTCTCCTATAAAGCTGAGTGTCGACCAAGGGTGATGGTGGAGGCGGTGGGGATCTGGCACGCATCGCCGGTGGGGTCAAAATCCTGTTGTAAAATGAACGATCCCGAGGCGAGCAAATCGGCCTCCCACAAGAACTTACTCTGATTCTGGGCTGGGAGGATTATTTTTTGAGCGGTCCCTCACAACCTGGCTTGGGGGGAGGGCTTCTGAGAACTACCCCTCTTGACCTGCTGGGTCCTGGTCCCAGTCTGTGGACAAGGACAAGGGTGAGTAAGATCACTTAAATACTGTTGGGCTGGGCGTTTCTAATAGGGGATGGGCTGTTGTTCCGTTTAACTTTCGTTTAACTTTTATAACTTTTTTTTTTCACTTTACAAGTTAGGCTGCAAGTGTTTAGCCTGCCTTTCACTGACTGCAGAAATTAAAGTAGCGCCAGCAAACTTCTTGAAAGCCAATATGGCAGAACTATAGCCCGAGCTTAAGGCTCCTTTTTTGAACATTCAAATAGGAATTATGGTTAGTTACAGAGGTTTCAAAGCAGGCAACAGTTACAAACATTATGCATGCTTGTTGAAACTTCTGACACATGTGTGTAACTTTGGTAATTTTTATGTTTGCTTGCACGCATGTGCAAAGAAACATAGTGCCATCATCCGAGTTTTGGAGGTGTGGCAGCCATCTTCAATTCAGTCAGTGTGTTTGCAGGCATGGCCCCAGTTCTCCAATCACTGCTGCAACTGTCTATGGCAGCAGGTGAAAATGCAGTGGCATACAGTTGAAAGAGACAGCTCCGCTTTAGTGAGCAGAGCTCCCCCCTTCCACACGCATGCATATTGCGTGCTCATGGGCTCCCCCCCATGCACATACTGCATGGCCAACGGGGGTGCCCAATCCTCTGTCAGCTCCACACACTCCCAAACAGTCTTACAGCCGCCATGCTGGGACCCCACCCCAGCGTGGCACACGTTGGTATGGCCGACAGGGGTGTCCAATCCCCCGTCAGCTCCACACACTCCCAAACAGCCTTACAGCTGCCATGCTGGGAGCCCACCACAGCATGGCACATGTCCGTATGGCCGACGGGGGTGCCCAATCCCTCATCAGCTTGAGCCCCCCAAACAGCCTTTAAGCTGCCATACTGGGAGCCCACCCCAGCATGGTAAACATCCAGACGTCTTCCTTAAAAAAACTTGTAAAAGAAAGCGTTCCTCGCAGCTCTCCCAGCCCACCCGTTCCACCCACTGCGAACTCTGCCTCCCCACACCCCACCCCATACTTACCATCAGAGTCCAGCGCGATGATCTTCGAGGGCCTGGGAACACATCTGCACTCTTCAAAGCCGACTGCGAATTGAGGAAATGCCGGTAAGCTGTATAATGCAATAAATAGGGTTTTTTCAACTTCAATGCATATCTTAGGCATTTTTTTGAATTTTAGCACTAAATTTTCAACATGGGGTTTTTGGGACCCCTCCTCATGAATTCTTGAACTGTCATGGCATTACTCGGGCCCGAAGGGTGATTTCGCAGTCACTGCGTGAAATCACCTTTCAGGATTGATTAACGAATGACAGTGCCAGTGTTCATAAGGTGGGCTCTCAAAAAGCTTATGTTACAAATTTGAGTGAAAAAATTCTAAAAATGACTGTTTTACGAGTGCATTAGCAGTTCCTCACGCCTTTCAGTAGTTTGTGAATTTTAATATTTACACTCAGATTTTTAACATTGCCATTTTACCATACCTCCTTATGAGCAGTACAGCTGTCATTTTTCACGTCGCCCAAAATGTGTTTCCATGCATGTAGCACACAATGGAGCAGTCGGTGTGTGTGAAATCAATGTATGGAACACATTAAGAAAATTACAGTGACACTGTTCATGAGCAGAGGTCTTAAAATAGATATGCTGAAAATTTGGTGAAAAAATTCCTAAAACTAACTGCTTTACGAGCGTGCGTTGCACAGTTCCTAGCTACTCTTGCAAGTTTGCAAATTTTTAATATTTGCATTCCGATTTTCAACATTGCCTTTTACCATACCTCCTATGAGCAGTACAGCTGTCATTTTCACGCCGCCAAATGTGTTTCTACACATGTAGCACACAATGGCGCAGTCGGTGTATGCAATCAATGTTTGGGACAGATTAAGAAAATCACAGTGACACTGTTCATGAGCAGAGGTCTTAAATGGCTATGTTGAAAATTGGTGACAAAACTCCATAAATGACTGTATTACGAGTGAGCATTGAGCAGTTTCACGCACCTTTGTAAGTTCATGACTTTGTAATATTTTCAGTCCAGATTTTCACTAGCGCATTTTTCCACACTTCCTTATGAATAGTACAGCTGTCATTTTTCACAACATGGCTGAAATGTGTTTTCACACTTTCAGCGAGAGATCGTGGTCACTGTGGGAAATCATTGTTCAGGACAGATTAAGAAAACCACAGTGACACTGTTCATGATCAGAGGTCCCAAAATGCATGTGCTGACAATCTGCTGTAAAAAATCCCCAAACTAATTACATTATGGGTGTGCGCTGCACAGTTTCTATGCATGTTCATGACTTCACCTTTTTTTTAATATTTTCACTGCAGATTTTCAACATTGCCATTTTTTACACCTCTCCATGAACAGTACAGCTGCCATTTTTCACATCCTGTTTGGAATGTGTTTTTGCACCTGTGGTGCTAAATGCCGTAGTTGCTGTGAAAATCAGTTTTCAGCTAACAAACTGATATTGCCACTGTTCATGAGGTAGGGGTCACAAAAAAGCCATGTTGGAAATTTGGAGTGAAAATACCAACGAATGTCTGAGGCATAAGGGTTTCCAACCATAACGCCCCACCCTGTAGAGAATGACAGGCATCAGGGGTGTGACTTGGGATTCTCACCTATATTGCTTATACCATTCCATACCCTGCAGCCAGTGAGAGGCATTGAGGTATGCTTTGGACTCTTCTGCCTCAAAGTTCACCTCATTCTCCTATACCGCACCCATCTCACCATATTTCCTGATGGAATGGGAAAGTATAAGGGCCAAAGACCACAAGGCACTCCATTACACTTGTCAGTGTCTGCAGGTGGGTGGTGAAATGGTTTGGCCGTTATGCCTGACGACCCAAAGGCACACACCCTAATGCCTGTCAGTCTCATGTGGGTGGTGGGTTGCTTCAGTTGAATACTTCACTGCCATTCCTATTTTGCAGCTCTGTAACTCCTACACTACCTATGCCAATGCCAGCATGCAAACATTTGGCATTGACAAATGCTTGTTAATATTCTGACTCCAATTTTCAGCATAGGCTAGCTTATTTCTCACACCACCTCATTAAGAGTACAGCTGTCATTTTCCACATCCTGCCTGAAACATTTCATGCCTGTGGTGCAGAATGGCATGGTTCCTGCAAGAAATCACATTTCAAGACCAATTAATGAAATCACAGTTACAGTGTTCATGAGGTGGGGTACCAAAAAGCCCATGTTGAATATTTGGTGAAACAATTCCCCAAAAATAGCTGAGTTAGATGAACCCCTTCAAATGTTTCAAAGCACGTGTATAACTTTGGTAATTGTTAATATTTTGACACTAAATTTTCAGCATAGACATTTTCTCGCACCACCTCATTAACAATACACCTGTAATTTTTCACATCCTGCCTGAAACAAGTTTTTGTGCCTGTGGCATGGAATGGCATTGCAGTTGTGCTAAATTATATGTTGGCATGGATTCCAAAATCTTCTATACCAGGGTATGTGACGTGGGGTAATAACATAGCTATGCTGACAATTTGGTCACTGTTCTCCTATGAAGAGAGGGCCCTCTGCTTCCACAGCTACATACATATATGTATGCATGGAGGGATTACTGCATCACAGACAAATATCTATATGATTACATTATCTGAAAAATGCATTAGTTATGGTTGTTGCTAAAGTAAGAAATGAAGGGAAATGGGGTGTCAGGGTTTCCAACCTTAACACCCCACCCCCACCCTGCAGAGACTGACTAGCGTCAGGGGGGTACTTTGGAGTCATCAGCCCTAACACCCCAACCCCCACCCTGCAGAGACTGAGAGGCATTGGGGGGTGTTTTTGACACATCAGCCATAATGCCCCCACCCTGCAGAGGCTGACAGGTGTCAGGGGTGTGTGACTTGAAATTGCCATCCCTAACACTCACCCCATTCTCCTATATTGCACCCATCTCAGCTTATTTACTTATGGAATGGTGTGAGCATTAGAGCTGATGACACCAAGTCACACCCCCTATACCTGTCAGTCTCTGCAGGGTGGGGGCACTAGGGCTGATGACTCCAAGGCACCCTCCTGATGCCTCTCAGACTCTGCAGGGTGGAGGTGAGGTGTTAGGGGTGATGACTCCAACGCATCCCCACAACACCAGTCAGTCTCTGAAGGGAGGGGTTGGGTGTTAAAAACCGTAACACTCCATTTTCCTGCTTTTCTCATTTTAGTAACAACCCTAACTATGCATTAATGACATTTTGCATTAAAAAAAAAAATATATATATATATATATACATGTAGCCACCATGATGAAGACAGTGTGACAGGTTTACTGCATGATAAAAGGATCAACCATTGAAACTGCATTGTCTATGTTGTGCTTCATCCTGGTGGGCTTCACTGTATATATATATATATATATATATATATATATATATATATATATATATTATAGACATACATACACAGTGAAACCCACCAGAATGAAGTGCAGTGTAATAAGTTTACTACATGACAAAGGGATTAACTCCATTGAAACTGCATAGTTTACTGCAGTAACTCTATTTCAAGAATTCTGCAGTGCTAACTTCATCCTGGTGAAGCTTCCTGTATATAAAAGGATACATAATGGGCAGAGTGTGATATGGAAAATATTCTCACTCCTGCAGAGTCAACTCTGGATACTCACAGGTGCCAAAGGCATGAATGAGAGTATCAGAACTCACTCTGCAGGGCTGAGAATATTTTCCATAGCACACGATCTGCACATCATGTGTGCTATTTATACAATAGGAGTGAGAGCTCCAAGCATATTGTTATGTTTTCTTGTGTTCTTTTCCTGTTTCTGTGTGCTGTCTGCTGTTTCTGTGTATGGTCTGCATGTGTGTGAGTTTTTCTGAATGGTTGGTAGTCTTTGAAACTCTGTGGGAGACAGGTGAGTGTCCTTTGCAATGCTATGTGAGTAAGTTGCAGGTAGCAGTGAGAAACAGAAATTTTTTTGTGAAGCAGCTTCATTTAGAATGCAGGCTGTACTGAAGCTGAAATCTGCACAATAATGGGCTGGGTGTTTCAGAAACACTATGGGACAGAGGTAAGTACCCTTTGCAATGCTAATTGAATAAGTTGCAGGTAGCATTGAGAAACAGAAACTGTTTTGTCATGCAGTTCCATTTAGAATGCAGGCTGCAGTGAGTGAGTGAGTGGTGACATCAGCAGAGTATGTATAAATTTCAATTATTTTAACTCTGGTGATATGTGTGTGTATATATATATATATATATATATATATATATATATATATATATACATTTGACACTATAGATAGTTATACACTCTGAAGTATACTTGAGGAGAAAAACAAATTGAACCTAGATTGCTTTCTGTCTTAAAAATTGTTTCAATCAGGCACTACTACTAAAGTAAGTGTTAACAGGCATGGTGAAACAACAAATAGTTTTGAGATCAAACAAAGCATGAAATTGGATGCCTTTGGCATCCCTGCCTTTTAATTTGTATGTTGAGCCATTGGTGGAAGCTTTCTCTCCAATAGACACTGACCCTCCAATAGTTGATGACCGAGAAATAAAAATATTGATATAAGCTGATTATACTGTGGTTTATTGTCAATAAAAGTAGGGCTACAAAAAACCATAAAGGTGACAGTAGAACATTTGGGTAGATTGGTTTTAGCCTAACTGTACAAAAAACTTAAATAATGACTTTTGACAAAGCCCACCATACAAACAGCCATTGGAATATAGACAATGTGGTAGTTGAGAAGGCCAGTGAACACAAATATTTAGGGAAGGCCATTAAGAAGAATATGAATGGGAAAGAACATCAAAAGAGTGTTATAAGTACTGCAATGATAACAACAAAAGGCATTAATACTGTATGTTTGCCAAATGTTTGCTACAGACTCTTTCTTAGCCATGAAGAAGAAATTTTCTACAAAGCTAATGCCCAGATTTTACACAGGACAGAAATATGGGCACAAAAGGTGCATAGTGGGAACTAGAAAAAGTAGGAAACTATTTCATAAGACTAGCCTTGGCCTTACCAAGAGACACTCCTACTGCAATATTATGTATTGAATCATGAATGATCCCTTTAGAATTGTACGAAAGAATGCTGCACTTTTATATTGGAGGAAGACAGTGGGTACAGAGAATGAAAGGATACCAAAATTATGCTGGTTTAAATTTCTTAATATAACCTTTAAGTATAGTTGGTTTATGAAACTAAATGAGAAACTTAAAACTTTTGGCATAGAGCCTATCTGGACATGCAGTGCAGTTACAAATCCTGTAAGATATGAGAAATTAACAAAGCAGTGTCTATTTAAGCTACAGTTATAGGGAACAAAAATAGGTTAACAGATATGGAGAGCCTGGGGATGTACAATACTGATAAAATAAATGTAGAAATGAAACTCTATTTACTATTCTGCGTAGCGGCCAAGCATAGAACTGCATTAGTGAGACTGGGGTTTCTCGATAGTCCATGTGGAGGTTGGAGTTTTTGGACTATGTCCTCAACTTTTAACTTGTGTTCTTGTGATAGTAATGCTCATTAAACTATTATACACTTGCTATTGAAATGCTCACTGTTTGACAATGAGGGATTTAAATAGGTATCCTTTCTTCTGTAAGTGGTTGTAGGATACTGATGAATGTAAGGCAGCTGTATTTACTTGTTTTAAAAGTCTTAATTCATTCCACCCACCAGCAAAGTGTTAGTACTACCGCTTATGATGCCAACAACCTGAGTTCAGGAATGTGCTTGAGTCAGGAGGGCCAGCTGGGAGAATTGAACTGAGCATCCTAGAGGATGGTCTCCACCCCATAGTGGGAGGGAGGGAAGACAGATTCTGCTGTGCTCCTGCTACCTGGATGATCACAGGTGGCAGTTTAGTGGAGCCACGGAGCTAGGGAGGATGCTGATATACAATGCATGCACATGTGTGCACATGCTTGAGGATCCTTCATGACATCCTACAGGAACAGAGACAGAAACTTCCAGAAGATGCAGTGGGACATCTGCCCTCGCCACAGGCCCCTCTACTGAGGAGGCACTCTCCTCTAAAGCACTGACCAAGTCTCCATCTATTGTAGAATCCCTCCTGATGGCCCCTCCTTGAGGAACAAGCCAGGGTGTTAAAAGGAAGTGAGTTAAGTACTGGACTAAGCAGGTGAGGGGACTGGGTGAGAGGGTAGGACCAATCGGGGCAAGCTGGCAAGAGAGAAAAAAAGCATACTAAATTAGAAAAAAAATCAGAAATAAAAAAAAAAGCTTTTTACAGAAGTTTTCACCCTCCTTCTCCTTGCAGTGCTATAAAACATTTGAGAAAAAAGGGAAATAATAAAAGGGATCACAGATTAATAAAAACAGTGATGAGTGCTTACATGGTGACAATCAATTGTGTACTGATCATTTTTGTTTTGAAACTAGAAATATGGGAGGTAGAAGAACCTTGCCAGTTCCTCACAAGATTCTGTTGACTGCCTGAGAGCTGTCTAATCCCAGAAATGGGTTTTCCATCCTGCCTTACCAAGAATCCGAGACCTCTCCAACCTTGACCAAATATTGTTATTTTTAACAAGTATTCACAAAATACAGCTTACAGTGGGGCCTGGCCTAAAAAAAGGTGTGCAAATACTGTAATGTGAGAAGGACAAACTACAGTAAATCTAACAGAAGATTTTCAAAGTTCAAATGATCCCTTACATAACATTTAAATTATCCAGTGAATAACATTGTTCGCAGCACATGAATATTAGTATATACTGTATGTTTCGTTTAATTTTTGCTTTCTTTAAAAAAACCTTAATTCGCTATATTCTGGTTACTGATAAATATAATCAGGATAGAACTTTAGGAAGAACTGTAATTTTTTTTCATTGATGGTTGTACCTACCTGATTATGTTCTCTGTACCTAGATGAAAAAATGTACATATCTTACAAAACATGTTTCCATTATTTATTTGATTTATGTATTTTAAAGTGTTATCCAGGAGAGAAAACACTAAGCTGTTAACAGCTCTTTTTCAAGTGTGTCCTGGGAGAAGGGACATGGGAATACCAGAATTACATATAAAAGGGAAATCATTTTCAGTAAGTTAAAACTTGGTTCTGACAGTATAGCCTAGAAGTTAGAAAAATGAACTATGAATGAACTCGGTGCATCCAGAAGATCTGTGTTTGATTCCCACAACCTCCACTTGCATACTGTGTTGCTCTGATATGCTGTACTTTAGCCACTTATCCTCCCCAGTGCTCCCAAGTCACCCCTGAAAACTGCCACTTGTGTTTTCTGGTTAACAAAGAATTAAAAAAACAAGGTACAGCAAAGAAGAAAAGTAGGAGAGTTTGTGTACACAAAAACAGATACAATAAAGTATATCAGTTATCTATTTTACTTTACAACATTTCTAATTAATTCGCTAATTTCATGAGTTCCACCATCATTGAAAAAGCTAATTTGACTGAATCGTCGGATAAGAATGTTACCAGTTACATGCTCAATCAAAAGTAACATTTTGCCAAAATTGCAGTGAGCCAGTGAACTGTGCAGTTATTTTTTCCTTTATTTGCCTCTAATACCAATAATAATAAGCAAGGGCAATGATTCTCTATGTTTACCAGAAAACCCAGTAAAATTCTAGAATCTGGACTGCCTGCACACGGGTAAAAACAAAGTTTCACGGAATCTGGCATTTTAGGCCAGATCAGTAAATCTGCAGAACTTGTTTTTTTTCTTATAATTGTTTCCTGTACTATTTTCAATTTTCTTCAATTAATGCTCTGTATATATTATGCCTTCTTTTATTCTGATTATTTATACACATTCTAAAAGAAGAAGAATCAGCATTTATATAACGCTTTTCATACATTTGTATCCCAAAGTACTTCACAAGCAGTGCTAGACTGATGAATTGACTGAATGTGTAGTGGCAGCCATATCACACATCAGCACCCACAGACAGCCTTGGACAGTTGCACAAACCGATTTTATGAGAAGAATATTGGCCATTCTGAAAGAATGACAGTAGAATCTCAGTGAAATCTGGAAATTAGACTAGCAATCACCAGTGCAGTTCATGGAATTCCAAGTCTTGAAAACGGAATCTCATTATTTTAATCATCGTAAACCAGTGGCCTTGATAATAAGCCATCAGAGGCAGCTTTTCTGCCACAGATCAAGACTTCTCCCAGGTCTGCTACAACCTCCACCCTGCTACTTAAACCGCCTGAACTCATCAATGTACCATGGTGAGCCAAAGAGTGTTGGGGTGGGGAGGGACTGGCATTCAGGCAGTAATGGATTGTTCTTCAATATCTTGCTACAGTATGAGGAATACTAAGGGCTCAGAGCATTGTTCTGAATATGTATTGGTGACGTGCAATGGCCTAACTCAAAATATGCAATTTATCTTCAAGTATGAGGTGGCAGAAACATAACTTCTAAGTCTTGCCAACTCACAAGTGATGATAAACTGTATATTGTATGTCAGGCCATTGCATATTGGATACATACTGTACATCAGTTTATTAGTTTAACTTTTAAATCTGTTGTTTGAAGATGCACCGTAATTGTTTCTCTTTGATTTATCTGCTGGCATTAATGCTGCAGTAGCCAGTTGTGATGTAATAAGCTTTACAAAAGCTGCTCTCTGACTGTTTCAATAGTCACTGCAATGATACTAAGCTTCATGATATCATTTGTGAAAAAAGCAACATATTTTTGCTATCTGGCCATTACTGTTGTCACCAACAAAGATATAATTTCATTTTGACATTTTTACTCCCACTTCTGTTGAATTGTATCAATCTGTCTGTCTGTCTGTCTATCAGTCTATGTAGTTAGTATTTCAAAAGTTTCACCTGGAAATAAATATTGAGCTTGCAACAGCTCATTTCCAAATGCATCTTACAGGGATGGGGTAAGAGGAGTAAACAGTACAAGATGAACAGTAAAAATACATTGTGTAAGGTACAGTAGTAATAAAATAAGTACAATAACAAGCATTTGTCAATGCCGAATGTTGATTGCGTTGGTGTGTTAAGCTTGCTCAGTGCCCCTCTGTCACTTGCTCAGTCTGTTTCTCCCGGTGCTGCAGGCTGCTCTTTTGTACTGGACTCCTGCCTGCATTGGCAACTTGTTCTGCCCAGTAAGAAATCTGCAGCTCTCCTGACAGAGCTCCATTGAGGTGGCTCACTCCCCCCTCTCACTCGCTCATTCTGTTTTTCCTGGAGCTGCAGGCTGCCCTTTTGTACTGGGCTTCTGTCTCTGTCGGTGGCTTTTTCTGCCCACAAAGAAATCTGCAGCAGTCCCAACACAGGTCTGTTGAGTCTGCTGACTCTCCCTCTCTCACTCACTCATTCTGTTTCTACTGGCGCTGTAGGCTGGCCTTTTGTACTGGGCTCCTGCCTGAGTTGCTGCCTTGTTCTGCCAACAAAGAAATCCACAGCAGTCACAATAGAGCTCCATTGAGATTGCTCACTCCACCTCTCTCAGTAGCTCATTGTGTTTCTCCTGGCGCTGCAGGCTTCCCTTTTGTACTGGGCTCCTGCCTCTGTTGGCACCTTTTTATGCCCACAAAGAAATCTGCAGCAGTCCCAACAAAGCTCTGTTGAGCTCGCTCACACCCCTTCTCTCACTAGCTGATTCCATTTCTGCATGCGCTGCAGGCTGCCCTTTTCTATTGGGCTCCTGCCTGTGTTATCACCATCTTCTGCCCACAAAGAAATATGCAGCAGTTACAATAGAGCTTGGCAGAGCTCGCTCACTCCCCCTGTCTCACTTGCTCATTCTGGTTTTCCTGCCACTGCAGGCTGCCCTTTTGTACTAGGCCCCTGTGTGCATTGCTGCCTTTTTCTGCCCACAAACAAATCTGCAGCAGTCCCAAAAGAGCTCCATTGAGCTCACTCACTCCCCCTCCCTCACTCGCTCTTTCTCTGTCTCCTGCTGCTGCAGGCAGCCCTTTTGTACTGGGCTCCTGCCTGAATTGGCAGCTTGTTCTGGCCAGAAAGAAATCTGAAACAGTCCTGACACAGCTCCATTGAGCTCGCCACTCATTCCATTTCTGCCGGCACTGCAAGCTGGCCTTTTGTACTGGGCTTCTGCCTGCATTGCCGCATTTTCTGCCCACAAAGAAATCCACAGCAGTCACAATAGAGCTCCTTTGAGCTCGCTTACTGCCGCTCTGTCACTCACTTATTCTGAGTGTCTTGGTGCTGTGGGCTGCGTTAGTGTACGTGGCTCCTGGCTGCATTGGCACCTTTGTCTGTCCACAAAGAAATCTGCAGCTTTCCCGACAGAGCTCCATTGAGGTCGCTCAGTCTCCCTCTGTCACACGCTCATTCTGTTTGTCCTGATGCTGCAAGCGTCTCTTTCGTACGGGACTCCTGCCTGCATTGGTGCCTTTTTCTGCCCACAAAGGAATGTACAGCAGTCCTGATAGAGTTCCATTGAGCTCACTCAGTCCCCCTGTCTCAGTCACTCATACTGTTTCTCCCACTGGGTGAGGCTGGTCTTTCTACTGGGCCCTACCTGCTTTTAACGCCTTTTTCTGCCCACAAAGAAATCTGCAGCAGTCCTGACAGTGCTCCGTGAGTTCGCTCACTCCCCCTCCCTCACTTGCTCTCTTGTTCTGTTTCTCCCAGTGCTGCAGGCTGCCCTTTTGTACTGGGCTCTTGCATTGGCAGTCTGCAGCAGTCCCGACAGAGCTCAGTTGAGCTTGGTCACTCCCCCCTCTCACTCATTCAGTCTTAATCTGTCCCAAACACTGATTTCCCACAGTGACCATGCTATTCTCCAGCAGAAGCGCAAAACCATATTTTAGCCAGCATGTGAATAATGACAGCTGTACTGTTCACAATGAGGTGTGAAAATACCACTGCTGAAATGTGGTGTGAAATATTACAAATTATGGATTACAAGGGGTGCGTGGAAACAGTTCAACGCACAGTTGCAACACAGGCATGTTATGGAGTTTTGTCACCAAATTTTCAACCTAGGGATTTTAGGACCTCTGCTCATGAACAGTGTCACTGTTATTTTCTTAATCTGTCCTGAACACTGATTTCCCACAGCGACATCGTTATTCTGTGCTGCAACTGTGAAACCACATTTCAGTCAGGATGTGAAAAATTACAGCTGTACTGGTCATAAGGAGGTGTGAAAAAATGCCACTGTTGAAAATCTGGTGTGACAATATTACAAATCTGCGAAGTTATGAGCGTGCTTGCAAACTGCGCAACACACGCTCGTAGCACAGTCATTTCATGGAGTATCATTACCAAATTTTCAATATAGGCATTTTAGTACCTCTACTGATGAACAGTATCACTGTCATTTTCTTAATCCATCCCAAACACTGATTTCACACAGCGACCACGCTATTCCATGCCGGAAGTGTGAAAACACATTCTTGCCAGGATGTGAACAATGACAGCTATACTGCTCACAAGGAGGTGTGAAAATGCCAATGTTGAAAATCTGTATGAAAATATTGCAAATTTGTAAGTTACATGCGTGCATAAGCAACTGCAGTAATGCACCTAGAATAGTCATTTTTTGATTTTTCCACCAAATTTGCAACATAGGCTTTTTGAGAGCCCACCTCATGAACACTGGCACTGCCATTTTGTTGATTGGCCCTGAAAGGTGATTCCACGAGTGACTGTGAAATCACCTTTGAAGCTGATTAATGCCATGACAGTCACAGAATTCATGAGGAGGGGTCCCAAAACCCCATGTTGAAATTGTGGTGCCAAAATTCCAAAAATGCCCAAGATATGCAACAAAGTTGAAAACCCCTATTCATTCCATTATACAGCTTACTGGCATTTCTCAGTTCGAGGTCTGCTTTGAAGCTGCAGACGTGTTCCCGGTCCAATCAAGACGCCGCACCAGACTCCAGAGGTAAGTATGGGAGAGGGGGTGGGAGGCAAGGTGCACAGTGGTGGGTGCAGGTTGCAGGAGGGGAGCGGTGAGACCACCGAGGACAGTATCCTTCTTTACTGGCTTAAAAAAATGTCACGGGACAGTTTTTATCTAGGATGTGGCATGCTAGGGTGGGCCCCAGCATGCCACCGGACTCTTTCTTTGGGGCCAGCAGTAGTCGATGGGGATTGGGCATCCCCGTCAGCACACAACAAAAGGAAGGGGCTTAAAATATGCCTACAGGGACTGGGCACCCCGTCAGCAGACAATAAAACTGGGGGGATTACACAATGCCAACAGGGAGTGGGATCCCCCCGTCAGCAAAATCAACATGTGGGCACTAAAGCTGACAGGGATGGGGGCCTCCGTTGGCAAATAAACATGGTTGGGGGGGTTATATTGTTTGTGAACATGGTGGCTAGCTGCCGCCATGTTCACAATCAATATCAGTCTTTCTAGATCCCATCCTGCAATACGGTCACGCCCTCATTGCAGCGGGATGGCTTATGCTGCAATGACGGTGGTTCCTGATTGCAGCAGCTGATGATTTAATCACAAGTTGGTACCAATGTTCCAGAAGCATTGTCCTTTCAACATGCCCGCGGTGGGGGAAGTGGGACAAGCCTCTGCAGGCTGTAGGAGCACTGGCCACAACAGTGCCGTGCCTCCACAACCTGCTTCTGAGAAAGCTGCAGCAATATGTTTCTTGCTGTGCGCGCAATCAACATAAAAATGCATACAATATATTTACATTAGTCATCGGTGCACATTCACAGTTATGACATTAAATGCACACTAATAAACAAGTGCTGAACAGTGCACATGAGCAATGCAGATGGTAGTATGCTGTTCCCTCTCAGACTGCAGGGTGCTAACTAGGCAGGGCGGGAGCTATACTAAGGAACACAGATACAAAAAAAGATATTAAGGCACAATTAGCATGGGGTAGTGGGGGTCAGAGTAAGTTGTTCACATGCAGGAGAAAGGTGACAAGGGTGAAGGTCAACAATATAGGAGTAGAGAATACAAGGGGGACGTCAACAACAGGGGAGGAGGGAATATAAGGGTCAAGGGTCATGAAACACTCTTGCAGGAGGGTGGCAAAGTCCTGAAGAAGGGTTTTGTGGGATGAGAAGCATTAGGCTGAATGGATGGACAGAGAGGGCGAACCAGAGTTTAGGAAATGATATGAGAAGGCAGGCTGGGCCTTTGAAAACTTTACTGAGGTGCCAGGAGAGAAACAGAGGGCGGCATTCCAGGGAGGGTAGGAGGAAGAAGAGGGATGAAAGAAAAGTAGAGAGATGGGGAGGGGAGTGAGCCAAACCAGAATTTGGAGGTAACAGTAGCACAGTGAATGAGGTGTCTGGCTTTGAGAGAAAGGAAGGAGGATAGGGAGGCAGAGAAAGAGTAGTGGTGTGTGTGAGGAGGCAGTTCAAGGCAAAGTGGCAGAAATAGTGATAGTGGGGTCTAATCTGGCAAGGGAGGATTTGGAAGCAGCTCTGTGGATAATATCACCATAGTCCAAGATGGGAAGGATCATTTCATGACATGTTCATTGCAAGCAGGGGAGGGATGCTTGCTTAGTTTCTATACAGCATACTCAGTTTGGGGTGAAACTTAGACAGATGATATCAAAGTGTTTGAGAAGTTTAGGTGCTGGTCCAGCAGATCCCAAGGTACTTAAATGAGTGGACATTATCAAGCATAGTACCATCATAGGTGTGGAAGGAGTGGAGGAGAGAGAGAGAGTCTGGCAAGCCTCTGTTGGGAGCAAAAGGTCATTGAAATCATTTTCTTGGCACTGAGAGACAGAAGGTTTGTACTGGCCCAGCACTGCACACTGTCACAGTCCTGTTGGAGACTGGCAGTTAGAACAGCAGCAAACATCACGGTGTCATCTGCGTACATATGGATTAATGTAGAGGAGTGGAGGAAAACAGAGAAGAGTATGGTGCCCAGGACAGACCCTTGGTGGACCCAGAGCAGATAGTGAGTGGAGGGAAGAGGGATTCTCCAATATGGACAGTTTGCAAACTGCCCTCATTGTAGGAGCAGAACCTGCTAACTGAAGAGTCAGAGAGATCTGTTATCCTAAGCCCGTCAAGGAGAAGGGGGTGTGATACAGTGTTAAAGGCTTTGGCCCGGCCTACAAAAATGGTGGAGCTAATTTGGCTGTGGTCCATACTGGACAGGATGGAGTCAGTGAGCTGAAGGAGGGAGGTGAATGTAGAGTGGGGCTTCCTGAAATCAGACTAGAAAGGAGTGAAAAAGGAGTGGGAGTCAACTTCTGGTTATGTCACATCCAAGATGGGCACATGAGCCCAGCCCTGTCTCCTCCACATCACTACACCAACCCTGTTTTAAAAGCAGAATCTTCAAACAAAATCTCAAAACTACATTGAGGAAGGGTAACAATACTATGTTGAAGCCTAATTAGCCTAAACCACCACTACCAATGGAGGATGCAGTTGAACTGAAGCCAGAGCCTCAGACTCAGAGCTCTCTCGGCCTCAGGCTTACCACAGAGTTATGAAGACACCAGAGCAAAGCCCAAAATGACATCCAATAAAAACATTAAATTAGAAACTATTTAAGAGTATGCAAGCCTTCAGAGTAGATGTAAGAGGCATTAAGGGACAACAGAAACAGAGTAACATCGATTTTTTTTCAGCAGAGAATTACCTTTATGCCCATCCAGTCTACTATTTTTCCCCACCTGTTCTGTCTCCACAAACCCTAGTTGATCATAGGTGTCATTTTGTTCCCCTTTTCTCCACCTGATATGCCCTTGTGCATATCCCACACATACCTAAAGTGATTCTTGCAGCTTAGGTGGGTAACTTTCATAAAATTATACTTGATGCTGGCAATATTCACTGTCTGTTACTCTTGCAGCAGGATTCACAAAAAAGTGCAAAATGCTGCACAAAGGTTTGTGCTGCACCATATGGTTGTGCTTGTGGGAAATCCTGGTATTCACAGTCAGATAGCGCAGTGCACTATCTGACTATGAATAGAGTCAGGCGGGAGCAGCCCTAACCCAGGAAAACAACACGAACTCCAGTAGCACTGCCCCCACAGCCAGCCAAGAGAATGGGCTGGCAACAATAGCGCACAGGTGTTAAGTCCCTATTCACAAAAGTGGCCATGCAAATGAGCCTGTTGGGCATGCAAGGTGCAATTGGCCAATAGCATGCCCATTACTGGTCCATTTGCATGGCCTTTTGTTTGCTGTAGTGAAACCTCACCACCAGCCCATACCCCATGCAGCCACATTGCCCTGGTGTACCGTTCCCTTCCCCATCCTCTGATAGCCGTTCCCAAAGAAATAAAGTTTACCCATTAGTCAGGGGTCCCTTCCCCCTCCCAGATCACCAACCTAATAAGAAAAAGTATTTTTCCATATTGTGGTGGTACCTCCTCCCTCCACGGTCACTGATCGCCATCCCCATATGCGATATAAATTTTCCATAATGTAGTGGTGCCCTCCGCTGCCCTGATCACTGGCCCCATATGCTGTCACAATTTTCCATAGTGTAGTGCTGCCTCCCCCCACCCTGATTGTTGACCCTTTATCCAATAGCATTTTCCGTAGTGTAGTGGTCAGTGTAGTGTAGTGTAGACAGCCCCGTCATTCAATGTCAATGAACATGTACTGTATACAGTACACCCTCACTGGAACTCCGTCAGTGGCCAGCCATGGTGGTGTGAGGGTGGCTGTGCTGGTTGCCAGCTGGGAGTCCATTTGGGGAGAAGCGTGGTTGTGGGTCACTCCATTACTGGGTGGGGGGTGGGGGTCCACTTGACCACCATGAAATTCTGTTTGTTGCTGCAACAAGGGTCAGGATGGGGAGGAGGGAATTGGAGTCAGTGATGTATATTGTATATGTTATGTATCAGGTGGATGGCGAGGGGACCATTGAACTGCCAGGCATTTGCTACTGGTTATATGGGGACAGAGATCAAAACGTCAGGAGAGGGGGAAGGACCACTCAGCTGCCGTCATCTAACTTGGGATTTGGGACGCGATCAGAGAATGGGGATTGGGAGGGACCCACTAGACTACCAGGGATATGAGTTCTTCAGTATGGGCAGGTGATCGGAGGCCAGGAGGGCACCACTACACTATGAAGAAACACTTTTTCTTATTGGGTCAGCAATTGGTGAGGAGGGAGGGAGGGATCCTAGACTACTGGGTACACTTTATTTCTTTTGGGAAAGCAATCAGAGAATGGGGTGGGGGAGGCCACAGTACCTCCACCAGTCACTAGAGTTTCACAGATTACTACCAGGTTTTGGTCAGTGGTAATTTTTCCATGCAAGGGCATTTGCAAAATGCCCTTGTGTGGGGCAAAAACTTTGTAAATTGTACCATGGAGATATGCAGGTCCCCTACCCCTCGTTTGCATTGCAGCTCTCCTCACAATTTTGCCTGGGTGCAAACCCAGTTTGCCTGCTTTTTGAATACCAATTCCAGGCAAAACCCAGTTTGCCCTGGGCAAACTGGGTTTGTGCCTGGGCAAAGTTTTGTGAATCTGACCCCTGATATTTGTTGTGCAGCTGTTATTTACCTGGAAGTGATCATGCTTTTGCCCTGACAAGTTGCCCAGCTGACCCCTTCCACTTCCCTAATGATTTTCACACCCCTACGCTCAGGCATGTTATGTGCAGCAGAGTGTGGGGGCGTGCCCAATTGAAATGAATAGGGGTATTTTTTTATACTATTTTATACATTATGATGGCAAGTTGGAGATTTATGAAGGCCACCACTCAGCTAATAAGGCCCTTGTTTGTCGAGTGGTGGTCTTCATTAATTTCCAACTCACTATTATAATGTATAAAATAGCAAGAGAAAAGACCACTATTTATTTCCAGTGGGGCATGGCTCTTCACTCTTTCCTTGTTACATGTTAAAATGTGCCTGAGCCGGGGCATGAAAATCAATAGAGAAGTATAAGGGATCCGGCTACCACCTTGTAGAGGTCAAATTACGATCCTTCCCGTAAACAACTGCTGCACAAAAAGACTACGAGTTACAGACAGGGATTATTGCCAGCATCAGGTATAATTTTATGTAACCAATGCATTTAACTCTGAAGAGTACAAAATCACTTTAAAACTCCCCACAGTCTTTGCCTCCACTACCTCCTCTGGCAGGCTGTTCTAGTTATCCATCATTCTTTCCATGAAGAGGTATCTATCAACTCTCAATCTCTCATAAAAGGCAGAATTGCTGTCCAGAGAGATTGCTGCTGCTGCACAGAATAGACCAGCTCAGCTTTTCCGGACTGTGGACAGATTGTGCAATCCAATCTGTCTTCAGCCCAGAAGAGCCTGTTCTCAAGAATGGTGTGAGGAGTTTGCTCAGTTCTTTTCAGATAAGGTTGACACAATCAGGTCTGATATCTGCTTGAGCCTTCCTAATGGAAGCTGTGATGGTCAGCAGATGTCAGACACCCACTTTGTGTGGTCTGACTTCAGCCTTCCCACAATCAGTGACATAGTGATGGTCATCCAATCATTGCATCTGACCAGCTGTGGTTTGGACCCGGGCCCCACACATCTCCTAGTGGGCTGTGTGGATAAAATCGGTCTGGTCCTTGCTGAGATAGTCTGGAGGTCTTTGGAGAGGGGGATTTTTCCAAATCCTCTGAAGGAGGCTGTGGTTCAGCCCCTTCTTAAGAAGTCCTCCTTGGACCCGGATTGTCTGGCTAACTACAGGCCTGTCTCTAACCTGGATGATCATTTGACCAGCCACAATGTCTATGATTCTCTCCAGTCTGGAATTAGGAAGAGACATAGTACCGAGACAGCTCTTGTCCAGGTACTAAATGACCTCCTAATAGTGAGAGATCGAAGGACTTGTTCCATCTTGGTCCTTCTTGATCTTTCTGCAGCATTCAACACCATGGACCATGGTGTGCTATTGGAGTGCTTGCAGTTTATCTGTGGGCTGTCTGGTACAGTCCTCAGTTGGTTTCAATCTTTCCTCGAGGGTAGGACTCAGAGGGCGGAGTCTGGGATTTTTTCCTCAGCATCATTCCCCCTATCCTATTGGGTGCCACAGGGCTCCATTTTGGCACCCATGTTGTTTGCAGTGTACATGCTGCCGTTAGGAGCGATTATTAGGTGGTACAGTTTGAGTTTTCACTGCTATGCGGATGACATTCAACTGTACATGTCCTTTGTGCCCGGCCAAGATGCTGCCTTTTCGGTCTTTAACAACTGTCTGGCTGAAATCCAGGACTGGATGAATAAGAGTTGGCTGTGGTTGAATCCAGAGAAAACTGAGGTGTTGGTTGTGGAACTAGGTCACCGGGAGGTGGGTTTGTTGGCGGGATCACCCTTGGGTTTATGGCTTGGGGGTGTTCAGCTAACTACCTCAAACCAGGTGCGGAACCTGGGCGTTGTGTTTGATGACTGTTTAACACTTAAATCTCAGGTGTCGGCAGTTGTCAAAGCCTCTTTTTACCATCTGAGGAACATCACCCAGGTGAAGCACCTTTTTCCTCCTGATGATCTTCCTACTTTGATCCATGCCTTTGTTACCTCCCACCTTGACTACTGCAATGCCCTTTATCTTGGGCTACCGGGGGTTGATATTCGCTGCTTGCAGCTAGTGCAGAATGCAGCAGCCAGGCTATTGACTGGTTTCTCTAGGTCCAGTCATATAATGCATGTGCTCCATGGACTGCACTGGCTGCCAATATGTAGAGATCACCTTCAGTCAGTTTGCTGACCTATATGTTCCTACATGATGAGGGACCTGGCTACCTAAAAGATCTCCTTTGTTCCTACTGTCCCTCCCGCTCACTCTGATCCACTGATGAGGGATTGCTAGAGATTCCCAGGGTTCACTTAAAAACCTCTGAGGCCAGATCTTTTAGTTTTATGGCCCCAACCCTGTGGAATTCTCAACCTCATCAGGTGCGGGATTGCCTGACTGTCCAAAACTTTATGGGGGCTTTAAAAACATATCTTTTTAGTCTTGCATACAATGATTTTTAAATGTTGTTGCCTTAGATTAATTCTAATATAGTTTTAATTGTTTATTGATTTTATTATGTTATGTACAGGAACCTTGGTTTTGGAAAGGCACCTTTTATAAATAAAGATTGATTTGATTTGATTTGATTTCTCCTAAACTTTCTCCCCTTTAGCTTCATTGCATGCCCCCTTGTTCTATTGCCTTCCTTTCTCTGAAATAGACCTGGAACCACTAGGAGGTCCTCAGTGGAGGAGTGGAGGGAACATACAGGGATGGCTGGAGTAAGGAGATCAGACAGGTAACCAGGGCCAAGGCCATAAGTGCTCTTATAGCTGGAGCAAGCTCACCATGAAGATGCTCCTCCACCTGACAGGCAGCCAGTGTTGATCCTGCAGGACTAAGATCACATGGCAGGACTTTAGTAGGCTCGCCAGCAGCCTGGATGCCACATTCTGCACTAGCTGCAATTGGCTGAGAATCCCTCCATTGACCTTGAAGCACAGAATGTTACAGTAGTCTAGCCTGGAAGTCACAAAGGCATGTACTAGTGATGGCAGGTCTTCTGGCAGAATCAGGGGTTTAATTCGAGTGACATTCCTTAGATGATGGAACCCGCTTTTGGTGACAGACAACACCTGGGCTTCAAGAGTGAGCCTGTCATCAAGGATGACGCCCATATTTTTCACCCTGGGGGAGACCATCAATGGGGTGGATCCCAGGACCAAACCTGTCACCACTCTAGAGGAAGCCCATCACACCGTCGACCAGGCTCAATCACCTGCACCTCCATCCTGTCGGAGTTCAGTCTCAGCCAATTTGAGGACATCCAGTCCTGAATTTCAGCCATAATTTTATTTAGCATTTCAATGGCACCTTCAGCTCCAGGGACAAATGACATATACAGCTGGCTATCATCTGCATAGCAGTGGAAACCCAGACTGTATTGTCTAATGAGCTCTCTCAAGGGCAGCATCTACACCATAAACAGCACTGGCGAGAGGATCAAACCTTGAGGTACTCCACACAACAGGGCTTCATGGGAGGAGGAGGAGAAATTCCACATAATCACTCATTGCCTCCTGTCAGAGAGACAGGACTCAAATCATTTGATGCCTGTTTCAGTGAGTCCACCATACACTCTAAGGTGATCCAATAGCATGATGTGGTCCATGGTGACAAATGCTGAGGAGAGATGGAGGAGGATGAGAATTGACAATTCTTCTCTATCCCTTGCCCTGAGGAGATAATTTTGCACCCGAACTGGTGCTGTCTCTGTGCTATACCTATCTCTGAAACTGGACTAAAATGGCTCATAGATGTCAAAGGCTGAGAGGTGCACTCAAGCTGCAGAGCAACTACTTTCTCGACAACCTTACCTAAAAATGCAAGATTGGAGATAGGTCTATAATTTTCCAGGATGTCAGGTTGAGCGATGGTGTCTTTGAAAGGGGCCTCTCCAATACCTCTTTCAATGCCTTTGGAAAGCTCCCCTCTGACAGCGAGCACCGGACTATCCTGGGGAATACTGGACCAATGGTTTCAGCCCCTCCCACTAGGAGACTGGCTGGGCCAGGGTCTAGTTCACATCATGTGGCCACAGCTTCAAAATTACCTCAATGACCTCAGCCGCCTCAACCAGCCAAAACTCCCCCAGACAATAGAAGTCCCTCTGCTTGGACCAGGCCGCCACTGCTGCCTCTGCTCAGACCAAGACGGACACTGTGGGACAAATAATGTCCCATTGGGGCAACCCCTGCCCAAATGGAGGACACCCTGTGTTGAGAAGAACAGAGCAAACTCTTCACACAATGCAATTGAAAATGCTCTTTTTTGGCTGCAGACAGACTGGACATAACAGTCAATCTACAGTCTAAAATGGCTGAGCTGGTCTGTTCTTCCGAGCAGCAATCTCTCTGGACAGGAATTTTGCTTTCTTACAGTTGATTGCCCCCTGATTTGCCCCCTGACAATCATTATAATGATTGCTCAGGGCCAGTCTCTCCTCCATGGACTGGATCCTCTGCCAATAATGCTCCAACTTCTGAGCTGTGGTCTTCATCTCCTAGAGATCTGCATCAAACCATGGGGGTCTGAAGTGAGAAGACCTGGGTCATATATGGACTGCTGAGATGGCATTGAGTGCCTTGGTAATGGCCCCATTATAGGCTGCCACCCTCACCCATGCCAATTGCACCTGAAGCACTCATGCCAGAGAAATCTACCACCACCAAAAGTCCTTCTGGGGACAGTCCCCTCTAAAGGCAGTAGCGAATCATTTCACTGGGGGGGGACCCCAAACGTGAAGTCCACCACGCAATGATCAGACTGAGGGACCTGATCGATCTTGATGTTGATCACATTAAGCCCCAGTGGGAATACCAAATCCAAGGTGTGGCCATGTTGGTGGGACGCAGATGTAATTAGTTGTGTCAGACCCAGAGATGTCATTGTCTGGAGGAGATCGTAACTGAAGGGCGAGGATTCATTGTCAATCCAGGCATTAAAATCCCCCAGAATTAACCATCTAGGGGGACTCTAACACCCTATCGGTGATGAAGTCTGCTAGCTCCTGTAGGAAATCTCACCCCATCCCAGAGAATGGTAAATGAGGAGAATCCTGCAACCTGCATTTGGACCCCAACACACTGCCACACATTCAAATGATGAGGTAGAGCCCACTGGGTGCACAGAGAAATTCAGTCTGGATCTAAAACAGATGGCCACTCCCCCACCCCTATATTTTCTCCTTGGGCAGTGCCACAGATACTCAGTGGGGACTGGCGCCTCGATACTGGCCCAGCATCATCCCCCATCCAGGTCTCAGTGATGCAAGCCAGGCTGACCATAGAAATCCAGTCTGCCATAAAAGCAGTCTTGTTCCTTATCAACCTGGCATTGCACAGCACAACCCAAAGGGGACTAGCAGAGACTGCAAGCCCTCTAGCTAGCTGCCCACATGGTCTGGTGGGAGCCCTGGGGACAGGAACCAAGCATGCTGGGCCCCTCTTCAGGTTCAGTCTAGCACCAGGGTGCCTCCATTCCAAACCACCTGATATTATTCACCTCCGCTATACTAGCAGCACCCCACCCTTGCCCTCCATCCCCTTTCAATATCCACTTCCCAGAAATGTCTCACACTACCACTGGGAGGGAAGATTCAGAAAGAGTGGAGATCATGCAGCAAGGGACACAGTATAAGTTGTGCGATGGGACCCGAGACCTAAGCACATTTCTACTCTCACACTACTCAATAAATTACAATTAAAACTCTCAAAGTTATCAAAGGAAAAACAAACTTAACTAAATCACATTCACCATCCACACTCTAAATACAAAGTCAAAACTCCTAACCAAAATCACACCACACCTACACAATAACTAAACCCTTTATACCCCTCCCAACCCTCACCACCCACCAACAATTAATAGATAAAATAAATCACATATAATGGGATAATCAGATGTTAATGCAAGTTTACAAAGATGTGTACTGTGGAAATAAAGTTCCGCTCCTGTTTGGAGCTAAAAAATGTCCAGCAATTCTATTGCAGAGTGTTGGTAGAGTTATCCAAAAATAACACCTTAACTATCTCAGCAGAAACAAGCATTTGTCAATGCCAAATGTTTGCTTGCTGGCATTAGCAATGGAATTGCAGGAGTTAGACAGATGCAGTATAGGAACACCACCCTCACCCTGCAGAGATGGACTGGCGTTGGGGTGTGCCTTTGGGTCATCGCCCATGACACGGTCACAACATTTCACCTCACCCTACCCTTCAGACACTGACAAGTGTTAAGGTGTGCCTTGGGGTGTTTGGGCTTTACATTCACCTCATTCCATAAGGAAATACACTGAAATGGGTGCAGAATAGGAGAATGGGGTGAACTCTGGGGGCAAAGGGTCCAAGGCGCAACTTGATGTTTGTCACTGGTTACAAGGTGGGGGTGGGGTGGAATGGCATGAGGATTACTGTCGACAATCCCAAGTCACACCCCTGATGCCTGTCAGTCCCTACAGGGTAGGGCATTATGGTCGAAAACCCTAATGCCCAGGGTGTGTCCAAGTTTTCCACATGGGCTTTTGAGACCCCACCACATGAGCAGTGATACTATCAATTCATTAGGCGAAAGGTGATTTTGCATAGTGACTGTGCCATTTGGTGCCACAGGTGCAAAAACACATTTCAAACAGGATGTGAAAAATGACAGGTGTACTGTTCATGAAAAGGTGTAAAAAATGACATTGCTGAAAATCTGGAGTAAAAATATAAAAAAACTGTGAGGTGTTTTTTGTTGTTTTTTGAGACGATGCAGGACTTTTGCATGTTGGTGGGCTCCCAGCATGGCAGCTGGAAGTTTGTTTGGGGCAGTGGAACTGATGGGGGATTGGGCACCCCTGTCAGCCATGCAGACTTTTGTCACACTGGAGTGGGCTCCCAGTGTGGCACCTGGAAGTCTGTTTTGGGGGGGTTACAGTGGAACCGATGGGGGATTGGGCACCCTCGTTGGCCTTGCAGACTTTTACCATGCTGGGGTGGGCTCCCAGCTTGGCACCTGGAAGTCTGTTTGGGGGGGCAGTGGAGCCGACAGGGGATTGGGCACCCCATCAGCCATACAGTGTGTAGGGGTGGGGAGCATGGGTACACTGGGTGGGCTCCAGCGTGCTATAGGTGTTTGTTGAGGGGGATCCAAGAAAAAATGGAGCTGTCTATGACAGCTGTTCAGACACAGTGTTCTTTGGCGTAGGCACTTTGTATACTGCCTATGGCAGTATGCAAATTGCCTACACGTTACCACCGCTCATTGTAGCAGTCTTTTACTTTGAATTGTACACCACTGCATCTGAACTGCTGTCATAGACAGCTCGGACATTTATTGGTGGAGTGAGGCCGTGCCTGTAAGAAGGAGCAGGACATTGGAAGCGGGTGGCACACCTACAAAAATTCATATGGTGGCACTATCTTTCTTGCACATGCGTGCAAGCAAACATAATAAGTGACTCTTTGGTCCAGTTCACACTTAACAGTGGATAAAAAGTCCCGAAAGAGAAGAGAGAGAGTGGTGCTCACTCCACCGCCCTGCCTAGATGACAAGCGTTATCAACTGCTGGGGCAAACATATATGTAGCAAGGAGAGTTTGGAGAGTCAGAACAGAGTCAATATAACACCTTTTGACTTTAGTCTGAAATAGAAATCTAAGAGATTAGTCTGACATGACCTCCTTCTTCTGAAACCATGCTGCCAGTGGTCCTGCAGTGGCTTTGCCTCCAGGTGCTCCACAAGCATTTCTTTCAGTAGTGTCTCCATTAACCTTCTCACCACTGATGTGACACTGACAGATCTATAGTTGTTTATTAGCATCCTCCCTACTGCCTGTTTTGTGCAGAGGGACCACATCAGCCCTCTTCCAGTCCTATGGAACTTCCCCCATCTCCACTGAGGTGCTAAAAAGGGCAGTCAGAGGGGCAGTCAGACCAGTGCTCAGATCCTTTAGAACCCTTGGATGAATCTCATCCAGCCCCATTGCCTTATTCTCCTTTAAGGCGTCCAATTCCTTCTGTATCCTCTTCACTGAGAAAGGACTTCTGTCTTCTCCCCCTCTCCCTGATGCTTACTGCAGCATGCTGGTCTGTACCTCCACCTTCAATTGTGAAGACCAAGCTGAAGTAATCATTTAGTATTTCCACTGTCTCTTGATCTTCCTCTGCGCAGTCTCTCCTCGCCCTTCTGATTCTCCCTATCCCTTCCCTTGTCTTTCTCCCAACATACCTGAAGAAGGTCTTGTCCCCTTTGTGACCTCCTTATCTATCCTCTCCTCTGTTAGTGCATTAGCTGCCCTCACCCATATATCTTCCTGTCTTCATCCTTCTAAGTCTTCTTGTACTTTCTAAATGCTGCTTTCTTCTCCTTCACTGTCTTTGCCACCTCCTTACAGAACCATAGTAGCATCTTTCCCTTGCTCACTTAATTCAAACAGCTTGCAGTTGCCTGGGCCATTTCCTCTTTAACCTTTCTCCATTGAGTCTCCAGTCTCACTATGACTCCCCCCACAATGTTAAGGCATTCTCCGGGTCAGTTTTCCATTTCTGTAAGATCTGCCCTCCTGAAGTCCTATCTATTAAAAAAAGACATTAAAGTTTTAGTGTAATGAGCAAAATAGACTGATAAGCAAATTACCTCTACTGACACTAATGTAGATAGCTAGAAACCATGCTGCAGGAGATGGCAGAGAATCAGGCAGTGCGCTGGAGTGTGGGATAACAGATGGACACAACACAGAACTATTCAAGTTAACACACTTTGTCTAATCATGTGATGTTTATTTTTTCATAAACATTTCTTTAAGGCAGATGCAACATAAAGATTTCAAAACAGAAAATAATAACAATAAATAAAGCTTTCAGAACATGGCAAACTTCTTTTCAGTTTCCACATTGAGTGTAGTATTGGACTCCCCTCATTCCTCTATCTACAGCAGTCAGCAGGAACTGACCTTATCTCCCGTTACAAAGCTGAGGCAGAGTTTTTATACCCACCCTAAAAGGTCATGTGCTTGGAGCATCATAGATTATTAAAACATTTTCATTAGGCTCTCTTTCTAATTTATATAACACATGAGGGCCTTCTAAGAAGTAAACTAATCAAATGTCAGGTATTCACTGTAAAATGGACCCAAACTAGGCTGAATAAAATGTATAACAACCTGAACTAGCTTGATTGACAGCTGTAGTTATATAAAAAATGGTCATTAGGGGCTGCTGCCTCCCTATAGAGATCAGCCCAGATAGTAACGTCCCTTGGTACAGCACAAACGGTACAACTTGGTACAGCACAGAAAGAGGTAAAAAACATTTCTAATAATATATTGTTTTATTAGGTTTCTTCTAGTAAGGCTTTCACTTGTACTGTTTGCTGTCCATTGCTTACCACAGACATTATGGGGAAGCTGTTTATCCAGGGAGAGCTAAATAAACTACTCTGTAGTGTATGCGGAATTCTTTATAATCTCATGATCCTAAAGGGTTGTGTCTTAAATAAACATAAATGGGCTTTGGTTCTTCTTACACAACAGCACTTTATTTCCTGAAAATTAGGTCTCCATGGCTGCAATTGCAAGCCAGCGGCATAAGATTTCATTTTGGCCTAGGGCCATGACATGGCCAAATATAACATTACAGGCTGGTCTGGAGGTTTGTCTAAGTAATATTTATGTATTGAATCCTCTTTTAATTTAGCAGAGGAGAGGCATTTTAGGCAATTAATGTCTGCCTGTCATGTCTGATCTGTCTTTCCTGGCCATGTGCCAGTCTATTTACTTGTACTACTACAGACAGAAAGAAAGCAACTGCTCAGGCTAGGACTGTGCCATAAGATGCACTATTCGGCAACAGAGAGAGAGAGAGAGAGAAAGAGAGAGGGACAGGGAGAGAGAGAGGGGTCTTTCAGCGCAACACTGAAATAGATTTAGAGACCCTCTCTCTTCTCTTAGTACATTTTGTAGATGTCCGGAACTGAATTGGTCTAAGGAACAGCTCAAAAGTATAGCTTTCCTTATTACTTTGAACTAAGCATGGACAGTCATCAGCAGCTTCTTGGTAGCTAAGTTTACTTTCACCATGCTTGTTACTATTCTTGCTGGATAATACCCTGATACACCTCATTCATAAAATAACTTAAACTACTAACAGCATGAATATGGAGCAGCAGGGTGACTGAGGGGTACAGGAAAACAAAATGGGTGCCACTCCACTTAATTACTATGTAGCCAGTGCCACTCTCTCTGGCAAGACTACTGCTACCCTCGTTTCATTGAGGAACCCCGTTATTTCAGCAGTAGATGTTTATTTACACCTGGGCAATGTTAGATTCTAGGGTACCTTTCATCCTGGTACCTGTATGTGTATATATATATATAATCCTGTGCTTGAAATACTGAGGCTTTAAGGGACTGTGAGCAAGAGCAATGTTTTCAGCAAGTGAAAAGTCAGTGGCAAATCATATAAATGTGCTAGGAAAAAGAACAGTGCAAGTCTGTGCAGTTTTGAGCAGAGTTATCAGTAGAGTGTGTAAAACGGTTGTGCAGTGTCTTGACCCAGTTTCAGAATGTTGATGCACAGGAGCGCTGCCGCCACCATTTTAGGGTGGGGTAGTAATGTAAACACAGCAGCAGATGAGCCATTTTGAAAGTGAAAGAAAGTGTTCAGTGATGTGGGACTTTCAATAACAGTGAGTGTTTGTTTGTTTTTCTCTGCAGTCATGGCCTCAGGACCAGCCCACTACCCGGATCATGCCCGGGCTGTGGTAGCAGTAGAAGTAAACAAGTTAAGAGACATTGAGATATGTTACTACGGAGGACAACTGCCTCCTCATGTGGCGATTCCTGGATATCCAGTGCAAGTGTGCTTAATATGCTTAAATGCTGGAAGGGACGTCATCATGGTACCTCACTGTTCTGGGTGCCTCGAGAAATACGGTTTATTTAAAGCATCCGAGATTCATTTGGCTCCCACATGGACAAAAGTTCAAGAATTTGCAGTTGGCAGCACATAGCACCAGGCGGAGCCTGTTGGAGAAAGCCCCTCGGGGTAGTGTGGCACAAAGCTAGAGGGTGCAGATTTGCAGACAGAACAATGTGCTGATGTTTCAGATTCTGGATCTCAGAGACACAATTCAGGAAGAGCATCAGTAGACCCTTGGGGAGGGGGGGGGCCTAGCCAAAGTCTCATAGGAGAAGACGAGAAGAGGGAGGCCTTTGAATGGGAGGTTTTGACATCCGCTACCAGCGAAGAGTGGATAGTCTCAGGAGTGAGGACGACTGCTCACTCCTGGGCACAGATTCTTAGTGAGGAGGAAGAAGTAGAGGGGGAACCTATGTGGCCTTGTGAAAAAGGAACGGGTACACAGCCTCAAGCTCTTGCTTCAGAGGAATGCACAGAAGACAGTGGTGATACCACTACCCTGGCTGTACAAGAAGAAGTCAGGGATCCATTTATTGTGTCGTTGAGAATGCATAGCTGGCAGAACCAGGACTGGCCGCCACCAAGCCAGGCCAGAGGTCTCAAGTTGACCAAAGCTAGTAAAGAGGACAGACTGGTTCGTAGGAAGGCAAATTAAATCTATGGATGTCCTTTCCTACCTTTTCTTGGAGAGCCTGGGAGGAGATTGAGAACAGCAGGAAATCCTGGATTTGGGCCAAAGCAATGAAATGCGTGCATCCTGGTGCAAACAACCATGTCAGGAACAGAATGTTTCATGAAAATAACAGCCAGTGGAAAGGAGGCAGGACACTTTTAATGGACACTGTTCGAATAGTGGATGGAGAGGGACGTGAAACCTTTCACAGTATGAATTATGTGCGCCCAGATGGGATAATAATTCAAGCTCCTGACCCGTTGTGCTATTGGCCACAATACAAAGACCTCCTTGCAAATATGCCCATGCCTACCAACTGGAAAGCAGAGCAGTGGTAGTCAGTGCTGCCACTCCAGCCATTGCAGTGCCTTTGTTGTTCCACCAGTATGGATGTCCAGGACTCAGGTGCCCCACATTCATCAGTTCTACAGTGTACTGACTTTCCAGAATCCATCGACTGGCCCACCAGGTGACTTCAGATCCAGAGAGGACACCAGCACAGCTGTATCCTGATTCATTGCCTGGTATGCAGATGATGTCAGACCAGCTGTTTTCCTTTTGTTCCTATTCCAAGGTTCCATCTCCAGAGATGACATCAGCTCAGCAGTTTCTGTATGTGCACTCCTGTCATTCCCAGATGTCTGCCCAGCTGTATTGGAAGAATGCTGCCAGGGAGAGTCTTTGGCTGAGGACCAGGTCTGTGTTTCGTTCATTCTACAAGGAAATGGTAAGTCCAAACTTTTCTATTCTTATGACATTGCAGTACACACCCTACACTAGCAGACTCCAGATGTGTGAGCTGTCCACAAAGACTCTCCCCTTCTGGAATTTGGCCTGCTAGAACTGTGCTTCACTGGGCTCCTGCCAAGGAGAGACTCTTTAATGGACTAGCATTCAGGCACTGTGGTCACTAGATGGGACTTTTAGGGCACTCCATCCCCCAAATGTGTATTGTAAATAATGTCATTGTTTTTTCTACTGTTTTCTAATGTTCATACTGTTTTTCTACTTTTCTAAAAAAAAAAAATATTTTTGGGATTCTCCAGTGTTTTGATGGTAGGGCTTTAGATAGACTGTGTATGCAGGTTAGGAGTGTGTGTTGTCTTTCTTTTTCTTGCAGGTGTTCCTGAAGAAGATAGAAGAGAAGACAAGAAGAGGAGGAGGGACTCATCGGACTTCCTCACTAGTACTTTAGTGTGTAGTATTTAAAGTACTGTTGTTGTTGTTGTTGTTACTGTGTGTAACCCTTTTCTTCCACAGGTATAGTTGTGGAGAAATGTGGGAGTAATGTATGGTTGGTATTAGTTCCTGGTGTGTGGTTGCATGGTGCCCAAGGTCAGGAAGGTCCCCTGTTCGTTAGTTTTGGGGTTTAAGTTAATGGCAGATAGGTTTTCCCTAGATGGCTAGGGGGGATAGACAGGCTGTGGTCCTGAATGGCCGTAGGGACTGCAGTGCTGATCTATTAGGGCTATGCTCTGGACAGTTCTACCACAGCTACTAAGTACCCATACTTAATGGGTACAGTAGAGGCTGATATGTCAGCCAAAGGCCTCTAGGCCCTTAGTGCTGCCTGCCTGTGCTAGCACATGGTAGGAGGGAGCTTGATCACCCCCCTCCGCAGGTAGCACATAGGGTGAGATGGCCTAAGCCGGGTCAATAATGACTGAGGACAGTCATTTTCCTGGCCCAGGGTGAGTGTACCTCCCTGTTACCCGGGTTACTAGAATCCCAGTAAAACCTAGTGGTAGGCAGGGAAGGCAGCTTGTGACACTCCAGTTAAATGGATTTCACACTGTCTCACTCTGTTCTTAGTCTCAGCTGAGACTGAGGGATGACATCACCATAGAATTCTCACAGCTGCATGAGCCACACAGGAGTGCTGCAGTTGGAAGTTAGGATAGAATGTTGGGGATTTTGAGCACAGTCTGTGTGCAGTCTTGGAAAGAGACAGCAGAACAGCCGTCTGTGTGCAGGCTCTAACAGCTTTGAGCTCTGTTTTAGAGCTACTGTTAAGGAGGTGTGTGTTTCCACTGTAAGAGGGACACAGAAACTTATTGTTGAGGTGGTGGAGACCGCTGTCACTGTTTCAAGTGCTCCCTTCCTGAGGGGACAGGGGGAAAGGTTTGCCTGTCTTCCAGGGGCAACCCTCCTGGTTCCGGCTAAGGGAAGAAGCTGCCTATTTCAAGTTGTGCTGCAGCACCAGAAGCTCTGAGAGGAAATTCCAGTGGAGGATTTGCCTGTGGGGCACCTGCAACCAAAAGGTGAGTTTGCTCTGATAGAGAGCCAATGTTTTTCACCTGAACTGTTGGAACGTGGGGATTGGACTACATAATCTGTAGGAGGTCTCGTGTAATAGACATTGCCGGTTAACTCAAGTAGGTTCAAGTCCAGCACAAAGAGTAAAGGAAAGTGGGGATTGGACTGCTTAATCAGTGGGGGGCCTAGAGCAATGGGCTACGTCAAGTAAAGGTATGTTCAAGTCCAGAATAAAGGAAAGCAAGACAAGTAGAGGAAATGACATACATTTAGCCTTAATCTACATTGCCAAGCTTTACAGTAGGAGGTGTTTATTGTCCAGAGAAATGGCCAGGTATGAATTTTGGAAGCGAGAGGTGGGAGACCCTCCCTCATCAGTACTAACCAAATTCACCTCTACGGATTTGCTCTGTGGCACCTTTACTTTCTTTCAGGTACTTGGCCAGTGCCTGAGAAAAGTACCCAGATGTGGGATTAAAAGGAGAACTCCCTGATAGAGCTGAGGTGCTCTTAGGTTGTTTAGGGAGCCACCAGCAAATGTTTCCATGACATATGGAAGGTGTTCGAATGGCCAGCAAGGAAGTCGAGCCACGGAAAACCCAGACCAGTGTACAAGTTTGGGCTGTGTACCCAAAGCAGCATTCAAGTCCAGGCAGTGTGCCAGGTGGGTTCAGATCCTGAGTGCTGAAGTGTTAATGAAGTGTTCTTGATTCTTTTAATCTGCATTACCAGGAGTGTAGCCCCGTGGGGGTCCATCTATGCTTTGTTTATTCTGCTTGGATGTGAATAAAGCCACACTTTAGAATCCCATTCCTGGTATTGGAGATTACAGTTATTGCTTTCTGTGTTCAGAATCACTTGGGTGCCCCTGTGCAGAGTAGCCAAACCTTGCCTTTGTGCCGAGTGACCTATTCCTCCCTGAACCCAGTCCCCATCTGGTACTGCTGTCAGTTTTAAACAGCATACCAACTGTTGTTTGCACAATGATGGGGTGTGGGTATATATATATATATATATATATTATAATTTTCTGTTTCATATCATGTTACAGAGGTCTCTAGCTAGACTTCCCTCTTATGGCCCTACAAAGAGGATATATGAAAATTAACCAGGGTATAGAAAGAGATGAGTGGAGAAGGAGGAGAATCGCCCAAAGGTGGCCAACTTTCCAGACTAGAAAATGAAAGGGACAGCATAAAAGGTTTAGAGGAACTGTTGCAAGTGTTTTTAAAGAAAATAAGTGATCCATTACAGTGGCAGGGACCTCCCCTATCGCACAGTGATTATGGCATGCAAGAAAATGCCAAAAGCAGGACCTGACAAAAAAGATTCAGCTATATGGTATGCCTGAAAATTCAGAAGCCACTAACCTACCAGATCTCGTGGACAGTTTTTTCCTTACTGCACTTGAGCTGTCCCCAGATTTTAAAATATAGTACAAGCATACCAAACAGGATTTAGGTACCAAATTCACCTCTCCAGACACTCGCTACTCACTACTTGTCTGCTTCTTGAACTTTGCTACCAAAGAACACTTTCTACAACTTGCCTAGAGGAAAAAATGTGTGCTATAGACAAACATGCATGACTTTTCAGCTGCCATGATGCATTTGAGAAGGGAGTAATTACCGGTATTGAAGGCTCTTGATAAACACAAACTCAAGTTTAAGACTTTGTATCCAGCTATACTGGTAGTCCGATACCAGAAGGGGCAGCTCACATATCAAACGATGACTGAGGCCAGAGCCAATCTACAAATGAGAGGCCTGATGCTCCTAGACAACAGATCTCATTCAATGAACATTCCCATCTTGTAGCCAGGCTGGCACATGGCACAGACCTCCGGGCAATGGCACAAGCAAACAGATCCCGCATTGGCAGCACTCATGGAGCATTCGAAAGTGTACTACCAAGAATAGTCTGCCAGCTGAAGACACCACATGATTGATGAAAGCACTTCAGAAATGGCAGTGGGTGAGTGACTGGGGAGACTGGCAGGTAGGGGTGCCCCAGATGGCAGGATGGTTAAGTGAGGTTCTGAGCTGAGATCTCTGGCATTTCTACTGCTTCACTTCTTAAAATTATTTTATAGGGGTCACAGTAACTGGGAATATTTGTAAGGCAACTCACTTCAAATATGCAAGGCAATTTTATTTATATAGTGGCAGCCATGATACAGTCATATATTTCCAGAAATTTTGCAAAATATCTAAAGAAATTCTCTCTGGTGGCCCATGGTAGTACTGCAGGCAGGCAAGACATATTCAGATAAAACACAGGCATTTCAGGAAATATCTGAACATGTCTATGGCTGCCACTGTATGGTACCCAATCCCAGAGGATTTGGGGCACCTAACAATAAATAAAACATATAAAATAAACAACATTAAATTACAAGGCTGTAACTCATTTAAAATCAAGACTCCAAGACAAATCTTAGATTAAAAGAGTGGGTTTTTAAATATCTCTTAAAAACAGCCAATGAAGGAGCACCTCTCACATCCGGGGGAAGAGTGTTCTAAAGGATCAGGGCCACAACACCAAATGTCCTGTCACCTGAGGATTTTAGCCAAGATCTA
The DNA here is from genome assembly GCA_016271365.2 of Neoceratodus forsteri. NCBI lineage: Eukaryota > Metazoa > Chordata > Ceratodontiformes > Ceratodontidae > Neoceratodus > Neoceratodus forsteri. The sequence continues at coordinate 217,762,680 of CM028134.1, forward strand.
GATCTGCCTCCACTGACCAGAGGGTGTGACCAGGAGTGTATGGAACCAGAAGGTCTTGCAGGTAGCTCAGATCTAGACTATGCAGGGCATTGCATGTCAACATGCACACCTTGAAACCAATGTGCCACTGAACTGGCAGTGGGGAGGTGAACCAGCATGATGTGCTCAAACCTGGAGGTCCCAGCAACCAGCTATGCTGCCACATTTTGAACTAGCTGCAGGGGATGCATCAGTCTTGTAGATAACTCAAGGTAGAGAGCTTTACAGTAATCCACTCTAGATGTGACTAAGGTGTGTACCAGTGTAACCGGATCAGTCGGTTCAAGATAGGGCTTGATCCGGGCTGTGTTACGAAGATAGTAAAAGCCACTATAGACAACAACTAACACATGGAACTCCAGAGTCAGTTTGGAATCCACAATAACTCCAAGATTATTTACTCTATCTGCTGTGCAAAAGGTCACACTGTCCAACAGAGGAAGAGCTTTGCTACCACTTGTTGTCACTGAACCTGATCAAACCAGTTCTACCAGTAACACCTCTATCTTCGCTGGATTTAGCATAAGCCAGCTAGCTGCCATCCAGTCTTGGATTTCTCTAAGGGACTTGCTCAGTTCCAGGACAGCTGCACTGTCATCAGGGGCACAAGACACATATAACTGGGTGTCATCAGCATAGCAAAGAAATTCCAAGCCATAGTGTATGATGGTCTCCCCCAATTGTAACATTCACACAGCGAATAACATGGGGGCCAAAATCACCCCCTGAGGCACACTAGAACAGAGCACAGCACTGCTTGATTTAAAAAAGCTGCTTTCTGCCGGACTTGTAGTACTTAAATTACTGCCCAAGAGACCTCCAGAGTGTCTTAGATGATCCCACAGCACCCCATGATCCATCGTGTCAAATGCTGAGGAGAGGTCAAGCAGGACAAGAATGGAACAGCATTGACTATTGCTCAGTAGGAGGAGATCATGGTTTGCCCAGACTAAGACAGTTTCTGTACTATGCTGAGGACAGAAACCCAATTGAAAAGGCTGGTAGATGTCATACCTCTCCAGGTGTTGTTCTAATTGCACTGCCATGACCTTCTTGATCAATTTTCCAATAAACAAAATGTTTGAGACAGGTCTGTTGTGGGAGGGATCATCGGGGTCCAAGGAAGCCTCCTTAAGGAGAGGCCTCACCATGACCTTCTTAAGAGCAGATGGAAAAACACCCTCCTGAAGGGAACACCTCATGATCTTCACCACAACTTGACAGTGCAAATCTCAACATTCCAAGAGATGTCTAGACAGCCCAGGGCTCAATGCACAAAAGGTGGGACACAAATCAGAAATCATCTGGGAAGCATCATCCACTGAAACTGAATCAAACTCATCCCACAAAAATGGAGTGCCTACATCCTGTGAAGATCAGACACTGTCAGCCTATGACAGACTGCTTGGGGACATCCCAGCCCAGATGGTGGGCACTTTGTCTAGAAAGAACTGGTTAAACTCCTTCCACTTATTGAGAGAAGATGGTTTACAGGAATACAGCAAACTGGGTTTATTAACCTGTCCACAAAGTTGAACAGCTGAGCTGTTCAGTTCTTTCCAGCAGCAATCACCCATGATGGTAATGTTAACTTTTTCAGGGTGATTGCCTGATGATACTCACCATAGTGAGTTCTCAGCACCAGTTTGTCCTCCTCTGAGTGGGACCTCTGCCAACAATGCTCCAACCTCTGCCCCTTAGTAGGGCCACTTTGAAAATGAGCTTGCTCAATGGCGATATGCCTGGTTAAATAAAGTGTTGATTGATTGATTTGAAACAAGTAAGTTAAGTTTATTTGTTGAGCACCCGATTCCGGAGGCTCTGGGCACTGTACAGACAGGGAAAGTGAAATAGATAATATAAAACATTACAAATTAACAACAAACAAGGGCATTGACACACAAAATAAAATCCCCAATAAAACTATTCATTAGTCTACTAATTCTTTAACTTCTGAATAATTCTCAAAAGCTTCTCTGAACAGATAAGCCTTCAGACCCCACTTAAAAGCCTCCACCGATGGGGCCTCCCTCAAGGATCTTGGGAGCAAATTCCATATGGCTGGGCCTGCAACCTTGAACAACCGATCTCCAGAGGTCTTCTGCCAGGCCCTAGGAACCACAAAAGAGGCCTTCGGTGGAGGAGCAGAGTTAGCACCCAGGGTGGAAAGGAGTCAGGAGGCCACTCAGGCATCCATCGCCCATGCTGTTTAGTGTCTTATAGGTGAGCAAGCCCACCTTGAAGGTAACTATCCATCTCATGGGCAGCCAGTGCAGATCATACAGGACGAGAGACACATGACAAGACCTTGGAAGGCCCTTCAGAAACCTGGACACTGTGTTCTGCACCAGCTATAGGTGATGGAAAATTCCTCTACTGACCCTGAGGTACAGATTGTAACAGTAGTCGAGCCTAGACATTATAAAGGCGTGAACCAGTGAGGGCAAGTCACCAGGTAAAATTAAGGCTTTGATCCACGTAGTGTTCCTTAGAAGGTAAAAACCACTATTCCAGACAATGGAAGACACCTGAAACTCACATCAACCAGTCATCAAGGATGATGCCCAGATTCATCACCCTAGAAGAAGCCACTGAGGTGTAATGCCAAGGAATAGCCCTGTTCCCACTCCAGCAGAATCTACATCATGCTGGCAACCAGGCTCAACCACTAGCATCTCCATCTTGTTAAGTTTAGTCTCAGCCAGCTAGAGGACATCCAGTCTTGGATCTTGACCAGTCATTTATTTAGCACCTCCATGGCGTCAACCATCCTAGGGGCAAATGACATATACAGCTTGGTATCATCTGTATAACAGTGAAAACCCAAACCATATCATCTAATCAACTCACCTGGGGAAGCATGTACAGTGCAAACAACATAGGTGACAGGATTGAACCCTAGGTAATGCCACAGGGCAGGGACTTTGGGCAGGAGAAGAAATTCCTCATCACTACCTTCTGCATCCTGCCTGTGAGGAAAAACTCAAACCAGTTGATGACAGTACCAGTGAGTCCACAGAGCTCCCTTAGGTGACCCAACAACACTATGTAGTCTACAGTGCCAAACGCTGAGGAGAGATGGAGGAGAATGAGTAATGACCGGTCCTCATATCTCTCACACTGAGGAGATCATTTTGCACTCTGACTAATGCTATTTTAGTGCTATGCCTGGACCAAAACCCAGACTGAAATGGCTCATAGATGTCACAGGCTGCAAAGTGTGCTTCAGGCTACAGAGTTACTACTTTCTCAACAACCTTACCCAGTAATGGGTGGTTGGAGATTGATCTATAATTCCCCAAGACATCAAGGTCGAAAGATGGCTTCTTTAGAAGGGGTCTCACCAGCACCCCTTTCAAGGCCCTGGGGAATAGTCCCTCCATAAGTGTAGACTGGACAATCTCAGTGAACATTGGACCAACAGACTTAACGTATCCCATTAAGGGACAAGTCAGGCCCTGGTCCAGATCACAGTAAATCACCTTGCAAACCTCTGCCACCTCCACTGGCTGAAACTCACCCCAGACAATAGGACTGATTCTGAAAACACATGGCTCACCACTGTGGGGCCACATTAGCCCCATAGGAGGGGTCCCAGTCCTACTGGAAGACACCCTGTCAGAGAAGAACAGAGCAAACTCCTAGCACTGAATGACTGAAACTGCTCTTTTCACCTGCAGACAGACAGAGTTAAGTAGCCTATCTATAGTCCAAAAAAGCTGAGCAGATCTGTTCCTCCCTGCAGCAATCTCCTGAGATAGAATGCTGCCTTTTATGGTAGCTTGCCCTTTGATATGTACCATAATGAATTCACAAGGCTTGTCTGTCCTCCTTGGACTGGGATCTCTGCCAGCAATGCTCTTACTTCCAACCCTTGGTCTTCATCTCCTTTAGAGTCTCATCAAATCACAAGGGTCTCAAGCAAGAAGACCTGGGTCATAGATGGATTGGTATGACAGAGTCAGACACCCTGAAGACAGCACTATAATAAGCTGCTACTGACTTACACGGACCCGTTGCACAAGCAGCCCTCACAACAGAAAGGTCCATTACTGCCATCAGTCCCTCCGTGGGCAACCCCTATAAAGAGCGGTGGTGAACCATCTCAACAGGTGAGGGACTAACGGGGGGTCCCTGAATGACAACTCCACTGTGCAATGATCAGAACAAATGACCAGATCAATCTAGAGGTCGGTGACCCCAAGCCCCAGTGAGAATGCTAAGTCCAAGGCAAGGCCGTGGCAGTGGGTCACAGAAGCAACTGGTCATGCAAGACCCAGCAGAGTCATTGTCTGAAGGAAGTCAGAACCAAAATGTGAGAGTTTGTCATCGATCCAGGCATTGAAGTCACCCAGATTCAACCATCTGGGCAACTCCAAAGCCCTATCAGTGACAAAGTCAAGGACTTCCTGTAGAAATTCCCCCTCATGCCCCAGAGGTCAGTAAATGATGAGGATTCTGCAGCCTGCACCTGGACCCCTATGCATGGCCACACATTCAAATCATGAAATGGAACCCTATAGGTGCACTGAGAAGTTCAGGTCAGATCTAAAACAGAAGGCCACACCCCCATTCCTTCATTCCCTCCATGGGTAGTGCACTACAGAGAACCCAGCTGGGATAGATGCCTCCAGAACTGGACCTGCATCATCCCCCAACCAGGTCTCGATAATGTAAGTCAGGCTGACTGAGGAAATTAAGTCCATGATAATTGTGGTCTTGTTCCTAATCGATCTGGAATTGAACAGAATAACCTGAAGGGGACTAGGGAAAGTTGCCGGCCCAATGGCTACATGCCAGCTGGGTCCAGCGGGAGTCCAGGAATGGGTACCAAACATCTCATGTCTCTCTCAAGGCTCCATTTTATTCCAGAGTGCCTCCTGGTCATAATCACCCCTATATGGCTCACTCTTGCTGTACCCCAACACCCCACTGCCTACAGTCCTGCCCTCTCCCAATCCTGACCTCTCCACAGCACCTAATAACTGCAGCTGGTAAAGATGTGTCAGAGAAAAGGTGGTGGTCCAGCAGCAGGGACATAGAATAGGCAATTTTCTGGGGCTAGTCTTCAACCTCCTTAGGCCCACATCATACCAGGGCAACCTGACGTGGGAGGTCATGGGGCATATATGGAATGGTACTGGGGAGTTGACAACAGACTAGAGGGCTAAATTATAACCATCCACAGCTACCTCAGCTCCCATCACACAATCCATCCTCATACTTGAGATGTCCAATACTGCCAGGATGCTCTGAGCCTCCAGATTTTTAAGAGTGGTATCTGACCATCTCCACAGGGGAGATTAAGTGGGGAGTCCCACATAGGAACTGAACAACATTATGATCCAACAAATGACCAGATCAACCCTAACATCACTGATGTCAAGACCCATTGAGAAGACCAGATCCAAGGCATGGCCATGCTTGTAGGTACCAGTGACAACCTACCTGTACGAAGCCCATGGAAGACATCACCCGGAGGAACTGTATTCCAAAAGTGATGTATCATTGCTGACCCAAGCACTGAAGTAACCCAAAACCAAAAGTTTGTGTAACCCCAAACAACAGATTGGCCATGTAAGTCTCTATTTCCTACAGGAATTCATGCCCACAACCGGGAGGGGCAGGGCAATACGTGAGCATGATCCTACAACTCGGACCCAGCCCACCTTTTACAGCCATGCATTCAAATGATCTTATCTGCCCCAAGAGGTATGCTATCAGTCCCAGGGCATATCTAAAACAGGTGGCTACCTTGCACCACCACCTCCCTGATCTGGCCTAGGGCAATGCACCATGGAAAAACCTGGAGGAATGGATGACTAGAGCACATGTCCACAGTCATCCTCCAGCCAGGTCTGTGTGATACATACCAGGTCTGTAGAGGAATCCGCAATGAATACCTCCATTATGACTGTTTTATTCCTAAGAGACCTGGTCTGGAAAAGAACTGCCCTAAGGGAAGGAGCAGAATTGATTGGTCCATTAGCAACCTGCTGAGTAGAAAGCTCAGAAACCTGGGGAATAGGATCAGAAAGGGAAGACCCCTTAACAGAAAATGTCTACTCCCTGGTGCTCCCAGGATACATTCTCCTGATTCTACCCCCAGAGTCTACCCGTGGAGCAGATCTACATTTTGAGCAGTGCCCCTGAAGGATCCCCAACCCCCAACAGTGGCTGAGCACAGCTGCAGGCAGAGTACAAGGGAACCATCCGATGGGGTACCACTCTTGTAGTTGTTCTGCAGAGTAGATTAAATAAGGTCTGGCTAAACACATGGAAGGGCAAATCACCCCACAGTTAAAATAAACAACAACCCACCCCAACAAAACAAATAACTCACCCTAAATCCTAAACAAATTACTCTTAAAATCAGGAAAATAACCTAATCATTCACACAACATTCACACAAATTAACAATAGCTACACAAACCATCACACCCTGATGCACTCCAACTTAAAAGAATGAATAGGCTATCTAAAAACTCTTAAAAAGAAAACTGGTTAGGTGGAAACAATAGTATTGGGACATTGGTAACATTAGTCTTAAAATGTCCTGGGTAAGGTGAGAAATGACAATAGGAGTCTCTTCTCTCGCTGTAGGAAGTCCAGAGTCATAAAACGGTTTGAATTAGCCTTACAGATAGCCCTCTCACAACTTTTGCAAGAGCAAAGCAGTTCCAAGTAAGCATTTGTCAATCCTGCATGTTCACCATTGGTACTGCTGTTGTATCAGGCATAGGTGTCAGAACCGGGGCAGTAGCCACTCCACTTTTTATTTCTGTATCTCAAAAACTAGAGTAGAAAAAGTGCCCTTTGTACCCTCATAAGTGCCCTGTTGATTCTCAGCCCCCTCAGCTTTTACCATCTTCCGGCACCCATGGTATCAGGTTTTGCATGTACAAAATGTTATTATATATTAACATAGGATAGTGCAGATGAGATGCAATATCTCTTTTTCAGTGGTGTCCTACTTTGACACATTATTAGATTGTAATTACCCAGGACAGGGCAGCTGAGAAGCAATACTCTATTTTTAAGTGGGCTCCCACATTTTGACCACAAATGTCCAACAGTCTTTCTATGAGCTGATGTTATGATCAAGACAGGTGGAATTTCTAAAATCCTACCTGAAAGATGGTGTCACTGTGAAACTGTGGAAACAAGTTTCTAAGGGGATTTGAAAAATTACACCTGCCATGCTCAGGAGGTGGGTAACACACAAGATATGTTGAACATTAGGGGCCAAAATCTGCAAAAAATAAAGTTATGAGTAAATGTTGGAAGAATTTGTTTCCTCAGAACTTAGTTGTTTATTTCACATTTTTACTCCAAATTCTAAACTTAATCTTTCAATGATCACTCCTGAGCACGATAGGTGTAATTTATAAAACAATGGCTAAAACATCATTTTGTGCAACAAGTGTTAAATTACATTTTGGGTAGTATCTGAGAAATGTCAGTTATCACATTCATGAAGTGGTGTGAAAAAATGACTTTGTTGAAAAGTTGGGATAAAAATGTAAAAAATTACATCAGTTACCCTTCAAGCTGTGCGCCTAATTGCCAGATTGAATGATAATTCATCTAGGTATGCCCGAATCTGGTTACCCTTACAAACCCTATTGAAGCTCTGACCCCATCTTGTTTGTGCTCCTTATCCCCTTCCCATGAATAATGAATACTGAAGTGGGTTGCACCTAGCATCCCTTCCTATAAGCTGTACTAGTTCGCTCCCTGAGTATCCTCTGCTGTTTGGTGGGGGGTTGGAGTGATAGGGTAGATTATATTTTGGGTATTAAATTGTTCACTATTATTATTGTATTCTGGATTCTTTTCTAGTCATGTGCATCTTAACTTGTTTCCTTGTATGACTTTTTGTTCTGGTTTTACCTTCAATAAAGTTTATTCAATCTGAAAAAAATACCTCAGTTACGAGTGTGCATTGAAAAATTGCAATGTAGACTTATAACTTTGTGTTCTCATATTTTTGCCCCTAATTTTAGACATTGCCTTCTTATGACCCCACATAGCCTTCTTATCAGCTCATCTCATGAACAAGGGTGGAGAACATTTTAGAATCCTGCCCAAAAGGTGATTTTGCACCACAAGTGTCAAAACACATTTTGGCCAGGATTTGAAACACTACAGCTGTCACATTCATGAGGTGTTGTGAAGAAATGGCTATGTTGAAAATTTGGGGTCAGAATATTAAAAATTACTAAAGTTGCATGGCTGTGGTCATAAATTTCAAAGTAGGCTCATAACTTTGTTGTTTTTAATGTTTTGACCCCAGATTTTCAACATAGCCTTCTTATGATCCCACCTCATGAACAAGGGTGGAGTAAATTTTCAACTGCTGCCCGGAAGAAGATTTCATGCAGAGACTACAAACTCACCTTTTGAGATAGATTTGCCTAATTTCACTGCCATTGTTCATGAGAAGGGGTCCCAAAAAACCATGTTGAAAATTTTGGGTGAAAATGTTTAAAAATAACCAAGTTATGCCACTAAGTGCAAAACCCATTGAAATACATTGAGCCACATTTCTAATTTCCTCAGTTCATGGTCCAGCACTGAAGAATGAAGACGTAAATGTGGTCCAGAGAGGATTAAAGCATTGGATCCCCAATGGGTAAGTAAGGGCTTGGGAGGTGTTGGGTGGTGGGTACTGAGTGTTAGGGTCAGTGGGAGACAGTAATGATGCAACAGACATCGATGGACAGTTTTCTGTTTTTACAGGTTACAGGATTAAAATGTTAAAAAAACTACAAGGGTTGGTTTTCTTTATTTTTAGTGGCGACACTGCAGGATTGGACACCCCTAGTGTCTGTCTTATATTTGGCAGCACTGGGGGTAGGCTTCCTGGTGCTGCATATTTATAATGGGTAGGGTAGGGGGTTAGCAGCTGGCATGGGGGATTTGGCACCCTTGTGCCATAGTAATAACATGGGTTGGGCTTGGAGGGGGTAATTACTGTGGTGGTTGCAACAGACATTGATTTGCAGTTTTCTCCTTTCCGGGGGGGTAGCAACAGGCAAGGGGGGATTGGGCATCTCTGTGCCATAATAATAACATGGGTTGTGCATGGGGGGGTGGCAGTTACAGTGACTGCTGCAACAGACATTGATGGACATTTTTCTCTTTTGCGGGGTGTATTAAAAAAACTACACAAGGTAGTTTTCTTGATTCCAGGAGGCCACACTGGTGGAACTGGACAGTCCCAGTGTTGGTGTTATGTTTGTGGGAGGGTGGAGTGATGGGTGCTGAGTAGGAGAGTTGGAAGGGAGGACAGTAAGGGCAGGGCACCAACAGACATTGATAGATTTTTTTTTTTGATACAGGATGTAGCAAGCTTATCATGACAGATCAGCTGTACTTGCTTATCAGTGTAGACCAAAGGAAAAAGACAACTTGTGATTGGATCAGCTCTCTCCTTTCAAATACATGAAGTTTCCACCCAGTAAGCTGGAACAGCATCACAATCAGCCTGGCTGATGATTGGTGTGACACTGATGAGCCCCTTGCAGACCACTCTTCGATGGAAAGACAGTGTCACACCCTCAGAAGTAATTCTCCTAACAAATGTTATCTGTGCATGCATATCCAGCTAACATAAAAAATGATGGAAAGGGCAGCAGGTACTCTCACTATGTGTTGATCATTAAGACATGAAGGAAATTCAAAGGAGTTCAATGGGAAAGAAGAATATCATCCAACAAAAACAGTGGCTCAAAACATCTCAGAACAGCCAACACTGTGGGGGAATAGATCCATCTGAGTATATTTAACCATTCAGCTGCTTCAACCTCATAAGCAATAGCCATTTGTCCATGGTGAACTTGTGTTTTCCCGGAACAGTGGCAGAACCAACCAGGAGCCAATGATGCCTTCATCAAAAGCCGCCCCACAATGTGCTAGTCAAGTTCACCTGGACCAGCCCAAGCTCAGCACTCTCATTGGTCAAGCCAAACCCGGGAGTCCACTATGCTCAGGAAGAAAGGTCGCATATCAGGAAAAGTAGATACCAGCTGACAGTCTCCAACTCTGCTGTTTGAAGGCAAAACACACAGTCAGTAGCCACCTCAAATTCTGCTTCTTCACTCAGATTCCAGTCTTTCACTCCTCAGCACCAACTCCAAGACAAACTCCAAAGTCCCAGCTCCACAGTTCTGCAAAACTAGTGGCTATGGGAACATTGGACTCACCACAGGAAAGAATGGTGAGTTCCCCACAGATGACAAACTGCTAAAGATGTAAGAGCAAGAGTAACACTTGGCAGCCCAAAAAAGAATAGGGCACCGGATGAGAAGAACTTCTTAATAACTATATTAGTAAAAGTAAATAAACCTGTCTTAGCTAGTTCACTACAAATCCCCGTCTACAGTGAATGACCCTACAGAAAAAATAAACTAACAGTAAACCTTTTAATGTAATGACAGATTAAAGTGTGCCTTGTGCACGGGGGAAAAAAATAAAAAGCCCACTCACTCAGAGCAGACTCGATGGACCACTCAGAGTAGTGACCATTTTACTAAGAGGAAAAAACACTATAGAATAAATCCATGGCTTACCAAAGTTGGCTAGGAGTGGGGACATCTGAGGTTTCAGGTGTGCTCTCCTCCCCAGCACCTCTGCACAACACTGTTAAAAAAAATACCATGCCTTAAACCACGATTTATTTGGTACATTCAAAGTGAAGTATATTCTCAGAAAGAGCTGGCACATGGGATACAGGGTCCCAGTTCTGTGCACGCGACTGAGAATAGCTTTTTCTCTCCCTCACACTCTGGTGTTTTTTATCTAGTGACACCGGTTCATCATTCCTGACCATTGCACCTCCACCCTGCCAGACCCCAGTACTGATTGTCATGGAACCCGATACTGCTGTTTCTTGAGAGAACTTAAAAAAACTGTGTATAATTATAAAAAATGCTTAAACTGATAACCTAACCTCTGATGCTCTCCATGCTCATACTTATACTCACTGATAGGAATGTATTTTGACAACACGTGCGTGGTGAGCCTTTCCGCTTATCTCAAACACAAGGCAAACTGTGAACACACTCACCTATGCCCCAATTGTTGCTAGCAGATTATGAAATATACACAGTTAGTACTGACAAAAATCCCATCAGAGATACTGTGACTTGATTTTGAGCTGAGCTACTGGTGAGGCAATATATTGTTGGTGTATAAATTGATTCTGGGTGGGGCCTTTATCACTGTTCTGTCTTCAATCAATCAATCAATCAATCAAATCTTTATTTATTCAGGCGATCATCATTGAGCAAGGCTCATTTACAAGATGGACCTGATAAGGTCAAGGTTCGAGTTAGTGCACAGCAATTACATTACATACTTATGAGACAGTTATACATACAGAAACAAGAAAATGTTATTTATAACACAATAATATACAAAGAATTCACATCTTAAAGCTTGGCAAGAGAAAGTTAAACTAACATCTACAATATGTGCAATACATATATATCACAATGAGAGCCATGACAGTCACTCACATAATGAGTACAAGGATGGTGAAGGGAATATTGGGTGCCATATACTGGCGGTGTCTGGCTGGAAGGAATATGCCATATGTGATTGGAATAAGGTTTTGTGGGATGACTATTCTATCTCTAGCGGTAGCAACTGCATTTCTCTGTGAAGAAGGCTGTGCAGTGCTGCTTGAAGGATGTAAATGGAATGATAATGGACAGTTTTAGGGATTTTTGTAGGGTGTTCCATGCTATGGATAGAGAGTAGCTGATTGCTGCCTCCCTATTTTGGTGTTGACTTTGGGCAATTTGAGCAGGATGATATTGTTGTTTTAGGGCATAGGAGCTGGGAGTGGTCAGGTTGAAGCAGTCCAGGATATAGCTTGGGAGTTTTTTGATAAAGCTCTGTAGATCCATAGAGCTGCATTTCTGCTCCTCCTGACATGAAGGGAAACCCATCCAACTGAATCATAGAGAACAATGGTGAGTATTATATGGCAGGTCTGTAATGAACCTTATTGCTCTATGGTATAAGGTATCCAACTTTTGAAGGTAGGGAGTGGAGCAGTGACTATAGAGGAAGTCTGCGTAGTCAATGACTGATAGAAAGATGGCCTGGACTAATCTCATCTTTGAATCTCTATTAAGGAAGGGTTTTAATCTGTAGAGGAGGCCAAGCCTTAGGAGAAGCTTTTTCAGCAGTTGTTCTAGATGCTGAGTAAAGTCAAGTCTGTTGTCAATCCACACACCTAGGAATTTGATATTTTCAACATACTCCAGATTTTCTCCAAGTATAGTGCATATCTGGGGGAGACTGATTGAAGAGGATGTGTTGGTGGAGTTTTGGGTTGTGAACATCATTGCTTTGGTTTTCTTTGTAGTTAGCAGAAGCTTTTTCTCGAGAAGCTGATGTTGTAACAGGAGAATTCTGCTTGTAGGATTTCATGAGCAACTTTAGGTGAAGGGTTGCTGACATATCGGTACAGTGTCATCAAGCAAAGAGATGTACTGAGGACTTGGTAAGGGTTGAATCAATTTTATTTATATAAATGGCAAAAGGATAGGACCCAGAATAGAGCTTTGGGGACTCCTCTTGACAGTGGTCTTAATGGGGAGAGTCACCTTCAGCTTTACCTGCTGTGATCTACCGGAGAGGTAGCATCTGAACCACTTAAGGGAGGATGGATCTAGGCCAATGGAGTGTAGGGACGAGAGTAGCAGTTCATGGTCCACAGTGTCGAATGCTTTGCTCAGGTCCAGGAATACTGCACAGACATTGTTCTTTTTATCCAGTTCGGTTTGCCAATCATTGGTGACCTTGGCTAATGCAGTGATAGTGCTATGTTTGGCCCTGAATCCAGATTGAGCTGGATTTAATAGATTAGCATTGTCCAGATATTCCCTTAACTGAATACTCACTAATTTCTCCAGCATCTTGGATAACACAGGTAGGATGGAAATGGGCCTGTAGTTATTAAGATCCATAGGGTCCCCTGATTTTAGAAGGGGGACCACTTGGGCTGTCTTCCACAGCGTGGGAATAGAGCCAGAGTTTAGGGAAAGGTTAAAGAGGTGAGTTAGGGGACTGCAAGCACATGACACGCAATCTTTAGAAAGAATGGGTCCAGAAGATCTGCTCCTGCACTTTTTGGTATCTAGATGCCATAATAGATCCTCAACTTGTTTCAACAGTATAGGTTTGAAGCTAAAGGAGAGTCAGCTCTTTGTTCACCAGTATAGTGGGGCTTAAATGATCCCTTAATAGGTTAGTTGAGGAGGTCAAAGCAAAGGCCAGCTGTTGTGAAGTGGTTGTTGAATGCATCCAGGATTTCCAATGTGCCAGTAATGGGGCCATAGTTACTGTGTAAATGGGTTGGAAGGGTTGTTAACATCCTGCCCCATCATACCCTTGATGGTGCCCCAAAATCTAGCAGTATTATGGTAGGGAGGAGCCTAGTTGGGCCAGGTAGTAGGCAGCCTTGCATCCCTAACTTTCCTAGTGCATTTATTCCTGGCTTTCCTAAAGATCATCCAGTCCATGATATTCTCAGTTTTTCTTGCTACTTTCCAAAGTTTATCTCTCTCTCTCCAGCAGTGCAGCTTTGAGGTCAGCTGAAAACCAGCGACAGGATTTGTTTTTTATTCGGATACTAGAGATTGGGGCATGGGTGTTAAGGGCATTTAATATAATGCTATTTAGCACCTGCTGAGCTTTTTCTACAGAATGTGCAAGATAGAACTTTTGCCAGTGTGGAGAGTAGGCTACATCATGCAGATATCCTTCAATATTGATGTTTTTCTTGGATATTCTCATGAGGAATTTTGCAGGATCTTCCACTACACTACACTAGACAAACTACACAGAGAAAAGCCAGTCAGAAAAGACTTGTCTGCTCCTGTTGGAAGCTGAGAAACTTGCTATACTGCAGAGAACAAACTAGAATGCATTTAGAAACTGGGAACTTGGTAAAACTTAATATTGTAGGGGATTAGGAAGGTAAGCTACACTTTCTACAGAAAGTTTCATTATTTTCTTATTGGCATTAAGAATTGCAGGATTCCATTAAAGTGTAGTAATTTTATAACCAGAGGGGTTGAAATACAACTGAAGTTGCTTGATTTCTGTGCTAGACACATAGGATTTGGAAGGATATTTGTGCAATATTTTAGAAGTGACTTGCTGGCTGAACAGTGAGTTTGTTTTTATCCCTGGACTCAGTAGAGTGGTTTGTGTAGAAGCAGTGGTCTAGTACATTGTGGTGTTGGTTGACTTACTATAAAGGGCAGTACTCACCAGGGTGGTGGATCAGTGGTGTATTTGATTGTTTTTAATGGTCACCAGTGGTGGTGGCTGACCCGTCCACCCTTCCCCTCATGCCACCCACCCCAGGCGTGGCATTTCCTTTATAGCCAAGGTTCTGACATCACTTCCTCTATAGGTCTTGGAGCAGAACTGCCATATTCTTAATTACCAGCACAGTGCATAAAGGGTAAGTACACACACACACAAAAAAATTTATATATTACTCATTGTATATTATAAGGAAGAGGGACATGTTTATTTTATTTTTTTATTTAGTTGTTTAACCAGGTATAGCACACTAAGCTGAAAGCTTTTTTACAGGAATGACCTGGGAGCACAAGGAGGTTAAGTGACTTGCTCAGGGTCACACAGTATGTAAGTGGAAGCTGTGGGATTCAAACCCAGGTCTAGTCTGCTGGATGTCACCAGATTTGCAGCTCAGAGCCTTAGACCACTGCGCTATACTGCTTCCCTATGTGGGGAGTGGTGCAATGCACTGGCTGTGGGGCAGCAATTTTCCTGGAGACATTCTGGAACCTGCGTTGCTGCCCTATTTGCAGGCAACTATCAGCTCTGAGGGAAGAGGTTGCTCACCTCCAGGCTGAACTGGCAAGGACTAAGGAGGCCTCCCCCATCCAAAGATCATCAGTTCCACAACCACTGCTTCAGAGGTTGCCATGTGTGAAAAGCAGATGGACCACAGTAGGTTCTGGGAGGGTGAGGGTGGTGGAACAGAGGCATAGCCCCTGAGTTGCACCTCTACACAAATCATATGTCAGTCTGGCAAATCAAGATTCCTCTATGATGACACCCTCATTGGAGACCAAGAAGAATGCTGGGGACATCCACAAGGGAGACCCACAAAAGAGTGGCAAGGGACACCACAGGGGAAAGAAACAGCTTCTGATAGGGGACTTAATTGTAAGGGGTGTAGACCTGGGGAAGGGAGAGGAGAGGGAAGAAAGGTGCCTGCCTGGTGCCATGGCTTGGAGAGACAGGAAGCAAATCCTCAGCATTGCAGAAGCAGCATCACAGGAGAGGAAACTAGATATCATTGTCCACCTTGGGACAAATGACCTAGCTAGGCATGAGATCAGTGTAGTGCAGGATGAATTTGTCGAGTTGGGGAGGGGCCTCAGACAGGTAGCAAGCACGGTAACCTTCTCAGAGGTGCTGCCAGTCTATGGCAGGGGTGAAGCTAGGGTGCTGCACACCATGCAGTTTAATGAATGGTTGCAAATCTGGTGCAGAGCACAGGGCGTTGGCTTCATTGGGGACTAGGGGTCCACCTGTAGAGATGGAGGTATATACTGGCATGATGGCCTGCATCTGTCCAGGAAGGGAAACACGCTCCTAGGTGACAGGTTTAAAGGCTTCCTTGGCAAGCTTTTAAACTAGCTAAGGGTGGAGGTGCTGCTAGGAAACAGGAAAGTTCAAGCCTCCCCCACAAAACATGGCAGGTAGTAGGGTAAACACTGAGGTACAGAGCTTAACAGAGGGCAGGACAGGGGTAAATGGAAAGATGGACAAGGGCAATAAGAGCAGGGATGGGGTAAAAAAAAGGATAAAGCCAACATTAAATGGAGGGCAATGAGTTCCAATGCCCATAGTCTGGGAAACAAGCTTCCAGAGCTAGTAGCCCTGATGGAAGAGGAACACTTGGATATTGTGGCAGTCACAGAACGTGGTACACGGAGAACCATGACTGGGATGTCAACATACCAGGGTACACAACTATAGAAGGGACAGGAGGGTAAAAGAGGAGGTGGAGTAGCCTTTACATAAGGGAAGAGATCAAAGCTACAGAACTAAAAAGTAAAGGGGAGGACAAGAGAACTTGGTCACCTTGGAGACAGGGAATGGCATCACAATCCACACAGGGTTGTATACAGACCCCCGTCTCAAGGGAGGAAATGGACAAGAAAATGATAGAGGGCATTCTCAAAATGGCTGAAAAGGGAGATACTGTTGATGGGGGACCTGAATATGCCAGATGTTAACTGGGCGACATGGACTGCAGCCACACCCAAGAGCAGGGTCATTCTCGATGCCCTACAGGAAGCATGCCTTAGACAGCTAGTGGTGGAACCCACTTGGGAGAGAGCAATATTAGACCTGGTACTCTCAAATGGAGAGAGGATCACAAACTTAGAAGTCAGTAGGCATCTGGGAACAAGCGACCACTGCACAGTGTGCTTCACAATAAACACAACCATAGAGACAATCTATACAAAGACAATGATACTGGACTTTAGAAGGGCTGACTTTCGCATAATGGGTGAATACCTAAGGAATGCATTAGCAAATGGCCAGAAAGGAGGGGTGGAAGAACAATGGAGAAAAATCTAAACTGTCATCATGGAGGCAACAAGCCTTTGTGTGAAACAAATAAAGAAACAAAGCAGAATAAAAAAAACACTATGGCTCTCAAAAGAGGTGTCAGGGAAGGTTAAGGAGAAAAAGGCTGCATTCAAAAAGTATAAGGAATCACAGACAGAGCACGACAGGAAACTGTATCAATTAAAGCAGAAAGAAGTGGGGAAGGCAGTCAGAAAAGCAAAGGCCCAAACCGAGGAAAAGATAGCCAACTCAATTAAGAAAGGGGATAAAACCTTTTATAGGTACATTAGGGAGCATAGAAAGGTTAAGAAAGGGATAGTGAAGATTAATAAAGGAGAGGGGAGGTAGGCAGAGGGAGACAGTGAAAAGACAGAGATACAGAATGAATACTTTTGCTCAGTATTCACAAAAGACGAAGAGGAGAAGTTACCTAAACCAAACAGTAGAATCACTCTGGATAGTGGGGTTGACACCAGTCCATTTACAGAAGAAAGAGTACTGAAAGAACTCCTAAAACTCAAGGTGGACAAAGCAATGGGGCCTGATGAGATTCACCCTAGAATCCTAAAGGGAGTACTTAGTGACACCACTAACCACACTTTTTAACAAATCATGGGAAGATGGGGTGGTACCTGAGGACTGGAAGAGGGCAGATGTGATTCCCCTTCACAAAAGTGGGAGCAAGGCAGAAGCAGGAAACTACAGATCTGTTAGTTTAACCTCAGTGGTGGGGAAAATGATGGTATCACTTCTGAAAGAAAGAATTGTTGAGTACCTAGAGGCCAGCGGGGCACAGGATCCAAAGCAGCATGGATTCTCAGCAGGAAGGTCATGTCAGATGAATCTAATTGATTTCTTTGTCTTGGTGGCCAAAGTAATAGACCAGGGAGGGGCTGCGGATATGGCCTACCTAGACTTTAGCAAGGCATTTGACACAGTCCCGCACAAAAGATTAATAATCAAATTAGCCAGCCTGGGAGTGGGTCCCAGGGTGGTATCCTGGGTAGCAAACTGGCTGCACAACAGGACACAGAAGGTAATAGTGAATGGAATACATTCTGAAGAAAGGGGGATTACTAGTGGAGTACCTCAGGGCTCAGTACTGGGTCCAGTCCTCTTTAACGTCTTTATAGGTAACATTGCACAGGGTCTGGGAGGAAAGGTATGCCTCTTTGCGGATGACACAAAGATCTGTAACAGAGTTGATACACAAGGGGGGGGTAGAAAGGATGAGAAGGGACTTGGCAAGGTTGGAGGAATGGTCAGACATATGGCAACTTAGATTCAATGCAAAGAAGTGCAAAGTAATGCACCTGGGAAATAAAAAGCCAGGAGAAGAGTACACAATAGAAGGGGAGATACTAACGACAACAATAATGGCAAGGGATCTGGGTGTAGTCATGTCAGATTACCTAAAGGTGGGTAAGCAATGTGAGAAGTCAGTAAGGAGAGCCAGGGGGATACTGGGATGCATAGGGAAGGGCATCACAAGTAGAAAAAGGGAAGTGGTTATCCCTGTATACAGACAGTTGGCGAGACCCCATCTGGAGTACTGCGTGCAGTTTTGGAGACCTCATCTATGCAAAGACAAAGACAGGATGGAAGCAGTCCAGAGGAGGGCAACTAAAATGGTGCAGGGTCTACATCAGAAACCATATGAAGAGAGTCTGAGAGAGCTTAATATGTATACCCTTGATGAAAGGAGGGACGGGGGGACATGATAGAAACTTTTAAGTACCTCAAGGAATCAACAAAGTCAGGAGGTAGCATCTTTCAGAAAAGAGATGTGTAAGAACAAGTGGCACAATTTGAAGTTAGAGTGGGATGGCTCAGTGGTAATGTGAGGAAATTATTTTTCATGGAGAGAGGGTGGACGATGGAACACCTTCCTGGAGAGGTTGTGGGGTCTAAAACGTGGGGAATTCAAACATGCATGGGACAGACATAAGGCAATTATAGTGGGGGGTTGCAGGAAGTAGGCTGTTGGTTAACTAGAATCTGCAGCTTATCCAATAGGTAGGGAAATGGGTAGACTGGGTGGGCCAAGTGGTCCTTATCTGCCGTCAAAGTCTATGTTTCTATATAAAAGGGGGGATATAGCCTTAGGGATGGATACTGTCTACCACACTGTGAAACAGTGCTAAGAACAAAATGTGCTGTGGAATCCCCCCCCCCACAAGATAACGATAACTGCCACTCCCTTTATTTCTTACCGTAGCATTGGGTTATAAACTTTCATACATCATGGGTTTAAACACCAAAGAAGGAGAAGCAAATAGGTCTTGCTAGCTGAGCCTACACCTGGGAGCTTTTTTATTTATTTTGACAAGGGCACAGGCAGCAAACAATACTGTAGGATGCCAAAGTTTGTGAATCCTGCACCAGCCTATGTTTGAGGATGGTGGGAGCTCAGAGATACCTGACACCCACCAGTCCTCTGAATAATTGAATAACTGAATGACACCATGGTTTACGAATAGTTGTACCAGACTGTGATGTGGGGGGGGGGGTACTGGGAGAGCACTTATGGACACACAGGGTGGGCAATGGACCATGCCCCACCCTTGAAAGTCACTACAGGTTTCGCTCACATTTTTAACCCCCAGTTAACTTTAAACTTTATTGATTAACCATTAGGTCATTACATACTAAAAACTACAATAAAGGAAAAATTCAGAACAAGCATATCATTCATTATAGGCACTCATAGTTGCCGGAGGGTTTATCTATCTTCACAAAAATAATTTGTTTGCAGTGACCAAGTTAATACAAATACACAAACAATTCTACAAATATTTGACTTTCTCCAAGTTTATCACCTTACAGATTAGTAGTATTGTTTGTTACAGTACTATCGAATGATCAGCTAGTGCTGGACTTTCACATACATCATGCCAATGGTACTTAAAATGGGCAAAATGTCCAAAGGTTTTTAGTTTTCTCATTCAAGAGTCACTCTAATGCTTTTCCTGAGTTTAAACAGGACAGTGCAAGGTTCGAGTCTGGGTATCTACACCCCTTGCACTGTTGTATTGCCTATAATACCTATACTATATAGAAATACCACAAAGAAGGTTCACCAAACATATCTGTTGCTGTAGAAATAAACCCTACAAAGATAGACTTAGGGAACTGAGGTTATTCATTTTAAGTGATAAGGGAACAAGCGGAGGCTTGCTATTGCTATTCAGTATAATTAATGATAAACAGCTGTTCAATTATCTAGTCTTTGAATTTAGGAGACCCTTACATAATCTCAGGGCCATGGGGGTGCAAGAGCTGTGGCTGCAGTGAGGCCCATACTGTTAGAGGTCCACTGCCTCAGAGATCAACATTAAGAAAACCTTTTCTCAAAGACAAATTTGCAAGTTTCTCTTTGGAAAGTGCTTATCCATTTGAAACTGGGTCTGTCAGCAGTGGTGTCAGAAGATTCCAACTCCAGTCTCATGTGATTGGGGGTGGGTACAGAACACAGAAGTAGCAGGGCCCATTACTCAAAACATCTAATCTTGCTGCTGTTGTCCCAAGGAGGAGCAGGAACAAATTACATTGTTCAGTTCTTTGATCCTGGTACCAGCATGGGGGATCGGGGGCAACATGAACAAACAATGTATACTCAGGAGGACTGATACAAATTCACTTACTCTATAAAAATTTAATCTGTGCTAATGTTTATTTTACATTTATTGGTGGGGAGATGTGCCCACAAAATATTTTGCAGGGGGGCCCTAATAATTGTTGGCACAACCCTGCATAAACTAGAAGGATACCAATTCCAACTAGTTGAAAAAACCTAATAGAGATTTTAGGATATATGACTTCTATTCCAGGACAATTAAACTATGGAACAGGCTTCCTCAAGTCATTATAAACTGTTATAGCATTACAACTTTTAAAAGAAAACTGAACATTCTTGTCAGGAATGGCTGCTTACCCAGCCCAAACCACTGAGAAGTAGGGAGGACATTGTCTATGGGCTAACTGCCTTTTATTTCCCTCAGACCCGAGTATAAATCCTACTATACTCTATGAACAAAGAAAAGTCCACTAGACTTTAAAAAAAATGATTTAGTCATATGGCCCATTTAACATTAGTACTTCACTTTTGTTATACTAACACATTTGTTATCTGAAGAATTTGTCTCCCAACTGTTACAGCTCCAAGAAGGAATATAGCAAGTTTCTGAGTATGTTCTTATTTTATGCATTAAAAAGTAAATCCAACATGAATCTTGATGGCACACATAGTGTTCCTTTTATCTTACCTAAAAATTTATTTCTGCCTGGAGTATACCAAGGGCAGTGAAATGTGACGTGCAAAAAATCCTTGGTTTCCCATAAACCACAGTTGTACTTTGTAGTTAAGGTGCTCACAATGCCACCATGGAGCCCTTATGGGTACAGGGTGGGCAATAGACCCTGCCCCACCTATGGAAGTCACCACAGATTTTCCTTACATATTTACTCCCCAGTAGGGAGACTTATTGTTCTCCTTCAGATGGGGTGGCAACCTAGTTGGTTGCTATCCACTGTACAGAGTAATTTCACACTTGAGAATTATTATTTATTTATTTATTTATTTTTACGCTTTCCAAGTTTTGGCTAGTTGCCACCTGTTCCTATGAGTTTTATACAGTTGTCAGGAATTACTTATTGCATTGTGGAGATACATCTATACTTGAAATGTTTGAGCTCCTTTTACTGACTGCCACTAGCAACACATATGTCAATGAATGCTTTATAACACAGGGTATACTGCATGCTCAATATGAACCATGAGGACTTATAGTGGGCCCTATGCACGATCCCAACGTGCCCGTGTAAACTGGGTGCATTAGCATCATGTGCATGAATACCATGGAGTGGTGGCTTCATGGCATTCACGACATGGGTGTGCAGGGGTAACACTCCCGATCCCCTGGCCATGCAGACAGCAACACACCAGGGAAGGAGAAGACATTCCATGGGCGTGTCAGCACTATGGATATGCAAGAACCCGCGTATTGCTGGCCGCATCAGTGTGGAGCGGGGCGCAGGTTATGGCAGAGGGACCCTGCTGTAACTCACTGTGCGTCCCCACGGACATAGGCTGCCAGTCACCGGGGGACCGGGATGTGGCTCACTGTGCTGCCCGTGACCACTGGACAGCAGGAGATGGCAGGGGCAGCTGGATGAGTGAGTGCCCAGCAATAGACAGGAGTGATGGCACCAGAAGAGGAGGGTGCCACACGGGACCTGGTGCCTGGAAATGGCATGCATAGCCCCAGACCTGCACCTCCCCACATGAGGGATCCATTATGGATCCCAGGGGGGCATCCCATTGGATGCCTGCCCAGGGCGATGACTCCTCCCTGGCTGCCCTGTGGAGTACTGTTCACTGGGGGTGGTGAAGCCGCAGAGAGGTGACTGGTTTTTGTGCATGCTGGTATGGGCACACCTGTCCGTGGGTGTGCAGCTGTGTGGGTGGGGTACATAAATATTTCACGTACCTGTGAACAATTAGTGCACAGAGCCCAGTAATTGTCACTTGTAAATACATCAAATGCTATGCCTATGAATAGTAATTCTACTTTTAAAATTGCATCACAAAATATAAATGGACTTGGCAACCCAACTAGTAGAATTAAAGTGATATAAGCACTTAAAAAAGAACCCAACCTCTCCTTCTCCAAAAAGAGAAGTGTTTAGAGGCAAAGAATCTTAGTTAAAGAAATATGGCTTTGAAATGATTTTAGCTTCTCATGTGAAAATGGTAGATGTTAGGAGCTAACACTTCTGGTACCTTGAAGCTCTCCCTTCCATGCAGAGAACACTTATTCTGACAAAGACAGCAGATAGGTGCTAGTGGTATGCACTTTGCAGGGCAGGACAATAACCATAGTTAGCCTTTACATTGCACCTGGCACAGATGCTTCCTCAACACAACAGATATGTAATAAATTTGTCTATTTTACCCAGGGGGTCAGACCTCAACTTATTAATGGACCTGGCAAAAGACACAATAAACACACAGCCTCCATATACAACAACAGTCAAAAAAATGGCAAGTGTATTCTAAAAGATTTTGGGTTCTTAGATGTTTGGAGACACATAAATCAGACACAATGGAATTATACCTTTTAGGTGTTAGCGTGGCTCAGTTAGTAGTACATCCAACTCTGGACAAGAAAGTTATGGGTTCTCGTCCCACACCGGGATTGGACTTGCACCTAAAATGCTGGCATCCAAGTGCAGCATTAGGGGGGTGCTGTACTGCTGGACTGTGCCATCCTTCGGATGAGACGTTAAACTGTGCTCCCTTCTACCCATCCTGGTGCTGGTGCTGTGCTGGTGGGTATCCAGGTGGAAGTAAAAGAACCCAGGGCACTTTTTACAAAGACTAGGGGACATTTCCGTTATCCTGGCTGGCATTCCCCTTCCCATTAACTGGTTCATGCAATTGTCCAGGCTGTGTGTGGGTGTTGATGTGCGATATGGCTGCCACTACACATTAGGTCACTTCACTGCCAGTCTAGCATTGCTTGTAAAGTGCTTTGGGATACACTGTGGACGACAAGCAGTATATAAATGCTGATTCTTCTTCTTCTTTTTCTTCTTACTCACCTTCTTCATACCCACTATTCTCTCATACATTATTTTATGCTTAATGCTGCACATATCAGTTGGGTAGTGGATATGAATACAAGATCCATATGGCTGTCAGATCACACACCTATGACTATCACTTTATCCCTGCGCCCAGAACCCCATCTCAGACCATGGTGATTCAATCAGAATCTACTTAGACACCGAGACTTTCAAGCACAACTGACCCACAAACAGGAAGATACTTCTCTACTACTGCAAATAAAATAAAACACAGGATGAACTACAAGACATCCTGAACACAAATACATAATTAGCACTACTGTACCTCTGGCAGAAATATTATGAGGGAGGATCCAAAGCTTCCAAACAGGGACAATAACCAAATTAAAGGATAAAACCACCAGCACGTATGGACATACAGCATGTGACATCCAGAAAATCTTTAAAAACATTTACTCAGAACTCTATATCCAGCACTTAGCACTTTTGGCGATGGACCATAACATTTTTTTTGCCAAACTCCAGCTCCCAACTATGACAAAAGAACATCAACAAGCTGTGATCCAACCAATATCTGCCCCACATATTTACATGGCATTAACAAATCAATAATCAGGTAAGAGCCCGGGTCCAAATGGCTATGCCACAGAATTGTATAAATTTATTAAACACCAGTTACTGCCAAAATTAACTCAGTTACTTCAAGAAGTAATGGGGGGAGGCACTTCCAGACAGTTGGAGATATGCTAATATTTCTGCCATATTTTCAAAAGACTCACATAACTGCGAATCTTACTGACTATATTGGTCTCAAATGAAGATAATACAATTTATGCCAGCATATTGACATGGCATCTTGAACCAGTTCTTCCCCCACCTTATTCGAAAAGATCACTCAGAGTTTGTGGCAGGCTGGCAAATGACAGATAATATCAAACGAATGTACACCTGATAGAACATATACAGAAAACACATACCCCAACACTCAGTTTGTGTTTTAGCTAAAAAAACTTTCTTCTTGGATGCCATGGAGAATCCTTAAACATAGCAAAAAATGTTCCTTCCCAACATACTTCTTAGATACACTTGGTCACCTGTACTCCTCCCCACAAGCAAAGGTTAAAGTAAATGTCACTTTCATGGATAGATTCATCCTCATCAGGGACACGGCAAGGTATCCCTAACCCTAAACCTTACCCTAACCCTTATCGCCCCTTGTATTCACTCTTTACATAGAACCACTGGCACACTTTCTAAGATAGTTCCCTGCGCTACATGGAGTCACCTTTGCTAACACACAACACAACATCACTTTCTACATGCATAATTTGTTGATTTACTTAACAGACCTGGAGAAATCACTCCCTGCCCTCTTCCATGCTCATAGAGAAATAGAGAAGCTATCCAGCTACATGCTGAATTGTGATGAAACAGAGATCCTTCGGTTAAATTTCTTGCCCACACAGTTGATGGAACAAATGTACCTTTTCAAATGACATAGGCCTGCAATCCGACATCTGTGCATCCAAATCCCTAAAGGAAAACTTGCCTCCCCATTAGCAGTCCTCTTCAATAAGTCCCTGGAGAGTGGCATAGTACCAAATGACTGGAAAAAAATCACAGTGGTACCCTGTGCAAAAGTGGGAGCAGAGAAGATGCTGGTAACTACCGTTCAGTCAGCCTCGTCTCAGTGGTGTGGAAAAACATTACTGAAGGAAAGAATAGTGCAATATATGGATGCAAATGGAAAACTGGACCCAAAGCAGCATGGCTTCTCAGCAAAAAGGTCATGCCAGATTAACATGATTGATTTCTTTGATTGGGTAACCAGAATGGTGGACCAGGGTGGAGCAGTAGGCAAAGTGTATCTGGACTTCAATAAGGCATTCAACGCCATCCAACATAGGAGACTAATAAACAAGTTGGAAAACACAGGAGTGGGGCATGAAATAATCAGCTGGATTAGGAATTGGCTCCAGGGGAGAACCCAGATGGTCATGGTAACCAGCATTCTGTCAGTGCAAGGAGGGGTAACCAGCACAGTCCCCCAAGGATCAGTACTCGGGCCAAATCTATTTAACATATTCATCAGCGACATTGCTGATGGATTGGAGGGAACGGTATGCCTGTTTGCAGATGACACCAAGCTCTGCAACAGAGTAGACACACAAGAGGGAGCCACAGGAATGGACTCCAATCTAAAAAAGATGGAAGAATGGTGAAAACAATGGTAGTTGAAAATCAATGCCAAGAAGTGTAAAGTTAGGCACCTGGGGAGAAAGAACCCAGGAAGGAAATATATACCTTAGGAGTGGAATAACTAACAGAAACTAAGGTTGAGTGGGATCTAGGAGTACTCATATCTGGAGAATCAAAGACAACCAGACAATATGAAAAAGCGGCAAAGAAAGTTAACAGCATCCTTGGATGCATAGGTAGGGGTATCACGAGTGGAAAACGTAAGGTGATAATCCCACTGTGCAGGCCCCTCGGTGAGGCCACACCTAGAGTATTGCATCCAGATCTGGAGAACACACCTCAAAAAAGACAGTAATCAACTGGAGACTGTTCAGAGGAGAGCTTCAAAGATGATTCACTGACATCATCAAGAATCCTATGAGTCAAGAATCAACCATCTCAAGATGTACTCACCGGAAAGGAGGAGGGACAGGGGGGATATGATTGACACATTCAAATATCTCAAAGGAATTAACATAGTACAAACTCAGGACCATTTCAGAAAAAGCTCATCTACATGAACAAGGGGGCACATCATGCACCTACAGAGAAAGGTATCTAGTGATGATAGCAATTGATAGTGAGCAATTGTAAAAACAGTGATTCATTTTTACCGCTATCATGTTGGGCTGCCCTGCAAGGGTAGCAACAGAACAGAGAGGGACAACGACTGGAAGGAGAGGGATAAGGAGGAGAAGGGGAAGGATAGGGAAGAGGATTTTGGCAGGGAAGTGTGCCTGCTGCAGCTGAGCCAGCTGTGTGGTGTGGT
Organism: Neoceratodus forsteri; assembly: GCA_016271365.2. NCBI lineage: Eukaryota > Metazoa > Chordata > Ceratodontiformes > Ceratodontidae > Neoceratodus > Neoceratodus forsteri. The sequence goes on from CM028134.1 coordinate 217,788,955, forward strand.
GGGGGTGAGTGTGACTGGCTCCACTGCAGTAAGCACTGGGTTGGGGCTGGACCTGTAAGACATCTTTTCCACTGCTTGTGGCTGTTGTTTTTTTTTTTGCCGCCTTCTTGAGTGTTGTCCCCTTCCCGACATGCACTGCCCTGGAGTTGGTAATCCAAAATCAGGGGTGTGTGGGGGCAAAGCCTCCTTCGAGGGTGGCATGGGGAGGCACAGTCTCTCCACATAAAAACTGGATTTATTTGCTGGATGTGCATTCGCTGGCATCTGTATATCACTGATTTGCTTTTTAGCGATATACACTCGACATAATAGCGATCGTTGTTTTACGATCGCTGTTATGACATGGAACTACAGGGAGGTAGATTCAAAACCAACATCAGGAAGTTTTTCTTTCACCAAAAGTGTGGTGGAGCCTAGGAATAGTCTGCCCTCAGATGTCATGGCAGCAAAGACAAAGATAAGCACTGAGGAAACTTTAGAAGGAAAAAAGACTGGTGAGGGGTAGCCCACACGGGCAGATTAGGTGGATCATATGGTCCCCTTCTGCCAGCTCTTTATTATGTGCTTATGTTCTTATTTACAGTCTCTATATGAGTTAAATTATGGTCCACATGACACAAATGAAGGAGGACTTGACATACAGGATACATTTGCCCATTCCCCTGATATAGCATAGAGACTCAGTCAGGATGACAAATTACCCTGTTTTCTCTATCTCTTTCAAAATTTACCAGTGGAACTCCTGAGAACATATTTTCAGACCTTGAACAGGTTCATTTCAAGATACTTATTGAATGGGCAGAGACCCAGATAAGCCTACACCACTTTACAACTACATAAAACCAAAAGTGGCCTAGTCCTCCCAAATTTGCAGAGTTACTGCAGGGCAGCCCAAATAAACCATATTCTTAGCTGAGTAGATCAAAAAACTAAATCCCAATGGAAAGAGACTGAATTACTTGAAAATGAACAGCAATTAAAATAAATAAATGTTCCTCCTGATTACATAATTAATACAACAGCCCGTACAATAGTCCAGGTGCAACTAACACAACTATTAATAGAACTATGTACCAACTACTAAAGCAACCAAGACTAAGAAACAAGATTTAGACTTTCTCCCCAGAAAGGGCAGTAGAGGCATGGAATAGTCTATTCCAGGAAGTAGTGGGAGCTAGCACCGTGGGGTGGGGGGGTCCAAACATGCATGGGATAGGCACAAGGGAACCCTAGAGGTGGGTAGGAAAGGCTAAAGCCAATGGCCAAGTAGGGTCAGCGACCACTGATGCAGGTAGGGAATATGGGCAGACTGGGTGGGCTTAGTGGTCCTTATCTGCTATCAAATACTATGTTACCTTGTTAGACAGGATACCAGATACTTAGAAATAATCATCCTAGACTAAAATTTCCAACTTGCCAGGCATGACCATACATTTAAGAGCTGGAGACATGTAGGACTCCAACACATTTTTCAGTTTTATTGTCAAGGTCTCTTTAAGAGTTTCCAGCTGCTCTAGCAAGACATTCAGTTATGTAGTAGGGATCATTTTAGATACTTACCGATCCATCATTATCTGGGAGACAGGTTCAGATTGAAATGGAATATGGAGGAGGCCTCTCCAGCAATAGCTTTATAGTATACAGTGCTTACAATCATCTCTCCACCACACTTCATCTCAGAGGCATACAAAGCCTTGTGGCATGCTGGGCTGGCACAACTGAAGAGGTCAGCTATAGTTGGGAGAATGAATTAAACATCTCAATTCCAGAAGTGGAGTGGTAGTTTGCATGTCTCAGGCAACGTAAATTGTCCTCAGTATATTCTTTGAAAGAATCTGGGTGGAAAACCCTAATTTGCTTTTCCAGAACAACACACAAAACAGCCCAATTTAATAGATGAACCAGAGCTATCTGCTGAAGTGGTTTTGGTTATGCTCCAAAAGACCATATACAGTACATATATTTTATGCATGACAAAAACTACACCCCTTCTGTGAACAAATACTATAAGGGTGGGTGCCAAGGGAGTGGAAGAAGGCTAATGTGGTGCCACTGCATAAGGGGGGCAGTAAGGAGGAGGCAGAGAATTAATACTTGGTCAGCCTCACTGCGGTGGTGGATAAGGTGATGGAGATACTAATAAAGGAAAGGGTGGTAAATTAAATTGTGGGCAGTGGGCTACAGGACAACAGGCAGCATGGCTTCACACAAGGGAGGTCATGCCAGATGAATCTAATAGAGTTTTTCAACTGGGCGACAAAGGTGATCGATCAGGGAGGGTAGTTAACATGACCTGGCAGGATTTCAGAAAAGCCTTCAACACCCTCCCTCACAGAAGGCTGGTAAATAAGCTGGAAAGCTTAAGGGTGGGACAGAAAATAACTATGTGGGTGGAAAACTGGTTGAAGGACAGAAGCCAGAGGGTGGTGTAAAATGGGGTATATTCCAGGGAGAAGAGGTTGATGAGCGGGGTACCTCAGGGGTCAGTACTGAGACTCCTCCTTTTTAATATCAATTTTAGTGATATAGCAGAGGGGCTGGAAGCGAAGGTGTGCCTATTTGCAGATGATACAAAGATCCGCAATAGGGTGGACACCCCAGGTATTGGAGGCCATGAGAGAGGACCTGAAGATGCTGGAAGGGTGGTTGGAAACTTGGCAGCTGAAATTCAATGCCAAAAAGTGCACAATAATGCACATGGGGCGTAAAAACCTGCAAGCCACTTACACACTGGGGGGCATAATTAAGCCAACTGAAAAGGAGAGGGATCTGGGTATTATAGTATCAAACAATCTTATGGTGGGTAACCAGTGCAGCAAGGTGGTGGGCAAGGCAAGTGGAATGCTGGTGTGCATAGGGAGGAGCATAACAAGTAGAAGGATGGAGGTTCTAATGCCTCTTTATAAAACCATGATGAGACCTCACGTGGAGTATGGGGTCTAGTTTTGGAGACCTCACCTATGCAAGGACATACTGTAGATGAGATTGAAAGGGTTCAGAGAAGGGCAACCAAGATGGTATGTGGTATGCATAAGAAGCCATATGAGGAGAGGTGGAAGGAATTGGATCTGTACCCATTGGAGACTTGAAGGGAGAGGAAGGATATGACAGAAACATTAAGTACGTGAAGGGGATTAATAAGGTGAGGGAGAGGAGCTTATTGACAAGGAAGGTGGGAGCTAAAACTAGAGGGAATAGTCTAAGATTAGAAGGAGGACAATTTAAGAGCAATGTGAGGGGGTGTTACTTCATGGAGAGGGTGGTGGAGTCCTGAAACAAACTGCCTGAAGAAGTGGTGGGGGCAGAAACAGTGGAGGGATTCAAGAGAGCATGGGCTAGACATAAGGGGGTTGACCAGTGGGGGGGGAGGGGAGGTCCCTTACCAAGGGTGACAAGTAGGAAGGGATAAGGGACAGACTCAGTGAGCCAAAGAGGTCCTTTTCTGCCATCAGATACATATGATTCTATGATTCTATGAAATAGAGAAAACCATTAACAAATTAATTCCAAATTATGGTCCTCTTGACAGTGCCAGCTGCACTTTTCCTCATATGGACACAGCAAGTAAACTCTAAAACAGAGCGTGATCAACTGGGGCTCTGGTTAACAGCTGCAAAAAAAAAGGTAACCACCAGGAACTGGTTAACACCAGATACCACTGCTCAGATAGCATGGAAAGATTTTATATAGGCAAGCTATGAAATGGAAAAACACACAGCTGACCTATATTACCTCCCTGTCAGACACACCAAATTTATGAATGCCTGGAACACTTTGTTTCAATTGATTGTGAACCACAGAACTGATATAGTCATTTGAGCAAAAAGGAAAGGGGTAAGCACTGAGATAACATTCATCTAGCTATGCTGGAGTCAGGGGAAGGGGATTTATGATTAAGAATGGTAGGGTCTGAAATCAGTAGAGCTAGCTGAAGGAATTTAATGTTCTAAGATTTTCATTGAGAGGGACAGCCAATTAATGTTAAAACCCCCATAATCAGCAACTCACCAGTTAAGGAGTGGGAACAGATGGAGGAAAGGAGTTCAGTGACTGAAGCAGGGGAGAGGGCAAGGTATCAACACGCTTCTGGGATGAAGAAAAGGATAGTGGGGTGAGAAGACTTTGAAGAGGAGCATCTTATAGGAGGCAGGGACAGAGACTGATAGTACAGGCATAAATTGAATGCTAGAGAAGAGGTTGATTCCAACACCTCTGTCTCTCCTGGGGAAATCATGCCTAGCTATGGAATAACCAGGTATGGACACTGCAGAGTCTTCAACCTTAAGGGAGAGCCAGGACTCCAAGATGACGAGAACATCAAGAAGTTGAGCATGAGGATTTGAAATTGATCCAGCTTTGGGATGAGGCTGCAGATATTTAGGTAGGCAACCTGTAGTCCTTTGGGAAGCTGCATTTGCAAGGTGGAGATAAGACCATGATTAAGGTTGATGTCCCCTGCCACCAGCAGTAGCAAGAGAACAAGGGAGCCACAAAGCTGCTTTGAAGGTGGTGGTGCAGCATGGGGAAGGGAGGTAGTGGGAGGGAGTGGGTAGGAGGTACTAGCTTCCCTGCCTCCCTCTGTTTACAAAGGTACACTTATTTGTCCTCCTCCTGCTGTGCTTCCTCGTATTTCATGAAGGCCATCTTTTTCACCCTTACCATCCCAGCCACTTCCTTTGAGAACCATAGTGGCTTCCTCTTACCCTTGTTTACTTGCCTAATGCAAAGGTTTGTTGCCTCCACTATGCCTCCTTTCAGATAGGCCTACTGCTCCTCCACTCAGCCCCCTTTGTCCATCCCTGCCAGGGCATGCTTGAGACATATCCCCATCTTAGTAAAGTCCACCATCCTGAAATCCAGGACCCTCACCTTTGTGCGGCTTGACTCTGCCACTGTAATCATGCTGAATGACACTGTTTGATGATCATTGGATCCCAGGTGTCCGTTCACCCTGACTTCCTCAATTCTGTCCCCATTGGTGCATACCAGGTCCTAAATCGCACCCTCCCTGGTGGGCTCTAGCACTAGTTGCCTGAGGCCTGCCGCTTGCACAGAGTACAGGATGTCCCTGCTCCTGGCTGAGGCAGCTGCTGGGATGTTCCATTCCATATCTGGCAGATTGAAATCACATACTAAGAGCACCTCCCCTTTAGCTGACATCATGCGGATTGATTCTACTAGAACCTTGCCCCCCCCACACCTGTGCTGGAGGTCTGTATATCACACCCATGCAAATAGCCAAAGTACATACCAAAGTAAATATGTTCTGAAATCTAATAAAGCTGGAAAAATGTGGTTTAGTAGGTTAATATTTACCGTGGATACTTTAGAAATAACTAATTGACAAAATTTGCTCACATATTCATGGACACAAAATAGATAATGCCACTAGAATTCCACTTGTGGAATTTAACTTTCACAAAGGGTCACCTTACCAACACTACACTAGCATCATGGACCTGCAATACCCCTCCGACATCCCTGTGACAGCGAAGCCAGCATCACGTTTCAACATGACTACAGTAAAGATACCCAGATACTTCTGTCATATAATGGCCTAAGCCACAACGACTATAGTTGTAAGGCTTGAAGCTGGGCATCAATTGATGCCAATGTTTTCATTTAGCAAAAATATACATTGTTATCTACAGGGTTTTTAAATAGTCAGCAAGTGGCATTATACAGAAACAATGCTGAACGTGCATGTGCTTCCACAAGTCATTAAGTCAATGAGCTCTAGTGGTTATCTGGCATATTGTAAGATTTCAGGCTAGCACACCATGATGTCTAGGAATATTCTTCTTATTTTGTAACTCAAGATAGCGAGCTGACAAGCTGGCCCGGTGGCATTGAGGGTTGAGGCGCTTGACACCACACCTTGCGCCACACTGGTGACCCGGGTTCAGAAACAAGCCCGGATTGCCTGGAGTCGGCAGGGAAGAGAGGGGATTGAGCATCTGGAGGACTGCTCTCCTCTCTAGGGTAGGGATCCAGGGGTAGACTGGTGCAGCAGCGGCCCCTGGTGGAGACCGGCCGCACTGCGATGCACAGGGGATCACAAGCAAGGGAGACATTAGGCAGCTGCCTTCCGGAAGTGGGTGGGAGCACCCACGTCGTGGGCTGGGTGGCATTGCACGTCCAACGTTGAGGGCATAACAAGAAATGCCCCTGTGGCTCAGATAGGCCATGGCCCTGCCAGTGCCACCGCCACACACCCAATGCTGGTTCCCCGTCACTGCCCCTGTGGTCTCCCCAGGTTGCCGTCCCCCAACCTAGAGGGCCGTGATGAAATTGAAGATGTAGGGGAACACAGCGTGCGGTACAGCAAGTCAGTGAGCGCAGTGGCCTGAGAGAGTTCTGTGACGGAGGGCCAGAAAGATAGTTGAAGAAAAAAAAAAAAGATAGTGACTTGACACTTGGCACCACAATGTTTTTACTATGGAGTTTCCTATGAATGCTAACTTATTGCCACTTAACCCAGCCTTTACCTACCTCTATATGTTTAGAACATGGGCAGCCTTTGAGCAAGAGATTAGAGAGTTAAAACACACACACAGCCTCTGTTATTTCCATATTATTTTTTTTCTCCCAGTCAACAGCTTGTCTCTCAGTGATATACCCTGTTCACAAGAATATACCCTGATCAGGTTGAACCTAGACATCATTCAGCTGGCTACAGTTTTTTTTTTTTACTTTCTTTTTATCCCTCCTAACCTGCCCTCATCATTCCACTCCTTCGGGCCGCTCATACCATGCATGCCCCAGTCACGGAGTCTGCCCCTAGAGTGCCCCGGCTACTCCACTGGTCCCTTAAGTGCCCAGATAACCCCCTGGGTGGGGCAAGGAAGGACCTACCTTCCTCCTCTGCAGTGGAGTTCCTGCACAGCGGGGTCTGCCAGTGGATCAGTAGCTGATGGCCCAGAGTGGCCATCATCTAGAACCGCTGAGGGGTGTTTTCTGCTTTTCTTGTGGTCCCATTCCACCCCCTGAGGACACTGGCTTGGGCAGGCTACATGCTGATGCACTACGCCTGCCAAGTGCCTAACAACATCCTCCCCTCCCTGACTCCAGCACCATGGGAGCCGCCAAAGCCCCGAATGTCAGTGCTCCCACCGACCCTCAGGGACGTGGGGTGCATGAAGCACCCTGGTAACCCACCCCCAAAGGAGGAGTGCATCCATTGAAATGCTCAATCCTTCTTCCTGCTGCCGACCCCCGGCAACCTGAGTCTGTTCCCGAACCTGGGTCACCAGTGTGGTGCGGGGTGTGGCGTCCAGTGCCTTAACCCTCATTGCCACTGGGCCAGCTGCTGCAGTGTTTTTGTCCAACATTTTTCCCTGCCATCTCCACTGGTGAGGGCAGTGCCTCTGTCAGCCTTGCAGAACCACAGCTTTCTCCATGGCAGGAGCAGACTGCCTGGCGCAGCTGCAGGGGTCACTGTGTTGGTGGAACCCACCACCAACTCTCCCTGACTGAGACAAACTGCCAGGTGGCTACTATCTTGATCATAGCCTGCCACCTGAAGTCACTTCCTGAGCTCTCTCCCCCGAACCTGAGCTGTTAGCAAGGCAGCAAGACACTCTGCTACTGGTCCATGGGGTTGTCATCAGAGCCTAATACTTTGTGTCAATGAATATAAAAAATGATTTATTTTCTGTTCTCTAGCTTTAAATTTATAGGGGCTGAACATTCTGATGTTTACATAATTGTGAAATGTAATTTTAAAAGTTCACAAAGCTCGGAGGCTCATAACTCAGACATCTACTGCAGCTTGGTATACATCTGCTGGTTCCATGTCAATTGGGTGAAGTTTCTTCAGCGATCACTAATTTGAGTGAAAGCATTACGGCAACCATCATTTGGTTGAGGGTACACTGCAGCGAAGCAATATACAGCGACTAATTACACCATGCACAATGTAGAGAAGGAGGAAGGTTGTGTATTTGCAGGGGGGCTTTGCCCCCTTGCACATCCTATCTCTAGGATTACTACGCCATGTCAAACTTGGACCCTGGGGGTTTGCTACATATGCGTAGTTGCTGTAACTTACAGTGGCTGTATTTTGCCGGTCGCTATATTGCGCCAGTCACCGTAAATGTCTTCACCCAAATACAGTCACTTAAATTACTTTGCTCAAATAATGTCGCTCAATTGACGTGCTACCCATCTGTATGGACTTTGGTAAAGTCATTGCATTAAATGTAGTGCAATTTTGAGACATACTTAAAGTTTACATCATTGTGAAATGTAATTTTTTAATTTCCAAATGTTTAGAGGCTCATAACTCAGCCACCTGCAAAGATAGAGATCTGAACATGGTACACTTCTGTATGGACCTTTGCATAGTCATCATGCCAAACTTGGGTCAAGTTTGGACAAAGATTTGTTAAAGTAGATGGCAATAACTGAAATCATAGTTTTAGCAAAATTTCTTGAAAATTTCATGGAAGCAAAACTGAAATTTCACCAGCATTTCGCTGGCGGAAGATACACTTCACCTGTCCCTACTGGGGAATGCCTAATGCCAGTGAAAATTCACAGAATAACTTGGGTACAAGTCTCAACCAATACACTGTGTTGACTTTAAAGTACTGTACAATGGTAAAATTGTCTTGTAATTTTATTTTAGCAGTATCAAAATATAAAATACACACTCATCCGGCCATTTCCATGGCCCATTGTATATCTGGGCATGTTGACCTGCTACTGTGTCTCCTAGTCATTAGTATAGCTGGCATATTTTACCATAGCTGGAAAAGCACAGCAAGAAAGCAAAAAGAACATACAAACATATGAACATATGAATCTGCCAGCAGAAACAGGCCTTATGGCCTATCAAGTTAGTTTGCTGATTGCGCAGCTAGTATCCTTATATTGCAGCTAACCCCCCTCCTCTCCCCCCCTCATCTTTACCCCCCTGCACCCTGTCCCATGCCCTTTAAAACTGCCCATTGTGCAACAGGATGCCACCTCCTCGGGTAGAGTGTTCTATTTCTCCACCACCCTCTCTGTGAAAAAATGCCTCATCATCTCTCTCTGACATCTTCCACCCTCCAACCTGAGACCATGCCTTCTGGTGTCCCTTCTTCTCCTCAGCTTAAATATACCTTCTGTGCCTGTTTTGTTAATCGCCTTCAAATATTTGAAGGTCCCAATCATATCCACCCGATCCCTCCTCTCCACCAGGGTGTACATATTCAACTCAGTCAGCCTGTCCTCATAGGTTTTGTCCTCCAACTCCTGGATCATCTTAGTTGACATACGCTGCACCTTCTCTGGCAATCTGATCTCCTTCTTCTGAAAGGGATGCCAGAACTTCATGCAGTACTCCAAATGTGGCCTGACTAGTGCAGGGCTCCCATATCTACAGGGATTCCTGTATTTTACAGGGATTTGGAGGCATCTACAGAAAAACTCTTCCCATAGACTTGCATTTGTTATACAGGAAAGCAGGGCAATTCAGCTTCCATAGGAAATAATGTAATCTACAGGAAAACACAGGAATATCACCCTGGAGTTACAGGGAAAATGCCAAATCAGTATGGGAGCACTGCTAGTGACCTGTACAGCAGCAGGATCATATCCCTATTTCTGGATGAGATTCCTCTTGCAGTACACCCCACCATCTTGTTGGCCTTAGCTGTCACCTTCCTGCACTAAGCTGAGTTGTTCATGTTACCAGTTATGATCACCCCTAGGCCCTGTTCCTCCTCTGTGACCTCTATCTGAACCCCTCCCAACTGGTAGCTCCTCCCTGGGTTCCTAGCTCCGAAGTGCAAAACCTCGCACTTCTTCGCATTGAAGCTCAGTTGTCACTTTTCTGACCACTGCTCCAGTTTGACCAGGTCCTCCTGTAGCCCCTGTCCCCCCTCTATTTCATCCACCACCACCCCTATCTTGGTATCATCTGCAAACAGACTAATCTTGCTCCTAATGCCGTGTGAGATATCCAATGTGAACACCGCAAACAACACCAGACCCAGAACTGAGCCCTGCGGCACCCCGCTTGTCACTGCCCTTGGGAAAGAGAGTGCCCCCATCACTACCACCTGTTGCTGCCTCCCCTTCAGCCAGTTCACAATCCAGTTTACCATCTTTGTCCCTGCCCCACATATTGCAACTTACCCCCCACCCTCCCATGAGGCACTGAATCACATGCCTTGCTGAAGCCTAAATACAACACATCCACTGCATGGCCTTTATCCACTTCCCTCATTACCCAGTCGTAGTATTCAATTAGGTTCGTCTGGCAGGATCTTCCAGAGACAAATCCATACTGCTGACTGTCCTGGAGTCTGTTTTGCCCCAAAAAGGTCACCAGCCTCTTTCAGGATTGTTTCCATAAGTTTTCCTACAATGGATGTGAGGCTTACAGGTCTGTAATTGCCTGGTTCATCCTTTGGGCCACTCTTGTGGAGGGACACCACGTCAGCCATCCTCCAATCATGTGGTATGCAACCTGTGTCCAGGGATGTACTGAACAGGTCCACCAGTGGCCCCACCAATATCCCCACCAGTTCTTTCAGCACACTGGGATGAATGCCATCTGGACCTGGTGCTTTATTCACCCTTAGTGCCTTCAGATCCTCCAGCACCCTGCCCTCTGTAATTATCCCATCAGTCACCCCTCCTCCCCTGCTCATCTTCCCCATCCCCTGAGGCAGCTGTCCACCCTTCTCCTTCATGAACACAGAAGTACAAATTTAGTGCTTCTACCTGTTCTCCCCCCTTCTCCGCCCACTCCCTGTCTTTCCTAATCCTCATTATCTGGTCCCTGCAGCTCCTTCTCTCCCTTGTGTATCTGAAAAAGTCTTTCTTCCCTTCCCTGATGCCCTGTGCTAGCCTCAGCTCCCTGGAAGCCTTGGCTGCCATGACTAATCTGGTTACCTCCTTAGACTTCTTCGCAGAGAGTTCCCTTCCCCCCCCGACTCTTTAGAACCTCCGAAAAGCTGCTTTTTTTGCCCTTACCCCTTCCAAAACTTCCTTGTTCAGCCAGCTTGGCTTCTTAGCCCTACTCTTCTTTCTCAGTGTCATGGTACATGACCCAGCGGCCTCGAGCAGCCCAAGTTTGATAATAACCCACTTCTGATTTGCATCCATATCAGGCCTAATTCCTACCAGGTGCCTTCCCAGAATTTCCCCCATCTTGCTAAAGTCTGCCCGCCTGAAGTCAACCACCCTAGTTCCTGTACCTACAGTCTCCCTGCCCATGCTGAGCGTTAACCACACCGATTGATGGTCACTCCCAGCTACCCGGTCCTCCACCCTCATATCCTTCATAGCCTCCCCACTAGTTGGCACTAGGTCCAGAGTGTTTTCCATCCATGTTGGCCCACTGGCCATCTGCACCAGAAAGTTATCCTGGAATGCATCCGGTAACACCTGCTCCCTTGTGCTTGAGGTGGCTGGGGTTTCCCAGTCCAATCCTGATAGATTGAAGTCCCCCACGATCACCGTGTTCCCTTTCCTGCATATCCTTCTAATCTGCTCTGCTAACTCCTTGTCCAAGTCATCTGTCTGAGCTGGTGGTCTGTACACCACCCCCATCCGCAGTATGCTACTTTTATAATCAAGAAACTGCATTCATAATGCCTCTGTTTTACCCTCCTCCTCCTCCTCCTCATCCCTTGTACACCTTATCCCTTCTGTAACGTAAATTGCCACTCTGCCCCCTCTCTCCATACCTCTGTCTTTTCTATATATCCTATACCCTGTGATCATCAGATCCCCGTTCTGGTATTGTGTGGCCCAAGTCACCGTGAACATGAGTTCACAAAAAACATGAATCCTTGGGACCTTAACGGATTTATTTTCTAAGTTAAAAAATCAGGAGTGACTACTTTTCATCTATTAAAAAAACATCACTTACATGGCACAAGTCACTACTGCTTTATTATACAATGGCAGGGAAATTTCCTGGACTCTGATTAGTCAGTATGTGCCTGGAACGGTGAGGTTATCTGAGTATAACCTCACTGTACCAAGCCCAGGCACACACGACGTGATTACATGAGAGACCACATGTAGAGATAACTACTTGCATGCATGTCAGCACCCCGACGGCATTTCCGCTGTCACACTGACACTTTTGAGTTCTTCACTAGTGCCATCCAATAGCCTCCAAGAACATTGTCACCACTCTCTGATTTAATGTGCAAACAAGAAACTACAAAAAGAAAGTAAACTGAAGCTGCTGACAGCAGCTGAATTTCCAGTCGGCTTCTCACCAATAGTTCCATTCCTCACCCCTTTTATGCTCTCAAGAAACATAGTGACACAGTGATTGTTCCCCTAAAGAAAGCTTCTTTTTTATTATTTCTTTCTTTCTATTAATTCTCCAAGAAATGGATGCTACATGCAGCCCTGCTTCACTTCTGGTCTCATAGCTGGGCACATGCTCTGCTGTTTCATAAGAAAACTGCAGACAGCTGCAGTAGCTGTCTCCAAAATCACTTCAGCTCACAGTTCAGTGTATTTAATGGTGTTACTAGCTCCCTCCAACAGCCGATGCAGTCTTGCTACTTCACCTTTCCCAACAGTTGGTCCAGATGAGTCGAGGTGACTTACTGATCTCAGAAAGAAGTCTCCACAACTTGCACTTCTTTCACATTGCAGTCTTTTTTTTTGTCAATTCTTTTTCCCTCTGGTTGTGGCCCTGAGGTCCTCTCTTAGGCATCCTAACCTTGTCCTGCCCGCCTGAGGATCCCCGAGCTAAGCCTCCTCTCTCTCTCCTCTCTGATGCCAGCACCCCCAGCTAACCCTATCCGGGGAGGGTCGCCCCCTCCTACCTGGGTGCACTTACGAGTCAGACTCTGTCAAAGGACAAGGAGTGGATCCTGGAAATTGAAGACAGCCTGTGGATAGCCCGGCGATGGGCATGGTGGATAGGTGCCATCACCTGATCCTCGGCACAGGGTTTTTCCATGTTCCTGGTTACCCCCGATGTGAGACGTGCAATGCCACACAGCCCATAGCATAGGTGCTCCCACCTACATCCGGAGGCAGCTGTCTGATGTCATCCCCTTACTGTATGAGCCTGAGTGCATAGCAGTGCCACTGGTCTTCACCGGGGCCTGCTGATGCACTGGGCTACTCCTGGATCCCTCCTTGAGAGAGGAGAGCAGTCCAACGAATGCTCAATCCTCTCTCACCCCTGCCGACTTTCAATGGTCTGGGCTCGTTCCCGAACCCGGGTCGCTGGCGTGACGCAAGGTGTGGCATCCAGCGTCTCAACCCTTAGTGCCACTGGGCCAGACACACATTGCAATCTTCACCTGCTCAGAGTTCAGAGACGGCATGAACAGCTCAATTAAGACCAGTTTAAATAAACATGACGTGCAGTACAGTGGTGCTGGTTTTGGGATGGGGTGGGAGGTGGGGCGGGGGAAGTACAATACAAAAGAAAATGCTTTGTCTCTGAGGAGTGGGGGAGGCAGATCATTTAGCCCACAGTGGCAGAAAAGCAACACCACCACCTACGGGACAAAGAATACAGCAGCACTATTTTTTTTTTACATGTACACCAACGCAACAGGAAATTAATTGAAAAACACTTCTAAATATATTTCTTGATAGTTTTCAATTTCTTTCACATGAGCCATATTAATAGCAATAATGACCCAGGGTAGGTAGTTGATAACCTCACTTCCTGGGTGTTGGATGCCCTCTATCTGCGGCCTCGTACCCAACCACCCAAGGCATGAGGTTATCCCAAACATGACCCACACCCTGTCATGCATTATTGCTTAAGTTGAGGACATGCTCTTAATCATTTAGTTTATTTTAATTTGTAATATTTTACCAGGAATGTTGCACTAAGCTGTGATAGCCTGTTCCCAGGTGCATCCTGGGGGGGGGGGGGTTACATTGATCAGTTTTATTAAGAAGGGTACTGTTGTCTAGGATACAGGGCCAATCTCCTACTCTTATGATAAGCACCATGGGTTCTTTAACATCCACCTGAACAGTGATCAGTGGATAGACAGAAGTGGCATTGATTTAATGTCTTATCTGAAGGATGACAGCTCAACAGACCCCAACCTCCACCATCCACCCCCCAGCTGCACTACAGTGTCAGAATTGGGAATCATCCAAAGTTTTTTTGTGTTGAACTAAAGCTTACAACACTCTAATCTTCCAGTCCCAGAAGACAGTGGCAAACTGCTGAACCACGCATACTGATGGCATTGGCATTTTAGCCTGAAAATATTTCATCATTTTATTCCATCTCCTTTGTTCCCTTAATGAACTTAGTAGTGATCTCCTGGGCTTGATATCTTATTTGTGGCCCAAAGAAAGTCAGGAATGTCAGTCCAAGGAGTGAAATTAAATATATAACTCATTTCCAGGAAAAAAGTGTGACGGAACTACAGTTGTCTCTGCCATACCCCTAAAATGCATTAACTTCCATACCAATGCAGTCTTATGTGGCAACACATGACCTTGGATCCCAGGAATCCCATTTCCAAACCAGAGGTTGTGGGTTCCTTCAAAAGTTATTTTTCATTTCCAGCCTGACTCTGTAGCCCAACTTTAGTCATCAGCACTATAAGAAGTTTTCATGGCTTTAAAAAGTTTGAATGTATTTTTTTCCTAAAATTAATTTATTTACTTGATTTTTTTTTTATGTTCTGCAGTTTGCCTTGAAATGTTTTGCACTTGTTTCCTGTGAATTTATTTATTTTATTTAGTTTTTGATTACCAAGTAAATGCTCTAGACAAAGAAATTGCCTATTTTCAGTCACGACCCAGGAGAGTTACAGACATAGGTAAAAGCACAGCACATCACAATGGTTATCAATACATAATACAGACTTGGGTCAAACACATTACAGTATAAATAGACAGGCACGGTGATACCTACTGTATAAGAGAAAGTAGATATTATGCTAGGCTATCCATAGATACAGGGGAATACACAATACAGCTTCAAGGAGACAGACAATATGGTATAAGTAAAAAGAGAAAATATTTCAGACAGTCTCATGGTGGGATACCTCACAGCCTGTCCTTGCCTGCTATTTAAAAGCATGCAAGAGTGATAAGTTCCTGAATATTTGCTGAAGGGACATGCAAAGGAAGCCTAACTAGGTGTCCTCCCCAGGGGTTAAGTCTCAGTTTTACTGCAACATGCGGCGCAGAGGTTTGTGTGAATTTTTTTTTATTTAATTTATTTTATTAAATTACATTTTCAAATACAGAAATGTTTTTTTCAGTGAAAGTATCATACTGTAGTATAGCAACTCTGCCATTTACTTTTCTCAAAAATTATTCTGCTCATGATACCATGGAATTCAATTCTGATTTATTAGTAGAAATGCTTTACAATTCCACAATTCACCTGTACTTCAAACTGCAATATGACTAGCTACGCAAGAATATTTAACTTATTGTTGACTTTAATTACTTGACTGTAGTTAAAATTTTGTAATAAGGGTTGGTGGCAATTCATGTGCCTTTTTCTAGTTACAGTAATTCTACATTATTAGTTCTTTTACTGTGTCATATCAAATCTCACCAGATAATGAAAAAATCTCATGCCTCCCTATCTGAGCATCATACAGTAATTTGCACAATACATCAGGAATAAAGTGAAATGCCTTTGAGCAAATTTCAGTGTTTACTTACCTTACAATTTGAGTTGCAGTCATTTAGTTGATCTCTTCACAGAAAACATTAAAAACTGTGAATTTAAGAGCATGGTGCATTATAACATGAATTATGCTTAGGTTGCCCTTTTAAGAAGTTAGGGCCTCCCCAGGAAAGCAGGTCTCACTATTGAGAAATATTGGTCTAGGTCTTTCTTTACATTTTCTCCACCCCTCCTATGGAGTACATGATGTTTAGAGAACACATACACATGCATATTTCCATACTGTAATACTGTAAATTCTTTAGACTTCAATGAGTGAATGTATTTAGTGGAAAAAAGTACAATGGAATAAAACAAATTTACATAAATGTTATACTGAGCCATACATAGTACATAATTCAGAGATGCAGACTGAAAATGAACAAGTTGTGTTCTGCTGTGTTGGCACCTTTGAACAAAGGCGAAGGTATGATCTGTAGAAGGAGAACAGGGTGAATAGGTGGTCCTGTGATACTAGTTGCAGTACTAATGCCCGTTTAAGACTGCGGGAGATGGAGCTGGGGTAAACTTTCCAGACACTGCAATGCATGCTGCTGTAATGATCTTTAATTCTTATGGATCTGGAGACACAGCAGAAAGGATATTCTGCTGAATTATTCTGTGATGTTACAGTACCTGGCTTACTGAAGAAGATGGAAAATGAGCCAAGTAAACTTCTAGATTGCTGCATACTGCTGTGTTGTAATGGTCATCTGACTCTGTGGGAGGTGAAAAAGAAGTAGAGTGCACTGCAGGACACTTTGCTTATTTCTGTGGAGATACCTGGTTGAGACTGAAGGAGATGTAGATGGAGTAGAGTGGACATCTGATTACTGTGCCACATGATTTGGTGTCAGTGCCTGAAAACCAAAGGAGATGGAAAAAAGCACACTTCTGAACACAGCATGCCTTGTTCTGCATGCTGCTGTGCTGTTGCCTGGGGTGGAGGGAGATAAAGCAGAGACATACAAGATGGCTGTGAAGCTCAGTTAATGCCAAGGACAAGATGGAGAATGAGGAGAAAGGAGATGGTGTATCTCCATTTGATATATTATCAGCAAGGCTCCTGGAGTTCTGCGATTCTGTGGTTACAGAAGTTTCTGCAGAATTTGCATCATGTCACAGAATGCCTATAAAGATATATATATATATATTTTCATTGCAAAAACTTCATTAATGCATTGGTTAAGGAGTTTGGGTTGTTACTAAAACAACAAAAGCAGGGTAATTGGGTGTTAGGGTTTCCAATCCTAACACCCCCCACCCTTCCGACACTTACAGGTGTGTGGGGGGGTGCCTTGAGGTTGTTAGCCCTAAAACTCACCCCATTCTCTTAAACTGTACCCATGTCAGCTTATTTACTTACATGATGGGGTGAACGTTAGGGCTAATGACCCCAAGGCACACCCTCGACAGCTGTCAGTGTCTGCAGGGTGGGGGTGGGGTGTTAGGTTTGGAAACCCTAACAACCAATTTCCCTGCATTTGTCTCTTTAGTAATAACCCTAACTGATGCATTAACAAAGTTTTTGCAATGAACTTCCTTACTTTTTCAGACAATTTACTTGTATCCTTAGTTTGCTGTGCCATGCTCCATGATTTTCCTTATTTTACTGCGGGAGCCCAGGGTCCTTTGGAACCTGTGCACCCATCCCTCCATACATACATGACCAAATTATCAGCATCACCATCTTATTAACCCAGCATATGTCCCCAGTCTAGAAAATTTTAAAATCCCTGCCAAAACATAATTCTTCACAACTGCAACACTATTCCGCATCACAGGTACAAAAACACACTTTTGCCGGGGTTTGAAAAATGACAGCTGGAACTTACATGAGGTTGGGTAATAAGAAGGTAATGTTGAAAATCTGGAATCAAAATATTTAAAATATCTGAAGTTATGAGCAGGTGTATGGAAAATGCAATGAATAGTCATAGTTTATGCATTTTTTTATATTTTGACCCCACATATTGAACATAGTCTTCTTGTAACCCCATTTCATGAACCCCATAGGTGAAAATGTTCAAATTCATGTCAAAATGCCATTCCATGTCACAGGTGCAAAAACATGTTTTGAGCAGGATATGAAAAATGACATCTGTAGTGTTCATGAGATGGCGTGAAAAAATTACTATGTTGAAAATTTAACATAGAAACATAGAAACATAGATTTTGACGGCAGATAAGGACCGCTTGGCCCACCCAGTCTGCCCATTTCCCTACCTAATAGATAAGCTTCAGATCCTAGTTAACCAGCAGCCTACTTCTTCCTACCCCCCACCCCCTAGAACTGCCTTATGACTGTCCTGTGCATGCTTGAATTCCACCACTGTTTTTGACTCCACAACCTCCTCCAGAAGGCCGTTCCATGCATCCACAACCCTCTCTGTGAAAAAATACTTCCTTAAATTACCTCTGAGCCACCCCCATCTATCTTCAAATTGTGCCCCCTTGTTCTTGCACACCTCTTTTTTTGAAAGATGCTACCCTCTTGGACTTTGTTGATTCCCTTGAGATACTTGAAAGTTTCTATGATGTCCCCCCTCTCCCTCCTTTCCTTGAGGCTATACATATTCAGCTCCTTAAGTCTCTTCATATGTCTTCCAGTGCAGACCCTGCACCATTTTGGTGCCCTCCTCTGGACAGCCTCCATCCTGTCTATGTCCTTCAGAGATTGGGTCTCCAGAACTGCATCGAGTACTCCAGATGGGGTCTCACCAACTGTCTGTACAGAGGGATAATAACTTCCTGTTTTCTACTGGTGATGCCTCTCCCTATGCATCCCAGTATCCCCCAGCCCTCCTTGCTGCCCTCTCACATTGCTTGCCCACCTTTAGGTCATCTGATATGACTACCCCAGGTCCCTTTCCATTTTTGTTGTTGTTAGTATCTAGCCCCCCATTGTGTACTCTTCCCCTGGGTTTTTGTTTCCCAGGTGCATTACCTTGCACTTCTTAGCATTGAATCTAAGCTGCCATACATTTGACCATTCCTCTAACCTTGCCAAGTCCCTTTTCATCCTTTCCACCCCACCTTGTGCATCAACTCTGTTGCAGATCTTTGTGCCATCTGCAAAGAGACATACTTTTCTTCCAGTCCCTCTGCAATGTCGCTTATAAAGACATTGGCGAGGACCAGTCTAATACTGAACCCTGCAGTGCGCCACTAGTAACCCCTTTCTTCAGAGTGGACTCCATTTACTATTACTCTCTGTGTCCTATTCTTCAGCCAATTCTTTACCCAGGCTGTCATCTTGGGACCCACTCCCAGGCTGGCTAACTTGTATATTAATCTTTGTGTGTGGACTGTGTCAAATGCCTTGCTAAAGTCTAGGTAGGCCATGTCCACAGCCCTCCCTGATCTACTACTTTGGTCACCCAGTCAAAGAAATCTATCAGATTTGTCTGGCATGACCTTCCGCTATGAATCCATGCTGCCTTGGGTCCTGGGCCCTCTGGCCTCTAGATACTCAACAATTCTTTCCTTCAGAGTGATTCCATCATTTTCCTACCACTGAGGTTAAACTAACAGGTCTGTAGTTTTCTGCTTCTGCCTTGCTCCCACTTTTGTGAAGGGAATCACATCTGCCCTTCTCCAGTCCTCGGGTACCACCCATCCTCCCATGATTTGTTAAAGAGGGTAGTCAGTGGTGTCACTAGTTCTACCCTTAGTTCTTTTAAATTCTGGGATGAATCCCATCAGGCCCATTGCTTTGTCCACCTTCAGTTTTAAGAGTTCTTTCAGAACCCTTTCTTCTGTAAATGGGCTGGTATCAACTTCTGTATCCAGAGTGTTTCTACTGTTTGTTTTAGGTACATCCCTCACTTCCTTTGTAAATACTGAGCAAAATATTTGTTTAGTATCTCTGCTTTTCACAGTCACCCTCTGCCCACCCTCCTCCTCTTTATTAAGCTTCACTAGCCCTCCCTTGGTCTTCCTTCGCTCCCTGATGTACCTATAAAAGGTTTTATCTCCCTAACTTAACTGAGTTGGCTATCTTTTCCTCAGATTGGGCCTTTGCTGTTCTGACTGCCTTCCCAGCTTCCTTTTGCTTTAACTGATACAGTTCTCTGTCCTGCTCCTTCTGTGATTCCTTGTACTTCCTGAATGCTTTCTTTTTCTCTTGAACCTTCACTGCCACTTCCTTTGAGAACCATAGTGGTTTCTTACATAGTTTCATTTTGTTAATTTGCTTCACACAAAGGCTTGTTACCTCTGTGAGGCAGTTTTATTATTCCCCATTGTTCTTCCACCTCCTTCCTGCCCATTTGCTAGTGCATTCTTTAGGCACTCACCCATTTAGCAAAGTCAGCCCTCCTAAAGTCCAGTACTTTTGCCTTTGTGTGGCTTGACTCTATTGCTGTGTTTATTGTGAACCATACTGTTCGATGGTCTTCTAGTTCCCAGATGGCTACCCACTTCTACATCTGTGATCCTCTCTTCATCTCCATTTGAGAGAACCAGGTCTAAGATTGCTCCCTCTCGGTGTGCTCTAATACTAGTTGTCTAGGCATGCCCTTGTAAGGCATCTAGAATAACCCCTCTTTCAAGTGGCTGCTGCAACTGCACTCCAGTTAACATCTGGCATATTCAGATCACCCATCTGCAATATCTCCTTTTTCTACCATTGAGTATTCTTTCTATCATTTCCTTGTCCATTTCCTCCCCTGAGAAGGGGGTCTGT
This sequence comes from Neoceratodus forsteri, assembly GCA_016271365.2. Classification (NCBI taxonomy): domain Eukaryota; kingdom Metazoa; phylum Chordata; order Ceratodontiformes; family Ceratodontidae; genus Neoceratodus; species Neoceratodus forsteri. The sequence continues at coordinate 217,809,273 of CM028134.1, forward strand.
ATACAACCCCTGTGCGGATTGTGGTGCCATTGCCGGTCTCCAAATTTACCCACAGTGCTTCTTCTCCTCCCTGTTTTCCCTTTTGTTCTGTTGCTTTGATTCCTTCCCTTATGTAAAGAGCTACTCCTCCTCCTCTTTTATCCTCCCTGTCCTTCCTGTAAATAGTGTATCCTGGTATGTTTATGTCCCAGTCATGGTTTTGTGTGTACCATGTTTCTGTGACTGCCATGATATCCAGATGTTCCTCCTCCATCAAGGCCACTAATTCAGGAAGCTTGTTACTCAGACTATGGGCATTGGTACTCATTGGAGTCAAAATACTAAAAATTACCAAAGTTATGCATGTGCATAGAAATATTTCAACGAGCATACATAACTCAACCATTTTTAGGAATTCTCCACCAAATTTTCAACATAGGCTTTCTGGGACCCCAACTCATGAACACTGGCACTGTGATTTTGTTAATCAGTCCTGAAAGGTGATTTCATGCAGGGACCAAGCCATTCCATGCCAGAGGTGTGAAAACATGTTTTGGACAGGATGTGAAAAATTACAGCTGTACTGTTCATGAGGTGGTGTGAAAAAATGGCTTTGTTAAAAATGTGGAGTCAAAATATTAAAATTGTGGAGTCAAAATATTAAAAATGAAACAACTGTAACAGTTTTCATGAGGTGGGGTCCCAAAAAGCAAATGCTGAAAATCTGGTGAAAAAATTCCCAAAAATTGCTAAGATATCAACATAAGTTGAAGATGCCATTGAAATACATTATGTGATACTTACCTTCATTTCTCAGTTTGCGGTTTGACTTTGAAGAGTGCAGACAGGTCCCGTTCCACAAAAGATGACAGCGAACTGCCTCTGATGATAAGTATAGGGCAAGGGGGGTGTGAGGTGGTGGGTTGCTCAGTGGGAGGGTCAGGATGGGGAAGAGGAACAAAGGAGACAACAAAGTACTGCTTTTTTTTTACAGAAAAAGACATCAGGGGACTGTTTTATTCTTTCACAGGTACAATTAATCAATATTTCAGGACACTGGGGGTGGGCTCTCCAGTGAACAACAGTACTGGGGGTGTAGGACATAATTGGGGACACTGGGAGTGGGCTTCCCAGTGTCCCACACTGCCAGTGGGGTGGGAGGGGTTTTAGTGCTGACACAGGGATTGGGCACCTTGATGTCAGCAAAAACAGTTTTATTTAATTTTTTAAAATAAATATTTTGGGACACTGGGAGTGGGCTCCGCAGGGTCCCACACTGCTGGTTTGTGTGTGTGTGGGAGGGTGCAACTAGACACCAGTGATGAAGGACAATGGGCTGGGGGTTGCCACTAGACACCAGGGAAAATAGGCTACTCAAGGATGACTGTACTGTAGCTGGCAGCACAAGTTCCAGCTGCAGCTGCAGAAGTCAGGTAAGCCACAGTATTCTCTTACAGAAAATGGGGGTAGAGGCAGTCATCTCACTAAGCTTGCCACCCAAAATTTCAGGTGACCAACAAACGTGCTTCAGGCCACAGTATATTAAAAAAAACATCAGAATCTAGCCAAACGGGTCATGTTTAGCTAAATTCTGATGCTTTTTTTTATATTACATCCATTTTTTACTTGTTTTCTCTCACGCTAAGGAGAAAACAAAATGATAGACACAACAGAGCTCTGTGAAAGTTAAGCAGACTCTGTGTCACCCTACATATGAAAAGACGGTGCTTTTTGAGAAAAAAATAGCTAAATGTAACCCTCCATGCCCAAAAATTTGCAAAAAAAACACTTTTTTTGCACAAAAAACCAAAATTTCCACAAAAGAAAAACATGTGAACAAAAAACAGAAATATGCACAAAAAAAAACAACTATAGTGCCTGACATATAAATTTTCTCATAGGAAATAATGGGAAATTTAAAACATTTTTCACAGTTAATCTTTTTATTGAAATCTTTGCAGTTTAGAACCAATATAGTTCAAAAAGCCAGTAGTACATAAACATTTAGCTGGCATAATGCAACGAAGCAACTGTGATCTTACAGGTATGAACATATATGAAGCATTAATACAGATTATCCTGAAAAGGCATATCACTTATTCCAAAAACTGTTGTATTTCCTAAAATATAATGGGGGATTACAGAGGTACCGGGGGTTGGGGCAAACAGCTATAACCTATTACCTGGTGAGCAAGAAGGCAGTGGAATAGCTGCACTACGTGGTGTGACAGATTTTCTTGGCCTGCTTAACATTAGTGGCTGTCGATTGGCATGCCACATAATGTTAAGTATCTGTTTACTGCCTGGCTTGGTAGGTTAATCTGGCATTCATTGCTAGGTTTTCTATAGAAGTATGCCACTCCTGGATGTTTGGAGTAACTGAAGAGCTCCATTTGGTCAGGATTAACCTCTTAGCCTCTACAGATGTTGCAATTAGCCATTTAAATTTTGCCAATGAGAGAGCAAGAGAGAGAGAGAGAGAGAGACCCAGAGGCTGACAGCCTAGCAAGAGTGTGAGGGGACAAAGAGATATCCCACCTCAAGGATGGATGAGCATTTTTGTGTAACCATTGACCAAAATGGGGCAATGCAGGGGCAGGCCCATAGAACGTGTACTATTTTATTTATTTATTTATTTGGAAAATGTTTCACCAGAAAAGACAACATGAGCTGTAAACAACTCATTTCCAGAAGCGTCCTGGAGGGTGAGCATGAGTTGGGAGAACATGCAAACACATAGCAATACAATTACAATTTATATACAATTTCTAAAACAATACAGTGTAATACAATTACACAATAACCCAGACCAATCAGACAAGGTAAACAAAACATATTTGGATATAGAATACATTGCAACAATCCAAGAGCAGGTGATCTAGTGGGGTAAAGGTTAGATAATGGATAAGACATTTGAAGTGCTAGAAGTAGTAGGGTGAGCACAAGATTTGAAGTGCTATTGTATACCCAAGGGAGGGCAGTTATAAGATAAGTGGGGAAGTGGACAGGCGAGGGGTAGAGGGTGGTGATGGAAGAGGGAGGGGAGGAGAGGTACAGCCAAGATCTATACCCATCCAGGTTGCTGAAAACCCTGCAAGGGGGTTAGGACCAGGCAGAAGGGAAAGGAAGAGAAATGGACTGGGGTGGTAGAGAAGAGAGCAGCAGGGGAAACAGGAGGAAAGGAAAGGGATAAGGAAGAAAGGAGGTGGGCAGGTGATGGATTTGAAAGTGGGAGGAGAAGGAGAGGGGTAAAAATAGAGAGAGAAAGAGAGAGAGAATCTATACACCTTCAGGATGCAGAGAACCCTACTAGGAGGTCAGGACCAGAAAGTGGGGGGAAAGGAAAAGGGGTAGAAGAGAGGGAACCAAGATCTTATACCCCTTCAGGATGACAGAGAACCCTGCAAAGGGGACAGGACCAGGTAGAAAAAGAAGGGAGTGAAGGGGGACGGGGAGGAGAAGTGACATGTGGCAGGTGACTGGAGGGAAGAAAGGGAATAAGGAATATGGAGGCAGGAGAAAATAAGGGTAAACTACGAATGGAAAAAGGGGAGAGCATCAGTGGGGGGAAGAGGAGGTTGTGGAGGAGAAGGACATCTGTGGAGTGTCAAAATAGCACAGTAGCTTGTGAATGATAGTAGAGTGTCAAAATGGCACAATATGTTGTGGTAGGGGGTGGGATGAGGGGTTATAATAGGGGGTAGCATGTGAGGACATAATCAGAGTTAGAGTTTAGTTAGGAGACAGGAGGCAAGTCAGGGATAGAGGAGTAGGGGATAGTGTACAAGGGATTGGGATGGTTGTGAAGTGGGAATAAGAACAAGTACAGTTAGGAGAATAGAAATAAAGTAGGGCTAAAGGATAATGTGCCAGGGTGGGGATTGTTGAAAGGGGGGCTAAGAACAAGTGCAGTTAGGGTAATAGAAATGATGAAGAGCTAAGGAAATTGAAGATGGGGAAGAGGAAAGTCTGATAGGAGGTGGCAGTGAGTTCCAAAGCTTTGGGAAGTGGTAGGAGAAAGCTTCCTGTCCTGTGGAGGTAGAGCAATGGGGAATATCTAGAGTGCATGCATCAGTAGATCCGAGAGAGCAGAAGGAGGGAGGTGGAGCATAGAGTAAGGAGGAGAGGGAAGAGGGAAGAGTCCCAACCCAGAATTTAGATGTGAACTTGGCACAGTGAGAGAGATTCCTACATTCAAGGGAGGGGAAAGCTAGAGAATGATACAAGGTACAGTGACGTGTGGGAGGAGGAGTCAAGAGCAAAGCGACAGAAAGCATTGAAGGGAGCATCCAACCTGGTAAGGGAAGACTTAGGAGCAGCACTGTAGACTATGTCACAATAGTTAAAAACAGGGAGTATCATTTTCTGAACTAGATCATGCCTAACCATTAGTGGTAAGGAACTACGGTTCCTGTAAAGGGTGCCAAGCTTGGGGCACAGTTTTTTCAGGATGGCGACAATATGTACAGAAAAGTTAAGGTGCTGGTCAAGCCAGACACTCAGGTATTTGAAAGAGGTGGTGTCTTCTATTGTTGTCCCATCAAGGATGTGCAAAGAGGTAATGAAGGGCAGCCTAAAGAGTCTCTGCCAGTCGCCAAAGGTCATGGAGACTGTTTTCTTGGCATTTAGGAAAAGTTGATGCAAGCTTAGCCAGCATTGAACATTATTGAAGTCAAACTGTAGTCTGGAAGTCACATCAGAGGGAGATTGGCCAAAGGTGAACAAGACTGTGTCATCAGCATACATATGGATGGAGGATAAGGAACATACTGACGGTAGGTCATTTAGAAAAATTGAGAATAAGAGAGGGCCAAGTAAGGAGCCTTGAGGCACACCAGTAGAGATGGGCAGTGGTGAGGACGTAGAGTCAGCTATTTTAACAGATTGAGTTCCACCTACCAGGCAGGCTCTAAACCAGTTGCAGGCAGACAGAGACAAGCCAGCTGATGAGAGAGTTTCGAGGAGGAGGGAGTGGAAGACTGTGTCGAAAGCCTTGGCAAGATCGGCAAAGATAGCAAAAGTGATGTGACCTCTATCCATGGCTGAATGGATAGAGTCAGTGAGTCTAAGTAGGGAAGTGGTTGTGGAGTGATTCTTCTGTAAACCAGATTGCAAGGGAGTGAAGAAGGAGGAGTTGTCAAGAAAGGAGGAGGAATGTTGCGAAGAGAACAAGGTGTTCCTGAAGTTTAGCCAGTGTGGATAGAAGCGAGATGGGGTGGTAATTCCCAGGAGGTGAGAAATCACCTTCCTTTGGTAGGGGTAGAACTATAGCATGTTTCCAGGCTTCAGGGATAGTCACAGTGTAGAATGACAGGTTGAGGAGATCAGAGAGGGGGAGGGAAATAGCAGGATCAGAGAGGTACAGCAGTTTAGGGTCAAGGCCATCAGGGGAGCTGCCCTTAGCTGGGTTGATAGAGAGTACTGCCTTTAAGGTGCCGTTGGGAGAGAGGGGTGAAAAGGCAAAACTCTCCACTAATTGGTAGTGTTGGGAGGAACTGGTAGGAAGGGAAGAGGTAGTAGGGTGGGGTGGGAGAGAGGCTAACAGGGTGAAGGCACAGGAAGTAAAGTAGGAATTGAATGCTTCTGCTACTGTAGGATGGTCAACCATGATTTGGTTGTTTATTTTGAGCAGCGGAGATGGAGGTTTAGTTTGGGGAGAGAAAAGTGAGTGAGCTACTTTCCAAAACTTTGATGGATTGTTTATGTTAGTATTAAAGGTAGACTGGAAATATTCCACTTTGGCCAGGCAGATGGCTTTGGTACAGGCATTTGCAGTGTCCGGTAGATAGCATAGTCACAAGGGAGTTTGGAGGATTTGTGGGTTTTCCATGCTTTATCATGTACTTGCTGACAGGCCAGGAGTTCAGGGGTTACCCAGAGGAGGTGACTACCACGCACTCTGACTTGCTTCTGGGGAGCATGTTTGTTCCAGACATTGATGAAGTTATCTTTGAAATAAGCTAGGGCATGACTGATAGTTTTGGCTGAGGATATAGGGACCCAGTCAACGTGAGTTAAGTCATGATGTAGAGGGGCAAGGTCTAATGTTTTGTAGGAGTGGATCATTACTAGTTTGTGGTGTGCCTTAGGTCTGTGTACTTTCCTAACTATGTAGATCATATGATGTTCACTAAGAACGTCTAGCAGTAGGCCCAACTGGATTACCCAGTGAGGGTGGGAGGTAAGGGCCCAGTCTACAAGAGTGTGATTATGGGATTTCTGGTTTAGGTGAGTAGGTTCTGTGATTAATTGGGCTAGGTTAAGGGCAGCTGTTTCAGTGATAGCCTTATCTAGGGTGGATGACAACCAGTTCAAGTTTAGATCCCCTAACAGGTAGAGCTCACCTGAAGAGCTAAGGGACCCAAGAGTGGTGATAAGATCAGTGGCTACAGAGTGGTGTAGACCAGGATGGCAATAGGCTCTTGCAATAAATATTGGTACAGAAAAGGGTAGGGATAATCTAATGATGAGGGCTTCATAGGCATTGGGGTCAGTGATCGATAGAACAGTAGTGGTTTGGAGAGAGGAGGATGAGTAGATAGCTATGCCCCCACCCCTACCAGAGTGGTCCTGGCGGGTAACAACATATCCAGGAATTGTGATAGATGAATCAGGGATTTTTTTTTTGTTAGACAAGTCTCTGACACAATGAGGATGTCGGGATTGAGGGATCCTGCAAATGGGAGTAGCAGGTCAAGTTTAGGGAGCAGACTGCGAATGTTAAGGTGAAGGATTTTTAGGTCACAGAGGAGTGAAACTGGGGTTGGAGCAGAGGCTGAGTAGGAGGGAGTGAATGGGGTAAGGGCTTTACTGAGTGTTGGGCCTGGGTTGGAACTTACGTCTCCTGCCGAGAGGAGTAAGAAATAGATAATGAACTGCAGCTTCATACTCGAACCAAGGTTTGTTAGATGGTTTAGGGGGATGAGGTGAATGACTGAAGGTGAACAGCTGAAATTTAAGGATGCACAGCAAAGTGTAGGAGTAAGGTAAAGTCATGAATGGAGCAGAAGGCCATGCAGAGAAGTGGTCCAGGTATGATAAAAAGGCATTTTAGCTGCCACTTGGTTGAAACAGGGGGTTAGCATGGCAGTAGGGTTTGCAAGGAAGGTGGGTGGGGAGTGGAAGTATTTTGCAATTGAAGGGATGGAAGAGAGACCAGGGCGAAAAGTGCAAGGAAGAGGCTCAGGAGAGAGATACAGAAAGAGATCATGTTTCTTATTTTAGAGAAGGGCTTAAAAGGGGGATGTAGAAATGAGGAAGCAAGTTGGGGGCAGGGTGAGTCAGCGCCGACCTCCAAAGGGAGGTATGTAATCTGTACTATGTAAGCAGACTACAATGGGACATTGAGGTTTATGTTGATCCTAGTGGCCCAATGCTATAAGAAGCAAGCATCCAGGGATGGCAGCACCCTTTCCAGGGTGTACACTCGAGGAGAGCCTGGAGATTAGGAAGTGCCCAAGGGAGGGCAGGAGCCAAAGAAGCAGGTCCAGGGGTGTGCAGCAGCTGCAGGGATGATAACAAGCTGCCAAGGATGGCAGCAGCCATTCCAAAGTGTACACTCAGGGAGAGATTGGAGATTAGGAAGTGCCCAACAGAGGGCAGGAGCCAGAGAAGCAGGTCCAAGGGTGGGCAGCAGTTACAAGGATGATAACAAGCTGCCAAGGATGGCAGCGCCCTTTCTAGGTTGCACACTCGGGGAGAGCCTGTAGATTAGGAAATGCCCAAGACAGGGTAGGAGCTAGAGAAGCAGGTCCAAGGGTGGATGGCAGCTGCTGGGATGATAACAAGCTGCCATGGATTGCAGCACCCTTTCCAGGGTGTGCAATCGGGGAGAGCCTGGAGATTAGGAGTTGCCCAAGGGAGAGCAGGAGCCAGAGAAGCAGGCCCAAGGGTGGGCAGCAGCTGCAGGGATGATAACAAGCTGCCATGGACTGCAGCACCCTTTCCTGGGTGCGCACTCAGGGAGAGCTTGGAGATTAGGAAGTGCCCAAGGGAGATCAGTAGCCAGAGAAGCAGGCCCAAGGTTGGGCAGCAGCTGCAGGGATAATAAGTTGCCAAGGATGGCAGTGTCCTTTCTAGGGTGTGTACTCGGGGAGAGCCAAGAGATTAGGAAGTGCCCAAGGGAGGGCAGGAGCCAGAGAAACAGATTCAAGGGTGGGAGGCAGCTGCTGGGATGATAACAAGCTGCCAAGGATGGCAGCGTCCTTTAACAGGTGCACACTCATGGAGAGCCTGAAGATTAGGAAGTGCCCAAGGGAGGGCAAGAGCCAGAGAAGTGGATCCAAGGGTGAGCGGCAGCTGCAGGGATGATAGGAAGCTGCCAAGGATGGCAGTGCCTTTTCTAGGATGTGCACTTGGGGAGACCCTGTAGATTAGGAAGTGCCCAAGAGAGGGCAGGAGCCAGAGAAGCAGGTCCAAGGGTGGATGACAGCTGCTGGGATGATAAGCTGCCATGGATTGCAGCACCCTTTCCAGGGTGTGCACTCAGGGAGAGCCTAGAGATTAGGAGGTGCCCAAGGGAGAGCAGTAGCCAGAGAAGCAGGCCCAAGGGTAGGCAGCAGCTGCAGGGATGATAACAAGCTGCCAAGGATGGCAGCGCCCTTTCCAGGGTGCACACTCAGGGAGAGCCTGGAGATTAGGAAGTGCCCAAGGGATGGCAGGTGCCAGAGAAACAGGTCTGAGGGTGGGCAGCAGCTGCAGGGATGATAACAAGCTGCCAAGGATGGTAGCGCTGTTTTCCGGGTAAGCTCTTGGGGAGAGCCTGGCGAAAAGATCAGCTCCTGGGGAGGCACACCTCCAGCAGTTGTCATGGGGTACCATACCCAATGCTTGAACTAGGCCAGGGTTCGATACCAATAGTGCAGAACCTTCTTGTGTATTAATTGACTGTTTTGGTCCACACAGGCTTACTGTGCCAATCTCCAGCATTTACACCATTCCTTGTCTGATATGTGAATCTGGAGGGTTGTCTGCCATTTGATCTTAGCATTTGCCGTAGAGTCAGACTGAATATCTCTCATCATTTCGTAAATGGAACCAACTTTTGCCTTGTTGGCTCACAGTCCACTAGCAGGAGTGGGGAACCTTGGTGTATATTGTCATTCTTGCAGGCCAAACATTTACATTGTGATTTATACCATTAAGTATAGACAGATCTGATTTGCAAATACCTCCAGAAATCTGTTTTGGGTAAGTTCTACTTCAGCTAGAGGTTCTGGAAGGACTCAAGATTCCTGTTATCCCTGGTTAGGAGGTTCTTTGTTTTACAAAGTGACCTATTCTCCCATCTGAACCAGTGGAATGGGGCTCTGTCTGTACATAAGTCTGGATTACCCCAAAGGTATGTGAAACTCCCTAGCCTGGGGCACCACTTGGTAATTTTTGCTGTATGTGACCATGCCCTGTGAGCAGACTTAAGGGTGATCCAGTGTGCATCTTTAGGAGGGAGTGATGTACCCAAATATAAGGAGGGGTGCCTAACTCCCATAATTTGTTGTTCTATTTGACACAAAGCTGGAGGACTTGAGCCTGACGAGTGGAAGACTGACAATGTTCTAGCTGTGATAAAGGCATACGTATAGTGCCCAAAGTTCAGGAGATTCCACCCCCCAAAGGCCAATGATGTCTTAGCTTTGCTCTACTAAATCTGGGAGGGGAAGGTCCCCATAGGTAGTGACTAATAAGGGAATCTAACTTCTGGAACCGTTTGTCAGGAATTATGATGGGGAGGTGGGCCAAAAGATAATAAACTCTGAGGGCCAGCATCATCTTAACTGAGTCTATTTTCCCTGGAAAGGAGATATTTAGGTGCTGCCATCTATTTAATTCCCTTTGGAATGTTGGTATTATTGGCAACAAATTCAAAGGGCACAATTTGTGAATTGCAGGAGTTAGTATTATCCCTAGGTATTTGATTTGGGATCCTGTCCATGCCAGGCCCGAGGTTCTTCCCGTACCCACAGTGGTGTGTTTATTAAGGGGCATGATTTCTGACTTAGATCTATTAATCTTTAATCCTGACAGTTGTTCAAAGCGTGTGAATATATTCAGTACCTGATCCAAGCTGTTGTGAATATCACTTGTCAGGATAAGGCAGTCATTCACATACAGTTTGGTTTTAAATTCTTCTTGACCTATTTTGATTCCCGGGATAAGGCTATGTGCTAGAATGACCACTGCCAAAGGCTCTATGGTCATTATGAAAAGTAGAGGGGAGTGGGAGCAGCCCTGCCTTGTGCCCCTATGCAGGGTAAATGGCTCTGATAGAAGGCTGTTGGTGACAACCTTCGCTTTAGAACCACTATAAATTGTGCTGATCCATCCCCTGAAGTTTGGGCCTACATTGAATTGTTCTAGGACCACCCTGAGATAATCCCATTTGACCAAATCAAAGGCTTTTTCGAAGCTGATGGTAATAGCTGTCACTGGGGTCATCAGAGTTCGGGCTTTCTGAAATAGAGTGACCAGAGACCTCCGGTAATCTGCACTAGATCTTCCCTTGACAAAGCCCACTTGTGATTCGTGGATTATAGATGGTAGGACCTGTTCGAGTCTGGAAGCTAGAATTTTAGCTAATATTTTGGCATCAGAATGAATCAAGGAAATAGGCCTGTAACTCTTGGGGGACAAGGGGTCTTTCCTTCCTTAAGAAGGACCGTGATCATCACCTGTCTTAGAGATCCAGGAATGGCCTGCCGGCATGTGCTTCCCTCATCATGTGGAGCGTTAGCCTACTGATTATATCCCTGGTAATCCAGTAAAAGTCCACCAAGAAGCCATAGCTTTCTGGTGCATTATGGGGTACCATTCTCTCTATGGCTTTGACCAGTTCAGGTTATTCAATGGGAGCATCCATTATGGTCCTTTGTGCCTTAGAGAGTGTAGGTAGGGTTGCTTGGGCCATGAACTTGTCAAAGCTGGGCTTATGGAAGGGAGCTTGGGCCTTGTACAAGTTGTTGTAGACGGCCGTCATGATCTTGTTTATTTCTTTAGGGGAAAATTGGACTGACTCCGCTGTATCTCTAAGTTTATCAATGTGCCTTTCAGCCTGTTGTTTTCTAAGCCTGTACGAGAGTAGCTTCCGTACCTTTTCCTACTGGTCCCAGTATTTGTGTCGCAGTCTTGCCATTTTCAGCTCAGCCTTTCTGGTGGCCATTGTGTTTAATCTGATTCTGAGAGCTGTTAGTTTGTATTTCAAGGCTGGGTTATTTAATCGACTGGGGTCAGCTTTATAAAATGTCTCCTTCTGTTTCAGTTGTGATTCCAACTGGTGGGCTTCAGCTTCCCTTTGTCTTCAACTATATACTATATAGGAGATGATCCTGTCCCTTGGTGTAGCTTTAAATGCTTCCCATATCTTATGAGGGGATGCACAGTTTTCAGGATTGTCCTGAAAGTAGTTGGATACCTCTTTCTTCAACCAGTGTTAGAACTGCTGGTCACCCAACAGGAGGGGATCTAATCTCCATGTCACTGATCTTGCTTTACCTGGGTTTAAATAGGCCTGAAGTACCACTGGGGCATGGTCAGATACATACAGTGGGGCAATGGATAAATCTGCTATAATGGAGATTAGGTCGTTTCTGGCCATTGACCTTCCCTCAGAGTAATAAGTAAAATTCTTCGTAGAAAGATGAAAAGTACGCCATGTGTCCGTAATGTGATGCAAGGCCAACAAATCAGATACGGTTCATAATGCTTTACTGTGTGTATCGGGTTTGACATTGGTCCTGTCTAGCAGATGGTCCATGGCCATATTAAAGTTCCCTCCCAGTACTATGTCAGGCCTATCTTCAGACATTTCTAGCGACTTCTGGGAAATTACATTGAAAAACTTGGTTTGTCCTTGTTCAGGGTATATATATATTCCCAACGATTATTGTTCCAAGATATGCCATTTGAGGTGTTTGTGGCATAAGATCGACCCCCCCCTTTGGCTTTTCCTGAGATACTGTGAGCTTCCCACCCCACCCATTCCCTCACTAGTTTCTTTGCCTCTTCCTGTTTAACCTTGGTCTGTTGGAAGAAAGCAACCAGTGTTTTCAACTTTCTGAGTCTGGACATTACCTTCTTCCTTTTAATCGGGTGATTTAGGCCCCTAACATTCTATGTGGCGAAAGTTACAGGCAAGGGGGATTCCATAAGAGGACCTTATTTCCCATTATCCCCAGGCATACATCCCTTGTTTCTTACTGCAGGAAGGAGAGAGTCCAGCTCATAACTTTGCTGTCCCCCATTAGGCCTACGAAGTCAACCCTTGCATAACTGAGTACCAGCCCACAGTGTGCTTCTTGCAGCTAACCTGAAAGTCACTGAAAAGACTTCCATTTTTTTCTTCTCATTGTTGTTGTGCCCACAACCTATGATCCAAACTGTGGAAACCAACAGGATGGGAAGTGGGCACAAACTAGAAATATTACCAGAACAAAGGCCTTTAGTGGGCATGTTCCCCATTATTGGGGCTGAAGACAGGAAGCCCTCTCCACATAGAAGAGATTGAACCCCTGCAAGTGCCAGAAGGAGCTGGCCAGTAGCTCCTCCAATGGCTCGAGAGGACCTCTCAGGGGGCACCATCCAATTGAAATGTTAACATTTTAACAACCATTGAAATCACTTTTACTATGAATAAAACCATTTCTACAGGCTACCTTGGATTCAGATTCCATATTAACCCTGGGACCTCAATTAGGAGCCAGAATGATAGCTGTCTAAGAAAAAGAAAGGGGGGGGGAGCAACTGCTCTCTCATCCCCTAACCCATTTGCCACAGCTGCACCCCGTAGGTTGTTGTAGGCTTTCCTGCCCCAAGGGAGGTGAGGAAGCAGGGAGGTGTCATGAACAGAACCGTCAGGTCTGCCTAGCCAATCGATAGCAAGGCCTCCTTCTGTTAAGGCATCCCATCTGTGATCCTTTTTTGCAGGGCCCATAAACCGATGAATCTCTCCCGGGGCTGTATGTTCCCCATGGGGTCGTTAGAATGAGGCATCCCCCCTTCCTCCTGAGCTGAACATAGTCATGGCAAGTGGTTACTCATGAAAGCAAGGGTGTACTCAGTGTCTCACTGCACTAATCAGTGTCTGGGCCGTTACTGTCCCCTGTCCCAGCCTCAGAGCCCATGTTGGCCTTATAGCATGGAAACTCAATGAACATCCATCTGCAGTGTGAAAGACTTGTGTTAGGTCCCTGACAAAGCCTGGTATATTACAAGGTGGGGAGGAGCAAGCCCTGCACTATATTGCTGCTTTAAGCTATGGCAGTTACAGTGAAGCTGCACAAGGTGCAGCGGGGGCTATCCGCACATCTCTCGGGTCATCAGCTCGACTAAGGCAGCAGCTGCTTTTGGAACCTCCTTATTCTGTGGATTTGCTTCAGCTGCCATGTCATTCAGGGATGGGGGTGAAGTTAAGGAGGATTAGCCTGCTGTCCCCGCGTAACTGGGAGCCCTGTTGCAACACTAACAGAGAGTTGTTGGGAGGGGGTATGCCCGCTGGCTGCGATCACATTGCTTAGCCTGGGTATCTATTCACGTACCCCTTCCCATGTTAGCTCAAGTTGTTGTCCCTAGCACACATTTACATGCATAATAATAATACAGCAGTTAACCATTTGTGCAATTCCCTGCCCCCCCAAAACGTTATCAAACATACAGCAACTTTATGCAGTTGATATTACAAGGAGAGTTGACATGAAAGGATACCAGTCCAGTCTCAGGCAAGCCGAGAATTATTGTCAGAAGCTGCCATCAGCTCCCCAAGTCACTCTATCAAGTCCTCTTCCCCATTTGGATCATCTGGTATACAGCTGACTAGAGATGCAGCAAAACTAAATTTCACTGGCGAAATTGTGGCAAAATTGGCAATTTTGCTGTGCAAAATGTTTCATAAGAATGTGGCGAAATTTCATAATTTCACCTGCAATTTCACCAGCTCACCAGTCCACCACTGATGGAGAAATTTTGCCCATGGGAGACAAAAGTTTGCCTGCGGGAGGCAAAATTTCACCTGTGGGTGGCAACATTTGAAATTTTGCCCAACGTGGTGAAATTTCACCGACTTGGGGGTGACATTTTACTCACAACCATGGGCGAAATTTCGTATAGCGCACAGTGAAATATTTCACAAAATGCATTAATTACACTAAATATTTTGCTGGGCAAAATATTCCAGTTTCTCACAACACTACAGGTGGCCCAATCTTCTGGTAAAGGGGACCACTCGGCAGCTTCTGCAGGCTAGCTACTGAAGCCTCAGTGCCTCTTTTTTCAGGCAAAGATAGCTCAAGCACTGAAGGCATAAGTTCCTGCAGGAGTTCATATCTGTTTAATGTTTTAATTGGAATAACCCCTTGGGAGCAGCTGCTCGCATCAGGTGGACTGAACCTCCGCTGCCTGCTAGGGGATCTCTGCCTTCTGCTTGAGGGAAGAGGTGCTCTGTCCTGCTTTAGCCTTCTTCTTCAATGGATGACCTCTGTTTACTGTTTGCCAGGTAGGTGCTGCACTGTTTTCCCAGTCCTCAAGGTGGTTCTCCTTCCTCTTTGCAGTATGAGAAACCTCCATGTTGGTTTCTGCTGATCCACGAGGAGTGTCCTGCAAAGTATCCTGAAGGACTGATTTCTCCATGTGGTCTCTCACATATTGCTCAGCATCTGTCGGGGATTCAAATATAATAAATTCACCATTAATCTGTATCCTCAGTAGTGCTGGATATCTGAGGGAAGTAGGCATGTTAAGGTGATAACATTGCTCTTTCACAGCAGCGTATGCTCTCCAATGATTCGATAAATCCAGCAGGAAGTCCTGAAACATCTGCGCTATGGTCCCTTGCCATTGAAATACATCTTGATCTCGTGCCTGTTTCAAGTAGGATTCTTTTTCTGGGTATTGTAGGAATTTACATAGTATTGATCGTTGACATTCCCCCCAGCTGGGGCGGGAGGCAAGGGATATGAGCGCCCTCTCTATCTCAGGAGGTGGCACATTGTTGGCTTAGACAATATTCACCAAGAATTCCCTTAGAAACCTATCATGGCCTGGCCCTCAGCCCCTTCAGGAATTCTTACTATTCTAGTATTTTTACAATGGGCACGGTTCTCCAGATCATCATCTATTTTATTTAGTAAATACTGCAGCTATTGATGGTGATCCTTGAGAGTGCCTTGGTGGGATTTTACTGTCACTACTGTGTGCCGGATGGTTTGTTCAGCATGGGAAATCATTGAGGTTAGCATAGCTAAGTCATTCTTGGTTTTCTGGGCCATCAGTTTTAAATCAGAGGTGTTGACTAAAATATTGTCAAGTTTAGTTGCCACAACACTAATGTATGATGCTGGATTGGCTGATTGAGGGTTTGCTCCCAGATGTGGGTGATGCTTGGTGGCCATGTCCTGCCCCCAGATGCTCAGCCGCATTGAAGCTTTCAGATGGGCAGAGAAGAAATAGCGCTTACCCATCTGGGTCAGCCTCTCGCTTCATGGTGTTGGCAAAGCTGGTACATTTCAAAAATCTCCATTCCTGAAAGACGGTTTGGACCAGTTTTTAGTTGCTTTATAGTACTAGTCCTCCTGATCAATCTTATGGTTTAGAATTTTTGGAACAGCTGCCACTTTTGTCGGATGGTTGAAAAATGGCTCCTGTGGTAATCTCCCTTAGAAAATTACACTGTCGCCATGTTAGATGACAAGCTCAGCCCCAAAGGAAATTTACAATTTTAATAACTTTTAAAAGGATTAATATTTTTTCACCAAACCTTCAAAAAGCACTCTATGGCCCAACGGCTTTCTACCCTAAAATTTCAGAGCAGAACATAAAGCCATTTCTGAGATACTGGTGGACAAAGAAATATCAAAAAACTGGTAAATTGTTGGAATTGTTTATGCTCTGTATCTCAAAAACTATAACATGGATTTACACAAAATTTGGCATATAATGAAATCTACCCTAGAGATTATGCATATGAAATTTCATGCAAATCCATTGAATTGTTCCAAAGTTATTAAGGTTCAAAATTTCAGATTTAACTTAGAAATGTGCACTCAACACTAACTTCAGTGGTGTTACTGCACCACTATAATATCTATATACGTGCCACAGAATTCATGTTTTTTGGTGAATTTTCATTCAAATATACAGTTTTTCCATAGTGCCCAGCTCCATTCCCCATTTTCTTTATTCTGAAGCTCCTTCTCTATAGTCAGCATGTGATGTCATTGATGACAGCATGTCTTATTTCACCCAATGGCAGTACTAAATTCTGCCACAGTTATGAATAAATTATGAAGCAGAAATCAGAAAATGCTGCCCCAGAAGCCTAGGAGCCCTGCTGCAGAAATCATGACAAAGTGCCACACAGCACATGGGGCCCTGATTATCTGTAAAAAGCACGAAATAAAGAGTAGACTACTTCTGGACACTGATGCCTGATGCTGATAATTTGGTGAGATGACAGGTAGGAGCAGGCAGTAATTCAGGACACCAATACAGATGCTAATGCTTTGGAAAGATGTTTAGAAGCAGTAGCCTGGACTTCAAAATCATGATGGAAAGTGAAAATCATCTACCACAAACTATTTATTGTGAGATTGGGGTAAATCCTTAGAATACTAAAGAGGAGACTGAGAAATTGGAAGCTGAGGAGTAGGATCATGCATTTCACAGGTTCATTACTTGAGTCAGCCATGGCTACTTCCTTAGTGCATCAAACATTATGTTAACCAAATAAATGTGGGTCAACCAAGCCTCTTATGTGCTACAGAAATAAAAATCAGAGCATCCCACTGATATGTACAAGGGCCTGCTATCATGTTGTCCATCACCAGATTTAAGAAGTATGTCTCACAATCAACAATATCACATTAATTATTTCTTTCTAATTTTTATCCAAACATGTGTGATGGAAACATAGAATTTGATGGCAGATAAGGACCGCCTGGCCCACCTAGTCTGCCCTTTTCCCTACCTACATAAACTCCAGATTCTAACTGACCTGCAGCTTGCCATCTCTTTCCTACCACCAGGGTTGCTTTCTGCCTATCCCATGTATTCTTGAATTCACCTATCATTTTGGCCCCTATGACCTCTGTAGGGAGGCTGTTCCGTGCTTCCACCACCCTCTCTGTGAAAAATTACTTCCTCACATTTCTCCTGAGTCTCCCCCTGCCTCATATTGTGCCCCCTTGTTCTTGCACATCTCATTTTCTGAAAGATGCTGTCCTCCTGAACCTTGTTGATCCCCAAGAGGTGCTTGAATGTCTCTATCATATCCCCTCTCTCTTTTCTACTTTTCCATGAGTTACCCTGAGTGCTGTGTAGTCTTGAAAGGAGTGAGCTAATGGAGGAGCTTCTTGTCATCAAGTAGTTGTTTTCAGTGTAAAGTAACACATGAAAAGAGTCAACAAGGCAAGCAGTGTTAAATGAAAGATGTCTAGAAGGGCAATTGAAACCTAAACTACAAAAACAAGTGCTGTTGCATCAGCTGAGCAACATGTCACCAGAGAAGGAGGGGCTTTAGATTTAAAAGCACGTGCTGCTCAGTAGTGTGAGCATAAGTGGTGTGAGCGCCACTCCTTAGAAAAAAAAAAACTGTAGGTTAGTGTATAGCAGCTTACAATAGCTTATTAAGGGGTTTAGTATTTGTTTTGCTCTTTTAGGTTGGGGAGACCATTTTATTATTGTAACAGGTATATTCAGTTATTTTAATGATGTTTCTGAGGTCTGTTCTGCTATCAATCCTGTGTTTAGGGTTTGTTGTCCTATGTTCTGAAACATCTTTTTCCCATACAGGTTTGTTTTGTGACTTACCAAAAATAGACAAGGGGTTTTACAACAATATTCACTTGATATATGTTAACTTAGGTAATGTAACTCCCTTCTCCTTTTTGGTACTGTCACCATCCTTCTATGATAACCTATTCTATCTCCCTTTTAAACAGTACTTCCCCAAAGTTGTGTTTAAGTCATTGAAGATAGTAACCAAATGTGAGAAGACTTATTTTGACAAAACAAAGTTTTGAAGATTGTTGATTCTTCTTTTACTTATTTCAGGTTCTGTGCACCTTCATCCATGTTCTTTTTCTTTAGATAAAGGTTTTGATAATAGTATTCCAATTCAATTTAATGAAGGTTCTCAATTAACTCTGAAGACTGTACATCTTAATGTTCAGAGTTTGTTGTCTAAATGGTTTGAGTTTCTAGATTGGCAAGAACAGAAAAGTTTCGATATTATTACCCTTTCTGAAACATGGCTCAATGTTAAAATTCATGACTCAGAGGTTCCATTACCTGAGTATAATTTATTTAGAAAGGATAGACTGGGAAAAAAGGGTGGGAAGTAATGATTTATGTATTCAATCGGTTAAAAGCCACAATTGTTTCCTCTTCTCATTCTGATCTGGTTAGTGATATGGTCTCAGTTGAGGTACTTTTGGGTCAAGAGAAACATTTAATTATTAGTTCTATATATTCTCCCTCTGGCTTTAGTAAGCAGGGTTTAGATTGTTTGTTAAACCTAAGAAAAGATCTTTCTTCAAATTGTGAATGGATAATAATGGGTGACTGTAACTGTGACTGGGGAGGTGACTTGAAAAGTGATGTTAAAGAGTGCCTATTTGATTTGGGTGTTCACCAATTGCTAAATGAAGTTACACAATATAATTACAAGAAAGGTACAGGGACAATTTTAGATTTGATTTTGGTCACAAATCCAATTAGGATAAAAAAATCTGGAGTTTTGGCAGATGGCCTTAGAAATCATTGCCCAGTTTTTTTGTGACTGGTCTGCAAAATTGGAAAGAAATCCTACCAAGTATATTGAATTTAGAAACTTAAGAAAATTATATTTGGAGGCCATCGATGTTGCTTTCTCAAAACTCAACTTCTATGTGTTAATTATCCCAATTTAATGCTTGAGTCATTCATGAGGTGTTTTCAAGCAATAGGGAATACAATTGCCCCATTAAAAAGGATAAGAATAAGGTACAACAGACAACAATGGATAACATCTGAACTGTTACAACTTATGTGCTCAAGGGACAAAAGTTGGAAACAGTATACAATAAAAAATGATGCTATATCATTGCAGAAGTACAAATTCCTTAGAAATAGGTGTAAGACTGAGATAAGAAGGGCTAAGATACAATACTTTTTGTCTGAGCAAAAACAAGCATTTGGGGATTCAAAAAAAACCTGGAAAACCTTAAATGATTTATTAGGTAGGGGGAAAGATCTAACATTATTTCCCAACAGAAAGATGATTCTATAATAAGTGATCCAGGTTTAGTCTCTCAGATGTTTAATGATTATTTTGGAAATCTAGAGAGTTACAGGTCATTGTTTTCTCCCTCAGTACCTGATTCTTACAAGGTAATAGATGAATGTTCTTTACCTAAGTTTTATTTTAAAATAATTTCACCTGATATTGTGGCTAAATATATCTTAGAAAAGGTAGCCTGTGATGTGGGCACCTGAATCAGGGTGCCATCTGAAATGGCGATGCCGTGTGGGTGAAAGCCCAAATGGTGAGGGGGCAGGGAGGGTGACTGGATGTGGTAGGGTGGGTGGCCCTAGCAACAGGGTGTCACTGTATGTACATGCACATGAGGGGGAGCGAGCACAGCGAGTGTGGCATGGGAGGGGGCAGAGAGGATGTAGGGGGTGGTGCTGTGGTCAACTGCCAAGCTGTGCCGTGGCATCAGGGTTTGGCCTCTGCTTGTGGTGCGTGGGGTTCTGAGTTCAGGTCTGGGTCCGGGTGCTACACAGTTTTTGTTGTGTCTGACCTAAAACTTGTGGTTTGTTTTTGCTTTTGGCCCCTCTGACATGTACCACCCCCCCCAGAGTTGAGAATCTTTAAGAAGGGGAGTGCTGGGGTGAAGCTCCCTGCATGGGGGGGTGGAGGGCACAGTCCCCCATAGAAAGTAAATCTACTGAGTCTCCGATGCCATTCCTCCGTGCGTCGAGGTTTGTCAGGGTGGTGAAACTGTTTTCACCGTCCTGACTTCACAATAATGTGGGTGGCCATTCGGCACTCTCCATTATCACATAGAACCCTTAGATAATTATCCTCGCCCCACTGTAATACATGATAATATAGATTTTAGTATTATAAAGCTGGGAGTGAATTCTTTTGCCTTACCGTTATCTATGACATTTAATTCCTCATTGTGTTATGGAATATTCCTTGAGCAACAGAAGTTAGCAACTATAAGGCCCATTCTTAAAGGTGGCAATCCTAGTCTGGTCTCAAATGATCATCCTATTTCTTTACTTTTTCCTTTGGCAAAGATTTTTTTAAAAGTTATTTTCGATCAGACCACAGATTTTTTTGAGTCAGTATAATCTTTTATCTGAACAGCAGCATGACTTTAAAGCCAAACATAATACAGAGATGGCCTTGGTGGGGTTCACCAGCTGTCTTCAGGGTGCCCTTGATAAGGAGCACTCTGTTGCAGCTGTTTTCGAGGACCTCACCAAGGCCTTCGATTCAGTTGAGTATAACTTATTGACAGGGGTTTTAGAAAAATTACATTTTTCATGTGATGTTATTAAATGACTTATGGACTATCTGAAGACTAGATCCCATGTTACCACTATTGTGTTACCACTATTGGTGGAGGGTCATTGCTGTACAAACCGATCCTATGTGGTGTGTTCCTCAGGGATCAACTTTGGGGCCTCTTATTTTTTCTCTTTAGATGAATACGACACCCAGAGTCTGTACTAAGACCTCTCTGATTATGTATGCTGATGATGCAGTGTTGTATGGGGTAAGTCCGAGTCCTAAAAGTGCCCAAGAGATGGTTCAGGTTGATTTTGATTTATTACAACATTGGTTACGTTCACATTGTATAGTATTAAACTATAAGAAGACAAAAACAATGGTGTTCATGAATAATCAAACATTTTAAGATTTTCTACCAGTTTTAGATCTTAATGGGAATGTAATAGAATTTGTGGAAAACTTTAAACATTTGGGATTAGTTCTAGATTCAAAATTATCTTTTGAATCACACATTAATAGTGTCAGGAAGACTGTTCACCAGAACTTGGGAGGTTTATATAGAGTTAAAGACTGTTTATCTAAAGAATCCAGGTACTTATTGGCGCATAGTTTATTCTGCAGCTAGTATTAAGCTTCTTTTTTTTTCAACAGATCTTTATTGATTTTAGAACAATGGTCCACAGCAACAAAGAAAAGAAAAGGAAAAGAAAAAACTAATAACAACAAACATACAAAACCTGGACAAGCCAGGGTATACAGCCCAAAAACTGACTGTATGAACTATGTACAGACCCATATCTACCAACATAGCAGGAGTCCATCTCGTAATAGTAAATTAGTCAGTTGGAAACTCCTGTATCTAAACTATCACTCAAACTCCCAACTAGCAAAATGTCACCAAATGTACAGTCTAGGCATATAAATTGAGAGCCATTGACATTCAGTATAAATAAAGCTGAAAGAGAAATTTAATAAAAAAGGAAAAAGGAAGAAACCCGTAACAGGAGCAGATTCCACTATATCAACAGAGTTACAATTTCTTGAATTATCAACCCCCTGACAGAGATCTAGTATGATCCCTAGATTAAATCCGAGATGGAGCCCCGCTATGACCCCTAAAGAGAGAGAGAGAGTCCCATCCCTGCCTATCCCCTAGAGGGCATACCTAATCAGTCTTAGTTGATCTACACGAGTCACCTGTTTTCTATACCCCAACCCACTTACACAACCATCATAGAAAAAGCAAAAAAAAAAAGTATAAGGAGAAAGAGAAAAAAAAAAGTTGCCTTCCTCATGTCCTGAGAAAAATAAGATTCATGCTATTCAGGAAGGTGACAGACAGACCTGCGGGAATCTCTGTAGCAAATAAATTGCTTCCAGAGGAGCCCACCTCTTGATATACAATTCTCTGCTCCCATCACCCCAGAGATGCCTCCTTAGTCTGCCCAAGAAAGACAGCAGGTCACGGACCCACTGTCCGTAGCTGTACTCCTGATCATCTTTCCAATGTTGAACCAAGAAGGCTTTCACTAATGCAGACATCAAGGCTAGGTGAAATTTAGGTAAGGTTCCTTTATACCCAAAAATCCCCAGGATACAAACCTTCATGATATAATCTGAGTAATTTAGTACTGGGTCCATACGATCCCTTATGTCAGACCATAAGGGGAAAATTTTGAACACTCCCACATCACGTAACAGGTCTCCTATACCCAACCCACATCTAAAGCAGAGGTCCGTCTGTCCCAATTTCCTGTCATATAGTTTTGCCGGGGTAAAGTATAAATTGGAAACAATAAAGTGTTGCATTATCCTGAACTTAGGTATTGAGATATACCTGTAGTTTTTCCAAATTGAATCCCAAGCAAGATTCTTGGGAGCAAATATTCCATCCCAGTACGCTATTCGATCGGGAAGATGGACCATTGAATTCCACCAACACTCTGTAAATCTGAGAAGAGCATTTTCCCGTGGGTCTACCCTTTCAAAGAATCCACAAGAATGGCCGCCTGCAAACCCTCCAACAGCTTTCTCCACTTTTCCTAATAAACTTGAGAGTTGCAGTCTTTTAAATACTGGCAGCCCCAACCCATGAATTGGCGCCAAGACCTCCGTAACTTGCATGAGGTCCCTCACTTTTAGACCCCCTCACCTGCAAGGCCCATTTCACACTAACCATCTGCCCCCCCAACTTAAAGGTAGGATTGCCAGACAAAGGTTGCTCCCATGCCCTCAACTGGGCTTTCCTCTGAGCTGGAGTGAGGAAAGACCACCACATCCTCATGGATTTCCCAATTGGATTCCTTATTCCCATGATAAAGTCCTTTACAAAATTGGAATATAGCACTGCCTCTGGGGAGAAACCCCGCTCATTCAGCATTTGCCTCTCTATTTGCAGCCACATTGGGGTATATATTTCCCTGTCAGACTGCCTAACTCACCGGAGCATGAGGGCCATCTGTCCCGCCACATAGTATATATAAAGATCCGGTAATTTAATCCCACCCCCTGATTGAGATAAACGTAACAACTCATATTTCTTCCTAGGGGGTTTAGAATTCCATAAAATTCGATAGAAGCTTTTTAATAACCTTAAACCACGTAACAGGAATGTCGAGGGGCCATATATAATGGATAAAGTAACCTAGGCAGTAGGTTCATTTTGATAAGGCCAAGTCTGGCCATAAAGTTCAAAGGGAGTTTGTTCCATCTTAGAATGTCACCCTTGATTACCGATAATACCCTCCCAGATTTGCTTCGCCCTTTTCCCATTAGCTAAAATCCAAATGCCCAAATATTTGATCTCATCGCCTCCACTGTAGATTTGAAAACAAAATCTGCCTGGTGTACATGAGGGGTCAGTGGAAGGACCTAGGTTTTAGCTAGATTCAATTTGTAATTTGCTACCTCCGAGAACGGCCAATTACCGCCATTACTGTTCAAAGCTAGAGGCTGGGTCCTCGAGATGCAGCAAGATATAGTCCACAAAAACTGAAAGTTTAAGTTCTCTCCCCAACCTCACCCCTTTATGAGTTGATCTCCTTTATAGCTCTAAGGAGTGGTTCCAGATAAATATTAAATATTAGCGACAAAGGGCATCCCTGTCTGGTCCCATTTTTCAGCATTATTTCTGAGAGCTATACCCATTACATAGAACCCTAGCCGATGGTATAGCATATAGGTGTTTGATGCCTCTCAGTAGACCTTCCGGAAAACCCATCTTCCGCATTGTAGCAAAAAGAAAACCATGGGAAACCCTATCGAACGCCTTTTCCGCGTCTAAAGAAATTAAAGCTAACGGAAGTTGGGAGTCCGGAGCATAACTAAGTAAATGGTGTAGCTTTCGGAGGGCATCCTGAGCCCCCCGCCCAGGCATAAATCCCACCTGTTCCTCACTAATTAAACTTGGGGCAATACGCAGAATCCTATTAGCTAAAATTCTCATTAAAATTTTTATGTCTTGATTCATTAAAGCTACGGTTCTATAGCTATCCATCCTGTCTCTAGGCTTATTTGGTTTGGGGATCAAAGATATAAAGGCCAGGTACAGCGGCGGGTGTGGTAACCCCTCTTGCATAATCGTGTTATAAAATTCCAATAGGATTGGTAAAATAACCTGAATATGTGTTTGGTAAAACTTAGCTGTGAGACCATCTGGGCCGGGGTTCTACCTGACGGCAAAAGATTGCACTCCTCAGTATTTCCCTGCCCAAAATAGGAGTCGGGAAATCTCTGGCCTGGATTTCATCTAGCTTTAAAGGCACCTCAAGAAAAGCGTTAATTCCTCCTCACCCGCCACTGCACTCCAGCCCATAAAGGTCAGAAAATTGACGCGAATGCTTCTGCCATCTCTTGAGAATCTGTTAACAATTTCCCATCATGCCATATCGAAGTGATAGTTCTACTCGCTTCCCACTCTCTAACCCTAGCTGCGAGCAGACAACCCGGGACGTCCCCCTGCAGTAAATATTTGGCCTGAATCTTCTCTAGACAAAATTCCACCTTGCCATAACAGAGATCCGCCCACTCCCCTCATAAGGATTTAAGTTCTAGATCAATTTCTCCCGAGGAACCCTCTAGAGGGGACAAAGATTCTAATGCCCCCAAAATGAATTCCTCCTTTGCCTTCCTTAATCTGTTCCTTTTAGCCGCAATATCCTGGACTGCCCCTACATATAGCATTTTGCACGTTGGCCAGGCCAATCTCTGGTCCTGCAAAGATGGTAGTTGAGATTGAATGAATCCTTCAGGATTCATCCAACTCATTCTGGATTGTAGTTTCAGATAGTAGCAAGTCATTTAGTCTCCATCTAACTGGCTTAGGGGGAGCGGGACATGGTTCTCACACTACAGAAATAGTGGAGTGATCCAAGAGAGCCCTGACTCCTGTGGCAAGGTCCTTCACTTCCCTGAGAATGGAGCCACTGACCAAGAAAAATCAATCCGAGAATGAATTTTATGGGCTGTCAAAAAGGTCATAACACTGCCCTTCCTCGAGTGAGTTTTACTTGGTCTACCAAAGCAGTTGCCTTCATCATCCTCCTCAGAGCAATCTGAGCCTTACTTGGGGCCTAGCAGATGGGGGCTTCCTGTCATCTAGATTGCTGATGCAAATGTTCCAATCCCAGCCAGGATAAGAGAATCAGTGGATAATGCAGATAAATCTCTCTCAATTGAGGCAAAGAAATCTTCAGCAGATGGAGTGGGACCATAGATAGAAGCCAGCGCGATTGCCTTCCTGGCTAGAACCCCCACCAGGTACAGCCCCCTACCGTCCTCTCTTAATAACACTTGGTCAACCCTAAAAGGACAATTACTACTTATTAAAATCGCCACCCCTCCTGATGCCTTTTCCCTACCCTGCCCATAAACCTGGCCCACCCACAACTTCTTAAGACAGCTTAGTTCCTCCGTCAAGAGATGGGTCTCTTGTAGGGCAGCTATATGTGCTCCCAAGTGCTTGACGTGCCTCAGAATTACCATCCTCTTCCGTCTACCCCGAAGTCCTTTAACATTCCAAGAAGTAATATTAAAACAAGACATTCTGTTTGAGAAAGGAAGAAAGGAAGGGGTAAAGAATAAAAGGAAGATGGAGCAGAGATATACCGTGTGACCAGTACCCAGACCATCCCATTCTGCCCTCCTATATAAATCGCCCTATGGACTCTCTCTCTCTCTCTATCCCTCCCCCAAACCCCTCCCCCGCCCCGATCCTTTGATCGACCTCCTGAAATCTCGGCAGTCATGGATGATCCCTCCTCCAAGCATCTCCCGCCCACAATACCTGACTCTACTACCAAGAGAGTCTGCCCGTCCCATAATCCCCTATCTACCTAGTCCCCTCACTGCAGGCCATTTATAAATATTGAGGGAACCCCTCCCCACACTAAAGACACCAGAGAACAAACATAAAGAATCCTCGGAGAATCTTCTCCAAAGAGAAGATAACTCTGGTTAATACCATATCCAGCACCACTGAAAGAAAAATTCAACTATAATAATCGGGTGCCATACAGTAGAGTCACCTGGTCTATTCCAGATTCTTGAGACCCTCTCTGAAAAGCCGAGCAGCCCCACAGGGACCCCAAAACCCGGCCCTATGAGCCGCCCTTATACAGCTAGACCAGGTTTAGTGAGGAGACCAACGTCCCAGTCCAAAATAATATGCCAATAAGAAATTATACATCGAATCGCCTTGGTATTAAGCTTCTTGATAGACTTCATGCAAAATAGAATGCAATAAATTGATTTATGGTGAATGCTCCTTTCCATACACACCATTGCTTTCTGTATAGTCAATGTAATTGTTTGTCTTTAAACAACAGAGTATCTTTAAAAATGGGCACTTTTATATTTAAAATAATCTCAGGTAATGCTCCTGGCTCTGTATTTAATTTGTTTACCCAATTTGTTAATAGTCATGGGACTAGATCCCAGAACAGAATAACTCTTAAAGTTCCTTTGTTTAAAAAAGTAGTTGATCAGAGATCTCTTTTTTACCGTACCCCTGATTTTTTTTAATTCCTTGCCAAGAGATACAGTAAATTGCAGAACAGTCCTCAGTTTTAAAAAAAAAAATTAACTAACTTTTTGAAGGATAATCAGGAATGTAAATGTAGTGTACAGTGTAGTGAGTGTTTTTATGTAGTTGTTAATTGTTGTTTCTTTTTTGTTTTATGGTATTGTATTGTACTGTATTATATTAAGTTATGTTGTTTTTGTATTATTTGTTTGTTACTTGTCACCTGTGAAAATGGACACTTGTGCTCATCAGGCCTACAAGAATGAAAAATAAATCAAAGGAAATGTTGACTTAGTACAATGAGTGGCTGAAGTTCAGTACAGCAAGAACAGCTTGTTGTGGTGGAAGGTGTAGTAGGTGGTAGTGGTACTGGATGTAGCAACACTAGTGGTCTATATCAGAGGAACTCACAAAACAAAATGTATGGCACCAAAAACAGTGTCAAAAAAGGTTTAATAACCAAAATAGATACCTTGCTGTGCTGTGCAGATACAAAGTGCAAATAACAATCCTGCTTTTGTGACCCAGCTTGGTTTCACCAAAAGGCTTTTTCAAAGGCACAGCATAGCAAGGTATCTATTTTGGTTATTAAACCTTTTTGACCCTGTTTCTGGTGCCATATACTTTGTTTTGTGCTTTCATTTTTGGTACGGCGCAGGTCTGTAGCTGAGTGGCTTCTTTTCTGCAGCTGCTTATATCTGTGGAACAGTATAGCTGCTGAAATTGCTTAAGGCCTAGATGGATGAATGAAGTGGAAGATGGGGGGGGGGGACAGGGATATTGGTATTCCAACCTGGAAGTCTGACTCCCACCCCCAACTCTCCCCAAAAAATCTTAAGGAAAGTGAGTACAGCATCTACCCATGTTAGGGCAGAAGTGCAGGAAGTGGAGAATGAGGCAGTGCTATCAAAGAAAGTGAAGAAAAAGACAACTATTGTAGTTGTACGGGACAAATGATGGCAAAGAAGGCCTAAGAGGAGATTAAGTGGAAGAAATGAAGGTTCATTCAGGCACAAAGTTCCAAAGGCCTTATCAAAAAGAAAAGCTATTTCTTATATATCATCAGTGCAAGATTTTATTTGTACTCTATTCTGAAAGGAAGAGGTTGATGATACTTGTACATCAGCAGTGCAAAACCTGTGTAAGCAGGGAGCAGTCAGTGAGCAATTTGGGGATGCAAGTTAAAAGGGTAATTACAGTAATAAATATTGTATATGGGAGGAACACCAGTCAAAGTCATGTCTGTGTGATCCTTCACAAATTGAGTTATAGTAGGAGGAGGGTACTGCACTAGAGAGGCAGAAAGACTAAGAAGGCACTGCTGCCATTTGCAGTACACCAACAAGTACACTTGGTGGTAAAAAAAAAAAAGAAATTCTGGCTCCATTTCTTGATTTTTAGTAAAAGATCTGCATCTATGACTGTCTGCCCAGACCAAAAGTCGCACTACCACACCGCCTACAAGAGTACAATCCATGACAGTCTCCCCAGACCAAAAGTCACACTACCACACCGCCTACAAGAGCACAATCCATGACAGTCTCCCCAGACCAAAAGTCACACTACCACACCACCTACAAGAGCACAATCCATGACAAAGCACATCAAGAACACCAGCACCCATCCTGTAACAAGAAAACCAAATATTGCTCTTAGAGAAATATTCATGTGGGACTTGCTTCCCTATACATTTGCTGAGAAAATAAATGTACATGGAAACAGGGCTTTATGAGGGGCAGACCATGCTTTCTTTGGGGGGAGTGGGGAAAGCCAGGGAGATGGACAGGGGCAGGGCTGTGGATTGATAGTATTGTGCATGACATGCTTCTGGGCAACGAAAACCACAGACATATACATTAGACTTAAATTTAACTTTACTTTTTGTCAGGATATCACAAATTGTTCATGCCAATTTACAATATCATTTTGAGATCTCTACAGATTTTATTACATAAAAGTAACCTAAGGTACACATATACATGTAACCAGCCAGTCCCTGTGGTTACTAGAATCCCATCAGTTTTAGACCAGGAGGGAGTCTGGGCAGTCAGAGAGTTTAGCACTCTGTGCAAAACATCACATCATCATTTGCTTAGCTCTGCTGAGCAGAGGATGAGGGAATGGAATTTGGAACTCTCATAGTTGCATAAGCCACTGTATTGTTCTGCCTGCAGTTGTTCAGTGGCAGTTGAGTGAGAGTTCTGAAGGCAAGAGCTGCCTGCTGGCACTCTTGTCAGAGGGAAGGACTATCTTTGGTTATTTTCGTGCCCAGTTCGGTATCCAGCAGCTGGTATTCAGAAGCTGGTATTCTGGGGCATGGTTGCAACCTGATCCTTTGGAGCCCTGGTGGGGGTGAATAGTTCACACAAAAAGTGGAATGGGACTGAAAGTTCAGTGGATACTTTGGGACAATCCCCTGAAAGCCTGAGAGACTGTCAGAACTGTCCTGAGTGTACAGACTGTGTGTTTTTACCTAACAGAAGCTATGGATTTGTGAGGGAACTGTAGTATTCTTTCAAATGCCTTGAAAGGAATATCAAGCTGTGAGTACAAGGATCATTTGATGATAGACTGTGGGTAGGCTGGTGCCTTGTATGTGCTCTGTGTTGGCTAGATTACAGGTACTCAGAATCTTTTTCACCACAAAAATGTACTGTTATGTGCTGAATGTGTGGGTGGCCAGAGCGAACAGCCCCTCACTCATGTTTGCAAAGGGATCTACTGATTACAAGAGAGGAGAAGTTTTAAGGTGTTAACTAAGTGTCACCTTAGGTATGTTTGAAGAAGTGTGTAGCAATCCCCACGATATGCACTGGTTTAAAAATCCAAAGATCCCTCAGTGCAGGGATGGATGTTCTAGGAAAAGTGTTTGTGTGAGGAAATACAGTACTGCCAAGGAGAGAAAAATGTATTTTGCCTGCACCTGTTGTCACCTGTTAAATATAGCACAAACTTGGGGGACCACCCTTTCTGTTATCAACTTTGCTCAGAAATAAAGCCTTACAGTACAATTCCAAATTTTATGATCACAGACAATACATCTTTGAGTGACTGGTGTGATGCTTTGGGGCCCCACAGATAGGAGACACACAATACCCTGGTACCTGTCTCCCTGATCTGGGTTAAAATAGAAGGTAACCAGTCAAATGGGTGACTGCAATTGAGTGCTCATGTTTTGAGCGAGTAATTTGAAACGCCCCAGAATAGAGTGACTGGAGAGGATTCAAGAATGGGGTTTAAGCAACCATCCAATGAACATAAGGGTGAATAAGGGATGGCGCAATTGAGGGAGGGAGTGATGTAAAGTAGGATATGGGAGGGAGTGTGGGCAGTGCAGCTGAGCTGCTCACTTAGTGCTGTGGATCCCTTGGTTGACTGTGGAGTTCAGGGTTCAGGGCTGGGATGAAGTGAGTAAAAATATTATATTTTAATTTGTGTGGGACTTGTGTAATATTATTTTTTTTGTTTGCTGTTCCCTTCCCAACCCCCTTGGAGCTGTGCCCCAGTCGCAGTCCCCCCCCCAATAGCCCCCTCCCGAGGGTTTGCCTGTGCCACGGAGTCAGATTCCCCTCAGAGTTAATTATAAATAGAAGGTGGGTGCGGGGTGCACAGTCCCCCACATAAAACATACAGTATTGCATCTTTGGGGGTCCCTGAGGGTGTTGCTAAGGTGGTTGTCAGCAGAGTGCACAGATGCCGTATCTGTTTTCGGAGACGTGCACTCGCCAACATTATTTTTGCCTTTATGAAATCATCATTATGACATGGAACCAAATAGAATTTTTACTTTTGTAGCCCTCCCCCTACCTCTGAGATGCTCGAGCCAGGGATCACCCTCATGCCAGGGGCAATGCCCATGTTGCTTTTGTGGTAGTTGCCTTGCGATTAAGCCTGCCAGCAGTAAAAAAGGGGGGGAGCAGGTGTTACATACAGTATATAATTTAGACATTAGTAGATGTAGAATTTACTTTAAGCAATTGCGGGTGTGCATAAATTCTAAAGGATTACACAGTCTAAACATGCACAAGGTGGATTACTCACTTACTTGAGGGTATAAGCGGAGGATGGTGATGGACAAGCACTAGTCTGGGTGGAGAGGAGTACTCAGTGGTGTCCCTCAGGGATAAGTGCTGGGGCCACAGTTCTTTAACATCTTTATCAATTATCTGGAAGCTGGGGTCTCCAGCAGGATGTGCAAGTTTGTGGACAGCAGTAAGCTAGCCACTGTGGTGGATCCCCTTGAGGACAGGAACAAACTGAAGGAGGACCTGAACAAGCTAGACAACTGGCCTGACTTCCTCCTGAAGCTTCAGAATCAATGTAGCAGAATCCAAGGTGCTATACTTGGGGAGGAACAACAAAGATGCGGACCTACTGTATGAGGCTTCTTTTGCTGTAAAGAGGTAAATAACCTGGGATCATAATAGGTAAGGGACTGAAGCAGGATAAGCATTGTTAGTAATGGAAGCAAATGTGAAAACTGGCAACTTCGATTCAGCTTTGATTCAGACCCCATCACTTTGGTTTGGCTTTGACACTTTGACAATAAACACTTTGGGTCCTATGTATAGTGGTATAGTGGGCTAAAATAGGGGAAAGAGAAACCCCTTCTCCACCCCTTAGACATCTCAGTCATTTCCAGCCTTTTCCAGCCATCCTCTTCCTCCAGTCAGTTTTTAAAAAAATGCTTAATTAGCACCTGGTACAGTGTCAGGAGTCAGACATTATTTAATGTAAAAAAAAAAATGTCTGGGGATGAGGTAAAACTGTAAAAACTGAAGGGTGAACTCCTGTGTAGTGCCAAGGTATATTTATTTTTTTATTCCACCACAGTAAGCAACATTTCATGGCAATGTTACTGGAAAGTAGATTCCAGATATAGCTTTTAAGGTAAACCAGCTTTCAAAACCTTCTGGGTATCTATTCATTAATCATTACCACCACTGAGTTATTGCAGTAAAGTTTATCAAAGTGTTCCCAGGACTGGCGGACTCACTGCTAGCTTCTGACATCTGGAATTTTCAATCCAATTGCATTTTCAAGCAAGCTTTGTAAGAAACCAACAGTCCTGAAGAAGCGTCATTATTCTACAGAGGAGATGAACAATAATGTTTTTTTGTGGTCTTATTCTGCCAAGATGTGTTCCTCTGAACCACTGTTTAATCTATGATAATCCAGCAATCATGAAACTAGTTCAAGTTTCAAAACTGTAAAAAATTGATTTACTTAGTTTTTGTTGACTGGGTAAGTGCACTAGACAAATCCTGCCTATTTTCAGATACGACCCGGGGGGAGGGGGATACAGATGAATGCCAACTGACCTTGAACCAGATTAAGCTGTTGGTGGTATTTTTAGTGAATGAGGGAAATTTGGCCAGGACACCGGGGAAATTCCGCTACTCTGACTTGGATGGGGAAAGGAGTGGCTATAGGACTAGGCCTGAGCCTCTAGAAATGGCCAGTATGTTGGGTTTTTAATTATTTGGCCAAAGGTTGAAGTGATCCGATGTGACCCTCATGTGGAGCTGGGCTGAGTCAAAGGCAAAAGTCATGACTTTTAGTACATTTACTGCACAGAGATTCAAAATCATCTCATCCTGTATGGTCACTCTCAAGATGGGCAGCAAAAGGCTGGGGTTAAAAGGAGAGTGACCAGCAGAGCAGTGGAAGTACAGTAATCAGGTCAAATCAGAGGTAACCCACCAGCTCAGGTTGCGTAAGGCGAAATCAAATCAATGTAAAAGCTAAAAAAAAACTCACAACTCACTCCAACACCAGTCCCAAAAAGTACAAACAAGCATAGACGTAGGAAAAAGATTGCAATTTATTTATTAAATATACCTACACATAACACATATATGAAAAGAACACTTTTCATATATGTTTTATGTGTAGGTATCTTTAACAAATAAATTGTAACATTCTTCCTACATATCTGTGCTTGTTTGCACTCTTTCTGGACCCATGCTGGGGTGAGTTGAGAGGTTTTTTAGCTTTTACTGTGAAGTACAGTAATACTGCATATTGTTAAGGCACTGGTCAGGCCTCACCTGTAGTACTTTGGGTAGTTTTCATCTCTTCAATACAACATGGGCATTGAGGCAGTCAAGAAGGTGCAAAACAGGCCACATAACTTGCCGGTGTATGGGGACAAAATTATGAGTAAAGGCTGGATACACCCTTAACATATTCACCCAGATGAACAGCAGGCTGCGGGGATGGCATAATTTCAGTTAATAGCGGCAAAAATGGAGACAGGCACTCAGGCAGTGGCGCTGATAGCACTTCAATAATTGCCATTAAGAAAAGTAGGTGCAGCACACATCCTTGCAGTAAGGAGCCAAAATCAAAGTCTAGTTCAAATGAACATAGCTTTAATAAAGCATACCAGTGCTGATAATACAGCAGTACAGGTTTCTTACATTTCACCCCTTGCCACAGGGGCTTCCTCAGAGAATGAACTCATTTAGTGACACTGCCTCTCTTTAAACTACAGGCACCAATTAGTTTTCTTTTAGTGTTAAGATATCAACCATGTGACTTAATTAGAAAAACAGAGTGCCATCACTAGTGCAGCAAGTGAACAATAATGAAAACCAAAATAACAAGCATTTGCCAATTCCGAATGTTTGCTTGCTGGCATTGGCAGTGGTAGTGTAGAAGTTACAGAGCTGCGTAATAGGAATGGCAGTGAAGTATTGAAATGAAGCCAACCCCACCACCACCCCCCTGCAGAGAGTGACAGGCATTGGGGTGTGCCTTTGGGTTGTCAGGCATAACGGCCACGCCATCTCACCACACTCCACCCTGCAGACACTGACAAGTGCCACGGTGTTCCTTGGGGTCTTTGGTCTTATACACCCCATTCCATTAGGAAATACGGTGAGATGGGTGCAATATAGGAGAATGGGGTGAACTTTGGGGCTGAAGAGTCCAAGGCATACCTGATGCCTCTCACTGGCTGCAGGGTGTGGAATGGTATAAGCATTACAGGCAAGAATCCCAAGTCACACCCCTGATGCCTGTCATTCTCTACAGGGTTGGGCGTTATGGTTGAAAAGCCTAATACCTCAGACATTCGTTGGTATTTTCACTCCAAATTTTCAACATGTTTTTTTTGTGACCCTACCTCATGAACAGGGGGAATATCAGTTTGTTAGCCGAAAGCTGCTCATGCACAGTGACTACGACATTTAGCACCACGGGTGCAAAAACATTCTGAACAGGATGTAAAAAATGACAGCTGTACTGTTCATGGGGAGGTGTAAAAAATGGCAATGTTGCAAATCTGCAGTAAAAATATTAAAAAAAATGGTGGAGTGACGAGCGTACATAGAAACTGTGCAACGCACACCCGTAATATAATTAGGATGGAGATTTTTTACAGCAGATTGTCAACTCAGGCATTTTGGTGCCTCCGATCATGAACAGTGTCCCTGTGATTTTCTTTATCTGTCCCGAACAATGATTTCCCAAAGCGGCCACGCATCTCTGTGCTGAAAGTGTGAAAACACAATTCGGCCATGTTGTGAAAAGTGACAGCTGTACTGTTCATAAGGAAGTGTGGAAAAATGCCACTGGTGAAAATCTGGACTGAAAATATTACAAAGTCATGAACTTACGAGGGTGCGTGGAAACTGCGCAATGCTCACTCATAATACAGTCATTTTATGGACTTTTGTCACCAAATTTTCAACATAGCCATTTTAAGACCTCTGCTCATGAACAGTGTAACTGTGATTTTCTTAATCTGTCCCAAACATTGCTTTCGCACACCAACAGCACCATTGTGCGCTATATGTGCGAAAACACATTTTGGGTGACATATGAAAAATGGCAGCTGTACTGTTCATATGTTCATAAGGAAGTGTAATAAAATGGCAATGTTGAAATTCTGGAGTGAAAATATTAAATTCGCAGACTTACGAGCATGCATAGGAACTGCGCAATGCACGCTCGTAAAATAGTTATTTTTAGGAATTTTTTCACCAAATTTTCAACATAGCCATTTTAAGACCTCTGCTCATGAACAGTATCACTGTGATTTTCTTAATGTGTCCCATACATTGAGTTCGCACATTGACTGAGCCATTGTGCGCTACATGGGCGGAAACACATTTTGGCCAAGATGTGAAAAATGACAGCTGTACTGCTCATAAGGAGGTGTGGTAAAATGGGAATGTTGAAAATCTGGAGTGAAAATATTGAAAATTCGCGAACTTACAAGCGTGCATAGGAACTGCGCAACGCACGCTCGTAAAACAGTCATTTTTAGGAATTTTTTCACCAAATTTTCAAAATAGCCATTTTAAGACCTCTGCTCATGAACCACATCACTGTGATTTTCTTAATTTGTCCTGTACATTGATTTCGCACACCAACTGTGCCATTATGCGCTACATGGGCGGAAACACATTTTGGGTGAGATGTGAAAAATGACAGCTGTACTGCTCATAAGAAGGTGTGGTAAAATGGCAATGTTGAAAATCTGGAATGAAAATATTGAACATTCGCGAACTTTCTGACGTTACTTAGGAACTGTACAACGCCTTGGCACAAGTAAAACAATCATTTTTGAATTTTTCACCAAATTTTCTACATAGCCATTTTAAGACCTCTGCTCATGAACAGTGTCACTGTGATTTTCTTAATGTCTCCTGTACATTGATTTCGCACACTGACTGCGCCATTGTGCGCTACATGATGGAACACGCTAGGTGAGATGTAAAATGACAGCTGTACTGCTCATAAGAAAGTGTGGTAAAATGGCAATGTTGATAATCTGGAGTGAAAATATTGAAATTTCACATAAACACAAGCATCACGTGAAGAACTACATGTACACACTCGTGAAACAGTAATTTTTAGGAATTTTTCACCAAATTTTCAACATAGCCATTTTAAGACCCTCTGCTCATGAACAGTGTCAGTGTGATTTTCTTAATGTGTCCTTCCATTGATTTAACACCGACTGTGCCATTGTGCGCTACATAGGTGGAAACACATTTTGGGTGAGATGTGAAAATGACAGCTATACTGTTCATAAGAAGGTGTGGTAAAATGGCAATGTTGAAAATCTGGAGGAAAATATTGAAAATTCACGAACTTACGTAGTATGCTGTGAGGAACTGAGCAATGCACGCTCCTAAAACAGTCATTTTTAGGAATTTTTTCACCAAATTTTCAAAATAGTCTTTTTGGGAGCCCACCTTATGAACACTGGCAGTGTTGTTCCATTAATCATTCCAGAAAGGTGATTTCGTGCAGTGGCTGCGAAATCACCCTCAGGGCCCAAGTAACGCCATGACAGTGCAAGAATTCATGAGGAGGGGTCCCAAAAACCCCATGTTGAAAATTTGGTGCAAAAATTCCAAAAAATGCCTGAGCTCAGTTCGCGGTCGGCTTTGAAGAGTGCAGACGTGTTCCCAGTCCACTGAAGATCGTCGCATCGAGCTCCAGAGGAAAGTATGGAGTGAGGGGGGGTGTGGGGAGGTGGGGTGAGCAGTGGGTGGGTGTGGGTTGTGGGGGGGTCAGGGAGACTGCGTGGGACCGTTTTTTCTTTACATGTGTTTTGTTTTTATTCAGACGACACGGGACATTTGCCACGCTGGGGTGGGCTCCCAGCATGGCACAAGGATGGCTGGGGCGTGAGCCAACGGGATTGGGCACCCCCTGCCGGGCATGGATCTGTTGCCACACTGGGTGGGCTCCCAGTGTGGCACCATGTACTCAGGGGGGAGAGGTAGTGAAGCCAATGGGATTGGGCACCCGTCGGTGACAGCATGGGGGTGGGGGTTGGGGAGAGACAGTGGAGCCGAGGAGGGATTGGGCACCCCCGTCAGCCATTACATCATTTTGCCACGCTGGGGTGGGCTTCCAGCATGGCACCTGGATGCTTTGGGGGGCATGGCACCGGCGAGTTAAGGCATCCTCGTCGGCCGTACAGTGTGGGCGTGGGGGAAGGCGCACATGCCATGCGCGCAGTATGTGTGTGAGAGGTGTAGGGGAGCATGAGCATGCATGACATTCATTGCTGCTCATTGAAGCGTAGCTCCCCTTTCAACTGTATACCACTGCATTTTGGAGCTTGTCATAGACAGCTCAGCATGCATTGGCGGACACGGGCTGTGCCTCCAACACACTGACTGAATTGGAAGAGGGGGTGACACACCTCTGAAAACTCGGATGATGGCACTATGTTTCTTGCACACGCGTGCAAGCAAACATAAAAAAAGACTGAATAGCATCATCTCTATGCTTATAACAGTTCATTAGATAAATAATGAAAAAGTAAAAAATTGTTTGATCTTGTCTTGTTTCCTGGGCGCATGAACAGGCAGTCAAGGCATCCACTCAGCTCCTTAGATGAAAATAAACAAACAAAAAAAAAGACAGGTAAGCATGGGTTTATCAACAAACTTTTTTTCTTCAGGCATATTTTTACAATTATTCCTATTAGAGATTCATTTTACTTGATGTCCCTAATAAAATTATATGTAATAATGTTTAGAAAGATGTGTCCAAACAGACTGGTCATTCTGTGGTCTAAACCAAATATGTATACATGCAGAATATAAGGTTGGGGGGGGGTTGTTATTGGTTTTGGTGGTGTTGGAGAAACATTAATATTTATTTTCTCTTTATGAGAAATGCTTTTATCTCAAATGTTCCATTGAGACCAGGCTGTCTTACTGCTCCCAGATTGTATATCTATTTTTGTTCTTTCTGGTTAAGTACATTTTCCATGTTACCCCCTCATATCTTTTTTGACAGCTTCTACCCATACTGCTGTCATGTTTTGCTCTGTTCTGTTGAGCTGTGAGTTAATGTGGTTAGCCATTGCATACTCAATTTATTTTTTTCTGATTGCTACAACATGTTCATTAAGGCATTGTTTCAATTTGTGTTTAGCCCTGCCAACATAATATTTGTCACAGTACACTTGAGCATGTATACCAGCCCCTCAGTATTACAATCACTTCTGCCTGTAACTCTCACATCTCTGCCAGCTTTGGGGTTAATGAAGCGTGTACATCTCTCCACTAGATAACAGGATCTATAGCTACCACAAAGTCTCGAACCCCAATTAATCTTGGTATATTGCATTTCTGTATGTCTGGGTTGGTAGCTGTCAACAAGTATATCTCTAATGTTTCTACCTCATCTACAGTATACGACACCCAGAGTGGATTACTTAGTAACCCAGAGAGCTGGGAGGTTCCTCTAAAAATGGATAAGTTCCTCTTAACTATTTCTACTAGTTCTTTGCTACCTCCCCCAAATGTAGTTACAAAAGTTAGCTTTTCTGACCCTTTCTTTTTCTTATTTTTTTGGACACAGCAAGGCTTCTCTAGTAGTAGTGTCAGTGTCTGCCATTGCTTTTGAAATGTCTCTCACCCTATACCCCCTTTCCAGTAACCGATAAGTGAGCTCACTAGCTCTCTTTTTGTATAAATCTTCACTACCACAGTTTCTTTTTATCCTTATGTACTGTCCCTTTGGTAGATTTCAAATAACATGAGGGAGATGACAACTTGTTGCATGCAATAAGCTGTTGCGGTCAGTAGGGTTTTTGTACAGATCAGTTATAAATGTGCCATCTGGAAGTTTTGTGATAAGAATATCAAGAAAATTAATGGACTCAGTTTGAACATTCATTTTGAATCTCAGATTTTCATTAGTAGATTTTAAGTAATTCACAAATTCCTTCAACTCCACCTCAGACCAATTCCAGACAAAAACTAGGTCATCAATGAACCTCTTGTACATATTGATCTTCTCAAAATAAGGATTTTTTTGTGAATCATACACAAAAGTTTCCTCCCACTGCCCCATATATAAATTAATTAGACTGGGGGCTAGAGTAGCCCCCATTGCTGTTCCACTCTCTGATATGAAATTCTTTCCTTCAAACATAAATACATTGTTATGCAACACAAATTCAGTCAGCCCTAACAGAAAGTTGACTTTTTCTTGTGGGATCTCAGTCTGTGAAATTAAATAATGTTCAGTGGCAGAGAGTCTCCCCTCATGGGGGATGTTGATGTATAGGGAGTCCATGTCAATTGTAACTAGTAGGCATTCCCTCTCTACTTGTAGGTCATTCAGTATCATAAGAATGTGAATAGTGTCTCTTAAATGACTCCGTAATTTAGGTACAATGAGATTAATGTAGCTGTTGATATACCATAATAGTGGCTCCATCACTCATCAAACTCTGGATATAATTAGGCATCCTGGTGGCATAGTGGGGTTCTTATGAATTTTTGATAAAGTGTATATGGCTGGGATATTTTTGGATCCTCAAGAGAAAGATAGTATACTTCATTGATATGAATGGTCCCATTATAAAAAGCTTCCAACAGGAATAATTCAATATTCCTTTGTATCTGGTGAGTGGGCCAAAGGTCAGACTGCTATAAAATTTCTTATCACTAAGTTGTCTATACATTTCCGCAGTGTAGCTTACTCTGTCTTGCACTACAATGCTGCCCCCTTTGTTATCAGGTTAAATCACTAAGTCAGTGTCATTAACTAAAGACTGTAGTACTTCCCTCTCATTGGTGGACAGATTGCAAAAATGGCATGCCAGCCTGCCTTCTAAACATGTCCTCCAGTTCCCTAGTGCAACAGTCTAGAAAGATTTCTACATCTGGATGTGATAGGTTCAAAAGGTTAGTTTATAATTTAAAGTGAGGACTGGTCACCTCGTCAGTGTCAGAGTCATCATTCTCAATTGTGCCAGTGTCAATATTTGTACCTAATGTATCAGAATTCTTATTAGCATAGAAAATCTCTAAATTAACATTTCTTGCAAATTTATTTACATCAACAAAAGCATCAAATTCATTCAGTTTATGGGAGGTGACAAAGGACAACCATTTTTGGAAAGTACCTGTAACTCTATTTCAGAGAGTTCTCTTTTTTCGATAAGTTCACAACTGTTGATAGCGGTTTGTAGCTGTACCTCTGCCCCCTGCCCTTTCTTTGGCCGTGCTTTGTCCTCCTCATTCTCCTCTGCCTTTTCTTCCATTGCTACATCCTCTTCCCCCTTGGGATTCTGTGTTCACTGGAAGTTGGAAATGTGTCTATCTCATGCTCCTCCTGGGGAGATTCCCAGGAGTAGTATGTTCTAAAATAGGCTTCTGGTTTGTTTCAATCTCTATTTCCACATCCTCAGGTTCTGATACACTTTCTCCAGTGCTGTATTCAAGTTCTGACCTGTCTGTCCTATTTAAGACAGAGTGCGTTGTCATTTCCAAAGTAGTGGAGTCTGAGCTTGTCATTGCTATGGCTCCCTGGTGAGCTGATGCAATATGAAGAATAGTAACATTATCTGGTGTCATTGGGGCCATATTTTTCTATTTCCAATTAAATACCCGGATAAGTCTATAGTCATTGTAGTGCCTTGTAACTTTCATTTGTTTCTGGGTTTTTAATTTGACATCATAAAATTTCAAATACTGTACTCCTGAAATTTATTTTGGCACTTCGCAAAGTCTGGGTTAGATTTAAAAGTAGCTACTTCTTTGTCTTGTTCATTTATCTCTGTAGCAACCTCTTGTATAGTCTCAAGCCCATCCTCTACAATTAGCTCAATTAATTTCATTGAGGCCTCATTCGTGATGGCTTCCCAGCATTTCATGAAATTAACTTTATCAGTGCCAAATGTCAGGTGCTTTAAAATCCTCAGCCCTTGTGGTATTTGTTTCACATTTAAATATGCCCTCATTGGGTCTTTTTGCCAGTATAATCTCTTGGCGTGAGTAGCAATGTGCTCTAACTGAAAAAATGCATTTCTCATTGAATCACTGGACATACCTGTAACAGCCATTTTGACTGATGTGCTTGTGATAATCCCCCATGCCACCATACATTAGAAGTGGATTTTCCTCACTGTTGTCCTGGAAAATTGAACCATAGATGCTCTTTCCAGTCTGATGTCCTTGTCTGCTGTTCCTATTGTTCGAGTTGGGTACATTCATCGTGAACTAGTGGTAGGAACAAAAACTCCTTTTTGTGCAAGTTTTAATGAACACAGCTTTAATAAAGTCATCACTAGTGCATCAGATGAACAATAACAAAAAAAAATAAAAAGACTGAATAGCATCATCTCTATGCTTATAACAGTTCATCAATTAAATAATGAAAATATAAAAAAGTCATTTGATTTGTTATTGTTCACTTGATGCACTAGTGATGACACTCTGTTTTTCTAATTAAGACACATGGCTGATATCTTAACATTAAAAGAAAACCAATTGGTGCCTGCATGTTTAAAAAGAGGCAGTGTCACCAAATGAGTTCATGCTCTGACTCTGAGGAAGCCCCTGTGGCAAGGGGTGAAATGTAAGAAACCTGTACTGCTGTATTATCAACACTGGTGTGCTTTATTAAAGGTATGTTCATTTGAACCAGACTTTGATTTTGGCTCCTTACTGTAAGGATGTGTGCTGCACCTACTTTTCTTAATTGCAATTATTGAAGTGTCATCATCACCATCGCCTGAGTGCCCATCTCCATTTTTGCCACTATTGACTTGAATACATGGATGGAGGCACAGGTTGTATTACTTAAAACTTGCACAAAAAGGAACTTTTGTTCCTACCAGTGGTTCACGAAGAATGCACCCGTCTTGAACAATGGGAACAGCAAACAAGGACATCAGACTGGAGAGAGCATCTATGGTTCAATTTTCTGGGACAACAGTGAAGAAAATTTACTTGTAATGGATGGCAGCATGGGGATTATCACAAGCACGTCAGTCGAAATGGTCGCTACAGGTATGCCCAGTGATTCGATGAGAAATGCATTTTTTCAGTTAGAGCGTATTGCTACTCATGCTAGGAGATTATACTGGCAAGAAAAAACAAGGGGGGTATATTTAACTGTGAAATGAGTACCACGGTGGCTGAGAATGTTAAAGATCCTAACATTTGGCACCGATAAACTTAATTTCATGAAACTCTGTTAAGCCATCATAAATGAGACCTCAATGAAATTAATTGAGCTAATTGTAGAGGATGGACTTGAGACTATACAAGAGGTTGCTACAGAGTTAAATGAACAGGAAAAGAAAGTAGCTGCTTTTAACTCTAACTCAGATTTGGCAAAGTGCCAAAATAAATTTGGAGAGTATTTGACATTTTATAATGTCAAAATAAAAACCCAAGAAAGAAAATAAATTTACGAGGGACTACAATGACTATAGCCCTAATCAGATATTTAATTGGAAGAAGAAAAATATGGCCCCAATGACACCAGATAATGCTACTATTCCTAATATTGAATCAGCTGACCAGGGAGCCATAGCAACTACAAGCTCAAACTCCACCACTATAGAAACGACAACGGACTCTAGCTTAAAAAGGACAGACAATCACAACTGGAATATAGCAGTGGGGAAATTGTTGCAGAACCAGAGGATGTGGAAATAGAGACTGAAACAAACCAGAGGCCTTTCATAGGACATACTCCTCCTGGGGATCTCCCCCAGGAGGAGCACGAGACAGACATGTTTCCAATTTCCAGTGAACACAGAAACCCAATTGGGACGAGGAAGTGGCAACCGAAGAAAAGGCAGAGGAGGATAAGGAGGACAAGACGCAGCCAGAGGAAGAGCAGGGGGCAGAGGTACAACCACAAACTGCTATCAACAGTTGTGAACTTATCAAAAAGAGAACTCACTGAAATCGAGTTACAGGTACTTTCCAAAGGGTTGTCCTTTGTCCCCTCTCATAAACTGAATGAATTTGATGCTTTTGTTGATGTAAATAAATTTGCAAGAAATGTTAATTTAAAGATTTTCTATGCTAATAAGAATTCTGATGCATTACATAGAAATATTGACACTGACACAATTGAGAATGCTGTATCTGATGCTGACGAGGTGATCAGTCCTCACTTCAAACCATACTCTGCCTTTTGCACACCCTCCCCATTGCATCCAAATGTAGAAACCTTTCTAGATTGTTTTACTAGGGATCTGGAAAATGTGTTTAGAAGGCAGGCTGGCATGCCGTTTTGTAATCTGTCCACCAATGAGAGGGAAGCACTACAGACTTTAGTTAAATAACAGTGACTTAGTGATTAAACCTGCTGACAAAGGGGGCAGCATTGTAGTACAAGACAGAGTAAGCTACACTGCGGAAATGTATAGACAACTTAGTGATAAGAAATGTTATAGCAGTCTGACCTTTGTCCCCACACACCAGATACAGAGGAATATTGAGTTATTCCTATTGGAAGCTTTTTATAATGGGACCTTTGATACCAGTGAACTATACTATCTTTCTATTGAATATCCAAAAAATTAAAAAAACAGCCATATACACTTTACCAAAAACAAAACAAAAAAAACAACCCACTATGCCACCAAGACATCCAATTATATCCGGAATTGGATGGGTGATGGATCCACTATCACAGTACATCAACAGCTACATTAATCCCATTGTACCAAACCTATGGAGTCATTTAAGAGACACTAGTCACATTTGTATGATACGGAATGACCTACAGGTAGAGGGGGAATGCCTACTAGTAGGAATGGACGTGGACTTCCTATACACCAACATCCCCCATGAGGGGGGGACTCTCTGCCACTGAACATTATTTAATTTCACACACACACCGAGATCCCACTAGAAAAAGTAAACTTTCTGTTAGGGCTGGCTGAATTGGTGTTGCATAACAATGTATTTATGTTCGAAGGAAAGAATTTCAAATCAGAGAGTGGAATAGCAATCGGTGCTGCTCTAGCCCCCAATCTAATTAATTTGCATATGGGGCAGTGGGAGGAAACTTTCCTGTATGACGCACAGAAAAATCCTTATTTTGAGAAGGTCAATATATACAAGAGGTTCATTGATGA
Organism: Neoceratodus forsteri; assembly: GCA_016271365.2. Lineage (NCBI taxonomy): Eukaryota > Metazoa > Chordata > Ceratodontiformes > Ceratodontidae > Neoceratodus > Neoceratodus forsteri. The sequence goes on from CM028134.1 coordinate 217,852,635, forward strand.
CCTATTTTTTGTCTGGAAGGGGTCTGAGGGGGAGCTGAAGGAATTTGTGAAATACTTAGAATCTACCAATGAAAATCTGAGATTCAAAATGAATGTTCAAACTGAGTCCATTAATTTTCTTGATGTTGTTGTCACAAAACTTCCAGATGGCACATTTATAACTGATCTATACAAAAAAACCTACTGACCGCAACTGCTTACTGCATGCTACAAGTTGTCACCCCTCATATTATTCAAAATCTACCAAAGGAACAGTACATATGGATAAAAATAAACTGTGGCAGTGAAGATTTATACATAAAAAGAGCTAGTGAGCTCACTTATAGGTTACTGGAAAGAGGGTATTGGGTGAGAGACATTTCAAAAGCAATGGCAGACACAGGGCCTGATTCCAAGTTGGGCTATGCTGGCGTAAGGCGGGATACATCACTCTCCATGGTGTATCCCATGACTTACGCCATGTGATACACCCAGTACTATTCCAGAAGGTGCCCTGTGCCAGTGCATCTGCGGGCTGTGACAATCACAAATTACAACACTACCTATGCCGCAACCTGCAACGCCTGGCGCAACTGTGGGTTATGACATGCACATAGCACAATCCCAGGTGGGCGGCTGTTGTAAGCTGCAGTTGCAATACCCAAAGCCACAGTGGCATAGGGAATATCTGACAGCTCGGATCTGTCCTAAGTGACATCCGATGGCTGGCACCATTGGATGCCACCACACAGAGCCATGGCGATGGTACCATAGGGACCCACTAGCCCCCGTAGCACACTTCTGCTCTTCAACCCCCCGATTGTCAGGGACCCCTGGGAATCCAATATTGATGTGCCCCCCAGATGCCTGTGCCATGTGGCCAGCCCCCCCAAGTGTCTGCTGAGGTGGTCCAGGGCAGGAAGGGCTTCGGGGTGGCCGCCTGTCACCTGGTGCGATTTGCAACCTGCAGCTGTGATATGCCATGTGTGGGCTACCACCACATGCATGGTGTATCTCGTTTCTTGCAAGTGCTGAGAATCTGCTGTTTCTGCAATGCAGTGTAGGGTCTCTGGTGTAGGGGTGACTGGCATAACTCGCAACTCCGTGCAAGTTACACCAGTCATCCTGGAATCGGCCCCAATAATATTACTGCAAGAGAAGCCTTGCTGTGTCCAAAAAAATAAGAAAAAGAAAGGTGGAGAAAAGCTAACTTTTTTAACTACATTTGGGGGAAGTGGCAAAGAACTAGTAGAAATATTTAAGAAAAATATATCCATTTTTAGAGGAACCTCCCAGCTCTCTGGGTTACTAAGTAATCCACTCAGGGTGTCTTATAGAAGAGGAAGAAACATTAGAGATATACTTGTTAACAGCTACCAACCCAGACATATAGAAATGCAATATACCAACATTAATTGGGGTCGAGACCTTGTGGTAACTGTAGATTCTGTTATCTAGTGGAGAGATGTACAAGCTTCATTAACCCCAAAAGTGGCAGAGATGTGAGAGTTATAGGCAGAATTGATTGTAATACTGAGGGGCTGGTATACACGCTGAAGTGTACTGTGACAAATATTATGTTGGCAGAACTAAACGTAAATTGAAACAATGCCTTAATGAACATGTTGTAGCAATCAGAAAAAACAACATTCAGTATGCAATGGCTATGGAATGACTTCAGCGTGTATACCAGCCCCTCAGTATTACAATCAATTCTGCCTATAACTCTCACATCTCTGCCACTTTTGGGGTTAATGAAGCTTGTACATCTCTCCACTAGATAACAGGATCTACACAAAAGTGGGAGCAAGGCAGAAGCATGAAACTACAGACCTGTTAGTTTAAACTCAGTGGTAGGGAAAATGATGGAATCACTTCTGAAGGAAAGAATTGTCGAGTATCTATTTATTTATTTATTTATTAAATTCTCGGATTACAAATACCTTTGAGCAGAAACTGCTCGTTTACAAAGGTTCCATGTCAAAGGATGAGGGTCAACATACATATAGAGGTAGTAAAAAAATGCACAATAAACAACCAAAACAACTAAAATAAAAAATAAAGATACTCAGTTATAACATACTTTGAGATAATATTCATAAAACGAGCAGCTTGAGTAGGCAGCTGGCTGCAGTAACAATAAGAGATAGAGGGCACCATAGGCAGTTAGTATTGCAGGCATGCGACCAGGAGAGGAAGTTGGCAGTCTAATGGGCCACTGTCTGAGGCCAGAGGGACACAGGACCCAAGGCAGCATGGCTTCACAGTGGAAAGGTCATGCCAGACAAATCTGATAGATTTCTTTGTCTGGGTGACCAAAGTAGTAGATCAGGGAGGGGCTGTGGACATGGCCTACCTAGACTTTAGCAAGGCATTTGACACAGTCCCACACAAAAGATTAATATACAAGCTAGCCAGCCTGGGAGTGGGTCCCAAGATGACAGCCTGGGTAAAGAATTGACTGGAGATTAGGACACAGAGAGTAAAGTAAATGGAGTCCACTCGAAGAAAGGGGTTACTAGTGGGGTACCGCGAGGATTCAGTATTAGACCGGGTCCTCTTAATGTCTTTATAAGTGACATTGCAGAGGGACTGGAAGGAAAAGTATGTCTCTTTGCAGATGACACAAAGATATGCAACAGAGTTGATGCACAAGGTGGGGTGGAAAGGATGAGAAGGGACTTGACAAGGTTAGAGGAATGGTCAAATGTATGGCAGCTTAGATTCAATGCTAAGAAGTGCAAGGTAATGCACCTGGGAAACAAAAACCCAGGGGAAGAGTACACAATGGGGGGTGAGATACTAACAACAACAAAAATGGAAAGGGACCTGGGGGTAGTCATATCAGATGACCTAAAGGTGGGCAAGCAATGTGAGAGGGCAGCAAGGAGGGCTGGGGGGTTACTGGGATACATAGGGAGAGGCATCACCAGTAGAAAACAAGAAGTTATTATCCCTCTGTACAGACAGCTGGTCAGACCCCATCTGGAGTACTGCATGCATTTCTAGAGACCCAATCTCCGCAAAGACATAGACAGGATGGAAGCTGTCCAGAGGAGAGCAACTAAAATGGTGCAGAGTCTGCACCGGAAGACATATGAAGAGAGACTTAAGGAGCTTATTATGTATAGCCTCGAGGAAAGGAGGGAGAGGGGGGACATGATAGAAACTTTCAAGTCCCTCAAGGGAATCAACAAAGTCCAAGAGGGTAGCATCTTTCAAAAAAAGAGGTGTGCAAGAACAAGGGAGCACAATTTGAAGATGGGGGGCGGCTCAGAGGTAATTTAAGGAAGTATTTTTTCACAGAGAGGGTTGTGGATGCATGGAACAGCCTTCTAGAGGAGGTTCTGGAGTCAAAAACAGTGGGGGAATTCAAGCATGCATGGGACAGTCATAAGGCAATTCTAGGGGGTGGGAGCAGGAAGAAGTAGGCTGCTGGTTAACTAGGATCTGCATCTTATCCATTAGGTAGGGAAATGGGCAGACTGGGTGGGCCAAGCAGTCCTTATCTGCCATCAAATTCTATGTTTTTATGTTTCTAACCACATTAACTCACATCTCAACAGAACAGAGCACAACATGACAGCAATAGGGGAAGAAGATGTCAAAAAAAGACATAAGATGGGGTAACATGGAAAATGTACTTAACCAGAAAGAACAAAAATGGATATACAATCTGTGGACACTAAGACAGCCTGGTCTCAATGGAAAATTTGAGATAAAAGCATTTCTCATAAAGAGAAAATGAATATTAATGTTTCTCCAACCCCACCAAAACCAATAACAACCCCCAACCCCCAACCCCTATGTTCTGCATGTGTACGTATTTGGTTTAGACCACAGAATGACCAGTCTGTTTGGACACATCTTTCTAAACATTATTCCATATAATTTTATTAGGGACATCAAGTAAAATGAATCTCTAATAGGAATAATTGTAAAAATATGCCTGAAGAAAAAAGGTTTGTTGATAAAACCATGCTTACTTGTCTTTTTTTTGTTTATTTTTATCTAAGGAGCTAAGTGGATGCCTTGACTGCCTGTTCATGCGCCCAGGAAACAAGACAAGATCAAATTATTTTTTTATATTTTCATTATTTATTTTATGAACTAATATAAGCATAGAGATGATGCTATTCAGTCTTTTTATGTTGATTGCATGCATGCGCAAGAAACATTTTGTGGCAGGTTGCCAGAAGCAGGTTGTGGAGGCACGGCACTGTTGTGGCCAGTCCCCCCACAGCCTGTAAGGGCTTGGCCCGCTTTCCCCAATGCCATGGCATGCTGCTGCTGACACTAGTTCAGCCAGCATGCCACAACCTTGTGAGGTTTCAGCCATTGCAATCAGGGGCCACCTTGTCATTGCACCGTAAGCCATTCCACTGCAATGAGGGAGCGACACGTCATTGCCGGGCCGAACCTTGTAACAGCGATATTGTTTGTGAACATGGCGGCTTGCCACAGTGTTCACAAACAATATTAAGCACCCCCCCACTGAGGGGGTACCCAATCCCCCTCGGCAGCATGTACCCCCCCCACCATGTTTGTTTGCTGACGGGGGCCCCAATCCTCGTCGGCTTCAGTGCCCGAGTGATGTTGCCAATGGGGGAACCCACTCTCCTTCGGCATTATGTAACTCCCCCCAGTTTTGTTGTGTGCTGACAGCACCCATGGGCATAATGTAACCCCCCCTTTTGTTGTGTGCCGACCCACTGCGCACCCTGCCTCCCCACACCCCCTTCACCCAATACTTACCTTCGGAGTCTGGCGCAATGATCTTTGGTGGACCATGAACACATCTGCACTCTTCAAAGCCGACCCCGAACTGAGGAAATGCCAGTAAGCTGTATAATGGAATAAATAGGGTTTTTTCAACTTTGATGCATATCTTAGGTATTTTTGGAATTTTGGCACCAAATTTTCAACATGGGGTTTTTGGGACCCCTCCTCATGAATTCTGACACTGTCATGGTGTTAATCAGCCCTGAAAGGTGATTTTGTGGTCACTGCATGGAATCACCTTTTGGGACCAATTAACAAAACAAAAGTGCCAGTGTTCATGAAGTGGGCTCTCAAAAAGCCTATTTTGCAAATTTGGTGGAAAAATCCCCAAAATTATTGTTTTACGAGCGTGCGTTATGCTGTTTGCATGCACGCTTGTAAGTTTGCGAATTTACAATATTTTCACTCCAGATTTTCAACATTGCCATTTTTCTGCACCTCCTTATGAACAGTACAGCTGTCATTTTTCACATCCTGGCTAAAATGTGTTTTCGCAGTTCTGGCGCAGAATAGCATGGTCACTGTGGGAAATTCATGTTCGAGAAACATTATGAAAATGACAGCGACACTGCTCATTAGCAGAGTTCCTAAAATGCCTATGTTGAAAATTTGGTGACAAAAGTCCATAAAATGAGTGTGCTTTGAGCGTGTTTTACGCAGTTTCCATGCACGCTCGTACCTTCGCAACTTTGCAATATTTTCACGCTAGATTTTCAACATTGCCATTTTTCCACACCTCTTTATGAACAGTGCAGCTGTCATTTTTCACATCCTGGCCAAAATGTGTTTTCGCTCTTCCGGTGCACAATTTATTTATTTATTTATTTTTTTAGTCTTTGGTAAGCGGGTAAGGCCCACTAGGCACAAGTGTCTGTTTTCAGGGGTGACCTGTGAGCACTGGATGGTTAAGTGACTTGCTCAGAGTCACACAGTATGCAAGTGGAGGTTGTGAGAATCAAACTCAGGTCTGGTCTGCTGGATGTATCAAGCTCGTTCACACCTCATTCCTCTAACATAGGATTGTACTCTTTCTGATTGTGCTGGTTCTCAAACAAATGTGGGAGCAGTATCTATATGAAATAGAACTGAATGAATCTTGAATGATACTGTACTGCTTTTAACCAAGACTTAAATTAGTTCTGCCTACAGAAGCTATTCACTCTTTCTTTTATTTTTTTATTTTTGTGTACTGAGCCCTTAGTCCTTGTAAGGACTTTGGTAGAGGGTTTGCCGGTTTCAAATACACAGGCATAGTGGGAACCATGAACCAAGGTCTTTTAGAAAAACTTTTATTTAATTGTGTACAACACCACAGATGTCATAAACAAGTAGTGGCACCTTTAATTGCAGCCTAAGTTGATTAGGGGTTGCTATGGTAGCCCAGTAAGCTGCACACGGCACTAGCAGTTACTTCCTGGTAGCAGCAGCTATTTAATAGTGCCCTGAGGCGAGCAGGGCAAGCGCATGCTTGCTGCATGCGAAGACACGCGCGTCGGCACATTGTTTGTGTGTTCTCAGTGTGTAGGAAGCGACATAAAAGAGTCAGTACAGGCAAGGAAATCCTACCTTCTTACCGACAAGGCATAAATTGACACTTTCTGTCTACCATACAGGTACTCCATAATTTTGTTACAAAATGTCTATCATTGAGACTATAGATGGCTGCAAAGGTATAAAATGTTATACCTGCCTCATGTACGATTTCTCGATTAGTGCACTAGATAATGAGAGTAATTTTAAATGTTTTAAATGTCTTAGAATGGAAGACATGAAACAAGAAATAGCTTCCTTTACAAGCAGGTTATCCAGCCTTGAAAGCAGCCAGCAACATATAGCTTCTAGAATGAATGTTAGCATTGCTCCAGATAACTTATCTAGGCCTACATCTGCACTAACAAACACAGTGCCTTCTGCTACTGCACTACTACAATATGCTGAAACTACACTTACTTCAGACTTCTGCATAAGACAAAATAAAAAAGGAGTAGAGAATTAGATTCTGATATTAATAATGATGAAGAATGGTATTCTGTTCAAAGTGCCAAGGTTTCAAAAACAGGCCGTAAGGCAGGCTCCTTTAAAGTTCCATTAAGTAACCATTATGACATATTTAATAGTGTTAACTCTTCCACAGACACAGTAGAAAGTAATCCTAATGCTAAAATACAGGGTAAAACCTTAAATGCTGATGGAGGGTTACACCCCTTCCCCCCAAATGTATCCTTTACACAGTCTATAACTACCCCCTTTACTTCCTCAAGTAATAATAGGGTAAATCCAGATCATGCTTTAGGGATTAATTCACCTGAACAGCATAAAGCAAATTTAATGGATTTTCAATTAGAAACAGACCATAAGTCCATTTATGTATTGGGGGACTCTATAGTAAAAAATCTTGATAGGCTAATATGCAATGATGACAAAGAATATCGCGCTTTGTCCTCCTTTTGAGGAGCAAAAATTTCAGATATAACTAAAATGTTGGGAAACATTATCATTAATCCTGTGGAATCTGCAGTTATTATACATGCCGATGCCAATAATATTTTTAGAGATTTTATAGTTAAAATAAAACAAGACTTTGTGGCCATGGCAAACAAGTTAGTAGATTTGGGCTGTAAGTTTGCCTTTTCTGAGATCCTTCCAATCCCTAAAGCCAATTTTCACATTGAATTAAAAATAAAACAGATTAATAATTGGCTCTGACATTGGTGCCTTCAAAAAAATATAGACTACATAACTCACTGGGAAGAATTCTTTGGGAGATATAACTTCTTTTCATGGGATGGATTCCATCTTAGCCGACAGGGAAATGAAGCCCTTCATAAAAGACTTATCTCCTACATCAAAAATACTTTAAACTAGAATTGGGGGGGAGGCAGGGAAGCCTCCATGTTTTGATAGACTCAACAATTTTACAACAAAAAACTTACAGTGTTTTTGAAGCAACTGCCGATACTTCAAATAAATATCAGAAGTCCTGAATAAAAATAATACTGCTAAATGCTCACAGCCTTTTGAACAAGATAGATGAACTAAAAATCTTTATGACCACAAATGAAATCGATATGTGTGGTATTACTTAAACTTGGCTTAAAGATTCCGATTGGCATACAGATATTGATGAATACAGTAAAATAGATAAAAATCAGTCCATTTTTAGAGGTGGAGGCCTAACACTGTATGTTTCTGAAAAACATAAAAATATTAAACTTGATTATGGTACAAATGAACAGTGTCAATCTGAATTATTATGGACAAAGGTGTTCTAGTCTAATAATTACAGTATTACCATAGGGCTAGGATATAAAGCCCCTAATTTGACATGTCATGAAATTGAAGTATTCTTAGAAAATCTAGAAAAAATGGATCTGGACACTAATTACATACTTATTGGTGACTTCAATTTTCCTCAAATTAACTGGGAATCTGGTAAATGCACTTCTTCATTAGAAAGTAGATTTAAGGATATAATGATCCAGAATAACATGGAACAGTTTGCTACAAACCGCACAAGGGGTAACACTAGTTTAGATCTTTTCTTAACAAATATGCAGAACTATGTCTATCAAGTGGAGGTACTTCATCACCTATCAAATAGTGACCACAATATGGTATTAGCAACTATTGATATACAACAACATGCCATAACATGTGGATGCACAATAATTAAAACATTTGTTTCTGCAGACTACAAACAAATAAACTACATTTTGAAGGAGTGGGAATGGGAAAAGGACCTAATAGGACAACATTTGAATGATATCTGGTCCATTTTTTGTATTGATCAGTGGGTTCCAATTAGGAAAAAATATAACAATAATAAGACAATTCCCCCTCGGTGGAATAAAGACATAAAATTAAACATAAATAGAAAATGTAGAATATTCAAAAAATATAAAAAACAACCTCCATCCACAAATTGGTCTAAATATAAAGTGTCAGTAGACAAATGTAGGAATCAAATTAAAAATGCAAAGAAACATCTTGAAGAAAAAATAGCATTATCCGCTATAGACAATAAAAATATCATAATTACTGGCCACAATTTTTTCCCATAGATAAACCGAGTTATAATTTGCCATTATAACTAGCTCAGCTAGTTATAACGGCAAACACTCGCCACCTCTGTCTAGACTGGTCAGCAATTTTTTCCATAGGCTGAACCAGTTATAATTTGCAAACACGTGCCACTTCAATCAAACTAGAGCCACATCCTGATTGGCTCTCTGCTTCTCATGGGCGGGCTAAACACATAACAAACATGGCAGCTCCTCGTCCTGCTTACCGAGGAGCTGCCACAGAACAGCCGTCACACCGGAGATCATCTTTTCTTTCACAACCTCTTGTTTTCTTTCAAAACCTCTTATCTGGTTGATCCTGCTGTCCGTAACCCGTACAGCCCGAGAAATGCCTCCGAAACAGAGCACCGTGCTGGAACGGCTCCGAAGCGCTTAACAGAGGTAAGCAGTGTTGCAGCAAGTGAAACAAAAATCAACCAAAGCCTGAAGAAACACTTGTAAAAAAGAAAAAGATGCCTAACAAACAACAATCTCTTTTTCTAATAAAGATGCTGTGTGTGTGTGTGTGTGTGTGTGTGTGTGACAGTGTGACAGAGTGTGTGTGTGTGTGTGTGTGTGTGTCAGTGAATCACAGACAAGCAGCATCAATCTGGGAAAAAATTGCTGACCAGCAATTATAAAAATAAGTAATAGGTAGGTTGTTATTTGAAATTTTACAAACCCTCGGTGTGGATGCCTATATAAACCCCTTGGGTCACACGGGTTTATGGGGCATTCCACACCTCGGGTGTGTGTAAAATTCTCATAATAACCACCTGCTTATACATTATTCTCTAATTTTTTAACTATATCGGGTCTATTAAAACCTCAAATCCTAAAATTGGACCTTTAACTACAGACCTTAACAACTACAACTTTAAAAACTAAAGGGTCCTACAAGAGCTTGCTAAGCTCAGGGTGGATAAGGCAATGGGACCTGATGGCATACATCCCAGGGTACTTAAGGAGCTAAAGGAGGAACTAGCAGAGCCATTAGCAGAATTGTTTAGTGAGTCTCTGAGCACAGGAGAGGTCCCAGAAGACTGGAGAAGGGCTAATGTGATCCCGCTCCACAAGAGTGGTAGCAGGGAGGAGGCGGGAACTACAGACCGGTCAGTCTTACCTCAGTAGTGGGCAAGATTATGGAGGCACTCCTTAAGGAAAGGATAGTGCAACACCTGGAATCCATAGGGCACAGGATCCAAGACAGCATGGGTTTACAAAGAAGGTCCTGTCAAACTAATCTCATAGATTTCTTTGACTGGGCAACCAGAGTGGTGGACCAAGGGGAGCAGTTGATGTCGCTACCTTGACTTCAGCAAAGCTTTGACACTGTTCCACATAGAAGATTGATAAATAAGCTGAGTAGGCTCGGGTGGGTCAGAAGTTGGTCAACTGGGTGGCAAACTGGTTGATGGGCAGAAAACAGAGAGTGGTGGTAAATGGTATACAGTCAGAAGAGATGCAAGTCACAAGTGGGGTACCTCAGGATCAGTCCTGGGGCCAGTCCTCTTCAACATCTTCATTAGTGACCTTGCAGATGGACTAGAGGGTAAGGCTTGTCTGTTTGCAGATGACACCAAGATCTGCAACAGAGTAGATGATCCAGATGGGGTGGGCAGAATGAGAAGAGATCTGGATAAACTAGCAGAATGGTCAGAAGAGTGGCAACTGGGATTTAATGCAAAGAAGTGCAAAATCATGCACATAGGGAAGAGAAACCCTGAAGCCACCTATAGGCTGGGAGGGGAGTTGCTAGCAGTCACAAAGGAAGAAAGAGACTTGGGCATCATCATCACTGATGACCTAAAATCATCCAAGCAGACCTCTAAAGCAGTAGGTAAGGCTAGGGGGGTGTTAGGGTGTATTAGTAGGGTATCACAAGTCGTAAGAGGGAGGTAATAATCCCTCTGTACAAGACACTGGTTAGGCCCCATCTGGAGTACTGCGTGCAGTATTGGAGGCCACACCTTCACAAGGACATTAACCAAATTGAGGCGGTCCAGAGAAGGGCAACAAAATGGTGCAGGGACTGCATTAGAAGACATATGAGGACAGATTAACGGAGCTCAATATGTATACCCTTGAGCAAAGGAGGGAGAGTGATATGATCTAGGCATTCAAACACCTTAAGGGCATAAACAAGGTGAAAGAGTCTAACATGTTTAAATATAAGAAAAATAGCAGGACAAGAGGACACAGCATGAGATTAGAGGGAGGCTGATTAAGGGGGAATGTGAGGAAATTCTTTTTCACAGAAAGGGTGGTGGATGCATGGAATGGCTTACCACAAGAAGTGGTGGCTATGAATACAGTGCAGGGCTTCAAACAGGCATGGGATAGGCATAAGGGAGCAATACAAATGACTATGAATAGATAGGCCACTGACAGAGCAAAGGCCGATGGCACATTTATAAGGTAGAAAAAGAAATGGGCAGACTGGATGGGCCTTGTGGTCCTTATCTGCCGTCAACTTCTATGTTTCTATGTAAGCAGATCAAGTTATATGTGATGAGAAAGAAATGGCTTATGAACTTAATACATATTTTATCAGCACATGTAGCCCAAAGGCTCTGCACTTACCATCAGCCTTGGAGCCAAACACTGCTTGCAAGTTGTTCAGTGAAGGAGAGGTACTGGATATTATAAGATCACTTAAATCAGACGGATCTGCCGGCCCAGACGAAATACCCTCCTCTTTTATTAAGAACACGGTTTCCTATATTGTCGTTCCCTTAACATATCTTTTCAATGTTTCCCTTAAAACAGGAACTACTCTTCCTCTATGGAGGTAAGCCAATGTAATTCCCTTATATAAGACAGGCAACAGAGCCCTTCTGTCTAACTATCGGCCAATTTGTTTAACAGCAGTTTCTTGTAAGCTTATGTAAAAACTACTAAAAGGAAGAATCTGTGAGCATTTAAATAACATTGGATATATTGACACTACTCAGCATGGGTTCACCAGTGGTAGGTCATGCCAAATGAATTTGTTACACTTTTTCGAACCCATTAGTGAGGCATTGGGCAAGGATCTGTCAGTTGATGTAATATTTCTTGATTTTTTTAAAGGCTTTTGATTCTGTATCTCATAATGTCCTCATTGCATTACTGAAAATGACTGACCTATAACCCCTGGATAACCTCTTGGCTTTCAGATCACTCCCAATGAGTTTCAGTAAAGGGCCACTTGTCTTCATGTGGTTCAGTTACTAGCGGTGTTCCTCAGGGTTCAGTCCTGGGACTGGTTCTTTTTAACTTACTGATTACTTCCATGGTTCCCTTAAATAAACATTGCTGGATGACAAAGTACGCTGATGACTGTAAACTTGGAGGCATGGTGACAAATACTTCTGCTGTTCAGCTACAAAGTAATCTTTCTCATCTCGAGACTTGGTCAATTAAAAATGAGCTGCACTTTAATGCACAGAAATGCAAAGTTATGCATTTGAGAAAAAATTATCTCTGTTACTCCTACAAACTGAAGAACATGTATTTATAAACTAGTGATTATGAAAAGGACCCAGGAGTAACAGTTTCTAATAATCTCTCCTTTGACATACATATTAGAAATACTATCAAAAAGGGGAATCACATTCTAGGATGCATTCTGAGAAATATTAAGAGCAGACATGAGAAAGTGATTATTCCTCTTTATTCTAGCCTGGTTTGTCCTCACTTGGAATATTGCTCTGCAGTATGTAATCCTTTACTTATAAGAAGTAGCAAAGTACTAGAAAAAATGTAAAGAAAAGTTACTGAGAAAAGTAAATACTATCAGAAATTTTGATTACAGCACCAGGCTAAGAAATCTGAATCTTTATTCCTTACATTACAGAAGATTAAGGGGTGATTTATGTACAGTGTATAGAGCTATGCAGGATGAAATAACTTTCACAACAATTGGTCTGACAAGTAATCCTTCAAGGGTACATACTAGATCACATGGAAAAAAACTTATGGGCACTAAAAATAAAACTAAAAAATGAACCATTGGTTCACCCAGAGAGTAGTAACAGCTTGGAACACTCTCCCAATAAATATCATAGAGAGTGGAACAATGGAAAGCTTTAAAAATAAACTGGATGCTTACATGGCGACAAAATTTTTTTTTTTCCACCAATGATTGGTGGCGAGCTTAATAAAGACATAACGTGCCTCCTTAGCTCATAAACATCTATGAATCTATGAATCTCTAGGCTATACTGCCAGCCCAAATAGCCCAATAGTGCGGTTGCCATGGGAAATCAGTGTTCGGGACACATTAAGAAAATCACACTGACACTGTTCATGAGCAAAGGTCCTAAAATGCCTATGCTGAAAATTTGGTGATGAAAGTCCATAAAATGAGTGTTCTACGAGCATGCGTTGCGCAGTTTCCACGCACACATGTACCTTTGCAACTTTGCAATATTTTCACTCTAGATTTTCAACATTGCCATTTTCCACTCCTCTTTATGAACAGTGCAGCTGTCATTTTTTCCATCCTGGCCAAAATATGTTTTCGCTCTTCCGATGCAAAATTTTTTTTTGTAGTCTTTCGTAACCGGGTTAGGCCCACTAGGCACAAGTGCCTGTTTTCAGGGGTTACCTGGGAGCACTGGATGGTTAAGTGACTTGCTCAGAGTCACACAGTATGCAAGTGGAGGTTGTGAGAATCAAACTCAGGTCTGGCCTGCTGGATGTATCATGCTCAATCACACCTCACTACTCTAACCTCTAGGCTGTACTGCCAGCCAAAACAGTCCAATAGCGAGGTTGCTGTGGGAAATCAGTGTTTGGAACACATTAAGAAAATCGCACTGACACTGTTCATGAGCAAAGGTTCTAAAATGCCTATGTTGAAAATTTTGTGATGAAACTCCATAAAATGACTGTGTTATGAGCTTGTGTTGTGCAGTTTCCATGTACCCTTGTAACTTCACAAATTAATAATATTTTCATGCCACATTTTCAACACTGACATTTTTCCACACCTCCTTATAAACAGTACAGCAGTCATTTTTCACATTCTGGCCGAAATGTGTTTTCTCGCATCTAGTGCAGAATAATTCAGTTGCTGTTGGAAATCAGCGCTTGGGACATATTAGGACCGAATGAGTAGGGGGAGTGACTGAGCTCAACTGAGCTCTGTCGGGACTGCTGCAGATTTTTTTATGGCCAGGAAAAGGCACCAACACAGGCAGCATCCCAGTACAAAAGGGCAGCTTGCAGCGCCGGGAGACAGAATGAGCGAGTGAGGGAGGGGGAGTGAGTGAGCTCAACAGGGCTTTGTTGGGACTGCTGTGGATTTCTTTGTGGGCAGAAAAAAGGCATAAATGCACACAGGGGCCCAGTACAAAAGGGCAGCCTGCAGTGGTGAGAGAAACAGAATGAATGACTGAGAGAAGGGAAGTGAGCAAGCTCAATAGAGCTCTATCGTGACTGCTGCAGAATTCTTAGTGGGCAGAAAAGGATGGCAATGCAGGCAGGAGCCCAGGACAAAAGGGCAACCTGCAGCACCAGCAGAAACGGAATGAGCGAGTGATGGGGGGTGAGTGAGGTCAACGGAGCTCTGTCAGTACTGCTGCAGATTTCTTTGTGGGCTGAAAAAGGTGCCAACAGAGGCAGAAGCCCAGTACAAAAGGGCAGCCTGCAGTGCCAGGAGAAACAGAATGAGTGCGTGAGACAGGAGGAGTGAGCGACCTTAACAGAGCTCTGTCAGGACAGCTGCATATTTTTTTGTGGGGCAGAAAAAGGTGCCAGTGCAGGTAGGATCCCAGTACAACAGGGCAGCCTGCAGTGCTGGGAGAAACACAATAAGCGAGTGAGAAAGGGAGAGAGAGCGAGTTCAACAGAGCTCTGTCATGACTGCTGCGGATTTCTTTGTGGGCAGGAAAAGGTGGCAACGCAGGCAGGAACCCAGTACAAAAGGCCAGCCTGCAGCGCTGACAGAAATGGAATCAGCGAGTGAGAGAGGGGGAGTGAGCGAGCTCAATGGTGCTGTGTCGGAACTGCTGCAGATTTCTTTGTGGGCAAAAAAAGGCCCCAACAGAGGCAGGAGCCCAGTACAAAAGGTCAGTCTGCAGCAGCGGGAAACACAGAATGAGCGAGTGAGCGAGGGGGAGTGAGTAAGCTCAACGGAGCTTTGCTGGGACTGCTGAGGATTTCTTTGTGGGCAGAAAAAGGCAGCAATGCATGCAAGGGCCCAGTACAAAACGGCAGCCTGCAGCAGCGGGAGAAACAGAAAGAGCGAGTGAGAGAGGGGGAGTGAGCGAGCTCAATGGACCTCTATTGTGACTGCTGCAGATTTCTTTGTGGGCAGAAGAAGGCAGCAACACAGGTAGGAGCCCATTAGAAAAGGGCAGCATGCAGTGCCGGCAGAAATGGAATGAGTGAGTGAGAGAGGGGGAGTGAGTGAGCTCAACAGAGCTGTGTCGGACTGCTTCAGATTTCTTTGTGGGCAGAAAAAAGGTGCCAACAGAGGCAGGAGCCCAGTACAAAAGGGCAGCCTGCAGCTCCAGGAGACACAGAATGAGTGAGTGAGACAGGGGGAGTGACCGACCTCAATGGAGCTCTATCATGACTGCTGCAGATTTCTTTGTGGGCAGAAAAAGTCACCAACAGAGGCAGGAGCCCAGTACAAAAGGGTAGCCTGCAGCGCCAGGAGAATCAGAATGAGCGAGTGAGAGAGGGGGAGTGAGCCACCTCAACAGAGCTCTGTCGGGACAGCTGCAGATTTCTTTGTGGACAGAAAAGTGTGCCAATGCAGGCAAGATCCCAATACAAAACAGCAGCTTCAGCACCTGGAGAAACAGAATGAGCGAGTGACAGAGGGGCAGTGAGCGAGCTCAACGGACCAAGGCAATCAATATTCAGCATTGACAAATGCTTGTTTATTTTGTTTTTTTGCTATTGTTCACTTGATGTACTAGTGATGACACTCTGTTTTTCTAATTATGTCACATAGTTGATATCTTAACACTAAAAGAAAACTGATTGGTACCTGTGGGCCAAATATTTAGAAATGCACCAAAGCCCAGCGCAAGTCCAGCGCAGCACAAATCTGATGCGCACTGGTGCAAGAGGAGCGATATTCAGAGATTGTGCATGCTGTAATGTGCCAGAGCAACCTGACTAAATATGGCACAGTTGCACCAAGGCACAACTGTGAATGCACCATGGCACAAGTAGAGGTGCACCATGGTGCAAGTAGAGGTGCGCCATGGTGCAAGTAGAGGTGTGCCATGGTGCACACACACACACACACACACACACACTTGTGCCACAGCAGCACAACGATGGGGGGGAGCAGCACAGAGAAGTAACCCGGGGCACAGCAATAGGTCACAGGAGGCCACCACCAGCTGAGCACAGCAGGGTGCGAACAGGCACCCACACCCCCTTCCCAGATTACAACAGTGGCACAGAAGGTAGGCAACAGGAGGTGCCAATGGCCAAGACAGGGCCACCAAAGGGACACCCCCACAGGCTGCATGCCATGTCCCCCCAACACAGCCAGACCAGTGCAGAACACACCCAGGACAACGCAGCCAAGCACACACACCCACAGCACACCCCTGACAACCCTCCCATGGAGACCACCATGACACGCCCACTGACCAAGGGGACGGACACCACCACAGTGGGACACACCACAGCACACAGCAGGGAACCACAGAAGCACAGCATGCACCCTGACACATGCACACCATACGGACAGGCACTGGGCCACTGCAGCATGGTGCCGAACACCACCTACAAAGCAGACACTGACACAGGCAGGTAAGTCAAAATATTGTAATAGAGAAATATGAACAGCAAACTATGTACAGAACAATGGGGGAAGGAAAGGGTAGGAATGTGAGGGATGGGAACAGGGAACAGCGACTGTACAGTGGGAAGGGGGACTGTAGGGGGAGGCACAGCAGGGAAAGGTAGGGTGCACACTAGTGACAGCCACGCCATGCCAGCCCTCATTGTCCATGGCATCCACCTCCCATTACCCTCCGGTGGATCTGGAGCACCACCTCCATGGTGGTCAATGAAATGAGAATGAACTGCCACAAGAGCCTGCAGTAGAGGGGTATATTGCGCCACCCCCGGACACCTAGGACAAGGGATAGGACTGGTGATCAGTGCAGTGTCCCAAGGAACCTTGCCTATTCTTTGTGCACATTGGGCAGTGGGATCACACACCCACAGGGGGATGGGCCAATGACTGCCAGCAATGCAGCATGCCACAACAGTGCACAATGATAGTCCTTCCCACACAGTAGCCACCCAACTGTGCAATGCCAGTCACATAGCACAGTGCCCATGCAGCACCACAGCATCAACAGTGGCAGTCAGGCACACACCCACCCTACCAACAGCTGGCACACAAGTACAATGGATGCACCACAGTGACAGGCACCACACACAGTGCAACACACACAGCTGCCACGGCACATGGCACAGGTGGCCATGCCCACACCCATGCCCCCGCTAAACCCCAATACAACTGTGCAGGACCATGACAGTGCCTTCTTGCTCTCCATGGCCCCTCTGGTGCTGGGGCCACTCCAGCACCACCTCCGGGTCCCGCTCCGGCCTGCTGTCCTGCTGTGGCCTGCTGTCCTGCTGCGTGCTTCTGTCCCACTGTGGCCTGCTGTCCTGCTGCAGCTGCCGCTGCTGCCCTCCGGCAATTCTCAGGGCCTGGGAATGGAACATAGACAGGAACACATTAGTACACAACCACAGCAGCTGCTCCCCCACGCACAGTGTGGGCCCCTGCCTTGAATGGTCCACACAGCAGCATGTCAACACAAGTGGTGGAGGGTGATGCAACCCCACGATGTGCACAATGACAGTACACTGCCCTGCAGGACACACCAGACAGACCAGCCAACACCACAGTACAGCAGCAGGGCACACATGCATGCTGGGCCTACTCACCTGGCTGTGGCACATGCCCATGCCTGACGCATGCCTCCAGCCATCAGAGATGACCTGGGTCCCTCCGCAACATGTCCCCATAACGGTGCTGAAACTGCTCACCAGTTCTGCCACACAGCCACACGGGACTGCTATAGTGGTGCCTGGCCGAACAGCTGGGTTGCGTGTGGGGCTGGACGCAGGCCACAAGGTTGGCCAGCTCCTACTGCATCCAGTTACTCAACTGTCAAGACCTGGGCTATGCCATGTCTTTGCTGAGAGCCATGTAGCAAAATGGCGGCCATTGCTGCATGTGGCCACAGCATGCACCAGATGCACCGGCCGAGGTATATGTGCTGTGTCCACCTATCCTACAGCAGCAGAGATGTGCGGCATGGGAGTGGTTGGGCGGGGCCATGTGTACAGGGTCATCCAGGGTCAGAGGTCACTGCAGGAGTCAGAACATGGCTACGCACTGTGCACCAACTGCACAATAGCAGCCATGGTGCACTGTGCTCCATGGCTGTTATTGTGCAGTTGGCGCCACACTGCACAGTAGGTGGTGGTGCACAGAAAGGCACCTGCAAACAGCACCAATGTGCACTATGCATGCATGCGCATTGCATCACATCGTACTCCTCAGCAATCTTATGACTTGCTCCTGAGCACTCTCATTGCACATGGCGCAAACACACGCTATTCAGCCACCACATGCTAATGAGCTCATCAGCCAATGCATGGCACAATAAGGGCATTAGCATATCATTACTGTTGCGCCAAAGCCCATTTGCATACGACGCACCATCAAAGTGCCATGGAATGGCACAGGCCATGAAACGGTATTGCATCCTTTTGAGGTAAGTTGCTCATGCTGCTGGAGCACACTGAGCACAGAGGGCACAGCAGGAGGGATGGCAATGGGTATAGCTGCCACTGACTCACTGTGCTGTCCATTTCCACAGGAAGCCACATGTCAGAACCTGAGGAGGTTGGGGAGTGTGGGCCTGCTCGCAACTGCAGGCCCAACTTCACAAAAGCAGAGGCCCTGTTTGAGGCCTACTTTGACAGGGAGCTGCTCTTGAGTGGTACCACAGGCACACCACAGGCCAGGGCTGGGGCCTGGGTGGAGGTGGTGGAATGCATGAACCAGCAGGGCAGCCACCAGTGGTCAGTGTAGGATTGCCTCAAGAAGGTGGGCACTGACAAGAGGCAGATCAAGGAGCAGGTGGCGGCCATTTGTGCAGCCTGGAATGCCACCGGAGGGAGGCCTGCTGATGCATCACAGCTCATGGTACAGGAGGAGCTGGTGTCAGCCACCTTGTGCCCCAGCACCATGGAGGGTGTGCCTTGTGGAGGATTCCAGACAGGTGGCAGCCCATCCCTGCATGGTACATATGGCAACAATGCACAGCATGCTGTGGCATTGTGGGGGGCACGTGTGGCCATTGCTTCACTGACACACCTGTTTTATCTCCCAGCACTGGCACACCTGCGAGCAGAGGATAGGGCACTGGTAGCAGATGTGGAGGCAGGACCAGCCCTGGATGACCAGCCATCCACCTCTACTGGCATCCAGGGGCCTGGGAGGCTGCAGCACACCACCACTGTCCAGTCAGATGTCCTGGGCATGGGGTTGGACGAGGCCCTGGATATGATTCTACTGGATGCCAGTCTCGGCATCCTCTGGGTGGAGACACAGATTGGGGTGGGGTCCAACACTGATGATGACCTCACCATAATCCTGGACAGCATGGGTGGTGTTGTGGGAAAGACACCCATACCAGACACAGGCAATGCATCCAGTGACCTGGCAGTAGGAGAATAGCTGTCTGCCACCACTGCAGGTGCCACTGTGTGCACTGACACAGCTGTGCCATGTGGTGGTGGTGGTGTGGCCGTGCAGGTGCTGAGCAGTGTACAGCAGCCAGAGGGGCAATGGCAGCAGACTGCTGGTGCCACAGGGCAGGCAGATGCAGGGTCCACCACCAGGGCACCAGCTAGGGACTTACCCCAAGAGGACCCCACTGTGTAGTAGGGTTGTCAGAACCCTCTGAAGTTCTGGGTTCTAGTTCTAGTCTAGAACTTTTGAAAAAGTTCTAGTGTTCTAATCTTTTTTAGAACTTTTTAGAACTCGAACCCTATTTTTTTATTTTGCTGCCAGTAACAAAGATAGTAATAAAATACATGTAAAGGAAAAACTGTTCAAAATAAGGGGGAGAGAAATTATCTTGTGTGACATTGATAGGAATACAACTAGGTTTATCTATAGTTTCTTCTGTTTGCTAAAGTCAGCAACTTAATACGTAACAGGCCCACCCACCCACCCATATGTTAAAAGTTTTCCTGCTGCAGCTGCATCATAGTTCCTTAGTGAAAGAAAGAGGCACATTAGCCATTTATGTACTCAGCTATATATACTCATCGTCATGAATTAGAGAAAAATAACTGATATTACCTAATTTCAGCTATTTGCTGCTTTCTGTTTTAAATGAGTGAATCAAAAGTTGCTATGTTTAAAAGAAAGCTTTTATAACAAAGTCAAGCCAAGTACTACAGCAGCAACATGTGGAACTGTTACAAAACATATTATGTCATAACATATTCAGTCAAGACATTGAATAAAAAAATATTTGCAGAAACCACAAGAAGGCTGCCCAATCCTAAGTTGTGCCTGTGTGAAAAGTTGGAGGTCACATGCCAGCATCTTTGCCTGGACAGTTTTTGTTGATAAGAGCCTGTTAGTAGTTACGGGATAAAATAGTAACAGACAAAAAGGTCCTTTTGTCTGTTTAAACTGTTTTGTCCTGCATATGCTTGTACTGTGATGCTATCAGTTAAAACGCATAACACAGTATATTTTTGGAAGTGTTGGTGCTGTGTCTTTTGTTCTTAATAAAAAATATGCCAGTCATTGTTGCTGGCAAAATGCATGCAATTTTCTAAGGTAATGCATACATATACCAACATTTTTGTTGGCAAATTGAAGTAATATATACAAAAATTCTAAGATGATGCATTTTGCAGCTGATACTTAATAAAATCTGTATTTCAGTCACATAAATAAAAACAGTGGTTTCTCACCACATACTAATTTACTAAGGAACATTTATGTAGCTGCAGCAGTTGGCATGTGATGTTTAAGGGACAGCGCCTGTCAACCCCATTATGTATCAAATTATCACTACTTATAAAGCAAAAACACTATGATACGTCACATTCTGTGAAACTGCTGATGCAGATTTTCTTTTATTTCTGATTCCTTTATTCTTTTTTTAAAGGGGACAGGACAATTGTGCTAGGTGGCAGCAGTTTGCAATGTATTTAATAAGAATATATATTATGTGTACAGTAGGTTCGGTCTGTCATCATTTTTTTCCTCACCATCCCCAGCTGATCACGAATCTGTAAATGAAAGAACTAAAACAACACCCACCTTTCACCCCATCACCCATTCCACTTTTCTTCCACCACCCTCATCTGTGCAGTAGCACCCATGCCACCCTTACACCCATGTTAAAACCAACCCACAACCCTCACCCATGTACTAGCATCCATTTTTCGTTTATAGCTAACATTTCTGTAATTGAAAAAATAATAAACAGCTACCAATTAGAACTCATTGTTTTGTCCTCTTTAAAATTGAAAAATAGACCGTCTCCTGTCCCAGCCCATGCTGATGCACCACAAAGTCACAGAAGGTAAATCCAAAATATATGTTTGCACTTTAACTATAAATAATATGATACAGAAAGGATTGACGTGACAGTGTCCCTTTTATGCCAAATTTGGGCCTGTTCCACTGATGTTAAAATTGCCCTGTATATAAAACTTGTTGACTTTAGTTTAGACCCTAGCTACAAAGCAGTTTGCCATGAAATGGTGAAAGTTTTGGGGGTATATAGTCCAAGGTAGTAGATCGAGAAAGGAGAGAGACGACAACCAAAGTCATCACAGTCTGTAAAAGTTTCCTTTTGGTGCAGAGAGACTGTCCCACACAGTATTTTACCAGCCACCACCATCTGAGTTGTCATCATCACCATCAACATCCACAACATCAATCACTTCAGGATCAGTTTGTATACTCTGTAGGGATACGAAAATCTTGACTTATTAACTTTAATAAAAGTTAACGTGTGTACATTTTCTGGCAGCAACCTATTTCTGGTGTCTGTCACAATATTGCCAGCTGTACTAAACATGCGTTCTGAAGAGACACTTGTTGCAGGACAACCAAGATATTTACAGGCTTCATCATACAGCTCTGTCCAAATTGACTTTTTTGATCTCCAGTATTCAAAAGGGCATGCATCAATAGGAATAGGCAGTTCTTGCAGGTAACTGTCTACCATGTTGGACAGAGACCGCTCAGAAGAGGAATCAGCAGAAGCAGCTGGTATGGCAGCAATTTGGGAAAGGTTTTGCCACAGATTTAGCTTGCTACTAAGGGCTGAAGAAGTGGCAGTTGTGGAACAACTACTGTTAATGTTTGTGACTTTTCCAGTTCTGTATCCCTTTGTGAAGATGAACCTGCATGTTGTGGTGATGACAACCTGATGGTACTGTGCGTGTTCGTGTTTGACTCCTGTGAGTGCTGCAGCTCATCTAGCAACATACATTTGTACTGCTCTATATCATCTGTTTTGGAAGATGTATAGCCTTGAACCTGGGATCTAAGAGAGTCGCAAGGATGTAGTGTCTTGATTTCGCATTGCAACTAATTTGTCATTGGTTTTGAAGCGCCGCTCATTCTCTTTACTGAGATTCCCATGATATAGGCGACATGTTGTCTGCGCTCAGATCTGTCTTTTCTATTTGTAGATTTAGAACACTAAGATGATGTGAAATGAGCATTATGAGTGGGATAACCTGACTCACAGATGCACCTTCAGAAGACATGTCCCTGTAGCTGTCTCAAAGGAGCTAGGATACAGCACACTGTCTCCATTAATTTCCACTGCAGCACAGACAGCATAATGCCATCTCCAATAATGTAATTGGAGCAGTACTCATGTACAGCTTGCTTTTTCTCCAAGAGGCTGCAGCATATAAGGCATTGAGTTCCAACGAGTGGAAACATTTTGAATCAGCTTTTGCTGGGGCAGCTTGTGTTTTTTTGCAGTTCGGACAATGTCCGTATAGCCTTGGTTGAATGTGAAAAGTGAGTCACAATTTTTGCAAACAGCAATCATACCATCCACTTGTGTTTCGCTGTTGAGAAATCCCGTGACAATTAAGTGTAAGCAATGTGCAAAGCAAGAAGCATGCAGAAATCCTCCATCCTGTATTGCTTTTTAAGATGTTGGCTCCATTGTCACTTACTATGAAGCCACATTTTAGACCGTGAGAATAAACCCATTCGTCAAGGAGGTCATTTAGTTCCTGCAAGATGTTTGCAGCAGTATGACTTGCCCAAACTTCTTTATATGCAGCAGCGCCATCTTTTGGGGTGTCTTTGTTTTGAAGAAGCACAAGAAAACGTGACCCAATGAGCGGTAAGGGACATGTAATCTATGTTTTGAGTGCTGGTCCACATATCTGTTGTGACATGAATAACCCCACCCTCTGCAGTTTTAAGTGCAAGCATCACTGTCGCTTTTAAAGCCTGATAAATGTTTGGTATTTCAACATAGAAAAGTACCTTGATGAGGAACATTGTAACGAGGCTCTGCTAATGTCATGAGCTCCCTAAAATCCTCATGATCTACCAAAGAGTATGGGAGAAGGGCTCCGGCTAACAGTTCACCAATTCGGTGATTAAGATGAAGGGTCTTTGGATGATTTCTAGTAAAGGTATTCTTCCTTCAAATGCCTGAGACAGTGTTAGTTGTTTGCAACATGTCCCTGCTGGTTTATTATACACCGTGCTTGATGGGCAGATGGACGCAGAGATGGTGGACTAGGACTTATACATTCAGTGCCATCACTGGATGTGCAACTGGTACTAATGGTGCTGGCATTGGTGGTAACAGTGATCCTAGGGCTGGCAGTGGTTCTGCCTGCATCAAGTTCAGACAATTCAGTATCCATTTCAGATTCCTGATCCTGACCCTTCTCACGTGCGGTCTGGAAGATGGAGGACATGGGTTTTGGTTTTGGATGATCAAGCAAACCGAATGCTTTTTCAGATGGCGTTTAAGAGCTGTAGTGCCAAGGCATGACACAACTTTACCACGGCTTACACTCTGTTTACACAGGGAACAAATTGCTCTGCATGGATCAGTTTTACTGACTGAGAAATAATTCCACACCTCAGATGTGACAGATTTTGTTCGAGTGCTAGGAAGATAGCTAAAGACTGTTTGTGTCTTTTCACCTGTCCTAACAGAACCTGGGACATGCTCCTTGGTGCTAGAAGAGTGGACAGAAGACTCTGATGGATTTTCATTGCTGGCCAACACAGAAGTGGTGGATTCAATGGATATGTCCTTTTCATTGCCAACAGTGCTGGATGTATTTGCAAGTGCACTACCTGATTCATTGTCAGCAGACTTGCTCATTTCACTTTGTTGAGGAAGTAATGATTTGTCACGAGACACAACAGTGTGGGACTGAGACAAAGAGCTACTGTCTGAGTCAGAGAGGACTCACTGTCACTTGCATTATTGCTGCTAGTCACAGGGATCTTAACGGCATGAATGGCATACCTTATGGTGCCTCTCCGGTGACCCCAGCAGCTGTACAGGTTTCTTAAAGGTCCCCTTTACCACACTTCACTGTTGCTCTTTTGCTGTTTGTTGAATTTTTATCACGTGAAACATTTTGGTTATTTCTGTTAGCACCAGCAGGATTACCACTACCACCAACACCTGCTCCAACACCAGCACTAAATGCTTCATCTATGTTGGTGTCAGCCATAACAGACAGTAAGTACCAGTACTACCAGTCCAGTATACTGCAGTGAACACACCAACACCCAAACAATTCCTGTGTAACAAAGCAATGTGATCTGTAATCGCTGGCACAACTCCAAAATTTTATTTTGGTTGTGTGACACTGTGATACGTGGACTGAAAGTAATTGAAGAATATGACAGTTTGCAACTAAAGGATCCCAGGTTCAAGGCTTACAGAATGATTGGGCTGCTGGGCATAGGCATACACATAGCAATCAAAGGGCACACAGCAGCAGGGTGATGGGCTGACCACAGGAGACGGAGTCACATACGCAACCCAGGGAATGAGAATTATATTTCTATGTTTCTGTCATGTAAGGTTAATGCCACCACACAACTGGCCACTGGGCTTCTCTCGGTAACACACACACTGGGTAGGGTACAGTGCAGTCAAAGGGCACACAGCAGCAGGGTGATGGGCTGACCGACCACAGGAGACGGAGTCACATACGCAAACCAGGGAATGAGAATTATATTTCTACGTTTCTGTCATGTAAGGTTAATGCCACACACACACACTAGGGTTCAGAAAGATTTATTTGCCTTTTGCCCCCACGCTTCTGTCATGTAAGGTTAATGCCACCACACAACTGGCCACTGGGCTTCTCTGTAACACACACTGGTAGGGTACAGTATAGTGCAGTCAAGGGGCACACTGGGCTTCTCTCTGTGACACACACACTAGGGTTCAGACTTATTTAGATTTATCAGATTTATTTGCCTTTTTTTTGGCCCCCTTGTATGCTTGTTGCTGGCAGCTGCTGAGTGTGCAGTGTGCTGCAGTTTCAAATAATCACACTTCACAAAGGTTCTTTTCTCTCCGAGTCCTCCTCCAGTCCTCCTCCTGATATTGGTCTCTCATCAATCCCTCCCTATTCCCCCCACTCCCCCAATCTTGATTAATCCCTCCAGAGTCCCGATTCCTCCTTCTGTCCTGAACTGCCCCTAGTACTCCCACTCTGCCTCCCAGTCCCCCGATTTTTAGCTTTTTCTTGTTCTCGCGGTCTCATAGGAGAAGAAGTGGCCACGACTGCTGGACAAAAGTAGCGGACGCGCTTAACTGCTTTGCTAACAGTTTAGTGGGCTGCTGGTGCTGCCTGCTGCTGCTGCCTCTCTCTGCGATGATCCTCAGTCAAATGGCGCGCCTCCTCTTGGCGCATCTCTTTAATACCCCCACAGATCCCGCAGCTCGCGTTGCTTACTCGACCCCACGTCGTCTCGCGTCTCGCGGTGATTCGAACCCTTTTGCGAACCGTTCAGTGTTCGAGTTCTAAGTTAGAACTCGAACACCAGGGTTCGAGGAGGGTTCGAATCTTTACTGAACTAGTTCTGACAACCCTACTGTGTAGCATCCACCTGAGAGTGGGGCTGTGCAGCATGGCCAGTCACCACAGGAGGGTTAGCATCCCACCCAGAATCCCCAGGATGCCGACCCAACGGCAGAGTACACCATTTTGCCCCAGGCCTCCATTGAGCAACAGGTGCAGGTTGCCACTGGGTTGTTTGCATTGCACGCGGAGGTGTGCCAGATGGCTGAGCAATGAGAGAGGGGCATTGTGCAACTCCTGGCAGGGATGCAGTGCATGCAGATGGCCATGACTGTTTCCATGGATTGCATTGCTCACCGCATGTAGGAGGCCATGACTGCATCCAAGGATCACATTGCACAGGCCGTCACAAATGGCTACATGCTGCTGGTTGCCAAAGGGCATGGTTGGCCACTGCAGACCCCACACAGTACGTTATCCACACCATGATCTCAGTGTCAGGTGACACCCACACTGTTGATGCTGGGCTCTGATGTTGGCATCCCAGGCACACCTGTGGCAGGCCTATTTAGACACCTACACACCCCCGCATGGACCCGGACACGGTCCTGTGGGTCAACCCATGGGGGGCTGTTGCAAACACCTCCTGTGGTTGATGAGCAGCCAGTGGCTGCTGATTGGCCCTAGCGCAGCCACCCCCATGGTCATGGTGGCCAGGGATCCATGCGGCAGCCCTAATGTGTGGCCCGCCCTGACCACAGACTGCTGCTGCCACCCTGTGCATGCATGGGTGGCATGTGCATACCACTGGTGTGGTACCTGTGTGTCGTGCTGCATGCTGCCTGTGTGCATGCTTGCCCAGCCACTGGACCACATGGTATGGGTGTGATGAGGCCAGAACTGCACCGGTTGCACCTGTGTGCCGGTGCAATGCACTTGATCCTCGCCACATGCCAACGCCTGGGCTTGTGGGTGCATGTGTGTGTGTGAGTGTGTGTGCATGCATTGCAGTGAGCTGCTCTGTGCAGTTGTGTGACGTAGTGTGCCACCAACTCCCCTTACCCCTGCACCACGCCTCTGTGAGTGCATGCCCATTGCCATGCACTCGCCTACATGTGTGCTGTACATGTGTGCATGGCTCATGCATGGGTTTCGCACCACCTACCTGCATGCACCATAGTGCTCCTGTGTGATGGTGGTGCAGTGCTGTTGGGCCTGCCTCATCAGCAGTGGATTCCTCCGCCCAGGTGGGGGGCTGTTCACCTCCCTCCTGCACAATGCCTCCATCGTTCCCACTACTGTCACCCTCATCAGCCTTGTCAGCTGTCCCACTGTCAATGGCCATGTTGTGCAGTATGCAGCAGGCCAGGAATAGGCCACAGGCTTTCAAGGGACTGTACTGTAGGGCACCGCCGGACCTGTCTAGGCAATGGAAACATGCCTTCAGCATTCCAAATACACGCTTAATTATGCTCTGCATGCTGGCATTTGCCTCGTTGTAGTGTTCTTCAGCTGGGGAAGATGGGCACCAGTAGGGGGTGAGCAGCCAGGGCCTCAGTGAGTAGGCACTGTCACCTGTGTAGATAGTGACATGGTTAGCTCCTTGCCTTCCCTTGCTGTGCCCCTTGTCTGCCCTGGCACCCTCACCTGCTTGCCCACCCTGTCCTTCCCCATTCCATGGCCAGCCCTGCCCATCACCCCTTTCCTGTCCCATACTCACCCACAGGCTGGCCTGTAGGGATGTCCCCATGTTCGAATCTGTGGCACAGCATGGAGCTGTGCCAGATGAATGCATCATGTGCACTCCCAGGATGTGTGGCACAGACATTGGTGATGCACCCTGTGGCATCGCACACCACCTGGCAGTTGATACTCGGGCTCCCCTTCCTATTGAAGTATGCTATCCCCTCAGTGCCAGGTGGCATGCTGATGCCCACATGGCTGCAGTCAATGGCCCAAAGCACACCAGGCATACGTGCTACCCTGTGGAAGTCCTGCATGACTGCTGTATGCTCTGCTTGTGTGCTGGGAAAATGGATGTATTCCAAAGCATGTGGCAGCAGGGTGTTGAGGAACTGTGTGAGGAGGCATGACGTGGTCAACTGGGTTATGCCTGTGGTGTCCCTGTTGGTCTCTGGAAGGTGCCCATGGCGAGCAGGCACATGACTGCTGTGACTTTCATCTCCACAGACATTGCATGGCTCCGTCTTGTGGGTGCCTGCATCTTCTCACTGCACAACTCACAGAGCTGTCTCAGAATGGACCTATCTAGGTGGTACTGGACCATTATCTCTGTGTCAGAGAAGTTCTCGAAGTTGGTGTGAGCACAGTACCACCTGTGTTGGGCATACTGCCGATGGGCTCTTCCTCGGCCACGTCACTGTTCCGCCTGCCCCCTCACACCCCTCATTATGGCCTCCATCAAGTATGGTGCACTGTCCATGGCCCCTGCTGTCTCATCTCCCCTGGGCGGTTGGCTGCTGTGGGATGTGTGGCACCCTGGTGCATTGCCTGGCCCTGTGCCTGCCTGTCCCTCTCACTCTCTCTCTCTACCCCTTTCTCCCTTTCCACTGCCACCTCTGTCACTCTTTCTCTGTGGCTACCTCTGTCTGTCTCTCTCAGTCTTTCTTTCTTTCTTTCTTTCTTTCTTTCTGGTTTTTCCGCTCTCTCTTGCTCTCTCTCTCTCTCTCTCTCATCTGGTGCACATGCTGTCTGTGTGCTTGTGCCTTGTATTTATAGGCTCAAGTCTGCTTGGCACATTTTTTTTTAAACCATCTTTATTGATTTTTCTTTTAGACATTTAAGACGTACATTGACATGAACACAGATAAACCAAGAATTACTCTTGGTCCCCCAGCCCAAAACTGGCTGTGGATACTTTATACATACACAGCTACCCTAAAATAACATTGCCTCTAATAGGCCAGCTGAGCCATGTCCAACCCCCATAGTGGGGTGGGCTGTCAATTAACTCAAATATATAGAATCTGATAACTCACTGCCCACCTGCCCATACATTGAGATTGTATTAACCCCTCATACTCAGGTTAGACTAACAGCCGTAGCTGCGTCCCTAGAAAAGAGAGAGTCCCCTCACCCCCGGCTACTTCGCAGACCCTTATATTCCTACATAGTATCACACCAGGGTTATTTCCCAACTAATGAGCAAATATGCAAGAAAAGGAAAGAACTTAGCAATTACGCAAACTTTCGGACTGTTATTCATTCGCTAATCTCACTCCAACAGACAGACCCTCATTCCGAGCATCTATTAGCTGTATTGAGTAGACAGCTTCCAAAGACTGCCACCTTTTTTTATATAATCCCTTCTTACCCTCATTCAACATATACTTTCGTATCCTTCCCAGGGTTCTTATAAGATCCCCTACCCACTGGCCGTAAGTGTAGACAAGGCTGTCTTCCCAATGCTTTAAAACAAAAGATTTGACCAGGGCCGTGAATAAGGAGATGTGGTACTTAGATGTATTCCCTGAAACCTGAGAAAGGTCCTCAAGTACACAAACCTCTGGCAATACAAGCATTGAATAGTCTAAGATGGGGTCCATATTCTGCTTAATTTTAAGCCAAAGAGGCCAAATCTTGGTACAATACCACATCACATGTAATATATCCCCTCGTTTCTCATTACAACTGTAGCATAGGTCTGTCTGTATAAGGTTCCTTGCATGTAGCTTTGCCGGAGTATAGTACATATTAGAAGAAATTAACAACTGCATATTCTTCAGTTTAGGTATAGTTATATATTTGCAACTATTCCATACATTGTTCCAGTTAGGTCTTAGGGGAGTCATAATTTTATCCCAATATGGGATGTGGGTTGGGGAGCTTGAGTCCAGGAAATTTAAGAGCACCCTGTAAATTTGGGAAATAGGCTTATTAACAAAATTCACCCCAATTAGTTCTCCCCAATTAATCCCTTTCTTTTGAATTTCTACCATTCCCTTTTTCACCCTGCTTAGCAAGTTGATAAGCTGGATCTTCTTAAAAAAGGGCAATCCTTCACCTAGAGGGGGAAGAATTACCTTATCCTCCTTTATATATTCGACCAACTTAATTCCCTCTAACTGTCTAACCCATTGTTTTATAATAATTTGGCCCCCTAACCGTAAATTCGGATTACCCATTATCGGTTGTTCCCCTGCCTTCTCTTGTCCCCTCGTTTGTGCAGGCGTTAAAAAAAAACACCATGCATTAATTGATTTTGCTATTGGAGTCAGCTTTGCTTTTGTAGGTAGCTTGTCCGGATGGGAAAAAAGCAGTGCATCTGGGGAAAGTCCCATTTCCCTTAAAATCCATCTCTCCATACAAAGCCAGACTGGTACATAGACCTCCGCCCTTCCACCTTCCATTATTCCTAAGTGCCCCCCACATAATATAATTGAAGATCTGGCATCTTAAAGCCCCCCGCATTCTGTGGAAGACGCATAACCATATTTCTTCCTTGCTGGCTTTGAGCTCCATAGGAAGGCCGATAACAACTTTCTGATTTTTGTGAACCAGGACTGAGGGAAGAGATATGGAGCTAGGTGAATTGGGTACAACAGACTAGGCAGCAGATTCATTTTGACCATTCCTAATCTAGCTGTAAAATTTAATGGAAGTTTATTCCATCTAAGGATGTCCCCTCGAATTGTAGTTAGTAGATTTCCTTATTAACCTCTGCTCCTACCTCAACATTAGAAGTAATCCAAATACCCAAGTACTTGATTGCTTGAGGGGCCCAGTGTATCTGCAGGGGTTCAAAATCCGCCTAAAAGTATGAGGCGTAAGGGGTAATATTTGTGTCTTGCTTAAATTCAATTTATAGTTCAATATCACAGAGTATCTTCGTATAATTTCCAGCGCCTGTTTAAAACCCTCAGCTGGATCCTGCAAATGCAAAAGTATGTCGTCTGCAAACACAGACAGTTTGAGTTTCTCCCCCCAGATTTGAATTCCCCGGATTTTAGGCTCTAGGTTTAGTGCTCGTAGTAGGGGTTCTAAGTAAATATTAAACAAAATAGGAGGGAGGCGGCATCCCTGCCTGGTCCCATTCTCTAATTTTATTTCTTGGGACAGATATCCGTTACATAACACCCTAGCAGTGAGGGTTGCATATACATTTTTAATTCCCCTGAGAAGTCCCTCAGGGAATCCCATTCTCTCCATGATGGCAAAAATAAAGGAATGAGAGACCCTGTCAAAGGTCTTCTCCACGTCTAAGGATATCAGTGCCATAGATATCGGAGAATCCACCGCATAGTTAAGGATATGGTGTAGTTTCCTTAGTGCATCATGAGCCCCCCTGCCCGGCATAAATCCCACCTGCTCTTGCCTAATTAAAGTTGGAGCCACATTCAAAATTCTGTTAGCCAATATCCTTGTCAGGATCCTGATATACTGATTCATCAGTGCAATCGATCAGCAGTTCTCCGGGAACTCTTTTGGTTTATCCGGTTTTGGGATAAGTGTAATGTATGCTTGGTAAAGTGGGGAGTGGCATACCCCTTCCTGCATTATCCTAGTAAACAAGTCCTTGAGGAGAGAAAGTGTTATTGAAATATGTGATTTATAAACTTTGGCTGTGAGGTCATCAGGCCCCAGACTTTTACCATTCGGCAATGATTTTACGACATCTAAAATTTCCCCTTCACTTATTGGAGCTATTGGGCTTTTAACCTGTGCCGGATTTAGAATTGTGAGAGGTATATTCCTCAAAAAAGCATGTATTTCTTCCCTACTGACAATCCTCCCCCCTTGATAAATCCCCTTATAATAGACTGTGAAGGCATCAGCCATTTCTTGGGGGTCAGTTATAAGTTCCCAGTCTACTTTTATTAAGTTTACCATTCCTGCTGCTTCCCATTCCTTCACTCTAGCCACTAAAAGGCATCCAGGCACATCACCCTGCATTAGGTACTTAGCCTGAATTTTCTCCAAGCAAAAATCCACCTTGGTATAAATCAGGTCCACCATCTCATCCCTCAGTTCCTTAAGTTCAGTATCCACCTCTGCAGCTGACCCTTCTAAGGGCTCCAGAGAGTCTATGGCCCCTAGAATAAACTCCTCTCAAGTTTGTCTAAGTTTGTTCCTTCTTGCTGCATATCTTTGAGCTATCCCTGCACGAAGAACCTTACAGGTTGGCCAGGCTATTTGCTTGTCCTGCAGTGTCAGTAGCTGAACCCTAATAATCTCACTAAGAGCTTCCTCTAATTTTCCGTGTAGTGTAGTATCGACAATAATGATTTATCCAATTTCCACCTATAAGGTTTGGGGAACAGCTTTTAGTTCCCATGTCATCTGTACCGGAGAGTGATCAGATAAAATTTTACTATGTGAGCTATTTCCTTATACCCACCAATGCTTCCTGATTAACCAGGAAAATCAATCCTGGATTTGCATTTTATGGGCCTTTGAGAAAAGGTCATGCTCTTGATCCCTTACCATGCAGCCAGATAGGGTCCACCAGTGCAGTAGCCTCCAAAAAGCGCCCCATAGCTTCCTGTGCTCTAGACGGAGGGTTCTTAGAGGGTGAATTCCTATCTTCTCAGTTATTTAAACACAAGTTCCAATCTCCTGCTAATATGATTGGATGTGTTGGCAACCCAACTACTTCTACCTCAAATGAAGCAAAAAATTCTGGGTTAGGTGGGGTTGGGCCATAAATAGAGGCAATTGACAACTCTGACCCCAGGATAGATCCCGACAGAAATATTCTCCTGTTGTCCCCTTTTATTACCACCTCTTTACCACATATGGGCATGTCATTCCCATATTATATGGCTGGCTCCTCCAGGTTGTTGTATTCCTACTCAAACACTTGACCCACTCTATTTCTTTTAACAGATCCAGTTGCTCTGTTAAAAGATGAGTCTCTGCAAAGTCACAATTTGTGCCCCCAGTCATTGAATGTGTTTCAGAATCACCATTCTTTTTCTCTTCCCCCTAAGACCTTTTACATTCCAAGAAATGATTTTAATTTCTGACATTATACATATACACTCCCATATTTATTACCTCACTATGATCACCCAATATCTTGCTCCCAGTTGGTGGACTCTTTCTTTTTCTTTACCCTCCCTCCCCCCTTTCCCCCTTCCCCGATCATATGATCGCCCTCCTAAAACATTGACGATCCATGACTGATACAGTTCCTGAGTGCCCCCTAGACCCCTCTTCAAGCTCCTACCAGGAATCCCAAGAAAAACAAAAAGGAAATACCACTCTTTCTAACTCTCTTTATTCCCCCTCAGTTTTACTTCTCCTCACTCACTTTCTCCCAACCCCCATTGACCAGAGGGAGATACGTTCCTGATACTGATGATCCCCAGTTTGTATCTGTATCAAGCTATTCTGCCTGGTGGTTCTTCACCATGCCCTAATAAATACTGGGGGGTTTGCTGTCATAACACCCTTTGCTTGCAATTATCCATCTTATCCCTATACCAGCACCCCCTCCACCAAATGACCCTCTCCCTTGCTGAATAATCCTCTTTTCCCTGACCTACCAAGGAAGCCGACTCATTCAGTCACTCCCATTATTTACCCCAGAAAGAGCTTCCTCTTCCTTCACCCACCCCCCACCACTGTTAGGGATGCAAAGGCTAGTCTGTTATATGACAGCCCCACCTTACCCAACATGTGAAGTTACCTAAAAATTAGTCACTGCTGCTCCCCTGTACCCCAATTGAATATTAAACACCCCTGTGGTTCCATACCCTAACATAAACCTTCCACTGCTTGAAATTCCTCTGGTTTAGACAAATCTCTCTCCCCATCGAACCCACTCATTTACTGAAACAAAATCATGTCTGCCCTTCTAGTGGCTGCAGTAATTCTCAAGTCATCATGCAGCTCATATAAGCCCTGGAAAAGGAGGCCTCCTTTACGGTTTACCAACCAAAACCCTGTCCCCATTGCTTCCCTGTGAATCTCAGTACCTCTTTCTCCTATTCATTTCCCAGAGCTGTCTTAACTCAAAAATATATTCAACCATTTGTTTGCTTTAACCACCCCTAATAATTTTAGTCAGTGCATAACATTTCTTTATTTCCTGTATCTTGTCCAGATTAGTTAAATTTTACCACTACCACTACCAAGCCCATTAGGTCGGGGGCTTGAATAGCGATGCAAGCTCAAATCTCAAGCCCTCCAGAGCATCCCACGCTGTTAGGTATTTTTTGTCCCCCATTTGGAACTTCACAATTAGGGTCACTGGATACTGCATCCGGAATCTGATCTCTGCCAGATAGAGCTTCTTTTTAATGTTCGAGTACTCTTTGTCAATCTCTTATGGAAGGAGTTTGATCCTGGAACAGCCACAAAGTCATCCCATTCCACTGTAGGTTTTTGGGCTGCTTAGTTTTACTTAGAACAAAGGCTTTTTCTTTATAATTGAGAAACCTCATGATTAATATCCTCGGGCGAGCTCCCAGGGGTGGTCTCTCTAAGTGCCCGATGTGCTTTTTCCAAATTGTATGCCTCCCCATTCGGAGTCGGGCCTAACAGCTTCATCAGCAGATCCTGCATGAAAGTTACACAGTCCACCCCCTCCATTTTTTCAGGAAGCCCTGCCATTATTAAATTATTTCTTCAGCTATGCGACTCTTGGTCCTCCATACAATCTTCCAGCTTTTTAGCTTGCTTTCTAAGCATCACCACTTCTTGCTCTATTCCTGTAGATTTCTTCTCTTGCGACGAAACTCTGGCCTCCAAATCTCCCATTCTTCTCTCTAACGCATTCAAAGTCGGTTTTACAGTTGAAAAATCCGTGACCAAACCCTGCAGCGACTGTTTGATCTCCAGGATGTCATCTGCTTCACTTTCTCTCCCCCTTCCACGCTCTCTTCATCATCCTGATCCTCTGGCACAGGCGAAAGGGGTTTCTGACGTTTCACTGCCAGAACCCAAGCTGACAAGGGCTCTGAAGCTCTACACTCCATCTTGGCAATTCTGGTAGGCCTCTTCTGATCACCACCAAACCAGGCAAATTATGTCCTATCTGCTCCTTTCTTTTTATTCAAGAGGCAGAGAAGCATAGGGAAACTTCCCCACTTAATTGGATTACCAGGTTGAGCCCTTACTTTTAGTTTAAAGATAAATTAAGCTGGTGAGGGACCGGGAGCTACACTCAGGATGTCCTCTCTCCTCTAGCTCATCACGTGATCATCATCCTGCTCGGCACATCTTGGTTTTGCTTCACACATGTACCATGGTTCCATGGTTGAATATCCCAGTGCGTTGGATATTCATGGGCATGCCCCCTGTACTTGCACCTGCATTCATTATAGTTGCACATTGGCACAATGGTATTTGCGCTGCACATTGATTCCCGCTGAATATGGCTCCTTGGCGCAGTTTCACACTTGTGCCAGCGCAACTCAGGTGCACCATGCACAACTGCTTTGAATATGCGGCCCTGTATGTTTAAAAAGAGGCAGTGCCACTAAATGAGTTCATTCTCTGAGGAAGCCACTGTGGCAAGGGGTGAAATGTAAGGAACCTGTACTGCTATATTATCAACAATGGTATGCTTTATTAAAGCTATTTTCATTTGAACCAGACTTTGATTGTGGCTCCTTACTGCAAGGATGTATGCTGCACCTACTTTTCTCAATGGCAGAATCTCAGTCTTTGAAGGAAGCAAGGGTGGTAACAAGATTAGCCACAGATGCTTGATCTGATGTTCTGAAGCAGGGCACAGGAATACACTCTAAATCTCAGGAGCAGTAAATTCAGGGTAACATTAGGTGACACGTTTGACTCCCAGAGGGTGGTGAACCTGTGGAACAGCCTGCAGTATCAGTGAAAACACTGGACATGCAGACGGGGCAGGCCTTTAAGGCACTGCAAACCTGGACAATTTTCTGCTTATTATGGGAACTGCTGGATACCCTGGGTAGAAGAGTGGATAATAATAATAATAATAATAATAATAATATAATAATAAAAATAATAATATCTTTACTTTTATGGCACCTTTCAAATATTAAGGTGCCTAACAAAGTTTAAAATCACAAATCAAACATTCCAGCAACATTAATTATATAAAATCACTGATGCCGTTATACAGTCATTCACCAAATGCTTGGTGCCATAAGTATGTTTTCAAAGCTTGCTTAAATCCCTCCATGGTCATGCATTCCATTAACCAACGGGATAGAGAATTCCTAAGGGTTGGGGCTGCATGCATAAATGCTTTGGCCCCAAAAGATTTCAAACACACCCTTGGAATCGCTAGCAACCCCTCATCAGCTGAATGGAGTGATCGCCCCGGGCAGTAAGGGACCAGGATCTCTTTCATGGGAACTGCTGGATACCCTGGGTAGAAGAGTGGATAATAATAATAATAATAATATAATAATAATAATAAAAATAATAATATCTTTACTTTTATGGCACCTTTCAAATATCAAGGTGCCTAACAAAGTTTAAAATCACAAATCAAACATCCCAGCAACAGTACTTGTAGGGCTTTAAAAGTCAGAAGACTGACTTTTAAGTGATCCACCACTATACTGGCAGCCAGTGCAGTCTGCGCAGCACCAGCAAAATATGACAGGACCGGGAAGATCCATCAACAGCTGGGCCACTGCATTCTGCACTAGCAGCAGCTGACTGATTTCCAACCCCAGTAACCCTAGGTAAAGGGATTTGCAGTAATCTAAGCATGAGGACACAAAGACATGGACCAGAGTAGGAAGATCACTGGACAGAACAAGGTGCTTAATCCTGGAGATAGTCCCCAGATGGTAGAAAGAGGATTTGATGATGGCCGATACCTGCGAATGCAGGGTCAGCCCTTTGTCAAACATTACCCCCAGGTTTCACACTCGTTCAGAGGTCGGGAGTGATAGGTCCCCAAGAAAGAGTCTGGAGGGTAAATCAACCCCCAACCCCCTTATCCTGTGAACTGGATCCACAACCAGCACCTCGGTCTTTTCTGAGTTCAACTTCAGCCAACTGGAATCCATCCACTCCTGGATTTCTGTGAGGCAGTTTTTAAAGACCGAGAGAGCTCCATTCTGGGTATCATCAGCATAGCAGTGAAACCTCAGCCCATACCTTCTTACAATGTCTCCAAGGGGCAGCATATACAATGCAAACAACATGGGGGACAACACTGAGCCCTGAGGTACCCCACATGGCAGAGAAACTGGATCCAAGGAACAAACCCTGGACACCACTCTCTGAGTTCTTCCCATGAGGAATGATGTAAACCACCCGAGGACTGTACCTGACAGTCCACAGATGAACCTCAGATGGCCAGGTAGAACCACATGGTCCAGAGTGTCAAACACTGAGAGAGAGATCCAGAAGAACCAAGATGGAACAGTTCTTCCAGTCTTCCAGTCTCTAGCCATCAGGAGATCACTTAGCATCTGAACCAGCGCTGTCTCAGTACTATGTCTCTTTCGAAATCTGGACTGGAGGGATTCATAGATGTCATAGATGGTCAAATAGTTCTCCATCTGTACAGCCACTACTTTCTCAATCACCTTCCTTAAAAAGAGAAGGTTAGAGATTGGTCTGTAGTTTGCATAGCAGTCTGGGTCCAAAGAAACTTTCTTCAAGAAGGGTGTTACCACAGCCTCTTTCAGGGAGCTAGGAAACTCACCTGTTTCCAAGGAGCACCAGACTATCCATGCTAGGACCGGGTAGATGGAGTCAGTACAACCCAAAGTCAGGGAAGCTGGTCCTGGGTCCAAACTACAGCACGTAAGATGTGCACTCTGGACAAATCCGCATGACATCCATGAACTACGGTCGGTCGAAGGTACTCCAGAAAGCTGAGAGGCAGTGGCCTCATGCTAATCCAAAGCAATGCCCACAGAGTGTGTTGGTTGGAGTACCGCCCTGATGTCAGCCACCTTAGTTGCAAAGAATCAAGCAAGTTCATCGCACTCTACTTGCAAAGGATAAGGAGTCCCCTTATTAAGGATAAAATCTTCTTGTATAAATGTGTCTATTATACGAAGATTCCACTGTAAATTGTACATGTTTGTACAGTATATTTATTTATCCCTGCTTATAAAGCAAGGGGAGGGCGGACATAATGGACAGCCACAAATTGGGAGTATTTTTCTCAGAAAGTGGTGCCTGAAGTTTACAACACTGTGCATGGTACCTTGTCAAATGCTTTGAGTCATTTCTCTACCTTACCTACATGTAATGATTTTCCTTCCCATTTTGTAATATTCATTTCACTACAGATGTGGACCCATGGGCATCACCCCATCAATAACTTCATTCCTACCTATTCTTTATCTCCTACAAAACCTACAGTTTGCATCACACTGCATTAACAAAGCTT
This sequence comes from Neoceratodus forsteri, assembly GCA_016271365.2. Classification (NCBI taxonomy): domain Eukaryota; kingdom Metazoa; phylum Chordata; order Ceratodontiformes; family Ceratodontidae; genus Neoceratodus; species Neoceratodus forsteri. Next base: position 217,890,825 of record CM028134.1, read on the forward strand.
TTTTGCTCACAGAGACTCATTTGAATTGTAATTCAAAAGTTTGTTTCTTAAACTGATTCACCCGCCTCTAGGAAAACCTTTTAAAATAAAATATATAGACACAATTTAAGTTTCACTTTAAATGTTGTCTCTATTTACCTCCCCTCATGCTTTATTGCAGAGAATATCTGCCTGGAAACAGAATTTTCGTGTCTCAGACTTCCTCTCATCATCTTTGTTTTCCCTCTGCTAGAGTCATAACCCTGTGTGAGATCATAATCATTTCCATGGCAACAGATATACTAATCTCACAAACAGGATATTATTACTTCAGTCGAGGGAACTGCAGGAGGAGCAGATACTGCCTGGGGGATAATGATTCTGTTTTTATGCAAATTACCTCAGTAATAAAGAATGAGTGGAACAAGTATAGAAAATGAATTAAAAAAATAGGCTTAATTGTGTCTGGATATTATTTTTTTTTGTTTTCCTAGATACAGAACAATCACTTGAAATAACACAACTGATATATTAACATTTCATCTGCCTGATAATCTACTTCTCTGTTGAAGCAAAACAAAAAGACATTTCTGACATGTAATAGTTAAACACTGCTGGTGTGAAAAAAGCCATGGTGACTGTCTGCCAGTTTTCTTGCTCCATGGGCAGCTTCAGGAAAAGCCACAGAATTAACCCTGACAGTGTTACGGTAATGCTTTCTCTATCAGATTTCTTTTCTTCTCCTAGGTACTCACTGTATTTATCACAAAGGAATGAATGAGGGAAGGAACTTTTTATGTTTAAGATAATAAATACGAATGTCATGGAGTATTATAAACATATAACTTCTGCCCCACACAAGGGTGAGAAAGTAGGTTAACAATGGCAACTTCTAGATGGATCTCATGAATTCAGCAGTTTGGCGTTCATTATTTATCCAAAACAACTTCAGCTCCCAATGCAGCAGTTGGCATGGGGTAGAGCAGACTACAAGAAGGGGGTAAAAAAACACTGATGTCAGCAATCAATATTTATTATTCTAGCTTACTTTTGGCAGCTGGAGCATGCATGCTGCTGCTGTGGGTTGCTATGCCTGTGGTGCGACAAAGTCTGTAACCCAATACGACCACTGCGGTCCAGTGCTGTGCCACCAAACAGCTAGTATTCATTACTGACCTTAAAGTTTATACACCCTGAAGTGTGTACTTTACCTCCTTGCCAACTACAATATTTTTTTCCTGACCCATGAATTTTCTTATTATATAATGACCCCACCCCCAAAAAAATGATGTATCAAAAGCATACGAAGAATTCAGAAGATACTGTATTCAGCAGTCTGGCTTCTGGAGCTTGGTGCTCATAGCACCAAAAATAGCAGGCAGAAAATGCTATTAATTTTTGAAAGTAGAAAGTTATGCTAGCAATAACACAAAACAGGGTGTGCATTATGTTAGACTGCTGCACACCAAGGGTGCATTGTGAGGCATAAGGCCACTGGCCATGAGCCTTCAACCACCCAGAAAGTGAAGCTATCTCATATAATTTACACACTGAAGAGTGTTATTGAGTTAATAAAATGTTTTGTTTAAGTATGCATAATAATTTAAATAGTCATTTTAAGATATGTGAAAGTTATAATTAATGTGTTTTTGTCCTGAAGTACTCCTCCCACCTACTGAGACTTCGTTGAATTGAGAGCTTTGCCTTTGGTATTTTCACTGACTGAGGAGTCTGTATTAGTATATTTTTCTGTTTCTGTGCTATACTATTGTACACTGGCCCACCACTTGCAGAATGGTGGATCCAGTAAGTAACGCTGCCCCAAAGAACCTCAATGGTGAATCCAATAAGTGACATGGCTCCAAAGTACCTCATATCAGGGGGACTGGTAGTTGCCCCAATAGCCTCTTGGATGGTGGGGCAAGAGTAAGAATGGGGAGTCTTCCATAAGCAGCAGCACTGTTAATCAACAGCTTTGTGTAAAACCTCGTCAGACAGCAGTGGCCAGGAGCACACATCCTCCCCCCTGCTTGGTGCTCAGCTAGTGGGAGTGCCCAATAACCTTTATAAGGGAGATGGGATGGGGTAGGGAGTGTTTGTTTAAAACAAAATATTACTTTGGTCAGTGCTGAAAGGAGAAGTGTGTGAGCCTGCGATGAGCTTCACAGTATGAGCATGTGCCACATCATGACCATCAAAAAGAAGGAAAGTAAGCAAAATAAGAGAATTCCAAAGAAAAAAGGAAGTTGTTTATCACAAGTATGGTCATTCTGGTTTTGGTCTGGGTGTGCAAAGATTGTGGATTACATATGGATGTAGTGTGGGTACAAAGCTACACTGAGTGCTTAGCAAGGGGAAATGGCTTTCAAAGTAATTTTAACATTTCTTTATAAAGTATTAAGTCCTCATTAGGATTGTAACCTTGGCCTCTACTTGAAAATACAAATATGCAAGCTTCCTAAAAGGACTCAATCACATGGTGTATTTCGCTCAAAGCTAGTTTCATTTCCACTGTACCATCAAGCTGCTCTGAACCACATGGCAGCTTCTATGATGGAGAGATTAAATAACAAACTACGATCAGCTAGCAAGCAAGCAAGCATACCAGGCCCCCTGGACTGCAATCCAAGTAGTAACTTTAAGTTAAACTATCAGAGGTTCTCCCAGAGGAGTTCTCAGGAAGCATTTCTATAATGTGCAATCTGCCTGGGAAATCCAGAAGGGAACATCCAGGGGGCTAGGTATGATTTCTTTCTAACTTGTTACTTAAGTTCTACACTATAAGAGCTGAAACTTACTTCACTGCAGCCCTGCGGCACAGTGGAGATTAAACTATGAGTGCAATGAACCAGTGGTTTGATTCCTGCTATACACCTGTTCTCTTTTATTGCTTTTTACATTAGGAGGAGGTCTCCTTGAATTCTTCCTCTCTTATCTAAACATATCATGTATACCTAATTTTTCCTCATATCCCTGGCTTTCTAGGCCCTCTAGTCCCATGATCATTTTTGTTGTTCTGCTCTGGATCCTATCCACTGTATCTACACCCCTTTGCTGGTAGGGCACCCAAAACTGAGCACAGTACTCCAGATATAGCCTCACCAGTGCTCTGTAGAGTGGGCATATCACATCACTTGATCTGCTAAAATAATTCATCTTGACGCAACTTGAAATTTGCTTTGCTTTAGTGGAAACTTGGTCACAGTTTAAGTTGTGTTAGAAATCCTATGTTATGTAAAGACTGCAACAAATGCAATTGAGTATGATTCATAAACTAGGTGACATGTGAACATCACCAAAACTATTTCTGCAAGATATCATGCACTGTATTCTGAACTTGCAGCTATGCAGCCATGACAGTGTTGAAAAAGTTGCACATAGGTTGTGTTACTTGACAAGATGTGGTTTTGAAATGTAACTTGGCTTAAGATTGAGAACCAGAGACAATCAAGTTATAAGAAGTCATTCATTTCTTTTTGTAGGAAACTTCCAGATGCTTTGTTGTGTCGTAGTGGCCTTATCCAAAGAAATTCTTCAACATTAGCCCCCCCCCCACCCTGGGCTGGAGCAGGCATGCAACATGCAGAAGTCATTTCAATCGATGACCATGACCATCATTAACAACCAGACTTGAGAAGGATGCAGATGAAATCTGTGAAGAAATAACCAAATAAGAAACCATTAATGAGACAAACCTGCAAATATGCTTCCCCCCCCCAAAAAAAATACTTACCTTCATTGGCTTGGGAGTTAAATTAGGGGTGGGTGAAAGTTGCGAGTTCTGCTTTCGTGGCACTTCTACAAAATTTCGCAGAAATTGCTGAACTTTCGCCATTGGCGAAAGTAAGATTTTCCACGGATTTTCGACGAGTTCTACGGACTTTTTTTGTGAACTGCAGAAAAATACATTAAAACTGCAGAATTTATTCTTTCTATAGTTTAATGAACTGTCAGTGAATGAGTGCCTGCTTGTACAACCATACGGTTATTCACTGACAATTCAGTGGGCCACTGGTAGTGAAGGAGAGAGGAGTGCTGCACTGGTGGCCTGCTCAAGGGCAGGTGGGGTGGGGAGTTGGGTGGTGGCAGATGAACTGTCAGGGTGCTGTTTGTGGGGATCTAATAGACACCAGGGACTTGAGGTTATTTTTTTTTTACAAGGGATCTGGGATGGGGAGGTCCACTAGACACCAGGGAATACTGGGAATAGTGGGGGATGAGTTGGTTGACTGCCAGCTATTTATTTGTGGACTAAGGAATCCATGATTGGGAGGGGGTCTGCTAGATATCAGGGAGATAAAATGTTTTGGAAGTCATGATTGGTGGGAGGGGGGCCACTAGAAACTATTAGGGTCCAAGGAAGGGACTGGAGGTATTTACTGGGACCCCTGATCAGTGGGAGGTGGATTAATGAGTTAAACTGCAGTTAAAAAAAAACTCAGAAATGACCACTAGCAGTGATCCTTTCTGCAGATTTTTTCTGTAGTTTAATAAATTATCCCACAGTTTTTTTATATTTTTGCTTCAGTTTTAAGGTGGCATTTCTGTGAAATTTCTGAAAATGATTTCCAAACTTTCGCGGAAGTGAAATTTGCACTTTCGCTAAAGTTCCACCGGCGGAAATTAATTTTTGCACATCCCTAAGAGTTATGCATTTCAAATTTCTATGCAAAAAGTTCTCATCGAGCACTGGAATGTGCACACCAACAGTATCTGTGATCTGTGATACAAAACAACACATTTAGTACTTGTCTAATATGTTGTCAACCCCCCACCTACAAAATACACAAGTATACATTTATCTATATCAACTCACCAAGGCTACTATTAGTGTTCAGACAAAGGGCACCCTTCCATTCCATTGAGATGATCACATTGCATTTGCAGGAATCACAGCATACATCTGACCAGCAACAGTTTGTTCACGGTCATCATTTCTGAGGGGACATTGCATGTGGTGTAATGCTCACATATGTCTTCGTTACCACTTGTCAATTTTATGCACACAAGAGAGATGCATTTTGGGTATGCAGAAAAAATCTAGGGACTCTGTGAGAGTACTGTGCACATGACTGAATGCACCATTAATTCTGGGGGACTTTGCATGTGCTGTAATGCTCACATTTCACTTCATTACCACTTGTCAATTTTTTGCACACAAGACAGATGCATTTTGGGCATGCAGAAAAAAACTGGGGACTCTGTGTGAGTACTGTGTGCATGACTGAGTGTGCCATTGATTCTGGGGTACTTTGCATGTGCTGTAACCCTCACATTTGACTTTGATACCCCTTGTAAATTTTGTGCACACAAGACAGATGCATTTTGGGCATGCAGAAAAAATCTGGGGACCCTGTGTGAGTACTGTTCAGATGACTGAATGCACCATTAAGTCTGGGGGACTTTGTATGTGGTGTAACACTCACATTTGTCTTCATTACCACTTGTCAATTTTATGCACACAAGACAGATGCATTTTGGGCATGCAGAAAAAATCTAGGGACTCAGTGTGAGTACTGTGCACATGACTGAGTGTGCATTAATTCTGGGGGACTTTGCATGTGGTGTAACACTCACATTTGACTTCATTACCACTTGTCAATTTTATGCACACAAGGCAGATGCATTTTGGGCATGTAGAAAAAATCTGGGGACTCTGTGTGAGTACTGTGCACATGACTGAGTGTACATTCATTCTGGGAGACTTTGCATGTGCTGTAACCCTCACATTTGACTTTGTTATCCCTTGTCAATTTTGTGCACACAAGACAGATGCATTTTGGGCATGCAGAAAAAATCTGGGGACTCTGTGTGAGTACTGTGCACATGACTGAATGCACCATTAATTCTGGGGGACTTTGTATGTGGTGTAACACTCACATTTGTCTTCATTACCACTTGTCAATTTTATGCACACAAGACAGATGCATTTTGGGCATGCAGAAAAAAATCTGGGGACTCTGTGTGAGCACTGTGCACATGACTGAGTGTGCATTAATTCTGGGGGACTTTGCATGTGGTGTAACGCTCACATTTGACTTCATTACCACTTGTCAATTTTATGCACACAAGGCGGATGCATCTTGGGCATGTAGAAAAAATCTGGGGTCTCTGTGTGAGTACTGCATGCATGACTGAGTGTGCCATTAATTCTGGGGGACTTTGCATGTGCTGTAACCCTCACATTTGACTTCGTTACCCCTTGTCAATTTTGTGCACACAAGACAGATGCATTTTGGGCATGCAGAAAAAATCTGGGGACCCTGTGTGAGTACTGTGCACATGACTGTATGCACCATTAATTCTGGGGGACTTTGTATGTGGTGTAATGCTCACATTTGTCTTCATTACCACTTGTCAATTTTATGCACACAAGACAGATGCATTTTGGGTATGCAGAAAAAAACTGGGGACTCTGTGTGAGTACTGCTCACATGACTGAGTGCGCCTCTAATTCTGGGGGACTTTGCATGTGCTGTAATCCTCACATTTGACTTTGTTACCCCTTGTCAATTTTATGCACACAAGACAGATGCATTTTGGGCATGCAGAAAAAATCTGGGGACTCTGTGAGAGTACTGTACACATGACTGAGTGTGCCATTAATTCTAGGGGACTTTGCATGTGGTGTAATGCTCACATTTGACTTCATTACCACTTGTCAATTTTATGCACATGAGATAGCTGCATTTTGTGTGTTGTGATTGTGAGCACATGATGTCATACTGAAATGATCTATTAAAGCAGCATTGCAAGAATGTGGTGACAATTTTAAACTGTACTTTTTTATGCTATTTTACATTGCCAGCCACTAGTTACCTCTGAGTCATGACTTTAATGATACCCTTCTTTTCACAGTTTCAGTCTGCTTTACTGCTTTGTCTCATGTCTGAAAAAAAAAGCACACCTTTCAATATTGTTCTGACCAGGTTTTTAGCACTATTTGCAGCTATTTTTCTATAAATATTGGTCCGTGAAGTCATAAAACACTGCCTGCTGCATAACTGTTAATTTTACAACAGAAGTGATATATAACAACTGATGGAGAAAAGCAGTGGAAAATATTGACAAAGACCTGGTCAGCACCATACTAAAAGGAGTGCTCCTTTTATTATTTCAGACATGAAAAAAAGTAGTAAAGCAGACTCAAATACTGGAAATTATAGTATCATACAAGTCAGGATATAAGTAAAGTGGCAATGTAAAATAGCATTGAAAAGTATAGGTCAGAGTTTTTAACAGATTGTTGCACTGCTGCTTTACAGAGATTCACCACATTACTTAGTTATTACGGTGTTGCACCCAATATATGGGTGCATTACCTGTAGGGGAATCTTTCTTCCCCCACATGTCCTTACATAGTGCAATACATTTCTGTCAAAAATGCCCATAATTTCATTAAAGTGTATCATGTCACGGAGGAATTCCTGTTCTGAAAAGCTGCCCAAATTCTGTCCCCTACTCTCAGCAACAGACATGATGCCAGGGAGAGTGCCGGTGCATGCTGTATTATAGTGACTGTCCGGCAGCTTTCTGAATGTTTCTTTATGTTATAATGGTCAGTTTGTGGTGAAACATGGGCATGTTTTCACTAACAAGGCTCTTGTTACTGGAAATGTGCCCACACAGGTAAGGACATATGCAGCAAGAAAGATTCCCCTGGAAGTAAGGCGCCCATATAGCGGGTGCAATGCTGTAAGTTGGTGAATCTCTTTAATGTCTATTTCACAAACAAAATATTTATAGAGCCTCAGTAATGTTTACTTTGTGCCAAGACTCATGAATATGATTTGAAGTGTTTTGCAAGGAGCATGACTGAGCAATGCAAGTATGTTGTGCTAAACTGCATGTGTGCCATCAGTGTTCTTTCCTGTGTGTGTGTATGCATTGTCCAGCTTCATGCAAACATATATATGGTAAGACTTGTTGCAGTATCAAGAATAAAGATAACAAAGAATACATGATGTATATTTTATTGGTACCATCAGCATCAGCAAAGTAAGTGATATGATATTTTTTCAGAGGTATTGGGTCACTGTGCACCTCAGTCACTCATAGTGCACACATGACTTTGCAGAGATCATAGCACAAAAAACACATGCTTGCTTAAAAGTTATGTGTGCAGTATGTGACTAAGGTGCACTCTGGCCAGACACCTCTGAAAAAGTATCGTATCACTTAGTCCACTGATGATGATGGCGACAATAAACTAAATGTTATTCTGCTTGCTAGTCTTTATACCATAAACACTGCAACAAGTCAGCAACAGCAATATATGTTTGCAAGATGCTGCACAATGTCTGATGTCACAAACACACACACACACACACACACACACACACACACACACAGAGGAAACAACACTGACTGCACACATGCAGTTTAGCACGTCATACTTGCACTGCTCACACCAGCTTGTCCACAAGCACTCCACAACAGAACGTCAGCATTACTGAGGCACTGCATTATAACAAAAGGGCAAGTGTCTATTAATAAAGAACAGCAAAACACTACAGCACAGCAGTGGGGGTGGGGGTCCCGAAAAAAATTCCTTAATGGGAGATTCCATGGTGTTCCAGCAGCAGGTGGAGCATCAACAGTATTTGCAGCTGCTGTTGCTGGATCTGATCCACTTGCTGCTGCACAGCACCCACCCTCTCGTTGCTTTCCTTGAGGGCTGCCCACACCAGTGCAATTTCTGCCTGCGTTGCAGGAACTCTGTGGCAGGGTCCATTGCAACCAGAAAGCTAGGAGGTGGTGGTGGTGGTCATGGTGGTGAGGGTGGTGCTGGTGGAGCAGCTGCTGTTGTTGCCCCTCTTCTGCTGTGGTGGTGAGGCACAACACCCCCAGCACCCTCTGCCACTGCCACAGAAGGGCCAGCAGGTGGACACCTGGCCCCTTCTGTGGCAGCCTGCCACTCCACCTTGTGGTGGTTTGCCATGTGCGTGCACTGGCCACTGGTCCCCAAATGTGTCCCCCAGGGGCCACAGCACACCTGTACACCACACAGATGGCAAATCAGAATGGTGCTGTTTCCCCCCCACACAGTTAAAAAACTGTCACACTGCGGGGGGCGACCAGATGTACAGCCAGAAGTACCTTCATGCATCTGGGGCTCCACCTGTGGCTCTGGAGGTGGTGGAGGGGTGCTACTGGAGCCCCTGCAGCTGCTACTAGTGGCAGTAGTGCCGGACTTTGTGGATGCACCGCCACTGGTGGCACTGGTGCTGCTGCTGCTGCTTCCAGAGAGGCAGACGCAACACCCAATTGTTGGGAGTGGTCCAATGACACCTGACCACCCTCACATGTGTGCACTTCTTCCCTTTGCCCATGCCCACAGGCCACAGACTCTCCTCCTGGGTCCATGGCACACAAGTCCCTCAGACTGTGACCAACACCTCAGTACTCCTTCACATGCATTCCTAGTCACACACACACACACACACACACACACACAAAACAAAACTTATAAAAAAAAAATCTGTAGCAAAAAAATCCTGAAAAAACACACTGCAAAAAAAAAATTAAAGATGTAGCTTTTAAAAAAGCTGTTTTATGTGCTCAAAATCACAAGATACCAACTACCAAACAAACTCTCCTCTCTCTCTACACCAAAAGGGCTTCCTCCTTCTACAAATGCAAAGGAGAAAGTGAAAGTAACTGCTTTTCTGACTCACTTCCTTCCTGCCTGGCTACAGCATGTGACTTACAGTACTGTAAGCCATGTGATGTGTGTGGGGCTGCCTATATTATTGGCACTTTGCCTTACTTCATGTTAAGATAGAATGGCGATGCGAAGTCAAAATAAGAAGGTGAAGTGAGCACTTTGCAGAGCTCACTTTGAGTAGCTTAATGGCAACGTGAATTGACCACTTAGCACCCACTTCGCCGGCAGATTTTAAATTCTCTGCATCTCTACTGGTGACCCAGCATGTGGAGGCAGTGAGATAAAACTTTAAGAAGCTGTGGGACAGATTGAAGGTGCACTCAGCTTCATTAATTTTTTCTGAGGTCCTCCCTGTGTCGAATAGTGGGAATGGGAACAAAAGAGTAAGGAAGGAAGAGACTGAGGAGGTGGGACATGACTATTTTAGGGACTTGGGGGCTTTTGTGACAGGACACTCTTCAAGGGTGATGGCCTTCACCTAATGAGATAGGGGGGAGCCAGGGCTCTGAGGCAGAAGTCTGATGTCTACATTGGATGGTTAAATGGACTGCGGAGTTGATGGAGGCTAGGGGAACAACTGAGAAGGGACAGCAGGTGGGCAACCTAGCTAGGGCTCCCACTGAACAGTGGACTAGTAGCAGCAAGGTGGGTAACTGTAAGGTTGAAATTCAATTTAGGTTAGGGAAAGAGGCTAGTGAGAGAGACAGAGCTGAAAAAGCCTATGTTCAGCATGAAAAATGGAAAGGGAGGTGACAAAGGGGGCAGTGGTGGTGGTGGGAGATCTAAACTTGCCAGGTATTTATTGGGTCATTCCAGCAGCCAGGAGCTCCAGAAGTCAGGTCTTGCTAGATACAGTACAGGAATTTCTGCTGGTGCAGCTGATTAAGGAACCGACTGTCAGACTGACATCCTGAAGTGGTGCCCACCAACTCAGAAGTGGTAGGAAGAGTGAGGGTACGGGAGCTACTAGGGTCCAGTGACCATGTAAGCAATAAGATACAAGGAGGTGTGCAGTAGATATTTCTAATGCATGGCCAGGGGTGCAGTGAGTCATAAGGCTGCAGGCTGAGTGCCTTCAGCCCATGGCCATGTATTAGAAAAGCTTAATGCATACCCCTGGAGTGTCTTATTGAACTTATAAAACAGGCCTCTGTATTTTACATATATGTATATTCTAATTTAAATGTTAATGTTTATATAGAGAAACATTTAAATCTTTAATGTACTTTATTGTAAAATAGTCCCTCCACCATCAATAGATAGATGATTTTTTTTTTCCTTTAAGACATTTGTGCTAGTGTGGCCACCATAGCTGTAGCTCTCCAGCGCCCCCTCCTCCCCAACACGTACACACATTATACATTGGTTTTATTTTATTTTTCACAAAGTATAGCCATAGTTTTATTTGCTGACTGTGATACAAGTGAGTGGGTGACTGAGCGACAAGTGAGCAGACCTAGTGAGTCAATGACTGGGTGGAAGGAAAGGCACAAACATGGCGTAAAGAGTACTAGTAAAGAATTTTTAAAACAGACACAAAAACATACAACAATCTGAAGTTTCTGCTTTTTTTTAATCTGCATCCTGATTCCTATGTTTGTTGTGCAGTGTGTGTGCTATAGAGAGCAGTATCAGCAAGCAGTTCTCATTAACGAACGAGCGATCATGGTGGGGGGGGTTGCGTAGATTGGGAACCATCTTGTTTTATTAAATATTGAGTCAAATAATTATTCAGTTTTGTTAGTCTTGGTGAGAAGTGTACAATTTTTTTTTTGTTTGTTTTATTTAGTTTTACAAATACAATCCAAACAATTAACATAAACAATGAAATAGAAAAACAACACACAAACAAATAAGGAACAACCACAACAAAACAAAAACCTAAAATCACACCCTCAACCCCCCCACCCCCCAAAAACAAAACCATCCCCTAGTGCTATTCCTAGTCTAAACAAATGTAATATTAACATGTGAGGAAAAAGGCCAGGCCACAAGTACTGTATTAGTCTCCAAACAAAAAAAGAAAGGAGCAATGAGATGTACTGAGTCACTCAACTGGGTAGGGCATATCTGGAAAATCAAAACAAAATAGAAATAACCGGGGGGGGGGGTGGTGGAGAGCATCATTGAGAGACTGGTGGCTTAAAAATGTTGCTAAATCGGACCAGTAAGCCTGGAACCGGGCAGTGGTACTGTGGATTTTAACCACCACCTTTTCTACACTTAGAGTTGTCAAAGACTCCTGTACCCATTCTGAATAAGAAGGAGTCACCCCCCCAAACTAATGATGGGGAATAAGCAATGTGGTCACCAGGGAGATAAGAGCCATACCATGCTTAAATTTAGAAGAAGGAGTTGTCCAATCAGTTCAGAAAGCACATTATTACATATAATTTGGGCCAATAGGCAGGAATATAATACACTGATTCTATCTATGAATTCCCCAGGAAAGCCAGATTTCTCAAGAACAGCAAATAGATAAGGCCAGGAAACCCGGCTGAATGCTTTCTCTGCATCTAGGGAGACCGATGTAGAATCATGATTGCACCCCCCCCCAGATGCAGAGAGAAGATAGACTATCTTCTGAAAATGATCCCTGGAACATCTCCCAGCAACAAAACCTACCGGCTCTGGCCCTAAAGGGGGAACCCATACAGATGCCAGACGTGTAGCCAATATTTTGGCATACAGTTTAACGTTGTTAATAAGAGAAACAGAGTGATAGCTTTCCTGTCTGGACGGGTCCTTCCCTAGCTTAGGTAATAGGACAATGTGAGCTTCAAACAAGGTAGGGTCTTTAGGTGATGAACAAAGCCAGGAATTAAAATATTTTGTCAAAAGAGGAGTTAAGTGTTCCTCAAATGTCTTATAAAAAACTGTGGTAAACCCGTCCAGACCAGGAGCACAACGGAGGGGCAGAGAGGTGATAGCGACTCTCACCTCTGTCTCAGTAAGGCAACAGAGGAGTGACTGCTCCTGTGATTCAGAAAGCTGTAGGAGAGCAAGATCCTGAAGAAAAACATTGATAGAGCAGCCTGGATCTCTGTGGCCAACTCCGGTGCAGCATAAAGGGTTCGATAATACTCCATAAAAATTGATGTTATGACTTGGGGGTCCATTGTTGGTTCAATAGTAGATGGGTTCAGAAAAGAAGAGATCCATCTCTCCACCTGCCTCTGTTTGACCCTCAGTGCCAGCAGCCAGCCATCCTTATTTCCCTGGCCAATATTGGTGGCCTTGAGGCGGGAGGCTATATGATCTACTAAGCTCAAAAGGTAGTCGGCATAGTTGGCCCTCAGTTGGTTTAGTTCCACATGACGAGTATCTGGAGAGGAAGTTGATATGGGTGTTTCTAAGGCTCTTATATGAGAAAGCCATCCCACGGTCTGAGCTCGTACCTTCCGTTTATGAATAGCAGCCAAACATATCAGCTCATTCAGCCAGGTGGCTTTAAGCCCACCCCAGATGAACTCAAATGACACTGGAGAATCCTGGTTCACCTGGACAGATCTGATCAGGAATTCCTGAAAAATATGGGCCTGGCTCATGTCATAAAGGATGTGATCATTAAGAGCCCAAGAGTGTGAGTAGGTTGGGAGGTGAGGAATTCCGAGGGACAATTGCACTGGACAGTGATCAGAGAGAACCTTTGCATGAATATGAAATGATGTCAACCAGGGGAGTAATTGTTTACTAAGGAGGAAAAGGTCAATCTGGGACATAACTTTGTGGGGGACTGAAAAGAAAGTAAAGTCCCAAGCAATATGGTGCAAGACTCACCATGGGTCTGCAAGTCCTAAATGATCAATGAGTTCAATAAGAGTCTGCTGGGTTGGGGAGAGACCCACATTAGTACAATAAGTTCTGTCTTCCATATTTGTCTGTACTAGGTGCCAGTCTCCTCCCAACAAAAGAAGAAGATGGCTGAATGGTAGCAATGCCTGAAGCAGGTTGGAGAAGAAGATGGGGGTATCCTGGTTAGGGCCATAAATTGAGCCCGCAATCAGCTTTAATGTTCCCAGTTGTCCATGCAATAACACATATCTGCCTTCTTCATCTCAGACAGTATGCATTAAAATGAATGGAACACCTTTAGCAATTAGTACGGCCACTCCATGCTGCCGAGAACTATTACCTGCCCCATATGCTTGGGTCACCCATGATTTCTGTAGGAAGCCCACCAGGTTGTGTTCCAGATGGGTCTCCTGGAGAAACACTACATGGGGTTTAAATTTAGACAAATGACGTAATATGGCAAATTTTTCCTGGTTATCCTTACCTCCTTTTATATTCCAAGTAACGAATGTGAGGTCAGTATCCATAATAGAGAAATAAATACTCCTGGAGAAAAGCTTCCCAAGATGATGGGAATAATGTTGCCCCCCAATCCTCACATAAAAATCACAATCCAGAAAGAAGAGAAACAAGCATTTGCCAATGTTGAAAGTTTGTCCTGTGCACTGGTGTCATTTTGGGGGGGGGGGGTTGTGAGCTGGCGTTGGCAGATTTTAACACGGGTTCATAACTTCATTGTTTTTTAATATTTTACACCACATTTTCAACATAACTGTCTTGTTATGCCACCTCATGAAGAAAGGAAAAGTACAATTCCAACTCCTGTCTGAAAAGTACTTTCATGCACTGGCTGCGAAATCATGTTTCAGGATGCTAAAAAAAACATTTCGCCCAGGATCTGGAAAAAGCAGCTGTCACATTCATGAGGTGCAGTGAAGAAATGGCTATGTTGTCAAAATATTGAAAAGTACCAAAGGTACTAGCCTGTGTTTGTTAATTTAAGTGCATGCTCATAACTTTGTTGTTTGTTAATATTTTCAGACCAAATTTTCAATGTAGCATAATGACCCCAACTCAGTAAAAGTGCGACTGTCATTTTGTTCACTCATCCTGAAAGGTGACTTGGCAGAACCACCATGCTATTGTGCGCCACAGGTGTAAAAACATGTTTCAGGCAGGATATGAAAAATGACAGCTATACTGTTCATAAGGAGGTGGGAAATAATGGTAATGCTGAAAATCTGGAGTGAAAATATTAAAAATTGGCGTGGTTAGGAGCGTGCATAGAAGCTGTGCAATGCACACTCATAACACAGTCATTTTGTTAGAATTTTTTCACCAAATTTGCAACATTTGCTTTTTGGGACCCCACCTCATGAACAGTGGCACTGTTGTTTCATTAATCAGTCCCAAAAGGTGATGCCGTGTAGCGACCACAAAATCACCTTTCCGGGCTGAGTAACAAAATGACAGTGACAGTGTTCAGAAGGTGGGGTCACAAGAACCCCATGTTGAAAATTTTGGGCCAAAATTCTTAAAAATGGCTGAGAAATCAACCTAAGTTGAACCCCCCCCAACTGATTCCTATTATTTGGCTTTCCTTGAAATCTTCACTTTGCCAGTCAGCTTTGAAAAGTGCAGATGTGTCCCAGTCTACAGAAGATCATGCTCCTGACCTCCAGAGGTAAGTATGGGTAAGGGGGGGGGTGCGGTGAGGTGGGTGAGCAGTGGGATGGTAGGGATGGGGGAGGGGGATGGGGAGACGATGGACCTTTTCTTTTCAGGTTTAAAAAAATAAAGTAATTGGGGACTGCTTTCTTTTTTTACACAAAACCATGTGTACATTTCTGGACATTGGGAGTGGGATCCCCAGTGTACAGGGGGACAGGGAATGGAGGGTGCTTGAAAGAAAACAGCAGTGGGAGGGAGATGGAGGGATTTTCTGTGTGTGTGTGGGGGGGCTCGAACAAAACAGAGGGTGTAGGGAGGACAGCAGCAGTAGGAGGGAGAGGGAGGCATTCATTTGCTGGTGGGGGGTTCAAACAAGAATGCTGGGAGGATAGCAGTAGTGGGAGGGAGAGGGAGGGAGGGAGTGATTTGCTTTTAAACATAGGATCAGCGGGTTCACATCTGCCATTGTCACTGTAAGTGCTACAGCAGTGTGAACGCGCAGACAGGAAGTTAATATAATGCAGGGCTGTTTCAAAGGACCGAGCCACACTACTATTGGTTCGGCTCTGTCCTTTGAACATTTTGCCAACTCCACCCCAAAAATAGAAAGTGAGTCATCGGCAGCTTGCCTATTGATTCACCTGCCACAGACCTGCCCCTTGGAACAGAGCTCTCCTCTGGACACTCCCCCCCCATACTCCTCTATAGCAACTCTCATTTCAATGAGTTCATCTGTGCTTGTGCGCAGGACAAACTCAAAAAGCAATGAACCTACCTAAACACTAAAATATCAACTATGTGCAGAGAAAACACTGTCCCTTCCCAGGCCTAAAAGCCTACTCCCTGTAGTAGTATTCTGTAAGCCCCATTCAGATCTAAACAGAAATACAGTAGTTCATCATAGGAAAAAAAAAGAGATTCCCCCACACAAAATATAAAAAAAAACCATCACTAGCTGGTTACATATTAAGTGACAGCACTATAACAAGTAATGTAAGAAAAGAGAGCAACGGCTTAGCTCAGCAATCAATTGAGCTAAAAATATATAAAAAAAAACAAACAAGTACCATCAATGGGGTAGTGAGTAGAAAAGTGCCGTTGGCCCAGTATTTGCTCTGATTGTCCGGTGTTCCTTGTCTGAGGGAGTCTTTCCTGATGCCTTGAAGGAGGCTTGGTAAGACTTCTCTTAAAGAAACCATTTTTGGACCCAGAGGTTAAGACATATTACCGACCTAGCTCCAACCTTCCCTTTTTGGCAAAGATGTGGAGAAGATAGTGGCGCTTCAGTTGAAGGAGTACCTTGTGACCCACAAGTTGTATGAACACTTCCAGTCAGGATTTTGGGCAAGGCATAGCACAGAAACCATGGTTGTTCAGGTGCAGAATGATGTCCTCAGAGCTAGAGATCGAGGAGAAAAGACAACTCTTGTTCTTCTTGATCTCTCATTGGCGTTTGACACTGTGGACCATTGTGTGTTGCTTGACCACCTCAGGGAACTTTGCAGACTCACTGGCACTGTCATCTGCTGGTTTGAGTCCTTTTTAAACAACAGGAGGCAACGGGTTGTGATAGGGAATTTCTCCTAAACCCCTAGCCCCTATCTTGTGGAGTACCTCAGGGGTCGGAGTTAGTCCTGATGTTGTTGCAGTGTATATGCTACCCCTGAGAGGCATAATTAGGAGGAATGGCTTGGGTTTTCATTGCTATGTTGATGATACCCAGCTATACCTAACCTTTGCCCCAGGAATATCCAATGCAGTAGATGTGCTAAACAGCTGCCTTGCTGAGATCAACAATTGGATGGCCTCTAACTGGTTGTGACTGAACCCCGACAAGATGGAGGTATTGGTGGTGGAGTCAAACAGAGTGTGTGACAGGATGGCCTCTGGATCAGAGACTGGACTTGTTCTGGGATCTGCTCCATTGAAGGTCTCCTCTAGGGTGCAACATCTTGGTGTCATTCTGGATAGGAGTTTGATGAAGGAGGTGCACATATCTTCCACTGTCTGCTCCTGCTTTTTCCATCTCAGAAATGTCACCAGGATAAAGCCCCTTGTTCTGCCTCTGGGCCTCCACACTTTGATACATGCCTTAGTTACATAAAGACTTGACTACTGCAATACACTCTACCTCGGGGTTGCAGGAGGATCTCTCCACAGTTTGCAGCTAGTGCAGAACACAGCTGCCCGATCACTTAGTGGACAGCCAAAATCTTGCCACATTACACTGGTGTTGCGTGAGCTGCACTGGCTGCCGGTCAGGTGGAGGGTCCTCTTTAAGGTGGGTCTTCTCACCTATAAGGCCCTACACAGTCAAGGCCCTGGTTATCTGTTGGAGCTTCTTGCACCAGCTCTTTTGGTTCACCCCCTCTGTTCCTCCTGTGGGAGCCCCCTGGCAATTCCCAGGACAAGGTTGAAATCAGCTGGCGACAGGGTGTTTAGTGTCACTGCCCACATCCTGTGGAATTCACTGCCCCTTGGGGTTAAGGGGGCCCCTACTTTGGAGGTATTCAAGACCCGCCTTAAGGCCCTCCTATTCACCCAGGCCTTTCTGGTTTAAGCTGTCTTTTTATAGATTTGACTACAGCTATTGGTAATTTGATGCTGAGTTTATCATTTATGAGAAATGTTTTTATGTGGAGTTAATTATCTATATGTTTATATTTTTCTTTTTGTATTTATTGATTTGCTTTTTGAATATGTGTTTATTTATTTGTACAGCACCCAGAGCCTCCAGGATTGGGCGTCTTGACCATGGCAAATAATACAGAGAGCTGATAATAACGCCAATTAAAAGGAAAGTGCTCTTAGATGACTAGTATCATCCTTGCAGTAGTAATACAAACACGTGACTAAATTAAATCACTCTCCAAGAATGCCAGCTAAGTTAATAAATAAACTATATGTGTCCATAATCTAAATATTAACTTTACAAATCTTGATTTATGGGGTGCAGTCTTTCCAGCTGATTTTGCCAATCAAAGAGACATCAGAAGGGAAGATCCCAAAGTATGTAGCCAATCTCCACTGCTATGGCAGACTGCTCACACAAGCCAGGAATGTTTATTTCCTTGATGCAGGAAGAAAAAGTCTGAAAAGAAAGTCCATACCTCAAGATGAACTGAGCTGTTGGAGACATCCTGTATAGCAGCTGCAAGGATAATTTATAAACCACTGCCTCACAGTGTACAAAACAGAGGTAGCAGTCCAGGACAGCAGTCAAATGCTAAAGTTCAATAATGAAGTTAAAGTAGGCCTTAGATTGCCCCCAGAAAACAGCAGACCAACCAATCAATATTTACAGGCTGATAAAGATCAAAACTGCAAGACCCGGATTATCTCAAACTCGCCAGAACAGGGAGCACCAAGAAGAAGCACATCAGCCGGGGTAAGGGGAAAACAAATTGGGGAACATCTGCAGCAATTCTTTAGTTGCTTGTGCAGCAGACTCAGACCTTATCCAGCCTGCTTCAGTAGTTATCTCCAGTCGAGCAGGGTAAAGAAGTCCATGTGGGATATGGGCCACCCACAGCTTCTTAAGGAGAGGTCTGCATTCCGTATGTACCCGTCTGGTTTTGGTAGTCATATCGGGAACAATCCAAAGTCTGCAACCTGACCACTGAATGGATTCGTACTTTCTGGCTTCTTGAAGGATATGCTCCCTGTCAAGAAAAATAAGGATCTTAAATATGATGGGTCGGGGGAGGATCACCAGGTGGAGGCTTTGCTCAAAGTGCATGCTGGGCCCTCTCTATAACATAACCTGAGCCATTTAGTGATGGTCCCACTATTTTTTGATAGAAGAGCTGCATAAAAGAGAGGGTGTTGGGTCCTTTTCCACCCTCTGGGAGAATAAGAAGGACCAAGTTTTTGCGGTGATTATGACCTTCTAGGTTATCTAGCTTGTTTTCTAGAGAGGAGACCGTGTGCTTCAGTTTTATGAGCTCTTGATCTATTCTGTCTCAATGATCTTCCAGGGAGGATATACAGGTTCTAGCGTCAGAGACTTTAGTGGCGAGAGCTGCCAATGTAGGCTTAATTTCCCCCATTTCGGAAATAAGTTTTATCACCGCCTCTTTTATAACTGCTAAATCCATATAAATTTGTGAGGGGGAAAGGTCATTCGGGGCCAAATGTGGCTGTTCTGTTGGGGAGGAGCTCCTGCGTGGGCACTTGGCTTCTAGGCTGCACACTGATTCCTCATCTCCTGTATCTTGCTCCTCCGAAAATGCAGTCGATTGCGATGCCACTTCCATTTCATTTGCTGCCATCGTGTTCCCTGGAGTTTCAAACACACTTCACGAGGTAGATGGAAGAGGTAAGAGATGGAAAAAGTAGTATTTTACTGGTGGAACAAACAATCTAAATGGAGGCTAAAAAAAATGCTGCCTACCAGAGTGCTACCATCACATGACTGAGAAGTGTACAATTGTGGGACACTGTGTGTGTGTGTGTGTCTGTGAAGTGTCTGGCTGTTTCCAGGGTCTGTTCAGATTTTTTAAAATGACAGTTATTAAACTTCAGAGAAACCTCAAAGTTCTAATGTGCTGATTGATTTTCATCTTGTACTGTGTCCAGATTGCCAGTACTTGTTTTTACCTGTAGATCAGACAGATGTAATGGACAGGTAACAGCCAATCTGCTTGCAGGGTTTTCTCTTCCCATTTAATAAAACTCTATATGGTTTGACCTGGACCCTAGAAAAAATAAGCCCTCATCAAAGGCTTAAGTCCTAGATTTTAGAAGGTAGATGTCAGCTGGATGAGGGATCTGGTATGGGACAAGTTAGTCAGAGGGGACATCATCGGGAATGGAAGGAAAGATGGGGGGCAATCAAGGGGGGCATTCTTGAGACAACACAGTCCTGCATGAGAATGGTAATCAAAAGAAACAGATGCAAGAGACCAATATGGTTCTCTGGAAAGGTCAGGGAAGCAGTGAGAGCCATTAAGAAGGCCTTCCGCAGGTGCAAGGAAAAACAAATATAGGAAGAAAGGGGAGAGCACCAAATGAGAATAAGGGAAACCAGGAGGGCAGTCAGATAAGCAAAAGCACATGCAAAGCTGCGTATCACAATGGGGGTCAAAGGATCAAAAAAAAAACAGTTATTTTCGAAATTAAGGAAAAAAGAAAGAAAGGCAGAGGAATTGTTAGGTTTACAGAGGGAGGTAGGGTAGAAGGATGGGCAGAAAGCAGACATTTTAAATTACTACTTCTGCTCTGTATTCACAAGTGAAGGCAGAGCATCTCTGCCAGAGAATGGCATTAAGGTGGCTGTAAGGGAGATCCCTGAGATGAGGCAACAAGTATTTACTAGTTAAATGGTTCAGAAAGTGCCAACAGCTAACGACCTCAGACCCGATGAGATGCATCCGAAGATGAGCAAGGAATGGGCAATGGAACTAACTGAACCCCTGTTAGAGTTAGTCAATAACTCAATTGAGACGGGGTGGTTCCAAAAGACTGGAGGGTAGTGGACATAGTCTCACTCCATAAAGGAGGATACATGGAGCAACCAGATATCTGCAGACCTGTCAGTCATGGAGACACTAGTCAAAGAGGCTGTTGTGTACTACCTGGAGAACAAAGGACCCCAGGATTTTAAAAAGTATGATTCATGTCAGGGAGGTCTTGTCAGACCGTCCTGATAGCATTCTTTGACTGGGTAATGATGGCAGTAGGCAAGGGCCACACTGTGAATTTATTCTACTTAAATTTCAGCAAGGATTTCATCTTGGTGCATCACAGAAGGTTGCAGAAGAAGCTAAAGGATCTGGGTGCAGCAAAGGGCACAGTTAGATGGGTGAGAAACTGGTTGGACTGGAGATGGCAGACAGTTGTGGTAAACAGAGTCATATCAGAATTGATGGAAGTCTTCTAGCGGGTTGCCTTAAGATTGGCCCTGGATCCAGTCCTTCTCAATATGGTCATCAGACTTGGAAGAAGGACTCCAGAGCAAAATGTTGTTCTTCACAGATGATGCTAAACTCTGTGTCAGGGAAGACTGCAAGAAGGGGGTTAGGGAGATGAAAAAAGACTTTCAAAGGCTAGAGATGTGGGCAAAGGTTTGGCAGTTGAAATTCAATGTCAAAATGTTCAAGGTGATGCACATAGGGAACAAGAACCCCAGGACAGAGTACTGGATAGTGGGGGTAAAGCTGAGCACAACCTCTGAGGAAAGAGACCTAAAGTTCATCATCAGTGACTAACTAAAACAATTAAGCCTGTGTGACAAGGCCTACAGTAAGGCAAAAAGGATGCTGGGTGCATAGGAAGAGGTAATGACAGCAGAAGGAAAGAGGTATTACTACTTCTGAATAGATCACTGGTTGAGCCCCACCTAGAGTACTGTGCTCGGTTCTGGAGTCCTCACCTAAGAGAAGATAAGGTCAGACTGGAGAAAGTGATATGTAAGGTGACCAAAATGATTAAGAGATTGCAGGGCAGATCTTACAAGGATCAGTTCAAGGCACAGAACATGTACTCACTGGAGGCCAGACGACAGCGGGGAGATATGATAAAGACCTTCA
Source organism: Neoceratodus forsteri (assembly GCA_016271365.2). Classification (NCBI taxonomy): domain Eukaryota; kingdom Metazoa; phylum Chordata; order Ceratodontiformes; family Ceratodontidae; genus Neoceratodus; species Neoceratodus forsteri. The sequence continues at coordinate 217,912,467 of CM028134.1, forward strand.
GTTTTCTGAAAGGAATGCACAAGGTAAACTATGAGGAACTATTTAGTTTAAGTAGTGGATTAAAAACATGGGAGCATAACTGGAAACAGACATGGGTGAGGTTCAAGAGGGAAGTGAGAAAGTTTTATTTTACAGAAAGGATGGAATAACCATGGAACAACCTGCCAGCTGATGTGGTACACATCAAAAATATCAATGATTTCAAATACAGCTGGGAAAAAGTGAAGGGTTTAGAGGTTGCTCAGGGTGGTAGTGGTGGGGTTGGGAGCACAGGGGACGGAGAATATGAGTTAGAAGCCTGTATGGGCAATAAATAGGTCCTGGGTTTGTTAGGGTTTATGGACAGACTGGAAGGACCAACGGTCATTATCTGTCATCTTTGTCTATGTTTCAATCTGTGTGGTGTAAATTTGTGAGTTTTGACTCAACTGCATCCATTCTGAGCAGTTTTAAATACCACTGTTTGTCAAACAGACCTAAGGGTCTGCCAGCTGAAAGACTTTGTGCCAAGCAGATCTAAGTTTCTGCAAAGTGATTGACTGTCACAGCCAGTCTGAGGAGACATCAACACCAACCCTATAAACCTTTGACTGGCCTGCTGTGTTGGGAGTTATCACGCTGCAGCTCAAGGGTGTGTGTGCTCCTCTACAGGTTCTGAACCCCAAACCGAGGGACCAACAAAGAAAGCCAGAGCAGAAGTGATCATCCAGAATTGCTGCAAGATGAACAGTACAGCTATAGCCTAGGAGATCTGAACCTAAGATTGTAGAGAAAGCTAATACATCCTGTGAAGCCTGCACTGTTGGTCAGGAACAATGAGTAACTTCAAAGGGTATTGGTCCTGCAACTCTCAACAGCTAGTAAGTTTATTTCAATCACATGGGTGCGGTGTGCATATTTTATGTAACACACGCAAACATAGGAGAAAAAAAAGTAAGTACCTCAGCTGGGACTTGAATGTTTCAGGTTCTAGTTGCCTTGGTGGCACAGCTGGTTAGCATGACCAAAACAGTATTCTGGGTGGCCTGGGTTCAAGTCTCAGCTGAGGCACTTACTTCTTTCTCTCATCTGTTTGTAGGTAGTAAGTTTAGTTAGTGTACAGTTAAGAATGTTTAAAATCAGACTGATTATCTTAAGCAACAATTGGTGTTATCAAGAATTACTAATAGGACATCTGGCATGAATTAGTGCACTCTAATTGGGTTTTTGTTTCCTTCACTTACAAGATCAAGTGCAACACAACTGTTGACTAGCCTGCACTGATTCAGTGGCTAAATACCCAGCAACATTACAGGGTGCTCCCTAAGGAACTAGGAGTTTGCCACTGGTACCAGAAAGAGTGGGGCATGGAGGTTTATACAATGCGGAAAACTGTTATATGGTGAAGTGTGGGAGTAGGCTTTGGTAAAAGCATCTGACATCACCATTTATGTTGCCATTCATTACTGCATTGCCTTAACCCTTTTCCTTCGCTAGATCCTTTGCTATGACCCTAATAGATCCCTAGCTGAAATTAAACTTTACTGTGTCGCATGTATTATATTGCATTTGGATTGCATTTATTGTAAAGGTATTTGGTATTTTGTAGCTGCCTATCCATAATGTATTGTTCACATCTGCTGATGTTTCATATATTGCACATTATTTTGTCTGCAGTTTTACCCATCACTGTATTTGTAGTCACCAAATAATTGTGTATTTTTTTCATCTTACACCTATTGTACAGACTAATTTACCTCACTCCCCCCCAAAAAAAAACATCTGTAAACAAGCTGCTACCAGGTCAGTATGTCTTTCTGGTTGGAGTTTTGAAATAAATAGTTGCATTGTGTGGGAAGTGGGTGGGTTGAACATGTGGGCCACAATGGGTTAGTATGGTTCCCATGAAGGCAACACAACATTTGTCACCTTTCCTACAAGCCATGTAGGCTTGGGCCAGGGCCAGCACTTTTTCCCTCCATGAATTTCTGCTTTCTTTGGTGCTTGGCTTCATCTATGGTCCACACTGGAAATGGAGAAGGCAAACAGCACTAAGCATTGAATATGCATGGCAGAGCATGGCAAAGGTACAATGGTGTGCAGACCTCAATGCCCCCTGGCCATGGCATGTACATGTTCCTGCATGGCTGGGATCAACACATAGCTAGCTACCTGCCTAACACAGCTCTTGGCCATGTGCAGATAAAGCAATAGTCTAGTCTTGATACAGCATAAACGCAGACCTATAATTACCCATGTCCCTATATTAGGCAATCAAATGATGCACTTACTGTACCTCTAGTCATCTGCAGTTCCTCTGTGCAGTGTGTGTGATGCCCTTTTTTTCTTTTTATATGCTCCATGCCCAATGAGACATGCAGATGAATGAATACATTCCATTAATGACACGCAAATGTCGTATTTGTCCTCTAACTGTGGAATTAGTTAATTTTCATACAATGTTTGAATATTGCAGGTTTGTTCCAAGCTGTATCATATTAGTGCTAGTGCTAGTGTTAAAACTGCTGTAGCTCTACATCCTCATGTGGCACATGAATGACATCACACATCAGGAGTGATGACATGATGCTGAGTCAGCATGGGTGCTATGATGTCACACTATGGCATTATACATGTTCGTTCCTGCCACGTGCGGATGCCCCCCAACCAGAAACGTGCATAGTGCTGCACTAATCAATGTTAGCATTCAGTTATCACTGAAATGTGTTGTGCAAACAGAAGGACACACCCCTACAGACAGGGACTCATCACTAGCTTGGTGTGAGGGCTGGTGATAGCAAGCAGCTTACACCACTTAATGTGAAGAAGGAATCTTGAATGGCCATTTAGGACAACAGGATTCCCTGTCTGAAATTCATTTCAAAATGAAAATGTGAGGATTGAAATAATCCCTCTCTGAGAAATCAAAAGCTGCCACAACTGAAACTTTATAACAAAAGAGAAGTGAAAAAAGAATAACATGGATCCACCTCTCTGATGAAGCCGAGTTGGTGAAACATTGGGCATGCAGGGGATCATTGTTATGTGATAAAATAAATCATGTTTATAACTGAAATTTTCTTGGAGCAGCCAATCATCTCATTTTTCTGGACATTGACTTTTTGCACTTTGGCCCCACCTTACTTTGAATTGAGTCACTACAGGAGGGAGCCCATTTTGAACTTTCATTGCAGTTGCCAGAGAGGACCAGCTCTTGGGTGAGTGGGCTGAGCTGCAGAAAGGCCCGACTGTGAGATTTGGACCTCTGTGGGGAGGCAATTGGCATGGTGCACCAGAGTACTGAGGATGGGGAACCAGTGCAGGCACAGGTTTAATGACCTGTCCAGCAGGGAACCACAGTGCCTGCAGCAGATCTGTTTCAGTTTCAGTTTATTAGAAAAAAGTGTATTAAAATCAGTACAATTTCTTACACTTATAAATTAACAGAGGATCATAATCTTTAAGACAAAATAATGTATCAAGAATACAAAATACTATTAAACATTCGCTATCTAGCTAGAAAAAATTTGGCCAAGCCAAACATCAATTTAATTGACTCCATTTTTAAAATTTGATTCATGTAATATTCCTCTGTCCTAGCCATAGATTTAGGAAGGAGAGCCTTGATGTGTTTTGTCCTTCGTTCTTACCAGCTTTCACAGCCAAATAATATGTGCAAAATCCTTGGATTAGAAATATTCAGACATGAACAACCTCCATTTTTCATTTTATAGAAACAGTTGTTAATGTTGTGCTAAGTATTTCCCATACAAGCTAATCTCACTTTACGAAGTATATTTCTATGTAATTTATTTTCGCATAAAACAAGGTATTTTTCTTGACCCCAAGTCAACTTGATTTTTGAATATAACCCCAAAGAATCTAAATCATGGATAGTACTAAAATCTGTTTGAATAGCTACATCTTTAATCCTCTGTTTAACACTATTCAAATAGGTTAAGGGTGAGTTTAATATAAAAGTCGACCATAGATCTCCACAGCCTATACTTTTTAAAATATTATTTAAACTAGAAAACCAACAATTTCTCAGACCTAAATCACATACATTTTTATAGAATTCTAGCCAACACATTTTGGGTAATCTTTCACTATCCATTTGAATTATCTTGCCCTAATAATTTGTCACCCTTAGCAATATTTTAGTGTTAACAGAAAGCAAGCCTGATTTGAGTCTGAGAAAAGAAGAAGGAGTATCTTGTGGTAAATTTAAAGTTATTTTCAAAAACTGATTTTGAATACATTCAATATTTGGCTTCCTCAGAAGCAAAGATAAACCTCAAATTTCAGAACGAACCATAAAGTGTTTGAGACAATAATTTGGCCTCAAAAGTTCTTTTAAGGTCCAAAAAAGAGTTATTTGCAAATTTATTTGCAAAATTTCTTATGGCTCCCATCAATTTATATGAGTTATTTTTAAAGCGCAGTGGTCTAAGGCTCTGAGCTGCAAATTTGGTGACATCCAGCAGACCAGACCTGGGTTTGAATCCCATAGCTTCCACTTACATACTGTGTGACCCTGAGCAAGTCACTTAACCTCCTTGTGCTCCCAGGTCGCTCCTGTAAAAAAGCTTTCAGCTTAGTGTGCTATACCTGGTTAAACAACTAAATAAAAAAAAAGATCAGAAAAAAGAGTTTTCCATGACCACTTAGAATCAATTTTTATTCCAAGATAATGAAATTCTTGGACCACATCAAATTAATTCCCAGTGATATTCCAAAAATCTTTCTTCGATTTAGGTTTTCCCAATATTAGAACTTTGGATTTCTCTATATTTAACTCAAGATCTAAATCAAATAATGAATCCATAATATTAATTAAACCTCGTTTAAGACCTAGTGGTGTCTGGGAAATAATAATTGCGTCATTAGCACAAAGTAGTATCTGAATTATTTCATTATAATAGGGGCCAACGTATCTGTTCTTGAAATATTAATAATAAGTGTTTCTATATATAAATTGAATAGAATAGGCACGAGTAAGCAGCCTTGCTTTACTCCCTTAGTTATGAATATTTCTTTAGACAAGGCACCATCCCTCCCAGATCTTATCATTGCTACTGTATCTTGATGCATAAGTTTTAAGATGGATAACAAATGAGGGGCAATATTACATTTTGCCAATATATCCCACAGTTTCCATCTATTCACTGAATCAAAGGCAGCTCTTATATCTAAAAAAGCCAAATAGAGGGGGCCCTTTTTGTAGTGAACATACTTATCTACCAAATAATTCAAAGTGAATAAAAGATCCAAAGAGCTACATTTTCTTTTAAACCCAAATTGAAATTTAGAAAGCAGCTTTCTTTCTGCAACCCATAACTCCAATCTTGAAAGGATTAATCTAGCAAACACTTTTTGAACTACAGGAAGAAGCGTAATAGGCCTATAATTTTTGGTATCTTCTTTGTCCCCCTTTTTATACAATGGGACAATAATACCTTTATTCCAGTCCAATGGAAGTTTCAACTGGGAATAAATTGCACAAAAAACTGGTGTAAGAATACTAGCCCAAAATTCTGGGTTATGTAAAAAAATCTCGTCCGGAAGGCCATCAACCCCTGCTGCCTTATTTCTTTTTTGAGCTTGAATGGCCATTTCAACCTCCTTCACAGAAACCCCCCCAAAATTTTCATCTATGAAAGATTTACCGGAACTTAAAATTTTATGATGGCTACCTAGAACACCACTCGTATTCTTATATATTTCATTAAAATGAGAGACCCATTTCTCAGCACTGATTAATCCAAACATATTATAACGTACATCATTGTCGTTATAACCAATGGCCACCATATTCCAAAAAGTCCTAGAGTCTTTCCTAAATATACAGTCTTGAAGTTGTTCCCACAGTTTTATTTTATATATTTCCTTTTTATGGACCAATAGCTTCCTATACTCATTTCTCAATTTTTTTAAGCTCCCAGTACTGGGCCAGAAGGCAGACTTGATCTAATTTTCCCAGGTTTTTTAATTTCTTTTCTAAGATTATAACATTCAATATCAAACTATGGTTTCTCAGTATTAATCATATAACTTCTTTTTGGTCTCTCATAAGCACCTAATTCATCCTGACAAGACTTAAGTAACACATCAAATCTTTTTATTATATCATCTCCTTCTCCCTTATTAAACACTAAAGTACTACTTATATTATATCGTAGTTTCTCTTTCATAATTAGATCCTCTAGAGTTACCTTAGAAAACTGATTCCATTGGATTTTTTTCCCATACTTAATGCACATATGTTGATCTGCTATAGTTTCCTCCTTAGTATTTATTTTTTCTAATTTTGAAAGCTGTATACAGTGTGCACAATACTGGAAAATGGTTACTGTCCCACATTTTTAATACTTCAATTTTTTAACCATTCTATATTCACTTGGCTCTATAACACATAAATCTAATACAGCTCCACCATTTCTTGTGGGAAAAGTGCATTCTCTCTGCCAATCTCCCCTAGTTCACCCATTCAGGACTCTTAGACAAAACTTAACAAAAAGTTGTAAAATAGATTTTCCTTGGCTTGTTACCCTCTTATATTTTGCATCCCTTATAGGAATGTTAAAAACATCATCTAATCCCCATTCTATTTTTTTTCCTCTAATTGATCTCCAATATGGGCCTTGAAATCCCCAGCTAATAATAATTTACTCCCTGGAAATCTAAATTTTGTAGACTCCAAGCTATCCTCTAACATTGTAGTCACTTTCTGAAAATCAGACAGTTTAACACCGGGGGAATATACAAACTGACACTAACAGTGTCAGTGGCTCAGTAGGTAGCACACTCGCCTCTGAGGCCAGGAGATCAGAGGGCTGTGGGTTCAGTTCCCACATCTGGCACTTGGGTTAATATCCCAGTACTGACACTGTAGTGCAGCATGAGAGGGGTGCTGCACTTCTGAGGTGCCGTCTTTCGGATGAGACATTAAACCGAGGTCCCATCTGCCTGGATTGGTGGTAGTTCAGGTGGATGTTAAAGATCCCATGGCACTTATTGAAAAAGAGCAGGGGTGTTTTTATTTGCAAAAATAAACATAGAATACAACACGTTTTCACAGAAATCAAATAATAGCCAAAAAGACTACAACACTATATCCATTTAACTTCTTAGATCCACTTCTTGAACACCTGCTATCAAACTGTTTTTCACATTTATTCTTGCTTCTTCAGTTTCTTTATTTATACTTAATAAAATGAAAAAACCCTTTCCATAATTTCTTTAGTAATCCTGGGGATACTCTTAACATATCAGAGGCAAAAATGTTCTCCAACTCTTTAACAATTAGCCTACTAATGCAAACATACGACATTTTCTTTTGATATATAACCCATTGTATTCTGGCTTGCCACAGGAAGTATTTGAGACATCCCAAAAATAAAGTCAAAGTCCCCTTATGCAATCCGAATGAACCCACTGGAGACACTCCTAAAGCTAAGAATTCATATGTCATATTTTTCAGCCATGTCAGGTTCCATACATCTGCTAAAAAAACCCACAATCCTGAAGCACTAGGAACAATCTAGTAAAATGGACCATGGATTCCTCCTTATTAATGCATTCAAGGTAAGGGCATAACCTTTCCTGTAAGACTTTATATTTAGCATTCCCCTAACATTCAGTCTTCCATAGAAAATTAACCACTGTACCTCCCATTGATTTTGGGCAACCTAGGATTATTCAATTGAGCCACTACGATGGGGTTCAAAGTTAATGGGCAGTTTTAAATTCCGGCTCTTGTGGGTATAGTTTTTCCATTAGATGGTGATACAAGTCCTTTTACTATATGTGAGTGCTACTGTCTTCTGTATTTCCCATTTATATAATTTTTGTGCCGTTGGCCGAAAGTGCTCTGGAATATAGATATTTATTAAGTTTAGGGGCTAAAGAAGTCCAAACTTAAAGTATTTCCCATAATTATTAAATTCCATGAATTTTTCAGATCTGGTTCCGATATCAACCCTTCTTTCAAGGAGTTGGTAATAAAAGAAAACATGGGCGTATACCACTGGGTCTATCATTCCTAAACCCCTGTTTTATTGTTAGGTAAGTAAAACTTCTTTTAACCGGGTTTAGACGGTTACCCCAAAGCATCTGAAAAAAGATGCTATATAACTTGGTTTCAAATTCTGTTGGTAGTGGAAATATCATTGCCACAAATTGAATAATGGGCAAAAGGAATTGTTTAATTATTTGAACTCTTTTAATTTTAGACAAATGCCATTGCTTCCATCTAGAAACTTTATTTTCAACACTCTAGGTATCCTCTGCCAATTATCATTAGGAACATTCTGAGGACCAAAGTTAATGCCCAAAATTAAAGCGGTCTCTAGAAAATGAATTTTCTCCAGCCATAGTTCCAAAATCCCACACCCCAATAATCAGTCCTTTTGTTTTATTTATGTTTATTTTTACGTTAGACACTGTAGTAAATTCCTCAAATGCTCTCATAAACCCCGTAACTGATGAACAGTCCTCCAAATATATAACCAAATCATCAGCATAAGCTTGAATATGTAGCTGTGCTAGACTGTTTCTCTATATTGTATCCCCTTCCATTTCTTTGCCTCCAATGCAGTTCGTAAAAGGATCAATAGCAAATGTATATAAAAGGGGCTTAAGGCACCTTGCTGAACCCCGTGGTTAAGGGAATCCAGCAGCCGTTCGGCCTCTCACAAAAGGAAAAACCATCCCACTCTGGTACAATTGCTCAATTAAATTTGTCAGCTAACCTGCACCCATAATGCCTCAAAGTTTTAAAAGAAATGGCAAATGGACCCTGTCAAATGCTTTATCCAGATCAGCTGCTACTAAACCACCTGTTAATCCCATCTCATTGAAATAGTCAATTACATCTCTTATCTGCATGATGGCAGATTGAATTCTTCTCCTGGCAAGCCACAATATTGATTCAGTGAAATCACTTCCCCTGCGTGATGTTTAAGCCTTTCATTCAATATTTTGGCAAAGATTTATAGTCAGTATTTAATAGGGTGATTGGTCTCCAATTCCCCATATCTTGCCTGTCACCTGATTTAAAAATATAAGTTAATAAACCTTCTGAAAAGGAGGGTAGATGCGATTCTTGTCTAGAAAATCTTGAAATAATAGGCCCAGGCATTGACTTAGTTCATCCAAAACTGTTTATACAAGTTGTTTGTGAGACCATCTAGACCAGGTGAAATATTTAATTTTAGAGACCTGATAGTTTCCATAATTTCTTTCTGGGAGATAGTATCCCATTCTGCTTCCTTGTTATGCCTTATACATGATACCGGAATCTTATTTAAATAATCCTCTATCTCTGTTATAGAAATAGTTTTTTTAGGATTAAGGGAACCAAAATGTTCCTTAATTACCTCTCTTAATTCCTGCTCTGAAGTTACTACACCCCCATCAGATCTTTTTAGCTCCTCCAAACCCATTGAATCTCTAAGTTCTTTGCACATCTGAAAGGGGTCCCAAGAGGTGATTTCTTTACTCCATTAAGTAATATGGCCTGCATTGTTTTACTTCTGTCATACTGATATTCTTTCATAGCATCTTTTAATAAGGAGATTTGATCTGAGTAATCCCACCTAGATGTGTAAGCTAAGGATAAAATTCTCTGAAGTTGCTGTCTCAAACTTAGATAGCGCAGAAATTTTTCATTTTAATTTTCCTCCCAGTATTTTTGAACAGGTTACGTAGATCTGCTTTTGTGTCTACCACCATATACATATATCTGTGTATAAAAAGCTACTGAAAGCCTAGCCTTCAATAGGTTTCTTATCCTAATCTGGATAAAATTTAGTTCTAGCACTGAATTATTAAGCTTCCATCTTATGTGTCTTATTTCTGTCATCTCTGGAAGGAAAAAGGTGCTTACCAAAAATGAATGATCTGAAAATTCACAGGAAAAATTTGGAATGAGTTTATGTGAATGTTTGAAGAAACAAACATATAGTCGATGAGAGAAAAGATTTCCTTTTGAAAAAAACTTATTCTTAAGATTTAAGAGGTATTACAACTCACTAAACCTGCATCTCTAAGGATTTTACCTAAAGCGTTAGTAATCATGGTTTTCTTGCTACTTTGTTTACCATGTATAAGATCTGGAACTGTGCAGTTAAAGTCCCTCCCATAAAACTCTGACCGTCAGTGAATAAAAAGGCTGCACCAGTGTTAGGCAGTTCACCCTACCTGATTTAGTTTGAGGATTGTAGATATTAATGAAACGAAAACAAAACCACACCATTTCCCATCCAAAATCAAAACTCTCCTGGTACCAAGTCTATCAGATTATGCAACTGAAATGAAAAGAGTTGAATAAAATCCCCACTCCATCCGCAACATCCTCCCCAAAAGACCAATAGGATGGGCCCCACAGCCAATCTTTTTTAAATGCTAACCTTTGGTCAATGGTGGACATCCATGTCTCCTGTAAAAACCAGACTGACAAAGGAAAATCATGTATAAAATTAAACACAGCTAGCCGTTTAGCTTTATTTAATAAGCTATGAGTGTTTAATGAACCCCAGGAGCACACCATAGTCCTTCATGATGGTCAATACCTTCATTTTTCCTTTTTTCTTTTTTTATCCTTATAGTTGTCTAGTATCTGAGATTTGGTTGAAATAGTGGATTTTTGGGAGTCTGATTCGTCCCCTTCTGTCTTACCCCAAGATGTAAACAGAGCCGCATAAGTATTGCTAGTCTCCATCTGGCAATCTGGAGGCTTTAGCATGCAGATTTCTTGCTGATCTGCGCTATGGAACCGCACAAAAGTATCCTCTGACTTTTTACCATTTCTGTTTTCCTACTTTCTCATCAGAAAAACAACTGGAGAATGTTTAAGATATTCAGAGGACCCATTCCATCCTTTTAAGTGTCCTTTGCTAACATCAGTACCCTGCTTATTTCTTTGATTTTCAGGAAACACTTTTCCCTGTTACCACCATTTTTGAAACCAAGCTAGTTTTCCTTTCTGTTGTACCTCTGACCTCAGGAGTTGTACCACAGAACTAGGAACAGAAATGGAACCCTCCTGCAAGGGGTGGATAGAACCACAGCTTCTTGTGCTTTCTGTATATAAGACTCAGAACCAGAACTATGTGACAGATTGTACGGCCCAAGGGCAGAATTTAAACACATGACCTTTTGCCTCACATAAATCGCAGCAAGATGGATTACCACAAAACATAGTTCGTTCCCTACCTCCCCACAATTATCGCATCTGGGTTGGTCACAAACGCTAGACAGGTGAGTCTTTGCTCCACATTTATAGCAGGCACGAGGCTGTCCACTGTAAAACACTCCTCTGTCCTTTCCTAACAAAAGAGTTTGGAATGTGCTCAATTCCTGCTTCATTTTGCTTAAGCTTAACTTTATATTTCCACCCTCCCGTCCAAAATTGTTCTGAGTCTAAAATAGGCTCAGGTTCATAAAACATCACACCTTTTTTAGCCAGAATGTAATATCTTCTACCCAGACCCTTCATTCAAAACATTATAGTGACAAATTTAATCAAGGGGCTTTGACAATGGTATCACAATAAAGGGGTCCATGTTGGGAAAATTTTACTTGCCCATAGCGTAACCAGAAAAGGTCAAGTGCTTGTTGAGACCTAAAGCTGATATCAAATTATCTTCACCAGTAAATGTGTATAAATGCATAAACATCCTTAGGAGAAAAATGCAAAGAATCTTTCAGTAAAACTTTCCCTACGTAATGTCTGCGGGTCTGACTTCCAATCCCCTTTATACCGTAACGCACTGCATTCCTCCTTGGAGCAGCTCTCTTTGTGCATTGGAAAAGAGCTCCGACAGCAAAGGCTTTTATCTGGCTCCTTTTGGAGTGACTAACAATTCCACTGCAGGTTTAGGTAAGGCCTTATGAGACACAGCAGCCTCAGCTGAATCACTCAAGTTATTCAGGTTACCTGCAGTACCTAAAAACATACACTCCTCTACCTTCTTATCTGTACCTGAAACATTTTCCTGCAGTTGCACCTTTGGAGCCCACTCAGGAGAATCCTGAAAAAGGATGACTCGGGCTCCAAGTGGGGTCAGGAATCCATCCACCTGATTCCAACAGAGACCAACCTGCCCCACTTAGAGCTTTTCTGGCGTCCAGTCTTTTGCCCCTCATTATTTATAATAGACGCTGCTTTATTACCTAAACCTAATGCATTTGGCATAGGAATTACATTTTCCTTGTGTGCCCCTCAGAAAAAGAAAATTCTGTAACCCTAATTGCAAACCTACATTAGACTGGTAAACCACATTTTATTTGCCTCTACTGCATCCCCTGCTTCATATATTATTATTCAACACAAAACCTTTATTTTATCCATAGGGACAGCAAAGTCAGTAAAATCCATAGGCAAAGTGGTACAGCTCTTTTCAGCATTAGTTGAAATAATGTCCTGTTCCTCCTTCCTTTGTGCAGGCTGAAAGACCCGCTACAGTTTTTGAGGCTTTCAGGCATCCCAGACTTTTCTTCTTTTAAATCCTCCCGACTATATTGCAGCAGGCGCTTCAGAGCTCGGTCATTCATAGCGCTATTTTCTGTCATTAAAAGCGAGATCTGAGCTCCGTTTTACCGAAACAGTAGCAGTGTTAATTTTGGAAAGCGAGCTTGGCTGCAAGATGACAGGCAATTCTACCTGTTTGGACAACTTTACAGTCATTTTGGAGCTAGAACAGGCAAATTCTCGGTGTTGGGAAAATAAAAAGTACCTGTTTGAATTTCGGCCTTTTACCGGGCACAGTTCCATTGGACAACCGCCAGCTCACAGACTCTCCCAATCTCTTCCCTTCTTCTTCTTGCTCCATGACCACCTCTGGTTGCCTTGTTTCCACCATTTTTCATCCATCCTTGTATTGCCATTGCAAATCGCAGGTTCAGGTTCAAATCCTGCTGCAGCAAATAAGGGAATTCACAACCAGGTATGTAATCTTGTGCTCAAAGCCACTCTTCCTCAAGATCTGCAGATGCCTTTACAGGCAACACCTCTGGCTGTAGTTCTTCAGTAAATTCCTTAAGTAAGCTCCCTGAAGATTCTCCTTTAGAGAGCTTAAATTCTGAAATAAATTCCAAAACACCGCTGCAGCCTCTAACATGAAAATAGTGAAGACGAGGCTCTCTCTCCTACCAAGCAGACATCCTCCTCCTCCTCGCCATCTTTTTCCCACCAGAAAATGGGTCCCCCCTGCTCACAGGAAGCAGGAAGTAGGGGAATTTCCCCGGTGTCCTGGCAAAATTACCCTCATTCACTAAAAAAAAATACCACCAACAGCTTAATCTGGTTCAAGGTCAGTTGGCATTCATCTGTATCCCCCTCCCCCGGGTCGTGCCTGAAAATAGGCAGGATTTGTCTAGTGCACTTACCCGGTCAACAAAAGCTAAATAAATAAATAAAAAAATTAAACAGTATCAAAACATTGCTATCATAAGCAATCACTAGATAAATAAAAAAAAAATATTATAAGAACTAACCTCAATTAACTTATAATTTAGACTAGTATCTATCTGAATAAGCAAACCTCCTTTTAACTGTCCAAATTTTGTTTCCCTATAGGCAGGGGAAGACCAAATATTAAACCCTTATATTATTTGTTTGTTAGAATTTTGCATCCATGTCTCTTGAAGCAGTATAATGGAAAATTGTCTTAACCATCTTATACAATCTTTATCTAACAATTTACTCTTCAATCCTGCTATATTCCAACTAAGAAGGGTAATCGTATTCCTTAACTTCCCTCTAGTATGCAGTCAATTTATTTCCGCAAAACTGCTTATAGTTGAGGCTAGACATTCAATACTGATTATGGTATCGCTCTTATCTGAAGAAATAGAAGTTTCCACGGAGACCTCATCCTATAAAATCACACTACTATTTATTCTTACACCAAGGTGTTTTCTACCTCTTATCATTACCATTTCTTCTTTGTCCCCCTTTAGGCTATGAACAATTTCATTTGGCATCATATAAGCAGTTATCCGAGGCTGTTTCCGGCCATGGGAACCACCAATTCCACCATTCTTATCTGCACAGTTTTTAGATGTTTCTATATCTAAATCTTTATCTGAGGTCAATGTCATTGTTTCATCCAAATATAATCCAACATCCAAGAATTTTCCTTTCATATCCAACAGTTTTCTCCTTTTATCTATATTGAGAACCACACAAACCCAACCTTTCTAGGGACTAGCAAAATACCTATAGACAGATTTGATGTCCTGCCAGCTAAATTTGTTCCCCATAAAACCTTTAAACAAATTGTAAATTGTGAGCTTAAGGATATAATTATTTTCTGATTTAACTTTAGGAAGTCTTTTTATAAATAGAGTAGGTAATATATCTCCTGTCATAATCAGCCATTTTTTCTTTTCCTCACTTGTTTCTGGTAAGTTAGCCTTAACCCCTATTTCTGGTCCAATAATTTTGTTACTTAGATTTCTAAAATGCACTCCATACATTTTTGTTTTTTTGTCAATCTCAACCTTCTTCTGTGGCATCTGAGTCTTATGTTTGGCTATGGTTACAATATCTGTTTGATTTATATTGCCCTTTTTTAGATACATCCTTGGGACAAACTTCCTTGATAATATTTTTTTTCAGTTCCTAAATAATCTATTTTATTGTTTCCATCACCAGACTTCCTAGCCTTTTCATTTAATTACATTTTCCTTTCCTTACGGTCCCTTATTGATAAGTTGATTTCTTCAACCTCTTTTTTTGAGATTGAGTCAGTAGTTGATTTTATACTCCACTCCATTTGAGTTTCTGATTTATTGTACTTGTCAATTTTACCTTTGTTGATCTTAGCTTTTGGGAGTTTATTAAGGTTAGATTGATTTGGAGCTACATTTTTTTTTCTGTTTCTATTTCTATTTCTATGGCTGTTTCTATAGGTGCAGCCTGTGTTTTCATAACAGCTCTATGACAGCTACAATTTTCTTTATCAGAAACATAGAACTCAACAAGTGTCCTAACAATAGTAACCAATTCCAAATGCTGGGTATTACCAAAATTGATTTCTTTTTTAAAATCATTTAGTTTAGATATTTAATTTCCATTTTCGGCACCAATAAACTCATCATTTTTACCATAAGAAGGAACTTTATCTTTATCTTTCAAATGTGTATAGCTATGTCCACTTCCTCCCAGCAACAATGGTTTCTTTATATTGTCAGTTATTAATTTCCCATCTACATTGCCAAGCTGGGTAAAAGGAAACAAAAAGGAATCAAAATCTTTTAAAAAATACCTACTTTTTGTAAGTTGTAAGTCAGGTAGATTAATGCTTTTATCTCCTTTAATAATTTCCCAGCACTTTGAAATTGGTTTTACACATCTTACTTCATCAGTGACATTTTTTAATTTATTGCCATCATTCAAAACTGGGGTTTGCAATTATCCAAATTCTGGATCTTTTTTGACACATAACTAAGGCCTCCCCCTATAAGTTCAGACAAATGTAATTCAGGAGCTGCAGCTGATAAATTCTTCACACATTGTTTCTCTGATATAATATCTAATGATCTCCCTATTACTTCACCTCTCAAGCATGGTTGATTTCGATTTGCATAATTCTCAGAGATTTCTTCTAGTCTTCTAATTTTTCTTAACAATGGATACATAGATATCTGGGACTCTTGAGATCCAGACCCTACTGGAGATGAAGTCACTTTAGGGGCAAAGGGTTCTATTATTTTATTATTTCTTAACTCTATCTGATTAATTGGTGATTTAAAAAACTGTGTTATTTTTTTATTTAACCCTATTGGGACCTTCTCCACAAGTTTCAATCCCTTTATCCTTTTATTAGGCCCCTTTTTACCATAGGTTTTCAGAACCTTCTTCATTTTAACTTTGGGCCCCCCCTTTTTTTAAACTTCCGACAGCAGATAACAAACAAAAAGTAATAATATCCACACACACACACAAAAAAAGAATCTAACTAAACTAAACTAAACTAAACTAAACTAAACAGAGAAATCTAAAACAGAAATACAAATCTTCTTATTCTTCACACCCTTATAGATCTCAAAACTTTGTTCGTTCGTTCTCAGTCTTATTTGAGTTGACATTTTTTGTAAAAACTTCAGAGAGATATCAGCAACAACTGAAAAAAAAATCAAATAACCAAGCAATCAAGAAGTCAAGTAGTCGTATAATCGTATAATCGTATATTCAGCAAATCCAGAATGGAGACACAGCAGAGATGGTAGCTAATTATCCACTTGGCATTGCAGTTCACAGGATTGCTTACTGAATGGTAATTTGGATAGTGATTTTCCCCAAAAGTTAAACACACTAGATGGTATCCAATTATCCACTTAATGCTGCAATTCACTGTGTTGCTGGTTTGATAGTAATTCTGATAGTAGTTTTCCCCAAGTGTTAAACACACTAAAACAAAGGGGAAAAAAAAGTACAAGAATTAAGAATTTCCCCAATAAAACAAGAATCAGTCAGTTAACAATCGAATAACAATTAACAACGAAATAAGAACACAGTAAGATGTGGGTAAAAAGACTACAAAAAACACAGGTCACAAAAGGAATATGTGCAATGATACAATAGTATCTGCCAATATAATAAAAATACCAATGAAAATGATCCTCTAAACCTCTAAATCCATTTTAAAAATTTAAAGCAAAAGGAGAGATAAAACACTAAAAAATAGGCTTTAGGGAATAGCACTTTATGCTGAAATATGTTAGCAGTAGAGTAAATAAAATGATAGTGTAAATAAAACACTTACTCTTGCACTTAGATGTAAGCTTTCCTTCCCCACACAAGGTAGAGCACCTTCAAGAAGGTGCTCACACTTTCAATACATAGAGATGGAAACTCAAACCCAAAAAATACAATGATGACACGGAACAGCTTAATCAGCGCAGTTACAGTTGCAGTTGTAGTCACAAATTTAACTATAGAGCTTCAAAGCATTTGAAATGGAGCAAGAAACCACAAAACAGCTCAGAGCAGTATAAAACAGTATGAAGAACAATGCACATGCTTCGGTACAAGCAGATAAATGAAAGAATGGATTACTATGAGACGCGCATGCTCTTTATACGTCTATGGAACCACCCCTCATTAGCATATGGCGCGAATTACAAACCAAAAGGAAAAAATAACAATATATATAAAATCAAAGCCTAAAATCTCTACCAATTTATAAGTGATTTCTAAACACAATCTACAGCCTTAAAAATATTTTCCTTAAAGCGAAGATGTAAAAATAAAATTAAATTTCAGAACTGTGCAAGTCTGTGTCAGTCTGTATACAAAATCACTTAACTTTTGTCAGTTTTTAACAGGTTGTAGACAGATATAGGATTCATATGATGGACTCCACTAATCGTAAAGGCGTTGATGTTTAGCTTTCTTCTTCTCACCAATCTGACTGGCTGCTGCGTAAAAATCACCGGGATGGATTAATAATCCCCGCTCCCTCAATTCAATAGAGTTTCAACACAAAACAGCCAGTAACTCTCCAGCTTCTCCTCTCAGGACTATCTAGTTCTCACAGAGGGTACAAATCAAAGCTGGGCGGGGGTAGAGACACCATCTATTCTGAAAAAACAAAACACAGCAGAGAAGAGAAAACACCACGCCAGCAGCTTTGCACAATAAGATTGACTGGAAAGGGAGCAGATACAGGCAAAGACATCATACCTTTTCTAAATAAGTTATAAACACTGCTCCCCTGCTTCTCAGTTCTCCTCCTCAAAACTGAGAGCATGTAGTGAAACAGCTGCCACTTCTCCGTCAGCAACTACACTACAACATACTCTGGGCGATAGTGGGCAGTGGCACTGTGCAAGGTGAATACAGATGGCTGTATGTATGGTTGATGTTGCATCTTATGCGCAGCACTGTTTCCATGCTAATGTACTTCTAAGTTACTGTCCCAGAGGGAATGTGTACTGTACATGTGTGTCCTTGTTGTGTTCCCACTGTCCTATGGGATCTGTGCCACTGTATAGCTTGATCTTACCAATACAGGTGTATTGGACCTGTCCCAGTAGATGTCCCAGGTGCCCTGCACATTACAGGGTCATGCACCTGCCGTGGCACCAAGGGTATATGTTAATACAGTTGACATGGGTGGGATGTTAGGGTGGATGACTATGTCAAGTTACATGTGGTCTACATGTAGCTATGTGGCAGGTGTACAGAACGGCACTTTGCAGAGGCTGCCGTCTGTTCCATGCACAGTCTCTGTGTCATTTTGCATGGGTGCTGGTATGTATATGCCATGTGTGATACATGGCATACTATTACATTGCACTGGGTGTGCCATTCTTGGTCTTGCCATTGTATTGGGCTACATCTATGGTACAATGTGCTCCTCCAGTGTTGTAAAAGTATGCTTTCTTTGGCCCTGTTGTATGCGACCCAGGCCTACATGCATCCTACCACTTACTATAAGGTGTACATGGCCTGTAGCTGACATGTATGGGTAAGTTGGACAAGTGTGTGGTGAGAACACTACATGGGCCTTGCATGCAGAGTGCTAGGCCATAGCTACAACAGTAGTATGCAGTGTGTTCCAACTCCACCTAAGCTATAGCACACTTGTCTGTATGGGGTGCCACAGCTGTGCACAATGATAAGACATAGCCCTGCATGGTCCTGTCCATCCCCACCATGTACATGTGGTTGCTGGTCTAAAGTACCCATATATAGGCTTGTGTACTGTTTATGAGTTATGGTACTGTGCCATGTTGTCCACTGCATGTTGTTGATCTCATCTCCTTTGTCCTCCTCCACATATGACAGAGCCCACAATCCCATGCCATTGCCAGGGAGCAGGAGCAGGGCTGCCAGGATCAATGGCAGTGAGAGGAGATGACCGACAGTGCTGAGGCCCAGTGTGGCTAGCCTGCAGAAGGACGGTCTGCAGACATGTGTCTATGTCAGGGTTGCATGTCTACATTATGCTGTATGCTTCTGTGGTTGGAGACAGATGTTCATGTGTATCTCACCAGGCTGCAAGCATGCTTGTGGGGGCAGCACCTATGCAGTTGTGGTTGTGGACATTAACCCAGCCCTTAGGGCATTGTCCCACCATTATCTATGTGGTGTGTCAGGGTTTCAGTAGTCTACTATTTTGCTCATCACTGTGACAGTCATGCTTCCCTGTGAGTGTATACTGTACATTGGCATCCTGTGCCACAGACCTGGTACACCAAAGCATTGTCAGTAATGCTCACAGCTTCAGATGGTATGCCTGTCATTGTCAGTTGGGTCTGTTGTGTCACATGGTTGGGACTAGGTATGCGTGTCTGTATGGCATAGGTAGACACAGACCACTATTGCACAAATGTATTCTTGTGACATGCCCTCTGTGATATACAGCACCTCTGGCATTCTGCCCACATCAGTGACAACTCCAGTGCCATATGCACTGAGTGTCATGCTACTGCAGCTCTTCACAGCCAACTGTATGTGGCATAGAGTTAACAGCAGCAGGGGAAGTCATTGATGGACCTTGAATTTACCTTATAATATTTGATCAAGGTTGTGATACATAGGTGGTAGTGTCCAACCAAAACAGTGACATCCAGAGTGTGATAATTCCATGTTACATGGAGGGAGCAATGAATACACTATAATACAACTGTGTCTTCGGAGGGCCAATGTCCTGCACTGGCTTTGTACGAGGGGGAAACCATCTACTTGGGGTGGGACCAGCACCTGCTGTGATGTAGGGTGCTGCCAGATGGTTCTGCATCTCACACCAGTGTTGTGCTGACCTGCAGTACAGTATAGCATGTGCCCATCCATGTACAACACCACTGCACTTGCTTGTCACCCTGACAGATGCACACAGTGCTGCATGATGGTCACATCCATATTCATCTCTGCTGTGTGTATCCTGTGTGTGTGCCTTGGCCATGGTGACATATGGATTTCTGTTGCCTTGCACACCTGTGTGGGCCTGTGTTCTTGAAGCCTGGTCTGCAGGGCAATAAATGTGTGGGTGTAACACATAGCCACATGAGCCATTACATAGCCTTGGCATGGCACTGGTACTGTATGTGTTGTATTTTCTCATCTGGCATGCCTGCCAGTGCTGTGTATCCCTTGCAGGCTTTGTCATGCTCTGTTGCAGCATGGCACACTCACTGTATATGCAGTCTTCTACTGTTTGGGTTCATGCTGCTGTCTCTGGCATGTCACACATATTCCATCACAGCTGTGTGACTCTGTCCACCTGCATGTGGCAAGTTGGCCTTTGTGTTGGCTCATTGTACTTCTGTTATTCACCTTATGCCACTCCTGTGTCCCTTGCCTTGTCTGCACAGCTGGCTGAGTTCAGTGCATGTCATTCCAGAGGTGCCTGAAGTGCAGCAGGAAGGCGGCAGAACATCATCAAGAATGAGGGCAGGGATGAACTTCTCCCATCTGCTGGTGAGGCAGGTGGGGAGTGCATCAGAGCTTAAAAAGCACTACCAGCTGCAATCCAGTGCCAGCTGCAGCAGCAACCACCACCACCTGCAGCCCCTTAATAGGGCACAGGACTATAGACATGGCATGGCACACGGCCGGGTGTCCTTTATTTTGCTTTGATTTTTCATGGGCAGGTGCCCTCTAGTGTTTTTATTATATATAACAGGTGGGTGCTCTTTGTGTGTGTGTGTGTGTATATATATATATATATATATATATATATGATACATAACAGGGGCCTGTGCAATACATGATTTATTTTCACAAGAGCTGTCTGACCTTGGGTAATCTCCAGAGTGGCGTAAGCCACGAGTGCTGTGCCTAAGGTCAAACAGCTCGAGTGAAAATAAATCATGTGTTCCACAAGGTCCCTGTTGCTTATTTCATTTATGCAATAGGGATTATTTAGGATTGTGTAAGGAGTTTTGTTTTAAATTGTTTATTTAATTTTTCATGTTAACATACATGGACTTTTTGTAGTTTTCCCAGGGTAGCTCAGCTTAGCATAGTGGTTGCTAAGCAGTTGCTGTGCTCCAACTTTACATTATGGACAGTACATAATGAAAACGTTTGATGCACAATTCTTTTGTTTTTACATTGTCGGGGGGAATCTATTCATCAGAAAAAGTGAATACAAACTGAATTGTCTGCCATTTTTTGCTGATTATAAAAAATCTAAAAGGCATCTATATATGAAACACCTTCATTTCGTAGATAATTTTGTGCTGAACAACTTTTGTGCTCAACGTACTGTACAAATGCTATCAGTTTTCATTTTAAAGTTATTTATTTATTTGTCAAAAAGTGCAAACAAAACCTTAACTTTCTGCTGTTTTTTGCTATTTCTACAAAAACTGAAAGGTATCTGTAAATTAAATACCACTCATTTTGTAGATGTTTTTGTGCTGGGCAACTTTTGTACTCACAGTACTCTTTTTTCATTTTAAAATTATTTGCATTTGAATATGATTAATACTGCTACTGAGGCCAAAAATTCTAAATTGTCTGATGACATAGCAGCTATGTATATAAATGAGTGATAACATAGTAACTATGTATGTAAATGAATGACGACATACTTACTATGCACGTAAATGGTTTTAATTACACAGTAGCTACAATACACATTATTTATGGCATGCATTTATTGTTCACACCTGTTGCATAAATATATATACACACACACACACACACACATATATATATATATAAGACAAAGAACCTCTGTGTGTAAACACTGAGGCAAGGGTTACCCCAAAGGGCATTTGGCTGGGAAGCCAAGTTTCAAGAAAATACAAAATCACACATGCCCCACAATGCAAGCATCATGGGCTGCATATGCAAATCACCACAGAATGTTATGCTGCCAACTTTAAGCAGAATTGCATGGTGCCGAAAGGCCTCTCACACAGTTGCAAAGGGTGCAACAGAAGACATAGACACGCGCTGGTGTCTACCAGGACTCATCAGTATGCCTCGTCTGTTTGACACCCCAGTGGAATGGACCAGCTACCCCTAAGGCAGTGTGCCTGGGATATATTGTAGTGAACCCATTAAAATAAAAAACATTTAAAGACAAAGAACCTCTGTTTATGAAACACTGAGGCAAGTTACCCAAAGGGCATTTGGCTGGGAAGCCAAGTTTCAAGAAAATACAAAATCACATATGCCCCCACAATGCAAAGCATCATGGGCTGCATATGCAAATCCTCACAGAATGTTATGCTGGTCCAACTTTAAGCAGAATTGCATGGTGCCGAAGGCCTCTCACACAGTTTGCAAAGGGTGCTAACAGAAGACATAGACACGTGTTTAGTCCTACCAGGACTCATCAGTATGCCTCGTCTGTTTAACACCCCAGTGGAATGGACCAGCTACCCTAAGGCAGTGTGCCTGGGATATATTGTGGTGAACCCATTAAAATAAAAACATTTAAAAGACAAAGAACCTCTGTGTGTAAACACTGAGGCAGGAGTTACCCAAAGGGCATTTGGCTGGGAAGCCAAGTTTCAAGAAAATACAAAATCACACATGCCCCCACAATGCAAAGCATCATGGGCTGCATATGCAAATCACCACAGAATGTTATGCTGGTCCAACTTTAAGCAGAATTGCATGGTGCCGGAAGGCATCTCACACAGTTTGCAAAGGGTGCTAACAGAAGACATAGACACGTGTTTCGTCCTACCAGGACTCATCAGTATGCCTCGTCTGTTTAACACCCCAGTGGAATGGACCAGCTACCCCTAAGGCAGGGTGCATATGTATATATACATATATATATATATATATATATATATATATTCCACAGTTTCTTGAAACACTATCCTTACAATTTATTTGTATGAAAATAAACTGCAGTACTGTTGAGACATTTAATATATAGGCAGCTGAGTTAGAAGAGAGATTCAGCAGGAGGTGATACATCCTAGGATCATACAAAAAGCAAAAAATAGAAAGAGACAAATAAAGATAGGAATGAGTATCTCTGAGTCAGGGAATACATGAATGCAGGAAATCAACCAGTAACATTTTCATTGGAATTTAATTCTATGGCAGGCCAAATGGGAGCAGTAATACATAAATATTGAAATGTGTTGATGGCTGTGCTGATTCACTTAGACAGGAATGTGAGCCCAAACCAAGAGTCACCTTTAGAAGGGCTACCAATATAAAAGACAGAATTGTACATAGCCACTACCAGCCTAAATCACAGTTGGCAACAAGAAACTGGTAGTGCCCCCACTCCAGGTTTTTCCATGTAAGAAGGGAAATGTGTGTGCTTATAATGAACTACTAAAATATTTGAATACCCAGCTATGAAACAGAGTCATAGTACTGATCAATTTTTTTCTTGTAATACTACACTTGTGGTTTACGCTTTACTCTGTAGCTGTCAAAAGATTTATGTGGGGAGGATGGCACATCCTTTTAAGAGATGATTTCAGGAACACATTACACAGATAATATACCTGGGGGGAGGATGTCCTTCTGGGAGGACACTTAAGACCAATTCTTAATCAGGACACAAAATAAATATTTTGTTTGGGACTTGAACAAGTAAAACAGAGTCCAAGAGGTTGTGAGAGGGTTCATCTCTTGCTCCAAAAAGAGACAGCATGAATTTCTCAACTAAGCTGCTCCTGGGTAATCCCAGACATCCACAGCCTCCCACACCCCACCTATGGCTGGGACTTGCCCCCTCCAACACCTCTATAGTTCCTGTCCTCCTCCCTCCCCCAGCACAGGTATGGCTATTTGCCACCTTACTGTTTCTCCTCCATTGCACTTATGGTAAGGTGGATTGTTGCACTGTATTATGATTACCTATCTGCATATCTGACTACTCATCTACTTTACTAATAGCATACCTGAACTGCTTTGTGCTTTATTTTTATTGTATTCGATAATCTGACACCTTGTGTATGATCTCTGTGATTTTGTTACTATGTATTCTTAACTGTCTGCTGTCCTTAAATGGCAGTACATATCTTAAGTAACTTTTATATGTAATGATCCCTTTTACTGTAATTCCTACATCTCATGTTGGAAGCCTGTACTACTGTGTGTTTACCTGTATTTGCATTTCTACATCTCATGTTGGAAGCCTGTACTACTGTGTGTTTACCTGTACTTGCATTTCTACATCTCATGTTGGAAGCCTGTACTACAGTGTGTGTACCTGTATTTGCATTTCTACATCTCATGTTGGAAGCCTGTACTACAGTGTGTGTACCTGTATTTGCATTTCTACATCTCAGGTTGGAAGCCTGTACTACTGTGTGTTTACCTGTATTTGCATTTCTACATCTCAGGTTGGAAGCCTGTACTACAGTGTGTGTACCTGTATTTGCATTTCTACATCTCATGTTGGAAGCCTGTACTACTATGTGTTTACCTGTATTTGCATTTCTACATCTCATGTTGGAAGCCTGTACAACAGTGTGTTTACCTGTATTTGCTGCAGAAGCTGAGAGAGGGAGAGCAGCTACCATACAGCAAGGAGGTGATTTACTGAGTACACTGAATTGAATTCTTAATTCAGGGGCCTGTAATAGTCAGTAGAAGTCAGTGTTTTGGTTCTCTGTTTTTATGGCTGTGTGGGCGGAGACCTGCAGACATTTTGGTGTTACTTTGAGAAAGGGCACTTCAGACTCCTTCCAAAGAACAGTGTCTGAGTTCAACCACAATCCTTCCATTACCTGAAATCAGTGCGCTGGGGGAGAAAAAGCGTTCCTTTCCTACATGTAGCATTCTCATACCATATCAAATTACAATCAGTGGATTTACTCACTTTAAACAGCACAGATCGCTTGTTTTAGTCTTAAAGGACACATAAACCCTCTTTTTGCATATTTTTATGTTGGTGTGCTTGCGCAGCCAACATCTTGTGGCAATGGGGATTTGGAGGCATGGTCGCTGTTGGGTGAATGCAGGGCATGCATCAGTAGGTGCGTCCCGCATTCCCCAATCAGCCTGCATGCCGGCACCACACCATGCATACATAATGTGGCAAGCACATCTAAGAAAAGGTCCACTGCAATGTGAGCAAAGCTTATCAGATGCAGCAGGCCTTCTCTTGACATGCTCGCCACATTATAAACATGATGGTACAGTGGCCGCCAAACTACTGACTTCGGGGGTGCCCAATCCCCCTTTTGGTTACCCCTGCCCCCTGTATGTGCAGATGGGGGAGCCCACTCCCCATCGGCATAAATAACCACCCCCATTGTAAAATGCCAAGAGAGGGTGCCCAATCCCCCTTAGCTCAGCCCCCTGCTGCTTTCTTTGTGTACCGACAGGGAGCCCACTCCCCATTGGCATAAAGAAACCCCCATGTTGAATGCCAAGGGGTGCCCAATCCCTTGGCTCAGCCTCTGCTTGCTTATGCTCCGACAGGGGGACCCAATCCTCGTTGGAATAACATCCCCCCCCCGTGTTGTGTGCCGATGAGGGTGCCCAATCTCCCATTGGCTACAGACCCTCCCAACAGTTAGGTGGTGTGCTTGGAGCCCACCCCAGTGTGCCAAATCCCCTAAAAAACTGTCCCTCTGATGTCTCTTTTTTTTACCTGTAAAACAAAATGGTCCCTCATAGTCTCCGTGCCCCCCACCCTCACCCACCCTCTCGCACCCTGCCTCCCCACACCCCCTCACCCCATACTTACCTCTGGAGTCTGGCGCGATGATCTTCAGTGGACCAGGAACACGTCTGCACTCTTCAAAGCCGACCGCGAACTGAAGAAATGCAGGAAAGCTGTATAATGGAATCAATAGGGTGTTTTCAACTTTGCAGCATATCTCAGGCATTTTGGAAAATATTGGCCCCAAATTTTCGATATGGTGTTTTTGGGACCCCTCCTCATGAAGTCTTGCACTGTCATAGCGTTATTAGGTCCCAAAAGGTGATTTTGAAGTCACTGTGCGGAATCTCCTTTTGAGGCTGAGTAATGAAATGACAGTGCCACTGTTCATGAAGGGGGCTCTCAAAAAGCCTATGTTGCAAATTTGGTGGGAAAAATCAAAAAAATGACTGTTTTACGAGCGTACATTGCGCAGTTGCTGCGCACACTTGTAAGTTAGTGAATTTGCAATATTTTCACACCAGATTCTCAACATTTGCATTTTATCACACCTTCTTGTGAGCTGCATAGCTGTCATTTTTCACATCCTGGCTGAAATGTGTTTTCGCACTTCCGGCACAGAATAGTGCAGTTGCTGTGCAAAATCAGTGTTCAGGACACATTACAAAAGTGACAGTGACACTGTTCATGAGCAGAGGTCCTAAAATGCCTGTGTTGAAAATTTAGTGACAATACTCCATAAAATGACTGCGTTACGAGTTTGCATTGCGCAGTTTGCACGCACGCTTGTTAGTTTGCAAACTTGTAATATTTTCACTCCAGATTTTCAACAGTGCCATTGTTTTGCACTTCCTAATGAACAGTACAGCTGTAATTTTTCACATCCTGACCAAAATCTGTTTTCACAGTTCCAGCGCAGAATAGCGCGGTTGCTATGGAAAGCCAGTGTTCGAGACACATTACGAGAATAGCAGTGACACTGTTCATTAGCAGATGTCCTAAAATGCCTATGTTGAAATTTTGGAGACAAAAGTCAATAAAATGAGTGTTTTACAAGCGTGTGTTGTGCAGTTTGCATGCACGCTCGTGATTTTGTGAATTTGTAATAGTTTCACTCCAGCTGTTCATCACTGGCATTTTTCCCTGCCTCCTTATGAACAGTACAGCTGTCTGAAATGTGTTTTCACATGTCCAGTAGCACTGTAACAGTCGCCAGCAATCAGTTTCGGGACAGTTTGTGGAAATGAGCGGTGACACTATTCACGTAGCAGAGTGCAAAATGCCTATGTTGAAAATTTGGTGCCGGAAGTCCATACAATGACTGTGTTGCAAGCATGCATTGCGCAGTTTCCATGCACCCTTGTAACTTTGTCAATCTGCAATATTTTCATGCTACATTTTCACCACTGGCATTTGTGCACCCCTCCTCATCAACAGTCCAGCTGCCATTTTTCACAGCCTGCCCAAAACTGGTTTCTGCAGCTGGGGCGCTCAATGGCATGCTGGTTGTGCAAAATCACCTTTTGCTACACATTAACAAAATCAAAGCGCTATGTGTGTCTAGCTCCACCACTGCCAATGCCAGCGCGACAACATTCGGCATTGACAAATGCTTGTTATCTTAAATAATGCCCTGTTGGCAAGGGTGTATGCTTTTTTTTTTTTTTTTTAAGCAATCCTTCAGGGACCACTGTTAAATCAGCAACTTAACAGTCTTTGAACCAGAGGTGTAAAGGAACTATGTTTATAGCACAAGATGATTTGTTTCAGCTTTTGGCAGTGGGGTCACTAGGCTATGACAGGCAGACAGAGATTGTCATGATTCTCCAATTAAGTGAAACAGGCAGTTTCATTTTTTTAGTAAATCTGTTGTTTGCCAAGTTAGTTTCTCTACCAAAGTAAGTAAAGATCATATAACCCTCTGTCCAGTTTTTGTATTGACAATCCTATTTAGGGATGTGTGAAAATTAATTTCCACAGGTGGAATTTTGGCGAAATTGTGAATTTCGCTACCATGAAAGTTCAGAAATGATTTTTGGAAGTTTTGCAGAAATTCCATCTTGAAACTGCGGAAAAAATATAAAAAAATGCAGCATAATTTATTAAAGTGAGGGGGAAAAAAATACACAGAACGTATCACTGCCAGTGGTCATTTCTGAAGTTTTTTTTAACTGCAGTTTAACTCATTAATCCACACCCCAACTGATATGGGTTCCCAGTAAAGACCTCCAATCCCTTCCTTGGACCCTCATGGTTTCTAGTGCCCCCCCCTCCACCCACCAGTCATGGCTCCCAAAACATTTTATTTCCCTGGTGTCTAGCAGACCCCTTCCCTATCCTGGATTCCTTAGTCCACAAATGAACAGCCAGCAGTCCACCAACTCATTCCCCCTCTAGTCCCAGTATTCCCTGGTGTCTACTGGACCCCCCTAATCCCAGATCCCCTGTAAAAAAAAATAATTTCAATTCCCTGGTGTCTAGTAGACCCCCACAAACACCACCCTGACAGTTCATCTGCCACCACTCAATTCCCCTCTCCACCCTGTCCCTGAGCAGGCCACCAGCACAGCACTCCTCTCTCTCCACTACCAGTGTATCACTGAATTGTCAGTGAATAACTGCATGGTTGTACAAGCAGGTGCTCATTCACTGACAGTTCATTAAACTGGGGAAAGAATAAATTCTGCAGTTTATATGCATTTTTTGCAGTTCAAAAAAAAAGTCAGCAGAACTCGGTGAAAATCTGCGGAAAATCCTGCTTTTGCCAATGGCGAAAGTTCTGCAATTTCAGCAAAATTTCCAAAATTTCACGGAAGTTCGCCCACCCCTATTCCTGTTAAAAAAATGTGGGTGGCTACACTTTATTTGTGTTCTTAAGGAGTTTATTTTGAAATACTGTTTGATTGATTATAAAGTGACAGTTTTATTGGTGCCTAACTGATGGATATCTTCCCTCTTTGATATGCATGGACTGACTTGACTGGTCAAGTCAGAGAATGATGACTAGCACACTACTACTCAGAAACAGTGTTTACTGAAAATAAAAGTTTTGACAAAAAAGCTCCCCAGGTTTCAACTAATTTAACATTTTAGGTATGGATGAGCCTCAAAGTCCTGGCCTTGTAGGGACTGGGTTATAATGAAGTCCTGCAAGATCTGTGCCTTATGTAGAAAAAACACACTAGTGGTCGTGGTGGTGGTGGTGGTGGTGTGTGTGTGTGTGTGTGTGTGTGTGTGTAAAATGTAAAACCTAGGAAGGATGTTGTGTAAAGGAATTCATGGCTACAGTTTTTATGCTCTCATTAAAGGACTCCTGGAGAAACCTGAAGACATGGGTTTGAATCCCACAGCCACCATTTATATACTGTGTGACCCTGAGTTGAGCAACTTCATAGTGCTCCCAGAATGACCTGGAAATGAGTTTCAGCTTAATGTGTCTTTCCTAGCCTAAATAAATTGTAAAATAAAGGTAAAATAAATAAGGACTTGAAACCTCACTGCTGCAGCCGAGTCCTTATTTATCTGAGTTCTGGAGTGAGGACTGGATCCGGGGGGGGGGGGCTCTGATTCAAATAAGAACTGTCTGCACACCACTACTCATGTACCTGCACCCTCAAGCAACCATCCTATAGCTCTCTTGAATATTCCTGGTACTCTAGTGGTCTCCCCCCACCCATAAGGACATCTGATCCTCTATCAACCCCAGGACCCTCCTCCACACAATCCCCTTTTCCCTCTCAAGTCACCCAAGCCAAAGTACAGAAATAGTGACAGTGACCTGAAGAGCCCTCTGCTCACCACCTTGGCCTGTCACTGTCTGATTGTCAGTGAGTGATCAAGAGTACAGTAGAAGCAGGTGTTTGTATAATACTTGCGATTGCTCAGAGACTATCAGATGGCAACCAGTTGAGGTGGTGAGCAGAGGGCTGTGCCAGTTATCAGTATTGCTGTAGTTTGCATTTTGTAACAGGGCTGGCTAGGTGCCTGAGAGGGTGAGTTGAGAGGGGGTCAGATGCCCTTATTGGAGGGACCATTAGTCCACCAAGAATATACCAGACAATTACAAGATGAGTGATCTGGATGCTTTTTCTATGTATATTTCCAGGAGAGATCAGCTTACATGCAACATCTGCTTTTCAGTAGGGTCTGCTGTAGGGCTCTGCTTTTACAGTTTTGAAACATATTTACACAGGGTAGCCCAGCTGAGTTGTCATATAAGTTCTGCACAGAATCCCGCACTCACCACCACCATGTAGAAAAGAATGCTGCTCACAACATCTGCGTTAAAGTGCAATTTTTATTGAGGTGCCAGTGCAGGACACACCACACCACACGCCTTGACACATTTAGGACCACAAATCCTTTTTCAAAAGACATGTTTTTTGAAAAAAGGATTTTGGTCCAAATCACATCAAGGCATGTGGTGTGGTGTGATGTGTCCTGCACCGGTACCTCAATAAAGATTGCTAAGAAGTGCAAGGTAATGCACCTGGGAAACAAAAACCCAGGTGAAGAGTACACAATGGGGGGGGTGAGATAATAACAACAACAAAAATGGAATGGGACCTGGAGGTAGTCATATCAGATGACCTTAAGGTGGGCAAGCAATGTGAGAGGGCAGTAAGGAGGGCTGGGGGATACTGGGATGCATAGGGAGAGGCATCACCAGTAGAAAACAGGAAGTTGTTATCCCTCTGTACAGACTGCTGGTGAGACCCTATCTGGAGTACTGCATGCAGTTCTGGAGACCCAATCTCCGCAAGGACATAGGATGGAGGCTGTCCAGAGGAGGGCAACTAAAAATGGTGCAGGGTCTGCACCAGAAGACATATGAAGAGAGACTTAAGGAGCTTAATATGTATACCCTTGAGGAAAGGAGGGAGAGGGGGGACATGATAGAAACTTTCAAGTACCTCAAGGGAATCAACAAAGTCCAAGAAGGTAGCATCTTTCAGAAAAAGAAGTGTGTAAGAACAAGAGGGCACAATTTGAAGATGGGAGGGCAGCTCAGAGGTAATGTAAGGAAGTATTTTTTTCACAGAGAGGGTTGTGGATGCATGGAATGGCCTTCCAGAGGAAGTTGTGGAGTCAAAAACAGTGGTGGAATTCAAGCATGCATGGGACAGTCATATGACAATTCTAGAGGGTGGGGGTAGGAAGAAGTAGGCTGTTGGTTAACTAGGATCTGCAGCTTATCCATTAGGTAGGAAAATGGGCAAACTGGGTGGGCCAAGTGGTCCTTATCTGACATCAGTTTCTATGTTTCTATGTTTCTATGAGCCTTACTATCCTTGCTCCAACTGTCTCAGTTCAGGGCACGTGCATATAAAGCAATCATTACTTGGCATGCATTCTGTGTCACTGTTGGGCCTTTAGAGACCCAACAGTGGGTCCTGTGCATCAGTTCCATTCTCTGGCATGGATGGTCTGTGTAAGTGTCTGCTGTGTGACAGACACATGCACATCCAGGCTGGTGTTTTGTGTGCCCTTCTCCCAAGCTCCCTGAACTGGTGGCCTTGATGGAAGAGGGATGCCTGGATATTGTAGCAGTCACAGAAACATGGTACACAGACAACTATGACTGGGATGTTAACATACCAGGGTACACAACCTACAGGAGAGACAGGGAGGGGAGAAGTGGGGGAGGAGTAGCTCTCCATGTAAAGGAAGGGATAAAAGCAACTGAACAAAAGAGTAAACAGAGAGGGGAGGAGAGGAGGCACTGTGGGTCACCTTAGAGATTGAAAATGGCACCACAATCTGCACAGGGGTTGTATACAGACCCCCATGTCAGGGAGAGGGAATGGACAAGGATATGATAGAAGGCATTCTTAGGATGGCAGAGAAAGGGGAGATACTGTTGATTGGAGACCTGAATATGCCAGATGTTAACTGGAGCACATTTGCTGCAGCCACATCCAAGAGCAGGGTCATTCTCAATGCCCTACAGGTGGCATGCCTCAGACAGCTAGTTTTGGAACCCACTCATGAGGGAGCAATCTTAGACCTCATATTCTCAAATGGGGACAGTGAGAGGATCTCGGATCTAGAAGTGGGTAGCCATATGGGAACAAGTGACCATCAAACAGTGTGGTTCACGATAAACTCAGCTACAGAGTCAAGCCATATAATAATGAGGGTACTGGACTTCAGGAGGGCTGACTTTGGTAAGATGGGAGAGTGCCTTAGAAAAGTACTAGAAAACAGGCTAGAAGGAGGGGTGGAACAACAATGGGGAAACATTAAATCTGCCATCACAGAGGCAACAAGCCTTTGTGTGAAGCAAATAAACAAATCAAAATGAAAGAAAAATCCACTATGGTTCTCAAAAAAGGGGGCGGAGAATGTCAGGGAGAAAAATATAGCATTCAGGAAGTATAAGGAAACACAGAAGGAGCAGGACAGACAGCTGTACCAGTTAAGGAAGAAGGAAGCAGGGAGGGAAGTCAGAATAGAAAAGGCTCAAACTGAGGAAAAGATAGCCAACTCGGTTAAGAAGGGGGATAAAACCTTTTATAGGTACATCAGGGAGCGTGAAAAGACAAGGGAGGATAGTGAGGCTGAATACAATGGACGGTGGGTGGGCAGAGAGGGATAATGAAAAAGCAGGAATACTGAATGAATATTTCTGCTCAGTATTCACAAAAGAGGAGGAGGGGGAGGTGCTTAATCCAAGTAACAGAAGCACTCTGGACGGGGGTCTATACCAGTCCTTTTACAGAAGAAAGGGCTCTGAAAGAACTCCTAAAACTGAAGGTGGACAAAGCAATGGGGCCTGATGGAATTCACCACAGAATTCTAAAAGAATTAAGGGGACAACTAGTGAAACCACTGACTACCCTTTTTAACAAATCATGGGAGGATGGTGTGGTACCTGAGGACTGGAGGAAGACAGATGTGATTCCCCTTCACAAAAGTGGGTCCAAGATAGAAGCAGGAAACTACAGACCTGTTAGTTTGACCTCTGTGGTAGGGAAAGTGATGGAATCACTTCTGAAAGAAAGAATTGTTGTGTACCTAGAGGCCAGTAGGGCACAGGACCCAAGGCAGCATGAATTCACAGTGGGAAGGTCATGTCAGACGAATCTAAAAGATTTCTTTGACTAGGTGACCAAAGTAGTAGAACAGGAAGGGGCTGAGGACATGGCCTACCCAGACTTTAGCAAAGCATTTGACACAGTCCCATACAAAAGATTAATAAACAGGTTAGCCAGGCTGGGAGTGGGTTCCAGAGTGGTAGCCTGGGTAAAAACTTGACTGGACAACAGGATACAGAGACAGAGGGTAATTGTAAATGGAGTCCACTCCAAAGAAAGGGGGCTTACTAGTGGGATACCTCAAAGTTCAGTACTGGGACTGGTTCTTTTTAATGTCTTTATAAGTGACATTGCAGAGGGACTAGAAGGAAATGTATACCTCTTTGCAGATGACACAAAGATCTGCAACAGGGTTGATACTCAAGGGGGGTAGAAAGGATGAGAAGGGACTTGTCAAGGTTGGAAGAATGGTCAAAGGTATGGCAGCTTAAAATCAGTGCAAAGAAGTGCAAAGTAATGCATCTGGGAAAGAAAGACCCAGGGCAAGAGTACACAATGAGGCGCAGCGAGGAGTACTAACAACAACAACAACGGAAGGAGACCTGGGGGAGTCATATCAGATGACTTAATGGTAAGCAAGCAATTTGAGAAGGCAGTAAGGAGGGCTGGAGGGATACTGGAATGTATAGGGAGAGGCATCACCAGTAGAAAACAGGAAGTTGTTATCCCTCTGTACAGACAGTTGGTGAGACTCCATCTGGAGTTCTGTGTGCAGTTCTGGAGACCCCATCTCTGGGAAGACACAGACAGGATGGAGGCAGTCCAGAGGAGGGCAACTAAGATGGTGCAGGGTCTGCACCAGAAGCCATATGAAGAGAGACTAAAGGAGCTTAATATGTATACCCTTAAGGAAAGGAGGGAGAGTGGGGACATGATAGAAACTTTCAAGTACCTCAAGGGAATCAACATAGTCCAAGAGGTGGGCATCTTTCAGAAAAAGAGATGTGCAAGAACAAGGGGGCACAATTTGAAGATAGAGGGCTGACAGCTCAGGGGCAATGTGAGGAAGTATTTTTTCACGGAGAAGGTGGTTGCATGTAACGTCCTTCCTGAGGAGGTTGTGGGGTCAAAAACGAGGGGAGGAATTCAAGAATACATGGGACAGACATATGGTAACTCTGGCGGGGGTTAGGAAGAAGTAGACAATTGGTTAACTAGGATCTGAAGCTTATCCAACAGGTAGGGAAGTGGGCAGACTGGGTGGGCAAAGCGGTCCTTATTTGCCATCAAAGTCTATGTTTCTGTTTTAATGTGCCATGTTTGTGGCTCGAGTCATGACGGAAAACTGTCCTCTGGATCGGTGCACCTATCCGGTTACCAAAGACATAAATAAATTAATTTAAAAAACTGGCAAAATCCAAAGGGTTATAATGATGAATTTGACCTAATGTGTTTTCTTTGAGAACTGTTTGTAGAGTACTCTGTCTATAATAGATAAAATATGTATATAAATGTATACAAACTGATAATGTAATTTTCTGTCCATCTGCCATATGCCAGACCCCCAGCTGCCAAATGCCAGGCAACTTTTGTAGCCTAGCCAGGTCCTCACTGAGTTCCTGTCTTCCCTCTTCCATGTCTGTCCTATCCCAGAGCTTGGTGTCATCCACGAACAGGCAGATGTTACCCATGATCCCATCTGTGGTGTCACTTATGAAGATGTTATACAACACTGGACCAAGCACCAAGCCCTTTGGGACCACACTGGTCGTAGGCCCTGCTTTTGAGAATGCTACCCTGACTACCACCCTTTGGCTTCTGTCCTGCAACCAGCTGCTGACCCACCCAGAAGTTGGGGAACCCCCACACCAAAGTCCTCCAGCTTCCTGACTAGTTTCCTGAGGCATTGAGTCAAAGGTCTTGCTAAAGTCCATGTACAGGACATCAACCACCTGGCCCTTGTCTACTGTCCTAGTAACCCAATCAAAGGAGCCAATTAGGCTAGTTTAGCAGGACCTCCCTGACATAAACTTATACTGCCTCTCATCCTGCAGCCCATTTTCCTCCACAAAGCTGATCAGTCTTTCTTTCAGGTTGGTCTCCATCAGCTTACCCTCTACTGAGGTCAAGGTGACTGGTCAGTAGTTCCCTGGTTCATCTCTCAGCCCACTTTTATGGAGAGGCACCACGTGCATCATTCTCCAGTACAGTATCTGGTTAGAATAGTGTAACCTTAACAGTGCATGCAAAAATCGCACTGTAAAAACAGTGAAATACTGGGGTACAACGGCGAATGGTGAATACCGTGTCCCCTGTAGCTGTGACCTCAGTGGGAGAGACTGAAGAGAGGGAAGAAGGATAAAAAAAGTGAGGACTGGCCGAGCTGCTCCTATGGCAGAGAGGGGTAAGGGAGTGAGCATCTCCCCAGCATACTGCTGGAGACCAGGTTGCTAGTCCTCTTCTCCAATTTTTATTCCATGAGATGGGTTTGCAATATTTTACAAGTCCCATCTCATGGTCTCCCCCC
This sequence comes from Neoceratodus forsteri, assembly GCA_016271365.2. Taxonomy (NCBI): domain Eukaryota; kingdom Metazoa; phylum Chordata; order Ceratodontiformes; family Ceratodontidae; genus Neoceratodus; species Neoceratodus forsteri. The sequence continues at coordinate 217,947,569 of CM028134.1, forward strand.
CAACCCCCACCCCCGAGTTGCACTTTCCCTATAATCCAACTCTGTCTTGAATTTGATTATTTAAGTAAAAGGGGGGGTTGCAAGGGTGCTGGGGGCATAGATCCCAGTGAGAACATACATTGTAAATAGTGCGTGTAGTCCATGGTAGTGGTCCTTTGTGTGTTGGGACCGCTACCATGGGTATATATGGCAGGCGCTGTTACTGCTTCACTGTTTTGGTGACTGCTGTTATGGTTATTCTTCTGACCTAGTGCCTTCAATTAATGGGGCACATTTCTGGTTCCTAAAGAGGTGTTAAACAGGTCTACCACAAGACCCTCCAGAATGTCCACCAGTTCTCTAAGGACCATCAGGTGCATGCCATCTGGCCCTGGTGATTTGTCCACCTTTAGGACCCTTAGGCTCTTGAGTATCCTGTTGGCTTGAACTGTGTCATCTTTGACATCCCCTCTCTCTCAGTCTGCCCCCCTTCCCACTCCCTTGTGGTAGTGTTCCATCCTTCTCCCGAGTAAAGACTGAACAAAAGAACCCAATAAGCACCTCTGCCTTTTTTCACTACCCTCTGCCCACCCCCCACTCTCATTATTTAGCCTGACAGTCTCATGCCTCATGTTTCTTTTCTCCCTTATATACTGGGAAAAAGCCTTCTCTCCAACGTTTACCCCCTGAGCTAGCTGTGCCTCTCTCTCATGGCCTTTGCCTCCCTTAGTGCCCTGCTCGCCTCTCTTGACTTAGCAGTGTAGTTTACACCATCCTCCTCCTTCTGAATATGCTTGTGCTTTTTAAATACTGCCGTCTTGTACCCCACCACTGTTGCAACCTCCTTGCTGAACCAACCTGGCCTTTTGGTTTTAGCTTTCTTACTTTTGATTTTGGCACACTCATTAGTGGCCTCCATAAATTCCTTCTATGGTCCACTTCTGTTCCACATCCCTTCATACCCTGATCCCAGTAAGGTGTCTTTTCAGAACTTCTTCCATTCTACCAAAGTCAGCCCTCTGAAAGTCTAAGACTCTCATCTTGGTTCTGACCATCCCTCTGACCACGTTCAGGTGGAACTACACTGTGTGGTGGTGCCACTTCCTGCTGGTGGTGCACTCACCTTCACGTCTGGAACATGCACACAGTTGAACAGGATCAGATGTAGACAGGCCCTCTCCTTAGTGAGCTCCATGACATCTGGAGTCAGGAAAGCACTCTGGAATGCATCCAGCAGTACTTTTTCCCTAGTGCAGAAGGTAGCAGGGATTTTCCAGTCCACTCCAGGTAGATTGAAATTGCCCATTATTACTACTTCCTTCTTGCTGGAAATATCTATGACCAATACCTGGTCCAATTCCTCATCCTGGGGAGGGTCTGTAGACCATCCCCATCCTTAATTTTTTACCTATAATGGATTGGATCTATACCCACAAAGCTTCAGGCAGGACCTCTACATCTTTCTCTCTGGGTGCAATTTTGTTGTGCTCATCATTGCTTCTCACCTGTCATGTCGAAGCACTCCCACACAACTGTGAGTAGTTTTGTCTTTTTGTTAAACATCCCTGCGTGAATTGTTACTGGCGTTGTACTACTTCTCCTTTGGGGGGACCTGATGTTGCTGTATAAATTGTATGTTTCTTGCACCTGTTTGTAATCTCTGTATCTTGTACTTTCCTGGGTTGTGCCTGAAAATAGCCAAGCTTTCATGCCTAATGCACTTACCTGGTAAACAAAAGCTAATAAATAAAATATCCCCTCTTTCTCGTACATCACCACTCCCCATCTCTCCTCCCCCTATCCTTTCTGTACATTTTATACCTGGGAACTGCCAGGTCCTAGTCATGGTTTTGTGTGACTAATGTCTCTGTAATGGCCTCTATGTCCACCTCTCTCTCTCAGTCAACCATGACTGCAATTCCATCATATTTATTCCCCAGACTTCTTTTGTTTAGAGACATCACCCTGCGCTGCAACTCTGGACCCCTTTATTCCTGACCTGCCACCTTCTGCCCCACTTCTTCCCTTGGTCCCTCCCTTTATCCCCACCTCTCTCTCCTCTCCTCTCCTCTCCTCTCCTCTCCTCTCCTCTCCCCTCTTCCTCTTGCTGTCCCAGTTGGAGGGGAGGTCTATTGGCCTCTCCCACCAGGTGACTAAGGGTGTTGTTCACTCTGCCCCCCCATCAGTTTAAATTTATGTTTTTAATCATGATGTCCTCCAGCCTTCTCTTTAGGACCGTTGTGCCCTTTCTACTTAGGTGCAGCCTGTCCAGTGCATACAGGTCCTTGTTATCCCACCCCCCGTAACCACTAATGCACCCATAACATTCTGCCTCATACCACCCTGCAAGACATTTGTTACCTTCCTTGCTGTACTAGCCCTCAGCACCAGAAGCACTTATAAGAAGGCTTCCAACTCTCCTTTCACCCTGCAGATTCTCCCCACCTCATTGAACCTTTCTTGCACTACCCTGACCTCACATCCTGCAAAGTCTTTCATACCCAAGTGTACTATAATGTGAGGTTGCCCTCCTTTCTGTCCCACACACTGTGCTACTAATGATCCACCCTCCTTGCCCTCATTCCTGGCATGCATTCTACCCTCTTATGGTTTGGTTCCTCCCATTTCACCCCCTTCACAAATAAATCTCCCATGATTACCCCCCCTACCTCCTCACCCTGAGCCCTCCCTCCCTTCTGTCCATACTGCTGCCCATTCCCACCTGCCTCCTGCTTTTCCTCTTGTACCTCTTATACTCCCTCCCAACCATCTGCACTCGCTATCCTCTCCCCTCCTCCTTGGCACCCCTCTTTTCCCTTCTTCTGCCCCAGGCCTGCCCCCTACCCTTCCTTTCTGCCCCCCTCCTGCCTATCCTTGTTCTCACATGCTACCACCCCTTGGCTTGCACCACCTACCTTCCCTCTCTTGCCTGAATCTACATCATCTCACCCCTTCTCCCTACTTACCCTGATGTCCCTCCACCACCTTCTCCTCCTCCAATTCTCCCCCTCTTGATGCTCCTTTCCTTATCACTACTTTTTCCCTTCTTCCCCTGGTCCAGTGGAAGGAATCTGTTCTTCACCAGCAATCCTGAAGATGCTCCCACAGGACCCCCCTCCCATTCCTCCTTTACCTTTCCCTCTTACTGTTATCCACTGTCCCTCCCTGGGTCTCCTCTCCTGTTGGGAGAGGGGGACCGAGAGAACCTGCCAAATCTCCTGTTCCCTCCACCCCAGGTAGGCCCCCTCTTCCCTACCTTGGCTCCAGTCCTGCTCACTCACCCTTACCTGCCTCCAAGCCTTGTGGCCCCTCTGCCTCTCCCATCATTACTCTACAAATCCCCACCACCACCAGTGCACCTACCTCATGCTTCAGCTGCCAAACTTCTGCCCTCAGCTGATAAATATGATGACAAATCAGACATCCCCCAGCTCCCAGACAGTTCCCAGAAACATCATTGCCCCACATTGCACTCCACCACTCTACCCCTTCATCCTGCCCCCACTGCATGCCCCCTCTCCACATATTAACTTTTTAGCACTTCTCTATTACTGTACTTAGCTGTCACCCTTACCTTTCTGAAGATTTTGATAGGGGTAGATACTGATTTGTCTGTCCAATTGTTGAAATGCCTAGTCAGTCATAGGTAAACCTTAAAAGCCCACTAATTAATTACTTGCCTGTTAACTCCCTTGTAGGCTGACCCTAGATATGGAGGGCCTGATTCTAGAATGGGTTACACATGTTGCAAGGCAACTTGAGCCAAATCCAATGGCGCAAGTCGCACCTTGCAACATGTGTTATGCCCCCTGCTATTCCGGAAGGCAGCCTACGACATGGCGCAATCTGCCTGCACCAAAGGTGGGACACACCACCGGCTATTCCAGAAACCTCCTGCGACATGGCACAAGGGGTTTCCGGCATCAGTTCCGGCCCTGTTCCAGGTGTGCAGCCAATGGAATGGCAATTCGCTATTCCAGGAGGGACCCTGGAAGACAGTGGTCTAAGTACGGTTAGACCAGCTATTAGCTGGTCTAACCATACCCTACGTCCATTGGGGTTGAACCTCCATGCCTGGCACCCCTACAGCTGACCCCCCCCACGATCCCACATAGGTCCCCACCCCAACCCCATTGGCAGAGCAGCCCTCTTTGGGCAGCTGGCAGCTCCATGTCCCCATCACAGAGCAGTGCCTGACAGGGCAGTACACATCCACTGCCTGCCATTCTCCTCAGGGTTGTCCAGTGGCCCCCCAACCCCTCCATGGCCCTGTGGGGCATTGCAATGATGTCTAGGTGCGGGGCTTGGGTGGCCATGCCATGCATGGCTTGCGCCCTGTGGGTGGGCATTGCTGAAGCTTGCAGCACCCAGGTTAGGTGTACCATTCCTGTGGTGCAACCCTGGAGCTACCGCAAGTCACAGAGCATAGGTGCCGGGGACCCTGCCTGTTCTGGACTCTGGCACAGGGTCCCCGGCATAGCAGTGTATGTCACAACTTACATCGGCCAGTGAATTGCGCCATACTTCTTGGAATCAGCCCTGGAGTAACTAAGACCCACTAGCAACACTGCTATCTGCTCCTAGTAGAGGGACAGCTGCCCCCCCCCCCGAGTACCCTCATGACTAGGCTAGATGCAGGCCTACACCAGAAAGGGACTAGCTGCAGCCCCTAGTATCCAGAGCTAGTTGCCAACTTAAGGAGTCCCTTGACAGTTAGTTGCAGGTCTATCTTAGATAAGGGACCCTAGGGAGCAGCTGCAGCCCCTACCAGCTGCATTCTCCTGAGACAGACCCAACACAGGTAATATTCCTATAAAACCCCTGCTCACTTCTCCCTTTCCACACTTGCCTTATCTACCCTACTTGCCCTCTCCAAGCAGCGTGGCCTGTGGTCTGCTGCCCTTCCTGTGGATGCCCTACTGACACCCCAAGAAGCCATGTAGAAAGATGCCGCACTCCTCTTTCATGGCACTCATGCATTTGGATCACTCATGTGAGAGGTTGTGTGAGATTCTGAAAGTTATAAAGAAACTGCAGCCACCCTGTTGGCTGGCTTATATCATGTGGCATATGGCATCCTCCACCATTTGAGTGCTTTCCTCACCCACCTTCTAGTGGCCTCCACCCTCCTCCCTTTTAAAACTTTAAGTTTCCTTAACTACACTGTAGTTGCAGTGTAACTACAGTGTAACGACATTGCAATTCTTATGCAGCTGCATGCAACAAATGTGTAGTGTAATTACCTGTTGCATGTAATTAATGATTACCAGCCCACAGCTACATTGAAACTGACACTTAAAATAAAGTGTGCCCCCCCTTCCTTTCCCACACACAATCTCCCATAGTAAAACTTTGAAAGCATTACAATTGTTTTGTTTTTTTAAAAGAAAAGAAGATTCGGACTTCCCTGCATTGTTGTCCTTCTCCCCATTGCTCAGCTCAGTGGTGGCTGGAGAACTGCAGGGCTGACTCCACTGCAGGCTGGATTTAAACCCCCAAACTACTGCTGCCCTATTGGCTGGCTTGTATCACTTGGCATATGGTCTCCTCCTTCATGATAGTCCCTCCCTCACCCGCACTCTAATTGCTTCCTCCCTGCTCCCTTTCCCCACACACAATTCCCCACAGTAAACGTTCACAGCATTACAGTTTTTTAAAAGAAAAGAAGATTCAGACCACCCTGCCTTGTGGTCATGCCCCCCCATTGCTCCGTTCAATGACGGCTGGTGAACTGTGGGACTGGACTACATTGTAGGCTCAATTTAAACCCAAACTACAGTCATCCTGTTGTCAGCTTGTGTACTTAGTTTAAGCACATGAATTTTGTTAATGCTTGGTTACAGCATACGATTTAAACAGTGCAGGTTTGCATATCAGCCACCCCCCCATGAAGCTCAGGATGAACGAAGCATCAGGGTAACAAGAAGGCAGTAGGTTCTGAGACTTTGTTGCTATCAAATGCCATAAGAATTATTTCTGCATCTTTGCACCCTGCAATTGTTTTGCACTTCACCTTCCAGCACTTTTCGTTCAGCACTTTCTGTAAATAATGGATAATGCTGTGATGTACTGAATATTTATATCTGTAAGAATCATTTAGTGGCATTGCCACAACAACGTGCACTGAATATGTGTTTAATGGAGCCTAAACAAATACTCAATATTTAATCAGTCACAACAGGCACTTAGATGTCAGCTTGCATGCTTTTTGCAGCAAAAATGTTACCTCTCTCTAGCAATTTGTGCTGAGGAAATGTGCTAATAACAAAAAAAAGGTGCATATATAATGATTTTGCAAAGACCAAGGACAAAAAGGAGTGTGGGGAACTTCTTTTCTATTGCTTGGTTAAGCTATAAGGGAAGTGCCGGCCCTGTGGCAATGAGTGGTGGGACACCCGCTTGGCACGCTGGCAACCCAGGTTCCTGGGTGACTAGAGCAGAGAACAGAGGGGAAGGTGAAGAGCATCCTACCTGGGAGTGCTGGTTCGGCTTGCGCTGTTCTCCAGTGGCTCCTGGGGGTGGGCTGGCAGAGACACAGTTAGTGGCATGGGTTACAACATGCTGCTGTGCATCCTTCCCAGGATGCCACAGGACATGCAGCTCTGTTAGGGAGGGGAAATGGAAGAGAGGGAGAAAAAAATGAACACCCAGCAGTACCAGATTATACACATCAGGCGGGTGCCCTTTTCTTTTTTTATATAATGGGTGGGTGCCTTTTTTGTTTGAGTTTTCATAGGTGGATGCCTTTTTTTTTTCTTGCTTTTGTTGCTTCTACACGCTGTTTGCAATGGTTTGTTTCTTCATTAAATATTTGTGATACATTTGCTGCTGTGTTGTGTGCTTTTCATTGGTACATCCTCTCGTAGCCACAGCCCCCAAGGTGCTACACCTTAGTACAGTGCTATATTAAGTGCTGCACATGTGCCTTGCTCTTCACCTGCACTATGAATTTGTGCTCTGTGTGTACACTGCACTGAAGCCCAACATTCAAAGGTGTTAGCACCAGGACAATTCATCTGAACAGTATGGTGGCATTGTATTGGCACTAGTGCAAGCACTGCTGACTAAATATGAGGCCCTTAGAGACAAATTTTTGCAGTCTGTATAAGACATGGCATTTTCTTTATTGGTTGATTGTTCATGTTCATAAATTTAATGTAGTTATCAATGAAATTACAGCATTAATTTAAGAAATGTGGTTAGAGTATTAGAGATACCTCAGTGGACTAGTAACCAGGCATATATAAGCAAAAATGCACAATAGAGGGTGCAGGCATCCTATGATATATGCACCCGTTGATGTGTTGTGAGGCACAAGGTAAAGCCGAGTGCCTTCTACCACCCAAGAAGAGAATATAACAGAGAGCAACCACACACCCTGATGTGTGTTATCACATTAATAAGATGGGCACAACAATAATACATAGGAAAAACATGAAAAATGTGCAGCCATGCAGTTGCTGAGGAATAATGCACACTCAAGTGATGTGTATACACTTGTCACAAGGTAGGACTGTTTCTTCTTACCAAGTTTATAAGTTGTTTTAGTCAACCAATTCTGGGCTATAAGTTTGGTATCTATGCAATAAATAACATTATGAACTGAGGATCATAAATAGAGGAATCAGATTGACCCAGAGCTCTTTGAAGCCGTGATGATGTTGGGCTGCGTCATCATGGCTTCAAAAAAGTTCCAGCGCCACCAGCCTCCTTGCTCTCTACTGTCTGAGAACTATTTTTTTCAAAATATACTCCTACACCACTCAAAAACTCATTCATAAAACATTTTAAAACCTGTTTCTTTTATTTTTTTTATTTATAAAGCTTGAAATTTGGGTCATAATAGCAATAAGTCACTCCAGGGTGTGGTATATCATGGGATATCATCACTTCTCAGGTGGTTGGACGCACTCGGCCTGTGGCCTTGTGCCAAACCACCCAAGGCTTGATGATACCCCATGATATACCACACCTGTCGTGCCTTATTGCTTAGTTATGAACTGAGGGTCGTAAACAGAGGAATCTGATTGGCCGAGAGCTCTTTGAAGCTGTCATGATATCGGGCTACATCATCATAGCTTCAAAAAAGTTCCAGCGCCACCAGCCTCCTTGCTCTCTACTGTCTGAGAACTATTTTTTTCCAAATATACTCCTACACCACCCAAAAACTCATTCATAAAACATTTTAAAACCTGTTTCTTTTATTTTTTTTATTTATAAAACTTCAAACTCGGTTCATAATAGCAATAAGTCACTCCAGGGTGTAGTATATCATGGAATAGTGTCACTCTCAGTGGTTGGATGCACTCAGCCTGTGTCCTCATGCCCAATCACCTGAGGCTTGATGATATCCCATGATATACCACACCTCATTGTGCCTTATTGTGTAATTATCGAACTAGGGATCGTCATTATATGCAAGCTGATTGGCCGAGAGGTTTTTGATGCCGTGATGATATTGGGCTACATCATCACGGCTTCAGAAATCCACCAGCTACCAGCCTCCTCACTGGCAACAAAATCCTCTGACCCTAACACTGCCCAGGACCCATGGCACAAAGTGAAGGAAACCTGCAGGTAGCTGTTAAAAAATAACAACAAAGCACTAACAGTCAACAATACAACAACGAAAATGCTGTTGAAGGGCCACAACAAGGAAAACTCTGCAACTTTTCATATTGGGCGGGATGGCATGAGTCAGGGCACGGCTCAAACGACTTTTAAAATGAACAAATTAACTCACAAACTGACCACACTACGAGTGTCTTTCTCTGTCTGGATTCAACGTTTAATAACTACTCAGAGTGACTTACCAGAAAACTGCCATTGTTCCCTTTCACATCGTTCTTATTCCTTTTCACAGTAGCAAAAGAACTTAAAATAAAAACTTGCACACATCTTCACATGGCCACCAGACAACCTAAGCGCAACAACACAGTTAATTTTCTGGTGCAGTACAGAGACACAGAGCAGCAACTACATAGACTCTACTTATAACAGTGCCACCTGCTGTCCAGAGCCCTCCAGGAACTTTTTTATTAAAATGTACTCCTCCAACACCACAAAAGATGCATTTCAAAAGGATTTGAATTACTTACGTATTTATTTATTGTTTTTACTGATTAAACTTTTGAGCCCATTCATAATAGCAATAATGTACTCCAGGGTGTGTTATATCATGGGATATCGTCACTTCATGGGTTGTTGGACACACTCGGCCTGCGGCCTCATGCCCAACCACCCGAGACATGATGATATCCCATGATTTACCACACTCTGTCATGCATTATTGCTTAATTATACAATGGCAAGAAAGAATGCTGGACTGTCATTGGTCAGTCTGGGGCTGGACCCGTGATGTTATCCCAGCATAACATCATGGATCTAGTCCCAGTACACTAGCTGACCACATCAACTGTTACTGAAATGAATCACTTCACGCAACCCCCATTGTGATCCTTGCTTGGCATACTGCTTGCTTGCTTGCTCGCTTGCCCGCTTCCCGCTCGGCAAAACTGTTCACTGTCTTCGGCTCATTTATTCATAAAAAAAATAAAGAAACCAACTAAAAAAAACCCAACAAGCCTCACACATTCCATTCAAAATCCCAAGACATTCTTTTTTTATATAGTTCAGTTTCATGGATGGAGCAACCCCAATGAGTAAGCGAGCAAGTACATTGCCAACAGTCACGCACCTCTCTGTTCAAAATGCTCACTGGCTCTTAACAGCACTATGTTGATTTTGTTTCAAATGGCAGCAAGTAAAACAAATAAAAAACATTCCCCCTGCAACTTCCCTACCTTCTCTCCTCTCAGAGCACGCAGTGGATGGGCGAATGAAAGATGGGAGGGAGACACCAATTCCCAGCCACCACCAGCATTTGAAGCCATTCATGAAAAGACACTGACAGGAAGACCGAAAATCAAAATTCTGTCAAAACACATTAGAAACTGCAAGAGAATAGGGCAGACCAACTAAAATTGTCACCATTGACAAAGGTGCTATGAGGAGTACAGACTCAGAGCCAAAAAAAAAAACCCACAGCAGCTCCACCTACTGGCTAAATTAGCACTATTTTGTCATAAAGTAAGCTTACTCATTCATAAAAATGACCAAAAATATATTTTAAAAGCAGTTTTTCTTATTTTTTTTGGTTTGCATTACAAACAAGCCTTTGTATAATAGGAATAATGCACTCCAGGGTGTGTGTCGTGTTGGGATAACGTCATTTCTGCAGTGATTAGTCATACTCGGCCTGCAGCCTCGTGCCTAATTACCCCAGGTGTGATGGTATCCCAGCACGACACACACTCTGTCATGCATTATTCTTTTATTCTATAACACACAGGAATTTGTAACCTGAAAATAATGCCTCATAAAGTATTCTCTTGGTATGCCACTTATCCCTTCACCACACAAAAGAAACACACATAGGCCCAGATATTCAAACTGAGCCAGTTTGTGGCGCAGGCCTGTGCGCCGCTCAAAATAGTTGCGCAGGGGTGTGGCCAGGGTGATATTCAATGGAGTTGCGCTATGGCGCCAACGGCTTGAATATCCACCACCACCCTAGCCGTAGGTGCAGTGGAACTGCCCCAGCGCAAGTGGTCAGAGTGGAGCATTGAGATGCGGTGGCACAAGTTCCATTGCGCCATGCACAGCACCTGCGATATTCAAAGGGTAACATGCAAATGGGGCCATAATTTATGCAAGGTGCACAGGGGGCCATTTGCATCTGATTATGGACCCATTTGCATGCCATTAGCATGCAAGTGCACCGATCCCTGGCGACTTGCGCCTGGTGCCCTGCCAGGCAGCAGCCATCGGGGACCAACGCCCCCTGCAGCCTGATCACAGGACGTCCCGTAAGGGACAGTGAATGTCTCCAATCCCTGGTGGTTCAGTGGACCACGATTAGCCCAATCACGGGCATAACTGTATCCCCCCAGTAGCCCGATAGCGGGCATAACAGTATATCCCCCCCCTCGAGTAGCCCAATCGCGGGCATAACAGTATATTCTCCCCCCTCCGAGTAGCCCAATCATTGGGCATAACAGTATATCCCCGAGTAGCCCAATTGCGGGCATAACAGTATTCTCCCCGAGTAGCCCTATCGTGGGCATAACTGTAACTCCCCCATTAGCCTGATCGCGCATCAGTATCCCCCAAAGTCCAATATCCCTGGTGGTCCAGTGGACTGAATGGAGCTTCGATCATGGGGCATTCCTCACCCCCAAGTCCGAAATCCCTGCTGATCTAGTGGACCCCCACCCCACCTGCACATGGAGCCCACCATCCTGCTCCCCATCAGCTGGCGGGCAGCAGCACCCTGCCTGCCGCCCCACCGCCCGCCGACTGACAGCTCGGTATGGCTGCATGCCCATTGGTTTAGAGCATGAGACAATGGGTGTGCAGCCCATACCGTACTAGTCAGTCCAGATCTATGAATGAATTCAATATTTTGCCCACAGGATAGATGAGCCATCTTCCACAGAGCATGCTAATGTGTTTCTGAGCTCTGGTGAGCTATGAAATTAGCCCGTGCCTTCTTCCAGTTAGTGAAGTCTGTGGTTGCAAATGCTGGTTCTCGCCTTTTTGATAGCTCAGGCATCCCCTTTTTTTCACATTTTGCACAAGCAAAGCAGAGCACAGCTTTCAGTTCAGGACTGTAGTGTAGCCAAGAAAATTCTTTGTACCAGGATTCCTGGAATCTCAGTTTTTTTGCTTCCACAGTTCTGCTTTGGTATTTCCTCAGCAGGGGGTTGGTAGGGGCAGTCCATGTCTGCTGTTGTCATTTCCACTCCAGGCACTGTTTCTTCAATAGATGGCAATTGCGGAGGCTGATCCAGATGCATTGTTTCACTCTCCAGTCTAGGCACTGTGTTGTCGATGGCGGCAAGTACTGTACTTGTACTTGGATGCTTCTCTCCTGTGTCATTACTGTTGAAGCCCTGAGGTATCTTCTCACAAGTTGCAAAACACATGTTCTCCCTTTCTTCATTTGGAACCACCTCTATTGATTTGGGTACAGGATCCATACAAGGTTTTTTGAAGAAGGTGGCAACTGAAGGTTGAACTCTCTGACATTTCATGGTGAGATTTAATTCAACACTGGTCTCTTAATCTATGATACACAAGTGGTAAGATTCATTTAAACTCCATAGTAAGAGAACCATTCACAAAAAATGCATACTGGATAATGTCCTACAAGCCATTAAAGTGCACCACAATAACCAAGACATACCAAACACAAATCAGTCACAAAGCACGCACAAAGCCTCTTTAGTAACTCCTCATTTAGACATTACACATTACAAATACTGTGTGGATTAGGAAGGCAAATTTACACAGATACTTGACATGACCCATAATACTAGGGGAACAAAATAATTGTGGTACATTAAAAGGCATTCAAAATAAATGAATGAACTGCATAACCCTTACAATGATCATGCACAGATATACTACTTACTGTCTGGTCTCCTACTCCCTGCAGCACAACAATTATTGATCTGCACCCACAATATAACATACAGAAGGCTGGCAAGATGCTACACACCACAAGTGGACAGATAAGACAGCACAAATCACTGAAACACTTCACTGCACTGCATGCCACGTGATTTCCCCAAAGTAATGCTCATTTGCAGAAAATGACTGAGGACAATGTTAGTAGCAGGGCACCGTAGACAGGTTTTCCCATCTGTGACATGTTTTGCACTGCAAAATATGGTGTAATAACACCCATAATAGCAAGATGGCACCAGGCCGTCTTTGTCATTTCCACCTGCATAGCAGACACTAACTTTTCCATGTTGTGTTCTCATTCTATATTTCAACCTGCAAAGTGACTGGGTGGTTTTCAAACTACTGTATATGTAATTGTTCTGCCTTGCGTCATCTGAGTCAGACTTCACTGCATTTTCTCTGGGATTGCTTGTTGTAATGTTTTTTGAGATTGTGAATTTCATGTGGAATCTTTGGAAAATGAACACTTGTGCTGAAAGCTAGTTGCCAAGGTGTGCAACATATAAATAAAAAATTAAAAGTGGGCCATTACTATTTTCTTTTTTCAGAAATTATTTTGAGGGTGGAAATTACATCTATAGTTTATACATTACATCCAAATGTGTATACAATATGTTGATGTCTTCTGAATAGTTTGAAAATGTACCAGTATCTGTATATCTTGTGATGCCAATAAAGTTAATTGAGTGAAACTGCATTGTCTTGTGTTTCTCTATTAAGGCCTGTCACTGTTGCAAGCACTCCCCCACAACACATAGTATACTCGCAAGAGAACCCAGTAGGTAAAAATTACAGATAAATCATACTGTAATGCTGTTCTCATTTGAGAACTAAGCAGGTCAAAGAGAATAGTACTGGAGGGAGTACAAAGGAAAGCGCCAAAAATGTTAAAGGAGATGGAAGGAGAGGAATATGAGGTTAGGCTGCAGGAGCTGAACAAATACACACTGAAGCAGAGGAGGAATGGGGAGGATATGATTGAACCATTCAAATATCTGAGGGGAGTAAATAAACCTAGCACTGAGGGGATGTTTTCACTGAGGAGTGGAAGAGAGATGAGGGGGCATGGGCTAAGGTTGGAAGGGGACATTTTAAGAGGGAAATGAGGAGGCACTACTTCACTGGAAGGGGACATTTTAAGAGGGGAAATGAGGAGGCACTACTTCACTGAGAGGGTGGTGCCTAGCTGGAATGCACTGCCAGAGGGAGTGGCGACATGTAGGACAGTCACAAGCTTTGAGAATGAGTGGGACAATGCAAGAGGAAGGATCTGGGGGACAAGGTCAGTGACAGGCATGAGAGGAACAGTGGGGGAGGAGGCTGGGGCAGCTGCAATCGAGGGTGCTAGCTGCACACTTGGGTAGACTTTGATATACTGATTGGTCTGTTCTACTGGCAGACTTGTATGTTTTTAATACTAATAGGCCATTATTTGGCAAGTAATGCAAGGCTTAAAGAGCTGACCCTGTGTTTCAAAGTTCTTATAATTGTGTCAGGCGGGGGATGGATGTATACCTCTCAGCATTAAAAATCATAGCAAAGGCCCAGAATGTGTAGCACTTTCTTATTTTAAACAATTATTTGTATACAGATAGTAGCACCCATATACTGTAGCTAGTGATAAGAAGTTTTTCTATCAACTTAGTTCAATGATTTAATAGTTTGTGTATCCAGAAATAGCTGTGCCTTCATTAGGAACATCAGTTTATGAAGACCAAGGTTAAATCTGAGTGAAAATCATAGTGCTGTGATGGTGTGCAAATTATATTGCCCCTTGTCCAGGGCAAGTAAATTTCTTTGAAGGGCAAGTACAAAAAGATAACTAATTTCAGATTGATTGTAATTATTAGGGCAAGTGAAAATTCAGCAAACGTCATGGCTGGGGATACCAGGAACTCTTTAAGCCCCTTTCTCTGCTTTTTCTGATACTTTTTTGCAAGCTTCGTTTAGGATTTAGTCTATATCATTTTCATTATGTATAAAATCATACAGTAGAAGGTCTTTAGAATTACAACGTGATATATTCAACTGAAGGTACATTATGTACCTTCAGTTGAATATGTCGCGCTGTAATTCTATCATACTAGTTGTGCACAAACAAAAAAAAAAGAGAAAAACAAAAGCAGTTAACCACACAATGTACTGCCCAAGACCAATTCACAGGTTTCCGAATAGATATGCACAGATAAGAGTTAGAGAAGGCATTCAAGATAGGAAATAATGAATGGGACTTTTAAGTAAGAACCCACACCATGCAAGAACCTTAAAAATTAAACAATGTGTACATTTCTAAGGGGAAAAAAAACACATGTGATACCATAACAAAGTCTATGACTCATTATTTAGAGTTCTGGTTCAATTTTAACATAGTTCTACCCCAAAACACCAAAAACCTAATGTACTTTGACCAGTGCTAGTGCAGCTAACCTTGTGCTTGTCTGTCTTGACTCATGCAAGTTTTCCATGGCTGTTAATAAATAAAGTTAAAATGCCCCTACTTTAGCAGGTTGAGGATCTAGTCATCATGTGAATCTTTGTGTTCCAGATAGCCTGGTGTGATTAAACAACACCTAATTAAGAGATGCCGTTATCTGGCAGTTCAACAGGGGGATCCCACAAAAGAGTCATTGTGTGTCATTATCACCCCACTGCTAGAACTTTCAGCTAGTGTCCAAAGAGTAATTGGGGGCAGAAGCTGTTAAGTCAGTAGCTTTCAGTTTTCTGACTCTCTATGACAAGTTGTCCCACATTATGAAGACCAGTGACCCCATTTCCCTAGATTTTGAGTGTCTCTAGCAAGTCAATGAATTAATGTTAAGAGGCATACAGGGTCTGCTTTTGCTCTATAGGTGGTGGGTTTTATCCCAGCCATGACATAGCTGCTCTCTCCCTCCCTTCCAAATCTCTCCACTCTTTTATTTCCCTGGATACCACTGCAGACCATACTCTGAAATTACTATCTTTGCCTCCATGGACCCATTGCTGCCTAGTGCGGGAGCCCCAGCTATTCTATTTATTTTTATTTATGTATTTTATTTTACTTTTTGTTGACTGGGTAAGTGTACTAGACAAATTCTTGCCTATTTTCAGGCATGACCGGGGAAGGATACAGATGAATGCCAACTGACCTTGGAACAGATTAAGCTGTTGGTGGTATTTTTAATGAATGGGAGGAATATTGCCAAGACACCATGGAAATTCACCTACTCTGTAGGCAGGTGGCATTGGCCGTCTGTCTGCAGGGATGGAGGATCCCAGTTTAGAGGAGGCAGTGAAGGAGAGCGGTCATGCTTCATTGGAGTCTGAGGTTTTGAACATCTCAGTCCAGAGAATGGAAGAACCTGTATCGTATACTGTTCAAGAAATGGCTCAGGTCCCGGTTGATTATACAGTTTTCCAACCTGCAGAGGAGGGAATGTTGCCAGAAGAGGAAAAACTTCAGTAAGAACTTGAAAGGAAAAAAACATCAATTAATGGACTTAATTTCTATTGCCGAACAAGATTTTAACTCTTGTAGGCAGAAGTTAGAAGCAGAACGTAACAAATGGAAATGTTCTCTCACTAGCTTTTCTAAAAATTGAGGGAAACGGTTTGAGCAGCAAGATTTAATGAAAGATAATGCTTTACAAAATATTGTACACATGGATAGAGAAGTTGCACAGGATAATTCATCTTTACAAACTTGTACTTTGACAGCATGGTCCCCAGGAGATGCACTAAGACAAGTTGGATGACTGTGGGTAGTAGACAAATGGATTCCTGACCCCCTGATTCCTATACCTGGTGTGACCATTTTAGATCAAGGTGGAATAGCTATACCTAATATTTCATCTATGTTAACTGTGGCTAGCCAAAAGTCTAAGTACTCTGTTGGCCCTAATGTGAATGCACAAGATCAGGGAGAGGCTACTGAATTTTTTGATACGCAAGACGCTGGTGGCAACCTTGAACCGACATCTCCCTTGCTAGAACAAGTTCTTTCTATGGACTACTCTACAATTGCGTCAACTACTACAGGAAATGAGAATGTAAGTCAAACATTTGTTTTGGATATGAATAAAGAGATACATAGGAATTTGACTGTCGAGCAACCAGAAGTAATGGGTCCCAAATCCCATGCAGGCTTGTTTAAAAAACCAGTGGAGGCAGCTAAGCACAGATTTCTGGTACGGTTGAGATACCGAGGCAAAGCTCCAATAGACCAGACAGACTATGGGTGGGAAAGACACTATTAATTGACTCGATGGGGGTTTTCTTCTGCTGAGGAGTATGCCTTCATACACCCGCCTGATGAACATAACTATGATATCAGTTTCTGTTCTATCATTTCATTAGATACATTTTGGAGACTTTATTATGATATTAAAGATCAAGAGGAATGGAGGTATTTTCAGGCTATCCCAATCACTAAACCCACAGTTAAAACAGTTACCATTCTTTTCCAAAATGAAGGGGTAAACATTGCTAACATTCTTTTTTTAGTTAGAAAAATGGTGTTTAATACAGAATAAACCAAAGCCTATTATGGATGAAAATGGCTTCTGGAGAGGAGGTTGGACAGTGTGAGTACAACTTAACCAGGACGACAATGGCATACAACATTTACTGAGTTCCTTTTTTCCAGGGAAGGACAGGGGCATTATTTTTTATGCTGGCCAGCTTAAAAGTTGTTTTAAGTGCGGTTCATTAATGCATTTGAATACTTCATGTGATCAGATGAAATGTTTCCAGTGTGGTATGCTAGGGCATTCAGCAGCACAGTGTGTAGCTCCCCCAGTATGCAGTTTATGTAATGAAATTAATCATTCCTTTTCAGACTGTCCATGGAGAACTATGGATACAGATGATTCTTCTGATCAGGAATAATTTTAGCACAGGCAAAAAAGCTGTATCAAGAACAGGTAAGGAGAAACACTGAAAATGTATTTAAAGGTAGACGTAGAGGTAGAAGACGGGAGGGTGATTAAAGGAAGATAACAGACAATTTAAATACCTTGTCTCTTACAGCAAATTAAAACCTAATGAGTCCTTTACTGACTTATACCAAACAGAACAGATGGTAACATTAGCTTTAGATCCTCCTCGGGGGATAAGTAGGGAGGAACGAGAAACTCCGTTTATGACCCCTCAAGGAACTCCACAAAGGCCTTCAAAAGAATTGGGCAGGGATTCTCGCACCTTGTTAAGTACTGTAGAACCCAATGATAAAGGGGAACAGGAGGATTTGCAAGGTCCTGAAGAGGGAATGTTACTTCTTATTTCTCTTAATGGGGTTGGTGAGGAGAGTGATAGTAGGAATGTGCCCCTCTTTCCTTTACCTTTAGGAAACAGATTTTCAGTACTTTCATCATGGGGGGAACAGGTAGATCAGGCCCTCCCTATGTTGGAACCCTCATCTGATTTGGGTAATACAACAATAGTATTACCTAATCCGGAGGGTATATTAGTGGACAGACAGCTAGAAACTCAAAAACGAGTGACTAGATCTAGTGTAAAAATCCTAAACCCCCTCCTTGAAACCTTCTACATTATCAATAGTTTCATTAAATGTGAATAGCTTAAAATCCCATCAGAAACATCAGACGACATTTGGGATACTTTCACATTTAAAATATGATATATTGTTACTGTAAGATACACGCTTACATACAGAATCTGAAATTTCTATAGCTTCCAGAGATTGGCATTGGAGTAAATCCTTTTGGTCTTCTGGGGTAGAAATGTGTAGTGGGGTGTGAATTTACTCTTCAACCCTCGATGTTAAGATTTATAGGTTGGTTGAAAGTGAGCCAGGAAGGGCGTTCTTATTGGATGTTATAGTTAAAGGCTTACAGTGTCAGTTAATTACATTTTATGACCCTCAGATGAAAGCTCTTCGAATTGAATTACTTAAGAAGATTCAACCTTACTTAATATACAAGCAGGCACTTATTTCTATGTGGGGACTTCAATGTAAATCTTCAGCAAAAGAATGAAGCAGGGAAGCAGTATTGTGATAAAACATTCTTAAAGTCCATCCTTTCTCAAGCAGGTCTGTGTGATTCTCATCAAATGGGTTGGAATAAAGCTAAACCTACCTTTTTTAATGGAAGCCTATCATCCTGAATTAATTTTATTTTTGTAAAGAAATTGTTGTTAATTTCTAGTTTAATTTATGTACCAATAGAGTCTTCTGATCACATTTTGATTGGTATAAATATAGATAATCCCCCATGCAGGATAAAATGACCTGGGTTTTGGAAACTGAATGTTTCAATTTTAAATAACATAGATGTGTTAAGGGATTTGGAACAAATTATTAGAGATCAAATCACAATGATTGATTTGCATGAAAATATGGTTGGTTGGTGGGAAGCTTTTAAATTATGTTTGACCGGATATTTTTAGGAACAAGGTAAATTTAGAGCAAAAACACAGAATGAGGAATATCTGACTCTTAGGCATACTTTACAAACATTTATTTCAATGCAATCAGAAAGTGGGGTAGATTTATCTGTTGATATTGCAAAGATAAAACAAGACATGGCATATTATCAATATGATAGATTAGCCTCACTTATTAGAGAATAGTCTTTTGGAACTCAAGGTAAAACTGCGCAGGTTAATCCCTTTTTAGCCTGTAAAACTAGGATAGAAAAAATGCTTTTCTCAAGCCTGGAAGATAAGAATAACAGAGTGGTATCAGATAACATTGAAATTATGGATTTTTTAGACTACTTTATAGCAAATAGTTTTGGAATAAAGAATTCAGATTCTGAATTTACATCTCAATTTTTAGAAGCAGCAGATCTTATCTGTTTAGTGACAGATCTACAAAATTCAATGGTAGGAATATTTACTGAAGCAGAATTAGGTAGAGTGATTTCATCTCTTAAAAATGAAGTTTCTCCTGGCTCAGATGGGTTGCCAGGAGAATTGTGTAAAATATTTAGGAAATTGATGCCTAAGGAATTATTGGCAATGTATAATTTGCTTATTTCCGATATGATTTTACCTATGCAAATGTGCGAGGGATTATTCATTTTCTTATTTAAAAAAGTGGATCATTCAGATATAGGAAATTGGAGACCATTAACATTGTTGAATGTAGCTTTCAAGATTTTTTTGAAACTTTTGGAGAATAGATTATCTATGGTGATGCCTGATTTAGTTAGCAATTCTCAATTTTGTGTGGTTTCAGGAAGGAAGCTATATGACATATTGATTTATATTAGAGAACTTATGGAAATAGGGACAGGGAATTTAGGTATTTTGGAGGGTTATTTAATAAGCTTGGATCAAGCCAAAGCATTTGACGAATTATCACAAGAATATTTATGGAAATGCTTGAAAGCATTTGGTTTTCCAGACACATTTGTTCACTGGGTACAGATGTGTTATGTCTTAGCATATGTAATTCCATTAGAAAATGGATGAAGAGGAGGGAAACATAGTTTATTAAAAGGAGTTCGGCAAGGGTGTCTGCTTAGCCCTCTCCTATACGTTTTGGTCCTGGATCCCTTATTGAGAATAATTAATAGATCTCCTTTAATTAAAGGAATTATTTGGGTGATAAGATTCAGGTAAAAATTATTGCCTATGTGGATGATTTGTGTCTTATCTTGCCTGATGAAGCCTCTATAAGGGTAGTTTATATGATTATTACAGAACTAGGGAAGTTCATCGGAGCACAGATTAATACACTAAAGACTAAATGTTTAAGCATTACAGGTTCTCCAGATATCCAGTCTATGGTGGGAAGTTTTCAGATCGAACAATAACCTTGTAAAATCTTAGGAATATATTTTGGAGGTCAGGATAGTGCAACTGATAATTGGAAATTGGCTTTACAAGAAGGTAATTTAAAGATAACTAATTGGAATCGAAATAAACTTTCAAAAAAGAAAATGTTTATTTAATTAAAACTTATTTAATACCTGTTTTTTTATTTTTAAGTAACATTTTTTTAGTACCTAAAAGCCTGGAGACCTCATTAATGAGATGCTTTTTTTATGGTGTATGGGGAACCAGATTAAATCCAATCAAGCGTAATATTTTGTATTTAGAGATTAAAGCAGGGGGGTTGGAAATGATTAATCTGATTCCTTTTTTCTTTTTAATTTTTTTTATACTCAAACTTGATACCAGTAGTTAAAGATAATTGTAAGATTTGGGGTCCATTAATTAATACATGTTTGCAGGGAGTGATGCAAGAATGGAAAAGCGCAAAATGTATGCAGAAAAATAAAAGGTGTCCATGTTTGATGGGTAAATGGAGTGAGATGTTAGATAAAATAAAAGGTTGGAATATTAGTTGGGATGCAATTAAGAGTATTTCTATAAAGGAATTGTATACAAAAATTTTAATGCAATTTTTCCATGAAAACCCCTTTGCAAAACTTTCTAAAGCGGTATGTTCGGACATTTCCAAGCATATCATCAACCCTCATATTCCATTGCATATGTGGGACATTGCATGGTTGGGTATCCATGGGACAATAAATGTATGTAGCAATCAGAAACACTAATCTGTACAAGATCATTATTGCCCGAGAGAGAAGTGTATATTAATTCTTGAGACTATGGATCATTTATATTTCAATTGTTATTACGCTATGGAATTTTGGGACATTGTAAAGCATTGTTGGAAGAGTTGCTTGTCAATTCCTCCTTCAGTTGAGAATTTATATTATGGTTCCTTTGATACAGATTTGTCTCAAGGCACTTATAACACCCTGTAAGTTATTCATATGTTTTTTCTTTATTGGATATGGATTAGTAGATGCAGATTATTATTGCAACAGCAAGAAATTCAGCCAATTCATTTATTCCATATACTGGAAACTGAGATAGGTAGATTTAAATCCTTTGAGAAATCTAGGTTTTCATATGATTATTGGGAGGATGTATGGCACTCTTTTGATTGTATAAATTAAATTGTATGAATACTAGAGTGAGATATGAGTGCTATGTAAATCTCCTTTTGTGGTGGATGTTAGGGAAGTATGGGAAGCTATTTTATGTTTAAAAAAACTGGTGTGTTTAAAAAAGGGGGGATTACTAATTATTGTTTTTTAGGCTGCATAATTTTTTTCTGCATTGGAACACTTTTTTCAAGGTTATAATCTCTTTCTAATTGAGGTTATTATGTACTGTATTTGTTTTGGTATTGATGGTTTATCTTATTTTTCTTCTATATTTGTACACTTATGTTTTCAAGATTTGAAGTAATATCTCAAGCTTTTTTTATGTTTTATTGTTGACCATTTGTATGAAGTAAAATTGTTTTGTTAATAAGTTTCTTGTGATATGAATAAAAAATTCCCCCAGTCTACTCAAGAAGTGCCATGGGATCTGTAACATACACCTGAACTACCACCAGAAATAGCAGATGGGACCTTGGTTAAACAACTCATTCGAAAGACGGCACCAAAGGACTACAGCACCCCCCCCATGCTGCACTTAAGTGTCAGTAAAGGAATATTAACCCAAGTGCCTGGTGTGGGGATAGAACATGCAGCCTTCCGATCTCCTGGTCTCAGAGGTGATTGTGCTACCTGCTGAGCCACTGACTCTATTCTATTGTATTCTCAATGGACGATGCCAGCCCCACCCTTGCCCTACCCAGCATGTCCTTTCTGTGGGCTACTGCAATTCTGAATCGATTTGCCCTGCCAGCTAGTACAGAGAAAAGTTAAGGCTGACCCAAGTATTGCACAGCAGGGCAAATACACAGAAAATTAGCTGAACTGGACTCTCCAAACACCAAACATTGAGGGGTTGGTAGCTTGTAGTGTTTCTGCACTGCTACTGAAATGAATGGTGACTATACTTGTGTTGTGTACACATTATATTTCACTCATCACAGGGGATGTTCAAAGCTGTAACACTTGAGCAAAACTATGAATTCTACAAGAGCATGCTGGTCCAGTAAGGAAAAATGACACAGCAAAGCAATACTCCAAATCTGTCTGTGTTGCATTCAGGGTATTAAGTACTGTAAGCCCCCCCAAAATAGCAATTTAAAAGGATACAGTGGTGAGAACAGCCTTGGTTCAAATTAAAAAATACTGCTTTACATATTGCAAGTTTGTTACAAAATAAATTGCACAATATGTTTAGGATAGCTGCTGCTGCACAAAGCAAGCACTGATAAGGACACAGTAATTTAAAGTGAAAAGCCTTATCAAAATTGTTATGAATTGCCATTAACTCAGAAGACTCACATGTGAATGGAAGGAAATTAAATGTAACAGTAAATTGAATGAAAAGGTAAAAATAAATTGCCAGAACAATCTGGTTCCATCAACATGCCCACACACTGATGAAGTGAAAAACATTATTAAAGTTGCTCTAAATTGTCATTACTCAAATTAGTTCATTAAAGTCACAGGGGAGGGAAAGAAATTAAATGTACTGTAAAGGGAAATGAAATGACATGTGAAGGTAAAAATAAATTAAATTTGCAGAACAATCTGCCTCCATCTACAGTCACAGACAATAATATGCATGGCTAGTATACTTTGGCTTCTGGGTAGTCATATTTTTGCATGCTATGGGTTTTATCCCAGCCTTGACATAGCTGCTCCCTCTCCCTTCCAAATCTCTCCACTCTGTTCATACTACTCTCCATGTACACCCCTGCAGACCATACTCTAAAATGACTATCCATAGACCCATTGCTGCCAAGTGCAGGGGGGTCCCCAGGCCCCAGCTATTCTAAATGGACCATGCCACCAGTCAACACCATCCATACAGTCTCTCCCACTCCCACCCTTGCCCTACCCAGCATGTTATGTCCTTTCTGTGGGCTAGTGCTACCATCTGCAGGCTAGTGCAATTCTAAATCAACTTATCCTGCTGGCTAGTTAAGTTGGTTCAGGTTTGCAATAACTAAAGCTAAATAAATACATTTTTCACCTGCCATCAACAGCCACTGACTGCTGCTGATGCTGTTTGTTTCTTCAATCACAAATAAATACCGTACATCACTCAGTGGCTCCAGCAATAATTATCTCATCTCACCCTCAGTTTTTCCACCACCACCACCACCACCACAGTTTAGAGCTAAGATACTGTTAGATTTAAAAAATAAAATGCCCCTCTCCTGTTGCTGTCTATTTGGTACAACTGCCTGTCTGGTATCACTCGGTGTCAAGATTTCACATTTTTCAACTTACCAGCAAGATCAAGACGAGTCCCCACCTGGCACCTTCTGTCTGATGGCTGTGGCCATCTGCTGCAGCAAAATGTGACCGAGGTCCTGGTTCTCTGCTGGGCAGGTGGAACAGTGTGATCCAGCAGTTTCAGCCCTCCTGGATGCCTTCCTTAATGCAGTGTTTCAGGCACTGGTTCTTCCTTGGAGCAGCAGCTAGTCATCGCTGTGAGATTCTCTTTTAGTAGCAGTAGTGATTCAGCTCTTTTGTGAAGGTTTAGTGAATTGTTGTTTAATTGTGCCATTATATAGGGCAGGAGGCAGGGTGATTTCTTGTGTTTGTATTTTCCCACTGCTGATGTTTGTGAATGCAGGCTTGCCATTGGTCCACCCCACTGGACCAATCACAGGCCTGCTCTGCCACTGTACCACAATTGGTCACTATTTTACTCCTGGATGTTGATAGGTTGTTTTTCTAAGCATCTGCAAGCCTTTAGAACAGCTCACCAACTTGCCGTTACAACAGTGACTGCGCTGACAGACACCTGTCTGAAGCAGACCGGGATGCCAGGGAACACGATTGGAGGAGGCAGAGCAGAGGACGAGTCAGTCAGCAATGGCATAACTGGGTGATTGGGTGGTGTGCGCGAGGCGAGTGCCATGAGTAGGAGTAGTGCACCGGTGGAGGCTGAGGGCTGACTGACCCAGACCAAAGATGGAAAGAGAGAGAGAGAGAGAGAGAGAAAGAGACTACCGAGCATTGGCCATGGAGACTGGGCAGGCAGAGAGGAGAGAGCAGAGAGTGGAGCAGCTGCAGCCGGAACCAGGAGGAGAGTGAAGAGTGAAGACAGGCATCGGGGACTTGACTTGTTGACACTCCGATTCAGAGAGCGAGAAAGCCAAAAATTCAGCTGAATAGAAGCCTGCCACAGTCTGTCACCAGGGAGGCTCAGCTAACAGCAGCGCAGGAGGGAGGGGGAGCAGAGCTGATCAGACACCAGAGGAGGACCAACATCCAACACGGTGCTGAAAGTGGAACTTGTACTTGTTCTAAACCCTAAACCTACCAAGTGCCACTAAAACCAGAGAGCTGAGGGGCATGGGGGCAGAGCAGCAGGCTAGCTGTCTGATCGATGTTGAGGACAATCCGGTAAGTGGCAGCATGCATCATTCAAACTGAAGTTTGACTTAAACCGTTAAAGAGCTGCCTCACTGCCTGTGTGTGTCATTTCTTTGTGTGATAATATTTTTTTTTAAATCAGGACAGCCTGGATTGAATTTGACTATTTTTGAAAAAAATGTTTTTTTTAACGGAAAGCAATCTCTGGCTTCAGTTGGAACAATGTCAGTGCACTTAGAAGACTCATGATGAGTCTTCTGAGTGTACTGACATTGTTCCGACTGAAGTCAGAGATCACGTTACAGTAAAAAAAAACATTTTTTAAAAGTAAATTAGTAATCACCAAGCTAATGCTAGCTGAAACTCATCTGAGTTGTGGCAATATATTGGGGGCAATGAAAAGGATAGCACAGGCAGGGGCAGAAATGTTGGGGGTGGCATGTCCCCCCATCCCCCCATAATTATGCCCTTGCCATCAACCCTGTTGTCTGTGCATTCATTGCTGCTGCCATGCAGAATGAATGAGTATTGAACTCCAGCTCCACCTTGTTAAACTCTTCATGGCTCTGCCCCAAACATATCAGAACTGAAATACTGTCAGAGGTTTGTCATTTTCATGACGAAAGAATGGCCTTCTTCCACCAGGATGCTGGCCTATGTATGCCTACAGTATATTTCTTCCCATAGCTAGTGCCCTGAGATTGCACCAGAAGTCACCTGCCAAGCAATCTGTTTTGTTCTGCTGTAGACATTGGACTCAAGGCCACACCCTCATGCATCACTATCACACCCTCACCACCTCTGTTCCAGCAGATTTGTTTGGCTGTGCCAATTCCAACACCCAGAAAACACTGTAGTAGGCCACCAACAAGGCCACCCTGAACAACTGTGCCTCAGATGTGTCTGAGCACATCTGCTCCAACTCACCCTATATCTGCTCCAATAGGTCAGAAATAATTGGGTGCCATTGGCCTATCCTCCTCTGTGCCCCTCATGCCCAACCTTCTAGCATTTTATGAAGCCCAAATACCTGTGTGTTGTCCTGTACCCTAGTAAGTTTTGAAAACCAGGCTATGCTAGCCATATGTTGGCTCACTGTTCCCAGTGTGCACCCATATGCTTCATTAGCAGCATATATTGGCATAAATTGTCCACTGGCATCACCCACATATTCAGCCACCCTTGTGCTTCCCTGGCACTCAAAAAGCTTTCCACCCCCTTTTTACGTTCGCTTGCGCCCATGCGCCGGAACGTTTTGGGAGAGTAGCACACTTGGAGGTGTGCCTCTCCCATCAATGCACTATCCCTTGAGCAGGCATGGTGAGCCCTGCACCAATGGGTGCAGGAGCTCTTATGACAGCGGTGTTCCTCTGCTTCAAAGGAAAGCACCGATGCCATACTGAGTGCCACCGTCATGCCATCCCCCTCGCATCACACGCTGCTCCCAGCGCGCATCATGCCGCCCCAAAGCTTTGGTGCCACGCTGGAGCCCACCCCAGCGTGGCAGACGTTGTTTGCCAATGGGTGCCCAATCCCCGTCAGCTCCGGCCCCAAGCCATTCTGCTGCCACCCTGGGAGCCCACCCAGCGTGGCAAGCGTTCGGTTTATTTTGCCGGCGGGTGCCCAATCCCGTCGGCTCCTCGGCCCCTCCCCACGTGGTTTGCGATGGGGTGCCCAATCCCGTCGGCTCCTCGGCCCTCCCAGCTATCTTCTGCCGCGCTGTGAGCTCACTCCAGCGTGGCAAATATCCATCGTCATCTTTTTTTAAACCTGTAAAATAAAACGGTCCCGGCGCGTCTCAGCCCCCCACAACCCTCACCCACCCACTGCGCTTTTAGACTCCCCACACCCCTCACCCCATACTTACCTCGGACTCCGGGCAGACGATCTCGGTGGACCGGGAACACGTCTGCACTCTTCAAAGGCGACTGCGAACTGATGAAATGCCAGTAAACTGTATAATGGGCTAGATAGGGGTTTCAACTGTGCATATCTCAGTCATTTTGGAATTTTGCAAATTTTCAACATGGGGTTTTGGGACCTTCTCATGAATGATGTCACTGTCATGGCGTTATTCAGGCCCGAAGGGTGATTCACGCAGTGACTGTGCAGTGACTGCAAAATCACCCTTTGGGCCTGAATAACGCCACAACAGTGACATCATTCATGAGAAGGGGTCCCAAAAACCCCATGTTGAAAATTTGGTGCAAAAATTCCAAAAAATGACTGTTTTACGAGCGTGTGTTGCACAGTTCCTATGCAGGCTCGTAAGTTCACGAATTTTCAATATTTTCACTCCAGATTTTCAACATTGCCATTTCATCACACCTTCTTATGAGGTGTACAGCTGTCATTTTTCACATCTCACCCAAAATGTGTTACCGCCCATGTAGCGCACAATGGCGCAGTCGGTGTGTGAAATCAATGTATGGCACACATTAAGAAAATCACAGTGACACTGTTCATGAGCAGAGGTCTTAAAATGGCTATGTTGAAAATATGGTGAAAAAATTCCTAAAAATGACTGTTTTACGAGCGTGCGTTGCAGTTTCCTTGCGTCAAATGCGTTCTTAATTTTCAATTTTGTACTCCAGATTTAACATTGCCATTTTACCACACCTCCTCATGAGCAGTACAGCTGTCATTTTTCACATCCTGCCCAAAATGTGTTTCACCATGTAGCGCACAATGGCGCAGTCGGTGTGTGAAATCAATGTATGGGACACATTAAGAAAATCACAGTGACACTGTTCATGAGCAGAGGTCTTAAATGGCTGTGTTGAAAATTTGGTGAAAAATTCCTAGAAATGACTGTTTTAGAGTGTTCATTGTGCAGTTCTCATGCACTCGTAAGCTATGAATTTTCAATATTTACTCCAGATTTTCTCAACATTGCCATTTTACCACACCTCCTCATGAGCAGTACAGCTGTCATTTTTCACATCCTGCCCAAAATGTGTTTCCACCCATGTAGCGCACAATGGCGCAGTCTGTGTGCGAACTTAATGTATGGGACACATTAAGAAAATCACAGTGACACTGTTCATGAGCAGAGGTCTTAAAATGGCTGTGTTGAAAATTTGGTGAAAAATTCTAGAAATGACTGTTTTACGAGTGTTCATTGTGCAGTTCCTACGCACGCTCGTAAGTTTGCGAATTTTCAATATTTTCACTCCACATTTTCAACATTGCCATTTTACCACATCTCCTTATGAGCATTGCAGCTGTCATTTTTCACATCTTGCCCAAAACGTGTTTCCGCCCATGTAGCGCACAATGGCACAGTCACTGTGTGAACTCATTGTATGGGACACATTAAGAAAATCACAGTGTCACTGTTCATGAGCAGAGATCTTAAAATGGCTATGTTGAAAATTTGGTGAACAAATTCCTAAAAATAACTGTTTTACGAACGTGCGTTGTGCAGTTCCTATGCACGCTCGTAAGTTTGCGAATTTTCAATATTTTCACTCCAGATTTTCAACATTGCCATTTTACCACACCTCCTTATGAGCAGTACAGCTGTCATTTTTTCACATCCTGCCCAAAACTTGTTTCCGCCCATGTACTGCACAATGGCGCAGTTGGTGTTCAAAATCAATGTATGGCACACAGTAAGACAATCACAGTGACACTGTTCATTAGCAGAGGTTTTAAAATGCCAATGTTGACAATTTGGTGAAAAAATTCCTAATAATCACTGTTTTACCAGCGTGCATTGCACAGTTCCCACACACGATCCTAGGTTTGCGAATTTTCAATATTTCCACTCCAGATTTTCAACATTGCCATTTTACCACACTTCCTTATGAGCTGTACAGCTGTCATTTTTCACATCCTACCCAAAACGTGTTTCTGCTTCTGTAGCGCACAATGGGGGTAACAAAAAGGTCATGCTGACAATTTACTGTGCAAATACCAGCAATCGCACAGGGCATTAGGGTAAAGCACCATACATGCCAAACACCACTGCAAATACCTGCAAGCGAACGTTCGGCATTGACAAATGCTTGTTACATTTACCATGCGAGTGTGTGCACAGCAAACATTTTGATATGGTAGTTGATAGTTGAGAGGTGCGGCACTGTCATCCAATGAAGAGCAGTGTTTTAGGGGAGTGACAGTGCCACACCAATCAACAGGCCAGCTGAATATGACAGAGTTTTTGCTTACTGGACACAGATGGCATGAACTTGTAAAGAAACAGCCGACCCAGTCAAGAATCTGCTCTTCCCTTTCATCTACACTGCCCAGCAAGCAAGCTGATTTGTCGTCTGTCAGCTTGGAATGGCCGGAATGTGAAATGTGCAGGGGCTCATGGCAGCTGTAACAGGAAACCATCCACTGATGTCTGTTACTGGTGCCTCTGCCCCACCACTTGACCCTCCCTCTCAGCACCTGCCCCCCATACATAACACTGACACTGGGGTGCCCAATCCCCCAGTGTTGCCATCTCGTGTGTGAAACCCTGATCCACTACTACACCAGTCCCGATGCATGGTCACATCCCATAATTGTCCTACCCACCCAACCATCCCTCTCAGCATTCACCACCCCGCACCCACCCCACAAACATAACACTGACACTGGGGGGTGCCCAGTCCCCCAGTGCTGTGACCTGAAATAAAGAGAACTTTTCCCTGCAGTTTCTTTTTTATTTATTTTTTTTACACTCACACTGAGTGTACCCAATATCCTAGTGTTGCTCTCTGTTGCCACCCTTGTAACTGTCCCACCCACCCACCTATGTTCCCTCTCAGCACCCAAACCCCCTGAAACTTAACACTGACACTTCGAGTACCCAATCCCGAGTGTTGTGACCTGAGATAAAGAAAACCTTCCCTCATAGTTTTTTTTTAATAAGTCCTGTAAAAAGAAACCCATTCATCAATGTTTGTTGTGGCCATTACTGTCCCCCACCTGACCCTCTCACTCAGAACTCCCCCAAGCCCTTACTTACCCACCGGGGGTCAAATGCTGTAATCTTCTGTGGACCACAGACATGTCTTCACTCTTCAATGCTGGACCACAAACTGAGGAAATGAGTATGCGGGTCAATGTATTTCAATGGAGTTTTGAACTTAATTGCATAACTTGGCCATTTTTGCCCCAGATTTTCAACATGCCTTCTTTGGGACACCACCTCATTAAAAATGACACTGACATTAGGCTAATCTATCCCAAAATGTAATTTTGCAATCCCTGTGTGAAATCACTTTTCAGGCAGGAGCTGAAAATTTGTTCTGCCCTTGTTCATGAGGAGGGGGTGATAAGGAGGCTATGTTGAACAGTTGGTGTAAAAATATTAAAAAAACAACAAAGTTATGAGCCTACATTGAATTTTGCAAATGCAGGCTCATAAGTTTGGTAATTTTCAATATTTTTACACCAAATTTACAACATGGTCATTTCTTTACAGCACTTCATGACTGAGGCAGCTGTCATTTTTCAAATCCTGGCCAAAATGCGGTTTTATATCCTGAAAGGTGATTTTGCAGTCCTTGCACAAAATCACCTTTCAGGCAAGAGATCAAAATATTCTACATCCTTCTTCATGAGGCAGGGTCATAAGAAGGCTATGTTGAAAATTTGGTGTAAAAATATTAAAACAACAAAGTTATGAGCTTATGTTGAATTTTGCGAATGCAGGCTCATACCTTCGATAATGTTCAATATTTTCATCCCAAATTTTCAACATAGCCATTTTGTTTTCATGAGGTGGGGTCACAAAAAGGCTATGTTTACAATCTGGGGCAAAAATATTAAAACACAGAGTTATGAGCCTGCATTGAAATTTACAAATGCAGGCTTCTAATGTTGGTAATACATAACCCACACAGTGCACCACAACACATCGAGTACTGTAGGGCTTCTATACCAGTGAGGAACATCCGGCATTGACAAATACTTGCTGTAATCTGCCTTTCTTCCTAGAGGTGGGCATGCCAGGAATTTTTCACCTAGAGCCAAGTCAGAGCCGAGCCAGTGGTCTGGCTTGACTCTACGAGCCAAACCACGAGCTGAGCCCAGGCTACTGCAGGCTGTTCTCCACACAGAAGTGGAATGTTATAAGACATGCTCAGGCTGACAAAAATACTAACTTTGACACTGATTGGTTCTACTTGACCTTGGCTCACAGTTGCTTATAGAGGTCAAGCTGAGCCAAGGCAGGCTCCAGCCTGCTCTGGCTTTCCCATCTCTCTCTTGCTTCCTTTGAAGACTACTGGTCTCATGTCATCAGCAAACTATGCACTTTTCTGGTAGAGGTGTAGCTAGCTTTTTTGATGGGGGGGGGGAGCAAACACTGATAAAAGCCCTGGTCATCCTGAGAAATACTAAACCAACAGGCTGGGGGTCTGGGAGCTGCCTAGACCCCCATAAGCTATCAGATTTTACACACCTAAATATACTGAATATTCTGGTAAATGGAACAGCTAGGGAGCAGTTCTTAAAAACCGCAGTCTTGTGGCACTGTCTGAAAAAATGGTAACTATGGCTCCTGGGTACTGACATGCTCAGTTTCATGTAACAGACCATATTGCTCCTCTGCAGCTTATTACAAACTTTTCCTGTAAATATGAAACTAAACACTGCCTGTTCCATCTACTGTGGCATGACAGAGCAGAAATAAAAAGTTTGCAAACAGCGAAGTGCTCTGAAAGGAGACTGCTAAGGGACATGCTCTCTTCCAGTCAAGCAAGCCGCGTAATATGAATGAAACAAAGTGGATTAATGAGAGAAAAGATTGAACAAATAAATACATATGTGATCACAGAAAATGATTTGTGTGGGGGGCGGAGACAAGAAACATTACACTAACTAAAGCAGCCAATATTGGACATGCTCACTCCCCATAACTGAAACTCTGGCAAGTTGGTCACTTGAGAAAAATACACAAAGAAAGAAGTCTGAAGAAACAAAGTAAAATAAGTATACAATACAACATTTTGAATGTTGGTGTATGTGGGTTGCTTGGTGGGTAGTGGAGAGACAGACAGACACCATTGCCTTCTAAGACAAGGACTACTTTTTGTTTTTTTCTGCTAATGTGATTATATTTTTATTTACATTTATGTACCCTTTTATGTGCATTTTTTATTAACTTCTATACTGAGGGACCCATTTTATAAGTGCAATAAGGCACTCCGAGGTGTGGGTTATAGTCTGATAAGAGCACTTCCCAAGTGCCTCGTGCCTCATAATGTACCTAGGGCACGCTCTTATCAGGCCATAACCCAGTGCAGTCCTAGTCGGGCTGCTTTCTCTGACCATATTCAACTGGAACCACACTGTGCAATGGTCACTCCCACCCCAGACCATTATTTCCTGTACATGCTTCCCATTTGTGAGCACCAGATCAAGAATTGCCTCTGCTCTTGTTGGTTCTGTGACACCCTGAGTCAGGAACTCATTTTGCAGTCCTTCCAGGATCACTTGACTCCTAACACATGATGAGGCTGATCAATCCAGTTCTCTTTCAAAGCAGACTCTTCCCTCCAGAGAGTTCTTCATAAATGAAAGAGCAGCCTAGCGCAATTTGTTTTCTAACAGCAAGTGTCTCCTTGCCACTCTGACAGGTATGTCTACTTTAATAGCACTCGTATGGCTTGAGTAATGTTACATAATTTGCACATTGGTCTTTAAACAAAATGTACCTTCAGACTTTGATAGGTTTACTGTAATGTGAAGTGAGCTATAAAAATATACTTGCTTTCACACAGGATTTTTTTACCACTTTTCTCGCATGGGAGTACACGTATTAGGTAAGTCTGAACACTTTAAAAGAACATGAAATGATCGTAAAACCCACAGATCATTATATGAAAGTATGCCAGTTCTGACACTAGTGTGGGACCCAAGCTGCTAAAAAAACATTTTCACAGACTGTAAAACTGCCAAGAAATTCCTGCCTTTTGTAACAGATAGAAAGAGGCAATTATTCACTTTAACTAGCACAGAGAAAAATATCTACATTCCAAGCTTGTGGAATTACTGTATAAATATTTTCTAAAATATACTTTATTTTCTTGCCCTATAGTGACCAAAGTAACTTTCAGCTGAAGCACTCTTCCACAATTACAGCTTTTACTTATCAAGCTAGAACTTGGGAAGCAAAGTTTTTGAAACTCAGTTTCAAAGTGGTCATATATTTTCTTTAAGTAAAACATACAACAACTTGTGTAGCATTATATATACAGTGGTGTCCCCCAGGACGAAACACACTTTTAATGTACTCTATAGTATGATGCAGCAGGCCTAATGAATAAAGCAATATAATTTAAATGGCAATTAGTCCCCTTTGTCATGTAGGAAACTGTGGCATTCACTTCATCCTGGCAGTGTCACATTTTCCTGAATGACAAAGGGGACTAATTACCATTGAAATTACATTGCTTTATTCAGTAGGTCTTCTGCAGCACTCTGCATAGAGCTGCAAAATGCTGCAGAATTGCATTTCATCCTGGGGGATGCCACTGTATATATGTAAATACAAAATCACACATGCCCCCACAATGCAAAGCATCATGGGCTGCATATGCAAATCACCACAGAATGTTATGCTGGTCCAACTTTAAGCAGAATTGCATGGTGCAGAAAGGCCTCTCACACAGTTTGCAAAGGGTGCTAACAGAAGACATAGACACGTGTTTTGTCCTACCAGGACTCATCAGTATGCCTCATCTGTTTGACACCCCAGTGGAATGGACCAGCTACCCTTAAGGCAGTGTGCCTTGGATATATTGTGGTGAACCCATTAAAATAAAAAACTATTTAAAAGACAAAAGAACCTCTTGTGCAAACACTGGGCAAGAGTTACCCAAAGGGCATTTGGCTGGGAAGCCAAGTTTCAAGAAAATACAAAATCACACATGCCCCACAATGCAAAGCATCATGGGCTGCATATGCAAATCACCACAGAATGTTATGCTGGTCCAACTTTAAGCAGAATTGCATGGTGCGAAGCCCTCTCACACAGTTTGCAAAGGGTGCTAACAGAAAACATAGACCGTGTTTCGTCCTACCAGGACTCATCAGTATGCCTCGTCTGGTTGACACCCCAGTGGAATGGACCAGCTACCCTTAGACGGACTGTGCCTTGGATATATTATGGTGAACCCATTAAAATAAAAACTATTTAAAGACAATGAACCTCTGTGCGCAAACACTGAGGCAAGGGTTACCAACATAACATTCTGTGGTGATTTGCATATGCAGCCCATGATGCTTTGCATCAGCATAACATTCTGTGGTGATTTCATGCAGCCCATGATGCTTGCATTGTGGGGCATGTGATTTTGTATTTTCTTGAAACTTGGCTTTCCAGCCAAATGCCCTTTGGGTAACCTTTTCCTCAGTGTTTACGCACAGAGGTTCTTTTTGTCTTTTAAATAGTTTTTATTTTAATGGGTTCACCATAATATATCCAAGGCAATACTGCCTTAAGGGTAGCTGGTCCATTCCACTGGGGTGTCAAACAGACAAGGCATACTGATGAGTCCTGGTAGGATAAACACGTGTTTCATGTCTTCTGTTAGCACCCTTTGCAAACTGTGTGAGAGGCCGCAGCATGCAATTCTGCTTAAAGTTGGACCAGCATAACATTCTGTGGTGATTTGCATATGCAGCCCATGATGCTTTGCATTGTGGGGGCATGTGTGATTTTGTATTTTCTTGAAACTTGGCTTCCCAGCCAAATGCCCTTTGGGGTAACCCGTGCCTCAGTGTTTGCGCACAGAGGTTCTTTGTCTTGTATATATGTATGTACATCAGTGCCCCTGGTGTTCTGTGGCAGAATTTTCTGATTTCAGCGGCATGATTTATTCATTTCTCTGGCAGAATGCAGTCCTGTCATTGACTAAATATGATGTGATGTCATCAATGACATCATATGCTGAGCATAGAGGAGGGGCTTCAGGATAAACGAGGTGGGAAAGAAAGCCTGACACTATGGAAAAACAGTATATTTATATGAAAATTCACCAAAAACAATGAATTCTGCTGCAGTATATATATTCTGTGGCAAATTCAGCAACCCGCAGAACCGCAGAATTCCAGAGGCCTTGATGTACATATATATATATATACATATATATATATACATATATATATATTTATGCAACAGGTGTCAGGATAAAAACTGACACATAACTTCAGTTAGCTGAGTCACTGTGTGGATTTATTTATTGAAAGAATGGAATTACAACCTTTGAGTCATAGACTCCTTTGCAAAGGCTCCAAGTCAGTAAAAAGAAAATATACAGGCATCACTTAAATATACACGTCAAAATATTCAGCACAGTTAACATAGCATAGTTACATCAACAGTGATCTTAAAGAGGTCTAGGTTAATAACATGTTACTAAGACAGTATAAGCTTCGGAGGGTTATAATACTAGGCCCAGAGTCATAAAATATTTACAATGAGTTTGAATGAGCTCTAGCATGGGAGAAGAAAGAAGAAATCCCTATGCTGAGGGCTATTCCATTGCAATGGAGGAGGAAACCTGGGGGGGGGGGATAAATGGTTGGTGATGGTATCACTATGTGGATAACTTCAAGTTATGCACATAGTGATTACATCATCACCCATTTATCCACACAGTGACTACATCACTAACCACCACCACCTGTGCTGTCTGCTCAGCAGAACTGCCTCCCAGTTTCACTTTCACCTTCTCACAGTGCTCTTTACAACCCAAGCTATCACAGTCCCAAAGACTCACAAAATGCACACCCTAATCACATCTCCCCCAAACCAGAACCACATTTTAAATGAAAACACTCTTAAGAAAAAAAAGTAATTTTCCTCTTTCTAAGCACAGCAACCCTGCAAACCAAACACAGCAACCAGGCACAGAGAAAAAAACATGGAAAGGAACTTAAGAAGAAAATAAAATATAACAAAACGAAACCCCCAAAATCCTGTTGCCTAGATCAAATATGCGTGGGGCACCTGTGGGATAACAAAGTTATTTCTACAGTTGCCAGTGACCACTCGTGAGGTTACTCGAGGTCACAGGCAACTGTACAAATAACTTTGTTATCCCACATGGCACCCCCTCACATATCCCATATATATATATATATATGTATACACACTGTATATTAGTATTTACTCACCTGGTAAAGGTGATTATACCTGCAACTTTGATAGTGCTCAGACATTCCTCACAAATGGATATCCTCCATCCACCCTATTGGCTGAGGCACGTTCATAAATTTCGGACTGCCAGAGGCCAAGCCCCCAGTCATGATAATAGTGCCAGTGTGACACTTCCCTAGCAGAAAATGAGAAAAACAAAAGAAAACAAACAGAAATACACAAAAAGAATGACCACTAAACAATGACATCATTGAAAAGGTAATTTTATTAGACAATGGCAGAAACTGCTGTCTTACAACAGGAATTAGCCATACGGAAAACCTATCAGGGATATTTCCAACAATAATGATTAGGCATAGAAAATCTTCAGACATATACCCATAGACAAGCATATAATACAACCCCAGGCACTAACTCCACCTAAAGGGACTGGTAAGAAAACCCAAATGGTTCTGGCTGCACGGGTTCCTGATTCATCTGTAATCAGGAGGGAATCACAGCACTGTAAAGGTTGCAGGTATAATCACCTTTACCAGGTGAGTAAATACCATTATCCTCTGCAGACTTTCTAGTGCTCAGACATTCCTCACAAATGTGACTTTTGTAGCAGTACCAGAGAATCCCTGGTGGGAATACAAACTCATGTTACAAGTAAGCTGAAGCTGCCTAAAGCACTGTCCTCCTGAATGTAGCTCTGTCTGCCGATGCTGTGTCCCATCTGTAATGGTGGCTGAAAGGGATCTACAATGGGTCATCGACAACATTTTTGTTGAATGACTCGACAGCGAAACCGGCAGGTCGACTGCATTTTGCAGTCAGCCGCCAATTTCAGAGAACAACAAGTGTTTTCACTGGGGGGCTTCCCCCCAAACAGTGCCCCCCACTTAGGATTCTCAACTTCGAGTCAGAGCTGATTCGGGTGGGGTGCAGAACCCCAACAGACAATGCTGGGTTCCAGCAGGTTCCTTACAGTGACAAGGCACTGTAGTTGCTGTAGGGGAGCCTGCTGTTGAAATGTCACTGTCGGGGGTGTATACCGCTGAAAGTATGGACAGAGGACTAGGTAGCTGCTGCACAGATATCTTGTATTGAGGCTTCCTCTCCCTCTGCCCAAGAGGCTGACATCACCCTGGTGGAATGTGCGTTAATGCCTGAAGGGGTTCTAGGCCTGCCTCTTGGTAGGAGGCCACAATAGCTGCCCTTATCCACCTAACTATTGTTCTATTAGAAACAGCCTAATCTGCTTTCTGTCCTGAAAAGAAAATGAACAGCCTATCTGACTTTATGGATGCTTTCTGACATGAGCAGAGAATCCTTTATCAAAGAAAACCATGTCAAGCGGATGAGGAACGGCATCAGGGCCACCTCATCCCATGAGCATGGCAGGTAGATGAATTTCCTGTTCCATGTGGAACAGTGATACCATCTTTGGAGTGAAGGACAGGACTGTTCTGATGGACACTCTGTCATTATGAAAAGTAAGACATGGTTCTCAGAACAACAGAACCTGCAACTTGCTTACTCATCTGGCTGAGCACGTAGCCATCAGAAAAAATTTTCTGAGGGTCATCCAGTATGGAGAATCAGGTATGCAAAGAGGCTTGTGCAGGCCATCCAGGACCAAACTGAGTTGCCACAGATGGCAGGTGGATCTAGTGCATGGAAATGTAATCTGTACTGTCTGCAGCCACCGGACTACATTTGGGTAGGCACTTACAGTGGATGCCCCACCCAGGGATCGACAAATTTCAAAAAGGCATGCTAGTCCAGGGCAACTGGCCTTGACAAAAATGGTAGTCCCCAAGTTCCAAGAGGTAGTCCAGTACATTTCAATGTAAGTTTTAAAACAACTTATGTAGAAAGAAACTACATGGTGTGGTCATGGCTGTATTGTACTAATATTTCATAAGATGGGATGTAGATGTAGAAGAATTTCAGAAATCAAGAAAAAACTACATATTTCCTATATTTTTCAATTAATACAGGGTAACAGCAGGTTGAAGTCTGTATTAGAAGAGAAATGTTAAACAGAATTAGTTAAAAGTATAAGCTATTGAACTCACAATTGTCAACAAGGACTACGGTAGGACAGGAAGAAGGTGATGGAGCAGTAGTACTAGCAGCAGGATCAGTAGATGAAGCAGCAGTGGCACTAGCAGATGTAACAGCAGCATGCCCATGAACATGATGAGTGCCTGGATCTGAGAGCAGCCAGTGGTTAATTGCAGGATCAGGATCAAAGTCATGCAGTTCAGGACCTCCTGCTGCTATCTGCAGGAGACGCTGGAGTGTATCATCATCCGGCCATGTCCTGATTTTTGTTTTGATTGGATTCTGAATAGAAAAAAAACTCTTTCACTCTTCGCTGTTGATACACTCGTAGCCATGAGTATTTCAACCAAGTCAAGAAAGTTGACAGTCTGGGGTGGTTTTTCTTCTAGTAGTCATGTATAGACCTTGCAGATAGGGTTTGTCAACTGCAGATTTCAGCGCTGTTTTAAATGCAGTATATTCTGACTTTATATGTTACTGCTGATCCTCCATGAAAAAATCAAAGTATTCAGCCAAGTTTGCCAGTTCAGAGGTCCCAAACACCGCTAGTTGGTCTCTTGGCAGATCAAACTGCTTAAAATCTAAACAACTGAACCATTTGAGAGGCACCTCTGAGAAATTTTTAAATCTCTCATCAATGTAAGTTACTGCTGCATTTATCATAATCTGCAGTTGTGCATCTGCTCCAAAACTGATTTCTGGGCCGTTGCCTCTGAATGGGAAAGCAGCAGTCTTCTCCACACCTCCCCTCTTTGACACAACATACTCCATACATTTCTGTTCTGGCTTGTAATGGCTGAGGAAAGCTGCCATATATTTCCTTGATGTTTTCAGTTCCGTCAGCTGGAGTAGGCAAGTCTCAACAAGTTGTGAAACTTCCAGTATTAGTATGTCATCTTTTTGAAACTGCAGTGACAGTTTTTTTAGTATTGGCAGGAAATCTTGCAGTGTATAAAGCGATTTTACAAACTGTACACTCCGTACTTCTCTTAAGAGGGCCTTTGTTTTTGAACATTTCATCACCGGCAGCTGAAGATCCATGTTCCAGGTGCTGTACAACAGTAGGTAGGTTAACCTGAACTGCATAGATTGAACATGACCTACTGGCAAGCCATCTCACTTGTTTACTTGCACTAAAGTGAGCCAGATCAGTATCTATCACATTTGCAATTTCTTGGAGCTCATTTTTTGGGGACTATATTGATACATTTCAATATTCCCTTGCGAGTACTATCAAGCTTTGATACAAATGGATTTTTTCATCACATCAAGAACTGCCAACTCTAGTTTATAGGCAACACAGTTCATCATAATTATTTGAGACAGTGCTCCCACAACTTTGCTATAATTCCTTCTCTTTTCACCCATCATGATACTGGCCTCGACAAACTTGACTGAAATAAGAAGTGGCCCTGGATTGTTCACATTTTGTAGGTACTGAGGAGGAGAATTACTGACGCTAATGCAGTCGATATCGCACTACATACACCTTCTGCATGTACATGTTCCAATGCACAGCTTAGATAAGCAATGTACGCACCTGTTTTGAGTGAGGTTCAACAAATAATAGGAAAACATTTTCCCATTAGGTTATACTGGTATCAAAACTGCCGTCAGCAATAACTGTCACATACTTAACATTAATAAGAGACTGCATCTGGGTTCAGGATATAACTGCTGAAATAGCATTGCAAATGTCCCTGGCTACCTTATCATTGGTGTAATTAGAATCAAGCTTAATCCCATATTTTTTTCCTGTAATTCACAGAGCCACTCCATGAAAGGGCACAGATTTTTGGCAATGGAGTATGCTGTGTTGAACAAGCATCGCATCTTGACCTTAACGCCTTCATTCAGCTGAGCAAAGGCTTGATACAGTGGTGACTCAGTGATATCAAAATGTATTGCACGCTGACCACTGTCTGCAGTATATTGATTCATACACAGCACATGTGGATTGGACTGGTCACGTGTTAGTGACTCAATCCTAAAATTATTTGAGCCTGTGGCAAACACATTTGGTTACTTTGAAAAGGCTGGTAACGCAATAGTTGGATATTTTTCTCACACTGTGCAATACATCAGTTCCTTTTTTTCATCATATCTCAGCTATTTATAAATGGTCACCCAATGCCTTTGAAACAATCTGGGCCATTTCTCTTGATCATATTTCTTGTGTGCATTTGCCCTCCCATCCTGCTCATCAAGCATTAAAGTGCATTTCCTAGGGAGTGGATATGAAGTTTCAGTTAAGGCTTTCTTGCTTAATTTAACAGACTGATCAGCAGTTATATCCCCTAACACAGATATAGGCTCATGTTTATTGTTATTACTATTATCTACAGTAGTAGATCATGTTTTGATTTCAGGTTATGGTGTCCTGCTAGAGCCTGCTGCTGCTGGTACTACTTAGGCTACTGACAAGAGAGAAAAAAAGATAGTCTGCTGTTTTTTACTACTCCTCTTCTGCATATTGTTGCACACTTTTTGTTTCAATGCCAATACATTTTTATACCAGTTACTGTGTGGTGCGTGTGTGTGTTTCAGTGGGTGCTGGGGTGGTGTGGACTGGGTGGCAGGGTCAGGGCTGAGTCAGACAGACACTTGTAATAATGGCTGCCTATTTGTTTAGCCTTTTCAATAGCTCTCTGTAGTGTCTTGATAGTTGTGATTGTGCAAACAAGGGAAGGCAGTCAGCAGCCCTTCAGATAACTCTAATTTGGATGTATTTTATGTCCATAAATTAGCACAAAACGTCCAGAAATGTAGTCTGTGGAGTCATTGACGTCCACTGACATTCCCCTTGTTTAAGGCTGACGTCTGTTTTTTATTGTGTGGATGTCTTACTTTTTTGTATGCCATGCTGGGAGCCCACCCCAGTGTGGCAAAAGTCTTGTTTGCTGATGGGAGTGCCAAATCTCCAGTTGGCTTCACTGGCCCCCCCAAACTGCCAGGTGCCATGCTGGAAGCCCACCCCAGCATGGCAAAAGTCCCCCGTTTTCTTTCAAAAAAGGACCTGAAAGGAAAAATCCTTCCCTCATTGATTCTCTTGCACCTCCCCAATCCATTACACCCTCAAGCGTAACCCACCTCCCACACCCCCACCTCACCCCATGCCCTCTGGAGCCCAGAGGCGATCTTCATTACTGCGTCTTCACTCTTCAAAGCCGACTGCGAACTGAAGAAATGACGGTAAGCTGTATAATGGCATAAATTTATTTTTTTCAACTTTGGTGCATATCTCAGCCATTTTTGGGAATTTTTTCACCAAATTTTCAACATGGTGTTTTTGGGGCCCCACCTCATGAACTGTGACACAGTCATTTTGTTATCTGGTCCTGAAAGGTGATTTCACCATCACTGCATGGAATCACCTTTTGGGACTGATTAACAAAACAACAGTGTCACAGTTCATGAGGTAGGCCCCCAAAAACCCTATGTTGAAAATTTGGTGAAAATTCTCAAATGACTGTTTTATGAGCGTGCTTTGCGCAGTTACTACGCACGCTCATGACTTTGAGTATTTTTTAATATTTTCACTCCAGATTTTCAGCAATGCCATTTTACCACACCTTCTTATGAACAGTACAACTGTCATTTTTCATATCTCACCCGAAATGTGTTTTCGCACACGTAGCGCACAATGGCACGGTCAGTGTCCAAAATCAATGTTCGGGACAGATTTAGAAAATCACAGTGACACTGTTCATGAGCAAAGGTCTTAAACTGGCTATGTTGAAAATTTGGTGAAATAATTCCCCAAAATGATTGTTTTATGAGCGTGCGTTGTGCAGTTACTATGCAGGCTCGTTAACTTCGAGCATTTTTAATATTTTCACTCAAGATTTTCAGCATTGCCATTTTACCACACCTCCTTATGAACAGTACAACTGTCATTTTTCACATCTCACACAAAATCTGTTTTTGCACATGTAGTGCACAGTGGCATGGTCGGTGTGCAAAATCAATGTTCGGGAAGATTAAGAAAATCACAGTGACACTGTTCATGAGCAGAGGTCTTAAACTGGCTATGTTGAAAATTTGGTGACAAAAGTCCATAAAATGACTGTGTTATGAGCGTGCATTGTGTGAGATATGGCAAAAAAAAAAAAGGGTAAAATTAAGGGTAACTGCTCCCCAGGGATGCCCACATAGTACTGCGTCCCTCACAAAGTGCAGTTATGTCTTTAGTGATACCCTCTAAACTAATTCTAAAGGGTGTCATTAAAGAGTTCCTGACAGTGCCAGGGTGGGGATGGAGGGGCAGTGATTAGAAGAAACACATGGAGGAATAGGGCTAGGGATGAGGATCCTCTGGACACCAGGGACCTTTAACTGGCTGGAGGTAGGGAGTGGGCCACTGGACACCTGGCAGGGACCTTTACTTGGGCTGTGGTTAGGGAGGGGGCCAGTGGAGACATGGCACCTTTACCAGGGCTTGGGCTAGGAATTGTATTCACTGGACACCATGTATGATGGGAGAGCAGTGGATGTGGCCTTTCTGGACTTCAGTAAGGCTTCCAACACAATATCACACAAGAGGTTAGTTAAGAAAGTAAGCAGCTAGCATGGGTGTGTGGTAGAAAGTGGTAAGCTGGGTAACTAACTGGATAAATTATATGAGGCAGAGGGTGGTGGTAAATTACAGTGCACTCAGGGTACAGGAAAGTAACTAGTGTGGTACCACAAAGCTCAGTGCTGGGACTGGTCCTCCCCAATGTCTTCATAAGTAACATTGTTGAGGAGCTAGAGAGGAAGATGTGTTTCTTTGCAGATGATACAAAAATCTGCAACAGAATGGACACTCGGGAAGGCGTGGAACTTACGCACAGGAAATGTAAATAGTCATCAGGATAGGGGACAAGGGCAATGCAGGATTATTTGTAAAAGAAGCAGCAGAGCCAAATTCGAGCAAGGGGCAGCAACCTGAAAGGAAATACTGGACATTGTATACAGTGTGTATGGACAAATGCTACAAATGTTAGTGTAGCATGGATTACAGTAAGGTATTCAGAAGGCCAATGAGTTGACTTCAAACAGTATAGGACTTGGAGTATTGTGACTGCCAAAATTTGTCGATTGGAATTATTTTGACTTCCAAAAAATTGACAGCTGGAGTATTTTGACTCCAGTAAAACTGAAATTACTTCCAAATTTCAACCCATGGAACTATTTGACTTCCACTCAAAAAAAATTATCTGAAGCCCTGGCAGTCAGGCACTCAGGACTAGGGCAATGGAAGGGATGAGAAATGTAATGAATATTTAGCAAGCCTAGATTAGTTCTATAGGATGGGATGGAATGTTTTAAAGCTTTTGGGGTTTTTTTTTGTTTGTTTTTGCTGAAGTTAATCTTTTTTTTTTTTAAATTGCAGTTTGTCCCATCCCATTGAGTCCCAGTGTCTCCCAGTGCCCCCACCCTCAGTGACAGTCCTGACACCCTCAGGCAGTCAGTCAGTTCCCTTCCTACAGTACCACTACTCCAGTCACAGTCAGTCAGGTCCAGTATGTCACAGGCCACCCTTCTTATTTATTTGTTTGTTTATTTCTTTTTCTTTAATTTACAATTCTTAGGCAGTTTTTGCCTTTTTTATTTTCCTTCATGCTCTCTTGCAGCTCTTGTACAAATGTGCACAGCTACCACAGGTTGGCTCACACGGGCCCAATGCAATGTGTTGATTCTTTTTCCCTTGTCACTTCTTGTTTTTCTTTAACTAATTCTTCCCTTTCCTTTTTATGTTTGCTTGCATGCATGTGCAAGAAACATAGTGCCATCATCGGAGTTTTCGGAGGTGTGTCACCCCCTCCTCCAATTCAGTCAGTGTGTTGGCAGGCGCGGCCCCTGTAAGCCAATGCATGCTGGAGCTGTCTATGACAAGCTCCAAAATGCAGTGGCATACAGTTGAAAGGGGGAACTATGCTTCAGTGAGCAGCG
Source organism: Neoceratodus forsteri (assembly GCA_016271365.2). Classification (NCBI taxonomy): domain Eukaryota; kingdom Metazoa; phylum Chordata; order Ceratodontiformes; family Ceratodontidae; genus Neoceratodus; species Neoceratodus forsteri. The sequence goes on from CM028134.1 coordinate 217,991,423, forward strand.
ATAAGATATCGCCTGCTCATGCGCAGCTCCCCTTACACACAAACACACACACATATAGCCCGGCCAGGTGTGCCCAATCCCCAGTCGGCTGTGCTGTGTCTTCTTTCCCCAAAGCCTTCCAAATGCCACACTGGGTGCCACCCCAGCGTGGTAAGTTATCCCTATAGTCGATGGGGGTGCCCAATCCCCGTCGGCTCCTCTGTCCTCCCAGTACCGGGTGCTCGCTGGGAGCCCACGCAGCGTGGCAACTGATGCTATGGCCGGCCGGGGTGCCCAATCCCGTGACTCCGCTTCCCAGCCATCCTTGTGCCATGCTGGGAGCCCACCCCAGCATGGAAAGCGTCCTGCATCGTCTTTTAAAAAAAAAAAAACACCTGTAAAAGCAAAAGCGGTCCCATGCAGTCTCCAGCCCCCTCCCAACCCGCACCACCCACTGCGCACCCAGCCTCCCACACAGCCCCACCCCATACTTACCTCCAGAGCACGGCGCGACGATCTTCGGTGGACCGGGAACACATCTGCACTCTTCAAAGCTGACCGCGAACTGAGGAAATGCCGGTAAGCTGTATAATGGGCTAGATAGGGGTTTTCAACTTTATTGCATATCTCAGGCATTTTTTGGAATTTTTGCACCAAATTTTCAACATGGGGTTTTTGGGTCCCCTCCTCATGAATTCTTGCACTGTCATGGCTTTACTCGGACCCGAAGGGTGATTTCGCAGCCACTGCACGAAATCACCTTTCCAGAATGATTAATGAAATGACACTGCCAGTGTTCATAAGGTGGGCTCTCAAAAAGACTATTTTAAAAATTTGGTGGAAATTCTAATAATATTTGTTCTGGCGTGGATTGCGCAGTTCCTACACATGCTCATAAGTTCACGAATTTTCAATATTTTCACTCCAGATTTTCAACATTGCCATTTTACCACACCTTCTTATGAACAGTACAACTGTCATTTTTCACATCTCACCCAAAATGTGTTTCCACCCATGTAGCGCACAATGGCGCAGTCGGTGTGCAAAATCAATGTATGGGACACATTAATAAAATCACACTGACACTGTTCATAAGCAGAGGTCTTAAAATGGCTATGTTGAAAATTTGGTGAAAAATTCAAAAAGTAGTACAGCTGTCATTGTTCACATCTCACCCACAACGTGTTTCAGCCCATGTAGCGCACAATGGCACAGTCAGTGTGCAAAATCAATGTACGGGACAAATTAAGAAAATCACAGTGACACTGTTCATGAGCAGAGGTCTTAAAATGGCTATGTTGAAAATTTGGTGAAAAAATTCCTAAAAATGATTGTTTTACGAGTGTGCGTTGCGTAGTTCTCACTTGCGCTCGTAGACCATCAAATTTTCAATATTTTCACTCCAGATTTTCAACATTGTCATTTTACCACACCTCTTTATGAGCAGTACAGCTTTCATTTTTCACATCTTGGCCAAAATGTGTTTCTGCCCATGTAGCGCACAATGGCGCAGTCGATGTCTTGAAATCAATGTATGGGACACATTAAGAAAATCACAGAGACACTGTTCATGAGCAGAGGTCTTAAAATGGCTATGTTGAAAATTTGGTGAAAAGATTCCTAAAAATGACTGTTTTACGAGCGTGCGTTGCGCAGTTCCTATGCATGCTGGTAAGTTTGCGAATTTAATATTTTCACCCCAGATTTTCAACATTGCCATTTTATTACACTTCCTTATGAACAGTATAGCTGCCATTTTTCATATGTCGCCCAAAATATGTTTTCCCACATGTAGCGCACAATGGTGCTGTTGGTGTGCGAAAGCAATGTTTGGGACAGATTAAGAAAATCACAGTTACACTGTTCATGAGCCGAGGTCTTAAAATGGCTATGTTGAAATTTTGGTGACAAAAGACCATAAAATGACTGTGTTACGAGTGAGCATTGCGCAGTTTCCACGCACCCTCTCAAGTTCATGATTTTGTAATATTTTCAGTCCAGATTTTCACCAGTGGCATTTTCCACGCTTCCTTATGAACAGTACAGCTGTCATTTTTCACAACATGGCCGAAGTGTGTTTTCACACTTTCAGCGCAGAGATGCATGGTCGCTGTGGGAAATCATTGTTCCGGACAGATAAAGAAAATCACAGTGACACTGTTCATGATTGGAGGCACCAAAATGTCTGAGTTGACAATCTACTGTAAAAAATTCCCAACCTAATTATATTACAGGTGTGCGTTGCACAGTTTCTATGTATGCTTGTCACTTCACCATTTTTTTTAATATTTTTACTGCAGATTTGCAACATTGCCATTTTTTACACCTCCCCATGAGCAGTACAGCTGTCATTTTTTACATCCTGTTTGGAATGTTTTTGCACCTGTGGTGCTAAATGCCGTAGTCGCTGTGCATAAGCAGCTTTCGGCTGACAAACTGAGATTCCCCCTGTTCATGAGGTGGGGTCACAAAAAAAACATGTTGAAAATTTGGAGTGAAAATACCAACGAATGCCTGAGGTATTAGGGTTTCCAACCATAACGCCCAACCCTGCAGAGAATGACAGGCATCAGGGGTGTGACTTGGGATTCTTGCCTGTAATGCTTATACCATTCCACACCCTGCAACCAGTGAGAGGCATCGAGGTACAGAGGTATGCCTTGGACTCTTTGACCCCAAAGTTCACCCCATTATCCTATATCGCACCCATCTCACCATATTTTCTAATGGAATGGGGTGAGCATAAGGGCCAAAGACCCCAAGGAACACCGTGACACTTGTCAGTGTCTGCAGGGTGGGGTGTGGTGAAATGGCATGGCCGGTATGCCCGACAACCCAAAGGCACACCCCAATGCCTGTCACTCTCTGCAGGGTGGTGGTGGGGTTGGCTTCAGTTCAGTACTTCACTGCCATTCCTATTACGCAGCTCTGTAACTTCTACACTACCACTGCCAATGCCAGCAAGCAAACATTCGGCATTGACAAATGCTTGTTTTCCCTGCAGTGGGCAACAGCACACACCTCGGGGTTCCCTTTGCTGTTTGCTCCTTTGGGTAGCTGAATGCTCTTGGTCCTCAGATTTTTTTTGTTTTTTGTTAAATTCACTACAGACACACAGAAACCACTAGTTAGCTAGAAAGGTTAGGATTATTGTGCAGACAGTGACTGTGTAGTGGGCAACCCGCTATTCTGGGACAGGTCCCTACAACCAAGGCAAAAAACCAAAAGTAAACAGGATTGGCACTTGGCAGAAAGTGGCACTCTAGCAGTGGTAATTATACCACAACTCAGTCCTTTTCCAGAAGTTGGCTGCTGGCTCTGCAGTGCTCATCTGTTTTTTTACTGTTTAATATTTTTATTTTTCTTATTTTTATTTCTTAGCTGCAAACTGCAGATGAATCAATTACAATAAGTCACTTTACTGCTCACAAAGCAGCCACCTTTAGATAGGCAGAGAAGTTAGTACAGTTGGGTAGGAAAGTTTGTACAGTTCTATAATGAGCAAGACAAGTGGTTCCGTGTCAGTGTGTCTATCTGGCAACTATCACACATGCTCCCAGTTCATAGGCAAAAAAAAGGTAAATAGAAATAGGAATTGGGAGTCCTTTAGTCTAGACCTTGCTGTTTGTTGTTAACTTTTACTGACACAGATATGGAGAAAGAAGAGACAAGGAAGGCACACTGAGCACAACTAAACTAGCAACAACAGTTAAATGAATTAGAAAGAAGGCACAATGAGGGCACTGTCTTTGTTTCTAGCTTATTATTTAATTTGTTTTCCTCTTTTCCCTCCCTACTGACCTTAATTTGTACACCTGACCAAACCAGTACTGGATGGATTATTTTGCACGATATCACCAAGTCCCCAGTGACTTTCCAGGATACTTTATCTCTAAATTTTTAGCTACAGTGCTTTACAATCTTTTCTTCATTTTGCTTACTTTTTTGATAACAGCAGACCCAATCCCATGGTCTCCAGCCACTCCCACCCCACTGCCGTGAAAGTCCTTCAAACTGCTTTGCACTGTTCAGTCCCCTTGTTCCTGTATTTTTTTTATACAATTCCCCGCTTGTCCCTCTCTACGTTCTCCAACTGACTCCCCCTTCAACTTTTCACAGTCCTTTCGGTTAAGGACAAAACACACCTAGGCTTCTTGTTTCCTTTATTTATCTTTTTTACCCCAATTTCAGCCCCTGACTGACAGTACAGTATAGCACACCACATTCAGGTTCACGATCAGCTCCCCCCCCAACTTAAGTCCTTTCAGTGAAAGAAACGGCAAGCTCTTGTATTCCTTTTTTTTATATCACATCTCTTTTCTTCTCACCTTGCAGCCACAGTCCTGCTGTACATCCAGCCACCACTCCTACCTTCACCTCTGACCCCAAAGCCAATGAACACAGTTGGCATACGCAGCTACAACCATCAAGAGGGGGTCCACCCTTAAGCTCCCGCACCCTGCGAGGATCCAGTACCGGCACACACCTATTTCAGGCATCGTTGGACGGTGAAGCTAATGGCTATCAAGCTGCTACGGACCATGCTACCTTTTACTCTTTTTCTCCCAATGGGAGCATGGACATGCAATGACGTGCAGGCACAGCATGCAGATATCTGCCGTGCTTGCCCCTGCTGAGCACCTGTGCAACTGCAGTTCCTCCGGGCATCCCCAGGGACCACTAGAGTGTGGCATGCACCAACCCCTTTCCCCAGGACTAGGAGAGCTGTCATCGGACACTCGATCCTAGTCCTCCCCTGCCGACCCCTGACAACCCGGGCTCATTTCCAAACCTGGGTCGCCGGTGTGGAGAGAGGTGTGGTGTCCAGCATCTCAACCCTCAGCACCACTGAGCCAGAGTATTCCTTTTTTAATATTTTTTTACTCTTATTGCAATCCCCAACTTAGATGGCCAGGCAAGTTTTCCTTTTTTCTTTCTCCAGCCATCTGAGTTGACAACCTCCATCTCCCCAAACTGCAGTCCTTTCAATAAATAGTTGCCCTAAAAGTTCAGGCAAAAGCCTCCTCAACGACCCCAGGACATTCACCACACTTGAGTGGGAAACCCCTGCGGATGTTTCCATACAGCAGGGTCTTGCTAACCATTCTGCTCCTGCTAGTCAGTGACATTGAGCACAACCCAGGCCCTCACCCCAACCCCCTTGTCCAAATCTCACCCCCTGCCTCTCACTGCCCCGGGGCCTTAAACTCATGCACATAAATATTTGCAGCATTCTAAATAAAATCAGCCTGCTGCAACCCATTGCCCTCTCTCTAAAACCAGACATAATGACCATTACCGAAACATGGCTGAAACCACACAATCTCAATGCACAGTTCACTATCTTGGGCTACACCCTTATTCGTCAGGACTGCCATGACCCCAAAAGAGGGGGTGGCATTGCGATGTATATAATCTCATCTCTGCAGTTCACTCTGGTACCCTTGCCCAGACCCACACAATCCTTCGATGCTATTCTAATCAAACTTTCCCTAGTCCACACCTGCCCCATTTTCATAGCCGGGTGCTACTGTACCCCTCACACATCCCCAACCTCCATCCTGTAACACCTGAACAGCATCACCTTGCAGGCCACAGGGGGTGAGTTACACATTCTCGGTGATTTCAACCAAAACTGGCTCTCCAGTAGCAGCTCCAGATTGCAGCACCAGGTGGCATCACTAACCTAGCCCAATGAATAACACAGCCCACCCGCCTCAACCACAAATCTTCAAACCACTCTCTCCTGGACTGGTCCGTTACATCTTAGCCACATCGCATACTCACCTCTGGCCTGCTACCGGCCTCTATAAGTGATCATAACATGATATACTCAATTAGAAAAACCACCGCCCTAAAGCTAACCCACCCACAACCATCCTTACAAGATCCTACAAATCCCTGAACCTTGCATCCATCCTGTCTGACTTGTCTAGGTTGGACTGGTCTTACATCTAAAGGGCAACCTCTATTGACTCAGCCTGGGAATACTTTTAGTCAAGGTTTTTAGTGGTCTGGAACTCACATGCCCCTATTAAAAGGGCTCAGGTGAGGGGTAACCACCTGCCATGGATTTCCTCAGACATCTTGACACTCCTCAAAGACAGGAACACAGCCTGGAAGACTTTTAAGGTCTCCGGCTCTCAGGTGCATCAACAAAAATATTGTGCTCTTCGAAATGTCTGCACTAGGGAGATCCGCAGGGCTAAGGCAAAATACTTCAGCGGCACCTTCAAAGCTAACCTGAGCCAAACCTTCAAATTTTGGAAGGTGGTTAAATTTCTCTTTGACCCTAACTCTCAACCCCCTATCCTCAACACTGACGACCCCATGATTACTGGCCCCTTAGACATGGTCTCTAATTTCAACTCCTTCTTTGTGGACTGCACCTTGTCTCTCTTGGGCACCAACTGTCAAGCCACCTAACCCTCTGAGCCACCCCGCCCCAAAAATACTCCCCCAGCAGGCAACCCCTTTGCCTTCCTCCAGACTAATCCAGCTGAAGTTTACAAAGCTTTACTTGCCCTAAATCCTGACAAGGGCAAATGTCCTACTGGCCTTGAGTCCAAACTACTCTACTTGTTGGCCACAGTCATCGCTGCCCCCCTAGCAGATCTCTACAACCTCTCTTTCCCTCTTGCTGTGGTCTCCACCAAGTGGAAACATGCTACAGTCATCCCGCTGCCAAAAGGTGGTGACCCCACGACACCCGGTAATTACCGCCCGATTTCCCTGCTTCCTATCCTGGCCAAAATACAGGAAAAACTAGTTCTCTCTCAGCTCTTCTCCTATCTTGAATCCTCTTCCTTTTTCACACCTTATCAGTCTGGCTTTAGCAAGACCCACTCCACCACCACCTCCCTCCTAAGACTCACAGACTCCATACTCACTGCTATGGACAAGGGCCTAATCATCTCAGCCATTTTTGTTGACCTGGCTAAAGCCTTCAACACTGTCTCCCATACACTCCTGCTATCAAAACTCTCTCACGCAGGGATCTCAGACTTGGTTACCAGGTGGTTCCAGTCCTACCTGCTAGACAGATTCCAATCTGTCAGAATTGGCAATGCCACCTCTGCTTCCTTTTCTGTCACCTCTGGGGTCCCACAAGGCTCAGTCCTTGGCCCTCTCCTGTTCTCCATCTTCCTCAACGACCTGCTGGCCACCTGCCCCAGCTCATCCATGCATATGTATCCAGATAATACAGTTTTGTACACATCCGGAGCCTCGACTACTGAAGTAGCAACCAGACTCCAGCAGGACTTCAGCAAAGTTCAGCGCTGGTTTCGCTCGAATCAGCTTTTTCTCAATGCCAAGAAAATTATCTCCAGGACCTTCAGCACGAGGCAGAGACTTTCAAGGCATCTCCACCCCCCTTTTCACGCCCTTGATGGGACTTCTATTGAAACATGCTCCACCTTCAGGAATCTCGGGGTCTGGCTTGACCAGCACCTTGACGTCTCTGCACACACTGATGCCATCCACAAAAAGCTCCACCCCAAACTTGTTGCACTGTTTCGAAATCGTGGCTGCATCCGTTTGCCAGCAAGACTTGCTATTGTGCAGAGGATGATCCTCCCCATCTTCGACTATGGGGATGTAGTCTACAGTGCTGCTCCAATGTCCATCCTGGCCAGATTGGACCCCCTTTTTAATTCCTTCTGTCGCTTTGCTCTTGACTGTTCTCCTAGCACTCATCACTGTATCATGTACAGGAACCTAGACCTCCTCTCATTGCAGGTCTAGCCCATTGTGTGAGCCTCATGGCCAAATACTGGTCGCAGTCCTTCCCCATGTACCTTACCATGGTCCTCTTGGCTCACACCCCCCAGGGCTATGCACTGAGAAATAAAGACTCACGTCTACTGGCCATCCCACGCATGTCAACCTCGGCAGGCCAGTCAACTTTCAGTTTCCGCTTGCCCTGCCTCTGGAATGCTCTCACATTGGACATTTGGCATGCCACACCTGGTAGGCACCTTAACTCCCTATTCAAAACAAACTTCCACCCTATCTGCGCTTGCACCCCTGGGAGCTCACCAACTGGTAGTCCTTAAACCCCTGCATCAGGGTAATTACCACTGGCACACACCACTCTCAAATTTCACTGTTCCGTCCACTTACCTGACAATGGAACCTCCCAGAAGTCTTCTGTCATCTGGTCTCATATTCCTCCTATTGTAAAAGTTGGCTACCACAAATTATATACCTTGTATATATTACCATATTGAAGCCATGGCTATGTACCTGCCTGTGAAATTGTACTCTACCTTGCTAATGTTTCTCTTATGTAATCATGTAAATTGTCATTACTGTATATGTTTGTATGATCTCCTATTCCCCCTACCCCCAGGGCGCATCTGGAATCGAGATGTAGTCTGCTCAGCATGCCTCCCTAGTGAAAGAAAGAAAGAAAGAAAGAAAGAAAGAAAGAAAGAAAGAAAGAAAGAAAGAAGGAAGGAAGGAAGGAAAGAAAGAAGAAAGAAAGAAAGAAAGAAAAACTAAGCCTTCCTTTCCTCTATTTATATTGTTGTCTCCCTTGTTCCTTTTTTTTTTGCATGCACTTTCTGCAATACACGGTCACGGGATGGCCACTCCTGTAGTAATGGCAAACTAAATACTAGCTGGCGATAGTAAGTAATGTACACAAAAAATTCAGTCCGTTCACTGCTATTACAATGAGTGGAATGGCGCTCTCAGCAGCAGTCTCCTGCTTCTGTCTTGAGAAACCTCCCGCCCCTACCACTGCCATGGCCAATTCCCAGGACTGACAGGTACTCCCCCATATCCAGTTTGGTGTCTCACCTATCAGTCCTGGTTCCACTGAAGCTGTTCTGCTGCTGTGATTGGTGGGGAAGGCACTGAGGGAAGGTCCTGGCTGCCATGCTCACTTCTGGCATTGCTCTCTCAGCAACCACATAATGCCAATCTCGTCACCCATGTGACTCAACTGGCTAAGGATGGATGATTGATGAAGATGGGTGGTGGCACCTATTGGTCGGTTGGTAGCATAGCGGCAAAGTAAAAAAAAAAAAACGTTCTGAGTAGGTTATCCAAGCTACTGCAATTATGCTTCTCTGGCTGCTTAAACTTGTAGACAGGGACATAAGGCTGTTGGATTTTTCCATCGCTGGCCCCACTCCAAGAAGAGATCCCTGCATTGCAGAGATAGCCGAGGCCTGTACCCACAATGAGGAGTATGCAAGCCCTTTGTCTGCCCCAGCATTGAGAAAATCCAGAATCTGTGGAAGGCTCACCACTGAAGGGGGTCAAACCTTTTACTGTACAACACTGACAAAAGATCTGCCCATGTCTACGAAAAGTCTTATTTGCTGATCATCTTCTGTATTGCAAAACTCCGGTCAAGCACTCTGGGAACCTACCCACTCATTCAACAGTCTGCCTGTCAGCAACCATGCTTTCAGATGGAGGACCTTGGGGTTGTGGTGAAGGACTGCACCTTGGCTGAGAAGATCTGGGCAGTGAGGGAAATGCCAAGGGCTACCGATTAATATTGCTCTGAGTAGGTAATACCATGATCACTGTGGCTCATCAGGTGTTATCATCAGCACTGTCATTTTCGGGATCTGATCTTGAGAAGCACTTTCAGAAACATGGGGTGGGTGGAAAAATATGGACCCTGTCAAAATTTCATGGTGCTGCCAGTGTGTCGACTTCGGTCTGATGGTCATGGAAGCAAAAGTGGAAGTGAGGCAGTTGCGTTTTGTGATGAGTCACCATCAGATCCACTTGAAGTGGCCCCCTTCTGGTTCCCCTTGTTTGTTTATTTATGCCAAGGTGGCTTGGTTGTCCGTTCTGATAAGGACTGTCTGGCCTGCGAGTTGAGGAACAAAGAGTAACAGGATGTGGTACACTGCTGTCATCTGCAGCATGTTTTTGGGAGACGAGCTTGTGGTGGTGACCACCTACTTTGCATGACATAGTGATCCAGTATGGCTCCCCAGCCTAGAAGACTTACATCTGTGGTGATCATTACTGCAGGCATTCATGACAATAGTACGCCTTCTGTCAGATGGTGTCTGTTTGTCCATCACATTAGAGAGTTCAGGATATCTGAGCCTGGACTGAGTCTGTGTTTGAAGCTCTGGGTTGACTGGTCCCATGTGCCTAGAAAATATCTTAGGAGAAAGCACAAGTGCAGCAGTGTCCATGGCACCATGGCTATCATCGACGCCATGAGCCTTAGAAGCTGTAGATACACATGTACTGGTCTGTTGGGTTGCATTCCTATTGACCCAACAAGCCGAGTGATATTGTGGAATTTTTGCTTCTGTGGGAAACACTAGGACTAGGTGTGTATTGATCCTTGCACCCAGATGTTTGATGTCCTGGGAGGGGACTAGTTGACTTTTGTCCCCGTTTAAGATCCAACCGAGAAGTTGTAAGCAACAGGATTGCTTACTTCGTGTCCTTCCCCACCTGCATTTGGGACCTTGCCCATATGAGACAATCGTCCAGGTAGGGAATGATGTGCACTCCCTTCTTGCGGGGCACCACAGCCAACACTACCAGAATCTTGATGGACACCCTCAGGACTATGGATAAGAATCATGACTATGATTATGGAATTGGGGCAAGGCCTCCTAGGCACAAGTGACTATTTTCATGAGCAACCCAGGAACACTGGAGGGGTAAGTAGGTCGTTCAGAGCCACACGGCATGTCAGCAGAGATTACAGGAATCAAACTCCTGCTGCTGGGTGCCACAGGTCCTTTTCCTTTACCACTCATATAAGATGGGGGAAAAGTGGGGTGCTGAAGCGCAAAGGGACACAGGGGAAAAAAGGCAGATTTGCCAACTAAAGGGGAACCTTGAATGTTCATGTGCAGAAGAGGGGGAGGGCTGCAGCACCCCTGCACAAATAGGATCCAGCACCAATGACCACTAATGCTTGTCCTGAACATGTGACTGCCACTGGTAGCCTATGCCACTGTTCTCATGCAAATGAGTGTGTGTCTCACAGGAATTTGATCCTTCCTCATGTGCTGCAGGGTATGTTGGGAGGTCCCTTCCTCTAAGACTGTGCAACTGCACACAGAGCCTCCCCTACATGCGACACTGGCAACCTGGAACCACACTCCAGGCAGGCAGGCATGGCAGGGAGTTGGTTATCACAAAACCTTCAATGAGGAACAGAGAAAAAACTGTGCCAGCAACTTGGACCTTCGTGATTGAGAGGCGAATTCAATGACGCACATGCACCAGCACTGTTATTTAGGCACTGCTATGACCAGACATAGGGAAAAACAAGGCACCTTCCATAAAGCCACTGAGTAGACCCTTAGTCAAGGGACCATTTCAAGATGGCCGCCTATTATGTGTATACCACACCAAAGTGGCAGCTGTTCCCATGAGGCTCACTGTGGCGGGGTTACAAAAACAAGATAGCCGGTGGTCATTGTGAGGGGAAGAAATGGGGTGAGAGTTTTAATACTTCTGCACTGTTGGCCACCTCTGCTGCATAGGGTAGGGAGTGGGTGCCGTTGGCACAAGGATGACACGTGCTGTCTCCTGGTAGCAGGAGCTAGTGCACCAAGTGGTCTCACGGGGCACCCTCCAGGGCTTAGACAGCATAGGTCACTCATCTTATAAGACTGAGACTGAACTGAACATGGCAGCCGTAGCTTCCACTGGTACCTGGTTTAGTAGGGCATGTGTGAAGGCAGCCAGCAGTGGATGCCTGTGTGGGGGAGTAAACCTGGTGGTTGGTGCTGAACTGCATTCCATGCTGGCAGTGCAGGAATGGAGGTTTATGGTCGGTGGGACCCACAATGCCAGTGTGGGGAAAAAACAGGGTTCCTGCCAGACTCAGACCCCATCCAGGACCTGGTGCCATGTAAGGAGAGTGGCAGATTAAGGTATGGGGATAGTATGTCATTTCATGTTAAGAATCTTTTACCAAGTGCTCTTACAGCAACAGGATGCAGCATTAGTGAAGTGGTGCAATAGTGGGAAGGGGTCATGACCGTAATTATTAGGATCTGGACACAACAGGAGGGTCCAGTTTCACCAGTTATAATGATCAGTGGGCAGGGGTGGATGGTAGTGGCCAGTACCTGAGTTTGAACTGGATGCTGCCAGAGGGTTCCTCTCTTCAGGTAGCCTCTGGGTGGGATGCTACAGGAGGGTCCTGACCAGGATCAAACAGATGCAAGTACAGACACTACCTGAGGGTCTGACTGGTCTTATTACCTTGCCACTACAATTTGTGTAATAAAGGAAACTGACCTTAATGTCCCATGATAATCAGTACATTACTATGTGTTTATGGAGCTACTGAGCTGTTAGTCTCATGGTATAAACATGCCCCCATGTGAATGAGCAGCTAGTAAAATGCTGTGCAAGTGGCATCAACAGAGCAGAGTAACTGCAGAGTGACTAAGAGGGACGGACTGTTGCCAAGTTGTGAAGTGTGCACTGTGAATGGAGTCTAGAGGGAGCTTCTCAAGGTGACTGTACCGGGGGGTGGCTGTACCAGGAGGAGAGGTCTGCAATATGGCACGGGTGCCACTGAGTCCACCACAAGCAGAAACACAAGATTTATGGCCCCAGCAGCAAAACAAGTGCTGAGTGTGTAGCAGCAGCAGATAGGAGAGGCCACGGAACAAGCAGAGGGGTAGCCTGCAAGGCTGCCTAGTGGGTGCTCTAATCAAAGTGTGGGGACCTTACCAAGATGACTGTACTTTTTTACCCCTTATGATCATGGTTCTCATGAGATTTACTGAGTCAATTAAGTGTTGTCCCACGAGACTACGCTGCTGTTCTAGCACCGTTCGCCCTCAAGGGCTCAGGCTGAAAACAGTAGCACTGGTAAGATCGGAAGTTTGCACTGCCTCATTTGATGTGGAAGTGCACTTCAGGATCCCCCCATGGCTCTTATGGAGCAGGGAGAAGGGTCGGGGCTCTTCCCATGAAATTTGACCTTTAAACATGGTGGTAGCTAGATCTTGCACACTCGTGAGGAGCACTAGTCTGGCCAGGGTAGAAACATAGAAACAGAAACATGGACTTTGATGGCAGATAAGGACCACTTGGCCCACCTAGTCTGCCCATTTCCCTACCTAGAGGTTAAGCTGCAGATCCTATTTAACCAACAGCCTATTTCTTCCTACCCCCCCACAAAAATTGCCTTATGTCTGTCCCATGCATTCTTGAATTCTCCCACAGTTTTAGACCTCACAACCTCCTCAGGAAGGCTGTTCCATGCATCCACCACCCTCTCTGTGAAAAAAATACTTCCTCACATTGCCCCTAAGCCTTCCCCCCTCTGTCTTCAAATTGTGTCCCCTTGTTCTTGCACATCTCTTTTTCTGAAAGATGCTACCATCTTGGACTTTGTTGATTTCACTGAGGTACTTAAACATTTCTATCATGTCCCCCCTCCCTCCTTTCCTCAAGGGTATACATATTAAGCTCCTTTAGTCTCTCCTCATATGGCTTCTCCATCTCCAGAACTGGACGCAGTACTCCAGATGGGGTCTCACCAACTGTCTGTACAGGGGGATAACAACTTCCTGTTTTCTGCTGGTGATACCTCTCCCTATATATCCCAGTATCCCCCCCCAGCCCTCCCTACTGCCTTCCCACATTGCTTGCCAACCTTAAGGTCATCTGATATGATTACCCCCAGGTCCCTATCCATTTTTGTTGTTGTTACTACCTCACCCCCATTGTGTAATCTTCCCCTGGGTTTTTGTTTACCAGGTGCATTACTTTGCACTTATTTGCATTGAATCCAAGCTGCCATACCTCTGACATTCCTCCAACCTTGCCTAGTCCCTTCTCATCCTTTCCATGCTTCCTTGTGTATCAACCCTGTTGCAGATCTTTGTGTCATCTGCAAAGTGGCATCCTTTTCCTTCCAGTCCCTCTGCAATGTCACTTATAAAGACATTAAAAAGGACTGGACCCAGTACTGAACCCTGCGGTACCCCACTAGTAACCCCTCTTTCTTCAGAGTAGACTCCATTTACAATTACTTTCTGTGTCCTGTTGTCCAGCCAATGTTTTACCCAGGCTACCACCCTGGGACCCACTCCTAGACTAGTTAATTTGACTATTAATCTTTTGTGTGAGACTGTGTCAAATGCCTTGCTAAAGTCTAGGTAGGCCATGTCCACAGCCCCTCCCTGCTGTACTACTTTGGTCACCCAGTCAAAGAAATCAATTAGATTCATCTGACATGACCTTCCCACTGTGAACCCATGCTGCCTTGGGTCCTGTGCCCCACTGGCCTCTAGGTACTCAACAATTCCTTCCTTCAGAAGTGATTCCATCACTTTCCCTACCACCGAGGTCAAACTGATAGGTCTGTAGTTTCCTGCCTCTGTCTTGGTCCCACTTTTGTGAAGGGGAATCACATCTGCCTTCCTCCAGTCCTCAGGTACTACACCATCCTCCCACGATTTGTTAAAAAGGGTAGTCAGTGGTGTCATTAGTTCTCTGCTTAATTCTTTTAGAATTCTGGGGTGAATTCCATCTGGCCCCATTGCTTTGTCTACCTTCAGTTTTAGGAATTCTTTCAGAACCCTTTCTTCTGTGAAAGGACTGGGATTGACCCCCTATCCAGAGTGCTTCTGTTAATTGGATTAGGCACATCCCCCACCTTCTCTTTTGTGAATACTGAACAGAAGTATTCATCCAGTATCCCTGCTTTTTCACTGTCCCTCTCTGCCCACCCACCTTCCATTCTATTCAGCCTCACTATTCCTCCCTTTGTCTTTCTACGCTCCCTGATATACATATAAAAGGTTTTATCCCCCTTCTTAACCAAGTTGGCTATCTTTTCCTCAGTTTGGGCCTTTGCTATTCTGACTACCCTCCCTGCTTCCTTCTGCCTTAAGTGGTACAGTTCTCTGTCCTGCTCCTTCTGTGTTTCCTTATACTTCTTAAATGCTGTCTTTTTCTCCCTAACCTTCACCGCCACCTCTTTTGAGAACCATAGTGGTTTTTCTTTCATTTTGATTTGTTTATTTGCTTCACACAAAGGCCTGTTGCCTCTGTGATGGCAGTTTTGATATTTCCCCATTGTTGCTCCACCCCTCCTTCTAGCCTGTTTGCTATTGCTTTTCTAAGGCACTCTCCCATCTTGCCAAAGTCAGTCCTCCTGAAGTCCAGAACCCTCACTTTGTATGGCTTGACTCTGTAACTGAGTTTGTATGAACCACACTGTTTGGTGGTCACTTGTTCCCAAATGGCTACCCACTTCTAGATCTGAGATCCTCTCACTGTCCCTCATTTGAGTATGAGGTCGAAGGTTGCTCCCTCATGAGTGGGTTCCAAAACTAGCTGTCTGAGGCATGCCACCTGAAGGGCATCGAGAATAGCCCTGCTTTTGGATGTGGCTGCAGCAAAGGTGCTCCAGTTGACATCTGGCATATTAATGTCCCCCATCAATAGAATTTCCCCTTTCTCTGCCATCCTAAGTATGCCTTCTATCATATCCTTGTCCATTCCCTCTCCCTGATATGGGGGTATGTATACAACCCCTGTGCGGATTGTGGTGCCATTTCCAGTCTCTAAGGTGACTCACAATGCCTCCTCTCCTCCTTGTTTACTCTTTTGTTCAGTTGCTTTTATCCCTTCCCTTACATAGAGAGCTAGTTCGTCCCCCTCTTCTCCCCTCTCTGTCCCTCCTGTAGGCTGTGTACCCTTGTATGTTAACATCCCAGACATGGTTCTCTGTGTACCATGTTTCTGTGACTGCTATGATATCCAGGCATCCCTCTTCCATGAAGGCCACCAGTTCAGGGAGCTTGTTGCCCAGACTACAGGCATTGGTACTCATTAACCTCCAGTTCTTGATGGCCTTACCCCTTTTTGCCCCATCTCTGTCCTTGTTGCATTTGTCACTTTCTCCATTTACCCCAGCGCTTCTCCCTATTGACATCTTTATGTTGGTGTCTACCTCACTTAGTACCCTGATTTTTTTGGGGGGGCTAGGATTTCCCTGCTCCTCTCCAGTGCCTCCCCCCTTGGCTAGTTTCAGTGCTTGCCAATGAAGCATTTAAACCTATCATCTAGGATCCTGGTTCCCCTCCTGGAAGGATGCAGACCATCACGCCAGACTAGGCCTGCATCCCTCCAGGTGGACCCCCAGTCCCCAATGAAGCCAAATCCCTGAGCTCTGCACCAGTTTTTCAACCACTGATTAAATCCCATGGTGTGGAGCACCCTAGCCTCACCCATGTCATAGACAAGCAGCACCTTCGAGAAGGTTACCATGCATGCTGTTTGTGTAAGGCCCCTTCCCATCTCAACAAACACTTCTTGTACTGCTCTGCAGGAGAGGCTGATTGCACCACAAGGAGAGATCCCAAACATTGTGCTGGTACCACTCGGATTGCCCAGTAAGCACAAGAATTCACTGGGGCAGTACGATTTCAAGGTAGACCACTGGAAAACCCTCAGAGGTGTAGACACATGCCCAGCAGTGGCTAAGGTATGCAGAGTTAATTCTTTGCTTTCTGACCAGGCCATGATAATGCTGCAGGAGTTTATTTAAAATATGAAGCTCATATGCTGAAATGTTGTAATATACAGCTGTAAGATCTGAAAGACAGGGCAGTCAGGGGCATACAGTGAAGTAAGGACTACCTTGAGTTTTGAACCCTGTGCCTCCAGTTTCACAGCCCTGAGCTGAAAAAACACTTAACCATACTGCCTTCCCTGCAGTTGCCCTGTGATACAGTGCTTGTGGTGGGATTCATCTGCTACCTGATTGGGAAAAGGATGCTGCAGGAGGGTCCAGTTCCTCCAGTAGCAGTTAGATAGAGATGCCACCGGAGGGTCTGGACCAGACCAGGGGATGAGAGCTTGGATGCTACTGGAGGGTCTCGCTCAACTAGGAATCAACCTAGTTTGACTACTTAACCCCTGGTAAGACTGTAGAAGTATTTTTTTTTGTTAATGCCAGGAAAGGCATAAGTAGATAAAAGCTGTTAAAAGAAGAAGCCCTGAAGTTAATTTCGTGCTCCGATGTCAACATGTGCTAAGGGGTCAGAAATAAGTGAGAAAAAAAATGCAATTAATCAGTATAAATACCTGAAGGTTTTGGGAGTGATTGAAGATAGTGACCAGCCTTTAGAGATGCATGAAGTAAACTGGACAGTGTTATCGTGGCTGGGGACTTGGCCTCTGACAGTCCAAAATTTAATGACTGTGCATCAGCCAATAGGTCGGATGGAGGATACCCATTTGTGAGGAATGTCTGAGCACTAAAAAGGTTGCAGGGAATAACGTTTCATTTTTTTTTTTTTTTTTAGTAGCTCACATGGACTTATAATATATTTCTTTTTTTTTACAAAGATCCATTTTAAATTTCTTTTGAGTTATTTTGCAATATAAAATACAGCAGTGGGGGTGAACTGAGCATCATAAAAAAGTTTTCTAATATAAATATAAATGTAATACACTACAGTGAAGCTAACTATATTTATAACATGGGGTTGGGAAAAGCAGACCACCCACTGGTGCAGTACCATCAAGTGACTGTGCATTAATCACTGTTTTGTGCACAGTTGTTGTGAAGAGTCCTTGTGGCAAGATCCCTCAGGAGAAGCGATACTTGTTGCCTCCTGACCAAAACTGAAGCAGTGTGGCAGCCATTGTTGGCACACATGAGCAGCACACAGTGTTTGTTTTCACCGGATGTCTGATTTTTTTCAACTCTATGACAGATGTCTGCTTTTCTCAATACCAAATGAATCAATAAACTGTGTGCACATGTAAGCCCTGGTACCTGCAGTTGTGTAGTGAAGGTCCCTCCGACAGCCTGTGTGATATTCCTAGTCAGTGCCAGACAGTGACAAAGAGAGCGAGGAAGAGAGAGAGAGAGCATAAGAAGACAGGGGGTGCTTGACAGGGAACCCTGGCAGCGAAGTCTTAGAGAGCAACATGGACACAGTGCAGCATTGACATCCCCCCACCATGATATCTGACAGTACGAGAGAGAGAGAGAGAAAGAGAGAGAGTGAGAGAGAGTATGGCGGGGTTTGTTTGTTCTGCAGCATGTCACAGAATGCCTGAACCAAGCCCTGCTGTGATTGTCTGAGACAGTGAGAGTGACAAGAGAGAGCAGAGTTTCTCCACGCTTTTAAGCAGCAATGTTTGTGATCGGATGTCTGTGACAGTCCGAGAAAATGTAGAGTGTCCTGTGTGTCTCTCTGTCTCAGACATCGTACAGTGTGTTGTCTCTCTCTCTCTCTCTCATGAGTTTTCAGGTCTGTGTGGCTGTCGGATGCATAGAGAGCAAGAGAGAGAGACAGAGAATAAGTCTGCGACAGCCCTAGAGAGTGAAGATTTTCCAGTCTCTCTCTCTCTCTCTCTCTCTCTCTCAGAAATGGTACAGTGTGTTTTGTGTCTCTCTCTATTTCTCTGTCTTTTGAGTTTGACTGTGCTTGTCTGTTGACTGTTGCTGTGTCGCTGACCACCTGCAGTAATCCATCCTGCAGCCAGGCAGAGAGAGAGACACACACAGAGACAGTTAAAGCAAACAGTGCAAATGGAGACATGGAATGAGAGCAGGCATGCAGTGAACGCTGTCAGCAGTGGGGGGAGCAGCCAGGACAGCCTGCAGCAAGTGATTTGCAACAACTTCATTTAGCAAGTATTTGCTGATTTTGCCAATATGTAAAAGAGATCTCCTAGCATGCTATGTGTCAATTGGTCATTCCATGGATCTCTTAGTGGGTATGTTTTGAACAGCAGTGCCAAACTGTGACTGTGAGCCATGCAGCAGCTTTCAGTTCTTGGTAGCGAAAGACAAAGTGACAGGAAGCAGGGCATCCCAATTGAGAGAGTATTACACTCCTCACACTTATGTTCTGAAAAGCAAATGTCTGAAATCATGCAGATAGTATATTTCTGGCATTTGTGTGCTCATAACATTAGTGAAGTATGCATGAGTTGTGGGGGACTACTTTTTCAGGCAGGAGGATATAGTTGGGTTTCTTTGATTTCACTGGAAATAAAACCCTTTCTGTTAAGAATTTTGTTGTCTTTACTCATCCCATGTTGTAAGCACAATAACCCACTCCAGGGTGTGTGGTTATTGGGGGTTCATCAACCCCCTGGGAGCTGGTGAGGGCACTTGGCCTGCGGCCTTGTGCCTCACAATGCACCTGGGGTGTTGATTAATTCCCAATAGCAGCACACCCTGTCATGGGTTATTGCTTACATATTCCTTAAGTAAAGTGTGAATGCCTCCATTCTTTTCATGTGAATTCAAGGACCTTTCTTTAAACAATCATGCAATAATGCATGACAATGTGATGTATCGCAGATTATTATTATGCCATGTATGTGTTTTGAGACACAATGGGAAACCAAGCAGGTTTAACCAACCAAGCAGTGAAAACTCCCCAGGTTATAATATTGCTGTGGAAAGTTAAACAACCTGATTAGCTGCTCACATTCCAAGAACCATGTTTTTATTCTGCATAACCATGCTACTGTGAACTGTAACTTTGTTACCTTATTAAAAAAAAAAGTTACACCATTTTATAAGCATGTTAACACACTCCATGGTGAGCAGTCCTTGCAGAATAAATACACTCAGCAAGTGCTTCAATGGTACTTTGCTGTGTCTTGTGCTAAATAACCACCAAAGTCATGTATTTATTGTGTACTTCCGCACATCCTGTTACGTGCTATCGCTTGGATAGTGGATGCATTGGTCACATAGACTTACTGACAAAATATTAAATGCAGAATAATGCATAGGTGAGTGTGCTTTATGATATGTTTTATACACCCAAGGAGTGTGATGACCCATAAACCTTAAGGGTGAATAAGCACAAAATCAAGTTTCCCAAAACAGAAAGTTAAGCATGAGCACTGCAAATGCTATAATAACAGGGTGTAACATTATACATGGTTACTACAGAGTTTGAGCACACTGAAAATCAGTGTGGTAAAAGGGGTCACTGGTTAATATAAGTTCATTTTAGTTACTTAGTTTTCCATCATTGTACTTAAACACACTAGCATACAAACTGACCCTCTCATTCTGGGACTGGTACTGTATGATATTTGTATATGTATATACATTTGTATAGACAGTAAAAACCTTTTACAGGTACATAAGCAATTCCTACTCAAATAATTATTTTTTTAATTTTCAAACAACTGTCCCAAACTACTCAGAAATAGTTTATTTTTCTATTTTTTTTTTCCCACATGAAACCAGCCAGGACTACCATGAATAAAAATCAGTCACTCCGTTCATACTGCTGGTAACCAAACTCTGTACTGCCAGATTTAGAACAACAATGCACAAGTCAAATGTTCATGCTTTTGATAAAGTATCTCAGTTGATTCGTTTTGTTTTATTGTTGTGTAAAGTACTCTGGGTTGATTTATCTAGAATTGTGCAATTAAACAAAAACATTATATTACACAAAGCAAGTAAGTGTCAACATATTACATCAATGAGCCACTTAGCTATAGTAATCATTTACTCACAGCTGCTAGCACTGCAAATCCATTGTGGGGGATAATCTCTGAGGCACTCCACCCTCCTTACACATGGGTTGTGTCCACCTGATAGGTTGCTTGATACACATGTGACTTCAAAGAAGTCTGACCTCCTTTCCCTGTGATGCTGCCTTTCCATGATCAGTTCTCAATGTGCATTGGTACAGGTTGCTGCAAACAAAATCAGCTCCCTAGAAAATCAACATTTCACATAAAAAGGAAAAGGTAAGAGGCTATGCTAATACAAGGAAACTTATATTCAGCAGTATCAGCTAGCTAGCTTGCAGTCCATACGATGTGTTTGCATCGCTATTTAAGAGTAGTAGTTAGCTATCTCAGGAACCAGGCAACATTGTACTACAATGTGCCAAAAGAAGCTTGCAATGTACCCAATCTAAGGTATAGATCATACCTTGTAATCTGTTACTTGCTTCCCAATGCACAGCTCCTAATCCTATTCTGTGCTGCACACCAAGCAACAATACTTTCAGGAAAAAAAAAACAAAACAAAACAAACAAAAAAAGACCCTTTTTCTAAATACTTCCATGGTTATTCCTTGGACTCTCTGCTAGCGAGTCTAAGATGATAAGAGAAAAGAAATATGAGCAGGCTTCTGTGACCCCTGCTAGTGGTCCCAGTGTAGTTCCTGCACCCTCTACTGCATAGTACTGGGCAGAGAACCCCCATGACTCCTGCTAGCAGCCATAGGGGTAGTTTTCTCTGGGATGCCTCACATTACTCTGCTGCCTTCTAATCTGTGAGTGGATTTCTGCAAAAAATATTGCTCCTACATTACACCCCTCATTTTGGGGGAAGAAAGCCTGCTTCTCTGGTATGCATTCCATTTGCAGTTAGCCCATCCAAAAAGATTCTGGTTGATGCATGTTTCCTCTCCCTAGCAAGACCCTGACTGACAACTACACAGTGATTGAATGACTGGGCACAGTAACTAATTATCCTTGGGGGCAGAAAATAAATGATGACATTATTGCAAAATAAAACTGGTACCCCGGTAGCAGTACCTGCATTTAGATGTACTGTAAAATATTTCAACACAGCAACTCCAGAGTATGTTTTGATAGATATGCAAGTGTTTAAAATTGCAAAACTGGCAGTCTTGGAAATGTTAGCACTGCGGCTTCTTCTAGCGTCAGTTGTCTAGAAAAATATTAGCTGAGAAATTGCTAGCACGGTATTCAAATTATGAACATTATCACATCATACAGGCATAGAGATTAATAACTATTTGAACACCCCTGCTAGTGGTGCCAGGAGCTAAAAGCAATATCTGACCCACATAAAACAGCACAGAATCTATGCAATGATTTACAGAAGGTAATAAAATATATAATCAACCTGGTTCCCTTGCCAGTGGTTCCTGAGTTGTATTATTCAGCAGCAAGAACATGGTGACTCACTAACATCACTAACTTGTAAAAAGGGTACTCACAAACTCATCCAAAAAGTTTCCTCACATTAGAAGGTGCTTAAATGCCCATGCTGTATTCAGCCATTCCTTGAATTTTGTGGCAGTAAATAAAAGCACTGACAACCATTTCATGTTATTTCTATCCAAATGCACTCCCCACAGAGAAAAGGAAGCTCAAGGGACCAAAATGAAGACACTCAAATGTTATTTTATGGCTTCTCAAACAGCATGACCATCCCCCATGCTTCTTCATAGTTTCCAAATTTCCTGCTCCATGAGAACTGCAAGCTGACTGGCTCTCAGCTCTCGTGAGATCTTGGCCACCATCTCAGAGGTAGATAAACAAGATTTGACTAAATCCAACATATCTTGCAAAGGAGAATGGAGCTAGCAATAGTACAGCTTCTCAAGCCTAAGTCCCCTAACTTTTAACACTGACCATGAAGGACAATTGAAGAAACATATTTTAAGAGCAAAAAAAAAAAAAAAAAAAAAACAATGCAGATGAGATGATTCTTCCTCAGCTTGCCACACCCAAGGCAAGAATTAGCTAAGACATCCTGCCCACCTCTCCCCCTCTTAAAGGCACATGCCTACATTATCCCAAAGAATACCATTGCATACAAAAGGGGCCAGAATAAATAAATAAAATATAAATAAAAACAAGATATATATATATATAAATAAATTAAATAAAACACAGTACTGTATTATATTGGGTCAATATACAAGGAGGTTTGATTACAATAAAATAACTATTTGGGAAACAGTGTACTTTAATATTCATTTCTTTTACTGATATCCACAGTTTCCTTCTTTTAATGGCACAGTCACATATTAATTAAGGAGCCACTACTATGTACTGTGTATGACAAAGTAATGCATACTAATGTGAATGCATGACTCAGCCCCATTAATTTTATACAAAAAAAGGCTTGAACAACATAATTTATCACATTTTTGAAATTTAAAGGATGCTAAATTTAAAGGATGCTAACAGAGCCATGTATTGTCAGAGATCCTTCATAGATGACCAAATAGATTCCACAGCCACAGGAGCGCAGTACATCAGGGGCTACAAAATAATTAAAGGCTCTCATTCCTTAAATGGGCATATAGTCTTGAGTCCCCCTACATGCTGTCCAGAACAAGCATACCACTTTACTAAGTTGCTGGATGACCTGGAGTCCCTGCCAGAAGCTCCAGAGTCTATCCACTATTAAATGAGCAAGTGGCCACCTTAGAACATCAGGAGTACCCTGCCAGCATACTGGACTGCTAAAATACTAAGTAATGTGCCACAGTTCCCCATTATAATTATAGTAGCACCTGAAGTTCTCACTCAAGACATAACTACACAACAGTTTCTGAATCATTTTCTCAGTCCCTCTGTGCCTCACCTCAAAATGACATGCTCTCAATAGATTTTTATGGCATATTATGTCTTTTAAACCCACTACCTTCTTCTATCAAAAGGTAGAGGAAACTCCTCTATCATCTACCTGACTCAAACACCACAAACAAAGAAGGTCTCATGAGGCGGAGGAACATTGACGGACTAACCTAACTTGCCTATCCAGATTGTCAGCCATGACATCTATCATCACGAGACTTGCTGCTGTGATCTCGGATAAGCTCTCCACTCCCACCTTATCTATATGGGATTAAGGGTGTAGGCAGCCGCCAGACAGTGTAGACTGACTGACAGTCACTGCTGCTATCTTGTGGAGAGTGCAACTACACTCACAAATGTCCAACCAGCTCAGAGGGCATTGGTTAAAAGCATCAACCGATCTGCAACTGCAGACCACAATGCGAAAAATTAAATATATAGGCAATGATTTCAAAATCAATTAATAATGGGGTAAATACACTGGGGGCAGCACTGTTACCACAGCGGTGGGCAAGACAGCATAACACTGAGTCCCTCACTCACTCTAGCCACATTTATAGGGACAGTGCACACTTTAATGCACAGGCACAACAATAGCCTGTATGGTGCAGAACATTATTGATTACTGTGCAGGGGAAAGAATTAAGGGAAATAATAAACAAATAAAACAATATATCTAATCCCCCCACCAACACCTCTCTTTCTATGTATCCTTTCTCAACTTACTACAATGGCCAAAACAAAGCGGCAGCCAATGCAATATGCTGCTAGCCCCACAACAACTAAGCATACTGTGTGCATCAGATGCAGAAGATGCACCCATGCCATCTGACCAGGAGGACGCTGGGGAGCACACCAATGAAAACACAAAAGACAAGGCACAAACAGATATGCCACCTGCAATCATAAATCCTCCACTGGGCAGGATTTAGACACAGCAACAATTCTCCACCACAATAATCAACTGATGCAGGTACAACTAGTGTAAAACACCATGTGAAATTAAGTCAGGTACCGGCAGGGCCAGAACTCCACTCACCATAGCCTGATTCAGAAACACACTCTGATCTAGAAACAGAGCTGGAGGTGGTTATACAAACACTAACATCCATATGGTGTTTGCCTGATCAGATGCAGCCATGAGTGTGAAATACAATGACGAGGGTGGGGTTTGTCACACCAACTCCTAACCCACTACCCAAGCTAATCCCCACATCTTAATGGCACACTGCCCATGCGATTTGCCTGCTAATTATGCCATGCACCCTTGAGTAGCCTCTACATAGTGGCCACTACACTGGGAATCCTAGAAAAGTGGTACAAACAAGAATAAAAAAATGGCCATAAACATTCTGGAAATCAGGGCACTGTCCTGTGCACCACTACAATTCACAAGGCTAGTTAGAAAAAATGGAAATTGCCTTATGAGCTGGGCAATCAGGTTATCATCTCCTATATCAACAGGTAAGGAGGAACAAAGAGCAGAGCCATGCAAAGAGAGGCTCAAGACTCATTCCTTGGACACAAAAAAACATGTTGAGCATATCAGCCATACACTTGACAAGCAAGCTGAATACCACCGCAGAGTGGCTAAGTCATCACTTAATACATCTGGGAGAGTGGAAAATTCATTCCAACATATTCCAAATGATCAACATACATTGGGGACCAAAAACATAAACTTAATGGCCACCAACAAGAACAATCAGTGCCCCAGATTCTACTCCCCCTTCAGGGATCACAAGTCCATGGGAGTGGATGCACTGTCAGCTACATGGTCATTCCAAGTAACCTACATCTTTCCACCAATACTACAGGTTCTGAAAAAGATATGCACTACCAGAACCTGGGTGATAATCATCACCCCTCATTGGCCCGGGAGAACATGGTTCACCATGATTGTGACAATGGCACTAGACCATCCATGGATACTTCCATTCAGGGAAGATATTTTCACCAGGGAATGGTATGTCACCTCAGTCCAAACAATCTCAAACTAACAGCCTGTCTCCCGAAAAGGAGAGACTGAAATCCCATTACCTCAAAGTATCAGAGACATTCGCGATTATTCCACAGATGGTGAGAAGAAAAGGGGGAAAAGAAAGAAAAAAGAAAAGAAAGAAATAAATTAATAAAAATAAATAAATAAATACAACCTCTAACATACTTCTCATCCTTCAGCAAGGTCCGGATAAAGGACTATCTCCAGCATCCCTAACAGTGCAAGTGGCAGCAATCGATCCAACCTACATCCTAAGATAAAACAATAGACCACTCCCTGGGACCTCAACTTAGTGCCCAGGGCAATGACCAACTCACCATCTGAACCTCTAGAGTCACTACCACTCAAAGGCCAAATACTTAACCCTTACGGTCACTATATGTTCAGCTAGATGAATAAGCAAACTACAAGCATTATCCCACAAACTGCCTTATCTGGTATTTCATGAGGATAAGATCAACTAAAAGTTGATCCCTTCCTTTCTGCCTAAAATATGCACACTTTTTCACACCACATGAAATATCAAAATACTTGTCTATATGCCTGCAGACAAGATAGATAGGGACCCTCAACATCATCTGCTAGCCATGAGGAGATTAATATAAACTTACATCACAAGAACGGCAGACATATGGCACATATTGGCTTAAATTTCCCATCACAGAGGCGTAAAAGGCATCAAATCATAAAAAAAAAAAAAATCAAGACCATTCCACCACAGCAATAGCTACATCATGGGCCAAGAGAAACATGGTCACAAAAGAGAAAATTTGTGATGCTGCTACATAGGCATCGACACACACATTCACTAAACACTACAGGGTAGATGTAACCCTGGAAGCAAAAACTAACTTTACTTAAGTAGTGTTGTTAGCAGCAAGGTCGAACATAACATAATGGACTGACTACCCACCCTTCTCACTAGGGTACTGCTTTTTACATTGAAACCCATGTGTAAGGAGGGTGGAGTGCCTCAGAGATTATCCCCCACAATGGTAGTTTACTCACCTGGTAAAGGTGATTGTGGCGGTATTCATCTCTGAGGCACTCCACAACCCACCCAGGTAGTCCATCAGAGACAAAGGACTCAAAGGTGAGCTTTAAGATGTAACAATCAGCATGCCATATGGGTCGGAAATGTTAGATTTGTATAAATAAAAAATAAAGAGAGGAACCTCAGGGGCCACAGATTTTTTTGGTAAAACATAACAAATGCCTCTACTATAATTTATTTAACATGCTACGATACATATCAGGAAACATTGTGCTGCCAACTTAACAAGTCAAGAGTTATTGGTTACAGATTAAGTAGAGCTTTGGAAGAATTTGAACTGATCCTGGAGAGGCAGCATCACAGGGAAAGGGGGTCGGACTTCTTTGAAGTCACATGTGCATCAAGCAAACTATCAGGTGGACACAACCCCATATGTAAGGAGGGTGGAGTGCCTCAGAGATGTATACCCCCACAATCACCTTTACCAGGTGAATAAACTACCATTTCTGCTAAGTGGTGATATCCCATGAGGAGCATTTGGTAATAATGAAGCATTTGCACTATGGGAGACATTTAGAGACCTGGAGAAAATGGCTCTGAAAGCAAGGAGGATATACTGGAATAGAATTAGCTTCCAGCAGTACATACAGGTCTCCAGCATCCTGAGAGGGCTGAGACTGTTGAAAAACCCAACATTTTCTCTTGAAGATGAAAACTTTATGAAACAATGGAGGAACATTCTTTTGGAAGCAAGTACTAAACTAATGCAGCTCATTACTGACTTTGGCAACGAAACTGAAATGAAATTGAAGGAGGAAATTAAACAAAATGTACAGGAATGTTTAAAATTCATGCAGCATACTGATTTTAATAAACTGAATGACCAGTTAAAAAAAGATGTGGGGAGATTAGATCAAGACATTCAAGCAGCAAAACACATTAAATTCATCAGAGATAAAGGTGATTACAAACTTGATAGAGTTTACTCTTGAAAGGCGGACTTCTCATATCACATGCCTAAACTGTGGAATTCGCTCCCTTGATCCATTTGGCATACCCCCTCCACCCACTGCCTCAATTCTCTCCTCAAAGACCACTTCTACTCCACCTGTACATGCACCTAACTTTCCCTAGTTCAGGACCTAGGCCCGAGCATTTAAACCTGTTTGTGCATGGCTGGCAGTCCCTGTTGCCTGATTAATTCACTGATTGTGTTACATTATCTCACCATTAACATCGGTGATTGTACTATATTGCACTTTATAAAATGGGTCTGCATTTTTCTGGGTCCTGATTGGCTTAGAGTTAACTTTATTCATGTCCTTATCAGAGCATATTATGCCAACCAGCACCTCTTCAGCCTGTCAGGAATTACAACAAAAGAAATCACTGTTCCATCACTGCAGAACTCTGAAGCCAAGCTGGAGCTCCGTACCCTCGCCCCCCCCACAACAAATATCTCTCACTATTGCCACCTTCTAACAGTGTACAGCTTCATACTGTTTGAATCACTTGCCAGTCAATTTAAATATTAAATGCATCACCTTTTTCTCCTTCACTTCACAAAGTCGCCTCACATCCAGTGAGCACTGAGCATGTGCTGCCAAGACACAGCTTTCAAATAATAGCCAAAAAAACCCGCTTTGCCATCTTCACCATCAGCTCTTCTGAATAAAACCGTTTCAGATAAAATAAACTTGACTTGACATGTTCACCAGAAAGCAGCTGATGAAACAAAATAGCCATTTCCTACAATACAGGAAAATGCAAACTCCTCACTACAGTGGCTTCTGAGCAACACACTCATTCCCGGAAAACCCAGCACTACACATAAAATCATAGGATGCTCTCAGTCTTTCACCATCGATAAAAAAAAACAAAACAATAATACTAAATAACATAGCCTGTGTCTGTGTTCATAGTTGTAGTGTTTGTGTGTGTGTGTGTGGGGGGCAACTCTACTATCCTCGCAAAACTGTTTGGGCCACTTAGTTGCTCTGTGACACAATTACCATTTAAAAAGCAGAAGCTACACAAACATACATAAATAAAAAGACAACCATAAAACTGTGTTTAACACCTGGGCATAGACTTTCTTTGTAGCAGTGATAGGCACACTACGTGAACAATATATAGGAAGCCCACTACTAAAAATAATGACAATACTTTTAAAGAGAGACAATTTTTTTACTATTTCAGGTATTAAAACCTTTTTTTTTAAATATATATTTCTGACTTTTTCTTTTTTTTTCATTTTTATGATTACTTATGGACCCATTTTATAAGTGCAATAAGACACTCTGAGGTGTGGGTTATGGCCTGATAAGGGCACTTCCCAGGTGCTAAAGGCACTCGATGCAAGCGCCTCATGCCTGATAATGCACCTGGGGCATGCTCTTATCAGGCTATAACCCACACCTCGTCCTGTGTTATTGCTGACATATGTTTATATTTTGTAATAAGTGCTCTGTATATCTGCTTTGTACCCCTATATGTATGTATTGTAATTTTTGTTTACATTGTATTTCATACACTGTTTCTCACACTGTTGTTGTATATTGCTGTCTCCTATAACCCCCCCCCCCCGGACGCACCTGGAATCGAGCAGCTGCCTGCTCAGTATGCCTTTCCTGGTAAAATGTTTAAATAGATAAAAAGACAACCCAGAGACATTTTAAAGTGGGATGGGCACATTTCCTTCAGTTGTAGCACTGATACCACTGAGTCAGGAAATGAATCAAATGGTAATAACCAGCCTTTTTTGTTGGAAAGAAACAGGATGGAGGAGCCATCACAGCAAATGCAACAAAGAAGAAGCCCATGGCTCAACAAATTCCAGGGGAATGTTTACCAACTACCGCACAGAAGAAGAGGTGTACAAGACAAGGCAGGAGGCAGAGAATGAGGGGTGAAGGCAGACTGGGAGTATCCACAACAACAGTGGCAACAGCAACATCGAGGACAGTGGGGCAGGCAGAGATGGATGAGCTTCTATAAAATGAAAACAAGGTAATAAACCTATATCACTTTGAAATAACTGATGCACAGCAGAGTGTTAAATTAAAGGTTGTCTTTTGGTGCCACTGCCCTAGTAAACAAATTTAAAATATACATAGATTTGCAAACTGCATGCAGGAACCTCAGTCTCAAATCTTTCTTTAACAGAAAATGCCCCAACACAGAGCGTAATAATTCTGAGAGTATTAATAATGCCGGGACAGTCACAAATTCCTTAGAGACTATGGACAATACTGAAAATGAGAACTGCAACTATGGAAATTTCAAAAAAATATCTACCTTCTGCCTGCCCCCAGCATAGCAATTTTACAGTTTTAAGAGAGACTTGGAAAAACTTTTTAATGACCTGCCTAAAATAAACTATTGTAATTTATCAAATGTTGAGAAAAAGGCATTGGAAGAGCTGAGTAAAAATGAAGATTTAATTATTAAACCAGCCGCTAAGGGTGAAGTGACTGTCCTACTGAACAAAAAGGACTATGAAACTGAGGTTGCTAGACAACTTTCCTGTGTGGGCTTTTATGAAAAACTCACGTATGACTCCAATTATGAAACACAAGCTGCATTAATCAATGTATTTTAGAAGCGTTTAAAAGAGGTGTAATTGATGTCAATGTGAGAGACTTCTTAAAGACTGAACACCCTATTAGAGCCATACTTTATTTATAACCCAAAAATAACAAATTGTTGCATAATCCACCTGGTAGACCAATCATAAGTGGAAATCTGTCCTTAATGGAACCCTTGTCAAATTATAATGATTTTTGCCTTAGACCTTACATTTCATAAGTTAGGTCCAGCTTAAAGGACACCAAGGAGGTGTTACAAATGCTGGGGGATGTTCAGGTGGACAGGGACTCATATCTAGTCACTATGGATATTGAGTCCCTGTTCATCAACATCCCCCAGTATGATGCTTTGAACACCATTGTGTTCTTTCTGAATCAGAGAGGTTCATAGGTTCATAGAAGTGTACGAGCAATGAAGGCATACGTAAGGATGCCCATTGTATGTTCGCCACTCATATGTCCTATGGGTGGAAATCAAATTTTTTGTTTCCCATATGTTTATCCAATCTTTGCTTAAAGGTATTTAAATTATCACTATTAACAACACTTACAGGTAAGTTATTCCACAAACCCACAACTCTCTGTGTGAAAAATAGACTCCTTCTAGTGGATATACATTTTTCTCCAATGAGTTTATAACCATCACTCCTAGTTGATTTGACATTGGAAGCAGTAGTAAGTCCAATTGTGGTTCTTAAATAATCATTTTTTAAGGTTTGATATACCAATATTAAGTCACCCCTTATTTGTCTGTATTTTACAGAAAATAGGTTAAGTTTTTTTAATCTATCTTCATAACTATTACTATGTAAAGATTATACTTTTTAGTGAATTCGCTGAACACCCTCAGCGAGTTTTAAACCCTTATAGAAGTTAGTGCACAAAATTGGAGCAGTATTACAAGTGGGGACGTACCAGACTGGTGTAGAGTGGCATAATAACCTTGGAGTCTCTACTTTTGATATTTCTTAAAATAGAGCCAATTATTTTATTACATTTTTAACTTTAATTATATTATTTTTTGAAAGTTAAATTATCTGAGATTATGACACCCAAATCCTTTTCTTCCAAAATACTTTTTAGATAAATATTGTTTAAGGAATAATTGAAGGGGATGTTATTTTTGCCCAAATGTAAGACTTTACATTTGTCAACATTAAAAAAACATACCATAAGCCTTTGTCCAGTTTGATAGGTTGTTTAAATGATTTTGTATGGAGCATTTATCATGAAAGGTGCTTACCAAACTACCCATTTTACAGTCATCAGCATATTTTGTGAACCATATCTTATCAGTAGTAGGCAGTGTAGAGACCATAATATTAAACAGTATCGGACCCAGGACGGAGCCCTGGGGAACATCACTAGTCACCACACCCGTCGCAGACAGGTGACCCTTGACTGATACCTGTTGAGTTCTGTTTTCCAACCATGGCTGTATCCAGTTGAAGTGAGGGTCCACATACAGAACTGGTTATAAAGATAGCAGAATTTATTTTAAAATGTAATGCCTCCACCTTTAAAAATAAGTAGTATCACCAAATAAAGGGTACGGCCTAGGGAGCAACATTTTGCCCCCACCTTGACCAACCTTTATGTTGGACATTTGGAATCTAAAGCACTGTATGATCAAGATAAAAATCCATTTTTACATTATGTGGATTTGTGGAGAAGGTATCTGAACAACGTGTTAATGATTTGGACAGGCAATGTGGAAGACCTAGAGAATTTGATATTGTATTTACACTCTACAAATAAGAACCTGAGATTTAGCTATACAGCCAGTAGAGAAATTTTTTTTAATTTATAAATGAGTGAAAATGAACAAGATGGTATAAGAACCACAATATATAGGAAACAAACAGATAGAAACACGTTGTTAGAAGCATCCAGTTGCCACCCTTATCATGTCATCCAAGACATTCTAAAGGGTCAGTTTTTAAGATTAAAAAGAAACTGTAGCACAAATGAAATTTTTGAAACCGAATCCAGAAATATGGAGAAAAGGTTTCTATCCAGGGGATACAGTAACCAGGTTGTTCAGAATGTTGTGGAATTTGCTGAGGAACAAAACAGTAAAGTTTTAATGCATGAGGAAAGAACCAAAAACAATAATGTGAGTAATTTTAATTTTGTTACCAGATTTTCAGCACATGCTAGTTACATTGAAAATATAATCAAGACAAATTGGGGTACTCTGAAAAATGATGTAGGTTTATAAGATATTGCAGAAAAAAAACAGGATGACTTATAAAAGAGCTGAAACTATTAAGGACTGTTTGGTACATAGCCATTTTACTGCCCAGGAAACAAAAATGAAAATGAGGATGGATAGGGGAGTCAAGGGCTGCTTTAGATATAAAACAAGCATTTGTCAATGCCGAATGTTTGCTTGCTGGCATTAGCATTGAAAGTGCAGGAGTTAGACAGATGCAGAATAGGAATGGCAGTGAAGTATTGAACTGACGCCAACCCCACCCCCACCCTGCAGAGATAGACAGGCTTCGGGGTGTGCTTGTGGGTCGTCACCTATAACGTGCATGCCATTTCATATCACCCTACCCTGCAGACACCAAGTGTTGAGATGTGCCTTGGGGTGCTCGGGCTTTACACTCACCCAGTTCCATAAGGAAATACACTGAAACGGGTGTAGCATAGGAGAATGGGGTGAATTTTGGGGCCAAAGAGTCCAAGGCACACCTTGATGCCTGCCACTGGCTGCAGGGTAGGGGTTGGGGTGGAATTGCATGATCATTACTGTCGACAATCCCAAGTCACACTCCTGATGCCTGTCAGTCCCTGCAGGGTAGGGTGCTATGGTCAGAAACCCTAATGCCCTGGGCGTTTCTTTGTATTTTCACTCCAAGTTTTCTACATGGGCTTTTTGTGACCGCACCACACGAACAGCGACACTATCAGTTCATGAGCCAGAAGGTGATTTTGCACAGTGACCGCTCCATTTGGCGCCACAGGTGCAAAAACACATTTCAAACAGGATGTAAAAAATGGCAGCATTACTGTTCATCAGGAGGTTTAAAAAATGGTAATGTTGAATATCTGGAGTGAAAATATATCAGATTTACCAGCAGTCAGAGGCTGTAGGCACAGAAAAAAAAAAAAACAGTAGCAGGCTTTCTCACTTGGTGATGTGCTGCCAACATCAGCCCAAGCAAACATATAACTTTTCAGTGAAGAGGATATCAATGATAAGGAGGCAGATCAGTCATTAAAGTAGTGGGGACCACAACCGGGAGCTCTTGAACTTCAGCGTAATCATCTTTTGATTGATTCCTGTTTTCAAAAGTAAAGATGAAAAGATAAGCTCCAAATGACAACAGTTTTAGATGTTCATTTCATTTTCAAGAAAAGTCTCTGCAGTGAAGAGAGAAAATGGCAGGGCTGTGAAGTATTTTTCTTGAAGCAAACTAAGGATGGAAAGTCAGTAAAAATTTAGAATGAAGCATCTGTTGCCCAGCTGAGGCCCTTGATGCAAATAATCTCTGACTGTTTTTATAGCAAAAGACAGTGGAAAAGCACCCCCCCTCCCCAGCCGAACAACTTAGTTTGAACCCTATCTCCCTAAATGAGTAAAAATACAAGTAGCTATAAGATGAGAAGTTACATGTGGCTGTCCTTGTCGATGCCTCCAAGTCATTTCATCGGAGGACTGAACTGAATGCCAATGATCTGTTCACCACCCTCTATGGGTTCCCCAACTGCTCCAGCTGGTGGGACCTGGATGACCTGGGTGACTTCGACAAGGACAATAAGTACGAAGCCGAGTCACAGAGCCCTATCATGCAGTCGTTACTCATCATCGCCTACTCAGTCATCATCGCCATCTCACTCTTTGGAAATATTCATGTGTGCCATGTGGTGATCAAGAACAAGAGGATGCACTCAGCCACCAGCCTCTTCATCGTCAGCCTGACAGTGGCAGATATCATGATCATGCTGCTCAACACCCCCTTTACACTGGTAAGAAGTTGGGCTCCGGGACCGAGGCTGGGGGTGCTGTGGGCTAATGTATAATACTTGGTTATCACTTCTGAATCTCATGGACACAAGTTGGAGACTAGGTTAAATAAACATCAGAAAGTCAGTATGAGGAACATATTAAAATTATACACTTAACTTTGTTTTTTTCTCTTTTAGATCTTTCCTGAAGAAGACCTAAGATCAAAACGTAGATTTTTAACTCTGTTTTCTATTTTCAGTGAGCATTTAATATAACCATTTTGTTTTGCTTTTAGACCACATGCTTATGCTGCACCTTGTTTTTGGTTTTTAAAATTATAATGCGACTTCCTAAATCGGTTAGATTTATGGCTCAGTTACTAAACAAAATCTGAAGGTTAGCTAGACTGAAGCTTACATACATGTTTTAATTGTGTGTTTGTCTCAGTACCAGCAGTATCTTTTTTAGGAGGGATGTGGTATGTGTCTGTGTGTGTGTGTGTGTGTGTGTGTGTGTGTGTGTGTGCTAAAAACAGTGCTTCTTTACCAGTGTGGTTGCATGTTCTCACACATAACTCTCAACCTCCATAGTTTTCAGGGATGTCCTAATCTGCCTTAAAATGTTCTCTGTCCCAACAAAATTTAAATTTTTTTTAAAGAACAGCATATTTGAAACACATAAGCTGCATTAATGTTAAAATGGTTGTTTGCAATTACACTGTTTACAATAGCTTCGCAATTTAACTACTGCACCATTTGCTTAAGACCATTAGTCCTGGACTGTTTTCTTTATTTCTCCTGGCTTGCTACTGATATTGGTGGTGGGGGTCGGAGGCTGAGATTGTCAGGTTCATGGAACATGTGCGGATCTTGTATTATGTGGTACACCTGTTGTTTTAAGACTAGCAGAAAGCAAGAACTACATCTGTGCAAGGCATACCTGTCAGCCTTCTGCCTTGCAAATCAGGGGCAAGTCTTAGAAAAATTAGGAACAAAGTAGTAAAAATCAGGGAAACTTTTTACAAAATGGTAATAGCACAGGAAGCAAGTGGCTTAATGTGAAACACATTTTCTAAAGAACAAACAGCTAGGCAATAGTAAAATATTTGGTGGCATTTAATACTTCAGATCCCTACTTTTCAGTGAAATAAATGCCTAATTTAAGAGGGACATCAGAGATTTTAGAGACAAAATCATGATGTGCCTTAATAGTCAGGGACAGTTAAAGAGCTAGGGCTGGATATTCAAAAGGGTTGCTCCATGCGCAATAGGGTTGCACCTGCGCAAGTCCGAAATTGCACCATTCTGCCATATTCAGCAGGAGGCAGTTGTGCCCCCCAAGTCAAGCTAAGCAACAGCGCAATGCTAATGAAGGCATGCTCAACCGGAGGGGGAGGAACCATGCATAAACTACACAGCCCGATATTCAGCGGGCTGTGCAGAGTTGTACAGGCGCAACCCCCAACCTGCGCCTGCACAACTTTGAGCAAAAAAAAGGAGGTGAGTCGAGGCCACTGACAGGTGAGCTGCCGCATTGCAGGGTGTAACATAGCAGCTGCCACCTGTGGGTGGCCTCGACTTACCCCTTTGCCCCTGCAGCCCAATCATGGTCATAATAGTAACCTCCCCCAACTGGCCCGATCGTGGCATGTAGTAACCCCTCCCCGACTGGCCCGAGCATGGCATGTAGTAACCCTTCCCCGACTGGTCCGATCTTGGGCATGTAGTAAAACCCCCACCCCCGACTGGCCCGATCACGGGCAAACCCATCATAATCCCCACCCCACTAGCCTGATCGCAGGCAGAACGAGTTCAACCCCAAGAACATATCCTGGTGGTCCAGTGGACATGAAGCCTGATCGAAGGCATTAGAGTTCACCCCCAAGGTCCACGTACCCTGTTGATCAAGTGGCCCCACCCACCCACCACAGAGCCCCACCACCCCGCTCCCCATCAGCCGTGGGTGGCAGCATCCCATCCACCTGCCGCCCGCCACCCGCCGACTGACTGCTTTGAGCAAAAAAAGGAGTAAGTCGAGGGCCACCCACGGGTGAGCTGCCGCATTGCAGGGTGCAACACAGCAGCTGCCACCTGTGGTGAACAATGGTGCCACTTTTGCTGACTGAATTCATTCACATATCTGGACTGCCTTGTACAGTATGGGCTGCACTCCCATTGGCTCTTTCTCTGAACCAATGGGCGTGCAGCCCTACCGAGCAGTCAGTCGGTGGGCGGTGGGGTGGCAGGCAGATGGGATGCCGCCGCCCGCCCGGCTGCGGGGGAGTGGGGTGGTGGGGCTCGTGTGGGTGGGGTGGGGTGGGGACCACTAGATCACCAGTCGTGGACTCTAGGGGGGAGGTAGGACTCTAATGCCTGGCGATCGGGCTTCACGGTCCACTGGACCACCAGGGATATGTTCTTGGGGGTTGAACTCTGTTCTGCCTGCAATCGGGCTAGTGGGGGTGGGGGATTACTATGGGTTTGCCTGCGATTGGGCCAGTCGGTGTGGGGGGTTACTACATGCCCGCGTCGGGCAGTCGAGGGGTGGGGGTTACTACATGCTTGAGATCGGGCCAGTCGGGGGGAGGGGGGTTACAACAGTTATGTCCACGATCAGGCTGCAGGGGGCGTCGGTCCCCAATGGCTGCTGCCTGGCAGGGCACCATTCGCAAGTCCTCGGGGACCGGCGCACCTGCATGCTAATGGCATGCAAATGGGGCCATAAATAGATGCAAATGGCCCCCCCTGCGCCTTGCATGAATTATGGCGCCATTTGCATGTCACCTTTTGAATATCAGAAATTTGCACATGGTGCAATGGAACTTGCGCCACCTCATCTTGAATGCTCCACTCTGACCACTTGCGGTGGTGCAAGTTCCACTGCGCCATGCACAATGGCTGTGGCTGGGGGGTGATATTCAAAGGAGTTGCTCAATAGTGCAGCTTCATTGAATATCACCCCGGCCACACTCCAGCGCAACTATTTTGTGCAGCGCAAGGGCTTGCGCCACAGAATGGCGCAGTTTGAATATCCAGCCCCTAGTGTAAAGTACTGATTTTTGAGTACCATGAGTACTGGAGTAACCAGATGGCTAGTGCAGTGCTGACATTCCCTGTAAATTATCAAACAAACTCTGACTTGTTGCTCCTTGAATGTTCTGGTATTGAGTGTTTTTTGTTACCGAGAAGAAAGGATTGGAAGTCTTGCGTGTATGCCTATTAGATGGCAGGAAGAAAGTTGTCAATCAGGAGTCCATGACATTTAAAGCAGCAGTACATATCAATATCTAGGTGATCCATTAATGTTTGTGAAGCCCTAAGTGTGTGATAAATATAGCATAGTGGATGGTCACTCATCCACAACATGGCTGTGTTTCCCTCAAGGGAGTTGATGACATCATTGAGACCTTGAGAGCGAAACTCGAGAGGTCTCTCTGATGTCATCAATTCCTGAGAGGGAAACAGCCTCAGTAGTGGATGGGCAACCATCCACTGTTTTACATAGTATATGGTTAGGGCTTATTTCTTTTTTTTCTTTGCTGGCTACCTCATGTGTTTTTTTTTTGTGGTGTACCTGCTCCCGCTCTACGTCTCGCTGCTGCCTACCACTCGTTTCTGCTTCATTGCACTCCCACTGGCTGGGGCTTCTCTCCATTCTCACTCACTCTCTCTCACAATGGCATGGTTTATTTTTTAAAAATTCAACCAAAAAAATGGTTTCATGACACAGAGCAGTCTAAGGCTATTTTTGTCAGAAGAAGGAGGATCTACTGTTCTGCCACTCTGCGCCCACTTAATCGTGCCGCCATGTTCTTACTTTTTTTCTCCCTGATGCAGCCAGTCGAGTCAGCCAATCGGGAGGTAGGACAAGGCTGAAAAGTTGTACTACCGATGTGACGTCAGAATGATAGTACAGCAATTTTACTGACCTTTGAAATGTCTACAACAAGATTTGAAAAGCCACTGATTTCAATGTGCAATAAGCCCTAACCATATACCATACATCCTTTGTAAGTTGTGAGTACTAGTCTTCTGTTACAGATTCGGTTATTGACAGTTTTTTTTTTTTATAATGTCACTTACAAGAGCTGAGAAGGTAGCATAAACCTGTGAAGCAAACTCGGAATAAATAAATGTGTAAACTAGTCTGTGTTGCTGATGTTCCATTCTGAACCACAGTGATTGCCTGGCTTCATATTCTTTACTATTTTTCTTTTGTTTGTATGCATGTCATTTGAATAGTGATATTTGTTGTGACAACATTGGATTACAGTTTTTTTAAGTCATCCTGTCACAAGCAGCGCAGTAAAACTGTCACGACTGTACTGTGTGCTGCTGAAAGAACAGGCTAGAGGTGTTTAAGAAATCTTTTTCCAAACTCAATTTTCAATATTCCAAGTTTTTTTTTCCTTTTAGTGCCATCAGATTGTTTTTACCTCATCTACCCACACCCAAAAAAAAAAAAATGTTGGCCAACATGCACACAAAGCGTTAGCGCATTGCCGATAAAACTTGGAGGTCTGAGGGACTCTGAGGTGTAGCAGTGTGAGTGAGTGTGTTACTATCCTACTTGTTGTTGAGATGTGGTATGGTAGATTAGAAGGTGCACCACTGAGCCCTGTGGCTAAATAATTTGAACAGGGGTCGGCGTGTCGGATGAGTATGGTGGGGTTGGATGGAGGGGTTTGATGGCTGCTGAGTGGTGGGGTGGCTGGATGGACTTCACCCACCATCATGTGATGTGGACCGGTCTGGGGATAATGCAGCTCTCTTCTGAGTCCTGTGTTGAATTTGATGAGTAATGGTCACTGAGCATGGTGGGTACATGTATGTGTGTTTGGGTGGGGTGGAGGAGTTGTGGAGAATGTGTTCCACCAAGCAGGGGAAGGCTGCATCTCATGCCTTCAAAATCAGGAGATGGGTTCTGTGGGATGAGCATCTCTTTGGCATTTTTACCTTTACCTTGTGATAAGTACTGCCCTACTAGTGGAAGAAAACAAATCAAAAAAAGAAAAACACGTGAAGTGAATAAAATGAGGCTGTAACCAAATCGCAAATACAAGCAGTGTAATGTGTCTCTCTGAAAGCCTGCCCACATGAAGCACGCAAGGGTAATGGTAACCACTACAATACTTCAAAACAGTGGGAAAAAAATGGAAAAAAACAAACAAAAAAGGATTCAGTCACTTAAACTGCCTTTGACACTAGGGGACACAATGATTTTCACAGATGAAGAGACAAACGGCGACAGCATACCATCTAGATATGCAGCCTACATGCTGTGTCAGTGAAAGTGCAGAAAACTGACAGTTTACAATGCGAGTCTGCGACACCACAGATGATACAGTTAATAATGCATGACATGGTACCTCGCACCATATCACACTCACTACCCTCAAACCTAAATGGTGGAATAGACTCTGAAATACCCCTGTTTCAAAACAAACATGAAACACACACAAAACGAGCCTCACTTTGTTTAGGGTGGACCAAGATCAAAGATATAGGACCACACAAAATGCAGACAACAGAAAACTGAAGTCGTTCCATGGCTTATTTACACTAGCTCTTTAAGAGGTATGGTGGAAGGGGGCAGGGTACTTGCGGGAAGAATGTGAGGGCTATATCCACCTGTGATCTGTTACAGTAGCTAGCGTTTCAGTTTCTGGCTGCATGGTGACCCCACACCTTAGGATGTTCACTGCAAAGCTCTCCACTACTTTCTAAAATGCCGATATCAGTTTAAATGATTTTGACCGCTACAATCAGGAATGCCCCGGCATCACAGCTGATTGTTCCGTGATGAGGCACTCCCTGATTGTAGCGGTCAATTCATCTGAGCATAGTGGCATGCTCATTAACTGCTGCATGCTCCTCTATTGGTGCGGAAGAGACCAGCCCCAGAATGGACTGCTGCCATTCGCCACAACACTGCCGCGCCTCTCAAACCCAGTTGTGAAGGAAGCTGATGCAATGTGTTTCTTGCACATGCATGCAAGCAAACATGAAAATGTAGTACATGCCCTTTTATAACTGAAGGCTCCACCTTTATAAGACCCAGAGGTAAACCCTTTGAAATCCGACAGTTTGTGACATGTGACACAGAGGGGGTGATATACCAGGCTATATGTGGATGTGGAGCATTTTATATGGGGAAGACAAACAAAAGTTTTAAATTCAGAATAAATGAACACCAACGTGCAATTCAGACCTAAAATATAAAATATGCAATAGCACTACATGTTAGCTAGTCAAGGAATCCCAAGGAACATGTATTTTCTTTTCGTATTACGCATAAAGGAAACTGCAGACCTTGAAGAGAAGATTGCAGTTCTCTGGTGTTATGCAGGGAAGCCTTCTGGATTTATAATTTTAAAGCAACAGAATACCCTTGGCTAAATGCATCTTTTGACTAAAAAACATTCTTAAAAAATTCTGAGGCCCAGATATTCAAAGGGGTTGCACATGGCACAACAGAGTTGCACTATTGCAACCCCGCATTGCGCCCTGGTGAGATATTGGAAAGGCTGCCAGGTGCAGTGCAAATCCTGTTGTGTGGGGTGCAATGTAATTGTACCCGGCACATCCCAATATTCAGTCTGGGATGTGCGGTGCATATGCTGGCACAACCCTGCAGTGCACTGCTGAGGGGGGCTCAAAGTTGAGCCTGTGAAGAGTGACAGCCACCAGCCATGGGCGGCCACCCGCCCACCCAGAACACTGTCCACAAGCACCCAGATCTCCCTGGTAGTCTACTCTAGTGGTACCCCCCTCCCTCCTGAGTCCCCGATACATGTATATGAATGTATTCCCTGGTAGTCCAGTGGACCGCCTCCCTCCTGATGCCCCAGTCACTGGTAAATGTAGACATATCCATTCCCTGGTTGTCTAGTGGACCCACATCCCTCCCAATGCCCCCGATCGCCACTAAATATAGTGTTATTCATTCCCTGGTAGTCGAGGGGACCTCCCCTCCCAATTGCCCAATCGCCAGTAAAGCACCGTAACATCAGTCCCTGGTGATCCAGTGGCACCCCCCACCCTCCACCCATACAGGGCACCTTGCCCACCAGCTCCCTCCCGTCATCAGCAGGTGGCTGCAACCTACCCGCGCCGCTCGGGATGCCTCCAACTGACAGGTACAGTGATGGGCTTGCAGGGCATACTGCATCTAGATGGTCCCAAATATCAGAATGATTTCATTCACACATATTTGGAACTGTCTAGTACAGTATGCCCTGCAAGCCCATACTGTCAATCGATGGTGGCTGGAGGCAATGTGCAGGCAGGTGCACGCCGTCCGCCAGTGATGGGGGAAGGGTGGGCAAGGTGTCCTGAGTAGGTGGGCGGGGTTGGGGGTGCCACTGGATCACCAGGGACTGATGTTATGGTGCTTTACCGGTGATCGGGCAATCAGGAGGAAGGGGGGTCCACTAGACTACCAGGGCATGAATGATTCTACATTTACTGGCAATCGAGCAATCGGGAGGGGGTCCACTAGACAACCATGGAATGCATTCATAGACATGTATTGGGGACTCAGGAGGGAGGGGGGTACCACTAGACTTCAAGAGAGCTGTTTATGCTACAGCATTTACCATGACCATGGCTACGGTGCAGGGTATGCCCCAGGACCCCTACTTTGCACATGTCATGCTGTGCAGGGCGCCAGACACAAGTCGCTAGGCTGCCCTGAGCAAGGCGTGCAAATGGGGCCATAATGACATGCAAATGGCCCTATTTGCACCTTGCATATGTTATGGCCTCATTTACATGCCCTCCGCTGAATATCATGGGCGATGTGCCTAGCACAACTCCATTTGCACTGGCACATCCCCATGCTCTCTATCTGCGGCTTGCACCGTGCAGTGCCACTGTGCCATGCACAATCCATGCCATATTTAATGGTGCTACACCATTGCGCATCACTGTTGAATATCGCCTTGTCCTGGCCCTGGTGCATCCCAGTTGTGCTGCGCCCAGGCTTGCGCCACTGCCTGGCGCAGTCTGAATATCCATGCCTGAGTGTTTTGGAACATTAGTTTTTGGGTTTGGATTATATCGATAATTATATATGTATGTATTTGACGTAGTAGCAGATTTATGACATTAATAGTAAAACTGGTTTTATGGGGGGTCCTCTGATAGAGGCTTTTTTAGAATACTAGTGGGGGGTATCTTTCAACAGTAACAATGTATTAATGGTAATGTGAAGTCTGGTTTGATGCGGTTCTGTCCTACTGTGATGTAACACTGTGATGTCATTTGACCTATTTAAGCGCAATGTATTTTAAATTCCTGTTTATACCTTTGATAAAAGACCTCACCTCAGAAGAGCATCAGGTATTTACCTGTTTGGCCTTGTGGCAAAGTAATAGTAAGATTTTTTTAAATATATGGTGTTGGTTATTGTATCAATAAGGTGGAGATTGCCTGGTTTTTAATCAGTTCATATTACATCAGTTTATTAATGAGTTGCAGATACCTTTAGGGAAACTTTTAAAACTGTGATGCTTATACACCATTCAGCTTGTAGTTCATACATTTTTTGTATTTTTCTGCTCCCATTCTTCATTGTCAAGTACATTTGTGTGGCAGCTGGAACTTTGATACCGTGGGAGTTTGTCTTCTCTTGCTGCTTATTCCCACCAATGGTTGTAATCCTCTGCTTGTGGCATCACAGCAAGTGAACATTATTGTAATGTAAAAGAAGGCCATCAACTTTTTTTTGAGGAATGGTCTGTAATTATTTTCCATGAAAAACTGACAGTTATTACAGCATTCATGCACTCACTGAACCACAACTGCTGTGTCACGACACTCTCGAGCACTGCATCCAGTCAGTAAACAGTTTGTGACAGAAAAGGCAGCTTGCGAAAATGCAATAGTTTCTCCTAGTATTTTCAGCAGAAAATCATTAAAAAGAGCTTACTTGCCAGCATTGACCCCGGTCATGATCGTTGTGCCCATCAATCACTGCATCTCACTAGGTTTCATTTGGAGCCCATTGCACAGACTATAAATATGTGGCTGGCTGGTTTGGGGTGCTAGCAGGAGCAGTGGCACTAAGTAGCAGGACTGGGGCATGTTGTGGTTATAGTGAGGTGTTCCTGTTGTTTCAATAATTAAAACCATCCTTGGCACAAACTGTAACCACATACATGAGTGTTTTATTTTTTTGCTTGTTGTGTTACTATTTTTAGACATGATTTGCACGAAACAAGCTGCCAGTGCTATAAATGGGTAGCACAGCAAATCTGCGGTGGACAATACCGCACGAGTGGAAACTGCGGGAACAACACCGCGCAAGTCAACACCGCACCATGGAATACCACCCAACAACAAAAAAAAGGTATGTTTGCACATTTCACAGGAGTGGTGGTCCATGGCATTGTGGTGTTGTAATAGTAAATCTATACTCACCACTGATCCATGCAGTGTTGTCCATGCTATTCTGACTGCGTGGTAATTCATGTGCCAAGTTGAAGTCAATCCCTATAAATGCATACTTGTTCTTCAGCCATCCCTGTGATGTGCTGTAGATGCCATGTTCTGCCCATTTGCTGGTCTACATTTTATTTACTGCTGTACTTTTTAATGTTAATGACATTTTTCATGAAATGCTTATCGTCTCCTTATGATTTGCAATGTATCTGCTTGAAAATGGAAAAAAGAGCATGACTAACACTATGGGGGGTGAGGAATAGATTGATGGACAGAAATTATATAAAATTATTCATGGGGTGGTATTGTTACCCAAAATTTAATGCACACCCTCAGTGTGTGATGCTTGAATGAGCCCCTCGAGCTTTGTTCTTGGAGTTAAAGTAGCATCACACAATATAGGTGTGTAGTAAATTCTTGCAACACACATCACCTCTTGCATTATTCTATATACGTAACTACTGACTAATGTTTTTTTACCATAGGAAAACTGTGTGTAATTTTCCAGTATAACTAACTAGTTAGCTAGCTAATTCTAATGGCATTCACGTGCTGCAATACAGCCCTTGAGACCACACATTTCCTCTTGCAAACACAGTGGGCTAGATTTTACAATGTATAAGATTCATGCAAGCCCCAGGTGTGCGAAAGATATGGTGCACTGGCCTTGAGACAATCTAAGGGGATCTTCAATCCCTTGTGGCAAAAGACACTCACTAGACCA
Organism: Neoceratodus forsteri; assembly: GCA_016271365.2. Taxonomy (NCBI): domain Eukaryota; kingdom Metazoa; phylum Chordata; order Ceratodontiformes; family Ceratodontidae; genus Neoceratodus; species Neoceratodus forsteri. Next base: position 218,035,429 of record CM028134.1, read on the forward strand.
TCTTTTTGTGGTCCAGCTTGCATCAATACCCAGGACCTTCTACACTGAGCTTGTACCCTGGATTTGGTGCAAGTTGCTGTAAACCAGATGGATTGTTGCAAATGTGCCTGAGATTATCAAATCAGTTACAGTTGTGGCATTCAGCAATGCCACAGCTGCAGTGGTGCAAGGGATTGATGCATGGCTGGACAGAAGCCCTGTGTCACCCTTCTAAAATCTGACCCAGTGTCTCTGAATCAGTGAAAGATCATAATCAAGTTGAAGGTGTCTTTACTTGAATGGAGAAACTGTACTGCAGTGCAATGTTGATTCTTTTCCACATTGAGAGCATCACAGAAAATGCCAGGATCAATGAGATGAGTAATACCCAAATGTAACCCCTGGGTTAGGCAAAGCAACAGACTTTCAGAGTATATGGTAAAACATGAGGGAGGGGGAGAATACACCTCTCCGCACCATCTGTATATCTTAAAAAGTTGTCCAGAATGGAAAATCTTGAGGTAGAAAACTCCATCAAGTCCCAGCTGGAACCTTAAAAGGAAACAAAAACAGCACCGTAGGGAGCTTCAGAGAATGTTCACTAGTGGCAGTGTGGTCTGTGATGAGGACACTCAACAGCAGTGGAGATCACAGAGTGCACAGCTGGATAGAAAAAAACACCTTGTAGTAACACAGCTGCGATCATGGGAAAGATGTCAATACTCAAGTCCAATGCTGCCTGAAAGTGAAAATGCAATGCAACTGGAATGAGCACAATGCAGCTGCAGACGGACGCAGCAGAAAAAGCAACATCGGCTGCCCATTCTCTGGAGCTACAGGCCACAGGCAGGTGGCATGGGATCAAGTAGGAGGCTGCAAAAAGAGGAGAGAAAGAAGTTGCAGGGCACAGTACCTGATAGGAGGGCATTATCCAACTGGTTGCTGAAACTGGGACAGTTGCAGTGATAAAGAGGATCCTGGAGCAGGCAAAGGGGGCTCTCTGGTCAGCGCCTGAGAGCACAGTGCCAGAGGGGAAGAGCTGGGCTGTGGTGTCACTATGATAGCAACCCATGTGTTCTGAGGCCCCTCTGGAGTGGTGGATGAAGCAGCTGGAGGATGAGATGCAGGAGTGGAGTCCCAGTGAGAGGAATGTCCCTGCAAGTGAGCTGACTGTGGAGACTGGGGCTGAAGAGGTGCATAATGGTTCAGGGTAAAGTGCTCCTGTAGGCCTGTGGAGGAATCATCGGTGTCATCATCTTCTTTACCACTGTCACTCGGGGAATGATGTGACTGATTCAGATGGTCTCTCTTGAAATGCTAGTAATGTTGTTGTCTCTTACGGGACTGCAGAGATAGTGACCAGGCCTCTGGTGTGGTATTGGAAGCCTGCTCAGCGGGTCAGGAGGAGGGGAGAGCTGTAGCATCCATATGTTCTGTGGAGGGAGGGTCATCTGCCAAATATTCATGACAGTGTGTCCATAATTCCTTAGGCCAGTGTTTCCCTAAGAAGTCCATAAGTGAGTCCAGGGTGGAAAAGAGTAGCAGGACCCCATTATTTACTAGCTGCGTAACAGTCAGGTAGTGAAGATAGAACTACAAGTCAGTTTTGTGCATAATCTTTCTAGCCTCTGTATAGGCCCTCCACCAGTCTAACAGCTCTGTAGAAAAATCTTGAAAGATATGGATTATGTGATCCTGCCACTGTAGTTGACCCAGTTCCCTTACCTTCTGCAGGATTGCTTCCTTCATGGAATAATGCAGGAATCTGGCCAGCAGCAGCCAAGGGTGCTCATCAGGGCATAGAGTTGGGGCCAGAGAATGGTGACCCATTTAATGTCAAATTGGTGATCTCCCTTGAGTTATAGGATAGCAGGGAGTTCATGCTGCAAAAAAGAGATTGGATCGTGCAGCTCTATGCCTTCTGGGAACCCCACAAATTGTAGGTTGTTCCTACGACTCTGGTTTTCTAAATCATCCACTTTAATCTGCAGTTGGTGAATCATCTCTGTTGGTCCCAGAGAGTCGAATGAAGGTCCTGCAAGGCCACATTGTGGGATTCAACTGTTCTGTCTGTTCTCTGCTGTCTGGTATCCAGCTGTGTAACAGTTTGGGCAGACTGCAGTGAAGCTGCTTTAGTTTCAGCCATCTCCTGAAGTAGTTTAGCGAACATTTCTTCGATAGACCCACAGTCGGATCCTGCTGTGGTTGCCATCACCATCTTAGCCATGCTAGCCTGGAAGGGTATACACGCGGACAGTCTCTGATTTCTCCAGGATCAAAAAGGGCTCAGAGAAGAGAAGAGAATGCCACCAACACTAAGTGCACCATTTAAGCAAACTGATGGGCCACAAATAAAGGCACACAGATGTATGAGAAACAGAGGATGCTGCAGGATTTAGCTTGAGGGGAGAGGACAAACAGAGCTAAGCAGCCATCTTGGTGAAGCTCAAGTCATGTCCCTGTGAACCAGGGCTGTGCAAATACCTTTTCCTGAATATTCGGCCAAATATTCATTGCCAAAATATTCAGTATTCGTTATTTGTGATGGGGAGGGAGGGAAGGAGGTTGTTTAAAAATAAAACAAGCCTTTTCCAGCATTTCCCCCCCTTCTGGCCAACATTAAAAACATATCTATCACTGGCCTGGTGGAGCTGAGGGTTGAGGCACTGGATGCCTTACCTTGTGGCACTCTGGCGACCCAGATTCAGGAACGAGCCCGGGTCATCAGAGGTCATTAGTGGGGGGGTAGAGCTGTATAGAGCTGCCGACAGGTAGGCTGTCCTCTCCAGGGAGGTGATGCAGCATTCCTTGGCCAATGGTGGCTCCTAATAAAGGCTAGGGGTTGCAAAGGTTTGCAGAGTGCCTGGCGCCAGGCCATAGGGTGGGGAAAGGGGTTGTGACCAGGGCTGTAGGTGCATGCATGCCTCCACACACATACGTTTCTACTCCTGGGATCCCTGGGAGAAAAATCAGAAGAAGAAAATGCCAGCAGCAGGATGATAACCGACTCCCCACAGTCTCCGCTCATGGGCAGGGCATAAGGTAAGTGCCAGCTATTCTGGGTAATGGGGCTGGGGGTGTCAGTAAGATGGGGGGCTGACCAGAGGAGCATAAAGAAAACACAAAAAAAATAATAAAAAAAACATATCTATAAATCCCTGGTGTGTAGTGGTCCCATACCCCCTGGCCGATGTGGGCCCAATATGAAGAATCCCCCCCTTGAGATTCACTCCCCATCCACCATCCAGAAATTTTATTAAAAAAACGATTTCCCTGGTGTCTAGTGGTCCCAACCCCAGGCCGATTGCTGGCCCAATATGAAGAATGAATCCCCCCACTGAGATTCACACCCCGTTCCCCTTCCAGTGCGTCCACACATTTAATTAAAGAAAAACAATTCTCTGGTGTCTAGTGGACCCCCACCCTGTCAGGTAGTGACCCCCACCCTACTTCCCCCCACCCATGACATGAGCAGGCCACCAACACAGCCCTCCACTCACCTCCATGGCCCGCAGCATGACTGAGCTTTCAATGAATGAGCACATGCTTGTACAAACACATGCTCATTTATTTGAAGAAGCTCAGTGACTGATGACCTTGGAGGTGAGTGGAAGCTCGCTGGCCCACTGGGGTCATTGGTGGGGGGGGAGGGTAGGGGGCACTATCTGACAGGCAGGGGGTGGAGTCCACTAGACACCAAGGAAATGTTTATTTTTTTAATTAAATGTGTGGATGTACTGGAAGGGGACAGAGTGTGAATCTCAGCGGGGGGATTCTCCACATTAGGCTCCCTACAATCGGCCGGGGGGTGATTTCCCCACGACCAGGGACATTTTATTTATTTTAATTAAATTTCTGACAGCGGATGGATGTAAATCTCAAGCAAGTATTCTTCATATTTATTACATTTGCTGGGGGGTGGGACCACCAGACATCAGGGACCGTTAGGAACATCGAGATTTATTTTAATATAGGCCTGGAGTGGGGAGATCCTTTTTTTTTTTAACAACTTCCCCTGGCTGAATAACACACACCACTCAAATAGTGGGCTATTTGGTATTCAATTCAGAATATTTGGACAGCCCATTATTCATGGTATTCGGAAAATAGTATTTGGTCCGTGCACAGCCGTACCACGAGCTCTGCAGTAGCAAACACACATGGTATGAAACTGATCATGTTCTGAAGTGCATGGGAGACCCTTCTATGTTACTCTGCACAGGAAAGGGTGATTCTGGAGTTATGTATCAAAGGAAATAACTACATGGCCTGTAAAAGAGAGATGTGACAGTTGGGAACTCTGACAAAGAGAGCAGCTGGTTCAGCAACCAGAATCTAAAAATTGTTTTCTTTATTACTATTACAATATCATTCTTTTTTATTATCATGCTGCCATTCATACTCAGTTGTATGAAATGAGTAAACAATGTATTGCCTTAGTCTTTTAATAATGTAAATTTTGAGGCGCATGGGCTAGCTGGGAAAGTCAACGGAAGCCTGATTCAGTAGCTCCATTCAACCCGTGGCTAAGTTCCTCCAGAAAAAAACGTTTCCAGCAAACTTACAATCATGACTAGACATTTTTTGTTACTGGAGCAACAGAGCAAATGAATGAGAGAAGGTGAAATTCATACCTCAGAGGGAAAGGATAAGAGGAGTTAAAAACATTTGGAGGTCTTGGCTGCCACACGCTCACTTGAAAATGGCCGGTGCAGAAATGAAACAACAAGCTAGCACCACAAACATGGAGGGGTATATAGAACTAAAAGGGGTGATGCAGCAAGTCCTCTCAGAAATAAAAACCTTTAAAACTTCTGTGGCAGTTTTAGAAGACAAGGTCCTGGCACTCCACCACCACATCCTGGATACAGAGACGTATCTATCTTATATCAATAAAAAAGACTCAAGGAGCAAAACCAGAATCCAAGAATTAAAGAGAATGGTTTAGCTTCTCTGGTCCTGTGCTGAAGATGTGGAGAACCGGAGTCAGAGGAATAACCTCCGATTTGGAGGTTTTCCTGAAAGAGCTGAGAGACTGGAAACTGTCACATTTTTGCAGGCTGAATTACCTAGGCTGCTGAATTATAAGAGCAGACCTGCACTTGAAGTGGAGCAGGCACACCAAATGCTGGCACTGCTGCCTAAGAAAGGTGGCAGGCCCCAGCCCATAATTGCAAAAAATGTTCTGCTTCCCAGAAAAAGAACAGATCCTAAGCTTAGCCAGAGAGAGGGGCCAACTGATGAGTAAGGGGCATTGTATAAATATCTTTAATGACTGTTAAAATGAACTGGCATAAAAACATAAAGCTTATACGGAAGTGAGGAACATTCTGCGGAGGTACAGGTCCAATAACGTCTCATGTACCCAGCCAAACTATAGAGCCTAAAGAACGGTGTATATAGCACCTTTGAAACCCCTGAAGAGGCGATGGACTATATAAGAAGTCACTGGCTGAATAAATGTTCACAATGCAGAATACCACCCTGCGATGCAATGCTACAAGATCATCCAAAGGTACAAGGTAGAAATCCACAAAGCCCACCAAACAGATTTGTGATCCTGGCTGAAGCAGATCCTGAGGGAAATACAGAGTGGCGAACAGCAAAGTCAAAAAGAAAACAGCGTGTGAAAAGCAGGAGAGCTGTCACCAAAGAGAGCCACAATGACTCCAAGACTACAGCAGAATATCCTCCATAACGGTGTCTGAATCACTAGGGAAACCAGCGCAGAAGAAGCAAGGGCAGGAACAATCCTGTCTCCTGACATGCAGCGACCGGAGGCAGAAGCAGATGCTGTTTCATGGGCAGTGATAGACGATAGGGCTCAGAAGAAAGAAATACTAGAATACTGGACAGATGCAGTGAGTCAGGTTTTCCTGGAGGATGCAGACATAGACCCAGGCCAAAAGGAACACTACAGCATCTGGGGAACGTCTCCAAACTGAAACTCATCTCTGCACGGAGAAGAAGACACCTGGACTGTCCTACTGAACTGTTGCTGTTTTCTCTTTGGAGAAACTTGAAGTGACAGAATAGAACTTTCAATTATAGAACTGTTCAGTGGTCTGCTTAGATGGGAACCTAAGTTGTTTTCCTGAAATGTGAATACAAACGGCACTGGTTTAGTCAGCCTCTTGTCTCCCCCTTCCTCTTCCCTTTCTTATCCTCCTATTCAGCCTACCACCTAAATTCTAATTTTGTTTTCCCTTTTTTTTCCTGAATCCAGTATCATGACTTCTTCATCTATATCTACATTTGATCCTTCCCCGTACATGCCTCTCCCCTCCCCCCCCCGGCAATGTCGAGTACGGTGCTAGCATTTTTTCACCTCCCCTTCCCCTTTCAGCTCTCCTATTCTTAAGGTATAGTGTCCATTTACAAAGTGTATACATTGCATTGCCAATAATGTGGGACTCAGGGTGGGGGAGAAAGGTAATTCCGTCCCAGATGTCACCACCATCACCCAGAAAGCAAGTTCCCCTGAGCAGCTTACTTGCCCCAGCAGTTTGGTGGAGCTCCCAGAAGCCACTGCCATTAACTGGAAGCGAGTCCCCCTGAGCAGCTTACCTGCTCCCAGCAGTTTGGAGGAGCTCCCAGACACTGCCGCCATCATGCAGGAAGTAAGTCCCCCTAAGCAGCTTACCTGCCCCCAGCAGTTTGGTGGAGCTCCCAGACACCACTGCCATTACCTAGGAAGCAAGTTTCCCTGAGCAGCTTACCTGCCTCCACCAGTTTGGTGGAGCTCCCAGATGCCACCACCATCACCCGGGAAGGTATGGAGCTATATTGAAGAACAGGAGACTGCACACTGAGTGCAGGGCTGCTGTTAATCTAAGTTTTACCTTGCCACCATTTTAGCAGAATGCAGGCTGCTGGAAATTAATTGGAGAAGTAGCTGCACGTAATTTAATGTGAAGAAGCATAGAAAAAAATTCTGGAATTGTATTTAAAAAGTGGTTGTATTTAAAGGCTGGAACAGTATTTAATCTAAATAAAAGCTGCATTAACTTCAGCTCTTTCAGGAGCTTTGGAGGGGGAATTTTCTCCCACCACCCCCTCCCCAGTACTCCTTTCTCCTACCCACCTCCTCTACCCCAGCACTCTATTAAATGGGCTTTCTACCCATAGGGCTCTACCCCAGCTGATCTGCCCAGCCCATTAGAGAAACCACAGTCTGCCTGCCTACCTACTTAAAGGGCCTGACCCAAATAATTTCTGAAACACTAAAGTTCTAATTTGAAACTGACACAAACAGAAGATTATTGCATGCATTAATGGCTGAGGGCAGAAGTGAATAACTGACCTGCCTTAACACGGAGGGTTGTAAAATTCTCTCTAATATTATGTATGTCTGGGTGGTCAAGAGAACAGAAGCATCAGGATAATAGGAATTGCAGAGTTTTTTACACTAGGGAAATAATATACTTTTACCCAGTCCTTGCAGAAATAACACCACAACAATTAAAAAATGGTCCAGGGAGTGATCTTTGCTACTGTGTACGTTCTGGTGGTCCTAGACTCAAACCACATCCTGCTCCACAAACATCAGGAATCCGAGCTACCACTCACCAACATTTGGAATATGGAAAAATAGCTTCCATACCCCACCACCAAGAATATTCTTGGCTCAGAATTATGCAAACTTTAATATGGAATCCTATCTCAAAACACTAACCAAGGTAAACTGGTCATAAATCAAGCATGCCCCAAACTTGGATACAGCTCTACATTTCTTCATTACCAGTTTTCTATCAGCTGCAAATAAACATTCCCCACTGAGAAAACTTGGGGTAAAAGTACCGGATGCCAGATGGCTATCCCAACATCAATAAAATGCATGAGGGAAAGAGACAGGGCACAAGGAACCTTCAAAACAACAAATCTGCAAAGATACTGGCAGGTCAAAGAGCTAGAAGCAGCAAAAAAACAATACTTCAGAGACCTCCAAATAAAATCTCTTTGAAACTAAAACATTCTGTTCACAAATCCAGGGTGAATGTGAGATGAATGACGCTCACCTAAAGAAACAAGTAGAAGCCACCAATGCATTTAAACTCTTCTCCAATCTAGAAAAATTTAACACCCACTACCCGGGGACACCTCTACCCATGCAAACTAAGTCTAACACAACTCCCTCTCCCCAACCTTCCACTTGAAGCTCACATCAAGGCAAGAGATCCTAAAATTATTTAAGAAAATCAAAACCCCTGGATCTGCTGGGCATATTAAGCTAGAACTGAGATTACTTGAAATTACTTCCCAAGCTATTGCTGCTCCCAGTTGCATGGTTGTTTAACAGATCCCTCGTAGAAGGAAAAGTCTCAACACTCTGGAAAGTGACTCTGGTTACACCAATACATAAAGGCAGATCACACGAAAAAGTTGAAAATTATCGACCCATATTGCTCCTCTCCACCCCGAATAAGGTACTAAAGAGAGTTGTTTATAACCAGCTAATTGACTGCATTGAGAGTCACAATATATTCACATCTAGGCAACATGGTTTCAGGAAAAACCACGGAACAGACACTGCCCTAGTCAGCCTAACCACTAACATATTCTCAGCTCTTGATAAAGGCCTCTTAACCGGTGCAGTCTTCATCGACCTCACCAAGGTCTTCGACCTGGTAGATCACAAACTACTCCTCAAGAATCTAAAACTAATAGGCCTAGACTATCTGGCAGTGTAATGGTTCACTGACTACCTCCAGGGAAGGACCCAACTTATCAGATGGCAGGGTGCCTCATCTGACACATACCCAATACTTGACAGGGTCCCCCAGGTGTCCTTCCTGGGGTCCCTACTAGTCTCCTTACTTATTAAAGGCATGCCAAATTACTGTGGTAAGGCAAACATAATCCTGTATGCCAATGATACAGTACTGTACAGGTCCTCCAAAGACCTAGTGACATTGAACCATGAACTGACAAAAGACCTACAACTCCTTGAGGGTTGGTTGAAGAGAAACAACCTTGTGCTGAATAGCAAAAACAAACGAACAAAGGCAATGATGTTCTGTCCAACAAATTTGGGGCCCAACAGGTCATCAATCCTGACACCAACTCTCTCCAATGGATCAAAGGTTGAGGTGGTCGAATCCATGAAGTACTTAGGCATAACTTTAGATCAAACTTGCACTTTAAAGGCACACACTGACCAGCTGATTAAGTCTGTGTGAACCAGAAACTTGGTCTGCTATATCACCTAAGACCTTTTCTTACATAGGAATCCCAGCTAAAGGTGCTAACTTGCACCTTACTACCCACCCTGTTCTACTGTGCACCAGTATTGCTCACTGTCAAAGGGGCAAAAATGCAAAAGCTTAGAACCCTATACCATTGGATAAGCTGATTTGCATCAGAAGACCAGCCCCATGAGCATCACTGCCAGGTGCTGCAAGCCCTTTCATGGCCATTGCTTGAAGAGTGACTACAGTACCCATCACTATGTTTGGCCTACAGACATAGGCAGGAAAATGCCACCTCAAGCCTGGCTGGAAAGCTATCAGCTAAACCTAATGGGAGGACCCTTAGATCCTCAAGCTGCTAGCTGCTTAATATACCCAAAGTCAAATCATCCCAAGGACAGAGGTAATTTCCTGCTAGCAGCCCACCCTTCTGGAACATACTCCCAGCAAATGTACAGGAATGCACCTCCCTTGGGGGTTTTGAAAAGGGGCTCAAGGTGCACCTGTCTGAGCTCAACCAATGCAACTGCTACCATTGATACCCATAGTTCAGTCACCATTTGCACATGATGTTATTACTGTGATTATCTGCAACTAAAATTGTCTTACATGGATTAACAAATGTCTAGTACAGATGATTGTTGTTACTGGATTGTGAACAGTTACTGTAAGTGAACGCTGTAAAGTGAGAAACTCACTGAATGTGTCTCAGTATACATTTCTACTGTCTATAATTGCATTTCTACTATATGTAATTAATTCCAGGTAGAAACCTGAAAAAGGGACTGTCATGGTCCCAGTGGACTTACCTGGTTACCAAAATAAAATAAATAAATAAATAAATAAATAGGGGGCATGGTTTGACTGCAGATGATGATGGCCGCCTGAACTGCTAGCTCCATCCCCAGATAATATAATCTGTTTGCAATCGCGGTCATACTGTGTGCTAGGCTTCCCGAAAAACCTCCAGATATACCACAAACTTGGTCTGTTGCTTTTCGAGGGTTCAATTGCATTTAGTGACTTGGCACATTGCTGTAAAGTGCAGACCCTTACGCGACTCGCCTCAGAGTCAAGAAGGCCTAGGCAGCACTGTCTCCACATTGGGATCCTTACCGGCTGGTTCCTTGTGGCAGCATAACAACACATCGTGGGTGTCTGGATCGAAAGGAGGCAGCGCTGCTAAACAAATACCACTCAAGATCGAGCAATCATATGGCCCAGACTTTAGGATGGCTTCTTCTAACCCAGACATGTCAGATCAAAGTACTGCCCTAGCAGATGGCCCTAATCCTCAGGTGGACGTTGGCACCTCACTGCAACGCATCACAGCTATGTTAGAAACCTTCCTTACCAGGGTAGACATGATTTCTGCCACATTGTCGGGCACAGTTGCAGAGATGAAGGTGCTCAGTGATAAGCTGAATGTTACAGATCAGTGTACGGAGGAGTTAGAGGCTGGGCAGGCTAAAATAGTGCAACGTATGAAGGAACAAGATACTAAATTAGCTATACTATGGAAACATGTGGAAGACCAGGAGAATCGCGGGTGAAGGAACAACATTAGGATCCTTGGAGTTCCGGAAGGTGCTGAGGGTAAAAAACACAGAGAGGTTCCTCAATGAAGAAATCCCCAAGATGATGGGGGAGCGATGGCATGGACCAGTGGAGGTGGAGAGGGCACATCGTTTCCCAGGGGGACTTCAGCCTAACAATTCCTTTCCCAGGCCTCTTATTAGGTAAAAAAAGAAACCATGGCTCAAGTCTGTAAAAGTAAACTGGAGCTCCGCTACACCAAATCCAAATGAAACACACAGAGAAACGCAGGCTTCTACAGTTTTACTATGGAAGAACAGTCCACAAAGTTAGGACACACTAAAACTGCTTATTGCCTACCTCTTACGATATTCTACGAAAGAGAGAGTCCTGAATGCTGCAAGAGATAAAGGCGAAATAATAAGGCATGGGGAAAAGATTTCCTTCTTTTGAGACTTTTCTGCAGAGGTTGCCGCTCAAAGAAAAAACTTTTTGCCCCTATAAAAAATACTGGCTGCACACAGTTTCAAAGATGGGTTCAGGAATTTGACTTACCTACATGTATCTAACAAAGGCAGGGAAATTGTGGTGGAAACACCCCAGGAAGTGGAGAGCCGGGCCTCAAGATACTGGCCTAAAATCCCCCTGCATACCATATCCCCCAAGAAGCTTTGGTTGCCGGGTACTCACAACAAGGAAAGAAGGAACCATACATCTAGGGATGTGTACTGAGAAGACTACAACTCACAATGGCCTATCCCTGCCCCAAATGTTTCCCCCAGGTCCTCGGCCCATAGTAAACCTTTGGAACTGGGACATAATGTTATCCCCCTAAGAATGGGGCAGGTGGAACAACTTTCACCCCCTTTGGTGCAACGAGGACCCAAACAAGCTGCTCGCATATGCCAGCGTTCTCCCTCCACATGCCCTGGGACAGCCCTACCCCCGAAGCAGACCAGGGATGACTACTCAGTACAAGAACACACAGACTTGCATGATATTCCAGATCAGCTGCTAATGGAAGTAGCTGAATATACCTCCTGGGCCGATCTCTCGCTGGATGTAGCAAGTTGTCAGGACTTTCCCAATGCACCAGTTAAGCCAGGCCTGCTAACCTTTCCACAGGCAGTGTCCCAGGATACCACAACTGCAATGAGCTCTGCCACAATAGGGACACCAACCCCCAATGACTGAGTATACTATGCCTACAGAATGTGATGCTTGATGTTTGTCACTCCCTATCTTTGGGTACTCAGCCCCGGGCTAATATGTCACAGGGACCACCCGGTTGATATGGGCCCTCCTGCCTCAGGCTCCCTGGTTGGATACCAGGCAATTTGCATATTTAATCTGCTCAGATTCATAGACCCCCCTGCCCTATATTGGCCTCTGGCTACCAGTCTGGCATTTACCACTGACCCGATGTAAAGGGACCCCCAGGTAAACATGGTATGATGCCATTATATAAGGGCAGATCAAGGTAGCCTATACCACAGTGAGCAGATAAGCCCGCAATACCTTGCATGAGCACAAGGTATTATCTGCCCCCCCCCCGCTTGAGCACACTGGTTATGTACCCTCCCTCTTATCCGTTAAGATGGGGACTGAGTTTATCGATTAGCATTGTTAGTTGATCTTTTTGTGTGCTCATCCATCCGCATTAGGGTGAACGGTCAATGCAGCTGAGTGCTCCATCTCAGTATAGAGGAAGTTTGCACCTCGCATTTACACATAGTCACCTCTAGATTTGTAATAATTTACAAAATATCCTTCATTCAAGACTTTTCTGCAGAGGTTCTGTCACAAGAGCTGCCAATATAGGGATTGACCTGCTCCACAAGCACAAGCATTGCCTGACCCCATGAAGCCCTTAGGCTGGCTATCTATAGCTCTGTCACCTCCATCATTGATTATGGTCTTGCCATCTACGGTTCTGCCTCCCCTACAGCTCTCCGGAGGATATCTGTGACTCTCAACAAAGTCTGTAGGCTCCTTACAGGTGCCCCCTGCCTAACTCACACCTGTGACCTATATGCCCAGGCTGGATGGCTACCTCTCCCGAGCAGAATACAGTACCAGTCCAGTCTACTCACCAAAATAATTCTCCTTGGGCACATGCCACCTGGAGTTGCAAAACTCCTTACTGCCCACAGCAGCACTCAATCTACATGGAGAGCTCTGCAACAGACGTTCCAGGTCCCCAGGTGCCGGACCACTATGGGGCAGAGATCATTCTCACACAGGGCACCTCAGTATTACAATACCCTTAACAAAAAAGCACTTACAGCTGTGACTCTTGGTCCCTTTAAAAGGGAACTTCAACGCTCCATTGCCTCAACCACGCAGTTTGACTACCCTCCTAAAGAATGGTCTTCATCTTGTATCAGTGACAGTGGTGCTCTGGGTTCCTCCCTCCTGTCCCTCTTTTGTCACTCCCCTGCACTTCTCCCTTTACCTACCCCTCCCCTCTCAGCTGACACTAGGCCTAAGGCACCATCACCGATCTCATGCCACCCGCCCCTTCTATCTGACAATGGCGGCATTGCCTGCTCACTCCTCCCTAACTCCTCTCCATGTGCAGTTCATCATCAAAACTTACTCATGCTGGCTATTGCTGTCTCTCTCTGCAAACCACTGTACATACCATGCTTAATTAATTCAACCTTGAAATGTAATATATGTATCTGTTGTGTCCTTTGTATTGTCGTTCCCCTGCATCCTTTGACGTGGAACCTTTGTAAATGAGCAGTCCCTGCTCAAAGGTACTTGTAATCCTAGCGTTTACTAAATAAATTAAAAAAATAAATAAATAAAAAAATATAGAAAATTGTTTGTTTTGTAGTAGTTATAATAAGTACTGAATTATATCTAGTTTGGCATATTCTAGAGTTATCACCTTATCTTTTAAAAACATTTGATCATTGCCTTTTCTCTTTTGCACCAGGTTAATATCTGTGTCCACGTTAAGTGATTGGATTCTTCCCTCCTCCTACTCTGCTCTTTCTTTTCTACTTCCACAGTACCAAGCAATCCTCTGACTCCTATACCTTTTTCTCCCTTGGACTTGGGTGGTAAGTACCAATTACAACACTCCTGGGCTGTAAACATGGCGCAGTCTGCCATCACAGGCATTAGACTTGTGTCACGGAATGTGAAGAGCCTAAACCACCACCCAGTTAAGCGATCCATGGTCCTTAGACACCTACACTCCTTGAAGGTAGATATTGCTTTAATCCAAGAGACCCACCTCACTGCAAGGACTGTACAGTGGCTTAGGAAAGCCTGGGTCGGTACGGTTATATCCAGCTCAGCATTAACTAAATCTAAAGGGATCACTATCCTACTCAAGAAATCATGCTCATGGGTACAGGAATGAGCAGTTTCAGGTGCTCAAGGCCACCAGTTGGCAGTGCATTTCTCATACCCAGGAGGCCATGCCATATTGGTGACCATATATGGTCCCAACATGGACAATCTAGAGATCTTATTAGACCTCAACAAAGCAATAGAAACCCTGGCCTTATCATGCCCACAGATCCCAATTATAATTGGGGCAGACATCAATCTCGCCTTAGATATATTTCTTGATAAGTCATTACCAACCCTGCAAATACACCCCAAGTCAATCTCAGTCTTACAGGGAGTAATGGAGGAATGGGGCATGACTGATGTATGGCGAAGAGACCATCCTTCAGGACGAGACTATTCCTTCTTCTCTACCACACATGCCTCGAGTAGTAGTAGTATCGATTTCTGGCTCACTAATATGCATGGATATCGCCTGCACTGCAGTGCATAACATCCTTGTCTTGGACCACGCTCCAGTGTCCTGCCTGTATGTTCCCTCAGGCCAAGGCAGATCGGGCACCAGATGGAGATGTAATCTCCTACTCCTTAAAGATTCAAAGTTTCTAGCCATTGTGCGGGAGACCGCTAGGGACTATTTTTCTCTGAACCAGACCTCAGACACTTCTGCTTCTACTGTGTGGGAGGCCTTTAAGCCTGTACTGCAGGGTCAAATCATTGCCTACACAGCACATCAGATCAAACAGAGGAGATCTGAATTAAATGATCTGCATGCCAAACTCTCTGCCTTAGAAACTAGATTCAGGACCCTCAATATTCAAGCACCGGACCCTCTACTCCTGCGGGAAATTGTTGGCCTCAAATAGCATATCAACACGATGCTGCAGCAAAAAGCAGAATGGGCCCTAATTCAGTCTAAGCATGGCTATTGGGAGGGTGGTGATAAAGAGGGGGAAACTCCTGGCCTTTCAATTAACAAAACAACAAGCTGCCTCTAGGACACCTGCCCTCAAGAACTCAAGTGACAGTGTTGTCACAGGCCCAAAACAAATCAATGAGTGTATGCAACACTTTTATCAGCAACTATACCAGTCACACAACACCTGGGAACCCAACCAAATGTAGCAGGAACTGTCAATATTCTGTGCTGGGGTCAACATCCCGCAACTGACAGATGTAATGCAACGGGCTCTAGACAAGCTCTTCTCAAAAGAAGAGCTGCTGACTGCCCTTGGCCAGCTGGCCAAGGGTAAAGCTCCAGGGCTGGACGGCATAACCACTGAACTTTACCAAGCTATCAGTACCCAGATCTATTCCCCTCTTCTTTTGGCACTGCAGGAAGCTCATGAATCTCTCGTTCTTCCCCGGTTCTATGCGAGAAGCATTAATCACCTTACTTCTAAAAAAGTCGAATAACCCCCCAAATTGCACCAACTTCTGCCCCATTTCTCTCATATCTGTAGATTGTAAAATAGCAGCCAAAATGCTTGTCTTCTGCCTGGCGGACATTATACCTTCTCTTATACACCCCTCCCAAGTCAGATTTGTTAAAGGAAGGGGGTAGTGGATATTATCAGATTGGTCCTAAATCTCAAGTGGCTTGCAATGCAATCAACAACTCCCATGGCAGCTATGGCGGTGGACTCTTCCAAAGTGTTTGACTCCATAGAATGGTCCTATCTCCATGAGATACTCCAGCTCTGTGGGTTTGACCCATATTTCAGGCACTGGATACAGGTGTTTTAGAATGACTCTGTAGGTAAAATCCTGACAATCAAAGATATATCTCCCCCTTTCCCTCTGCAAAGAGGCACCAGACAAGGCTGCCCTCTCTCCCCTCTGCTCTTCCTGCTGGCTCTGGATCCACTTACTCAGAAACTGCAGGCGACCAAAGTCATTAAAGGCATACCGGTGGGTCATAGCACCTTTCTGACTGCCTTATATGCTGATGATCTCCTGCTAACTATGGCACAGCCTAAGGACTCACTCCATCATGTACTCTGAATTCTGAGGCTTTTTGCTCAACTATCTGGCCTAAATATAAACCAAAAGAAGACCAGTGCCCCCCCCCCATTAACGTGGCTTGCACATCCTTATGTATGCAAGGACTAGAACTGGCTTGGGCTCCACATAGCTTCTCATATCTGGGCATTAAAATCCCATTTAACTGGCAATTACTACCACAAGAGAACTTTGGTCACCTAATAAAATCACTAATGACTGAAATTAGTAGATAGCAATGACTCAACCTCTCCTTCCCAGGTAAGATAGCGGCTATCCAGATGTTATTACTGCCTAAGGTGGAATATCTCCTTAATAATCTCCCCATCTCCCTCCCCAGCAAGATATTCTGGTACTTAGATAACCTGATATCCTTCCTTTTATGGGAGGGCAAGGTTCTCCACTGCAGCCGCAGCAAGTTGAGGGCCCACTGGACTAGAGGAGGTTTGGGCCTCCCATGGCTACAGGGGTACCACTGGGCTTATACAGCTGCACAAGCCACTAGATGGTTTGTCCACTCACCCTATGGGATGACACAGTGGGTCCACCTGGAGGCCCAACTGATGCAGGAAACCCCTTTAAGTTCTCTGCTTACAAGGATCACCATAGACCATAGCAAGCTCACACCGGTTATGGCCGAGACCAGAAGGGTCTGGTTCAAACTTAGGGCAGCATCCTATACCAATAAAGCAGTGAGCCCCATCCCACTCCGATATATGGCCCTCTGGCATAACCAGATTCTTCTGGTAGATGACAAACCACTTCAGTGGGATGTCTGGAAGACCAAAGGAATTCTCACTATCCATGACCTTTTTATGGCCAGTTCTGACACCATGATGTCATCTGAGCAACTCAAAGCTCGGTATTTCCTGCAGGCTCATGACTACTGGAGATACCTGCAGATACGTAGCATGGTCCAGACTCTCAGCAAAAAGTATGAAACTGACCCTAAATGGCACTGGTTGACCTCCCTACACAAGAAAACCTCATCCCAAGGTTTTGCAGGGAGCTTCTACAACACCTGGAGGGAGGCACAGCCAGACCATACTGAGTCATGCAGAGTCACATGGAGTTCAGATCTCAAGACCCCCATCACCTCAGAAACCTGGACTAGATGCGTACACTTAGCCCACTCTGCGTATACAGATGTTAAGAGCCAACTGATACAACTCAAATTGCTTCTCAGATGGCATCATACACCAGCAGTTCTCCTCTCCTGGGGTATTCTTCCTCATGCAGAGTGCTAACGTTGTAGGCATGACCCAGCTAATACCTTACATTTTTTGTGGGAATGCCCAGTCCTTGTCTCCTTCTGGTCTGGTATTGCCAAGGCCTGTGCCAAGGTACTATATTCTACCATGGATATTTCCAACCCTATGTTGCTACTGGTGGATTCTGACCAGGTGAACCACCTGTCTGAACCCCATCAAAAATGGCTTCTCATGGCCCTTCTGGATGCCAAGTGGCTTCTACTTAGGTACTGGAGACACACCTCCACCCATCCCTTTCGCTGTGGCACTCTGCTGTAGCTAGACTTGCCACCTTTGAAAAACTCACCTATGGGAGCAAAGGGCAAATAGAGGCATACCTCCAAAAATGGGCAACCTACCTTAATTCCCCTCTGTGTATGGCACCACTCCCCCTTCCGGCAACCCCCCAAGCCTGAGGATGGTCCCTGATTATATAAGGACCCTAGAAGCCCCTCCTCCCTTGTAGGGTAACACCTGCTGATCCCTGCAGAATTGGCAATGGGTGGATATAACCAAGTATGCCCACAATATCTTCCCCTACTGTGGTACTCCATCTCTACACCTTCTGTTTTCTTACCCTTCTTTGTAGACTTTCTGGCCAACATTGGCAGCTAGGGGCTTATTTAGTCACCTGTATGGATGAGATTTCCAATCACTTATCAGTAAGACAGGTTGAAACTCATTAGGTAGTTATTCTAAGCCAAGTTCATAGTAGATATTGTATATTGGAAGAACTAGGGTAGAAAATCTAAATACATATCTGTTGTATGACATAGTTAGAGGATTGCTTGATCCTCTATATATTGTTTAGAATGTACTCATTGTTATGCTTCATCCTGTCGGTTAAGCTTTTGTACTCACACCTGGTGGTATGGTTGTATGATTTATGAATAACTAAATAAAAATTATTCTATGATTAAAAAAAATTAAAAATAAATAAATAATGGTCCAATGCTCACTAGAGGGAAGGTTTTTGACCACAGCAGTTTCCAGGTTGTCGCTTGAGGGGTAAGGGGATTCCATCTGAGGGAGAGGCACATCCAGATAGGGAGAAACACCTACCCTGTAACTACCGGATGGAGTTTGGTCTCTTGTCAGTGAACGGTAATCAGGTTCCCCCTCCGTCAGACTGCATGCAAGATAAACACATCACTTCTGGGGGGAGCTGGATGATCTACACATATGGGGCTTTGATAGCTAAGGTCAGTCACCAAGAACGCTCTCCAGCACCCTCTTAGCAGTTTATTATGCACCCAACCCCAAGCAAGCACTGGATGAAACATAGCAAGGTAATATCAAATGTGTTAAATGTGAAACAGATCAAAAACAAGGGACCGCAGGTATCTCCACCACCCAAATCTCTTCCCTCTGAGTCCCTTCTTTTAGGTAAACACTTTTGTAAGGAAGTAGGGGAGCTGTAGCAAATCTGTAGCTCTGGGTCTGGTCACCTGGCAATCTAATAGAATAGCTGTAGGCAGGTCTCTATGTTTCTGAACTGAAACATGGTAGGCGGCAATATGTTGCATGCAGCTGGAAATGACCACTGCTATAACAGTTGCACAGGAGCTTGGCAAGCTACAGATATACTGTGCAAGAGGGAGACTTACCTCAAGATAGCTGAACTCCACCGTGAATCACTAGTCAGGAAGGGGTAATGAGGAAACATCGGCTGGTGATGAGACAACAACAGTTTTCTGAGAACCCCCCAACTCTACATACTTTAACAAGCTAGCCTCTGTTATGCATGGTCTAGCAGGGAAGATGAAGAACAAATACAGGCTTACATGAGGGCTTCTAATCTACATCCCCATGGCTGCCCGTTATCGCCATGCCTCCCTTATTGGCTGAGAGACAGAGGCTTATGAGGGTAACCTGAAGAGTGCTGGAGAGCCCTAAAAAAAAAGCTGTCAGTATGGACCAGTCGGGGGAAATAAGGGGAAGTGCTGAAGTTAAAGAAAAGAGGTGGCACCTGTCGTGAGCTAGCCATCTGCCAATCATTATTTTTATTTGCAACATGTATCTATGTTATATATTGTATTATGTGATTTCTGTGTATGCCCATGCCAGTGTTAATTCAAGGCACAGGGAAAGACTAGTTTTTTTTTTTCTAAAGGGGTGACCTTTTGACTCAAAGGCCACCTATTTACCAGGAAGGGGCGATCTTAATTATCATGCTCTGTTGACAGTGATGTGCCAAAAGTAATTTACTTGTCATAAACATGCGCCACAGAAGCAGATTATTTTGATCTCTGGCACTATGATAGGATGTCACATTTTATGAGGCCCTGGAATGTTTTTGCAAAGCAAATACCTTCCTAACAGGCCTATGTGAGGTAATATCAAAAAGGCACACATCCTTCTAATAGTACTGTGTGAAAATTTACTTCCAGAAAGTTACTGTGGGAACCAAGACATCAAAGCTTATTTCTGAAGTGTCGTAAACCATGCTGTGGGTTACTGTTGGGGGAAATAAAACTGTTTTCCTTATATCTGGAAAACTGATGGCACTACAAATTTTCAGAAAGCTGGATGACATCACAGGGTAGCTAGGGCTGATAATCTCATCCTTCTGAGCACAACTGCCATTCTGGTTTTGGACATTCTCCTGAGCACAACAAAAAATGGCCAAACTGCTACACTGAAAAAAGACTTTGAATATTTTCATCTTTGAGGTAGAGAAGTAGTTAAAACAGTTTTAAGGCATTTATCCTGTGTACTTTCCCATTTGTTTCAATACTGTAACTTAAATTTGTATATGTTCTCTTTTGCTCACGTCCCCTGCAAATGTGAACAAATCCAAATTTTGAAGCTCCTTTTAGGATTAACCAGGAAGCTCCTGCTTCTTCTACTGCTGTGCTCAGGGAATGTTGAGCTCAACCTTGGCCCTCCAGCATACACTGGATCACCTGCTGACCTACCTAGTCTTTAAGGTTTGAGCTTTATGCATGTTACTGCATGCAGCCTGCTAAAAAAAATCAGCTCCATCCAGGCCTGGATTTGTCACACTAATTCTGATATTTTGGTTATCACAGAAATGTGGCTCCCCCCGGCAACAACTAACCTTGAAATAAACCTTCCTGTCTACTCTATGTTCCAAGCTGATAGATAATCCAGAGGTGGTGGGGTGGCTATTCATATTAAGGAAAAATTCTCTATGTCTGTTATTGACTCTACATTCATCCAAAATGAGTTTGAAAGCCTTATCCTTTATGTTGGGATCTCAACTGGCATCTCACTTTGCATGCCAGGTTGCTATAGACCCCATCTATGGGTCTACAGCTTCTGTATCATTTAAGTAAGGTCTTGGGTCACAGGCCTCGGAGTCAGTACTACTAGGTGACCTTAATTTAAACTGGTTTTCCAGTGCCTCCACTCCTCTAAAAACACTCTGTGATTCACTTGGATGGACCCAGCTTATCAAGGAAACTACTTGCCCAAACAAGATCAACCCTACCAACAGCACTCTGCTGGATATTATCCTAGTTAACAAACCTTATTTCTTCACCCATGCTGGTGTCTTTTTCTCAGATATCAGTGATCACACTTTCATTGCTTATGTAAGGTCAAATCACACATCCCCACCTGCTTCCAAATTTTCTACTAAAAGATGTCAATGCAATTTTGATCCCTGTGCTTACATCTCTGAGTTGAGCCACTCCATGTGCTGGCAGGACTTTTATCTAGCTAAATCAGTGGCCTCTCCATATGACATTGTCCAATAAATTGTGTTAGGAGCCCTTAATAGTCATGCACCTCTAGTGAAAGTCTGAGTCAGAAACAAATCTTGCCACTGGTTTACTGAGGAGCTGAAGGATGACTTGCAGAATAGGGATATGCTTTGGAAAATTGCCCATAAGACTAAACTCATGAATGATTGGAATTCTTTCAGGAGGATGAGAAACCTTTGTACTAAGAAGGTCAGAGAAGCAAAGGCTAACTTTTATCGCTTACAACTTGATCTATCGGCTAATTGCCATTCCAAATTCTGGAGAGTAATTAAGGATATAGAAGGCCACTCCATCTGGAATTCCTTGCCTACTAGAATTTTGATGGGAACCACCACTCACTGATAAACCATCAATCCTTGATTCTTTCAATAATCACTTTGCTACCACAGGACTAGCCTTCGATACATCCCCTGCCAGTAACCTTCGAACACAACTTGGGTTTGATAATCAAGTTCTCTCCTTCTCCAGCCCGACTTTCTCACGTCAACCTACATCCCTGAAAGAAGCTGAAGACCTTTTTCTAAAACTGGGCATCAGGAAAAGTTCAAGTGCCTACCTTATTGACCATATTTCTAAAAGGTGGGCTACTGGGTCTTAGCTGCACCTATTACACATCTGTTTAACTTATCCCTTTTGCAAGGTGACCTTCCTCTCATCTGGAAAATGGCACATGTCATCCCTTTGTTTAAGTCGGGAGACCCCTGTGACCTCAACAATTACAGGCTGATTTCCCTTCTCCCTATCCTAAGTTACTGGAAAAATCATGAACACCTAGCTTAGGAACCATATGGAATTGTCAAAGCTTCTCAATCCACTACAATCAGGGTTCAGAGCACAACACAGCACAATTTCTGTGCTGGCCAAGGTAACTAATGATTGGCAGTGTGAACTGGACAATAATAACTTTGTTTGTACAGTATTCCTGGACCTAAGTAAGACTTTTGATATTGACAATCATAGTCTGCTTCTCTCTTCCCTTCAAACTATTGGTTTGGATGCTCTTTCTATTAGATGGTTCTGTAACTATCTCTCAGGTTGTTTACAGCAAGTAAAAGCAGACAATGAAGTTTCACCTCTGAAACCCCTTCAGAGGGGTGTACCACAAGGCTCTATCATGGGTCCCCTGCTTTTTGAAATCTATATTAATAGAATTGATGCCACCATCAAAAAGGCCCAAATACACCTATTTGCAGATGATACTGTGGTTTACGTTAGAGGACCTTCCCCTGAGACTGCATGCACAGAACTCCAGGATGATTTCAACCTGCTGCAGCTACAGCTCCTAAACCAGAAGTTGCTCCTAAATGCCAAGAAAACAAAAACTATGTTCTTGTCACCCTTTTCCAACTCAGCAAACCCAGCCATGGCTTGGTTACTCCCCTCAATTACCACTATCTGGGGTAAACAGCTGGAGTATGTAACAAAATTTAAATATTTGGGGGTTTGGTTGGATGTTAGACTCTCCTTCCTTGGTCATATAGAAGAGCTGATAAAGAAACTTAGAATGAGACTTGGCCTCTTCTTCAGGATAAAAAAATCTCCTCCCTAGGGATGCAAAATTGAGGCTAGTCCAAACTATCTTTCTCTCCTTATTAGACTATGCCGATTTCCTCTGCAGCCAGGGTCCTGCAGGTGCTCTCTCCAAACTTGATACACTCTACCATAGAGCTCTAAGGTTTATAACAGGCCTTTCCTACTCCACCCAGCATTGCTCCTTGTACACTGCAGTAGGTTGGTTATCTCTCAGCTTTAGACACCAGAGAAACACTGCTATCTGGCCCTACAAAGTCATGTTAAATGAACTGCCCAATTATATCTTGGACTGTTTACCATTCTGCCCATCAAGTAAGTATGCCCTGAGAAGTGCCTCTTACATTTCGCTGAAGGTTTCCAAGGCCAGATCTCGTTTTGGCTGGGCATCTGTTAGTCATGTGCTGCCCTTTTTGTGGAATAAGATACAAAAACAAAATTAAAAATTAATCACCCCATTAGCTTAGCAGCCTTCAAATCATTATATTCACTCCATAACAAAGAATCTTGTGTTTGCTCCCCCTGACTCTAGGGACACCTATCCGTTACAGAGTTCCCTGCCTAGCTCTCTGACTCTGCCTCTGCCTCCTCATGATCTTTGGTCACTCTCTGGTCTTAGTTTCCATTTACTGCCATCCCCATGCCTACCATCACCACTCTGTCCTCACCGTATCACTCCTCCAATAGTTTACACCTCAAATCCTCTTATCTGTGACTCCTCAACCTTTTTTCTATTTTCCATCCTATCTTCTACCTCCCTCCCCTTCCCTGCAATGAATTCATCTTACTACTATGTTCCTCAGGATGAGCCACATGGATCATCCTTTACTTGCGCCTACTCTTCAATAACTGTCTGCCTGTATGTATCTGCAATTCTGCCTGTGCTGTACACACTGTTTGTTTGTAAAATAATGTTGTACATTAACCTGCACATTTTATTTGCATCTGTATTACCTATGCCCAATTGCTGTACACGAAACTGTATTTGTATTGTTGTTCTTTACCAAAATGTATCCACCTATCTGCATGTCCCAGGTCCACCTCGAAAATGAGCATTGTTCAATGGTGTCTACCTGGCTAAATAAAGATTTTGATGGATTGATTTTTCTTGTAACTGCATTTATTTAATTATTTTAGTAAAGACTTTTGTTTTTCTAAAGAAATCTGCCTGCATGAGATTCCTTATATTGCATGTGTGACTGTAAAAGTTTTATTACAAATCTGTGACAATTGTTTGTGCTTAGGAGGGTTACCAAATAGCAACCAAATTGAAAAGAATCAGTGGGGACATCTGGAAGGATTTTGGGGAGAATACCAGAGTCTCATATGAATCTGCCGGCTGTGTGAACTGGGCTATTGCATGTCCTGTAGGGTAAAGACAAAATCAGGTGTTGCACTGCTACCCAGAGAGGATGTAACATGTGAACCTTTCTCCTGTGTGTAATAGTCATGGAAAAGGGTTCATATTTAGCCACAAGACTCAAGACTGGTATTGTGCACTGATCCAAAGTATAGAGGGATTCTCTGGGACCTAGTGATGAGTATTCAGTTGTAAACCCAGTGAGCACTCTGGACGCACACAAGGAGGGCATCCCTGTTTTCCCCCTCCATGTCACAGATTGCACTTAGGGGTGGGCACTGTGAGCTCAGTCATCTGACACTCACGAGTGGGTTCATGACAGATCTGGTGCACAGCATTGGGATCCGATAGATTTGGTTGCATTGCAATTCAAGAGATTGGTGGCCACAGGCATAACAGTTGGGCTTCAATTCCAAGTCCAGTGTATCAGATTGTTAAACTAAAAACAGTCCACACACTATTTAGGCAGAGATTTTAAAAATATATATAATTTGATTACAGTATCAAGTTCCCTACCTGTTGTGTTTGTTTGTTTGTTTGTTTGTTTGTTTGTTTGTTTGTTTTTCTCTGGTGTAAGGTAGGGTAGTAATAGTTAGGGAAGAAGATGGCTTCCAACTGTAACACATACACTGCAGTCTACCTAAGGCAGTTGTGTCAGGACAGAGGGGTCCAGTACATGGGTCTAACCAAAAAGAACCTCATGGAGGCTCTTGTGGAAGCCAATGAGCTAGCGGTTGCCCAGAACCTTGAGTCATGGCCAGTGACTGAAAAGGACCAGAGCCTGGGCATGGGGGTGCCAGGGTTCATCCCAGAGTCAAGTCCCAGGGAAGAGGACAGCAAGATCAGAAAGAACCTAGAGCCACAGCAGCAGGGGAAGGTCACCACAATGCTGGAGCCAGAAGGGATCAGGCTGCAGATAAGGTTGAGGAGAATGCAGCTGGAATTCGAGCAGAGAAGGTTTGAAGCCCAGAAACAGAGGGAGCTTGAGCAGAGGAGGTTTGAGCTGGAGATGCAGGAAAAAGAAAACCAGCATCAGAGAGAGGCAGAGGAAAGAGAAAAACAGCTTCAGAGAGAGGCAGAGTAAAGAAGAAAAAAATGCCAGAGAGAATTCAAGCTGCAGAAGCTAAAACTCCAATGATCAGTGCCAGAGGAGATAAACAGCAGGGGTGAACCTGGACCCCCAGGACAGGGGTACTAGTTCAATTTTAAATTAATAGCTGAATTTTAAGAGGGGGAGGATATGGATGCATTTTTGAATTCATTTGAAAGGTCTGTATTCAGGCAAAAATACTCAGGGAGTCCTGGAACTTCCAGCTATCCCTACTATTTATGGGGTGAGGTCATGAAGCGTTGGGTCAAATGGACAATCAAGACAGCAGTGATTATGAGAAACTTAAAGCTGCATTGTCTAAAAAGTGTGAGATAACTCCTGAAGCATACAGGGTTAAGTTCCGTAAGCTTCCAAGAAGCCCTGACATGAGCTACAAGGAACTCACCACAAAGCAATGTCAGTTTTTGAAACATTGGTGGGAGGGAGTGGAAGCAAACTCTATAGAGAAAATTAAGGAGGTTGTACTCTTGGAGCAATCTTTTGGGCTTGCCCAGCACAGCTAAAAACCTGGTTGCAGGACCAAGACCCAAAAACAGTGCAGCATGCTGCTGAGCTCTCGGACTACTATGCCAGGAACTGGCCTGCTCTGAAAGGGAGTGGGGCAGGCGTGGCAGTGCAGAAGGGGAAAAGCATGCCTTCAGAGCAGCTAAAACCCTTACTTACTTCACAGAAAAGGGAAGCCTCAGGTTACAAAAAAGGGATTTCTCAGACAAAAGAAATGATGATTGTTGGTTTTGCAAACAGTCAGGGCACCTTGCAAGACAGTGTCCTAAAAAGGCACAGAGCAGACAAAGTGGTGCTAGAACAGAGTTGGATGCACTGTGTATCCCTGAAAGCATGCCTACAAACATGAAGGAGCACATACACCCAGTTACTGTTAATGGGGTGCACACCCATGAGTTAAGGGGTTAGAGGTTCCCAGGGTACGGCTGAAAACATCTCACGCCCAGGCTTTTATGTTCATGGCACGATCCCTGGGGAACTCTCTACCTTGTCAGATTAGAGAGTGCAGGACCATGGAGAGCTTCAAGACCATATTAAGAACACATCTATTTAAACAGGCCTTTTATATCTGAAGTTGTATGGATTGTGAGAATTTTAACTGAAGCTGAAATATTTATGTGATTTTACTGAATTGTCTTATGACATATACGTATGTACAACGCTTTGAATTGTGCTATATAAATAAAAATATTATTATTTTATTTATTATTATTAAGGGACATGGGGTGCATCTTACAGTACTTTAGAAAAAGGGATTTGGTTGAGCCTGAACAGCTTATACCTAATCAGTTTGTAACAGTAAGAGGATTCACTGGGGATGAGAAAACTCTGCCACTTGCTAGCATTCTCCTGGACTGGGGTGAGACAGGAGAGAGGGTACAAAAGGTGGCAGTTGCAGACAATCTTGCCCTGGATGTGATAATAGGGAACAATCTCCAGAAGGGGGTGGTATGTGCGGTTACCAGCAATCAGACAGCAAAGGCCAATTGTAGTTCCCTGGACCCCACAGAAGACCCTGTGGAAAACAATGGGATGCTGTTTCCCCAGTCTGTGTCTCCTGACTTGGTAAATACTGTAGTGAAAGGGGGGTAGGACTTCCCTATGTAGCAGATCATAAAACAGCTACAGATGGTTACTCTAAGGAGGGAGGTGTAACCAGTGGTCAAACAGTTGGTGATGGCAGTGACCCTGAATGCCCTGACGCTAGAGATATGGGCCCTAGTTTAGAAACTGAAGGAGACATGTCCCATGCCTTGGGAGACTGTATGGATTTTGCAGCTACTCAGAGGACTGACCCTAGTTTAGGGAGGCTGAGGATTTGTGCAGAATCTGATGGGACACAGGGAGGTGAAGGGAGACACAGGGTATTTTGGGACAATGGACTGTTGTATACACAGGACATAAAGACAGAGGGAGGGGTGAAGGGCTGGCAGTTTGCTGTTCCCCCGGGGTACTGTGAGCGATTACTCAAGATTGCTCATGATATCCCCATGTCCGGACATCTGAGAATCATGTGCACCATGCAGCGATTGGCCCAGAATTTCTATTGGCCCAGCTTCACCCAGCTGGTGAAGGAATATTGCAGTTCTTGTCACCGGTGCCAACAAATAGGGAAGACTGCCCTAATTCCCTTGCCCATTGTGGAGGAGCCAGTCAAGAGGGTAGGAATGGATATTGTGGGACCTTTGAGTACCACCAGCTCCTCCGGGAAGAGGTTTATCCTGACAGTGGTGGATTATGTCACCAGATACCCAAAGGCAATCACCCTTTCCTCACTTAGGACAAAGTGGCAAATGCCTTGCTAGGTATTTTCTCCTATGTCGGGTTTCCACAGGAGGTTATCACCTATTGAGGGGGTTCGTTCATGTTGGACCTGATGAAGTGTTTGTGGGAGAAGTGTGGGGTAGTGCAGAGATGCACAACACCTTATCACCCACAAGCCAATGGGCTTGCAGAAAGGTTAAATGGTACCCTAAACTCGATGCTCCAAGCATTTGCTGAACAGCATGGGAGGGACTGGGAGAAATATCTTCCCCACCTGTTGTTCTTACACAGGGAGGTGCTACAAGAGTCAACAAGGTTTTCCACCTTCAAACTGTTATACAAACGCAGGGTGCATGGGTCCCTAGACTTGGTCTTGGAAGATTGGGAAGACAAGCACACCATCCAGGGAACTCTCATAGTGTAATATGTCTTAACATTTAGGGAAAAGCTGAAGGAGCTTATGGGAGCAACCCAGAGCAACCTCTCAGCCACTCAGCAGAAGCAAAATGTCTGCTATGACCACAGAGCCAGAGCTCACTTGTACAGTGTAGGTCAGGAAGCCATGGTCCTAATCCCGGTCCAGAAATATAAGCTGCAGGCCGAGTGGGTGGGACCATGCAAAGTAGTCAGACATGTGAATGATCTATATTGTAGAACTGCCTGACAGGAGACATACCCATAGAAAGTACCATGACAACATAATGAAGCCATATGTAAATAGGGCTGACATGGTATTTGCAGTGTGTAGTCCTGGGGAGGGGACAAATGAAGAAGACCCCCTACTGAACTTGCTGGCAGAAAGCAAGCAAGAACCCTCTGTGGAGGCAATCACACCATCACCCCAGTTGACCCTGGAACAGTCCCAGGAAGTGAGGGAGGTTTTAGTGGACTTTGCCTCTTTGTTTATGGCCAAGCTGGGATGTAACCCCTTAGTAACACATGATGTAGATACAAGAATGCAAGCACCCATCCAATGGACAACCTACCGAGTGTCCAAGGCCATCCTAAAGGACATTAGGAGGAAGGTGGAGGAAATGCTGGATTTAGGGGTAATCCAGAAATCCAACAGTCCCTGGGCCTCACCCGTAGGCCTTGTTCCCAAGCCAGATGGCTCTACTCGCTTCTGTGTAGACTATCATGGACTCAATGCAGTCACAAAGTCTGATGTCCACCCAATGCCATGGATGGATGAACTACTGGACAAGTTGGGAGGGGTGACATACCTCACCACCATTAACCTGACAAAAGGATATTGGCAGGTGGAGTTAACTAACAGAGCTAGGTAGAGGTTGACCTTCATCACTCCAATAGGATTATTCAAGTTCAGGGTAATGCCTTTTGGAATGAAGAACGCCCCTGCCACCTTCCAAAGGTTGGTGAACTAGGTGTTACATGGTACTGAAGAGTACATCATGGCATGCCAGGATGATATTGCCATCTTCAGTGCTAGATGGAAGGAACACCTGTCCTACTTAAGGGAAGTGTTTGGCAGGATACAGAGGGCAGGACTCACTGTCAAGGCTGAAAAGTGCCAGGTGGCCATGGCAGAGGTGGCATACCTAGGACATGTAGTAGGGTGGGGGAAGCTTCATCCTAATCAAGCCAAGGTTGAGGTGATAGAGGCATGGCCCAAGCTGGAACCCAGAAGCAGGTTTGGAGTTTCCTAGGGACTCCTGGGTACTATCATAAGTTTGTACAAAATTACAGTACCCTGGCAGCTTCCCTATCTGGCCTGCTAAAGAAAAGAATGCCTAAAAAGTAATATGGTAACCAGCCTGTCAATGAGCCTTTACATGGCTAAAGGAGGCACTGTGCGGTGTTCCTGTGTTGGCCAGTCTAGACCACAGTAAGCCATTTGTAGTCCAGACAGAGGCCTGAGATATGGGGACTGGAGCAGTCCTTAGTCAGACCTCTGTCCAAGGGAAAGATCACCCAATCGTGCACCGTAGTAAAAAGTTGCTTCCTCTGGAGTAGGCCTATTCAACAGTCGAGAAGGAATGCCTTGAGCTGGTATGGACTCTGAAGAAGTTAGAGACATACCTCTATGGGAGGAACTTTGAGGTACAGACAGATCATAACCCATGGTGTGGCTGACGCAAATGAGGAAGATGAATGGTCGTCTTTTGAGATGGAGTATTGCCTTACAGGGCTATGATATGACCATTTCCCACAGGGCCAGATCAGAGAATGCCAACGCAGATGGGCTATCTTGGCAGTTAGAGCAATGAACAGAATTTGTGAAACTCATACCATGCTAGGGGTTGATTCCCACAAATCCAGTCTAGGAGTGAGGAGCTAGCCATCTGTCAATCATTATTTGCAATGTATATTTACATTATACTGTATATTGTATTATGTGATTTCTGTGTATGCCCATGCCAGTGTTAATTCAAGACACAGGGAAAGACTACATTTATTTTAAGGGGTGACCTTTTGATTCAAAGGCCACGCATTTACCAGGAAGAGGATACCTTAATTCTCATGCTCTGTTGACAGTGATGTGCCAAAAGCCAGTTACCTGCCATATACATGCACTACAGAAGCAGATTATTCTGATCTCCAGAACTATGATAGAATGTCACATTTTATGAGGCCCGGGAATGTTTTTGCCATGGAAATACCTTCCTAACAGGCCAGTGTGAAGTAATATAACAAAGGCCCACATCCTTCTAACAGTACTGTGTGAAAATTTACTTCCAGAAAGTTACTGTGGGAACCAAGACTTCAAAGCTTAATTCTGAAGTGTCATAAACCACGCTGTGGGTTACTGTTGGGTGAAATAAAACTATTTTCCTTATATCTGTAAAACAGATGACACTGCAAATTTTCAGAAAGCTGGATGTCATCACAGGGTAGCTAGAACTGATAATCTCATCCTTGCTGAGCACAACTGCCATTCTGGGTTTGGACATTCTCCTGAGCAGAACAGAAAATGGCCATGCTGCTACACAGAAAAAGGACTTTGAACATTTTCATCTTTAAGGTAGAGAAGTAGTTAAAACAATTTTAAGGCATTTATCCTGTATACTTTCCCATTTGTTTCTAATACTGTAACCTAAATTTGTATATGTTCTCTTTTTTCTTGTAACTGCATTTAATTAATTATTTTAGTAAAGGCTTTTGTTTTTCTAAAGAAATTTGCCTGCTTGAGATTCCTTATATTGTATCTGTGACTGTAGAAGTTTTATTACAAATTCATGACAACTGTTTATGCTTAAGAGGGTCACCAAATAGCAGCCAAATTTAAAAGGGTCAGTGGAGACATACGGACAGATTCTGGGGAGAACACCAGAGTCTCATAAGAGTTTGCCGGGGGTGTGAACTGGGCTATTGCATGTCCTGTAGGATGAAGACCAAATCAGGTGTTGCGCTGCTACCTGAAGAGGGCGTAACACTTGGGCCTCCCTCCTGTGTGTAATAATCATGGAAAAGGGTTCATATTTTGCCACAAGACTCAAGACTGGTATTGTGCCTTGATCCAAAGTATAGAGGGGATACTCTGGGACCTGGTGGTGAGTGTTCAGCTGTAAACCCAGTGAGCACTCTGGATGCACACAAGGAGGGTATTCCTGTTTTCCCTCCTCCCTTTCATGGATTGCACTTAGGGGTGGGCTCTGTGAGCTCAGTGATCTGACCATCATGAGTGGGTTTGTGACAGCACCCAGAAACACAAGAAGCTGAGCAAGGGAGCTCTCTATCAGGAGTGAGAAGGACAAGGGACAAGGTTAGATCACTCCTCCCCTCCCCCTTTTACTCCACTCCCCTCCTTATTGCGGCCATGGGCAGTCTCCCCCCCAACCTGAGTGCATACAGATATTGGGGTAGAGATGCATACTCAGTACAGCCCTGGCTTGGGCTTCCTACCCAGTTTTCACTTTCCTATGCCCTCCATCCACCCCTCCCACCTCAGCCACAGAAAGATGTACAGTAAGCTCCACTGAAAGGTTTTAAGAACAAGGCGGGAGGACCTCACTAAGTCTGAGGACACCGACTCTACCATGCCATAAACATGCACTACAGAAGCAGATTGTTTTGATCGCAGGAACTATGATAGGATGTAACATTTTATGAGCCCCAGGAATGTTTTTGCCAAGCAAATACCTTCCCAACAGGCCTGTGTGAGGTAATATAAAAAGGCACACATCCTTCTAACAGTGCTGTGTAAAAATTTACTTCCAGTAAGTTACTGTGGGAACCAAGACTTCAAAGCTTAATTCTTATGTGTCATAAACCTTGCTGTGGGTTACTGTTGGGGGAAATAAAACAGTTTTCCTTATATTTGAAAAACTGATGACACTGGCATTTTCAGAAAACTGGGTGACATCACAAGGTAACTACAACTGATAATCTCATCCTTGCTGAGCACAACTGCCATTCTAGTTTTGGACATTCTCCTGTGCACAACAGAAAATGGCCAAGCTGCTACACTGAAAAAGGACTTTGAACATTTTCATCTTTAAGGTAGAGAAGTAGTTAAAATAGTTTTAGTCTAGGGTCGGCAGGGGTAGGAGCTGGATCGAGCATCTGCAGGACTGCTCTCCTCTCCTCTCCTCTCCTCTCCTGGGGTGGGCTGGGGGACAGGAGTCATTCTGTAGCGGCCCCCAGTGGAGACCATGGGAAGCACAAATGCAGCACGAATTGAGGAAGCTGGAGAAAAGGGAAACATAGCATCTCCACCCACCAGGATGATGGCTGCCCTGCACCAGGTGCCTCCTAGAGACTGCATTATTACTGACCACAGCAGCACCCTAAGCCAATGTCTAGGCTGCCAGGACCCTTCACCTTGGAAAAGGAGGACCCACCCAATGAAGGGTAATGTCAGGTTACCCTGAGGTGGCTGCTATATGTGGTCGGGCAGTGGAGTTGAGAAAGGTGCAGGTCCTTGAGGGCAATTGACCTGAAGGGGGGTAGGTGGAGAGGGAAAAAAATAGTTTTAGTCTGAGGACACCAACTGTACCATGCCAGTGGTTAATGAGGATAGAATTGGGGATTACCACCCGGGGCAGGAATACTCATTAACTGCCAAAATATGTTTTGTTAATGTGGTTTGTTTGTTTTAACTGCATTATGTCTGGAATGTTGGTTATTGAAAGTTATAAAACTGAAGGTTATGTATTAATGGACCCCTAGAGAGTACCCATGCCCAACTGGAATAGGGAAAACCTCAATTTACAGTATAGACCAAAGTTAGATGCTGCAAGGGGTCTACGTTGGCTGTAACCCAAATGGGAGATAACACACAAGTCAAAGGTCACTAGAGAAACCCCAAGGGGTAGACCTAAAATGACGCACACACGTAGCCCTAGGAGGACCATAGGAAAGGCACCCACTTAGTCTCACTACCAAAAAAGGTATGCTGGGAAGTATAGGTATCATAGAGAAGACCATCTTCTAAGGGGAACAACCCCCCCATGCTTATAGACCAGAAAGTTGACCCTCCAACCTACAAACTTTCAAAATATGACTAACAATGGGATAAAATGGGTATAGTGGAATGTTAAAGGAATGAAAACCCCAGTAAAGAGATGGAAACTATTAGATCATCTCAAGAGGGTGGGTGCAGGGATTTCATTTTTACAAGAAACTTACCTGACCTTAGGGAAGACTCAGAAGCTAAAACAAGGATGGGTGTCTCAGGTTTTTGGGTCAGCTTTCAACTCTAAAGCAGAGGGGTAACAATTTTAATACACAAACAAGTCCCCTTCAATATGCATAAAATCTGTAACAACTCCAAAGGTAGATTTGTCATAGTCAAGGGGGAACTCACGGGGCAGGAGGTCACTGTATGTAATATATATGGGCCAAATCATCCTGATGACTACTACTATTCTAGCCTCACCCAATCCCTACAAAAAACTTATAAAGAGCAACTGATAGTCGGGGGTGACATGAACACTATGATGGATGACCTCATGGATATGAGCAGCCCTTCAAAGGAAACTCCAACACGGGCCTTGGAAACACTCAAGGTCCTGGTAGATGAGCTAAACCTGGTAGATATATGGAGGTT
The DNA here is from genome assembly GCA_016271365.2 of Neoceratodus forsteri. NCBI lineage: Eukaryota > Metazoa > Chordata > Ceratodontiformes > Ceratodontidae > Neoceratodus > Neoceratodus forsteri. Next base: position 218,068,696 of record CM028134.1, read on the forward strand.
AGTCAACCCCACAGGGAGGGACTACTCCTATTACAACCCCCCCATACCAGCTGCATTCTCAGATAGATATGTGGCTGACCACAGGAGCATGGACACCTCACATACTAGATGCAAGCATTGGCTCCATTTTAATTTCTGATCGTGGACCTATGTCCTTTACATGGCTGCCCCTCTCAGCAACACTGTTCAGCAAGGGCAGGTGGAGGTTTAGCACAACCACACTTGCTAACCCAATATTCTGTGGGAAGCTCAGAGAGAGAAGTTAGGATTTCCTGATAACAAAAACACCCAGATGGGAAAAGAATGGCCCACTCACCAATTCAGTTCAAATATTAACTCTTTCTTTATTTTCAAATTGCAGTCAGACTATATATGTCCTACATTTCAGGATTACACCCCTTAGTCAAGGAGTCCAGTTTTAAATTTATTTACATGTTTTCTCTTATCCTTATGTATCACAGCATCAGTATTGCTTTGTTGCTCCCGTTAGGGTGACACAGGACCATTTTTACCATATTCTCTTTAAATTTCTTATCTAGTTCATTCTTGTCTCCGTGTACATCCTACTTCAAGGGAACTCCCTGAGGAAGGGATATAATCCCAAAATGTAGGACATATATAGTCTGTATGAAATTCGAAAATAAAAAGAGTTAATATTTGAAAATGAATTGGTGAGTGGGCCGGTCTTTCCAATCTGGGTGTTTTAGTTATATTAGCTTTTGATTGGACTATGGCATCTCCCTTCTGCATACCATTCACTTTTATATTTTTCTGAGGTTTTGCTGGACCGGAGTTTCATTTTATAGGATTTTCTGATGAACAATAAGCCCAGAGATACCTCAGCAGCCATCAGGTGGGACTCCCTCAAAGCCTTTAAAAGCAGGAGGTGCATAAGCCATACCTCTTACATGTGCCACACCTCTTACATGCAGAAGCAGAGGGAAAAGAACCTGTCACTCTGTAAAACTAAATTAGAGGCCCTGGAGAAGCAGCTATATGATGCAACCATTCATTCTGACACCCTGAGGGTGGAGGTTATTGGCCTAAGACATACAATAAGCAAGCACCTTCACCAAAAAGCTGAATATGTGCTCCTCCACCTGAAACAGAATTTTTGGGAATGAGGAGAAAAACCTGGACACCTCCTGGCTAACCAACTCAAAAAGAGGCAGGAGCACTCTAGGATACTGGCTGTCAAGAAGAAAGATGGGTCACATACCAGACTAGAGGAAGAGATAAATGTTGAATTCCTCTCCTTCTATGGGTCTCTGTACTCTTCAGAGGTACAACTGTCTAGCGAGGCCATCCAGGGATTCTTGGACAAGTTTGAACTTCCCAAGCTAAAACAGAGTAAGCTTGAGTGGCTTGACAAACCAATGGGAATGGAAGAGCTGGAACAGGCCCTAAAGTCCATCAAAGTGAGACATGCACCAGGAGGGGATGGGCTGCTGATGAAATTCCTGGGGGCTTTCCAAGATGTTCTTCTACCTCCTCTGATGGAGGATCTAAATGAAGCCACTGTCACTGGAGCTTTACCAGCTTCCATGAGACTAGTACACATTTCTCTCATACCAAAACCAGGGAACGACCCCGCTCTGTGCAGCAGTTACAGGCTGATCTCCCTGATAAATGTGGATTGTAAAGTGTGGGCAAAAGCAATGGCCACCAGATTAAAATACAGTAACTTGTAATAACCCTTGTAGATAGAGACCAAATTGGTTTTGTCCCAGAGCATAAGGGGATGGATAACACCAGAAGACTGGTAAACCTCCTCTGGAAAACAAAAAAGCCGCCCCCATTACACTCCTCTCATTGGACGCTGGAAATGCATCCGATAGAGTTGAAAGGAAATACCCCTTGGACACACTTACAGCATTCAACATTGGTGCCATCTTTAGATCCTGGGTGAGAATGTTGTATTCAGATGTCTCAGCAGAGGTCATTACCAATGGGCAAGCATCAGCACCTTTCATGTTGCATAGGGACACCCAGCAGAGATGCCCTCTATCTCCGCTCCTCTTTGTATTAACCCTAGAACCTTTGCTGAAAGTTATCAAAAGCCACATAGGTATCAAAGGGGTAGAAATGGGTGGGGAACACAAGGCACTGGCTTATGCAGATGACATCCTACTTATACTAAGAGACCCATCTGAGTCCATCCAAAACCTAATCGGCTTGATTAATGTCTATAGTGTGCTGCCAGATTACAAGTTAAATATAGCAAAATTCCAATTCCTAGCCTCAGACCCTTCTATTACTACTGCCCAAAATTACTCCTGGAGGATATCATGTGTCTTTTGGAGTGTTACATACCTGGGGATATCCTTTCATTGGAACCTCATCCAAATAGGGAAAGATAACCTAATCCCCATGATGGATGAGGTCGAGAAAGCTATCAGGAGGTGGAGGCTGTTGCATCTCTCTCTCACTGGGGAAGGGCTCAAGCCTTTAAAATGATGGCTTCCCCCAAACTACAATATGTGCTGGATAACACCTCTCTGTGTGGAGTCCAAGATACTTAATAAATTACAAACCATGGCAAAGGCCTTCTTCTGGGGAATGGGCCCAAATCACCTAACTTGGCCAAGCTTAGAAGCTCCCCTCACCAAGGGGGACTCAAGCTTCCCAATTTTTAGTAACAGTTTATGGCTCAGACCCTGTTGCAAATGGCTAGGACAGCCCCCTGGATAAAGGACCCCACAATATTGAAATGGTCTGACTGTGAGGCCTCTTTACTAGCCATCCCTTTACTGCTAGCAGCCCAATTCTTGACCTCACTCAAGAATAGGCAGATACCCCCACCATAAAGCTGACTTTCAAAACATGGAAGGCTTATTGCAAACTAAGCAACTGGGATCCTACAAGAGTGAAATTTTTCCCATTATGGGATAACATACATTAACAATTGACAACAAGCCCATGGTAAATAAGGGGTGGGCCAGAAAGTGCATTAACTACATTAAAGATCTTAAGCACAAATCTGTTTACTATAAAGAGTTTCCAACAATTGCAGACAGAATTAGACCTGTCTAAGCAGGACCATAAGAAATACCTCCAGATCAGGCACTCTATCCTGACCTTCCTGGGTCCCAGGCTTTGGGAACTGCAATGCAGTAAGTTGGACACTCTTCTATAGCCAGACAAGGGGAGGACACCTTGCAGTAGAGTCATCTATGAATACCTCCAGGAGCTTCTTCCAGACCCGACAACCAGAGTAACGGAAAAACAATCTGAAGAGTTAGGTACAGATATTAACCAATGGACTTGGAAATCATGCTGGCATTTAGTACGAGAATCCACAAATGACACCCAGAACAGGTTTATACAGTTTAAGGGGTTGCATAGATGGCACAGGACCTCATAGCAGTTACAGGCATGGGGCCTATCACCCTCAAATACGTTTTGGAGATGTCAAACTGGAAATGGGACAATCACTCACATACTGTGGTCCTGCCCCTCTATTACCCACTTTTGGGGCTCAGTCCAGAGTACTCTAGACATGATTCTAAAGAACCATACACTACTGCCCCCCCTCCCTTGTGATGTTAATTTACCCCCTGCAACAGGGCCAGGCTCCCAGTTGGGGACAAATATGGCTCATTGGAGCTCTGACCATAGCCAAGAGAGTGATCCTTAGACATTGGAGGGACAGGCATGCTCCAGACATTCAGGAGTGGATTCAGATATTGTGAAAACTGGCCAGCTATGATAGAGTCCTACACATGGTACAAGGCAGGATGCCCACATACCTGGACACATGGAGTGGTTTCTTAGCATCATCCCTATGCAAGCTGCCAGAAGCCAGTACAGCATCAGATTCTGACCAACTGCCCATTTAAGGGGGTCTAAAACACCCATTCCAAGGAAGTTTCAGTATCATCATCATCACCACTTTTAAATGGCTATAGTATAAACCTGCACCCTTTAGGGGATGCAAGAGGCACACACCCACTCCAACAACTATACCAGGTGACACTAGAAGTGTTAGGTCAGTATGTGCAACTCTAGGGTAAAAGATAACAATGATTACTAGGATGCATTCTCAATACTGTAGTTCATATATTGCATGGGTTATGTTATGTTCTGGTTTGTAATATGTTTCCAAACTATTGCATTAGCCTGTGCATCCACGGGTTTACACCTGGCCAGGACTGTATTATAATTGCGATTGCAGTAAGGTATGTGCCAATACCATAGTGCATGCATATGTTATAAAGTGAAAACTAAATATACAATAAAATATGAATTACAAAAATTATGTACATTTTGATTGTTGATATAAAAATCAATAAAGACATTCCTCAGTTACTACAAAGCACCTTCAAAAGGGGCATCTACCATCTTCAAAGAATGGCTACTAAGTAAGGTTGCCTGCAGAGATTACTCAGCTGTACTTAATGATTCTGTAGACATGAATTAGTGGCACCCAGCTGAAGCATGCAGGTAAACTCTTGAGTAGCAGATGTTTCCTTCAAAGTCCTCAAGCAAGATCAAAAGAGAGTGCAGGCAGTCTACTAGTGATGAGTTACCAGAAAGGGCATGGCTACACCAACTTGGCTAGAAAAGTGTCTCAGAGCTGGCACAGAGACAATGTAACTGTCACAGTTCCAAACTAGAACCAATCCCAACTTTTAAGTACTTGGTCAGTGGGTGTGATTGCCATCTTAATTTCTCCAGCCACATTGATCCTGTTCACATCAAATACCTCCTTAAACCTAGTATTCTGTGCCCCATATACTGTATAAAAGCTGCATTCATTTCATTTATTTTGTTAAATGGGTAAGTTTGCTGGAATTTATTTTCCTTTTTAGGAGCACCTTGAGGAGTCCTATCCTTCCTATCTGGGACTGTCTCCAAAATGCTGCTCCCAGTGTTTGATTATAGAGACGTAATCTACAGTGTCTCCTCCAAATCTACCTTAGCAAGACAGAAGAACTTCATTCCATTGTTCTGCCCTAAACTGCCCCTCTTGGACTCAGTAATGCTTTGTGTATTGCCTGCATTGCTAATATTTGTTGGATTTGTGATCATTACATCAGAAATATTTTATTATTAGCAGTAAGAATCTTACAGAACTGTAAAATGTAACATAATCCAATATATTTCAGAGGGTCAGGAACAGAAAAACACAGACATCTAACATGATATATTCAGTTCCCTGAGCCATCACATTAGTAAACCATCAGAACACAGAACATAAAACATATTTTTCATTTGCATTATAAAATATCCTGTTACCTTTGGCTAACTGCTGATAGGTATAAATAGTACATACTCTTTTTTTTCGCCATAAGTTTTATTGGATATTCAGTTTAACAATAACAACAAATAAAGTTCCAGTACATTATACAGAAGAGCACATTTTAGTATAACCATGTAAATGATAAGGACAAAACAATTAAACAGTCTAAGTAAATGCAAGGAAGTGCATTAGCTAGATTGACTATTGACTAGTATGTACTCAACACTGAAGTAAATGAATGTGCGTTAAATACACTGCTAAAAAGCTGTTGTAACTATGACCATAGTGGTTGATATGTAATACTATACTTACATATATAAATATCAGCTTCCCATACTTGATTTAAGACACAGTTAACATCTTCCAGTGATAGTGAGTTGAAGAAAGGGGCCCAATATATCAAACAAGCATTTGTCAATGCCAAATGTTGATTGCTTATATGTGCTGTTTAGGTATTTGGAAGTGAAAGTACGATGGCTAAGAACTGTCATGTGCCCCCCCCCAAGACATCCACTGTGTCTTTCTGTTCAGTATTCACATAACGGGGAAGGGCAAGGGGCACAGCAGTACAGCAGTTGCAAAGGAGTGAAGAGGTGGACAATAGTCCATTCACAGGCAGAAAAATCCTGCAGAAGATGAGTAAATTGAAGGTGGACAAAGCGATGGGACTAGATGGCACACACCCAAGGATATTAAAAGAACTGTGAAGAAAAATAGCAGTACCTGTGGCAGCCATGTTGACTGAGTCATTCAACACAGGGATGGTACCATAAAATTGGAGGAGGGCACATGTGGTCCCTCAATACAAATCCAGGAGTAGGGAGGAGGTGGGGAACTAAAGGCCGGTCAGCTTCACTTCAGTAGTGGGAAAGATCATGGAGACATTGGTTAAAGAAAGGATAGTGGAGCATCTAGAAGCCATCAGAGGCTAGAACCATAGGCAACATGGATTCACAGTGGGGAGGTCATGTCAGACAAATCTGGTTGATCTCTTTGACTGGGTGACAAAGGAAGTAAATCAGGGTGGGGCAGTGAACAACACTTACCTTGATGTAAGCAAAGCCTTTGACACTGTCCCACATAGGAGGCTGATAAAGTAGCTGAGTAGGCTGGGTATGGAGGAACGAGTGGTAACCTGGGTTAGAAACTGGGTAACAGACAGGAGGCAGAGAGTAGGGGTAAATGGGGTGCAGTCTTGGGAGAGGGGGTGACCAATGGGGTGCTACAGGGAGTGGTCCTGGAGCCAGTCCTGTTCAATGTCTTCATTAGTGACATTTCAGAAGGGCTGAAGGGAAAGGTCTGCTGTTTGCAGATGACACCAAGATGTGTAACACAGTGGATACCCCCAGAGGGGTGGAGAAAATGAGAATGGACCTGGGGAAGCTTGAGAAATGGTCTGAGGACTGGCAACTGAAGTTCAATTCAAAAAAGTGCAAAATTATACACCTGGGACACAGAAACCCTGGGAAAAGGTACAGGATTGGTGGGAGGGAGTTGCTGACAGTCAAAAAGAAGGAAAGGGACCTGGGGGTTCTTATTTCAGATGACCCGACTGACTCCCATAGCCCCGCCCTCAACATCAGGCCGAGCTGCTCACCTCCACAGATTACCCCCGTGGTGGAAGTGGTGAGCAGCTTCCCAGGTCGACCCACCAGAGCAGGATCCAGTTGAAGAGGCTCAATTCGGGGTGGGGGGGGGTCAGAAGCTCATGCTGCCTAACCGTAGCCTATTTTCCACTTTTCTCCCCTTTGCAGAGTGCGGACATGCAATGACGCTTTGGTGCGGCATGCCAACGTCTGCCACACTCCGCCACCCTTTACTACACTGCTGTCATCACCAGGGCCGCTACAGAGTGGTGAGTCCCTGGATCCCACCCCAGGATAGGAGAACAATCCTCCATATGCTCAGTCCTATCCCTCCTTTGCCAATCTCTGGCAGCCCAGGCTTGGTCTGAACCTGGGTCACCAGCATGGAGTGAGGTGTGGCGTCCAGTGCCTCAATCCTCAGCGCCAGTGGCCCAGCAGCAATGCTGTCTTCAATACTCCCCTCCCCTTCCTACTCCAGTGTACCCTGTTCCCGCGTGCAAGTCACTATTCCCCCCAGACCCTACCCCAGTTAGTCACTAACCCATAATTTTTCATGCGGCACCAATCTCTCAGCCACCCAAACTCCTCAAGCCTACCCTTCCTCGCCATGCTTGCACATGGTACCGGTAGTACCTCCAACAATGCCACCGACTTCCCCACTCCTTCACACTGCCTGCCCAAGTACTCAAACCTCCCCCTCACTACTTCCACAGTGTCCCCGCCAAGTCATTTGTACCCACATGCAACAGTAAATGAGGTTTCTTCCTCTTCCTTACTGCACGCTTGTGCAGTGCCTTTTCTGCCCCTCCTGCAGTCAACCTGGGGACAGCTTCAACCCAAATATGGCTCTGCCTTTCCCCCTTTCCATCTCATCTCACCCATTTCAGCATAGAATCCCCCAGGATGAGTACCACCTGCCTCTTACCCCTTTCCCTTCTAATGCCCCTTCCACCACCCCAGTATTCATTCTTCCCTGTTCCTTACCCCTGCCAACTGCACCCTCTGTGACTTCTGTATCTGTACTCCCTACTTCCACCTCACACCTTTTCTCTGCCTTATTCCTCCCATCCCCCTTGAACCTCTTCCCAACCTGACTACTTACTACTGGGCTTCCCATGCCGAACTCCCCTCCTCCCCTGCTGATTTCCAACCCCTCTCCTATCCCCGCTGTTGGTGATTTGGAGCTCCCATTCCTTTCTACCCTCATAGTGATGCCCCTCCCATCCTTCCCCCTTCCTGTAGCCTTCTCTCCTTCAGTCACCACCCCTCTTTCCTTACTAGCACCCTTCTACCCTTTTGTCCTTGCTATCTCTTCCCCTATCTGTTGCTATCCCTCTCATGCCCTGCTTGTCCTCCCCCCTTCAGTATGTTCCTGCTCCCCCCTCTGTCCCATAGCTGAGGTTCAAATCTATTTGTAGTCAATACCTGTCCTACATCTCTTCCCCTATCAGTTCCCCCACTTGTTCCCCTCCATGGCACCTCTGGTCCCTCCCTCACCAGCAGCCATCTGCTCTCTCCCAGGTACTCGTGGTCTCTTCCTCCCCCATCAGGAGACCCCCGCCCTTGCCTCGTGCACCCCCTCCCTTCTTCTCTCTTTTCTGCTACTGCTTCTGATGCTGGGGTCAGTCTCAGTCCCTAGTTATTCTTCCTCCATCCATCTTTGCCATCCCCTATTCCCCCCCTCAGGATGCATACCATACTCATCTGCCCTGCCACTTACACTCCTCCCTAACCTCCAGAGTTCCTCTCTCAGAGTAGCCAGTCATCTACAGATCATACACCCCCTGCAATCCTCCAAATCCAGTCCAGAATCATGGCAGACCCACATCCTATACACCCCTCCACCCTTTCAAAGATGCCCACCCTATTGACATGTGGCATCTGCCCAATTTTGGCCCCCATCTTATGTTACGGGCTCTTACTCCCAGGTTCTGTACCCTACTACAACTTTTAGGCCCCTATTTACTCAAATTCCTCCACCCCCACACTAGTCCCACTACTGACCCCTTGCCAACCGGAGAAATTCGGTCTCAAATCTCATCCATTAGATACTGTATTGCTGTAGCAATCCTAAAGCCTCCTTGTCCATTTTTCACCACTCAGCTATCATGCTTTTTGTTCTCAGCTCTCATACAGTTTCACTTAGCCCAGTTATAAATCCTATTGCACTCCAAGCATTACTCAGCTCAGTTAGAGAAATAAATGGAACAAATAAATATGTATTATTACAGCAATGATAACACTGTTTTGTAAAAATAGAAATTTCAGTAATATTGGTCCTTGCAAAACAGGAGAAGATGGAAGGTTTGATACCTTTTATTGGACCAAGTGCCTTGTACAAAGATGAAATTATACACAGGCTTTCAGGGCCATACAGGTCCCTTCTTCAGGTGAATAGCAAAACTGAGCAACACGCAGTATTTATATCCACTGTGGAGGAATTAAAAATCAGGAAGTGAAGTAGGAAGGTGATGAAGGGGACTAGAGATGAAAGTCTAAGATGCAAAAAATAAAAACATGAGAAGAAATGGGGAGGGGCATAGTAGGAACAGATCAGTAGGAGATAAAAAAAAGCTAAAAGGAAGACAAAAGGATGCAGGTAGGATCTGAGATCAGAGGCTGGCTGAAAGGGTAGAATGGACAGGAGATGCCTAATAGATGCGAGGAAATCAAAAAATTAGGAGAAACAAAAGAACAAAGGTCTAGATAAACAGAGGTGTGAAAACAAGAGGGAGTAGGTGGGACTGAGCCCACGAGTTAATAGGAGAGGCAGGGAGGATGTGAGGTATAGGTAAAAACACAGAACAGGCAGAACTCAGAGAAAAAATATAACAGCAAAAGTGATACAGAACCAAAGTGCGATACATGGAGACATGATTTAGTACACAATAAAAAACAATTACAGTTTACCATAGTGGATCATGAAACCGACGTCCCGAATCAGTCCAGAAATGTTAGATTTAAATGTTTCATATATTTTCAGTTCCCATGTCCTTTTGTCCTGTGTGTTTCTGAAGTTCCCTCTTAGTATCAAGACAAATAAATCCAAGAGAGAGTAATCTGTTTGTGAAAAATGGTTTCCTACTGGAGTGCTGATTATCTGGTTTACTATAGTGTGACGGTGGTGATTCATCCTGGTTTTCAGTGGTTGGCTAGTTTCTCCAATATAGCAACCATTTGTGCACTTCTTGCATTGGATTGGGTAAACCACATTGCTAGATTGACATGTGAAGGATCCATTAATTTGTATTAAGCTGTTCTGGCATGTCTTAATGGTGGCATTTTATATAGAATGACTTCAAGAACCTTTGTTTAATTTGCAGGTGGAACAATTTAGAGTTTCTCTGGGTCACTTCTCCTCCAGATATAAAACAATATGGGCCAGGATGCATGCTGTCTATATGTTACAGGCTGGAGTTCATTTGGTTCAATGAGTTTTGAGGTTTGTTTCGTCCTTATGGTAGTGGATGGCCATTTTCTATCCATGGCGTCAATTCAAAGTGTTTTCTTGTCATGCTTCTGCTGTTAGAAGAGTGTAGGGTGAATATACATCCATGCCGAGTGGGAGGGTTGGGTGGGAGGGTAGTGGTACAGTTTTCAGGTGGTGGGGGAGGTAGACATTTTGGGGTGGGTTATAAGGGGTGGGGACATGTCACTGTATTCCCTGTGTTTGTATTCTTGCCTGTATGTGTATTCATGTTAATTGGATAACTGTGCCATGTCATTTGGTGTATGCTTGAAAATAATAAAACATTAATTTCAAAAATGTGTTAATGGTGGCCTTTGCGCATATGTGGATGCAGGTCTTACATCTTACCATGTTGCAGGGTGTTGTCCCTCTTGTTTTCTGGTTATTTTGATCTGCTGGGAGTTTTTTATGAATCATTATGTTCGAGAGGCTGGGGGGCTGCTTATAGGTTATGACAGGTGGTTCAGGGAAGATGTCTTTCAGTGTTTCATCTTTTCTCAGCATGGGTTGTAGCTCTTTGATCATTTCCTGAAGGGGTTTTAGCATGGGGCTGTAAGTGACCACTAGGGGTGTGCAGTCAGTTTGATGTCTTTGCCTGAATTCCAGCAGATTGTCTCGTGGTATTTATATGGCCCATTCAAATTCTCTGTCAATTTGTCTTGGAGAGAGGCCCTGCTGAATTAGGGAATTCCAAAGTGTGAAGAGTTGTCTGTCTCTTGTACTGTCATCAGAGCAAATTCCATGGTATCGAATTGCCTGACTGTAGATTACAGATTTGTTTGTATGATTAGGGTGAAACCTGGAATTATGCAGGTAGCGGTGTCTGTCAGTGGGTTTTCTGTAAAGAGCAGTTTGTATATGTCCATTTTTAGTGATACTGACTGTGGTGTCAAGAAAATGTATGCTGGTTCTCATTCTGTTTCTCCCACCGCTGCAGGCTGCCCTTTTGTACTGGGCCCCTGCCTGCATTGACATCTTTTTCTGCCCACAAAGAGATCTGCAGCAGTCCCGACAGAGCTCCGTTGAGCTCGCTCACTCCCCCTCCCTCAATCGCTCATTCTGTTTCTCCTGGCACTGCTGGCTGCCTTTTATACTGGGTTTCTGCCTGCGTTGGCACCTTTTTCTGCCCACAAAGAAATCCACAGCAGTCCTGACAGAGCTCAGTTGAGCTCAGTCACTCCCCCCTCTCACTGGCTCAATCTTAACCTGTCCCAAACACTAATTTCCCACAGTGACCATGCTATACTGCGGCAGAAGTACAAAAAAATATTTTGGCTAGGATCTGAAAAATTACAGCTGTACTGTTCATAAGGAGGTGTGAAAAAATGCAAGCGTTGAACATCTGCCATGACAATTTTACAAATCTGCAAAGTTACAAGGGTGCGTGGAAACTGCACTACACACACTTGTAACACAGTCATTTGATGGACTACCATCACCAAATTTTCAACATAGGCAGTTTAGGACCTCTGCTCATGAACAGTGTCACTGTCATTTTCTTAATGTTTCCTGAACACTAATTTCCAACAGTGACAGCGCTATTCTGCACCTCAAGTGCAAGAACACATTTTGGCCAGGATGTGAAAAATGAAAGCTATACTGTTCATAAGGAGGTGCGGAAAATGCCAATGTTGAAAATCTGGAGTGAAAATATTGCAAATTCACGAAAGTTATGAGCATGTGTTGCAACTGTGCAATGCAAGCTCATAGAACAGCCTTTTTTTGGAATTCTCCCACCAAATTTGCAACATAGACTTCTTGACTGTTCATCTCATGAACACTGGCACTGTCAGTTCATTAATCAGTCTCAAAATGTGATTCTGTGCAGTGACTACAAAATCAGGTTCTGGGACTGAATAACACAATGACAGTGGCTGAATTCATGAGGAGGGGTTCCAATAACCTCATGTTGAAAATCTGGTGCCAAAATTCCCCAAAATGTGTGAGATATGCACCAAAGTTGAAAAAACCCTATTTATGCCATTATACAGCTTACCGGCATTTTCTCAGTTCGCAGTCGGTTTTGAAGAGTGCAGATGTGTTCCCAGTCCATTGAAGATCATTGTGCCATGCTCTGGAGGTAAGTATGGGGTAAGGGGGTGTGGGGAGGCAGGGCACGCAGAGAGTGTGAGCGGGTAGGAGAGGGCAGGGGGCCACAGCATAGGGCCGCTTTCTGTTTTCTCAGGTTAAAAAAAAAATTGCAGGATGTTTTTTTTTTTTTCAGGGGCTTTTGGCACACTGGGATTGGCTCCCAGCATGCCAACTGAGTGTATGGGGGGATCTATGGCTGATGGGGGCTTGGGCACCCCTGTCGGCACATACAGAAGGGGGAGGCACAAGAGCCGAGGGGGATTGGCAACCCCTCTTGGAACAGAACGAAAGCTGGGGGAGGTACTTATGCCAATGGGAAGTGGGCTTCCCCATCAGCAAAGGGAAGGGGGAGACTGAAGCCGACGGGGATTGGGCACCCCGTCAGCAAGCTCTGCAATGAGGGGTCACTTCCTCATTGCAGTGGATGATGCTGCAATGATGAGGTGGCCCCTGATTGCAGCAGCTAAAATGCTTCAAGGCGGTGGCACACTAGCTGAACTAGTGTCAGCCACAGCATGCCATCCCATTGGGGAATGTGGGCCAAGCCTCCAAAGGCAGTGGGGGTATTGGCCACAACGGTGCCGAGCCTCCACAGCCTGCTTCTGCAGCAAGCTGTCGCAACATGTTTCTTGCACATGTGCACAATCAACATAAAAATGTATCTAACCTGTCCAAAAGCATATATGATATTATCTCATTGTTTGCAGTATTGCTCATTAGATCATACCACTCAGCCAATGTGGGAGATTCAGATCTTTCCAGTGTTTGAGTATTAGGCATTTCTTGCATACAGATGCTGCAGAAAACCATAGTCTTTGTTGATAGCTAAGGGTAGTGTCAGCTGGGAAAATCCCAAGGATTAGTGGAGAAGGAGGCAAAGAATTCAATAATGCTGCACTACATACTTTTTGTATTTCATCCCAGAATGCAGTCAGAAAAGGGAAACCCACAGCATATGTGAGATATTAGTATTTGCTTCCTGACATTTCCAACAGTCAGCATTGGGGAGCATATCTAGTTTGTTCAACCTTTTTGGGGACATGTAAAACTGATGAATAATTTTATACTGAATAAGCTCACCTTGTGTACCTCTACTCCCATAGTAAGCATGTTCCCATGCTGCACTCCAATTTTCTTTTGATATGGGGTACCTAACTCAGCTACCCATTTCTGCCTAGCTGGGGAAGTCAGAGATGAAGACATAAGAGAGTTTGTTAGAATTTTATATGCAAAGCTTGCTCCCTTTTTTAGTGGCCCTATTTTCATTCATTTGTCCCATTCTTGGTTATGAGGTATGGAGAAGTCTGGAAGGAGAATATTTTCTTTAAGCAACATTTGAAACTGCATACAATAGTGAAATCTGAACCAGAGTAGGTGGTATTTTTCCCCGATTTCTGAGAAAGACATTAACATGAGAGTTTCTCTGGAGATTACATCACATATTCTATTAATACCAGCTTGTGACCAGGTTTTATTAGATAATAGGAAACTCCCCTTTGTAATGAGAAGGTTGGACCAAAGAGGCATATGTTTTAAATGGAGATGAGTAGGGTTAACAGCACTGTTTATTTGTTTTAAATCTTAAAGGACTCCACCATGCATGGGTTGTCTTTTAATCCTTTTGAGGATGGCAGATAAATAAAATCAATCAACTGGTTGGGTTTAATGAAAAATTCCTTTCTAGTTGGTCCCATAGAGAGACACAAGGTGAGCTATCTGGCATGGATTGCATGTGAGCAGAGATTTGTTTAAACATGAATGCCCATTGGTACCATTCCCAAAGCAGGAATGCTAATCCCCCTTACTCATGTGGTACCCTAATTTTATTTATACTTAACCTTGGACATTTAGTATTCCAAAGGAAATTCCTAAATAATGAGTCTAACCTGCATCTTATGTTTATTTTAATAAGAATTGATATGTTTGGGAAAAAGTAGAATTTTTTTTGGCAATAATCATTTTAATTGAGTTAACCCCAAAGCAACAGACTAAGGTTACTCCAACATTTAAGTTCCAACTTTATGTCTTGTAACAATGGCAGATAATTAATATTAACTAAAGAGTCCAGATTGGTAGAGATTTGAAGACCCAAACATGCTAGTTGATCCTTCACTCAATGAGTTTCAAAGATTTATGGAATGTTTTGTAAAATAAAGGGCATAAGGTTAGGACATAGTGCTTGGGTCTTATCCCAATTTATCTACAGGCCTGACAGGGTTCCAAAATGGGAGAGTAAGTGTTTAAGCAACTCACAGGACTACACAGGTTTAGAAAGAGTAAGGAGCAAATCATCTGCAAATGCAAATGTTTTATTTTGTTCAGAGGAGATTTTAATCCCCAAAATTCCTACTCTAGCTGGATGGGCTGGGAGATTAGTCCATTTGTGAAAACCTGTGCAGATGACCTCTTATACAGAAGGGAGAGCCAGTTGCTAAAGTTGCCTCCACAACCAGTGTTCTAGGGCCATAAATATATTCTCCCAATATAAAGAGTCAAATGCTTTAAATAAATCTATTGAGAGTATTAGGTAGGAGTTCGTTTAATTTGTTAGCATGTCATATCACTTTTAGATACCTTGCACAAAGTCAGCCCCTGATCTTCCCTGTATGAACTCTACTTGTTCTTTACCAACTGTCTCATGTATTATATTCTGCACTCTAATAGCCAATATCTTAGTCAAGATTTTATAGTCTGAGTTCATCAGGGAGATGTGGTGATAACTTACACAAGATAAGGGGTCCTTTTTTTAATGGATCAGAGTGACCAGAGCCTGCGTGAGTGTGGGCAAGAAGGCATTGTTATCCCAGGATTCCTTATACATGCTGAGCAAGTGGGATGAGATTTGGGGGTTTAAAAGTCTGAAGAATTCTCCCGTGAATCCATATAGACTGGGAGTTTTTCCAATAGGTAGTAGATTGATAGCTGATAGGACTTAATCTATGGTTAACTCTTTGTTAAGATTTTCTATGCTTTCCTGGGGCACCTTGGTCTGATCAATATTTTTAAGAAAGAGGCTTTTTTTTGTGGATCCACAGTTTTGTGTCTATATATCTGGGCATAGAATTCTTTAAAGGCATCATTGATCTCCTTATTTTTGCTAAGCACTATCCCTGCTGTTTTTGGATACCTGGGATTATATTTAAATCCTGCAGCTTCTTTAATCTATGGGCAACTAACTTCCCAACCATTTTATCCAATTCCCAGTAGCTCTGCTTGATATGAAAGAGGGCATACTCAGCTTGGGCTGAAACAATAGTGTTTATCTCAAACTTTAGGAGTGCTAGCTTATGAAGGAGTTTACAATCTTGAGGTTTAGAATTCTTTATCTGTGCTTCCACGACAGCCAGAGTAGATAATTTTTCTGTTAGAATTTTAACTTTTTCCCTCTTCCTAGCTGCAGAAAAACTGATTATTCTGCTCTTTATAAATGCCTTGTAAGCCTCCCAGAGACAAGCTTTGGAAACCTTCCCATAATTATTATATTTACAATATTAATCTGTTTCATTAAACACCCACTCAGGAAACTTTTTTTCCTTTAGCAGTGACATGTTAAGCCTCTACCTCATCTCCTTAGGTGTACCTTCTCGTAGGATTATGCTTAGATGAACTAGGGAATGGTCTGATAGTATGATGGAGTCAATCTTTGCATCTACTACGGAATTAACCAGATCTGACAAAGTAAACAAGTGATCTATCCGGCTATATGTTAAGTGTTGGTTAGAGAAGAATGTATAGTCCTTCTTTTGTGGGCTAACAGGCCTCAAGATGTCTATTAGAGCTAGCATTTTGGTCAAATTGTTCAAGGAACATCCGGCCTTAGTTAATGTAAGGGACAATGTGTGGGGTGTCCTATTTACAAGGGGGTCCATAACCTCATTATCCACCCACAATCATCGAAACATAGAAACATAGAAGTTGACAGCAGATAAGGACCGCAAGGCCCATCCAGTCTGCCCATTTCTTTTTCTACCTTATAAATGTGCCATCGGCCTTTGCTTTGTCAGTGGCCTATCTATTCATACTCATCTGTATTGCTCCCTTATGCCTATCCCATACCTGTTTGAAGCCCTGCACTGTATTCATAGCCACCACTTCCTGAGGTAGGCTGTTCCATGCATCTACCACATTTTCTATGAAAAAGAATTTCCTCACATTCTCCCTTAATCAGCCTCCCTCAAATATCATGCTGTGTCCTCTTGTCCTGCTATTTTTCTTATATTTAAACATGTTAGACTCTTTCACCTTGTTAATGCCCTTAAGGTGTTTGAATGTTTCGATCATAACAACTCTCTCCCTCCTTTGCTCAAGGGTATATATATTGAGCTGCGTTAATCTGTCCTCATATGTCTTCGGATGCAATCCCTGAACCATTTTTATTGCCCTTCTCTGGACTGCCTCAGTTTGGTTAATGTCCTTGTGAAGGTGTGGCCTCCAGTACTGCACACAGTACTCCAGATGGGGCATAACCAGTGTCTTGCAAAGAGGGATTATTACCTCCCTGTTATGACTTGTGATACCCCTACTAATACAGCCTTACATCTCCCTAGCCTTACCTACTGCTTTAGAGATCTGCTTGGATGATTTCAGGTTATTGGTGATGATGATTCCCAAGTCTCTTTCTTCCTTAGTGACTGCCAGCAACTCCCCTCCCAGCCTATAGGTGGCATCAGGATTTCTCTTCCCTATGTGCATGATCTTGCACTTCTTTGCATTAAATCCCAGTTGCCACTCTTCTGATCATTTTGCTAGTTTATCCAGATCTCTTCTCATTCTGCCCAACCCACCCCATCTGGATCATCTACTCTGTTGCAGATCTTGGTGTCATCTGCAAACAGACAAGCCTTACCCTCTAGTCCATCTGTAATGTCACTAATGAAGATATTGAAGAGGACTGGCCCCAGGACTGATCCCTGAGGTACCCCACTTGTGATTTGCATCTCTTCTGACTGTGTACAATTTACCACCACTCTCTGTTTTCTGCCCGTCAACCAGTTTGCCACCCAGTTGACCAACTTCTGACCCAACCCGAGCCTACCCAGCTTATTTATCCATCTTCTGTGTGGAACAGTGTTGAAAGCTTTGCTGAAGTCAAGTTAGGTGACATCAACTGCTCCCCCTTGGTCCACCACTCTGGTTACCCAGTCAAAGTAATCTATGAGATTAGTTTGACAGGACCTTCCTTTTGTAAACCCATGCTGACTTGGATCCTGTGCCCCTATGGATTCCAGGTGTTGCACTATCCTTTCCTTAAGGAGTGCCTCCATAATCTTGCCCACAACTGAGGTAAGACTGACTGGTCTGTAGTTCTCAGCCACCTCCCTGCTACCACTCTTGTGGAGTGGGATCACATGAGCCCTTCTCCAGTCTTCTGGGACCTCTCCTGTGCTCAGAGACTCACTAAACAGTTCTGATAATGGCTCTGCTAGTTCCACCCTTAGCTCCTTAAGTACCCTGGGATGTATGCCATCAGGTCCCATTGACTTGTCCACCCTGAGCTTAGCGAGCTCTTGTAGGACCCTTTCTTTTGTGAAGGGAGTGGTGCTCATCTCCTTACCCCCTGTGTCTATGGTGCTGAGCTGTGGGTCCTGCCCTACCTTCTCTTCAGTAAATACTGAGCAAAAGTATCTATTTAGTATATATGCTTTTACAGGGTCCTCCTCCTCACATGCCCCCTTTTCTCCTTTGAGGTTAACAATACCCCCTCTGGACTTTCTTCTTTCACTAATGTATCTATAGAAAGTCTTGTCACCTTCTTTTACTGTCCGTGCTAGTGTTTCCTCAGTTTTGGGACTTTGCCTGCTTTACTGCATTCCCTGCTTCCCTTAGGGCAGTTTGGAATGCCTACCTGTCTTCATCATTCTGCATTCCCTTATATTTCCTGAAGGCAAGCCTTTTGGCTATGACCTTTTCTGCTACTGTTTTTCAGAACCAAAGTGGTTTCCTTCTTCTTTTGTTCTTCTTTTCTCTCTAACACAATGGGATGTTGCTTCAAGTATTGCATCCTTAATGCTTGCCCACTTTGTCTGTACCCTCTCTCCTGTGTTTCAGTTTATGTTCAGGATAATTAATAAGCTGAACTATGATTTGGTTGAAGAATTATGCTGATCAGAATTAGTGGTGCAGATATTATACAGTACTGCATTTAGGCCATCCAGAGAACCTATACGGACTTGGTATCGACCCTCAGGGTCAGAAATCTAGCTAGTTTTAATGAAATTAACACCTTTTCTTTTTAATATTGCAGTCCTTCTTTGTTTGCAACTGAAGGAGCTAAATTTGCTTAGCTGACTCAATGTAATCTAGATGAATCTCTTATAAGAAAGCAATATCTGCTTTCTGTTTGTTTAAATATATCAGAATTATGTTCCTTTTTATGGGGGTCCCTAATACATTAACTTTCCATGATATACTCTTATAAGGATGCATTCTGAGGAGAGGGTCACGTCACTAATAAACTAACACTTGAAATATTAATTTTAGAATATCTACTGTAAGGAATTATTAACAATCGGCTACTAGCCTGTTACACTTGGTTATAGCAAATATTCATAAAACAGTAATGTTATTAAAACAAAGTAAACATTAAATAGCAGTAATATATATCTAGCAAGTAATTAGTTAAAAAGCAGAACAAAATCAACAATTGCAAGCAGCTGTAGCTGTAGATTAATTTTCTAAGAGTAAACAAGTAGTTAGACAACCAAAAGAAAGCAGAACCAGTAGGATGTAGTCTACTGAATTGCCAATAAGTCCATTAAACAATGGTCCAAGGTGGTGTTCACACAGGTGACTGATTCGGTAACAATTGAATGAGCATGGCAATACTCATCCCAGGCAATTAAATAACATTGCTCTGTTGGAAATATCAAGCAGATGAACAGTCCGGGATAGACAGCAGGCATGTGGAATAAAAAGTTAATACTTATTCAGAAAAAGGGGGATCAACAGCAAGATACCACGGGGGGGGGTGAACCATACATATCCACAGAACATATATACACTAACCACACAATTGCAGACATAAGACTTGAGAGTAAGTAAACAGACGTTGGAGGGCTTATTTATCCAGAACTGTGGTGCCTTCAATGCATCTCAGAGAAATCCTTGTTAAGCTTTCAGAAGGTGCAGACAAAACCAGCTTAATATCTCCTATGACCATGCAACTTCTGCTTAAAAACTGCATCCTGATGGATAATTTTATTTCCAGTGCACAGCTAACCAGTTTATTTTTTAGTCATACTTACCCTTCTGCACCTTTAGGTGCCCTTTGTATGCATTATTAGAGACTAGGATGCTGCGGCCCTTATCCAGTCATAATTACCTCCTGTATCCTGGCATGTTTAAAGCAGATTTATGAGACTCTGGATCAGTCTTCACCTCAACAATGCATACACTAAGAAATGAAGAAGAGGGCAACATACATTGCATAACCATATATAGCAGGTGAGGCAGTAGAGAATGGGATATACAATAACTACAGTAGAGGTGGCACCCAAAGAATAACACACAATCATGCTGCAGAGATCCACCCCAGAAATGAACAAGTAAAATTAGGCATAGATATACTTCCCCTTTTAAATTATTGCTATTTATGCAGACCATAGTATTTTAGTAAAGACATTTGCAGTAATGTAGTAGTTAATGGGTAAGCAATTGCCATTTAGCAAGTCACATTTTTCACATTAGAATTAGAATAGAACCATTCATTCCAACATTGTGTGTCATATACTGACATTTGGCTACTTCTCCACCAAAGTATTCCCAAATAGAAGAATTACTCTAATTTGATCTTGCAACCCATAAAAGACATCCGCTAGCAGTGAGGTTCATTAAGAACCAAGCAAAGTTTCTGACCTTAGACCAATTAATGTTCCTTACTCTGGTGCAATGATATCACCGCTAAACTGGAAACAGATTCTTGCTGGAAGGTGGTGTTGCTAAAGAAGTGACATAGTGGAAACAGAAAATGTCTTAGGAATAGATCTGTTGGGCTGCTCAGCTGGTGACAATGTAGGAAGGATTATAGCTCTAGGAGGCATGGTGTCCACGGCCGGGAGCACTTCCAGTTCGGGTGAGACTGCAATAGGAGATGAGGTGCAATAATGCTCTCTGGGGTGATCCCTTTTTCTTGAACTTTGCTGTTGGGATGTTGGAGGGTCTTCCTGCTTGCCTTGTTTTCCATAGAATCTCTGAGTTCCAGGTTTGTTGGTCAGTATGATGAACCACTTCAGAGTAAAAGTGAGGAGTGGAGTTGCTGGGGTGCAGAAGTGGTGTTAAACTGCTCTGGCTATCAGCACAAGGTTTGGTAGCCATAGAATGGTTCCTAGCAGAGTCACCGCATGGTCCAGCATTGCAGTGTTCTGATCTCGGCTGGCCAAGTGCAGAGTTCAAATTGTGGCGGGTAGACTGTTTAGGATTTACACTGATTGTAGAAGTATCTCTGTATGTGTAGATAAAATCAGTTGCTTCTTTTACCGAGCTACATTTGACTGTCATACCATTTGAGTCTTGAATGAACAGGGTGGCTAGATACTTAAAAAAGTACTGCATGCCATCACTTCTAAACTGTTGCTTTACTTCATTAAATTCCCTCCTTCTACCAACCAGTTCAGTAGAAATGTCCTGAAAGACAAGTATGCGTTCCCCTCTCCAGGTCAAGGATCTTTTTCCCTAGCTAATCACAATCTGTCCTCCTTTACAGAGAACCTTAAAAAATAGGCTATTATTGATCTGGGTTTTTGGTTCTTTCCTGTAGGTCCCAACAATCGGTGCACCCTTTCTATTTCTAATAGCTAGGGCCACTGATATCAGTATATCTGGTATGACTTTTTGGAGAAATAACGCCATGTCATTCCCCTCAATGTCCTCTGGCACCCCTAAAATTCGTATGTTATTCCACCTACCCCTGTTCTGTAGATCATCTACTTTTTCCATCAGATATGATATTTGTTTATTTTGCCTCAGAGTAAGTTATTCTAAATAGCCCACCATGGAGGTCAGTTCATTTATTTTAGCACTGTTAAGTCCTATTCAGGAGGTCATGTCTTTATTTTGTTTAGATAAGGCTGCTGCTGACGTGTTAACATCAGTAATGTCAATTTTTAAATCAGAAAGTAAAGTTTTCAGTTCTGCAATGCCATCCTTACTAACATAGTCTGTATACATACTGTTTGTGTAATTTCCAATTGAGTTGGCCATCGGATCATGAATTTGAGGTGTCTGAGGGGATCAGGGCCTCCTGATCAGCATGTTTTGTTAGCTGCAACTCCGGACAGTTGAACATGTGAGAGTTAATGTCACTCAGTTCCTTTATCTTTCCTCAATGTTAGTGACTCAGTTTTGACATATACTGTTCACTCACTGCTCACACTAATGATATGACCTCCAACATTTGTGAACTTGAGACAGCTGAGATTTTACATCAGGTGTCTCACATTATGCTAGAGGTGTCATATGGTACATCTGTGGCTGTATATTAACTTGAGACACAGTAAATAACCACTGTAGTGGGATGCTGAACATAAGTCTGAATAAAAGGCCAACAGTCCAATGAGGGCAAAGCATAAATGTTCTTGTTGATGACATCACTGTCCATTTTTAGAAGAAACAATTCTTCAGTCTTTCGGCCCAATAAAGTTTGTACCTCTGGCGTTAGAGTAAGTATCTTGATTACCCCTGGTGGTAGGGCAATGTGGACATCTTCCAAGAAGGTTAATTCAACCTGAATAGCAGTTACATTTGGAAACACAAGCACAGGCTGAATAACATAGCCATTGACAATAACAGTGAAATTAGGTTGAAAACTATAGCTTGAAGACCAAACAGTACAGTCATTCCTGATCCACAGGTCATACAACCTGTAATTGCAGCAACACAATAATGTCTATCTCCAGCACAAGCAACATGCATTTGCATATTCTTAGTCGACAGTTCAGTTTGCAAGTGACAGTTTTTAACTTTATCAGACATGCCACAAGGGTAACTTTCCCCAAGTGAACTATTGCACCTGAACTGGTATACATCTTGTAATTTTGTACAACAAGAAAGGTCTGGTGTAATTACACACATTCATGTACAGCAAAGTACATTTTAGTTTCCTGAGAAGACAGTAGCATTAGTGTAATTAACACTGTGTAAAAACTTTTGCAACATTAAAACAGGAAGTGTACCTGTCTCAATATTTTCAAAAGTATTTTATAACCTATTAAGGACAGATGTACCATAGACAATACAGATTTTATTTTTTTGTTTCATACATATCATCAGTTTCTACATTGCTAACTAATTGTATACAATTATGTAGAATCAGAAAATCATGAAATATTTATTTCATGTTAACAATAGAAAAGTGTTAATTTAAAAGTCCCTTTCTAAGGTGTACTTCTTTGACTAACACCCCTCTTAACATATTTTTAAAATGTACCTAGGGTTTCTTTATGGCTTTTATGTCCATGGTATTTCCAACATCTATACCTGACCTGAGTGCATCAGTAATACAGTATCTCCCCATAAACTTCTCCTCCCCCTTTTAAGACCTTTGCACAGCTGTGAGGTAAGTTGTGGAGGCTTTACTTTAAGATTTATCCACATATTAATAATAAAACATTGTATAAAAGCTTTCCATGTTGTGGGCAAATATGTTTTGGCCACTCAATATTTGACAAATTTAACAAACCAGATCCATTTTCATCGTACATGGTTATAAACACAAGTTTTTCCAGTTTTAGATAAATGTACTCCTCCTTTAGTACTGGTGTTGTTGAATTTTTAGAAAACAATTATTTACTTTACTGTGTGCAATAGAAGAACCATGACATACAGTATATTTGTAAAAGTATCAGGGTGTAAGGTGATTTTAACCCTGATACCACTATGGATTAAAACACATTGTATAATTAAAAAGCACAAGTAATTGCCTAGAATAATTGGGTTCTATGTTAAAATAGCAAAATAAAAATAGCGAGTTCAATAATGGCGAGTACACAATAGCAAAACGCAAAATAGCGATGGAAAGTATAGCGAGTGTAAAAATACCTCCAGAACAATTATAGTCAAACACATGGAGGCATCTCCTCCCTCTAACTGCCAAAACAGAAATTGACCATGCAAATCCCTACTAGTATTGGCATATACCTTTGAAATAAGAGAAAAGGGTTTCAAAGGGTAAGTGGAGAGGTTTATATACTACTTAGGTGGTTGTCTAAAATTATGTGACGACAGCAACCCGGTCAAAGTCATGCATTTATCTGGGCAGGTGGGCTACGCGTAGTTTAGCACGTGTTTCTAGATGGTTTAATCGCAGGCTGCCCTCCCCCATGCTGCAGGAAACCTAAATTGTTTGTTAATAAAATACAATTATAGAGATGTTAGCTGGCAGAACTCGGAGCTCCACACTGTCTGCAGCCTTGTCACTGTGCTCGCGCTCACCTGCTTCAGTTTCATTAATGGACCTTGAATATGATGAAGATGGTGAACCCGTCACGGCTGAGAATCAGACAGTTCAACAGGTGTTCACTACAGTGCAGATCGAGTCTAACAAGCATTTGTCAATGCCGAATGTTTGCTTACTGGCATTGGCAGTGGTAGTGTAGAAGTTACAGAGCTGCATAATAGGAATGGCAGTGAAATATTGAACTGAAGCCAACCCCACCACCACCCTGCAGAGAGTGACAGGCATTTGGGTGTGCATTTGGGTCGTCAGGCATAACGGCCACGCCATTTTACCACACCCCACTCTGCAGAGACTGACAAGTGTCACGTGTTCCTTGGGGTCTTTGGCCCTTATGCGCACCCCATTTCATTAGGAAATACGGTGAGATGGGTGCAATATAGGAGAATGGGGTGAAGTTTGGGGCCGAAGAGTCCAAGGCATACCTCGATGCCTCTCAGTGACTGCAGGGTGTGGAATGGTATGAGCATCACAGGCAAGAATCCCAAGTCACACCCCTGATTCCTGTCATTCTCTATAGGGTTGGGCTATTTAGTTGAAAAGCCTAATACCTCAGGCATTCGTTGGTATTTTAACTCCAAATTTTCAACATGTTTGTTTTGTGACCCCACCTCATGAACAGGGGAATATCAGTTTGGTAGCCAAAAGCTGCTTATGCACAGTGACTACGGGATATAGCACCACAGGTGCAAAAATATTCCGAACAGGCTGTAAAAAATGACAGCTGTACTCTGTCATGGGGAGGTGTAAAAATGGCTATGTTGCAAATGTGTAGTAAAAATATTTAAAAAAATGGTGAAGTCACAAGCGTACATAGAAACTGTGCAACGCACACCTGTTATATAAGTAGGTTGGGGGTATTTTATAGCAGATTGCCAACTCAGGCATTTTGGTGCCTCCGATCATGAACAGTGTCACTGTGATTTTCTTTATCTGTGCCGAACAATGATTTCGACAGCGACCAGCATCTCTGCACTGAAAGTGTGAAAACACCCTTGACCATGTTGTGAAAATGGCAGCTGTACTGTTCATAAGGAAGTGTTGAAAAATGCCACTAGTGAAAATCTGGACTGAAAATATTACAAAGTCATGAACTAAGCGAGGATGCGTGGAAACTGCCCAATGCTCACTCGTAACACAGTCATTTTATGGACTTTTGTCACCAAATTTTCAACATAGCCATTTTAAGACCTCTGCTCATGAACAGTGTAACTGTGATTTTCTTAATCTGTCCTAAACATTGCTTTGCACACCAACAGCACCATTGTGCACTACATGTCGCGATAACACATTTAGGTGACATATGAAAAATTGCAGCTGTACTGTTCATAAGGAAGTTTAATAAAATGGACATGTTGAAAATCTAGAGTGAAAATATTAAATTTGCAAACTTACGAGCATGCATAGGAACTGTGCAACGTCGTAAAAGTCATTTCTAGGCATTTTTCCACCAAGTTTTCAACATAGCCATTTTAAGACCTCTGCTCATGAACAGTGTCACTGTGGTTTTGTTAATGTGTCCCATACATTGAGCTTGCACACCAACTGCGCCATTGTGCGCTACATGGGCGGAAACACGTTTTGGGGAGGATGTGAAAAATGACAGCTGTACTGCTCATAAGGAGGTGTGGAAAAATGGCAATGTTGGAAATCTGGAGTGGAAATATTGAAAATTCGCAAACCTACGAGCGTCGTGGGAACTGTACCAGCACTCCGTAAAACAGTCATTTTTAGGAATTCTGTCACCAAATTTTCAACATTGCCATTTTAAGATCTCTGCTCATGAACAGTGACACTGTGATTTCCTTAATGTGTCCCATACACTGAGTTCGCACAGACTGCGCCATTGTGCGCTACATGGGCAGAAACACGTTTTGGGTGAGACGTGAAAAATGACAGCTGTACTACTCATGAGAAGGTGTGGAAAAATGGCAATGTTGAAAATCTGGAGTGGAAATATTGAAAATTCGCAAACCTATGAGCGTGCGTAGGAACTGAGCAACGCACGCTCGTAAAACAGTCATTTTTAGGAATTTTTCACCAAATTTTCAACATAGCCATTTCAAGACCTCTGCTCATGAACAGTGTCACTGTGATTTTCTTAATTTGTCCCATACATTGATTTTTCACACCGATCGCGCCATTCTGCTACAAGTGGAAACACATTTTGGGTAAGATGTGAAAAATGACAGCTATACTGCTCATAAGACAGTGTGGTGAAATGGCAATGTTGAAAATCTGGAGTGAAAATATTGAAATTTGGCGAACTTACGAGCCTCGTGGGAACTGCTGCTGCTGCGGCTCGTCAAAAGTCATTTTGGAATTTTGGCACAATTTTTCAACATGGGGTTTTGAGCCCCTCTCATGAATGATGTCACTGTCATGGCAGTATTCAGTCCTGAAGGGTGATTTCACAGTCACTGCGCGGTCACTCGCGCAAATCACCCTCGAGGCCGAATATCGCCATGACAGTGACATCATTCATGAGAAGGGGTCCCAAAACCCCATGTTGAAAATTTGTGCAAAATCGCAAAAATGCCTGAGATATGCAATAAAGTTGAACCCTCCTATCTAGCCTATTATACAGCTTACCGGCATTTCCTCAGTTCGCGTCGCCTTTGAAGAGTGCAGATGTGTTCCCAGTCCATCAAGATCATCGCCCGGAGTCTGGAGGTAAGTATGGGGTGAGGGGGGTGGGGAGGCTGGAGTGCGCGGTGGTGCGGGTTGTAGGAGGGGTTCGGAGACGCTCGTTTGACTGTTTTGTTTTACAGGTAAAAAAAGGCGTCGCGGACCGCTTGCCATGCTGGGGTGGGCTCCCAGCGTGGCACAATGACTTTGGGTGGGCGTTCAGCCCGGGGATTGGGCACCCTGTCCGGGCAAAAACCTATTGATAGCGCCGCCACGCTTGGGGTGGGCTCCAGCGTGGGACAAGGACCTTTGGGGGAGTTTAGCCGATGGGGATTGGGCACTTGCCGGGCAAAATTATTGATTGCCACGCTGGGTGGGCTCCCAGCATGGCACCAAATACTGGGAAGGGGAGGAGATGATGCAGCAGCCCGGCGGATTGGGCACCCGTCGGCTATACGCTGCGTGCGGGGGGCATGCATGCCTGCGGCTGGGGAGGGAGCTGCGCGAGAGCAGCTTCTTATTGCTGCTCACTCAAGCGTAGCTCCCCCTTTCAACTGTATGCCACTGTATTTTGGAGCGTGTCATAGACAGCTCCAAAATGCATTGGCTTACAGGGGCCGTGCCTGCCAGCTCGCTGCCTGAATTGGAGGAGGAGGTGACACACCTCCGAAATCTCCGATGATGGCACTATGTTTCTTGCACATGCGTACAAGCAAACATAAAAATGCAGATGAAAACACTGGATAAAAAAAAAATACTGCTACTATGCATCAGGTCAGACAGCTCTACAGGCCAAGTGGCAGCAGTTTTGATTTATTCTGAAGCAACTCCAAGAAAAGTTTACTATTAAGGGGCAAGTGCTTTATCCAGCAAGACAAATGATTTTTAGATTCGGGAGCGGTTATTTATGACACACTGGCAGAGGCAGCTCCGAGTCATGGAAATGGGACATTAAACTACCTGACGTGGATATGGCAGACCTCGAACTCCTTTTGGTGAAACAGACGTGGAGTGTCTAAAGTTATGTGATCACAGCAACCCGGTCAAAGTCATGCATTTAATCACAGGCTGCCCTCCCAATACAATAAAGAATCAGCGGGTAAAGAAGTTTTTTTTTCTTAATCTGATTTACGCGATTTTTTCCTTGTTCGCTCATATCGTTCTCCCCCACACTCTCCCTTCTGCCTTCATTACTGCTGCTTGAGGTGAAAGACTACTTGTCTGAAGCCCCCTTCCAACTGCCCTGTTTGTCTCATTTACAATGGGATCTATGATTAATGGTAGATTGCAGCATTAGTGACTACTGGCGCTAATTTGATGCGGTCAAAGTCGCCATTAATGGCACCTGCTATTAAATGTCAGTCGCTATTATTTCTTTCACAAATTCTTTATTCGCTGTTCTTTATTCACTATTCTTTCCTTGCTATTATCACAGGATACCGAATAACTGGTCCCACACTTGATATGTTGCCAATGTGGATTATTTTAGACTGGCATGTCACATGTTTCTAGTGCTGGCTAGAACTTTACATACAGTATATATTTTTTTATTAGATATCCCCATGCTATAACATACCAATACTCTGTTTTTTATACATTATGATGACATCATAATACCAATTTGAATGTGAGGGGTAAAATTTACCCATATTGCCAGGTTCTTTGACCCATTAGCAGGACTGGAACTGTTCCAGTTAAGGGAATACTCACATTGTGCCTTGCAGAACAGGTGCAAAGTTGTCCCCTGGCACATTAGGCAATTACCTCTCAGCTTTTCTTCTGTTGGACCTTGTCTACCACAGTATTATTGTATGTGACCTGTGATGTTTGACAGCCCAAGATAGGAGGTGAAATGTGTACATATGCTTGTGCAGCTCTTTAGCCATGGGCAATACTGGATCCTTCATTTCAGTGATGTAAAAGCATTAAGTTTTCCTGCAAAAAGTGTTCTGAAAGATAAAAGCTCAATAATTGTTAGTTACCAACTTTCTTTTAATCACAGTAAATGAAAACAGTTAATATGGGTGTTCCCCACTTAGAGAATAAAAGTGTTAATTTCTGGAACAAGGGTTGCACACAATTTTAAATGTTTACCCCTGCACCATTTGAGGTGGTATTGAGCAAACCATTTTTGCTGAGGCAGTGGCATTTGTCTGCCTATCATAATTTTATATGCTTAGATACCATGTCCCATGCTTGTAATTGCATTTCATGGCATTGAATGTCCATGAATATTTTTATTGACATGTTGAGTCACACCAAATTGGTAACAGTTGCAGCATTACACATATCCTTGTCTCTGATGAACCAAGAAGAGCCTTTTATCAGTGAGTGTGTGCGTATGTGAACATTATACAATTGCAATATTTTTTTAGAATGTTATTTTTTTATCATGAAATGATTTGTTAGTAGCTTCTTTGAACTTAAACAATGTAATCAATATTTAGAATAGTTACCTGCCTCTTATGAGCACATCAGTTAATTATTTTATGCCAAATTTAAAACAGTTGTTTATCAGCTACTACTGAAAACAGCTAGTGATGGGGGTACAGTACAGATGATTCATGTCTTTTGCTCCCATGAGCTCCTTCTAATGCAAGGAGTTTGGGCTTAGCATTTCATTATAGATAAGAACGTAACATAAAAGTCACAAACTTCAAAAGTCATTTTAATAAAATACAATAATTTAAAACAGTTAAATCTCTTTATGGAATAATTAATCAAAGTGTTGTGTTTATACTCCACACCTTGTAAGTACAGTAACACTATAACTTATTTAGTAGAAAAAGGATATAACCTTAACAATTGTTTTAACTGTATTTTGTCTAATTAGCATTTTATAGTAACATTTCATTATTTGTTGTCTTGCATTGTAGCCAGTAGCTCCTTCTCAAAGAGAGGGCTCCAGCAATCAAGGTCATAACAAGTTTGCTTCATGATAAAACAATATAATTCTAATGTGTTTCTTTATAGAAGCATTCCCTCTTGAGAACCCCTTGTAATTGAGATGACACAATGTGCCTTTGTAACATAAAAGCTACAAATAACTTTAAATACACAGATATTAACAGCTGAGGAAGAACTTTCTGGTTCCCATTAGCAATTAAGTATTGAGCCTCTTATCTCCCCTTTTTTTTTAAACACTGGGTTGAAATGAATTCAAGTCTGTGGCAAACCTGTATTTATTTGGACTCTGTGCCACTGAAGGGATGACCCCATTAGAAAGATTGGGTGATTGTTTGAATTACATTACTTTAAGCACTTGTCAGTTTACTTTTATAATACCCATTCATAAAACACTTATACAATGCAAACATGCACTCATGTGGAACCTTTATTCCATTCTATCTATCTACATAGCCACTATGCAGTTTTTAATCCTGTGATATGTCATAAACATTATACCATTTTACTACTTACTTAAACTTGCAGTCACATACAAAAACATTCTTACCTTTTAGTTTGATAAATGGGGATTGTTCCTCATACTGTATGTATAAGTTTCTTTAGAAACTACATTGTGAAAGGGGTTAAACCATAAAACAAAACCATTTAAACCAAAATATTGAATAGCACCATTAATTATGTAGCTGCAAAGCACATAATAACTTGAACTACAGAATGCAGAATGACCTAGCTGATGTACTGTGCAGCTAATTGAGAGAAAATATTTGTTAAACCAATATATAACTTTTCTTCCCTGTCAGTGAAGAAAAACATTTGAAATGTGTACCACAGACTTGGTAAGCATTTTAAAGATAACACATTGTATTTGTAAAACAGCATGCCACACAGTTAAAAGGAAATTGCAGTTTAGTTTTTTTACTCACAGTGATAGTAAAATGACCATTTGTATAACCTTGAACATTTTATTACAGAGAACTGCCTTGTCCTGACAGCTCACTGAAGTGTTATTTATATATAGACAGACATAGTCAGCAGAAGAATTCTTCTGTTTTGGCTGGTCAAACCATATTGCAGGAAAAATATAAAGTAAAACAGAAATGCTGTGCAGCAAATACAGGGTAGAGAAAATAGCAAGTAAGTGAAATGATTGGAGAAGTAAATTTCTTCAAAACATTTGCCAAAAAATACTTCAGGGTAGTATTTAATTGTAAGCGGGCTTAGCTATCTTTGCCTCCTCCTGCCATCCCTCCACCCCCCCACCTTGCACCCCCTTTCAACCCATCCCCTCCTTTCCCTTACCCACTCCACCCCTTCCCCCTCATCTTCTTTCCAACCTCTCCCTTGCTTACCCCTTCCCTTTCCACTTTTCACCTCCCTATTACCTCCACTCCCCCTTCCTCCCTTCGACCTGCTTCCCTGATCCCCTACCAGATTTTATCCCCCTTTCCCACTGTCCTTTGTCTTTCCATTCCCCCTCTCCCCCTCCTGCTCCAATCCCCTTTATTCCTTATCCCCTGAAGGCTGTCTCCATGCTGCACTCCCACTTCACCCCCATTTATTCATGGACTTAAATTTTCTATCTTTCTTCCCATGACTCCCTAGCATTCATGTCACCCCCCCTTGTTCTCCCTACCCCTGGCTTATCCTGATGCCTTACCCATCCTTTTCTCTCTCTTTCCATTCAGAATCAGCCAATCCTTCACCATATTCCTTTTCCTTACATAAATAGGTTCCAGTAGCCACCCATCAGACTGTGCTTGTGTCTTTAATGTTTGTACTGTACTTACCCTTATCACTTTGTATTTAGTCAACACAATACCATGCACTTTATTACTGTACTGTATGTCTATGAAATTACTTCCCTGTTTTTCTGTGCATTGTACTTTATTTTTTTTTTGCTGGCATGCATTGTTCCATATTTGCCTAATCTGTAATGTTCTGTAATAACCTTTCTATGTACCCTACCTACCCTTGATGCCATATGCATATGTCCCTGTTTAATGTAACCAGGACCTCCTTGTGAATGAGACTGCTTAACTGAGCTTTTCCTGCAATAAACTTGAACTGTTAAACTGTAAGCATA
Source organism: Neoceratodus forsteri (assembly GCA_016271365.2). NCBI lineage: Eukaryota > Metazoa > Chordata > Ceratodontiformes > Ceratodontidae > Neoceratodus > Neoceratodus forsteri. The sequence goes on from CM028134.1 coordinate 218,100,151, forward strand.
TCAGGTTGCACCTAACCTGTGTCAATCACATTTGGTATATAACTTGTAAGGGCAGATTTTTGCATGTGCAGCCTACACATCTGCCTTTTGCATTCAGAATGATGAATCTTTCAACCAGGACACACACAGGCACACGTTCTCAGAGACAAATATGCCTGATGACATATAAGTGTCTCATTTACTTGAGACGATAAACCAGTCACATGTTTACATTTACTTTTAAAACTAGAGAATTATTGCAGCAAGGCCAAAACTGTATAATATAAACCCAGGATTATAGTTACTTTTTGTTTATAACTGGTGACTTTTCATTATTTAAAACATTTGTTTATAATCTTAGTTGAACATAATGCCATGGCTCTGCATGCTCATTGACATTAGATTTGGGTAGTATTCCACTACCATGCATTTCAATGTATTTTTCAACATAATTCATAACTGTCTTTTGTGAACCTGTTTTTTGTGAGGTTCTCATTTTTGCCTCCTGGAGGTGCTTAAGGACAAGCCTCACTTTGGCACATTGTAATTGAGGCGGCAACCCTTAACTGCAGAGGTTTGATGTGTTTAAATCTGTGTCTGTCTGATTCCACCCTGTTCGAGCAGCCAGTTGTTGGATTTGTGATTATTATATCAGAAATATTTTATAATTAACAATAATAGTCTTACAGAAGTATACAATGTAATATAACCCAATTTATTTCACAGGGTGAGGAACAGAAAAACACAGACACCTAACATGATATATTCAGTTCCCTGAACAATCACATTAGTAAACCATCAGAACACAGAATACAAAATACATTTTTAATATGCATTATAAAATATCCTGTTACCACTGGCTAACTTTTGATAGGTTTAAATAGTTCATACTCCCTTCAACAATATCACACAGAGTGAAGGTTGATATGACATTGCTAGCATAGAACTGTGCAACAAACAATTGATAAAAGCTAACCCCTTATATACAGTTTAGCCATCAGGCTATTCCATAAGTTTTGCTAACTTCACATATTTCACAAATAGGACATATGATTTTATTTGGGTCAAAGTGACTCATACTAGCCTACGTAGCATCATCTTTGTCTGGTGCTGAAAAACAACTGCAAGACGAGGTATCTGCAGTTTGTCTAAACAAGATAGCTTTGTAAGCTAAACTTTAGGAAACAGCCAAAATGATGTACCACCAGATATAGAAATACATCTAAGTTCCCATACCTTTCTTTCCACCAGAGCCTCCAAGGCCATAGTATTTTCCTCTAATTCTTAACTTCCCCTGTTCACCCTTTGGTGATATAACCTAAGATGTTCCTAATAATGTGTGCTGTACATTTAAACCTCCAAGTATTAATGTGTTTAGACTACTGTTATGCTCATACTAACACGCATTTAAGGTTAAAATATAAAACCTAACCGTCACATCATTTGTAGACATGCTGTGCTCATAAATCTAATTAATAAAATAAAGATCTTAACTGTCATCACATTTATAGACACGTGGTGCTCATAAATCTAACTAATGATATGCTCACGCTAATGATATGACCTCCAACAATCTTCACTCAAGGGTAGGCACCACTAGCCCTGTGTCTTCTTCATCTAAAAAATCTGATACACTCTCCTACCAGGCCTCCTTACTCCCTAGTTTCTTCTCCTATCTCCTGAGCTGCTATGATAAGTGCGTTGTCATGCCCACCTATAAAAATCATGTTGGCCAAACTGCCTTTTCTTTCCTCTCATCTGTGGAATAGCCTCTCTCAGTCCATTTGACATATCAAGTTAGGCATCTCCTCCATGATCTTTTCCTCCAGCTGCCGCTGCGGTAGCATTTTGTTTCCTTGTCTAGCAAGCCATGTTCTATAACACAAAAGAATGTCCATTCATTGGGAGATAGAGGCACTCCTCCAGTGTGTGTTAAGGTACACGGCCACAGCTCAAGTGCTCTTCATCATAAACAAGAGGAGCTTCTATGCCTCCAAATACATGCAGAACTCCCTGATGGTGTTACAACACTTATCAAATGAGCTGGTATTAAAGCCATTGTTTAGTATCCAGGAAAGTATTTAAAATTTCAATATAAGGATGTGCTTCATGTCATATAGCACTAATGACCTGTATTTGCAGTATTGTATATCCTAATTCCCCTATTCTTTATTGCTGTGAAAACTGTATGTTTGCCCTCCAGACATGATCTCATACATCAGCTTTCCCTGATGATTTCATATTTAGGGATGGGAAATTCCAGGGTGGAGTAGAATTTAGTTCCGTATTTAACAAATTCAGAATAAGTCTGGATTTGGTTTTGCAAAAGATTTGGATTTCCTTTGTCTAAGCATATAGTCCAGCTGAACTTACAACATAGCAGGAGCTGCTTTTCTTGCACCATCAGTATCTTCAATTAGGACACTGAGCGCAGTGAGGAGGCAGGTCTTTTGCGTAGTTGTTCAGAGGGCTGCCAAGCCTGCTTGCCCCATCAGGCCATAACAGGACACTGATCGCCAGCCTTGAAGTCTTAGCCACCATCTTTCTATATGGTCATGAGCCCTCCTGCTGCCAGGGTTCCCCAGGACACTTTACCACCCCAACTGGACTTACAAAGCAGCAGAAGCTACTTTTTTGGCACCATCTATGCATCCATTGGGTGCATTGAATGCTGTGAGGAGGCAGGTCTTTCACTCAGCTACTCAGAGCACAGCCAAGCCTGCTTGCTCAGTTGGGGCCACCACAGATACCAGTTGCTAGTCTTGTAGTCATAGACACCATCTTCCTATAGAGTCATGAGCCCTCCTGCTACCAATGCTACCCAGAACACATTCCCACCCACAACGGGATTAACAAACCAGCATGAGTTACTTTTCCTGCACCATCAGCACATCCAGTTAGCATATTGAATTCTGTGAGGAGGCCGGTCTTTTGATGCATTAAGAGTCTCCTCTGTCCCAGCAGTCCCAGCATGTAGAAAGTCCAGCATGAGTGGATCAAAAGGAGTGGGAGCCCTCGAGGGCAGTCACCAGAGGAAAGTGTCTGGATGCCAAGGTACTCTGCCCAACTTCCTCAATGCAGCCAATAAGTTATTCATACCTGCTGAATTCACAACCTCTTTGTTTGTACAGTATTGCCTGTTAGTGTTGTGCTGTCTGGTGGGGTAGGTGGGAGTTAGTCCCATTGCTAATAGGTGCATTGTGTATTAGGTTGCACTACTGCATTGTTTTTTGTTTTGTTAAGCTTCCCAACTCTCCTTATTCTTATCGAGGACTTTTACTGCTATGTTATTGATTGTGCTAATTTATTGTTACTTTGTTCCCCCTTGCTAGGCCCCCATTTGTGGGTATGCCTCCAACTGTGCTGTCTCAGTTGTTCTCCTTGTCACCCTATATGGGTCAGACCTCCTTCTAGAAGTCCTTTTGGGTCAAGCATATGCTACTGCTAGCTTCCCTGTTCTGGGTTGGGCCATCACTTATCACTGCCCCTTGTGTTATCACCAAATTACTAGGCCCATCCACCATGCTGCTCTCTATCCTTTCCCTTCTTCCTCTCCTCTTTTTCATCTCCACCCTTCCCCAGCAACTGTCCCCTCCCACCCTGTCCTTCCACCCACTCCTTCACCCCCACCCTCACCTGCTTCTCTTTCCCCATCCCATCTTCACTTCTTTTGGTGTCTGGGTACAGTCTCCTATCTGCTCCTTGGCTCAACCTCAAAGCTCTCTTGTGCCACTGCCTTTCCCCCTGCTTCTCCTCCCCATTGCTACCCACCCCACTAGCCACCTCTCCCTCTCAGCAGCTCCTTGGCACTCTCAAGCTCCATGTATCCCTGCTACTCATGGTAGCAGTGTCCACTGAACTGAACTTTATCCTGGCACCATCCCCGCCTTCCTCCATGCAGCTTCCCAAATGATTGTGGGTTACCCTCCTTAGCATCTGCAGTCTCCTCCTCAGACTGGTTCAGTTGCAACCCCTCATGGTCAACCTCCAGTCAGATGTCCTCATCATCTCAGAATCTTGACTGTTCCACAAGGTCTCAGATTCTGCAGTATCCATCCTTGGTTTCCCTGTTACCAGACAGGATCATCCCATGAAGTGTGTTGGTGTTACGATCTACTTCTCCTCTGGCATCTAATTTGCACTTATGTTATCAAGTCACCTCCCCTTGACCTATGAGCTGCTCCTCCTAAAACTCTCCCTTCCCTTTGCAGTCCCTGTTTTTATTGCTGTGGTTTACTATTGCCCGGGACTACCCCCTGCTTCAGTCACAGAACTCTTCACCTCGATCTACTCCCACTCCACCTCTGGTGAGTTTCTTATCCTTGGTGATTTTAACATCAATTGACTCTCTCCCTCTGCACACAAACTTTGCCAAAATGTTAAGATCCTTCATATGTCCCAACTGAGTTTAGATCCCACCCATCAAAGCTCAAATCCCCAAACCACTCCCTTCTGAACTGAGTACTCTTTTCTCATCCCCACCATGTTGTGGATGCAGCCATCCTCCTTGATGCCATCAGTGACCATCATATGGTCTACTGTGTGTGCAATATCCAGACTGTTTTATTTTTGGGAGAAATGCTGGGACACCTTTTGCAGGCATAGCAATATCCAGTGCGCTGAGTGGGAGACAACTTTATTACATCTACACCGGGACATCTGCACTGTGAGTGTAACCAAGGGCTTGACTTCAGGAGAGCTTGAGAGCATTTGCTACCTTCTGGAGAAGTGAACTGTAAACCAGGACTGTGCAATCTCATAAAGGAGCTGTGAGCATTTACCAAATAAAAATATTAATTAACACATACTGTGGTGGGGGAACTTGTATGCAGTTAAACTTCCCACTGGTAAAGGGGGCTTGGTGGTGAGCCAATTAATCCTGGGAACAGCTTGGTAGGAGGGGTTCATTACACATTTAAATTCCTGAGCTACGCCCTAGTGCGAGCGTGGGGTGCAAGCATGAGTAGAGCAAGCTCCACTCGGTGGAGAAATCCACATTTGTGAACTAACTGGCTTGAAAGAGAGATGTACAAACACCAAAGAGAAATAGTGAGTAGTTAACTGGTGTTGTAGTAAAGGGGTGTAAGATCTTATAGGAAGTTTATGCAAGCTAGTATAATGGGGCTTTATCCAGGAAAGCTAGTTGGGTTGGTGTTACTTTTTGTTTGGATAGTGATGTGCTCTGAGAACAGTAATGTTAGAGTAGATACATGCACAGAGCCCAATCTTAAGTTATGTAGAGACACAGCAAATATAAGATTTTCACCCACATACAGAGATAATGGGATAGCACCTGGTGTGTTGCCCCAAATGGTAATTACAAGTTTAGTGAAGACAGCAATAAATGTTATTAGAACTTCAAATCAGTTGAGAATTATGTTTGTAAAAGGAAGGTACCTTACAAAAAGCCAAAAAGTGCAAGGTGCTGCATTTTGGGATGAAGAACCCAAGGAGGAGTTACCAGCTAGGGGGAGTGCAGCTAGCCCAGACAGTGGAGGAGAAGGATCTGGGTGTGCTCATTACAGGGTCAGTGAACAACTCGGCACAATGTAGGAAGGCAGCTGCAAAGGCCAACAAAATGTTGGGTTGTATTGCAAGGGGTATATCCTCGAGGAGGGAGGAGGTGATTCTGCCACTGTATAGGTAATTAGTTAGACCACACCTGGAGTACTGCGTGCAGTACTGGCATCCGTATCTGAAGAGGGACATTAAGTTACTGGAGGGGGTGCAGCGCAGAGTGACAAAGATGATCAAGGGGCTGGGGGACTTATCATACGAGAGGAGGTTGAAGGAGTTGAACATGTACTCACTGGAGGAGAGGAGAGGAGAGGAGAGACAGGGGTGACATGATTGAAACCTTTAAATACATGAAAGGAATAAACAAGATGGGTGCAGAGGGGCTGTTCAAAGTAAGGGAGGGGAGGGCCACCAGGGGCCATGATATGAGACTGGAGTGAGGAAGGTTCAGGAGGGAGAAGAGGAGACACTTTTTTACAGAGAGGGTGGTGGCGGGTTGGAGTCGTTACCTGCTGAAGTGGTATGCAGTAGAACAGTGGACTGCTTCAAATGAGGATGGGACAGGACAAGGGGGAGGGTTAATGAAGGGGAAGGGTGGAAGGGAGGGGCAGCTGCAGAATAAGGGGTGCTAGCTGCACATTCGAGCAGACTTGATAGACCTCTAGGCCTTTATCTGCTGGCAAATTTCATATGTTCGTAATAAGGCTGAAAGTGAGGGAAAACCAGAAAAAAATTATAACAGCTAAAGGGTTAATTATGGTATGTTTAATACTGGCTGGGGATGTGCAACTAAATCCAGGCCCATGCTCAGGAACAAAAGAAGAAGAAGATATTTTAAAGGGTAAAAGGGACATTTTTATACATTTTAATGTACGTAGTTTAGCCCCCAAAATGAGTGAGGTTAGAAATTGGATGTTGGAGAACAACCCAAGAGTGGTTGTCATTACTAAAACATGGTTAAATAACAGAATAGAGGACTCAGAAGTTCAAGTACAAGGATATCAAAGTTGGAGACAGGACCAGTGTGTGGGGGGGTGTTGGTACATGGGCAAATATTACTTGATTTATCTCCTATAGAACTAAATGGTATCCATACCCCAGGGATGGGAAAAATTGTATTACAATTAAGGCTATGTGAAAACAAACCTGTTTTGATTTTGGGGTGTTATTCACTCCCCAAAGGGAGGGAAGGAAATTTTGACATGATCCAGGATTTTATATGTCCATACAGAGACAGTCATGAAATACTGATGATGGGAGATCTAAATGTTGACTGGTCTAGTCCCCCCTTAAATGGGAAGCTGTTGGAGCTAACCTTAGGTGTAGGATTAACTCAGTTGATTGGGACCCCAACTAGACTGAACCCTAGAAACGTTGATCAGTCATCAATCCTGGACTTAATTCTAACTACTGGTTCTGACAATTACACACAGTATGGTGTACTGCCAGACGCATTTAGTGACCATCAGGTCATGTTCTGTGTCCAGAAACAAAAGATAAAAATGAACAAACATGATATTAGAGAATCATGACAAATGAAGCATTCTGATTATTTAACATTTATGATTGATTTAGAGGGTAGGAGATGGGATTGTTTATTCCTTATTCCTGGTATAGAAAGTGCTTGGGAATATTTTTATATGGAATTCACAGCAGTATGTGATTCCCATGCTCCAATTTTAAAAAGAAGAGTGAAACTAAAAAGTGCAGAATGGTACAATGGGCACCTATAGCTTTCACCCTGGCACTTGGCCAGTGTCTGCAGAAGGTACCCAGATGTGGGATTAAGGATATGTTTTTTCTGTTTAGAGCTAGAAGCGCTCATGGGTGGTTGAGGGAGCCACCAACAAGAGTCCATGACATATGGAAAAGTGTACTAGTGCTGGCAGAGTGCCATGCCAGGGAATCCAAGAGTGAGAGTAACAGTTTGGGTGTGGGAGCCCAGAAGTGTTCAGAACCTGATGGTTGTTGTGTGAAGAAGAAGATGTGTTCTGACCTCTTTAGATCTGCATATCCAGTGAGTGTAGCCCCGCGAGGGTCCATCTTGCTTTGTATTCTTGTGTTGAAGTGAATAAAAGCCCCACTTTAGAATCCCACTCCTGGTTTGGACATTATCATTCTTGTTTCCTGTGTCCAGAATTACTTGGGTGCCCCTGACCAAAAGTGCAAACCTAGCCCTGATGCAGAGCGAATATTTTCTCCCCAAAACCCAGGCTAGCCAGGTAGTGGGTTACACAATTGGAGGCACGGCACAGTAATAACTAATAGCACCCTCCCGAACCCTGGTTACAAATTGGAGGCACCGCTGAGGATTTGGGTTTTAATCTAGGGAGAGAACAAGAAAAGTTTGCTCAGATTAGGGCTAGCATTTTGGCTGTCTGGCAGCAGGTAGCCCAAAAAGTGGAAGCAGTGCCACCCAAATTTCCCACTGTGTGCTGCTGTTCATGTGCTGCTGTAATTGTGCCACTAGTTTACAGAAGAGCACTAAAGCCCGAGAGTGTATGCACTTTGTCCTGCATCAAAGTTATAATGTTTGCCAGCTTTCTAAAATTATGTGTGACAGAAAAAAGTGTGGAAAACTGTGGGAAACAAGGAGATTTGTGCCCTAGAAGTTGGAAGTGCTTGTTGTATGCACAGAGAGAGTCGCTGAGTGAAATGCCATGAAAAAAGGTTGAAATGGTGCTCCTGCCGAGGAGTCACAGTTGAAAAAAAAAAAGTGCAGATTGCAGTTTAAATTTTGGCTGCTCGATGATTGCTGTGGAGGAGAAGAGCACAAGAAGAAAGAGGCTCATTTGCATGGTGTTGAGTAATTGGTGAGACTGCAATCGGTCCCACCCCCAAGCCAGCTCTAGAGTGACTGCACAGTGTTTGAGAAGGAGAGAGAGAGTAGTGTGCCAACTGGCTTGCCAGGAGGAGCGTTGCAGTGACTGAAACCTTATAAATGTAGTAAAATTGGACTTTTCTGTTTAAAATCGAGCTCAACCCACATTTTGATTCGTCTGGGAAGAGAGCAAGGTGTTCGGAGGGACAATCATCAGGACTGCCAGCCCGCTTCATTCCAGAGGCCTCCAACACAAGCTGTAGGCCAAATTTTTCCATCGCAATAACCAGCTACTGATTAATCATAGCTTCAGGATCAGCTCGCTACCCAGATCATGCCTGGGCTATGATAGTGGAAGAAGTTAACAGATTGAAAGATATTGAGAGATGTTACTATGGTGGATGTTTGCCTCTTCATGTGGTGATCCCTGGCTATCCAGTAAGAGTGCACATAATGTGCTTAAAGGCTGGAAGGGATGTCTTCATGGTTCCTCACTGTTATGGGTACCTAGAGAGACATGGTCTAACCAAAGCACCAAGGATTTCTTTGGCTCCCACATGGACAAAGCTTCATGAACCTGCAGTTTGCAGCACACAGCACCAGGTAGAGCCTGTTGGAGGAGGCTCAGCAGAGTGTGGCACGAAGCAAGGGTGTGCAGATCTACAGGCAGAGCACAGTACTGATGTATCTGAGTCTGGGTCACAGAGAGGCAGTGCAGAGGGAGCATCAGCAGATCCTTGGAGAGAGGGGCTTAGCCCAAGTCTCATAGGAGAAGATGAGATGAGGGAGACCCTTGAATGGGAGTTGTCAATCTCCTCACCCAGCGAGGAGTGGATAGTCTCAGGAGTGAGGATGACTGCTCACTCCTGGGCTCAGATCCTCAGTGAGGAAGAGGATGAGGGGGGAGCTATGTGGCCTTATGAAGAAGGTGCGGATCCACAGCCTCAGGCTCTTGCCTTGGAGGGTGAACAGAAGGAGAGATTGATGACTCCACAGCACTGTCCCCACAAGGAGGAGTCAGAGATCCATTTTACATTGCATTAAGTAAGCGTAGCTGGCAGAACCAGGCCTGGCCACCCCAAGCCAGGCCAGAGGTCTCAAGTTGACAAAGTATAGTAAAGAGGAAAGACTGTTTCATAGGAAGGCGAATGAGATCTATGGGATATCCTGTCCTACCTTTCCTTGGAGAGTCTCAGAGGAGATTGAAAAGAAACAGGTAATCCCAGATAATGGAAGAGGCAACAAGATATGTGCATCCTGGTGCATGTTGGTATGTCCAAGACAGAGTGTTACAAGAGAAATTCAGACAATGGAAAGTGGGCAGAACACTGTTTATCTACACTGTTCCAATCATGGATGGAGGGGGACATGAAACCTTCTTCAGTGTGAATTATGAGCACCCAGACGGGGTAATAATTCTTGCACCTGACCCATTGTGTTACTTCCCACAATGCAGGAAACTTCCTGTGAATGTGCCCATGCCTACCAAGTGGAAAGCAGAGCAGCGGTAGCCAGTGTTGCTATCCAGCCATTGCTGTACCTATGTGGTGCCCCAGATTCATTAGCCTTGCAGTGTACTGGCTTTCAGGATTCCATTGCCAACCCTTTCAGATGACTTCATATCCAGAGAGGACACCAGCCTAGCTGTATCCTGATTCATCACCTGGGATTTCAGATGACTTCAGACCAGCTGTTTCCTGTCCTGTTCCAAGGTTCCATCTCCTAGATGACATCAGTCAAGCAGTTTCCAGATGTGCCATCCTGTTGTTTTCCAGAAGATGGCCACCCAGCTGTATCCAAAGAATGCTGCTAGGGAGAGTCTTCAGCTGGAAATCTAGGTGTGGTATTGATTTCATTCTTTAAGGGATTGGTATGTCCAGACTTTTCTATTTTAATGACATTGCAGTACACACCCTACACCTAGCAGACTTCAGACTGTTTGAACTGTCCTCAAAGACTCTTCCCCTTCGGGATTACAGTCCTACCAGAACTGTGCTTCACCAGGCTCCATCCCAGGAGAGACTCTTTTGTGGACTTGTCACTAGATGGAACTTTTAGGGCACTCCATTCCCAAAAAATGTGTATTGTAAATAATGTCATTGTTTTTCTACTGTTTCTACTGTTTTTCTGCTTTTATAAAAAATATATTTTTAGGATTCTCTAGTGTTTCAATTGTAGGGGTTAGATAGTACTGTATTTGCAGATTAGGGATTGTTTTGTCTTTTCTCTTGCAGGTGATGCTGAAGAAGGCAAGAAGAGGAGGAGGGACTCAGCAGAGTCTCCCATGTGCTTTAAAGCAGAAGTGTTTAAAGTGCAGTGTTGTTGTTTACTGAGTTTAATTTTTCCTGCCACAGGTATGGTTGTGGGGGAGTGCGGGAATAATACCTATGGTATAGTATTAGCTCCCTTGTGTGTTTGGTTGCAGGTGTCCAGGGTTGGGGGGAGATTCCCCTGTTTTGGGGTAATTTGGGTTATGGTCAGATAGGTTTTCCTTAGAGGACTACTGGGGGGGGGACAGACAGGCTGTGATCCTGACCTGCAGTAGGGGCTACAGTAATGATCTATTAGGGCTATGCTGTGGGCAATTCTACCAGGGCCACTAGGTAACCATAGAAAGATCATAGAGTAGAGGCTGATGCATCAGCCAATGGCCTCTGGGTCCTTAGTGTTGCCTACCTGTGCCTGGAACATGGTAGGGGAGAAGGTAGCCCTACCTCCCCATAGTCAACATATAGGGTAAGATGGCCTGGGCCAGGTAAGTAATGACTGCGGACAGTCATTTTCCTGGCTGAGGGTGGGTATAACCCCCCTGTTTCCCAGGGTTACTAGAATCCCACTTAGATCTAGTGGCAGGCAGGAAAAGGCAGTTTGTGAGACACCAGTTAAATCAGATCAGTGCTGGGTCCGCTTTTGTTTAACCTGAATACGAATGGTGCTGGCACCCTCATAAGGGAGGTGGGGCACCACTTGTATGTAGATGATGTGATTTTGTATACAGAACGTGCTTCTTCTCAGGAAATTCAGAAAGTGCTCCAAAGGAATTTTGATATCTTACAGGAATACTAAGTCACGAAACTTAATATTAAATAACAAAAAATCACAAGTTATGCTTTTTGGAAATAAGCAGATAGCAACAACAAACACATTTCAAATTAAAATGCTTACTAAACAAATATTAACACAGGTGAACTCGTATAGATATTTGAGAGTATGGCTGGATATACACCTAAAATGGGATATACATATACTGTAGATAACCTGAATAAGTAATTACACAGTAGACTAGGAACATTGTATAGACTGAAAAGATGAATGCCAAATTAAGCTAATTTTAATTTTAGGCATGCTACTGACCAACCAATACAACATACCTGTCACCAATCAAAACTGTTGACTGGTGATCCTGTGGGCTTTTGTCCAATCATCAAGTGCCCTCATCAGGTGATAAAAGTGAAAGTGGATCCCCCCAAAAAAGCAGGCAGTGGGATCCATTTTGTAAATTTTTTTTTCTTTATTCATTATTTATAACAAGGCCACTATACAGTGAGTGTAGCTGCTTCCAGCGTTACCCCTACTGCATTCCGGTTACTAGCCATGCCTTCTTTTCTTTTCCTTTCACTTTTGCTCACATCCTTCAGACAAAGGCTGTTTGCTATAATTATGCCCTCCCTTATTTTTCCCCACTGCTTCTCTACCCCTCCCTGGTAATCCCTCCTACTAAGCAGTTTCTGAAGCAGTCTCCTATTTTTTTAAATCACCGTCCTATAGTCCAGGACCGTCATCTGCATGTGGTTTGTCTCTTCTCCCATCTGAATGTTAAACCACACTGTATGGTGCTCATTGGTACGTAGGGGACTGCCTACTGTGATGTCTGCAATGCTGTCTCTGTTTGTAAGCCACAGGACCAGCACTGCCCTGTCCCTATTGAGTTTATTGACTAGCTGCCTAAGAAATTCCCATTGTATGGAGTCAAGGTTGGCCCTGCTCCTTGCCAAAGTTGTAGCTGAAGGGCTGCAATCCACATCTGGCAGATTAAGGTCCCTATCTAGATGCATCTCTCTTTTATTTGCCATTGTGATGATGTCTTCCCCAAGTGCTTTATCCAACTCATCTCTCTGTGCAGGACGTCTGTATAAAACTCTGTATGGATAGTAGCCCAGCTCCTGTCTCCAGGATGAGCCACAGCACCTCTAGACCTTCCTTTTCCATCAGGTGGCCCTGTATTACCATAGCCTTGATTCTATTCCTAATATACAGTATAGTACAACCCCATCTCCCTCCTTCCTTCCCTGTCTCTTCTGAACAAAGTATGACAGAATCCCAATCATGACTGTCAGTGCACCATGACTCCATTATGGCCACCAAATCCAGGCTAGCTTCCTCCATGATGGCCTCCAGGTCCAGAATTTTATTTCTCAGACTCCTTGAATTAACATCTATTGCTTTCCATGCATTACTTCCTCCAACTGCCTCCTTGTTTTCTCCCCTTCCTTCCTGTGCTGCTCACTGAAGCTCCCCTAGAACCCCTCTCCCCACTTGTTAGTCTCTCTATTTTCTGTCTCTTTTCCTTCTCCTCTCTTGCATCTTGATTTATAACCCATCATCCTCTGCCTTTTCCCCACCCTGTTGTTCTTGCACCCCTGACCTAGTGGAGCTTCCTCGCATTGGGCATTCCTTCCTTCCTTGTTGCTTTATCATGTCATTGTCTTAATCACCCCTTAAAGTTTTGGAAAGCAATTCATTCCCTTTTCTCCCCCCTTCAGCCCAGTTCACCCTCCCTGTCCTCAAGGTTGACATATCCCACATCACTGACCATGCTTCCATAGCTTATTTCATTTCTGTTTTCACCACTTGATCCACCAAAAACACTACTCAAATGCCTTTATTTAAAGTGACTGGGAGAATCTTTTTGTTTTGTCATTTGTTTCTTTTTTAGTTTTAGAACAGGGGTTTTAGTTGTATGCAGGGCTTTTGAGTGAGTGTAGCACAGGAGCGTAGCTTTATTTCTTTTTCAGTAAGGGTTTGGAGCCTGCACTACAGCGTGTGCTTCATGAATTTTAATTTCAGGAGCGCAAATCTATACATTGACTTTTCTCCAGGTACTCGTCCAGTGTGCCAGTACGAGAAGTGATATAGGAAGGTTGCTACTGGAGTGAGCAGACTGGATTCATTAGCTTGCTGGCCTCTACTGGGCCATGGAGAGAAGAGCAGGGGCACAGGAATGTTGCTGCCAGAGTGAGAGGACTTGATTTGCTTGCTTGCTGGCTTTTACTGTGTCATGGAAAGAAAAGTGTGGAGTCTGGTGTTTCCTGCCACCTCTTAGAAAACATAGAAGCATAGAATTTGATGGCAGATAAGGACCGCTTGGCCCACCTAGTCTGCCCATTTCCCTACCTGATGGATAAGCTGCTGATTCTTGCTAACCAACAGCTTACTTCCTTCTACCCACCACTAGAATTGCTTTATGTCTGTCCCATGTATTTTTGAATTCTCCCACTGTTCTTGACTCCACAACCTCCTCAGGAAGGTTGTTCCATGCATCCACAACCCTCTGTGTGAAAAATACTTTCTAACATTACCTCTGAGCCATCCCCCCTCTGTCTTCAAATTGTGCCCCCTTGTTCCTGCACATCTCTTTTTCTGAAAGAAGCTACCCTCTTGAACTTTGTTAATTCCCTCAAGGTACTTGAAAGTTTCTGTCATGCCCCCAACCCCTTTCCTCAAGGGTATTCATATTAAGCTGCTTTAGTCTCTCTTCATATGTCTTCAGGTAAAGACCCTGAGCCATTTTGGTTGCCCCCCCCTCTGAACAGCCTCCACTCTGTCTATGGCTATGCGGAGATGGGGTCTCCAGAACTGCATGCAGTACTCCAGATGGGGTCTCACCAGCTTTCTGTACAGAGGGATAACAACTTCCCGTTTTCTACTGGTGATGCCTCTCCCTATGCAGCCCAGTATCCCCCCAGCACTCCTTACTGCCTTCTCACATTGCTTGCCCACCTTAAGGTAATCTGATATAATTACTCCCAGGTCCCTTTCGATTTTTGTTGTTGTTAGTATCTCACCCCCCATTGTGTACTCTTCCCCTGGGTTTTTGTTTCCCAGGTACATGACCTTGCACTTCTTTGCATTGAATCTGAGCTGCCATACATTTGACCATTCCTCCAACCTTGCCAAGTCCTTGTCATCCTTTCCACCCCTCCTTGTGTATCAACCCTGTTGCAGATCTTTGTGTCATCTGCAAAGAGACATACTTTTCCTTCCAGGTGCTCTCCAATGTCACTTATAAAGACGTTAAAGAGGACCGGTCCCAGTAATGAACCCTGCGGTAGCCCGCTAGTTACCCTCCTTTCTTCACTGTGAACTCCGTTTACTATTACCCTTTGTGTCCTGTTGTCCAGCCAATTTTTTATCCAGGATACCACCTTGGGACCCACTCCAAGGCTGGCTAACTTGTATATCCATTTTTTGTGTGGGACTGTGTCAAATGCCTTGCTAAAATCTAGGTAGGCCATATCCACAGCCCCTCCATGGTCTATTACTTTGGTCACACAGTCAAAGAAATCTATTCCTGCTGTGAATCCATGCTGCCTTGGGTCCTGTGCCCCACTGGCCTCTAGGTATACAACAGTTCTTTCCTTCAGAAGTGATTCCATCATTTTCCCTACCATTGAGGTCAAACTAACTTGTCTGTAGTTTCCTGCCTCTGCCTCTGCCCTGCTCCCACTTTTGTGAAGTGGAATCACATCCACCCTCCTCCAGTCCTCAGGTACCACCCCATCCTCCCATGATTTGTTAAAGAGAGTAGTCAGTGGTGTCACTAGTTCTACCCTTAGTTCTTTTAGAATTCTGGGGTGAATCTCATCATGCCCCATTGCTTTGTCCACCCTCAGTTTCAAGAGTTCTTTCAAAACCCTTTATTCTGTGAATGGACTGGTATCAACCCCCCCCTATCCAGAGTGTTTCTCTTGTTTGGTTCAGGTACCTCCCTCTCCTCTTCTGTTGTGAATACTGAGCAGAAATATTCATTCAGTATCCCTGCTTTTTCACTATCACCCTCTGTCCACATTCCCTCCCCTTTATTAAGTCTCTGTATCCCTCCCTTGATCTTTCTTTGCTCCCTAATGTACCTATAAAAGGTTTTATCCCCCCTTCATAACAGAATTGGCTATCTTTTCCTCGATTTGGGCCTTTGCTATTCTGATTGCCTTCCCTGCCTTCTTCTGCTGTAACTGATAAAGTTCTCTGTCTTGCTCCTACTGTGTTTCCTTATATTTCCTGAATGCTATCCTTTCCTCCTTAATCTTCCCTGCCACCTCTTTTGAGAACCATAGTGTTTTTTCCTTTGTTTTGTTTTATTGATTTGCTTCACACAAAGGCTTTTTGCCTCTGTGATGGCTATTTTGATTATTCCCCATTGTTCCTCTACCCCTCCTTCTTGCCCATTTGTTAGTGCTTTTCTGAGGTACTCTCATTTTCCCAAAGTCAGCCCTCCTAAAGTCCAATACTCTTGCTTTTGTATGGCTTGACTCTATGGCTGTGTTTATTGTGAACCACATTGTTTGGTGTTCACTTGTTCCCAGATGGCTACCCACTTCTAAATCTGAGATCCTTTCTCCATCCCCATTTGAGAGTACCAGGTCTAAGATTGCTCCTTCCCGAGTGGGTTCCAAAACTAGCTGTCTGAGGCATGCCCTTGTAGGACATCACGAATATCCCTGCTCCTGGATGTGCTTGCAGCAAAGGTGCTCCAGTTAACATCTGGCATATTCAGATCCCCATTAACAATATCTCCCCTTTTTCTGCCATTTTAAGGATGCCTTCTATCATTTCATTGTCCACTTCCTCCCCCTGAGATGGGGGGTCTGTAAACAACTCCCATGTGGATTGTGGTGCAATTTCCTGTCTCCAGGGTGACCCATAGTGACTCATCTACTTCATGTTTACTCTTTAGTTCTGTTGCTTTATTCCTTTCCCTTACATAGAGAGTTACTTCTCCTCTTCGTTTACCCTCCCTGTCCATCCTGTAGATTGTGTATCCTGGTATGTTGACACCCCAGTCATGGTTCTTTGTATACTATGTTTCAGTGACTGCCACAATACCCAGGCATCCCTCTTCCATCAAGGCTACTAGTTCAGTGAGTCTGTTACACAGACTACGGGCATTGGTACTCATCACCCTCCATTTTTTGATGGCCTTACCCCTTTTAGCCCCACCCCTGTCCTTAATGCCTTTGCCTTGTTTTGCATTTAACCCTGTCCTGCTCCCAAATGACTTCTTTTCCCTGGTGTTTACCTTGCTAATTACTGTGTTTTGTGGGGGGAGGCTGGGATTTCCCTGCTCCTTTTCAGTACCTCCCTGCTTGGCTAGTTTAAATGCTTGCCAATGAAGCATTTAAACCTATCACCTAGGATTCTGGTTCCCCCCTGGACAAATGCAGACCATCATGCCAGTATAGGGCTGCATCACTCCAGGTGGACCCTCAGTCCCCAATGAAGCCCAAACCCTGAACTCCACACTAGTTTTTCAACCATTCATTGAATCTCATGGGTACGGAGTACCCTAGCATCATCCTTGCCATAGACAGGCAGCACCTCCGAGAAGGTTACCATACATGCAACTTGTCTATGACCCCTCCCCAACTCTACAAACTCCTCTTGCACTGCTCTGATCCCATTCTCAGCCAGGTCATTTGTCCCTAGGTGGACAATGACATCCAGATCCTTCCCTCGTGCAGCTGTTCCCATGATCCTGAGGATTCGCTTCCTTTCCCTTCAAGCCATGGCACCAGGCAGGCACCTTACCTTCCTCTCCCCTTCCTCCCCTACTTCTACCCCTCTAATGATTGAATCCCCCACCAAGAGTTGTTTCCTTCCCCTGTGGTGTCTCATGCCACCCTCCTGTGGGTCTCTTTTGTTGAGGTTCCCAGCATCCTCCTTGGTTTCCACTGCAGGTGCCTCCATAGAGGAACCACTCTTTGCCAGAACAGCATATGAAAGGTGGAGAGGCACAGCTGGAGGGATGCCCCTCTGTTCCACCACCCTCTCCATCCCTGAGCCCACCTTGGTCCAACCGATCCTCTTTCTTGGCAGCCTCTGAGGTAGCGGTGTTGGCCCTGGTGTTCCCCGGGTGGGGGAAGAGGTTTCACAAATCATAGCCAGGTCAGCCTGGAGATGGGCAACCTCCTCCCTCAGACCAGAGAGGTGCTTGCAAATAGGGCAGCATTTCAGCCTCCAGAATGTCTCCCGGAACACTGCCACCCCACAGCCATTGCACTGCACCACTCCCATCATGACTTATTTTGTGTCGCCTCTCCTGTTGACTTTTATGCTTACTCACTCCTCCCCCTAAGTATTTTTCCACCTACTTTCCTACTGCCTATGTACCCTTACAACTCTCTCCCTTCCTGTTCTGGAACAGGAACTTCCTGTAGTCTTCAGTAGTCACCTTCTTCCTTGCTTGGCCTTGGGGAAGAGTGGAGGGTCTCACTAGCTTTGGCAGTTGAGTGGTGGGGGTAACTGGGTGACAAGAGGTGGGAGCTCTATTACCCCTCAGGAGAACTCCCCTGTCTCCCACTTGGGATGATTATGGCAAGGCCACCTCTGCGCCCATGTGAGATGGCCTGTTTTTGGCTGTATCAGCCGGGGGGGTGAGGAATAATATTCCCCCTTCCCACTTCTCTTGAACTGACTGGACTTTGCTCTTTCCCAGATTATTCAACTGTTTTACCATTGAGGAAATATTGTTGATCAGAGTGGAGGCTGGTTGGAAGGCCTGGTGAGAGCTGGTTGGAAGGCCTGGTGAGAGCTTGTTTTTCTAATGTTTTAGACTTTGCTCCTTAGGGTGAGTACCTGTGAGATTTTAAATAAGATCCTCTGTGACCAGCATCTGGGTGATTTGGTGAAGCATTCTCCTGGATATCAGGCTTTGGAAGGTTCCATGATATTTGGAAATCCACAAATTATTTGGTGCACTGTCTTATCTACTGGAATTTTGGTGGTGTGAACATCTTAACTTCCATTGCATATTGAACCATTATCAAGTTGAAATTTGACTTGTACTTTGATTGGACAATAGACTATTTTACCATGTATTTTCTGGACTTATCTGGAATTTGCTGTAGTGCATGCGGCTTGCCTTTTTCCTTGGCTGCTATTTTAATTGTTATTTGATTTGTTGGGATTTTGGGTGTGGAGAGGGGGGAATTTAAGGGGTATATGATTGGTCTGTGTGGACATGTTATTTGGAGTTTGCTTAGTTAGAATGAGTGGGTAGTGTGTTTATCTAGGTTAGTTTTTGTATATAATTAAGGTTTTATTTATTAGTTTAAACTTGTTTTTTGGTTCTTCTAGTTCTGGGTTAGTACACTTGGCCAGAATGTGTTGAGGTATTGGCCTTGTACGAATCACTTATGCTGCCTCTCTGCTTCATGACCTCCACCCCTTCACCAGTCTCCCAGTTTGATCTACTGCTGCTGGACACTGTAGGGAGGACAGAATTATGAGGATGTGGGCAGGAGGCAGCTAAGGAGGGGGTGGTGAGAGACATTGAGGTTGTAAGGTCCAGGAGATGCCCTGGGTTTAAACAGGGCCATGGGTGATGCCAGACATGTTGGTTCCTGTACCCAGGGGTCCCACCACACTGAGTGGGCAGGTAGCCAGAGGGACAGTTGCCTCCTCTAATACTCTTTGGGTGGTGCTGTGCAATGCCAGGTTGATAAGGAACAAGACCACTATTTTTGTGGACTTGATTTCCTCTGTTTACCTGGCTTGCATCACAAAGACCTGGCTGGGTGATGATGCTGGTCCTGTTTTAGAGGCTGCCATTCCCGCTGGGTACTCTGTGGAGCACAGCCCCAGGAAGAATCACGGCGGGTAGTGGTCATCATTTTTAGAGCCAAACTGGGCTTCTCAGAGCACCCAGTTGATAATACTGGGTCTTTTGAATGCATTGTCATTCACTGGGGTCCAGGTGCAGGTTGCAGGATTCTCCTCATTTACCACCCTCCAGGGTCAGGAGGAGAATTCCTGCAGGAGGTAGTGGACTTCATCATCAACCAGGTGTTGGAGTCTCCCAGGTGTTTAATCCTGGGGGACTTCAACGCGTGGGTTGACAATGAATCCTCACAATTCAGTTATGACCTCCTCCAGTTGATGTATTCACTGGGCCTGACACAAGCAGTTGCTTCTGCGACCCATCAGCATGGCCACACACTTGATCTAGTCTTCCATCTGGGTCTTGGGGTTGATAACCTCTGGACTGATTGGGTCTTCTGGTTCAATCATTGCACCAAGGGGTTCACGTTTGGAGCCCCCCTGATGGTTCTTCCCCTGTGGAGGTGGTCAGCTACTGCCCTTTAAAGGGCTTGCACCCAGAAGAACGTTTGGTGCTGGCTGACCTATCTAGAGTTGAGGCAGCCCGAGCAATTGGCACTGGTGAGGCGGTGGCCACCTATAATAGGGTGGTGGCCTAGGCACTGGATTCCATTGCACCGGTCCATATACGACCCCGAACCTCTCACTTGAGATCCTCCTGGTTTGATAAGGATCTCAAAGTGATGAAGATCAAGGGTTGGAAGTTGGAGCCTAACTGGTGGAAGACCCAGCTGGAGGCCGACAGACTGGTCCTGTTTGCTCACTATGGTGAGTATCAGGAGGCAAACTCCCATAAGAAGGCAGAATTCCTGTCCATGGAGATTGTGTCAGGGAGGAACAGACCTTCTCAGCCTTTTTGGACTGTGGATAGGCTTCTCCATCCTTCCTGTCTACAGCTGAAGAAGACTTTTTCATCCACCTTGTGTCAAGAGTTTTCTCTGTTCTTCTCTAACAGAGAGTCATCTATCCGGTTGGAAATTCCGTTAGGGAGGATTGTGCCTCGCAGTGGTCGGACTAGTAGGAGCAGAGGCACTCTGCCTATATGGGAAGAGTTTATGCTAGTGGATGTGTCTGAGATGACTGAGGTGATCTTAGAGCTGAAGCACACATTTTGTGAACTGGAACCAGCCCCGACACATTTCTTAATAAGATGCGCCAAGGCTGTTGGCCCAGTGTTCGCTGGGGTCTCCAGGTGCTTGATGGTGGAGGAGGTATTCCCAGCAGTGTTGAAAGAAGTGCTGGTGAGACCCCTTCTTAAGAAGTCTTCTCTTGACCCAGATGTCCTGGTGAATTACCATCCAATCTCCAGTCTGCCTTTCTTGAGCAAGGTTGTGAAGAAATTAGTGGCCCAACAGCTTGATGATCGCCTTGTGTCCTTCGACATCTATCAGCCATTTGAGTCAGGTTTTCAGGCCAGACACAGTACAGAAACAGCTCTAGTTAGAGTGCATAATGATCTGCTCAGGGCCAGAGATAGAGGAGACAGGTCAGTTTTTGTACTCCCCGATCTCTCATCAGCATTTGACACTGTGGACCATGTTGTGTTTCTTGATCAGTTCTGTGAGTTTTGTGGACTCACCAGGGTTACCATTAGATGGTTTGAGTCCTATCTCTCTTATAGGGTGCAGCGGGTGGTGATGGGGAATTTCTCCTCCTCCCCAATGCCCCTATCATGTGGAGTTCTACAGGGCTCGATCTTGTCACTGATGCAGACTGCAGTGCACATGTTGCCCCTGGGCGAGATCATTTGACAATACAACATGGTGTTTCACTGCTATGCAGATGACACCTGACTGTATTTGTCATTTGCACCCAGAACATCTGATGCTGTCAACGTGTTTAACACCTGTCTGGCTAAAATCAATGACTGGATGGCTTCCAGCTGGCTAAGACTAAACCCAGATAAGACAAAGGTGCTAGTGATTGAGCCAGGTTGCAGGTGTGATGGGTTGCAACCTGGAGCGGACACAGGTCTTTTTCTGGGGTATTCTCTATTGGTTGTTTCCCCGAGGGTGAAAAATCTAGGTGTGATCCTGGATAGCAGGTTGACCTTTAAAATCAGGTGTTGTCTATGGTCAAGAATGTTTTTTACCACTTGCAGAACATCGCCAGGATCAAGCCCCTCA
Source organism: Neoceratodus forsteri (assembly GCA_016271365.2). Lineage (NCBI taxonomy): Eukaryota > Metazoa > Chordata > Ceratodontiformes > Ceratodontidae > Neoceratodus > Neoceratodus forsteri. The sequence goes on from CM028134.1 coordinate 218,121,469, forward strand.
TTCCACCTGAGGATCCGCGAACTCTGGTACATGCCTTTGTTTCCTCTAGGCTTGACTGCTGTTAATGCTCTTTACTTCAGGGTCACTGGAGGGACCTTCTGCAGGCTGCAGCTGGTGCAGAATGCAGCAGCCTGGTTGCTGACGGGTCTGCCTAGGTCCTGTCATGTGACCCCGGTCCTGCATGCTCTGCACTGGCTGCTGGTCAGGTGGAGGGTCCTTTTCAAGTTGGGCCTGCTCACCTATAAGGCCCTATATGGGCTGGGTCCTGGCTACCTGTTGGAGCTCCTGAAACCTGTGACCTGTGCTCGCTCCCTCTGCTTCACCTTGAGGGGCCTCTTGGATGTTACCAGGGTTTGGCTCAAGTCATCTGGTGACTGAGCTTTCAGTGTCTCTGGGCCGACCCTGTGGAACATGTTTCCAGCTGTAGTCCAGGAGGCCCCTTTGATTGGTGTTTTCAAACAGAAGTTAAAGACACAGCTCTTCATTCTGACCTATATAGAATAATCAAGACTATTAGAGAATTTTATTATTGGAATTTTGATTTTATTTAGTTGTTATTTATTCAATTTTAATTGATTGTTTTATCTGTAATTCTTTGTTAGGTGCCCAGAGCCTCTGGGATTGGGCACCATAAAAATAAAATTTGCCTTGCCTTGCCTCATGTTCTTTCTCCTTATCCTCTACCACTCTGACTGCCTCTCTCAAGGTCCTTGTCACACTTAACCACCACAAGGTGTGAGTCCTGACAGTCTTAATCCCAAGTTTCTGCACTTCACTGCCCCTGCCATTGTTATCCCTATTACCTACCTCCTTAACCTCTTCTTTTACTCAGCCTTTGTCTTGGACACCTAGAAACAGGCTATAGTTATCTTCCTCCATAACATGGGTATATCCTTTCTCCCCTGGCAACTATCGAACTAACACTATATCTCTCCTCACTATTCTGGCCAAGCTCCAGGAACACACTATCCTTTCTCAACTCTCACCCTTCTTTGAATCTGCTTTTTTCAGTTCTTATCAGTCTAGCTTCTGAAAGTTTCACTCTGCCTTCCAGCTCACTGATTCCATTCTGTCAGGTATGGAGCAGGTTCACCTCACTTCGACCATCTTTGTTGACTAGGCCAAAGCTTTTGACACTGTGTCCCATCCCTTCTCCTGGACAAGCATAAGGCAGTGGGGTATGCTACCTCTGCAATCAGCTGGTTCTGCTCATACCCTGAGGGCAGGTCACAAGATGTCCATATTGGAGACACATTATCCCCCACACCCCCACTCATGATTTGCCCAAGTGTTCCCCAAGGATCTGACCTGGCGCCTCATACTCTTCTCCATATTGCTGAATGCCCTCCCTACTTCCTCTCCCTCTGTGTCCATTCACATATATGCAGATGACGCTGTGCTGTTTGCTTCTGGACCCTCTATAATTGACTTTTCTGTCCAGCTCCTACAAGATTTTGTCAGCATCCATTGCTGGTTCTGATCCAACCAACTGTTCCTCAATGCCAAGAAAACAGTTTCCATAACCCTAAGCTCCTGGCAGAGGCTTACCAGGCCCACCCTCCTCCCTTCCTTCCTTTCACACCCTGGATGGTACTGCAACTGAAGATGTCTCCTTCTTCAAGCATCTTGGGGGTCTAGCTAGAACATAATCTCAACCTGTTGGTGCACATAGATGCCACCCACCAAAGATCCACCCCGAACTGGGGTAGCTCCACAGAAATGAAGCCAGCATCCTGCTTCCTGCCCTCCAAGAGTTAACAAAAATGTGTGTGCGAGCACTAATGCACATGCTCTGGATCGCAGTTCCATTTTTCAAAGTTGTTTTTTTTTTGGCACTTCCAGTACTCCTTTTTGTTTCAGAGGAGCTTCTTCTGGTTCAGAATTGCACACTCCTTTGGATAGTACCATTATCTCATATAACCCCCTTAAAATGTAAACCCATTCATGCATGGGTTTTTTAATCATGAAGACACCACTACAGATGCATGTTCACAGGAGCAAGATGCTTTGGTAATGCAAGTTTGGCAGATCACTCATCCTGAGCATAATAGCAAATATGTGAAAATCATACAAAATCTACAAAATCACAGTATGTTACATACTGGGACAGTCAGAACAGTTTCAGTGTTAGTTCTGTTAATGGAGGCAAACTCCCCCTCTCAGATTCAGATCTCCCACCCACTCTCCTAACTACCACTGTGCCTCTCCTTCCCAATGCCTCCTGGCTACACTCTATTTTCACACATCCTCTCTTAGTGCACCATTTGTATCCTTTGCTCAAACAACCTGTAAATAATCAGTACTTGATCTTGACAGTGCTAACACTGTTGTTATACTTTACGTCATTGCAGTTGCTATTTTTATATTGTATTAATATTTTCATATAGTTACTCTGTTTTTAACCCTCTGATGTGGAACCTTTGTAAATGAGCAATGCTCAAAGCAGTCTTCCGAATGATCAAATAAATAAATAAAACTGGTCACACATGACCAGAAATCACACTACAAAGGTGACAGTGTCCCTTTGAATAATAGGGTATACATCCCGAATGTTGACATGTCGACAGCGGAGTCCCCTACAGCGACAGCAGCACCATGTCGCTGTATGGAACCCGTTGGCACCTGGCACTGTCTGTAGGGGGTCCTGCACCACCCGACTCAGCTCTGACTTGGAATTGAGAATCCTAAGTTGGGGGGTTCAGGGGCACAGCCGTTCATGTGGGGGGTTCAAGGGTGAAGCCCCCAGAAGAAAACACTTGTTGCTTCTGCAAACTGGCAGTCACCTACAAAATGCAGTCAACTTGCTGGTTTCACTGTCAGTCATTCAACAAATATTTTGTCGATGACCCGTCATGGATCCAAATAATAGAATGTCATAAAGTTCAAAATGTCTAGGCATGTATTAAGATTTGAGTCCTGCTGATAACAACCATCAGTGGTCTGCAGAAAAATGGAAAATCACTTTAAGGATATTAAAGCAAGCATGCTATCAACTAAAAACAAATCTATGTACTTTCTTAGCAATTTGCTAGCCAGATACATGGTTCCTTCATTAGTAAATTAATTTGGAGCCAGCAAACTTGTTCAGTATAGCTAGCAAGGGTCCATTAACAAACTGTTTTCTGACTTCTTTGGAAGCAATGGGAGCAATCACAGGTTCCATAATCACTATTTATTTATTTATTTATTTATCTATTTTTGTTCACATGGTGGGTGCAATGGTTGCAGAGGCCATTTTCCATCATGACCCATGTCATAAAGATGGCAGAAACATACAGTAGGAGTAGAACCACCATACAGAGAAACTATCTAACATAAGCAAGCAACATACATGACATAATAACTACAGTCAAGATCCAGCAGCCACACAAAAATGCAATTTACACAATGGTTACAGCAAAAAGATTTGATATGTATACAGTAAATATTATAAATACCTTTATGAGTTATTAACTGTACACTGACATATACCGTTGAATTTAAAATAAATAAACCAGTAAGGGAAATCTTACGGTCAAGGAAACAGACCAGACACCATCTTTCACTATGATATTTTGCCCATGACTGTCCTCCTCACACCCAACGCTGCTCCCTTTACTCTTCCTTCTTCCACCCCTCCCTTGATGCCAGGTGCTTTGCCCTCTGTGCTCCCTTCTTATCCAAATTCTGTCTTGGCTTACTCCCTCCCTCCTACCTCACTTCACTCCCCCACTTCCTCATACTCACCCCACAATAGGAATCCTCATTCCCTCTCCCTCCCAGGAATTCTACTGCTTGCCAAGCTGTATTTTCTGATCATTTCTCAAAGCTCAGGTGCTCTCTTCCCCTGTCAATCCATTCTACCTCTTCCCTTTTCTCCCTAAAATCTCTACTTAGTGAGTTTACAACTCACTCCTGCAACTGTTACATACCCTAGCTTCTCTTTGGCTGCCCATCTCCCCCAGCCTCAGCACATCTTAGCCCATCTTTTGCACTGATTATCCCCCTGATTTTCCTTTCCAGTTTTCAGAATTGCCTACTGCCTCTGATCTATTGCAATTTTACTGCACCATAGGCACCTTGTTGCAGTATGCAGTATTACTCTGCACAGAATATTTGTTGTTTGCACTGCTGTTATGTATTGTATGTATTGTCCTTTATGTTATTGCTTACTCTCCCTCCCCCCCTCCCAAGGGCACATCTGAAAATGAGCTGTTACCAGCTCAGTATGTCATTGCTGGTAAAACTTTGAAATAAATAAACATTTGAACTTAGAGTTGGTCAACTGGGTACTGGATTTCTATAAAGAGATTTAAATATGGAGTTGGATACAAGGGAGGGTAGAGTGCAAGGTATGATGTTGCAGAGGCTGTGAGCAGAACTAAAAATGATCTTTAGTTCTATACTAATAGGGGCACAGTGTTTCTCAAAAAGTAGTTGAGAGGCTGACATGAGGTTACGGGGGCATGGGTTAGGTTTAAGGAGGCACAGTATGCAGAGGGGGCTGGTTCTTTGCCCTGCAAACATTTGTCGATTAGGTAACCATAAAGGTTCTTATTGTATGCTTGAGGTGAGCCCCAGACAAGGGTCTGGCAGAAAGATCAGGGATAAGCAATAGAGAAAAGCACCAGTAATGCAAACCTACAAATATTTCTGTACACTGTGTTCATCCTGATTAAATTCTTAACAAAGATTTGTGAAAATGGGGAAACATTAGATAAGCAAGGCATGCATAGTATCCCTTGAAATAGCTATTCATACTTCAGAGGTCAAAAAGATCTTTGAGTCTAAAGTAAATGGTTTTGACAATAAATGCAATGTACTCAGAGATGAACAGCTAATATTTTTCAAGTCAAACTACCTCTGGCTGCAATCTGCAATACTGAACATAGGATTTGCAAGAAAGCAAGTTGTACTCACAACAGAGGGAGGTGAACCTTACAATTGTCTTTGATTTGTATCAGATATTCTGCAGGTGGAGTCTACTTCTAACTGAAAGGTGAAATAAGGAACTTAGAATTATCAGGAAAAGACAGTCTTTGTTACAATTCTTAAGATTTTCAGTGCAGGAAGAGTTTAAAGCACAGCTGACTTATTTTGGGGCTGACTGCTTTCAGAACACAAACCACCAGGCTGTTTTGGGGCTGGGGAGGTTTTACCTGTGTCTGACTTGGATGTCTGGATTTTTCTCTGTTTGATTAACAGGGTATTTTCTCTGTCAAATTGTTGTGTAGGGTATCTTGCTGACAGGAAGGCACTCATCGCAGTGGTGGGTCAGAGCTTAACTGATTGTTTTGTGAGGGCACAGTTTAGGCCCAACCCCTTCCCACCCTCACCTCACCCACCCCTGGAAATAGTTCCTTTATACCTGGGGTTCTGACATCATTTCCTCAAGAGTGCAAGGTGCATATCACTGTCATATCCTCTCTAACACACTGCACTGACAATATAAGCATACACATTGTATAATATATATATTTCTATATAAAAACCAATCACACACACAAAAAAAATTAGATAAACATGTGGGGAGTCGTGCAATGTAATGGCTGTGGGGCAGCAGTCTTCTTGGAGTCTTTCTGGAGGCTGAGATGCTGCCCTATTTGCAGACAACTCTCTGCCTGAGGGAGGAAGTTGCCCGTCTTCAGGCCACACTGGACAGTAGTAAGAGAACCTTCCCCCAGGCCACACTGGACAGTATAAAGGGAACCTCCCCCATCCAGGAAGCACCAGAGCCACCACCACTACCACAGAGGTTGCAAAGAAAGCACAGCAGTTGGACCACAGTGGGCTCAGGGAGGGTGAGAATGGTTGAACAGAGGCACACCCAGTCAGTTGTTCCACTCCACAATTCATACACCATTCTGGGGGGGCATAGCTCCCCTATGGATGCACCCACAGAGGAGACTAAGGAGGCTGAGGACAACTGTCACAAGGGAGGCCCACAGGAAGGAGGCAGAGGACACCACAAGGAAAGGAAGCAACTCCTGGTGGGGGACTCAATTATTAGGGGGATAGAACTGGGGGGAGCAGGGAAAACTGAAGTAAGGTGCCTGCCTGGTGCCATGGCTTGAAGGGAGAGGAAGCGCATCCTCAGGATCATGAGAACAGCTGTACGGGAGTCTGAGTTGGATGTCATTGTCCACCTAGGGACAAATGACTTGGCTCAACATGAGATTAGAACTGTGCAAAAGGACCTTGTAGAACTGGAGAGGGGCCTAAGACAAGTAGCACACACAGTATCCTTCTCAGAGGTGCTGCCTGTCAAAGGCATGAGTGAGGCGAGGGTACTTTGCACCATGCAGTTTAATGAATGGTTGAAAAAATGGTGTGGAGAACAGGGGTTTGGCTTCACTGGGGACTGGGGTTCCACCTGGAGGGACACCAGCCTATACTGGCAGGATGGTCTGCATCTGTCCAGGAAGGGAACAAGTCTTTTGAGCAATCAGTTTAAATGCTTCATTGGCAAGCTTTTAAACTAACTAGTCAAGGGGGGGGCACTGATAAGCAGCAGGAAAATCCCAGCCTCTCCCTACAAAACAGAGTACTAAATGAGAAAAAGACCGAGGTAGAAAGGTCAGTGGGGGATGCTGCAACAGAAGGTAAAGCCATCAAAAAATGGAGAGCAATGAGTACCAATGCCCATAGTCTGAGTAACAAGCTTCCTCAATTAGTGGCCTTGATGGAGGAGGAACATCTGGATATCATGGCAGTCACAGAAACATGGTACACACAAAACCATGACTGGGACATAAACATACCAGGATACACTATCTACAGGAGGGACAGGGAGGGTAAAAGAGGAGGAGGAGGAGTAGCTCTTTACATAAGGGAAGGAATCAAAGCAACAGTACAAAAGGGTAAACAGGGAGGAGAAGAAGCACTGTGGGTAAATTTGGAGACCGGCAATGGAACCACAATCCGCACAGGGGTTGTATACAGACCCCCTTCTCAGGGGGAGGAAATGGACAAGGAAATGATAGAAAGTATACTTAAAATGGCAGAAAAAGGGGAGATATTGCTGATGGGTGATCTGAATATGCCAGATGTTAACTGGAGTGCGTGCAGCAGCCACTCAAGAGTGGGTTATTCTAGATGCCTCACAGGGGCATGCCTTAGACAACTAGTATTGGAGCCCACTTGAGAGGGAGCAATCTTAGACCTGGTTCTCTCAAATGGAGATGAAGAGAGGATCACAGATGTAGAAGTGGGTAGCCATTTGGGAACTAGCGACCATCGAACAGTATGGTTCACAATAAACACAGCAATAGAGTCAAGTCATACAAAGGCAAAAGTACTGGACTTTAGGAGGGCTGACTTTGCCAGAATGGGTGAGTACCTAAGGAATGCACTAGCAAATGGGCAGGAAGGAGGGGTGGAAGAACAATGGGGAATAATAAAAACTGCCATCACAGAGGTGACAAGCCTTTGTGTGAAGCAAATTAACAAAATGATACAATGTAAGAAACCACTATGGTTCTCAAAGGAAGTGGGAGTGAAGGTTGAAGAGAAAAAGAAAGCATTCAGGAAGTACAAGGAATTACAGAAGGAGCAGGACAGAGAACTGTATCAGTTAAAGTAAAAGGAAGCTGGGAAGGCAGTCAGAACAGCAAAGGTGCAAACCGAGGAAAAGATAGCCAACTCGGTTAAGAAGGGTGATAAAACCTTTTATAGGTACATCAGGGAGCAAAGGAAGACCAAGGGAGGGATAGTGAGGCTTAATAATGGGGAGGGACAGTGGGCAGAGGGTGACTGTGAAAAGGCAGAGATACTAAACAAATATTTTTGCTCAGTATTTACAAAGGAAGAGGGGGAGGTACCTAAAACAAACAGTAGAAACACTCTGGATACAGAAGTTGATACCAGCCCATTTACAGAAGAAAGGGTTCTGAAAGAACTCTTAAAACTGAAGGTGGGCAAAGCAATGGGCCTGATGGGATTCATCCCAGAATTCTAAAAGAACTAAGGGTAGAACTAGTGACACCACTGACTACCCTCTTTAACAAATCATGGGAGGATGGGGTGGTACCGAGGACTGGAGGAGGGCAGATGTGATTCCCTTCACAAAAAGCGGGAGCAAGGCAGAAGCAGGAAACTACAGACCTGCTAGTTTAACCTCAGTGGTAGGAAAATGATGGAATCACTTGAAGGAAAGAATTGTCGAGTATCTAGAGGCCAGAGGGGCACAGAACCCAAGGCAGCATGGATTCACAGCGGGAAGGTCATGCCAGATGAATCTGATAGATTTCTTTGACTGGGTGACCAAAGTAGTAGATCAGGGAGGGCTGTGGACATGGCCTACCTAGACTTTAGCAAGGCATTTGACACAGTCCCACACAAAAGATTAATATACAAGTTAGCCAGCCTGGGAGTGGGTCCCAAGATGACAGCATGGGTAAAGAATTGGCTGGAGAATAGGACACAGAGAGTAATAGTAAATGAGTCCACTCTGAAGAAAGGGGTTACTAGTGGGGCACCGTAGGTTCAGTATTAGACTCGGTCCTCTTCAATGTCTTTATAAGTGACATTGCAGAGGGACTGGAAGGAGAAGTATGTCTCTTTGCAGATGACACAAAGATCTGCAATAGAGTTGATGCACAAGGTGGGGTGGAAAGGATGAGAAGGGTCTGGCAAGGTTAGAGAAATGGTCAAATGTATGGCAGCTTAGATTCAATGCTAAGAAGTGCAGGTAATGCACCTGGGAAACAAAAACCCAGGGAAGAGTACACAATGGGGGTGAGATACTAACAACAACAAAATGGAAAGGGACCTAGGGTAGTATCAGATGACCCAAAGGAAGGCAAGCAATGAGAGGGCAGCAAGGGGTTGGGGGATACTGGGATGCATAGGAAGAGGCATCACCAGTAGAAAACAGGAAGTTATTATCCTCTGTACAGACAGCTGGTCAGACTCCATCTGGAGTACTGTGTGCAGTTCTGAGACCCAACTCGCAAAGACATAGACAGGATGGAAGCTGTCCAGAGGAGGGGGCACTAAAATGGTGCAGGGTCTGCACCGAAGACATATGAAGAGAGACTTAAGGAGCTTTATATGTATAGCCCTGAGGAGGAGGGAGAGGGGGACATGATAGAAACTTTCAAGTACCTCATGGGAATCAACAAAGTCCAAGAGGGTAGCATCTTCAAAAAAAGAGTGTGCAAGAACAAGGGGCACAATTTGTAGATAGAAGGGGGCAGCTCAGAGGTAATTTAGGAAGTATTTTCTCACAGAGAGGGTTGTGGATGTATGGAACGGCCTTCCAGAGGAGGTTGTGGAGTCAAAAACAGTGGTGGAATTCAAGCATGCATGGGACAGTCATAAGGCAATTCTAGGGCATGGGGGTAGGAAGAAGTAGGCTGCTGGTTAACTAGGATCTGCAGCTTATCCATCAGGTAGGGAAATGGGCAGACTGGGTGGGCCAAGCAGTCCTTATCTGCCGTCAAATTCTATGTTTCTATGTTTCTCATTATTCATTAACAATACAAACTGTCTCATTAATCATTTCAATTGACTTGTCTATGTATAGAACCAGTGCAGTCAGCAAAAAGACCAAGATTAACTTTCACAAGTGTAAGCTGTTCATCATTTTCTGGTAACAAATAAGGGCATTTCTAAGAAGCAACACAACCAGCTGTGCAAAAAGATTCTCTTAGAGTAAACATTGGTCAGAGGGTAACTAAAGTATAAAACAGCTATTTTGCAGAATGCTAGACAGCTGTTTCTCTTACTCTGACAATATTTCAAAGGGTAATCTAGTATTCTGAGTTTCTTAGGGACTTTTAGATAGTCTTCAACCATAACTGTAGCAGTAACACCTGGGATAACATTGGAGTAACTTCTTTCTTTATCAATATCATGTAGCCCTGACCAAATATTGTCACAGTCTTCATCTTTACCACATGATGCTTGGTCTGCTGATAGTGAGGTTTGGGAGTATATATACTTGAACATATAGGGAGTATTAATATGTAGCTCCACTGTTTCATCCAGCTCTTTTCAATAAATTGGTCATTAAATCTGCTGATGTCTGTGATGCCAGAGGGGGCAAAGTATGACAGGCAAGCCATAAACTGCAAAGCTATCATCATGGTCAGAATATAATGTTCTGATTGTAACACTGATACTTCCGGTCCCTTTCTGGGGATATAGTTAGATTTTCAGGAAAAAAAACAGCAGTACCACCCCCCAACAAGAAAAGTGAGCCTTCAGCTTCTCAAGTTTGTTCTTTAGAAGGCATATCAGTGGGATTAATTGACTCAAACTGCAATCGCCTGCAGTCATTTTATGAGTGGGTTCCATAAATGTCTGAAAAATATGGCATACAGTAACTGTGATGTCATGGTCCACTGCCTCAAACTGAGTGACACATCCCCCTTTCTCTATTGAGTGATCCATAGTGTACTGATGCATTGCTTTTTGCTGCTTAAGAAGCCTTTGTAACATGTACTGAAAAAGGTGAAGCTCCACCTGGTGACCACCTCTTGGTTTAGCTGATATTGTGGAAGTTTATTGTCCTTTTGCAGCTACTGCAATATTTTGCACACTCTGTTGGAATGTCTTAATTGTCCACATGTTTTGCTCACAAAACTCAATGCATTCACAACCAGCTGAAGATGACAGATTCTCAAAGGAAATTATATACTGCAGTATTGAGGGTACTGTATAAGGGTACTAGGTGATAAAAATGCGAGAAAAATAGCATGACCCAAAGCAGCATGGGGAAAAACAGCAAGTACCATCACAGCGATGGTACAGAACAGTGCAAAGTAAAAATTGTGAGATAAGGAAAGAAAATCCATAAACCAAGTGCAACATATAATGCAGGGACCTTCACCCCCCACACATACCCTCCTAAATATAATCAGACTTCACATCACACTTATAATGGGGACAGCAGCTAAAGTCAGAAATGGTGCCATTTCTGACCTGCACTGTCCTGCCACATGTGCTATTTTTCCCAGCGCTGTTATGCCCGCGCTATTATTCCTGCATTGTTATTACAGCACTGTTTTCACTGGACACACTGTATGAGTGAAACATGGTATGTGAACAAACCCTCCTTCCTTCCTTGCATGTACAATGTTAGGCCCATTATCCTGGAGAAAGGCCATGAGGAATAAACTATTTAGCAAAGTCTCCTAAATTCTGTAAGAGATAGTGCAATCTTTGGATACAGAAAAGAGCAATTACTTACCAGTAACAGTAGATACTTGAGAGGATTGCCTCCATTTAGCCACACACATGAAACATAGATGCCATCAGCGTCTGGACTGCTTGGAAAATTTTGTCTAGCAAAGGCCACTCACAATGATGCATATTGTTGACACCTATATTACATGTGCAACATCATGTGTCCTTTATTTGTTCCATTCACCAGAAACACAGACAATGTCATATTAGACTGATGATAAGAACAAAGAATGCCCATTGATGTCCAGTTACCAGGAGCAGTGACAGAAAGCAAAAATAATATACCCAATATAGGATAAAAGACAAACAGAATGACTCCGGTATGAACAGAGATGTCCCACACCTAATCTATACCACCCACTCAGTGGAGGAAGTTCTTTTGAAGATCTGCTGTGACTGGTATGTAACTGTTCTATTTTCTTTAAGGACATCTCCCTCCATTGAGCCACACCTGTGAAACGTTTCCCAAGCAGTACCACAGGAAAGTTGTAGGGAGGCCAGTAAGGAGTGAATAAAGCCCCTAACTAGGTAGGTGAAATGTTCGGAAGCCAAGTGACTATGCAGTCTGAGCAGCAACCATGAAAACCAGGCAGTGACCAAGCCATTGGCAGGGTAAAGCCAAAAAGCACAGTAATGAGACATTCATCAGCAAGCAACACTGGAACAGTGATGACAAGACAAGAGCTAAAGGTAAGAAACATTGGGAACAAAGGTCAAAAGCTAAAGGGCATGGGGCATCAATGGCACACAACCAGACTGATCCCTAGGAATGGAGGATATGAAAACTGCAGCACCAGGCTATATCATAGCAGAGACTTACCCAAAAGATATTGACATGATAAGGCCAGGAGACCAATATGGCTGGAGCTGAATGTCAAAAGGCAATTACCAAACACACACCCTGGGCCAACAGAGATGAAAGAGCTAGACTGACAATGGGGCAGATAGGAGACAAACCAAACAGACAGTAAACATGTTGACAATGTGGTGAAACAGGCAGCTGTCAAACAGAGCACTGGGCCTAGAACTGGAGAGAGCATGGGATGAAAGCCCAGTGATGACCAGCCAGGATGGCAATGACAGGGCCGTTGACTATGAAACAGGGACAGGTTCAATATAAGAAACACAAGAACCAGAAGATAGGCAATAAAATGTCAACAAGGCAAAGCCTAGCAACAATCAGGCAGAAGTCACCATGATAAAAATGCAACAGAGCCACTGTGCAAATAGAAGGCAGTGCAGAAAACAGGAGCATTGGATTAGTGATGAGGAACTACAATGGGCTCTGATGAGGAATGCAGAGCCTGCCAAGAAACATGAATGATGATAAGACAGAGCCAAACATTAAACAAAGAAATGTTGACAGGAACCTCAGTGATAGGGGTGTGATGCAACCGCTGCACAAAACAGAGGACTACACAGGGAGTAGGAATGTAGATGAGGCAGAGCCAAGCAATGACCAGCAGAAAGGAAGATGCTGAAAATGCCATTACCAGCACAAATGGCAAAATGCTGATGAAGCAAAGCCAGATGACGAGCTGAAGGGAGCCAAGGGCCCTGCAGCATATCTGTGATCATGACTAACTAATTAAACATGAATGTTAAATGACTGTCAATCAGAGAATCATGAAATTATGGAAATATTGTGATCAGTGATGATCACATGTCACAATAATTTTACATGGTTAATTTTACCGCAATAAATTAAAAAAAAATCCTCTGGTCTAACATAGAGTTGACAGCAGAAAAGGAAAGAACTAAGCAGGACTGTGGCTACCCACATTATATAGGTGTTGATGATACATATCATTCTGGACGACTTCTGCAAGGCAAAAGTTTCTTAGCAATCCTGACTTCGATAACATCTGTGTTCCACGGGTGTGGCTCAGTTGAGGGAGATGTCCTCAAAAAAGATCTAGCAATACACGATGCAAGCTGCTTCTCAAATGTCTTGCTCAAGTTAGCAACAGAGGATGAGGCAGAGAAATTATGGTTATGAAAGGATAACCAGTGGGCAGTAACCAGGTACTTGGTATGGTGAACTTGGACACTACACAGACTAGACAGTATCTATTGTTAATGCATGAAATCATTCCTGATGAGCAATTAAGGGCAATGTTGGGTATGCTCTGGAGCTAAAGAAAACAGAACTGATGACAAGAAGTCACAAAACAAGTGAAAGCAGGACTCTTTAAAACTACTAAAATGATATTTTTTAAACAGAGAATCATGGAATTATGGAATAATCTTCCCCAAAAAGGTGGTTGATAGTAATACAGAAAACATTTGTAAGGGTCATATAGATGATTTTATAATGAAGGGATATATATACACTAAAATACTACCACCTTACCTCTCAACTGTACCACATTACGAGGAATGTTCCTCATTTTACTTCACAAAAGCTCCCTGTTCCACATTGTGAGGACTTGTTCCACATTCAAGTCAACATTTTAAAGCAAAAATCCACAGTAAATGTGCAAAAAATAGATTATTCAAGTAATAACAGACTTTCTGAATATAAATGCAACATTTTAACAGTGTTTTGAGCTCCTTAGGTAAAGATTTGATTAAGTGTTCCACATTTTAACCATTTGTTCCACATTTTGACAGGCAATGTTCCACATTTGGGGGACAAAAGGTTAAGAAGTATGACTATCACTGAGACATGGGGGAGAAGGCAGTCCTAAAGGGCCATATGGTCTTCCTCTTCCCATAGACTCGAGTTTTAGTAGTATAAACAATTGTTCCCAAAATGCTGCATGTATTGTAGCAGGGCCAGCCCTGGTCCAGCCTCTTCACCTAACATCTGTCCCAATTTCAGGCATTATTTTCACTTTCTTGATATTTATTTTATTTCTATTTTTTTTTTAATTGGCTACCTAGTCCACAGTATTTTGTGGTCCCTGCTGCCTACCTGTCTCAAACAAGTGCACATTATTGTCAAACTATTATGCAGCCTCCCTTTACCTGCCTGTGCCCTGTGTTCTGTGTTCCCTTAGTCTCAGAAGCAGCACATGGGCAAACTCAAGACCTTCATGTGAGTAGTGCTTAAGCATGAGTCTGTTTTTTTTTTTACTTTTCTATGTAGTTACGGCATAATCTAAACCAAACATAGGCTATGTGTATAGTATGTGCATAATAGAAAGTGAAGAATACTAGAACTGTGCAGAATGGAAAAATTCTGAATCTGTGGAAGTTTGCTGAAATTTTGCAAAATTCCTCCTAATGTCGCAGAATTTCATCAAAAAGTAAAAAAATTAGTAATTTGGCTATACCTCAGTCTCCATTTAGGCTAAGGCTCTGAAATGTGGAATATATACTCTTTGGTCAGTGGCCACTAACACGCCAAATGTCACTGAGTTCAGATGGATAGTTTCAAAATTATAGGTGGTCAAATGCTGTCATTTTATTGTTTGTGCAAAGTTTCATGAACATTTTTATCTGCATATACCTTCACCATCAATTCAGTCAGGTATCTTGAATTTGACATGATTTCTTGATGATAGGTGTTCTAGAAATCTGCTTGATTTCATGGCAATATGATGCATTGTCTCAAAATTATATGGGCTCAAAATCTGCCATTTTATTTTTTTCAGGACATTTCATGAACAAATTTCATCTGCATATAAATCAGGTGCCTTTGGAGCTAGACATATGTAAATGAGTACAGATAACCTGTTTGTAATGCTTATAGAATTATCCAAATATGGAGAGAATTAAATAAGATATTTTAAGTTACAGGGGTTCAAAACTTTACAATGTAAATATTTGCAAAACTTTATGAAAACTTCCAAAAATGTTGATGTTTGTAACTTCTCTGCTCTTGCATGCATAGAGTTAACATTTGACATGCATATCCATAGTCAGTGTATCCTGTGCCTAACACAACTGGAAAAATTAGTTAAGCAGTTTTAATTTTACAGAAGAAAAAAATGATTAGTAATATTTTCTCACATGTTTATGATAGCACATACTGTAGAGAAGCATCCAGAATGTTTTGTGGAATTTAACATTAACAATGCATATATCACTACTTCATTTGATAAGCTGGGCTGAGCTTTTTGCAGTCTTACTGTTCCTCTCTGGGTGACTATTCCCTTCTCTTTTGGCATAGCCAGATAGACTCAGTAGAACTATTGATCCCACTGATATCCTCTTTGTCCTTCGCAGTGACAAACGTCCTCAAATGTGAGTCACCTACTTATTTTCCTATCGACCTACCCTCTTGGAATAGCCAGAATTCTTTATTCCTGCTGCCCAAGACATTGTCTTCCCCCACTACATCTTTTTGAGTACCTCTAAGTCCAAGACTTGCATGTACATCAGACTCCCTGGATCATACATTTACTGTATGTGATCCTTAAATATCCTGCATTCAGGTTGGAATTGTTGACACTCTGCGCTTTCTTGCTCCAATCTGGGGGGCTACCACTGTTGTGCTACCTAGCTCAGCTGTCCATTTCTTGGTGGAACTGGGCATCTAACTCCAGAACTTGGTGACCACCTGTGCTATCTGCCTCTAACACCCCTATTCTTTAATTAGAACCCTCTAGGTAGGGCTGAGTGAAATTAGAAAATTCCAGTTTTATGGAATGTTTCATGAAATTCTACAATTTTCACAAAGACTCAAGGTATTTGACTTTAAGTACAGATGCTATTTTGCAATTTCTTACAGCAAACAATTAATAAATTTGGCACACACAGTCTCCTTGAAAGGTCTATGAACCTGCCAAATTTAATTGCATTCTCTTGTTTTAAAGTTTCAGGGGTTTATAACTTTGTAGTTTGCATTCTTTCAATTTTTAATTTTTAAATGCTGTAAAAAATTGACTACTTTTAATTCAATCCCATTTAAAGCTACAAATATGAACTTTTTTCAAAAATGACCATGTGGTATAGTAGGTTAAATGTTTCAACTCTGGTTAAATGTGGATATGTAGTTTTAAAATTAGCAGTAACCAACTGAAATTTAAATTTTGGCAACACGTTTGGCAGGCTATACCTTAGTCCCATTTAAAGCTAGAAATCTGAAACTATAAGCATATACAAACATAGTAATATCTTGTATACCTGTCTAGTTTTGTAACATTTCAATGAATACTATCAAAATTACACTAAAATTACAGAAATCCAAATCTTGGCAAAATATTTGACTACCTATAACTCAGCTCCCATTTAAGCTTGAGACTTAAAGCATGGCGCATATATGCATTCTAGGCACTTCTCTAAATCCTGATATTGTGGAGAAAATTGGATGAGAAAATTTAAAATAATTTCAAAATAACTAACAATTTAATTTTAATTAAGTGTTTGGCCACCTATAACTCCTCCCCTATTCAAGCTACAAATTTGAAATTTGGTATACTCATGTAAGCCAGTAGGTACTGTTTATGTTCCAAGCATGGTGTTATTTGGTGGTATATGTTTAAAATGATGCCAAAATAATTGAAATATAAAATTTTGCAAAATTTCACATTCTGCAGAATTCCATGGAATCAGAACAATCATTCCACGGGCGTTCTGCAGGCAGAATTTTATATTCCACACAGCTCTAAAGCATACCTTGTTCTGTTCCTTCCACTGCATCATCAGTATGTGACTTTACTCATTGTTATATCACAAGTTCAACTGCTTGATTGGAAATATGCGTCACAAGTTACCAGTCAAGCAACAGGAGATTGGTTCTTCTTGGGTACTAGTAATATCATAGTCTTTTAGGTCACAATTCTGATGATGTATAGGAAGGAATAGAACAAACTATGTCAGCCTCCGGGTAGAGTGCTGTTCCGTACATCACACCTAGTACTGTCAGACTGAAATTTTCTAAATAGGAAAACAGAAAAGAAATCAAAGTACCAAAGGTACCAAACGACATCACACTGAGTGTTGTAAATGGTTAGATGGCAGCATGAATGGATGGAGATTCTATTTACAGTATCTGACAGCTTTTTAGTCATACAGGACTGTCACCCCTCTCACCCAAGCTGTACATTGCCTTTCCTTTACCACTGGTCCTTCCCCAACCACAGCCTTCCTACCCACCAGCATTAGACAGGGGTTCTGCAATTCAGCAGCATATATTGTAAACAAATGTTGATTACTATACACATGAGAACAGAATAACAATAGAGTTTGGCTGCCCAGAGATACCCCTTTACTCCACACATTTAATAGCAATTACGCCTTGCTAAAAAACACCAAAAGACACATTTCTATTTACTCAGTACAGTGGTTTAGTTTTACAACTGGGAAAAGAGTTGAGATGTCAGAACAACAAAATTCTAGTTTTATCCTATATCTAGGCATTGAAGTACAGCTATCTGACCCTGGTGGGATGCAGTGATGTGGTGGAGTGAGAGACAGAGCTGTAGTAGCATCATGGTGGGACACATCAGTTCATAAGCTGATAATAATTCTGACCACAAGCTTTCAAAATCTGGTAGTCAAATGAATACTTTTAGTAACCAGCACTATTAAGGACTCAAACCACTCCACGGAGGGGTAGCCAGTTTGTCAATAACTTTTAAGATCTGGTAGCCAACCCATCTCTTTTACTGGCCATTAGCCACCTTAGTACCTGATTTGGCCCACCCTGGGTAGTATGAGTGTCAGTGATATGGTGAGGGCAGAACACTGTTGGGGTGGCAGCACTATATGGTTAACCAGAAGCATTACCTTGATTAAGGAAATCCAACTTCCCCCATTCACAACAGCAATTAAGTTTAGAAAGATTCAGTTTGGAGACTTTCAGTACCTTTGGTACTTTAATAAATTCTAATGCTGTATGAGTTATGGGGCTCCCTTCTGAGCCATAGGCGCCCATTGATAATATGAGCCCATGCCCCATTATACATAAATAGCAGTGCTGTGTGCTTGTTGGGCTCACTTATGAGCTATGGGGACTGTGTTTATAACCTAAGCATAACCCTGATTATAAATAAATGACAATGCTGTATGAGTTAATGGAACTCATGTCTGAGCTATAGGAAAAATGTCTGTAACCTGAACCCACTTCCAATTATAAGTGAATAGAAATGCTGTATAAATTACTGGGACTCACATCATATCTACAGGAACTCTGTGTCTGCATCAAGAAGACTTCTCATTATAAATAAACTGTAATGCATAAGTAGCCTGGACTTCCTTCACAGTTAGGTTGTGTTCCTATCAAACTAGAATCCATCACCCATTATAAATCAATACTCATGCTGTATGAGTTACTGGGTCTCACTTCAGAGGTATGGGGAATTCTCTATAATCTGAGCCCACCAGCCATTATAAATCAGTGATAATGCAGTATGGTACTGAGGCTCACTTCAAAGTTACAGTATTATGGAATACTATAACTTGGGTCCATCACCCATTATAAATGAATTGTAAAGCTGCATGAATATCTGGGCTCAGTTCAGAGCTATAAGAGAACTGTCCATAACCAGAGCCCACTTCACAGTTTAAAATAGAGAATAATGTATGGGGTGGGTGGTGTAATGAGATTTTACACACATCCGAGTTGTGGGATGCTATTCGCCCTTGGGGTTTATGAAATGCATCCCACAATGAGAGTGTGTGTAAAATTGAGATTTACACAATCAACCAATATTGTATTTTATACAATTGCCAGTGTATGTTTTTTCACCTCAGGAATTATACAAAATAAAACTCAAAACAGATTGGTGTTCAGGCAGCCGTGGACCAGTTGGCATTGTGCATCCACGATCCATTAAGTTACACTGCTGCAGTCAGTGTTTTAAAAACTCCTGTGAAAACTGCATTTTTAAAATATATTTAAACTTACCACCAAGTGGCGGTTCCAGAGCTGTGGTGTCCTTCCATTGTGGAGAGGTGGGGAGATCCAGTATACCTCACACACAGTGACACTTTTACAATGACACACATCGATGCCGACAACATCAACATGTCACTGTGGAAGTCTGCCTGGGACCCAGCAACACTTTCCCCCATCCTGCAAGTCCTCTCTGAACCAATTCCAACTCAGAGTTGGAATTTAATAGCACGGGGGGGTGAGGGGGCAGAGACCCCCCTCATTATGGTTTTGAGGAGGGACAAAGTCACCTGAAGAAAAAACAGTGTCCGACGTGTGCGGCTCCCTGCCGACTGCAAATCATGGTCTACATGGAGCCTGTCACTGTGGTGCCAGTCGATGAAATAGTTGTCAAACCAGCATCGTAGATCTGAAAGATCCACTGGCTCATGCGTGCCAACAGAGAAAATGACGCATGTTTTAATAGTTTCCCTTTCATTTTCATTTTTATAGGGGTCAGGTAAGAAAGATACTTCTTTTTTTATTTTTTGAATAAAATTCAACTTACCACCAAATGTGAGGTATGGTGAAGTCTGTGGTCATATGCTATTGAAGGAAGACCAGCGTGTGGTGTATGTGTGGTAAGAGGGAAACCCAGTGCATGTTTGTGATTATATCCAGCTGGTTATAATGGGAAATTATAATCGGGTTTTCCTATGGGAAAAAGCGCCTACCAGTAATTATATAGAGAATAATGTATAGGCAGGTGGTTATTATGAGAATTTTACACACACCCGAGGTGTGGGATGCCCCATAAACCCCGAGGGTGAAGCCCGAGGGGTTTATATAGGCATCCCACACCGAGGGTTTGTGTAAAATTCTCAGAAATAACCACCTGCCTATTACTTTATTTTTTATAATTGCTGGTCAGCAATTTTTTCCCACATTGATGCTTCTCGTCTGTGATTCACTCACATACATACATACATACATACACACACACACACACACACACACACACACACAATCTTTATTAGAAAAATAGATTTTGTTAGCATCTTTTGTTTCTTGCAGTGTTTCTTCGTGCTGTGGTTGAATTTGTTTGAAGTTGCTGCAACAGCGCCCTCTGTTAAGCGCTCAGACCGTCTCAGTGCGATGTTGTGTTTCGGAGGCATTTCTCGGCTGTACGGGTTATGGACAGCAGGATCAACCAGATAAGAGATTTAAAAAAAAACGAACTCCGTGTGAGGGCTGGTCTGTAGTAGCGTGGTAAGCGGGACGAGGAGTCGCCATGTTTGTTGAGTGTTAGCCCACCCATGAGAAGAGGAGAGCCAATCAGGATGTGGCTGTAGTCCGATTGAAGTGGCGCGTGTTTGAAATTATAACTGGTTCAGCCTATGGAAAGAATTGCTGACCAGTCTAGACAGAGGTGGCGCGTGTTTGCCGTTATAACTAGCTGAGGTAGTTATAACGGCAAATTACAACTCGATTTGACAATGTAAAAAAATTGTGACCAGTAATTATTAAATGTTAATGCTGTTCAAGTTACTGGTGCTTCCTTCAGAGTTATGGGGAACAGTCTATAATCTAAGTCCCCTCCATTATAATACATGGTAATGCTGTATGAGTTACTGGGGCTCACTTCTGAGCTATGAAGAGCAATGGTCTGATTTCAAATATGTAATTTATCTCCAAGAGACAGCACCATTGCTCATGAGGGGCAAAGCCACCTGTGAGTTATGAAAGTCCTGTTCCCTCACAAGTGAGAAAATTGTGTATTTTGAGTCAAGCCATTGTGGATTTGATTTACATCAGTTTCATAGTTCTAACTTTTTAAATCAGCTTTTTTTTGTGTGAGAATGTTCCAGTTTTTCTATTATTTGAACTGCTGGCTTAGGGGTATCACAGTCCTATTATGATGTCATAAGCATTGTGATAGGTGCTTTCTGGTTGGTTCTTTTCTGTGCAGAGATCAAGGAAAGTGATTGTGATATAAATAACCTCAAGATACTTGTTTATCTGTAGGTTAGATAGCATGATAAACAAATTTATATGTCCCATGTGCACTGATAAATAACAGGATACAAAGGGTTATCTTGACCCAGCTTAGCAAGATAAAATTATCTTTGAAGATAGGATAAGTCAGATTGTATACTGAACCAGTCAAAAAGCAGGTTTTACAATGCTGATGACATCACATTAGCCATGTGCAGTACTGAAACCAGCTGTCAAAATCAAAAAGATACAGTTAAATCGTCATACAAATAGCAGATTTAATAGGTATAGCTAGTAAACTGATTTTGTATAAATCAAATATGCATTTGTCTGACTCAAAATATGCAGTTTATCATCACTTGTGATGGAGCAGGACTTTCATGAGTCACTTGTGGTTCTGCCATTCATGAATTATGACCTACTTCATTACACATGGAAATAAACTGCATATCTCATTTCAGCCTTTTGCATATCCTCTGTTTATCAGGGAAAAGTTCTCACCTGGCCTTGTATAAAACCTGGTCCCAACTCCCATTATAAATAAATGATAAACTGGGAGGCTCACTTTTGAGATATGGGAATGTGTATTCCTGAACCCCCACCTCAATATAAATCAATCATAATGTTTATAAATATTTGGGATTACTTCAGAACTTTGGAGGAACTATACATTATTGGAGCCCACCCCAGTTATAAATTAATGGTACTGCTGTATGACTTACTGATGATACTTACTTTACAGCCATGGGGCAGACTATAACCAGAGCCTACCCACTATTATAAGTAAATAGTAATGCTATAAGAGTTACTGAGACTTATTTCTGATCTGTGGAGGTGTCCATAACCTGACCCACTTCCCATTATAAGTGAATGATAATGCTATATGAGTTACTGGGACCCCTCAGCTATGTGTGTGTCCACAATATGAGTTCCCTTTCCATTATAAATAAATGGTAATGCTGTATGGGGTCTATGTCATAACGGCAATCGCAGAATAGAGATCGCCATTTGGGCAAGTGCACATCGCCAAAAATGAATTACAGCAATGTACACTAGCAGCGACTAGAAAACCGATGGCTGGTTTCTATGTTAAGTAGGGGGCTGCATCCCCCACCCCCGCTTAAGGATTCTGAACTCCAGAGGGGTACATGTCGGGTGGGGTAAAACTTAAAAAATGAAAACCGCGATTGATGCAAAAAAAAAAAAAACACAACTAGAACTTGAACCCAGCACCCTCCCAACCCCAGCCTGCCATCTACCCACCACACCACATGGCCAGCTCGGCAGTTGACCACTGCACTACACCCCACATGCCCTCCCTCCCCTTCCACCTGTTGCGTGACGTGGTCCCTCCCCTCGTGCATTAGCAACATCCTGTCACTGTACTTGCCTACCCTTGAATCTGGTCATTACCCTGCCAGGTAGCCCAGAACACAGGCACCGTGATTGAGTCACATTTCTTAAAAGCACTCAATCGCGGTCACCTTGTTCACTTGATGCCTGCTGTATGAGTTATTGGGATTCACTTCTGAGCTATGGTGGTGTCTAAAACCTGAGTCCACCACCCATTATAAAAAAGTGGTAAACACAATGCTGTGTGAGTTGCTGCAGCTCTTTTCTCATATATGAAGGAGAGGGGTGGTGTCTATAATCTGAGCCCATTTCCCAGTATAAATAAATAGTAAACTGGGCCTCATGTCTGAGCTATTGATGGTAAGGGTCTATAATTTGAGTCCATCTCACAGTATAAATGAGTACTAATTAGGGCTGTGCAGAATATTACATTCTACTGGTGGAATACCCATGGAACTACCATTCCAATTCTGAGAAACTTCACAGAATTTAGTTAAAATTCTGTGGAACGTTGCCAAATTTTAAATTTCATTTATTTTGTGTCTAGTTTTTAAAGTATGTATGCAAATGATATTACAAAGTTTGACAGATATTCAGGTACTGATGGCTTGCATAACAGTTTCAAATCACAGAGTCCTTGATTGAAGGGAGCTGAGTTCTGGGTGGCCAAAGATTTAATCAAAATTAAATTTTCATTTTTTTTCATCTAATTTCAAAATGTCGTATCCAAATGTATCCATCATTTTAGGATTTAGAGAAACATGCAGCATGGTTATGTACACCATGATTTTTAAGTCTTAAGCTTTTTAAAGGGGTCTGTGATATACAGTAGGTAGCCAAACATTTTACCAAAATTTAGATTTTATTTTAGTATAATTTTGAAAGCATTCATCAAAATGTCATAAGTAAGCAATAAGCTTTGATGGAGGTGTGAGCTAGACACTTCTAGTGCACAGCAAGGGGCATAGTAAGACATGAGGCCACAGGCTGAGTGCCTTCAGCTCCTGGACGTGCCCTTGAACTGTCTAGCACAGCCCCCGGAGTATCTTATTGTGCTTATGAAATTGGCAGCTAGCAATAAAATAGAAATAAATTTGACAATTGTTAAATTTACAATAAATATTATTTTTTTTAATAACTATTGCTATGCAAGGAAAAATAGTCCCCATTTTAGGGAGATGGTGTGGCCATAAAAAACACAGCAAAGCTTGTTACACTTTTTATCTTACAGGTAAGCAATAAGACACAATGGGGTGTGCATTGAACAGATATTATCACTCTCCCAGGGACGTAGTGAGGCACAAGGTGCAGTTCTGCATGTTCCAGTTGCCTGCAGAGAAATATTCAGTTGAGCCAGTTGGTGGAGCTGTTGTTGTATGAGTTTCTGCACAGGAGCTGGTTGCTTGTGATGTTGGGGATTCATTTTGATGTAGAGCCAGACTCTACCCCATCTCTTCCTGTCTTGCATGTTTGGTCTCCAGTAACTCTTCTGACTTGATTCATTTCTGTGGCCTGTCACTGACATAATTTCATTGTTCTGCAACACAGCCTTTGAGAGCAACTGCATGGCCATGGCTTGGACAAAGTGATTAGTATAACACTGGCTAAGGTGCGCTTCTTGGCTTTGATGGCTCATTGTGCTTCTCAGGTAGCTGAACTCCATGAGCTCTTGTGATTAGCAGACAGTCATTCTGTCCAGAGTTTCTTGTTGGAGACATTTTAGATATACATAGAGATCTTTGGGGTTTCGTGGAAGCTTTGAAGTGTACTTTTTAAAACATAACACTGGGCAGAGAGGGCACCCGGGAATAGAGCAGATGCAGCCTCTGAGGGTTTTCTTGTTAGGCTCCAAAGAGTTGTTTTAGTTTTTTTTTCTGTTCATTAAATCATAGGGTTAGGTGTTCCAGCCCTTTTTCATCTGCTTTAATTTCAAAACTTTCTGGCGTTAGTTGTCTTATATATTCCCCTGCCTCTTCTAGCCATATATAGCCAGATGTCTAGCAAGACCTTTCTGACTAGACCTGTGGTTGTGTCAGGGGAAAGTCCTTGCGAGAATCAGAGCTTGTGTAGGTCTGCTGATGTTATGTCTTCATGGTACTTTGTGGCATCTTTTTTATCCCCATCCTGTATTGCATTTAATTTTAATTTTTATACTTGTAGACCTAATGAGCATATCTTCCCTTTTTCACAGATGACAAGTTACAACATAAAAAAAAACATTTAAGACAATATGATAACATACAATACATAAATATCAATACATATAATTTAACATTTATCTCCTGGCATATGGTCAACAAATACATTCAAATGTATTAATGATCCATTGCTTAAGACAAAATTTATAACAAGGGACAGTTTTACACTCATCCAGGTCAATAGGGATTGAATTAAAAAATAAAGGTGCACGATACAAAAGTGACCTTTGGGCAATGGCTTTTTTTACAAATGGTAATTTAAATACAAATTTACTTTGAGACCTAGTACTACAAACTGGAAAAGCCTGGGGAAAAAGGTCAGAAACTGACACTGGTAAAAGACCATTTATAATTTTAAATAAAAAGACTCCCATTTTATGGGAAATTCTATCCAACAAAGATAGACACTCAGAGAATTTGTAAAGTTGACAATGATAAGTACAATAAGATGCACTTAACATAAACCTCAATATTGAATTATAAGTAACCCTCAAATTATTCAAAACTGTAACCTTGGTTGAAGAATAGATCAATAAACTATAATCAAAACACTTAAAAGAAAACTATGAGCTAACAGCCTCCAAAAATCAACAGTTAAAAGGCTTTAGCATGATACAAAACACCTAGTCTCTGATGGATGACCTTTTTTAGATGTTTAATATGTAAGTCAAAAGATAATCCACTATCTATAGCTATTCCCAAATATTTAGCATTTTCAACCTACTCAATTGTAACCCCATCCCTATCCTTAATAGGAATAACTTCATCATCAATTCTACCAGGTCTACATGAAAAAAACATGAATTTATTTTTTATGAATTCAAAACCATATGATTTGAACTCAACCAATCTTGAAAATAATCAAAATATTGTTTGAGGCATGATATGAATATATGGTTTGAGGTGACAAACTCAGAGTCTGTTATTATATTGATATTTCTCCCTAGTGCTGCAGAGTTTAAATGTCTATTCAAAGCTGCCCTTAGGGAACAGTATGAGAGTATGGCAAATTCTGTTGTTGTGGTGGTCTGTGCTTCAGCATAAAAAGGCCTAAACATTTCGTTGAGTTCTGTCTATGTGGATGTTTTCATGTTTACTGACAGGTTTTTATGATCACATCACTCTTTAAATACATTTAGTGCCAGGTGAGTTGCTTTGTGTTATGCTCATTGTGTGCATCTTCTATCATATTTTGCTGGTGCTCTGACAGAGAAAGGAATCTGTTACTTACAGGTTGTTGCTGCAGTTGAGGAATGGTTTCCAAGAGGATTTCCTGTCTGGTGGTTTCCTCTCTGCTCTCCACAGTGGCACTTTTGGTCCATGGTTCTGTATGTTTCATTGGTGTTTCTGGATTTTAATCTTGTGGCTGATTTTCTTTGTTTTCCTCATTTTGGGACATTTTGGTGAGCTACTCTTCATTTAAGGAAATATTGAAGAACACGGTATGTTGCAACGTGACAAATTAATTATGGTGTATTCGGTTTTATGGAGTTACTGTGGTTGGCAACAATGGTGGCTATTCAAAACACCAATGTTCAATGTGGGCAAAGATAGAAGATGCCAGTGTAGGTGAGGTTACCAGGACTAGTTGCTAGCCATTCACTAGGCACTTTCAGTGCATGGCTAGCAACCAATCAGGTTGCTCAAAAACAGACAACATTTCAAAAAATGTTGCTGGTATATGGGTTATTTCTATATTTATGTATGTACCTAGTTTTGGATTTCTAGCTCCAAAGGTGCCTGAGTTGTATGACAATAAAAATGTCCATTAACGTTTCCCACAAAAAAATTAAAATGACAGACTTTGAGCATGTATCATTTAGAGATGGTGTGTCCTAATGTCATGATATTTTGCACACCATTAGAACTCCTATAAATACGTAATCATGCTCAAGTCTCTAGCTCAACAAAAGGCTGAGATATGACCCAATAATATATTTGAAAAATTCCAGTGAACTTTGACAGATTTCAGTTATTTTGGTCTAATTTTTCAAAGTACATATCCAAATGATACCAAATCTGGCAGGTGTACATGTACTAATGGTTTTCATAAGTGTGCCAAATTTCAGAGTCCTAGACTGAGAGGGATGGAGTTGTGAGTGGCCAAACATTTAATCAAAATTTAATTTTCAGTTATTTCCATCTAGTTTTAAAATTTCTTATCCCAATGTTTCCACAGTGTCTCAGTTTAGAGAAATGTGCAGCACGTGTACCAAGTTTTTGGTATCAAGCTTTAAAGGGGGCTATGCTATAGGTAGCCAAACATTTTGCCAAAATTTCAATTTTAGTTATTTAGTATAATTTTGAAAGCATTCATGGAAATGTTATAAAATATTGCAGGTATAAGAGTTATTACTACATTTATATGTGTATCTAGATTTAGATTTCTAACTCCAAAGGTGCCTGAGTTACGTGCAGATAAAAATGTTCATGACATTTCCTACTAACTAAAACAACAGACTTTGAGCAATTATAATTTTGAGATGATGCATTCCAATGTTAAGATATTTCATACATCATTAGAGCACCTACTAATGAGCAATCATGCCACATTTTCTGATCTCTAGTTCAATTGACAGCTGAGTGATGATCAAATTAGTCAATTTCAAACATTCTGCAAAATTCTGAAAACAATATATATAATTTCACAGAATTCCATAAAAATGCCACAAATTCAGAATTTAGGTACACATATATATGTAGTCAGAATTTTCTCATTCCACATAGTTCTAATTCTAATGTTTTATGACTTACTGAAATTCATTTTTGAGCTACTTTATGGGGGTAACCTACATCCACCTCTAATTATAAATAAATGTTTATCTAGTATCAGTTACTGGGGTTCACTTCAGAGTTATGGGAGAACTGTGCGTAACCTGAGCCCACTCATGAACTCTGCAAGGGGATGCACTGTCTATAGCCAGAGCTCACATCCTGTTATAAGTAAATGGTAATGCTGTATGAGTTACTGGGGCTTACATTTGAGCTATGGAGGAATGGTCTATACCCTGAGCCCACTCCTCATCATAAACAATTAGTAATGCTGCAAGAATATCTTGAACTCACTTCAGAGCTTTGTGAGAACTGTCTATAACCTGATCCGTCCTCCCCTTATCAAACAGAAATAACTCCATACCAATACAGAACATCTTGGAGTGAGAGGAAATAAGAAGTGAAGCATTATGTCTACTGTGTACCATGTTGCTATTTATGGATAATGTCATATGGAATACTAGAGATAGGAGACAGGATGAAACAGAATTTGGTTTAGCAATTCATACACAGTGCATCCCAAGTGCTTTGTAGAACAAATAGTTTATATTGGTGCATTGTTTGTAACAACGCACAACTATTACAGGCACAACAATATCATAGTTCTGCCCCTCCACCTTTAAGTGGGGATTGTCCCCTCTTTATACACCCAAATCCCCATCTGTCAAACACATGAAGGGTTCTATCCCAAGCTGCAAGATGCAATACACACTTGTTAACTGCCCTGTATTTAGGCAAGCTCCTTCTATTGTTACAACTTTACATGCACAGTGAGGACTCCATTTCACATTGGACTGTGGCTCCCCTTCCTTTCATGTGTTTATTTATCACATTCTTTTAAACTGATTACCCAGCTAGGATCCTCAAAAAAACATCACCACATATTCTTTCCCCCAGCTGCTGAAACCCTACATCCCTTCCCAAAGTATATTTGCTTACCTTTTGTTTTACCAGGAGAGACACACTAAGCTGAAAGCTTGTTTACATGTGCAACCCGGGAGCACCAGGAAATTAAATGAATTGCTCAGGGTCACACAGTATGCAAGTGGGGCTGTGGGATTGAAACCCAGGTCTTCAGGTTTGTAGCTAAGAGCCTTAAACCACTGTGCTATACTGCCTCCCATTTGTAATGCTTTGTCCTCCAAACTGAGCTCATACCACCAACAGACTATGGAATGACTGACAAATGTGAAATGACACCAAAAACATAGATGGACAAAAATCATGCAGTCCTTTTAGAACAACTTTTTATATATACTTTTTCTCATTGAAGATCCAGCAGACAGCACAACTCCAGTAAATTCCCTGCAAAAAATATCAGTCCTATGTTCCTCTCCATCTCTGGACAAGACAATCAAAGTACCCCCTAATTAAATAAATAAGTGCTTGTGGGCCAGCTGTCAGTTTGACATGTTTTAATTCTCAGGTAATGTTTTCTCCGTTCAGGCTTCAGATTTTATTTTTACAGGGTTGACTGGTTTCAGGCTTAAACTCCAAATGTGAATTATTGGATTTATTCAAACATAAAACCAATAATTCAGTGACTTCTTACCTTTGCAATAGTGCTGTACAGAATTTTCAGATTCCAGCAGAACACAATTTCACCAAAAACAGAATGGCGGAATTCCATGACAGAAAAACGCAAAATGAGTCTTTCCACAATGCTTCTGTGGAATGTTATTCCATGGATCTCAACATTTTCCACAGAAATGGTTGCAGAATGATTTTTTGTGGAAAAAATGCTGTTGCACAGAATATTATTTCCCAGATCTAAACATTTTCTGTGGTAATGGTTGTGGAATGATTTTCCATGAAAAAAATGCTGTTCTGCGAAATATTATTCCGTGGATCATAGTAGGCAGAATTCCTCCGAAGAACCAGAGAAATTCCAGCAGAAATTCTGCTGGCAGAATAATCATTCCATGCTAATTTCATCTGCAGAATTTTGCATTCTGTACAGTGCTACTTTGCAACCTTTCTCCTGGAGTAGTAGTAGCAAAATATTTATTTTTATACAAGAATAGAATACATTGTCATTAGGGTTATTTATCCTGTTTACAAGACAAGTCCTGAGGTCAAGATGTCCTTATTACTCTAAAGATTTTTTACAGGTACAGTACAAAATACAAAAAAAGCAGATAATCAAACATTCCATTTAGCACAATTACAGATTAAGCAACTATACACAGTTACAATTAAGTATAAAGCATTCTTCAACAGCTTTAATAAAGGCAGGGTGGGAAGACACTGTGCATAGTTCAAAAGGGAGATCATTCCAAACCAGGGCAGCTTGATACTGCAGTGTTTTATCACTATATTTTGTTTTTGTTTTTACCAATTGAATTTTATTAACGTGTACTGATCTCTTCAGTACTCGGACCAAATCTGTATCTTTACCAAATACTGTGCATGAGATATAATGAACAGTATTGCTTTTTTGATACTTATGTAATAATGCTAACCATAAGTTTACAGTTCTGGTAGTGTCAACCAAATTCAACCATGAAAACATTTTACAGTGGTGTGTATTTAAATTACATCTTAAAATATACCTAGCAATCTTATGGTGTACTATTTTTTAATTTTTTATTTTTATATATTTAGTTGTTTTTTATTTTAGTTTTTGGTAACTGGGTAAGATCCAACAGGCACAAGTGCCTGTGCTCAGGGGTGACCTGGGAGCACTGGGCAGTTAAGTGACTTGCTCAAAGTCATACAGTATGCAAGTGGAGGTTGTGAGAATCAAATCAAGTTTACCCA
The DNA here is from genome assembly GCA_016271365.2 of Neoceratodus forsteri. Lineage (NCBI taxonomy): Eukaryota > Metazoa > Chordata > Ceratodontiformes > Ceratodontidae > Neoceratodus > Neoceratodus forsteri. Next base: position 218,151,481 of record CM028134.1, read on the forward strand.
ATAATGTTTTATTTGCTGTGCAATGTATTAAATTTCTGCATTCCAATGTTGGCATCATCAATTGTTCTGCTACTTTCTTTCTAGCTTCCATGTTTTAGCATTAGTTCAGGTGCACAATGATCTCCTCAGGGCGAGAGATCAAGGGGAAGGGACAATTCTCATCCTACTCGATCTCTCCTCAGCTTTTGACATGGTGGACCATTTGGCAGGACTTCTGTGGACTCACCGGCACTGTCATTTGCTGGTTTGAGTCCTTTTTGACAAACATAAGACAAAGGGTGGTGATGGGGAATTTTCCTCATCTTTTAGCCTTCTGTCTTGTGGGGTACCTCATGGTTCAGTTTTGTCACCGATGTTCTTCACCGTGTATATGCTACCCTTGGGAGAGATCAGTAGGAAGTACTGCTTGGGGTTTCATTATTATGCCAATGATATCCAGCTGTACTTATCCTTTGCCCCGGAACATTAGATGCCGTGGATGTATTAAACAACTGTCTGGCAGAGATCAATGACTGGATGGCCTCTGGCTGATTGCAACTGAACCCTCATAAGATGGAGGTACTGGTGGTGGAGTTGAACAGGAGGCATGTGGGGTTTCCCCCTGGGGCAGACTCTGGACTTTTTCTAGGGTCTGTCCCATTGAAGGTTTCCTCCAAGGTGCGTAATCTTGGCATGATATTTGACAGTGGTTTGACGATGGAATATCAGGTATCTGCAGTTGTCAAGGGGAGTTTCTTTCATTTGAGAAACATTGCCAGGATTAGGCACCTGATTCCACCCCGGACCTCCCCACCTTGGTACATGCGTTTGTCACATCCAGATTGGACTACTGTAATGTGCTCTAACTCGGGGTCTCTGGTGGCACCCTCCGTCAACTGCAGCTAGTGCAGAATATAGCTGCCAGGTTGTTGACAGGTCATTCAAAATACTGTCACATCACTCCCTTGCTGCGTGAACTGCACTGGCTGCCGGTTCGATGGAGAGTGCTTTTCAAGGTGGGTTTACTCACCTATAAGACCCTACATGGACTGGGCCCTTGTTACCTGGCTGACATTCTTACACCTGCTGTCTCTGTTCATCCCCTCCGGTCCTCATCAAGGGGACTCCTGACAATTCCCAGGACAAGACTGAAAACTGCCAGTGATCGAGCTTTTAGTGTCACTGGTCATGTCTTGTAGAATTGGTTCCCGCCTTTGGTGAGGGAGACCCCATTGGTGGAGGTTTTTAAGACCCTCCTGAAGTTTTATTTGTTTAATCAGGCCTTCTCAGACTCTGTTTGATATTAGAGTTATCAGTCCTGACATGAAGGGATCACATGATGCGCCGGGAAGCGTAGCGGGCAGCTAAGGGGCTCTCTCCCATCAAACTTAAAAAAAAAACTAACCTCTCGGTACCTTTTTTATTCGTTTCTCCACCTGCTCGCGTTGGAAATCGGTCCCGTTTTTGATTTTAAAGGCGATCGCGATCCACCGGCAGAATGGAAGACCCGAAGCAGGAACTAGAGGCAAAACGCCCGCGCCACAGCTCTTCTCCAGAGGCCCAGTCAGAAGACATAACTCCCTCACGGATACACGCAGACCTCTCCCAGACCCTCTCCTTCCTTTTCCAGATACCAGACCATCCAGGTCCTAGACGTTGTTGCCAAAACCACGTATCAATACGCCAGAGATGGTTTCTGATGGTGACTTTCATCTACTTCTAGAGCTATCTTGGATAAGATGGCAGATGTGCCTTATGAATGTGGGGCGCTTTCACTTGAGCTAATTGCATGAGGGTGGGCCTGACCAGGGTCATTCAGTGTTCCATGTGGGACCCGGGGTGCATTTGAACTGATACCTTTGATGATACCTCTTAGACTAGCTTGGATCCCATTACCCATATTATCTTTATTTTAGATTAATGTTAAATTGTGGGTTCATGGGGCTTTACTATGTAGTTAATTATGGTATAACTCTAGAGGCTAGATTGTTGAGTAATTACATTAGTCTAAGGATACCGTTTGTTAGTGTAAGGTTTATAGCCAGTTCATAACGTTTAGACACTTACAGATCTAAACTGTTCAATAATTAAGTTCAGTCGGGGTGGGTATGATTCACAGGGTGTTTTTCAGGCCATTATTATTACGTTCCTATATTTGATCCCATATAAACCTAGTATTAGGTAATCAGGGAAAGCTCGTTCAAGAAAAGATTACTCTGTGATGTTCTGTTTATTTAGTGAGAGGTTTGATAACTAATTATTCCCTTTGGAGAGAGAGAGGCCCCACCTTTCTGAGCGTGCCACGGACTATTTGTTCGGAGGCGGCCTAGGGCCGGGGACTATCCTAGTCGATAGGACTAGGGTAAGTGAGTGGATTCTGACGATGAGGTGTTTTCTTTTTTCTTTTTGGGGTATGTTGGGGTTAAGGGGGTGAGGGGGTCTGGCAGCTCATCAATTCTTCCTGAATACATTGCAACTTTTTATATGGCTTCCGACTTGAATATCATTTCATGGAATATAAAAGGGGGTAGAGATAACAGGAAGAAGCATACTATTTTAAACCACTTGGCGCCTTATGACCCCTCTATAGTATTCCTACAAGAAACACACATGACTCCAAAGCAGCTCCCGTTTCTCAAAAAGAGATGGGTGGGTCAAGCCTATGGTGCGGATCATCCACGGTAGAAGGGTGTAGCTGTATTAGTGGGCCAATAAAATCCCTTTTCCATCAGAGATAATTTCAGATCCCAAGGTAGGTTCGGTTCTAGTGGTCGGTAAGTTGGCAGGTGCCAACTTAGTATTAGGTCCATTTATGGGCCTAATCAAGATTCTCCGTTTTTTCTCCAAGATGGTGGTTCAAATTGCTTTCTAGCTGACAAACCAATAATTTTGGGGGGAGATTGGAATTTGGTGCAATCCAACAGTCTGGACCGTTCGTGGTCCAAAGGTTCACCCCCCTCTCAGGCCCAGAAAGCATTATCAGAACTCATGTCCACGACAGGTCTATCTGATCCCTGGCAACTACTCAATGCTACAACTAGGGAGTATACCTTTTATTCACCGGTCCACAAAAGTTACTCCCAATTAGATTATTTTTTAGTGAGTCACCAAATACTTTCTTTAGTCCAAGATAGTACTATTCTTAGTCGTGTAATCTCTGACCACTCTCCTATTGGCCTTCAGTGCCGACCACTGTCATTGCCACCTACATCATATTCCTGGTCGTTAAATAATCATTTACTCAAGGACCCTCCTCTGTTGGACCGATTCCAGACCTTTATGTCCAATGCTATTAACTGCAATTGGGGGTCATTGCAAGCAATGGATCAGTCTGTGCACTGAAGGCCACATGGAGAGGGAGTTTATCAGGCTGGCAGCAAATCGAAAAAGCATTACACGCTTAACATCCAACTGTCTAAACAGGATTAAGATTCTGGATTCTGTGGGAGAAGCATCAAGATCCTACTCTCAGGAGCAAGAGCTTGCCTCCCTAAGGGCATGGTATGGAAAAATTATGAGGGAGAAGGTAGAGAGATCCACCTCCATCTTAAGGGCGACTTACATAGGACAAGGTAGTAAAGCTGGGAAGCTCCTAGCATGGCAGCTAAAACAGAGAGCGGCGGCAAGGTGGGTAGCAACGTTAAAACATCCCCAATCTGGTGACATGACTTCTAATCCAGTGGATATCTTGAATATTTTTGTAGATTTTATAAGAACCTATATTCAAGGAGCCACTTTACCTGATGTAGTTTTTAGAATGAAAGAGTTCCTTGCCGATATTCCTTTTCCTAAACTCCTCCCAATTTCAGTCAGACGTTAGAGGCCCTTTAACACTTGAAGAAGTAGCACAATCTATTGACTTGAAACTCAACAAAGCACCGGCCCAGATGGGTTTACTGCATTATTTTATAAGACCTTTAAAGAGACATTGGCGCCATTGCTTACATCAAGTGTACACTTTTTGTGAACAAGGGATAGATGACCACTCCCTTTTCGAGGCCAGAATTATCCTTCTGCCAAAACCTGGAAAACCCCCAGATTTGGTGAATAATTACAGACCTATATCTTTATTAAATATTGATATAAAAATTTTTGTGAAAATTCTGGCAAACAGAATGAAGGCAGTCTGGAGGGATTTATTAAGTCCCGAGCAAGTCGGATTTGTGGCAGGACGGTCGTCCGCTGACCATTTTAGAAAGCTGTTCTATTTGATCCAAGAATATAATTGCCCAGATATGGAGGCATCCCTGGTTTCATTAGATGCTGAAAAAGCATTTGATAGAGTGGAGTGGGACTTTATGTTTGAAGTACTTTCTAAATTTGGGATTCCGGAGAGGTTCCTGGGATATATTCGATATTATATACAAGACCTCTCTGAGAATCCTTTGCAACAATCTAATTTCTTCCTCTTTTCTGTTAACGGGGAACACGGCAAGGATGCCCCCTCTCACCTTTTTTATTTAATTTATATTTAGAGCCCCTTATCAGAGCTATTAAGATGGACGTAGGAGTCCACAGGGTACGTATAGGGGAATCCGAATATAAAATATCCACTTTTGCGGATGATCTGTTGCTCCATATCTGGCACAGCCAGGCCTCCCTCCCACAGTTGTTCTCTATTATTTCACGATTCAGTGAATTTCAGGATATAAACTTAACAGGAGTAAAACTTTGGTTTACCCACTCTCCCCTTACTTACAACAGTCTTGGTGTACAAACCTAGGGTTATGTTGGCAGAAGGGCTGCCTGTCATACCTGGGCTTAAAAATTTCTAAGGATCTAACGGAGTTGCCTGACTTAAATCTAAAACCCCTAATCAAGTCGATTAAAGAGGATCTCAAAAGATGGACTAGACTTCCTTTAACTTTTTGGGGAAGGTCCAATGTTATTAAAATGACCATTCTACCAAGAATTTTTTACACTCTTTTCAACCTCAATGTATATCTTCCAAAATCCTTTTTTGATCAGTGTCATAAATATTGTGCAGAATTTATATGGAACGGCAATCCTCCTCGTAGAGCCTACCGCAAACTCACTCAACGTAGAGAAAAGGGGGGCCTACAATTGCCAGATTTCTACGTTTATTATTTGGCAAGTCATATGGCTAGATCTGCTTTGTGGGCCTCAGCCCCCTTAGGGAACACCACAAGTGAAACTCTAGATTGCACGATGGCCCAGAGAGCTAATTTGGACCTGGAGTCCCTCTTATTTTCCCCTTGGTCCAAAGTTCCTCCTGGACTTAAGGATACCCCACTTGTTTGGGATATTAAGGCTCTTCATCAATTATACTCACTTCTAAATATTCCATTTAAAAAAGATTTGATGCAACCTATCACTAATAACCCTAACCTCTTGGTTGGGAATCAACCATTAAAAAAAAGTATAGGTAACGTCCCCCGAAAACTTAGACTAGTTGACTTTGTTTTAGATGGCCGCCTAGCTTCCTTTTTAGAATTGTCGGGAAAGCTCGAGGTAGGTCCTAAAGACAGGTACCGGCTTTACCAAATCCAGAGGTGTGTTTGCTCCTTTCTGAAAGGTGGACTAGGGTCAGAGAAGGCCAGTAGTCTTGTAATGAGAATAAAAGCTCTAGCACTGTCTAATAAGGCAATATCTAAGATCTAGAAATTTATTCTAACACAGAGAGACTTTAAGGTCTCTCCGACCCCTCATTATTGGAAGGTGAACCTATCCCTACAGTGGCCTGAAGAAACCTGGACAAGGATTTGGCAGGATTTATACATGTATACCAAGCAAGACAGATTGCGAGGCCTTCAATTTAACATTTTACATAATCTGTACCTCTCTCCAGCCAAGCTTTCTCATATATATATATAAGCACAGACCCCCTGGATGTTAAGACTGTGGAGCTCCCCTGGCAACCACTCTTCATAAACTATGGGACTGCCCTAAAGTGGTCAGATTCTGGAATTCCATTCATTTATGGATGACTCCTTTCTGTGATGTCACACCATTTTTGAACCTTGAGACTTGTATTCTTGGTAGGTTTACACAAGTCGCATCAGTAACTCACAAACAGCAGATAGCCCTAATCTCGTTGGTATCCAAGCTGTTACTTCTTCGTTATTGGTGCAAGGAAGGGACCCCTTCGTATAAAGAATGGTGGGACACTTTCTTGGAAGCCTTAAATGCAGAGAGGTCGGTGGCCACCCTGTTTAATTCGTGTAACAGATTTGATAAATGTTGGAGTAATTTCTATCAGCTGTTAAAAATAAATTTGGTTATTAATGTATTTAGTAACTGATAACTAATACTACATAGATAATAGTATTTAGTCTCAGATACCTTCTTTAGTAGGATGGCGACCTGATTCTCTCCAATGATATCCTCTTTTTTCTCCCATTTCTCTTATATTCTCTCCCCTCTGTTATTATTGTTATTACTATTTGTCTTTCTCCTCTTTATTCTTTATGTATTGTGACAACAAAGCTTAGACAACCTGGACTTATTTAGCTTTCATAGACAGTGGGCTGCCAGACCTAGAGGGTGGGTTGGGTTAGGGGTGGGCGGGTTTAACTCATATAGCACCTTTGTACTCTACTGTATTGTAATACTTATGTACGTGGTTGTGGGATCGGGAATTTATGTATGTAAATGTGTTTCAATAAAGTATAGTTATTTGCAAAAAAAAAAAAGAGTTATCAGTCCTTTTTAAAATTAAGAGGGTTTTTAAATAGTTATGGGTTTGTATGAGGATATATTTTGTCATTTTGTATATTAAATTAAACTCCTATGTTCTTTGTACAACACCCAGAGCATCTGGGATTGGGCACCAGAAAAATAAAATTTGCCTTGCCTTACATCTTAAAGCTCCTATTTTCTTATTTGTCTTTGTTACTAACATTAAATTGTGATCTCAAAGGGTAATTGGTCAATAAATATTACACCCAAGTAACTGTATTTGTTTACCTGTTCTATGCATTCATTCCTACCTATTTTAATACTGATAGTTGTTGAAACATTTTAATGAAAAGTGGAGAATTTTGGTCTTCTTTGTGTTAATCATTAGCCCTGACCTGGTAAACCACTCCCCCACCCTGTCAAAACCAGCCTGAAGTTTATTCTGGAGTTCTGATAGATTTCTTCAGTTCTATGTGATAATGGCGATCAGGGAAAGGTGATCTCCATTAGGGTGAGTGCACATTGCCGAAAATAAATTTCAGTGATGTACACTACCAGTGCACAGCAAAAGGGCACCGGAGATTTACATTTTTTTATTTATGCGGGGAGCTGTGCCCCACGCACCCCCCATGGGGGGCTTTGCCTCATACACCCCCTACTTAAGGATTCTCAGCTCCATGGGGGTGCATGTCGGGGGGTGCAAAACATAAAAAAAAAAGACAGACAGCATACAAAAATGCGACCGTGCCTAGGACCAAACCTGTTACCCTCCCAACCCTAGCCTGCCACCCACGTACCATGCCACATGGCCAGCTCAGCAGCTGATGGCTGCATTACACCCCACATACCATCCCTCCCTCCCAGCCTGTCGCATGGCATGCTCACTCCCCCCAGCAAGCATGTACATATAGCGACATCCTGTCACTATATTCATGGACCCCCCATCTGGTCACCCTCCCTGCCTGGTAGCCCTGTGGACAGGTGCCATGATTGAGTGGCCCTCTTTGAAAGCTCTCATTCATGGTTGCCAGTGTTACAGGTTACTGATTTCTTCCAGAAGCAGTGATTGCAGTATCGTTAGCATATAACCTCAGGGCTGAATGCTGCACCAGTTGTGGCTAATCATTATTAAATAACAAAAACAAGATGGATCACATGATAGACCCCCTGGGGCCCCCCTTGAGTTACTTTTAGACTTGCTGAGAGGCACTGGTACATCGACACACTTTGTGAGCAATCCTTCAAACAGGACTTAATCCAGTCCCAGGGTCCATCGGTAATGTCCAGGCCTCCCAACCTGTTCAGCCAAAGGAAGTGGTCCACCAGGTTGAAGGCTTTAGACAAATCCATAAAGATTACTGCAGTTTCCAGTCTGGAGTCCAGGGAGGAGCACACAAGATCCTTAAACTCTAGAAAGGCAGAAGTTGTTGAGTGCCCCTTCCTGAAGCCAGATTGAAATGGTGTTGAAAGATTATATTTCTCCAAATACTCAGATAGTTTTTTTAATTTTTTTATTTAGTTCTTTAACCAGGAGTAGCACATTAAGCTGAAAGCTTTTTTACAGGTGTGACCTTGGAGCACAGGGAAGTTAAGTGACTTGCTCAGGGTCACACAGTAGTTGTCTGTGAACATGTTTATCAAAACATTTAGATAAAATAGATAGTAATGCAATTGGTTGATAATTGCCCTGAGGTAGAATATCCCCACCCTTATAAATCAGTATGGTCCTGGACTCTTTCCAAACTGATGGAAAACACCCTAGCCTTACGCTCCAATTAAAAATGTAGGTTACCGACAGTGCTATATTGTGTGCAACTAGTTTCAATAATTTACCTTCCAACCCATCTGGTCCTGAGGATTTGTAGATATTAATGCTGTTTAAGCATTTACAAATCTCTAATACTGTTAGTTCTTTAAAGCGAAATGGGGGTTTATGAAACTTACTTCCCTTGCCCTTATCCTTGTTATCCTGTTCTGTAACTTAAATTAAGGTTGGGTAAATTTATGAAATAGGAATTTAATATGTTCGAGATTATATTTGGGTCTTCTGTCAGTTTAGTCTTCGTTTGTATTTGTATTGGTGTTTGAGTAACCGAACTGCTTGGACTGGATAATTGCTTTATTGTCTGCCAACATTTCTTTGGGTCATTGCTCTTGTCGAGTTTGTTGCTGTAGTATGTATTAGCCTTCTTTAAAATAGTTCTATGAGCAATGTTTCTGTAGCAGTCAACAAAATGACACACCGCCTTTGCTACAGCTGATGCCTGTCCCCATTTTCTCTATGAGCAGTGTGTGTGTGCGTGTGTGTGTGGGGGGGGGGAAGTAATAATAACAGTGCATGGAAAAGAGGCATGGTGTCAGACATCTATAAAACACTTGCAGCACCTTGGAAAGAGGGCAATGTTATTGAATTTAATTGATGGCACTTCTCCCTCTTCCCCTCACAAACCTTGTACAGTGCAAATAAAGAATGGTGTGGGGAAGTAGCAGCAGTATAATTATTTCATACACCATCCTATTGGAACCACACCTGGAACTCCTGATGAGTGCTTCGGACATCCCCAGTTTGAGTTATGATAATGGAATGGGTGAAAAGCCAATATTTACAAATGCAGTGAGGAGTCCTTTCTATTCGTATTTTAATTCAGCAGTAGGGGGTCATAGCTTCTTGCTAGACTTTTTCAAGTCAGCACTGTGGGGGTAGGGACTAGTGGGAGTGAAATATACACACTTTGGATATTTAAAGTGCTTCTGAGTGTATACAATCTGCTCATTCATGATGACAAGACAACCTCTGCAGCCATTCACTCTATATCTGAGTATGTGAGTGACTGCTTTTCCTTGCCAATTAAGCCTAACACAGAAACAGGCCTTCAGACATCCCTCTTCTGTGACCACAAGGAACATCCAAATAAATTATCCAAATTTTAGTACTCAGTATCCCACATCATGAACAAGTAATGACTGCACACCTAGTCCCACTACCAGACAACCCCTCTACTGGCAACAACCAAAAGTTAAAATCCTGACCAGTCCTGATCCTCAGAATCTGTCCTTACTTCTAGTTCTAAGGTGCCTGATACCGCATGCCCTCATTGAAAGTCCCGATAGCTAAAATCCCCATCCTCAACTCAGAGGAGTGGTTAAACATATTGTCAGGGATTTCTATACCTGGGATCCCCTTCTATCAACCACACCAGAGACAAAAAACAGAATCATAAGTGTAGTTTGGGGGGCTGAGTCTCCCTTCTTGCTTCCAATAAGTTTCCTTAAAGGAGATAGGAAATTATTTCCTAATGTTATTACCTATTAAATAACTAATAAAAAATAAACAATTGCCTCTGTGTAACTTTTTTATGGAATACATGATTCAATGGGCTTGGTAAGCAGAGTAGTGTTATGCTTGTGCAACTGTGAAAACTGACTTTTCGCACTCTCAGTTCCACAGGGAATTACCACCTTGTAGGGGTACTGAAGGCAAGGAACCCTCAAAGAGGGTTCCACTCCTGGAGGTGCATGAGAAGATTTCCTTTGCTAAAAGGTACCTTAGGAAGGAGCCCTTCCCCGAGGAGAGAGGCACACTACTGGAGGTGGAGGGGAGGGAAGCACCAAGTTTGGTCGACAGTAAATCTGTCAACCACCCACACAGCGATGGCACAATACCGATACTGGTATCATGTCACCCAGGCCCCCAGTGTTTTCTGTGGGGGGCTGTGCCTCCCACACACCCCCATGTGGGGGGCTCTGCCCCAGCACCCCCAGGACTTTAGGATTCTCAACTCCAGGTCAAGATTGGTCCAGGGAGGGGGCAGAACACTGGGGGAAAGTGAAACATGGAAACAGACCATTACAGTGACTGTCGTTGCAGTGGTCATTTTCTGTGTTTCACCATTGGGGTGTTGAACAAAAAGGGGCCACCTGAGGGGAGGATGGCAGGGCAAAGAAAAATTGTTTCAAGATGATGCTAGGTGGAACTAATATAACTCAAGAAAGGGGCATGGCTGGATGCTCACCCCATTGAACGACATCCATAGCCTTTCAACTCAAAGGGCTTGGCAACCAGAGTAGTGTTATGCTTGTGCCACTGTGATAACTATTTGGCCATTTGCACTCTCTATTCCATGGGGAATTACCACCCTGTAGGGGTAACAAAGGCAAGGAACCCTCAAAGAGGGTTCCACCCCTTGAGGTGCCACAGGAAGATTCCCTTGGCTAAAGGTACCTTTGGAAGTAGTCTCAAAAAGATCATTAAGTAGTAAATGTTGACTACAAGGTACAAAAGCAGATTGACTGCAATGAGACAGCTTGATGAAACACAAATGGATGCATAGGTTGTTAGGACAGCACTGATAAAAATGTATTGTACTGATGACACTGGGGGGCTTCCAAGGGACAGAGAGGGAATGGTGAGTAAGGCCACAATCCATCTCCATCTGACAACTGAAACCTACCTAAGGAACTAGGGAATGTCAAATCATATTGCTGTTAGTTAGGTAGTGAGAGTCTGGCTGGAGTATGAGCCAGCATTTGGAGGTTTAAGTAGTAGCAACCAGCAAAAAACAAGCCAATTAGTTTAATTACAGAGCCGAATTGATAGTGACAAAGAAGGTAGGTGTTTAGGCAGTGAGAGACATTTTGCAGTTAGAGGCTGTGCTGCCAGTGATTGAATCGATGAGGTTTAGCAGATGGATTCAGTATGAACAGTGAAGTGATATTATTTGCATGAATACCTGGAATGCCATTAAGGTGAAAGTAGGTTACTCCGGTAATGAGCATTACAACATAGTAATGGAATGCAATAATATTGTGAAGCCATGTAAGCTGCAAGGTTAATTTATGCATGAAATGCTGAAAAGCCATGTAGGCAAAGAAGCTGGCCAAATCATAGCTTACAGGAAAGCATGTTCCTGCTATTTAGAGCCATGATGCCTGGCATGGGGTCATAATGTTGCAAGACATTATACCACAGCAATATACCATGCTGCCAATACAGCACAATATATTGCCAGCAGCATATGTCTTTGTTTTGCTGGGGGGGCCTCTGTCTCCATCCCCCATTACAGGGGGCTTTGCCCACCAAACCCCCATCTAAAATAACTAACTGCGGGGGGAGATTAACAGTTGAAATTACAAAAAGTGTGAAAAATAAAAAAAAATCCATGCGGCTGGGACCAGGAATCGAAACCCAATCCCAAATGCACTGCCTGCTTCCCTTGCTGCCAGTGGCTCATCCCATTGCTTGCTGACCCCCTGTCCCAGCAGAGGTCTTATCCTCTGCCTGGGAGAGTGAGAGGGTGCACTAACCATGCATATACCCTTTCACAGTTTTGCACCCTCTAGCTCTTCCTTACTGCGCTGTTCCTGATATGTGGTTATGTCATGCGCTATTAAGTGCATAACATATTGACCCGGTAGGCAATGCCCCACCTTGACATCATAGTTCCCACTGTGGGAATAACAAAGAAGCCACAAGCTGAGTATGATGAGACCAAAAAGCAGCTATAATGTTGGTAGGTGTGGTTATGCATAATTTTAAATGGGCTTTCCTCTATTCTCACCCTCAATAGAGAAGTCAGTTAGCGATTAGGGAATAGATGCCCAAAAAGAAAATAACCTCCTCCAACTTACAAAGAGTGTGGACAGTAGCACACCGGAGAGGAAAAACCCACTATGGAGGAAACCTCTGAGGACCCAAGGCTATCGACCTGCTGGACCTCCAGGCATACCAGGAGGAGATGATCTAAATGGAGAATAATACCTAATTCCAGATAAAGAGAGAGATAGAACATGCTGGGTCTCCATCTTGTATGATGGTGGTGATACTGCTTCAGAGACTTTGAGAAAACAATGGATGTGGATTGCACCACAGGAAAGTTCACAGGTAGTCAAGACATGTGAGACATTGCAGGATGAGAAGTAAAATCAGAAGGCATGGAGAATGTTTTCAGGTTTGTGGATGAAGAGGTCAAGTAGGTTCTTCACAGCAGGCAGCATGGAGCAGGAACAACACACTTTTAGAAGGCTCATAGTATCAGGTGGTCCCATGTTGAGCAGAAATATCACAGTGGTGACTCGCAGAAGAGGAGGATGGACAAGTTGAGGAGGATGATGTAATGAATAGCTGAAGTCCAGAATCTTGCAGTTTCAACATAGAAATGTCACAAAGACAAAAATTGGAGAGATCAGAGCAGGTGGAAGGAGGCAACAGGATTGAATGTTGAAGCTGAGGATAGTGCAAAGACAACTGCAACAGGCAATGAGAATATCTTGATGTAAGTGTCATTGGGAGAATCTGATTCTGGAAAGGAGGCAGGATGCTGAAGCATGGGACTCAAAGGAAGTCTAAGTTGAGGAAGGGTATGGAATGGAGAACAAAGGAGGTTGCATCCGAGATTTCAGGGAGACCCTGGAACCATCTTGATCCATGGAAGTAGACCAGAAGATAGCAAAGCTTTTTCATATGGCTTATGATGTAAAGCTATGGAGGTTGTAGCAGAATGGTGCAAATCAAAGGAATTCCTAGGAAGGAACGATGGTGGTAGAATGTAATTAAGCATGGAAGAGAAACATCAAGGAATGCAGCTTGTGGGAGGATGGTTGAATAGCTCCTTGGAACCCATCTCCTGGAAGAAACTTGTAGGAAGAAGTCCAAGGGGTTTCCCTGAAGACCTTCCTCAAGAAGAGGTGAGTAGGAAGACGTCTGAGGGGATCCCTGAAGACCATCTTTGAGTTGGCAAGTGATGCAATGAAAGAGAGACTCCCCTCATGTTTAACGGACAGTACCTACCCACACTTTTAGACCTCCAAGAGGAACAAGTTAAGTAGGTGGTGCCTGAGGGCTGCTGAAGAGGGCTGTGAGAAAAGAAGGGAAGCTGCTACAGTGTAAATTAACCTGTTAGATTAGATTAGGTAACTAATGAAGAGGTGCAAGCCTCAGTAACCAGTTGATGTTTTGCCAGCTAGACAACTGTGAAAACAGAAAATATGGTGGTGCATGGTCTTTTCTATAACCTTGAAAACATGTGAATAATAAGAGAAAACATTTAGGACTCAGCAGAGTCCTGGAGATATGCTAAAGCTTCTGCAAGCAAGCATGCATGCAAGTCAGGACAGTAGTACTGATGAGGCAGTCAGTGAATAAGAAACTGTATGTGCTGCCATTGGTGGGGAGCTGTCGATGATTAAGTAACATTATATTCCATGGAAAAGACATAAGTAGAAATCCATAAGATAAATAAGATATACTGTGTCGATTTAAAGGGGACATGGAACATTTTCAATGTTTTCTTTTATTTCAATAATGTCAAATTTGTTAATAAATGTATTTAATCACCTCAGTATGACTCCTCTCATTATTTTGTTGTGATTTATTTCATAAGTTCTCGATCTGGTTGCTGCTCCAATACTGAGGATTCTTTTTATTGCACAAGCTTTGCTTGTTAAAATTTAATTTCTAAATGATGTCCCTGTTTGAGGCAGTGGTATGGCACACATTTGAACTCAAATTTTAAGCAAAGGTATTCTGGGCAAATGTGTTGTTATTTACTATTACTTTTTTTTTCACAGTTGTTGACTTTGTTACTGTATTGTCATTGATAAATGCTGATTGTATATAACAGATATTACAACCTAGTCCAGTAATGTTTAATGACTGAGCACAAAAACTTAATCAACTGTTTAAAAGACAGAAAATGTTAGTTGGTGCCAAGACTACAAGAATCGATCTTTTCTTTGTCTGGAGCTATATTTGTGGAATAAAGCAATTTGTTGTTATTTAGCTCCAGATCCTTGGGATCCCTTTTCCCTCATTTTTATTTTTCAGCGAGATATCTATTCGGTGCATTTTTCAGTGGCTGAATGTTTTAAGATGGCAGTTTACTAGCAAAACAGATAGATATTTGGTGCTGTGAAAAATCATATTTTCCTTCAGCACAGAATCATGCTCCTGAATGCCTGTCATCTGTCAGTGGAAGTGTAAGAACAGAATCACTCAAATGTGTGAAGAATGAATTGACAGTGATGCATCTATGTGTTGGTTCCACCTAATTAGCAATAATTAGGTTATGCAGGTTCTTCTTCTTCCACCATTACACTCCCCTCCCATCCCCCAACTATAGAAATTAGACATCGTAAGATCTGACTTATATTCTGGTGACATGCATTTCTCTATCTGTGTCATATGCTATTTTTTTTATTGATAATATTCTAAATTAAATATCTAAACTCTGGTATTCACATCAATTGCAGCCAAGTGTTTTTTGTTTCGTGTCTAGTTATTATTTCTTGAATAAACTATTGGACTGTAAAGTTGTCCCTGTAACTTCATAATCATGGCAGAAGCTATGTTTTAATAGTCCCTTGATGTGGGGCAATCAATTTAGTAAGAACTGAATTGGTAATTTTAAGAAAATAAAAAAGAGAAATCAAAAATAAAATGAAAAAAAAAGAAACAATTTTGCTGTGTGCTCATGTACTCAGTTGCTATTTATTGTCAGCCAGACAGCACATACAGTCATGCATTGCTGTTCTCAGTGTGATTACCATTTGCGTGGTTGCAGTGTGTTGATCCCACACCTGTTCCATGATTGCAGATCAATAGCATACCATCCTCAGTGATAGGGGTCATGGTAATTGTAGAATGATGGTTCAGTAATGTTTTAAGTTACTGGCACATTTGCAAAGGATCCACTCTATCTCTTTGGATCACACTTTCTTTTTTTTGATACTGTCAGTTCACAGTGTAGTAGCAGTACTGATGTTTTATTATTTTTTCTTGATGGACAGTTGGACCCCCCCACACTGAAAAAAAAAGCAATAGTAAAGAAAGAAAAGCACTCATGACCCACAATGTAGCAGTGTATTTAGTGTACCTGTAGGCACCTATTTCTGTGTTATGAAATTGCCTATTGCATTCATTTGCTGTACTGCACTTTTTTGAAGGCTGTATGATGCCAGTTCGACAACCTTTTGTCGCCCGGCATCTCACTGACAGGAATCATGTTGACCGCAAGTTGTGGTTTACATGATTCCTATGCGTCTCACGGTCCTTTTTTTTTTTTTATTGGGGGGGCTTTGCCTCCCAAACCCTCAATGCGGGGGATTCTTCCCCCCACCCTCCTCATCTTTAGGATTCTCAACTCCAGTTGGAGTTGATTCAGGGTGGGAGTGCAGGACCGAGAGACATTGTGCTCCTGTCTCAGGCACACCAACTCAGCGACCTGTTGGCAAAGTGTTGGTTTTGATGAAAGGAGTGTATTTCACTGTGTTGGTGTCATTGTATGTGGCTAGTACCTTATTTGAATATACTCATAGTAAATGTGCCTTCCATATGTCCCAATGTCGGGATAGTTTTATACTTCTACTGGCCCTGGTGTGCAATAAGCTCTTCATCACAACCATTTATGAATGCTGATTCACATTTAGGGGCATAAACTCATCTATGTGCCATGCTGCCTATTTGTTATGGTAATGAGATGTGATATAGCTTGGTACAGCAAGCAGGCAGTTATGGTGTTGATCCAGTAATCTCCACTTGCATAATCAGTGGCTCCGAGCAAGTCATTTACCCACCACATTGTTCCTTAGTCATCACTGAAAATGTTGCACTTTTGGCAGTATTACATACAGCTTCTTACACAGAGGGCAGGTGAAGGGGATAGGATCTGGGACTGAATGACCACACACACAGAGGCTGAGACAAGCTTTACAGTGTGCTTTTGTTTCTATTTTCTTTTTACAGACAGAAGGGGTCCATTTTGTTTTATTGCAGATTGTAAGGATATCAGTATGCTAAATTTGTCCTGTCAAGTGCTTTTTGTTTCATTAGGTGAAGGGAGTCAGGAGTAGGCATGGACGTAAAGCATTTTAAAGCTGACTGCAAATTGGTTTGCTTGCTGAATTTGTCCGGTTGAGTGATTCCTTTTTCTCATAGGTATAGTGAGTCAGGAACCGGTAAATACATAAATCACTAAAAAGGCTTGTGTTTTATTTAGTTTATGATGCTCAGTGGTGCTGCTCATTTTTCCTTCACTCAGTAGGCAACTCTTGTCTAGGAGCAAAGAACAAGGGAACAGAAGCCATGGAGAAAGGAAAGCACCAGGAAGTAGGAAGGCACAGACAGGCTCAGTGCTAAAATAATTGATATTTCCTGACAGAAACAGGAGACAGGGGAACATTATAAACAGCTACTAATCAAAAATTATTTCATGGCCATTTCAGGGAGTATAACTTTAAACAGTACAAAAGTTCAACTAGTAATCAGTTGAGATGGGGAAGAGAGATAGAGATTAATAGAGAGAGATGAAAAAAATCTTACTATTGTAACAACAGAGCAGATAATACAGTTCCAAATGCCCTTTGAGGTAACCCTTACCTCAGTGTTTGTGCACAGAGGTTCTTTGTCTTTTAAATAGTTTTTTATTTTAATGGGTTCATCACAACATAATCCAGACAGACCGTTTTAGGGTAGCTGGTTCATTCCACTAGGATGTCAAACAGACGAGGCATACTGATGAGTCCTGGTAGGTTGAAACACGTGTCTATGTCATCTGTTAGCACACTTTGCAAACTGTGTGAGAGGTCTTTTGGCACCATGCAATTCTGCTTAAAGTTGAACCAGCATAACATTCTGTGATGATTTGCATATGCAGCTCATGATGCTTTGCTTTGTTTTGTGTGGGCATGTGTGATTTTCTATTTTCTTGAAACTTGTCTTCCCAGCCAAATGCCCTTTGAGGTAACCCTTGCCTCAGTGTTTGTGCACAGAGGTTCTTTGTCTTTTAAATAGCTTTTTATTTTAATGGGTTCACCACAACATAACCCAGGCAGACCATCTTAGGGTAGCTGGTTCATTCCACTGGGGTGTCAAACAGATGAGGCATACTGATGAGTCCTGGTGGGATGAAACACATGTCCATGTCATCTGTTAGCACCCTTTGCAAACTGTGTGAGAGGCCTTTTGGCACCATGCAATTCTGCTTAAAGTTGAACCAGCATAACATTCTGTGATGATTTGCATATGCAGCCCATGATGCTTTGCATTGTGTGGGCATGTGTGGTTTTGTATTTTCTGTGTATGATGCTGCATAGATGAAAGAGTTTCAGTTGTAGTAACCATTCTTTTTATTAACTTCATGACAAGGATCGGCAGCTGCAGAAACAAAGAAATGTTAGTAGAACAGCATAGGTCTGAACGCCTCCATGGATTGCCCTCATAATGAGGGTAAACAAAATACTTTGAATGGTGGTCCATTAAAGGCAGCAGTGCTGTAAAATCCCTACAGCATTACTCTATTCACAGATGGCTATTCCTTTTAATCTTGATCTCGTGAACTGTGCCTTCTAATAACTTTGGATACTACCCACCCACGCTCTTCCATGCTTTCTTTTCTGTCTTTCTATCTCTCGCTGTAGCTTTCTCTCAGATGCACTGCGTGTTAATAGCCTGTTCCGTAATATGTAAAAAGCAGGCAGAGGAGTGCATTGCTTGTATTAATGTTGCCAGACAGCCCAAGCTGACGTGTATTTTTTTTCTGTTTGTCTGTCTAATTAGACCTGATATTGGGCAAACAGAAAAATTATATAAAAGGAAAGATATCAGTTAAAAGGGGGTGGATGCACCCTTGCACCCATATGGAAAATCCACCACTAGCTTTAAATAATAAAATCACACTACCTACAACAATGGAGTGCTTTACTTGCTGGTTGTTGTCAGTTTCTGACAGCTTCACGGGAATGTGTCATACCGTGCATGAGTCTCGATGATGCCATAGAAAGCATGAATGATAACATCAGCATGTAGCTGGTGCACTCACACTCCTGGTCTGAAATTCGAAAAGATAAAATGGACAGCTCCAGTAACAGCCATATTTTGTTGGCAAATTAAAAATATAAAATAATACACTTTCACTACCGATGATGAAACAAAAACATATGCTTTATTAGAAATAAAAATAGTAAACATAACATAGGCATGAGTTATTTTATTCATTTCCTGTCCTCTATAAATGATGAATAATCATTTGGTAGATGCACCAGATGATATAGTTAGGGACCATAGTCCAACATGATGACAGAACCAGTAAGTAAGAATGGTACTACTAGGAGAGCAATTGAATGAATGGTAACTCATCTGTGACACAGATGCATGGGTACTTCCTTAACACTGAGGAACAAGGCGAGTGGCATACAGGTAGATGAGTGACAGAAGTTAACACTTTTCACCAGGTCTTGTAGTTTGGGAGAACCTTGCTATACATCAATGGTCCTGAGTGTCTTGAAAAGTTGAGGTCCTGAGAGGGACAGTAAGGATAAGCCCAAAGGATATCCTTGGTACCTGAAGGAGACTGTGTACATAGCAATTGTCAGATGGTCCTGGAGAGTGGATCTGAGTCCAAAGTAAGTGAGGCAGTATACAGAATGCAGGAACTAGACAATAACAAAATAGAAATGAAGAGAAGCTGAGTTCAGATTAGGTCCTTGTACATCCACCACATCTGGAAACTACTGAGCCATGGTACTTGCCCAGGAGGTTGGAACGAACAGGTAGGCACATCAATCAGCAATGACATGTTGAAAATGATGCACTTGAGGGCTGAACTGTTGGAAACATATGATACACAGTAGGAAGCCAGACACAATAAAGCAAACTCAGCAGAGTGAACATACCACAGACAGACTTATCCTGCTACCAAGTTAAAAGCAGGAGATACGGTAGGTATACCAGATGAAAGGAGAGAAGCTGTAGTGGTATGCTTTCAAAATCAGAACTGGAGGGATCATTTACAGGTATGTGCAAACTGAAAATGAAGGGCATTTGAGGAGAGTTAGCAGATGATATGTGAGTGAAATGCTAAATGTAGTACAGTTCCATCTTTGCATCTGTTGATTACAGTATTCTTCTGATAATGCATACAAATGGTAAGGGAGGTGTCATGACCAAGCAGGAAGACAACGTTGGTAGTCATAACATACTATCAAGAGTGTAGGCAGGCATACTCACTGTACACATTTGTGCACAGTCTTTCTAGGACCTGTACTAAGCCATATACCTTTTTGTTACCATTGTCATTCCTATCTGGAGTACTGGAATCACTGTAGACCACTAAGCAGCTTCTGTTATATGTTTAAATGTCAATCATTCAGAACATACAGTAGATGTATGTACAGCCCATGTAGAGATAAGATGAGTAATCTGGCAACACTCTGATTTGATTTGTATTGGGGATGGATAGCAGTTGGAGAGAGTGTGTATATTTTTGAAATGGGGCAGCATTCAGATGGCATACGTATAAAAATGGAAACTCCTGGCTATACCACTGCATACTTTTAAATACAGTGAAGGCCGAAGAACAAACTGGTCAAGAGCAACATAAAGGAGGTGAAAACCTAAAGCTCTTGAAAGTCCTTACTGCAGGGAGGAGGAGCAGACTTAATCCGAGTTCCAGAGCTGGCAAGAAAAAATGTATTATTTATTTATTTATTTAGTTTTTGTTGACTGAGTAAGTGCACTAGACAAATCCTGCCTATTTTCAGGCATGACCCGGGGGAAGGGGGCTACAGATGGATGCCAACTGACCTTGAAGCAGATTAAGCTGTTGGTGGTATTTTTAGTGAATGAGGGAAATTTGGCCAGGACACCGGGGAAATTCCTCTACTGCATTGCTGGCAGTAGGAGGACTTGCTGTCTGTGAGCCATGGCCACTTCGAGTGGAACGCTGGGAGAGCAGGACATCCTGAATGCAGGAGAGAGAGCTTCTTCAGAGCAACTGGTTTTGGATGATTCAGAAGGGTTTATGGACATTTTGTCAGATTCTCAGCAAGCTGAAGACCTAGAGATATTGCCTGATAGTAATGTTTTGGATTTAAATCGACCTGAAGTACTAAATGCTGCATGGACTTTACCTGCTATGGATATGGATGAGAAATCCCTAAGAGAGCTGTTAATTGCAGAGAACAAGAGGCATTTTTACGTGACTGAGCGCTTGGTTACAAAACTAACCCATTTCCAGGACTCTGGACTTAATATCAAGCCACTGGACTCACCTGTTGTTGGGCCTGCATTCCATAGTGATGTGGCAGCTGAGCTACACTGTGAATGGCAAGGTAAGCCTGTCAAACCTTTAACTTCTGAACTTGCTGAGAAATGCTCTGATGTTACTTTTTCTCCAGCTGGCAGTGAAAGAGTTCTGGATTACTTGTGCCTAAAGCTGGAGAGACCTACGGTATTGTCTCCTAAAACTGCAGTACAAGTGGAGGATTCTACCTCTGAGGGTGCTGTAATTATGGCTCATTCAGTGCAGACTGTGCTACCTGACTGTCAGGTGGCTCCTGGAGATTCATCACACCCTACTCTTTCAAGGACTGCTGGATTTGTTTTTTGTGCAGAGCTATCTACAACACCCTCACTCATACCAGGTCTTGTTATAGTTTACCAGACCTCTCCCACCACACAGGAAGGTTTGACTGTTTTTTCTTTCACATAAGATTCGGACACACAAACGGGTTCACGGGATTCTTGCATGCTTCAACAAGCAGCTCCTGCTGCAACAATAGAACCACTTTCTGCAGCCCCTCCTGTATCATGAACATCTCGCATTCACCCTATTTTTCCAGACGCCTCTCAGGGTTCTGCTATATGAGTACCTGACACTATACTACCTGCTGGATCTTCTGAAGAGTTGTGGTCTCCTCAGAAAGCCTTAAGTGAGGTGGGTTGGACAAAAACTGAGAAAGGAATCTGGATTCTTACTCCAGACTGGGACCCCACGTTAAATTTCACCCAAAACTCCCAAGAATAGCACCCTAAAATGCCTGTTTCTGCTTTGCCTATGCAATCACAAGACAGGAATGTTGCAACTGATTCAGGATT
Organism: Neoceratodus forsteri; assembly: GCA_016271365.2. Taxonomy (NCBI): domain Eukaryota; kingdom Metazoa; phylum Chordata; order Ceratodontiformes; family Ceratodontidae; genus Neoceratodus; species Neoceratodus forsteri. Next base: position 218,172,968 of record CM028134.1, read on the forward strand.
TGACTATCAGAAGTTACCATTACAAGACATGCCTTCTGAAGATAACAACTTATCTGATCCTTCAAAAACTGAGTCTCTCCCAAATGCGACTGAAGATCTTCCTGCCCCTACGGATACTACCAAGCTGCTTCTTTCAGATCTTTTTTCAAAAATTAAAAAAGAAGCAGCCCCAAGGCATAATGCAGTATGCATACGCTATAAAGGTGGTTTGGACATACGCCCTTACAGACACTATGTGGGCAAGTAGTTATTAAAGGACTCACTGAAGTTTTCTCCTAAGGAAATATTTGCATTCATAAACATTTATGGAGAAGATAATTTTGATATAAGTTTTAGAACTGCTTATGGATTGGACATGTTCTGGGAAAGGTATAACCAAGTCAAGTTCTTTCCCACATGGACCCCCTTTTTGGTCATTCCTTTAACTACACCTTTAATAAAATATGTTACTGTGATGTTCTGAAATCAGGGGGTCCATGTGGAAGATATAACTTGCTGGTTTAGTCAGAAGTGCAATGTAATGAGCCCACCTTAAGCTATTTTATATACAGAATTTTTCTGGACTGGGGGTTGGAGGTACAAAATCAAACTCCGACAGTCTGAGGCTGGTATTGAGCACATCCCAAATTCCTTTCTACTTGGCAGAGACAGGGGTGTCTGCTTCTATGCAGGTCAGCCTCGAGCTTGCTACAAATATGGCTCTAAAATGCCCCTCTCTAGCTCCTGTAATAAGCCTAGATGTGACAATTGCCGGAGATTGGACATATTGCATTTCAGTGTGCAAATTTCACAAGATGTGATCTCTGTGAGGAAACAGAACATGTCTTTTCAGAATGCTCTTGGGCTGCAAAAAACAAGACCTCTTGCCTAAGCCCAGATCTCCTTATTTAAAATGCCCAACATTTGACTCCTTCTAAACTGGTTAAACCTTCAGTGTCTGCTGCCTTGAATAAACTTCCATCTGAGGATCTTCCTCCTCCCTCATCCCCTTCTTTTCCAGACCCCCCTAAAAAGGTGGAAGTAGAACCCCCTTTTGGTAGTTATGCCCCCGGATGTATCCCTCCCTGTCTGTTATACTGACTCAACAGAGGTGGTAGCAAACACCTCCCAGCCTTCTCCCTTTACTACTGTTCCAGTACGCAGGTCAGCCAGAAATCTGAAAGGTAGTCAAGCCCAAGATATGGTGGACCTCGAGCTGAAGAACCCTTTTTCTATTCTGCCCACCCAATGGGGGGATACTGAAGTGGATTTAGGAGACTCAGACTCCCAATTCACTAAAACAGAAAATAGCACTCTTTCCCAAAATAGATCAGATTACAAGGGAAAGAAAAAGAAAAAAAGAATCTTGAGTCTAATTAGGGCTTCTCTGTATGGCTTCTATAGGTATTGGTTCCTTGAATGTACATAGTTTATTGAATTATAAGAAAAGGACTGTAGTCTATCACTACATCCATGACAGTAAATTTGATGTCTGTTTTCTTCAAGAGACGTGGATGTACACTAGTGATCAGGCAAGGTTCTTTCAAAGGGAATGGGTGTGGGGACCTTCTTACGGGTCTTTTGGAACTACAACTGCAGATGGTGAAGGGATTCTTATTCAGATCATTTGGTTTTAAATTGCTGAAACTTATTGATTTAGTCCCTGGTAGGGCTTTGATATTTGATGGAATGTGGAAACATATGCATTGTCAGTTTATCAATGTCTATGGTTCACAGGTTAAATCAGAATAGGTAGATTTATTTAATAGTTTAAAACCATATTTGCTCACTTTCTCTATAATTTTCTGTTGTGGTGACTTTAACTGTACTTTTAAACCGATTTCTACTACACCACTCTTGAAAGAAAAATATATATTGTGATTCTAACACTTTACAGAAATTGCTTGAGACTGTGGATCTTTTGAACTGTAATGCAATGCACACCTCCGGGCCTAAATTCACCTTCAAAAAGAAACATAGAAACATAGAATTTGATGGCAGATAAGGACTGCTTGGCCCACCTAGTCTGCCCATTTTCCTACCTAACAGATAAGCTGCAGATCATAGTTAACCAACAGCTTACTTCCTCCTACCCCCCCACTAGGACTGCCTTATGCCTGTCCCATGCATTCTTGAATTCCCCCACTGTTCTTGACTCCACGACCACCTCAGGGAGGATGTTCCATGCATCCACAACCGTCTCTGTGAAAAAATACTTCCTCACATTACCTCTGAGCTGTCCCCCCTCTATCTTCAAATTGTGCCCCCTTGTTCTTGCACATCTCTTTTTCTGGAAGATGCTACCCTGTTGGACTTTGTTGATTCCCTTGAGGTACTTGAAAGTTTCTATTACGTCCCACCTCTCCCTTCTTTCCTCAAGGGTATACATATTAAGCTCCTTTAGTCTTTCTTCGTATGTCTTCTGGTGTAGACCCTGCACCATTTTGGTTGTCCTCCTCTGGACAGCCTCCACTCTGTCTATGTCTTTGCAGAGATGGGGTCTCCAGAACTGCACACAGTACTCCAGATGGGGTCTCACCAACTGTTTGTACAGAGGGATAACAACTTCCTGTTTTCTACTATTGATGCCTTTTCCTATGCATCCCAGTATCCCCCCAGCCTTCCTTCCTTACTGCCTTCTCACATTGCTTGCCCATCTTTAGGTCATCTGATATAATTACCCCCAGGTCCATTTCTATTTTTACTGTTGTCAGTATCTCACCCCCGTTGTGTACTCTTCCCCTAGGTTTTTGTTTCCCATGTGCATTACCTTGCACTTCTTCCCATTGAATCTGAGCTGCCATACATTTGACCATTCCTCCAACCTTGCCAAGTCCCTTCTCATCTTTTCCACTCCATCTTGTGTATCAACCCTGTTGCAGATCTTTGTGTCATCTGCAAAGAGACATACTTTTCCTTCCAGTTCCTCTGCAATGTCACTTATAAAGACATTAAAAAGGACCAGTCCCAATGCTGAACCCTGCGGTACCCCGCTAGTAACCCTCCTTTCTTCACTGTGTACTCCATTTACTACTACCCTTTGCGTCCTGTTGTCTAGCCAATTTTTTATCCAGGCTACCACCTTGGGACCCACTCCAAGGCTGGCTATCTTGTGTATTAATCTTTTGTGTGGGACTGTATCAAATGCCATGTCCACAGCCCCTCCCTGGTCTACTACTTTGGTCACCCAGTCAAAGAAATCTATTAGATTCATCTGACATGACCTTCCCATCGTGAATCCATGCTGCCTTGGATCCTGTGCCCCACTGGCCTCTAGGTACTTAACAATTCTTTCCTTCAGAAGTGATTCCATCATTTTCCCTACCACTGAGGTCAAACTAACTGGTCTGTAGTATCCTGCCTCTGTCTTGCTTCCACTTTTGTGAAGAGGAATTATATCTGCCCACCTCCAGTCCTCAGGTACCACCCCATCATCCCATGATTTGTTAAAGAGAGTAGTCAGCGGTGTCACTAGTTCTACCCTTAGTTCTTTTAGAATTCTTGGGTGAATCCCATCAGGCCCCATTGCTTTGTCTCCTTCAATTTTATTAGTTCTTTCAGAACCCTTTCTTCTGTAAATGGACTGGTATCAACCCCTGTCTTCAGAGTGTTTCTCTTGTTTGGTTTAGGTAATTCTCCCTCCTCTTCTTTTGTGAATACTGAGCAGAAATATGTGTTCAGTATCCCTGCTTTTTCACTGTCACCCTCTACCCACATTCTCTCCCCTTTATTAAGCTTCAGTATCCCTCCTTGGTCTTCTTCTTCACTCTCTAATGTACCTATAAAAGGTCTTATCCTCCTTCTTAACAGAACTGGCTATCCTTTCCTCGGTTTGGGTCTTTGCTATTCTGATTGCCTACCCAGCCTCTTTCTGCTTTAACTGATATAGTTCTCTGTCCTGCTCCTTCTGTGTTTCCTTATATTTCCTGAATGCTGTCCTTTTCTCCTTAACCTTCCCTGCCATCTCTTTTGAGAACCATAGCGTTTTTTTCCTTCATTGTGTTTCATTGATTTGCTTTACACAAAGGCTTGTTGCCTCTGTGATGGCTGTTTTGATCACTCCCATTGTTCCTCCACCCTCCTTCTTGCCTGTTTGCTAGTGCTTTTCTGAGGCACTCTCTCATTTTCCCAAAGTCAGCCTCCTAAAGTCCAGTACTCTTGCTTTTGTGTGAAGCGATTGTATGGCTGTGTTTATCGTGAACCACACTGTTTGGTGGTCACTTTTTCACAGATGGCTACCCACTTCTAAATCTGAAATTCTTTCTCCGTTCCCATTTGAGAGTACCAGGTCTAAGATTGCTCCCTCCTGAGTGGTTCCAATACTAGCTGTATGAGGCATGCCCCTGTAGGGCATCAAGAATGACCCTGCTCTTGGACATGCCTGCAGCAAAGGTGCTCCAGTTAACATCTGGCATATGCAGGTCCCACATCAACAATATCTAACCTTTTTCTGCCATTCTAAGAAAACCTTCTATCATTTCCCTGTCCATTCCCTCCCCCCTGAGATGGGGTGAGTATACAACCCCCAAGCGGATTGTGGTGCCATTTCCTGTCTCCAGGGTGACCCAAAGTGCCTCATCTGCTCCCTGTTTACTCTTTAGTTCTGTTGCTTTGATCCCTTCCGTTACATAGATAGCTACTTCTCCTCCTCTTTTACCCTCCCTGTCCCTCCTGTAGATTGTGTATCCTGGTATGTTGACATCCCAGTCATGGTTCTGTGTGTACCATGTTTCTGTGACTGCCACAATATCCAGTCAACCCTCTTCCATCAAGGCCACTAGTTCAGGGAGCTTGTTACACAGACTATGGGCATTGGTACTCATCACCCTCCACTTTTTGATAGCCATACCCCTTTTAGCCCCATTTCTGTCCTTATTGCCTTTGCCTTTTTTTACATTTAAATCTGTTCTGCTCCCTAATAACTTCTGTACCTTGGAGTTTACCTCACTAATCACCATGTTTTGTGGGGGAAGGCTGGGATTTCCCTGCTCATTTTCAGTGCCTCCCCCTTGGCTGGTTTAAATGCTTGCCAATGAAGCATTTAAACCTCTCACTTAGGATCCTGGTTCCCCCCCGGACAGATGCAGCCCATCGCACCAGTATAGGTCCGCATCCCTCCACGTGGCTCCCCAGTCCCCAATGAAGCCAAAACCCTGAGCTCCACACAGTTTTCAACCACTCATTGAATTCTCTGGTGGGAGGTGCCTAGCATCTCCCTTGCCATAGACAGGCAGCGCCTCTGAGAAGGTTACCGTATGCGCTACTTGTCTAAGGCCCCTTCCCAACTCTACAAACTCCTCTTGCACTGCTCTGATCCCATTCCTAGCCAGGTCATTTGTCTCTAGGTGGACAATGACATCCAGCTCCCTCCCTTGTGCAGCTCCTCCCATGATCCTGAAGATTCACTTCCTGTCCCTCCAAGCCATGGTGCCAGGAAGGCACCTTACCTCCCTCCCCTTCCTCCCCCATTTCTACTCCCTAATGATTGAGTCCCCCACCAGGAGTTGTTTCCTTCTCCTGTGGGGTCCCATGCCACCCTCCTATGGGTCTCCTTTGTGAAGGTTCCCAGCATCCTCATTGGTCTCCACTGCAGGTGCCTCCATAGCGGATCCACTATCCACCAGAAGAGCGAATGAATTGTGGAGAGGTACAGCTGGAGGGATGCAACTCTGTTCAACCACCCTGTTCCTCCCTGAGCCCACCCCGGTCCAGCCTCTCCTCTTTCTTGGCAACCTCTGAGGTAGTGGCATTGGCCCTGGTGGTCCCTGGAAGGGGGAGGAGGTTTCATGAATCCTAGCCAGGTCAGTCTGGAGATGGGCAACCTCCTCTCTCAGACCAGAGAGGTGCCTGCAAATAGGGCAGCATCGCAGCCTCCAGAATGTCTCTCAGAACACTGCCGCCCCACAGCCATTGCACTGCACCACTCCTATCATGTCTTATTTTGTGTCCCCTCTACTGTTTCTCTGGACGCTTACTCTCTCCTCTCCTTACAACTCTTACCCTTCCTGTTCTGGGACAGCAACTTCCTATCTTCTTCAGTAGCCTCCTTCTTCCTTGCTCAATATCAGACCACCAGCAGCTGGGGGAGAATGAGCTACTTTTTTCCTTTAGGGTTGACAAAACCAATGTTTCTCTATGATCCTTCCCTTCCTACTGCCAAACAGGAAGTTCCTCTTGACAGTCAAATCCAGTGGCTATAAAAGTAGAACTGGCTTTGGGTGGGATGGAGGGCAATTAGTAAGAAAAAAGCCTAGCAACAGGAAGTTGTAATTTGACTCACCTGCTATTCTAGTGTCTAAACCACATGCCCAAATAAGCTCTCTTTCCTCCTACTGGTTTAGCAAAGTCAGTTGATACAGTACTCTTCCCAGCAAAGAACATACACTGACTTTCTTTCTTTTCTTTTTTTAACCCTAAATAAGACCCCTTCTACTTCTAATAAAGTTATCTGTCTACGTAATCTTAGCAGACACTGACTCCAGCTAAGATATAAGTTTTAAATTAATAAGAAAATGTAGCTTCTTTTAGTTAGCTGCTGTCTGCTCTACAAGCAAGGCTAGCAACAGGAAGTTGTAATTTGACTCACCTGCTATTATAGTGTCTAAACCACACCCCCAATTAAGCTCTTTTTCCTCCTACTGGTTTAGCAAAGTCAGCTGATACAGTACCCTTCCCAGCACAGAACACACACTGACTTTCTTTCTTTTCTTTCTTTTTTTAACCCTAAATAAGACCCCTTCTACTTCTAATAAAGTTATCTGTCTACTTAATCTTAACAGACACTGTCTCCAGCTGAGATATAAGTTTTAAATTAATAAGAAAATGTAGCTTCTTTTAGTTAGCTGCTTTCTGCTCTACAAGCAAGGCTAGCAACAGAATAGATAAACTTCCACTATTGATTACATATTTTCTTCCAAATCCTTCTCTGATGTGCAGTTTCAGACTATAGTAACTACATTCTCAGATCATATGCTATTATTAGGTTTTTTACACCTAGCTCTAACACACCTAATATTAGGCCATTATGGAAACTAAATTCTTCCATTCTGGCTAATCCAGACATAAAATTCCATATGGATAATACACTGAAGGCTAGATTATCTATTTCTTTTTTATATGAAGATTCAGATGATTGGTGGGTGGATTCATAAATAGATTTTAAACATTACTTTTCAAAACAAGGGAAAACTAAGGGAAATATTCAATTTTTAAAATACTTGCAACTCAGACAACAATTACAAAACTTACATACACTGGCCAATACCTCTAGATTTGATTATTCAGACTAGATTAACAAATTTAAAGAAGACTTAATCAAGTACCAATATAATAGGGCTCAGACTATGAAAGGCCTGTTACAATATGGGACACTGAAAACTCCCCATGAGGATCCTTTTGAAGCCTTTTGAACCTGTAAGAATTCTATTGTTATGGACTCTTTAAACATTGAAACAGGTGACATTGTATCCTCATTACAAGGGATACACGCTGTAATTAAGAATTTCATGTTCACTCATGTCCCTTCACCCCCACCCTTCAGAAACCAATATTAAACATTTTTTAAACTCGTTAGCATTCCCTATAGCTCCACATCTTGGTAGTAAACTGATAATACCTATTACAATCTTTGAAACTGAACAAGCCATAAAATCATTAAAAAATGGTATATCACCCAGATCGGATGGTCTGGCTAATGCATTTTATAAATCCTTCTCTGGTCTTTTGGCCCAGTGCCTGGAAAAGGTGTTTAACTTCTTTCTTACTCATGCTATACCTTCATGGTTTACAGAAGGCCTGTTGATTCTATTGTTCATATCTGGAGATAAACTTTCTATTGACAATTGGAGGCCAATTACACTCTTGAATACTGATTATAACATCTTTGCTATCATTCTTAACAATAGAATAAAAACCCATGCGATAACATTGTTATCCTCCTGGCAATACTGTGGTCTGCCTGGCAGAAAAATACAGCAATCCCTAATAGTTATTAGAGATTTAATTGACTATGTGGGCTCACGAAATGGTCAAGGTTGTATACTCTCAGTTGATCAGTATAAGGCCTTTGATAGGGTTTTCCATCCTTTTTTGTTTTTAACTCTGGAAGCATACGGCATCCCTAAACAATTACTACATTGGCTTCAATCCCTATACAACGGGGCAGTAGTACACCGTATTATGAGACAGCACATCAGAACTGGAATTCCTCTACAAACAGGTGTAAGGCAAGGCTACCCCTTAGCCCTCTCCTGTATATTTTTACTTTGGACCCCTTAATATGTCTGCTGACTACCTCCCCTAGGTGAAAAGGTGTTACAGGCCCAAACAAGGATACAGCTTTTCATATGCTTGCATATGCTGATGATATTTGTGTATTTTTTACAGACTATACTCAAATTCCTATTTTTCTATATTCATTTACTACTTATGCTAGTTTTTCTAACTCAAAATTAAATACTTTAAAATATAAAGGGCTTTTTATAGGCACTAATTGTCCAACTCCGGTGTGTCTCAAAGAGATATCAGTCTCCTCTGAGCCTCTCAAACTATTGGGTATTTATTTTGGAGCTCAAAATATTCCCTCTTTCAATTGGGACTTAGCACTAGATAAAGTAGATTCTAAAGTACAGAGATGGAGGCATTGGAGACTAGCTAAGCTTAAACGGATCCGGATTATGAAGCAATTCCTCATTCCTCTGCTTTTATATGTTGCCATGATCTTTCCACTGCCACAACAGTTGGAAATACATCTCTATAGTATATTTTTTCAAATGCTGTGGGGGAATAGACTAAATCCTACTAAACGTCAATATACATATCTTAATAAGGAAAAAGGAGTTCTAGATATGATAGATCCTGTAGTATTCTTTTATACCTTGTTTTTTGCCCATTTGGTCAAATATTGTTTAATGCCAGAAATAGAAATATACTCTTATTGGAGTAAATTAAACCTAGCAAGCTATATTACTAAATGGCAGACTATCCCACTAAAAACTATTTAGTAGCATTACTGTCCCACAATGGTTTATTCCAGCTGCAAAAAAAAACTATATTAGTGGGAGGTAACAAAGCAGATGGTCAGTAGTAATATGGGGCCTCAACTATATACATTGGTGATGTCTTTAATACATCCTACCGAACCCTGTTTTAAAAACTGTCCATCCTCTCAAAATAAAGACATATTAGTGCAACTCAACAATCCCAGAATCCCATCTCATATGTGGGAATTTTTATGGTTAATGTTTTATGGCAGGATTAGTGTACGAGGTAACGCAAAGTATAAAGCCAAATCTGAAAGAAATTGTCCATATGAGGCTTGTATAAATGAGAAAGAAACCACTGAACACTTTTTGTTTTTTTGGTCTTATACCAAAGCTCTTTGGAAACACCTTGCCTCACAATGGAATATGAAATGGTTAACTACATCACTTATGGAAATTTAGTTTTAGGACAGTTTCATAATCTAGGAACTGTTTATTCCACAAATACTTTGGTGGTCTTTTGTTGTATTTTAAAATATTACATTTGGCAAGTTAGATGCCAATGGGTACTTTATCAAAGAAGGATGCCCTATGAGACGGTGGAGAAACTAATACAAACTGCTATGGAAAATGTGCATAACTCAGATATAGTCCATTATACATCTAAAAAAGTTACCAATTGGTGGAAAGGTTTTTTCTTGATTTATTAAATATCAGTAGTTATTTAGCGGTTTAAGCAAATGATATTGAATTTCATCTATCATTTCTACTCACCATGTTTAACTAATTTTTTTTGCTGTATGGTTAATTTTCTTTTTGGTTGATTGATATTTTTGCATTTTTTTAGTGTGCTGATAACACTGTTTTATCTTATTGTTTTTCTTGAGTTTTTTTTTCTTGACACTATGCTACTTGATGTTATTTCAATAAAGAATTCCCCTACTCTTTTCAATAAGGGCCATGGGATCTTTAACATCCACCTGAACTACCACCAGTCCAGGCAGATGGGACCTCAGTTTGACGTCTCATCCGAAAGACGGCACCTCAAAAATGCAGCACTCATCTCATGCTGCACTACAGTGTCACTACTGGGATATTAACCCAAGTGTCAGATGTGTGAACTGAACCCACAGCCCTCTGATCTCCCTTTACTTGTGGACTGTGGAAACAATAGCCACCATAAGGCTCAGTAAATAGAAGCTGCAAAATAACATGAAGAGAAAAGGAATGCAATACCCTGTCATCGGGCAAATCATCCCAAGTGATGGACTGCACTTGATATAAAATGCCATGATAGCCCAACAATAAGTCCTCAGATAACTAAGTTCCTTAGGGATAAGTAGACTTTTGGAGTTACCTTCAGTGAGAGGTCACAAAAAGCACTGGAGTCATATTGCTGTTAGAGGAGGAGAGTGTTTCTGACTGTGCAGCTGAAGCTGTACAAGTAGCACCAAGCAGTGAGCTTACAATAATATGGATGGTCCCACAGCTCACTGAGGTTGAGTATACAGGATCAAGGCATTTAGGCAATCGTAGCATCAGCTATCCAGTGAAGGTGAGAGAGAAGAATAGCTGTAGCAGCACGGGCTGATGTGTGGCAAACCCGGAAGCAATATGGGTATCCAAGAACACCAAAAAGCAAAGAGGGATACAGAGGAAAGCCAAAAACACAGACAAAGGATGTGGGTTGGGGGCAAGGCAGAGAACTGCTGATGGAGGCAGGAGCATGGAGGGAAGAAATGGAAAGGGAAGGGAGGGGAAAGAACACAACAAACAGAGGAAACAATGGAGGGTGTACAGAATGAATGACGGAGAAACACAGCAAGGAACCAGGGAATGGAGCAAACAGGTACAGAGAGGATATGGGACATGAGAAGAGGGAAGAAAACAGCAAAAGCAAGGTGGGGGCAGGCAGGGAGGAGGAGGGAGTACATCCACGAGGTCCACAGAACCACCCAGTCAAAGAAAAAATGTTTCAGGATGAGGCTGGGATGAACTGCTGATATAATTTGGGAAGGGGGCATGGCTAGTTGCTCACCTCATTGAATCACAGATATAGCCTTTCAATTAAAATGCATACCTGTATGCTTCTTTTAATTGCTGAAGTGGCTGTTGGTATTACAGTCTTTTTTTTTTTTTTGGTATTGGGAGTCTGCAAGTGTCAAGCTTTGAAATGCTCATGTCACTGACTCCCAATTCAACGTGAGGTTATCTGTAGCTGGAGACTGCTGAACATATGATTCAAAGTCTGAATTTATACTCCATTTAGGTAAATCTCACCACCCACACACACACACACACACACACACACACAGAATAAGCACACCATAATTTGGCAACCATAGCAACCATATCACATTACAAATAAGTTTTACTTACTTGGTATGAAAGAACAGAAGAAGGCCAAAGCCCATCGAGACTGTTCCTCACACTATGTGGGACATTATTTATCTATTATCCCTCAACCAAACATCTAATTTGTTTTTAAAGACAGTGGCACTAGTTGCCTCTACCAATTCTTGTGGCAAGGTGTTCCATATAATGGCTTCTCTTATTGGAAAAAAGTTTCCCCTTTTGCTGGTTTTATAAGTTTTTACTTCAAGCTGTTTATTATGCAGTCTAGGAACATGTCTCCTTTTGGAGAGTGTTAGACCACATTTTTCCATTAGATCTGGTGAATTTATTAAATTAAAAGCCATAAGCATGTCACCTCTTAATCTTCTAGTTTGAAGAGAGAAGAGACCAGTAGCTTTCAATCTGTTCTGATAATCCAAGTTTGTTAATCTTGGAATCATTCTAGTTACTCTCCTTTGAACCTGTTCAAGAATTGATATGTCTTTTTTTTGGTTTGGATTCCAGAAAGGGGAACCATAGTCTAGATATGGTCTAATGTATGCCCTATACAATGGAATAAGGCATTGTTCAGTGCGATTAACAAAAGTGCATTTTATTTGCCTCAAAAGTCTGTTGGTCATGCAAGCAATTCTAACACAGTGATCATTTGATGTAAGTTTATTAACATATATCCCTAAATCTTTTTCACAATTTGATGAGTGAAGTGGTAGTCCATTTATATAGTGTATCGTTTTTGGATTATTTACACCGAAATGCACTACTAAACATTTGTCTTGATTAAACTGCATATGATTTTCATTTGCCCAAAGTGTTAATTTTTCCAAATCCTTCTTTAATGCAGAAATATTTTCTTGATTATTAACCTTGCCCCCCAATTTAGTATCATCTTCAAATTTAACCATGAAGTTATTTGGCCCTGTTTGTAAATCACTGATAAAGAGATTAAACAATGTTGGTCCCAAAACCGACCCCTGTGGTACACCACTTGTCATACTACCTGAATCAGACAAGATATCAATAATTCAGACTCTCTGAGAATGATTTGTCAACCAGTTTAAAGTCCAGTTGACAATATCAGGTGAAAAACCTAGATTGTGCATTTTAGTAATGAGTTTTTCATGTGAGACTTTATTGAAAGCTCTACTAAAGTCCAAAAGAATTACATCAGTAGGGATACCCACATCTAGTAGAGTACTTATATTATTGTAAAAAGATATCAGATTGGTGGTGCAGGAATACTTGGGAGTAAACCCATGCTGATTTGAATAATAAATTCCTGATTTTTTACAATCTTGATCTATTACAGACTTCATTACTCGTTCCATTAATTTACCAGCCACTGAGGTCAGGCTAATTGACAATAATTTTGCACAGAATCTCTATTGCCTTTTTTAAATATTTGAGTAACTATTGCTGAACACCACTCATTTGGTACAATGCCTTCTTGTAAGGATTTGTTGAAGATAATTGACAAAGGTATAGAAATATTTATAGAGGTTTCGATCAGAAACCATGGATGAATACTGTCTGGGCCTGGACTAGTATTTTTTTTTAGTTTTTTGATAGCCTGTATAATGTTAGTTGGATAGAACCTATGATAATCTACGTGGTGAACTTTAAATGTACTAATAGGTGATTTTTGAGAGAAGACAGAACAAAAGTATCTATTAAAGAGATTCGAGGTTTCTATATCAGATAGAGAAGAGCCATTGGTTATAATGGGACCAATGGTCCTTGATACACCTTTTTTTACTATTTATATAGGAGAAAGAGATTTGTGACAGTCTTTGTGTGAGCCAGTTTAAATTCTAGCTTATCTTTTGCCAATTTAATAGAATTTTTAAGTTTTCGCAGATAGTCTGTATTTATGTAAAAGAGTAGCTTTAAATGGAATAGAACTATTCTTAAGTTTCCTAAAAAGTTTAATTTTTATTTTAATCTGATTTTTAATTGTCTTGTTGAACCAAGGGGGGATTTTTCCTTTATTATTAAATTTCCTCTTAGATGGAATAAAGGCATTTTCCAAATAATGTACAACGTTTTTAAAAAAGTCCCAAGCTTGTTGTGCTGTACAATTAAGAAGATTAGATTCCCAGTTTATGTTTTGTAAGTATTCATTGATTTTAGAAAAATTTGCTTTATTATAATTTTTTGTACAGTATAACTTCCTTTGTGTAGTTTTAAACTGTTGAATTTCAAAAAGAATAGACGAATGACCACTGGTCCCAAGTGGATCCCAAATTTGTAAATTGCTAATTTGTTGCTCTATGTTAGTAAATAATAGATCCAAAATATTAGGACCTTGAGTGGGTTCAGTAAGAAGTTGTTGTAATCCAGTACTAATTACCACATCTATTAGTCCTTTCTCGGCATGGGGCTGTCCTGAGAATGAGTCCCAGTTAATCTGAGGGAGGTTAAAGTCACTAAATATTACAGTATCTTGAGATTCTGAAAAATGTGTAATTTCTTTAAACATATCAGTTGTGTAATCTGAATTTGCAGATGGAGGTTGATAGATGTTACCAATAGTTATATAGGACTGCTCCTTCAATAAGATTTTAACCCATATACTTTCCAAAGGAAAGGGAGAACACACTTCAAAAGAAGGAATATCATTTTGTATGTACATACAGCTCCACCACCTTGCTTATCTAATCTGTTTTTATGATATAAATCATAACCTGGAATTTTTCTGGATCAAATTGAGGATGCGTCCCACCAAGTTTCAGTTACTCCCACCACACCTTTATTTAAAGTTTTACATTTGGCTTCAAGTTCTGCTAATTTGAGTTGATTTAAAGATCGTGCATTCAAAGCTAGGAACTTACTTTTACTTGTAATAATATTTTGGTAAGTATTCAGAGACTTGGGAATAGACCCATTCTTCCCCATTAGTAGAGGGCTCCCCTCCCTCCAAAACACATATCGATGAGGTTAGTCCCCTCCGAAAAAAACAGGCATAGAATATTGTAATATTTCTGTCATTTTTATTTTTTCATTTTCCTGTGGATGTTATTCTTTTAAAGGAACCTAGGTCATCTGCGAACATGTCCCTTTATGGCCGTCATCGTTCTGGGTGGCTTTTTCTTTTGCGGTGTCTCTCAGTGCAACCACATCCTGGGGCCATGTTTTCTGGCATAGAAAAGCAGCAGCTTTCTGTTTTCTTGTGTCTGGGAGTGCTCATGTTCCGGTACCACATCTTCCTAAGTAGAAAGCAGTAGCACATGTAATTAGAAGCCACTAGTGAGGAGAGTGGCAGGGTTTATACTACAGGGCAGTGCGAGGTGAGGGTTAGGAATGCAGCTTCAACCAGACACAGGACAGCAATGTAACAGCCAGCACTGTGCTATGGAGTGGGCACAGAGAGAGCTTACTACATCACCGTTGTAACTACCTGCTGGTCATTGATACAGGATTTTCCTCCTTTTTATCAAGTTTGAATAGAAAATAGCAATGGTGGAGTGGATCTCAAGCAATGTTTTATTTCAAAGATTGTCACACACTCTCTCAGTTGGTAACAGATCACTGGGTCTGTAGCCGCAGTTGAAAGCCCCAAACTTACACTTCAGTGGCTCTATTTCAGTGAGCTTTAACAACAGCAAGCAGCAGAAGTGAGACTTAATTTACAAAGCTCATTTAGGTAATATAAAATGGAGACATTTTATCAATGTCTGTGTGTGTGTGTTTGTGTGCATGAGGGGGGAGGATCGGACAGCAGGTCTGTCACTAGAACAGTTTATGAGATCGTAGAGTGGTATAAGGTGGTACTTGGATACTTGTGATGGGCAATGCTTGGCATAAGAAGTGCCAGTTGTGAAGTTGTGGCTTGATAAGGACATCACTGAATTGAACTGTCAGTCAATCAGATTTTTAGAAGTGTTTTTTCCATTTTGTCAGCCACCTTAATGACAAAAAGTCAATGAAAATTCTGGTAATCTTCAGAAACAGCAAACAAAATGGGATTGCAAAGGGTACAGTGTTACATGCCAAACATCCAAAAACATATAAGCTAGTAAATGAATACTGGAAGCAGAATGGGATTGTTATTGTGAACACTTTCCTGATTTTAGAAAGCTTGAGATCCCAGTTGTTATGACTTCCCACCCAAAGCCTTGCAGAACTGCAGATTGGCTATATTACAATCACATTTAGATGTAATTAAACATAAGTTTTAAATACTGTAGGATTTGCTGGTTGTATTATGAACATGAATATTACAGGATTTAAGAAAATAAACTGTATTTCAGGAGTATCTCTACAGGAAATTCTAGATATTTGTGAATGAGGAGTTGGGGGTCTGCATGGCCATTTCAAGACAGCGGTTCCCCGCCTTGCTCAAATATAACTCCCAAGCAGTATAGTAATAGGAAATGGGGTTGGTGGGAGATCAGTTTTCATCTCACTATTTAGAGTAGTAGTCCTAAATCTGATTTGCCTTTGTTTTGATGACACGTCAACAATCTGAGCAGTGCAGTCATGCTGTTAGCTGCATTGCATAACACCTCTTATACCAGTTCCATTTTTGTTTTCAAGTTGTATACATGCATTTTGGAACACAGCCTCCATCACTGATGACCCACCAATTTTAATTGTCAATGATCTTCGTTGGGGGGGGCTGCAGGTATGATGAACCCCATTATTGTGACTTGCTCTTCATGTCTCACTGGTGAAGCTTGAGGCAGTATAGCTGTGAAGTTTGAGCAGTGAGTTGCAGACTTGGCAACCCAGCAGACCTGCGTTTGAATCTCACAACCACTATTTGCATAGTATGAGACACTGAGCAAAACTCATTCTCTGTTCAAGTTGCTCTAGAAGACTTTTTATTTAAAAAGAACAGGTTTTAAAGTTCCGTGGTTGGATGGTTCGAGGGCATAGCAAAGTTACTAACAGACAAACGAGGAGATTTGAGCTTCTACCACTGTTCACATCTCCTTGTTTATCTGTCAGTAACTTGTGCTCAAGACCACGGAATTTTGAAACCCATACTTTTTACATAAAAAGCCCTCCAGAACAGGGCCACCCAATGGTTTGGTGGAAGCATCCCACACTTTCATGCTGGTGATTCAGGTTCAGTAGTAAGCCAGGGGTCACTGGGATTAATTGGCCAGGCTGGGGAGTGCTCCTGAGGGGAGTGCATGCCAGCCAGGGAGGGAGATAGCCTAGTTGCAGCACAGCAGCAACCCCACATGGTGAGCCAGGGGACTAGCTCTTTCATGAGGGATGGCATCAGCCCACTATGTACTGCTGCCATCGAGGTTCCCAAAGATAGCAGCCAATGTCATGAGGTGGTGGCAGGAAAAAGAGAGAAATGGCATAAAATGATATATGCCTCACCCATCATGAATGATGGTCCCCTCAGTCCTCAGGTCTCATTCTGTGTGGATGCCTACTGGACACGATAGCTGAGGGAGTGGCAGTCAGCACTGGACATCAATGGAGGACCTGAAGAAAGGCATAGGCAGTGATCGAGGGTCAAACAGCTATATGGGGAAGAAAGACTTCCAGAGCAACCTGAACAAACAACGACTTACTGAACACAGGAACGAGTAAGTGGATGGGTTAGTGAATGGACATTTCTTCTTATATGCTGCAATTCTGACTGAAACACGCCTGTGTTTCCCTGAAACTGGCTTTCATTTTTTCAGACCCTGAACCACCTGCATATTACAGGAAAGGAGCAGAGAAGCAACCCAAGAGTAAACAGAGGACTTACTGTGTCAGAATGATTTTATTCAATGTGGGAATTATCTGATGATTTACAGATTGGACAGAAAATAAATCCAGAGGTTCTTTGCTGCTTCATTTCTTTGGTGAATGACAACTTAAATTTAAACAAAACTGCAATATGTACTTTAATTTTACAAACTGCAAATCGCCCCGTTGTAATGTGTTTCCAACATTGCATAGGGTTTTGTGGACTCAAGCATCAGGTTTATGCACTGGAGCCTCCATGAAAGTCCTTGTAGTCAGGACTTCTATTTATGTGCAATGAACTTGGGGAGGGGGATAACCCTAATGCACTTTGTGTTTTGTAGCCCCAGAATGTGGATCTTAGTAGACCAGGACCAGGTCACAGTATGCCTGAGACAGCCACTGCTGACTTATTAGCTGAGTCAGTAGCTGATCAAGCCTCTGCTGCCAATAAAAAAGTTTGGTTTCCAATAAATAGAGAATAAAGGATGGGGTGGTGTGTGTAACAAGATATTACACACAGGTGTGGGATGCTACATAAACCCCGAGGATGAAGCCGAAGGGGTTTAGAAAAAGCATCCCACACTGAGAGTGTGTGTAAAACCAAGTTTTACACACAACCCCATCTTTTACTTTATATAATTGCTGGACAGTTCTTTTTTGCCACAGCAAATATACAAAACAAAAATAAAACAGATTGTTGTTAAGGCAGCCGCAGACCAGTCAGGATTCAGCGCGGTCTGTGGTCTGTCAAGATTTTCAATTACTTTACTGTTTTAGCCAGGCTTGCAGAGTGGACCATTACGTTTTTGTATTACTTCTTTTTTTATTTGTTTTTCAGCGGTTTTACTTACTGCTAAGTGGTGGTTGTAGTATCCATCTAGCAAGAGAAGTGGAGTGGGATAGTTTGGCACTTGCGCTGAGGCAGGGACACCCAGCACGTGTTCGCCATTATAACCAGCTGGTTATAATGGCAAATTATTATTGGGTTTCCCCTATGGTAAAAAGCACTGACCAGTAATTACAGTACATTTACTCTTCAGTCTGTCCACTTTTTTAGCCATATCTTTGATTACTTGGAGCAGCACACTGTTGGAGGGTTCTAGCCTCCTGCTGGTTCATGGCGTATGCTGCTTGTTCCAGGCTGTTCTGGCAGCTTTTCTTGTCTCCACTTGCTTGTGTCTTCCATTATGTCCTTGTATGGCTTTACCATACTAAAATTTTCATCACATGTGTACCACTAAATAGGTCTGAACAAGCTCTATCAAACTTTGTAAACCGAGTACCTCACCATGCATGGTGAACTGGTTTAAATGCTGTTTATTTCATTATGTAACAGAGCTCCTCTCTTCAGTGTCCATCAGTAGGTGGCTCCTACCCCCACTGAAGGAACTCTTAATGTTCAGTAACACTTAGCCAGTGTAAGTCAATGGCTGAAATCTGGGAAAATCACATGATCAGTTCTCTGCTGGGGAGTCACTGGGTAATAGTTCTCTACACTCTGTGCAATCATTCTGTTATAGTGATAGCATAATTAGTATAACAGGTAATACAGTAGTTCTCTTTAGGTGGAGGAACATTGTGAAAAAGCAGAAGTGCAGAATGAATACTTCTCAGTATTCACCAAGGAGAAAGATGGGGGTGGGGATATGTACAGGAAGAAGGTAGCATGGAAATAGTAATAATGGGGGGAAACGTAAAGAATGGGCTGTTACGATTGAAGGTGGGCAAATCTCCTGGTCCAGACGGAATACATCCAAGGGTGCTGAGGGAGCTGGCAGATGAACTTGTGGAACCACTAGTAGACCTATTCAATAGCTCACTTGAAATGGGTGTGGTGCCCTAGGATTGGAGGATGGCCCATGTGGTACCCTCCATAAAAGCAGTCCTAAGGATCTTTATGGGAACTATAGACCAGTTAGTTTGACTTCAGTTGTGTGCATACCCATGTAGACTTTACTCAAGGAATGGTTGGTAGAGTATCTAGAGGAGCAAGGTCTTCATGATGTTAAGCAGCACGGGTTTATGGAAGGGAAATTGTGCCAGACTAATCTGACTGAATTTTTTGACTGGGTCATCAAAACAGTAGATAAGGATCAGGCAGTGGGCATTCTTTACCTACATTTTTAGAAAGGTCTTTGATGAGTCATGTGATGGCTGCTCGGACAGATTGCTTTTCTAATCCCCTCGCTATTTACAAACTTTTCTACTGTCTCTTCTTATTGAATTGTGGCAAATTTGCATCTCTGAGTTGCTTTTACTTGTCTACAGAGGAACAACACTGAACTTTGTGGTGAAAAGTGGAAGCAGATATGAAAGCTGCTCTGACACACCATACTCCTCCTGCTACCCTGGAGCAAGATAAGTCCACAAAGAGAACCAAGGCCTAGAGTACTAGTACCACCCTAAATGTCAGCCCCCCCCCAAGAGGCAGTAACAAAGGAAAGACTCCGTCTAGATTTCAGCTCACTTAAGGAATACTTACAGTCAATTATAGACAATATCAAGGGGCTCTGTGCATCTATAGACTTCCTTGCTCAGGGGGTTAGTGATAATGAGACCCACACAAGCTCATTGTAAGATTGGAGGGTGAAGACTGAGCCTGAATTAACATCTCTTTGGCAAAAAAATAACCCAAATGGAAGCATGGAACGAGGATTTAGAGGATTAAAGCCACCGCAACAATGTAGTCATTCTTGGGCTTCCTGAATGAGTGGAGGGTACCAGTGTTTGAGTTTTTATGCAAAAACTCTCTGAAAAACCTGTGGGACCCTTGCGCAATGAGCTGTCCTACATTGTTGAATGTGCCCATCGTGCCTTCTGTCCAATGCCAGCTGAGGGATCTCCTCCACGTCCCCTTATCTTTAAATTTCTAAATTTCCTAGACCATCAACACCTGCTTGCTAAGTTCTGAGACTTGACGAAAGTAACTTGGGAAGGGGCTCGCTTAACAGTAGCCCAGGATCTCCCTGCATCGGTAAGTCAAAGAAGAGCAGCCTACCATCCTCTTATTTCAAAGCTCATTGCAGTCGGCATAAAATTCAGGGTGCAATACCAGGCCAAGTTGCAGGTTCTGCATGGTGGTGTGTGGTGGAGTTACGATCCAGCTAAGCAAGCTGGAATCAAACTAAAAGGCTACTTCCCAATTTATTTAAATGACTATGGACACTGATAACTTGGGAGGGTTGCAGATTTTTGAGCTGGCTGATTCTGTTAGCAATATCCTTCTCTCTTAGAGTTAATGTAGTTTCTAACTGTAAGGGTTTTGGATTGTCTTGCTCTTGGTCCTTACTGGATTTTGTGCCTTGACTGAGGTAGCTCCCTTGATGGTTTTGGGTGGACTTCCTTATTGCAGCTTCAGATCCTCTGACAAAGTTTTGAATATTTACAGCTGACGCTGTCTATTACATTGAGGATGGAAGCACTGCTATAGAGCTGTAGGAGAGGCTCCTTGTTTTGTTTTTGCAACCGAACGATTCTGTCCCAATGGAGTCTCATTGGATCCCTTCTCATCAGTGGTGTGCGATTTGGCAGCTGGAAGCCCAAACTGGTGAGTCCTGATACTCCAGCCGTTTCCATGTTCCTTACCGCCAGGCACCAGCTAAAGACTGCATCAGCACACTACTGTCCTTTTCTTCTGCAACTGTTTAGCTGGCAACCACTTTGTTGCTTCAGTTCAGCTGCAGGACACTGTATTTTTTCCCCGCAACAGTTCTTTTTGGTATTTCAGCTGTGGGAGGTGCCTCTTTAGTACTTTGACTATTGATCGCTGCAGATGTGGAGTAAGTCAGAACATCCTTTACAGATTTTGGAGGATTTAGAGATATTACCAGCACCAGTGACCTTTGTTTTTCTTGTTATAGTTTGGATTAATCTTTGGGCTGTGCACTCTACTCTTAAATAACTCTCCTAATTGTTCTGGTTATGTTTTCTTTTTCAGATCTGTTCACTCTGCAAGACATTGACTGACTGTTGAGTGGGGGCACATTTATTATTATTGAATGTATCTAAATTCTGGCACCTATAAATGTTTCAATTATTCAGTGGGTGGATACATTTTCTTTAATGTTTGTTACATATGTACTTATTAATGTCATTTCTTGTTGCAATGGTTTAGGGGCTTGGGGGAGTGGGAATAGCAATCCTGTGGCCAGCAATGTTTAATCATCATGGACCATAGTAAATGTGGAGTGCATTCATTGGGGCCAGGGCTATTGATGCTTTTGTTTGGGGCTTTCTTTGCTGGGAAAGGGATGTCAGGGATTGGAGATATTAGGGGAAGATTCCTCAGCTTTTTGGTTTCCTTCACTTTCTGGTTTTTGGAGGACTTTATGGGATGTTTTAATGGAAATGTTTCCTGTTTTTTAAGGGGCTGTGTTTTGCTGTTTTTTGGTCGGTGGATAAGGTTTGGGGGTTGGGGGGACCCAGAGCACATGTTCCTCTAGTTTTTGTAATGGTTCCAATTTGGCTTTTTGCTTGCATTGCCACTTTCTTTGATTTGGTACCCAGAACACGCTTCTATAATCAGCATTTTGGAACTGTATTTACACACTACTATGTGTTCTTTTCCCTTTTTGTATACATATATGATTAGTGTTTAAACGGCTTTATCTTATAGGTTTGTCACTTGGAATATTAAAAGGGCTAATGATAATAGAAAAAGTGGTATTACGCCATTTGAAAAAGGTTACAACCTGGAGTGGTTTTTCAAGAGACCCATCTGTGCCAGGAAGACATTCATTTTTTTTCCCGGAGAGAATGGGTGGGGCAGGCTTTTGGGGCAGGACACAGTACTAAAAAGGGGGGTATAGCTATTTTATATGACAGGAGGCTTCCTTTTCAAGTGCTTCAATAATGCTGGGATCCTTAGTGATGGTTCCTTTTTCTACATGGGCAACTGGGTCTTACCGAGGTCATGCTGGGTTCCATATATGGTCCCAATGTGCCTTTTTTCCAACCTGCTTTCTCAGTTAAACCCATTTGTCCATCTGCCCATCATCCTTGGTGGGGGCTGGAATCTAGTTCTTCAGACAGAAGTGAACAGGTCAGGTTCATGGAGAAAGGTTTGTCTCCTGGGCAGCATGGTCTGAGGGAATTCATGAATTCACTAGGCCTGGTGGACCCGTGGTGTACCCTCTATAGTGCCATGAGGCAATACACTTTCTACTCCACTTCCCATGATTCTCAGTCCCAGATTGACTTTTTTCTGACTAGCAGAGAAAGTCTGCCGGGACTCCTGACCTGTGAGATTCAATCTATGGTTCTGTTGGTTCATGCTTCAGTTTATTTGGAACTTTCCATCAGTGAGAGGGAGGAGCAGGACAAAACCTGGAGACTAAACTCTTGCCTTATTCAGGATCCCAACATTTTAACAGCTATTAACATTTTTTTGACAAT
Organism: Neoceratodus forsteri; assembly: GCA_016271365.2. NCBI lineage: Eukaryota > Metazoa > Chordata > Ceratodontiformes > Ceratodontidae > Neoceratodus > Neoceratodus forsteri. The sequence continues at coordinate 218,195,371 of CM028134.1, forward strand.
TTTTTTTCAGAGTAATGAGGAATCTATACAAGCGGTTGATATTTTATGGGTGGCTGCAAAGTGCTCTGTGAGGTGCGAATTTATTTGGTTGTCGTCTAAAGCCAAGAAACTGTACAGAGAAAGTTAACTCCTTACTCCACCAAATGTGCTCCTTGGAATTCCTCCTATCTCCTGAAACTGATTCTGCTACTTGGTACTTGGTCCAAGTTAAATGCCCTTAGAGTGCAGTACTATGGTGTTTGGTGGAAAATTCTGACTTACTTCTTCAACGTACAAAAATCCACTATCTTGAAGTGGGAGAGCATGTGGGCAGGCTCCTGGCCCTAAGGATGAAGTGAATGGACTTTTCAAAGAAGATTCCTGCCATGCAACCTGCTCCTGGAAGAGAAATTCTGACATACCCTCATGAAATTGAGGAGGCTGCTCGAGAGTTTTATAGCTCACTTTATAACTTTGACCCTCTCTCCCAACAGCTGCAGGAGCAGATTGACACATATTTAGACTCCCTTCCCCTCCCTAAACTTATGGCACAACAACAAGAATTTCTTATGGCACCTATTATTATTTCAGAGGTACACTGAGTGATTGGATCCCTTCTGAAAGATAAGGCCCCTGGCCCTGCTGGGTTTATTAATAATTTTTATGTTGCATGTGTAGATGCTCTAGCACCCATTTTAACTAACCACCCTAATTATCTCCTTGATCATGGATTTTCTGATAATTCTTTCTCCCAGGCCTGGATCACCCCGATCACAAATCAGGCAAGCCAAAGCTTTTGTCCTGTAGTTATTACCCAATTTCATTAATAAATTATAAATTAAAGATTCTTGCCAAAGTTTTATCCAACCATTTGCTTCAGGTTTGGGGTGGTCTTATTAGTCCAACTCAGGTTGGATTTGTAGCTGGTCATAACTCTAGTGATCATCTACCGAAGTTGCTTCATTTTATCTCCACATCTGGGGAGGGTTGGACTCCAGTGGCCCTGTTCATCCTAGACATTGAGAAGGCTTTCAGTCATGTACCCTGGCAATTTTTGTTTGCTACCCTTCGATGGTTTGGTTTCCCTTCAACTTTCTGTGATTGGATAAAGGTCCTGTATTCTCATCCTTCCACCAGGATCAGGTGTAATGAAGTCCTGTCCACACCTTTCCCGGTTCAATGGGGCACCAAATTGGGTTACCCCTTCCCCCTTTTTGTTTAACTTGTCCCTGGAGCCTCTCCTTTAAAACATCCAGCACAATCCTCGTATTCAAGTGATCTCAGTGAGGGCTCCAGATACAAAGTTTCCGCTTATGCTGATGACCTTCTTTTACATTTAGAACACTTCTTGTTATCTATGCTGTGCTCCAGGAGATTCAGAGGTTTTCACAGGTTGCAGGTTATAAATTAAATTCAAATAAATCTAAAATGCTTCCCCTGAATTCCCTGGTTCCTAAGCACTGGATCATTGAGCTGGGTCTCATTTGGGAGCCCAAAGTAATTACATATCTGGGTATCTGGGTCACCCAGTCTCTCTCAGATCAGTTTAAAGAAAATCTCCTTCCTGTTTGTTTTGAGATTAAGATGGACCTGCAGCAGTGGATGTCTCTCTCTCTCTCTCTCTCTCTCTCTCTCTCTCTCTCTATCTCTCTCTCTTTGGGGGTGGTTTAGTGTTGTAAAAATGAACATCCTCCTGTGAGTGTTATATCCGCTTGGCATGCTTGGCCTCTTTCTTCCAAAATCATGGTTTGAGTACCTTCACAGTTTAAATACTGACTTTTTATGGAGGAAGGGCACACCACAGTGTGCTAATTTCAAACTAACAGTCCCTAGATAGAGAGTGGTGGCTTACAACAGCTTACTATTTTTTTCTATACTATTGTGCATTGCATAGCGGCATGTTGTTTCAATGGGATCATCCTTTGGACATCCCCTCAGATGTTGCATATTGTCCCCTTTGGCTTTCTTTAGAGAGCTGACTCTGTAGGCAACACGGTCTACACCTTCACAGCCTTCTATATTCGTTGCATGACCACTTATGCCAACAGCTTCATTATACTCCATTAATGTGGTCCCTTAAGGCTCTTAGACAGATTGGCAGTTACCTAAAATTAGAGTGGAGCAAGGATTTTTCCCAACCAGTTCTTGGTAGCCTAAACTTTTTAATTGCCAATCATCCCATCCCATTTCATTTCTGACCCTCTGTCTCTGGGATGCCTCCCTGGTGCTCTTGGTTCATGAGGGCACATTTCTTCCTGCTTGCACCCTATAGGAGCATCTATCCATATCATGGCTTCACCCCTTCAAGCACCTTTGACTCTCCAAGGCAGTGTCTGCCTATCTTGGCTCTGGCCCATGGTCCACACATCCCAGCTCTATTCTTCAAGACCTCATACACCTTGCTACTCAGTTTCAAAGTTTTATTCTACTTATCAGAAACTTGATTCTGGTAGCCTATCCAGATTATGCCTCTATTGGCAACAGGCGCTAGACCTCTGTCTAGAGGTTAAGGTGTGGCAGATTTGTGGAAAAGTTTATTTAAATTTATTAAACAAGAACAATATCTGCTTCTGCAGTTCTGTAGTTTGCATAACATGTATTATACAGCTCTCAGATTGTACAGAATGGGTAGAACCACCACTACAACTTGTTCCTGCTGCGACCTTGCTGAGGGCAACCTCAACCACATTCTTTGGGAGTGTGTTATGGAAACTCCTCTTTGGAATGCCATCTGAAATTTGTTGGACCCTCATTTAGGGCTGGACCCCTTTTATACTCCACAGATATGCCTGGTTGGATGTCATACAAAAGAATTGTGTGGTCCTCATAGGGCTCATATGTCCTTGATTTCTGCCACGGCCAAGATGGTAATCTTATGTCACTGGATGGATGATTTCACGTCCTCCTTCCAAGAATGGCACCAAGAGATTTTACAAGCGCTAGAGATTGAAAAACACATTTCCTCCCACCAAGATCGGTATGACAGTTTCCGGTCGCATTGAGAGTCACTTTATGCTCTGATTTCAGTTTCAACAGGCCCATAGGCTGGAGAAGGTTGCATTGGTGGTTATAGCTTTCTTTTTCTCTTCCTATTTGTATTTTATCTGGTATGTACAGTACTGATGTTCTTTTTCCACTTTAGACACAGATGTTTTCTTTTGTGCTCTGGGTGGGTGGTTGGGGGTATTTGGGAGGTAGGTCATTGGTGTTTTGTCTGTTCCTGGTTTGTTGTTATGGTGTTTCCTTGTTTTTGGTTATGAAAACTCAATAAAGCACATTGAATTACCAAAAAAAAAAAAGAAAGGTCTTTGATTCTGTGCCCCAAAAAAGGCTGATAGAAAACTCGCAGACCTAGGAGTTGGAGAAAAAATGACAAGATGCGTAGAAAATTGGCTGGGGAATAGAACCCAGAAGGCGGAACCGAGATCAGCACAAAATAAGAAAAGATATGGACATTAAATTGCCTCATTTACAAAAAACTTTATTACGTATTAATAAATATTTAAAAATGGCAGACTCACCCACAAGTAGGTCTAGAGGAATATAGCATTAGGTGTTTTGAGCAACAGCAGCTATGAGGCAATGATTCAACTGAACTCTTTCTGCTCACTTTAGTGAGTTACAGATTCTGGTCACAAATAGCAGCTTCAAGATACTTACGTCGTGATCAGAGCTCTGTAAGTTGAAAGTAAGTGCATGTTTCTCTATCAGGAAGGGGACAACACTCACTGCAAGGAAAGACACAGTTTGATTTCTTTGGTGCTCTTTCTAATCTTGTTAAGCCACATATTCACCAAAGGTATATTGAAGCTGCTATTTGTGACCAGAATCTGTAACTCAGTAAGGTGAGCAGAAAGAGCTCAGTTGAATCATTGTCACGTAGCTGCAATTTATTGCCCATAGATTTTTCTTTGTGCTGACCTCGGTTCCACTGAGTGGAACACCTGTGCTGTTGATTTCCAGTTACACTCCCAGGTATGTGCACATACAAACTCAAACTGTGAAAAGGGTGAGCCCCCCCCCCATGTCTGTGCTTTTCCAAGAACTCAGAACGTACTGGTAGGGGAGAATTATCTAACACTAGAGAAGTCACAAGTTGAGTTCAGAAGGGGTTGGTGCTAGGACTGGTGTTGTTCAATGTCTCCATAAATGATGTTGGGGATGGCATTAAGAGCAGGATGTGTCTGTTTGTGGATAACACCAAGCTCTGCAGGAGGATGTACTTTGCTGAAGGGATACAGGACCACAAGGAGGATCTGAAAATACTTGAGAGGTGGTCAGGGATTTGGCAACTTGGATTCAATGTCAAAAAATGTAAGATGATGCATTTAGGAGCCAAGAATCCCAAGACAGAGTACTATCTGGGAGGAGTCTGGTTATCTGTTACAGAAGAGGAAAAGGAACTGCATGCGATAATAACTAGCAACCTAAAGCACTCCATGCAGTGTAGGAAAGCAGCAGCTAAGGCAAATCAGATGTTGGGGTACCTTGCTAGGGGGATTAGCAGTAAGTGAAAGGAGATCATTCTGCCCTTGTACAGGTCACTGGTGAGGCCTCATATGGCGTACAGAGTACAATTCTGGTGCCTTACCTTTTTTTAATTTTGTTCCTTACATTTAAGTACAAAGGGATATTTCATACAGCATATCTTGGGTAGGATTCACAAAAGAGATGCGCACAGTGCATCTGAGATGTGCTGGCGCATCTCGGAGATGTGCACTGGTGCGATTCACACAGGGCAGGGATGCCCCAGAGACTGAAAATAATGATATGCAGTGCATCTGGAAGGGGAGTGTAGCTGCATACATGGCACATCCCCATTCACAAAGCAAAATGAATGTGCAAACACAGCGCATACACAGCGCATACACCCACATGTGCACTAAGGAGATAAGAATAAAAGAAGTAGACTTAAGTGCAAGCCCCCAGCAGGCATAGATTACACAGATTACATAGACATTACAGAGCATAAAGACATTTGTCCATGAGCTGACAAGCAGCACTTTACTTGTACCCTTTAATATTTTTACTTAAGAGAAATGTATCTAACTGTTTTGAATTCCTGCATTGTAATGCTTTCCACGACCTCCCCTGGTAACATATTCCAAATTTCTGTCACCCTATTGCTTAACCAATATTTCCTTCTATTTGTGTTATATCTATCTTTTAACAGCTGGTAACAATGAGCTCTAGTATCATATATTTGGTCCCTTTTTACCAGGCCTAAAAGATCCCACAAGTTAGTATTGGTCAAAGCCCTATAAATCAGACACATATCACCCCTGCATTATACGATGCTCCAGGGAATACAGCTCTAAATATTGCAGTCTCTGTTCATAGTTTAATCCCTCTGACCCCTTGATCTTCTTAGTTACTCTCCTCTGCACCTTCTCCACCAATCCAACATCCCTCCTCTTATATGGGGCCCAAAACTGAACACAGTACTCCACGTGTCGACGCACCAATGCATTATGCAGGGGCATCACAACTTGCCTATCTCTACTTTTAATATGTCTCATTATACAATGTGTTATGCTGCTGGCTTTTTTAATAGCTGTATTGCAGTGTAAGCTAAAACTAAGATCATTGTTGACCATAATCCCCAAATCTTTCTCTTCACTTACTGCTTTCTCTTCACCTACTGCTTTTAGTACGGACCCACCCAGGGTATACTGGAATTTGTTATTTTTCTTCCCAAAGTGAATAACATTGCACTTTTCAATGTTAAAAATAGATCATTTCTGGGAGGCCCATATATCCAAACTATTCAATGCTGTTTTCAGGACTAAATGCTCCTCCAAATTATTTACAGGACACCCAATCCTAGTGTCATCTGCAAATTTAGTCAGCCAGACCACTGAGTGCACCTGCATAGATGAAATATACAAATTAAACAAACATGGTCCCAAAATGGAGCCCTGGGGGACACCACTAGTCACTCCAACATGACCAGAATATTCGCCTTTTACACAGACTTTCTGGCCTCTGCCAGTAAGCCAAGCCTTCACCCATTTTTGTGTCTAGATTGGTATATCTAAATCATAGAGTGATTTAACAAGCACCCCATGGGGGACTTTATCAAAGGCCTTCACAAAGTCCAGGAAGAACATGTCAACTTGATTACCCATATCAATGGCCTTGCCAACCTTATTATAGAATTCCAGTAAGTTGGTTTGGCACAATCTTCCTTTGGTAAATCCATGCTGGGTCATGTCTATCCTACAAGTAGTTTCAATATATTCTACTATATAGTCCTTAATTACACCCTCCAGAATCTTTCCAAGCACGGAGGTCAGACTGATTGTTCTGTAATTTGAGACCTCCTGCCTACATCCTTTTTTATGTATAGGTATAATCACAGCTTGCCTCCATGCCTCAGGAACCTCACTAGCATCTATACTTTCCTGAAAAAGGTAAGTTATTGGCCCCACTAGTAATATTGCCATTTCTTTGATCACCCTTGGATAAATCCCATCTGGCCCCTGTGCTTTGTTCTGATTTACCTTTTGTAGTCTAGTTAAGACATCAGCTGGGTCTACCCTTAGGATTTGTCCTCCATGTCTAGCTATCCCACTGTCCCAGAAAGTCTGAGGACTTTTGTTGAAGACCGATGAAAAATATACATTATATTCCTTCACAAGTGCCTTATTTTCTGTTATGATGTTCCCATCTTGAGTTTTTAGGGGTCCTATAGCCTTGTTTTTCCCTTTTTTGCCGTTAATGTATGCATAGAAAGTTTTATAATTATCCCGGACCTTTGTGGCTATTGTATACTCATATTCTCTTTTGGCCTGAGCTATAACCTTTTTTGCAGTTTTAAGATTATTCCTATATTATTCCCAGCCTTCTTCCATTTTATTATACAGTACCTTGCTAGATGGTATGCTTTATTTTTACTTTTTTTAATCTCTTTCCAGATTGGGTCATCCAAGGTGCAGGTGGACTTTTGGACGCTTTATATTTGTTTCTGGTTGGTACATGTCTTGTAATTAAGCCATGGTATCTGTCAATCTTTCCCACATTTGAGCTACTGTCTGGTTCTGAAACTCAGATTTCCAGTCCCATGTAGCCAGTTCTTGTCCCATCTGTACAATATTGGCTACACTGTATCTATGAAGTGCCGTGGTACCTTTATTATCCCCTAGAATACCAGAATACTGAAACCCTACTATAACATGATCACTTGAACCCAAGGGGGGAATAACTTACAGTTTGTAATATTGTCACTTAGGTTACTTAATATTAGATCCAGTATATGATTTCCTCTTGTATTAGCTGTTACATACTGATGTAGACCTCCAACACTAAATATCTCTAAATATTTAGATTCAACCAATGTACTTGCTTTCAAGGTATCCCACCCGATACCTGGGAGGTTGAAATCGCCAACTAATATTACATTACCTGCTAATGACAACTGGTTGACAAGATCTAATATAATTTTGTCCTCTTTTATCCTAGTGGATGGCGGCCCATATATTACTGCCAAATTGATCTTAGCTGCTCTGGGGGGAAGGGCTTATCTTAACCCAGATGACTTCAACATCTAGCCACCTAGTTGTATCCATACTCTCTGTCAGGCAGCCTGCAGGATAGCAGCAGCAGCAGTAGTATCATCAGCAGCGGCACCAGAGTGGCCACCCAAATGGATGGTGCACCTTTCCTGATGGTGGGCATGTTAATGTGGATGAGGAGATGGGCACATGAACAACGTGGCAGTGGAAGGCACCAGAGGTGGCCTGCCCCATGGTAGTATCATGCCACAGTAACATTTGAACAACTGACAGACATAGAAACAGTCGGTCTATACCACCGGAACAGGGCAATTCTGAGGCTGTTCTGTGAGCTGTGCCATGATGAAATACAGGCACCCACCAGAAGGGGTCATGCCATATATGTGGAGACCAAGGTGACCACAGCAATGTGCCTGCTCACCATGGGCATCTTCTAGAGGCCAGCTGGAGACACCACTGGCATATACCAGCTGTCCATGTCCCGGATCCTCATGCAGTTCCTCACTGCACTGCTCCCATATGCTTTAAAGTTCATCCAATTCCCAAGCACACAGGCAGAGTGGACAGAAGCTATGCAGCAATTCCATAGGGTGGCACACATACCGGGCATCATAGGGGCCATTGACTGCACCTATGTGGCAATCTGTGCACCACCTGGTGATGAGGTGATGCCGTACATGAACCACAAGGGGTTCTACTCCATAAACTGCCAGGTGGTGTGCAATGCCACAAGATGCACCAGCAATATCTGTGCCACACACCCTGGGAGTACACATGATCCCTTCCTATAGCACCAGTCAGCACTGTGCCACCATTTTGAGACTGGGGATATTCCCAGCGGCCACCTAATGGATGACTGTGACATGAATACATGCCCACAGACAGCACACTGTTGTGCAACATATGTCATGAGGTAGTGCATGAGTGTGGAGACAGCGACAGGCACTGAGCAAGAGCACATGCCCATGCAGGACAGTGGAGGTGGGCATGCCAATGGGATGGTGCATGTAAAAAGTGGAACAGTGCAGCAGTACAATGCAGCATGGGTGGTGGGGCAATTTGGATCAGCAGGCACATGTGGCAGGGCAGAATATGCCACACACACCCAGGCATGGGCAACCGCTGGGTAATGGAGGGCTACCAATGCTGCAATGGACAGGAGTGGTTAGCCCTTGATGCGGGCATGGTCAGGTGAAGGGCATATGAGGTCTGCCAGGACACAACAGTCATTGGTGAGAGCACAAATGCACCATCCCACCTTAGTGGTAAAGTGTTGCACTGGGAGGTGGGCCACAGATACAGATGAGGACAGGCAGTAGCTGCACAACTGTGCAGTGATGGATGAGGGGGCTGTGGTACACAATGCACATGCATGTGGAGTACTAACAGACTGCTTTGTCCCCCCCACAGGTGATGCATCATATCCCCTCCAACCCTGGCTCCTCACCCCCTACCACCATCCTGGCACAGAGGCGAAGGAGCGGTACAACGAGGCACACATCGCTACATGCACCATTGTCAAGTGAGTCTTTGGCATGCTGAAGATGTGCTTCAGGTGCTTGGATAGGTTTGGTGGTGCCCTACAATGTAGCCCAGAGAAGGCCTGTGGCATATTCCTTGTCTGCTGTATGCTGCACAACATGGCCATTGACCATGGAATAGTTGTTCAGGCTGAGGAGGGGCCACAGTTCCAGGGAGGAAGAGGAGGAGGAGGATGATGATGTGGATCAGGGGCATCATGGAGGAGGTGGGCAGCTGCCCCTGGGTCACAGGAACCCATGCCTGGTCGCCAGGTCCCGGCAGCACAGGGACAAGTTAGTGTAGGAGCATTTCAGGGACTGAAGGTGAATATCACAGGTGGGCAACACTTAGCAGCCCCCCACATCCACCCACCCACACACACACACCCACACACACCACAGGTGGGGTGGGGAATGGCACACACATGCACAGATGACTACCACACAGCGGATGCAGAGCGCACCCGCGAGGGGTGACAGCAATGCACAGACACACACACAGCAGGCAGCACATGGACAGGGGGGACACGGTGTCTGTGTTGGGCATAGCATTGATCAGTGTACATCCTCCTGCACACATGCACAGCAGACACTGGGCCACACTCATCACACCCATGCCACACAGCACAATACTGGTGGCCTCAGCCATGCACAGTGCACCACACAGGTGTCCCTCACAGGTGTTGTACCAGGGCAGGCGTGTGCCTCATCATGCTGCCCCAGGCACTGTCAGCCTGGTGTGTGGGCTGCAAGAGGTGCAGGTTACAGGGGCCTTACAAGCAGTCTAGCCAGGCATCAGCAGGAGCCACCATGGCCACGTACATGTGGGTGGCCACACCTTCACCTGGTGGTTGCTGAATCACTACCACTGACCACGGGGGTATCCACCACCCCTGGTGGGATACTGAAGTGAGACCATGAATGAGTGCTCACCGGTGTGCCACCCCTGAGACCCAGGTTGGATCCCGGGGAGTCAGGGATAGCTATGCATGGTGATGGCATCAGCAGCAATGGGTTCATCTGATGCTGTGACCTGAGGGTGCCTGAGGCACTCCTTGGGGTGCAGCTGGTACCCCAGCTTCCATGTGGTGCACTGTTGGCATTCACCACCTCGAGAGTGAGTGCAATCCACTCCAGTGCAGCGGTCATGCCCACCCACAGTAAGCAAGCCTCTGACAGTATCTGGGCATGCCACGCAGCTGATGACTCATGCTCCATGATCAGCTTTGTCTGAATACCCCACAACTCCACCCTGAGAGACACGTGACCCTCCACAGTGTCCTGCAGGAGGCATGCATAGCCATCAACCTTGTTGGCAGAGGATGCAACAGGAGGTGGCACCGATGAGCAGGTGGGGTTCTGGCCTATTGCACCACATCCACCGTAGGCAGACGCTGCACAGCAGGCTGCTGTATGGATGGGAACTGGGTACGGGCAACTTCTGTGCACCCAGGAACATCCACATCATGGTCTCCTGCCACCTGTTGCTGCTCCACAACACCCTGTTGAGCAGTGTAGGCAGTCTCTGACCCCACAGCAGCACCCGACACATGGCATCCAATAACCACCATTATGGGCAATTGTGATGGCTCTTTGGGTGTGCATAGGGCCATAGGACCACCAATGCTGCATGATGCCACCTGTGCATGCACATGTGCCTCAGCTGGGCCAATGTTGTCCATGTCCTCCCAAATCTATGTGGCATCAACATCACTGTCATCATATGCTCCCTCCGTTCTGGCAGCCAGCACCAGCAAGTTGTCCGCAATGTTGACCCTGTCCACAGGGTCCTCTTCAGCAAGACCCAGTAGATTGAGCAGTCTTGTCCTACCATGGCCATCAGCTGTGGCACCTACTTTGGAGAGGGTTTGATGGCCCTGCACCATCCTCCACCATGTCTGGGGTTGTGGTGGTGTTGGACGGACCTGGCACAGCATCTGTCACAGCCCCAGCTGTGGTGCGGTGTGATGGTCTGGCCTCCTCCCCTGCCAGGGGAGTCCCCCAGACCCTGCAGAGCCTATGAGGTGTGATGGAGCTGAAAGAGAGAAGGAAAACATGGTAATTGACATGTGTAAATGGTGTATACAGACAGGCATGAACAGGGAGCCATACTCGGGTGCCATATGTGCGCCAGCCCTGCCACACAGGTGAGTGCCACCTTTGGGGACACTGCCACAACCACACACCAGCATAGGCAGACATGCACGCTGGCCTGTACAGGTGCTCAGGGACATGTGTGGGACAGCACACCACTAAGTAATGGCCCCCCTGCCCACCATCCATGGGTATAACATTCCAAGCAACCATCCCCCACCCACCCCATGGTGGAGCCCATCCAAAGGTGCTGTACAGGGGTGGCATGACATGCATCAGCAGCACACTGTGGACAGACTGGGATGAATGATACCATGCACAGTGCACACCAACACATGGGCATGTAGTGGGCCAAGGTGGGGCATTTCAGGGTAACCATGGCATGCACACAAGGGCCTGCATGGTTATTGGAATATGAATACTCACATTGCTGTGATGGACTGCCATCAGTTTGGAAGCCACCACCCAAAATATCCATCACTGTGGTCCAACCCATGCTGGCTACCAGCCTCTCCTCATTCGGGGTGAGGTGTGCCACTGTCTGCAGCCCACCCCCTGTTACCCCAAAGAAGCCCTGATGGTGGCCATCTTCTCCTTCGCCCTATACTTCTTATCGTGAAAATGCTTGCAGCACTCCTTTGGGGTCCGGTTGTATATGCCATAAGCACTGACATGCTGGGAAACCTCCTCCCAGGCATCGTCCCATCACTGGTGGCTGCCACCCCTGCCAGACAGGATGATCTACCTAGGGAAGTAGGTCTCCAGCCACACCCTGTCCTCATCCGATGTAAAGTTAGGATGCCTCTGTCCTGCAGCATTATCCTGATCAGGCATTGTGGTTCCTGTGGGTGGAAATATGCTGGCATGAGCACAGTTCAGGCTGTTGTGGATGTGTGCCAGCAACATGGAGGGAAGCAGCATAGTCAGAGCCCCCTGGAAGCCCTCAAAACCCCACTGTCAGATTTTGCTGACAAGCTGTACATGGCAGTATGTAAACAGACCTACCTTTAAGGTTGCAATACCTGTCAATCACCTGTGGAATGGGGGGGTGCATTCAGGAGCATTTATGGCCCAGCACATGCAAATGAGGTTAGGATCAACTGTAATGAGATGCAAAGCAGGTGAGATGCCCCTAAATTTTGCAATGAGCTGATTTGGGAGCATTGTCTGTGAATTGCATAATTGCCCCCAGCTCTTCTCAATCAGCAAAATGCAACTGGGGCATTAGGCGCACCTCCCTGTGATGCATTCTTGCACATACGCGGTCGCATTGGGGGCATTTTCTGAATGCAGTGCAAGTCACATGGTGCATTCCTGAGCATGTGGGAAGTGTCATCAGTAGTATGCCATGCATGGCGCATCCTGTTCAGTATTGGCGGTAGCATGATTGCTGTCTGCAGAATATGCCAGTCGTTCTGTGCTATTGGATCTGTTTCATGATTCATGTTGTGTGGGTATGGTGCATCTGTGTGTCATTTCATCAATGCGCCCCTGCAGATCACTGCACATGTGTGGTAGTATGCACCATTCTCAGTGCACTGTGAGTGGCAACGTGTGTCATTCACAATGTGGCAGTTCCACATTAGCTGTGCATGCGTGACCCAGTCGTGACCTGTGACCCTGGTCTCCTGCCCATACTGTGAGCACTGCACATGCACAGTGATGCTCAGTCAGTGGCAATCTGGCGTTGTCACGCCACAGTCCTGTGATACATGGTCTATTGCTCGACAGCCTATTGCACATGTGGCACGAATAGGCCATAGCACTACTGTAGCTTGTAGTGTGCACATCTGGCACCACAGCACTGCATATTACAATGCCACATGCTGAGTCATCCGGACCCAGAGCCATGAACTGGTGGGAAGTGGAGCTTGCCAATCTGGTGACATTTGTCATGCCACTGGAGGGGCAGCTTTTCAGAGCACACAACCTCAATGAGCCACACTCTGCTGTGTGGGCAAGGGTGGCAGAGCATCTGGTGCACAGGACAGACATGTCAGGAATGGGGAAGTGGTGCAGGCACCACTATGGTGGCCTGCAGTGGAGGGACCCTGACCGTCTTCATAGGCTACAGGACCAGGCACGCAGAGGTGCTGTGCCACAACCAGGTAAGTCACAACAACTTACATCCACTCTAGCACGCAGATGATTGGTTTGGGGGGGTGCAGTATGCACTGGTGCACAATCCCCCCCCACACACACACACACGTGTGGCATGCCCTGCTGGTGATGCTTGTATAGTGCAGCCAAGCACGCCATGCGTTGATGTGTGTACCATGGTGCACGACAGGGGGATTGCACTGGCACTGTGGCAGGCACATTGTAGTGTTGACAGTAGCATGACACACATACTTCTGCATACTGACATGGTGGGCACAGTCTGCGGTGGTGTCTGGTACTACCTACTGCCCAGGGTGCTGTTACATTGGGTAACTGAGGAGGTGGGTCTATCACTGCATGCTGCACCAGTGATGTTGCTGCAGATCACTGGCTGGGGGGTGTTCATACCTACTGTCACCTCTCAGTGCTCTTTGCTTGTGTTTCCATTTGCAGAACCAGCAGAAAGGTGGAGGATCACGGTACTGGTAGAGGTCAGGGATGCTAGGGCTAGTGGAGGAGGCTGAGGGTCTGGCCATGTGGGTCCAGGTGAGTGTACTGCATGTGCTTCCTCTGTGTGTTCATCAGGGGGGTGGGAGGCATGCCCACAGTGGGCCATTGCCTGTCACGTGTGCATGTCCATGTGCTGCACATTGTGCACACACATGGGGTGTCACCTTGGTGGCATGTGCTAGGACCACAGTGTATATGGCTCCTGTGTGTCCATCCACCATGTCCATGTCTGCTCAGGGCCAGGTGCATACTGTGGTGCTGCACTGGTGGTCCGACAAGGCCTACATGTTTGTGCAGCCTGTTGGCATCTGCACATGCTGTGTGGGACATGGATGTGTGCCCCTCTGCACATGACTCTGAATGCACATGAGGGCCTTATGCTGTCCCAGTACCATTGCACAGTCACTGTATGCTGGCCTGTTTCTGGTATGCAGTGTGCATGGCAGGCTGTTGGCCATTGTTGTGTGGGCTGCCTCCATCACACCTGTATGGTGGTTAGGGGGACACAGTGTGGACCATGGCACCGAGGTCCTGTTGTCTGTGTCCCCACTGTAGGTCCATAGATCGCACCTCCTGATGTGCTAGGGAGGAGGAGAGGGCAGATCATTGTCAGGTCGCAGGGATTCAGCTGCGAGGGCAATCAGGAGGACCATAGTGCAACTCTAGAGGAGGCAGGGGCAGTTACTACAGGCAATTTTCCTGCTTGTAAGGGTACTTCAGGCAGGGGGCAGACCACGTGGATGCAGGGCTGTACCCCATCATGGACAGTAGGCCACTGGGCCCCTTGAACATAGTCCCTTTGTTCACTGTCCCCTACCCTCCATGACCATCCCCTCTCCTACCAGTCTTACCCTGTTACCTCCCCCACAAACTGTCACTTTCAGGAGTTCCCTGTTTACTGTTCCTTTGTTCAGTCCCACATCACCCTATCCCTGTTGCTGGTTATTTATACTGTTGTACATATTGCTTTTTGTTTTCTTTTATCTGCATCAGTAAATATTTTGATATTGTTGACGGTGTCTGTGGTCATTCATTTTATCTTGTGTTGGTGCCCTGTTGTGCTTGCTAGATTCCACAGTACCTTTGTTCCCATTCTCACATGTGCCCCTGTAGTACTGTGTATCCATGTGCCATGTCCACCTTTCATGCACACTACAATGTGTACCCTCCATGCTGTGTCTGGCCTGTTGAATTGCCTTCCCGTGTGCTGGCTTGACAAGTGCTCCTGTTCTGTGTTTGGTGTATGATGTTTTGTTATATTTTGGTGGTCCCCTGTTGCTGTGATGCTCTTCTTGTGGTCCACAGTGCCTGTGGGCAAGTTTCTCCTATGCAGGACACAGCCTTTGACCTGTGTGCCATTACGCCTGTCCACTGTGTGCACCTGTGTTGCAGTTCCCATGTAAACCCTACTGTGTTCCTGTGCACTGGGACATGCGTGGCTGCCTCTGCCATGCTGACCGGTGAACCTCTGCTGCTGTGCCACACCCTGACAGTCGCCCCTGTGCATGACAACTGTTCCTGTTGGTCCCCTGTGCTGGGTGTGTTTCTGTGGTGCTGCCAGGTGTCACCATGTGACACAGGGCCGGGGGGGGGGATTTATAACGCTATATTCTGAATATCCAGTGAGAGGGGACTATAGGAGATTTTATTTGACTTTATTTTATTGCTGCTATTATTTTCCGTTTGTGTCTTCCATGAGCCAAGTGTTGTATTGAATCATCCATGTAGTGTGGGAAAGGTTTTATTTTGACTATTTTTATTATTTGTTTTGGGTGGGTATTTTTATTTATTTATTTTGTGTGTGGGTTGGGTATTTTTTTATTGCTTGTTTGGGGGTCTCTTCTTGGGTCAGGGGCTTGTGTTTTGTGTATTTTGAGTTTTGGTTATCCTGTGGAATGTGCAGGCCTCCCCCCCCCGGCCATGCGATATTCGTCCTCTGCCCTCCATGCCCTTCACTCATCCCCCCCCCCAACCTTTGATGTTGTCAACTTACCAGCACTGTCAAGCGCCGGGTACTGTTCATAGGAGGGGGGGTAGGGGGTGTGGACATCAGAGAACGAATGAGTGGATCTCCCACATTGGGGTAGTTATGCCTAGAAGATGCCCTGGGGTGAAATGAAGACTGGAATGTGGTTTGCCATTTCTAGTCCCCATACCCAAGGGCACCACCATTTCTGGTGGGCAAGTAGCCAGGGCGGCCTTGGAAACCCATCCAACTCGAGCGGTGTTATGCAGTGCCAGATCTATTAAGAATAAGACTGCAATTGTTGCATATCTTGTAGGGACAACTGATCTGGCTTGCATCACTGAGATCTGGCAGGATGAAAATGCTGGCCCCACATTGGAAGCTGCAATTCTGGCCAGGTACTCAGTGATACACTGCTCTAGATTGGACCATGGGGGGTGGCGGTCTGTTTCAAGACTGAGTTGGGCCTCACAAGAGTACCAGTTGAGGAGACTAAATCTTTTGAGTGCACTGTGGTAGAAGGTGTAGGCTGTGGAATAGCTCTCATCTACTGTCCACCCAGGGATAAAAAGTGATTCCTACAGGAAGTAGCAGATTTCAACATTGACAAGGTGTTGGAGTCACCCAGACCGATGGTTCTGGGTGACTTTAACGTCTGCGTAGATGACGAACTCTCGCAATTAGGACAGCACTTCCTCCAGCTGATGACATCGCTGGGCCTCACAGTTCGTTATCTGTGCTACCAATAAACAAGGTCACTGTCTTTATTTGGTCTTCCTCCTGGGGATTGAGGCCTCTGATTTGGGGGTGGAACCTATCGGTTGGTCTGATCATTACACTATGAGGTTCAACTTCTGTGCCCCCCTCTGCAGGCCTGCCCCTGTGGAGATAGTCAGTTACCGCCCTTTACAGGATGTGAGCCCTGAAGGCCTAGTAGCAATGATTGACCTCTCTGAGTTTCTTGTGGCTAGCTCGAGTCCAGAGACTTTGGTCTTGGCCTATAATAAGGCCATCTCCATGGCCCTGGACTTGATTGCTCCTGTCCTTGTTCGTCCTCTCCCCCTTCACCCTTGAGCCCCTTGGTTTGATGGGTCCTTGAGGGAGCAGCAGTGACTAGGATGAAGGTTAGAGTGACGCTGGTGGAAATCCGCCCTGGAGGTTAACCACCTTAGATTGGTAGAGCATTATCAGGCCTACAAATCAGCAATCTCCCATAAGAAGGCAGAATTCCTGTTTGGGGAGATTGCTGCTGCTCAGAACTGACCAGCTCAACTCTTCCGAACTGTGGACAGACCGTGCAAACCAACCTGTCTGCAGCTCCAAAGAGCTTTTTCGCAAATGGAGTGTGATGAGCTTGCTCGATTATTTGTGAATAAGATGGCTGACATCAGGTCGGAGATCCTCCTGACTCGCTGTGTGGGGGACGCTGCTGATCAGTGCTTGGTCACTTCACCTCGTACTTCCTGGAGTACCTTTGACCTGCCGGAGTTCATGGATGTCATGTGAATGTCCAGAGTATGTGCCCTATGTGCTGTAGTTCGTATCCAGGCCCAACTTCCCTGATTATGGGTCTTTGTGATATTAACGGCCTGGTCCTGGTTCAGATAGTCTGGTGCTCCCTTGTTTCGGGTGAGTTCTCAAGCTCACTGAAGGAAGCAGTGGTAACACCCCTCCTGAAGAAAGCTTCTTTAGACCTGGACTCTCTGGCCAACTACAGACCAATCTCAAAACTCCCCTTTATAGGGAAGGTTATTGAGGAAATAGTGACAGTACAGCTGGAAAACCACGTGACCATCCATTACATCTACGAACCTCTCCAGTCCAGTTTTCAAAAGAGGCACAGTGCCGAGACCGAGCTGGTTCAGGTGCTCAATGATCTCCTGATGGCGAGAGATCAAAGAAGCCATTCTATCTTGGTGCTCCTCTTCAACCTTTGACACTGTGGACCATGGGGTGCTGCTTGGGCATTTGAGGTCCAGCTGTGGCCTGACATGCACAGTCCTCAGGTGGTTTACATCTTTCCTCGCTGGCAGAACTGAGAGAGTGGTGTCTGGGAATTTTTTCTTGGACCCACTTTCTCTGTCATGTGGGGTTCCTCAGGGCTTAGTGCTGTCCCCCATGTTGTTTGCAGTGTACATGCTGCCCCTTGGAGACATTGTAAGATGGTATGGGCTGAGGTTTCACTGCTATGATGATGATACCCAGCTCTACCTGTCTTTTGCACCTGACCAGGATAGTGCTTTCTCGATATTTAACAACTGCCTTGCAGAAGTCCAGGATATGATGAATTCGGATAAGCTGAACAAGGGAAAGACTAAGGGGATGGTTGTGAATCTGGGCCACCGGATAGAGGAGTTGAGGGCTGGTCAGCCCTCTGGACTTTGTCTGGTGGGCTCCCAGATCCTTACATAGATACATAGATACATAGACAGTGTCGGCAGATAAGGGCCTATGGCCCACCCAGTCTGCCCATTTGAGCTTGTAAGTTCAGTTTGTTTTCCTAGAAGTCTGTTGCCCCTTACCCCTGACCTCTAGAATTCCTTTATGTCTATCCCATGCATTCTTAAATCCCGTGATTGTTTCAGCCCCCACCACTTCCTCTGGCAGGGTGTTCCACTTATCCACCACCCGTTCTGTGAAGAAATTCTTTCTCATGTTTCCTCTGAATCGTCCTCCCTCCAACTTCATCCCATGCCCTCTAGTCCTGTAACATCTTTTCACTTAAAAATAGTGTTTTCCTGCACCCTGTTCCTCCCTGTAAGATACTTGTATGTCTCTATCATATCCCCTCTCTCCTCCTCTCCTCCAGGAGTACATGTTCAGTTCCTTCAACCTGTCTTCATAGGACTTGTGATGCAATCCATGCACCATCTTTGTTGCCCTCCTCTGAACCTTCTCTACCCTGTCTATGTCCTTACGTAGGTATGGTCTCCAGAACTGTACACTGTACTCCAGGTGGGGCCTCACTAGTGTCTTGTATAGGAATTATGACCTCCCTTTTCCTGCTGGTGATGTCCCTGCCTAACATCCCACATCCTATTTGCTTTACCGGCTGCCTTGTCACACTGTTTCCCTACCTTGAGGTCATCAGAGATGACAACCCCAAGATCTCTTTCCTGCTTGGTGCATGCTATATCCTCACCCCCCAACTGATATATTGTGCCAGGGTTTTTGTGCCCCATATGCATTATCTTGCACTTCTTTGCATTGAATTTCAACTGCCAAACCCTTGACCATTCTTCAAGTTTCTGCAGGTCGCTTCTCATTCTGTCTACACCCTCTGGTGTGTCTACTCTGTTACAGAGCTTTGTGTCATCAGCGAACAGTGAAATTCTGCCTTCTAGATCCTGCACAATGTCACTGATGAAAATGTTGAATAGGACAGTCCAGCACTGATCCCTGTGGTACCCCACTGGTCACTCTTCCCTCTGTGGAGTGACAGCCATTTACCACACCCTCTGTGTCCTGCCACCCAGCCAGTTACCTACCCACCACACTACTGTCCTGCCCACACCATATTCCCCAGTTTGTGTAATAGTCTTCTATGTGGCACAGTGTCAAAGGCCTTGCTGAAGTCCAGATGAGGCCATGTCACTGCCCTCCCTGATCCACCTCCTAGTCACCCAGTCAAAAATTCAACGAGGTTGGTCTGACATGACCTCCCCTGGTGAAACCATGCTGCCTTGGGTCCTGTAGTCCATCGACAACCAGATGTTCCACCAATCTCTCTTCAGTAGTGCTTCCATGATCTTCCCACTACCGTGGTGAGGCTGACTGTTCTGTAGTTCCTGCTTCCTCTTTGTTCCCACTTTTGTATAAGGGGACTACATCTGCTGTCCTCCAGTCTTTGGGTACCTCCCCTGTTTCAGTGATCGGCTAAACAGGATAGCCAGAGGTTCAGCCACCACCTCTCTTAGTTCTTTAAGGACCCTAGGGTGCACTCTGTCTGGCCCCATTGCTTTATCAACTCTTATTACTCTGCAGTTCCTTCAGGACCCTTTCTTGTGTAAAGGACTTGTGTCCATTTCTGCACCATTCTCAAATCCTTGTACTCCCTTCAGACCCATTACACCCTCTCTTCCTCAGTAAAGACTGAGCAGAAATATCTGTTCAATATGTCAGCTTTACTGTTGTCATCCTCCAGCGGCTCTCATCCTCCCCTTCAGTGTCACTATCCCTCCCTTTGTCTTTCTTTTTTCACTTATGTACCTGTAAAAGGTTTTGTCCCTCTACCCACTGATTTTGCAATGTGTTCTTCTGTCTGAGCTTTGGCTTCCCTTACTGACCTCCCTCCCTTTGCTTCTCCTGGTACTTCTCCCTATCCCCTTCTGCCTGTGTCTTTTTGTATTGCCTGAATGCAATCTTTTTGGCTTTCACTTTCTTTGCTACCTCTTTGGAAAACCATAATGGTCTCCTCTTCCTTTTCCTCTTGCTAACCTGCTTAATGCATAATTCTGTTGTTCTTGTAATCCCCATTTTAAATACTGCTCACTGTTCCTCAACCCCTGATTCCTGTCCATTCCCCTTAATGCCTCTTTCAAGTATCTCCCCATTTTCCCAAAGTCTGCCCCCCTAAAATCCAGGATACGTGTTTTTGTGTGGTTTGGTTCTGCTCTTTCTGTGATTTCAAACCACAATGACTGTGGTCACTGTTACCCAGGTGCTCCCCACTGTTACCCCCATCACACTGTCCCTGTTTGTGAGCACAAGGTCCAGTATTGCCTTCTGCCGAGTTGGTTCCATGACCAGTTGCTTGAGGAAGGCACCCTGAAGGGAGTCCAGGATAAATCTGATCCTAGTTGATGCTGCTGCTGGGATGCTCCAGTCCACGTCTGGAATATTGAAGTCTCCAACCAGTACTACCTCACCCTTGTCTGCCATCCTTTGGATGGCTAGCATCAGCTCCCTATCTGTTTCTTCCTCCTGGGCTGGTGGTCTATAGACCACACCTGTGCGGATGGCTATCCCCATTTTCCTTCCAGCTTAACCCACAGTATCTCTCCCCATTTTGTTCCTCCTGGATCTCTGTGGCCCTTATGTCATTTTTTCACATACAGTGCCACTCTTCCTCCCTTCCTGCCTGCTCTGTCTCTTCTGAATATGTTTGTAGCCAGGTATGGCCATCTCCAGTCATGGTTATCATTACACCAGGTTTCAGTGATGGCCACAATGTCCAGAGTCTGACTGTACCATGACAGCCTCCAGATCTTCCATCTTGTTGCTAAGGCTCCTGGCATTTGCACACATGTCTTTCCATGATTTGACCTCCCTAGACTGCTTCACTGTTCTACTCAGCCCCTTCCTTGGTTGTCATTTATCCCTGGTTCTCCTTGCTGTCTGCCCTTCTGCTGAATTTTGCCCTTTTCTGCTTATCCACCTCTTGGGCACTAATCTCCATCTTTTACACACTGCTTTGCAGAGATAGCCCTCCTCTGGTTCACTGGTTCCACTGCTAGCTGTGGGGGTGAGTAGTAGGTACCCTCCTTGCTGGCCTGCCACCCCTTTGCTAGTTTAAATGCTTGTCAATGTAGCATTTAAACTTATCATTAGTCTTGGATTCCCTCCAGGATGGATACAGGCCGTCAGGTTTGAACAAACCTCCATCCCTCCAGGTGGGTCTCCAGTCACCAATGAATCAAACCCTTCCTCACAGCACCAGTTCTTCAACCATGAGTTAAAGTTCCTGGTGCATGCACTCTATGCTCTCCTTGCCTCTCACAGGTAGTACTTCTGAGAAAGTGACAGAAGTAGCTACTGCTTGAGACCCTCCCAGTTTCCTAAACTCTTCCTGAACTTCCTTTTGCTCCCCATTTGCCCAGGTCATTGGTACCTGGGTGGATAATGACATCCAGCTCACCCTCCCGTCTTGCCTTCCCAGTGATCCCTGGATCTTCCTTCCATCCCTCCATGCCGTAGCACCTGGTAGACACCTCACTTCCCTGTCCTCCCCCTCCTGTGTTCCTAGCTTGATCCCTCTTACGATGGAGTCCCCCACCAGGATTCGCTTCCTCCTCCTCTGGGGTCCACTGCTTTCCCCACTGAGGTCACCTCCTTGGCTCACCTCCATCCTTTCCTTCACTTCTCTGGGTACCTCTATTTGGTTGTCCCTCGTTTGCCAGTGTGGCATATGAGTTCTTAGTGGAATAGGATCTGGGATCTGCCTCTGCCTGACTGCTCTAACCCTCCCTGAGCCCACTGTCATCCAAGTGCTCCTCGTTCTCGGCATCCTTTGAGGCAGCTGCATTGGACTGGGTGGTCCCTGGATAGGGGTGATGGTACTCCTGACCCAGTTTACTTCCACTCTGAGTCTGGCTACCTCATCCCGCAGTCCAGAGATGCATGCAGATAGGGCAGCACCTCAGTGTCAGAAGGTCTGCCTGAATATGGCTGCCCCACGGCCCTGCATGCCACTCCCACATTATACTGCAATTCCACTACTTGTCTGCTACTGAAGCTCTCTAGTTCTCTTTTATTAATTTACTGTACTAAAAATCCTGTCACTAATCCTCAGATATTTTTTTAAAGGAAAAGAAACCAATAAATAAATAAATGAGTCAAAACACTTGTTGTGTGTTGAGGGTGGGCTTCTTCCCCTTATGCCCTCCTACTTCACACCTTACTATTCCTGTGTTTAGCTCCTGTCAATCAGATTTATCAGGGCATATAATTAAGAGTTGGGGGAAGGGAGGGGGCATTACAGCAATTAAAGACAGCACAGAATTACACCACCACTATGTTTTAAATTTTCAACAGCCCAAAAACAATTATAAGTAAAGACAAAGAAAGTATAGTGTCACTACAAGCCCACAATCTAAGTTTAAAAGAAAAATAGCAATTACCAGTTACTCTAAAGCACTGAATTGAATATGTTTCCTTCCTTCCCCTTCTGGCTTCTTCTGAGAAAATAAACCTCTGCTTGCTACTTTAACTCTGACTAAGCCCCACCTCCAGTTATCACGTAGCTGAGGTCAGAGGCCAGACAATTAACACCCTTCACCCAACTACAGGGCAGTCAGACAAGCCAAGATAAAATTTGCAGGAATTAAAGACAGCACAGAATTACACCACCACTATGTTTTAAATTTTCAACAGTCAAAAACAATTATAAGTAAAGACAACAAAGAAAGTATAGTGTCACTAAACGCCCACAATCTAAGTTTAAAAGAAAAATAGCAATTACCAGTTACTCTAAAGCACTGAATTGAATATGTTTCCTTCCTTCCCCTTCTAGCTTCTTCTGATAAAATAAACCTCTACTTGCTACTTTAACTCTGACTAAGCCCCACCTCCAGTTATCACGTAGCTGAGGTCAGAGGCCAGACAATTAACACCCTTCACCCAACTACAGGGCAGTCAGACAAGCCAAGATAAAATTTGCAGCAATTAAAGACAGCACAGAATTACACCACCACTATGTTTTAAATTTTCAACAGCCCAAAAACAATTATAAGTAAAGACAACAAAGAAAGTATAGTGTCACTAAACGCCCACAATCTAAGTTTAAAAGGAAAATAGCAATTACCAGTTACTCTAAAGCACTGAATTGAATATGTTTCCTTCCTTCCCCCTCTGAACGAGTGTGAGACCTGGGGGTGGTGCTTGATGATGGTCTGACTCTATGATCTCAGGTGTCGGTGGTCATCAGGTCTTCCTTTTACCATCTTAGGAACATCACTAGGATCAAGCACCTTGTTCCATCTGGGGATCTGCCTATGTTGGTCCACCCCTTTGTGACCTCATGCCTTGATTACTGCAACTCCATGTACTTAGGGCTACCTGGGGTTGATATCTGCTGCCTGCAGCTGGTGCAGAATGCTGCAGCACTATTGTTGATGAGAACTTCTCGATCTTCTCATATCACGCCAGTGCTGCACAATCTGCACTGGGTGCCGATTCAGTGACGGATCACCTTTAAAGTCAGTTTACTGACTTACAAAGCCCTACATGGACTTGGCCCCGACTACCTGAAAGAGCTTCTTGTTCCTTACTGCCCTGAGTGACAGCTCCGCTCGGTTAACATGGGGTTGCTGGAGATTCTGAGGGTGTCTTTGAAATCTTCTGGGGCCCATGCATCCATTTATATGGCCCCTACCCTCTGGATTTCTCTAACCTGTCAGCTGCAGGAGTGCACCACTGTGGGGGGATTCAAACAGGCATTGAAAACTTTTCTATGGTGTCAGTCCATTAGTGATATGGAATGAAGGCCCCTGTCAGTTTATTTTTTGTTTATTATTGTATCTGCTAATTTTATCACTGTTGTTTTAATTCTTTCGTAAAGCACCTTGGTATTTTGAAAGGCGCTTAAGTGTAAAAAGTTATCAAGTTATTATTATAAAGTTATTTTTCTGTCTGTGCACCTCGTCTGCTTTGGCGGGGCATTCTCTGGTCCTTTGGCCTTGTGCCCAGTCCCTGCTGGGATGTTCATCAGTGACCTTTAAGCCACTACAGTCTTCCCCTTTTTTTTCTGTGTCCCTTGCTGACTTGCTCATGATTCATTGTTTTGTGGTCCAGGGTGCTTCTGTGCATCCTGGTTGTGCCGGGGCAACTCAGGTTGCTCCATGGTGCTTCAGTGGTATTCACAGTGGGGATGCGCATGGTGCATCTTGTGGCATATCCTTCTGTGAATACCACTGTTTGGGCATGGCACATCTCATTTGCCCTGGCACATCTCAGATGTGCCGGGTGCAACTTCTTTGTGAACCCTGCCCTTTATCTCTAAAAGTATACATATATCTAATCATACTGTAAAAGAAATACATACATTGGTCTTTTAATCAGTCATTGGCAAGCTAACCAGATTTCTAAATTGCTATTCCTTTTATACATAATGTACAGAGAGCCTCAAATTTCTGCTGTTAACATACTATGTTAGTTCTCAAATTTAGCCACTTTGTCTTTATAAAAAGAATGAATTATTTCCAATTTATAAAAGTCTGTCATAAAATTAAGCCATGTTTTAAACTGGGGGGGGGGATGTCTTTCCACATTAATATAGTACATTTTTTAGCCATAATGATACCCATTGAAAGTAGCTTTCTCAGTTCATCAGGACAATTAGAATTTACCAAATTTCCTCCAAGCATAATAGATAAAGGATCAAAAGGTATTCTATGCAATGTAACAATTTCTAAAATCTCCCGTATTTGTCCACAAAATTTACAAAACTTCTTACAAGTTAAGAACGTGTACTAAGCTACCAGGATTTTTGAGACATCTGGGACATCTATCACTTAAATTAGAATTAAATTTATGAAGTCTGGAGGGTGTAAGATATGTACAATGGAGTATATTAAACTGTATCTGTTGGAGTTTAGATGCAAAGAACTCTTGTGAGGGGTAGCTTAAAATCTCTATCCATTATTCTTCTGTAAATATATGATTTAACTGTTGATCCCAGTGAGACTTTAATAAATGAAGATTAAAAGAGCCATTTCCATTATTAAATTTTTATTTAGCTTTTGTTGACCGGGTAAGTGCACTAGACAGATCCTGCCTATTTTCAGGCACGACCCGGGGGAGGGGATACAGATGAATGCCAACTGACCTTGAACCACATTAAGCTGTTGGTGGTATTTTTAGTGAATGAGGGTAATTTAGGCAGGACACCGGGGAAATTCCCCTACTCTTTTTCGATAAGTGCCATGGGATCTTTAACATCCACCTGAACTACCACCAATCCAGGCAGATGGGACCTCAGTTTAACGTCTCATCTGAAAGACGGCACCTCAGAAGTGCAGCACCCCTCTCATGCTGCACTACGGTGTCAGTACTGGGATATTACCCAAGTGCCAGATGTGGGAACTGAACCCACAGCCCTCTGATCTCCCGGCCTCAGAGGCGAGTGTGCTACCTACTGAGCCACTGACACTGATATATTCCTGGTAATGGTTTATCTGAATTTATTAGAATGTCTATAATAGGGGAAGCTGTTCAAGCGATCTTGGCTCCACTAATACAATTTCTTATCTGTAGGTATCTAAAGAAGTGTTTAGCCAGTTCCTCCTGGAGTTCTTTTAGGATCCTGAGGTGTGTCCCATCTGGCCCTATTGCTTTATCCACCCTAAGCCATTCTAGTACTCTTTTTTCCTCTGTCCTCTGAAAAATGTCTAATGTCTACCCCTTCTCCGTGTTTGCCTTTCTCCATTAATGAGGGACCATCCCCATTGTCTTCTTCCAGTGCCTACTTCGTGTTTACTTCACCTGGTGGAATTTAAATTCACTGCATCTCTACTCCTCTCACCAATATATCTAAAGGATGCCTTCCCTCCTTCCTTCATGGATTTAGCTAGCTTTTCCTTGGTTTCAGCCTTTGCTGCCCTTACTGCATTGTTTGCGTCCTTTCATTTTTCCAAATATTCTTGCCTGTCCTCCTTGCTTTGTGTTACTCTTATACTTTCTTTGAGAACCACAGTGGTTTCCTCTTTCTTTCATTCTTGATGCAGGGCCTGCTGCAATGATTTTCTACTAGGTGCAGGGCTTCCCTTATCTTATCCCACTGTTCCACCACTCCCCTTATGTCATCGTATCCCTAGAAATATAGAAATATAGACTTTGATGGCAGATAAGGACCTTTTGGACCACCTAGTCTTCCCATTTCCCTACCTACAGGATAAGCAGCAGACCCTAGTTAACCAACAGCCTATTTCTTCCTACCCCCAACAAGAATAACCTTATGTCTGTCCCAAGCATTCTTGAATTCTCCCACAGTTTTAGACCCCACAACCTCCTCAGGAAGACTGTTCCATGCGTCCACCACCCTCTCTGTGAAAATATGCATCCTCACATTGCCCCTGAGCCGCCACCCATCTTCAAATTGTGTCCTCTTGTTCTTGCACATCTCTTTTTATGAAAGATGCTACCCTCTTGGACTTTATTGATTCCACTGAGGTACTTTTCTATCATGTCCCCCCTCTCCCTCCTTTCCTCAAGGGTATACATATTAAGCTTCTTTAGCCTCTCCGTGTATGGTTTCTCTTGCAGACCCTGCACCATTTTAGTTGCCCTCCTCTGGACTGCCTCCATCTTGTCTATGTCCTTTCAGAGATGGAGTCTCCAGAACTGGACGCAGTACTCCAGATGAGGTCTCACCAACTGTCTGCACAGAGGGATGACAACTTCCTGTTTTCTGCTGGTGATGCCTCTCCCTATAATCCCAGTATCCCTCCAGCCCTCCCTACTACCTTCTCACATTGCTTGCCAACCTTAAGGTCATCTGATATGATTACCCCCAGGTCCCTTTCCATTTTTTTGTTGTTACTACCTCCCCCCATTGTGTAATCTTCCCCTTGGTTATTGTTTCCCAGGTGCATTATTTTGCACTTTTTTGCACTGAATCCAAGCTGCCATACTTCTGACCATTTCTCCAACCTTGCCAAGTCCCTTCTCATCCTTTCCATGCCTCCTTGTGTATCAACCCTGTTGCAGATCTTTGTATCATTTACAAAAAGGCATGCCTTTCCTTCCAGTCCCCTGCAATGTCACTTATAAAAACATTAAAAAGGACTGGACCCAGTACTGAACTCTATGGTACCCCACTAGTAACCCCTCTTTCTTCAGAGTGGACACCATTTACAATTACCTTCTGTGTCCTGTTGTCCAGCCAATGTTTTACCCAGGCTACCAATCTGAGACCCACTCCCAGGCTGGGTAATTTGATTATTAATCTTTTGTGTAAGACTGTGTCAAATGCCTCGCTAAAGTCTAGGTAGGCCATGTCCACAGCCCCTTCCTGGTCTACTACTTTGGTCACTAAGTCAAACAAATCAATTAGATTCATCAGACATGACCTTCCCGCTGTGAACCCATGCTGCCTTGGGTCCTGTGCCCCATTGGCCTCTAGGTACTCACCAATTCTTTCCTTCAGAAGTGATTCCATCACCTTCCCTATCACAGAGGTCAAACTGACTGGTCTGTAGTTTCCTGCCTCTGTCTTGTTCAAACATTTGTGAAGAGGAATCACATCCGCTACTCCTCCTCCAGTCCTCAGGTACCACACCATCCTCCCATGATTTGTCAAAAAGGGTAGTCAGTGGTGTCACTAGTTCTCCCCTTAATTCTTTTAGAATTCTGGAGTTAATTCCATTAGGCCCCATTGCTTTATCCACCTTCAGTTTTAGGAGTTCTTTCAGAACCCTTTCTTCTGTGAAAAGACTGGGATCGATCCCCCCTATCCAGAGTGCTTCTGTTAATGGGATTAGGCACCTCCCCCTCCTCCTCTTTTGTGAATACTGAGTAGAAGTATTCATTCAGTATCCCTGCTTTTCCACTGTCCCTCTCTGCCCATCCACCATCCTTTCTATTCAGCCTCACTATCCCTCCCTTTGTTTTTCTATGCTCCCTGATGTACCTATACAAGGTTTTATCCCTCTTCTTAACTAAGTTGGCTATCTTTTCCTCAGTTTGGGCCTTTGCTATTCTGACTTTTATCCCTGCTTCCTTCTGCCTTAACTGGTTCAGTTCTCTGTCCTGCTCCTCCTGTATTTCCTTATACTTCCTAAATGCTATATTTTTCTCCCCAACCTTCCCCACCACCTCTTTTGAGAACCATAGTGGCTTTTTCTTTCATTTTGATTTGTTTATTTGCTTCACACAAAGGCTTGTTGCCTCTGTGATGACAGTTTAGATGTTTCCCCATTGTTGCTCCACCCCTACTTCCAGCCTGTTTGCTAGTGCTTTTCTAAGGCACTCTCCCATCTTGCCAAAGTCAGCCCTCCTGAAGTCCAGTATCCTCACTTTTGTATGGCTTGACTCTGTAGCTGAACCACACTGTTTGGTGGTCCCTTGTTCCCAGATGGCTACCCACTTCTAGATCTGAGATGCTCTCACTGTCTCCATTTGACAGTACAAGGTCTAAGATTGCTACCTCAGAAGTGTATTCCAAAACTAGCTGTCTAAGGCATGCCACCTGTAGAGAATTGAGAATCGCCCTGCTTTTGGATGTGGCTGCAGCAAAGGTGCTCCAGTTAACACCTGGCATATTCAGGTCCCCCATCAACAGCATCTTCCCTTTCTCTGCCATCCTAAGGATGCCTTCTATCATATCCTTGTCCCTTCCCTCTCCCTGACATGGGGGTCTGTATACAACCCCTGTGTGGATTGTGATGCCATTTCCAGTCTCTAAGGTGACCAACAGTGCCTCCTCTCCTCCCTGTTTACTCTTTTGTTTCATTGCTTTTATCATTTCCCTTACTTAGAGAGCTATTCCTCCCCCCTTCTACCCTTCCTATCTCTCCTCTAGGTTGTGTACCCTGATATGATAACATCCCAGTCATGGTTCTCTGTGTACCATGTTTCTGTGACTGCTAAGATATCCAGGCATCCTTCTTCCATCAAGACCACAAGTTCAGGAAGCTTGTTGCCCAGACTACCAGTATCGGTACTCATTATCCTCCATTTCTTGATGGCCTTACCCTTTTTTGCCCCATCTCTGTCCTTATTGCCTTTGTCATTCTCTCCATTTACCCCTGTCCTTCTCCCAATCGACATCTCTATCTTGGTGTTTACCTCATTTACTACCATGATTTTTTTGGGTGGGCTAGGATTTCCCTCCTCTTTTCCAGTGCCTCCCCCCTTGGCTAGTTTAAATGCTTGCCAATGAAGCATTTAAACATATCACCTAGGATCCTGGTTCTTCTCCTGGACAGATGCAGATCATCACACCAGCATAGGCCTGCATCACTCCAGGTGGTCCTCCAGTCCTCAATGAAGCCAAATCCCTGAGCTCTGCACCAGTTTTTCAACCACTGATTGAATCCCATGGTGTGGAACACCCTAGCCTCATCCATTTCATAGACAGGCAGCACCTCTGAGAAGGTTACCATGTGTGCTACTTGTCTAAGGCCCCTCCCTCTCTCCACAAACTCTTCCTGCACTGCTCTGATCCCTTTCCCAGCCAGGTCATTTGTCCCTAGATGGACAATTACATTCAGCTCCCTCCCTCCTCCATGCAGTTGCTCCAGCGATCCTGAGGATTCACTCTCTGTCCCTCCAAGCCATGGTGCCAGGCAGGCACCTTACCTCCCTCTCCCCTTTCTCCCACAGTTCTACCCCCTAACAATGGAGTCTCCTACCATGGTTGTTTCCTTCCCCATGTGAGGTCCCATGCCACCCTCCTGTGGGTCTCTTTTGAGGAGGTTCCCAGCATCCTCCTTGGTCTCCTCTGCAGGTGCCTGCATGGAAGAACCACACTTTGCCAAAATGGCATATGAATTGAGGAGAGGTACAACTGGAGGTATGTGCCTCTGTTCCACCACCCTTATGCTCCCTGAGCCCACTGAGGTCCAACTAGTCCTCTTTCTTGGCAACCTCTGAGGAAACAGTAGTGGCCCTGGTGGCCCCTGGGTGGGAGAGGAGGTCCCCCAAATCATAGAAACATAGAAGTTGATGGCAGATAAGGACCGCAAGGCCCATCCAGTCTGCCTGTTTCTTTTTCTACCTTATAAATGTGCCATCGGCCTGTGCTCTGTCAGTGGTCTATCTATTCATACTCATCTGTATTGCTCCCTTATGCCTATCCCATGCCTGTTTGAAGCCCTGCACTGTATTCATAGCCACCACTTCCTGAGGTAGGCCGTTTCATGCATCCACCACCCTTTCTATGAAAAAGAATTTCCTCACATTCCCCCTTAATCGGCCTCCCTCTAATCTCATGATGTGTCCTCTTGTCCTGCTATTTTTCTTATATTTAAACATGTTAGACTCTTTCACCTTGTTAATGCCCTTAAGGTGTTTGAAAGTCTTGATCACATCACCTCTTTCCCTCCTTTGCTCAAGGGTATAAATATTGAGCTCCGTTAATCTGTCCTCATATGTCTTCTGATGCAGTCCCTGCACCATTTTGGTTGCCCTTTTCTGGACTGCCTCAATTTGGTTAATGTCCTTGTGAAGGTGTGGCCTCCAGTACTGAATGCAGTACTCCAGATGGGGTCTAACCAGTGTCTTGTAAAGAGGGATTATTACCTCCCTCTTCTGACTTGTGATACCCCTACTAATACACCCTAACATCCCCCTAGCCTTACCTGCTGCTTCAGAGGTCTGCTTGGATGATTTCAGGTCATCGGTGAAGTTGATGCCCAAGTCTCTTTCTTCCTTTGTGACTGCCAGCAACTCCCCTCCCAGCCTATAGGTGGCTTCAGGGTTTCTGTTTCCTATGTGCATGATCTTGCACTTCTTTGCATTAAATCCCAGTTGCCACTCTTCTGACCATTTTGCTAGTTTATCCAGATCTCTTCTCATTCTGTCCACCCCATCTGGATCATCTACTCTGTTGCAGATCTTAGTGTCATCAGCAAACAGACAAGCCTAACCCTCTAGTCTATCTGCAATGTCAGTAATAAAGATGTTGAAGTGGACTGACCCCAGGACTGATCCCTGAGGTACCCCACTTGTGACTTGCATCTCATCTGACTGCATACCATTTACCATCACTCTCTGTTTTCTGCCCATCAACCAATTTGCCACCTAGTTGACTAACTTCTGGCCCACCCTGAGCCTACGCAGCTTATTTATCAATCTTCTATGTGGAACAGTGTCGAAAGCTTTGCTGAAGTCAAAGTAGGTGACATCAACTGCTCCCCCTTGGTCCACCACTCTGGTTATCCAGTCAAAGAAATCTATGAGATTAGTTTGACAGGACCTTCCTTTTGTAAACCCATGCTGTCTTGGATCCTGTGCCCCTATGGATTCCAGGTGTTGCATTATCCTTTCCTTAAGGAGTGCCTCCATAAGCTTGCCCACTACTGAAGTAAGACTGTCTGGTCTGTAGTTCCCTGCCTCCTCCCTGCTACCACTCTTGTGGAGCAGGATCACATGAGCCCTTCTCCAGTTTTATGGGACCTCTCCTGTGCTCAAAGAATCACTAAACAGTTCTGCTAATGGCTCTGCTAGTTCCACACTTAGCTCCTTAAGTACCCAGGTATGTATGCTGGCCAACTCAACCTGGAGATGAGCAACCTCCTCCCTCAGCCCAGAAAGGTGCTTGCAGATGGGACAACATCACATCCTCAAGAATGTCTCCCAGAAGACTGCTGCTCCACAGCCACTGTACTGCACCACTCCCATCATGTCTTATTTCTGGCCCCTTAACTGTTGTTTGGAATACTTACTCTTTCCTGTTTATTTTTTTAATTTTTTCTCCCTACTTACTTACTCACTGCCTCTGTGCCCTTTAAGCTCCTGATCTTCCTGTTCTGAGACAAGAAGTTCCTATATTTCTCAGTAGACTCCTTACTTGCTTAGAGTCAGACCTTCTGCAGCTGAGGTGGGACGGAGAGCTACTCTTTTCCTTCTAGGGTGGTGAGTCTTTTGTGGCTCTGTGATCACTCACTTCCTGCTCCCAAACAAGAAGTTCCTGCTATCAGTGAAATGCTGTGCCTATAAAAGTAGAACTGGCTTAGCATGGGGGTGGAGGAGAGGGGAGGAGGGCAATATAGTCCCAGTAGAGAAGTAAAGTTATAACAGTAGCTCCTTCTTTTTGGCATATCCTTTCTGACTTCGTCCTTCATCTTACCAAAGTCTGTTCTCCTGAAATCCAGAATTCTAATCCTTGTGTGGCTAGCCTCCTGTAATGTCCTTATGGTGACCTCCACAGCTTGATGGTCACTAGTCCCTAGGTTATCCCACACTGTGACTTCCTTTATCCTGTCCCCATTGCTTAGGACAAGATCCAGAATTGCATTCTCCCTTGTAAACTCCCTCTGTCCTCATTAGCTGTGACATGTGTCATTCATAGTAGAAAAACATTTTAAATCCAAAACTTGTATACCTGTTCTTCTAGCAGCGTAGTATATATGATACAATGTAGAATTCAATGTAATGTAGAAAATGTGAGGAAGCTGCTATATTGGAGAAATTGGAAGGGAACTCTAAACAAAAATGAATCACCGCAGATTCACAGTTACCCATAAAAATGAAAATAATCCAGTAGGGGAACATTTTTCAAGACCAGATCACTCCATCAGTGATTTTACTGTCAGATCGTTAAAAGGTAACTTCAAAAACAGTCAGGAACGGCAGACATTTGAACTAAAAATGATACAATATTTTGACACTAAAGAAAAAGGGCTTAATAAAGATGTTATTTGTTAGTACCTTACCAGTGATTATGCTTAAAACATTGCTTCAGAGTTTCTTTTTAAACCTCTGCATCAGCACCCTCTGGCTCTTTTAACGGGTACCTTCTAAAGACAATGGTATGTATTTTTTTTCTTTCCTGTCTTGATTTTTTTACAAATGTTAATTGGTAGACCACAGGCAGAGTAAAATGAACCTGCCCTTTGATCTTACTAGTTGATCTCTTCAACAGATATACTCAATTGACAATTAGTCTTCCTGTTTGTAAGGAGTGTGAACTGGCTGTAAGGCTTTGATGTGTAAACTGCTAGTCTATGTTTTAAATCCACATCCAACCTCTATATCTGTCATGCTGCTCAGCTGTTTCCACTTTGACCTGAAGAAGAGGGTTTTATCTCTTGAAAGCTAGTCTTAGAAATAATGTTTTAGTCCAATAAAAGGTATCACCTGCAACATATTTTTGTTTTTTTCTCTACATATCATTTTTCAAAAGAGATATTTGGTGGTAAGAAGAAAACAGTTCTGGATTCTTGTCCTTTTTTGTGAAGACAGATATTTTAGCTTTGTAAAATGATGGTGGTAGCTCACCTCTCTGGAGAGCTTCGTTGAATACCTCTAAAAGAGATTGGGCTATAAGTGTAGCATATTGTTTATAAAAATATTTTCTAGTTTTACTTATTTCCAAAATGTTTCACCAGAAAAGACAACATGAGCTGAAAAAAACAGCTTGTTTCCAGAAGCGTCCTGAGGAAGGGGTTACAGAAGATTGGGACAGCATACAGAAAACACATACAAGGTAATAAAAAGTACAGTAGCTGATACATATAATGCTATCATAGCATAGCATGGTAGTACACAGTAAGGTAGCTCAGATATCAATAGTGAAGTGCTAGAGGTTGAGGATGCACACAAGCTGATTAAGTGCCAGAACAAGCCCAAGTGGGCTAGTATGTGAAAGCAGAGTGGTGTAGTGGGTTGAAAAGAGGGGTAGGAAGAGTATGAGGCAGGTAAGGGTATAGAGGTGATATGAACCAAGAATCTGCACCTCTTCCAGATGTAGAGAACCCAGCAAGGGAGACAAGAAATAGGCAGAAAGGGAAGAGGGAATGGAAGGGGGAGGGAGGAGAGAAGGAGTAGGGAACCAAGACACAAATTGCCCTTCCAGGATACCGAGAACCCAGCAAGGGGGGTAGAACAATGCAAAAAGAATAGAGAGGGAAGGAGGATGGGGAGGATTGAGGGATGAGGAGGAGGAGCAGAAGGGGTGGAAGACAATATTGGGGGAGGGAGGATAAATAGGGAAAATAGGGGGCAGGAGAGACAGGGGATCCAGGAATGAGACAAAGGGATTCAGAGGGGGGAAGCAGGAGGGAATAAACAATAGTGTGATCCTGGGACTGTAAGGGGGAGGGGAAGGAAAGAGGGAAAATAAGTTAGAACACACTGTTAGCATACTTAGTGGAAGGGAACAGTTTAATAGATTAGGGGGAGGGTCAGGCAAAAACAGATAGGTAGTGTGCTAATTACTGGGAGATAAAGAAGAGAAGGGGAGGAGGGTAGGTTAAATGAAGAAAGGGTTGGGATTGGGGCTGGAGACATAAGAGGTAGGGGGGAGTAGTCATATAGGCAGGGAGATGGAAGATAGGGTTGAGGAGAGGGTAGTGGACAGAGAAGGGGTAGAGAAGGGAGGGCTAGATGCAAGTACAGTTGAGGGAAAGTAGTCATGCAGGGCCTGGGAGATAAAGGATGGAGAAGAGGAAAGTCTGATAGTTGAAGGAAACGAGTTCCAGAACTTTGGGAAATGGTAGGAGAAAGCAGCCTGACCTATGAAGGAGGTACGACAAGGGATAGATAGGGTGCACACATCAGTGGAACGAAGTGGGTGGGAGGAGTGTGGTGGGGTAGTGAATGAAGGGGAGAGGTAGGAAGGGAGAGCCCTGAGCAAGAATTTAAAAGTGAATTTGGTGCAGTGGGAGAGATTTCTGCCCTCTAGGGAGAAGAAGGCTAGAGAGTGATACAAGATACGATGATGGGTGTGGGGTGGAGAGGCTAGAGCAAAGTGACAGAAAGCATTGAAAAGGGTATCCAACTTAGTGTGGGAAGACTTGGAAGCAGCGCTGTAGACCATGTCACAATAGTCGAAGATAGGGAGCATCATTTTCTGAACTAGATCATGCCTAACCAGCAGTGGTGGGGCACTGTTGTTCCCATATAGGGCACCAAGCTTGGGGTGCAGTGTTTTCAAGATGGTGTCAATATGTTCAAAAATATTAAGGTGTTGGTCAAGCCAGACACCGAGGAATTTAAATGGGGAGGTGTCCTCAAGTATTGTCTTGTCGAGTGTGTGGAAGGAGAGGAGGGAAGGTAGACTAGAGAGTCTCTGTTACATGCAAAGATCATGGAGACTGTCTTCTTGGCATTGAGGAAGAGTTGATGTGAGTTTAGCCAGTTCTGAACATTAGTGAAGTCAAGTTGTAGTTTGGTAATCACATCAGATGGGGAGTGGCCTGAGATGTACAAGACTATATCATCAGCATACATGCAAATAGAGGATGAGGAAAAAAACTGATGGTAAGTCATTGATGAAGACAGAGATTAAGATTGGGCAAAGTACAGAGCCTTGAGGCATACTAGTAGATTGTTGGGGTGGGGAGGTAGAATCAGCAATGTTGACAGACTGAGTTCTGCCTACCAGGTAGCCTCGAAACCGGTCTCAGGCAGTCTGAGACAGGCCAGCTGATGAGAGGGTTTCAAGGAGGAGAAGGGGGTGGGAGACAGTGTCAAAGGCCTTAGTAAGGTCAACAAAGATGGCA
Organism: Neoceratodus forsteri; assembly: GCA_016271365.2. Lineage (NCBI taxonomy): Eukaryota > Metazoa > Chordata > Ceratodontiformes > Ceratodontidae > Neoceratodus > Neoceratodus forsteri. The sequence continues at coordinate 218,230,937 of CM028134.1, forward strand.
GAGGTAATGTGGCCTTTATCCATGGCTGAATGGATAGAGTCAGTGAGTCGGAGCAGGGAAGTGGTTGTAGAGTGGTTCTTCCGGAAGCCAGATTGCAAGGAGGTGAAAAAAGAGACATCATCAAGAAAGATAGACAGTTGGGAGAGGACAAGGTGTTCCTGAAGTTTAGCCAAGGTAGGAAGAAGTGAGATAGGGCTGGAATTCCAAAGAGAAGAGAGATCACCAGTCTTGTGTAAGGGAATCGTAGTAGCATTTCCAAGCTTTAGGGATAGTAGCAGTGGAGAAGGATAGGTTGAGGATATCAGCCAGAGGGAGGGAAGGAGATAGGAGAAGATGGGTAAAGAAGCTTAGGGTCTAGGTCATCAGGTGAGCTGTCTTTGGTAGGGTTAATAGAGAGAAATGCCACTAAGGTGTCAATGGGAGAGATGGGAGCAAAGGCAAAACTCTACATCATTAGATGGTGTTGGGGGGGAAATAGTGGGCATGGGTGAAGGGGGAGACGGACTGGGAGGGAAGCTAGTAGGGTGGAGGCACAGGAAGTAAAGTAGGAGTTGAATTCCACAGCAACTGTAGGATGGTCAGCAAAAAGTTGGTTATTTATATTGAGTAGCTGGGATGGTGGTTAATTTGGGGTGCGAAAAGGGAATGTAACACTTTCCAAAATTAAGACAGTTTGTTTAGGTTAGTGTTAAAGGTAGACCAGAAGTATTCTGCTTTAACCAGCTGAGTGGCTTAGTGTAGGCATGTGGACAAGAGGGAGGTTGGTGGATTTTCCATTCTGTGTCACGTACTTGTTGGCAGGTTAGGAGTTCGGGGGTTACCCGGGGAGGTAACTACCATGCACCATAACTTTCTTCAGGGGAGCGTGTTTATTCCAGATGGTGAGGAGACTGGCTCTGAAGTATTCAAGGGCTTTTTCAATTGTATTGGCAGGGGCTATTGAGGTCCAATCAGTTCTGGTGAGGTCCTGTTGAAGAAGGGAAAGGTTTAGTGTTTTGTAAGAGCAGATCGTAAGTAGTTTGTGTGGGGCCTTTGGCCGGTGGACTTTCCTCACCAGGTAAATCATGTGATGGTCACTAAGGGCATCTGGTAATAGGCCAGACTGGATAACTCTGTGGGAGTGGGAGGTTAGTGCCCAGTCTGAGAGGGTATGATATTGGGATTTTAGGTTTAACCTACTTGGTTCAGTGATTAGCTTGGACAGGTTGAGAGCAGCTAGGGTAGTTGACAACCAGTTCAGACTAAGATCACCTGGCAGATATATCTCACCAGAGGAAGAGAGGGACCTGATAGTGTTAATAAGATCTGTGCCTTCAGTGTGGTGTAGGCCAGGACATCAATAAGCACCAGTGACAAATATAGGTGATGAGAAAGGTAAAGAGAGCCTAACAACCAGGGCTTCATAGGCAGTAGGGTCGGTTGGTGATAGGACAGTGGTGAACTGGAGAGAGCAGGATGAGTAGATGACCATGCCCCCACCCCTCGCAGAGCAGTCCTGTTGAGTGATAGTGTAGCCAGGAATGGCAATAGAAACATCAGGGATTTTGTTAGTTAGCCAGGTTCCAGATAAGATGAGGACATCAGGACTGAGCATGCATATGAGTGGAAGTAGGAGGTCGAGTTTGGGTAGTAGGCTATGAAAGTTAAGGTGTAGGATCTTTATACCCCAGGGCCATGAAACAGAGCTTGGAGCAGAGGCAGGGGAGTGGAGGGCGATGTAGAGGGAGCATTGCTGGGGACAGGGTTGGGTTTTATGTCTCCTGCAGAGAAGAGCAAGAGAGAGAGATAATAATGAAATGCAACTTGGTATTTTTGTGTGATTTAGATGATTGAGGAGGGGGCTCAGAAGTAGAGATGTAGAACTTAAGGAGGCGAAGTAAGGTAAAGGAGTGAGGTACAGTCATGAATGAGGCAGACGGATGTATAGAAAAGTGTGACCAAGTTTGAATAGGAGGGGCTGGAGTCACCACTTGGTTGTAGCAGGGGGCAAGTAGGTTGCATGGCAAGCCTGAGGAGAGTGTAGGGGAGTGAGCAGATGGAGAGATGGCAGGGAGAGCAAGGTGAGAAGTAGGATGCAGAGGCATATAGGAGAGGTAGAAATGGAGATCATTGTATCAGTGTAAGATGAAAAGAAAATAGCCTGAGAGGAAATACCTTGCAGATGAGATTCTTAGCACTATTTAGTGTGGGTAGAGTAGGGGGTATTAGCACAGCAAGAAAGGGTTAAAGTGGTTAGAGAGGAAGGACCTTGTAATGCAAGTCTTAGCACTATTTAGTATGAGTAGAGTGGGGGGGTGGTAGCACAGCAGGAAAGGGTTAATGCAGCCAAGAGACTGCTTGTGCTTGTGATTGTCCAATTAGTAGTGGAGGGTGCTATAGACTGGGAGTAATTATGGGGGGAACAGGGGGCACAAGTTCACCCAACATTTTAGAAGAGCACATTTGTCACCCCCAACATTCAGGCCATATGCTGTTGCTGCCTGCTGGTGACCTGGGAGGGACACAGGAGCCTGCTGTTCTGTGGGTGGGGGGTTGGATTTTACGGGTGGGTTGGGTCAGGTCCTGGGAGTGAGAGACCCAAGAGAGTGCAGCATGCTACGGCAGCCAGACTGTTAGATGGCAGAGAAGGGGACCACCACAACGCAAGTGGCCTGGCCAGAACCAGGAGGAGAAGAGTGAATTGTAGCAGAGAGTGAGAAATTGATGGACCACATCACACCAAGAAGTAGCATAAGCGTGTACCACTGTTCATAGCAAGGAGTTTGGAAGAGCTGATGGGAGACTGACTGCTCACATTGAGGGAAAAAAACTGCGGTGCTACCATTGATGTGTTTGCCTGATTGGTGCTGCTTCACTTCCTGTCTCCTCCTGACTGTGACTGTCATGTCCTATGACTCCTGCTGCTGCATCTTCCCTCTGATGATGCCTGTGGAGGAGCTGCTGCTTTGCTTTCTAGCCTGGGAGTTTTTTTTGAGGGAGGCTAGGGTTTTATGGCCTGGGATTGAGCGGTTCAGGCCTGTAGGCACCAGTGAGTGACTGTGGGGGTCAGATAGTTGGATCAGTCGATGTGTCAGTCGGTCTGAGCCTGCAGTGGACGTTTGGAAGGCAGAGCAGAGAACAGAGGAATATGGACTGCTGGAGGCTGCTCCAAGCAATGATGAAGCAACAACTACCTGGGAGGTAGGACTGACTGGTAGTGTTGCAATGCAGTGGGTGGGGGTGAGTAGTGATTGGGGGGACAGCGAGCCAACAATATCATCATGCCACAGGGGCTTTTACTCACAATGCTGTATGCATAAATTTGCAAAACAAGACACTGGCAAACAAGCAGAGGAGGTGGTGAAAGGGAATTCCAGTTTGCACAGGACAGTTCTAAACTGGCAAGGGCCACACACTATTGGCCATTTGATTTGGCACCAGTCAGGGTCAGGGAGTGCCTGGGAAAAGAAGCCTGCTGCAATCTGTAAGGCATTCTCTTTACTGTTGTGTCTGGAGTGGGCCAGTGGCTCTACCAGTAGACTGTAACCAACACAATCAACAATCAGCACAAAACTGCTCAACTTGTCTACACAAGGCAAGGGTAGGTGATGTTTCTGTTTAATTATATTTATTGGTGGTCTGTTCTTCTTTGCTGTGTTGGTTGTGTCTGTACTGTCTACAGTCATTGTCTGATTTAAAATGCTGTTCTGGCTAGTGTCTCTCCTGTGTGCCACCTGAGAATGACTGTTGCCTGCTTTGGTAGGAGCAGGGATCTGCTTGCTGTGGGGGTCATGTGATTAGCCTGGAATGCAACTCCAGTGTTTTCCTCTGTGTTACCAAAGTTAAAGTAATTTCAATGGGCTTGCGCAACTGGATCAGATGTATGCTTGTGTGACTTCAGTGCATTGTGACTGTTCACCTCTCTATCCATGGGATATACCACCCTGTAGGTATATGACACAAGGAACCCTAGAGGAGGGTTCCCCCAATAGGTGCCAAAGGAATAATTTCCTTGGCTAAAGGTAGCTTAGGAAAAAGCCCACGGGAAAGAGAGATGAGTCGCTGGAGGAGGAGGGGTGGATGGTGGAGCAACAAAGAAAACAAATGAGGACTGACCTGGAGAAGGGCCTTAAAAGGCCCAGTTGGGGTAGTGGTTTGTTGATCTGCCCATTGAATTCCAGCCAGTCCTCAGCCATCAGTTTCAATGGGCTTGTGCAACAGGATGAGATGTATGCTTGTGTGACTTCGGTACATTGTGGCTGTTTGACTCACTATCCAAGGGATATACCACCCTGTAGGGGTACAACGCAAGGAACCCTAGAAGAGGATTCTCCCCCATAGGTGCCACAGGAATAATTCCTTTGGCTAAAGGTAACTTAGAAAGAAGCCCAAAAAGAATGCCCAAAAGTGCGTCGAGCATTGAAGAGGTGAGAAATTAGAATATATCGAGACCAGAAATTAAGGTGATAGACGTAGATGGGAAGGACAGAAGAAGAAGAAGAATGAAATATGAAGAGGATGATGAATGAAATGAAAGCAGACAAGATGCAGAAGAGCAGACTTCCTAAAGAGAGAGGGAACAGCCGGGGCCACCATCCGACTCCATCCAACAGCAGAACTAAACTATAGAACCTAAGGAAACTCCAACCCTATCTAATATTATGACCATTGGCAAGGAGGAGAGGAAAAAACCCTTTGAGGAGGAAACCTCTGGGGATCCAAAGCCTAGGTCGCCTTCCATCCAGGCCTAAGGATGTTTTTATTAGTGATGTCTCAGCTACTGCAATTTAGAGTTGAGATGGAGCGAGAAGGAAAACATTTCAATTTAGAGGAAGCTCTCTCTCTGTCCTTCTAAATGGACAACTGTTGAGGGCTATGAGTGATGTCTCTGCAACTAGACGCTCAAAAGCAAGAGAGGAGAGAGATGACTGCCAAGGCACTCAGCTGGCCAATGGGAGAGTACAAAACAGATTAGGTGAACCAGAGGTGGTCCTGCAGGAGAATAGCATAGGGGGTGCCTCTGAACCCACTCAGGCAACCAAAGGGGCTCTGATGATGAAAGCCCCACCCCTCACAACTGGATGGCATAAATTCTACATCCACAGGTATCGCTGAGATGAGGGATGAGCGAAGGTCCACCCAGAGTGAAGACATTTTCACTATGGACCAGGGAGAAGGACCCTGCTCTGAGCTTTGCATGTCTAGATGCAGACTTCGTGGGTGCAGAGTGAGACCATAGGCTACAGGTTAGCTCTGAGCCAAAAAGCAGTGGACACAGAAGGCATGTCTCTGAATGGAGAGCAGTTTGATGAGGTAGCATAAGACCCAATGAGAAGTATGCTCGATTAATCGATGTGAATGAGTAGACCCTGAGATTGGACTGAGTGAAGGAGAACCAGACTCATGAGGAAGCTACCCGTGATTGGTAACTATGGGAGTGAATGCCAACTGGGTCCATTGACAGCCAAATTATGAATGCACAGAATTGCATGAAGGTGGGAGCAAGAAAGGCCAAGTGAAGCCAGCAGCTGATGGTGAGGTAGGTAGCACCAGGAGGACATCTGAATAGGTTTGATTACAATGAGGGAATAGAGTCAGAGGAGGAGGAGATGAGTAGGCAGGATGATATGCTGGAGGGAATATTAGGCAATGTGAATGAGTAGTGTATTGTGGTATAGCGGGATGGCAGGATAGGGAAGCCCCCAAAAGAAAGCAGAGGTCAGAGAAAGAGAGGAATGGAGGGTGAAGGGAATGGGAGGAGGAGGTTGAGCACCCACCATGGGGAAGCACAGTAAGAGATGAAATTAAGAAAGCGCATCATGGTGTAACCAAGAGCAATGAGCAGCAAAGGCCAGGGACAGCAGGGGCAGATGGCAAATCCCAGAGGAAGGTTGCAGAGCATGCCAGCCAGGCATACAGTCCAGTCAGATTGATAGTCCTATGATGTGAAACAGGATGGGTGGCAAACAGGTTGGGTTGAGGTTGAGGAAAGGAAGGGTAGGAGCACCAGGAAGAAAACAAGGTATAACGGGAGGTAAGAGAACACCAGACGAGAACTGAAAGTAGGAGTCGCAGTCCCCATAGAGAGCAACTGCTCCTTTAAAAGGGAGCCGGGAACCAATAAGGGAGATCAGGATCCAAACCACATGGCAATGACAGTAGATGTGGTCCAAACATCAAGACAGACCATCAAAAATGAAGTCCTGTAACAGGTATGAGAGGCCAAGAGGTAAGCATCGACTAGGGGGAGAACAGAAGTCAAAAGGAACAAAGTAAAAGCTGTCCCCCAGCTCACAGGAACCTCCGAGGAGCTCTACAGCACAGGTCACAGGAAGCCGCTGTGGAGAGAACTAAAGCAGAGGAGTGAGGCATCCTCCGTAGCAGTGGGGATGAGCATAGTGGGCAAAAGGGACAGAGAGAGCAAAGGAAGATGGATCGAGGAAGAAGGAGAAGTGGGGAATGTACGTGAGAAAGCTGGGCAGTGACAACACCAGCATAAACCTGGAAGAGGGAAGGCAACAGAGACAGGAGCAGCAAATGGAGAGAGAGAGAAAAGAGGAAATTAAACTACAAAAAAGGTACAGGGGAAATGGAGTGAGGAGGAGGGATGGGAGAACCACGGAGCCACAGACAGCCACTGAACAGTGAGACAGGAAAAGAAGCACAGGCAACAGAAAGGGGGGCCACATAGAGCCACGTCGGGGAGGTAGAACTGGCAAAAGGGGCTACTCAGCATACTGGACCAGGAGGGGAACAGGATGGAGGTATGCAAGTGAGGAAAAATGAACACCAGACTAGAGGAAACATGGGGAATGGGGGTCAGGTGTGAGGGAGGAAGAGAGAGAGAGCCGCAGGCCAGTGGCAGAAAGCAGTCGGATGAACAGCAGGGAAATGGAATGGAGCCAGTGGTTGGAGGTGCTGCTAAAATGCAGTAAACAAAGAACAGGCAAGAGAACAGGAGAAGAGGTATGAGGAGCAGCGCCTCCGGCTGCAATAAAGAAAATGAATGAAAACTGGCCCAGGGGATGGCCTTTTAAGGCCTGGTTGGGGGAGTGGTTTGTCTCTTTGCCATTGAACTCCAGCCAGCCCTCAGCCATCAATAAAAAAAAAATCAGACCCTTACCCTGCAGGTGGTTCTGGGTGGATGGTTCAAAGGATTCATTATGGAAAGGAAGGGAGGAGGGAGAAAGAGCTGTAGATCAAGTTGGGTCTACAGACCATGGTGATAATGTAGGTAGGGAAAAATGGGCAGACTGGGTAAGTCAAGTGAAACAGCTCTCATCTGTGTTAAAATGAATTAACAGCTGTGCAAAATAAAAAAATAACAAGCGTTTGTCACTGTCAAGTGTTTGCCACTTGCATTGCTGTAGTGCTGGTGGGTCCTGCTAGCTCGTGCACATTTTTAGTATATATAGATACATATATAACTAAATTAGACCAAATGAGATGTAATCTGTGATATGTCATTTGCAATTGGGTTCTGATGTCTACTACATTTCCCAGGATAGTAGAGGTGAGATACAATATCTTGTTTTTTTATTTTATTTATTTTCATTTTTTTTTTGACTGGGTGAGGCACACTAGCCATAGAGATGACTATTTGCAGGCACAACCTGGGTGGTTACAAAGTAGACAATATACAATACAGAGAGAGAACAAAAAATGAGGTAAATAATGCAAATTCCCAAGATGGCAGAGATAAATAACGTAATAGGAAATGCAGTCTTCACCTAGTTATACAATATAATTCTTATAAAATGCAGGCACATAAAACATTGGAGAGTAGCACTGAGGGTATTACGTAAGGTAAAAACAAATAGAAGCATGAATAGGAGGGAGGGAAGAAAGGGAAGATATCCAGCTAAGCAAAAATACAATGATAAGTGCACACAGAAATGAACAATAAGGAATGAGTGGTGGTGTGGCGGAGTACGATTTTCAAATAGTAAGGGCAGAGACACACAGTGGTGTAGTGCCAGGTAAGTGCAAGCAAAGAAAATGAGCAGAAGGATAAAAGGAAGAGGAACTATTTGGGTAAAGTCTATATCAACAGAAAGTTTCAGTTAGGGGGACATGTCAGAGAAGCAAAATTAGAATGGGTTAGGTAATCTAGGTAAAGATGGGGCAGTAGTAAGTGGACTAGATTGAGGAGAACCAGGTAGGATCAAAGCGCAAGCAAGGGACAGATTTTTTTAGGAAATTTTGCAGCTCCATTTTAAATATAGCATGAGTCAGCGAGTGACAGATGGCAAGGGGAAAAGAGTTCTAGTGCTTCGAGGGAGCATGAGAGAAAGCACAGGTACCCTTTGAGGTTTTACATTAGTGTTATCCTACTTGTATAATGTATTTATCTATTCGTTTTCAAAGGTATGTTGATAGAAATAATGTTTTTCCATAGATAATTTACTTTTTGCTGGGTAACGTAGCACCTGAGATCCAAAGATGGCTGAGAGTGATGTTGCCCCCCAACCCCAACCTTTATGACAAAATTACTCCTCTGGCTATAGAGGCAGGGCTTAGGTGTATTTGATAGAGGCTGGGGTGGGGCCAGGGAAGGGGAGGCAGAATAAATTATACAGTGTGGAAAACTTGCTGAAACTTGCAGAAATTAGAAGGCAGGGAGCAGAAAAAGCCATAGAGACCAGGGCTTAAAAGGTGCACTAATCTGTAATCTCCAGGCCAAGGAGCCAATCAATCAGGGAGCAACTGCAGGAAGGCACAGAAAATCAAAAGTTACCAGCTGCACTGCAGATCCGAACCTGGTGGTCTGGTGTCCTGATGCAGACATAGGTTGTGGCAGGTGGCAGAGGAGATCAACCATGATTTCTTGATACTTGTGGAAAAGTGACATTATTTAAAAAAGTATTAATTGCTGCTGCATATTTATTCTCTTTATGACAGATATAGATTTTGATAATATTTACAGAAAATATTGTTAATTTCTTTTGAGTCTTTGATTACAGTCTGGTTCTCATATTTGATTGAAAATGTTCCTCTACCCTGTTTTTTTTTTTTGTAATTGTAGAGCCATCACCGTTCACCTTATCTGGTTTATTACCTAATGCATAATATTTTGCTCTAGTCTGTAAAATAATTTTCTCTGTTTCATGCACTGTAATTTTATTTATCTGATCTTTTATAACTAATAGTTGTTTATAAATTATTGGGTCTTGGGTGGTCATATGAAGAGATTGGAAACGGTGAAGTATCTTTCCTAAGTTTCCTAATCATTGTTTATTTAGTCTTTTTTTTATTTGATGTATATTTTACAGTATAGTTGTCTCATGAATATTTGTTTGAAGGCTTCCCATCTAGTAGCCAAAGAGGTTTCCCCTATTTGGTTATATTGAAAATATTCAATAATAGAGTTTAATATTGTATCTAAAAAGGTTTTATTTTAAGTAGTGAAGGATCCATAATCCATAATCTATCAGACTTTAGATTTAGTGTATTAATTATTAATTCAACTGGTGCATGATCGGAGATAACTATATTATGATATTTAACATACTGAATAGAATTCTGTAATTTATGAGTTATTAGAAAATAGTCTATTCATGTGTAACATTGATGGGGCTGAGAAAAAGGAATGTGTTTTTGCTTCTAGGTTCTGGTTCCTCCACACATCTACCAAGACAAGATCTTTCATATATTCTTTGACTGTTCTTCTAGTAGAAGCCATATTGTCTATAAAGGAAGATTTATTTAGCCAGCAGTTTAGAACAACATTAAAATCTCCCCCTATAATGTATAGGCCGTCAAATGATACTAATAGGTGATTCCCAGATGGCCTCCTAGAAGAGAGAGAGAACAGAAGCAGCAGGCTCTGTACCGTAGCCCACAGAATTTTCTCTGACAAGATTATCAGGAGACCGTCACAGCAGAGAATGGATTTAAGACTTTTTGAAGAATGGTAATCATTTAAACTCTCAAAAGACTCTTGCTGGGATTACCTTGGAAGTAAGAAGTAACATTACGTTTATATGAATCGGCTTTTGCCTGACTCTCCTTGAAAGACCTTGGTTGAAAGCATGCAAAGACATACAAGGAGAGGGAAGCTGTTAAAAGAAACTGACTCACTGCCAAAGAAAAAAGCAAAAAAAAAAAAAGAAGTGTAAAAGCTCAGAAAAATCATACAAACTCAAATTTGGAGCAACGAGACCATTCCTGACAGGATCAATTGAAGAAGGATGACCAGCCGAGTCTGCACCAGACAGTGCCCAATTCACCATTTCTGTTTGGAGACAGTATGGAGGATTTTGCTAGACTAATGTAACCATTGCCCCATACTCCAATGGTATCAAGGCAAACAAGGATTCTGGAGTTACAAGGTCTGAAGATGCATAAACAAAAAGACAGAACAATAGATTCATTATCAGCTAGATCTCTGGCCCATATGGAAAGCCAGATGGATAATCAACTGGATAGGAATCAGACTGTACCCTTGGCAGAAGACATAGTTGGTAGACAGAATTCTTCTGATGAAGAAGAAGAGTCTGTTTTCGCTACAACCAGTACGGGGAAATACTTTAGTCAAAAACTGGAAAGGACATTATTATCAAAGGATTTGCCAATAACAGAAAGGCAGGCTGACATCAAGGATTTGGAGGCCCAGAATATTCACAGTGATGCATTGGGACTGAGAAGCTCAGGGAATGGTAAAGGCAGCGAGGACCAACAAAAAAGCTATGATGAAGACTCAAGCCAACTCAATGAGAATATACTCAACGTCCAGATTCCAGCTTTAGAAGGATCAGAAGCTAATATGGAGAACCGACCTCAGCTACAAAAATCCTGTGAACATGGATCAATGATAGATGAGAAGACTGAAGCAGAAATAATTAAAGAAAATTTGGTGGAGGCATTGGAAGTATTCGTTCGAAGGTCGGACATCCCATCTGCATTGGTACAGCAGCATGGCAGAATCATTATTTATGCAGCAGATCTGGAGGTGGAATTAATTCCATAAGGGTCTATACACACACTTTCTGACCATTAACCCTTGCTCCTGTCCCAAAGAATAACTGTTCCTTGTACTTTCTTCCCCGTCTTCCCGTGCTCCCTCCCCTGGATATTTCCTTCCCAATTGGCTAAATGGAACTCACACTGTCGTTTACCCAAACTATCCCCTTAATCTCATGTCTGTGATTGCAATTATATGATACTGACTTACTCTATAACCTGCTGTAAATAACTTCACTGTACTATTTAACACTGTACTCTGTCTCAACCTGTTATCCTGCGTGATCTGTCTAGAAATGTGCCATTCCAATTTTTTATACCCTTACTATTTGTAACTAATCACAGGTCGTCCCTGAAAAAGGGACCTTTGGCGCCTAGCGGACCTACCCAGTTAACAAAATTTAATAAATAAATAGGTAAATAAATTCAAAGTTAGAGGCTTTAACACTCAGAACAGATAAGTACAGATGAGTTAGAACACTAGAAGACTCAATGGAACCAGTTAAAAAGTAAATTCTTCTCCATTTAGCTCAATTCAAAGCCTTAAGAAAATTCAAGAACATAAGGACAGATCCTGTAGAGGAAATTTAAAGCTAAGACGTATCCAGGAAAGGTCTGAATAGTCAGGAGACCCCACATCATTTTTTGAGGAACTCATTACATAGGTGATGGGCAGAAACTATCCAGAGCAAAGAATCCAGCTGGACTGAGTCCATAGAAGTGGGGGTCCTAAAAGACCTGCTCTCCTTCAATTTGCATATATAAAACCACATTACTTTCAAGAGAAGGAGTCAATACTTAGAAAAGCCAGAACGGAAAAAGGCCTCACTTCTAAAGGATATAAATTTTCAGTTTACCCTGACTTTAGTTCAGAAACTATGAGTGACTGCAAAGCTTTTGATCATATAATTGCACTTCTAAGGGACAAATGAATAAAATAAACTTTGCAATCACCAGCAAAATTGAGAGTTTTTCTCAACATAAAGATGAGGATATTTTTTGGATCCTAATGACTCAGAAATGGCTATATGAGAAACATTTTCAAAAACCCTCTTCTTCTAATTTTTCTCAGCAACCAAGTTCAAGACATCCTTTGCCAATTGTAAACACACTTTATGCATTTCATATGGATTTAAATAATCAATTTGCCCTTTGGAAAAAAAAAAACTATGGTTTAAGTTGCCCTACCTAAAAACACTGGAACTATAGAAACTTGATTCTTCAATATTGACATTTTGATGGTTTAATTGTTCATGTAATCCTTTTCCCCATTCCCCCATCCCCCTGTTTTTTTTCTCTTTCCCTCTCTCTTCTCTCAATATAGTAACTTTGAATATTCTATAAAGATTATGCTGTTTTGAAGTATGGGAGTGGAGGAAGGGGAGAAATGGAAGATGGAAATGTGAAAGAAAGCAAGAACTTGGGATAGGGGAAAATTGAAAATAAAAAAAGTAAATATATAAGGAAAAAGGATTAAGGGGAAATGAGAAGAAAAATAGGAGGGAAAGGGGAAAATGAAAAGAATGGAAAAAAGAAGACAGATGGGGAAAGGAAGGGAAGGAGGAAAGACGAAAAAGAAGTAAAAAAGGAAAAAGTAAAGAAAAAATGGGAAAAGAAAAAGAAGGAAGAAAAGAGGCCATTTGTATATTGAATTGGTATGTCTCCAGGATTACTGTTTTTTGAATTTGCAAGGGGGTTGGGAATCAGGGTTCTGCACACACACTCCAATCTCATTAAGAAGAAGACTCTATAGGCTGTCTTTTATAGGTGTAACAATGGGTGGGAGGGGAGTTTGATGGAAGGAAGAAGGAGTGGGAATTATGTTTCTATATATATCAATAAACAGAATTGTATTATCAAAAAGGGATAAAATACAGAGAAAAGTATGTAACAGTGCTCATAGGAAACCAAAAGTACAATGGATGACAGTAAATGTAATTTTGCAAAAGTTTGATCTATGGGTTGGTAAGCTAAAATATGTGATTTCAAATATAAAATGTCTATAATGATAATTACATGGAATGTAATGGGCCTCAGGAAATGGCAAAAAAGCCACTAGGATCTTTAATTACATTGATAGGAAGCAAATAACTATTTCACTTTTACAAGAAAATCATTTTTTAGTAAGAGATATGGAATTTCATTCTAAAAAATGGGGACCTCGAGTGGCTACCAATTACTCAAATATAGCACGAGTGGTAGCAATCTTTCTAAAAAAGAAATCTGGAATAGAATTTGGAAGATGTATTACAGACCCAGAAGGTGGATATGTAATTGAACAGATTAAAACATTAGAGGGAAACTTTACTTTGGCCACAGTATATGGACCTAATGTTAATGACCCACAATTTTTTTTCAATTTTTTTCTGGTGCCTTACCTTAAAAATATATTTTCTTGTTGGAGAACATACAGAGAAGGGCAACGAAGATGACTGCAGGTCAGCAAGGGAAAACCTATGAGGAGAGGTTGAGAGACCTGAACATGTACTCACTGGAGGAGAGGAGGGAGAGAGGGGACATGAAAGATTCTTTTAAAAACCTAAATAAATAGGGTAGACAAACAAGCTCTCATTAGGCTAAGTGGAAACCACAATACAAGGGGGCATTGTCTTAAATTGGATGTCGAGAAGTATAGTAGGGAAATTAGAAGGCAATTCTTCACTGAGAGGGTCATGGACAGCTGGAATGCACTGCCGGAACAAGTGGCTTAGTTGACAATGGTGGGCAGCTTCAAAAGGGGGAGGGATAGACATAAGGGGAAAGTTAAAGTTATGAGTGAGGTGGGTAGAAAGGTTGGGAGGATTAATGAGGGGTGCAGGTCAATAGCTCAAGCTATGGACCCTGCAATTACGAGCAGACTAGATAGGCTGAATGTCCTTTTTCTTTTGGCTAGCAAATATATGTGTAAGTATGCATGTATGTATACACCACACTTTAGAAAATTAACATGCAAAATATTCACACTGATGTAAACAGGCTCCAGATTTTGTTTGGTGCCTAAAAATACACTTTCCGAAAGTTACTTTTAATTCTAGGCAGTGCACTAACTCCTTAACTGACTTTGATCCCTCTACTGCTAGTCTTCCTCCATCTAGTGAATTAACTGATCTAGCTACCTTTTCTCTCTCTCAAATCCACCCACACTTCTTCCAAAAGGCTGTGACCACACAATAAGTCTTTAAACATTTAAAATCCATCCCCTTAGGCACCAGTCCTGGCCACAATGGTTTGTAACAAGGAATAATTAAGCTTGGTGCCTATATTCTTGTTACTCCCATTGCCTACATTTTCAACGTCTTTCTCACCTCTGGTTCACACTGGGGCTCGGAGAAGCTGCTTGGATAGTCTCTGTGCACAAAATGGAGGCCCACTCTTATTTGAAAATGACCATCAAATCACCCTCAGTTCTGAGTACACCCTTTGAAAAGGTGGTTTCAAATCTATGAAGAGATAACCTCCATAAAGACAGTCTCTTTGCTCCTGAGTAGCATGGCTTCCAGCAAGGAGCACAGTAACATAACTGCCTTAATTCAGTTGCCCAACAGCATTAAGGAAGTTACAGACAATGGTCTGTTGACTGGTGTTGTTCTCATTGACTTCCCTAAGGCTTGCAACCTGGTTAACAACAGTCTATTGATTTCCAAGCTTACTATTCTGGGCCTCTCCTCCCATGCTGTTGTCTGTTTTGGGAACTGCCTCACCAAGAGACCCAAATTCATAAAGTTGAACCAAACCACATCAAATTGGCCCTTGTAAATGCTGGAGTTCCCCAGGCTTCTGTCCTAGGTCCTCTGCTTTTCTTCATATTTATCACCTGTCTTCCCTCTGCATCTACCTCCTGCTCCTTGATATGATAGTTTTGTTTAACTGGGCGATGAAGGAGTTAGATAGAGCCATGCTGTAGATTTTCTTCACTTTCAGCTTCAGAAAGACTTTTGACTTGGTGCCTCACAAACGACTTCTAAAGGAGATGAAGTACCTCTGTGCAGCTAAACTCATAGTAATCTGTGTGGGTAACTAGCTAAAAGGGATGCATCAGGGGGTTGTGGTCAATGGGGTTAAATCAGAACAGAGAGAAGTTATGAGTGGGATTCTAAAGGTATCGGTCCTGGGTCTGATCCTCTTCAGCATGTTCATTAGTGACATTGGAGAGACAATCTGAGGCAGGTTGTGTCTATTTGCAGATGACACAAAGCTATGTGGGAGGGTGGATAGTGATGAGGGAATAAAGGAAATGCAGAGATACTTACAATACAAAAGCTAGAGGGCTAGTCAGGTTTGGCATTTGAAATTCAATCCCAAAAAGTGCAAGGTAATGCAACTAGAGAACAAGAACCACAGGACAGAGTACTGGATGAGAGGGGAGAGACTTAGCACTACAGCTGAGGAAAGAGATCTTGGAGTTATCAACTCACTTTAGCAATCGAGCCACTGCAACAAGGCCTATAGCAAAGCTAATAGGATGCTGAAATGCATTGGGAGGGGTATTTTTTTTTTCCAAATATTTTATTAAGATGGTTGGATGATACCATAGTCAGACAATCAAGTGTAAATCAATCAAGTATACAATTCAAGTACAAATATACAAAGAGTTTACAGACATTGCATGACCGGATAATGTACCCTAGTTCCTAGATAATATTAATGGGTTACTTGACCACTCTGACCCAGAGCACTGCCCTAAATAGAGAAACAATCTTCCTCAATCGCCTGCTGCAGAGGGTTCCAAACTAAATTAAACTTCTCCCCCATGCCCATGGCATTCCACTACACCCTTTCCAATTTCATACTTAAGCATAGGTTGTTGACCCATTATTGGACAGATGGAGGGGAGGAGGCCATCCAGCACTGGGTGACAGTTTTTCTAGCATTAATCAGTGCCTGGGACTAAAGTGTCTCAACTGCTCCCCCTTGGAATGCTGTGAGTCAGCACTCCGCAGAAACTCCAGAGGACTGCATGGTAGTGCGCAACTCAGCACATCCTGCCTAAGTCGATGTACTTCTAACCAAAATGGGGCAATCTTTGGGCAAGTCAGTGTCAGGTGCAGGAAATCCCTGGAAGTGGCCAGGCAATTGGGGCAAGCTTCAGACTTGGATGGGTACACAGCCTATAGACGCAGTGGGGTAAAATACACATGATACGTAAAATTACACTGGATCTGTCTTAATTTATTACTTCTGGAGCAAGTATTGAAATGGCAGATTGCACAAAACCACACCTCTCCGCTCCAGTCCCTACTCAGGTCACTCTGCCAATCCAGCTAGATATTCTCCACACCCCCTTCTCCACCCCCCTCGCAATTAGTTTGTAGAATATTGTTAACGGTTTAGATAGTGGTTGGGGACAGAAAAACTCCTCCTCGAAGGGGGACATGGCACCCGACCCATGTTTAGGTCCCATTGTGGCATCCAGTTTATTCTTAATTTTTAGGTATATGAAAAAGTCAGCTGGTGGGACTCCTCAATTCTTACACATGTAGGGAAAGGTTATGAGTGCTCCCCTCTCGTACATCTGGCTCACCAACCTTAGCTCCTTTTTTCGCCAGGCCAGCAGTCATTGGATCAGAGAAGCAGTGCATGGGCCTTTAAATTGTAAAGCAGTTACCAAATCAATATTGGGGGAAGGGGCAGTCGCGTGTCCACCCAATTCAGGTGTCTTGATCCAGCTCTTAAGTGTTGCTACTGTAAAGGGGTTGCTTACAGGAAGTTGACTACCAGGCCATAACATCCCAGCCAGTAGCCCTTCCAGCATAGGGATTCAGATTTGGTCTTCCTCAAGGCTCAACCACTTTGGAGAATCAGCTCTCCCCATGTTCACAATATAGGCCAATTGTACCGCCAACTAGTACCAGTAAAAGTTAGGGAGACCTAAACCTCCCTGAATAGTTGGCATTACTAAAATAGTTCTCTTAATTTGGGCAGGTTTTCCTCTCAACAGAAACTTATGTATGATCGCATTAATGTATTTAAAGTGCGAGAGGGGGAGGGCAATGGGCAGAACCTGATATAGGTATAAACATCTGGGGAGTATCATCATTTTCACCACTCCTACCCTCCCAATTAATGAGAGTGGCAAACCAATCCACCTATCACAGTCCCCAGAGATCTTTTGTAAGAAGGGTTTAAAATTTAGTGCATACAGCATATGTGTACGCACCAAGATTGAAACACCCAAATATTTCAGTTTATCCACCATTTGCAGACCCATTAGATTGGTGATCAAACTGGCTCTATTGTTAAGTCCAACCAGGAGCAGTTCCCTCTTTGTCCAGTTTACTTTGTGGCTGGATAAGTCACCATATTCTCTCATGACCCTAAACAATTCAGGCAGGTCACTGGAGGGGAATTGTAGGTATAATAAAAGATCATCGGCATAAAGTGCCAGCTTATTTTTCCCCTCCCTCCCGAAAGCCCCGGGTTTTAGTGTTCATCCAGATCCTGACAACCAGAGGTTCCAACAATATTACATAAAGGAGAGGTGACAGGGGGCACCCCTGCCTCATACACCAATTCAAAGCTCTGAGAGATGGCGTCATTGACAGCTATCTGGGCACAAGGCCATTGACACAATGTACATATCCAAGAGCTGTAATTTGGCCAAATCCAAACCTATGAAGTTTGTCAAAGAGATACCCCCACTCCACACGTCGAAGGCTTTTTCTGCATCAATGGAAAGTACTGCTGCACCATAGGCAATGGCCCCGGATCTTCACCTGTGTATGATGTTGAGGGTGCATCTAATGTTATGTTTCCCTTGCTGACCCTTAATGAAGCCGGACTGATCTGGGTGATTAAATGGGGGAGAAGTCCCTCCAGCCTCAATGCCATAGCTTTAGCAAGTATCTTGTAATCTGCAGTTAGCAAGGAGATTAGCCTATAAGACGCACAACAGGTGGGGTCCTTACCAGGCTTAGGGAGTACAGTGATTACAGCTGACCACGTGGAGGGGGGCAGTTCTACTCTCTCCAAGCACTCCACCAGCATGTTATGCAATGGTACAAGGAGCAAATCCTGAAAGGTCTTAAAGAAATCTATAGGGAGCCCATTTGGACCCGGGACCTTACCTCTCCTAAGCTCTTTAATGGCAATTTTAATCTCAGCACTTGCAAGGGGGAGCTTCCAGGTCTCCTACCTGATCGGCTGAGAGAACCGGCAGCGGAGCTACTGCAAAAAACCCGACCAAGGCTGATTGCTCAGGGTGGCTCTGCAAAGTATAAAGCTGCTTATAAAATGGCTCGAATGCCTGACCTATGCCAGGGTGTCTCCTCTAAGTGTTCCCCCCTCAACCCAAATGGAATCAACAGTCCTATCCCCCTCCTACTTATGTAGCTGCCAAGCTAGGTATTTATCATCCCTATCCCCATCAAAATATGAGCCTGTCTGTGACAGCAAAATGGCTGTCTCCAGATTAGTACTACTTAAGGTGTTATATTGCCACTTAAGTTTTTGTAATACCCATATATGGCAGCTGTAGGTCTATTCTTGTGCACCATCTCACAAGCCTGGATTTTGGTCCTCAGCTTTTGTAAGTCCTGTTGGGATCCCCTGGCTTTATGGATCACATATGAGATTGAATAACCCGTTATAGAAGCTTTCAGTGCTTCCCATCTAGCCTCATGCGAAATGCCCCACTCCTATTAAAAATTAACAATTCCTTTATCATGGCAGAGACACCAGTACAGTAAGCTCCATCCTTAAACAATAAGGGATCTAATTTCCACTTCCTGACCACTGGAGGTGAGGTTCCCATTGCCATCTCCAAAGTTAAAGGGGTATGATCAGACAATAACATAGGGGAATAGGCCGCATTCTTAGAGGCCGGGATCAAAGAATGAGACACCAAAATTCTGTCCAATCAAATACAGGATCTGTGGGCATGAGAGGAAAAGCTATAGTCTCTCCCGGTGGGATATATATATCTACAGACATCAACCAGGCCCAGGTCCCCCTGCAATACTGCCAATGCAATGGGCATTTTTAGATTTGACAATAGGGGTAGTGCTCGACCTGTCCAGCACCCCATCGAGAACACAGTTATAATCTCCACCAATCACCCATAGCCCTGGCCAATGGGAAAATTCTAGAGCCAGTTGCTGGAAGAATTTGGATTGCTCCAAGTTTGGGGCATAGATGGACACCAGTGAGATCATACCCACCTGAGGGAGAGATACTCGAGCCAGGGCAAATCTCCCATATTGGTCTGTGATTTGCTCAATGATTTTAATCCCCGATCCTCTAGGAAACCAGACTGCAACCCCTCTTAATTTAGTGGAGAATGTCGAGGACACCCAGGACCCTCCAAGAGCTGCCACAGTTTTGATTGCCTCTCCCAGGGACATGTGAGTTTCCTGGAGCATAATGATTTGCCACTTAAATCTCCTGACCTCTGTTTGTAATTTTTTTCTTTTTAATAACCGATTTCAGGCCATTGATATTCATGGAAGTGATTCTAATAGTGTCAACCATGATTCCACCATGACTTAGGGCATACCAGGCATCATTTGTACAAATATAGAGCACACTTTGATCTGACTGTCTCACCCAACCAATTTTTGTTTAACACCCTGTAGTTTCCCCAAGATAACTGGAGGCTGTGGGCATCCCCGACTCCTGGACAGTTTAATGGCGGAGACCAGGGATAGCCCTCAGCCCACCCACCCACAACAATATCCCAACAATAAGTAACAGTGATCCTGCCCACCCCTCCTTCATGGATCTAGGATCTGCCGTAGGTTCCATTACAAACAACCAATGAGCTTTAAAACTAGTGCACAGTTTCACAATCATAATGTTAGGCACTTTAACTGATACAGTGGTTACTCACTGAGACACTCTGCAGTGAGACCCCTCCATAGTGGTGGGGTAAGAACCACTAGGTTTCAGCTCCCCAAAATCCCCACACCCCCAGAATCAGGGGGATGCTAGAAAAAATTACCATATTCACCAACAGTAAGTGTATAACAAGGGCTCGGATCCCAGACCAGAGCACTTACAACAATTAAACATTAATATATCAGAAGTCTGGAGGGGGTCTAGTAAAATGATGGGGGGGTGAGTAAAGGAGACATGTCATTCATAGTAGATAACAGGTCACTAATGGAACAAAGGGCAAAAGTAGCCTGGACAGTCAAGATGTTAGTTGGATACAGTTGCTGATGTTGTCCCCTGTACCAAAAAGGGTAAATCCAGAGCCCCACTGCCACCGTGGTCCCAAGACCAGGTCAGGGTTTTGTAAGCCCGGTTTCAAATAGTCTCAAATGATCTTAAGTGTTAGGCGCAGATCACTACCTCAGCATAAACTAAATATTGAATCCTTATTTAAACACAAAGCCTCATAATACAAGAGAGGAATAGCAACAAGTTAAAAGTAAATTTGAGGCATAGCTGCACCTGCAAAAAGAGACAAACATTATGTAGATTGGATCCCGTATTAAGGCCACCCACATAAGGCAGTAAACCAAACCAAGATTGGAAAGAAGTAGAATCACTAAGCTGAATCTGCATTCTCACTCAGGCCCTCTCTCCTGTGCCTTTTCACCTCCTCCTCTACCCATCGTGCTGCTTCTCTGGGGCAAGAAAACAGCTTTGGAGCACTCCCAGGACGGTTGATATGGAGCTTAGGTGGATACAGGAAGGTAAATCTCCACCCCATTTTAAACAGCTTTGTTTTGATCTTGTTGAACTGCTGTTGTTTATTCTGAAGCTCCCTGCTGTAGTCCTGCAAAACCATGACCAAGCTGTTCTGCACCTTAATCGTCCCTTTCAATTTGGCCAATTTAATGATTGCTTCTTTTCCCGTGTACCTGAAGTATTTAATCAAGCAGTGCCGTGGCTTGTCACCTGATTTTGATGGAGGCCCCACTTTGTGAGCCCGCTCGAGTTTGCACTGAGCCAGGTTAGAGGGTAATTCAAGGTGCTCTACTAGCCATTTATGTAGGCTCAGTTCAGGCTTCCCCTTCCAAACCCTCTGGTAGCCCCATGATCCTTAGGTTCGACCTCCTCGAGCTAGTCTCCTGATCATTGACCTGAGCTATCAACTCCTTTACTGTATTTTGTAAAGAGGCCATGTCTCATACAGTTTCAGGTAGGGCATCCTCCAGGGTCCCTACATGTTGTTCAAGCTGGGCAATTTGATCTGTATGAGTGACCGTGGTTTCCAACAGGCCCATGACCACAGATTGCATGTGCGTTATCTGAGCAGTTATATTGGCAAATCCAGCTTTCATATCATGTTGGATCTGTATGAGTGTGGCCGGTACTGCTGCAAGGGATCTCTGCAGATCAGACATTTCTCCGGGGTTGTCATCAGGCTCTGGCCTCTTGTGCAATTGTTCAGGCCTAGGGTTAAAGTGTGCCGGCTTGTCTCCTGACCCAAACTGTAATTTAGCCTGCTTTTCTTTCTTCCTCCCCATCGCCATCTGTTACTCAAGCACTCCGCACCTGATCAGCAATCAAGCTGGGTAGTGGGGGTCTCACAAATTACCTATAGATGTTAGTGCCTTGAGGAGCTCAGCTACACTGCATCCGTCAAGTTACAGCATCAGCTACGCAACTCTGGGAGGGGTACTGATAGCAGAAAAAAAGAGGTAATACTTCCCCTCTGTAGATCTCTGTGGAGACCTCACCTGGAGTACTGTTCCCAGTTCTGGAGTCCTCACCTCAGAAAGGATAAGGATATGCTGGAGACTGTTCTGGACAGAGTAACAAAAATAATTCAGGTGCCAGCCAAGAAAATCCTATGAAGAGTACCTTAAGGCACTGAACATGTACTCACTGGAGACCAGAAGTGAGAGGAGAGATATGACTGAGACCTTCAAGTTCTTTAATGGAATTAACAAAGTGAACTGCGGGGAAAAGTTTAGCTTGAACACTAACTTGCTGTCTCGTGAACATGAATAGGAAGAGGACAGGGAGGGTTAGTACCTTGAAGGAACAATAGGTTTCAGGACTTATAGGGAGCTCTGGCAGACTGGATGGACCAGTGGTCTTCTTCTGCTATCATTGAATATGTTTCTGTGTTTCTGTATATGTAGATGATAGTGCCCCTTATTCTAGCTCCTTCTCCAGAGATCACATTAATACTCACATAAATGATAAATTTCATAACATACAGAGCTGGATAGAACAAAAAGGAAAACATGTCCTCAATTCCTCCAAAATCCAGGCAATGCTCTTTCACTCAAAGGTGTGCTCTATCCTGTAGATAAACCAAGTACTGGGTCCAAATAGCACCGACAACAATAGCGTCAGCATGGTGCACACAGGAGAAAGGGCGCTGATTTCATGAAACTTGAATCCTGCATATATTGCCTTGCCATCTCCTGTACTGATGGCAGCAGACTCACCTTGGTCCAATCATTTTTTTTTGCAGTTAAATGTTTTATTGTTTTTTAGCTTACATACATACATACACATATCAATGGTACATGAGATGCAGTAAGGGTGAAGGTTGTGGGTTACATGAACATGGTCCAATCACTTAAGTATTTGGGCATCTCACTTAACCCAGGTTTGTATTTCTCCCCTTATAAAATCTCAAACTGTAAATCTTTAAAAATAAAGCTTGGTCTATTGGTACCCCATCATTTGAGCACTACCAGAATAGCACCGCACTAACCTGGTAGGCGCTCACACAGACAGCGACTATGGATTTACCGTGCATACTATAAGCATTCCCCTGGTTGTTGTCCATGGTCCTGTACACAGGACAAAAGCACAAGAAGATAGGAGGCTGGCCAGGCTGCTCTTGTGGTGTGGAGGGCTGGGGCATAAAGCAGCTTTGCCAGCAATGGTGGAAACCAAGGTTCTAATCCTGGTCTCCAACCTTTTTAGCACACTTGGGACTTAATTTTTTTTTACAAGAGGATGTAATGGCCCTGCAAATTTTTAACTTTCCCCATGATTTGCTTTCTCTAGGAGTGAGAATCCTTAAGATGGAGGGTGCGGGGGGGCAGAGTGCCCTGCAAAAAATGAAATCGGCTTCGTTTCTCCCTTGTGCACCATGCAGACGCTATTGTTGTTGGCGC
Organism: Neoceratodus forsteri; assembly: GCA_016271365.2. Classification (NCBI taxonomy): domain Eukaryota; kingdom Metazoa; phylum Chordata; order Ceratodontiformes; family Ceratodontidae; genus Neoceratodus; species Neoceratodus forsteri. The sequence goes on from CM028134.1 coordinate 218,253,904, forward strand.
TATTTGGACCAAGTGCCTGGTCTATCTATAGTATAGGGCACACCCTCACACTGGAGGCTAGACTAGCCATAGCACAAGGAATTCTCTCACCTACCCTGTAGTATGATCTCCTATCTTTCACCCAGTCCTCCAAATATGCCCTACATTAATGGGATGTGATCTACAACATATGTAGTTTTGCCCTGTTCTCACACCATCTCACTCACCATGGCTACCTGTACTCTGCTCTAGGACAGCTTCCTTCATCACCTGCTTGCTTCTTTTTACCAGGCTGCTTCCTGAATAACATTCTTAGATCATTCTCTCCAGCATTGATTATCTCTCTTATACAAAGCCCTCATTTGGCCTTCTCTCTCTGATCCTCTGACTCATCCTGTTTTCAGGTCCTTAAGTGCTACAACAAAATGGGTCAATAGGCATTTTATACAGTTGATCCCGGGTTCTGAAACTCTCTGCCATGGTCTGTGAGTATCTTCGCCTCTTACCAGTCTTTTAAAGGATCCTTGAGTAAACACTTACTGACATCCTAAATATTTAACATCACCTGATTCTTATGGCAGAATAGTTACAGTACTTGCCTCCCTTATGTTTCTTGTCACTTTATACCACTGATAAACTTGGCTGATTATTGCTATTAAGAACTTCAAAGGTACTAGTAGCCTCCTTCTTCTGACTACTGGTTATGACTACTGAATTTGTATTTGACACTGATGACGCTGCTTGTTTTATCACTAATTGTTTGGTATTTCAGTGTCCTGTAAACATTGTGATAAAATGTAGTATATTTTATAAATCACAATATACATATTTCTTATTGTATAATCTTACATACTGAATATATTTATTCTATTTTTACTGTTTGGTATTAGTTAACCTACAGTACTTATCATGCACTGAATCACTTTTGATCAAATTATCTATACAGTGTGTAATTCCTACTTGCATATGTCACTTGAAATCTGATCCTGCTTTGTTTGTTCCTAGTCAAGTTCTGTTGATCTTTTCTACTCTTACAGAATGTAACTGAAAATAAGCATTCCATTGTCTAATTCACCTACCTGAAAAACAAAAACAAAATGCATACATACATTTTGATTCAAAAAATATAATAATCATATGTCTGCATAACATATTGTGTGTCCCTAACAGATGCAAAGTAAAATACTGTAGCTGAATGTAGTACTTCATGGCAGCAGCAATACCATGTCTCATAAAATAAAAGGGCTTGAATCAGATTCTAAAAATAGTTTGTTGTGTCATCTTGTTCTCTGAAAGAGTCAAGGTACTCTCTTTCTTCCAACAAAAGAATGCACCCTAGCAGGTCAAATTTCTTCCTCCTAGATCTGGTTATTTAAATCTTTATGCCAATGGCACAATCTCTACAAGTTACTTGAGGCAATCCTTAACTTAAAGTCACTGATGTAAGGTTCTGTTTTTTCTTGAATAAGTCCCTGAAACTCAAGCTAGTTTCATCAACATTATGTGTTAATCCCCACTTGAAATGGAACTTTCTATTAAAACTATGTGTTAAGCGGTATCTGTCATGATTTTCACTGAACAGACATAGACTTAAGAAAGTGAGTCAAAGCTGAGTGTGCTGATACTGCTATTCTTTGTTCTTTTCAAACTTAGTTTTACAGACAAAACTCTACCTGACATGACACTTATTTTCACAATTCTTCTATATTCTGTACCCATGGCAAAATACTATGAAAATTGGGCCCTGTGATTCATACCATAGCACAAGGCCCATGAATGGCATCATATGCTAATAGTATGCTAAAGAGTTAGGTGCATACGTTTAACAGTAAATCGTGTTGCTACAATAAAATACAGTTTAATTAAAGTTACTAATGTGTCCCTCTCCAATTACCATTAAAAATAATCTGTGTTGTTCTCCAACTGGTTGATATTCTTTCCAGGCATAAAGAGTAGAGCGGTCCCTGTTCTCAATCACAAGGGAGTGGCAATAAATCACTGTGCCATGATTCACTGACTGTCCTTCTCTGCAGCCCTCCAAGCTATGCTCAAAAGGTTTTGCACACCCTTTCTGTGCAAGAGCACATCAAACTATACTATGTGTGAAAGAGGGTGACGTCACCATGCAAATGACCTGCAAAATCATTTACAAAGCATGGTAATCACTGATGTGGGGTGAACAGCATTTTATCAGCAACCCCTTGCCAGGAACATTTTGAACTAGAAAGAAGGAGTGCTAGAATACTTTGCCAATTGTATAAAGATGTTAAGAGGTCAAAATCAGTGAAGGACTATATTAAAATACAATGCACTGGAATTCAGAGTTAGGGAAGGGGATCCACTAGACTACCAGGGATTGATTTTGGCTGGAGTTTGGGTGGAGGCCACGGGCCCAATAGACTACTAAGGATACTGACAAAGAAGAGTACTAGGAGAAACATTGACTTTGGCCCAGAAGCTGGTCCAAGGTCGGGGGGGGGGGGAGGATACATAATACATTGGCTAATATATTTATTTATCTATTTATTGATTTATTTGAATTTTGATGACTGGGTTGTCCCACTGAGACAAAACAGTCCCTTTTTCAGGAGCGACCCAGAATTAGTTGCATACAGCAGGAGAATAAAATATTCAACATTTAAAGAAAGCACATCAAATAAAATATATACAGGGTACAATGGTATTAGTTACATACATTAGGTGATTAAATTGCACAATATTTTCAGAGAAGTTAAAAGATAATCTAGCATTTATAATACATATGGCTCCATGCATGAAAAGGGGTTACCAATAGAGCCTAAAGTTTGTAAGGCCTTTGAGTATAATACAGTCATTGATATAGACTTTTTAAGTAGCCTATATGAGGAAATACATAGGATAACATTAATGGAATCAGATGATTCCATATTAAAAAATGTACTTCCATCATTCAAAATGCATGAAAATGTATGTATTAATTTCTGACATGGCTACCCATGTGTATGAAATAGTCTCTCAGTGTCATTTAACTAGGCTTCTTTGGTGATAAAATATGTTTGTAATGAATTCTGTGTCCTACTCTCATTTATCACACTTACTTATTGAGCTGCCTTGATTCCCACCCACCCCCAGAGGGTCCTAAAGAAGTAATCTCATGTGCAATCATTTATGACCCCTTGTGTTACCTCTGATCTTTTGTAATAGTCTGCATTTTGGTGCTATTTGTGTGGTAATTTTGTCCCCAGGTTACTTGCTGTATTTGTTTAGGGTATTACAGTGCACTGCCCTGTTTCTTCAAGTACACAGCATGATTGCAAGCTGTCCCCTTTGCTCCTCTGATCTTTTCATGTCCCACATCACCGGATGTTCACGCATGATGGTGGGATCCAGGGGAGCCACTTGAGAAACTATTTGAGCACTGCCATCAGCACTAGATTGGGGCAGGACATGGGAGGATTTAAAAGACAATTCCTGGCAATTTCTAGCCCTTTCCTATGATTGATTGTCTTGTCCTCCTCTGTGACCCTTGTTATATCACTATCCTCACTGCTTCAGGTAAATACTAATTATCCCCGGAGCAAAAAATACTGTTTTTTCCGTTTTTTACTAGTTTTGGTAATGTAAGCGAGCCGTTGGGGGGGTTTCATTTTATTTATTTATTTAGTTTTTGTTGACCGGGAAGGAGGACTAGACAGTTCTTTGCCTATTTTCAGCCTTGTCCCAGGGGAGGGGGATAGAGATGGATGCCAAAGGAAACCGAAGCAGATTTTAAGCTGTTGGTGGTATTTTTTGGTGAATTCACTAATAGTGCAGATGGACCCACACCCTGGATTTCCCTTTTTGCCTTCTGGATTTGGTGTAAGGGGTACCATTTGAATTAAAAAGTGAATTTGGGCCTTTAAAGTTCTTTATGTTCCTGTTCACCACATGGTCTTCTTAAAGGAGTTGATAAGGGGGTTGCATAGATCAACTTTCCAGGTTACTATGCTTTATTTTAAATATGTTTTTTATGTTGGGGCTATATTTTACACATCTGCTGTTAAGGTACATTTTTGGGGGGCTGAAGATTGAGTGGAATGTCTGGGATGAGCACACTGCATTATTTTGTTATTGGGGAGGGTTTGGTACCTGTATTTAATCTTTGGGCTCTTTATTTTTGGGATACTGATATTTATTTTGGTTTTTGGTTCCAATGTTTTATTTTAAATGTGCTTTTCATATGTTAGGATGGTATTTTACATACTGCTATTACAGTGATTTTTTTTCTTGGGGGTTGTTAAAAAGATTGAGTGGAGTTTCTGGTATTTATTGCAGTTTTTGGTATTAAAAAAAAAATATTTCCTGTATTTACCTAGGCACTGACAGTACAACCCACCAACACTCCTGAATGTGTGCTTCTCTCTATCAAAGAGTTGTATGAGCACTGTACCTCAGTGCATCCCCCAAATGTGAAACACTGCCCCTCAGAATGTGGAACACTTCATCAAATCTATTACTCAAAAGCTCACACCACTGTAGAAATGTGTACCTTTGTATTCACAAAGTTTGCTGTTAAAGAAATAATACATTTTTCTTATGAAATGCCATGCATTTTTGCTTTATAATATTGTTGAATGTGGGACAAACCCTCTCAATGTGTAACAAGGGGCTTTTGTGAATAAAATGAGGAACTGTTCCTTGTAATGCAATACAGTTGAAAGGTATGGCATGATCAGATGTGCATGTTAGTTTGGTGTGCCCAAATTAGGTAACCACAAATTTAGGAGGAGTGGTAGGTTTGCCTGACCTGATCTTGATGTTGGTTGTGATGGGCTACTGCGTTGCATAATACATTTGTTTCTGGCTTCTTTATTAGTAGGGTGCACCACTTATGTTTTGTCTTGGTGCATCGCAAGGCACCCACAACATTTGTTATTAATCTGGGTACCAAACCATGTTGTCACTGATTATTTTTTTTTGCTTGGGGGGTTGGTGCACTATTTGGTCTGTGTACTGTATATCAAGTCTGGTGACAGTTTTTGACTGAGTCCTTGTGGTATGTTTTGTGGTGTGCCTCAATTTTTGGTTGGCAGATGACTAGAAGTGTGCCTCCATTTTATTTGCAGATGGCTAGATGCGTGTCTCTATTTTGCTGGCAGGCGGGTGGATGCATCCCTCCATTTTGTTTGCAGATTTGTGTACGGGTGGATGCATGCCTTAATTTTGTTTGCATGTTTGTGTATGATTGCCTCCATTTTGAATTGCAGATGGGTGGAAGCATGCCTCCAGTTTGTTTGCAGATTTGTGTATGATTGCCTCCAGTTTGATTTGCAGATTGGTGGATGCATGCCTCCATTTTGTTTTAGACAGGTGGTTGCATCCCTTCATTTTATCTGCAGCTGTGTGGATGCTTGGCTTCCTTTTGTTACCAGATGTGTGTATGCTTGCTGCTGTTTTGTTGTCAGACCTGTGGATGCCTGGGTTCAGTTTATTTTACTTTTTGTTTTCTTTTTGGCAGATGGGATGATGCGTGGCTTGTATTGCGATTATTATGTTTTTCTCCTTTTTTTGTCTTCACCTACAAAGTGATTTAATAATTTGAACAGTTTTGGTAGTGGGTTCATGATGGTTTTGACATTGGGTTAGGATTTTGGCATTTGAAAACAAAAACAAGAACCAAATTATTTTATTTATTTTTTTTTTTTTACTTTGGACACCACCATGGCAACCCTGCCTGCTATTTTGGTTTAAATTTCAAAAATCAACAAACAATCCCAGATGTGTACTTATTGTATTCAAACAGATAGCTTATACTGGGCTGGTGATCTTGGCAAAATCCATTTTGTGTGTGATTATGTCCACCCCCCCCAAAAAAAAAACAGTTATGCATATTGCACATATGTGTTTCCTACACCAGTACACCAATTACCTGTTTATGCACAATTGAGTTCTACGCCTAAGTAGGCAATGACTAATGTTGGTGGGGTGGCTGGTTTGTGTACTGTGATTCAAATGGTGTTTGGGTGATGCTGCTGCATTAGCTAACTTGTTTGGCACTGCTCACAGTATTCTATTTTTTGCACATTTAAAGTGTTTATTATATTGCCTTGGTGAATTTTCTGGTTGCATCACAGGGCAACCACAGCATATTGTTAATCAAACCACAAAATCATATGGCCACTGTGTTTGGAGGGGTGAAGCTTAATGTAAAAAATCATTCTCCCCATGCTGCTTGTTGAGGTGCCATAATTAGGGTATATTATTCTCTGGGCCATATTGGTCAGCTATATCATACATGTGTGTGGTGAGTTTACAGAACTTTGTCTAGCAAAAAAAAAAAAATACTGTGCAAACCAACTATACTGTTTTCTGTGGATGCTGTCTGTGTTCAGTTTACAGGGACAGTCCATTATTCAGGTGATATGGAATGATGATGCCCTGATTAGAATACATGCTTTAATGATGAACTTCTTTAAAAGATTCCATCAGGTATTTAGTTGCATGCCTCCATATTGTCTGCAGATGGGTGGTGGTGTGCCTCCATGTTGTCTAGTGATGGGTGGTGGCACGCCTCCATGCTGTGTGCAGACTGGAAGTGGTGTGCCTGTGGTACTTTAATGTCCCCAGTTACATGTGCAGTCCTGCTTTTATGTCCCCTGTTACACATGCAGCCCTGCTTTTATGTTCCCTGTTACATAAGCAGCCTTGCTTTGTGGAGGTTTCTTCTTGGGCCCTGAAATTGGAACTATCCTACACCATACTACATTTTTATAAGGTGAGTCACAGCATTACAAAATGCTTATAATAATAGCCGAATTATAGAGTTTAAAAGTTGACACTAATCCCTTTTTCATGCATAGACCCATATAATGTACACTGAGGAATGAGAGATCATGAAGTGCAGTTTGATTAAACAGCACAATATTTACAGAGCAGTAGCCAAATAAAGCAGCAAGTAATAATTCAATATATGGTAAACCAAAGGAGCAGTAGGTCAGTGATTACAGTTACAGGGTGCTAACACCAAGGAGAAGGCTTTGAAACTCTTTTTGAACTGTGTGAGGATGGAGCAGGTAAGAATCTCTTAAGGTAGAGAGTTCCGAAGAGTGGAAGTTATGAAGTACAAGGATCTCCTTACAACTACTGTATGTATTGTACCCTGGGAATATCCAGCTATGTACTAACAGCAGATTTCAGAGGCTTTGCACACTGTTTATGCTGTATTATTCCAGTGAGACTGGGGGATTAGTAAGTTTCAGTAGCTTAACCCTTAGGCTGACGACAGAATTAGAACATACAGGAATTTTGGACTGATATATCAGTCCACGGCCATGCAGGGGTTAAAAGTTAGACAGTACAGGGGCTAATGCAGCCTTGATTCCAAAGATGGCCACACCAATGATGCAAGCAGTCCACAGTGGTGCTCTCTAGAGTGAGCACCAGCTGCAAAATACCCAATTCTGTTGCATAGAATTTATAGTCTGGACAGTACAGATTTATGAGCAGACTGTAATACTGGGGCACCATACAGTAGCTGAGGATGTGCTTAAGGATGTTGTTAGCAATTGCTAGGTGAGCAACACTAGAGAGGCAGGGAGCATGCCTGAAAAGGAGGCCAAGCTTCTGATGAAGCACTTTGACCAAAGCATCCACGTGAGGTTCGAAGGTCATATTTTGGTCCAGTACTACCCCTCAATATTGAAATGAATGAACAACTTAGAGATTGACACCACTGATGGTGGAAAGATTAAGAAGGTGTTGTCTCTCTTGGCCAAGTTTCTTGTGGCCAAATAGCATGGCTTTGTTTATTTTTACATTTAGGACAAGTTTGATTTTTAGGAACCAGTTTTCAAGAACATGGAAGTCATTTGGCAGGTACTCCAGCGTATATCTGCAGAGGATCTACAATATATAAAATAACATCATCTACATGCAGATGTGCTGTAGCCCCTCCACAGTTAAGAGGCATGACATTTATAAATAGAGAAAAGAGGAGGGGGGCTATGGATAGAGCTTTGGGGTACCCCATCCATTATCAACCTAAGAACAGAGGTGCAGCTCTGCCGCTTTACACTCTGCTTTCATCCATATAAGTAATTTTTGAACCAGAGGCAGGAGAGGTCATCCAGGCCAATGCCCTTTAATTTTGATAATGGTATGTCATGACTGACCAAGTCAAACACCTTCGTCAGGTCGACAAAGATTGCTCAAGTAGCCATACCTAAGTCCATGGCATTGAGAATGTCAGAGGTCACACTCACCAGGGTTGTGTCTGTTACATGGTTTTTGCAAAAACCATGCTGGGTATTGGTCAGAGAGTGATTATGCTCAAGGAAGGGTTGGAGTTAGTCATATAGTAGCATCTCCTGGATTTTAGCAACTGTGCAGAGCAGAAAGATTGGTCTATAGTGTTCGACCAACTCCTTTTGCCCCCCCCCTTTGTGAATAGGGGTCACAAGTGTCACTTTCCATTACTCATAGACAGTGCACAAGAGGAGAGGAGAGATTTATTAATAAGTGCATGACAGTGGTGGAAATTATGGGTGCAGCAGTTTTAAGGAACTTATATCAAAACCAAGGGAGCTATCATATTTTATGCCCTTGATAAGGTTGAGAATTTCATTCCTGGTTACTAATTTAAAGTGGAATTTAGGTTGGAGTGCTGGATTGGGTGGCTGATAAGGAGGCAGGGAGCTACCAGAGTTGTCACTTGATGGTGTCTTATACTTATCCATGGCTGTGAAGTAGTCATTAAACCCAGAGACAGTGGACAGGGGGTTGGAGAGAACTTGTCTGTTAGTGGACATTTCCCCAGAGGAAATGTTGGGCTGGTCTTTGAGTAACACATTTATATGGGACCAACAATTCTTAGGATTTGACAGATTTTTAATCTGTAGGGAGTTAAGGAAGGTCCTTTTAGCATTCTTAAGAATATTTTTACATGCATTTCTTAGGTGTCTGTAGATGTGCCAGATGATTGCCAGTTTTCTTATATTGTACCTAGGACTTATCCTGAAGTCTCATGGCTTTCCAGTGGTCACTGCTAATCCATTTGGTACAAAGACCTATGGCCTTGTGTTGTTTTATGGGGACATGTTTCTTGACAACACTGCTGAAGTTATTTGTAAAGTAATCTAGGGCCTGGACCACATTGGGGTGGTCATTTACTGGTCTCCAGTTAATTGCTTTTAGGCAGCTGATAAAAACAATCTCATCAAAGTATGACATGTCTCAGGCTGTTATAAGTTTGAGAGGGGGGATTTGGAAAATTATTTTTCCATATGCAACATGTAGGAAAGTGATCCCTAAGAGAATTATGAAGGATCCCAGCAGCTTTGATTCTGTTAACCCTATTAGCAAGTGCCCAGTCAAGGAGCATACGGTCCCCAGCTTTACAGTTAAATCTGGTGGATTCCTTAATTAACTGGGCAAGGTGGGCTTCTGAGAGAGTAGACATATCTTTTCTGATTGGAATAAGACAATTAAAATTAAAGTCACCACAGACTATGACTTAGCTGTGGGACAGATCAGCAAGACAGGTTGTGAGGGAGGGTAATGCTTGGGCAGCAATGTTTGGGGGCTGATATATACTTCCAATGCAAACAGGCTTAACAATGCCCAGAGTAATGAATACAAATACTGACATCTGTGCATGGTGCTCGTAGTGTGTGTCATTTCTGTGCACAAACCAAGTTTGTGCACACTAACAGCTGGAATGAGGCCCTGATAGTATAATCAGGGAAATTTACAAAACATTCATATATTAGTGGGTACCTCTATTGGAAAAAATATTGCAATGCAGTACTGCAGGGGCAACATATATCACAGAGTTGGCTTGGCAGTATTGTATATCCAATTTTGAAAAAGGGAGATCCATTAAATCTAAAGATGTATAGACCAAGCAGCTTAATAGACATTTCACAGAAATTATTCTGTAAAATCTTGTTAGAAAAATTACAGGAATGGACTGATGAGAATTCGATTCTTTGTGAATGCAAAATGGATTTTCAGTAGGTAGATCCACAGTGCAACACGGCTATGTTTTGAGACGTTTAGTTTGGAAATATGTGACAGTGAAGCACAGTAAATGTTATTGTTGCTTCGTGGATCTGACAGCAACCTTTGACAAAATTAGCAGGAATTTGCTTTGGAATAAACTGAAATGCTTAAATATAGATGGATCTTTGCTTGATATATTAATTAGATTGCATACTAACACCTGGATGCAAGTACAAAATAATCAATGGAGATCTTTGACATCTTCTATTAGCACAATTGTTGCTCTAACCTTATTTAATATTAACATAAATTCTATATTGCAGAGCTTGGAAAATTTAGATTACCATTCTCCCAGAATAGGCAAAGATAGAATATCACTCTTAGGCTAAGCTGGCAGCATTGTTCTGGTTTCAACTTCCCTGTTGGGCTTGCAGAGGAAAATGGATACATTTTCCAAGCTATGTAATAGGGATAGGTCATTGATTAATGAAAACAAGACTAAGGTTGTGATTTTTAGAAATAAAACAAGGACTATACCAAAGGTTTTCATGGGCCAAAAAAGAATAGAAATAGTTAAAATGTATGACTAAATTGGGGTGCGTTTTTCTCAAACTATAACTGTAACATATTGAATATATCAAATCTAAGACCAAAATGGCAGCTAATGCCTTTAGACAATTCAACTCAATGCTGAAAAGAGCTTCTACACAAGGTATACTGAAGGTAATAAAGGCAAAAATCAATACCAATATAGTCTATGCTGCAGAATATTTTTTTTTATTTAGTTGTTTAACCAGGTATAGCACACTAAGCTGAAAGCTTTTTTACAGGAGCGACCTGGGAGCACAAATTTGAGGAAGTCAAAAGCCTGATCACATTGAACGAGTGATTAACAAACTCTGTCATCATATATTAATGCTCCCTCAATCAGTACCAAAGAAAATTTTATGCTTAGAGTTGGGACAATTTTCTCTGGGAATTTTAATCTTGGAAAAACAAATGATTTTTTTGTTAAAGCTAATACAGCTGCCAGAACTAAGAATCCTAAGATGGTGTTTAGAAGATGAAATATATTATGTCTCTTTGAACTTCATAGCACCTACTATTCAATTTATTAGTAATAAACTTTACCCTAATGGGTTAAGTCATGTTATAACAGACATCTATCACAAGCCAATTGAAGAAATTATAGCCCTAGTTAAATCTAGAGTAAGAGATCTAGCTAAAGATCAGGATAATGAGAGGATAATTACCCTGAAGAATTACAGATGGTATAAAATAACAAAGCAAAAGTTGGTTTTGACCCATATCTCATTAAATTAACCAACCCTCATTCTAGACATTTAATCACAAGATTTAAGATGGAGTTATATAAGGCAAATTATATCTACTATAGACAGGGAAGGGGAAAAGTAGAATCTCCTTTCTGCCCATGTGGGATCCAAATGGAAGACGACTTGAAACATGAATTGTTGTTATGCCCTCTTTACAACTCTGCTAAGAGGAAATGGTTAGGGGATATTCTGGCAAACACTGTCCTCCCTATCGACCAGTTGGTACCATTTCTCCTTAATAACACAAATAAGGCTGTATTAGAGAAAGTGGTAAAATGTTTATCTGCACTTCGATTGTGATGATTTTATATGAAATATGGGTGTATACATATGTGAAAATTTGTATGATATTATGGATATAGTTTTAGAATTCTTGACTTTGGAAGCAAAGATTTTTTCTGATGTTCTAAATGAAATTATGTAATTGTGGAATTCATACAACTGTGAAATTCCATTCTTTTCTGGAAATTGTATTTATGACTCTAGATTTTTTAGATTTTGTAAAAGCTTAAGCTGAACAAATAAAACTTGAAACTTGAAAAAAAAACTTGAAGCAGCTGGAATGTCTAATTGGCATTTCAATACTTGTACAGGGGTCTAAGTTGAGTATTGTGTATGTATTTCCATAGTTAATTCTCATATTTCTAGGGTGCAGTTTATTAAACAATGTAATGGTATTTTCTATTTTCAAAATAATTTTGATTTGACAAAATAGTTTTTTTAAGACTGGAAGAAAAGGGATGGAGCTCAAACCAAGGAAATGTAAGAACTTACCACAACCATAATAGTAATATAGTAATGTAAGGTTGGACTAAACTCTTGGCCTATCATGTCCACCCCCCCACCACCTTTATGAGCAGGTACTGTACAAACAAGTATACTTTCCAAACATGGACCACTGTATAGAGGTTCCGTACTCAGTATACTATCTAGGGTACTCTGTGACTCCCCTGATGAGCAGAAATGTGTCCAGGTTTATCTGGAATGCATATACTGCCAAGTCCACTGTCTCCACTTGTAGGCTTTTTCACAGGTTTACCACCCTCTGGGAGAACAAATACCTCTTAACATTTCCCTGGAATTTCCCACATTTGAGTTTCAGGGCATACCACCTCATCCAACTATAACTCACCCAATCAAACATCTCTCTCTCTGTAAGATCTTGTTGCTACCCTTCAATATGTGGAAGAGATCACACCCACCCTCCTGCCGCCTATTGTCCATAGTAAACATCATAGATATCATAGGTAAGTTCTGAGCAAAGAAGACAGTTAGCCATAGTACCCTGTTATTATGTGGGTGCAGAAATCATCCAACTTTGTCTTAAAGTCTGTCATATCCTTATTGGTAGCTATTTCAAGTGGGAGTGAGTTCCATAATGATAAAACCCTTTGGTTAAACCAAAATGCTCTCTTCTTTGAATGACATAGATCCCCCTTCCAGTTGTAAGTCATAGGATCTCGTATTGTATGGCTGGGTTTTTAGACTGAGTCCCAGACAATCCCAAAGGTCAGAGTTGGTCAAAGCCCTATATACCAAACACAAGTCACCTCTCATTCTATGAATTTCCAGTGCAAACATATCCAAGTTATTGAGTCTATCATCATATGAAAGGAAACATGTCAAGGGCCTTCAATCTTTTCTCAAAGCATTTATCCTTTATAGATCTGCTAATTTTGGTGGCCCTGTGCTGCATCCTATCTATGTTCTCATTATATTTATGCCACTGTAGTGTTCAGAAATGTGCCCTGTTCTCCAAGTTGGGTCTGCCTGACTAAGGTTATGTAAAGCAGAAATATTACTTCCCCATATACCTCTCCCCTATAATGTGTCTTTTGCTTACTCTGCTCTCCTCACTCATTTACCTTGTACTAGTGTGTATATAATAAACTCCAACGTACATATTTTTTGTTTCTTTTAGCTGCACATTGTATACTATGGCCCGGATATTCAAAAGGGTTGCGCTATGCGCAATAGGGTTGTGCCAGTGCAAATCCGAAAATGCACCATTCTGCAATATTCAGCGGGAGGCAGTTGCGCCACTGAAAACATGCTGAGCAACAGCACAATGCAAATGAAGACATGTGCAACCGAAGGGGGTGGATCCATGCATAAAGAGCGCAATGCGATATTCAAAGACTTGCGCAATGCGCAACAGTGGATCAGCCGGAAGGTGCACCATGGCGGAAATGAGCCAAAATAAAAAGGCTCAAGGAAGAGGCGCAAGAACCCGACAGGGAATGCCCATGAGGCAGCAAGGGAGAGTAGGCCACAGCAGCAGCCAGGGAGTAGGCAGGACAAAACAGTGGCAGCTGAAGGCGTGTGGGGCCACAGAGTACGGAGGCCAGTCAATGTACCCGGTGCAGTGGAGGTAGCAGTCAGGACAGCGGGGGGAACAGAACTACAACAGCTGGGGGGGGACACAGGCCAGGGAGATGGACAGTGCCACCTTCCACATGGAAGCTGTAGTGAGGGGGTGAGAAGGCATGCTGCAGGGGACGTGGCCGTGGAAGGGCCCGTCGGCAGTACACCCCCAACAGGCAGTACCATGCCCACATCAGCTTTGAGCTGTATTCGGATGTTGAGACTGTGGGCCAGTACTACCTGAACAGGGCAATACTGAGGCGGCTCTGTGAGCTGTGCAGTGATGTGATGCAAGCACCCTCATGACAGAGTCACGCTCTGTCAGTGGAGACAAAGGTAACAGCCTGCATTTGCCTGCTCACCACGGGTACCTTCCAGAGGCCAACAGGGGACACCACAGGCATAACACAGTTGGCCACGTCACGCATCCTCATCCAATTCCTCAGCGCACTGCTGCCACATGCTGCAGAGTACATCCATTTCCCCAGCACCGCGGCAGAGTGTACAGCAAATATGCAGGAGTTCCACAGGGTAGCATGTATGCCTGGCGTGCTAGAGGCAATAGACTGCACCCATGTGGCTATTCGCACACCACCTGGCCCTGATGGGGCCGCATATCACAACCGGAAGGGGGTTCTCTAGTGTCAACTGCCAGGTGGTGTGTGATGCCAGTGGGTGTATCATCAATGTCTGTGCCACACACCCTGGCGAAGCACATGATTCATTCATATGGTACCAATCTGCACTGTGCCATCGATTCGAGAGTGGGGACATCCCCACAGGAGATCTAGTGGGTGAGTATGCATGTAGGAGTGGCAAAGTTGGGGCAAGGGTGGGAAAGCCACAGGTGCCATGGTAGTGGCACACAGGGCTAGGGGCAATATGGACCTGAACATGACACTACTCTCCACTATCTCCACACAGGTGACAGTGGATACCCATTCCATCCCTGGATGCTCACACCCTTGTTGTACAGTACAATTGAGACATCATCATGCACATGCACCTGTGAACAGCAGTCGGGTGGGTGTGCAGGTGGTCTGTGTGTCAGCATGTTGGGCAGGGCACCCACCGGTGCAGTGCCCAGCAAGACACACATTGCACACAGGGCAGCACCAGACAGGGCCCGCACTGGGAGACAGGTCAGTCAGGTGGCACTGAGCCACGGCTGCCATGGATGTGTGGGCGGCTCCGCCGTGACCCAGCCACACTGGCAGGCTGAGCATGGGCCACATGGGGTGGCACCGATGGACCACCAAGGGTCCCACTGCGCGAGTGCAACCTTGTCCACACAGGGGTCTGCAGCATGCCGAACATACCAGCATCAGGGGTGCTTGGGATGCCCACAGCAGAACCCGGCATCGACAGGCTGGGTGTCACACAACACCGAGAATGGGGAGTGGAGTGCATACTGTGTGGGGTGTGTGGTACAGGGGTACCTGACTGGGTGCCCAATGTGGCCACAACAGCGACCAATGCCTGGGTCATCCTGTCTATGGCTGCGGTCACATCCAGCTGCATTTGGACCATCTCTGCCAGGATCATTGCATTGTCCCTGCTGTGCTGCTCCACAGCCACACACAGTGCCTCCACAGATGTTGCAACCCGCATCTGCTGCTGTACTGATGCCCACAGCAGGCGGGTGTGCTCATCAAATGGGTTGTCTGCCAAATCAGCAACCTGTCCCCCAAGGGATGGAAGGGCCTGATGCTCAACACCCCTTGAGGGTGGGCGCTGTTCACCAGGACCAGATATGGGCATGTCAACAGGCGGTGTGCGTACGCCACCACTGAACCCTGTACCCCCAGACCTGGTGGGTGACTGCCACTGCTGCCCCTCCACCTGCTGTGCCCGAGGGATCAGTCCTTCTAATGCTGTGTCCGCAACAGTGCCAGGGACCTGCACAGCCACTGGTGCTGCCCCAACGGTGCTGACAGGCACAGCCTGGGACTGTGCTGATGTGCTGGCACACATGTTGGAACCCGCTAGGTCCATGGGCACGGGATGTCCTGCTGTGTGTCCATTCTGTGACACACAACTGTCACTGCCCATAGCGGCCATTGCATCATCAATGGTGCAGGTTCATACCACAGCCTCAGCCACAGCGTGCTGGCATACTTGCATGCCAGAACACTGGGCCACAGGAAGGGCACCCCCCACACCTGTCTCACCGACATCGGAACTGGCAGCCAGGCATGCACACTGGTGCAATGCACACCGGCTACCAGCAGAGGTGAATGGACCCTCCTCCAACTCTGGCTGCACGTCCACAGTGCACGGGGCCACCACCATTGTCCCCTGCAGGTGCACAGGATCTGTAACAGAAAGTGAGAACAAGTCAGTGCATGGGATCAACCTTCCCCCCCAACCCCCACCATGTCATGCTGTGCAGTGATGGGTTCCATCTGTCTGGAAGCCACCACCTGGAATGCCCTCGATGGCACTGCACTGCATGGCTGCAGCAAGATGGTCCTCCACCGGTGTCAGCTGTACCACCTCTGGCTGGCCCCTGCCTGTGGCAGCGCGTGCCGCCCTGAGTGCTGCCACCTTCTCCTTAACCCGTCTCCTGTCTGTCCCCACCTTCTTCTTACATTCCTGTACGGAGCACTGGTGGCTTCTGTGCAGGTTCACGGTGCGAGCTACCCCCTCCCATGCAGCGGCATGGGTCTGAGGGGTGCCCCACCATCCACTGAGTAGTGGCTCCTCATCCAGGTAGGCCTCATAGAGTGCCTCTGTTTCAGCCTTTGTGAAGTTGGGCCTCCTCCTCTGCCCACCATCTTCCTCCTCACCCAGTCCTTGCTCGGCCATGTCAGGGTCTGTATGGGTGGAAGAAGACACCTGTGACTGCAGTTCACAGCATTTTCCCATGACCATGGTCCATAACATCACACAGCATGCAACCCACCTATCACCTGCAGTAACCGAATGTGGCCACTGCAGATCACTGTTGCACATTTATAGCGCAATGCATACAAATCAGGAGTGGAGCAGCTTTAATGGAATACCGTCGCGCGCTGCGCCTTTGAATGGCTGATCAACTGATTTATATGGCGGCTGAATCTATTTTTACCTTACTGTCTGGTTGGGCAGGCTGAGCCTATGGTGCAGTTCTGTGACTGCGTAGTACACAGCACCATGCATGCCCAGGTACCTTACGCAGGTGTCTGCCACGCTGATCATGTGCTATGCGCAGTCAGCTATTCATGACATGGCCACCATTGTGCCAGTGGCACTACAACACTGGTCACCACATGGCGCTGTGGCACAACTGCGCAATAGTCCACTGTGGCACTGGCATGCAGGCCACCTCTCGCACTGGATGTGTAGACGTCTGATGGCGCTGTGCGTGGCCTTGTGCCACAGACATGGTCTTGTGCCCCGACCTTTGCCCCCTTGGCGCTGTACGTCTGGCATGTGTGCAGCTCTATCGCATTGTTCGGTAACAGCGTGATAGGGACTGACGGTGCTGCCTGAACAGCACGATATGGACAGATGGGGTTGTATTGTGCAACATTTCCACATGGGTCTGCCATGCTGCGGAGCGCCATATTGCCTACTATCAAGTTGCTAGCATGGCATGCAGGAGAGCTCCCAAGTGGAGTAGCTTGGTTGGAGGTGGCCAACCTAGTGGCCATGGTTGAGCCTCTCTATGGGCCACTGTTTGGGGGGGAACCCTAGACTTGGCCCACACCCAAGTGTGGCAGCAGGTGGCCACTGCGCTGGAGCAGGTCACTGGGTGGTGCAGGACAGCAGAGCAGTGCAGGCACCGCTACAGTGACCTGCGCGGGAGGGATCAGGCACTGCTGGCATGCCTCAGGTCCCATGCCAGGTGGGGCATTGTGCCTAGGCCAGGTGGGTGACCCATCTATGCACCTGTATTGTCCGCAGGGGTATGACTGTGTATTGGGGCCAGAGCATGGGGAGGGTTGTTCCCTGGTTGGCTGTGTCAGTGTTTGCAGGTGTGTGATGCATGGGTCTGGCTGTGTGGGCAGGCACACTCATTGTTGCAGGGGTCTGTCTGCATTCAGATCTCACTAACGTGCTTCTCAACATTTGTTTCCCACAGGTGTGGAGGAGCGGAGGAGGGCCCAGGCTGAGTAGTACAGGGGTGCTGCAGGGATGGCCGGCAGAGGAGGTGGCGGTATTGGCCCGCATCAGCAGCAGCAGCAGCATCTGCAGCAGCAGCCACCACAGCAGCAGCAGCAGCAGCTGGAAGAGGGTGAGTTTCATTACATCATGGATGCTATTGCGTGCACTGGGGGGGATGGGGCATGGCCACCATCCATGGATAACACTGCCATGCCTGCGACATGTGACAGTCAGCACTGTCCAGTGGCACTGCGTGTCTGTGAGTGTGTCACTGGTGGTCCATGCATGCACTGGGCACATGGCTGTGGCACTACCTTCCCACCACGTAGACATGTCACTGTACTGCCTTGGTTGTGCTGTGCATGGGAGGGTGTGTCGTGGCACACATGGTTGTTGCTGCCTGGTTGGGCTTGGCCCATGCACGGTCACTGTGTGTGTGTGTGCAGTCCATCACAAGGGCAGGGCACTTGGCTGTATGCCATGCATACTGAGTGGGCTTCAGGGTTGTGTACAGTCCTAGCCATTGATTTTGTTCCCTTGCCCTAGGTGTACGGATCCTGTGCAGGATAGAGCAGGCCATCCACTGCCTGATGGAGGTGTCACAAGAGACACTCAGCATACTCAGGGAGGTGAATTGGAGGGGTGTGTGTCGCCAGAGGAGGCCACAGGGTCCAGGCCGTCCTGGAGATCTGCAGCCTAGGGGACAGTAGCTGTCCCACATCTACACCCTTTACCCTTCCCTCACACCCTGCCTTCCCTCACCAGGTTCTTCACCCCTACCCCACACCCACCCCTACCTTGTACCTGTACCCTCCACACCTGTTTTGTATATACATGTATACAGTGTTATTGTTGTTCCTGTTGATGTAGTTCTTCTGTTTTTCATAGAATATATATATCTATTTTGTTATGAACACTGTGGTGGTCTCTGATTTGCAGCTGGCTATCGGTGCTCAGTTGCAGTGGTGTGCATGGCATCTGGTGTGGTGAGGTCCTGGGATTGTGTGTGTGTCTACGTGGGAGGTGTCCCTGGTGTGGTGGTGGCTGTCAGCCAGTCTGGCCGTGTGCTGCCACACTCCACTGTGGGCTCCTGGTGGGTCTGGCTTATATGGTTATGTGGTACACACGGTTGCGTTGTGCCAGGTGGGGGGGCATGGTGGTTCCGGCAGTGCCAGTCACACTCACTGCTCATGGGTGGTGTCTTGGGGTTCCAGAGCATAGTGTGCTGTGCACAGTGGGGGCTGTGGTTTACCTAGGTTGTCCGGGCCCTTTGTGTGGCAGTATTTGCTTGCCAGTGGGTGTGCTGGGGCACCGTGGCCCTGCTGTGCTTTATAGGCTTGTCCCCATGGGCCAGTGGATTTTCCATCCCTCCACTGGTCATGCTGTGCTTCGGGTGTGGGGGTGTGTTGTTAGTTCTACACTGTGTTCCTGTGCCCATCTGTGGCATGGGTGGTGGGCCCCTGCCTACCTCCCTGGTTGTGCAGTTCCATTGCTCTGCTGCTGTGGGGGCTCCCTGCTTGCGCTATGGTGCATCTCGACTGCTCAGCTGGGCTGGCCTTGTTGTGCTATGGCGCAACATATGTGCTCAGCTTCCCCTACCTGGTTGTGCTATGGCACAGGTTGTGCGATATTCAGACATTGGCTGGTTGTGCAATTTGACTTGCTCCACATTTGAATATCGCGTCTGTTGCGCATGTGCACAATTGACTTGTGCTTGCTCCTGCTGTTGCGCACATTTTGGGTGCAGTTTGAATATCTGGCCCTATATATATTTTGTTCTACCTGATGCATTTATTTATTGTCTGTGCTACTCCCTGTACTACATTACGAATTCCTTGTTTTTCTTGTAATGTCTTGTAAACATACCCAGGTCCATCTTGTAAATGAGTATTACTCAATGGTGTTTCACCTGGTAAAATAAAGATTGATTGATTGATTGATATCCATTGATCACCCACTTTGATGCTGTGTCCAGCATGCCATGCTTTAGCTCCTTGTCTATTATGACCCCCACATCCTTTTCCTACTCCACTGTGGTAAGGGAAGCCCTGCACAGTGTGTTGGTGCTACCTCTGTTTCTCCTCATCAACAGTAGTGTCATGCATTTGGCTATATGTAATATATGACTCTAGGAGTCTGATCAGTCACTCAGTTTGTTCAGGACCTCCTGATGTTTGTCCCCATCCTCCACTGAGTCAACCACTGTAACCAATTTAGTGTCATCAGCAAACATAAGCATCCAGCTTTAGACTCCAGCTTCCGTATCACTGATGAAAATGCTGAAAAGTTGTGACCCCACCACTGATCACTCATGGTCACCACAAATGATCCCCTTTCCATTTGGAGCAGTACCCATCTGCCATAACCCTCTGCTTCCTGCCACCAAGCCAGTTAACAATCCACCTTGTGTATGTCATATGTATACTGCTTTTGTGTAGTTTTACCAGGGGCTTATAATGCATCACATTGTCAAAGGCCTTGCTTAATCCAAACTGACTATGTATATTGCTCTGCCCCTGCCCACCTCTCTAGTCCCCTCCTTAAAGAATGCAATCAGGTTGATTTGGCAGAATGTGTCCCTCAAAAATCTATGCTGTTTGGGGTGATTGAAAATCTTGGTTCTATTCAAGTGATCCTTTATTTTGCCCTTGATAATGGATTCCAGGGCTTTGCCTAGTACTGATGTCAAGCTGACAAGCCCTAAGTCCTGACCTGGGTCTCACCTTGCCCCCTTCTTGAAGATGGGGACCACAATGGGTCAATTTCCAATCCACTGGTACCTCATATATATAGACAGACTAGTGAAAGATTATCCCAAGAGACCCCATCAATTGTGCTGCTTGACTATTGTCTAGTGCTGTAATCCATCCACCCTTGGAGTTTACCTGGCTTAGTTCTTGTTAAGTAGTCTGGTACCAGTTGAGTGTGATGCCCATGGTTATGACATATTTCTTCCCCCAGCTACTAACCCTGGGGTAAAACTAACACCGGTGCAAGACAAGCTCAGGGACAGTGCTTTAGTCTTAGAATACCCAACGGAACTGAAAAATTCAACAGCCAACATAGCCTAGTGGTTAGGAAAAAGGGTTGTGAACCAGGAGATTTGAGTTTGAATCCTGATTTCTCTAATATTACTTTACCCTTGGAATTTATTGGAGTGGTGATCTGTGGGGGTGAGGTGTTACAACAGTATATCTACATTAAAGGGAGTTAAGTGCAGGAAACAACATGTTGTAGTAAATTAAGCTACTGCTGGATCAAACTGCCCCTGGGTCAGTGCTCATGGGAGCACTCTGGTGGAAGCCATGTCCACAGGTTGCATCATAGTTAAATTTAATGCAAGGTCTTGAAAGAGAAATCCACCAAGCACAATGTATGTGCATCACTCACCCAGAGCAGTATGTGTACTTGCTGCTCCTGGGATAGTACTTTTGTTAGAAGATCCACCATGCAATCGGCACACTAAGCAGCTCCCATAATCTAATGGTTAGGCTACTGCACTGTGTACTAGGAGACATGGGTTTAAATTCCTAAACATGTTAATATTTGACTTTCCCACAACTTTCACTTGAGTGGCAATCCATTGCAGTATGGTGATACACTAGTAAATCTACACTAAAGGGACTAGTGCAAAAACAACAACAACAACAACAGCATAATAACTCTGAAAGGGGAAAACTGCCCATTGAGTATTGTGCAAGGGAGCCATCTGGTAGGAGCTTAATGCCATCAGCCCTCCTCATGTGCCCCCCACTTTTGTGAACACTGAAGCACATATTAATTCGGTATCTTAGCCACCACCCTCAGCTCACTCACAGGTTCCATAAACCATAACTAAAATGGAAAACATTTTCTGGAGATATAAATATCTACTTGGATGTTTTTAATGCATGAAATAGCAATAAATCTTAAAAGTAAGTGTCACAACCCCCACTCAGCAGGTCAGCCCTCTACTCCCAAAGTGCCAACCTCTGAGCATAGAATTGTGAACAGTGAACAGAACAAGGTAACCCTCTTGTCTGTTTTGTGGGTTCGAGTCACCTTTGTCTCAAGTTCTGGAGGGATTCAAATTGATAACCTCTAGTTAGCGTACCCAATTATCAGGCTCAGATAATTCTGTCTTCAGGGGGCCAGATATCTTTGCCTACGGGCACCTAACCAGGTATTACAAAATGAACCCTTAGAATTCAATGCAAGACCTAGAGAACTCTTATCTGTTTCTCAGTTTGGTACCACAATAAGCTCATGAACAGTGTCAACTATAACTGTCTAAGCTTCATTTATAAAAAAAAGAAGTTTCAAGGCACACCAGGCAGTTTCTGTTTTTAAAATATGTATTTACTTTAAAATAGGTAAAAATAGGAAAACAGTCAATACAGAACAAGATACCCCAACACATACAATATTAAAAACAAAATAGGTTTAAAAGTGCAAACTCCTACAACCCAAACACTCAGACTGGTCTTATCTAATGTATTCTTACTTTATTAATCTTTCAGTGCTTCGATGTTCCTCTTTCTCCATCAGAAAATGAATGACTCTGTGAGGTCTGCTCAGTATACTTAAAAGCAGTCTTGAGCTGGCCTTCTCTCTGAGGTCACCTAACTTTGCCTTGGTGTATTAAAATTTATATTTTATAACACAGGATGTCCTAATAAGATATTAAACAAAAATAGGTGACATCTGAATCTCCCTTCTTCATGTGACTTCCCCCAACCCAGTCTGTGATCTGCTTCACACAGACATCAAAGTCTCTTTGATGTAATTCACTGGATACCCCAAGCAAATGCATATTGGACTTCTCACTTTAGTCTGGGACCTGCTTCACACAGGCATCAAAGTTTCTTTGATATAATTAGCTGGCTTCCTTGGAAGACACCTCAACACATGCATAAGCCCCTTTCCTCATGACACCTAGTGCAAATCAAAGGATTTCCCTGAGGGCATTATAAAATGGATATATTGGTCCTTGGCTTCAAAACAAATTGACAAGGTAATTGCATCTCAGATATCTGTAGTTTAACCTATGTCCTGTCCTTTGAACTTATCCATGGGTGGGTTTGATGTGTCAATTTCAGCAAGACAGTAGTTTCTCCTGACAGACGCTCCCTTACATAATTTATATTGCAGAAAAAATATCATATTTTAATCAGAGCCAGCTGTTCACGTGTCACAATCCTCCCCACCTAGACTGAATTTGGGGGCTCTATCCCCTGCATGGGATAAGCTTCCCAAATCAGTTCACTCCTCATAGACATGAGACAGCTCATCTGAGTTCTGATTAGTCACTCCAGCTCTATGTAGAATGGTCATGTCATATCCTTGCAAAGCAAGACTCCATCTTAGCAATCTACCAGGCAGTAAACTACAGACCTGTCAGTTTGACCTCAGTGGTAGGGAAAATGATGGAATCACTTCTGAAGGAAAGAATTGTTGAGTACCTAGAGGCCAGTGGGGCACAGAAATCAGGGCAGCATGGATTCACAGCCGGAAGGTCATGTCAGACAAATCTAATTGATTTCTTTGACTGGGTGACCAAAGCAGTAGACCAGGGAGGGGCTGTGGACATGGCCTACCTAGAATTTAGCAAGGCATTTGACACAGTCCCACACAAAAGATTAACAAACAAATTAGCCAGCCTTGGAGTGGGTTCTAGGGTGGTAGCCTGGGTAAAACACTGGTTGGACAACAGGACACAGTGGGTAATAGTAAATTAAGTCCACAGTGAAGAAAGGAGGGTTACTAGTGAGGTACCGCAGGGTTCAGTACTGGGGCCAGTCCTTTTTAATGTCTTTACAAGTTAAATTGAAGTGGGACTGGAAGGGAAATTATGTCTCTTTGCAGATGGCATAAAGATCTGCAACAGGGTTGATACACAAGGTGGGGTGGAAAGGATGAAAAGGGTCTTGGCAAGGTTGGAGGAATGGTCAAATGTATGGCAGCTTAGATTCAATGCAAAGAAGTACAAAGTAATGCATTTGGGAAACAAAAACCCAGGGGAAGAGTACACAGTGGGGGGTGAGATACTGACAACAACAAAAATGGAAAGGGACCTGGGGGTAGTCATATCAGATGACCTAAAGGTGGGCCAGCAATGTGAGAAGGCAGTAAGGAGGGCTGGGGGGATACTGGGATGCATAGGGAGAGGCATCACCAGTAGAAAACAGGAAGTTGTTGGTCCTCTGTACAGACAGTTGGTAAGACCACATCTGGTGTACTCTGTACAGTTCTGGAGACCCCATCTCCACAAAGACATAGACTGGGTGGAGACTGTTCAGAGAAGTGCAACCAAAATGATGCAGGGTCTGCATCAGAAGACATATGAAGAAAGACTAGAGGAACTAAAGATGTATAGCCTCAAGGAAAGGAGGGAGAGTGGGGACATAATAGAAACTTTCAAATACCTCAAGAGAATCAACAAAGTCCAAGAATGTAGCATCTTTCAGAAAAAGGGATATGCAAAAACAAAGGTTCACAATTTGAAGATGGGGGGACGGCTCTGAGGTAATGTGAGGAAGTATTTCTTCACAGAAAGGGTTGTGGATACATGGAACAGCCTTCTTGAGGAGGTCATAGAGTCAAAAACAGTGGGGGAATTCAAGAATGCATGGGACAGACATAAGGCAATTTTAGTGGGGGGAAGGAGGAAGCAGGCTGTTGGTTAACTAGGATCTGAAGCTTATCCGTTAGGCAGGGAAATGGGCAGACTAGGTGGGCCAAGCGATCCTTATCTGCCATCAAATTCTATGTTTCTATGTTCTTCCCCATCTGCATCAGCCAAACCATGGGGTTGTGGTCAGTCTGCACCACAAAATACTGCCCATACAAATATGGCTCCAATTTCTTTAGGGCCCACATTATGGCAACACACTCCTTTTCCACCATGGAGTATGCCTGCTCCCTGGGAGGTAACTTTTTTACTCAGGTAGGGTATTGGGTGATTTCCTCCCTTGGCTGGATGTCTGACTCAGTACTGCCCCAATACTCACGTCTGAGGCATCAGTCTGAACTATAAAAGGTTTGCTATAGTCAGGACTTGTCAAAACCGGATCACTGCACATTGCCTCCTTTAGTTTGGAAAAGGCTTCCTCACAGGCTGGGCCCCAGGTAATTTTTTTGGGCATCCTTTTCTTTGTCAGGTCAGATGGGGAGCAGCTAAGACACTGTAATTGGGTACACATTTTCTATAGTACCCTGCTGTCCCGAGAAAACTTCTGACCTGCTTCTGAGTTTCTGGTCTGGGCCATGCCTGGATTACCTCTATTTTTAATTGGTTAAGATGGAGCTGTCCCTGGCATACCACATGCCTGAAGTATGCCACTTCTCCCATGGCCACCTTACACTTTTCAGCTTTGACAGTGAGCCCGGCCCTCTGTATCCTGCCCTGCACTTCCCTAAGGTGGGAAAGGTATTCCTCCCAGCTGGTACTAAAGATGCAATGTCATCCAGGTATGACACGGCGTACTCCTCAATACCATTTAACACCTGTTTCACCAACCTTTGGAAAGTGGCTGGGGCATTCTTCATTCTGAAAGGCATTACTTTAAGCTCAAATAATCCTATCGGAGTGATGAAGGCTGACCTCTCCCTAGCTCTGTCCATCAACTCTACCTGCCAATACCCCTTTGTCAGGTCAATGGTCGTAAGGTAGGTTGCCCCTCCCAACTTGTCCAGGAGTTCATCCATCTGGGGCATCAGGTGGGCATCTGACCTTGTGACTGCATTCAGTCCATGCTAGTCTACACAGAAATGAGTCGAGCCATCTGGCTTGGGTACAAGGACTATGGGTGAGGCCCAGGGACTGTGGTATCTCTGGATTACCCCTAAATCCAGCATCTCCTCCACTGCCCTCCTAATGTCCTTTTGGACAGCCTCAGACACCCGATATGCTGACCGCTGTATTGGCATCTGTGTCCCTGTCTCCACATCATGTGTCACTAAGGGGGTTAGTCCAGGCTTGGCGCTAATCAAGGGGGCAAAGTCTGTTAAAACCTCCCTTACTTCCTGGATCTGGCCCAGGGTCAGCTGGGGAGACAATTTGACTGCCTCCACAGAGGACTCCCATTTACTCTCTTCCAGAAAGTCCAGAAGGGGTCTCCTTCATCCGTCTCCTCCCCATGACTACACACTGCAAACACCATGTCAGCCCTATTTGCATATGGTTTCATCATGTTGACATGGTACATCCTTTCTGTCTGTCTTTGGCCAGGTAACTCCACAATGTAGTTCATGTCATTTACCTTCCTAACCACTTTGTATGGTCCTTCCCACTTTGCGTGCAGCTTGTCTTTCTGGACCGGAATAAGGACCATGACTTCCTGATCCACCATGTACAAGCGAGCTTTGGCTCTGCATTCGTACCACACTTTTTGTTTCTGTTGGGCAGCTGCCAGGTTGCTCTGGGCTGTCCCCATAAGCTCCTTCAGCCTTTCCCTAAACTTAAGGACACAATCCACAATGGGAGTTCCCTGGGTGGCATGCTTGCCTTCCCAGACCTCTCGGATCAAGTCAAGGGGCCCATGTACCCGACGTCCATATAAGAGTTCAAAGGGGGAAAATCATGTCGACTCTTGGGGCACCTCCCTTTATGTAAACAACAGGTGGGGAAGGTATTTCTCCCAGTCCCTCCCATGCTGTTCAGCAAACGCCCAAAGCATTGACTTTAGGGTATCATTGAATCATTTCACAAGCCCATTGGCTTGTGGGTGATACGGTGTCATGCATCTCTGAAACACCTCACACTTCTCCCATAAACATTTCATCAGGTCCAACATGAAGTAACCCCCTCGATCAGTGATTACCTCCTGTGGAATCCCAACATTGGAGAAAATCCTAAGTAAGGCATCTGCCACTTTGTCTGTCCTCGGAGAGGACAGAGCAACTGCCTCTGGGTACCAGGTGGCATAATCCACCACAGTCAGGATAAATCTCTTCCCTGAGGAGCTGGGGTGTTTAAAGGCCCCACAATATGCATTTCCACCCTCTGGAATGGCTCCTCCACTATGGGCAATGGAATTAGGGTGGCTTGGGTTTTCTTGCCCATCTTCCCTATTTCTTGGCACCGGTGACAAGACCTGCAATACTCCTTCACCTGTTGGGTGAAGTTAGACCAGTAGAAATTCTGGGCTAACTGCTGCGTAGTGCGCGCGATTCCCAGATGACCAGACAAGGGAATATCATGTGCAATTTTGAGCAACTGCTCACGATACCCCTAGGGAATGACAAGCTGCCTGCCTAGCACCCCTCCCTCTGTCTGTATTGCCTGAGTGTACATAAGTCCATTTTCCCAATAAACCTTATGTCTGCTGTCACCTCCCTGTGCTCTGTCAGAGTCTGCCAAGCCCTCAGCTTCTCTAAACTAGGGTCACTCCTCCAAGCAGCTGCAAACCCCTCACACAGTCCCAACGCATGGGACAGGTCCCCTTCAGTTGCTAAATTAGGGTCCCTAGCACTAGCGTCAGGGCCCTCAGGATCACTGTCAATACCAATCCTCTGACAAGCAGTCACCCATCCCTCTTCGGAGTAACCCTCTGTAGCTGAGTGGTTATTTGCTATTGGGGAAATTTCTACCCCTTTTTATCAGTCTCCCCATTTGGAGACACAGGCTGGGGAACCAGCCTCTCAGTGGTTTCCACACTAGTTTCTGTGGGGTTCAGGGAACTACAATTTCCCCTTGCCACTTGGCTACTGGTAACTGCACATAACATCCCCTGCTGGAGATTGTTGCCAAGGATCACATCCTCTGCTACTGTTTTGGCTTCAGCCACCTGTTGCACAGTTCCCCCTGTTTCACCCCAGTCCAGGAGAACACTAGCGAGGGGCAATGTTTTCTCCCCACCCACAAAGTGCTGTACAGTGATGTATTCATTGGGTATAAGATGACCAGTCTGTACCAGATCCCCCTTTACCAAGGTCAGGGATGCCCCAGTGTCCCTTAACCCCTGTGACTGTACACCATTCACCATGACTGGGTGCATGTGTTCCTTCATGTTCACTGGCATGCTTCCAGGGACACACAAACAATCCGCTTCTTTTCTAGCACCCGGTTGTGTATTATTGCTCGCCTTTTTGGGACACTGTCTGGCAATATGCCCAGTTTCCTTACGCAACCAACATTCAGTTCTTCTTTCAGAGAAATACTTTCTCTGAAACCTGGGGCTAACTGGTTTTGGTGGAGGCAGTGAGGGTTTTAGCTGCCCTGAAGGTGCACTTTTTCCTTTCTGCACTGCCACCCCCGCCCCATTCGCTCTCAGAACAGGTCTGCTCTTGGCATAGCAGTACAAGAGTTCAGCAGCCTCTTGCACTGTTTTGGGATCCAGGTCCTCTAGCCAGGTTTTTAGCTCTGTAGGGCATGCCCAGAAAAAACTGTTCTAACAGAATCACATTTTCAATTTTATCAACTGAGTTTGCTTCAATTCCTTCCCACCTTCATTTTAAAAACTGACGTTGTTTCATGGCTAGCTCCTCATAGCTCATATCAAGACTTCTCCTGAGCTTACAGAATTTAGCTCTGTATGATTCAACAGTTAATTCAAACTTTTTTAACAGTGCAGCTTTAAGTTTGCTGTAATCATCACTGTCCTCATTGTCTATTTGACCCAATGCATCCCGAGCTTTCCCGGTAAGTAGCAGGGATAGCTGGAAGCTCCAGGACTCTCTAGGAATTTTAGCCTTAATACAAACTTTTTCAAAAGAATTTAAAAAGGCATCCATATCCTCCCCCTCTTTAAATTTGGCTATTAATTTGGAATTCAATTTGTAACCCAGTCCTGTAGTCCCAGTTAAACCCAAGCCATTTACCTGCTCTGGTGCAGTTGGTCGGAGTCGTATCTTCTCCAGTTCATGTTGCCTCTGGTGCTTCTCTTTCTTTTCCTCTGCAGCTCACTGGTGCTCATGGTTCTCATAGTCTGCCTCCCTCTGTTGTCCCTCTGCCTCTCTCTGTTCCCACTCTGCCTCTTGGTTCTATCATTCCCGCTTCTCCTCTGCCTCCCTTTGTTCACGGTCCCTCTCTCTCTGGAACTCCAGCTCCATCCTGTGCAACTCAATTTGCAGCCTGAGTACCTCTGGATTCAGGATACTGGTGAGCTTCCCCTGCTGCTGTGGCCCTTCACTGACAGTGGCCCTGTTGTCCTCCTCACCGGACCTGGACACAGCACTGGCCACTAGCCCTGCCACACTCGAGGTTTGGTCCTTTCCAGTCACGGTCTGTGACTCACTGCTCTGGCTATCTGCTACCATCAGGGCATCTATGAGGTTCTGCTTTTTGGCTGTCACCTCAAACGGGACTCCTCTGTCCCCGCACAACTACTTTAAGTAACCTACAGTGTGCCTGCTGTAGTCAGAAGTCATCTTTCCTAGCTACTGCTACTCTGACTGGCACTTTAGAAAAAAAATAAAACAGCTAGGAACTTGACTGTAAGCCTAGGAATATACATAGAAACATAGACTTTGACGGCAGATAAGGACCACTTGGCCCATCTAGTCTGCCCATTTCCCTACCTACAGGATAGGCCGTAGATCCTAGTTAACCAACAGCCTATTTCTTCCTACCCCCCACAAGAATTGCCTTATGTCTGTCCCATGCATTCTTGAATTCTCCCACAGTTTTAGACCCCACAACCTCCTCAGGAAGGCTGTTCCATGCATCCACTACCCTCTCTGTGAAATAATATTTCCTCACATTGCCCCTGAACTGCCCTCCTATCTTTAAATTGTGTCTCCTTGTTCTTGCAAGTCTCTTTTTCTGAAAGATGCTACCCTCTTGGATTTTGTTGATTCCACTGAGGTACTTAAAAGTTTCTATCATGCCCCCCCTCTCCCTTATTTCCTCAAGGGTATACATATTAGCTCCTTTAGTCTCTCTTCATCGGCTTCTCTTGCAGACCCTGCACCATTTTAGTTGCCCTCCTCTGGACTACCTCTATCCTGTCTATGTCCTTGAGGAGATGGGGTCTCAGAACTGGACACAGTACTCCAGATGGGGTCTCACCAACTGTCTGTACAGAGGGATAACAACTTCCTGTTTTCTGCTGTTGATGCCTCTCCCTATGCATCCCAGTATACCCCCAGCCCTCCCTACTGCCTTCTCACATTGCTTGCTAACCTTAAGGTCATCTGATATGATTAACCCCAGGTCCCTTTCCTTTTTTTTGTTGTTACTACCTCCCTACCCATTGTGTATTCTTCCTCTGGGTTCTTGTTTCCCAGGTGCATTATTTTGCACTTCTTTGCATTGAATCCTAGCTGCCATACTTCTGACCATTCCTCCAACCTTGCCAAGTCCCTTTTCATCCTTTCCATGCCTCCTTGTGTATCAACCCTGTTGCAGATCTTTGTGTCATCTGCAAAAAGGCATACTTTTCCTTCCAGTCCCTCTGCAATGTCACTGATGAAGACATTAAAAAGGACTGGACCCAATACTGAACCCTGAAGTACCCCACTAGTAACCTCTCTTTCTTCAGAGTGGACTCCATTTACAATTACCTTTTGTGTCCTGTTGTGCAGCCAATGTTTTACCCAGGCTTCCACCCTGGGACCCACTCCAAGGCTGGTTAATTTGACTATTAATCTTTTGTGTGGGACTGTGTCAAATGCCTTGCTAAAGTCTAAGTAGGCCATGTCCACAGCCCCTCCCTGGTCTACTACTTTGGTCACCCAGTCAAAGAAATCTATTAGATTCATCTGACATGACCTTCCCGCTGTGAATCCATGCTGCCTTGGGTCCTGTGCTCCACTGGCCCCTAGGTACTCAACTATTCTTTCCTTCAGAAGTGACTCCATCACTTTCCCTACCACAGAGGTCAGACTGACAGGTCTGTAGTTTCCTGCCTCTGTCTTCGTCCCACTTTTGTGAAGGGAATCACATCCACCTTCCTCCAGTCCTCGGGTACCACACCATCCTCCCATGATTTATTAAAAAGAGTAGCCAGTGATTTCACTAGTTCCTCCCTTAATTCTTTTAGAATTCTGGGGTGAATTCCATCAGGACCCATTGCTTTGTCCACCTTCAGTTTTAGGAGTTCTTGCAGAACCCTTTCTTCTGTTTCCTTTTGAAATAAAACACTGTCTTTCTTTTTTTCCCAAGTGAGCTGAATAGTCTCAAGCTGACAATCTGAACAATAAAGCTTATACCACCACACTTTATATGCCACCACTGCCAACCAATCTGTCACAACCCCCACTCGGCAGTTCAGCCCTCTACTCCCAAAGTGCCAACCTCTGAGCGTAGAATTGTGAACAGTGAACAAAACAAGGTAACCCTCTTGTCTGTTTTGTGGGTTCCAGTCACCTTTGTCCCAAGTTCTGGAGGGATTCAAATTGATAACCTCTTGTTAGCGTACCCAATTATCAGGCTCAGATAATTCTGTCTTCGGGGGGTCAGATATCTTTGCTTACTGGCACCTAACCAGGTATTACAAAATGAACCCTTAGAACTCAATGCAAGTCCTAGAGAACTCTTATCTGTTTCTCAGTTTGGTACCACAATAAGCTCATGCACAGTGTCAACTATAACGTCTAAGCTTCATTTATATAAAAAAAGAAGAAGTTTCAAGGCACACCAGGCAGTTTCTGTTTTTAAAATATATATTTACTTTAAAATAGGTAAAAAATAGGAAAACAGTAAACACAGAACAAGATATCCCAGCACATACAGTCTTAAAAACAAAATAGGTTTAAAAGTGCAAACTCCTACAACCCAAACACTCAGACTGGTCTTATCTAATGTATTCTTACTTTATTACTCTTTCAGTGCTTCGATGTTCCTCTTTCTCTATCAGAAAATGAATGTCTCTGTGAGGTCTGCTCCGTATCCTTAAAATCACTCTTGAGCTGGCCTTCTCTCTGAGGTCACTTAACTCTGCCTTGGTGTATTAAAATGTATTTTTTATGACACAGGATGTCCTAATAAGATATTAAACAAACATAGGTGACATCTGAATCTCCCTTCTTCATGTGACTTCCCCCAACCCAGTCTGTGATCTGCTTCACACAGACATCAAAGCCTCTTTGATGTAATTCACTGGATACCCCAAGCAAATGCATATTAGACTTCCCACTTTAGTCTGGGATCTGCTTCACACAGCAATCAAAGTCTCTTTGATGTAATTAGCTGGCTTCCTTGGAAGACACCCCAACACATGCATATGCTTCTTTCCTCATGACACCTAGTGCAAATCAAATGATTTCTCTGAGGGCATTATAAAAAGGATATATTGGTCCTTGGCTTCAAAACAAATTGACAAGGTAATTGCATCTCAGATATCTGTAGTTTAACCTACGTCCTGTCCTTTGAAATTATCCCTGGGGGGGGGTTTGATGTGTCAATTTCAGGAAGACAGTAGTTTCTCCTGACAGACACTCCCTTACATATTTTATATTGCAGAAAAAATATCATATTGTAATCAGAACCAGCTGTCCACATGCCACAGTAAGGATAAGTAAAAGCTATTTGCTTCAGCTGATATTGCAGTGTTTATTTTATTTATTTATTTTATTTAGTTTTTGTTGACTGGGCAAGTGCACCAGACAAATCATGCCTATTTTCAGGCATGACCCTGGGGAGGGGGCTACAGATGAATGCCAACTGACCTTGAACCAGATTAAGTTGTTGGTGATATATTTTGTGAATGAGGAAAATTTGGCCAGGACACTGGGGAAATTCCCCTACTGCTCGGCCAGTAGGGGGACAGGCTGTTGCTGGATAGCAGGTCAGTTGGTGACCTGCATGCAAGGAGGATGGAAGTGGAGGAGCAAGCGGAGCAGCCGAGGGCTGCAAATGAACCAATGCTTCTACTAGGAACAACAGAGACTACAGAGGAATACGAGGAAGGAGAAGAAAAAGACCAATTTGTTTCAACGGAGGATTTAACAACATTTATAACGAATATGCCAATATTAGAGTCAACGGAGCTTACACCTAAGGTGAGACAACTAAAAAATAAACTGGAAACATTACAACATGAGCAGAGAAAAGTAGCAGAAGAATTAAAAGCACTGGCATGCAACAAAACGGAGCAACTTACAAAACCAAACAACGAAGTAAATCGGGTACAAGTCCTGGGTAACACGAGTCCCAAACAATCCTTGAGTGGTGTTTGCAGTGAGAAGAAGAAGGATGAAGTTCAGACAGATAAGGTGACCGAAATGAGTGATAATTTGAATGATGTGCCTTCACAGAGAGTTGAACTGGAGACCGAG
The DNA here is from genome assembly GCA_016271365.2 of Neoceratodus forsteri. Classification (NCBI taxonomy): domain Eukaryota; kingdom Metazoa; phylum Chordata; order Ceratodontiformes; family Ceratodontidae; genus Neoceratodus; species Neoceratodus forsteri. Next base: position 218,286,825 of record CM028134.1, read on the forward strand.
AGGGGAAACAGGAACGACGTACAACAAATATTGCAGGTGCACAAGGACATTGTAATGAGAAAGGAAGAGAGACAGAGGACAGCTTTTCGGGATGGACAAGGAAGTCCTGTATTGAATTCAAGGGGTTTTGTATTTCAGCCTGGAAACAATATGGAGAAACGGACTACAGAACAGGAAAAACTGCATCTATCAAAGCGGTGCCAGGAATACAGACTGGGGTAAGGACTTTTCATTCAACAAGCGACTGGTGGATAAGGTAGGAGAAGAAGGCAAGGAAAAAAGAATGGCATTGACTTTTGCAAAACGTAACTTGATACTGCCTATAGTGGGAACAGATGGACAGTTAATTACTGATCAGCAAGGGGAAAAAGAAACAGTGGTAGGCAATATCTGTACTGCACCTATTTCTACTGATAACTGGTCCCCACAGAAAGCGTTAAGTGATGCGGGTTGGACATTGGATAATGGATCGTGGAAACCCACGCCTGACTGGGACCCAAAATTAAATTTCTCCCAAAATGAACCTACTTGGAAACCAAAGATACAAGAAGCTGGTAACTCACAAGAGTGTGAAAAGAGGATAAATGGGAATGAGGGAGGTACCCCTATGGAGAGTTCAATCTCGGGGGAAAAGGAACCTTCAATGCCTAGGGTACAAGCACAAGGGGAGGCACAGGACCGTAGCGAACTCAGTGGGGATAAACCATTGATGTCGAGTTATTTTCTAAAATTAAACAGGGGCTGCACCTTATAGAAATGCAGTCGCATTAGGTATAAGGAGGTTTAGAGGTTCGACCTGACAGGCAGTATGTGGGAAAAAGTTTATTAAAGGAGTCTTTGCATTTTCACCTAGAGAGGTGTTTGCACTTATTAATATTTCTGGAGAGGATAATTTCGATGTGAGTTTTCGTTCTACCTATGCTCTTTATATGTTTTGGGAAAGATATACCAAGTTAAATTTTCCCCTTGTGGACTCCATTTATGGTAATACTTTAACAAAGCCTTTAATTAAATATGTCACTGTTATGTTTAGAAACGAGGGGCATATTGATGATATTATTACTGGCTAGGCCAAAAATGTGAAATTCAAAGTGACCCTGAAGCAATACTAGATTCAGAGCAATTCTGGACAGGGGGTTGGCGATTTTAAAGTAAAATTAAGGCAGACAGAGGCAGGTATTGAACACATTCCGAATTCCTTTTTATTAGGGAGGGATAGAGGGGTGTGTTTCTATGGGACAACCACGTGCATGCTATAAATGTGGGGCTAGGACGCATTTGTCAAGTTCATGTGACAAACCTAGATGTGAAAACTGTGGAGAAGTGGGCCATAGTACATTACAGTGTGTTAGCTCACAAAGTGTGATTTGTGTGAAGAGGCAGGACATGTATTTGCTGATTGTACATGGGCGGCAAAAATAAAGAGTTGTTGTGCGAGTCCAGATCTATTAATTCAGAAAGCACAGGATTCGATAATAGGAAAAACCTTGGTTGGTTCCACACAGCCTACGATAGACATAACCACAGGGGATACATCAAATGGACAAGGGACAGATGTACCGAAAGTAGCCAGTCAAAATGGCACTTCAAACCTAGATACAGGGGAAACTTCGGTAAGAGAAAGGCAACAACAACAGGAGACCTTTCTGACTCCAGTGGTTGCTGCTGTTAGACATTCCTCACGAAATGTTAAAAACCTTTCTCAACAGCCAATTTTGGAAGTGGAAACCAGTAATTCTTTTGCCTTACTGACCAGTCAATGGGGAGAATCAGATATGGATGGACCTGAGGATGATTCCCAGTTGATAACGGACAGTCCACCTTCCTCAATAGGCTTACAAGAGGATTATAAAGGAAAGAAAAAGAAAAGGAGGAAAAAAGATAGGTGAAGGTAGACTTTGAATAGGAATGCTGCAATTTAGGTTAGGTTCAGTGAATGTACACAGTATATTGAATTATAAGAGACGGCAGATAATTTATGATTCAGTTCATGCTGCATGATTAGATGTCTGTTTAATACAAGAAACCTGGATATATAATATGTCACAAGTTAGGTGTTTTCAACAAGAATGGTGCTGGGGCCCATCCTATTGGTCCTTTGGCCGGCAGTCAGCAGATGGCATAGGTTTTTTGTTTCATTCCTATGAGTTTTCTTTAATTAGGTTGATAGATTTGATACCAGGACGGTTGATGATCTTAGATGGGATGTGGAAGGCAGGTCTTGTAGATTTATTAATGTATATGGTTCACAGCTTAAAGCAGAAAGGGTTGCACTTTGTAATATGTTACAACCTTATTTATTGACTTCACTGGAGGTGTTTTTGTGTGGGGATTTTAATTGTACTTTATTAGATGTTGAGAATCCAATTAAAAAAGAAAAAAATAAAAAGATTTATTGTGATACTAGGGCACTTTATAAAATGATCCATTCTGCAGGTTTAATTAATGGTAGTAGTAAACAGAGTTCAGGGCCCACGTTTACATTCAAAAGGAATCAATTTACTTCTACTATAGATTATATTTTTCTATCCAGACAAATTTCTTTTACATATCAAACATGCCCAGTGTCCTTTTCTGATCATTTGCTGTTACTTTGTAATGTTTCTCCTTCCGTAATCTGAGAAGGCAGAAAGCAAGATGGAAATTGAATCCTTTATTATTGACCTCAAAAGAAATATTGGAAAAAATTCAGTTGCTGTTAACAGCACGATTATCAGTAGAATTTTATACAGCTCAAAGAGTAAATGGTGGAAGGATTCTAAGGATGACATTTGTCATCTATTACAACAACAAGGAAAAGCAAAAGGCAAATAATGATTTTTACACTATTTAAAATTAAGACAGCAATTATATAATTTATTTTCAATAGCAATATTTCCTCAATGGAATATGATTCACAGATTAGGTTAGTAAAAGCTCAGCTTTTGAAAGTTCAGTATAATAGGGCCAGAACTCTAACTGCGCATTCACGTTATGGGATCAAGAAGCAGCGGGAGGATCCATATGCTGCTTTTAAAATTTATACACAAGCCACACATTTGACTACACTCGGAATAAGGTGGGTCTGTTAGTACAAGATCAGAAGTCTTTCTTCAATTATTAAACAATTATTTTGGAATATAAGCCAGCTAGGCCCCAACTGTTCAGAACATTAAGGACTTTCTAGACCAGATTCAGGTACCAGACCATGGGATAGAGTCCTCAGAGGTGCTTAGGTCAGTTACGACACAGGAAATAATTGAAGCCATTAAAATACAAAATACAGGAACTTCCCCTGGGATTGATGGATTAACAGCAGAACTATATAAAGCTTTTCCAATGGAATTTGCTAAATGTTTGGTTATTGTATTTAATGCATTTCTGGATAACCCTGACTTTCCAAGCTGGTTTGCAGAGGGGTTGCTGATTTTTTTATATAAGTCAGGTGATAAATTTGACTTAAAAAATTGGAGACCAATTAAGCTTCTGAATGTAGATTATAAATTATTTATGAGAATCTTGAATGAGAGATTAAAACAATTAGCAGTAAGAGTACTTTCCCATATCAGTTTTGTGGAGTGCCTGGGAAAAACATACACCAAGCCCATATGGTCTTAAGAGATATAGTGGAGTTGGCAAAAAGGCAAAAGATATCAGGATGTATTGTCTCTGTTGACCAAATGAAGGCCTTTGATAGAGTATACCAACCTTTTTTATTTGAATCCCTACGGAAGTATGGAGTTCCGAAAGGTTTTATACACATTATAAAAGAACTTTATGATTCAGCAATAACACATCCAGTAATACAACTTGAGATACGGGAAGGATTTCATATTCCCACTGGAGTACGACAAGGTTGTCCATTAAGCCCCTTGTTATATGCATTTACGATTGATTCACTGATTAGATCATTAATACAAACACCGCGGTGGACAGGAATTGGTTGGACTGTTGATGTGGATAAGTGGTATATACAAGCTTATGCTGATGATTTGTGTGTCTTTTTTCTGATAGTTCACAAGTAAGTTATTTTTAGATTACATGGAAGAATATGCAGTATTGGCAAATTCAGCTATTAACAAAACAAAAAGTAAAGGAGTATTTATTGGAACCAATGACCTAGCTGAGGTAATAGTACAAGGTCATGTATTTCCTGTGATCCAATTAAAATATTGGGTTTATTTTATGGACCAAATAATATACAGAATTTAATTGGATGACAGTATTAAATCTATTGATCTTAAAATTAGTATTTGGAAACATTGGAAACTGGATAAAATTAAAAGGGTTGCGATTATTAAAAATTTATTGTTCCAAAGTTACTATACACAGCATTAATTTTCCTTTGCCCTCATTCTTGGAAACCAGATTATATAGTTTATTTTTCAGATGTTGTGGGGTAGTAAGCCTTAACCGATTAAGAGACAATTTACATACTTGGAAAAACAGAAAAGCGGACTAGAATGATAGATCAGTTGTTTTTTTTACTCTATTTATTTCAACCAATAGCAAATTAGGATGGGGGCGACCTTGGAAACATTGGATTGTTACATAGACAAGTCATGGGGAGATATTATACTCTTTGGAACAATAGACCACCAAAACGATACCGACACTGTTACTTCCAGTATATTACATTCCAATTGCAAAAAAATTGTTTAAATGGGGTTAGAAGCACAGGTGGTCAAAGTTAGTTCAGGTTAGAGCTGTATAAATCTGTCTTACTTCAATTATATCCAAGTGAACCAGAGTTTAAGAACTGTCATAGGACTATAGGAAGGAGGTTTTAAGTAAATTAAATAACACAAGATTACCTACTTATATGTGGGACACCTTATGGCTTACGGTATATGGTCGAATTGGAGTTAGAGGGAATGCCAAGCATAAACCTTTACAGGAACGAAACTGTCCATTTTTAGAGTGTATAGCACAAGAAGAAACAGTTCAACATTTTCTTTTTGAATGTTCCTATGCTACTAACCTATGGAAGTTTTTAGCAGCCCGATGGGATATGAAATGGCTAGTATGTATGGATTATGAGATATTAGTATTGGGTCATGTTCCTCAATTTCGTTATTATACCATAAAGATACTTTACAAATTTTTTGCAGCACATTGGTATACTATTTGTGGCAAGCTAGATGCCAATGGGTACTCTATCAAAGATTAATGCCTTATGACTGGTTCAGAGACTAATACAAGGGCTATGTACAGGATTTATAGTTATGATATTACATTTTTTTCTTCAAAAAGTGAGAGAATGGTGGAAAGGTTTTTCAAAATTCATTAAATACAAATGAGAATTTTGGAAACATTATGGATATAGAAATGTTCATTTGAGAGTTTAGTATTTTTACAGATGCTTTATATTGAGTTTATAATTTGAGTTAGCCTTTTGTTAAAGTATATTATGTCTCTATTAAAAAAAAAAGAGAGAAACTGGGAAGGGACTATTATTAATATTATTAAGGGATATAGATTAATATTAATTGCAGATTTAATTTGTAGTAATATGAGGTAATACTATGGATATTGTGGTGTTTTTCCTTTGTCTGTATGTATATATATGATTTGTGTTGTAAATTTCTCATATTATGTAACTGTGGCTTTGATATTGTTTGATGTTACTTTAATAAAATATTCCCCTACTCTTTTCGATAAGTGCCATGGGATCTCTAACATCCACCTGAACTACCACCAATCCAGGCAGATGGGGCCTCAGTTTAACGTCTCATATGAAAGATGGCACCTCAGAAATGTAGCACCCCTCTCATGCTGCACTACAGTGTCAGTATTGGGATATTAACCCAAGTGCCAGATGTGGGAACTGAACCCACAGCCCTCTGATCTCCCAGCCTCAGAGGTGAGTGTGCTACCTACTGAGCCACTGACACTGTAACTGATGATTCCAGTTTATGCTGTAAGTGTAAACTGAATGATGATCAAGGGTGTGGGGAACACAAGATACCAGGGTAATAATATATTAATCAGGGGCATTTGAATGGCAAGCAGGGTGGGGAGCCACTAGACACCAGGGATCATTTCAATAAACAGTTTGGTGGGCATTTGAATGACAATTGGTGGGAGAGCATGCACTGCTGTGAGATCTGATAAGGGTGAGTTTTGGAAGCATTACCCAGTGCTACAGTTTTGACTGTTTAATGCTTTCAAAACCTCTATATATACAGCTGCAATCTGTATGCAGAAAGGGGTCACTCATTTGCATTAACACAGTGGTATATATGTGCAGACATGCAACAGAATTAGTGCTGTGTACTTGCGCTGCTGAATATAGCCTCTGTCCCATCCAACTGCACTATTCCGAGCTACTGTGGCACTAACATATTTGCCATCGGGCGAATCTTCTGAAAATGGGGGCCTGAGACACTTGGTGATAGACAAGCTCATAAAAATAATTCTCATCACCATATTATGTTGTAACTGATGATTCCGCTTTATACTGTAAGTCTAAACTGAATGGCAATCAAGGATGGTGGACCACAAGATGTCAGGATAATAATATATTAATCAAGGGCCTATGACTGGTGATCATGGTGGGGGGACCACTAGACACAAGGGATCATTTCAATAAATAGTTCAGTGGGCATCTAAATGACAGTCGGTAGTGGAACGTGTACCGCTGTGCGCTCTGATAAGAGTAGGGTTTTGGAAGCATTAAATGGTGCTACAATTTTGGCTGTTTAGTGCTTTCAAAACCTTTGTATATACTGCTATAGCTTGAATGCAGCAGGTGATCAATCATTTTCATGGGTGCAGTGGTATATAACATAGAAACACAGAAACATAGAAGTTGACAGCAGATAAGGACCGTAAGGCCCATCTAGTCTGCCCATTTCTTTTTCTACTTTATAAATGTGCCATCGGTCTTTGCTCTGTCAGTGGCCTATCTATTCATACTCATCTGTATTGCTCCCTTATGCCTATCCCATGCCTGTTTGAAGCCCTGCACTGTATTCATAGCCAACACTTCCTGAGGTAAGCTGTTCCATGCATCCACTACCCTTTCTGTGAAAAATAACTTCCTCTCATTACCCCTTAATTGTCCTCCCTCTAATCTCATGCTGTGTCCACTTGTCCTGCTATTTTTCTTATATTGAAACATGTTAGCCTCTTTCACCTTGTTAATGCCCTTAAGGTGTTTGAATGTTTCAATCATATCACCTCTCTCCCTCTTTTGATCTAGGGTATACATATTGAGCTCCATTAATCTGTCCTCATATGTCTTCTGATGCAGTCCCTGCACCATTTTGGTTGCCCTTCACTGGACTGCCTCAATTTGGTTAATGTCCTTGTGAAGGTGTGGCCTCCAGTACTGCACGCAGTACTCCAGATGGGGCCTTACCAGTGTCTTGTAAAGAGGGATTATTACCTTCCTCTTAAGACTTGTGATACTCCTACTAATACACCCTAACATCCCTCTAGCCTTACCTACTGCTTTAGAAGTCTGCTTGGATGATTTCAGGTCATCGGCGATGATGATGCCCAAGTCTCTTTCTTCCTTTGTGACTGCCAGCAACTCCCCTCCCAGCCTATATGTGGCTTCAGGGTTTCTCTTCCCTATGTGCATGATCTTGCACGTCTTTATATTAAATCCCAGTTGCCAGTCTTCCAACCATTTTGCTAGTTTATCCAGATCTCTTCTCATTCTGCCCACCCCATCTGGATCATCTACTCTGTTGCAGATCTTGGTGTCATCTGCAAACAGACAAGCCTTATCCTCCAGTGATGATGTGTAACTGAATTAGTGCTGCACACTGGGGCTACTGAATATGGCCTCTGTCCCATTCAACCACACAGTTCCCAGTTACCATGCACTAACATGTTTTTCTGAGATACCTGGTGACAGATGAGCTCACAAAAATAGTTCACTACACCATATCATGCTTTGTGATCAAAGATGAAACCATAACATACATGCAACCAGGAAATGGGAGAAGAAAATAAATAGTACAGCATTTAGCACATTTAGCTATAGCTTTGCAGGAGCAGGGTTCTTTGAAAAATAATTTTCCCAAAAAGCTAGTTTCAGCTACAGTTAAGAAAAATATTAGCATGCCAGTCAAATGTAGTTGTCAGTGTACCTCATGTGATGTGCACCATGAAACTTTTTCATGTCCTACCCCTTATCAGATCTGCAATGCTATTTCTATGGAAAATATCGTGGCCATCTTTTTTTCTTGAGAAAATACTCATTTAAAACATTTACAAAATACTCAAATTTTGGTGGAATTAAAAAATAATACCACCAAATTACATTGAAAGATGCCTGGAATCTTTTATAGTTAAGATGAGGTAGGGTCAAAATTTTGCCCAATTTTGTTGCACTGCTCCTTTAAAGAAAAATTTGAAAAAATATGTACTGCAGTTGTTCAACTGTTGAGGAACTGAAATTTAGCTCATAAGGTCTAATCATTTATAACATTCCCCAGTAGTGGCCAGTCCTGTTTTCTGAGATTCTTACTGAGGTAAAAATGGTGGTTTGGTGGGACGCCTGAAGTAAGTTTGCCTTAGAAAATTCCCCTCTACTTTTTCCTTGAAACTTGGCAGAGCAGCTAGAGCTGGTACAGTAAATAACTATTTATAGACTTCCTCATACAAGTGTACTTTCCCTAACACATACAGAAAAAATGTTTTCCAACATTTGAAAAGACTGACATTTGCTCACAGACTGCCCTTTGAGTGCTACATATGCTTACACACAAACACCAGATGTTGCCCTGGCAGCATTCCAGAAAAGTCAGATATGCTCATGTACAGTATCACTATTTAGTCTGATAATCTGATTGGATAATGGCATATCTGATATTCCCAAATTTAAAAACACCTGAAATAGGTTTAAGGCCCCTTCCACCCTAAAAAAGTGCATCCCCTCTCAAGAAAAAACATGTAGCAGTTGGCATCCACAGATCTCAGTTACACATTTCCACAAATTTGAACTTTAGGGGCTCATTTCCAGAAGGGGGATGCAGGGTTTGAATCAAGCCCTGTGTCCAACACAAAGAGGGTCACAGATGCACCAAAGCCCCTTGGATGAAGATTGATCCAATTCTCAAAGGGGTGGCACATTTGTGACATTTTCCCACTTTATGGCTGCTCGTGCCAAAGGGTTGGTGCAAGTAATGCAATCCTGGTTGCAAAGTTAGACTAGGGAGAAACTGGTCCAACTCCCTGCATCCTGCATTCCAGACCTGCAGCAGGCTTTTGTGGCATGTGCCTTTTGGAATTGCGTTTGCTGCACTGTTTGACGCAAGTCACAACTTGCATCAAACACCCTGCTGTAAGTCCATGGTGGTGCCGCAGATCTTTGTAAAATCAGGCCCTAGGGCTTTCCATTTTTAGGTGGCCTTGTCATGACCTGAACTGTATAGTACTGTGTGCTGCCAAAGATGAATGGATGCTGCCAAAATCCACAGGACACAGACAGCATAAAATAGTGCATGGCTGAGGTGGTAAGAGACTGTTAAAAAAACAAATGTGGAGGCAGGCAAGCAAAACTTATTAAGAAACAAAAACAACAGCACATTACAGTGACAGCACCACACATACCCCAGTGCTTCATGTAAGCACAGTGACACTTTGTCAAGGGGTGGGGTCTCAGACTGATCAGTGCTCTTAAATACATCACTCTTAATGAGACTGATACCATATTGTAGCATTACTATACACAAAGAATTTCGAGATATAGCCGGCCCTGTGGCACAGAGGTCTGAGGTGCTATGAGCCTTACTTCTCACCATGCTGGCCACTCTGGTTCCGGATCAAGCTTGGGTCACTGGGGGTCGGCCAGGAAGGGAGAGGATTTAGCATCCAGAGGACAGCTCTCCTCTCTTGGAGGGGAGTCCTTGTCGACTCAGCCCTTGGCTTCCCCCGGATAGAGTCCTGGAGGTAGTATCAGAAGTTCAAACAGCAAGAAGGGTAGGGCTACAGTCATAGCTTGTGTATGCCTCCACTTAAGGTGCTCACACCGTTGCAGGGATAGCGGGGAGAAAAACTGGAAAATGGTGGTTGCAGGCTACATGATGCCTTGCTTGCCTGCTCCTGGCCGATACTGTCACTGGTTCAATGACCCACAAATTTGGATGTGGATCTCTGGTTGGGGGAGGATGGCCTTCCCCTTCCTGGCCCCACAATGAGGAGGGCAATCCATGGGAGATATAGGGCTTGGTAGACTGGAGAGGCAGCTGCCAGGCGAGGGGGGCAGGGACAAGGCAGAGAAGCCGCCTGCAGTGTGCCCATAGGAAAAGCTATATATATATAAAAAAAAAAGTTTAGCTAAATTAGTTTAATAAACACTTGTATGTCATGATCAAACCATTGTAGAAGTGCCTAGAGCAGGTATGAGAACCCCAAGCAGCAATAATTACAGTATGACACTAGAAAAATGCAAAAATATCTCTTACCTATTTAAAATGTATTTGCATAACTCTGGTCTTGGATGAAAGGCAGTTCACCCACATACTCTCTTAGTCATTCCACTTGTCCTTCTCCTATATTATTTTGTATGTTGTCTTGCATGTGCACAAGCAACATCTTGTGGTAGTAGCACATTTAGAGGTGTGTCAGTGTTGGCGAATGCAGAGAACACTTTAGTGGTTGCATCCCTCTGCCACAAATTAGCGAGCATGCTAGTGATGACAGCAGTTTCAAAGAGAGTCATGGAGTTGAAAGAAATCAGCTGCTCCAATGAGGTGCAGTTTCCTCATTGGAGCGTCAGATGACAGGGCTCCATTATGTGCCTTTCCTGGTGAAACATTCCAATAAATATCACAGCTCCTGCTACCCACCATACAAAGCCAACATCGGGGATGCCCAATCCTTGTGTCAGTATGTCTCCTCCCCAGTTCAGTTTGTTTGGCGACGGGGGTGCCAAATCCCCATCGGCATCATGTTCCTCCCATCCCAACACACTTTTTTTGCCGAAGGGGATGCCCAATCCCCGTCAGCATCATGCTCTCCCCCCAAACTCGTGGCATACTGTGAGCCTACCCCAGTGTACGTAAAATCATTTTTTTACCTGTAAATAAAGAAAACCATCCCCCGAAGTCCAGTTTCTTTTTTTTACCAAAAAAAAAGGTCCTTTGTCATCCCGCCATGCCCCCTCGCCCAATCCGCACCTACCTTCTGTGCACCCCCCTTCCTGCACCACCCTTACCCCATACTTACCTCTGGAGGGCTGGCGCTGTGATCTTCTGTGGAGCAGGAACACGTCTTAACTCTTCAAAAGCCAACTGGGAACTGAACAAAATGTGGTAAGCTTTATAATGGCAGGCAATGGGGGGTTTCAACTTAGGTGGATATCTCAGCCATTTTGGGGAATTTTGATACCAGATTTTCAACATTGGGTTCTTGGGACCCCACCTCATGAACGCATGCACGGTTAGCTTGTTACTTGGTCCCGAAAAATGATTTTGCGGTCACTGCACGTGATCACCTTTTGGGACCAAGTAATGAAACAACAGTGCCACTGTTCATGAGGTGGGGTCCCAAAATGCCCATGTTGCAAATTTGGTGAAAAAATTCCCAAAAATTACTACGTTATGAGCATGTGTTGTGCAATTTCCAAGCACGCTCATAACTTCAACAATTTTTAATATTTTCACTCCAGATTTTCAACGTTGTCATTTTTTCACGCCTCCTTATGAACAGTGCAGCTGTAATTTTTCACATCCTGCCCAAAATGTGTTTTCGCACCTGTGGCACACAATGGTGTGGTCGCTGTGGGAAATCAACTTTCAGGACAGATTAACAATATCACAGTGCTGCTGTTCATGAGGGGAGATCCCAAAATGCCTATGTTGAAAATGTGGTTAAAAAAAATTCCCAAAATAATTGAGTTACAGGCGTGCATTGTGCAGTTTCTATGCACACTCATGACTTCACCAATTTTTCATATTTTCACTCAAGATTTTCAGCATTGCCATTTTTTTAAACTTCCTCATGGACAGTACAGCTGTCATTTTTCACATCTTGCCCGAGATGTGTTTTCCCACCTGTGGCGCCAAATGGCACAGTCACGGTGCAAAATCACCTTTCGGTTAATGAACTGAAAGTGCCACTGTTCATAATGTTGGGTCACAAAAAGCCCATGTTGAAAATTTGGAGTGAAAATATCAACAAACACCTGGAGCATCAGGGTTTCCAATCATAATGCCCCACCCTGTAGAGACTGACAGGCATGAGGGGTGTGACTTGGGATCATCAGCCGTAATGCTCACACCATTCCACCCCCAACCCCACCCTACAGCCAGTAACAGGCATCGAGGTGTGCCTTGGAGACTTCAGACCCAAAGTTCACCCCATTCTCCTATACTGCACCCATCTCAGCATATTTCCCTATGGAATAGGGTGAGCATAAGGCCAGAAGGCCCCAATGCATACCACAATACTTGTCAGTGTCTGCAGGGTAGGGTGAGGTGAAATGGTATGAGCGTTATGGCCAATGACCCAAAGGCACACCCAATGCCTGTCAGTCTCTGCAGGGTGGGGGTGGAGTTGGCGTCAGTTCAATACTTCATTACCATTCCTATTATGCATCTCTCTAACTCCCGCACTACTAAAGCCAATGCCAGCAAGACAACATTCGGCATTGACAAATGCTTATTTTATTCATGAATGCTAATATGTTGTCAGCCTGTGAGACTGGTTTGGAGGAGGTGGTGGTGGCCTGTAGCAGGGTCATCACTGGGGCCTTTGACTCTAGCACACACACTTGTGCATGATCTTGGGAATCATGACTTGACTTCCCATGGTTTGAAAGGGAGTTCAGGGAGCTGATGACTAGGGGTTGGAGATTATAGTGCTGTTAGAGGAGGTCCAGCACCCAGGAGAACAAACTGGCTTTGAAGATTCATCATGATGGATATTAAAGGGTAATCACCCATAAGAAGGCAGCATTTCTATCCAGGGAGATTGTGGCATGGAGAATCAACCAGCTCAGCTCTTCTGTACTGTAAACAGGTTATTTAATCTGACCTCTCTGTAGCTGGTTAGAGCTGTTTCATCTACAAAGTCTGAGGAGTTTGCTTGATTCTTCTCAGATAGAGTGTCCTCTGTTCAAGATGAGGTCTCACCAAGCAGGCTGTTGCAACTGAATGGGGTTGAGCCTACACCTCTAGGATGTGCTCTGCTGTCATAGGGAGAGGTTAAGCCAGTTACAATGGAAGAGGTCTGTGAGGTAATCACAGCACTGCAGCCCCCATTTTGTGAAGTAGACCCTGGCCTGACACTATTACTAGTGAGTTGTGTGTGGTCAGTGGGCCCAGTTTTTTCTGGGAATTGTTCAGTTCTCCTTATCAGAGAGGGTCTGACTGGTATTGTTAAAAAAAGAAACTGGTTCAGCCCCCCTGAAAAAGTAAACTTTGGACCCAAACATCCTGGTGAATTATCATCCTGTCTCTAGCCTGCCCTTTTTAGGAAAGGTTATTGAGAAGGTTGTGGCATTACAGCTGGAGGCACACTTATGACATCTTTGACCCCCTTCAATCTGGTTTCAGATCTAGGCACAAGACTGAGATGTCATTGGTCAGGGTGCAAAATGACCTTCTCAGGTTGAGGGATAGAGTTGAATGGTCAGTTCTTTTCCTCTCTCTCTCATCAACATTTGTCACTGTGGACCATGGGCTGTTGCTGGACCATCTCCAGGAGTATGGAGGACTCACTGGCACAGTCATCTGCTAGTTTGAGTCCTACCTCAGGGATAGGACACAGAAGGTGGTGATGGGAACTTTTTCATTGCCCCCAGTGCCCCAGCTTTGCATCACACTACAGAGGTTGGTCCTCTCACCTATGTTCTTTGCAGTGTACATGCTGACCCTGGAAAAAAAATCATCATGTGATACAGGATGGGCTTTCACTGTTTGGCAGGTGATAACCATCAGTTTTTGTCATTTGTATCTGGGATGCCAGATGCTGTTGAGGTGCTAAATTTGTGCCTGGCTGAAATTCAGAGCTGGATAGCATCTAGCTGGCTGAGCCTTAACCCAGACAAGACTAGGTTCTGGTGATCAAGCTGAGTCATGAGGGGGCATGACAGGACTGAAGAGTGACAGGGCATTGGCTTGGGTCCTCCAGGCTTTTGGTTTCTGCTAGGGTGAGAAATCTGTGGGTCATTCTAGATGAATGTTTTTATGTGATGTTTGTCAAACAAAGCTAGTCCCTGCAATATGAAAGCACCTCTCAACCCCCCCAACCACCTTCCTCTCAGTATTTGAGCCTGGGCTTCTGGTGATGGTCAAGGGACCCTTTGGGGAACATGTACCCAATGTCTTGTTAATATGCCAAGAAATGACATAGTTATGGATGTTTTTGTGTGATGCTTGTCAAACAAGGTCAGGCCCTCAGGGGACATAAAAAGTCATCTTGCAGTTTGAGAAGTATTGCACTAAATCACCCTCTGAAAACCACCTTCCCTTCAATATTTCAACCCAGGCTTCTGGTGGTGGTCAGGAACATATTGGGAACATGTATCACACATGTGGTGTAACAACACAAAGAAATGCCATCATTGTGAATGTTTTTTATTCATCTTATCTTTGAAGCTGAGGTCCTGTGAAGCAGGGAACAGACAGTCTTCTGTTTCAAAGACAGCACACAGATGAACCCCTTGAAAACCACTTTACCTTTATTGTTTAACTCAAGCATCTGATGGTGGTTAGGGGACACTTTGGGGAATGTATCCAAACATTTGGTGTAAATACAGCAAGAAGTGACATAGTTATTGGTGATTTTGCTGTATGAATCCTGTCTTTAAAACAGAAACATAGAAACATAGAAAGTGACAGCAGAAGGAGACGATACAGTCCAGCTAGTCAGCCCATAGGCCTACTCGCCTCCCTTAGCTGCTAGTCAGTGTGGTGGTGACTTTGTACCTATCCCAAGTGTTCTTGAAACCTACTGCTACTACTACCTAGCTACTACCCACCACTACCTGAGGAAGGCTGTTCCATGCATCCACCACCCTTTTGGTAAAAAAAACATGCATGTGTTACCTCTGAATTTGCCCCCCTCCAGCTCCATGTTGTGCCCCCTAGCTCTTGTGTGCTTTCTGACTTGGAACAGTTCCTGAACCTGCACCTTGTTTATTCCATTTAGGAACTTGTAGGTCTCAATCATGTCTCTCCTCTCCCTCTGCTGTTCCCGACAGTGCATGCTCAAGTTTTGCAGACACTCTTATTAGTTTTTGTTCTGTAGGCTGGGTATCATTATTGTAGCTCTCCCTTGCACTGTCTCCAGTCTGTTGATATCCTTTTTTAGGTGTGGTCTCCAGAACTGTTCACTGTACTCCAGGTGTGGCCTCACCAGAGATCTACAGAGTGGCAGGATGACCTCCTTTTTTCTGCTGGTGATTCCCCTGCCTATGCAGCCCAATATGCCATTATCCCATAGTGTCACTTTCTCACACTGTTTGGACATCTTTAGGTCATCTGTTATAATTATTCCCAGATGCCTTTCCTGTTTGGAAGATTCCAGTTGTACTCCTCCCAGGTAGTAGTCCTCTCCTGGGTTGGCCCTTCCTAAGTGCATGACCTTGCATTTTTTTGCATTAATCTTTAGTTGCCATGTTTCTGACTATTTTTCCAGAGCCTTAAGGTCAGCCTTCATCTTTTCTACCCCACCTGGAGTCTCTACCCTATTGCTTATTTTTGTATCATCTGCGAATAAGCTCACCTTTTCCTCTAGTACCTCAGTTATGTCACTAATAAAAATATTGAATAGGATTGGACTGAGTATTGATCCTTGTGGCACTCCATTATCTACTCCTCTTTCTTCTGAAAATGAACCATTTACAAGTACCATCTGTGTCTTTCCAGTGAGCCAGTTCCTTACCCATTTCACTATTTGCTGTCACTCCCATTCTGTTCAGACTGTTGAGTAGCCTTTTGTGGGGGACCAAATCAAATGCTTTGCTGAAATCCAGGTATACTATGTCTACTGCTCCTTCCTTGTCTATTATTATAGTCACCCAGTTAAAGAAGTCCATCAGGTGTGTTTGGCATGAGCTTCAGCCATGCTGTTTTGTGTCTAATTTGTTGTTTTCTTCTAGAAAGGATATAATCCTCTCCTTGAGCAGGATTTCCATTATTTTACCCACAATTGAGGTTAGACTTACTGGTCTGTAATTGTGTGCACTTTCCCTGCTTCTGTTTTTGTGCAGAGGAATAACTCTTGCCTTCCTCCAGTCTTGGGATACCTCCCCCAGCTTGAATGATCGGTTGAAAAGATCAGCTAGGGGTGCTTCCAGCTTGTCCCTTAGTTCTCTTAGTAATCTAGGGTGAATTTCATCTGGTCCCTTGGCCTTGTTTGTATTGAGTTTCTCTAGTTCCTTTAGGACCCTTTCTTTTGTAAAGGGACCACAGTGTATTCTGGCTCCTTCCTTGTTGTGTGTTGCATTGCTGTGGCTGCATCCTTCCTCCTCTTTGGTGAATATGGAGCAGAAGTAACTGTTGAGGATTTCAGCCTTGTCCTTGTCATTTTTTGTGATCTCCTCATCCACCCTTGTGAGTCTAACAATACCTCCTGATGTCTTTCTCTTCTGACTGACATATCTATAGAATGTCTTGTCACCCTTTATGACTTCCTTGGCTATCCTCTCCTCAGTTTCTGCCTTTGCTGTCCTGATCACTTTGTTTGCTTCCTTCTGTGTCTCCTTGTATTCTTCTCTGTCCTTGTCAGATCTGGTTTGCTTGTATTTCCTGAAAGCCATTCTTTTCTCCCTGACCTTGGTGGCTACTTCTTTAGAAAACCAGAGTGGTTTTATTTCCTTTTTAGCTTTCCTTATCCTTTTTATGCAGTGGTTTTCAGTATTTAGTATTGTCCTTTTGAGCTGTATCCAGTAGTCTTCGACATCTGTCCCTTGAGTAATGTTATCCAGACACAGCTTACCAGAGGCACATTGAAAAAGGGAAAAAAAAAACACACTGTGGTTTCAAAGACAGCAAATAGATACATCTGGTGAAAAACGCTCAAACTTTTAACTTGCACACAGTTATTTGAGACACATACAGTGGCAAGATAGTGGACCTCCTCCCAGCTCTGTCCCCCTCTCTGACGTCTGATAAAATGATGGTCATCCCCTCATTATCCTTTGCTGAGATAAGATGGGAGCTTGCTCATTTATATTGTACTGAGGTGTGAGAATGGCTTAGTTGATAGCACATCCACCTCTGGGCCAAAAGGTTTTGTGTTCTAGTCCCACACCAGGATTGGGATTGGGCTCATACCTTAATGCTGGCTATTACAATATGCAGATGATAACTTTAATTTTTTAGAACAATATTACAGAAGGGTTGCATCTATTAATGGAAATCCTAGACAGATTTTATAAATAGTAGGTTATAAGGTAAAGCTAACTGAATCAGAAGCCATGTCTTTGAGCAGGGATCCTCTCTATTCTCCCTCACAAATCTCTGAACTGGGAGAATATAAGGAATCTCGCAAATATCTGGGGTTATTGTTTTTCCTAAATATTCTGTCTTACTAGAGCGGGACTCTTCTCCACTATTGGAGAAAACTAAAAAAGACTTAAACAGGTGTGGCCTGATTCTCAAAGGTTGTCGCAGACATGCGACAAGCCCTGCATAAAACCCAATGCTGTGCCCAACACATTGTCACACCTTGCACCCAAGTCTCATACTGTAGGTTGCATGCATTTGTGACACTTTAGCCTTTTTTCAGTGGCTAGCACCAAATATTCAGTGCAAGCCATGTAAAAAAGGTCCCATAACTGATGCAAAGTTAGACCAGGAAAAGCTGGTCTAACTCGTGATATGTGGTGCACAGGATTGAGAATCCCAACTGCCAGCCAGGAAATGCCACAAGCCCCATGCACCATCTTTTCAGTGCACCTGGGGCTTGTAGCAGTCTGACACTTTTGAGAATTGGGCCAGTGGTCTCTATGGCCTCTAACTTTGATTGAGGAGATTAATGTACTTAAGATCAATGTGCTACCAAAATTTCACTGTTTCAGGCCCTCCCTATCAGACTCCCAATTTCCTTGTTTAAGGAATGGGAAAAGATAGTAAGGATTTTTTTTTATAGAAGGGGAAATATACCAGGAAAGGTATGGAAAAAGGATATGCCCCACAGCAGTGTGCAGGCTTGCATGTCCAATACTTATACTGGTCTTATATTGTGGCATATATAGAAAGCACTTCATACTGGTTTAGTGAGCTTAGTAGCCATTTACACTGGGTTAGGATAGAACAATCAATGTGTAATAAATGGCCACTTAGATCTATGATTTATCTGAATCCAAAGACCAAGTATAAATCTCAGAATATGATTTATACTTCAACCCTTACTGTGGAGATAAGTAGAGAATTTCATAAATTATTGGAATATATAAATATGTCATCATATTCTACCCCTCTGTGGGACAATGATGAAATCCCAGCCCTGAGAATGAACACTATTATGAAGACCTGGAAACAAAAAGGTATACTTTTTAGGGCAATTATTTGATAAGGAAAAGGCAATGTCATTTAACATGTTAAAATATAAATACGACTTACCAGTATGACATTACTTAACATATTTACAAATTGGGAGCTTTTTGACTAAGAAAGGAACTGAGAAATTACCAGAACTGTCACCAATATAAAATTATGGACTTTAGAAAAACCTCAACACAAAAAAAAATTAGCAATATTTATTGTTTAATTGTGCAAAAGAATGAAAATAGGTGGCTAAAGCTACAGAAAGCCTGGAATAAAGAACTGAATACAGAACTAAATGATGAGACCTGGAAAGATATATTAGACAACAACATTATCAATATCAAAGAATGTTAAACTGCGACAGATACAGTTTAATATATTACATACATCTTATCTTACACCCTTTAAACTAAATAGATTCAGTCCAGAACTATCAATGATATGCACGAGATGCAAACAGGAAAAGGGAGCATTAAAACTCATATTACTTAATTGAAGGAATGAGGAAGTGCCAACTTATATTCAATGGATTCATTTATTAATGGATACTGCTAAAATAAAATAGATGCACTATCTTTCCAAAGATACAGTAAATTACGTACTTCTATGGAGATATGGAAACTTTTTGAATCTACTGAATGAGAACTAGCATAGTTATTGCTCCCTTCTTAAAGCCATAGTTGGGTGGTATATGATTAATTTATGTAGAGGTGAATTAATACAATGTGATGCGATTTAAAATCTGCCCTAAGGATCTCCCACTGGCCCAATGGATATATGATGATGGACTCTCACTTGTGGACTTCCTTCCTCTTTTGGGATGGAAGTCATTGTATAAGAAGTAAATCTTCTGAACCCAAAAACCTAAACTCTGGCTCCTGAGTGTAGTACTGGGAGGGGGGCTCTACTGTTGGGTGTGCCACCCTTAAGATGAGACATTAAACCAAGGTCCCTTCTACCCACCTCTGGTGCTAGGCTGGTAGATGTCCAGTTGGAAGTGAAAGAACCCATAACACTTTTTGCAAGAGTAGGGGAATTTTATTAACACAAAATGACAAACAAGAATGAAAAACAAAACAAATACAGATAACAGTAGTCATACAGCAAAATATTAGAAAATACAATATGTTATATAGTATACTGTACATGAAAGTATGTATAAAGAAAATGAGGGAGGACAATAAAAAACAAATAGATAAAGAAAAAATCATCTCCCTGTACTGAAATAATGTATCAGTATACATAAAAATCATACACAAAAAAGAAAAGGAAAGAAATGTAAGTTATATTCCATAACAAGGAAGTCATCTCCCTGTAACATCTTAAGGACACTCAGAGATGAAATTGGTATAAGGAGTCTAGTACAGATTTGCAACTGCTTTTCTATGAACAGGAGCAGTCTTCTCTGTCCCTGCTCTGTTTAGGAGCAAAGAACATGTGACAAATGATGCCATTTAGCAGCTAATCATGATGCAGACAACTTAAGAGTTTCATACAGTACATATAAAGAGACATAAGTTCCTTGGATATCATTAACATCAAGGAGTCTGGAAGAACTGCGTTGTGCTGAAAAAGCAGCGCACACCTCAGTTGCCAGAGGTAGTATGTGATTGTGGGAAACAGCAAGCATGCCATACCTTGGTTATACAATCTGGTGGTGGGGAGGTTGCCCCTAATAACATCTCTATAAGTTACAGTACTTTGGACAGGAGGGGTCATACCACTGCCATGCCAAAACAATCCAAACAGATGTAGCATAAGTGCTAAGTCCTAAAAAATATTCCATGGTTTCCAGCTCTGCTTCACACCCACTTCTGGGATAATTGTATCTGGTTATACTTTTATGCTTTGAATTTGCTTTAATGCTCAAACAGCCAAATAGGATCCCACATCATAGGAAGTATTCTGCCATCCATTAAACAGGTGCTGACTGTTGGATTGTCTGTTTGTGGGATATCTTTATAGATAATATGTTCCTTAAAAATGAGTCCATTATCAGACTACAAAGATTATCTCTAGTGGCATTAGCCACCTCTGTGAGAGACACATGCCAGCACTGCAATTTTTCCAAAACAACCAAAGTAAAAACATGGTGGGAGACTGTTTTCACAGGGACCACACATCCTTGGCCTATACTGGCAACAGTGTAGGGAGCCAGGAGTCCATCTGAGGATACCAGAATGTCCAGTTATCACTAATAAGCTTACAAAATTCCACAAAAAAACTGGCTATAGTAAAACACTATGGGGTTTAACAGATTCAAGCCCCCATGGCATATTGGGAGATATAATATATTTCTTTTAATTGGGTTCAAATGACTTCCTCAAATAAGTTGAAAAATCTAACTTAAAAGTCTTATGTCCAGGTCCTGAGGAATGGGATATATAATACTCAGGTATGTAAAAATGGGTAAGACAAACAATTTCACTATAGCCAATTTATTTTTCTTCATTTGCCTCCCGTGCTTCAATTTCTGTGCTGTATCATCACAAAGTTTTAACTTTGTCTCCCAATTTAAGTGGCCATATCTCCTGGCCCAAACTGTATGCCAAGTATTTTTAGAGGAGAGGAAGTAATATCTATGCCCCAATAATTGAGATTGGTTCACTTTCCACAACAAGCACTAGTCCTGCACATTTACCCAAATTTAGGGATGCTCCAGAAATGGGTGTACAAGAGTGAAAAACATCTAGTGCCAATAGTCTGGAGTGGTGGTCACGGATGAACAATACCACAGCGTCCACATAGATGGCCACGTTTACTCTATGTGTGTCAGTCGGCTTGCAAACCCCATGAATTTGGGGGTGCAACAAAATTTACATATTATTGGGTCTGTACAAAAAAACATACAGTAGAGGACTGAGAGGACAGCCTTGTCAAACCCCTGTTTTAACTGGGATACTGTTCTCTATATGTCTATTAACATTTGGAACAAGACTAACCTTTTCATACACATTCTGGAGCCATGAAAAGAAAACTGGTGGCATCAAGTAGTGCTCTAAGACTTCAAAAAGGTACTGATGTGAAAACTTATCAAAGGCCTTCTCTTGATCAAGCATTAACAGGCAACCAACATACATACCCTTCTGTGCTAGATTCACTATTTAACTGATGAGAATGAGATTGTCAGTAATATTTCTTCCGGGCAATGAGGAAGTCCGATACTTCATAATCACATGCTGTGATACCATTGCCAGTCTATGGCTTAAAATTTTCATCAGTATTTTGAAATCAGAATTCATAAGGCATAAAGATCTCCAGTTGCTGAGGTCAGTTACAGTTCCCTTCTTAAAAAAGTAAAGTCTGCATGGCTTCCCCAAAGTCATCTGGAGAGTGACCCTCATTCAGTATCCAGTTAAGAACCACCGGTAACATTACTGAAAATTGTGGCACAAAGATTTTATAAAATTCTGTCATTAGGCCATCAGGCCCATGAGCTGTGTTGTTATTTAACTGCTGTATTGCTAATTGTACTTCTGTAGATGTAACAGGGCTCATCAGTGAAGTCAGGTCTAGTGGGGGGATGGTGGGGACTTTCACCCATGTTAAAAATGTCTGGGCTGAACAGCAAAGGCATGGAGTATCGAAGAGTGCCATCAAATGCTGTTGTACGGCTACTAAAATATCAGGTGTGGTTGTGATAATTTTACTGTGGTCATCTAATAGGCTAGTAGTGTTTCTATGGGTTGTTCTGTCATTGAAGCTTTCAAAAACAGTACCCTTACCCAATTTACTGTGAGTGCCACTCTGATGATCCATCAGCAGGGAGCATCCCCTATCATATTGCAGGGCAATCATCTTTACCTTTACACTAGAGATTTGGGCACTAAAATCTTCTGTCCCTGAGTGCATTAATGTCAGAGCCTTCATCAGTTGTCTATGTAAGGCCAAGTATTTCATATGATTCAACCTCAGTTCCTGAGCTTTGTCAAATCCATCTTCGTCCTTTCCCATCAACTGTTCAAGTCATCCTCCATATAAGCCAATGACTGGGGAGCCAACAGAAGTTCCTGCACTCTTGAGATTGTTTGCGGGTTGTATACTTGAAAGAGGCATTAAGGAGAATGGGACAGAAATCAGGGGTTGAGGAACAGTGGGCAGTATTTAAAATGGGGATTACAAGAGCAACAGAATTATGCATTAAGCAGGTTAGCAAAAGGAAAAGGAAGAGGAGACCATTATGGTTTTCCAAAGAGGTAGCAAATAAAGTGAAAGACAAAAAGATTGCATTCAGGCAATACAAAAAGACACAGGCAGAAGGTGATAGGGAGAAGTACCAGGAGAAGCAAAGGAGGCAGGGAGGTCAGTAAGGGAAGCAAAGCTCAGACAGAAGAACACATTGCAAAATCAGTGGGTAGAGGACAAACCTTTACAGGTACATAAGTGAAAAAAGAAAGACAAAGGGAGGGATAGTGAGACTGAAGGGGAGGATGGGGACTCGTGGAGGATGACAACAGTAAAGCTGACATATTGAACAGGTATTTCTGCTCAGTCTTTACTGAGCGAAGAGGAGGATAATGGGTCTGAAGGAGTACAAGGGTGAGAAATGGTGCAGAAATGGACACAAGTCCCTTTACGAGAAAGGGTCCTGAAGGAACTGGAAGTAATAAGAGTTGACAAAGCAATGGGGCCAGATAGGGTGCACCGGGGTCCTTAAAGAACTAAGAGAGGTTGTGGCTGAACCTCTGGCTATCCTGTTTAGCCGATCACTGGAAACAGGAGAGGTACCCAAAGACTGGAGGACAGCAGATGTAGTCCCCTTATACAAAAGTGGGAACAAAGAGGAAGCAGGGAACTACAGACCAGTCAGCCTCACCTCGGTAGTGGGGAAGATCATGGAAGCACTACTGAAGGAGATATTGGTGGAATATCTGGTTGTCAATGGACTACAGGACCCAAGGCAGCATGGTTTCACCAGAGGAGGTCATGTCAGACCAACCTCATTGAATTTTTTGACTGGGTGACTAGGGAGGTGGTTCAGGGGAGGGCAGTGGACATGGCCTATCTGGACTTCAGCAAGGCCTTTGACACTGTGCCACATAGAAGACTACTACACAAACTGGGGAATATGGGTGTGGGCAGGACAGTAGTGTGGTGGGTAGGTAACTGGCTGGGTGGCAGGACACAGAGGGTGGTGGTAAATGGCTGTCACTCCACAGAGGGAAGATTGACCAGTGGGGTACCACAGGGATCAGTGCTGGGACCGGTCCTATTCAACATCTTCATTAGTGACATTGTGCAGGACCTAGAAGGCAGAATTTCACTGTTCACTGATGACACAAAGCTCTGTAACAGAGTAGACACACCAGAGGGTGTAGACAGAATGAGAAGGGACCTGCAGAAACTTGAAGAATGGTCAGGGGTTTGGCAGTTGAAATTCAATGCAAAGAAGGGCAAGATAATGCGTATGGGGCCCAAAAACCCTGGCACAATATATCAGTTGGGGGGTGAGGATATAGCATGCACCAAACAGG
Organism: Neoceratodus forsteri; assembly: GCA_016271365.2. Taxonomy (NCBI): domain Eukaryota; kingdom Metazoa; phylum Chordata; order Ceratodontiformes; family Ceratodontidae; genus Neoceratodus; species Neoceratodus forsteri. The sequence continues at coordinate 218,310,733 of CM028134.1, forward strand.
AAAGGGATCTTGGGGTTATCATCTCTGATGACCTCAAGGTAGGGGAAATAGTGTGTCAAGGCAGCAGGTAAAGCAAATAGGATGCTGGGATGTATAGGCAGGGGCATCACCAGCAGGAAAAGGGAGGTCATAATTCAGCTATAGAAGACACTAGTGAGGCCCCACCTGGCGTACAGTGTACAGTTCTGGAGATCATACCTATGTAAGGACATAGACAGGGTAGAGAAGGTTCAGAGGAGGGCAACAAAGATGGTGCATGGATTGCATCACAAGTCCTATGAAGACAGGTTGAAGGAACTGAACATGTTCTCCATGGAGGAGAGGAGGAAGAGAGGGGATATGATAGAGACATACAAGTATCTCACAGGGAGGAACAGGGTACAGGAATACACTATTTTTAAGCGAAAAAGATGTACCAGGACTAGAGGGCATGGGATGAAGTTGGAGGGAGGACGATTCAGAGGAAACATGAGGAAGAATGTCTTCACAGAACAGGTGGTGGACAAGTGGAACACCCTGCCAGAGGAAGTGGTGGGGGCTGAAACAATCACAGGATTTAAGAATGCATGGGATAGACATAAAGGAATTCTGGAGGTGAGGGGTAAGGGGCAACAGACTTCTAGGAAAACATAAACTGAACTTACAAGCTCAAATGGGCAGACTGGGTGGGCCATAGGCCCTTATCTGCCGACACTGTCTATGTATCTATGTATCTATGTCTAGGAGAGTATTACTGAGTCTCCAGAAACCTTTTACTGTTTTAACAATGTCAATTCTCCCAAATGTACCACACACCAGAAGGTGACCAGATTTTTCAAGTGGGAAGAGTCTGAATGGAGTGTGTGTGTAAATGTTTAGAAATAAAGATGAAATCAATTCTAGTGGCTAATGTAGCCTTATAAAAAGTAAAGCCTCCAGACTGGTAATGAGTTCTGTAGGCATCTCAAAGATCTGTATAAAAATAAAACACCCTCGGTTCACCCTGATCCAAAAGTAACACAGACGGAATACTATATTTCCAACTAAAAATAACAAATTTATTGCAAGCATAGCACCCCTCACACAAACATCTATGTTTTGCATCGCCCTTGATCTTGATAAAGCATCAAGGGTGATGCAAAATGTAGATGTTTCTATGAGGGATGCTACGCTTATAATAAATTTGTTGTTTTTAGTCGGAAATACAGTATTCCATCTGTGACATTTTGGATCAGGGTGAGCTGAGGGTGTTTTCATTTTTATGCTATTCTGCCTTTTTGTACCTTGGCTCCCCTTTACGAGGACTTGAGCCATGTTTTTCTATTATGAACAATTATCTCCAAGATCTGCATCTTGCTGTAATTTATTAAACAAAAAAAAAATCACAAAACAGTTTAGTGGTTTTGGAACCTCTGTCAGTGACTGATAGACCACATTAGAAGTCACCTCCAAACAGTAAGCATCTGGAGGTGTACAAATAAGGTTATATTCACTTAGGCAGGTCTACTCTTTTGTTTTTTGTTTGGGGAGCATAGATCATAATCAGCCTAAAATTCTCACCCTGGTATATCACATCCACTAACATGGCTCTCCCAGGTGCAAGACTGACCAATTTTTGCAGTGTAAAGGATGGACCCTGTAGGAGGATACCCACTCCATCACATTTATCAGTGCCAAAAGACTAGTAGGAAGCACCCCAATACCACTGTTTGCTCACCATTGAAACATCTGCAATACTATTCATCCTAGTTTCTTGCAATAGAAACACAACATATGGTAAATCCTGCAAGACTGAAAACAGGAGGCCACACTTGCTAACATTTTTAATACTATTCACTTTCAATGTGGCCAAAGAAATGGAAGGATCCATTCAAAGAGAGAAAAAGTAGTCCAGTCCAACATTCAAGTTCAGTGATCACTTTTAGTGCAGCTTCTAGTGACCATTTTATACTTTTACACTGTTTTTTATTGTGTGGCAGAAGGTATATCTTCTTGTATATCAGTGGAAGCCATGTGTTGAATAGATCTAACAGAAGAGGTTTCCAAATCTTGACTTCCATTTGAGTCCTGACGGTCTGGATCAAGAGCCTCATATCTGTTTCCCAAGGGTACAAGGGTGACCTTGGTGTCTGGTTTCAATAGTTTAGATTTGATCTTCGTTGTCTGAGTATTCTCTTCCATTTGACCAAAGTCATATCTGGAGGAGGGCATGATGTCACTTTCTGGAGGGAGCTGAAGATCAACAGCCAAGGCAACAGCATCAAAGGGCTGAAAGGAGTGCTGCAAGGGAAGTTGCTCTGGTGGAACTGCCAGTGGAATACCATCTGGCTCAGAAATATGTGAAGTATCATCATTAAGGATTCTTGTGATGCAGGAACAGCCTCAAGTGGTCTGCCGTTCGAACACTGACAATCGCACAGTGAACACTACACTTGCAATTTGCTGTTGCCACTGTAATGTACCCATGAGACCCCAGCACTGCTTTTACCAGGTATTGCACTCCACCCTGAATCAACTCCAACCCAGAGTTGATAATCCTAAAGTAGGGGGGTGTAAGAGGCACAGCTCCAGCATGGGGGGTTTGATGGCAAAGCCTCCCCCCCACAAAAAGACAGTTTTCATGAGGGAATTATGTGGACTGCTACATGTGGTTGACATACATTATATCCATTGCTGTAATGTCAGTTGACAAAATGTTTGTCTAACTGGTATCATGGATCCTTCTCAGGTAAAGCAGTGTGAACTTTGGTATCATCCACTGAGTGTGCAAGCAGGGATATAGCTTCCTACTGTACCTTCTACATCAGTACCTGCTGGGCATTGTTCAAGATGTAATCCTATGGTGGCCTGTCCTCCGTATTATGGGTTGTCCATTGGCAATTTCTGTAGGAATGTCCAATTTCTTTGCACAGGTTACAGTGAAACTCATTTGTACAGTCAGAGCCAAAGTGTCCAAGTTCAAGACAGAAATTGCATCTAATCTTGTCACACACATTACTAAGGTGACTTTCTGATCCGCACTTAAAACAAGTTTGGGGCTTGTCAGAGTAAAAGCATTGCCCCATATCCCAGTGGAGATAAAACACCCGGGAGGTGTTGCAAGCCTGCCATGTTATGACACAGTTTGACTTTGAATCTCTAGTTACCTGTCCAGAATTGCTCCAAATCTATTACAGGTTCAGGGTCCCCCATGATGTTGCATCATTGAGCCTTCCAGTATTTAATAACATAGACATTCACCTCTTCATTCTTGAGTAAAACTGCAACAGTGTGTAGTGCTGGTTTGGTTAGTGGAATTGCTTGAGAAGGCAACCGTAGGGGTGTGTGCTGCAAGGAGTAGTAATGGGCCCCAAAAATGATTAAAGTTTGCTGCTGTTTTGAAACTGATGTCGAAAAAAACATCACTTGGAGTGTGTATCAGTGCATAGATTTCATTTGGGATGTAGTAAAGTGATTCCTTGAGTAGTTCCCTTCCCATGAAAGCCCTATCTAGTGGTAGGTATTGGCCCCTTTATATAACAAATAGACAGCATTTCTTCACTGTACTGAAGCTGGAGCATTCAAAAAAATATCTGCTTTCTGAAATTTAGACCACTTTGTGCAGTCTTGTTGTGCAGACTGGATAGTAGAGGATTCTCGAGGATGGACTGCCACCTCTTCTGCCCTTCCTACTCTGTCCCTCAAAGATGCAGAGCTTTTTTTCTGCTGCCATATCTTCAACAAGACTGACAAGGGTCATCCCCTCCTGTGCTTCCCCGCTGCAGATGAGGATTGTATAGTGGAAGAGGTCAAATGAGTTGCCCCAAGATCCTGAGTCCTGAGGTAAAGGAAAGTCTATATCAAACTGTGGGAGGCTTGCAAACCCCAGAGACACCATCCTTGTTCAGGTAACAGGGGAAAAGGAAAGAGTTTAAAAGGCCCCTGTGCAGCAGGTGGGGGGGGCAGATATGACAATGATGATCTGAAGAAAGGAAATGTTCTGGGGGTCCAGAAACTAAGTCAGGAATAGGAGTGTCAAAAGGATCATCAAACTCAATAGAGGTAATAAAGTACATACCTGCTGTGGAGGTGGATGTCCATGGTTCCTGAGGTATGTGAGGATGTCATTGGTCAATATTGTCCCTTGTCCACCTTGCATTGTTCAAAGTTGACACTGGTGACCAGTCCTTTAGAGGATAGCCCAAGTGCATTGCAGTAGCTTTCCCTTGATGCAAACCCAGTGATTTCCCTGTGGAGGGAGGTTTCATTGGAGCACCACCAGTAGTGCAAGAATGTACAGCTGCATCAGACTGAGAAGCTGCGTTGGTGTGCAAGGAATGGTAAATCACTGCATCCATGCAGGTAGTAGTAGCAGGTTGCAGGACCAAAGGTTCCCCGATCTGTACTGAAATGGGAGTTGCTGAAGTAGATCCTGAAACAAAAATGTCAGAGGAAACAGAAAGTCATGAAACAGGGTTAGAGTCCACAGTGGTTTTCTTAGGAGTTGTCAGACTTTCCCCCAGTGGAGAGATCAGAGATGTTGTTGGAGCATTTGATGATCCTATGTCAGAAATTTTGACAGGATGCAAATCCTTGTCAAGTGAGGTAGGCCTGAGTGATGCAGGAACAATCACAGTAGAACAAGCAAGCAAGTCATTTTTCTTTGTCACAGAGGATAGTGACTTCCTCCTCCACTATTAAGGTGAGCAAATGAGTCTATTCCCTTTGTAGCTCATTCTTTAGTCACTTCGCTGCCTTGATAAGCAGTGCATTGTCATAATCTAAATCATTCAGAGACAAAGTTATCAGCACCATAGTTGTGGTTGAGTTCCAGTCTTTGTTGAAACAATGTGTCAGACATTTCTTCAGTTAAATCCTTAGGAGCAGAGGTATTGGGGAAGCAGACTGAGTTCCCCAGAAACAGTGCAGCCACACCATCGACCTTGCAATCTGCCATCTTGGCTTGATGGCCAGTATTTCCCCTACAGCAAGAGTAGGGGAATTTTATTGAAAAAGGGCTCCAAACAAAAGTATATACAAATTATTTACAGAAAAAAAAGAGAAAACAGCATCCTAAAACACATAAGCAATGTTTACACATATACAGTAGTGAGTCTGCACAGTAACTTATACACACAAGGTTATAACATATTACAATTTGACTATAATAATTTTACTTTTTTCAAGGAAAATTTTTCTACATCTTTCTTTTCTATTTCCCTCAGTGCAATCATAACATTTCCATGTAATTAAATATATGGTACCAGTCTTTGTTGTGTAACACATATACACCTAGCCTGCCAAATATAATATTTAAATATTGCAAAGATTACTTTCAGAGTGTCTATTGTATAGTTCCCCCATCCACTTGTTGTATCACCATACATCAAAACAGTGCATGCCATTTTAGAATAAAGGGGCTCTTTCCATTCCCTTGCCAGCATACACCAAAAGGCTTTGATAAAAACACAATCCAAAAACAAATGCGCTTGTGTTTCAAAGATTGAGTTACATGTGTCTCTAGGGCAGTAACGGTCAGTGATATGTTTATGGTTATTTTTTAACCCTCGTCTACCATAACTACTGAGCCATAAAGAGTCCCATACGTATTCTATCATTGTTCAGCTGAGTTAAGACAATACGCTCATTTCCAGGTGTACAGTGCGGAAAAGTAATATCCTCTAGTCTTTCTACCTGCAGTGTGGTATTATAGAGTGCTTTTCTCTCCATTCTCTGTACCTTTAAGGATGTAACCTCCCATCATATTATATATTTTAATTGTTCCTTTCCATAGTCAGGCATGGGCATTTGTTTTATCAGTAATCTAACTTTCATCATCCTCCAAACCTCCAAACTATATGCAAGCCATGACAAAACAAATGGTTTCCATAATCTATCACCAGGTTTGAGGGCTGTACCTATATTATAATGAACAAATATGCTACTAAAAATGCCACTTGATTGACCATATTGACCACTCCCTCTTTTGTACTTCTATAAATAACTTTCCGTTTAATGGGGTTTACCCTGCTTACCCAAAAGGCTTGAAAAAACATACTGAACAGAGCAGTCGTTAGGTTTGGGAGGAGAGATACACATAGCTAAGATTTAAAAATATCAGTAATATCAACGTCTTTATTGATAATGTCCTTTGTTTCTGAGATAAGTTGTCCCCTTCCATTTTGCAATTAATCCAGTTGGTCATGGCAGTCCCAGTTTCCAGTTCCTAGTGCCAGTGTCTCTGGTACCAAATTCAATGCCTACATTTTTTATGTGGTTATTTGTTACAGAAACTTGTGCCAATCTCCTCCCTTCTGACAGTGGGGTAGAACCCAATGGGACTGTACTTTTATCATAGTTCATGCATGACCCTGCCATCTTAGAACATTTCTCCAAATGTCCCACCAATATTGTACCAGATGTGTCTGAAGCTAAGGTTAAAACATTGTCATCAGCACAAGCTAAAATCTTAACTGGGAGGTTCCAGGTAATGGTGTTTCTTCAATAATTCCTTTTTCCGCAGCAATATTTCAAAGAAAAATATCCATACTAAAGACATAGAGTAATGGGGTTAAGGGGCAGCCTTGTCTCACACCTCTGAATAGCTCAATTTCTCTACCCATCCAACCATTCACATAGGGCATTAGTGTAGCATTACTGTACAGGTACCCCTATCCATTTGACGAACATGTCAGGCAAGCCATATGCTCATAGTATAGTAAACAAAAAAGAGCGGGCCAACCTGTCAAAGGCTTTTTCCTGATCTAGACTTAAAACATAACCCTCTAGTTCTGTCCTGCTCCCCCTGAAAAACAATTCCCTTAACGATATTAAATTATACTGAATTTTCCTATTTGGGACTGAACATGTCTGATATGGGCTTAACAATTTCTCAGCCACTGCAGTCAACCTTTTCAAAATAATTTGCTTAGAATTTTTAAATCTTTATTTAACAGGCTTAATGGTCTCCAGTTTTTAAGATAATCACGAGCCCCCTTTAAGATTAGGATTACCACAGCCTTAGACGTTGAATCTGAGAGTACAGCATTGTCTAATATATAATTATATAACTGGGCCAATATAGGAGTCAATGCAGTTCAAAATGTTTTATAAAATTCAGTGCCTATACCATCAATGCCCAGTGCAGTGTCATTTTTGAGTTTGTTGTGCACACAAGAGGAGAAGAACTCCTTGAAATGAGAGTTGCTGTCAGGGGTGTGAGGGGGTGTGCGCCCAATGGAGAGCTCAGTTCCAAGTGACAGGCCAATGAGTCAGTAGGCTGGCGATGACTCACTTTCTGTTTTGAGGGTGGAGTTGGCCAGCTTTTCAAAGGACAGAGCCACACCAATAGTGGTGCGGCTCAGTCATTTGATGTGTAAAGGCCTGCATTATGTTGACTTCCTGGCTGTGTGTTCACATTGCCATAGTGCTTACAGTGTGAATGCGCTGTGCCTGCCCACTGCTCCTGTCCTCCTTGCTTTCCCTTTTGAACTCCCCTGCCAGCAAATCATTCTCTCCCACTTCCTCCCACTGCTGCTATCCTCCCAACACCCTTGTTCTGTTGAAGGCCCCCCTGCAAGCAAATCACTTCCTCCCGCTTCCTCCCACTGCTGCTGTCCTCCCCATACCTGCATTCTGTTCGAGCCCACACATGCACACACAGTAAGTCCCTCCCTCTCTCTCCCCTACTGCTGCTTTCCTTCTCACACCCTCCATTCTCTGTCCCCCCAAACACTGGGGAGCACACCCCCAGTGTCCAGAAATGTTTGCATCCTTTCCCTATATATATAAAAAAATGGTCCATCGTTGTCACTCCATCCCTCCCCCATCCCGACCCCCACTGTGCACCCACCTCCCTACCCCCCTTACCAATACTTACCTCCAGAGGTCAGGAGCAATGATCTTCTGTGGACCGGGAAATCATCTGCATCTGATAGCTCAGCCATTTTCAGGAATTTTGGCCCAAAATGTTCAACATGGGGTTCTTGGGACCCCACCTCCTGAACACTGTCACTGTCTTTTCATTACTTGGTCCCAAAAGATGATTTTGTGGTCACTGTGTGGAATAACCTTTTAGGACCAATTAATGAAAGGATAGTACTACTAGTCATGAGGCGGGGTCCCAAAAAGTCCATATTGCAAATTTGGTGAAAAAATTCCAAAAAATGACTGCTTTATGAGCGTGCATTGTGGATTTTCTATGCACACTCCTAACTTCACCAGTTTTTAATATTCTCACTCCAGATTTTCAGCATTGCCATTATTTTACATCTCCTTATGAACAGTATAGCTGTCATTTTTCATATCCTGCCTGAAACATGTTTTCACACCTGTGGCGCAGAATGGCAGTTTGGTTCTGCAAAATCACCTTTTGGGATGAGTGAACAAAATGACACTGGCACTTTTCATGTGGTGGGGTCATAAGAATGATACACTGAAAATTTGGTGTGAAAATATTCACAAACAACAAAGTTATGAACATGCACTTAAATTAACAAATGCTGGGTCATACCTTTGGTACTTTTCAATATTTTGACACCAAATTTTCATGATAGCCATCTCTTCTCTTCACCTCATGAACATGACAGCTGTCATTTTCCAAATCCTGGACAAAATGTTTTTTTTGAACCTGAAAGGTGATTTCGCAGCCACTGCGTGAAAGTACCTTTCAGACAGGAGTTGAAATTGTACGCTTCTTTTCTTCATGAGGTGGAGTAATAAGATGGCTATGTTGTAAATGTGGTGTAAAAATATTAAAAAACAATGAAGTTATGAACCCTTGTTGAAATTTGCCAACACCGGCTTGTAGCGCCCCAAATGGCACCAGTGCCCACGACTAACTTTCAGCATTGACAAATGCTTGTTTAAAGATGTTATAGCATCATCTACTTCTTTAGCAGTAATCTTTTGAAGTAAACTTATAGATTCCTGTGCAGTTGCTTGTGGCAAATTTAACCTAGAAAAATAAAGGGGATCATATTCTGTGTGTCTTGTGTACCCAAACAGTGCACCTACATAGTTTTTGACTATGCATAACATACCATCTGGTGTAGTGTCTATGTGGTCTTCATCAGTTTTGAGTTTAAAAATTCAGTGCTCAGTTCAATCTTTACATTCTTTAAAGGGGTAATAGAGTTTCTATTTATTTTTAATTCCAAATTGCAGTTCTTGTTCTAATCTTTTGGCTCTATTATAACTCATATCAGTCATTTGTTGTTTAATTTCCTTAATTTGTGAACTATAATATATCCTATCTGTTTCTGTTTGAGATATTAATTTTTGGAGTTGACCCCTTAACCGTAAATATTTGAGATCGTCCCCCGTAGCCTTATTTCTTGTAATAACCTAAAACAGTTCTTTCCATGAGTGTTTGGTATCATCCTACCATTGCAGAATATCATTATATATCCCTAGCACAGACAGCTGGGCTACCCAGTCCTTCTGCCAGGTGGTCTGCATTACTGTTTGTGAGAGAATGGAGCAAATTATTTTCCATCTACTCTTTTACATATCATGGAACTATCCCATTGTAATCTAACCAGGAGAGACCTATGGTCTGAAAATTCCCAGTCTCTAGTTCCAATTGTATGGATTTGCAGTATCGTAACTATAAAGAGAAAATCTATTCTAGTAGAAACTGGGTCTCTAAAATAGGTATTTCCACCTGTTGGACTTGCATGCCTATACACATCAATGAATCCTGTTATAGATGCTGTGCTGTTCAAGGCTACAGTACCACAGAAAATGTTATCCATTTTTAAGCCTCTGTCCTCTTTTTGTAGCCCACAATTGAAATCCCTCACCCAAATTACCATCCTAGAAGTATGTAGATATGGCTGTACTTCTTTAAAAGGCTATTCTCTGTGCCCTCTTACTGTGGTGCATAGATTGTGATTAATCGCAGTCTTTCTTGATTGAGTCCAATATCCAGCAGTAGAGCTCTACCTGGCTGAATTTATACAAGCCTAAAAACGTTTAGGTTCAGTTCCCTAAATAGAATGCCCACACTATCACATGTCTTCCCCAATAGACCAAAAGGTGGCACCCTTTCACCAATGATTAGATGCATGCTGCAATTCATAAGGTGTTTTAATTATGACATCTTGCAAGCACATTATATCATTGTACTCTTCCTGCAGTGCATTTAGCACCATTACCTTTTTCTTGCCACTTTTAATGCTGTTCACATTAAAGGTCGCTATAGATAAGGATGCCATAAGCAGTAGATGTGTAGCCTGGGATTCTGCATCTTAATTACTAAAAAAGTCTGTGACTGCATCCTCCTTCTAGTTCTTTTGGCTATAGAGGAATCTTCCTTCCTTTCCTCAGTATCTGAGTTAGTGTCTGGAACAGATGAAACAACAGAGGATGCCACAAATTCTTCCTGCTCTCCATCAGAATCTCCCCCATTGTCTAGTTTATTTTAAGGCAGCATACTGTATTTATTACCTACTCTCCAAGATTTCTGTGCTTTATCCCTTCCCCTTCTTGTTGTCTTGTTTTTTTTTCTCCTTTCTGGCTTCTCCCAGTCCTTGTCTATTTTTTTGGACCTACTACCTGAAAGAGCGTGTCTTGTGCAGGTGGAGTGTGGGGGGGCATGGTATCTGCAGTATCTATGGAGTCCATCATAGCTGATCTATATGCAGGCACAGTCCTGTGCTAGTACTTGGTTGTGTAAGAAGCACATCTTCCTCCAACTCAGACTGCTTACAACCAGTAGTTGCCTCATGGGGGGGTATCAACTGGGATCTGTTGTGTGGGTTGTTCTGCCTAATCGTTTACCAAAGCTTCCATTCTTTTCTCAGAAATTTGCTTTGCAGAGGTTTGTTGTGCTCTAGTGATGAGCCCTTCATGGGATGGACAGTCCTCCTCATTGTGGGAGGCCCAAGGACATTTTCCATAGGAATGTCCAGTTTGTTTACATAGGTAACACTTAAAAAGATTAACATAGGAAGCTGACACATGACCATACCCTAAACAATGATTTCCCTTCCCATAAAACTGGTTCATGCAATTGTCCAAGGCTGTGTGTGGGTGTTGATGTGAGAAATGGCTACCACTACAGGTTCAGTCGCTTCACTACCAGCCTAGCACTGCTTGTAAAGTGCTTTGGGATATGATGTGTATGAAAAGCACTATATAAATATTGATTTTTCTTCTTCCACTTCTACTGAACACTACATATTAGCATTATACTTTAATGACATGAGATGGGAGCTTGCTGGTTTATACTGTATGGTACACTGTATACTATATTTGCACACAGTTTATTTTTTATTTTAATTATTTATTTCATGCCTTGGATTACAACAACCTTTGAGTTAGTAGCTCATTTACAAATGTTCCATGTCCAGTACAATGAGGTATACAAAAGTATATAACTTATGCAAAATCAGTTCTGGAATTACACAGTTTGAGAAACAGTACAATGTAGGCCAATGCAAAATCAATTCAAGTGGCAGCCTGGTTGGCTTTGTCAGTAGGAAGGGGAGGAAATGGCAGCAAAATACAGTCTTGTCAAATGGGGAAGACTAGGGAATGGTGCCTAGGGATGAAACCGGCCTTACCGGTTAGGTTTGGTCCTGGTGCACCAAGCATTGATAGGAAAGGAGGGAATATTTGAGGGGGGGGTGAGAGGATGAGAAAGTAAAGGGTATATGTATTATGGGGTAGAGAAGTACCCACAGGAGTGGGCTTTGTTGTAGGCAGAGGTAAAGCAGGCTAATAGGTGCACTCACATTTACCCATCAGAATTAGATGTGACCAGAGCTCTCTTTTGAACTGCCCAATGTCCTGGACAGTTGTAAGAGTAGTAGGGAGTATTTCTGAAAGGCACCTGGAGGGCATTTCTGGCAGTGCTCCTAGTGAGGTGCAGACAGTGTGATTGCTGGAGGAGCTTTTGTATATCAGGGGGAGGGGTAAGTTCTAGGCATGCTTTTTAACCAAGGAGGAATACTTGGTACATGATCCTCCCCTGGAGTGAGAGAGTACATTTGAATTTACCATAGTATGTTACATAAAATCACACTTGTACTCACTCTGGCCAATGTGAGCACCCACTCAGACTGGGTGGGTGCACTGAACATCCCTCCCCCATGGGCCTAGGAAGGCCACAATGAAGTGGCTTGGTGATGTTGGTGATGTAGCATCAGTTATTTTTTAAAGACTCATGCATACTGTACTGTACAGTGTTGTTAATGTTTTAGACTCCTGGGATGTAACTTTTCCTACTGGGGTGATCAACAGTTGTTCACTACTCTTCTGTGTGGAAATCTGTAGACTAGGTGTTTGTGTTGTTTGAAGTGTGTTATGCATAGACTTAGTTATTTTCTGTTTAATTCAGCCTTGTACAGTGTAGTGCAGAGCCAATTTTCACACCATTTTACTGAAATTAAGTCCCCACCACACATACCTGCCCACTATGTAGTTTAGTTCTGACATCAAACTGTAAAGTAAGGAAGTTATGTCAAAAAGAAAAATTCTATCTATCTGTCTATCTGTCTGTCTGTCTATCTCTCTCTATATAAATATATGTATATATATATTTTATAAATGTATATATATATATATATATATATATAGAGAGAGAGAGAGAGAGAGAGAGAGAGGGGATACATGATGGGCAGGAGTGTGATATGGGAAAATATTCACACTCCTGCAGATTGAGCTCTGGATATCTAATGAGTGCCGAAGGCATGAGTAAGATATCCAGTGCTCATGATGCAGGAGTGTGAATATTTTCTCATATTTCATGATTTGCACATCACACATCATGTGTGCGATTTATACAATAGGGTTACTGTATCTGTTTTTCCCCATTTACTAAAGATGTGTTAGTAGTGTTTCATTTTGTGGTTGTTTTTGATTTTTGTGCACTTTCTCCTAATAGAGCTGATTGTTAGAGGCAGTGTCATCTTTGCTCTGGATCCAACATATGTGTTTTTGCAGCGTGCATTGCTATTGGTTTATGTGTTTATGTGGGAGAGCCAGAAAGTTTGGAAATTATGGCAGCTCTGGTTCTCGGTTGGCAACAATTTAACAGTAAGTTGTGTTGGGAGCACTTTTCTTTTTTAAATATGTGGTGCATTCTTGCTGTATTTAGTACCTGGTTTGTGTGTATGCATTGCTGAGCAAGAGCATGTCTGATTTGGTGACTTGTATTACGAATCCACTGAAGAATGGAAGAATATTTTGGTGAGGTTTGGAGAGTGCAGAAAATGGAGCTAGGAGAACTGTGTTGAAGACACATGGGAGTTATTACTGCTTGATGGTACATTTTTGGGTACTTCTTAATTTTCTGGGGCTCTTTCAATGTATCTGTGGTTTAATTCACTTTTGCTCAACTCAATGGTTTTGTTAAAGTTGAGATATTCATGCAGAACCTGATTTATTGCGTGATTGCAGTTAAAAGTAGTTCAGTGAGGCAGGCTGCTTGAATGGTGCATTCTGCTATGTAACAACTGTAATAATATCACCTGCTGACGTATGCACTGTGTGTATATCTGTAAGCAGTTATCACAGTGCATACATCACTGACTAGTTATACAATGGGGGTGAGTGATATGTGTTTTTATTTCATATGTTATCAGCTCACTCTTATTGTATAAATATATATTTATGCAATAGGTTTGGAGATAAACAAAGTGTTATAAACCCATTTATCTGATTAACTGTGTATATAAATAAGGGATATGTGGAGAATCAGTGTGTGACAAAGCATTTATGTAGTACAATTCACAGTGACCTCAAGTAACCTCATGAGTGCCGAAGGCATGAGTGAGAGTTACGAGAGGTCACTGTCAACTGTACTACATAAATGCTTTATCACACACTGACCACGCATATTCGATTTATGCAGCAGGGAAGAGGTTGTGTTGCAGCTTAAGTGTTTGTCCTCTGTGAAGTTTGTATAATATTTTTTTATTTTTAGCGATGTATAGGGTTTTATTTTTTTCATGGTTCCTTTCTGCTCATTACTTGGTATGCGGACTTGACGATGTTATGAAAGCATGCACACTGATTGGTGGAAGGAGCAGGATTTTGTTTTAAAAAGTGAAGGAAATGTGGCGGCTTTTGTTAGCAAGTGCGGCATTTCCCAGGGTTGGTATAATATAATGAGAGCAGGATTAAGCTCTATTCATGAGTTTTCTGTTATTTTTTTTTTAAAGATCAGGATTTCTTTTATGGTGTGTTTTTTTTTGCGGTCAGGACAGGGAGGTACAGAAGTAGTTGACAGAAGGGGTTCTTATTGAAAGCGGCAAAGGCAGAGTGTTTGGTGGCATTTCAGTGAGAGAGTGGAGTGGAGCAGAAATGAAAATAAACTTATTTTTAAAAAGGTATAATGTTATTTTCTAGTTTTGCAGTGTGAGTTTTCTGTTGCTATCTTGTGCCTGTGAGTTTTGCTGAAGAGCAGGGACCAGAAGGGGGGAATATAGTACTGCAGAATATGGAAAAAATTTGAGAAATAGTGCCGGCAAGAGGGAGCCTGCTGATGCAGCTACTGTGTGGATAAATGGAGTGTGACATACTTACTATGGTGATAAATAAATTTATTACCATAGTATCTTAGATAACAGGCTTTATTCTACAGTTTTTATCTTGACCCATGTTGCATAAATTTCATTTATGTATACAGTGCTTATGTCATCAACAATTTATCCACACAGTGCTCATGTCATCAGCCATTTATCTTTACAGTGCTTATGTCATTTAGAATGTTCTGCCTCAGTAGCAGTATTAACCATATTCAAGTGAGGATAATTTTAAAACAAAAAATTATAGCATGGTCCTGTGAGCATGAAAGTTGTTCAGCACAGAAATATCTAGAAAATGAGTGGTGTTTCATTTATTGATACCTTTTAGATTTTTTGATAATTAGCAAAAAAAATCAGAAAATTATTTTTGTTTCCATTTTGTCAGCAAACTGATGTAAATAGCTTTAAAATAAAAAATGATAGCATGGTACTGTGAGCACAAAGTTTATTCATTACAGAAATATCTACAAAATGAGTGGTGTTTCATTTATAGATCCTTTTTTTATAAGCAATGAAAAACAGCAGAAAATTCCATTGTGCACTTTTTCATCAAACAAATGCAAATAACTTAAAAACAAAAAATTATAGTATGGTACTTTGAGCACAAACATTTTTCAGCATAAAAATATCTACAAAATGAGAAGTGTTTCATTTCTAGATTTCTTTTAGATTTTCTATAATCAGTAAAAAATGGCAGAAAATTCAATTTTTATTCACTTTTTTGACTAAAAACTCCTACAAAAGCAAAAACAAAAGAGTTGCATAAATGGAATATGCAATGGAAAACTCATGTAATAAATGATTTATCTGCACTTGAGCAGTTTGACCTCAGACACCTCATGAGTGGCTTATGCCACTCATGAGGTTACCTAAGGTCAAACTGTTCTTGTACAGATAAATCATTTATTACACTTGCTTGCTTGCATATACTATATATATATATATATATATATATATATATATATATATATATATAGTAGTACTACTCCCTCAATCATTCCATCCATCATCGCCCCACCCCACCCTCCCAATCCATGATGATAGTGGGCCATCCAGTATTCATTTAGTACTTCCACTTGTTCCTCCCCTTTCCACCCACTCTCCTCCCTACTTTATCTTCACTGTATGGTCTCTGCACTTCACTCTTTCCCTGACATATCTACAAAAACTCCTTCTCCTATCCCTTGGTGCCCTGCACTAACCTTAGCTCCCTGGAGGCTTTGACTACTCTCACTCTATTGGTCACATATATATATATATATATATATATATATATATATATATATATATTAGAGGCAAAAACTCCATTTAATGCATCACTTAGGGTTGTTCCACAGTGACAAAAGTGAGGAAATTCGATGTTAGGGTTGAAACCCCCTTTGCACCCCTCCAGCCCACCCCCCCAACTGGAATTGGGGTGTGCATTGGGTTCATCAGCCCTAACTGTCACCCCATCACATGTGGAAAGAAGCTGAGGAATAGGAGAATGAGGTGACAGTTCCAAATTACAGGCAAATCTGTCAAACGGTTGCAAAGTTATTAAGGTGCAAAATTTTGGGTTTAACATGTAAATGGCTCCTCAACCCTAACTATAGTGGCACTATCTGTGCCATTATATATATATATATATATATATATATATATATATATATATATATATATCATACAAAGCATTTCTGGTCTGGGAAATGCACAGAAACCCCTTCATATATTGCATTCTACTTTCTGCCCCTTAGCATTTTCCCACATTCTATTACAGATTTGAGAAGGTCAGTGGCATGCTGGGGTGTATACAGCAGGCAGGGATATCACCAGCAGAAGGTGGGAGGTTGTGATGCCATTATATAAAACCCTGGTCAGGCCTCACATGGAGTACTGTGTGCAGTTCTGGAGGCTGCACCTTAGAAAGGACATTAACAGGCTGGTGATGATCCAGAGAAGGGCAACTAAGATGGCACAGGGCTTGCACCACAAAACTTATGAGGATATATTAAGGGACCTCAATATGTACTTGCTGGAGGAGAGGAGGGAGAGATGGGATATGAATGAGACATTCAGGGACATGAACAAGGTGCATGGGGAGACATCTTCCAGTACAGGAGGAATACAGGAATATGGGCATGATATGAAATTGGAAGAAGGCAGGTTAAGATGGAATGTGAGGAAGTTTTTCTTCATGAAGAGGGTGGTGGATGCATGGAATGGTCTGCCACCAGAGATGGCAGTAGCAAGCACTGTGGTTGGATACAAACATTAATGGGACTGGCATGGGGAACAACAGGGGTAAAGCAGAGGGAGGGTCAGATGCTGTAATCAAGTATAGGGCTTACAGGCAGACTGAATGGACCTAGCAGACTTACCTGCTGTCAATTTCTATGTTTCTATCAAACCTGGCCCAGTTCCTACCAATTGTTTCTTTGCTCATGTGTACCCAGCTCCCATTCACCTGTTTCACAGGTTTCTATGGGGGAAATGATTACATTCTGAATAATGTGACAGTTAATTCATTCTAACTTCTTATGATGTCATGGTGACAAGGTGACAATCTCTGTTTGTGGGGTGTTTGAAAGTCCTCCTCATCCTACTGCAATAAGTCCCACCAGAACATGTATTTTGGCCTTCTCTGTTGTCTATTTATAAAAATATAGTTTGACCCGACAACATCATACTCATCTCACAACATCAAGGCATCCAGGAGAGAAGAAATTACTTGTGGTAGAAATCTCTGAGAAACCATGGCCTTGGATATGTCCCCATTCCTTCTGGGAGTACTTAATGAAATGTTACCACCATCCTGTTTAAAACATCTGTGTCATGTAGTTTGCTGCTTACACTCACTTATACAGAGTGTGGTATGTGTGCATGGAAATGTGTCTTATAATGGGGCTTTATACAGTACCTTTTTACTACTTTTATAAAAATACATTTTGGCCTGACAGTGTCATACTCATTTCACAAAATCCAGTCATGCAAGACAAAAACAATCACCAGTGGTGGATATCTCTGGAAATTCATGGCCTTGGATTATCCCCTCTTCCTCCCAGGAATGCTCAATGAAATGTTGCCACTGCCCTAATTTGAACATTTGTGTAGGGGATGGTGGTGTGCATGTGTGTGTGGGGAGGGGTTATTTTATTTATTTAATGAATCATTTTTTTAATTTAATAAATGTCTACATATAGTGCATTATACATTAATAAGTTCCACTGTAAGACAAAACAGAAAAATCATTTTTAGAGAGTTTTCATATATCCATACAGCACACATGCATACAGTACACTGCAGTCCGGACGTAACTTTCATTTCAGCTGCACGCCCATCCTCAGCAACAACTGGCATCACTTTTCTGTAAAAGTGTAAAGTATCTTCCGTGGTCTCTTTTCTAATGTTTTCCAAAATTGTTTTATAGCATCAATCTCTTCCTGCTTTTCTGTGTTTTTTTTCTCTCTCTGGATGTATATTTTTGTGGCATGCCACACCACCTCAGTTGGATTCATATATCATGATCTGGGTGTAAAGAAGTAGTAAGCACAGCATCATTGCTTGTTAGCACAGACATGTTCATAAAGTCCAACATGAATATGGATGTTTTACCCAGCTACTCTACACTACTTATTCTGGTGGCATTCTAACCCAATTAATATCTGCAGCAGCAATGACTTATGCTGATGCAGCAGGTTTCAGGTCACAGTCCCGCAAGCTAAGAAAGTGGAGCAGGGTGCTAATGGAGACAAAGATGATGAGAGAGGTACAGCTAGCCAAGGAGGTAAAGATGAGTGACAATGCCTTTTTTCTGGTACATAAGGGAGAAAAGAAACATAAAGGATGAGATTGTCAGACCAGAAATGGAGGATATTTGCTTAGAGGGTAGTGAAGAAAATGAAGAGTTGTTTAATGGGTACTTCTATTTAGTTTTCACTCAGGGTCACTCTGAGGAGGAGAGTAGGGAGGGGCAGCTGCAGTATAAGGGATTCACTAGTTGCACACTGCAGCAGACTAGATAGACCATATGGCCTATATCTGTTGGCAGTTTCGAATGTTCATACAGGAGAAATGACAGATCAGTAACACAAGGAAGTACAGGGTTGGGAATGGGGATCACAAATTCACAATTCAAGCCCACAGGGTACTTAGAGGCTAAGCATCCTAAAAGTGGACAAATCAGAAGGGCTGGATGGCATGCACCTGAGGGTCCTTGTTTAACACAACTCTGGAGTCCAGAAGTGTGCCCCATAACTGGAGAATGGCACATGTGATGCCTTTCCATAAAAGTGGGCTGAGGGAAGAACCAGGGAACTATATACCAATCTGCTGACCACAATAGTGGGAAAGCTGATGGAGAACATCCTAAAACAGACTGATGAGCTTTCTGAAGGAAAATGGGCTTCAGGAAAACAGGCAGCATTTGTTTGTGTTGGAGAAGTCCTGCCAAACTAACCTACAGGTAATTGACTTCTTCAACTGGATCACTAGGACAATGGACAAGGGCCAGGTGGTTGCTGTCCTGTATCTGGACTTCAGCAAAGCCTTCTACTTTGTGCCTCATAGGAGACTGGTCAGGAAATGGGAGGACCTGGAGGTGGGGGCTAAGCTTGCAGGATGGGTCAGAAGCTGGTTACAAAACTGAAGCCAAAGGGAGGTAGTTAGAGAAAAATTATCAGAAGTGAGACTGGTGACAAATGGGGTCCCACAGGGCTTGGTGAGCAGTCTGATGTTGTTTAACATCTTCATAAGTGGCATTACAGATGGGATTAAGGATACAAATTGCCTGTTTGTGGAAGGCACCAAGATGTGTAAGAGGGTGGACACAGAGAAGGGTGTCTAGAAACCCAGGGAGGACCTGGCTAGGCTAGAAATGTGATCTGACATTTGGCAGCTGGATTCAATGATAAAAAGTGCAAAGTTATACACTGGTGGTAAAGAATTGGGGAGAGGAGGCAAATACTGGTTGGGAAGATTGCAGGTAAGCAGGTCAGAGGAAGAAAAGGACATGGGAGTAATAATCAAAGATAACCTGAAAGCAAATCAGATGTTGGGCTTCATAGTCAGAGGAATTACCACTAGGAAAGAGGTGGTTATTTTGCTGACATACAGGTTACTGGTAACACTACACCTGGAGTACAGTGTATAGTTTTGGTGCCAGTAGCTTAAGAATATCAGCTTGCTGGAGACAGTCCAAAGAAGAGCAACCAAGATGATCCATGCCCAGCAGGACACTACGTATGAGGGGAGGCTCAGGGAGCTCAACTTGTGCCTTCTTTATGAAAGACAATAGAGGGGAGACATGATTGAGGACTTCCAGTACCTTAAGGGTATTAATGGGATGAGTACTGAGGGCCTTTTCAGCCTTATTGTGAACAATACTACTAGGGGCACAGTTTAACGCTGGTAGGGGGGAGGTTCTGGAGGGAGATAAGGAAGAACATTTTCACTTAGATGGAGGTGGCCAAGTGGAATGGGCTGCCAGAGGAGGTGGAATCCCTAAAAATAATGGACACCTTCAAAAGGGTTAGGACAGGGTGAGAGGAAAGTTGTGAGTAGAGGGGGTATAATTGTGGGGAGAGGGGGAAGTTTAGGCAGGTCAAATGGAAATGGGGAGGGGAAGTTCCATTTGTAAATACATATGATGCTGCACAGTCAAGTAGACTAGACAAACTGCAAGGCTTTTATCTGCTGGCATGTTCTAATTTATTTATTTATTTAAGAGATTTACCAGGAAGGCATACTGAGCACAGTAACGCTCGATTCCAGATGCGCCCTAAAGTTTGTATGTAGAGTGCATGACGGTGGAGGGTTTTAAAAAAGGCCTAAAATCCTTTTTATGGAAAAATGCATTTGGTGATGACATAGATTTTAACTAACGCTGTATATTTTAGCTTGGATTTTAATTTGTTTCATGATGTTTTTATGATTGTTATTTTGTAATGTGCCTTGATTTAAGAAAGGCACAAAAGAAATAAAGTTTATTATTAAGAAGTGATGGCCATCTGGATATTTTTCTTATTTTTAGCTTGATGTCACCCATAATGACATGTTCCCTAAAGAATTCCCCAACCATGGTTCCTGTGGTCATAAAGCAACTCACACAGTACAATGAGTTATGTTATAGCAGCTGCATTAAGTAAATACAGTGGTCCTTAAACTAAACATCCCAAATCCTAAAACAGACACATGGACCTCATCCCCTATTGAATATGGAGCCCCAAGTGTGAAGGCTATGATGATATTTTGGCTAAGGTTTCATGGAAACTCTCCCCTTCTTGAGAAATGATATTGAAGCAAACTGCTCCAAAGAATTTGTCATTTCATCCAAAAAAGTTACATCATAGAACATCTCCTAGATCTGAATCCATGTCCTGGCCTGCTTAACTCACTTGAGTTTGTTGACATCCCAGATGATGAGGCAAAAACTAGAGGGAACAAAAACCTTTTACATATACTTTAGTACTGTACTGTATGTAATAATAACATGAATATTTCTTACCTATCAACAGGATTTTGGCGTCTTTAACAACCCTATCTGGTGGCACATCCTCTTTACTGAAGAAGCATATGCAAATAGTCTCATCATCCTCATTTAGCATGTAGCATGCTTTCCCCAAGTATAGCAGATCCAGCCACGATGCAATGAATAACTTTCAGTAAATGACGTTACAAAATATTGCATTACAAAAGGTCTTAATTGCCTTTGAATTACACCATGCCCTGCAGTTTATATTGCAGCATTTTGTGTTGTACAGTATTGCAGCATTACTGCATGGTATGCTGGCTTGGCACCAGTGTAGCATGGTATTCCTGTGTGCAAACGGTGGGAAAATCACATGTCAAGTAAACCAGGCACTAGGTATTTTATGGCAATTAACCTAGCTAGACATTAACATTCTGTAACTTAATATACAAACATACAAATCTGCCAGTAGAAATAGATCACCTGGTGTATCAATGTCTGCTCATGTGTGCAGCTAGCACCCTAGATTGCAGCTGCCCCAACCCCCTCCCATCTGTCATTCCCATGACGGCCTCAGCTCCCTCCACCCAGACCCTCTCTCTTGCTTCATTCCACTCCCTCTTAAATATTCCTACTGTCTTACATACCACCCCCTCTGATAGAGCATTCCATTTAGACACCACCCTCTCCATAAAGTACTGCCTCCTCATCTCCCTCCTAAATCTTCCACCCTCCAATCTTAGTCCTTGCGCCTCGTGTCCCTACCACTCCTCAGTTTAAATGCCCCTTCAATGCTAGCTTTGTTTATCCCCCCAAATACTTGAACGTTTCAATTATATCCCCCTATCCCTCCTCTCCTCCAGCATGTACATATTCAGCTCATTCTGCCTGTCTTCATAGGCCTTGCCCTCCATCCCCTGTAACATTTTTGTTGCCTTCCATTGCACACCTTCCAGTAAATGAATATCCCCTCTTCAGATACAGCCGTCAGTACTGCACGCAGTACTCCAAGTGCAGACTGACAAAAGATCTGTAGAGGGGCAAGAGCACCTCCCTATGCCTGGATGAGAACCCCCTTGCAATATAGCCCAGCATCCTGTTCACCTTAGCTGCTGCTTTCCTGCATTGGGCAGGGTTTTTCATGCTCCCTGATACCAACACCTCTAGGTCCTTCTCTTCCTCAGTGATCCCCAGCCTCACCCCTTCCAACCAATAGTCCCTCCTTGGGTTCTTTGTCCCAAAGTGCATAACCTTGCACTTTTTTGCATTGAATCCCAGCTGCCACTTCTCTGACCATACCTCTAGTTTGGTTAGGTCCCCTTGTAGTTGTTCCCATCCATCCTCTTCATCCACCACTGCCCCCATTTTGGTATTATCTGTGAACAGACTAACCCTGCTCCCAAAGATAAAGAGTCCAAATCGCACTAGGACCAGCACTGAGCCCTGCAGCACACTGCTCGTCACTGGTCTAGGTGTTGAGAGCTTCTCCTCACTGCCACCCATTGCAGCCTCCCTTGCAGCCAGTTCCTTATCCAGTTTGTCAGCTTCATCCCCACCACTGCAATAGTCACTTCCCCCCAGCCTCCCATGAGGCACTGAATCGAAGGCCTTGTTGAAGTCCAAGTACGGGACATCTACAGCATGACCCATATCCAGCTCTCTTGTTACCCAGTCATAATATTCTATTAGATTGGTCTAATAAGACCTCCTCAAGATGAACCCATGCTGCCACCCATCCTGGAGGTCATTACCCTCTAGGAATGACACCAGCCTCTCCTTCAGTATCATCTCCATAAGTTTACCCACTATGGAAGTGAGACTGACGTGCTAATAATTTCCTGGCTCATCCCTAGGACCACTCTTGTGTATGGGGACCACATGGGCCACCCTCCAGTCCTGAGGCACCCATCCCATGTTCAGGAAGGTGCTGAACAGTTCTGCCAGTGGCTCAGCCAACACCTCCAACATCTCCTTCAGCACCTTGGGGTGGATGCCATCAGGACCTGGTGCCTTGTCCACTCTTAATGCCCTCAGACACTCTAGTACTCTACTCCCCTCGATCATTCTGTCCATCATCTCCCCCCAACCCCACCCATGATGATAGTGGGCCATCCAGTATTCATTTAGTACTTCCACTTGTTCCTCTCCCTTTCCACCCTCCCTCCCTACTTTATCTTCACTGTATGGTCTCTGCACTTCTGCTTTCCTGACATATCTACAAAAACTCTTCTCCTCCTTGATGCCCTGTACTTACCTTAGCTCCCTGGAGGCTTTGGCTACTCTCACTCACTTGGTCACCTCCTTGGACCAATGCACATAAGCCTCCCTGTCCTCTTCCTTCCTTGCTTTCCTGAACTTCTGGCATGCAACTTTCTTCACCCTCACCCCCTCCAACACTTCTCTGTTCAGCCAGCATGGTTTCCTGGCTTTACACTTCTTGCTCCTAGTCCTGGTGAAAGCTTCTGTAGCCTCTGTTAGCCCAGTTTTAATAATTTCCCTCTTTTGCTGTGCATCCTTCTCTAGCCTGATATGCTGGAGTGTCCCTTGCAGTATTTCTGTCATCCTCCCAAAGTCCGCCCTACTAAAATCTACCACCTTTGTTGCTGTGCCTCCAGACTCCCTGCCCAACTGGAGAGTGAACCACTCTTCTTTGTGGTCACTGCCAGCTAGTGGGTCTTCCACCCTAATTTCCCTCACTGCCTCCCCATTTGACAGCACCAAGTCCAGCATGTTACCTAGTTGTGTTGGCCCACTGATCATTTGTGTCAAAAGACCATCCTTTATCATATCCAGGAGTACCTGCTCCCTGGCACTGGAGGTGGCAGGGGTGCTCCAATCTATCCCCAGCAGATTGAAATCCCCCACAATCACTACACTCTCCTTTCTACACACCCTCCTTATTCACTCTGCTAACTCCCTGTCCAATTCCACTGATTGGGCTGGTGGTCCATGCACCACCCCCAGCCTCAGCTTTGTACCCTTGGAGTCCAGAAGCTGCAGCCATAGTGCCTCTGTCCTCCCTCCTCCCCTTGTCCCTCATACATCTGATCCCTTCCCTCACATAGAGTGCTACCTCACCCTCTCTCCCAACACCCCGGTCTTTCCTGTAAATTTTATACCTTGGGATTGCCAGATCCCAGCCATGGTACTGGGTGACCCAAGTCTCAGTCACTGCAGTGACATCCACACTCCCCTATTATATGTTCTTGATGTGCACCATATCACCCAATTTCCATCTGCGCTCAACCTAGATAATGCCCAAAATAAATGCCCCAATGTACTGTACCTATTCTACAGAATTGTCAGTGCTGCATCATCCCACTATTCTGCGATGGACAAGACTGTTTTCTATGGGAGAAAATCTAATGAGAATTCAAGGTCACTCCAAAGATGTCATGGCCTGGTGAATAAAACACCACCTGTGACCAGGATGTCTGCTGCCACTGGGAAGGCAAATTTGCCAAGATAAAAGAAAATCTCATCTTAAGCCCCAAAAAAGAAGTGATCTATGGATACAGGGGCCAGGATATTTAAAGGGGTTGTGCATGGTGCAACAGAGTTGCGGTGGTGTAACCCCACATTGAGCCCAGGTAGGATATTGAAAGGGCAGCCAGGTGCAGCTCAAATCCTGATGCGCTGGAGCACAATGTAATAGTATGCAGTGCAGATGCAGAGGCTGTGCCCATGCATATGCTGGCACAACCCTGCAGTGCTCCACATAGGGGGGCCTAAATTTGAGCCTGTGAGGACTGGAAACAACTCCCAGCCACCCACAGGTGGGCTGCTGTATTGCAGGGCACAACACAGCAGCCACCAGCTGTGGGTGGCCACCAGAATGCCATCCACAAGCACAAGCACACACATATCCCTGGTACTCCAGTGGAACACCCTCCTGAGTCTCTGATGCCCTGATCACTGTAATGTTTGACTGTCCCTGGTAGTCTAGGGGCCCCCCTCCATCCCCTGTCCCCGCTCACTGGAATATGCCATTTTGTAAGTCCCAGTAGTCTAGTGGTACCACCCTCTGCCCCTTGAAGTGATCATGGTACAGCACCATATCATGATTCCCTGGTGATCCAGTGGCATCCCCTCACTCCTATCCACACAACATCCCTTGCCCAACCCACTGTCCCCTCATCATTGGTGGATGGCTGCAACCTGCCCACATACCGCTCAACCACCCGCTGAATGACAGTTATAGTATAAACTGTAAGCCCATTGGTCCACAGTGTGAACCAATGGGCTTGCAGGGCATACTGTACTACACAGTCCCAAATATGTGAATGACTTCATTTACATATTTGAGACTGTCTAGTACAGTATGCTCTGCAAGCCCATACTGTAACTGTCATTCAGCAGGTGGCCAGTTGGTATGCGGGCAGGTTGCAGCCACCTGCCGATGATGGGGGAGCAGGGCAGGCAAAGAGTGCTGTGTGGGTGGGAGGAGTGAGGGGAGCCACTGGCTGACCAGGGCATCATAATATGGTGCTGTACTGTGATCATGGCAATGGTCAGAGGCTACCACTAGCCTACCAGGGACTTACAAGATGGCATAATTCAGTGATCAGGGACATGGGAAGGAGGGGGTACCACTAGACTACCAGGGACTAACAAAATGGCATAATCCAGTGATCAGGGACATGGGAGGGGGGCCACTAGACTACCAGTGCTTTCTTTAGTTCCTTATACTGCATGATTGTGGCTATGGGGCGGGGGATGCCCTGGGATCCCCACAGCACACATCATGCTGTGCTGGGCACCAGGCAGAAGTCTCTAGCCTGCCCTGTGCAAGGCATGCAAATAGGGCCATAATGACATGCAAATGGCCCTATTTGTACCTTGCATATTTAATGGCCTCATTTGCATGCCCCCTGCTGAATATCATGGGTGACATGCCTAGTGCAACTGCACATGCACTGGCACATCCCCATGCTCCATATCTGTGGCTTGCGCTGGTGCAGTGCCACTGCGCCAGGCACAGTATGTGCACTGACCTTGCCATATTTACCGGTGCTGCACCACAGTGCATCACCATTGAATATCTTCTGTTCCTGGCCCCAGCGCATCCCAATTGCTCTGTGCCAAGGCTTGTGTCCCTGCTAGGTGCAGTCTGAATATCTGGACCAGGGAAGACATCAAAGTGACTGAAGACAAAGGAACCAATGGAACAGCACAGTAAGCCATGAATCACTTTTTCCATGTTAGCAAAATTTCTATTTACTTTTATACTCTTCTGAATGAAACCTTTTCTAATTTGGTCACCCAGGTGACTAAACAAAACAAGTTCCCTTAATGAGTCTACTTGAATTTTGGGTTGTTTTTTCATGTGTGTGTGTGTGTGTGTGTGTGTGTGTGTGTGTGTGCACATCCCAGCTTCAATAATGTATTTTATAATCACCTGGTACTGAGTCTCTGCTTTCACATATACATGTACAATACTGTGAGCAGTGCAGTGACTTTCATGTGATGGTAATGCACTCTTTTTTTCTTTTCCATTTTACAGTTTAAGCTTGCAGAGAAAATGGATGACTATGGAACATCTGACGACAGTGAGGAAAGTAACACACAGCATGAGGAACACAACAAAGAATAAATGGGCAAACAGCAGAGCAATTCAAGAAAGAACAAGAAATTTCAGACATTCCTGACTGAAACAGATAGACAGCTGGAGGAGCAATTTGAGGAGGACCAACAAGAAATTCAATGTATCCTGACAGAAACTGACAAACAGCTGGTAGTAGTAGTAGTAGTAGCAGCAGCAGCAGCAGCAGCAGTAGTAGTAAAATCATTATTTTTATACAGGACACTATATGACAGAAATGTATATTTTCAGTTCAGTATTACTATAAATCAGCAAACAAAAAGAAATGCCCATGATTCTCTCTTTTTTATTTTTATTTTTGGGGTTCAGAATGTTGTTTCAACAGGTTAAAAGTATATACATTTGGAAGAGCACAATGAACACCATGTGGATATACCTGGTGAGCAGGACCTGGTACAGGTACATAAGCTAGAGCAGATGAATTAGGGGCATCATACAAGAAAACTACTTAGTGTCAGAACAAGTACAGGAGGACATGAGGCCAGTTATCATTACTGAATTGCCCAACATGGCTGAGAGGGTCCTGAGCATCATACGAAACATGGATCTTGTGCTCGAGCTGTTATCATCACCTGTGTCACTTATACAGCTCCTCAAATCAAATCACCCAGTTCCCAGCAGTGGGAGCAGCGAGGGCACAGCAGTAATAAGCTTTAACAGTTTCCTGAATATGCCATGTGTTTCTTGTAGTGACAACAATATCTTCACAGCTTTTCCCCAGAAAATGTCATTTGTGTCTATTAGTGAGACAAGAGAACTTCAACTGGTGACTATGGCCAATGGCAGGCCAAAGTGCCTAGCGGTTCTTGTACAGTATTTTGGACATTGATTTCTTAGAATCAGTATTAGCCTTGGGGTAAAAATTAAAATTGGGATAGTAGCAAGGGAAAAGGCCCATATTGAGTGCCATATGCCATGAGGTGTTAAGGATTATTAGGAGGCAGTAGGAGGCTGACAGCAGCAACAGGAAATTAATAAGGGACAGCAGGACAAATGAACTATGGAACCAAACATGACTGTGAATCTTACAAATGTGTTAAGTGATGTGATATGCTGTGCTGTAATATAGTTTACTAAATTACGGTGGCTGTCATATTACTGTATACTGTAAATGTATATTTTTAATCCAGTATTACTATAAAACAGCAACAAAGAGAAATGTCCATGATTCTATTTTTATTTTTTTTATTTTTTGGGGTTCAGAGTGTTGTTTCAACGGATTAAGCATACTACATCTAGAGCACCTGAAATGAAGAGTCTCATCCTAACCCAGAACTAAGTGTGACTGGAGGCAAACTATGAAGTGATTATAAAAGTGTATAGATTACATTTTAAATTATAGATGAAAGCTATGTAAAAAATTTAAGAAGGGTGCTGACAGAGCTTTTGGGCATCAGTCAGGAAGCATAGGGAAACCAGAAATTATAAAATGCACAAGTAACATTTTATTATCAATAACAATACAATAAAAAAAATAAACTTGTACAGGATACCTCTTCATAAAGGTAGTACAAACAAAGAAAGTCCTACATCTGAGATTCTCTCTCTCTCTCAATTTAAAACTCAGTCTATCTCCCTCTGAAAAAACATTGCACTCTTTTTGTAAGGTGTCTTCCTGGCAGTTTAAGCTCTGCATCCCGATTGTTGTAAGTTTCATAGAAACATAGAAACATAGACTTTGATGGCAGATAAGGACCGCTTGGCCCATCTAGTCTGCCCATTTCCCTACCTACAGGATAAGCCACAGATCCTAGTTAACCAACAGCCTATTTCTTCCTACCCCCTACAAGGATTGTCTTATGTCTGTCCCATGCATTCTTGAATTCTCCCACAGTTTTAGACCCCACAACCTCCTCAGGAAGGCTGTTCCATGCATCCACTACCCTCTCTGTGAAATAATATTTTCTCACATTGCCCCTGAACTGCCCCCTCTATCTTTAAATTGTGTCCCCTTGTTCTTGTACGTCTCTTTTTCTGAAAGATGCTACCCTCCTGGACTTTGTTGATTCCACTGAGGTACTTAAAAGTTTCTATCATGTCTTCCCTCTCC
This sequence comes from Neoceratodus forsteri, assembly GCA_016271365.2. Taxonomy (NCBI): domain Eukaryota; kingdom Metazoa; phylum Chordata; order Ceratodontiformes; family Ceratodontidae; genus Neoceratodus; species Neoceratodus forsteri. Next base: position 218,339,325 of record CM028134.1, read on the forward strand.
CTTCTTTCCTCAAGGGTATACATATTAAGCTCCTTTAGTCTCTCCTCATACAGCTTCTCTTGCAGACCCTGCACCACTTTAGTTGCCCTCCTCTGGACTGCCTCTATCCTGTCTATGTCCTTGCGGAGATGGGGTCTCCAGAACTGGATGCAGTACTCCAGATGGGGTCTCATCAACTATCTGTACAAAGAGATAACAACTTCCTGTTTTCTGCTGATGATGCCTCTCCCTATGCATCCCAGTATACCCCCCAGCCCTCCCTACTGTCTTCTCACATTGTTTGCTAACCTTAAGGTCATCTGATATGATTACCACCAGGTCCCTTTCCTTTTTTGTTGTTGTTACTACCTCCTCCTCATTGTATATTCTTCCCCTGGGTTCTTGTTTCCCAGGTACAATATTTTTCACTTCTTTGCACTGAATCCTAGCTGCCGTACTTCTGACCATTCCTCCAACCTTGCCAAGTCCATTCTCATCCTTTTCACGCCTCCTTATGTATCGACCCTGTTGCAGATCTTTGTGTCATCTGCAAAGAGGCATAATTTTCCTTCCAGTCTCTCTGGAATGTTACTTATGAAGACATTAAAAAGGACTGGACCCAATACTGAACCCTGAAGTACCCCACTAGTAACCCCTCTTTCTTCAGAGTGGACTCCATTTACAATTACCTTCTGTGTCCTCTTGTCCAGCCAATGTTTTACCCAGGCTACCACCCTGGGACCCACTCCCAGGCTGGTTAATTTGACTATTAATCTTTTGTGTGGGACTGTGTCAAATGCCTTGCTAAAGTCTAAAAGTCTAGGTAGGCCATGCCCACAGTCCCTCCCTGGTCTACTACTTTGGTCACCCAGTCAAAGAAATCTATTAGATTCGTCTGACATGACCTTCCCGCTGTGAACCCATGCTGCCTTGGGTCCTGTGCCCCACTGGCCTCTAGGTACTCAACTATTTTTTTCCTTCAGAAGTGACTCCATCACTTTCCCTACCACAGAGGTCAAACTGACAGGTCTGTAGTTTCCTGCCTCTGTCTTGGTCCCACTTTTGTGAAGAGGAATCACATCTGCCTTCCTCCAGTCCTCGGGTACCACACCATCCTCCCATGATTTATTAAAAAGAGTAGCCAGTGGTTTCACTAGTTCCCCCTTAATTCTTTTAGAATTCTGGATGAATCCATCAGGCCCCATTGCTTTGTCCACCTTCAGTTTTAGGAGTTCTTGCAGAATCCTTTCTTCTGTGAAAGGACTGGGATTGACCCCGCTATCAAGAGTGCTTCTGTTAATTGGATTAAGCACTTCCCCCTCCTCTTTTGTGAATACTGAGCAGAAATATTCATTCAGTATCCCAGCTTTTTCACTGTCCCCCTCTGTCCACCCACCATTCATTCTATTCAGCCTCACTATCCCTCCCTTTGTCTTTCTACATTCGCTGATGTACCTATAAAAGGTTTTATCCCCCTTCTTAACCGAGTTGGCTATCTTTTCCTCAGTTTGGGCCTTTGCTATTCTGACTTCCCTCCCTGATTCCTTCTACCTTAACTGGTACAGATCTCTGTCCTGCTCCTTCTGTGTTTCCTTATACTTCCAGAATGCTATCTTTTTCTTCCTGACTTTCACAGCCACCTCGTTTGAGAACCATAGTGGCTTTTTCTTTCATTTTGATTTGTTTATTTGCTTCACACAAAGGCTTGTTGCCTCTGTGATGGCAGTTTTGATGATTCCCCATTGTTGCTCCACACCACCTTCCAGCCAGTTTGCTTGTGCTTTTCTGAGGCACTCTCCCATCTTGCCAAAGTCAGCCGTCCTGAAGTCCAGTACCCTCACTTTTGTATGGCTTGACTCTGTAGCTGAGTTTAATGTGAACCACACTGTTTGATGGTCACTTGTTCCCAGATGGCAACCCACTTCTAGATCTGAGATCCTCTCACTGCCCCCATTTGAGAGTACGAGGTCTAAGATTGCTCCCTCATGAGTGGGTTCTGAAACTAGCTGTCTGAGGCCTGCCACCTGTAGGGCATCAAGAATGGCCCTGCTCTTGGATGTGGCTGCAGCAAATGTGCTCCAGTTAACATCTGGCATATTCAGGTCTCCCATCAACAGTATCTCCCTTTCGCTGCCATTCTAAGAATGCCTTCTATCATATCCTTGTCCATTCCTCCCCTGACATGGGGTCTGTACAACCCTGTCGCGGATTGTGGTGCCCTTCCAGTCTCCAAGGTGACCCACAGTGCCTCCTCTCCCCCTGTTTACTCTTTTGTTCAGTTGCTTTATCCCTTCCTTTAATAGAGAGCTACTCTTCCCACTCTTCTCCTCTGCCTGTCTCTCCTGTAGGTTATGTACCCTGGTATGTTAACACCCCAGTCATGGTTCTCTGTGTACCATGTTTCTGTGACTGCTACGATATCAAGGCATCCCTCTTCCATCAAGGCCACCAGCTCAGGGAGCTTGTTGCCCAGACTATGGGCATTGATACTCCTTACCCTCCATTTCCTGATGGCCTTACTCCTTTTTGCCCCATCCCTGTACTTCTTTCCTTTGTCACTTTCCCAATTTATCCCTGCCCTTCTCCCTATTGCCACCTCTATGTTGGTGTTTACTGCACTTACTACTGTTATTTGTTGGGGGGCTAGGATTTCCCTGCTCCTTGCCAGTGCCTCCTCCCTTGGCTAGTTTAAATGCTTGCCAATGAAGCATTTAAACCTATCACATAGGATCCTAGTTCCCTTCCTGGACAGATGCAGCCCATCATGCCAGTATAGGCTTGCATCACTCAAGGTGGACCCCCAGTCCCCAACGAAGCCAAATCCCTGAGCTCCACACCAGTTTTTCAACCACTGATTGAATCCCATGGTGTGGAACACCTTAGCCTCTCCTACGCCATAGATGGACAGCACCTCCGAGAAGGTTACCATGCATCCTACTTGTCTAAGGCCCCTTCCCAATTCCACAAACTCTTCCTGCACTTCTCTAATCCCTTTCTCAGCCAGGTCATTTGTCCCTAGGTGGACAATGACATCCAGCTCCCTTCCCTGTGCAACTGCTCCTGCAATCCTGAGGATTCGCTCTCTCTCCCTTCAAGCCATGGTGCCAGGCAGGCACCTTACCTCCCTCTCCCTTCCTCCCCCAGTTCTACCTTCCTAACAATGGAGTCCCCACCAGGAGTTCTTTTCTTTACCTGCGGAGTCTCCTGCCACCCTCCTGTGGGTCTTCTTTGTGGAGGTTCCCAGCATCCTCCTTGGTCTCCACTGCAGGTGCCTCCATAGAGGAACCACACTTCGCCAGAATGGCAGAGGAATTGTGGAGAGGTACAACTGGAGGGATGCACCTCTGTTCCACCACCCTCACCCTCCCTGAGCCCACTGTGGTCCAACCGCTCCTCTTTCTTGGCAACCTCTGAGGCAACGGCAGTGGCACTGGTGGTCCCTGGAAGGAAGAGGAGGTCCCACAAATCCTGGCCAACTCAGCCTGGAGATGAGCAACCTGTTTCCCACAAAATGTACCAGAACTTTTTCAGCTTCTTTCCAGAGGCCAGCCTGGAAAGCACATATTTTATTTATTTTGATGTATTTATTACAACTAGTCTCAAACAGGTGCAACAAAACAGAACATCCTGTCAATGAGCTTGTATAGGTCAAAATGCATCTCAAGGCCAACCCTGTGTTCCATCTGGTTACCTTTTCTAATAAACTCAAATAACTTTCTGCTATCATTTTATAAGTAATACATTTGCAAACCAAAGGATCCTTGTTTCACATAAAGATTCACATATATGTTTTTAACTACAGAGAAGCAAGGAGAGAAAGAAAGAATAGAAACAGCAAGTGAATGAAGGGAGATTATTGTGGGAATCTAAGGGACCATTGGAGTGGTCAGTTCCTAGGTGACACAAGGAAACTTTGATTGCGTAATCAGAGAGGTAAGACACAAACAAGTGGCAGAATAGGAAAGGGCAAAATATATTACTTTTCACTCTCTCTGCATAGAAATGGGGCAGGGTCTTACCCAACCCTATCTCTCACACACACACACACACTGTTCTTCAAGAGAGAACCTGTTTTTTTTCTTTAAAACAGGCTTACAAATCCTTATTTTCTCTTTTAATATTACCTAATAGCATTTACAGTTCTTTGAGTATGCAGTATCCCTTCTTCTATAACACCTTTTACAGAAAACATTTCAGTTAAGCACACACATTTTTAACCTCTTGAATTCTCAGTTCTTGATCCATATCTTCCCCAAAGATTCCAGATACTGCAGTCACCATCCCAGGATATTCTCTTGCCCACCAGGATTGTAACAATAGGGGTGGTGGTGTTGCCATATAACTCTCCTTTGCTATCCAGTCCATCCCTATACTCTCTATTTCCTCCCCTTCTACCTAAGAACTACTTTTCCTCAAACTCTCCCTTCCATTCTCTCTTCCCATCTATGTGAATGGTGTCTACTGTTGCCCAGGCATCTCAGCCATCTTCTGTCACTGACATCCTTACTACTACTATCTCTACCCACACCTCATCTGGTAAATAACTTATCCTTGGGGACTTCGGCATAAATTGGCTCTTCCCACCTAAGCCCAAATTTTGCCATAACATTAAGTCCCTAAATCTCAGTTGATCACTGACGCTAACCACCATAACCATAAATTCCTCAACCACACCCTACTGGACTATGTGCTCTTGCCTCCCATTCCCACCGAATTATTGCTGCCTGCATCCTTCCAGACACTATCAGTGACCACCATATGGTCTGCTGTGTCCTCAAATTACACCACCCCAAGGCCTCACCCAAGCTCTTTCATATCCAGTCCTTTTCGATCACTGGACTTGTCCCCCTTCCATGCATATTTGGAAGCAACTGACTGGTCACCCATCTCTCCTGCCAGCACCATTGATTCTGCACTCAATTATTTCAAGACCAAATTTCTGTCTATCTGGGATCTACATGCTCCCACCAGGAAAACCAGGATCCATGGTTCCCACCACTCATGGATCTCAGCTGAACTGTTGGTCTGCCTAAGAGCTCAGGATATAGACTTGAAGGCCCACAAGTCCACTGGCTCCCCCTGTTGATCTACTCAGATACCATGTCCTGCACAACAGCTGTACCAAGGCCACTAGGCTTGCCAAACCTGAGTACTTTTTCTCCACCTTCCAGAACAACATTAACCACCCTTCCAAGTTCTGGAAGGTCATCCATGCCCTCTTCTCCCCCAGTCCAGTCCCCTGCACCAATCCTCAAGGTTAAAGATGTCACTCTTTCTGACCCCCTCTCTGTTACCTCTGAATTCAATGCTTTCTTTAGCTCCTGTGCCTCCTCCCTTCTCTCTTCCATTCCCCGTCCTCTCCCCCTCCCATCTCCCCTGCCCACCCACCTTGTCTCCCCTTTTCTCCTTCTCTCTGATTTTTCCTGATGACACTGTCAAGTCCATCCTAGCTCTGAACCCTCTCGAGGGCATGAGTCCTAACAGGGTCGATCCTAAACTCCTCTATCTTCCCTAGTCATAGCTCCTTCAATCACCTCCCTTCTCAACCTTTCTTTCTCCCATGTCTCTGACACTTGGAAACATGCTACTGTTGTTCCCCTTACAAAAGGAGGTAACCTCTCCTGCCCTAGCAACTACCACCCTCTCTCCCTGCTCCTCACTCTTGCTAAAATGCAGGAGCACCTAGTGCTTTCTTAACTTTCCCCTTTCCTTTATTAAAATTAATGACATAGCTTGTCCTTCTTTGGGGTCTTGTCTATTATAACCTCAAGTTCTTTTCCTTCACATCTGCAGCAAGAGGAGCTCCACGAAGTGAGTAGGATCTACCACTGGTTTTCTTTTCCAAGTGTAGCACTTTACATTTAGTGACATTGAAACTGAGAGGTCTGGCATCAGACCAATCACCCAGTTTATCCAGGTTTCCTGACAGCCATCCCCACCCTCAAAAGAGTCCACCACCCTGTTTCAGAATCATTAATGAAGATGTTGAACAGCAGTGGCCTTGGAATAAATCCCTGATGGACATCACTCAGTACTCCTCTCAACTCTGAGTAGTGCCCATCCACCACTGTCTGCTCCCTGCCCCCAAGTCAGGCAGCAATACATCTGGTGTATGCCTTGTGTACATCCTTTCAGATCTTTCATTGCCATCTAACACTGTAGATCAACTGTAGATTATGCTGATTTGTTGGCCACACTTGGGGAGCTTGGAGGGTTGTCTAGGACAATGTTACAATGGTTCCAGTCATTCATCCGTGGTAGAGATCAGTCACTAATGGTCAGTTCTTGTCAGTTGTGTTGGACTGTTGCATTCTGCAGGGTTATGTGCTTCCATCTATGTTTCTTTTGGTGTACATGCTTCCTCTCTGGGATGGATCATTAGGCACTACAGTGTGGAATGTCACTGCTACACAGATGTAATCGAGCTGAATGTGTCCTTTACTCTTGACAGGACATGTTCATTGCTAAGACTAGAACAGTGTGATGAGGAAATCAGGCTCCAGTTGACTGACTTTAAACCATATCAAGACCAAGTTGTAAGTGATGGGATCTAGGAAGCAGATATTGGCCCTTTGCAGTGGCCTGAGTCTCCCCTCCCTCGGGGGAGGGAGTTGACATCAGGCAGCAGAGCAAGTTTGCATCTTAGTTGGGAGTACTTCTTGATGGCCAGTTGACAATTGTTTCTCAGGTGTCTTCTGTAAGCAGAAACTGCTTTTTCCACCTCAAAAATGTTGCCAGACTGCAACTGTTGCATGATTCTGCTGATCTTGTCACCCTAGTCAACACCCTCATTTTCTCCCATCTCAACTACTGTTATGTACTCTACAAAGGCTTACCTGTGTTAGTTGTGTTGCCTGCAGCCAGTTGCAAATGTGGCAGTGAGGTTACTGACCTCCCTTCAGTGGTCAGATTATAATTCTCCCTCACTGCATGTCCAGGGCTGATGCTGGTTAGGTGGTGTATTGATTTCCAGTTGCTGTTAGTGAAATATAAAGCCTAGAACTCACTAGGCCCCTGATACCTCATTGAGCTTCTGACTCCATAGATGCCATCCAGGGAACTGAGATCCAGAAAGCAAAGTTTGCTGAAAGTGTCACAATGTCTTTTAAAGTCTGGTGGTAAACAGGCTATTTTTGGTGTCAGCTGTTACCCACTGGAATTCACTACTTGAGGGGACTGCACCACTAGGTCAGTGATGTCTTTCAAAAATAAAGTAGTTTAGCCTGAGCATCTCTGCTTTTCTCTTGTAGTAAAATATAAATTAAACATAGCAGTAAACAATAGGAAGAATATATTTATCTTGCTGTTAATGTTCTTATTTATGATTTTATGTCCTTATTTATGATTGCACTAGGTATATATTTTACTGCAAAGGTGCTCTGAGCCCTGGAGAGGTGCTTTTAATATGTATACTAAACTGAACTAAATTAAACTAGACTATCATAATGATTTATTCTGTGCATACGGTTATCATGGGTTACTGTATAAAAGGCCTTGATGAAATCCAGCTAGACTATGTCCATGGCCATGGCCATGGCCCTGACCCTGTCCACAACCCTGGCACTCCTTCAAAGGTTATCAAGTTTGTTTGGTGTGATCTGCCATATATAAATTGAGAGAGGTGTCAAAACACTGGCCACAACAAAGTTCTTCATTATCTGTCCTTGATAGCATTCCAGACTATGCCTGGTGCATACTGTATGCCATGCTGACCAGGCTGTCATTTTCCAGTCCCACCTTATCCCCTTATTGAAGATGGAGACTCCATTGACCACTTTCCAGTCCTCATGCACCACACTTGACAGCTCCTTAATATTACTGCAAGTGGCACCACCACCTGTTGCTTTTGCTCCACTATCATCCAAGGGTGTATCCCCTCCAACCCTTTAGAAGTTACCTGGCTTGAACAGTAAGCCCCTCTAACCCCACCAGAGGCCTTTTGGTGAACAATGAGGCAAAGCATTCATTAAGCAGCTGAGCTATTGCTTTAGGCTCTATTATTTTCTTTTCCCCACCCATGCTTTCAAATGCCTTTAAGCTCTATCATTTTCCTTTCCCCAACCCTTGCTTTCAAATGCCTTCAGACTGTATCATTTTCCTTCCCCCATCCCTGCTTTCAAATTTATTTATTTATTTATTGAAAAGTTTCACCAGGAAAGGCATACTGAGCTGGAATAGCTCATTTCCAGATGCATCCTGGGGGAGAGGGGAAGGGGAATACAGTTTATTTTACACCCAAAGCTTCAGATTCATATACATATATTCAGCATGTATTTTTTGTATTTATTTATTGTAGTATTCAGAAAGACCTTTGAGTCAGGGACTCATTTACAAAGGTTCCATATCATACATGCAGGTACATGGAGAGAACTTGACGATACGGGTTACAGAAACATTACAACAAATTAAACAGTTACATAGTAGTTCAACAGCTTGGCTGTATACACTCTAATACTTCACAACAGTAATACAGATATGACGTATTAGAGTATATATGTATTACCAGTAATAGAGAAGGTACACAGATGAGCAACTGTGAACTATGAGGAAGTAAGGCCCTGAGTAAGGGTACAGTAGGGGGAGCATGTAAGAAGATAAGAGCGAATGGATTGGGGGAGAGAGTTAGAAATAGGGATGGGGAAACTGGGTGTAGGAAGAGATGGTAGGGAGGACGTTTGTCCCTCTGGGGTGTAGACCCACAAGGGCCAGATGCAGCTGAAATGAAAAAAAACAGTCTAAGCCTTAGTTTCCATGGCTACAAAGAGAAAAGTTAAGGTAGAGAGGAAGGGGAAGGACTTCATCCCTCTGGGGTGGAAATCCCACAAGGGCCAGACATGGCCTGATGCACACCCAGTCCATGTATTGGTTCCCTGGCCTGCCAGGAAAAAGCTAGATGAAATTGAGATTTGGGTGTGTATATGAGATGGGAACAGACAGGCTGAGAAAAGAGTGAAGGGGGAAATGGAGGGTGAGTGTGGAGGGCTGAGGGGAGGAAAAAAGGAAGCTAGTAGCTGTTACAGGAGGGTGAGGTGGGGTTACACAGAGGTGCGGAATTTCCCAGTCCCCTTCTTCTATTTATGTACAGTACTGGAAGAAGGCTTTTGGTACTGCCTGCAACCCCTGCTGCTATTCTGACTCCTAGCTCTACATCTCTACAGTAACTTTTTTAATTCTAGTTTTGCAGTTCCCTCAGTGTTGCTTTGTCTTCCTTCTCTGGTCTGGAAGCAACATACCTCTTTCCACCAGCCATAGACCTGTTTTTTATTCAGAATCTATTGTCTTAGATCAGTCTGGGGGGTGGTCTTGTCACTTTTCCCTTATTTTATCAGAATTGTTTAACTTCACACTGCCTTAGGGCCCCAGTCTCAAAAGGAGGGAAAGGAGGTAAATACCAGTCCATTCACAGATTAGAGGGTCCTAGAATGCATGCAAAGCTGAAGGTGGACAAGGCCATGGGTCCAGATGGCATACATCCCAGGGTCTTAAGAAAACTGAGAATTGAACTGGCAGCCCCTCTGGCAGCAATGTTCAGTGAGTGCCTAGACACTGAAATAGTCCCAGAGGACTGGAGAAGGGCAAATGTCCCTCTTCACATCAGCAGGGGTAAAGAAGATATAGGGAACTACAAACATTAGTCTAACCTCTGTAGTAGGGAAGATAATGGAGACACTCCTCAAGGAAAGAATAGTGGAGTACCTAGACTTCATGGTGATGTTGGATCCGTGGCAACATGGGTTCACCCCAAAACATTCTTGTCAAACTAATCTAATAGATTTCTTTGATTGGGTGACAGAGGCAGTAGATCAAGGGGGGTCTGTAGACATTGCCTACCTAGATTTCAGCAAAGCCTTCAATACCATCCCACCAGGGATATAGGAAGTAAATGCCCGTGATCGGGCTGCAAGCAGTCCATTGGACCACCAGGGATATAGGAAGTGGAATTTTTTATACCTAAGCCTGTAATTGGGCTGACAGCAGTCCACTGGACCACCAGGGATATAGGACATGCTTTATTATATACCTAAGCATGTGATCAGGCATGTAGCAGTCCACTGGACCACCAGGGATATGAGACATTATTTAACTCTACATATGCCCGCGATCAGGCAGAGGGACACATTGCCACACTGTGCAGGGGGCATTGGCTCCCGATGGCTGCTGCCTGGCAGGGTGTCAGGTGCAAGGCACCGGGGATTGGCGCACCTGCATGCAAATGGGGCCATCATTTATTTATTTATTTAAGGTCTAGGAATTATAACCCTTTGAGTCAGGGACTCATTCGCAAAAGCTCCACGTCATACAAAAAATGGATTAGAACACTACAATATGGGATAAACAATTTAGACACACACTCTTGAACAAAGAAAGACAGTCACATACAGAGATGAATGAAAAAATACAATGGCACAGTCATGGAACGAACAGCAGTTTGTGAAGTACTAGTGCAATAGAGATTTATAGAGATTCATCTGCAGTTACAGTGGGAGTTAGACATAATGTGATTATGTAACTCAGGTTTAAAGGGACCAAGCCTGGAAATTGATAAAATGTAGTCAGGGATTGAGTTCATCCAGAGTGGGGCCCTGAAGCAAAAAGACCTTTGGCCAGCAGTGGTCTTTACTAAAGGGACACAGAATGTGGCAGTGTCAGAGTGCCTAGTGCAGCGAGTAGGAAGGTTCTTTTGGAGGAGTTGTAGACAGCCGGGGGGGGGCTAGGCCCAACTGGATTTTTTTTTGCCAGCAGACAGGTCTGATAAACTAGCCACCCCTGGAAATTTAGCCAGGATGAGCGCAGATAGAGGTCACAGGTGTGCGTAAGATGATCACCGCCTATGGCCAATCTCCAGGCTTTGTTTAGGGCACATTTAATGCTGGACAGTGCTGTGTCAGAGGTGGCCCTGTAGATGATTATGCCATAGTCTACCAGAGAAAGGAAGGAGATGGAGATAGCTAAGCATAGAGCCTCCGGAGGTAGACATGGCATAAGCCTGTAGAGGAGACCGATTCTTTTGTTAATTTCTGTACAAGTTGATGCAATATGCTCATGACATGCAAATGGCCCCATTTGCACCTTGCATACATTATGGCCACATTTGCATGTGCACTTTTGAATATAGTGGTTGTTGAGAACTTGCACTAGCGCATCCCCCTGCTCCACTCTGGCCACTTGCATTGGTACAGTGCCACTGTGCCATGTGTACTGCGGGTGGCCAGAGTCTGTGCCATGCGTACTGCGGGTGGCCAGAGTGTGATATTCAATGATGCTGTGCCATGGCGCAGCTCCGTTGAATATTGCCCAGTCAACGCCCCTGAGCAGCCATGTTGCGCTGCTCCCAGGCTTGCACCACAGCCTGGCGCAGTCTGAATATCTGGGCCCTAGTATATATTTCTGATACTACTCTCTGATTAGACATACCAGTTCCTGTCATTATTATACATACTCACAAATGTATGGTACTATTTTTTATGAGCCAACAATTTAATATCAGGCTTTTCATCAGTGTAATTACACAAGGTGCAGTGTTTATTGGGTGAGGTAGGCACTCTGGTATGTTTTAAAAAGCACTTGTCCTGTGGCCCTGGGTCACAGCACACACCAGAGGAACATCTATATCTCCCAATAAATAACACCCTGCTGTGTGTTATTGCTCATATAGTAGTATTTTATTTATAAGTTTGCATCCTCAAGGATATCCAAATATTGGTCCAATAAGAGGTATCAAACTAACTAACCTTAGTTCCCCAAGGACCAGTATAGAAACAAACGTTTTTCCCACAGGCACTTTCGGGTTTCCAATTTATATCAAGTTTATGCAGCCAGATATTACCCTTGAAAAATACAGAATTAGATGGTTCAAGAAAATCTGTTGTATTTTTCTTTCTTGATTCTCACTTAGAACCAAAATATGCAAATACTATGAGCTGGATATTCAAACTGCGCCATTCATAGGTGCAAGCCCTTGCGCTGTGCAAAATAGTTGCACAGGGGTGTGTCTGGGGCGATATTCAAAGGAGTTGTGCCATTGAGCAACTCCTTTGAATATCACCCCCCAACCACAGCCACTGTGCATGGCGCAGTGGAACTTGCGCCACCACAAGTTGACAGAGTGGAGCATTCAACTTGCGGTGGTGCAAGTACCATTGCACCATGCGCAAAATCCTGATATTCAAAAGGTGACATGCAAATTGGGCCATAATTCATGCAAGGTGCAGGGGGGGCCATTTGCATCTGATTATGACCCCATTTGCATGCCATTAGCATGTAGGTGCACCGATCCCCGAGGACTTGCGCCTGGCGCCCAGCAGCCATTGGGGACCGACGCCCCCTGCAGCCTGATCGTGGGCAAAACAGTGTAGAATCCCCACCACCACCCCCCAGTGGCCTGATCGTGGGCATAGTGTACTCCCCCCCACCAGCCCGATCGCGGGCAGCAATGTGGCCCCCCAATGTATCCCTGGTGGTCCAGTGGACGGAAATGCCTGATCCACGGGCGGTGTATAATAAACCCCCTCCTCCGGTATTCATCCCTGGTGGTCCAGTGGACAGAAGCCCGATCGGCGTGCATAAGTTTAATAAGATCCCCCCTCCTAACATGAGCCCTGGTGGCTAGTGACACTAGCCACCAGGGGCTAAGTAGGAAGGGAGACCTCATGCTGCAACTCCTGGGCTCGGGCATTCACTGGACCACCAGGGACGAAGGAGAGGACCCACTGCCCTTGATATCAACTTCAGTGTGAGGGGTACACTATGCCCAGCGATCGGGTCACTGGGGGGTGGTGGTGGGGATTTACAGTTGGCTGCCCATGATCGGGCTGCAGGGGGGGCACAGGGAGTGGTTGGGGCCAGCCACAGGTGGCAGCTGCTGTGTTGCACCCTGCAATGCAGCAGCTCACCTGTTGGTGGCCCTCGACTTAAGCCTTTTTTTTTGGCTCAAAGTTGTGCAGGCGCAGGTTGGGGGTTGCACCTTCACAACTCTGCACAGCCCAGCTGAATATCGGGCTGTGCAGTTTATGCATGGTACCTCCCCCACCAGTTCAGCATGCATTCATTTGCATTGCACTGTTGCTCAGTCTGTTTTCAGTGGAGCAACTGCCTCCTGCTGAATATCGCAGAATGGTGCAATTTCAGACTTGCGCATGCGCAACCCTGTTGCACATGGTGTAACCCTTTTGAGTATCCGGCCCTTTATAAATATACTGTATAAAGTGTTATGATGTTGAAGCAAATACTGCAATAGTTGCACAAAAGACTCTTTTTGTATTTTGTATTCATTGGGTTTTGCAAGCAAAACTTTCAGTCTCCCAAAGAAGGACAGCAGCAGGGTAATAAACAAATAATACTATTGTCTTACGAAAGAATATTAGAAGACACCCGCTCCTGATTTTTTCCTGTGAACACTTTTTTTATTCATAGCAGTTTATCAGCCTAGCAAAACTCTAGCTTATATCTTGGTTTATAATTACTGTTGGGATACATCTTTATTACACTGCAAGTATTAAGTTTATGGAAGCATTTATAAATGGTGCCATCAAGAACATATTTGTGAAGTTAAGGATATAGCATTAGACTTTTCTAAAATTAGTATGTTTATTGTGTCAGGTACACTACCATAGGCCTCTGAAACAAGAAATACTAAAACTAAGGTAGACAGTGGAGGGTACAGATCTGAAAGTACATATTGTCAGTATATCAGACAATGGTATAAAAGATGTAGTAGAAGGCCTCTACCTCAAATATTGATGTTATAAAGGTTTTATTTGTATTCATTTGTGTAAAATGTTAGCTCGCACCTGGATATCCTCATGAAATGTGAGACCTCCTGGATGCTGGTCTTGGGGAGACAGGAGGAACACCCTCATACATTAATATTAGACTCACATAAAAACACACAACAGTGACTTAAAATGAATAAGGACAAAAAGTAACTGCAACAACAGGAGAATCTCAAATAAAACAATGATGTTAAAAGGGTTAATACTGTTGTGGTATATTTAGGTCTGAGGAAAGTTTTTTAATAGTCTGAGAAGATATTTTAGATGGTTAAAGAGACTGTTCTAGTCCTTAAGTGAAAAGAAAGTGACAAAGTGACAGCATGCCTCCATAATCCTTTTTTTAGGTATGCTGAAGCTGAGGGAGTATGTGGAACAATGTGGATTGCTGTAATCATCAGGTACGAGACAGTTCGGGAAAAGCCCAAATGTGACAATACAATGCAGCAAGGATACTAGCATTGGATTACTCTGCTGTAGCAAAGAACATGGAGACTTTCATTGAGATTGTCTATTCAATTCACAGCGCTGCCACAGACTACACCCTTTAGACTTTTTGTGCAGGTGACTTCAATGTTCTCATTTCAAGACAGCACAGCCTGTATTACCTGCTCAAGTAAAGTAATATGTTTGAGGGGATGAACGTTGAGAAGATGATCTCACTATGGTGATAATTTTGTACATGACAGGAGGCACAGCAGTTGTGTTTGTTCTGTGCAGCAGTCAATGAGATACCTTGTGCAGTCATGTTCCTTAACATAATACAACACTATAAAACACTATAGTATTATGGTGATGGAAGGGAATTAAGTTCCATCTTGTCCCCCGATGCTATACAGTAGTGACTATATTCCACTATCTCAGGTGCAGTCGCGATTAACAGCAGCTTGCACCAAATATCTAGTGCAAGCTCTTTAAAAAAGGCCTCCAGGATTGCCACACGTTAGACCAGAAAAAGTTGGTCTAACTTATGGCAAATGCTGCATGGAATAGAAATTCCCATTGTATCGCTGCAAGCCCCATGTGCTGTATCATCAGTGCACCCAGGGCTTGTGGTGATCTAAGCCTTTTCAGAATCCTGCCTCATGACCTTATGTACCCTCAGTGTTCTCTACTCTGGGCTAAATAATTTGAGACCATCCAGTCTGTGCTTGTGGTATTTTTGACCCCAGCCACTAATCAGCTTAGTGGTCCTGTACTGCACCCTTTCAGTCCTATTCCCTCTGTACTGTGTTAACCACCAAAACTGCACCCAACAGTTCAGGTGTGATTTAACCAAGAGAAAAACACACTAATGTTGCATAGAAGATAAATTGTAAAAATACTGTTTTTACTCATACAGCAAGTTGGTAGACAAACATCTCCAAAGATTCATGAAAAAACTATTTGTCTGGGTCTTTCGAGTAAGTTCTGGTTTGTGTTTCTCTGCAGGCTGAATAAGACCTTGTATGGGTGGAGGAATCATTTTACTTAACCTGCTCTTTGCCCCTCCCTGAAAAGCATCCCATTATTGTGTTGCAGCAACATATCTGCCTGACTTTTGCTTACAGTCCACAGTTAGCCCTAGAGCCATCTCTTTAGTTGCACTGTCTACTGTTGCAGCATACATTGTGTAATGCCATCCAGATATCACACCACTTGGTGTTGTACTTTACCGTGACTTACTGGTGTCTGTTGTAACTCACGTCAAAGGTATTCATTTCCTCATAATTTAGTAGACAGAGTAAAATGAATCAAGCCATGAGCAGTTTTTATCTTCTAAAGAAACTTTTAGAATACAATAAATGCTCAGAATACAAAGTTAAGTTTCAGCTGCCATATTGCAGTTTTAAAGGTTCATCAAAAGCTTCACAGAAAAATAATAATTCTATGAAAATAAAAACCGACAATTATACTCTTGCACTTGGATCTCTGCTCTTCAATTTTGGAGAAACAGAATTGTTTTTCTGACTGCGTGGCTTACGCAAAACTGAAAACTAAGATGAATACAAGTATCTTATTTGAAGCAAGAGGTCCTTCTGGAGAACAATGTCTCATGTAATATGAAGTAAATCATTATAAGGAATTACAATCCCATATCCTAATCCAGGATAATCCGGAGACCAAATGTGAGCAGGGTCTAATTTCTTCTCTCTTGTATTTTGAAAACATACTATACAAGTCAATTCATAATATCAGTTTGAGATAACAGTTAAGAACATAAAGCAGTCAATCACATATGATAATCAATTTTGTAATAGCTGTCCTTTCTTATGAATCTACAACATTAGGACAACTCCTACCAAAGGAGAATTTCCTTTTACTTGCAAGACTGTGTTTTCTGTTAAAAGCATTTGTATACTGGTTCCTTGTCTCTTATTGATTAATCTTTACTGACCTTTTAACAAACTCAGCAAGTGACTCTGATTGGCATGCTGCTGGTAAATACCAATTTAAAATTGTATGATGCAGTATATTTCCATGTTAGGGTCTTAAATTGTTGTCATAATGCATCCACAGTTTACTGTGGGACACTGTAGTTGTACGGAATGGGACTTAAACTGAATCACACCATTCTAAAATGGTATTTAGCACCAGTGTACAGTTTAGATACACCTACTGGGATAATTAAAAGTCTAACAAGACAGAAAAAGTACAGCACTGGAACCAATACAGTTACTACAAGAGAAATGACTTACAGAGTCAGCACAGTTCATAAGAATTCCTTATCTTCACTTCCAAGCTGCTATAGTAAAAAGCAAATTCTAATCAATAACATGTATCGTATTTAGCTCTGCTTACCTGTTAATTATGGACAGTTCATCAAAAATAAAGTAATTATTTAATCTGACATGTAACCTGAGTATTCACAATATACAGTAATTTCCTATTATTTAATCCATACTACCTAAGTATACAGAATATAGTTCCCTATTAACATATTTGAACAAAGACAGCACACATTGCATTTAAAACAAATTTGGTATAAAGACAAGGTTCAGATAGTGTGGCTGGATCACAGGCTTGAGAAGTAGGAGACATAGGTTCAAATCCTATCACAGCTGCCCTATTTATGGTGTGATCACTATTAAAAGGCCTTTTGCTCATTCCTTAGTTTTCTGCTTTTATGAGACTGTGATTGTTTATTTAAAGGGCCAGTAGCTACTAAAATCAAAGGATTTAAACTTTATTGTTACAACAAATACATTTAATGTTTCTGTCTTTTTCTCCTGTGTTTAGTCTACTTAATTCAATAGGTATTCCACTGTGCTATTTCCCAAATTATCTGACTTCCCAAACTGACCTCACAATTGCAGAGCCCATGAAAGCACAGTCTGCTGTCATGGAATGAACTGTGATGTCATAAAAAGGTATCCTGTGAGATCAGAACATCCTCATCAATGCTTTTTATTCATACCTTTTGGAAAGGCTATTATGAGCCCTCCCACAGAAAATAAAAAAAAATAAACAAAAACAAAACACTTTCCTCTAGTAAATAGTATAAGGAATAATCCTACTGGGTCATAATGTCGTATGCTTAATAGCGTATGACATTATAGCTAACCTGCAACAGTGCTGTGCATGACAGTGAATGGTGCAATACCGCTTACACTGCTGTATGTGGTATTGCACCATTCACACACTCCCAGGCAGAGGATAAGACCTCTGCTGGGAGTGGGTTCCACCAAGCAGCTGCCGTGGCTCACTGGACTGAGCCACAGCAGTAGGAACCCAGGGACTGGGTTTGATTCCCTGTCCCAGACATTTTATTTTTCTCCACAAATTGTGTGCTCCCTGAGATGGACCCACCCAGAGTTGAGAATCTTTAGTTGAGGGGTCCAGGGGGGAACAGCCCCCCATAATGGGGGGTTTGGGGGATGGAACCCCTCACATAAAAAAGACTTATGCCATATGGCAATATGCTGTATTGGCAGTGCGATTTTGCCATGTGGCATAATGTCTTGCAACATTATGACCCCGTGCCAGGAATAATGTATATTCAATGGTAAATTATTACAATGTATGGACAGTAATACATATCTAAGTTATGAGAGTGAAACTCGACTGATTATATTTGCCAGCATAAGCCTGGAGATAAATTACACATTAGAATGCGCAGTTCAGGTGTACAGTATGTCATCTGTTATACTACATACAGTGGGTTGTGAAGTTAGCAGTAAGGTTAGAAGTCAATCATATACCTATACAATCAGAGCACTGACATGTTCCTTAATAAGTGGCTAGTTCTAATTTAGAAATAGTTATTTGTCAAGGACCATGTCACTACTCATTGATAAGTGAGTGAAATCCATGGGTTTTTAATAGCTTAAACATTATATGAAAGTGAAAAGAGTACTGAAGTGCATAAGATTATTTTTCCCCCACCACCACCACTACAATGTTATTTCAAATACTTTCATTTGTTTGGGAAACTGGAGGCTGCACAAGTAAACAGGTTAGAAATCCAGGTTTTATTTAGAAGAGTAGTGATGTCATAGAGAAATAAAATTCTGCAATGTATGTCAAGAGGTGGGCAATAAAGTTAATCAAGCAGGGAGCTGGGAAATTACACAGGCACCCAGTCAATCGCCTAAATCTGTTCTGGACTAGGAAAGGAATAGACCAAGCAACTTATTTTTAATGTGATAGGAAAGATTATAATCACATTATATATTCCTTTAAATATGTTCCTGTTTCTTCCATGTAGTCTTCTTGTATGCCACTTATTGTTTTGATATGTTGAAGAAATTGCTAAAGAGTGAGTACCATTAAAACAAAAAGACAAGGGGATGTTTAAGGGTTTTACATTCATTTGCAATAATCTTTAAAGGGAGAAATGGTTACTCTGAATTTTTTCATATGACCAGTAAACAAGCAGGTGCCATTTTATTTCTTGTTCCTAGGCTGGGCTGCCAGATATAAAGAAACCAATGAATAGATTGCCCCTCCTAAGGTCAGTGCCATGGTGAGCCGGTACAATAACCGATCAGGGTAGCCACCCTTTAGGTGAACAGGTACTCCATCTGGTCTCTACAGAGGAAAAAGAAGAAAAAAAAACATATTCTGTTATGTACTGCCAGAGCTGAAATGAATTACAATTTCTTCCTGAGCTCAGCCATGATGCATTTGTTCAAAGCACACTTTTCTTCCCAACATAGATTACATTGGGTCAATCTCTTTTGCAGAGTTAAAAGTATCCCACTCAGCATGAGGCACTTGTATGTGTCACCCACTAGGATGAAACAATCTAATATAAGATGCCACAGTTTCCTATTTGACAAATAGAAATAACTGCCATTGTATTACATTGTGTTTCTGCAGCATCATGCAAGACATCACTGGCAGAAACTGTGATAAGAGTACTTATAAAATGAGTCAAGAGTTTTCTGAGTCCTGATTTGCTGAGAGGCACCTTAGACTGTGTCCTTATGAGCCCATAACCTGCCAACTGGTACCTCTTCAGCCACTCAGGACTCACCACATAACTGAAATCATGCTGCCAACAAGGAAGATCTGCTGCCCATCTGCCTGTCCATCCACCCATCCCCTCCACCCCATAAAACAATGTCCATTACTGAAGCCCCCATTTACACAGTACAACATCACCACAAGAAAACTTTTTTATTGCTTTGTTTCCCCTCATATAAAAATAACAAATTGATCTCAAAAGCTTGCCAAGAGAAGTTGATCCAGTGAGCATCGTGCATGGTGCAACTTTCAAATGAAGCTCATACCTGGTCCTCCATGAGTCACCAGACTCAATCCTGCCCTGCTCCTCACCAGTTCTTACAAAAATGTTACTTATTTATTTATTTGAACTTTCTCGGTTATAGTTTCCATATATAAAGCAAAGCAAGCTGCTGAAACCACGATGGGGGAAGTGGTATAATTGGAGCCTAAATACGACAACTGGTGAGGGACATGCTCACTCCCACCCTTCAGAGAAAACTCACTCTGCACTGCCTCACTTATTCAGAAAAACACACACACAAAAAGGCTTATTGTGGAGGATCTTGTGTATGTGTGTGGGGGCAAAGACTATCATAGAACCACTAAATACAGTGGCTGGTGAGGTCCCCTGCTTCCATTCCTCTAAGTCAAACTCTTTGGGCGTTTGCACCCAAATAAACCACATACACACACACACACACACACACCCCAAAAGCATATTATGGAAGATTTTGTATCTGATTAGGAGTGGGGAAGAGGGAGCAGACAGACACCACAGCCTCCAGGTTAATTGTAATCAAATATGTCCACAACAATACAATGAGAAGGACTACTTTTTGTGTGTTTGAATTGATAACATATTTTGTTAATCTTTTTATTTAAAGTTCTTATGTGTATTTCTACTGAACTTGTTTACTGAGGGACCCATTTTATAAGCACAATAAGACACTCTGTGGTGTGGGTTATGGCCTGATAAGAGCACTTTCCAGGTGCTAAAGACACTCAGAGTAAGTGCCTCATGCCTCATAACACACCTGGGGTGTGCTCTTATCAGGCCATAACCCACACCTCGTTGTGTCTTATTGCTTGCTTCAACAAGGCAAGTGGCACTGTACAGTATAAAGAGAGAGTAGGGGAATTTCCTGGGACCCAAGCTAATTTTGGATTAGATTAATATGTTTTTACATGTATTTTATTTAAGTTATTAATGGAAAATGGAAAGTGGAGACCTGACGACACTAGAAACTGAAGTCCGCTATTTATTCAATGGCTAGGGATGGTGTTGTCCACACCTGTCAGCCTTCTACCTCAGAAATTGGGGACAAGTCTTACAAAAATCAAGAATTACCAACATCAGAGACACATCTTAAAATAAATTATAATATCAGCTCAAAGTGTCTACTATAATGTGTAGGTTGTGTAAAAAGCATTTTCTGAAGGAGTTAAAGCACAGATTACAAAATCTGTAGATGACACAAAACTGGAGGTATGAGTGGATACAGAACAGAATAGAGTTAATTTAATACATGATCTGAAATATAGTGAGGATTGGGCAATACAGAAACAAATGCAGTTCAATGCCAGTTAATGTGCAGTGGTACACATGGGGAAAAACAATATTCAGCAAAACTATACATTGTGTAATCAAAATATTACAGAGGTTAAATCGGAAAGAGATCTGGAAATCACTGTAAGTTAAAATCTTAACTTCACTGATCACTGCAATAACATTTCTGAAGTGGCAAATAGATTAGTTAAAAATATGAAAAGGACATTTATTAACAAATCAGAACACAACATCATACCACTCTATGGGACATATATAGCACCCAACTTGGACTATGGATCTCAAATGTGGAATTCATACAAAGTCAGTCAGAGAGATAAAAAAGCTAGAGCAGGTGCAGCATATGGTGACAACAATGATACAGAGAATTAAGGAATTTCATTAACTGTCTCTCATTGGATGGCATATCCTGTAAATCACTCCTCTACACCGATGACTTAATACCATATCAAAGTGACCCCTTCCCCTCTTCTCTATCCGCCATTCTTACCAATGATCTTTGCAAGGCACATTGTTGGTTCTCCACCAACAAACTGTTGGTCAATATCGCCAAAACAAAAACCATGCTTTTTGGTTCCAAATCAAAACTCACTGCCCTAGCCCACAACTGTGGCCTTCTCACTTTCAAATCCCCAGATGGATCTCCCCTTGACACTGTTCCTGCCTTCAGGTATCTCGGGGTAATTTTGGACCCATCCCTAACCTACACTGACCACATTGCCTCACTGATCAGGTGTATCAAACAGAAGATAGGGCTCTGCTATTGCATGATCAACCACCCCTCATCGGAGGCCTGCCTTGCTATTACCCACAGCAACCTCCTTCCCCTCCTTGACTATGGCTGCCCGGTGTACTCCCTCAGCTCCATTACCAACCTTGACCACCTGGATGCTACCTACAATCGTATATGTTGCCTTGCACTCCACATCCCTCTCCTCACTCACCACTACACACTTTACCAGCCCCTTAACTGGCTCTCTCCACAAGCATGATGCTCCTACCTGCTGGCCTGGTCCATTGCTAATACTTTGCACAATCCCTCCTACTCTCCACTATTCCTTCTTATCCAGCCTAGAACCTACTGCTGCAATCTACGTCAGTCTTCATACCTTCAACTAGAATGCCATAACACAACTACGAGAATAGGCCTAAGAGTCTTCTCTGCAGCCAGACCCTCACTATGGAACAATCTCTCCTCCTCCCTGTGTTCCCAGACCCACCTCTAAATCTAAATTCCCTGTTAAGAATGCACATTCTGTCCACCACAACATGTGTCTGCCCACTGGCAACTAGCATGGCTTCATCTCTCTTCCAGCTCACCCTTACCCCCTCCCTCTCTAGTGCTCTGTTCTCCTCTCCTGCCCCGAATACTACTTTTATTCCTTTTGTTGAATGATGGAGCAGCCTTACCCTGTTTACCTAAATGTTATATATCTTGGTTGCTCAAACTGACCATGCCTAGAAAAGGTCTTCAGATCAGTGCACCAACCTGGTTACAAAATTAATAAATAAATATGGACTACAGCTACCAAGACAGACTACAAGCTCTGGGCTTATTTGCCTTGGAGGAAAGAAGGAAAAGAGGGAATTTATTAAAATTATTTAAGACTATCAGTGATAAAGATTTACTGGACGTTATGCAAAATCATAAACAAATGAAGGCACATGACCTGAGGTCTCATCACAAATATATTTAGAAAACACAACTAGAAATAGCAGGCAAGATTTGTTTTAAAACATACAATAGGGTAGGAATTATTTTGAGCAAATTGCCCAGGGAACTATTGGAGGTACAAAACTTGGAGACTTTCAAATAAAAGAGTGGAGGAATGTATTTTGGAAACAAGAAAGGATAGTTGGGCCCATTAGTTTGAGAGACAGATTTTATGGGCAATTAGCCTTTTCCTGTCCTATAGACTCAGTATACAGTATATAAGACTGATATCCTTCAAATTCTACCCTTCAGTTATAAAAATACAAACTTTTAGAGGCAGCATGGAAGTTTTTAAGGCTAAAACAGGAATATCCCTTAACATCAGGGGAAATTGAGTGGTTTGGGTTGTGCCAAGAGCAGAGCAGGCTTCTCCAGACTCACCGTCTAATGCCCTTCAGTGATTTCTACCCATGCACAGATGACAAAAGAGTAATTCAATCTCCTGGACCTATAAAACAGATTCTGTAACTGGTTTTCACATGCAGAGCAATGCCCCCAAGTAGCTATGTTATGACTATGAACATAATTTTACTTAGGATCCAAGAAAATTTTAAACCTAAGTCTTAATGTTGGAAAGTTAAGACATTTACTATTTATTTGTACCAAATGTTTTACTAGAAAAGCCACATTAAGCTGCCATTAGGTTGATTCCAGAGGCATCCTGAGAGGAAGGGAGAGAGAGGACAGAACAGTGCAAATACAAAGTACAATATTCAAAAATGAATAATATGGAAATGAGAATAACAAAATGAGGAATTACATGCAATTCTTCTCAGCAAGAATTATGCAGTACAATAAATTGCAGCCAAACAGCAATAAGAACAATGTGCAGTGAGTAACATGCAATAATAAGAGGTGTGGGGTAGTGGCTGAAAACTGGAAGATAGGGGGCTGTACTAGTGTAGAGTGTAGGGCAGCAGACAAAAAGTCCAAGTCTAAATGTCAGCAGCAACTATAAGCATTAATATAGATCGAGGGAGTGCTCCCTAGTAATTGGAGCGCTCCTTTCCCCTGCGCTAGAGACACTCTTATTCTGTGAAGAGCATCTCACGTGCAGATGTCCTAGAAAAGGGCCAGTTCTGGGACATTTTTAAAAATATATATATTATTGATCACTCTCGATCAATATTATATTAATACATCCCCCATTGCCTCTTGTTCCTGTATCAGAGTGGTTTCACTTGCCTTCAGCTTGAGCCAGAAAAGCTCAGCTTTGCTTTGATATTCTTGCTCAAGCCAAAGCCGAAGGCACGTGAAACCGCTCTGATACAGCAATGAGTGGCTCCAGGGAACGTAATAGTACATAATAGTGAATTTTTGAAGGAGAGATTTCAGACATAAAGGGAAAGAGCAGAGTGAATGGAAGGGGGAGAGAGCCCCAGAGTTTAGGGAAGTGGAAAGAGAAGGCAGCTTGAGCCGCAGAGGAATTCATTAGGGGGGGCATGACAGCAAGAGTTGCCAAGGAGTAAGAAGTAGTGGGGGAAAAGAGGAGAGAAGCAAGACATGAGGGGAGTGAACCAAACCAAAATATGGCATCCTGATGCATGTTGAAGAAAAAAAGAGGCTCCTACAAATGAAATACACACAGAGCCTGTAACCAGGCAGGTCCACGCTGATTCATAAAAATCCAAAGCTTCACATACACAGAAAGGCCAGCTACTGGACCAATCAACTGAGCTGTACAGCGTAAAAATACACAAAGTACATGAAAGAAAATGGAGCTCTGGTAGTCCTGGTAATAGAAATCCCAATGCTAGGATGTCAGGTATGAAACTTCATTTGGAGGAGCTCCTTTTTTCCTTCAACATGCATCAGGGCACCATGCAGCCTGCTACTATGCAGCTACCTCAAAATGGAAGACTAGCTGATACATTGTTCTACAAAGAGGGAGATTCTAATCCTCTCTTAAGTCACCAACAGACTGAAACTCAGAGTGGAGCAGATATGTCGGTAAGGCAAACAATTAATGATAAGTCTCTTGA
This sequence comes from Neoceratodus forsteri, assembly GCA_016271365.2. NCBI lineage: Eukaryota > Metazoa > Chordata > Ceratodontiformes > Ceratodontidae > Neoceratodus > Neoceratodus forsteri. The sequence goes on from CM028134.1 coordinate 218,363,766, forward strand.
TATTAGAGTAGCATTTTCACAGCTGGAAAAGATAGCGCTCAAAGCACGCTGCCATTATTGGCACAGAGTGACCATGTCAGTGTATCAAGAGGTTAAGAGAGCACCACGTGGGCTAAGATTTACCAAACAGACCAATTTTGGTATAGAACATGAATCTTTCTTGAAAGGTTAGCAACAACAAATGTTAGATTATTCAGCTGGTCTCACTGAGTACATTTTAAAAGATGGAGCAGAGGTAGAAAAATAAAACACAAGTGGACAAAGCGGAACAAATAGCTTTGACTTTTTCTGCACATACTGAATATAACTTTTGCAAGCAACCTTCAGATGAAACAATTAAACAAGCAGATGGCAGAATTAAGAAGAAAAAGGAATGAAAGTTTGAGAGGGACAGACATGATTATCTACATGGCTGTATTTTTGACTGGTCTAAAAACAACAATATGCCAAAATCAATCTTGAAAAAAACCGGACACAGTGCAATGGAATACGATGTATATACAAGCAGCTCAGAGAATGAGGAGCATGAACAGAGTGGGGATAGATGTCCTTTTTTAGAGAAGAATTTGGACCAAGATATTGTATAGAATCAACAATTGGATATAAGACAACACCAGGAACAGACTGCCCAGCCAATATTGCCAGATAGAATATTGAGGAGGAGTCCATGGGTTACAAGGTTCAACATGCCAGGACCAGACAAGGAATGCAGGGCAAGGGGAGAAGAATACTATGGTGGAAATTGATGACAGGAGAACATGGGGGGGATGCAGCAGAGGGAGGTTTTACAGGAGGATGACGAGAGGCAGACAATAATGGATGAAACAGAACAAGTGGAACACGTGAGTGTGAACATTTTGAACTCTAATTTAACAGAAGCTGAGAAGAAGGTACTTCAAAAAGATTTTAATTTTATCCCAATGAATCAGGTATGTGAATTTGACTGTATCATTGATTTATACAAGTTCACTAGAAATTTAAATTTGAAAATATTATATCATGAACAAGAGGGTACTGAATATCACATATCAGAAGAAAATCCCCTCTCTTTTTGCTCCTCCTCCTCCCTCCACCCTCCCCCATAAAGTTCCCTTGTCTCAGCCTTTTTTCAGCCCACACGTAGACAACAGTATTTGTAAAGAAAAAGAGATTACTGGACATTTTCAAATTGCTTCGGCCCTTAAAAATAAATCAATGTTTGTGCCTGCATATAATCCAGATGTGAAATTGTTTGAGGATTTATGTATTAGAGACTTACAGTTGCTGGCACAGAATCCACTGAAGTCAAGATACCATAACTGCACGAAATTGGAGAAGGAAGCATTACAGTCCCTAGCAAATAATGATACAATAGTTATTAAAAGTGCAGATAATGGTGGAGCTATTGTGGTATGGGGGTGGATGATTACAAAAATGAAATGAATAAACAGCTTTCAGACACTGAGTATTACCAACCAATGACATATGATCCGACTTTGGAGATTAAAAAGAAAATTGATGCTTATTTGAATGAATGTCTTACTATGGGATGGAGAGATGACAAACTATTTGATTTTATAACAGCACAGAATCCAATCAGTGCAGTAATTTATGGACTGCTGAAAATTCATAAAAGTGTATTCAGTCCACCAGCCTGCCCGATTATGGCCTCTGTAGGTACACTAATGGAACCTTTGGCTAGATTTGTGGAGGAACATATTCATATTCTCCCTTCTTTATTTCTGAGTTATATAAAGGACAGACCCACATCTTACAGACCCTAAATGATCTATATGTGGAACCTGAGTTGTGTCTTGTCACTCTCGATGTAACCCCTTTATATACAAATATTCCACATATAGAAGGCTTGGAGTCTTTGAGAGAAGCTACAGCCAAATTTACAGAATATGGTCAGATGCATATTGAATTCATGGTCACTTTGGCAGAATTTGTTCTTACATGTAACTCGTTCAAATCTGGCAATGATTTCTATGCCCAGAAGAAGGGCACCGCTATGGGTGCTGTGTTTGCACCTTCATACGCAAACGTTTATATGGCTTATTGGGAAAGCTGGGCAGTTAGGGACTATGATAAAAATCCATTCTGGGACAAACTGGAATTATATAGATGTTACATTGATATGATTTTGGTATGGAAAAGTACAAAGGAGAACTGGATATTTTTGTGGATTATTTACATTCTAAAAATAACAACAATTTGAGGTTTTCTGTTACTGCTGACCACCATACAATAGAGTTCTTGGATTTAAGAATTACCAAGGATGGGACTCCAGAAATGAGGGTGACAACAGAACTGTATAGAAAACAAAGTGACAGAAACACAACTTTACATTTTAATAGTTGTCTCCCTCGCCATCTCATTGAAAATATCCCCTACAGTCAATATATGTGCCTTAAAGGAAATTGCATCACTAAAGAGAAATTTTAAAGTGGGGTGAAACAGATGACACAATGATTTATTCATTATAGATATAAACAGAGGGTCCTTGACGATAGTTTAAACAAGTTGCACAGTGTACCAAGGGAACATTTGCTACATCCAGAACAGCAGATTTCAGCACGAAATCCAAGGATGAATTTCATTACAACATTTACCCCCCGGTCACTTGCTGTGAATAACATTCTGAGAAAACATTAGCATGTGTTACAGCTTAAGCCAAAATTGGATGTGTGGACAAAGAATACCCCCAGAATAACATATAGGAAGGGGAAGAATATTCATGACTCTGTGGTAAATAACTAAAAGAGAAAAAAAGACAAAGAAAAATTCTGCAAACTTCCTGTTGGGGCATATAAGTGCAATAACTGTACCTTTTGCGGATATCTGGAAGTGGGGGATAATTTTCAGAATCCACATAATGATAGACAGTATGTTATAAAATGTTATGTAGATTGTAATACTGAATATGTAGTTTATAAAGCTACTTGCACTTGTAACACCTTCTACATAGGAAAGACTTCAAGGAAATTAAAGTTACGTATAGGAGAACATTTGAAATCTATTGAGAAGAGTGATATGAGAAACGCTTTAGCGGTACACAGAATAAATAAGGGTCCGGTGCACAGGTTCCATTTTAAGGGCATAGATAGAGTCATGCCATTATCAAGAGGGGGTGATCTGGATAATGGACTTTTGAAAAAAGAAAGTTTTTGGCAGTAAAAATTAGGAGCCATGAGAGGCCATGGTCACGGTCTTAATGATTGATTTCAGTTAAAGCCTTTTCTGAAGGAGTAACTTCTGACTTTAATATACTCCTCCCCCACCCAGCTGGTAGAAAGAAGCAGCCGACCTCCTCAATGCAGGGATTGCTATGCCTAGCCCAGCACATGGGCAAACTGAAAATAGAAGAGCCATAGTTAGCTGCATTGCACATCCCATTTTTATGTTGCTTGCACGCATGTGCAAGAAACATAGTGCCCTCATCGGAGATTTCGGAGGTGTGTCACCTCCTCCTCCAATTCAGTCAGTGTGCTGGCAGGCACGGCCCCTGTAAGCCAATGCATTTTGGAGCTGTGTATGACACGCTCAAAAATGCAGTGGCATCTGAGTTGAAAGGGAGCTATGCTTGAGTGAGCACCCGATAAGATATCAGCTGCTCACGCAGCTCCCCAACCTGCCAACTGTCCGGCGCCCCGCACGCATATGCCAGCCGACAGGTGCCCAATCCCCATCAGCGAGCTGCGTCCCCCAGTAGTAGGCTTTGGCCTGCGGGGGTGCCAATCCCTGTCGACTGAACGCCCCCTCCTTGTGCCACGCTGGGAGCCACCCCACCGTGGCAATAAATACCATGGCCCGTGACGGGGTGCCCAATCCCCCATCGGCTGAACACCCCAACGTCCTTGTGCCATGCTGGGAGCCACCCAGTGTAGGCACACGTCCCACGACGTCTTTTTTAACCTGAAAAGCAAGCGGTCCAGCGTGTGCGTCTCTGACCTCCCTCCCTCCCACAACCCGCATCCACCCACTGCGCACCCAGTCTCCCCACACTCCCCTCACCCCATACTTACCTCCGGACTCCGGCGCGATGATCTTCGGTGGACCGGGAACACGTCTGCACTCTTCAAAGCCGACCGCGAACTGAGGAAATGCCGGTAAGCTGTATAATGGGCTAGATAGGGGGGTTTCAACTTTGTTGCATATCTCAGGCATTTTTGGGAATTTTTGCACCAAATTTTCAACATGGGGTTTTTGGGACCCCTTCTCATGAATTATGTCACTGTCATGGTGTTATTCGGGCCCAAAGGGTGATTTCGTGCAGTGACTGCTCAGTGACTGTGAAATCACCCTCCAGGCCCAAATACCACCATGACAGTGACATCATTCATGAGAAGGGGTCCCAAAAACTCCATGTTGAAAATTTGGTGCCAAAATTCCAAACAATGACTGTTTTACGAGCGTACGTTGTGCAGTTCCTACGCATGCTCATAAGTTTGCGAAATTTCAATATTTTCACTCCAGATTTTCAACATTGCCATTTTACCATGCCTTCTTATGAGTAGTACAGCTGTCATTTTTCACATCTCACCCAAAATGTGCTTCCGCTCATGTAGCGCAGAATGGCGCAGTCGGTGTGCAAAATCAATGTACAGGACAAATTAAGAAAATCACAGTGACACTGTTCATGAGCAGAGGTCTTAAAATGGCTATGTTGAAAATTTGGTGAATAAATTCCTAAAAATGACTGCTTTACTAGCATGCGTTGCGCAGTTCCTACGCAGGCTCATAAGTTCGCAAATTTTCAATATTTTCACTCCAGAGTTCCAACATTGCCATTTTACCACACCTCCTTATGAGCAGTACAGCTGTCATTTTCACATCCTGCCCAAAATGTGTTTCCGCCTACGTAGCACACAATGGCGCAGTCAGTATGTGAAATCAATGTGTGGGACACATTAAGAAAATCACCATGACACTGTTCATTAGCAGAGGTCTTAAAATGGCTATGTTGAAAATTTGGTTAAAAAAATTCCTAAAAATGACTGTTTTACGAGCGTGTGTTGCACAGTTCCCACACACGGCGTAGGTTTGCGAATATTCAATATTTCTACTACAGATTTTCAACATTGCCATTTTACCACACCCCCTTATGAGCAGTACAGCTGTCATTTTTCACATCCTGCCCAAAACGTGTTTCCGCCCATGTAGCGCACAATGGCGTAGTCGGTGTGCAAACTCAATGTATGGGACACATTAACAAAATCACAGTGACACTGTTCTTGAGCAGAGGTCTTAAAATGGCTATGTTGAAAATTCGGTGAAAAAATTCCTAAAAATGACTGTTTTACGAGCATGCGTTGTGCAGTTCCTATGCACGCTCATAAGTTCGCAAATTTTCAATATTTGCACTCCAATGACTTCCAAATACCTAAACAGCACATAGAAGCAAGCAACATTCGGCATTGACAAATGCTTGTTAATTTAGCTGAGAAATGGGCAAAGGGTCATCACTGCATTAGCATGCATTTTCCCTGGCACCCAGCCATGTAAGCATAACAGGACTTTTTCATGTCAACTGTGTAGCTTGTTTTGCAACCTGCTGAAGGTCCCAGTATTCATTTGCAACCTGACCTTTACCTGCTGAAGACCTCAGTGTTCACATTACAAGGCCCCAGTGTTCCGCTTTAATCTGACTTTAATAGAATATGTATATGTCATTTTATGTGCTAACTTGATATAGTGTTGTGATTATTATTCCCTGTGATAGGATTTATTAGAATGTGATAAATTATATATCGTATGTCTCTTTGGCAACCTTCTCTTCCCCTTTTTCTTTTTCTTCCCCCACACCTTCCCTCTCCCATTTTTTCTTTGTTTTTTTAGACATTCTTTATCATTTATTGTACTACTCACATGGTGTTTTGTTTATTTGCCAAGTGTAAATGTATGGCAATATGTGAATTGTTGCACTGTCACTTTAAGATTGTATGCCTTTAAAAGGGTGCTTTTACACATGTGTGCTATTGCCTTGAGAAAGAGTAAAGTATGACTTGAAAATGTTCTGCAGTTCTAGGCTCGTTGGCATTTTTAACATTAAATGCAGTTTTGTACCTGACATCCTTGCATTGGGATTTCTATTACCAGGGCTACCAGAGCTCTGTTTTCTTTCATGTACTTTGTGTATTTTTATGCTGTGCAGCTCGGTTGATTAGTCCAGTAACCAGCCTTTCTATGTATGTGGACTGTGTCAAATGCCTTGCTAAAGTCTAGGTAGGCCATGTCCACAGCCCCTTCCTGATATACTACTTTGGTCACCCAGTCAAAGAAATCTATTAGATTCCTCTGATGAGACCTTCCTGCTGTGAATCCATGCTGCCTTAGGTACTGTGCCCCGCTGGCCTCTAGGTACTCAACAATTCTTTCCTTTAGAAGTGATTCCATCATTTTCCCCAACTCTGAGGTCAAACTAACAGGTCTGTAGTGTCCTGCCTCTGCCTTGCTCCCACTTTTGTGAAATGGAATCACATCTGCCCTCCTCCAGTCCTCAGTACCACCCCATCCTCCCATGATTTGTTAAAAAGGGTAGTCAGTGGTGTCACTAGTTCTACTCTTAGTTCTTTTAGAATTCATGGGTGAATCCCATCAGGCCCCACTGCTTTGTCCACCTTCAGTTTTAAGAGTTCTTTCAGAACCCTTTCTTCTGTGAATTGACTGGTATTGACCCCCACTTATCCAGAGTGTTTCGATTGTTTGGTTAAGGTACCTCCCCATCCTCATCTTTTGTGAATACTGAGTAGAAGTATTCATTCAGTATTCCTGCTTTTTCACTGTCACCCTCTGTCCACATTCCCTTCCCTTTATTAAGCCTCAGTATCCCTCCCTTGGTCTCTCTTCACTCCCTAATGTACCTATAAAAGGTTGTATCCCCTTTTTAACAGAGTTGGCTATCTTTTCCTCAGTTTGGGCATTTGCTATTCCGTCTGCCTTCCCTGCCTCCTTCTGCTTTGACTGATATAGTTCTCTCTCCTGCCCCTTATGTGTTTCCTTATATTTCCTGAATGCTATCCTTTTCTCCTTAACCTTCCCTGCCACCTCTTTTGAGAACTATAGTGGCTTTTTCCTTTGTTTTGTTTTGTTGATTTGCTTTACACAAAGGCTTGTTGCCTCTGTGATGGCAGCTTTGATTTTTTCCCCATTGTTCTTCCACCCCTCCTTCTTGCCTGTTTGCTAATGCTTTTCTGAGGTACTCTCCCATTTTACCAAAGTCAGCCCTCCTAAAGTCCAACACCCTTGCTTTTGTATGGCTTGACTCTACAGCTGTGTTTATTGTGAACCACACTGTTTGGTGGTCGCTTGTTCCCAGATGGCTACTCACTTCTAAATCTGAGAGCCTCTCTCCATCCCCATTTGAAACTACCAGATCTAAGATTGCTCCCTCCTGAGTGGGTTCCAATACTAGCAGTCTGAGGCATGCCATCTTTAGGGCATCGAGAATGATCCTGCTCTTGGATGTGACTGCAATAAAGGTGCTCCAGTTAACATCTGGAATATTCAAGTCCCCCATCAACAATATCTCTCCTTTTTCAGCCATTCTATGGATTTCTTCTATCATTTCCTTGTCCATTGCCTCCCCTTGAGATGGGGGGTCTGTAAACAACCCCTGTGCAGATTGTGATGCCATTTCCTGTATCCAGGGTGACCCATAATGCCTTCTCCCCTGCTTGTTTACCCTTTAGTTCTGTTGCTTTGATTCCTTCCCTTATGTATAGAGCTACTCCTCCTCCTCCTCCTCTTTTACCCTCCTTGTCCCTCCTGTAGATTTTGTACCCTGGTATGTTGACATCCCAGTCATGGTTCTCTGTGTACCATGTTTCTGTGACTGCCATGATATCCAGGCATTCCTCTTCCATCAAGGTCACTAGTTCAGGGAGCTTGTTACCCAGACTATGGGCATTGGTACTCATTGCCCTCCATGTTTTGATGGTCTTACCCCTTTTAGGTTCATCCCTGTCCTTACTGCCTTTGCCTTTTTCTGTATTTACCCCATTCTGCTCCCTATTGATTTCTCTACCTTTGTGTCTACTTTGCTAACTATCCTGTTTTGTTGTGGGGGCTGGGATTTTCCTGCTTCTCTTCTGTGCCTCCCCCCTTGGCTTGTTTAAATGTTTGCCAATGAAGCATTTACACCTATCTCCTGGGATTCTGGTTCCCTCCTGGACAGATGCAGACCATCATGCCGGTATATGCCTGTATCCCTCCAGGTGGACCTCCAGTCCCAAATGAAGCCAAATCCCTGAGTTCTGCACCAGTTTTTCACCTAGTCACTTGCATCCCATTGTGCAGAGTAATCTAGCCTCACCCATGCCATAGACAGATAGTACTTCTGAGAAAGTTACCATGTGTGCCACTTGTCTAAGGCCCCTCCCCAACTCCACAATCTCCTGCTGCACTGCTCTGATCCCATTCCCAGCCAGGTCATTTGTTCCTAGGTGGACAATGACATCCAGCTCCCTCCCCTGTGCAGCTGCTCCCATGATCCTGAGGATTTGCTTCCTGTCCCTCCAAGCCATGGCACTGGGCAGGCACATTACCTCCCTCTCCCTTCCCTTCCCCAGTTCTACCCCACTAATGACTGAGTTCCCCACCAGGAGTTGTTTCCTTCCCCTGTGGGGTCCAGTACCACCCTCCTGGGAGTCCCTTTTGTGAAGGTTCCCAGCATCCTCCATGGTCTCCACTGTGGGTGCCTCCTCAGAGGAACCACACTCTGCCAGAATGGTGAATGAATTGTGAAGAGGCACAACTGGAGGGATACACCTCTGTTCCATCACTCTCACCCTCCCTGAGCCCAGTGTGGTCCAACTCCTCCTCTTTCTTGGCAAACTCTGAGACAGTTGTGGTGGCCTGGGTGGTCCCTGGGTGGGGAAGAAGGTTTTCTGAATCCTCACCAGGTCAGCATGGAGATGGGCAACTTCCTCCCTCAGACCAGAGAGGTACCTGCAAATAAGGCAGCAATGCAGCTTCCAGAACATGTCCTGGAAGACTGCCACTCCACAGCCAGTGCATTGCACCACTCCCCACATGTCTGTGTCCCTTCCTGTTTGAGTTTTTTTTGTTAGTGTATGCAAGCATGTGAGTGTGTTTACCCCCTATTCAGTGTGCTTTGCCTTTAAGGATATGAACAGGCAAGGACTAAGGAGGCCTCCCCCACCCAAAGAGCACCAGTTCCACAACCACTGCCTCAGAGGTTGCCATGTGTGAAGAGAAGATGGACCACAGTAGGTTCTGGGAGGGTGAGGGTGGTGAAATAGAGGCATAGCCCCCAAGTTGTACCTCTACGCAAATCATATGTCAGTCTGACAAATCAAGGTTCCTTTATGATGACACCCTCATTGGAGACCAAGAAGAATGCTGGGGACGTCCACAAGGGAGACCCACAAAAGAGTGGCAAGGGACACCACAGGGGAAAGAAACAGCTTCTGATAGGGGACTCAATTGTTAGGGGTGTAGACCTGGGGAAGGGAGACGAGAGGGAAGTAAGGTGCCTGCCTGGTGCCATGGCTTGAGGGACAGGAAGCAAATCCTCAGGATTGCAGAAGCAGCATCACAGGAGAGGAAACTAGATATCATTGTCCACCTCGGGACAAATGACCTAACTAGGCATGAGATCAGTACAGTGCAGGATGAATTTGTGGAGTTGGGGAGGGGCCTCAGACAGGTAGCAAGCCAGGTAACCTTCTCAGAGGTGCTGCCAGTCTATGGCAGGGGTGAGGCTAGGGTACTGCACACCATGCAGTTTAATGAATGGTTGCAAACTGGTGCAGAGCACAGGGCTTTAGCTTCATTGAGGACTGGGGGTCCACCTGGAGAGATGAAGGTCTATACTGGCATGATGGTCTGCATCTGTCCAGGAAGGGAAACATGCTCCTAGGTGACAGGCTTAAAGGCTTCCTTGGCAAGCTTTTAAACTAGCCAAGGGGGGAGGTGCTGATAGGAAACAGGAAAGTTCAAGCCTCCCCCCACAAAACATGGCAGGTAGTAGGGTAAACACTGAGGTACAGAGCTTGACAGAGGGCAGGACAAGGGTAAATGGAAAAATGGGCAAGGGCAATAAGAGCAGGGATGGGGTAAAAAAGGATAAAGCCAACATTAAATGGAGGGCAATGAGTACCAATGTCCGTAGTCTTGGAAACAAGCTTCCAGAGCTAGTAGCCCTGATGGTAGAGGAACACTTGGATATTGTGGCAGTCACAGAAACATGGTACATGGAGAACCATGACTGGGATGACAACATACCAGGGTACACAATCTACAGAAGGGACAGGGAGGGTAAATGAGGAGGCAGAGTAGCTCTCTACATAAGGGAAGGGATCAAAGCTACAGAACTAAAAAGTAAAGGGGGAGGACAAGAGGAACTCTGGGTCACCTTGGAGACAGGGAATGGCATCGCAACCCGCACAGGGGTTGTATACAGAACCTCTGTCTCAAGGGGAGGAAATGGACAAGAAAATGATAGAGGGCATTCTCAAAATGGCTGAAAAAGGGGAGATACTGTTGATGGGGGACCTGAATATGCCAGATGTTAACTGGGCTACATGGACTGCAGCCACATCCAAGAGCAGGGTCATTCTTGATGCCCTACAGGGGGCATGCCTTAGACAGCTAGTGGTGGAACCCACTCGGGAGGGAGCAATATTAGACCTGGTAATCTCAAATGGAGAGAAGATCACAAATTTAGAAGTCAGTAGACATCTGGGAACAAGCGACCACTGCACAGTGTGCTTCACAATAAACACAACCATGGAGACAAGCCATACAAAGATAAGGATACTGGACTTTAGAAGGGCTGACTTTGGCATAATGGGCGAATACCTGAGGAATGCATTAGCAAATTGCCAGAAAGGAGGGTGGAAGAACAATGGAGAAAATCAAACTGCCATCATGGAGGCAACAAGCCTTGTGTGAAACAAATAAAGAAAACAAAGCAGAATAAAAACCACTATGGTTCTCAAAAGAGGTGTCAGGGAAGGTTAAGGAGAAAAAGACTGCGTTCAAAAAGTATAAGGAATCGCAGACGGAGCATGACAGGGAACTGTATCAATTAAAGCAGAAAGAAGTGGGGAAGGCAGTCAGAAAAGCAAAGGCCCAAACTGAGGAAAAGATAGCCAACTCAGTTAAGAAGGGGGATAAAACCTTTTATAGGTACATTAGGGAGCATAGAAAGGTTAAGGGAGGGATAGCGAAGATTAATAAAGGAGAGGGGAGGTGGGCAGTAGGAGACAGTGAAAAGGCAGAGATACTGAATGAATACTTTTGCTCAGTATTCACAAAAGAAGAAGAGGAGGAGTTACCTAAACCAAACAGAAGAAGCACTCTGGGTAGCGGGGTTGACACCAGTCGATTTACAGAAGTAAGAGTCCTGAAAGAGCTCCTAAAACTCAATGTGGACAAAGCAATGGGGCCAGACGGGATTCACCCTAGAATCCTAAAAGAGCTAAGGGAGGACCTAGTGACACCAACCACACTTTTTAACAAATCATGGGAAGATGGGGTGGTACCTGAAGACTGGAGGAGGGTAGATGTGATGTGAGGAAAAGATAGCCAACTCTGTTAAAAAGGGGATACAACCTTTTATAGGTACATTAGGGAGTGAAGAGAGACCAAGGGAGGGATACTGAGGCTTAATAAAAGGGAGGGAATGTGGGCAGAGGGTGACAGTGAAAAAGCAGGGATTCTGAATGAATACTTCTACTCAGTATTCACAAAAGAAGAGGATGGGGAGGTACCTTAACCAAACAATAGAAACACTCTGGATTGGGGGGGTAATTACCAGTCAATTCACAGAAGAAAGGGTTCTGAAAGAACTCTTAAAACTGAAGGTGGACAAAGCAGTGGGGCCTGATGGGATTCACCCATGAATTCTAAAAGAACTAAGAGTAGAACTAGTGACACCACTGACTACCCTTTTTAACAAATCATGGGAGGATGGGGTGGTACCTGAGGACTGGAGGAGGGCAGGTGTGATTCCACTTCACAAACATGGGAGCAAGGCAGAAGCAGGAAACTACAGAACTGTTAGTTTGGAGTCCCTTCTTATTAAGCTCAAGTCCTCCTCACTCATCAAAGGTTGTTTAGTGCGTCAACAGGAGCTAGTTCTCTCTGCTAATGCAGAAGATATACTCCTGCATGTCGTACATCCTGCTGACTCCCTGAAATATGCATTAGACATTATTAGACAATATGGTGCCCTTTCTCATTACAAACTGAATATTTCTAAATCTGAAGTTTTCCCGTTAAACACCCGTACATATAAGCAGGATCTTGCCAACTTTGGTATGAGATGGTCCCCTAGGTCGATCAAATATCTAGGGATTCACTTCTCAACGGATTCTTCTTTACTTAAGAAACTCAATCTTGACAATCTTAAAACCCTTATCCAGCAGGATCTGTTGTGGTGGTCTACCCTTCCTATCTCTCTTTGGGGCCGGATCAATATTGTTAAAATGAACGTTCTTCCCCGCATCTTCTATCCCCTCAATTTGTTAAATCGTTGGCTGCCTGTCTCTTACTTGCAACAGTTCCATGTGATGTTCTCAAATTTTATCTGGTGAGGTAAAGGAGTTCGGCATTCGTTTCTTAAACTATCCCTTCCTAAGGACAAGGGCGGACTTCGGCTTCCCAACCTTTTGCTTTATCACTGGGCAGCCCATCTCACTAAGTTGGGGAGATGGTTCCCTACTAATCCGGACTCTTCTCAACTGGTTTGGCTCCAAATTGAGAAGTCGATCCTCTCGGAATCCAGGATAGATCCCTATGCTATCTTCTATGCTCCTCCCTCCGTACTGTCACAGTGGATAACTGACCATACAATTCTGGTATCTCTTAAGTCTCTTTTCCAATGCTTACATTTTGTAAATATTTTTCCCGGGAAGGATCTAGGCCAACCGATTATGCTGAATCCCAATATTATGCTTGGTAATTCGATGATTACTCCCGACTGGCTTCCGCAAATTAAAGAAGCCAATCTGGAGCATTTCTATGATCAAGGATTTCTTCTTTCTTCCGTGGACTTACTCGGTAAGCATCTCATTCCCAATGTCAAGATTTTCAAAGTTTACCAGCTGAGGCATCTCATAGCTGAGAAGTTTGGCACTTATTTTAAGGAGCCGGCAGTCTACCCCTTTCTTTCTCAAATATTAACCCTTGCTTCCAAACTGCATTCTATTTTGTCAATATACTCCTTTCTGTTAAATTACAAATTCTCGGAAACTGTTGCAGGCTCCAGTATCTGGCCTTCTCTGTTTCCTGAGTCCACTCTGAATTGGCCTCGGATCTGGAGGGATCTCCATAAATACCATACTCAGGACAGATTTAGGCTTACCCAATACTGTATTGTAAATAATATGTATTATACCCCTTAAAAGCTTTTCCAACTCAAAGGCTTCCCTTTCCCTTTGCTCCAGGTGCATGCAGGTGAAGGGATCCTCTATATTTTCTGGTTTTGTAATAAAGTTGCTCCCCTGTGGTCCTCTTTCGGGACAACTTAGATCCCTTTATTAGGGCTCTGGTTTTTTCATTCCCAAGATCTGTATTCTGGGAGACTATGCTAGCATAGATAGTGGAACGCCGGTATCACATAGCCATGGTGTCCATTATGGTTAAGAAACTGGTCCTGTGACATTGGACTGATCAATTGGCATTGTCTTATACTGAATGTCTGACCGAGGCTCTCTGCCTACCTCAATGCTGAAAGCTTGGTAGCCAGCTCAGTGTCGTATGGATCTGTTTCAGAAAAGTGGGGTAAACTGCATGCATTATATCTGCACCAGTGAGTTCCTGACCTTCCACCTGATGCCTGTGATGGTCTTCTTTGTCTCCTATACCCTGTTACCTGCATCTCCTGATCTGAGAGGTGGGACTATTTCCTGATTTGCCACTTGCTTAAATATCCAGTTCAGATATAATGTTTACCTAGCACATCAATCTGGGTGGGTGGTGGGAGGTGGGAGGTGGAGGTCTGGTTTTTCTTTGTCTTTCTTTTTGGTTGGGGATGGGGAGGGGTGGGGAGAGGGTGGAGGGTAGGGAGTGGGATTGGGGGCTTTGTTTTGTTTGTTGGAGGGGAGGTTGGGGGGGTTACTCCTTCTTCTGTTATACCATGTATTTCTACGAATTGTATCTTTGCTATGTTTTGTGGGTTGTCTTCTGTAAAATCAATAAACTTAAATTAAAAAAAAAGAACTGTTAGTTTGGCCTCAGTGGTGGGGAAAATGATGGAATCACTTCTGAAAGAAAGAATTGTTCAGTACCTAGAGGCCAGCAGGGCACAGGACCCAAAGCAGCATTGATTCACAGCAGGAAGGTCATGTCAGATGAATCTAATCAATTTCCTTGACTGGGTGACCAAAGTAATAGACCAGGGAGGGGCTGTGGATATGGTCTACCTAGACTTTGGCAAGGCATTTGACACAGTCCCCCACAAAAGATTAATAGTCAAGTTAGCCAGCCTGGGAGTGGGTCCCAGGGTGATAGCCTGGGTAGCAAACTGGCTGCACAACAGGACACAGATTGTAATAGTGAATGGAACACATTCTGAAGAAAGGGGGGTTACTAGTGGAGTACCTCACGGCTCAGTACTGGGTCCAGTCCTCTTTAATGTCTTTATAGGTGATATTGCAGAGGGTCTGGAAGGAAAGGTATGCCTCTTTGCAGATGACACAAAGATCTGTAACAGAGTTGATACACAAGGGGGGTAGAAAGGATGAGAAGGGACTTAGCAAGGTTGGAGGAATGGTCAGACATATGGCAACTTAGATTCAATGCAAAGAAGTGCAAAGTAATGCACCTGGGAAATAAAAATCCAGGAGAAGAGTACACAATAGCAGGGGAGGTACTAACGACAACAATAATGGAAAGGGATCTGGGTGTAGTCATATCAGATGACCTAAAGGTGGGTAAGCAATGTGAGAAGTCAATGAGGAGAGCCAGGGGATACTGGGATGCATAGGGAGGGCATCACAAGTAGAAAAAGAAGTGGTTATCCTCTGTACAGACAGTTGGTGAGACCCCATCTGGAGTACTGCATGCAGTTTTGAGACCTCATCTACCAAGGACATAGACAGAATGGAAGCAGTCCAGAGGAGGGCAACTAAAATAGTGCAGGGTCTACATCAGAAAACCATAAGGAAGAGAGAGGCGAGAGCTTAATATGTATTACCTTGATGAAAGAAGGGACCGGGGACATGATGAAACTTTTAAGTACCTCAAGGGAATCAACAAAGTCCAGGAGGGTAGCATCTTTCAGAAAAAGAGATGTGTAAGAACAAGGGGACACAATTTAAAGTTAGAGGGGGGACGGTTCAGGGGTAATGTGAGGAAATTCTTTTTCATGGAGAGAGTGGTGGACGGATGGAATCGTCTTCCTGGAGAGGTTGTGGGGTCTAAAACAGTGTGGGAATTCAAACATGCATGGGACAGACATAAGACAATTATAGTGGGGGGTTGCAGGAAGTAGGCTGTTGGTTATCTAGAATCTGCAGTTATCCAATAGGTAGGGACACGGGCAGACTGGGTGGGCCAAGTGGTCCTTATCTGCCATCAAACTCTATGTTTCTATGTAGGTATATGTCCTTTGCTGTTTTGAGGAAGTGATGTCAGAACCCCTGATATAAAAGAAATGATGCACTTGGGGTGGTGGGGTTAAGGGCAGGGTGGGTGGGACTAAGCCCATGCCCTCCAGAAACAATCAACTACAACTCTAACCCACCACCCTGGTAGGTGTCTTCCTTCTTTAGACACCTATTTCACCAAGTTTAAGTTACAGGTTTAGTCACAAATGACTGCAGATATTCTCCCAGCTATATTTCCTCCCTGGCAAATAAAAGTTACGCTTAAAAAGTCAACCCCAAAAACAGAGAACCAAAATACTGACTTCCTCTTACTTACACAGGCCCCAAAATTAAGAATTCAATTCAGTGTACTTCTCTTAAATCACCTCCTTGCTATAAGAAAGCTGGTGGCTGCTCCCTGTCTCACCTACAGCAGGTATGTTAGATATTGTGGATAAGGAGCAGAAGAGATTGAGGAGGTAGGTTATATGAATGGCAATGGCATGGTCAGTGAGATACAGGAGTTTGGGGTCAAGACCATCAGGGCTCCCACATGTATGTGGGTCTAGAGCCAAGAGGACCTTAAAAGTAGCAGCAGGGGTAGTAGAAAATAAAAAAGGGAGAGAGTGGTAGGGAGGACAGAGGAAAGAGTAAGAGGGTAGAGGAGAAGAGTGATGGGGAAGGAGTAGGCACAGGATGTGTTAAAAGAGTTGAAGGAAGGGATGACTGCAGCGGGGTTCAGAGATAGTAGAGTTGTCCACCTTGAGAACTGCAGGTGGACTGAGTTGGAGGTAAGAATATGGCATGGGTTACCTTCCAGAACTTGAGGGGTGGTTATGTTTGTTCTAGAATCTGGATGCAAATTATTCAGACTTTGCAAGCCTAGTAGCTCTAGTACAGACATTATGAAGGGCAAGGTAATTAGTAAGTTTGTAAGGTGAGCCAATGGACTTGTAGATCATCCAGGTAAGGTCACATACACTGTGGCAAGTCAGCATCTCCACTGAGATCCATGGGAGCTGAGATCCTCAGAACCTGGTTCTTCGGGGGGGGGGCGCATAATGATCCCAGACAGACATGAATTTGGAGGGAAATAATTTAAGGGCATTGCCAACACTGCCTGTTGAAATACTCAGTTTTTCCTGGTCTGATACATTGTTTTTATCTTGGCACTTGTTAAGAGGCAGACATCCCCTCCAACTCCAAAGCATGCAGTATGGCAAGTGAAACATAAAATCCCAATTTTATTATTCCACCTCTAATTCCTGTGCTCACTGTGTCCAAACATGTGACAAAGTGAAACTAAAACTGCAGACCCAGTGGTTCAGTGAAATGGTATACAAGCTGAATGGCCAGGATGACACAAAGCACATTCTTTGAAAGTGTAAAATGGCAGTGATACACCATTTATTTTAAGCCCTGGCTCCTAGGAGTAAAAGAAAGTCAGGAGGAAATGATCTGATGTGTGCTGTCATGCTGGAAATTTCTATTCAGCTAAAAATCAATAAACAAAGGGCCCACCTCCAAGGAAATGGTGGTGCAGACCACAAAAGCAATCAATCTGAAAAACAACATGGTGGAGCACACCCACCCCTTTTCAGACCAATAAACAGCCATTGTATCGAAACTGAACTGCAGCTGATGGTGACATTTTTTTAACTTTATTTTTGTTGTTAATAGTGCAGAGGTGAGATAACAGCAGTACAGCCCCCAAGAAGATGCTACAGGGACATCCAAAAAACTGACAGTTTTGCACTCTTCCCATGCAATTCCTATGAGGTATGCTGCTCCACAAAGTTCCACACATGTATAGCAGGCATTTAAACTTAATTTTTACAGATACTTTCTTCTAATAGGTACAGCAATTCATAAAATTGATATGCATTTAACCCTGTAGTAGAGAAAACAGATAATTATCATTTACAAAATACTTGCCAATACTGTATATCAAATGAAATAGTACATGTTTATTAAATTGCAATAGGTATTCTATGATTTTGATCACTTATATCTGACACTAAATGGATGGTGCTTAATTATAGATGTTTAGTTTTGCTTTGTTAACCAGGTAAATTGCACTGGTACAAAAGCACTTTTTTCAGGTATGACCCAGTGTCAGTCATTGCACATGTATCAAAAATAACAACATCAAAACAAATTTAAATATTTCAAAATACAGTATACAATTAACAATGCACTAAACACAAGAACAAACATTTTGTCCATATAAATGTTCATACAATGCATTGTGGAAGAAGCTGACTGAGGTGTTTGTACAAAGAGAATCAGGCAAACATAGGCAATGACAGCAGAAAAAGATTGAAGGTCCACCTAATCTGCCCAGAGTGCTCTATCTACCAAGGCACCTTCCGTCCATGCAGGGTTTTATTATTCCAGGTACAACTCCCTGCTTCCATCCTTACTGATACTGACTTGAGCAACCAGCAAACCCTTTACTCTGTCCCAGCCATACCTGAATCCATTTACAGTCTTGGTATCCACCAACTCCTCTGGCAGACTGTTCCATGGCTCTACCACCCTTTCTATGAAATACAACTTCCTCACATCCCTCTTAAATCCCCCCCCCGCCGAGTTTCCACTCATGACTTTGGGTTCCTGACTCCGTACACCTGCTAAATAGTTCCATAAATCCTCATGGTTAACCTTGTTTTTTCCCCCTCAGGAACTGAAGGTGTCTGTCACATCCCCCTGTCTCACCTGGTCTCCAGTGAGTACATGTTCAGTGCATTGAGATGATCTTTGAAAAATCTGCCCTGTTAGCTCTGAACCATCTTGGTTGTCCCGCATAGCACCATGTCCAGCTTCTCCCTATTCTTTTTCAGATGATGGCTCCAGAACTGCACACAGTGAGTCAGAATACAAATATTACAAAGAGGGCAATTTTGCAGTGTTTGTTAATTTCAGGCCATAATCCTGGCCCTAAATGAAAACTCCAGTATGACTCTCTTTTATTTAAGACATTCAACCCCCATTTTCTAACTAATTCTGATGAAATGTATAATATTTGCACTGGAATTAGTAGACTGATGAATGTTATTTATCATTGTGCATTCCTTATTATCCTATTCAATTGCCCTGAGATGCTGTCCTACATAGATACATAGACAGTGTCGGCAGATAAGGGCCTATGGCCCACCCAGTCTGCCCATTTGAGCTTGTAAGTTCAGTTTGTTTTCCTAGAAGTCTGTTGCCCCTTACCTCTGACCTCCAGAATTCCTTTATGTCTATCCCATGCATTCTTAAATCCCGTGATTGTTTCAGCCCCCACCACTTCCTCTGGCAGGGTGTTCCACTTGTCCACCACCCGTTCTGTGAAGAAATTCTTTCTCATGTTTCCTCTGAATCGTCCTCCCTCCAACTTCATTCCATGCCCTCTAGTTCTGGAACATCTTTTTCACTTAAAAATAGTGTTTACCTGCATGTCCTGCTCTGATTTTTGTTTAGTCTTTACAATATAGAAGGATACACCAGAGCACATAATCAAATCAAGGACAACCAAGGAGTTACAGCTGATAAAATACTGAATAACTTGCTCTTTGCCATTTGGGAGGTTTGTAAAGGTCTTTAATTGGTATTATATACTGTATATACTAGCAACATTTGCACTTTCACAGATAGGTTGCAGACAGCACACAATTTGCCCCTAATATTTGGTGGGATCTGAATACCACCACTTACTGGTTCAGTTTTGAAATCTCATAGTTTCATAGATGAGTACAAGTTCAAAAGGTGCTAGCCCATAAAGAACTTGCCACCATGTTAGTGGTGGAAGATACACTTTCTGTCATCCATATGAAAATCTAATCTTCTTTTAAACTGTTCCACATTTTCACTTGTAACAATGTCTATGGGGAGTCAATTCCAAATGAGAGGCACCCTCTGGATAAAAAATCTTGAGTGCTCGTTGTTTTGCACAAAGCAGTTTTTAACTTAAAATTATGGTATCTAGTATTATTATTAGTTAGATGTCTTTCCAGACAAATTGTGTCTAACATAGATTCTTTTTGTAGAGCTTTAAAGGTGTAGATCAAATCACCCCTTAGGGCTCAATATTCCAAGAATAGCTCAAGTGATTTAAGTCTGCACTTGCAGTCTGTGTTAGCCATGTTCTTAATCCTTTTGGTAACCTTCCACTGAACTTTCTCTGTCATGATTTGGCAGTCTATTGATGTAGGAGCATAGAAGGGTGCACAGTAGTCCAGATGTGTACGCACTAGGCCAGTGTATAATGGCAGAATTACCTAGGGATTTCTGCTTTTGATATGCTTTAAGATGTTTCCAATTATGCCATGGCACTTTTTGACTGTTTTATTTGTGTGTATACTAAATTTTAGATTATCTGATATTGCAACACATAGGTCCCTCTCTTCTGTTGTAACTGTTAACTTTATGTTGTTCATAAAATAGGCAGACCAAGTATTATTCTTCTCCATGTGCATAATTTTACATTTGGCAACATTGACCCTCATTCTGCTATCAACTGCCCAGTCACATAGTTTATTTAAGTTATTTTGCAGAGTGGCTATAGATTGGGCATTGTTTACCACACAGCCTAGTTTGCAATAATCAGCATACTCATTTATCCATACCCCGTCAGATGTCTGCATAATGGAGACCAGTATATTAAACAGTAGAGGTCACAGCACAGATCCCTGGGGCACTCCACTAGTGACAGGACTCCCAGTTGGACTCATGTCCTCTGATAACCACTCTCTGCTGTCTATTGTACAGCCAAGATGCAATCCATTTTATTAGTTTAATGTCCAAATTTATATTAACTAGTTGCTCAATGAGGGTTTTATGACAGACGGTGTCGAATGCCTTTTTGTAATCCAAAAATACAATGTCCACTGGCATTCCACTATCCAGAGCATCGCTGACCGGTTCAAAAAAATTGATGAGATTTGTTAGGCACGATCTGCCCTGTGTGAATCCAGGCTGGGAAATATCTATACATCCTGTGTTCCTAATATGATCTAAGAGTTTATGTTGTGTAAGCCTTTCCATGATTTTGCTAATAAGGGAGGTTAGACTGATAGGCCTGTAGTTACAGGGTAGATGTTTGTTGCCACTTTTGAGGATTGGTGTGATACTGACCTCTCTCCAGGACTGCAGTACACTTCCATCCTTTATTGAGGTATTAAATAAAAGAGTTGGGGGACCTGAAAGTTCTTTGGAAAGTTATTTTAGAAATGTTGGGTTGATGCAGTCCAGACCCGGAGGTGTATTAACTTTAATCAAGCTGATGGCATCCAGTACCTTCTGTTCAGTGAACAATATGGGTGAGTCATTGGTAGGTTGTATGTCTCTCTTTATGTTTTCTTTGAGTTTAAATATATTTCCAAAGTACTGATTGAGTTCTTTAGCCACCTCTTTTTCATCAGTAATTATTTTATCGTTTGAGTTTAATGGACCAATTCCTCTCTGATTTCCTTTTAGTGAACCAACGTAATTATAAAACATGTTCTTGTTATCGTTAACATTTTTTGCTAGGTTTATGTCTAACCTCTGTTTTGCCATTCTAATAAATTTTTTTGGCAAGTACCTTAAACCTAATTCAGTCAGTATCTTTTTGACTCTTACCGTACTTACAGTATGCTCTTTTTTTTTTTATAGTTCACTTAATTTCATTGGTCCACCATAATGATATCCTTTATTATTATTGTATATGACTCAGTTGGGTATCCATTTATTTATATTTGTTCAAGATCATGATGTTTTAGATCCTCTTCCCAGTCACATATGGCAAGATAACCTTTGATGCTTTTGTAGTCTGCTTTGTGGTAGTTTTTGATTTTTCTTATCCCATTGTTACTCAGAGCATACCTTTGGACATTACATATTAGCATGTTATGGTCACTGTCACCTAAAGGTGGCAGTATTATGGGAGAGGAAACTATCTGTATTATTTGTGAAAATTAAATCCAGGATATTGTTGTTCCTTGTTGGGAGTGTGACCAGTTGTTCTAAACCAAGTTGAAAGGTGGTTTCTAAAAATCTCTTTTCAAATAATCCCTTAGTATCAAGGGTGTTCCAATTGATGTTTGGGAGGTTGAAATCACCCATCAATATCAGATCATCTGAAGCTGCCCAGTTTTCTAACTGTTCAAGAAAAATTAAATTATCCTCCTGTCCTAGGTTAGGGGCCCGATAACCTAAGCCAAAGGTCAAGATTTTATTGTCAGATTCTATCCCGGTCCGTAGGATTTCAGCACTTGTAGCATCCAAGTTTATTTGATAGCTCTTGAGTTTAGCTGCTATATAAAGTGCTATACCCCCACCCTTTTTATTCTGTCTGTTTTTCAAGAATTTAGTGTAGCCTGGTATGTCCGTGTTCCAATCATTGTCAGAGAACCAGGTTTTTGTAATACTGCATACATCAATATTTCTTGTTGCTAAAATGTGCTGTAATTCATCCATTTTACTCATTAAGCTTCTAGCATTGATCAATAAGATCTTTAGTTCATTTGGGTTGGACAGCGTAACTGGAGTTTGATCTGATCTAGTATTATTAGAGTTCTCTGGTATATTAGGGGTTATTATTCTTTGTTTCTTATTTTTTTCCTTTACTCTTTTTCTCATTTTTTTATTTTTATTTACCCTTTTAAGTATTTTTTTGTTTTTGATTTTGACTGAGGGTTGTAAATTTGGGTAGGATGCAAAAGGATCTTGAGAAATAACCCCCACCCCCTACATTTTAGTTTAAATGAGTCATTATGTAATTGTTTATATGTTGGCCTAGACGCTGGAACCCTAGTTTGCTCAGGTGCAATCTGTCTTTGCTGTACAAATAGTTATTATCAATAAATTCCTTCCAGTGCGTAATACACCATACTTCCTGCTTTGTGCACCACTGTCTTAGCCAGTTATTAATCTGCTTCAAATTATATGTTTGCTAGTATGTGGCTCTTGGTATAGGAAGTATTTCTGAGAAGGCAAAGTCGCAACCCAGATTCTCAAGTTTGTTGGTTAGATTAATCAGTTCCTGTTTAATCTGCTGGGTATGTTGCTGTAACACATTGTTAGCCCCAATGTGTATGACCACTAATTTTGGGGACTTCTCATGATAAAGTGAGTCACTAGTCATTTTAATGTCAGATATTTTGGCTCCCCTAAAGCATGACATGGTCCTGTTTTTTTTATCTATGTTACAAATTGCACTGTCTAGTCCTTAACAATGCAATCCCCTAGAATGAAAACCTGTGTTTTGCTACATTGTTCTGCTTCGGTTTCCATACATATGGGTGGCACATCAGCTTCATCTGTTGTGGGTTTATAGGTGGTATTTCTAACATTATCAATGGTTCATCTGGGGGGTAGGATGTACTGTTGTTTATATTTATGCTGTTTGTTTCAGTGACTTGTGGAATAGTCAGTGATCCAGTCAACGCTCCCACAGCATTACTTTTTTTCCTCAGGAATATCTTTAACTTCCATTACCTGAGAACTAAAACTGGTCACAAAATTAAGTTTCCCTTCCATAGACCCAGTTCTATTCACTTTATTGCCCTGAAGCAATTCATTTCTTGGCATAGCACTCACTTGTATTCCTTCCATATCCACCATATCCTGACTATACTCTTTAGTTAACAACCATTTCACAAGTTCATCCTCCCTTTTCTCTGACTCTGTTCCTGAGCAATACTTTTTCTATAGCATGACCATTTGTCCCTTTAGTATGTTCCTGATGATGAGGCAGAGTGATAACTGCTGGCTTACAGTACAAGCTATTGTGGTTGGTGGATTTTCTAAAACATTTTGATCCCAACTCACTGTTTCCTTTTTTATACATCTCTAAGTCCAAATATTGTATCCTGCTGAGATCCACTGTGACTTTAAAGGTCAAGCTATCATTGTATCAACCAAAGATTCCACAAATGTGTAAAGTTCAGATTCATCATCCCACCATATGAT
Source organism: Neoceratodus forsteri (assembly GCA_016271365.2). NCBI lineage: Eukaryota > Metazoa > Chordata > Ceratodontiformes > Ceratodontidae > Neoceratodus > Neoceratodus forsteri. The sequence goes on from CM028134.1 coordinate 218,387,240, forward strand.
CAGGATGCCTTCTACTATATATAGTGATCTGTATCCAGTTTTGAAAAACCCAAGTTGATTATTGTCTGAGCCATGTACAGCACCACATTATTCTCTCACTTCCCTAGATAGAGAGTAGTGATACTGGGTACAAAAGTAACCCCATAGCTGTTCCTTTAATCTGCAGATAACATATACCTAGGAAAGTGAACTTATTAACTTTGAGCACCATTTCTACAGCTTGAAGAAAAAAAAAGATGTGGGTAATAGTGCACCCCCCCCCATGAAAAACTCCAATGCATCTATCCCTTCCTGATATGGAATATTTGTATACAACTGCTCCACATCTAGAGTTGCTAGAAACCATCTGTCTTTAATAACAAGGCCCTCAATCATCTGCAAGACATCTGAGGTACTTCTAACGCATGAGGGGAGATTGCATACAAAGGGTCTGAGAAAGAAGTCCACACATTGGGACAACAGTTCAGTGATCAGACTAGTGCCTACAATATGTAGAAAAATGCATGGTCAACCATACACAACAAGGCTGTGTTTCCATGGATGGAGTGGATGACATTATATAGACCTTGACAGTGAAGTATGAGAGTTCTCTGTGATATCATCTCAGCCCATGATGGAAACATTACCCTTGCTATGTACTTTATGATTGTCCATACATTATTTTGTATAGCATGTTTATTTTATAGTAATTAATTTGCCTTATTTCTAACTTTGTCATGAACTGTGATCAAATAAACAGAAAAGACCAAACAACAGGATATGATTATAAATATTTATAGCAATTTAAGTAACAGCTACAGGAGCTGGCGACATTTCTAGTAGTTATCTTTTAGCAAGCAGTCCACTTGGAATATTTTCAGTATTGTTGATATTTTTGTGATCTGTTATGTGTATATTGGTGTTAAGGAATCTGCAATGTAGACAAGCATGAAAAATCTTAATTGGCGCACAATTCTATGTTATGGTACCACAGTAGTGATATAGCTACTATGGTACAATAGCATTCTGACATTGCTACAGTGATACAGCAGTGACTGGAAGTGTATGGACTTCCATACACAGCCCTGAACCATATACTATAATAGGATGGCTAGAAGGATTATTTAGGGGCTTATGGTCTTGTGCGATATATGTAACAGATAGCAAATTAGCCAAAGACACCTTCTCACTATTGCAGATGTTTTGAAAATCTCCAACACTCATGTCTCAAAAAGTCCCTCCAAATCCTGTTCACAGGCTCTTATGAAAGTTTTTATGACTACGGGCCACCAAATGGCCCAGCAGGTAACACCATGTATGCCTGTGTTGACTTCTAAGTTTGGAAGTAAGCTTGGGAAACTGTCTGGGTAGTCCGATGGCTGGGGAGATGCTGCTGCTTGGCAGTGCTCCCAGTCTGTAGAGGGTGGGAGGGCATCTGGTTCTGCCACTCTGGTGACCTCTGCAGTGCACCAGGAAACTTCCTCTGCAGGGAGCCAGAGTTTGCCATGGCCTGCAGGGCCAATACCTGACATCTGGGGAGGAGGGTGAGGCAATTCCAGACATCAGGGGAGGTGGACAAGACAGAAAAATGGGAGAAAACAATCCAGAGGAGCAGGCTTTGTGAAGCCTTGCCTGCTGACCCTCAACCTGCACCATTGCCAGTCTGAATTATTCTCCAGCAGGGCTGGCCTTTCCCCCTCTTGGCATGGGGTCAAAGCCATGGGGGATTCTTGGCAGGTAAGCTCAGGGTGATGGGGGGCCAGCAGGAGAGCAGCAAGGAGAGGACTGAGTAGTTGTACTCCCATCCAAGGGGTTTGATAAACCTTTTTGCAAAAAAAAAAAAAAAAGTCAATTATAACTGACCCCATATTGTTATCCAGGATATATCCATCAGGGCTTGCATTCAATTGTTTGAGATTACTAATTGTTGACTGACTTGATTGTTGGGTTGAGAATGGCCCTTACCTGTTACGAAATTACCTGAAACTGAGATTCTGTGCAGATTTTTCCAGAACAATAAATGTCCCAAAATGGTCAATCATCACCACTGTGGAATAAATAGCACTTTTGTTCAGTATTACATGTTTAGCAGTTGTGAGAGTACAGGAGAAATGGTTGATTACTGATGATTTTGGTAATAGGGCCTTATCCTTTAATAGCATCCCAAGCTTTGTCCTTCTCTACCATCCTTACTCCATCCCATTTTCTTCCTCGTGGCCTTCCCAGAACTTGAAACCTAGTGACCCAACTATTTCTTCTCAGGGCTGGCAGAGAGGATGGATACCCTTATAAAACTAACATTTGAATTCCTCTGAATCACTTGGCCCAGTTGCATAATGCAAAACTGTTTTCTCAACATTCTTCAGAAAGGATTTCAGTGTGTTTGCATCTTTTCTCCGTTTTTCCTGAGTCTAGTTACATACAGTACATTATTATTTCCTAGTCAGTTGCTTCTCTTAAAAATGTGGCTTGTTTTGCCTTTCTGATTTATTGGTCATATTTGCCATGGTTGATTTCAGGTTTTATTTTAACCTACTGTATCACATTCCATCAATTCAGGCAATTGCAGGTAAGCTGCTGCCTTCTACCTTATTTGTATCATATATATGCAATACCACGACTTGTCCAAATCCCAAAAATTGCAAGAAACAAGTTATTCAGCATTTTATGAACTGTCAGATAGGCTGCATGGATTCACAGCAGGTATGTCATGTCAAACTAATCTGACAGATTTCTTTGTCTAGATGACTAGGGAAATGGATCAGGGAGGAGAGGTAGATGTGGCCTACCTGGATTTCATCAAGGCTTTTGGCACTGTTCCACATAAGAGGATTGTAAACAAGCTAGGCAGGCTGGGAATGGATCCCACAGTGATAAACTGAGGAACTGGTTGAGCGATAGAACACAGAGGGTGGTGATAAATGGAGCTCATTCTGAGGAAAGGAGGGTCACCAATGGGGTGCCACAGGGATCAGTTCTGGGGCTACTCCTGTTCAATGTCTTCATAAGTGACATTGTAAAGGGGCTTGAAGGAGAGATATGCCTCTTTGCAGATGACATTAAGATCTGCAAGAGGGTAGACACTCCAGGAGGGGTGGAAAAAATGAGGAGGGACCTAAGAAAACTAGAGGAATGGTCAAGAGTGTGGCAACTAAGATTCAATGCAAAAAAAGTGCAAAATCATGCATTTGGGAAAGAGGAATCCAAAGGTGACATACATGATGAGGAGAGAGATACTGATGGCAACCAAGTAGGAAAGGGATCAGGGGTTAATCACCTCAGATGACCTAAAGGTGACCAAACAATGAGCCAAGACAGTGGGAAGAGCCAGTGGGGTACTGGGATGCATAGGGACAGGTATTACCAGCACTAGGAAGGAGGTGACGATGCCACTGTACATATCATTAGTGAGACATCATCTGGAGTACTGTGTCCAGTTCTGGAGGCCACATCTCCATAAGAAAATAGACAGGGTAGAGGCAGTTCAGAGAAGGGCAACAAAAATGGTTCAGGGTCTGCACCATAATCATATGAGGAAAGACTGAAGGACCACAATATGTATACCCTGGAGGAAAGGAGGGAGAGGGGGGATATGATAGAGACCTTCAAGTATCTCAATGGCATAAATAAGTTGCAGGAGGGTAGTATCTTCCAGAAAAAGAGATGTTCTAGAACAAGGGGTCATGATCTAAGGCTGGAAGGGGTAGATAAGGGGCAACATGAGAAAGTATTTCTTCACAGAAACGGTGGTGGATTCATGAAGCGACCTCCCAGTGTTGGGGGCAAATTCTGTAGGGGAATTTAGAAATGTATGGGATAGGCACAGGGGAGCCTTAGTGAGAGGAAAGAGATCAAAGCCAGAGATCAAGTAGTGTCTGTGGTTTCTGCAACATGTAGAGAAAATGAGCAGACTAGGTGGGCCTGGTGGCCCTTATCTGATGTCAATTTTTATGTTAATATGTTCCTCTCTTTAGGAGTCATTTATTTGATTTCGTGTTCCTGCAGATCTTATACTGGAAGGACTAAATGGAAATTCAGACTTGGAGCAGGACAGCATCTTAGAGTAATGAATATGGAATATGTAATTGCAAATTATACTTGTCAGTCCACTAACACGGAGGCATATATAGCATTATCCATTTTTACTTGTGTTGAGAAAGTAGTGATAAAGAAACAGATAGGCAATGCTCAAAACATCTTAAAAAAATAAAAGTGTCATACTAGATTAATCAGTTAGGAGCAAGATCATGGTCTGGCCTTCATGATCATTTTAAAATTGCCCTCTTTTTGAAATAAGCCTGTTACATGCATCATCCATTTGGTGCTAGATGTAAGCTGTCAATACCAAAGAATATCTACTGCCAATTATTGAATGTACAGTATATGAATTTATTTGATGTACAGAATTTGCACATATTAGTTAATTATTTTTTCTAGTCTACATGGTTGGACGCATATCAGCTTTATAAATTTCTGCATTTATTAAGTGAAGAAAATGCATTGCTACATCCATTCAGTGAAGAAAATATCTATAAAAACTAAGATAGTGTCTATTGTGTCAAAGTGTAATACGTAATCATAGATTAACTTGTCGGCACTTGTCTTTAAAACATGTTTTGCACTTGCACTGTTTAGAGCCATGTGTGCTGCCACCACAAAATATGTCTGATACTGAATTATTTTAAAGCATAATTTTAAACTTGTTCTGGGTTGGGTAACTACTATTTTAAATGCTTTCTGTCAATACTTGGAACTATAGAGGGCAGCACACTTCTGAGGAAGTACTTGGCAATGGTGCAAAAGTTTAGTTTAGTGGATGTTTCTGTGGAGTCTTTTGGGACTCTAGAACTGCTATTTCACCTCTGTGCAATTTGCTCCAAGACTACAGTCAAGGGGCTAGATTTTCTAATGCTCACAAATGCCATAGACCCTGGGTGCACTGAACATATGGTACACAAAGCTTGTGGCATTCACCCAGCCTGCAACTGGGATTTTCTATCCCATGCACCGATTGCCACAAGTTAGACCAACTTTTTGCTGGACTAGCTTGGGTCAATCCCTGGTACCCTTTTCATGGGGCTTGCACCAAATATTTGGCGAAAGCTGCTGTACAGTAGTAAAATTGTTTTAACTGTACCTGATGTACTGAAATTGGGCGCATTTGCAGCAGGGGCCTTGGAGCACCACCACATTCAAAGTGTTGTGGTGAAGGGCTTGACGTAACCCCTGCACCACCATTTGAAAATCTGGTCCAATAAGTTTAAACTTTAGCATAAGGTGTAGTCTGATTTCTGTGCAATAGTTGATTATCATCAAATGGGGGGATGTATGCCACTGGGTTTATTTTTTTTAGTCTTAAATTAGTTTAAAAAAATTATAGTAAATGCGAATTTTTTGTTAAATCCCAAATTGATGATTAAGGAAGCTTACAAGTGTACCAGTCAGATTTCTAGTCGTTATTTATTCAAAAATGTTATATCTACATCCCTACTACTAAAAATATGTCAGTAAGGAAAGTTGTACCTGAAAGAATTTTTGCAGGCTGCGCACTCTGTTTTTCCCCATGTAGTTTGGTGGGTCATAAGATCCATGTTGCAAGGCAAGTTTGGTTGGAGTAGCAAAGATTAATTGGGGTGACTCCCCAGGGATTTCAGGCCTTAGACCCTAGAGAAGAACAACAAAGCTTAATTACTTTAGATGTTACAATTATAGCTGCATATCTCTGCATAATGAAAAACACAGCTTTCTATCAATGGTTTACCTTGTGTCGATTTAATGATTTATTTGATCCCTCATGAAGCACAAACAACCAACCCTACAGTATTCCTTCTTTTTAAATACAGTACATTATTTTATTGAAAAAGAATTATAGCAAGACTACAACAGTTTACATGGAGTCCCACACATTTGCCAACATTTAGTTTTCTAATCTTGCCCTATGAAGAGACTCCAGCTTAAGACTAAGCAGTATAGGTGTTAGAAATTAAAAATCTGCTGGCCCATGGTGGATTTTCTTCAGAAGTTCTATGAGAGTTCTACAGATATACACCATGCAGAATTCACAGTTTTGCCAGTTACATTCCACAGACTACAGATTTTCACCAACAGAAATGGTGGATCATGCGTCTGTAAAGACAGAGTTTTACATTACACCTATCTCTACTAATAAACTCTTTCATTCCCAGGGGTAGTAATGGGGGAAGGGAACTGGGGGGAACTCAATCCCAGGAGTGGAATTATGAGAGCAAAATGGTGAAGACTACTCAAGCAAAATTAAGCCAGTTAAATGCATAAAACTGGTTAAATAAAGTGTTAAACAGAAACACATAATGAGAAAACGTCCCCAAACCAATGTCAGGTAGGTTCAATCATACATCAAAGGTGGTTGGATCCCCTAGTGGGTTGATCCCATTTCCAACACACTTTACTCCTATTTCTTACTGGCTACCCAATCCCCCAACCACCTTTTGATTTCTCATCTTGAGTTCAAGAGTTGCCTTATATAACTTATTTTCCAATATCTCACCACCTACAGTCTCTGGCTTCCATAGTTTTATAGTTTCACAGTAGAATTATGAGTTCTTGAGGCCAGGGCTCATTATAAACTTGCCATCATTATTCAACGGTGGAAATTGTATTTCATTTCTCCTATGTACTGATCTAGTTGTTTTTTAAAGGATTCAACAGTGTCAATGTTTACAACATGTGGCAGTAAAGAGTTCCATAATGGTGGGACTTGTTGGGTAAAGAACCTCTGTTTTCTTTTTGTTTTATTAAGGGAACATTTTAATTTATGCTTGTGCAATCTAGCACTGTTCCCACTTAAGTGCTTATCAAGACATATAACATCTAGTGTTTCACCGTTGTGTAATGTGTTTTATATATATATATACACACACACACACACACACTATACACTATAGTTAGGGTTGAGGGTGGCAGCCATGAAGAGCGCTAAATCAATGGCGTAGTAGGGGTGGGTGCTACTGAAAGAGCACCTACCTAAACAGTGACTGCCCAATGTAGCAGAATGGCAGTTAAATAGCGACTGTAGCTACAGCCCTGTAAGGACGAGACCCAGAGTGGCTACAGTCCATCCTGTGAGCACACAAAGCCCCTGTGGCATGTAAGCGAGACTGGTTGTGGGCAGCAGGAAAGGCAAAACCCTGCTAACAGAGGCATGGAAAGGCTTGTGCAGCTGGCAGCAAGGGGCATGGCAGACAGTACCCAACACAGGGCCACACACAACACAATAACAACAAAAAACACTGCCCCCTCTTGCCCAGCAGACCACGACAGCAGAGCCCCCCCATCAGCAGACCCATGGGAGCCACCACCATGACCAGCCAATATTCCACACCCATGCTGCTTTGTTGCAGAGGTCTCCTCACAGAAGTCACATGCCCCTCCAGTCCAACAGTCACACACCTGTGGTGGCACCAGTGCCCAAGGGCAGCCCATGGGGGGGTGTTGTTGGCAAGACCACTGGGATGCAGCAGCGAAGGCTACTGCAACATGGAGAGGGGGGAGATTCCAGACAGTATACACCAATAGTGGGAAGGGTGGGAAGGAGCGCCATGCACACTGCCTGTGCCCACATGACCATCCATGTTGTGCCAGTTCCCTCCCACCATGTACTATGGGACACAGTCCTGACATGGCATGCCTGCTCCATGCATGAGAGGTTCTGTGTCATTGGCATCTGCCCCTGGTGTCATGTACCTCCGCCCATGCTGTCCATGTCAGCACCCCCCCACAGAGATACAGAATCAGAGGTGACCTGTATGTGCAGCATATTCTACCCCTCACCATCCTACAGTTACCCACTGCATGGTGCCATGTGCTGCTTGCACCATCCCATCACCTGCCACATGACGCTCTTGTCTCGGTGCACAGGTACACAGGCTCTCTTTCTGTCATCCCAGTGGGTTCGTCCATTGCATGTCGTCTCATAGCGTAGATGCTCGGTGCGATGGGTCCTTGCAGCCTCTGCCTCCTGCCTGCTCTCTCTTCACTGCTTGCCCTAGTTCCCCCGTCAACCTTTCTGTGTTCTGCTTTCTGTGTTCGCCCACTGGGGACTCGCTTAAACAGTGGTGCACTTATCACATAAAACCGGGTTGAGCACCCCATTTAAGGTTAAAGTGTGAAATTATGCACCATAATAACTTTGCCACCATATAACAGATTTGCCTGAAATCTGGCAGACATGGAGCTGTAGCATAAACCTTGGGATCTGCCAAGTTTCGTACCGGTCAGATATACAGTTGCAGAGTTATTAAGCAACATTCCGTAGTGCATTTATGCTTTTTTGCACATCCTTTGCTCACACCTACAGGTTGCACAGTTTGCATGACCAGTCCACAAACTTCAGGGAGTGTGCTGCCAGGGACCCCAATGTGTCTTTTGAAGATTTCATGAAAAAATATTGAACGGTTCAAAAGTTATTAAAAAAACAAATTTCCCATTATAGTCAATGGGAAAAGTTAAAAAGTTTGGCAGTGTCGCAAATGACCCCAGTAGTGTTGCAAACCTGCCATTTTGTTTTCAGTTACTGATCACATAAATGCTTGGCATTTAACATTGGGACCCTCTAGGGACACAATTCTTTTTGTGTTTACCTAGTCGGACCCTGAGAATGCTAGGCATGTCTTTATTTTGGGGTTAAACACCCCAGAAATATGTTTTTGAAATTTTTGGGAAAAGTAGTGTTGCAAAGTAGTGTCGAACCTGCGACACTTTCGTGATTTAATTTTTGCGAAAGTGTTGTGATTTGCGGCACTACTATTCGACACTATGGGGAAAATAACAGGAATTCTTTGCCACCCTGCTGCAAAACACTGCTTTGTTCTTTTGGGCTGAAATGTGGAGGGAAGACAGCCAACATCCCACAGATGTGCTTTTCGGTGGTTTGGTGACAAAATATTGCATGGATGGAAGGTTGCGGTGCTCTGAAGTTGCTGCTTTTTTCCCACAGATTAACATTGAGGCGTCCGCCATGCCTTTCGGGGCCCGTATCTAGGAAACGCTTTGAGATACAAACTTTTCATTGCAAAAATGCTTAGCCACCCACTATGTGGCTAAATGTGAAACTAGCCAGGAAAGTCATAAATAATATGACATTTTAATTTTTTTTATGTCGTACAGTTCCCGAGATATAAGCAATTTAGTATTCTAAGTGCTCATTTTCTGATCCGAGGCTGATTATTATGCATACATTCTTTGTACTCACTGTGTTTCTCTATGTAGCTGTTGGGGAAAACCAGGGTGTGCACTTCTGTTACTGTTACATTTAGCGTTTCCACTTGATTTCCGCACCCGTTTACGTTAGCGGTCCCGTGTACGCCACCGTGTGTATTACACTTTGTGTTTTTGTTTGCGATTCCATTTGCGTTAATGTTACCATTTGCGTTTCCACTACTGTTTGTGTTTGTGTTTCAATTTGCATCACCATGCGCATTTTCATTTGCATTTGTGGCTGCTCTTCCGTTTGCATTTCTCTTTCATTTGGCATCATCGTTGCTGTTACCGTTACCATTTGCTTTTCCAATTGCATTACCGTGACTGTGCGCGTTACAGTTTGCATTTCTGTACGCGCTTGCATTTCTGTTTCTCTTCCCTTTGGCGTTATTGTTGCTGTTACCATTACCATTTGCATTTCCAATTGCGTTACTGTGACCATGCGCGTTAGGGTTTGCATTTCCATACGCGCTTGCATTTGCGTTTCCGTTTCTGTTTCCTTTGGCATTACTGTTGCTGTTACCATTACCATTTGCATTTGCAATTGTGGTACCGTGACCTTGCACATTATGGTTTCATTTCCATATGGACTTGCATTTGCGTTTCTGTTTCCATTGGCGTTATTGTTGCTGTTACCATTACCATTTGCATTTCCAATTGCAGTACCATGACCGTGCATGTTACCACTTGTGTTTCTGTATGCGCTTGCGTTTGAGTCTCCATTTTTGTTACTGCTCGCATTGGCATCACTTTGCGCTTGTGTTTCTATTACTGTTTGCATTACCATTTACGTTTGCATCACCATGTGCATTACCCGTTTGCATTTGCATTTGTGTTGCACTTACCATTACCATGTGACAAAAAAAATCATGTGGTGAGAACGCGGGGCCCAAAGGGCCCCCACTCCTACCACCACATTCCATTCCCTATTTATAGTCTTCATTCTCAAAAAGAAGGGAAATTCAGGGCAAAAAAATCCATTTAATGCATCTTTTAGGGTTGTTTCATAGTGACAAAAGTGAGGAAATTCAATGTTAGGGTTGAACCCCCCCTTGCACCCCACCACCCCATTCCCCCAACCGGCATCGGGGTGTGTGTTGGGGTTGTCGGTCCCATCACCCTATTCTCCTATACTTTACCACCTCAGCTTTATACATGGGATGGGGTGAGAGTTTGGACTGACGACCCCAACGCACACCCCGATGCCGGTTGGGGGGTGGGGTAGGGGGTTGCAAAGGTAGGTTTTCAACCCTAAAATTGAATTTCCTCACTTTTGTCACCATGGAACAACCCTAACTGATGCATTAAAGGGAGTTTTTTGCCATGCAGATCCACTCTTAACAGTCCGTACTCAAGAGAGTATAGGTTAAGCGTCTTAAGTCTTTCTTTATATGTATAATCTGCCAGGTGATTTATCCTCCTAGTAGCCCTAAGTTGAACCTTCTCTGCCATACTCAGCCCACCTACTGATGATGGTGCACAAAACGGAGCACAGTACTCCAAATGGGGCCTCACCAGACTAACGTAGAGTGGCATCAGGACCTCTGGTTTTCTACTTTTTTACGTTTATGTATGCATCCAAGTAAAGGATAGCATTTTTAACTGTTTCTTTTGTATGTATGCCACATTTTAAATCATCAGTTAGTGTCACTCCCAGATCCCTTTCCTCCACAGTAGCTTGTATTTTTGTTATTGATTGTGTAACATACCCCCATGTTGTTTTTACCAAAGTGCATTACCTTGCACTTGGTCTCGTTAAATGTCATTTTGTTCTCCTTTGCCCATAGGCTTATTCTATTCAGACTTTCCTGAAAGTTCACTGCTGATTCAAGATTAGGTTTGCTGGCCAAGGCACCGAGCTTCACCTGAGCTATTTTCTAGGTTGCTTGAAAGGACAGAGCAAGGAAAAAGATTAAGGCTTCTTTTGGCTGGGCAGATATATTGTGTGTTGTTATTTTTATTTTGTACTCACAGGAATTGTTACTGTTTGTTACTAACATTTTATTGCTTTATTTTTCTCTGATTCAAATTGTTATTGCTGGGTATACATTCTGCTGCATTATTACAGGGTGTGCCTACAGGTGTGTGCTTACAGATTACTGCTGTAATCTTCTGATTGAAATTATCTTTTGCAAGGTATATCTTCAGTTACTGCTTTATATTTTTCTGTAGCAAAGTGTTTCTTACTGGGTATGTCTTCTGTGTGATTATTACAGATGGTGCTTTACACGTTTTAGTTTTATCTATCATTAGGATACTGCATTTGTTGCTGGCTGATTGTTTCTGCTCTTTACCTCCTTGTTTCTTTTGTCTGTGGTTCTTCTTTTCAGCAGGGGAAGGGCCCAGCCACCCACCCCCATCCCCAACCACCCCATACTACACTCCTTTTATAGGGTAGCACAGTCATGACATTTCCAGTAGCAAAGCAGGAAGGAGCGGATCAGAGGGGCATCCCACACAGTGACCGCATTTACAGGGGCACTAGTAATTTAACTTGTTATAACAAGTTGCACAAAAAACAAACAAAACACAAAATCAAACTTTTGCTTTCATTTTCTTTCTTCTAATTACTCTGACCAGGTTATACACCCACCAACTTATCTGGAATGGATATCATTAACTGCAGGTACTGTGGAACACTTTTCAGAAGGGTAGTTTTACAGGATTTAGGACACTGTCCTACATGCTGGGCCACTGGAGATCTAAGGGCTCAGTTCCAGACAACATGTGCAGAGATTGAGCACCTCAAATTACATATTCAAGAGGAAATATATTATAAGAACCACATGCCATTTTCCCAACATCCAACAGAAGCACCTCAACTATAGAGGGTATTTGGTTTTGGAGGTTGGCAGGTGGTTAGGAGAGGCAAATTGGGTGCCCCATCACGCGGTGCTCTCCAACATATCACCTTCACAAACCATATGAAAACTACAAACAGATATCTGCCTCTATCTCCAGAATCAAACCAAGGGGCTGAGGACACTGCAGAGCAGGACACTGCAGCACAGGAGCTAGCACAACAAAACTGGCCCAAAACAGGAACCAAAACAAAAAAAGTGAAAAGGAAATCAAAAAAACTTATGATCATAGGAGACTCCATGATTCAGTGAGTTGATACCTAAGGTACATCAGCATGGAGAGACACTGACCACATTGCTAAAATTGTTCAGGAAGCAGGAGAAAACATTGACATCCTGGTACACATAGGGACTAATGATCTTGCCAGCCGGTCAGCTGTGGAGACCAAGGAACACCAGACCAGGCTGTGTCAAACTATCATCCATTTCATCCGGCATCTCCTTCTCTGAGATCCTGCCAGTCTGGGAGAGGGAGGCAGATGGCCAGAAGGTCAGAGAAGGGGAGACAGGGAAGCTAAACATGTGGCTGTAGGACTGGTGCCAGGAAAAAGGACACAAATTTGTAGGGAACTAGCAACAGTTTTGGGAGTGAAAGTTCTTTAAATGTGTAGCCATTAGTGAGACATGGTTTACCAGTAACCACACTTGGGAGACTTCAGTACCTGGCTATGCACTGTTCAGAAGAGACCGAGGTGTAAAAATGGGGTGTGGAGTGGCCTTTTATGTCAATGAAAATATCAAAGCTACAGAAATTCAGAATACCCCTAAGGAGCCAGAAGAACTGTGGGTCACCCAGGAAACAGGAAATAGGACAGCCATACGAACTGGGGTTGTGTACAGGCCTCCAGACCATGGGGAAGACATAGACACATTACTGTTAGAAGAAGTACAAAACATAACAGCTAAAGGGGAGGTTCTGATAATGGGAGACTTCAACATGCCAGATACAGACTGGTCAATACCAGCAGGAACATCTACCAGAACTAGACACATGGTGGATTTCCTGCAGGGGGAGGGCCTCAAACAACTGGTACAACAACCCACAAGAGACAGGGCTATCCTAGATCTAGTACTGACTAACAGAGAAAGGATCACAGATCTCCAGGTAGAAAGTCACTTGGGGGGGGCAGTGACCATCACATGGTATGGTTCAATCTGGCCACTAGAACTAAATCATCCCATTCCAAGGCAGAAATATGGGACTTTAGAGGAGCTGACTTTGATAAGATGGCCAACAGAGTTAAGCTTGCCCTGACAAAAAGAAATACAGGTGAGGGGGTACAGGCAAAGTGGGCAAGCGTTAAGGATGCAATACTTGAAGCAACATCCCATTGTGTTAGAGAGAAAAGGAAGTGCAAAAGAAGAAGGAAACCACTTTAGTTCTCAAAAACAGTAGCAGAAAAGGTAAAAGCCAAAAGGCTGGCCTTCAGGAAATATAAGGGGATGCAGCAGGATGAAGATAGGGAGGCATACCAAACTTGTCTAAGGGAAGCAGGGAAGGTAGTAAGGCATACAAAGGCCCAAACAGAGGAAACGTTAGCACAAACAGTAAAAGAAGGTGACAAGACTTTCTATAGATACATTAATGAAAGGAGAAAGTCCAGAGGGGGTATTGCTAAGATCAAAGGGGATAAAGGGGTATGTGAGGAGGAGGACCATTTAAAAGCATCTATCTTAAATAGATACTTCTGCTCAGTATTTACTGAAGAGAAGGTAGGGCAGGGCCCACAGCTCAGTACCATGGACACGGGGGATTTGTGCTCTAGTCCCTTCACAAAAGAAAGGGTGCTACAAGAGCTCGATAAGCTGAGGGTAGACAAGGCAATGGGACCTGATGGCATACATCCCAGGGTACTAAAGGAGCTAAGGAAGGAACTAGCAGAGCCATTATCAGAAATGTTTAGTGAGTCTCTGAGCACAGGAGAGGTCCCAGAAGACTGGAGAAGGGCTCATGTGATCCCACTCCACAAGAGTGGTAGCAGGGAGGAGGCAGGGAACTACAGACCAGTCAGTCTTACCTCAGTAGTGGGCAAGATTATGGAGGCACTTCTTAAGGAAAGGATAGTGCAACACCTGGAATCCATAGGAGCACAGGATCCAAGACAGCATGGGTTTACAAAAAGGAAGGTCCTGTCAAACTAATCTCATAGATTTCTTTGACTGAGTAACCAGAGTGGTGGAACAGGAGGGAGCAGTTGATGTCACCTACCTTGACTTCAGCAAAGCTTTCGATACTGTTCCACAAAGAAGATTAATTAATAAGCTGGGTAGGCTCGGGGTGGGTCAGAGGTTGGTCAACTGGGTGGCAAACTGGTGACAGGCAGAAAACAGAGAGTGGTGGTAAACAGTATACAGTCAAAAGAGATGCAAGTCACAAGTGGGGGGGTACCTCAGCAATCAGTCCGGGGCCAGTCTTCTTCAGTATCTTCATCAGTGACATTGTAGATGGACTGGTGGGTAAGGTTTGTCTGTTTGCAAATGACACCAAGAGCTGCAACAGAGTAGATGATCCAGATGGGGTGGGCAGAATGAGAAGCAATCTGAATAAACTAGCAAAATGGTCAGAAGAGTGGCAACTGGGATTTAATGCAAAGAGTGCAAGATCATGCACATAGGGAAGAGAAATCCTGAAGCCACCTATAGGCTGGGAGGGGAGTTGCTGGCAGTCACAAGGGAAGAAAGAGACTTGGGCATCATCATCACTGATGATCTGAAATCATCCAAGCAGACCACTAAAGCAGTAGGTAAGGCTATGGGGATGTTGGGGTGTATTAGTAGGGGTATCACAAGCCAGAAGAGGGAGGTAATAATCCCTTTTTACAAGACACTGGTCAAGCCCTATCTGGAGTACTGCGTGCAGTACTGGAGGCCACACCTTCACAAGGACATTAACCAAACTGAGGCAGTCTGGAGAAGGGCAACCAAAATGGTGCAGGGACTGCATCAGAAAACATATGAGGACAGATTAATGGAGCTCAATATGTATACGCTAGAGCAAAGGAGGGAGAAAGGTGATATGATCGAAACATTCAAACACCTTAAGGGCATTAACAAGGTGAAATAGTCTAACATGTTTCAATATAAGAACAATTGCAGGACAAGAGGACACAGCATGAGATTAGAGGGAGGTCAATTAAGGGGTAATGTGAGGAAGTTCTTTTTCACAGAAAGGGTAGTGGATGCATGGAATGGCCTATCCTAGGAAGTGGTGGATCTGAATATAGTGCAGGACTTCAAACAGGCATGGGATAGGCTTAAGGTAGCAATGCAGATGAGTATGAATAGATAGGCCATTGACAGAGCAAAGGCCAATGGCACATTCATAAGGTAGAAAAAGAAATGGGCAGACTGGATGGGCCTTGCGGCCTTATCTGCCATCAACTTCTATGTTTCTATGTTTCTATGTAACTATACATCTGACTTTGCAGTTGTCTGCATATTTATTAACACAAACCTGTTTATCTACCTGCATGCTTGACACCAGCATATTGAACAATAAGGGACCCAGTGCCGAGCCCTGTGGCACACCACTGGTCACAGGACCCCAGTCTAACTCATGACCTCTTAACACGACTCACTCTATTCTTCCATCCAACCATGATGTGATCCAATTTATAATATTTATGTTTACATTTATTTTAATAAGTTGTTCTAGTAAGATTTTGTGAGAGATGGTATCAAAAGCTTTCACAAAGTCCAGGTATATGACGTCTACAGGCAAACCAGTATCCAATGCCGCACTGACAGGTTCAAAAAAGTTAGTAAGGTTAGTGAGATATGATCTCCCTTGTGTAAAACCATGTTGCGAGATATCAAAATATCCTCCCCTAGTAATATGCTCCATCATTCTCGACTGTAGTAACCTTTCCATCATCTTGCCTACCACGGATGTTAGGCTTATAGGCCTATAATTCTCTATTAGTTGTTTTTTTCCACCCTTATGTATTGGTATGATATTTGTGCATCTCCATGTTTTTAAGGTGTTTCCAATTTTAAGAGGTGTATTAAATAATATTACTAAAGGCCCAGACAGTTCCTTAACAAGGTTTTTAAGAAATATGGGCATTATTCAATAGGGGCCTGGGGAAGATTTAACTTTAAGTTTTGACATTACTTCCTCTACTTCTTTTTCTGTTATGTGGATTGATGCATCATAAGTAGTGGGTTGTTTTACCTTGATATCTTCTTTTTGATGAAATACATCCATAAAGTATTTATTGAGTTCTTTGACAATCTCCCTTTCCTCTGTAATGACTTCATTTTCTACCTTAAGTGGTCCTACACTTCCCTGATTGTTTTTTAAGGATCCAATGTAATTAAAAAATCCTTTTTTATTATTTTTTTTGCATTAGTTGCTAGTCGAATGTCTATCTCCTGTTTTTTTGTGCGAATAAGATTTTTAGTTTTTGTTGCCAATTTTTTGTATTTTAACAAATGGATAATATTTTTAGTTTTGCTGTACTTACAGTGTGCCTTTTTTTTTGTTTATACTTCTTTTTATTTCATTTGTCCATGGGGTATTTTTTTTGTTATTATATTTTGCCCTCATGGGTAGCCATTTATTTATGCAGTGTTCTATTTTGTTATGTATTCCATTCCATTGGTCCTCTAGTCCAAGGTTTTTTAGATTATCGGACCAATTCCAGTTGAACAAGTATTGTTTGATACTATTGTAGTCTGCCTTGTTATAATCTCTTATTTTTGTTATACCACCATTGTTGTTGTTAGTTGTCATTTTTATATTAAGCTGAATCATATTATGATCACTATGTCCAATCTGTGGTAAAATAATGGGTTGTGTGTCTATATTTTCAATGTTAGTTAAAATTAAGTTGAGTATATTATTATCCCTTGTTGGTTTCAAGACTAGTTATTCCAGATTCTGCTGAAAAATCATTTTCAAAAACCTTTTTTCAAGTATTCCTTTTGCTTCAAGTGTTGCCCATTTAATACGGAGTAAATGAAAATCACCCATTAAGATTTAATCAATAGTGATTTCCATATGTTCAATTTCTTCCATTAAGGCCTCATTTTCTTTCGATCCTAAGTTTGGGGATCTATATCCTAGTCCTACTGTCAATGTTTTATTATATAGCTAAAGATCAGCCCAAGGAACTTCAGAGATGACATCCTTTTGGGTTCTCTGATGGCTTTTTATTTTGTCGGTTATATATAAAACGATACCCCCCCCTTTTTTATTTTTTCAATTTTTCATATAATTAGTGTAGCCTGTTATATCTGTACCCCAATATTTATCCATGAATCATGTTTCGCAAACTGCACAAATGGCTATAGTTTTAGTATATAGAGTGTACTTTAGCTCATCCATTTTGTTATTCAAGCTTCTAGCATTAGGTAGTAATATTTTAATATTATTTTGTATTTCCTGTTATCTTACTTTTTTAGCAGACCTGAATTTTCTTTCTTCTTGTTGCTTTTTAAGGCTTATGTGTCTGGTCTTTATCAGTCCCCCCACCCCCCATCTTCTAGTTTAAATATTTATTAATGTATGCTTTTAGTTGAATTATTAACAATGGCTGCCAGTTTTACTGAGATGAAGCCCATCCTTACTAAAACATTTTCCATCAATACTAAATTCTTCCAGTGCATGAAACATCCAATTTTCTGTTTTAAACACCACTCTCTTAGCCAATTGTTTATTGCTGTTATTTTAATTTTTTGCTCATGGTTTGCTGTAGGTATCGGTAATATCTCTGAAAGATCAAAATCTCAGTCCAGTTCTACTAATTTGTTTACAATATCAACAAATTCCTGTTTTATTTGTTGTTCCATTTTTTGAAAGACATTATTTGCCCCAGCATGTATTATTACCAAAGAGTCTTGTGGGCTATTTTTTAGTATTCCATTAGTTGTCTTGTTAATGTCTGACACCTTAGCCTCTCTGAAACATGACAAGGTTCTGGTTTCTTTATCCTCATCATATATGGCTCTATCCAACCTTTTAACCAAGGAATCTTCCAATACATACATTGATTTTTTTGTTGTACCTGGGATTTCCATATCTGTAGTCCCTATTGCTCCCATTATATTTGTGGATCCTACTTGGGAACTTGAATCTTTAGTTATTGCCTCTGTGTCACTATCTGGCACAAACATTACCAAGGGGGCTATAGAGGTAATCATTTCTGTTTCATTTCTATCATTTAATAAATCCTGAGCCCCTTCTATTGCTTTGGTATAAGTATTCTTTTCGCTTATTTGTGATAAGGGATCAAAGCTGTTATGAAGGAAAATATTAAAAGCATCTACATTCTTTCCCTTCCTTCTTTTAGTAACCTTTGTGCTCTGAGCCAGGAACCAATTGTCTTCAGCAATACCGGTTATAGCCTTTTCCATATGTCTTTTTTAGTGGTGGCTTTTTTATGCTGGGATATGTCTTTAATAAGATTTTGGTCTTAGAGTAGTGTATTGTTAGTACCGTTATCCATATTAATATCCAGCATTTGAACACTAAACCTATTAGCCATTTCTTTTTGGCCCTTTTCCAGTTCAGTTAGTCTTATGTTAAACAAACTGACTAGTGATGCTAATTCTACATTATCTTTACATTTTGTGCAGGTGTACATTTCATTTAGTATGTAATCAATCTTTAGATTATAGATTTGGCATGAAACACACAACACCCCAGTTTTCCCATCAGATGTTTTAATACAGTGATCCACTGTAGCTTTTTATTGGTCAAACTCGTTCTATGCTACTTGAAAACTTAGTGTATCTAATATGGGTAGTATTCCCTATTTTTTTTTCCTTTTCCAATTGTTTAACCAGAAAATACACTCCTAGCTGAAAGCTTGTCCACAGGTGTGATCAACGAGCACAGAGAAGTCAAGTGACCCACTCAGGGCCACACAGTGCACAAGTAGGGGGCCATGGGACTCAAACCTAATGAGATCCTGACTCAATCTCATTCACTGTTACTTGGATAGTACATTACCTTTCATGTTATAGTCACTCGGATCCTCACCACCTCACTGAACATGCAAAACATGCGCAGACATGCATGTCTTTGCATGTGTCTTCACGTGTGATGATGCATGCTTGCCCTGCTCACTGCAGGGCTTTGTTATAATAGTGCAGTGACCCTGAAATGCTTCATGGGGTCATGGTGCAAAATTGAATTAAAACCTTCTAAAATAGCTTTAAAAGTCTCACCAGACCCACGTTTGTGTGGGTAAGTGAAATAAAATATAATTTCCCAAGCACTAACACAAATTACATTCAGCATTCTGAGTTGTAGTTCTAAGTTTAACACTATAGAACTACAGCTCCTCTTCCTGTTTCATTTAGAATGCAGGGCTCCAGGTCACAATAAGCACAATGCTAGTATTGCTACACATGTATGTTTCATTTAAAATTTCAAGGAACAGCAGTGCTCTGAGTGCTCCTAACACCCAGCAGGCTTGTGATAAAGTTATTTCAGCTCATGCTCACTGCAGGACTCTGTTATAACAGTATAGTGACCCAGAAATGCTTTCTGGAGTTGCAGTGCAAGATTGAATTAAAAACTTCTAAAATAGCTTTAAAAGTCTCACCAGACCCACGTTTGTGTGGGTAAGTGAAATATAATATAATTCCCCAAGCACTAACACAAATTACATTCAGTGTTCTGAGTTGTAGTTCCAAGTTTAACAATATAGAACTACAGCTCCTCTTCTTGAATACAGGTGTAGAAATGTATGCATTCTATGCACTGTATTACAGGTTGATTGGAGAGGTGTTATTCTAGGCCTTCTCAATCAATTCTTGTTGTTTCCATTCCACTGCCTGATCCCCATACCTACTGTTTTAATATTATGGCTGGTGTTCACTGTCAGTATTAACTATAACACAAAATGCATAAAACAAGTACTACTATCTTTTATTATTATGCACTGCCTCAAGCACAGTGCAACATAGGGCATAACAGGGGACAAGAAAGTAACTAGTTGTAGGGATACCAAAGAGGACTCTGATGTACAAAGTTTATTTACTAGCTGTATACTTGCTTTCCCACATGTGCAGTTTATCCTTGCTTTCTGCCTATCCTGTTCAAAAGCTAAGATTCAACATTTTTATTGTTTATATTACTCCTGAAGATCAAATGATTAAAATGTTTATTATAGCTTTATATTTCCTAGGGGATATCTCTCCACCCACCCCCACTAAATGGAACCTGCTACATTGTTATTTCAGCAAAGTCCAAAACTGATTCGACACCAACCAGCTAAAATCCAAAGAAAACTGTTTCAGCATAGATTGGTTTTAAAAAAAATGGCTAGTCAAATCCCTATCACACCGCCACCCCACCTGAACCTCCAGTTCTCATCAGGCACCTGTCTAGAAAATTTAACAAGTTTTAAATATCTAGGACTGATGCCCAACTAGCACCAGTACTACCCTGCCCTTGTAAACAGTACTGTTTCCAAGTGTTTTGGAAAACTGGGTGCATTGTTAAGAGTCCAAACAAAGCCAGGCATGCACTTCACTGAAATGGATCATGTTCTGCCAGCAAGAATCAGTTAGCAAACAAAGAAAAGGGGCACTAGTTTTCTAACTTGCAGTAAATACTATTTATTAAAATGCTTTTATAATTATGCAAAATAACAGTACCTTGTGGCAACCAGGTTGACCAAAGAAGTGATTCTACCAATTTTGATAACACTGTAACATCATCAGGAGTCCCAGATGTAAAGTGCTGATTGTAATTTATACAGAGAAATGTATTTATTTATTTCATATGTTTCACCAGAAAATACATACTCAGGTGATAACAGCGTGTTTCCAGATGTGTCTTGGGGACAGGGGGAAAGGACAGCAATGAAGAAGTCAATAAGAAAAATAACATAATAGGTAGAATAGGAACCAAGCATCATAACTAAGCATCATACATAGGAAATTTATGTAAGGATGAGGAAAAATAAACTATGCAGTGAGGTTCTGGAGGGGAATGACAGCGTTAGGGAGTGTCGTTCAAGAAGTACAATTCAAAAGTGCCAAGGTATTGAAGGGTTAACAGAAGGTGCAAGTCATTTTTTGTATTTATTTGATGTACTTTACTAACCCTGAGGACTGGTCAACTTTAGCCCAGCCCCATGTCCAGCCCCATCACCCACCCTCTGCAGACTTACCCAACCAGGAATACACTCTGGCTTACCCCCCCCAGAGGAGGGTCACAGAAGGGAAGCCCACCACCCATTGGATGCCTGTATATGGCCCAGGGATGCTTCCATCCCAGGGTTACACCCTGGCTTAACCCCAAGGTGGGGCCTCTGGGAGGGGGCCCACCCTTCTGGGAGGGGGCCCACCCTTCCATTGGACGTGGGCATATGTCCCCAGTGGTATCACGGACAGTGATGCAGGACCTGTGGTGCGAGGCAGACGGCATCCTGCATGGCCTGAATTCTCACCATTTTTTGTCCCAGGAGGGGCATCAAGGGTGCATAAGCCAATGTCTGTCCCACCTCCCAACACAGTGTAGGTGCCAATCACTACTCATCCCCCCAGCTTCCACCACAGGCCAGCCATGCACCAGACATTCACCCCCCCCCAGAGAAGGAGAGTAGTCCCTCAGATGCTCAATCCTTCTCTCCTTGGGTGGCCATCCAACTCTTGCATCCATTCCCAAACCTGAGATGTCAATGTCACAGATGGAAGCCCTACCACTGCACCAATGGGCCAGCCTCAGAAGGTGCAAGGGTTGACGCAATAAGGAACAAGAAAGGGGGGCTAATCAAGTGCAGAATGGGGAGAAAGGGAGAGGAGGAAGGGGGTAATAGGTTGCGAGTAGCAGACCACAGACAGGTATCAGGAGCAATTACAGGAGTGAGAAGTGAACAGAGAAGAGAGGAGAGGAGAGGAGAGGAGAGTGAGTGTTGGGAAGAGGCAGGGTGGATGGTTAGGAGGGAGGGAATTCCATAGCTTGGGGAAACAGTAGGAGAAAGTAGCCTGACCAGTGAAGGATTTCCTCAAGTTGAGCATAAGAAAACAATAACTAGAGTTGTGAAGGGTGTAAGAGGAGGGTGGGTGGGAGGAAAGGAGAGGTAAGGTGGGAGTGGAGAGAACCTCACCAGCATTTAGAGATGAAGGAGGCACAATGAGCAAGGCATCTGCCTGCAACAGAGGGGAAGGAGAGGGAGGAGTACAGGAAGTAATGGTGGGTGTGGAGAGGACAGTCTAGAGCAAATTGACAGAAGGAGTGAAAGAAAGGATTCAGTCTGGCTAGGGTGGACTTGGGAGCAGTGCTTTAGACTATGTCACCATAGTCAAAGATAGGGAGTATCATTTTCAAGACAATAGATTTAAAGTGATCATGCATGTGAAAAGCAGTAAATCACAATGGTGGGGGTGGTTTCCAATTTCAGGCTTGGGAAAACACATTGCTTGTCTTATGCATGTGGTTAAAGTGCATTCATATACCATTCCTTTATAAAGCAACTTTTCCTGATATTGCTGACAATGCTGAAAGTAAAAAAAAAAACATAATAGTAGTTAATTATGTGACTACATGACATGTTTCCAAACTGAGCTTATATCAATTCAAGAGACAGGTCATTTACCACAAAGCTCAGCAGTTCTCATTTTGAACCATTGATGGGGACCTGCTTAACCTGTCTGCCAAGACGTTTTGAAGACCTGGGAGAAACATGGCCAACAGCCGAAGGCCATGAGACAGAGCACAGTGCTAATACTCTCATTGCTTCCCTCCATAGGGGATAGGAGCGAGTGCCCCTTGTTTGTTTATGTGATGTATCATATTTACATTGTCCTTCTCTATTAACAGGACCAGAGCAGAGATGATTCTAAAATGCCTGCAGGCTGTACGAGACAGCCCTCACCTCAAGAAAATTTATGTGCAGTTCAGCCTCCGCCTTGGTCCAGGACTTTTGTCTCTGGTAGGCGCCAAGATGAGCACCCCATCCAGAGACTGAGGCATCCATGGTGAAGATTTGCAGAGGAGCCGATACAAGAAATGGAATGCCTTTCAACAGACTATCATGATACATCCACCAAAACAATGCTCTGTATAGTAGAGACATGATTTGTTCCAACTCGTCCATCAGCTGATCCCATTGTACCCTGAGTGTCCTCTGAGGTATCCACATAAGATGTCAAGCTAATGGTACAGTCACTATGACTGCAGCCATGAGGCCCAGGAGATGTAACACTGAGCAGAGACACAGTGGCTCCAGTGAAACCAGTGTGCCAGAGCAATCAAAGCATCCATCCTTTCTTGCAGCAGGAAGGTACATCTATTTCCTGTGTCCTAGACTGCCCCAATATACTGTGGTCATTAGTACGAAGTCAATATAGACTTTAGCATATTTACTGTAACCCCCCCACATTGTTGAACAACTGACATGTCCAAGACAGAATATGTAGCAGAGCTTCCTTGGGGCTGGCCTTAAGTAGCCAGTCATCCAGATAAGGGAAAACACACAGGACTGCCTGTGAAGGGCTGGAGTAGCTACTGCCAAACATTTTGTAAAGACCCATGGTGCAGAGGACAAGCCAAAGGGCAATACCTTGAACTGATAATGCCTGCCTCCAGCATTAAATGAAGATACTGTCTGTGTGACTTCCAGATGTTTACCCTGTATATGAAGGAATGTATCTTCATGTCCAGTGAATAAAGTCAGTCCTCTATTTGTAATAGGGGAATCAGTGCTTACAGAGATAGCCAGTCAAAGCTTCTTGTATTCGATGTACAGGTTGACGTCTCTTAGATCTAGTACAGGTCTTAGATCTCCTGTCCATTCTGGGACTAGAAGGTACCTGAATAGAACTCCCTGTTCTGTTCTTGTGGAGGAGCTGGTTTTATAGCACACTACTGAAATAGGCTCCAGATCTTCTCCTTTAGATGGGACAAGTGGCCTGGAGGATAAAACGAAGGAGGCAGAGGATGATCTGAAGGGATTTCTAGCAGATCCAGAGCATGTCTCCTTGCAATTATCTCCAGAACCAATTTTTCCATGGTGATCTCCTTCCATTGTTTCAGATGCAGAGAGATCCTGTCCCCAGCAATCAGCCCTGGAGGTAACATTTGAAGAGGGGGGAGAGACAGAAGACAGTCAGGCAGAATGAGGGGCAGTAGAGCCACTGGAACTGATTCCCTTGGGTGGCTCTGCATTGGGATCTGGGGGGGACCATAACTTCTATCACAGCCTTGCTGACAGTAGGCATGACTACCTCAGGAAGTAGGCCTGCAAAAGGAGCCCCTACCATAACCTCTAGTAGTAGTGGGGTACACGGACTTAACAAACCTTGGAGTCATTTTTGAATTCTGAAGGCCATGCAGGGTTTCTTCAACATCACAGCCAGTTTGGACCCTTTAAATGGGGTATTCAAAATTGTCAGTTGAACATCAGTGGCAAAGGCAGCAACTCTGAGCCAAGAACTTCTTATCATGCAAATACCAGAAGCTGCAGCCCTGGCAGAAGCATCACAAACATCATAAACTGAGTGTAGCAAACGTTCACCAAACCCAGCACCAGCAGACAATATTTTAAGCAAGTCAGTCATGGAAGAGCCATCAAACAAAGCCTGAGCAGCAGTATGAGCAGCTTTCCATAGGCTGTTCCAGTACTTGATCATATGGGCTAGATAGTCTGCAATATGAAGGCCCAATGATGCAGAGGCATATGTACGCTTGTCCATGACATACAGTACAGTCTCCTAGATTCCTTATCAGAAGGTAAAGTATTCATATGTCTAGAAGTTCTAGACCTATCATAAGCAGCCATGATGACTACAGAGTTAGTTTCAGGCTGGTTAGCATAATAAGGTTTAGCAGATGGGGCAGGTTACTGATTATCTGCCTTTCTAGAGACTGCAGGCAGTGAGTTAGGTCTATGCCATGCAGCAAAGGTAAAGCAGCATCCTCAAAGGCAGGATACACAAGGATTAGTAATGGAGGGAGTGCAAGGCACCTCTGAAAACTTCATTAGATTCCTCTTAGTGGAATCTTCCTGTTCCACATCAAAGCCCTTGGCAGACTGTATTTGCTGCATCATGGCTTGGAAGAGGGGTCCTCAGGAGGAGACCTTATGGTATATACCACTGAGTCCTCACTATATAATGACAAGGTAGTGCTAGAGGGCAGATTTCTTTCAAACTGCTCCTCCCCCCTCATATTCCTCCTTTAAATCCATGAGGATTATATTCCATTTTGTCATCATCATGAATGACTATGGGAGCCACTGAAGGGGCTGGTAACACTGGCAGCGACAAAGAGGCAGGAATCTGTGGTGTGCTATTGTAATCCATCGATGGGGCCATGCACCAGAAGGTTCCATCTGCTGAATGACTGCCTGCAATTGCAACCCTGGCAGAATGCATTGAATCATGTCAGAAAACAACACCAGCACACCCTGGAAGCCCAAGGCACCCTGAACAGGGTCCTGGACTACCTGCATAGAAGGGCCAGAGCCTGATGATGATGGTGTCATACCATCCACTGTAGGTATGGCAGCCCCTGAACGAAGTAACGACCTTGGTATCTCAATGATGGTCTGGGGGGGCTTTTGTCAATGTCAGTGGAGCACTTTGTCCCTGTGTCTGTGGTTATGGTTAAACGATGAGGAGATCAGAGATGACACCCTGTCTCTGTCCTTATTTTTTTATTTTGACTATCATTTCTTGGATGACTATGAGGGAGAAGCAGACTTTGTGCCCTTTTCATTCTCCATGGCTTTTAATGCTTTCAAGGCAAGGGAATTTTCTAGAGCTTTCTTATGGCATCACCTTGAAGTTTTGTTGAAACTCTGACAAATCTCACAAGCCCATGTTGTCATAAAGGCCCAAACAGAACACACACACACACAAAGTGTGTCTTCTATGTAATCCTTGTAACCACACTTACAATAATGAAATAAAGGTTTTTTAGATGTTGGTAGTGCACAGAGACAATGATAGTAAACTTTAGAAAATAAAGTAACAAATGCCAGTGGCTTGCTCGACTTTGTTTACTTCAGCAGGTTCAACAAGGATGATCAATGGTGGGAGAAAGAACTGAGGACTGATGAGGCCACCCACGTTATATACACGTCAATGTTACATATAATTTTGGATTACCCTCAAATAGCAGAAAGTTTCCATGTGGTTGTGACACTGACTGCTTACAATTCCAAAGGTTTGGCCTGATGGAGGAGATATCCTCAATGAAGATCAGTTTATTTTCAGGTGCATCAATGGGGAAGGGGAACAGGTATATAGATTTGGTGAGACAAGTAAAGATGATATGGACCATCAAGTTTGCCTCCCTATTATCCTAACAGCAATAACCTGATGGGCCTTTCCCTTCAGCTAGCTACTGAACCTTGTCTTGAAACTCTGAACATTATATGAAATTGTCAGATTCTGTGGTAATCCATTCCATAAACCTGTCATTCTCTGGGTGAATAAATGTTTCAGTAAATCCCTCTTGACTAACTCCCCCATTAGCTTGACTTGTGCCCCCATTGTTCTGCTACCCTGAATTCTGCTGAACAGTCTGCTCTGGTCTATTTTTGTATGCCAAAAAGCTGTACTGTACTGTACTGTACTGTACTGTATGCAAAGACATGATAATAATCAGTATAAGCAAAGTGTCCTAGTTCATAGAAGTGCAAACCAAAGGAGCAGTCTTGCCCAAAAGGCAGCCACTGTCCTCTGCCCCTGCCTTGGACACTTCACAATTACTGCAACCCGCTATATTGACCTCTGTCTCGTGTTACTTGCCATCTACCCAATATTTATTACTTGTGGAAAATTGCACTTTCCTATCATGTGCATTAAGACATGAATTTAATGGATTTGAACTACAAATAAAAATATTGGTCACTAAACTTGATGTGAAAGTCCTGAGCATATCTTTATGTGGATTCAGGCAGTTGTGATATCACAACACCAGTATGTGCAAAAGGCCCAACAATAATTTGCACAGAGTTGAAAAAGTGAGTTTAAGAAAAACAAGGGAGTAACTCATCCTGAGTACTGTCTCTAAATGTGGGTCCTTTCTTTTGCAAGTCTATGGTAGTATTGCATGAGTTACTGGGGCTTATTTAAAAGCAATCAGGGCCCTATGGGGGCCTGAGTTATAAACATTGCCCCCCTCCATTATATGTATGTGGACATGCTGTATGAGTTACTTGGGGGCCCATGGGGTTATGTGTTACTGGGGCTCTCTTTAGAGCTATTGGGCCCTGTTGATAAACTTAGACCTATACACAGTACGCAAATAGCAGTTTTGCAGCATAAGGTAATGGGGCTTACTTCAAATCCCATTTGTAAAATAATCCCTTCCTCCCATTATAAGTAAATATCAGTATTATGTGAGCTACTCGGGCTCATATCAGAGAAACTGGGTCCCTACCTTTAAATTAGCCCCCAGTTATACATAAATGGTATTGTTGCATCTGTAACTGAGGTTTACTTCAAGGCAGTCTATAAACTGAGCCTCCTCCCAAGTTGATGTCGACAAGCTTTCTTTTAAACTCCTAGCTCTCAGTATGGGTAGGCACATATGAATTCAGGGGTGCAAAATAGGGTCTTATGATAATGAGGGACAGCTGAAATGTACGTCTAGATTTTTTAAAAATGAGTTTTTTAAAGTACAGTATTGCAAATAAAAGTTTTCAGATAATATAGTATGCAGCTTGATGTGATGTGCTGACTTGGCCTCATGTCACAGGGTAGCACAGGGTGCAGGTTGTTCAAAAAGTGCCATTGTACAACACAGGCTCCTTGAAACAGAGTGGGAGCTTGTGAAATTTGCCAGAGTTTCAATTAGGCTATGAGGTGACACCATAAGAAAGCTCTAAAAATGTCCTTGCCTTGAAAGCATTAAAAGCCATGAAGAAGGAAAAAGGCACAAAAGTCAACTTCTTCCTCATCACCGTCCAAGCAACAATCTTTAAAATCGAAAGACAAGGATAGGGTGTTGTCTCTGGCATCCCCTTGTCTGTTGATAAGCACAAACACAGGAACAAAGATAAGTCTGCTTCACCTATGAGGTCTCGGTTGCCATTGAGAACAAGTATATCCTCGACACATGCTCTGGCGGTGTCAACAAACCCCCCCCCCCAACTGTCATTGAATCATCAAGGTCAGTGCTGGGAACAACTCCAAAGCCCTCTTACAGTACATAAATGGAATGAGAAAGGAGGGGACTGAGCCACAGGAAGCAGCAGAGGGGGAGAAACCTGTGAGATACCCAACTGTGATAGCCAAGATGCTGAATGTTTAGCTTCTGTATTTTCCAAAGGGCCCCTGTTGGGGGGAGGGTACTCTTTAAGAGTCTCCATGGCATCAAGGGTAGCCACAATGCAACCAGTGGCTATTTCATCTGCCCTGGTAGCTGACTACCTGCTAAGATCAACCCAGCTAACTTAAAAGGGGTGGACAGAATACACCCTAGTATCATACTGGAGCTAAAAGAACAACTATCAGGGTCCCTTTGCAGTAATCCTTAAGTCTGTCCAGGCAGGTGTGCAGCAAGAGGACCGTAAAGTGGCCAGTGGGGTCCCCATCTTCAAAAAGTAACTAGCTGTGGCCTGGGCAACTTGACTTTATGAGAGGCAGATTACTCCAAGGCAACCCGATCACCTTTTTTGAAGGGGTGACCAGGGAAGTGAAGAAGGAGGGGTAGGTCTATGAATGTAGTTTATCAGGACTTCAGTATGCTCTTTAATTATGTGTTACATGATTAGCCTCAGGGCAAAGAACACCGTGCAGTATACATGAGACATAGACCAGATGGCTAGCTAAGTGGCTTAGGGACAGGAAGCAGCAGGCTGTGGTGAATGGACACTACTTTGAGTAGAGAGGGCTACTCAATGATGGGCATCAGGGATCAGAGTTGGAACCACAGCTGTTTAACATTTTCTTCACTAATCTGGAGTTTCCAGCAGGCTGCTAAAGTTCAATGACAACACTAAACTGACTAAATGTGGTGGACTGCCTTAAGGATGGGACAAACTTCATGAATACCTAATCAAGCTAGGTGATTGGACAAACTTCTGGCATCTGCTAAAAGTAGCAAAATACAATATACCACATTTGGGAAGCAAAATTAGAGATAGGACATACACGGTTTGTGGAGCTCCTGTTGCTGCTGTGGAGGAAGAAAGGGACCTGGGGCAGGAGCACAACAAGCAGTGCCAAATCATGTTCAGGAGGGCTGGTGAAATACTGGAGTGCATCAAAAGGGGGAGTAACCAGATGGGTGGGTGAAATAATCTGGACACTTTACAAGGCCTTTTGTCAGGACCCACCAGGAGTAGGTTGTGCAGTTCCTGGCTGCTAATTTGCAAAAAGGACACTAAGGGAGTTGGCATGGTACAACACCTAGCCACCAAAATGGTCAGGCTTAAGAAGGACAAAGGCTATGAGAGGCTGGAGCCGTGACCTGTTCACAGGTTAGGAGGTGACAAGATCTTAGTCTTTGGCACACTTAGAGGTATTAAAAAGATTAAACAATCCAAGACATTTGCTCTGGGGTCCTTTATCAGGATGCCAGACATGCACTAAAGCACAGGGGTGGTAAATTCAATATAACATCATTTATTTATTAAAATGTTTACCAGTTAGACATACAGAGATACAAAACAATCTCATTTTCAGATGTGACCTGGGGAGAGGGGAATGGGACAAGTATGCAGTGAAAAACAAAAGGAATACAATACAAATATATATACAAAAAAGTATATAATATAAACAAAATACAAAACTAAGAGATTAAAATATTCATCAGGTGTGTTCAGCATTTGGTATACAGGCAACAATTGTTTATCAGCAAATAAGGTACAGACACAGTAGGACACAATCGGATTTTTGAGAAGCAGTTTAGCAGAGGAAATACTTGTGGTCAAGCTGTAAACTAAGGTACGAGTGTTCCACACCTGGGGAAGTAGCAGTTTTTCTCCCATATCTGACCTGCCCACCACACATACCATACTGACATAAAAACTGGGTTAAAAAGGCCTACCCAGCCTGCCTCTGCAATAGTTGAAACAATTGGTTGCCACAAGGAACTGTGATCCCAACTTGCCCCCCCACCAATGTCAACCACCTGGATACCTGCATGCCCCCCTCCCCAGAGTCTCAACAATTCACAGACAATAAAGGTAATAATTCATCCCTTCTGATAGTATCCATGCTGGGTGGTTACTGATACTCCTCCACAATCATGTGTGCCAAAATAAAGTTGGGCTTGGCAGTGTATAGTTTATGGAACATGAACAATTACGTAAGACAGTTAACAGTTTTAAGTTAGGTCTAGACAAACGTGAAAAATGGGCATCAGTGGTTATTCCCATTGAAATACAAGCTGGATGAGCTATTGTGCCTCTTCTTGTCTGACTATTTCTTCATCCTATGCTGACTAAGCTACAGGAATGCTTTGACTTCTCCCAGCTCTCTTCCATTCTGGATTTTTCTCTCTCTCTCTCTCTCTCTCTCCCTCTCTGTTCAAGTCTGACCTTGGGGAAACACCACTCTACTGTTTCCTCCACACTCAGAGTTACTGACTCCTGCTGCTGTTGTATCTCTTATTAATGATCTGACACGAGGTGCCCAACTCCTGGTACCAGCTTACATCCTCACAATACTGAACAGACTGGGATGCCCAACCCGAGTGTCACTGTAGCTGAAATCCCCCATACAGCGCAATGTGCCACCCCACTGTTTGTGGCAACACTGTGGTGCCCACCCCTTGTGCCACCAGTCATACCACCAAGACTGGAGTGCTCAGTCCCCAGTAGGGTCTATGAAGCTGATTTTGTTTTGTTTATTAAACATGACTAGTGGTGCAAGGGAGTTGTGTGTTTGTGACCAGCACAACACAATGACATACTGTACCTATGCTGTGGTTTAAAGGGCCAACATGCAGCATTACTTATACCTTGAGTGGGCACGCTAACTTCACTGTAGATTTGTTTGGTCTATAACTGGATTTTGTTTATAACCTTTCAGTGAGAATTTAGGGATTTACAGTATTAGGCCTTCTGGTTCATGTTGAGGGAACATTAGTAGGTGAGTTTTTAATGCTCCTACTATAGTGACCTTTCATACCATGTTGTTAGAAAGCAGGACATGCCTGTGACCCGATGATCATTGTGAAGAGACTGTATACAGTTGTACTATTGTACCAGGAAAATGATTGAAGGTGCAGTTGCACAAACACCTCCTCCAGACCACTTCACTCTTAGCCACTAAGACTATTGGGTCTATACACCGAGCACCCCCACTGGTTGGCAGTCTTTGTACTGTAAGTTTATTCACTATAACTAACTCAATACTTATGAACCATGCAGCTTCTATGGAGTCAGTGGCTGACCTTGTCACCCTCAGATTTTATATGCTTTAAGAGTGAAACTCTAGGATTAATGATGCCATATGGCTATGGGCAATCAAGGTGACAGTAAGGCCATTTCCGTGTTCATCCAGCCCATCCTGTAAGAGTATGAGATTCCCATTATTACCTCTATGAACCCGGCAGAAGACAGTAAGTTTTACAGACGTGTACAGCAACATGTGGCTTACTGTGGCCCACTTGTATGTTGCTTCTGAACAACTGATATATTATTGTACTTTCTAGTGAAATTCAGTGTTCCTCAAAAAATGAAACTGGTGAACTGGTTAAAATCAAATGTAACCCCATGATGTAAGATGTTATATTAATTGTATTTATCAATGTTTTTTAGATTGACAACGACTATGTCTATTGAACCGTCAGCATGAGTCTGCAGAAGGAAAAAGAGAAATTCCTTTTTATGTTGGCTTGCATGCATGCACAAACAACATATTGGGATAGTAGCACTTTCAGAGGTGTGTCAGTGTTGTGGTGAATGCAGGGCACATTTTATTAGGTGCATCCCTCATTCCCCAATTAGTCAGCATGCTAGGGCTCACATAAATATTATGCTAAGTGCCACCAACTTTAGAGAAATGTTCCACTGCAATCAGAGACAAGCTTGTCATGCAGTGGCACAGATGACATGCCTCCTATACCTGCCTTTCTTGGTGAAACATTTTAATAAATATGGTAGCAGAGCCGCTACCACACAATCTCGAAAGAAGGCCAACATCGAGGGTGCAATCCCCATGTCAGCATGTCCACCACCCCTCACATTGTGTGGCACACTAGGAGTTCACCCCACTGTGCTGCCGCTCAGAGAAAGCCAAATGCGTCAGAATGTTCCAGCCCCTGCCCACCCCCATTGTGTGGCCAATATCACCCCCGAAAGTCATGGGGCACACTGGGAGCCCACCCCAGTGTGCCCATTTGTTTTATTTCACCTGTAAAGAAAGGAAACCATATCACGGTGCAGTGACTGTATTTTTTTTTGTACCTGAAAAAAAGAAAATGGTCCATTATTCGTGGCGCCCCCCTCCCCAACCTGATCCCACCTTCTGAACACCCCACCTCCCCACACTCCCTAACCCAATACTTGTCTCTGGAGGGTCTGGAACTGCAGTCTTTGGAGGAGCTGGAACATGTCTGCACTCTTCAAAGCTGAACTGCAAAATGAAGAAATGCCGGTAAGCTGTATAATGGCATAAATGGGGGGGATTCAACTTACGTGGCTATCTCAGCCATTTTCTTGAATTTTGGCTCCAAATTTTCAACATGGGTCTCTTAGGACTCCACCTCATGAACACATGCACTGACATCTCGTTACTTGCTCCTGAATGGTCATTTCGCATTCAATGTGCGGAATCACTTTTTGGGACTGCTTAATGAAATGACAGTGCCACTGTTCATGAGATGGGGTCCCAATAAGCCTAAGTTGCAAATGTGGTGAAAAAATTCCAAAAAATGACTGTGTTACGAGCGTGCATTGCACAGTTTCCACACACACTCATAACTTACACAATTTTTAATATTTTCACTACAGATTTTCAATATTGCCATTTTTTCATACCTCCTTATGAACAGTACAGCTGTCATTTTTCACATCCTTCCTGAAATGTGTTTTCACACATGTGGCACACAATGGCGCAGTCACTGTGGGATCAATGTTCAGGACAGATTAAAAAAATCTCAGTGACACTGTTCATGAGCGAACATCCCAATATGCCTATTTTAAAAATTTGGTTAAAAGTATCCCCAAAATAATTGTGTTACAGGCTACTGCACTATCAATGCTAATGCCAGCAAGACCACATTCGTCATTGACAAATGCTTGTTATTTTACTGTTTTACCTGAATATCACTTTTTATGTAATACTTCCCCTTCTCGCACCTTCCTGAGTCCTAACATATACTGTATCATTTTTTTTTCACAATAATAATGATTCAGCATTGTGTCTTTATTAGTTTACAATTAGAGACCAGTATGTGGAGGACTGTGGTGTATATAAATTCATAGTCAAAAAATTTGTACCACAGTTCAAAGATCACAAAGGTTGCTGTGCCTCAACAGTAATCTTGCGACTATGGTACAACAATTTTTTAACCTTGTGCTATTTCAAATTCAGCACAAGCTGCACTGCTGACCCTACTCCAAAATAGATATTTTCCTCGCTCTTAAGGTCTCATATGTAATTAAAACCCCTTAATGGAAATGCAGCCTTGTGTGCATGGTTTCCAATCAATTATTCTCTATACTGTATGTGACGAGATAGCCCCATACATTTGTTCTGTTTGGATATTTTATATACATATATATATATACACACACATATATATATATATATACATACATACACACATATACATATATACACACACACACACACACACACACACAGGTTGTGTTTCAGAATTAGGCCACTGGCCCTTTAAGCATTTTATGAGGAAACCTGGGGAAAGATTTAAAAAGCTGAGTGATGGGTCTGGCTCTCAGACAGGCTTTCATATCAAAGGACTGGAAGCCAGGAACTGGCTTAAATGAATAATTTAAAATGTAATTTGTATTGGAATGCTCAGACCTCATAACCAGGAGAATGGCAATGTGACGTCTGGGGTCCTTTTGTACTGTATGTTGTGGGTTTCCTGAGATCAAAAGGACAGGAATGTCTCTTACCAGAAACTGTTCAGCAGGGGGTCAACATGCTAAGCTAAGTTCATTAGACCACAGCAGGGGGGCTAGTTCTCTGGTATTTTATACTCTGAAGAAACTAGGGTGGAGTGAGAGAGCCATCTCCAGGAAAAAAGGTGAACTGCTAAAACATCCCAGCCTGAATAGCTGACCAATCAAAAGGGTAGGCTGGAATGACATCACTTGAGGTATGAAACATGAATACAGCTAGAAAACAGTGGTTTTTGGTATACTTTTGCCAAGTGTAAGCTTTGGGTAGTTTGGCTGAAAAAAGAACTACTGATTAGTGAGAAAACCTTTGCCTCGCTGAAGAAAGAGAGAAAAAACTCTTGGGAAATAAGCTTTTCTCTGAAAAACCCTTAATTTTGATGAAGAAGAAAATTCAGAGACTGTCTTATCATCTTGCTAAACTTTTTGAGAACTCTTTTCTGAAAACTTAAGTTTTCTAGCAGATGAGATTTTTCTTATCTTGGACTCCAAACATCAATAAGGTAGAGAATTTTAGCATTCATAATGTGTAGGTTTATTGTTTAATTCCACATTTTTTAACATTATCTGCAACCCAATACCCTGAATTGTGTAGAATATTTTAATGTGTTTTATTTCTTTCAGTAATTTTTTTATGATTTTCTTATCAACTCTGTCTTGGTCTAATTTGTGTGGTATAACATTTAAAGGGAAAAGATTTTGTCAAACTGATGCTTCATTTTAGTAGAACCACTTGACTATCTACTGAATCTTAGGGAAAAAAAGCTCTCCTTCTTGACAGTCAAAGTCACAGGGTTCATCGGGGGGGGGTCTCCTCGGAGTAGGGGATCCAGCCGTGCCTAGGGGTTAACTCATGACAGATCTGGTGTCAGCTACTGGGATTTCTGAATTGTCTGTACAAAACCACCTCACAACACAGGACAGAATTTGGAAAAGGGGAAACAAAATTGCTTGCAGACAATACCCTACTCTGTTAAAATTTGATTTTCTGAGAAACAATAAATAGTGTTAGTATAGGGGAAGAACAGGGCTTCCAAGTACAACACTTGCAATATGGAACAGCTAAGGCAGCTGTGTGACAAAAAAGGTATTCCAAGTGAGAGCCAAAATAAAATGCAGCTCATGGAAGCCCTTGTAGCAGCTGATGCTGAGGCAGCCAAAATCAGCATGGAGTCACAGTCGGTGACTTAAGGTGTCCAGATACCAAACATGGGGGGCCAGAGAGGAACCAGGAGCCATGGGTCCAGAGGGAGGCATCCAAAGACAAGGAGCTGTAGAGGCTGAGGCTTCAGATGGCACAGCAGAAAGTACAGCTTGCCCAGCAAGCCCAACAGCAGAAGATGGAGCTGGAACAGAGAAGGTTCAAAATGGATATGGAGGAAAAACAGCACCAAAGAGAGATCAAGGTGGAGGAAAAGCAGTTCCAGAGAGAGGCCAGGGACAAGCAGTGCCAGAGAAAGTCTGAACTGGAGAAGCTGAAAATCCAACCAACTGCACCTGTGCAGGTAACTGGTGGAGGTGAACCTGAGACTCCAGGGCTGGGGTATAAATTAAATTCAAAATTGATTGCTGAATTTAATGAGGGGAGGCTACGGATACATTTTAAAATTTGTTATAAAAGGTCTGTATCCAGGCCAGCATACCCAAGGAAGCCTGGAGCTTTCATCTATCCACACTGCTTACTGGCAAGGGGCATGAAGCACCGGGACAGATGGACAATGTGGATAGCCGAAATTATGAAAAGCTAAAAATTGCATTGTCAAAAAAATATGATTTAAATCCCAAGGCCTACAGGGCAAAATTTCAGAAATTTAGAAAGGAGCCTGAAATAAGTTTTGAGGAGCTCACCACCAAACAATGTCAATATCTGAAATGTTAGAGGGAGAGGGTGAAAACTAATTTAATCGAAGTGATTGAAGAGGTGGTACTGTTAGAATAATTCTTTTGAGCATGTCCAACAGAGCTGAAAACCTGACTGGGGATCAAGATCCTCAGACAGCCAAACAGGCTGCTGAGCTGGCAGACCACTGTGCTCAGAGCAGGTCTGCTCTCAAGTGAAATGGAGGAGAAGGGAATGCAGGGGCAAAAGGGAAAGGTATGACTTTTGGGCACCCAAAAGCCATGTTGCCTCTATAAAAAGAAGGAAATCACACTGTACCTAAAAGGGATTTGGGAGAAAGAAAAAATGATGAGTGTTGGTTGTACAAAAAGCCAGGCCATATTTCTAGACAGTGTCCTAAAAGGACACAAAATGGAAAGGGACCTGTGTCAAATGAGCTGATTGCAAACTGCATTCCTGAAGCTATTCCTGCTAATATGAGGACGTACATTCACTCAGTCACAGTGAATGGGATACAGACTTGAGGGTTAAGGGATACTGGGGCATCTCTTACCCTAGTAGTACCCCAAGGCTGAATGAAGCTCACCGCTATATTACTGCAGCTATCTTTAAATCTAGATCTAGTAGCGACACCCTGGACCTTAAGCTTCTGTTGCTCACCCTCAATGAGGTAATTCATCCATTAACAAAAATCCTAAACCTCTCTCTCAGCTGTGGAAAATTTCCGGACCTATGGAAAACATCCACCGTGACACCCGTCCATAAAAGTGGGGATAAGAAGAATCACTCAAATTATTGCCCTATCTCCATACTGCCCCCACTCTCTAAGGCACTAGAGTGCATCGTGGCTGATCAACTTATCGACCACTTGGATAAATACAATATACCTTGTCCACAACAACATGGCTTCTGAAAAGGTCACAGCACCACCACAGCCCTTCTTGAGTTCACTGGAGCTTTGCACAAATCCCTTGACAATGGCCTTCTCACAGGGGCTGTTTTTGTCGACCTCTCCAAGGCCTTCAATACAGTACACCATGGACTACTAATACACCAACTACTGAATGCCGGGCTATCACCTGACACTTCTCTCCAGTTTAAAAGCTACTTAGAAAACCGGTTGCAGAGAGTAAAAATTGCTGATGCTCTTTCTGACACCCTGCCTGTTCGCTCGGGTGTCCCACAGGGATCCATACTGGGCCCCCTCCTTTTTAGCCTTTTCTTAAACTCCCTCCCTTACCACTGCTCTGAGCAGATCATACTATATGCCTGATGATGCTGTTGTATTCTCTACTCATAAAGATCCTGCAACTCTTCAACACAACCTTCAACTTGGTTTCAGTTCTATAGAGACATGGTTTCTTAATCATAAACTGGTCCTCAATGACAAGAAAACCAAATCTATGCTTTTCTGCAGCTCTCATAACCCACACAAGCTACACCACTTGGCTATCTCCACCACCCAGAGGAACATTCTAGATCAGGTGGGGTCCTTCAAATACTTATATACAGCTTGACCCTAATCTCTCCTATGGACTTCATGTAGATAATGTAACTGGAGCTGCTAATACACAGCTTGGTCTCCTCTACAAACACAGACCACACCTTACGCCAGAAGCTTTGAAGGTTGCAGTCCTGAGCTCTGTGATCTCTGTAATAGACTATGGTCTCATCATTTATGGCTCGGGCACAACCACAACCCTTAGACGCCTCTCAGCTGCCTTAAATAAGGCATGTCAGCTCATCACTGGTGCTCACCGTCTCACCCACACATGACCTGTACACTCCGACCAGTTGGCTCCAACTATCAAACCGCATAAAGTTTTTCACCTGCTCCATGGCAAAAACATCTACCTTGGCCTTGCACCTTCTGGGGTTTCAACTCTGTTACAACACCGAATTAACAAATGGTGCCATAGGAGATCCACGCTACAGCTATTGAAAGTCCCCCACTGTCACACTTCACAGGGACAATGCTCTTTTGCTTATCAAGCGCCACTCTGGTTCAATGGCCTCAGCCCAACCATCTCCTCTGTCCCAACAATTGGTATGTTTAAAACTAGGCTCCGGGACTATCTCACTACCAACAGCTCCCATGACTACCCAATTTAACCTTGTTTCTCCACTTCCCTTCCTGCTTTAGTGGTCCCTCCTCCCCTTCTCACTGGATTCTGCCCTCACATCTTGGTATACCCAATGCTGCACTTTTCACCGTCTCCCCACCCTTCCTACATTACTTCTCCCCCCTCCCATCTTCCCTCTCTCTATGACTCTGGCACTTCTTATCTGTTGTCTATTTTCTCTGACAAATGCTGCTGACTGCCTTGTTACAATGCTACCCTTGAATTGTATTAATTTGTACTCTGTTTGCAATGTCCACAATGTTGTAATGTCTGTCTTGATGTTCCCCATAATTTGTATTTCTCTGATGTGGAACCTTTGTAAAAGAGCCAAGGCTCAAAGGTATTTGTAATCCTAGACTTGATAAATAAATACATAGTAAAAGGGGATTTGGTTGGACCTGAACAAATCCTGCCCAATCAGTTTGCATCCATAAGGAATTTCACTGGGGCAGAGACAACCTACCCCTTTGCCAGTGTTACCCTGGATTGGGGAGATGCAACTGAAGTGATACAGAAGATGGCTGCAACTGACACCTTCATTCCATGGCCTAGACAGCCAGTATGGTGTAATGCTTGTGCAACTGTGTTACTTGGTTTTGGCCATTTGCATTCTCTATTCCAGAGGAATTACCACCCCGTAGCGGTACCAAAGGCAAGGAATCCTTGAAGAGGGTTCCACCCCTAGTGGTGCCATGGAACAATTCCCATGGCTTAAGGTACCTTATGAAGCATCCCCAAAAAGAAAAACAGTAGTATGAAAGCATGTTAGCAATCAGTAGCTATGAGACATAGTAGTAGATTAGACACCAGGCAGCTTGATAACATAATGAGATGTACAGGTTAGCAATGGCATGAGTACTTTGGGTTGCACTGGAGATGGAGGGGGCCTCCTAAGGAGAGAAGGAACGGCAAGTAGGGACTCCATCCACCTCCATCCAACAGCAGAACCTACCTGAAGGAACTAGGGAACACTAACTGTGGCTAACTAACTTTTATGACCTGAGGCATGGAGGAGAGAAAAAAAACCCTGAGGAGGAAATCTCTGGGGATCCAAGGCCTGGGTTGCCTTCCCTCCAGGCTTGGGATGTTTTATTTAGTGACAGCTCTGCTGCTGCAATTTAGAAACCCAATTTAAGGGGGTGGAAAATATTCCAATTTGAAGGAAAGCTCTCACTCGATTCCTCTAATGGGAATGCCATGGAACGTTGCGAGAGTGCTCTGCAACATCGGGGCAACCAAGGCGAGAGGTGGAGAGCACTCACCTGGCCTACCTGCCCTTAAAACAAACCAGGTGAACCAGAGGCAGTCATAGGGAGAATGCGGTGAAGGTGCCTTGCTAGTAGAATACCAGAGCCAAAGGAGACCACTGTAACCACCCTTCGGAGCTAGTCATAAATTCTACACCAGGAGCTGCCATCGAGTCTCGAATGGCTAAATCCCAGCCCAAAGCGAGGACATTCCCAGCTATGGGCCAGGTGAGAAGGACCCCGCCCCAAGTCAGGCACAATCAAGATGCAGATTTCATAGGTGCAGAGAGAGACCATCGCTGCAGAGGGCCCTGCACCATGGAATGGTTATGGCTGGCATGCCCCAGATAATGATTGAGGAGGAGCTGAGTGAAGTGTTGAGTTCTGGGACCCACAAGTAGGTCAGACATGGTAGTGGTAAGCATTGAGCAAATGAATTGCGTAAGCAATGAGTGGACCTGCATGTAGGGCAGTAAGCAGAGTAAGCAAATGGTTGGACCAGCACAGAGGTCGAAGAAGCAGCAAATATGAATAGCCGAGTAAGCCAGCCAGGCCATCAAGGAAGCCAATGAATGTGACAAAATACTCGGAGGATTTTTGTAGCAAAGCAGGATTCAAACACGAGTTAGTATGCCACATGAGGCCACGGTTCCTCAACATCACCTCCAGTCCCCCGCCATAGGAAAACAAGTTGTGATGGGAAAGTGTTGTGACCCACATACAGATATTAAAACTAATTTACAGTTTCAGCGGTAGCTTAGCTGACCTCCAGAGTATAATAGCAGTGTGCAAACGTAATAGAGCAGCCTCAGTTTTGAGCAATTATAAGTTATAGGGGTAGCAATTTAAATGAACACAGACTGTAGGGAGGCAACGCTCTGAAAGCAGCAATTTGGCTAGGCAGTGCAGTGAAAACAGCAATGCGGTACATGGTATAAGTTCAGGAAGCAGGATTGAGCTGCATGGGCTGGGGTTCGGAGTGAGCCTGAATGAGGTGAAAACTATTAAGGTGCATAGTAGAAGTAGTAGTAAAAGATTTATTTTTAGTCAGGAGAAGTTCTTACTTCACATCTTAGGCCGAAGCCTTTTTTCAAGATGGTCCTGATAATAGAACTTTAAAATTACATCAGATACAAACACAGTACAAACATCACTTTCAAACATCTAATAAATATACTCGTATTCCAACAAGATTTATACAACTCATTTCACTGCATGAAATACAAATTTAAAAACTAGGAAGTATCTTCTTCACCCATTGCACATACATCTGACTTTCAATTCCTCTGTCAAGAATTTGGTAACCAATGATGGTTTATAGCCTGATTTTTTTTTTATAACATTGAACAATTCACAATTTGAAGCATATTCAGCTTTTAATGTCATTTCAGTAAAACAATGTTCTACCTTAGGCATGTAAGCGGTCAACCCATTATCTCTTAACGTATAATTATGTTTAACACTTTTCTCCTCTAGTTTATCTCTAAGATATTTTGGTTCTCCTGTCATTTGTAATCTATGTGTTTGTAAGGCCCTTATCAATTTTCTCCTGTTATTAAGTGTTAACCAGTCTAATGTCAAATACAAATTACAGTGGTGAGTTTTATAATCACAATGTAAGATAAAACTAGCTAATTTATTATAGGTGACCTCAAGCTTTCTTAAAAGAAAGCCTGAGGCCTTTCCATATATATGACTGCCATAATCTATTGTAGGAATTAATAACTGCTTTACAACTGATTTCTGCACCATTCTAACATCTGTACAAAACCTGTTTCTTTGAAAAGCCCCTAATTTTCTATTTACTTTACCTACTAATTCTTCTATATGAATATCAAATTTCAAGACCTGATCTACCCATACCCCTAGATATTTATAATGGTGAACATGCTCTAATATTTCCTGTTTTGATGTTTTTATGTTCAATTCCTGTTTATGGTTTATTTTACCCTTCTGAGTTGAAAAAAGGAAGGTTTTAGTATTTTTGCTATTTAATACTAATTTTGAATTGTCAAACCAATTTTCTAGCCCTATAAAATCTTCCTGGGACCCCTTTTCAACCTCTTTAATGTTCGTACCATATGCTAACAAAACTGTATCATCAGCACATAATTTTAGTATTATTAGCAACTTTTGCCAAATTATTTACATAAACCATAGCATGGAGAGAAGCAGCAGGGAAGCAGTTTGAGCTGAAACACACAGATAAGGAATGCAGTTGCATTGCAAGTAAATGGGAGCAAGTAGCATGAGCTCAAGATTAGGAAAATACAAGGAGGTTAAAAAAAGAAGCCCCCTCAAAAGAAAGCAAAATAAAAGACACACACACAACACAGAAGAACAGGGAACAAGAAACATAAAGAAGCACACAGCCGGAAGCAAAAATACAAACCAAATGCAGGAGAACAGAAACAGAAGTCCAGCAAAAATAAGCAGAGGCTAAAACACAGCAAGGTGGGGGGGCAGGCCCCCGCAGGCTACAAAATACAGACCAACAGAGCCTCCGGCAGCAAAGAAAACATGCTCGAAGAGAGACTCAGAGGAACTGCTTATGTAGCACAGGAAGGGGGAGTGGCTGGCTGCTTGTCTACTGAACCACAGGCATAGCCTTCCAATTACGGATGTTATTGTAGGAAATGATGTTCCACTTGGGTTGGTATGTTCTATCACTCGGAGCCTGATGAATATGAGGCACCCATGACCTTTGGGACCCCATAGAGGTTCCTAGAGGAGAGGTTAGGAGACAGGCCAGCTAGCCTGTGGTTCTTGAAAGAGAGGGTGCTAACTGGGGGATGGAACTTCCCCTAGTGCTAGTTCACCAAACTGCTACTGAGGTTTGCTGTAAAGAGAGAGGGGTAACACATAGTCAGAGGGAGGAGGATGGTTGTGATACTGAGTCTCCTACTGCCATAGCTATGGACCTCAGTCTGGGAACTGATGGGGGCATACCCCATGCTTTGGGCAAGTGTAAGGAGTTAGCAGCAGCACAGCTAAATGTCCCTAGTTTGAAGAAGCTGAGGGCCTCTGCAGAGTCTGATGGGACACAGGGAGGTGACGGAAAACACAGAGGGCCAGATATTCAAAAGGGTTGCGCCATGCGCAATAGGGTTGCGCCTGCGCAAGTCCAAACTTGCTCCATTCTGCGATATTCAGCAGGAGGCAGTTGCGCCACAGAAAACATGCTGAGCAACAGCGCAATGCAAATGAATGCATGCTGAACTGGAGGGGGAGGAACCATGCATAAACTGCACAGCCGATATTCAGCGGGCTGGCAGAGTTGAATGCAAGAGCAACCCCAACCTGCGCCTGCAGGACTTTGAACCAAAAAGATCAAAAGGGCCATCCACAGGTGAGCTGCTGTATTGCAGGCACAACAGCAGCTACCACCTGTGGCTGGCTCCCACCTCAATCCCTGTGCCCCGAGCCCAATCGCGGGCATAGTGTACCCCCAACAAGCCCGATCGCTGGCATCAATGTGGCTCCCCCTTCTCCCGTTCACATCCCTGGTGGTCCAGTGGACCGAAAGTATTTTAATAAATCCCCCGTTCCACATCCCTGGTGGTCCAGTGGACGAAATGCCCGATCGCGGGCGGTATGTATGATAAACCCCCGAACATAGCCCTGGTGGCTGGTGTCCCCACCCTACCCACCCACGAGCCCACCACCCTGCTCCCCGGCGGCTGGCGGGCGGCAGCATCCACCTGCCTGCCCCCGACTGGCTGCCCTGAGGGCTGCACACCCATTGGTGCACCAATGGGCATGCAGCCACCGGGCAGATCAGTTGGCGGCGGCAGGCGGCAGAGTGGGTGGGATGCATGCTGCCCGCTAGCAGCTGCGGGCAGCAGGGTGGTGAGCACCGCTGGTGGTCGGTGGGGGACACCACACCAGGGCTATGTTCGCCGAACATACATACCGCCCGTGATCGGGCATTTTGGTCCACTGGACACCAGGAATGTGAGCAGGAGGGGGTTTATCATACACACATGCCCGCGTCCGGGCATTTCGACCTCCACTGGACACCAGGATGTGAGCAGAGGTTTATCACACATACCGCCCAGCGATCGGGCATTTCGTCCACTGGACCACCAGGGATATGAACGGGAGGGGTTGGAGTTATTAAACATACCA
The DNA here is from genome assembly GCA_016271365.2 of Neoceratodus forsteri. Lineage (NCBI taxonomy): Eukaryota > Metazoa > Chordata > Ceratodontiformes > Ceratodontidae > Neoceratodus > Neoceratodus forsteri. The sequence continues at coordinate 218,430,662 of CM028134.1, forward strand.
CCCGCGATCGGGCATTTCAGTCCACTGGACCACTAGGGATATGTACGGGAGGAGGGGTGGAGCCACATTGCTACCCACGATCAGGCTGCAGGGTGCGTCGGTCCCCGACGGCTGCTGCCTGGCAGGGCACCAGGCGCAAGTCCTCGGGGATCGGCGCACCTGCATGCTAATGGAATGCAAATGGGGCCATAATCAGATGCAAATGGCCCCCCCTGCGCCTTGCATGAATTATGGCCCCATTTGCATGTCGCCTTTTGAATATCGTGATTTTGCACATGGCGCAATAGTACTTGCGCCACCGCAAGTTGAATGCTCCACTCTGACAACTTACGGTGGTGCAAGTTCCACTGTGCCATGCACAGTGGCTGTGGCTGGGGGGTGATATTCAAAGGAGTTGCTCAATGGCACAACTCCTTTGAATCCTTGACTTACCTGAGCAACTTATTTCATGGCGCAGGGCTAGCCTCAGAATGCGCGGTTTGAATATCCAGCCCAGAGTATTTTGGGACAGTGAACTGTTGTATACCCAGGACATAAAGATGGGGGGGGGATGGGCAGGCAGCTTGTCATTCCCCAGGGGCATCATGAGTCATTGCTCAAGGTGGATCATGACATTCCCATGTCAAGACATCTGGACATTGCTCATACCATGAAGCACTTAACCCAAAATTTATTTTGGCCAAATTTGACCAAGCAGATGAAGGAGTACTGCCAATCCTGTCACTGGTGTCAGGAAATAGGGAATGCTGGGAGAAAAGCCAAAGCTGCCCTGATTCCTTTGCCAGTTGTGGAAGAACCATCCCAAAGGGTGGGAATGGATATTGTGGGTCCTTTGAATATCCCATGCTTCTCTGGAAAAAGGTACATATTGACAGTAGTTGATTATGCTACCTGCTATCCAGAAGCCATCGCCCTATCCTCTATTAAGATGGACAAAGTGGCGGATGTGTTAGGGATTTTCTCCTGTGCAGGGATTCTGCAGGAGGTTATCTCTGATCAAGGGGGTAACTTCATGTCTGACCTTATGAAGTGTTTGTGGGAGAAATGTGATGTCATACAGAGGTGCATAATGCCTTACCATCCACAAGCCAAGGGTCTCATAGAGAGATTTAATGGAACTCTAAAGTCTATGCTTATGGCATTTGCAACACCGCATGGACGGGACTGGGTGAGGTACCTTCCCCACCTGCTGTTTACCTACAGGGAAGTGCCATAAGAATCAACAGGGTTTTCACCCTTCAAGCTCTTGTATAGACACTGGGTGAGGGGGCCTTTAGATTTGATATCAGAAGACTGGGAAGGTAAGCATGCTACCCAGGGGACTTCCATAGTGGAGTATGTTCTAAAATTCAGAGAGAAGCTGAAGGAGCTTATGGGTATGGCACAGAGCAACCTGACAGCTGCCCAGCAAAAACAAAAGACCTGGTATGATCGTGGAGTCAGAGCTCGCTCATACTGGGTAGGACAGGGGGTATTGATTCTGATCCCAGTCTGGAAGGACAAGCTGCAGGTAGTGTGGGCAGGACCATACAAGGTAGTCTGGCAGGTAAATGATGTAAACTACATTGTAGAGTTACTTGGCTAAAAACACACCCACAGGATGTACCATGTAAATATGATGAAGCCCTATTTCAATAGGGCTGACATGATATTTGTGATTTGCAGTACTGGGGAAGAGGTAAACAAGGAGAAACCCCTTCTTGACTTGTTAGTGGAAAGTAAGCGGAGTCATTTGTGGAGACCATTCTGTTGTCACCCAGTTGACACCCATATAGGCCCAAGAAATAAGGATGGTTATGCAGAAATTTTCCCCCTTATTTATGTCCAAGCCGGGATGGACCCTACTAGCAGTGCACGATGTAGACATGGCGACACAAGCACCCATACATAGGACAGCCTACCAGGAGTCTGAGATAGTCCTCAAAGACATTAGGAGGGAGGTGGGGGAGACACTGGATCTAGGGGTGATCCAGAGATCCCTCAGTCCCTGGGCCTCATCTGTTGTCCTTGTTCCCAAGCCAGATGGGAGTACACAGTTCTGCACAGACTACCATGGGTTCAGTGCCATCATGAACTCTGACGCCCACCCAGTGCCCCACACAGATGAATTGCTGGACAAGATGGGAGGGGTGACATACGTAACCACTTTAGACCTGACAAAAGGTTATTGGCAGGTGGAACTCATTGACAGGGTTAGAAAAAGGTCAGCTTTCATCAGCTCAGTTGGCCTGTATGGATTTAAGGTCATGCCCTTTGGGATGAAGAATGCCCCTGCTACATTCCAACGATTAGTGAATCAGGTGTTATAGTGTATGGAGGACTTTGCAGTCACCTACCTGAAAAACATAGCTATATTCAGCCCTAGTTAGGAGGAACACCTGAAACATTTGAGGGAAAGGTTTTGCAGAATACAGGCTGCAGGGCTGACTATCAAAGCAGAGAAGTGCAGGTGGCTATAGCAACAACACTCGCTCTGCTCTTCATCTATCTATCTGAAGCAGCCAACACCCTCACTGTACACTAGCTCCCCACTTGCTTCAGGTAGCAGCTTTTTTCTTTCTGCACAGATTCTTTGCGTTTTCAAGAGAGAGTGACTTACTTTCAGATTCTGCCTACATGTTACATACCATTACTGACCACGCTCGGTCACGCTACATTTCTCTAATGAAAGTGAAAGTGCACCTCACTCGCTCTTCACTCGCTTCAGTTGGTAACTTGATTTACAAGATTCTACATAAAAATAATGTAAAGTACACACTTACTTTGTGTTTTTTTAACAGAGAGGGACTTACTTTCAGATTCTGCCTACATGTCATTACTGATTATTTACCACGCTCGGTCATGCTACATTTCACTAATAAAAATGAAAGTGCTCCCCACTCATTCTCCCTGTAAAGGTCATTACTTTTCAGAAAAGTAAAGGAAACAGAAAAATAAACATCTTTTTTTTTTTACCAGATCATCTACTGATGATCCATGTATTCATGTCACACAGGTACTACTTTTCTGCTTTCCCCCCACAATATTTGTGGCCATTTTATAAGATAGATAATCCACTCTGGGTGTGCAGTGGCGCTCTGATATCACATGCGCCTTTGGTGGTTGAGCACACCAAAGTCGTATGATATCAAGCGCAAGAACCGCACACCCTAGAGTGGATTATCTATTACATATATGCTACTGCTGTGCCATGTTAACCCACCCTTAGGAGTACAATAATTAATTTTGCCCATGGTGCTCTCTCCCTTAGTTTAGGTGGCAGCAGAGCCATCAGAGTACCACAGGGAGCAGTTTTGGCAGCAGGACTGCCTCTTTTAAGCACCAGTATCATGGGTGTTATGCTTTCCTTCCCACCAATGCTCTGAAATGGGACTGGATGGCCTGGAAGGTGGAGACCCTCAGGATTGTCCCCAATCTGTGGAAACTGGAGATGGATGTCTTCCATGCCCTAACAGGACCACAAAGTAGCAGGTTAGGACAGCCAGCTGGAACAGTGTACAGAGAAGCCCAGAATGAGGGCTTTCACAGAGAAAAGTGAACCTGGGAGTGTCTGACAGTGTTCCCCTAAAGAGCTGCAGAAAGGAATAGCTCTGCCCATCTCAGCCACTGTTAAATGAAGCAGCACTCCTATAAAAGGCAGCATAAGTGTAGTTCCTCTCGAGTTATATTAATAAAGGACAGGTGCTAAACTGTCCTTCCCTTGAACTGCCAACCAGAGCAGAGTCAGACAGCAAAGCAGGTGACAAACAGGAAAAGAGAGCCATGAGCCTAAAAAATGCTTTTTCAGTATAAATGTTATGAACAAACAAATAGGGCAGCATTGGCTGTAATTTGGACTTCAAGCAGAAAAGTACTGCTGCCTGGAGGTCACAAACACTCATTCAGTGTATATATTTTTGTTAAACGAGCAATGCATGATAGCAAGGGTGTAGGCAGGCACATTCACTGTACACAACTGTGTACAGATTTCATAGTTTCATAAGAGTGCTATGGGCTCAGGAGGCAAAATGCCCTTGGAGAGCTCGCCACCAGCTTGGTGGAATGATTATATTGAAGATATGATATGTTTTTACTTCCCATATAATTATCTAACTGCTTTTTGAATGATTACATATTGTCACTCTCTACAATATCCCTTGGCAAAGCATTACATTGAGTCACTACCCTTTGAGTAAACCATTTTCTCCTTTTATGAGTATTACAGTTCACCCCTCTAAGTTTGCAGCTATGTGTTCGTGTATGGGTCTGGGAGTTATTCTTTATCAGACCCAGGGTTTCAAAGAGATTTGTTGGGTGCCTGTCCCAAACCATATGACTTTGTTATTACTATTCTCATTCTGAGCTGGATTATTTGAGTTAATATAGACCACTGTGTAGTGCCTATGTTTAAGCGTCTGTTGTTTGGGCGATAAACATGTGTACAACCTGTTAGAGATTAAAAGAGTCATCTGACACAACTCTCATTTGTTTCTAAAGAAGGGGGGGCGGCAGTTTGAGAGGATGCAGCAGTTTGAGAGGATGTGTACATTTTTTAATGGTGGTAGCAGTTGGAGAGTATGTGTACATGTGACAGACTGGTCCTTCCCAGACTCAGCCTCAGTCATGAGTACTATCTTTTTCATTACTCTGGTAGCTGCCTTTTGGAGCGTCTCCAGGTTTGTGTCCCTTTAAAGTCACTGCTCACCCAATACAGTACTCCTTGCTCAAGGTCACATGGCCACCCCTCTCTGTCACTGCTGAGAACACCTTACTTTGGAAATAGTATATGGTACTTGCAGCCTTCTTCTCCAGGGTGGAAAAACAGTTCTTGTTTGTTATAGATTGGATAACTATACCTCAAAGGATTCAATCGCAGACTGTGAAATACAAAAATAATACTTTTAATATTTCAGGATAACTACACAGATTCTGCGGGATATTACAAAAAACAATATGGAACAGTAATTCTACTGAAAGGGTGAAAAAGTTTGTTTACGCCCAGAATTCAAACAGTAAAAGTCTAACTCTCCCTCTCTGTCTTTATCTGCAGGGTTTATTTTATCACTTTCTTCCCTGTCCGCTGCCTCATTGCCTGTTATTAGAGTGAAAACCATCCTGCAGCTTGTCACTCTGACATCACGGATTCAAAACCCTTTCTAGTTTGACAGATCAGTTACTGTGGAATATTTTTCTTAGCTGTGTCTGGCTGACATCAGAGGCCCCGTTTATGACCAAGCATCTGCTAGTTTGAACAGCAGAAGATCTCAACAAGTCTAAAATGAAAGTTAAAGCCATCACAGTACAAAAGAAAAATTTCTGGATAGTGATGAAAATTCTGATCAATACAATTTTATTCAATTTTAGATTGCCTCATATCTCCCACTTGTCTGATAGTCATGTTTCCCCATTTTGAGTCTACTTTATCTCTTTTTTTTTTTACAGCTGAAATAACAAAAGGAACTCTGCTTTTTATATGGCCTGGACCAGGTTTTCTTCAAGATTGTTTTTTTTTTTTTTTTAACATCCAATGTTTAAGATCACTTTTCATGTGATTATAATGAACTTGTGCTCCCAGGTCACACCTGGAAACAAGTTCTGGCTTAGTGTACCTTTCCTGGTTAAACTATTTCCCCTTTCCCATTCCTAATGAACTAGCTTACAGCAGACACTGCTCCATCACCTTATGGGAAAACAAGTCTTCAAAAACAACTAAGAATGGTGATGAAAACTGGGTCTGAGCACTAATGAAAGGAATAATCCTTTTATTATTTCAGATTTGAATAAAAGTGTTAAGGTAAACTTAAAATTGGGAAACAAGAGCATTGTACAAGTCAGGAAATAAGCAGCTCTCTAAAATAGAAAGAAAAAGTACAGGTCACAAAATGTTCACTGCTATTATGAACTGCTGCTTTGATTGAAATGTTCCCTAATTAAGCACTTTCCAATTCTCAAAATAAAGATATAAAGGCTATATACTATGTATAGGGAATAAGGCATGACAGACGGGGTATTATGCTATGTTAATGTATCATGGCGTGGGTTAGAGTCCTGATCCTAAGGCACATTAACTAGCATAATCCCCCCATGAACTTTCCTTATTCTACTTGAAAAATAGGCTCAACATCTCTGTGTACTGTGCACCGACTATAGTGTGGGTGAAGACCAAATGATGTCCCTGGAGTGCGCAGTACATAGAGAGCTGTGAGGTTGCAGGTGAGTAGAGCTGTTTGCAATACATATTTCTCATGATCTCTGCTCATAATTTTGCTGGTGACTGGTCATACTGATGGGTGCTCTGGTGGGTGGTCATGCTGGTGGGATAGCTGGCAGGCATTGGCAATCATGCTTGTATAGTACTGGTTGGCATCTAGGATGGTTTCCTCAAGTTGCTTTGTGCCTGATATGTGCTGCAGTGGGTCTGATTCAGCTGCACAGTTATGACATGCTGTCACAAGCACTACCACTGGCTGATAGAGCTAGTTCATCATGGGGGCAGTGGGTTCAGTTGTGCATGCGGCCAAGCACTAGTCTGGTGTGGTTGCTGACATTGTAATCTTGGCCTGAAGACTTCATTCCATGATTCTATTGGGAGCTTGTGACCTTTTTGACCCCTACAGGTTGTATTCTCAAGTAGTGTGCTCCTGTCCTGTTCTCGAGCAGGGGTATGTGGCACGTTAATTTATTTCCATGTGAAAGAGTTCTTACTAGTGGTAGCCAGAACTGAGCAATACCTATTTTATAAATATATATAACTATTACAGTGGTGCAGTAGTACCACTATAGTTAACGTTGAGTAGGCTGTTTAATGTTAAACCCCCTAAATGTGCACCTTAACAGATTTGCCTCCATTCAGTGGAATTGCACAACAGTTTACATGCATGGTTTGGGGGGGGGCAACAAGGTCTCTTGACTTACCAAGTTTTGTTCCACTCAGATGTGCGGATTCTGAGACCCAGAAAGTGCATTTTTAGGAAAAATCTGTGTTTTTTGCTGTTTTGTTTTTTGCCATCACCTACAGCCCAGACAGTTGGGAATTTTGTTCTGAAATTTTCAGGATACAAAGGCTTTGCCCCAGAATGTGCCTGCCATTAGTCTGGTGAAAAAAACATGAATCCATTCCTTAGTTATAAGGATCTGTAATTTTCTGAGCAAGCTCAGTAGGGTCATTTGGATGGTTGTTTGATATTAAAGAAGAATTAGGCCAAATAAGGACTTCTCTTTCATGAGAGGTCATTTTATTTTGTGAGAGGAAATTCCTCCTTTGTATGGTGGCCATTTTGTTTCCAATTGAAAAAAAAAAAAGTTTTTAAAAACCCATAAAAATGATGCCTTACAAAGACACCAAGACATGAATCTAGCTAAACTGGACTGGTTAAGCTGGATTCTGCAGTTAGCTTTTCAAAAATCAACCCCTAAATGTATTTTATAACTTTTTTTTTTAATTCTTCTTTCCTGAGATGATGATTTCTTTCATGTATCTCTCAAAAGAGAAACAGGGCCATATGAAAGAAGAATTTGGACTTATTTTTTTAACATGCTTCTTTCATGAGAACAAACCCTCTTTTTTGAGCTCACAAAACTCTCACAAAAGAAGATGATTTGTCATGAATAAGGATTTTGGACTAAATTTTTTTTCACATTCTTTTGTGAGAATGAATCCTCTTTTGTGAGCTCATGAAAATCTCATGAAAGAGGATAATTTTCTCATGAAAGAGGATTTGGGACACATTGCAACTTTAACAAGCCATAACTCCATTAATTTTTGGAGTTAAGGGAGAACGTATATATCAAAAAAAGACATCAAGGAGTACTACAAGACTAACACATAATACCCCATAAACGTAAATTGAGAGGGTACACACAGCACTCCAAAATTATATCAAAAATTCAGTATGGTGCCAAATCCACAATTACAGTCTAATAATCATCATAAATGCCACAAATGTGTACCTCTTCTTGGCTACAACCATACCAATGTTCAGGGCAAACCAACAAAAATTGACTGACGTATGCCTAAAAAAACACCAAAACAAATTTAGATAACACTGAGACTTATGAGTGCTACAAGACTGACACACAATACCACCCCCCCCAAGAATGCAAACATGGAATTGCAGGGCCCAAAGTTCCCTGTGCTTCCCGAAGGGACCTGCATAAAATGAACAACATTCTACAATCTCAAAAAGAAAGGAAATTCTTTGCAAAAAACTAAAGTAATGCACTAGTTATGGTTCATATTAAAGTGACAAAAGTAGGGAAATGTGGTATTAAGGTTTCCAACCCTAACACCACACCCCATCCCCAAGCAACAATAGGAAAAAACATTAGTTTTAGCAGTCCTGAGTCTTGGCAAATCAGTGGTGAGGTATTCCTTGTGGTTCTCAACCCTAATGCTCACCCCATACCCTGAGCAAGTGAGGTCAGTTTTAATCTGTTTTCCTCAGCAAGTACTCACAGGTTGTTGGTGACATGAAAGGACACATAGTTCTGTACGTTTCAAGACTTTATCACAGTGAGTGAGCATTAGGGTTGAGAACCCCGAGAAAGACCCCATCACTAATTTGCCAAGACTCAGAACAGCCAAAACCATGTTTTTTCCTTTTGCTGCGTGGGGGTTGGGGTGGGGAGTTGGAGTTGGAAACCCTAACACCACATTTCCCTACCACTGTTATTTTATTGTGAATCCTAACTGGTGCATTAATGTAGTTTTTTTTTTAAAGAATATATACAGTATAATACATATCCATGTTTTATTACTAGAACCTGAAAGAGAAAGAAAAGGAGATTATTAGCAAGAAAGAATTAAGCATATGCAAATATGATTTCACAGTGTAAAATTAGCTGAAGGAAAGGTGACTTTAAACTCCAGGTAATTTTTCTTTTACAGAAAAAATGGAGATGGGGCAGTACTGAGAAGGAGGCAGCAAGGAGCAGGGATTAGCCCCTTGTGAAGTGTTTTGTTTATAATTTAAATGTGTCAGAGGTAAGGATGATGTTATGTCAAATGTTTGTTTTGTCTAAACACATTATTTTTCTGGCCAAACTTGGAAGTATCTTAATGTTTTCATTTTCTTGTAATGTTTCATTTAAAGTTAACAAGTGAGTCACATGATCAAGTTGAGGGATATAAAAGACCCTGTCAGAAAATATTTTGATTTGATTTAACCATGAGAGAGTGAAGACCTCTGGTTATCCTCCATGCTGGATGTTGGGCTGTGAAATACTTCAAATTAAAACCCTGTTTACAGATGGGGGGGGGGGGGAGAGAGAGAGATAGAGAAATTAGCCCTGTGCTAAAGGAAGTATGAATTATAATCACTGACCACTTGGTATCCTGAAATGAAAGAAGAGTTACTCACAATAATTGTAGACCATTGAGAGAATCTCCTCCATTGGGTCAAACTTTTGGAACTGTAAGCAGTCACCATCAGGACCACTCAGAAACTTTGCTAGCTGGGGACCACCCACAATGGGGTTCAACACTGGTGCTTATATAATCATGAGTGATCTCACTGCTCCTCAGTTCCCCACCTGAGATAAGTGCAGGGGACCTTTTATCATGAGGAACCAGAGATCAGACCAGTACCAGACACACAAGGAGAGGCATGGGACTGGACACATAGTATACATACAGCACTTATGGATACCTCCAAACAAGGCAATGAACAAACCTGCCAGCCAATACCTCAGAAAGGGGGAAAGAGGGTGGGTGCACTGTGGCCCAATGTAGGAGATTCTCTTGAAGCTCTATTATTATGGTAATTAACTGTTCTGTCTTCATAGAGGATATCTCTCCTCCAGTGGGCCACACCTTTGGAATGATTCCCAAGCAGTACAAAAGGTATCCAGAAGGGATGCCAAAGTTTGATATGCAATCAGGACAGAAGGCTTTGCAAGACCGCAACACCTAAAACAGCAAGTCTATGAGAGATGACGTCTAAACTGTAGTGCTTAGTAAAAGTATGCAGTTCTCCATGCAGCAGCAGCAGATATGTCAGCTACAAAAACATTCTGTTAGCCAGCAACGGAAGTGGCCATGCACAATACCAGGATGTTTCAGCCCATACTTTCCATAACAAAATTCAGTACAGTTAGCCAGTCATTTGGACATGCCCTGTTTAGACATGAGGCTAAAACAAAATGGAGGCATTCGAAAGACTGAGGTGCACAGATCAAAGTGAGTTAACTCAGCATTGATTTAAGTGTTCAGGAGATGCCGTCTGGAGGAGCATCTTTCCCAGGTGTGAATGAAACAAAAATCTGAGAGGACATTCTACAGTCCTTAATGTGAGAAATGCAGTGTTCTATGTACAGTGGCATCCCCCAGGATGAAACCCAATTCTGCAGCATTTTGAAGCACTCTACAGAATGCTGCAGCAGACCTACTGAATAAAGCAATGTAATTTCAATGGCAATTAGACCCTTTTTTCATTCAGGAAAATGTGACACTGCCAGAATGAAATGAATGCCACAGTTTTCTGCAGGACAAAAGGGACTAATTGCCATTGAAGTGACATTGCTTTATTCAATAGGTCTGCTGCAGCATACTACAGAGTGCTTTAAAAGTGAGTTTCATCCTGGGGGATGCCACTGTAGGTCAAGTGTAGGGAGCAATGCCTCACCCTTGTTAACATGCTCTTGATAATACATAGGAAGGTGTATGGTCTGATGTAATATAAATTCAGATGCAGCCTCAGGTAGCAAATGAGGAATGGGCCACAAAGACACCCTGCTCTTGTGGAAAATCAAACAAGGAGACCCAGGCACCAGAGCCTGAAGCTTGGATATACTACAAGACTAGACAAGGCAAGCCAAGTCAATTTTATTTATAAAGTGCCCTTTCCCAGAGGCTCAGGGCATTGTACGTAAATTAACAAATTAAAACATACCTAGCACTTAAAGGGACACTGTCAAGCCCTTTAGGCCTCAAACTGTCCCTAGTTTAAAAAATGTATTTTAAGATTGTTTGCATTCTGTAGAATATGCTGACGTGGCTGGAAGTTTGATTCTGATTCCATTTTTTCTTTTTAAAAGTATAAAACAGACTGACCACCATACTGGTGTTACCACATCAATATGTGTTTGTTTACATTCCTTAATCAACTCCCACTGCATCCTTCCTGGAGTTGGGAACATCCCCAACATAGTCTAGCCACTCAAGATGCAGTGGGAGCAGAGGAAAATATTGCATCATGAGTGGCTGCACTGCTTGGGGGTGTTCCTAATGTTCAGGAAGTAACCAATAAAAGGAGATCAAGGATTTGCAATAAAACAAGGTTGGTTATAATTACATAATTACCATGCATTTCAGTTCTACCAAGAAATAATGCAGATTAAACCCTCATTAATACCAATGAATGTAAGAGCAGGTAAGTAATCATAAAATGTGGGTTTTCAACTTGAAATAGTATGATGCAAAAAGGGTCGACAATGTCCCTTTAAGAAGATATAACATAAGAATAAATACATTACAGCCAATAAAATCCATAAACTGCTAATCATCTGATACTAGTTAGCTGCTGAAAGCCTGCTCAAATAAGTATATTTTGAGTTATCTTTTAAAGGCCTCTGCCATGCTGGAAGAGTGGATACTCCCCAGAAGAGAGGTCCACAACCCTAGAACTGATACTCCAAAGGCTCTGTCCCTAGTTTTTTTCAAGTGGGAAGAGGGGACAGCAAGTAAGCCGGCATTGGTGGAGTGATGGAGGAAGGTTGTGAGGCAAGGAACTGGAATATCTTTCAAGTTGTCAGGTTCCAGATCAAGCAAGGCCCTGTAAGCAAGCATATCTTAAAAGTTATGTGCCACCACACAGGCAGCCAGTGCAGCACATGCAGCACCAGTGTGATGTGTTCCCTCCAAGAATCTCCCACCACCAGCTGAGCTGCAGCATTCTGGACCAGCTGCAGGTGTTTCATTAAACCTCCAGATAGCTCTATGTACAGCACATTACAGTAGTCCAGCCTAGAGGTAGCGAAAACATGAACAATAATCACCAGGTCAGCAGGAGCTAGATGCAGTTTAATCTTGGCAATGTTTAAAAGATGGTATGATAGAAGCCACATGAGACCACCATTGATACCTGCTGGTCTAGTGTCAGCCTGCAGTCCAAAACAACCCTAGATTCTTAGCCACATCAACAGCAACAAGAAATCAGCCTACCAACACAGAAAGGGCTACCACATCTCCCATCGCTGCTGCATCCCATTGACTTGGCTCAATCAATGTGACTGCTGTCTTCTCTGGGTTGAGACATAGCCAGTTTGAGGCCATGCAGTCATTTATCTTGGAAAAAACATTGCCCCAGCACTGAAACTGCATGATCCCCATCAGGAGAACGAGGCAGGTACAACTGACTATCATCTGCATAGCATAAGTCATGGTGACCAAAAACAACATTTTCCATGAAAGGAATCACATTTCACAGGTCACAGCAGGTTCAAATGGAGCTAGACTTAATTTATTAAATATGAACTTCAGGTCTCAAGGCAAACCAGTTTACAAATCTGGGACACATGTGAAGAATATCCTTCAAAAATGTACAGGGCACTTCTAGTTGCCCATCAGTAGGGGTATGGAATGGCAAAATGGTAGCCAAGTGCAGCTTAATAGACAAAATACTGGAGACCGGAGTCAGATAGGGACAAAAGGTAGTCCAGTACAATACTGACAGAACATGTTAATGGGTCCAATGAACAGGAATCACACTATATGGAGAAGCACTTCCATGTCAAATAATATGTGTGCCACAAGAAACATGCAATCCACATGGGAGGAATCCCAAAGTGGGCAATGGGTGTATCTTCAGGAGTCAGGCATGCAGATGTAGGGACCCTGGTCCAGATCAACTATACTAACCTGCTCCATCTCCTGTTTTCCCTTTGTTCTACCTCCCAGCTTTCAGCTTAATCACCTGCCCTGCCATCACAAACCTTGAACAAATGACCAGGCCAACAAGGCGGCAGCAATCAGTCCTGCTCTCAGTATCTCAGCAGTAGGCAGGCTGGCAATGTCATCAGGGAGGAGGGGCAGCTACAGTTCAAAATAAGAGCTGCGCAGAGACTGCATCAGTTACACTAACCTGCTCCAGCTCCTGTTTTCCTTTTGTTCTCCTTCCCAACCATCAGCTTCATCCCCTGCCTTGCCATCACAAACCTTGAACTTCTGACCGGACAAACAAGGTGGCAGCAATCAATCCCGGTATCTCAGTCAAAGGCAGGTAATGCCATCAGGGAGGAAGGGCAGCTGCAGATCACAAGGAGAGACATGCAGAGACTGTATCAGCTACACAAATCTGCTCCAGTTCCTGCTTTCCCTTTGTTCTCCCTCCTGCCATTCAGCTTCATCCTTGGCCCTGCCATCATGAACTCTTAACAGCTGACTGGGCTGACAAGAAGGCAGTGGTTAATCCCAGTCCTGGTATCTTGTTAACTGGCAGGTGATGTCATTATGGAGGGGGGCAGCTACAGTTCAACAGCAGACCCATGTAAGTGGTACTCCACAGAGCAACTCTCCACCTGAGTGGCTCCCACAGGAGTGGCAGAAGTCACTCATGGGGAAGACGGAGGGAGGCCTTTTAACATCTTGGATTTGTCTGACTAAAATCTGAAAAGAGGGATCTTCAGGAGGAGACCTGGGAGTATACACCATACAGTCCTCACTGCATGAGGCGAGGCTGGTGCTGGAAGAAACCCCACCATAGGGATCATTATCCCTTAATTCATCCTCAAAATCCTCCTCCATATTAAAAAGATCAGGGCTGATGTATGTTCCACCACATCATCTGGAATGATGATGGCAGCATTCAATGGAGCCAACAGCTGTGATGGAGGAATGAAATGTATGCTTCTGGATCCTGTGAATGATGATGGTGCTGATGGGGGAGGGATAGCTGCTATTGTCAGGAGGAGTGACAGCAACAGGTAACTAAACAGTTCAGAGAATGATGCCAGAAAGACCTGTGAGTTGATGCCACCCTGAAAAGGGCTTGGGATAACCAACATCAAGAGGAGAGAACCCAGCTACAGGGGCAGTATGCCATCCATATTAGGTATGGAAGTGCCAAAGCAGACTCCAACCCTAAGTCTCATCAGTGATGGTGGGGTGGGGGTCTGTCATTGTCGCTGCCAAAGTGGATGATGAGGAGGAGCTACCCTACTTAAATGTAGTCTTCAACTCACCGATGAAACAGAATCTTTATTCTTTTGCTCGCTGGGATGGCCAAAAGAGGAGGACTTTTCGTTGTCTTTGTCCTTAGTCCTTGATGGGTGTGACAGCATCACCTATCACCAGGGAGTTCCTTTCCTGGAGGTGGCTGAGTGAGAAGGAGAAGCTGGCTTGGAGCCTACACCCTTGGTGGTGGCTTCCATGGTCTTCACAGTGATGAAGGTTTTTAGAGCCTTCTTGCAGCATCTCCATTTGGCCTGGTTGAATCTCTGGCAGATCTTACAGGCCCTGACATTGTGGGACAGGCCCAAACAGCAAGCACACTGTGTGAGTGTTGTCCTTGTAGATTTTGTAGCCACAGGTACAAAACATAAATAAATGTTCTTTCGATAGTGATTTTTTTTTTTATTCCCCTTTTTTCCTGGCGGAACCATCATCTGCCCTCCGCCCTGGTCATGGCCCCCGGAGACCTCCACCACTGCCTATAGCTGCTGAGGACCCCGGTCACCCCCGGCTTACCCCCCAGAGGGTGGGGCCGCAGGCCACCTTCGTGACCCCGGAACTGTGACTGGTTGGGGTCCTGCAGCGGCAGTGATGAGGTGAGGCTCTCCGGGGAGGGCTTCATCCTATGGTGGTCCCGCCCGCCATTTTCCAATTTTCCTTCCAGAGGAGGCCGGGACGTGCAATGACGCCACCGTCTGCCCCACCTGCCCACTCCCACGTCAAGCGTCGGTGGTTCTGGAACTCCTGGCCTCCGCCAGGAGTCCTCAGTGCTTCGAGCACTGCCCGCACCCTTCCCCAGAGTAGGAGAGCTGTCCATCGATGCTCGATCCTACTCCCCGCCAACCTCCAACAATTCAAGGTCCGCTCCTCGAACCCGGTCGCTCGCGTCGCAAGCGGAAATCCCACCACTGTGCCGATGGGCCGGCTTTTCGATAGTGATTTAATGGACTTTGATAAGTTGAAATAATAAAAAATGATAAGTTGATGAAACAACAGCATTGTTTCTCTGCAGGTCCGATGAACTGTTGATAGTTGGAAAAAGAACAGAGGAGCAATGGGCCAAACACAGATTATATAGGCACCAGCACTGCTTACCATTGTGGCCATTCCCTGACTAACAACATTTTCTTAGTGGTTCTGACACCAACAGTGTACAGTTCCAAAGAAGTGGCCCAGTGATGGAGCAATCCTTCATGAAGACCTTTTCTAATATGCTGATCTGTATACTTATCAAAGCCACCGATCATGACGTTAATGTTTATTATTGTGCAGTGGGAAATAAACACACTTCACACCAAGGGTGCAGGCTTGTCTCTACTCTCTGCTGACACTTTACTATAAATGATTAATGAAAACAACCCAGAGCAGGATAATACAACATAATCTAAAATGTATTGGATGAGTTATAACAGAAGTCACAAATGAAAAGGGTCAAAAAAGTTAGCACAAATAGGGATTATTTCTGGAAATGTGGACTGATAAATGAAGAGACTTAATAAGATGGAAAAAATTTTGAGGCAGTGATGATTAAGGAGAAGGAAGATATTGTACGCCTAATGGAAACTTGGTGAGCACAGAGATGATTGGTGCAAATAAATAAAAGAATATAACCGCTTTAGAAGGTATAGAAAAGGAAGAAGGGGTGGAAGTGTAGAAATTAATACAAGAAAACCTTATAAACAGAGAAAACTGGACACTCACTAGCATTATGAGGCAAAGACTATATGGGTATGACTAGAGGGGAAAAAAAAGGGAAATACTGAAATTTGGGTGTTCTATCAGCTGCCAGACACTGAATCACGCAGGGCTCTGCAACTAGATGTAATAGAAAATGCTGCATATAAGGGATAAGTAGTCATCATTGGTGACTTCAACCACAGAGCATAAATTGTGATACAGGCTATGCATCCAAAAAGGCAGGGGTTCACTTTTTGGAAGTATTAAATGACAGTACCTGGATCAATATGCACATGAAACCACCAGAAAGGGGCAATGCGTTATGTGGTTTTAAGCAATATGAGGGTAGAGGAGGAAAAAAAGGGTGTAATGCTATTGAACCACTGAGTGGTGATGATCATAATATATTCACATTTGTTAACAGGAAATTGGCAGTAGAAGGGAGAATAAACATTTCTACAATTACAGTGGAGTTATCTTGAGAGATTAAAGGAGGTGGGGAAATAATGAAATGAATTGCAAAAGGACACGGTAGGCAAAGAGGCAGAAGAGAGGGTACATAAATTTAATAAGAGGAGTATAGAACCCTTCTGGCCAACATAAAATGTCAGAAAGGAAATTAAGGTAAAAAAGAGGGCATTTGAGAAGCTAAAGCCAGAGGGTACTAGAGAAACAAGAGACTGGTATATGAAGACTGTTAAAACGTACAAAAAAGTATAAGGCAAGAGATAAAGAAAATAGAAAAGGAATTAGCCTAGCACAAAAATGTCAATTTAAAAAGGTTCTATAGGTATGCATGTCGAAAATGAATGACAAATAAGACAGCAGAATCCCTATCTTTTGGGGGAATATAGATACATAAGGAAAGGGAGACGGTGCAAAATATAACTATTGCTGCCCAGGATGCACAGAGTTGGGAGAATATCCAAAACCAAGTAAATCAGAAGTGGAAATAGAAAACAGATGGGATACTGTGTGCAGGATCGCCTGGAGGTTAAAGACAAATAATGAACTGTGAATGAACTTGGTACATCCAGAAGACCTGGAGTTGATTCCCACAACCTCCACTTGCATACTGTGTGACCCTGAGCAACTCACTTAACCTCCCCAGTGCTCCAGAGTCACCCCTAAAAATAGGCATTGTGCCTAGCTAACCATACCAGGTTACCAAAGAAGAAGAATAAAAGATGGCCAATAAAGAAAGAGTGCTGGTTAACCAAAGGAATTTTAATATTTAAAAAAACAAACAGTGGGATCTGATGAACTGCACACAGAATTATTAAGGGAATGAGCAGTGAAGGGATCAAAGACTCTAATCAATATTTTCAGGAAGTTACTTACACAGGGGTACTGGAGGAACAGCAGTGCCAGACAGGATGCAACACAATACCTTGTAGTAAATGACAGGTCACAAAACACTGCATGACAAAAGGGCATCATTGCCATTGAATTACATTGCACTCTGCTACATACTGCAGCATTTTTCAGCAACACTGCAAGATACAGTGTTGTGTCCTGGATAGCACTACTGTAAACTATCACAGTTCTGTTATCACAAAAAAGGAAACCTTAGTGAAGTACCCAACTGCAGAACAGCAAGTTTAACAGAAATAGCCAGTAAAATATTGTAGCCAATTATGAAAGAAGCCTGAATCACAGCTAGGAGAAACAGCATAATAGATAAGAACAATATGGGTTTTCCAAGGCAAGATCATATATGTCCAGCTTAGCTTCTGCAAGCTAGTTTATAAAAAGTGGACAGAGGGGTACTGGTAGGTGTAATATTTTTGGATTTTAGCAAGACTTTAAAACTGTAACTGCATGATAAATTAATTGGTACACTGGAAAATATAGGGATTATGTTATGGCAGGGGAGGAGTGGGACTTGAAGGTTGTATGTAGTAATGAAGAGACATAAAACGATGGTGCAAGTGCATGAAAGCTGTTTAAAAAAGCTAATCAAATACCAGGTTGTAGTAGTAAGAATTTTGCAAGAACGTCATCTGAAGGCACAGATCCACTTTACAGGGCATATGTAAGGCCTCAGCTGGAGTGTTGTCAATTTTATGTACCATATTCTTCTGTGAAAGGACATGGATAAAATAGGAAGGGCTCAATGGAAAACAACTAGGATAAGAGGACTGTAGAAAAATGAAGCCAGAGTAGGGTGCTAGGCTATGCCCACAGTAAAGACAAGTACTGCATGAGGGATAACTTGATTGCAATGTATAGGTTGTTACAAGATCAGGATTTGAGACAGTCTGGGATTAATATTGAAAGGAGACAAAGTTATAATTAGAAGACATGGGCAACAGATCAAGGGTAAACAATTCAAGAGGTGATGGTGGAAAATATTTCTACACAAAGAGGGTATGGAGATATGGAATTGGCTGCCAGAGGCCGTGATGTACATCAAAAGCTTAAATTAGTTCAAGTGGGCTGGCACATGGTGGGAGATGGATCTAAATAAGTATAGATACTGCCAAAGGGATGGTCTCAATAGGTAAAAATACAAACTTCTATGGCTCTGAAACTTACAGGTACCATGACTGCAATGGACCAATACCTTGTACGGTAGCAGAGTATTTACAGCAGGCATAACAGATCCAGTTGGTTGGCAACACGGTTTGCCTTGGGTAGGAACTGATTCAATGGTGTTAGCAGCAGGGTACAAATGGCTGAGGTAGGTTTGGCAGAAAAGGTAGCAGGGGTGCCAGGAACTGCCGCAGAGGATAAACAACAGTCACACAGAGTGTCACTCTCTGTAAAAAGCTAGTCCTTAGCATCTAAAACCAGAAGCTCAGTGAATGAGCCTGTTGATAACAGTAGCCTTAATTTGGGCCTACACGAAAAGCTGAATAAATATGGCAACTGGTGTTGCCTGATACTCTGCTCTGTATATTTCAGACAGAGTTGGCCTCTATCCCAGCGAAACATCAAAGCAGCCAGTGAAGTTTCAGGTGCAAAATAAATCACAGCAGAAGCCTGTTCCAACAGTTGGGTAAACACAAGTAGACAGGTTGGAATAAAGGTCCACTTAACACTAAATGTTACATGTGAATGTGGGGAGCTCCTTAAGTACTCAGACACCATTGGATTGGGAATCGTGTGATGACATCAGTACGTCCAATGTCACTGCATGCATTGTGATGTCATGATACTACCACGTCACACGCTTGGCCCCCAGCTTGCCTAGCAACACCAAAACAAAACCGCAATAGCTGATAAAGGACGATGTCCTACTCTGGTGCTGGGTTAAGGAATTCCCAAGATGTGTTGTGCCTTTCTGCAATTTGTAAGAATAAACACCACAAAACAAACACAGGTATGGACTGCCTTCTTGAGAGTCACACAAAAATGGAACAACATCCTTGAAACGTTTGAACAAGCTGAACAAAATTCAAAACATACTTAACATTTATTTACTTTCTAGTGCCAGAGGTAGCGCTGACCTACACAGGTCTCTGAAACATACCTCTCAACCTCCTCTCTTCACAAATCAGGGACAAGGCTTAAAATGAGCAGGGATAAATGACCAAAATCAGGGACACATCTGAAAAAATAGTAATATTAGTTCCAGAAACTGTGTACAACATGCTTCTTAGTGTGAATAGCATTTTCTTAATGAGAACTAGACTGTAACACCAATAGCTGGCATTATTTTGTGATTCAAATACTTACTCTTCAGTGACAAAAATGCCAAATTTAGGAGGAACAGAAGAAATTTCCGAGGCAAAATCAGGGATGTCCCGCAAAATCAGGGACAGTTGAGAGGTATGCTCTGAAATGCCATTACCAACAGCTGAGCATTCTTCTACCCTTATGGCACTTGACTTGAACTATAGTAGAAACACAGAAACATAGAAGATGATGGCAGAAGGGGACCTGTGGTCCATCAAGTCTGCACAAGTGAGGTATCCTGGGACCTATTGTACATCAGTGTTCTGTCCTTCTAGACATCCCCCCTTCCTCCTAGTTTTTAGCGAATACAATTTTAGAGCCCCAAGCCTCTCTTCATAGGTGATTTCCTGAAGGCCATGTATCATTTTTGTTGCCCTTCTCTGGACCACCTCCAGTCTATCAATGTCCTTTCTTAGATGAAGCCTCCAGAATTGTACACAGTACTCCAGATGAGTCCTCACTAATGACCAGTACAAATGTAGTATCACCTCACTGTCTCTGCTATCTCCCTACCAATGCACCCTAACACCCTGCTAACCCTGCTGTAAGCCTTATTGCAGTGATGTTGCTGCTTGAAGGCATCCCTAATGATGACTCCCAGATCATGTTCCTCAGCAAAGGAGATCAGCTGGACTCCATTTAGCCAGTATTCTTCCTTGGGGCTGGCCCTAACCAGGTGCACCACCTTACACTTCTTAGCATTGAAGTTTAATTGCCATATTTGTGACTACCTTTCCAACTTCTTAAGGTCCTCCTGCAGTTGTCTGACTCCCTCCATACTATCCACTCTTCTGCTGAGTTTTGTGTCATCTGCAAACAGGGCGATGTTGCCATTGATGCCCTCACTGATGTCACTAATGAATACATTGAAGAGGACTGGCCCCAGGACTGACCCCTGAGGCACCCCACTAGTGACCTGCCTCTCATTAGATTTTAGCCCATTTACTACCACCCTTTGTTTTCTGTCCCTCAGCCAACTCAGTATCCACTTTACTATTGGTTCTGCTACGCTAAGGTCTTCCAGCTTTTTTAAGAGGCATCTATGTGGGACTGTATCAAATACCTTACTGAAGTCAAAGTAAAGCAAGTCCACTGCATGATCTCTGTCCAACTCCTTGGTCACTTCATTAAAAAACGTAATACGGTTCATTTGACATGACCTGCCCATCACAAACCCATGTTGTTTGTAGTTCTGGAGGTGATTTACTTTGAGGTATTTCACTAGATCTTGCTTGATAAGGGCCTCCATAAATTTACCCACTACTCATGTGAGGCCGACTGGCCTATAGTTACCTCTATCTTCCCTGTCTCCACTATAGTGTAGTGGCACCACGTCAGCCACCCTCCAGACACCTGGAACTCCCCCTGACTCTAATGACCTGTTAAACAGGTACGTGAAAGGTGCTGTCTGATCTTCTGCAAGCTCCCTAAGCCCTCTAGGGTGTAAACCATCAGGGCCAGGGGTCTTGTCGGGTCTTATGTCTGAAAGGCCCTTTCTGACCCTTTCTCTGGTGAACTCCTAGGTGCACATTCTCTGAACCCCTCTGGTCCCAGCTTTGATACCACTGTCTAGCGGTGGGTCCTGATTCTCCCTCGTGAATACCGAGCAAAAGTACTTGAATAACAGTGAATAATACAGAGAATAATGTATGGGGTGGTGCATGTTTTAAGAATTTAATATGCACCCAAGATGTGTGATGCTACATAAACCCCAAGAGCAAAACTCAAGGGACTTATTCAAGCATCACACACTAATGGGGTGTATTATATTCAAGTAACATACACCACTCCATGATTTATTTTATATAATTAGTGGCCATCATTTTTCCCTCATTGTTTCTGAATCTTTTGTTTCCCCCCCCCCATCTGTATGTCTCGGTTCCCTCCCACCTGAGTTACTTAGGACAACAATGCCATAAATAGTTTAAGGAAAGTAGATGTAATTGCCCAAAACTGAGAAATCCCCAAAGGAAATTGTGGTGTCTTGTTTTTGTTTTGTTTTTTTAACGAGTGAAGTGCAAAGACCACAGGCATTCAGTAGGATGCTTCCCAGTTGGGAAACACATGTCATGCAAAGTTTGATATGAGGCACACTGATATAGTTTAATAACACAGATGTAATGAAGGAAAAAAAAACTAAGGTTAGTGGGGGGGGGGTGAAATGCTATCCACAATCCAGTGTTTGAAGTGTATTTACAGAGGCATCTTGTTCAGTGAAAAAAAAAAAACACCATCTTAGACAATGCTGCACATGAGAATGCCTCGAGACTGCAGTAGTTCAGTCAGCTCTTAATGTGCACATGTTTCTCATAATAACTTGACAGTTATTACTGCAAGTAATAACTGGTCATCACCATAGAAAAAAAATATGGCAGTTATTATAAGTTAATATTAAATGATTTTGAGTATAACACATTTCTGAGAGAAAGAAAAGGACACCTCACAAAAATAACATACAGACATGTTAAAAAGATATTGTTTTTAGAGTATAAACATTAAGCGAATTGGAAATGCTCCATGTACAATAAAATTTAGAAATAATGGGGTAAGTCTTTTGATTTTGTTTTTAAAGTTTAGCTTCACTTATAAGAGTAAAACAATCTCAGAAATAAGGTGCAATATAATTGAAGGGCTCACTTGAAATTTGAATCTCCAGTGTGGTGCCCTTCCAACCATATGACTATACAGAACCACATTTTTTTTTAGAAATGCAAGACAAATACATTGAGGTATACATTTTGTTCTTTGTATTTTATAATATATATATATATGTGTATATGTGTATATGTGTGTATATATATATATATATATATATATATATATATACATACATACAGTATATTTACTGAAAAAGAGAATTACAATGATTATATCCTATATACTGTAAATGTAAAGGAGACCCCTTAATAATGGTATAAGCAGATGATTACAAGAAAGAAACATGTTGTAACTTGTGTATATAAATAGAATTTATTACGTTCTATAGTTAAAAGAGGGGAAGTATAGTGCCGACACGGTGCTATATATTTTTTGTAATATTTATAATTTTTATTTAATAGTATATAAAGCAGCCTTGAAGAAGTAAGGTCATTCATGGAGGTGGGTGAAAGTTGCAAGTTCCTCTTTAGCGGAACTTTCGCAAAAGTTCACCAACTTTTACAGAATTTTCTGGATTTCCATCATTGGCAAAACTGGAAATCTTCTGAATCTGTTTGGTGAATTTTCATCCTGTTCAGAGGAATTTTCTCACTGAACTGCTGAATAATGCACATGAACTGCAGAACTAATGCTTTTATCCACAATGCATGTAATTATTCCACAGTTCAGTTTTGCACCCTGCCATCCTGTAAAAGAAAAAAAAAAACTTTCCCTGCTATCCAGTGGCAGCCCCCACCCTCCGATCACAGGCCACATATATTTAATGTTTAACTGGTGTTTAGTGGCACCACACACTCTCCAATCACTGGCTCCCTACATTTAATGTTTCCCAGGTATCTAGTGGCACCCGCACCCTCTGATGACTGGCCACCTCCCCAGTGGTCCATACCTTCAACATGTCTCTAGCCTCTGGAGTTATCCCCGACTTCTGGAAGGTGGTGAGGATTGTCCCTGTTCTCAAACAGGGCAACTCAAAGATCCTTGACAACTACTGACCAATAGCCATCTTGTTGGCTATCAGTAAACTTCTGGAGAAAGCTGTGTCTGGGCAACTCACAGAGTATATTCAGGCCCATGAGCTACTGTCTCCCATGCAGCATGGCTTTTGCAAATGGCACAGTACATCCTCCGCCCTTGTCACTGACACCTCTGGGATCAGGGCAGCTATGGACTAGGGTAAGCTCTCAGGCACCATCTTCATTGACCTAAGGCCTTCGACCTAGTTGACCATGTCTTACTTTGCTGTCAACTTCGGTCCCTTGGTCTGTCCCCACCTGTCCTAAGATGGTTCACTAACTACCTCCAGTGCAGACAGCAACTTACTAAATTCAGTAAGGTCCTCTCAGCCACCACTCCTGTGACCTCTGGTGTCTCCCAGGGTTCAGTCCAAGGGACCATTCTCTTCTCTATCTTTTCAATAATCTCCCCTCTACTTCTTCCAACTGTAGCTCTATCCTATATGTGGATGACCTGGTTATCCTCACCCATTCCCGTGACATTGGGGTCATCGACCACAACTGAGGATTTAAGGAAATATCCAGTCCTGGATAATGACCCACAAGCTGGTCCTCAACCTTAAAAAAAACTCAGGCCATGTTTTTTGGGTCTCTGGCCAAGATAAAGGCCTTCCCTGCCCCATTGAGTATTACTGGTATTGATGGTACTCCTGTCCTAATCGCGGACACCATCAAATACCTTGGGGTGACACTTGACCCCCAGCTTGACCTTGGGCATCATATCCAAAATGTATGCAGAGCTGTCAACTGCAAACTGGGTCTGGCCTACAGATTGAAGAACAATCTTACTTCTGCTGCTCACCTTACACTGGCTGGAGGTGTGTTTCTCCCTTCTCTCTGCTATGGACTCATCCTGTTTGCATGCACCTCCAAAGTTCACCTCTTTACGTGGAACATAGCATATAATAACATTTACTGCTTTGCACTTGCTGCCCCTTGCCTCACCCACCACTGCCACCTGTATAACAAACTTGACTGGCTATCTCCACCCAACTACATGAATTCTGTCTTGGGCAGCTTCACAGGCAAGGTTCTCAGAACTGGTACCCCCCCCAGGACTGGCCGAGCTCCTCAAACAGGCTGCCACTTCTTCTTATTCCCTTAGGTCATTGGGCCCAGCTGTTCTCAAAGTTCCTGTCACTCGAACGCAAATGGGGGACAGGGATTTTGCTTCATGTGCCCTCAGAGTATGGAACTCCTTTCCTGCCCAGGTCCACTCCTCCCCCTCCCACTCATGCCTTCAGAGCTCCCTATGGAGTTACTTGAAGCTCTCCTCTGCATGTGGTCATCCTAAACCACCACAACTAACCTTGGTCCCCTGCACTGGACTTACATGTCCTTCTTTAGGTACTCTTGTGCAGGTCCTGCTGATGCATTCTGCCTGCTTGGGTTCTGCTCTGTATATATGTACTCTCTGTTTCAGGCAATGCTTTGATTGCAGCTCTGCTTTTGGGGCTCTGAGCTGTACAGAATTGTATAATACACTGTTCATAACCTTGGTGACTCTATGTATATATTTTGTTCCTATTCCAACTGTGTTTACTGACTGCTTGTGTTATGTTCATCTGATTCTACCTGATTCTCTGTAATGCCTAACTTGTATCATGTTGTCCTCTGTATGAACTTGTATTTCATTGTACTCTCCCGGGTCATACCTGAAAATAGGCAAATGTCTTGTCCAGTGTACTTACCTGGTCAACAAAAGCTAAATAGATAAATTTAATGTTTCCCTGGTGTCTAGTGACACCCCCAACCTCTGATTACTGGCCCCATATTTCCTGAGTGGTGGCCCTCATGACTAAATCTCAACAAAAGTGACTGACAACTCTGCACTTGCTCCCGTCCCACTTCTTTCTCTTTATATCACACAGTAGTCATAGAGATTCTCTCCATAATTACCACATGATGTAAAGAGTAAGAAATGGGACAGGAGCACTCACAGAGTTGTTAGTCACTTTTATTGAGATTTAGACAAGGGTCGCAAATCAGGAATTACAGGCCAGTGATTGGAGGTTGGAAACATTAATGGCATGGGGCTGATGGCAATTGAAGGGTGGGGGTGCCACTAGACACCAGGTAATCATTAAATGTACGAGGCAGCCAGTGATCAAAGGGTGGGGGTGCCACTAGACACCATAGAACATTAATGGTATGGGGCCAGCTATCAGAAAGTGGAAGGTGCTACTAGAAACCAGGGAAACATTAACTGTATGAGGTGGCTGGTGATCGGAAAGTAATAAGTGCCACAAGACACCAGGGAAATATTAAATTGTATAGGGCCAGTGATTGGAGGGTGGGGGGTGCCACTAGGCTCCAGGGAAACATTAAATTATTAGCAGCCAGTGATCAACGTGTGGGGGTGCCATAGACACCAATGATTGGAAATCAACATTTATTGCTTCTATGTACGGCGCCGGTGATACACACTGACATTTCATACATTTATTCCCCAGTTCAGTGACTCATTGAATTGTGGAATGAATGTATGAACTGTGGATTAATGTATTAAACCGACGAAAGAAATTCTGCAGAAGTAACCTCTGACAGTGATCAGTTCTGTGGAATTTTGTGCCACAGTTTAATACATTAATCCACAGTTCATTACATTTATTCCGCCATTCTCAATCAGAATGTCCAAGAAAGTTGCTAAAATGATTTCCAAATTTTCACGTAATCGAAAGTCTGACTTGCATGCGAACTGCACTGGTAGATGATTGTTTTTTGTACAGCACTAATCACTCATGACACACTGGCAAGTGTAATTTTACGGCAGTAAAAACACATTAAAATTTGAATGATATAGAAAACATTTAGTGGTGAGTGGGCCTTTATTTGAACCTGTCTAGCCCTATATCATAGTGGCACATTTCACAGTTAGTGTGCCATCACTCGCTTCTGTACCCTTACAACTAACTGCAACTGCTTGGGTCACTTCTCCAGTGACTGGTTCCCCTTGGTTGAGCTGTTACTTGGGGAACTGCTGGCAGGGGAACTTAAGAGAAGAAGTGGCAGAATCGAGTGCTGCATCAGTCTATGTTGTGCTCAGCTCCTCTGATACATCTGGCTCCTTGCTATCCATGGATGGCTTTTAAATCACCAGCAACTTGCACTACAAAACAAAAGTGTGGATACACAAAATGAGTAAGGTTAATTTTAAGCAGCAGTTTCTTACTTCCCATCATTAACAGAAGTTAAATTATTGGCTTACTTGAACACCACTTCCTTTTACAAATGTTGTAAGGCAAACTACTGCAAGTCCCATGCCTTCTGGCTACAGTAAAACAAATAGTAAAGTATTTATGGATTTCTGAATTAAATCTGCAAAATAATATTCAGAGTAATACACAAATAACTATTCACCTTTGGTATGGGGCTCTGGGAGCTTTGGGAGACTTTCCAAGTGGTGACACAAAGCTTCCTCTGACTGCTTGCCAACAGTTCTCCTGTCTTGCTGTTGCCCTTGAGTTCTAGTCACAGGTATCCACACAGATGTTTTCTTCAGCTGCCCGTAAGTTGTAAATGTGTCACATCCAAAAGAATAATGCCTTGTCCATGTCAATACATGATTTAATTCAAAATATTTGACCAGCTATGACTGTAGAGATCAACTCAAATTTTTAACAGGTACGAGGGACAGATGAGAGATGTCAGAGTTATGAAGGCTTCCCAGCTGAGGCAAGGCTTGCAGTTTAACTGCACAGTTATGCCAATGACACACTCTTTGATGTTCACAGATAATCACTGTGCCCTATGCAAATTATACCATTTTACAATTTGACCATCAGGAACAATGCAGTATATCCAGGACAGCCTAGCAGAAGTTGCATTTTCAGAAGTATTACTGTTTCAATATTAGTTGTAAAATTGTCATTGTGTTTTGTAATCTGCAATCTTTTTTGTTTTTAAAATGACATTACCGTCTTCATTTTACTTGTAAAGTGCGACTGTGTTCTGTAATCTTTCTGATTTTCAAAACAATTGTATTTACTTGATTCATTTAAACTGTATTTGGCCTGTCAGCCTGTGTTTTCTGGGGAAGATGATTTTTAGATGCTGGTTTTCATTCTGTTGTTGTTCCATCTTTCTTGTACTTTTGGTAGTCTTGGTGATGGTAGGTGTTTCTGAATTATACTCCGGTGATGGGCTATACCAGTTTAGAACTGTGATGTATATATTTGGAAGTTCCTTTTTTACAGAAAACAAGCATTTGTCAATGCCGAAAGTTCACCGAGTTACTTAAGGAACAGCACTAGGAGGCGCTTCATAGAGTTTAATGGGGGCAATGTGTAAAAGCTTGTTTTTATACTTTCCAGTGATGATTTTGTCAAAGAAAGGCAGTCTCTTAACTAACAAGGACCTTCTTAGGGAAGCAACAATATTTCTTTGACAAATTCATCAATGGAAAGTATAATTAGCATTTGTCAAAGCTTGCTTGCTGGCATTGGCCTTGGTAGAGCAGGAGTTATAAAGATGCATAATAAGAATGGCAGTGAAGTACTGAACTGATACCAACACCACCCCCTGCAGAGAATGACAGGCATTGGGGTGTGCCTTTGGGTTGTTGGCCATAACGCTCATGCCATTTCACCTCACCCTACCCTGCAGACACTGACAGGTGTTGCAGTGTGCCTTGGGGTCTTTGGGCCCTATGCACACCCCATTCCATAAGGAAATACACAGAGATGGGTGCAGTATAGGAGAATGGGGTAAACACTGGGGCCGAAGACCCTAAGGCACACCTCGATGCCTGTCACTGGCTGCAGGGTGGGGGTGAAATGGTATGAGCATTACGGCCAACAATCCCAAGTTACACCCCTGACACTCCAGATTTTCAACATGGGCATTTTGCGACCCCACCTTATGAACAGTGGCACTATCATTTCATTACTCAGTCCTGAAAGGTGATATTGCATGGCGACTGCATCATTTGGTGCCACAGGTCTAAAAACACATTTTGGGCAGGATGTGAAAAATGACAGCTGTACTGCTCAAGAAGAGGTGTGAAAAATGGCACTGTTGAAAATCTGGAGTAAAAATATGAAAAATTGGCAAAGTTATGAGCGTGCGTAGAAACTGGACAACGCACACCTGTAACACAATCATTTTTTTGGAATTATTTCACCAAATTTTTAAAATGGCCATTTTTGGACCTTTCTTCATGAACTGAGGCACTGCTGTTTTGTTAATCCATCCCAAAAGGTGATTTTGTGCAGCGACCATAAAAATCACCTTTTGGGACCGAGAAATGAAATGACAGTACCAGTGTTCATGAGGAGGGGTCCCAAGAACCCCATGTTGAGAATTTGGGGCCAAAAATTCCTTAAAATGGCTGAGATATCCACCTAAGTTGAAACCCCCCTTCCCCCACTGACTCCTGTCATAGGGCTTACTGTGATTTTCTTCAGTTTGTGGGTGGCTTTTGTAAAGTGCAGATGCATCCCACTCCACAGACGATCACTGCTCCTGACCTCCAGAGGTAAGTATGGGGTGATGGGGGGGTGCATGTGTGTGGGTGCACAGAGGGAGGATCGGGATGGGGAGGGGGACGGGTGAAACAATGGACAGTTGTCTTTTTTGCAGGTTAACAAAAAAAAAAAGACTCCTGGGGACCATTTTCTTTACTTATAGGTATAAAAAAATACTTTTTGCACACTGTGGTGGGCTCCCAGTGTGCCACGTAAGTCTGGAGAGGGCCTGATGCCAACAGGGATTGGGCACTCTCATCGGCAAAAAAATTGAGCTTGGGGGTGGGGGCATCGACACTGGAAGTGGGAATCCCAGTGTCAGGAAAACTGTCTCGGGACACTGGGATGGGCTCCCAGTGTGCCACAATGTGGGGGGAGGGGATACATGCCAACATGGGGATTGGGCACCCCATGTCGGTTTTCTCAGGGAGTGTGTGGTTTCCATACATGCGCACAAGCAGTGGCACTACTACACATGTGTGGAATCGGCTGCATTCCACACATATTTGTTTCATGACCGAACAGTGATTAGCTGTTCAGCGGCTCCTTCTTTTGAAGTTTTCACACACACTATTCCTAGCAATAAGTTCACAGCGTGCAGGCGCAGTGAACTTAAAAATGACATACTGGTTCAACACAGTTCTCCTTTTAGAATAGAAAGAATGTTTTGCCACTGAGATCAATGATTGGCCAAGTTGGATCACATTAGTCAATAATCTCCATGACATGAACTCTGCACGCACACCAGATGCACTCTGTCTCCAATTAAACATTTTCCCTTGGCCAGAGCAGCTATTGCTCAAGTACAGAAACAAAGCTCTTCCATAGAAAAACTTGAGTAGCTATGTTCACTGCAAGTCTCCAACCATTTAAGTAACCTGATCCTGTTTCCAGTCATCTGTGAGGGATAAGGATACTGGTTCCCTGTCATCTCAGGAGGGTGGGGCAGTTTGCTTAGCTCTATTCATAAAAAGGGGGGGGTCATTGCAACTAAAGGGATAGGAAAGAAACCTATAGTCTAAAACCACAGGGAAATATGCATTTATTTTACATTCAGGTGAATGGTCTAGTAATACTGGGAACTGAAAAGCTTAATGTCCTTCAACTTGTGTGTGTGTGTGTGGGGGGGGGGGTCATAAATCCCAGGGTGATCCTGAGGTTAAATGTGGCATCTCTTCTAGAAACAACATTACGAAATATCTTGGGAAGCAAGCTGGTTTACAATACAAAATGTGTAAAATGGGAACAGGATTTAAACACCACTGCATCTGATGAAAATAGGCAAGAGATTTTAAATTAACCTTTTAATGGACAGAATTAATATCCTCCAAATTACAACACATTCATTATAATATCCTGCAACATATTTATTTTACACCTGCTAAACTTAATAAAATTAACCCAAAAATAACAGACTGCTGCCCAAGATGTGGAAATTCCCTAGCATCTTTGCTTCATATCATTGTAAGCTGCCACACCATTCAAAAACTATGGCAAGAAGTTCCGGCTGTCATTTCAAAAGTGATCGGGATATGGCCTGTAGTTGATGCTGAATGTATTTTATTTGGTCACTATACAGCTAGTTTTCTGCCACAGGTACAGCAAAAATGTGTATGCTTAGCCTTAACTAATGTGAATAAAGTAATATTACAGAACTGGAAACATGTGAATGCTCCAGAAATCCAACACTAGACAAATCTAACGGTGGATTTAACAAAAACAGATAAAAAACGTTATTACCGTAAGAAAAAACATTCAGAGTGAGAAAAGATTTAGGTCCCTTTCCTTAGTCACCTTTGACGGAGATGAGATGAACTTAAGGGTTGTCAGCTGGATGGTTATATTACATATTTTGTCTGTATTATTTCTGTGATGTTACAGGTTTTAGTTTTTCTGTTATAGCTTAATTTATGATCCAGGTCAGTTGCCACATTGCAATACTGGTTTGTTTGTTGACTCTTAGGTTTAGGTATTGTATTACAATAGCCCTGCTCTGTATGGCCAGTATTAGTCATGTGATTTTTATTTTGTACCAAACTTTACATTAAAATAAAGTCTCACATTAAATTAAAAAAAGTTTTAAAACTTGTAGAAGTAGAATATTTAGGAGTAAAACCTTTAGGTTGTCACAATAAACCGAGCATTACTGTACTGTAGCTATTCTTATGTGCCACTGAGTGCATGTATTTGGCAGAGTGCCCAGTTTTATGTACAGGTGGTTTGTTTGGTGCTGGGATAATGTTTCTACTGTTGCTTTAGTGGCAGGTTATATAGAGGCTCAGCTGTGTATATTATACAAGCATCACAGTACCTGTAGATGTAAGAGCAAGGTCTGAGTGTTGGTGTGAGATCACAAGTGCTGTCCATCTTCTGGTGGTAGCAGTGCACTCTGCATAATACATCTGTCTTTCCAACCCAAAAAAGAAGTTTAATCAAGATCAGTCTTGCTTTCTGAACTAAGCAATAGTACTAGTAAGAAAGACCACCAACAGTTCAACCTGATTCAGTATGTCAGTTTACATCTGTAATCCACACTCGATGAGGCTGAAAATAGACAGACTTGCCTAGCCCTCCTTTCTGGTCAACAAAAACTAAATAAATAAACTGGACATTTTTTACTAGCAAAATGGTGAAGACAATTAATGGGAAGATGATGTGGGAAAAAAGGAAAAAGAAGGATGTTGTTACCAATGTGAAACAAGTCCATGCATTCCTTGAGACTACTGGAATCTGTTTCACAGTGAATGGGGTCTATGCTAACCCGAGTTATACCCCGACTATAGCTCAAAAGTGTATTATCAAATATGTATTTCAGGATTTACCTCCCATACACTGTAAACACAGCTGTTTTCATTTTGACGATGTCTCTCATGCTCAGTGCGACCATTGCAATTCTTAGAAAAACAGTACACTTCATTCAGTTTCATTGTTACTGTGAGCAGAAATGCTCTCGTGTGCCATGGGAGGCCTTCCTAAGTCACGGTGGGATTTCCACCCATTCTGTCCTGCCGGTCAGGACACATTACACACTACTTGCCCCTCAAACATAAAGGGCTTTATTATCAAATCGTGGATTGCCACAAGCCCCAGGTGTGTTGAAGAAATGGTGCACAGGGCCTGCAGCAATCACCAGGCCAGCGATCAGGAGTTTCAACTCAAGCACCAGGTGCCGCAAGTCAGGCCCAACTTTTTCTGGTCTAGCTTGTGCCATTCCGGGGGGACTGTTTTTACAGAGCATGTGCCAGATGTTTGGTCATGGTTGCTAAATGCTTGGTCATGGTGGCTGCTAAATCTCTTTGCTGCAAACCACCTCCAGAGAGGCAGCATTGTTACAAACCTGCTGTTCAGTGAAAGGCACCTCATCTGCTTTACTTTCGGTGAGGTGAGGGACTTTTGCTGAAATACAGAAAAAAAACTGCAAGCAGTAATTATAAGAAATAAAATATAGGGATTGACTTAGGTTGCCAATATATTTAGAACATACTGGACTTCATGACTTCTATAGAAGTCCAGGGCAGAGCATTTCTTTTTTCTTTTGTTACACATACACCTTTGGTGTGTGCTATCTACATAAACCTCTGAAGCTTTGCTTTCCAGGTTTAGGGGACAGCACACACCTCAGATGTGTAAAAAAACAACTCATAATACACCGGTATCCATGTTATTCTCTGTGCAATGTTGCTTTCAGTCTCAAACTCAAAGGTAAAAGAATACAGAGAGTAGAATGGTTGACTTTGATGGGGTTTGGTTATGGAATCGCATTGTCAGTGCACTGAGGTCAAAATAACCATTTCCCTGTAACATTCCTTTATTTTTCACTGTATTTTCCCCATAGTGGCATGATCAAATCCCTGTAGATTTTCTCACAAGTTACTGAGTTCTTACTGTTGACTTCATTCTCTGTTTAACATGTCCATAGACTTTTGTAAAATTAAGAGATCTGATTTCCTGTTATGATTCAAAGTAGTGCATTTTCTCCATACCCAAGCATTATACCTTTATCATTTGTTTCATTCTGCCATTACTTCCTCCCTACCTCATTCAGTTATCAATTGTGAAAAATCAGTGATGCTGTGTACCACCTAACCCCATTCCGTGCTGGAACATTTGTTCCAGTTTTCAGCTCAGTGATCCTGTCCATCTCTACCCCCATCTAATAGAACTGCCTGCAATAGCTCAACAAGGCATGGTGGTGCTGTGGCAAACAGCCAGGAGTAAAGAGGCTGAAGAGTGGTGAAGTATAGCTCAGATGCTCAAATTCATTTCGGCTCCCAGCTCGTTCCTAACACAGTTGCACTTCACTTAGGTATTGTGCAGGGAAGGCTGCAAGGCAAGAGAATGGTCCTTAGGGGTCTTTGTGACCACATAGCAAAAGTAAATTACTACTGTGTTATGGTGCCCCTGTAGTGTAGGGGCTGTATTAAGAGCTGCTTTATGGGTAAGGAAGAATGTTAGCCAGTTTTTATTTATATATGCTTCATACATTATTAATATAGGTAGCCAGGCTAATACACAGGCAGACTTACACACACACACACACACACACACACACACATCCCCAGAGTGACATGTACATAGACTCCTGGACAGACACACTGACCCACAGACAGGCACACAGAGTCTCAGAGTGCCATAGATCGTTTTCTGACTGACACAATGAGACTCAGAAACACACACACACACATGGACCACCAAAACCTTCCCGCTGATACAATGGACAAACACAGATACTGTCACCATAATATCACCTTCCAGTCCTATTCTGGATTACAAACTGATTTTGGAATAAAGTATGGTACTCCCCCCAAGTCCGTAGGGTCTAGAAACCATGAATATGAGGATGGGGCATCAGGAGTTGAACTTCACATAAAACAGAGGACATGGGGGTGATATGATGAAGGTATTCAAAATCATGAACAGTTATACAGTAAGCCCAGGCAACCTGGTAAGCAGAAGGGATGGCAGCAGAACCATGGAGCACATTTATTTATTTGAAAAGGTTTCAACAGGAAAGACAACATGAACTGCAAACAGCTCATTTCCAGAAGTGCCTAGGGGAGGTGGTTACACAGGTGGGGAGAGCAAAAAAAAAAAGCAATAAACATGCTATTATACACAAGTGTAACACAAAGTACAAATCACTGCAGTCCTTAACAATGAAGAGAACTGGGACAGAGAGTATTGCATGGTAATACCATGAGCACAAGAGTATTGTTCTTAGCAGTGTGCTAATATACATAAGTGCAATGCAAAGTACAATCCATTACAGTTAACAACTAAGAGAACTGGGACAGTCAGTATTGCAGAGAAATACATACAGAGTAATACCATGGCACAAGCGTATAACAGGTAGCTAGGTAAGGTGTAGATTGGGCAGGAGGAGTACACCATAAATGGGTTAGAGGTGGCAGGCTGTGTACAGAGTTCTAATTGCAAGTATGCCTAATAGAAATGGTAGAGATGCGAGGGGAATGTTCCCCCCAGAAAGAGAGACAGCCGAGAACTACACCCCTTCAGGATGCTGAGAACCCTGCAAGGAGATATGGACCCGACCAGTTGGGTGATGAGAGAAGGAGGGGAGGAGTAATGGTGATGGGTATCAGTGGCTGTTGCCAAAAGGAGGCCTAAGAATTAAGGGGGGAGAAATAGAGGGGGATGCTGGGGAAAGGAATTAAGTAGGCATAGAAGGGATAGATACTGAGAACTACACCCCTTTAGGATGCAGAAAACCCTGCAATGTGGCAAGGACCCAGCAAAGGTGGAGGCGAGCAGGAGAGGGGTGAAGAGGGTGTAATTTGGTGGGGGTAAGATGATGAGGAGTACAGATGAGATGGGGTGAGGAGGTGATAGTGGCTGCAGACAAAGGAGACCTATTTGTAGGGGGGACGTATAGAGAGGATGTTGGATTAGAGAATTAAGTAGACATAGAAGGAGTTAGGTAGCGAGAACTGCATCCCTTCAGGATACTAGTAACCCTACAAGGGGGTAAGGACTCAGGTGGAGAGGGAGTAATTTGGTGGGGAAGGCCGTGGAGGAGAAGAGAGGGGGGTAGGAGTGGCTGCTGACAAAAGGTGGCCTTGAACTTAGCAGGGAAGTTAAATGGGGAAGCGGAGGCTCAGGGGATTGAGTAGGTGGGGAGGAGTGATTAGTTGCAGTCGCAACGGTAAATAACGTGCCTCCAGAGGAGGCGTGATAGTGAATGGCATGAATTAATGGAGCAAATTTCAAGTGAGAGGGAGTTCCAGATATTAGGGAACCTAAACGTTAAGGTGGCACGACCAGATGAAGGGCACCGGGAGGTGGGGGGAGGCCACAAATACAGGCTAAGGGGAGAATCAGTCATAAAAGACTTTTATGTAAGTGAGCATTTATGTACCCAATGACTAATTGGTTAGAAGAAGTAGAATATATGAGCAGAGGAAGTGGTAAGTGCACTAGTGTGCTGAGTTTCAAAGCTAGGCTAAGAGGAATGGCACTGAAAGTTATTGCTGTTAGGATAACAGAGAGGTGACTTTAGAGCTTTAATTCATCTCACACCCTACTGTATGAGCCTCTGTTCCTTGCATTAAAATCATATGAAATGCAGTCATGTACATCTGCAGAGTAGGTTGTGCAGGAAGTGTCAGCACACAAAGGTACACCATGCAGTAATGGAGAGGAATGAATAGGCAGCATGATGTAGCCAATAAAAAAACAAGAGGAAGAAAACAAGTTGCAGGTTAAAAGTTCAGAGCTGACAGCCTGACAGGTCTCAGGCACATGTTGAAATACAATAAGGAAGGTGGAATTCACAGGAAACATGTAGC
Source organism: Neoceratodus forsteri (assembly GCA_016271365.2). Lineage (NCBI taxonomy): Eukaryota > Metazoa > Chordata > Ceratodontiformes > Ceratodontidae > Neoceratodus > Neoceratodus forsteri. The sequence continues at coordinate 218,466,111 of CM028134.1, forward strand.
AAACATAACAACTACGATGTAAAAACCCAATGACAAGTTAATTTTCACAGGGTTCAGGCAGAACAGGAGGAATTCACTGCCCCTTTTTCAGAGACAGATAATTGATTTCATACAGACTTCTGAATGAGGTCTTGCATTTGGAGAATGAGGAACAAGTTTTAAATAGCTGCCCCATGAACTGGAGTTATGGAGACATATAAAGGCGTTTTGGGCTGCGAGACAGGGGGCTGTTAATACCTGTGATGGGTTGTCTTTCAGCAGCAGGGAAGCAACTTGGCTCTAGGATCCATACACATAATTTATTATCAACCCCCAACCCCAACACTTCTGCATCACTCTGAAAACCTAAGATACTCAGACAAAAAATAATTAAATAAATAAATCTTACTGAACAAGGGTAATGTTAGACTTGATTATTACTTTAGGACATGATCACTGGACATGCACCACCAGTCAGTGTTCTAAATACTGAAGTTCTTTTTAGCTTATAGATGATGGCTGCTCTGTCAGCTTACTAAGTGATATGAACCCAGTTCTGGAAGTTACCTTGACATACAGTAGTTGCCGGACTTGCACCACAGCTTCAGCTGGAATCTCTACAAACTCCTGAAAGCTAAATTGACCAGTCATGTTGGGAGGTGTTTTTTAAAGATATACACTGATTGGGCTGTGCACTAGAACTAACTACAAAATGCACTACCTCAGCTAAATCCTGCCCTGATTCCTTAAACATAATTGCATGTATTGTGACTTCTCAGCACATATTCATCTTTGTAGTGAAATTCAAGATGCAATCCGTTGCGCTTAGTCTGACATTAACTTAACAAGCATTTGTCAATGCCGAATGTTGTCTCGCTGGCATTGGCATTGGTAGTGCAGGAGTTAGAGTCGCACAATAGGAATGACAGTAAAGTACTGAACTGACGCCAACCTCACCCCCACCCTGCAGAGACTGACAGGCATTGAGGCATGACTTTGGGTCTCCAGCTATAACGCTCATACCATTTTACTTCGCCCTACCATGTAGACACTGACAAGTGTTGTGGTGTGCTTTGGTGTCTTGGGCCTTATACTTACTCCATTCCATAAGGAAATATGCTGAGGTGGGTGCAGTATAGGAGAATGGGGTGAGCTTTGGGGCCGAACACTCCAAGGCAGACCTCAATTCCTGTCACTGTCTGCAGGGTGGGGTTGGGGGTGAAATGGCGGGATCATTACAGCTGATGATCCCTAGTCACACCCCTGACGCCTGTCAGTCTCTACAGGGTAGGGTGTTACAGTTGGAAACCCTAATGCCATAGGCTTGTGTTGGTATTTTCACTCCAAATGATAAACATGGGCTTTCTGTGACCCCACCTCATAAAGAGTGGCACTATCAGTTTGTTAGCCGAAAAGTGATTTTGTACAGCGACTGCGCCATTTGGCGCCACAGGTACAGAAACACATTTTGGGCAGAATGCAGAAAATGACAACTGTATTGTTCATGAGGAGGTGTAAAAAAATGGCAACATTGAAAATCTGGAGTGAAAATATGAAAAATTGGTGAAGTCATGAGCATGCATAGAAACTGCACAACGCATGCCCATAACCCAATTATTTTTGGGATTTTTTTAACCACATTTTCAACATAGGCATTTTGGGACCTCTCCTCATGAACAGTGGCACTGTGAGTTTGCTAATCTGTCCCAAAAGTTGATTTCCCACAGGGACCATGTGATTGTATGCCATAGGTGCAAAAACGCATTTTGGGCAGGATGTGAAAAATGATAGCTGTACTGTTCATAAGGAGGTGTGAAAAAATTCCAGTGGTGAAAATCTGGCATGAAAATATTGCAAATTTGTGAAGTTACAAGTGCATGTGGAAACTTTTCTTTTTTGTTAGTTATTTAACCAGGACTAGCACACTAAGCTGAAAGCTTTTTTTTTTTTTTTTTTTACAGGTGCGACCTAAGAGCATAAGGAAGTTACGTGACTTGCTCAGGGTCACACAGTATGCAAATGGGAGCTGTGGGGTTTAAACCCAGGTCTGGTCTGCTTGATGTCACCAGATTTGCAGCTCAGAGCCTTAAACCACTGTGCTACACTGCCTCCCATGCAGCAATTGTGCAATGCATGCTTGTAACACAGTCATTTTATGGACGTTCATCACCAAATTTTCAGCATAGGCATTTTAGGACTTCTGCTCATGAACAGTGTCACTGTCATTTTGTTAATCTGTCCCTAAAAATGGATTTCCCACAGCTACCGTGCTATTCTGCTCTGGAACTGCAAAAACACATTTTGACCAGGATATGTAAAATGACAGCTATACTGCTCATAAGGAGGTGTGGGAAAATGGCAATGTTGAAAATCTGGAGTGAAAATATTACAAACTCACGAAGTTATGAGCGTGTATGGAAACTGCACAACGCATTCTCGTAAAACTGTCACTTTGTTTGGAATTTTTTCACCAAATTTGCAACATAGGCTTTTTGAGAGCCCCCCTCATGAACAGCAGCACTGTCATTTCATTAATCGTTCCTGAAAGGTGATTGCGCACAGTGACCACAAAATCACCTTTCAGGACTGAATAACGCCATGACAGTGACTGAAGTCTTGAGGAGGGGTCCCAATAATCCCATGTTGAAAATTTGGTGCCCAAATACCCCAAAATGGCCGAGATATGCACCAAAGTTGAAAAAAACCCTATTTATGCCATTTTACAGCTTACCGACATTTCCTCAGTTCGCAGTCTGCTTTGAAGAGTGCAGATGTGTTCCTGGTGTAGTATCAAATCATGCTACCCATCAGAATTTGCTACCCTCATCAACTGCACATGCTTATTAGCATCACTCGTGTACTGCAACAGTCAGAGGGTAGCAAATTCTGACAGCGAAATGCAGGGGAAAAACTCTGGCAGGTGGTCATTAAAAATTTGTAAAAAGGGCGAAACCCTGCAAGTGAGGCATACGTTTTTAAACAAAACCTGTATATCATCCCTTCTATCTACTGAATGATCATTGGGCAAGAAGGATAAGCTCAGTTTTGGTCTCCTTATGTTCGATGACAATCAAAGGAAATTGTACAGTATCCTGTACTCAGATGCTAATTTAATCCTTACATCACACGATATATTGTAATAGTGATCTGATTTTTCAATGCAGGCTCACTTTGGTTTACTAAGTTTATTTATTTGGGTACTTAAGATTACTGTTTTTATGTTTTGAGTATCACCTTTCTCCGTAATCTGAGTTTCACTGTTCAAACCCGAGTCGTGTGTGTGTGTGTGTGTGTGTGTGTGTGTGTGTGTGTGTGTTAGTCTTGTTGCAGTGTTACTCATTAAAAAAATAAAGGAAATCCTGACACCTCACCCTGTGTCCCAATTAATGCTTAAAACATTTCCTTAAAAGATCAAGGTATTCAGTGTTCTTTTATTCATATTTGAGTAGGGTAAGGAATAAGGATACTGTCTATATACTGTACTGTAGATATTGTGTACTTTATATCATTTTGCCTTATATTTGAGTGAACTTGTGTGGTGTACACTTTATTTCTTATAGGTAGTCATAATAGCTACTGTAAGTAACTCCTGTCAAATGTTAGAACTACTACATATTCTGTTAAGGAGCATAGGGGGATCATTGTTTAACCAGGAATAGCACACTAAGCTGAATCTTGTTTCCAGTTGCAACCTGGGAGCACAAGGAAGTTAAGTGACTTGCTCAGGATCACACAGTATGCATCTACGTGGCTGTGGGATTTAAACCTAGGTCTCCAGATCTGTAGCTCAGAGCCTTAACTCACTGCGCTATGCTGCCTCCGATATAAACTATATACAGTGGATGCAAGTGGTTATTTGAGAAGCTGAGCACCTCATTTGGTGACTATTACAATCTCTGTTGTGAAGTCTATTGAGGTATTGTGCTACAGCTGTGGTATACGGAGGGGGTGCCTATGGGGTACTCTTTACCCTATACTACTCTATACTCTGCAGGTGTCAAAATGTATTATAAGTTTTTTATGTTCAATTTATGCCTGTTCTTGGGTGCTTGGTCACTGAATCCTCAGTAGCCTGTTAAAAAAAAATAACTTGCTATCTGCTGTGATTTTGTTCTTCATTTGCATGCCTTCCTGATCGAGAATTGTGTCCCATTTTTGAGCTTTTTACTCATTTTATGGTGCGCTTCAGGGGCTGCATAGTTTTCTAATGTTTACATGCTGCAGGTGCTGGGATGATGTCTGATAAATGGAGCAGCTCCATGGCTTTCCCACTCATTTCACTGAAGAGCAGTGTTTTTCATAGTACTACACTCTCATTTTTGATTTAGAACATTTTTATTGTGCCTTGTGAAAATAGTATCTTAACCCATACTGACCGTGTTGTGTTTTTAGTTGGAAAAGTTTTCATTTTTCCAGCAGATGGGCTGAAGGAACCCTCCCCCACCCCAACAGCATTCCCAGCTGTATGTGGGTACTATATGGAGCAGCTCCATGGTATCCCCACTCGTTAGTGGTGCTCATAACAGTTTGTGAATTAAATCTTTTCAGTGAAGTGTTTGAATAAAGTGACTTAACTTGTACCACCATGATGTGCTTTATTTCTGAAATCTGGACCTTGGCAGCTGATGGGCTGAAGGAAACAACCCCTTCCCCCATTAGCATTCCCAGTTGCATGAGGGTAAGGGAGATTATATTTTGGACTGTCAGTAGTTCACATTCTTGAACTGCAGCTATTTACAGACAGTGTAAATGATTAGGAGTTTCACATTAGTATTATAACTCTGTGTTTTACACAGTTCTGCAAGCTGCATGTATCCTATTCAATATACAGAGTAGTATGTGGTTTGTGTTGTTATCCCTACTCTGCAACGGTTCCATGTCACAAGAGTGAATCTTCAGTGACTTGCACAAGAGCAAGTACATTGTGGTGAACGCAAATACAGCACACGGCCATGTATGTCGAATACTAAATTGGCACATATCTGATTACATATTTAATGCAGAAGTGTTGTGGCCCCCACATCTCCCTTTGTGAGGTTCAAGCCCCCAACCTCCCCAAACTTTAATCACCAAGTCCAGGGAGGGTGGACACTGGAGGAAAGATGGTGGACCGAGGACAGCAATAACTTGCCAAAAATAAAATAACATACCTGTCTGAAGTCCTGAGCCTGGGGCCACCACCACTGCAGCATGTATCCCTACCCACTACGCTTCATGAGTAGCTCGGTGTCATCATGCTCCAAATCCCTAATTAGCTCATCCCTCTTCTCCCTCTTCCATCCCATTGCTATTCCCATCCCTCACCATTTTTTCAAATCCTCCCTTGCTATTCTGTTCTTCGCTATCCCTCCACAGTAGCCAAACCAAATCATCCCATTCCAAGGCAAAAATATGGGACTTCAGAGGAGCTGACTTTGATAAGATGGCCAACAGAGTTAATCTAGCCCTGGCAAAAAGAAATACAGGTGAAGGGGTACAGGCAAACCGGGCAAGTATTAAGGATGCAATACTTGAAGCAACATCCCATTGTGTTAGAGAGAAAGGGAAGTATAAAAGAAGAAGGAAACCACCTTGGTTCTCAAAAACAGTAGCAGAAAAGGTCAGAGCCAAAAGGCTGGCCTTCAGAAAATATAAGGGAGCACAGCAGGATGAAGATAGGGAGGCATACCAAACTTCCCTAAGGGAAACAGGGAAGGCAGTAAGGCAGGCAAAGGCCCAAACCGAGGATCTCTAGCACAAACAGTAAAAGAAGGTGACAAGACTTTCTATAGATACATTAGTGAAAGGAGAAAATCCAGAGGGGGGTATTACTAAGACCAAATGGGATAAGGGGGCATGTGAGGAGGAGGACCATGTAAAAGCATCTATCCTAAATAGATACTTCTGCTCAGTATTTACTGAAGAGAAGGTAGGGCAGGGCCCACAGCTCAGCACCATGGACACAGGGGGAAGGGAGGTGTGCACTAGTCCCTTCACAAAAGAAAAGGTCCTACAAGAGCTCGATAAGCTCAGGGTGGACAAGGCAATGTGACCTGGTGGCATACATCCAAGGGTATTAAAGGAGCTAAGGGTGGAACTAGCAGAGCCATTATCAGAACTGTTTAGTGAGTCTCTGAGCACAGGAGAGGTCCCAGAAGACTGGAGATGGGATCATGTGATTCCGCTCCACAAGAGTGATAGCAGGGAGTAGGCAGGGAACTACAGACCAGTCAGTCTTACCTCAATAGTGGGCAAGATTATGGAGGCACTTCCTTAAGGAAAGGATAGTGCAACACCTGGAATCCATAGGAGCACAGGATCCAAGACAGCATGGGTTTACAATAGGAAGGTCTTGTCAAACTAATCTCATAGATTTCTTTGACTGGGTAACCAGAGTGGTGGACTAAGGAGGAGGAGAAGTTGATGTCGCCTACCTTGACTTCAGCAAAGCTTTCAATACTGTTCCACATAGAAGACTGTTTAATAAGCTGGGTAGGCTCAGGGTGGGTCAGAAGTTGATCAACTGGGTGGCAAACTGGTTGACTAGCAGAAAACAGAGAGTGGTGGTAAATGGTATACAGTCAGAAGAGATGCAAGTTACAAGTGGGGCACCTCAGGGATCAGTCCTGGGGCCAGTCCTCTTCAATATCTTCATCAGTGACATTGCAGATGGACTGGAGGGTAAGATTTGTCTGTTTTCAGATGACACCAAGATCTGCAACAAAGTAGATGATCCAGATGGGGTGGGCAGAATGAGAAGAGATCTGGATAAACAGCAAAATGGTTGAAAGAGTGGCAACTGGGAGCCCAGCACGATAGTGCTGAGGGTTGAGGTGCTGGACACCACACCTATAATGGTGACCCAAGTTCAGGAGCAAGCTTGGGCACCAGTGGTTGGCAGGGATGGGTGAGGATTGAGTACCCACTGGGCAGCTCTCCCCCCCCGGGGGGAGAATGGGGCATCGCTCGGTGTGCCTGCGGCTCCCCGTGGAGACTGGGGGTGCTGCAGCACACAGGGCAGCATGTACATAGTGTGGCTGACTTTTGGCAGGGTTGCTGAGCGCCGTAGCATCAGGGACATGCACCACTCACGGGTGGGGGGGGAGTGCCACCAGAAAAGGGAAAATACCGGTCTGCAGGGTAGGTGACGGCACCTGCCCCCATGCCCACTGCTGGATCTATCCTGACTGGCCTTCCAGTGTCCTCCACCCTGGCTCTCACTCACAAGCTGGAGACTGACTGTATAGAGTGCCCAAGAGGATGGGCGACCCCACCCTGGAGCGGTTAAGCTGGGGGTACTGGTTGTGTGGCCTGAGAGGGAGGAGAGAGGAGGCTCAGGTAGGATGACTTCATGTGGGGCAGGAACAGGCAGGATGCCTGAGAGAGGCTCTGCAGACTGTGACTGGAGGGAAAAAAATTTGGGGGAAAAAAAAGAATGGCAGCTGGGATTTAACGCAAAGAAGTGCAAGATCATGTACATAGGGAAGAGAAACCCTGAAGCCACCTATAGGCTGGGAGGGGAGTTGCTGGCAGTCACAAGGGAAGAATGAGACTTGGCCATATCATCACCGATGACCTGAAATCATCCAAGCAGACCACTTAAACAGTAGGTAAGGCTAGGGGGATGTTGGGGTGTATTAGTAGGGGTATCACAAGTCGGAAGAGGGAGGTAATAATCCCTCTTTACAAGATACTGGTTAGACCCCATCTGGAGTACTGCGTGCAGTACTGGAGGCCACACCTTCCCAGGGAAAGTAAACAAACTGAGGCAGTTCAGAGAAGGGCAACCAAAATTATGCAGGGACTGCATCAGAAAACATATGAGAATAGATTAACAGAGCTCAATATGTATACCCTAGAGCAAATGAGGGGGAGAGGTGATATGATCAAAACATTCAAACACCTTAAGGGCATCGACAAGATGAAAGAGTCTAACATGTTTCAATATAAGAAAAATAGCAGGACAAGAGGACACAACATGAGATTAGATGGAGGCCAATTAAAGGGTAATGTGAGGAAGTTCTTTTTCACAGAAAGGGTGGTGGATGCATGGAACGGCATACCTCAAAAAGTGGTGGATATGAATACAGTGCAGGGATTCAAAAAGGCATGGGATATGCATAAGAGAGCAATACAGATGAGTATAAATAAATAGGCCATTGACAGAGCAAAGGCCAATGGCACATTCATAAGGTAGAAAAAGAAATGGGCAGACTGGATGGGTCTTGCAGTCCTTGTCTGCCGTCAATGTCTATATTTCTATGTTTCTACATTTCTAAACCTGAAAGTAAGCAAAATGATATGCTCATTTATCAGTCGCTCATTTTGGTTTCATCTTTTGACATGATACCCCTTCCAACAACGTCTGATTGTATTGCAATTACATGTCAGTACAGGCATTATTACCTCAGTAGTTATGTATGCTTCCACTGGTCTATCAGGAATGCTTTCAGCCACATGCCAAGTATGATACAGTGGTCCTGTGATGTGCACATTATTAAAAAGAATGGTGTCCTAGAATCATAGAAATTGACTGCAGATGAGGACCAATAGTGTTGTACAGTGTGTTCACTTTCTCTACTTACTGTAAAAGTTGCATACCCTACTTGATATCCGGCTTTACCTTCTCTTTCCTGTTGCTACTGTTCCCCTTTGCCAGTCCTATGCTTTATACATTCCCCTACTGCGTTATCTCCCACTTCCTCAACTACGAGTTACTTCATTCTAGGCACCCACCACCCTTTCCTGAAGAAATACTTCCTGATGTTACCCATGAGGCTACCTTCTTCCAAACTCATGTCATGCCCCCCCCATGAACATGTACCTTATGAAGATGCTATCCTCTGATACACTATTTATGACCATTAGATACTGGCAGGTTTCTATTATGTCTCCTCTGTCTCTCCTCTCCTCCAGAGTATACATAGAGAGGTTTCTCAGTCTCTTTTATTAAGAATTTTGTTTTAATCCCTGCACCATCCTTGTTGACTCTATTGGAACTGCATCCACACTAACTCCTTACAGAAATGTAGCCTCCAGAACTAGACACAGTACTCCAAATGAGGCGTCATGAATGATCTGTACAGTAGCATCACCACATCTTTTCTTCTGCTGCTGATACTGATCCCATCATCACACTGGCTCTCCCCTATGGTTTGGTTGCTGTTAGGTCATCAGGTGTGATTACCCCCAAATCACTTTCCTGCTTGGTGACCATCAGTATCACCCCCCATCATGTAATCCTCCTCTGTCTTGCACCCTAATTTCATGATATAGCACTTTTTTTGCATGGAATCTCAGATGCAGCACTGTACACCATCACTCCATTTTACCTAGGTCCCCCTCATTTGTCCTCCATTCATGGAGTGTGTACCCACTTGCAGATGTTGCTGACATCTTCAAAGAGGTACACCTTCCCTTCCAGCCCCTTTCCGAAAATGTCACTTAAGAAGCCATGAAATAGAACTGGCCCCAGAAGAGATAACTCTGGCACCCCGCTGCTCACCCTACTTTCCTTAGATTGACCTCCATTTAGCACCATCCTCTGTTATCTATCACTCAACCAGTTCCTAACCCAGTTTACCACCTTATGACCCACTCCCCGGTTGTCAGTCTTGTTCAGTACTCTTCTATGTGCAGTGGCATTCAAGACCTTACTGAAATCAAGGTAGGTGTTATCCATTGCTTCTCCCCCGCCATCCACTTCCCTTTTCACCTAATCAAACATATCAATTATATTTGTCTGACATGTCCTTCCTCCTGTGAAGCCATACTGTGTCAGGTCTGGTGCTCTGCTGGTTTCTGGGTGTTGAATAATCCTTTCCTTAAGTAGTAAAATCCCTACTTTTCCGCATTATTGAGGTTCTGCTAATTGGTTTCCACTTTCAAGCCTCCTCACTACCCCACTGTTGTGAAGAGAGACTATGTCTTCCCTCTTCCCATCCTCTGTAAACACTCTCATAATGAAGCATTCATTCAAGATCCATTGGTTGTGTTGGTCACTTGCAAGCCATGTAATTGCATGCGGGTTGGGGGAAGGCCACCGGATTCGAAGCGGGACCGTTTTATGGTTTGCAGGTTTAAAAAAATAAATAAAAGAAAAAAAATCACAGTTTTTTTTTTTTTTTTACAGGGGCATTTGACATGCTGGGGTGGCCTCCCAGTGTGCCACCTAACTGTTTGGGGGGGCTGCAGCTGACTGGGGATTGGGCACCCCCCCTCGGCACACAACAAATGGGGAGGACATTATGCCAACAGTGAGTGGGCTCCCCCATCGGCAGATGGAACTGGGGACCAAGCCAATCGGAATTGGTTCCCCATCGGCAAAGAAAGACTACTGGGGGGGGTGCATGATGCCGAGGGGGATTGAGCACCCCCTCAGCACAGAACTGAAATAGGAGAGGGGCCATTATGCTGATGGGGAGTGGGCTCCCCCTTCGGCACATGAACTGGGTCAGGGGAATGCCAACAGGGGGATTGGGCACATCCCGAAGTCAGCATTTTGGCAGGAGGCGGCAACAGTCACTGCTGCCATGTTTATTGGACTGCTTCACCAGGAAGGGGATGTCAGGAGGCATGTTCTGGTGCCGCTGCATGAGGAACTTGCCTCTTATTGTAGCGGCACTTTTGTTTGATCTGGTGGCCAGTTTACATATTGCTGGTGTGGCACCTGCATACTAGCTTATTGGGGAATGAGGAATGCACCTACCAATGCATTCCCTGCAGTCGCCTAGAGTGACCGCACCTCCAAATCTGCTACTAATGCAATATGTTGGCTGGTGCGCATGCACGGGCCAACATAAAAATGACAGTTTCTGACTTAGTATACTAAATCTTGTAAAACAAGGTTATTCTTCCACTTCTGCCTGCATGCATGCCTACCCCCCCCCCACAAAAAAAAACCTCTGGACCAGACTGGTGATTTTAAATCACAGTGGCACCTGGTGTTAAGTGAAACTCCACAGAGTGACTGCCAGTATTTGTTGCTGAGTCCCAAGAGGAAATACTCCGACTCGACAGTGCACCTGAAACAGAACTGCATGCATGTGTCCAGACTTCGAGCGGGACCAAACAGAACCACCTCTGACCATAGGAAGAATGAACGTTGCTGCTTCAGGAGAGAACAAAAGATTGTTCATGCATGGCACATGATTTATAGTGCCGGTGGATCCCGTGTAAATCTATAATGCATAATGAGCTGTTGGGCTAGTCAGATGCCACTTTCAACTCTTCTCAGTTGGCGTGAGAATCTCGTCAGTGATTTACTATGGCCAGTTAAAAAATCCCAGTGGAAATCACACAGTTACACTTTTCATCTCCGTACCCCATTTTCACCACAGAAAAACCATTAAATACAGGAATCCCCATAAATCTGGGAGCACTGCAGTGCTGCAGTTATAGTGGGGGCAGAGAGAGAGAGAGAGAGGGAGTGCGTGTGTGTGTGTGCGCACGTGTGGTGCGTGTGTGTGTGTGTGAATGGGCATAGTGTCCCACCTTCCTGAGCCCAGTAGCACATATCATGGACAGGTACAGTACACATACTGGGGTGGAGGATTTGTTTATAGACAGAGCCCCACTGCTTTGTCGTGACCCCACAAAACCGTATACAACCCTGCCATTTTCCTTCTAATGGGGGAGACAGTGCAGCTTACAGACAGTGCCCCATAACTCATAAAATGTAACTCCAGCACTGTAAGATTTTATTTCCATGACTTGAAATGCAGTCTTTATTGCAGTGTGAGTTGTACTCTCATGACTCTGACCCAGTGCACTACATACAAAATACACATGAATTACACACATACCCCATTTACATGCAGTGTAAAACCTGACTACAGAGTACTCAATTACTTTGTAATTGAAATCTTACCCTGCATGTTAACTCCAACCTCGAGAGCATGAGGATCAGTGTCAGAATTGATCCAAGTGCATCTGGACATCAGAAAGAATCAGCATGTAAACATTATGGGCAATAGATTCAATTCCATGCACATGCCTGGTTGACCAGCTTTGAATGCACTTTGCTTTGTATGAATGTGTTTTCTGTAACCGAGTATGAAATGGGTAGGGAAAACCCAGGAACCTGACTGGATGAAGAGCTCAGAACCCAGTGCCTATATCCCAACACAACAGCATGGGAAGAAGTCCTGTCACCAGTCCTCATCTCATTACTAAACAAATCAATGCACTGCCCTTTTGTGTTCTAAAATGCCAACATAAAAACTGGCAGCCACAGCACAGATTTACTTAATAATCTCAACTTGTAGCTCAGTGCATTGAGGAGTCCTAAGCAGGGATCCCCAGACTGCTGCTGATCACAGCTGTTACACTAGCCTCACCAGAGATCCAGTACAGGGCATCAGCGGGGATCTCTCCAGCCTGCTGCCAACCATGGCAGTAACTCACACCATGGCTTGCTGTACTGCTGCTCAAGCACACTATCTCTACTCAACCACCCTGCCCCAGCAGATTGCGACTATTTCCTCAGTAAAAATCTGTGGCCTGGAGATTCTGTGAGTATTGCCGATCAGGGCACATTACACACTAAGTGCCCGTCAAACATAAAGGGCTTTATTTTTAAAGTTCACAATTGCCACAAGCCCCAGGTGTGTTGAAGAAATGGTGCACAGGGCTTGCAGTAATCACCAGGCTGGTGACCAGGGTTCTATGTGATAATAATAATAATATTCTTTATTTATAGTGCGCCTTTCAAAAAATCAAGGCGCATTACACATTTAAAATAAAATCACAATAAAACATCATAATAAAATCACTAAAATCAATGACATCAATCCATGTCGGCACCATCCCCATATGCCTTGTTCCATAAAAATGACTTCAGTGCTTGCTTAAAACCCCCCACAGTCATGCACTCTCTAATCCAATGGGGTAGAGAATTCCAGAGGGTCAGCGCCATGAACATAAAAGCTCGGGCACCGCATGATTTTAGAGCTACCCTTGGAATCTCCAGCAACCTCTCATTGGCCAAGCGGAGCAGTCACTCTGGGAGGTAAGGAACCAGAAGCTCTTTCAGGTAGTCAGGGCCCAAACCGTGTAGGGCTTTATAAGTCAATAAACTGACTTTAAAGGTGGTCCGCCACTGAACCGGCAGCCAGTGCAGTGCCCGCAGCGCCGGAGTAATGTGGGAAGAGTGAGGAATCCCCATTAATAACCGGGCTGCTGAGTTCTGCACCAGTTGCAAGCGGTGGATATCAACTCCAGGAAGACCAAAGTAAAGGGAATTGCAATAATCTAAGCGCGAGGTCACAAAGGTGTAGATCAGTGTCGGCAAGTCCCCAGACGGAACAAGGTGCTTGATCCTAGCAATGTTCCTTAGATGGTAAAAGGATAACTTAATGACAGCCGACACCTGAGCATGTAATGTCAGTCGATCATAAAGAATCACCCCTAGGTTGCGCACCTGTTCAGAGATAGGGAGCTCAACATCCCCCAGGAATAAACCTGAGGGATGATTTGCTCCCCAACCCCTATCCGGCGACCAGGGTCCACAACCATCACCTCCGTCTTCCCAGAATTCAACTTCAGCCAGCTGGACCTCATCCATCCTTGTATCTCACCAAGGCAGTTATTAAACACCGAGAGTGCTCCATTCTGGTCTGGTGCAAAAGACAGATAGAGCTGGGTATCATTGGCATAACAATGAAACTCCAGCCTATATCATCTTACAATGTCTCTGAGGGAAAGCATGTACACCGCAAACAACATGGGAGACAGCGCTGAGTCCTGAGGCACCCCACAAGACAGAGAGGTAGGATCGGAGGAGAACACCCCCGACATCACCCTCTGAGTTCTACCAGTGAGGAAAGAGATAAACCATCTGTGAACCAAACCTGAAAGCCCACAGATGCATCTCAGGTGCTCAAGCAGCACCCCATGGTCTACGGTGTCAAATGCTGCTGACAGATCCAACAGGACCAAAATGGACCATTTTTTCTGGTCTCTCGCCATCAAGAGATCACTGAGCACCCAAACCAGGGCAGTCTCGGTGCTGTGCCTCTTTTGGAAACCCGATTGGAGAGGGTTGTAGATGCTATGGATGGTCAATTGGTTGTCCAACTGAGCAGCCACTACTTTCTCAATTACCTTTCCCACAAAGGGAAGGTTCGAGATAGGCCTACAGTTAGCAAGGGAGTCTGGGTCCAAAGAAGCCTTCTTCAACACTGGTGTCACCACTGCCTCCTTCAGGAAGCAGGGGTATTCACCAGAGTCTAAGGAGCACCAGACTATCCTCACCAGGACCGGGGTGTTAACCTCCCCACAGCCCATAATCAGAGCTGTAGGACCCGGGTCTAAACTACAGCATGTAGTGCACATACCCTGGACAATCCTCATAACATCTTCGATTTCCGGCCTTTCGAAGGAACTCCAGGAAAAAAGAGGGATTGTGACCGGGGGCTGGTCAACGGCAATTTCCATACAGAGTGCTGCATGGGTCTCCGCCTTGATGTCTTCCACCTTATCAGCAAAGAACTGAGCAAGCTCCTCATACTGCAATTGTGAAAAGGCTCTATGAGCCTGCAGACAGGCTGGGTTGCACAGCCTGTCTACGGTTCGAAAGAGCTGGGCCGGTCGATTCTGAGCAGCAGCAAATTCCCCGGACAGGAATACTGCCTTCTTATGAGCAATTGCTGACTGATAGAGTTGATAATGCTCTAGCAGTCTAAGATGGTCGTTATCTAAGGAGGATTTCCGCCAGCACCTCTCTAACCTGCATCCTAGTCGCTGCATCTCCCTCAAGTCCCCGTTAAACCATGGCAACCAAGGGTGAAGGGAGAGAGGACGCACACGGATTGGAGCAATGGAATCCAGAGCAGAGGTAATGGTCTTATTATAAGCCAGAACCAAAGTCTCTGGATCCATGCTCATCCCAGGAAATTCTGACAGATCAAGCACCACAGTTAGACCATCAGGAGTCACATCCCGTAAAGGGCAGTACTTGACCATCTCCACAGGGGTTGGCCTATGCAGAGGGGTGCAAAAACTGAATCTCACAGTGTGATGGTCAGACCATCCAACAGGTTCCACCCCCCACATCAGAGGCTTCCATCCCCAGGAGGAAGACCAGGTCAAGGGAATGTCCATGTTTATGAGTGGCAGAGGTAACCACCTGTGAGAGGCCCAATGAGTTAATCAATTGGAGGAAGTGCTGTCCAAATTGCGAAAGTTCATCGTCAATCCAGGCGTTAAAGTCACCCAGCACCATCAACCTGGGTGACTCAAACACCAGGTCGACCACGAAGTCCGCCACTTCCTTAAGGAATAGCTTCTCATCTCTGGGTGGACGATAGACGAGAGCCAACCTATAGCCCTCACCTGCCACTATGACACATTCAAATGATCTGGTCTTCTCAACTGAACACTAGTGAAATCCAATTCGGTCTTAAAACAGATCACAACCCCCCCCACCCCTGTGATCCAATCTCGGGCGGTGTATCACCGAATACCCGGCCGGAACAGCTGCCTCAAGTACAGGGCCAGCATTACCATCCAGCCAGGTTTCAGTGATGCAAGTCAGGTCTACTGAGCCCATTAAGTCTGCAACAATTGCAGTCTTATTCATAACGGACCTGGCATTGCATAACACCGCCCGAGTTGGACAGAACTCCTGGGATGCCCCAGCCACATGCCCACCATTAATAGTGGTGGTGCCCTTGGGTATGGAGACCAGACAAGGAGACCCACGTTCTGCACTCCATTTCACCCCAGGGCGTCTTCTAGGCCTAACCACCCCAATGCGAGCACCCCCCTCGTCCATCCTCCGCTGTTCATACCCCCACCCCTCCCCATCCTCCTACGGGCAATTCCCAAAGCCCGACAGCGTTGGTAGATGGAGAAAAGCAGCGGTGGGGAAAAAAGGGGTGGAGAGCATGAAGAGCAGAGGATGAATAGCACATGACCTGGGAGGTGGGATAGTAAAATGTATCCCAATCTTCCAACATGGAGAAACAATACACTTCTACTCTCACAGTAGTAATTAATAAAACCAAATCCCAATCCAAATAATTAAAATGACTCAAACAAAAAACTAAATGAAAAACAAACCAAAAATCAAAAAACTAAAATCCAATTAACTTGAATTAATCGCCATTCATCATTTGAAACCTAATTTCAGGAAAGCAAAAAAAAAGACAAAGATATAACCAACTAATAGATTATAAAAATAGGTATACCTCCTCACACAAGCTATTCCTAATTTTTAAAACCAAAATAAATAAAATCACAATTTAAAATAAAGAATGTCAAAACAAATAAATAAAAATAAACAAAAACATCCTTGAAAAAAAAAATCTAAATAATGTCAATTGGGTTAGGCAAACAAGTACTCACACTACTTGTGTGCCTAGCCCCCGAGCACTCACGCTGCACGGACTAAAAATAAAATAAACTTTCCCATGTAAACTAAATAAATAATACAAATTTGAGAGCAATCGGGGACTCTCACTACCCGGTGATATGGGCGACTGAATCACAGTGACAGGTCATAAGGGCACACAACCACAAGGACGACTGAAAAACAGTAGGTTGTTTAATGTGAGGGACTTTGCCCCCCACACACCCCCTTAATTAGGATTCCAACTCCGGGGGGGGGGTGCAACTCAGCGAAAGAGGTGAAATCCAAGGTCGCCCACATTGTGGGTACCATTGTGCAGTAGCCCTTATGACCAGTTGCCAATATTCAGTCACCCACATTACAGGCTACCATGATGAGGAGTTTCAACCCATGCACCAGGTGCCAAAAGTTAGGCCCAACTTTTTCTGGTCTAGCTTGCACCATTCTTGGGGGCTTTTTTTTACAGAGCTTGTGTCAGATATTTGACACAACCTGCCGCAAAATATGGGAACTGATGCAATTGCACCTTAAATTTGAGAATTGGGCACAGCTGCGGCAAAGGGGTTTGGCATACTGCCAGAACCTAAGTGTTATGGCACAGAGCTTGGCACAAGCCCTGCATTATGCTTTGAAAATTGAGCCCAAAGTCCCCACTAAATGCCTGTTGGGGCTTCTGCAACTGGTGCTGCCACCAGCTCTCTTATGAAGCCACAACCTTTACTAACTGCTGCCCTTACTTGATGATAAAAATAGAGAATACTGGATAGGCAACTATTTAAAATCAGTGTGTTCTGCCACAAAGGGGTTCTGATTCCCTCTGACCTCAAGAGCGAGAACCCTTAGGTTGCAAAACACATGGGTTGTTTATAAAATTGTTCATCTTGTAATATGTATAGTGTATAGTACTGTGTGAAATGTGTGCATGTCAGTTATTTTGCTTTCAAAATGAAATTGACTCATGCAGTTGCTAGAGATTTCTAAATGCTGCTGTGCAACAGAAGGGTACAATCAGATCCCATGGCCTTTGAACTGTGATACAACAGCATTTTGAAAGGGATGGAATTCTATAAAGAACAATGCTCTACTATACACAACACGGAGGATAATGGATGGTCAACAGTTAACAACAGCACTGTGTTTGCTTCGAGAGGTTGTTGCGACAACAAATAGACCTCAAGATTGAAACTTGAAAGGTTCTGTGGTTGTCATAACAATCTCAATATGTGAACTCTGAGCTCTTTTTAAATGTTGCCCATCCATCATCTTTTATAGTGTATGGGCAGCAATGTGCAGTAACAGAGAGTTTAGAAAAGTCAGAGGAAGCCATCCCTGATTGCTCATTTTTCTGTCAGAAGTAGCAGATAAAACTGACAGGTGAAAAAATAAAATGAGCAATCTGCATGGCTAACAGGGACTGCTGAGCACATGAAGGAATTCAAAGTTGTTGTACCATCATAGTAACATACTCAAGATGGTACAACAAGACAAAGAATTCATTGAATTCCATTCATAATCGAGCACTCCCATACTCTGCTGCTTGCTGCATTCCACCTGCCCCCCTCCCCCTCCACTTAACTTGCTGTTATCTCCACTATTAACTCGGCCATCTCCTACGGCTAGCCCTTCCCCGACTTTTTGATTACTCTTTTGTTTAACTTAACGACCCCCCACCCCTGCCAGTAGCCTGCCGCCAGCTTCCCGCCTCGACCACCCAGATGCCAGTAAGGGTATTTATGTAGTGTGTATCTCTCTCTTTACCCCCTTAGGCTCCTGCTATACCACTGCTTTCCGATTGGTGCACTTTTCCCATAGACTTAAGCTGGGACTTTTTGGCTTGATTTACGGCTGCTCTCCTACCGGAGCACTATTCTACTTTTCTGTTGTGGCTGAAATTTTCTCCCACCCCCACCACCCCCTCCCAGGCCTCCTTTAAATACAGTGTTACTCCATTCCTTTGTATTACATACCTTCTGATTGGATCTCCCTAGCAAGAGCACATCTTTCCTCTTTGGTTATCCCCAATTCTCCCAAACCAGCAGGGTAATAGTGTGATTGGTCTCCTGTTCAGCTGTCCTACATAATTCACACTCACCTTGATACCTATTCTTGTGCAAACATGGCTTGCTTTATCATCTTATTACTATTCCTGGCAAAATGTGTAATGCTTACTATGCTGCTCTACAAAGAGACAGGAGCCCACTCAGCCATACAGCCCATTTTCCTAGCCCCGACTGTCTCCTCATACCGCACCACAGTTATTCATCTGTCAGATACACAAATTATTTTTTATTCCACCCCCTATGTCTATCCGTGCACTCTTCACGTTAGCCCTCAATGGTCAAGGCAGTATTTCCTATGCCTTATCCAGATGTACACCACTGACATCATACCAAAAGATGACCCAAAGAAAAAAAGCCCTTTACTACTTGGTGACTTCACTTAAGACAATGTTTCTAATCTTCCTACTCTGTTCTGGCAATGTAGAATTAAATCCAGGTCCTCCAACACAAATCATCCCCCCATCAGATTTGCAGCAGCTCCTGGACTGAAAATAATGTTGATTAACATCCTTAGCCTGGCCAAAAACGTGATCAACTTCAAGTCTGGGTGGCGCATACTGATCCAGATATGATCATCATCACCGAATCATGGCTGAAAAGGTCTATCACTGACTTGCAAATTACACTCCTGGGCTTTAAACTTTTTAGGGCCGACAGGGAATCGGGGGGAGGGGGTCGTTGTCTACACCAAAACTACATTTGATGTTACCGACATTTCTCGAAAAACTAAGCCGAAAGAGTACGAGATTGTGGCGCTGAAGTTTCACCTTCCTTCTACTGAGTGCATCACTATTATAGGTGGCTATAGACCACCGTCCAGATGCACGGAAATCCTCAACACACTGAAATCTCTAACCTTGGCTGCCAATAAGTAAACAATAGTCCTAGGGGATCTCAACATGGATTGGCTCACGGCAAAATCTCATGGCTTATAATCGATCTGTGATGGGCTAGGTCTTACTCAGATAGTCACTGAGGCCACAAGAAATCGCAATTCTCGCACTGCTAACAGCTCTCTCCTATACATCATTTTAACTACGCATCCCCATAAAATCTCTCATTCTGCAGTTTTCCATAATGACATGAGTGACCACGGTGTTGTTGTGTGTATAAGATCAGAAACCAAAACACACCAGCCTCCTAATCTTAGAATTAAATACTCCTTTCTTAAATTCAATACAGCAAACTTTCTAGCTGATTTGGGTAAGATCAATTGGCAAGATTTATATCTTGCCAAATCTACTGACAAAGCTGTCGCAGTCCTTAACGACAACCTTACCAACCTGATAAACAAGCATGCCCCCCTGATTAAGGTGAGAGTATGTAAATCCTCACACTCCTGGTTTACTGCAGAGCTGAAGGCAGCACTCACCAATAGAGACCAGCTTTGGGCCCGAGCCAGGTGCACCAAGAACTCAGCAGACTGGCAGGCCTTTAGAACTGCTAGGAATGCCTCTGTTAAAAACATATGTACCACTAAAGCAAGCTACTAAATCTCCACCCTGGAACAGGCCAAAGGGAACCCCAAAAAAATCTGGAGGACATTGAAATCCATTGAAGACCGACCTGCCACTCCCTCTATACCTACTAAGGGCCTTACCAAGGATAACATGGTGGAAAACCAACAGCAAATCCTTGAAGAATTCAACTACCACTTTGCCACAGCTGGACTAGCATTCGATTACTCACTGTACGCTAGCCGCACAATTGGCAATCTAAGCCCAGACCCTGCATCTACCTCCCCTCCTCAGCCCTTTCAGCTGCGCTTGTTTAGCTATAAAGAGGTTGAAGACTTGCTACTCAGCCTAGATATCAGGGAAAAGTGGAGGGGTGATGCCCTTGACCCATTCTTTTTGCGATTAGGCTTTGCCCAACTCACAGCTCCCATCCTCCATATTTTCAACCTCTCCATCACCTCTGCCACAGTTCCATTCTGCTGGAAATCTGCCCATATTCTTCCTCTCCTCAAATCAGGAGACACATGTGATTTAAACAATTACAGACCTATATCCATTTTACCTGTTCTCTCCAAAGCCCTGGGAAAAACTGGTTTACAACCAACTAAAAAATCATCTTGAAGTGCATTCACTCTTAAACCCTGCACAATCTGGCTTCAGATCTAAACATAGTACCACATCGGCATTGGCTAAAGTCTCTAATGACTGGATCACTGCTATGGATTCCAAGAAGATTATTGGTGCAGTCTTTCTAGACCTTAGTAAAGCTTTTGATACTGTTGACCATCACGTCCTAATTACCAGCCTCATCAAAAGAGGTGCTACTCCATACACTGCTCAGTGATTCAACAGTTATCTCACTGGAATGATACAAAATGTCAAAGCCAATGGCCTACTATCAGACCCTTTCTTGAATGCCAGGGGAGTCCCCCAAGGCTCCATCCTAGGCCCGATCCTTTTCTCAATATATATCAATGATCTTAATTCCTACATATGTAACCCCCCTGCAAATGGGGGTTCCCAAAAGACTTCCAGGAGCTTGCTTGAATGCTCCAAGCCTGAATGGTGTTTGGCATTTAAGCCATTTATCAGTGAGTGTTTTTAGAACCTCTGGTACTGTCTCTTTAAGAGCTGTCTGCTTGCAGACATAATTAGTTTGTATGGGGGACTGTGTGTTTCTTTGATTGAGTACCACTCAAGCTGCTGCCAATTCACTTCATTTTTGCAGTCACTAGAGTGCAAAGGAACCTATCTGACAGATGTAACTGTTTGCCAGAAATTATTTAGGTAATAATGAAATTACAGTTTGTCTAACCTGCTTTCTTTGCAGTCAGAACTGTGTCTGCTAGTTCCCCATTCTAGTTTTGAACTGCTGAACTGGACCAATCAGTGTGGGGTAAGCTAGCTCTAAAATGGTGCCTTGGACGAATCAGAACTTGGACTCATAATCTGAGCCAGCCACAAGAGGATTGTATGGGCAGTGACTCTGGGAGATGTAGTTTAGACTTCAGCACCTTTTGGACCAACAGCAGCAGTCTATTGTGAGTGACAGCCAATCCAGTCAAGAACTGGGAGGAACTCAAAGGAAATGCCGGTTTTGTCGGGTTGGAGTTGGAGTTGAGCTTTGGCAGTGAAGAAGGAAGGAGCCCTGTGCTTTTTCAGTGTGCAGTTTAGTCAAAACGTGTAAGGCCCAGAGTTCGGTCTGCAGCTTGTTAGGACTGATCCGTCCTGTGAAAGAATCAAGGATCTCTGAGAGTAGAAACCAGGCTCACCCTGTAGAAGACTGGAAGAATTGCTGAAAATTGCACTCGGTCTGTCAGGAACTGAATCTGCTGTGTGTTCTCCGGGTATTGTGCAGTAATTGCGATCGGGATACAGATGCAGCCTGCCTGGTATAGTGCTTTCTTTTATATAAATGTGTGAAGAGGTTTGTGTACCTCAAGTGAGCCCTGCTGACATTGAAGGACCCTATCTTATTTGGAGGTCGTGAGTACTAATTCAGGTCGCTCCTGTTGATTGCCACATTAAATCCAAATGGAATTACTGTACTGCTGACTGTTTAATTCTCCTTTTCTCTGTGTGAAAGGGCCCTACCAGCTGCCACGGTTTGGACTAGCCACTAGGGCTTGGGTACCCAGGGACAGTAACTGATAGGGATAGGCCTGTGCACAGAGCCATATAGATTATTAAGTGATAAGCTAATTAACCTGATTTCCTGTCCTTGTTATATCCCTAAATAAATCAGAGCTGCTTGTTTCAGCAAAGTTATACTGCCTGAGGTATTTGTCTATGTTAAAGTACTGTACTGTGATTGTTGCACTGTATCTCATTTCACAGGAGGTCCCAGTGCGGAACCAGACCTGGGGGTAAGTGTATACTGTGAAGGTAATTCTGATATATTGTGTGGGCCACTAGTGGGAAGAAAGGGGGTTGCAGTGTCCCAGAGGGCTGTGACCAAGTTAGTTTAACTATTGCAAACCCTGACCTCTGGGTGGAGGCACCCGCCATTGGATCCAGGCCCCTCAACCTGTTAGTGGCAAATCAGGCAGGGGTAGTAGCCCCTGGGATAGCGCCATCTAGGGGTTACACATAAAAAAATCCAGTATGCATTTTTTTGGCGGATGACACCATACTATATACCTCAGGTACAACCTTATCTGAAGTCAGGGAAGTGCTGCAAGCTGATTTCCTTCAGCTAGAAAGCAATCTCATCAAGGCCAAACTTCTCCTAAATGCCAAAAAATCCAAGGCAATGATTTTTACACGGTATCCCTCACTTGGTGCCCTACTGACCCATCTGCAGGACTTTATAATACCATCCTTGGGTGAACCCCTGGAAATCATGCCCAAATTCAAATACCTAGGCATGTGGATAGACGACAAGCTATCTTTCAGTGACCATACTGAAGATCTATCTAAGAGGCTCAAAGCCTGGCTGGGATTCTTTTTTAGAAATAGGTCCCTCTTCTCTTTCGTGACCCATATACGGCTTGTCCAAGCCACGTTCCTTCCCCTACTAGACTATGGAGATTTTATCTACATCTCCTCCCCAGCCTCTAGCCTCTCAAAGCTGGACGTTCTCTTCCACCGTACCTTACAATTCATTACCAGCTCCACTTTCAGGACCCATCACTGCAATCTATATGTGGCAGTAGGCTGGACTTCAGTTGCTACCAGACGCATGCTCCATGCTGGTATCTGGGCCCTTAGAATACTTTTGCACAACTTGCCAGACTACTTAACATCTTTACTACACATTTCCCATAGTGCTTACTCCCTAAGGAAATCTGATTATATCCTATTAGACGTTCCTAGGACTCGAACTATATTTGGCCAAAGGGCTATTTCATATGCCCTCCCCAACATTTGGAATCAATTACAATACATGCTGAAGCTAACCAGCATTATCTCAATCAATTCCTACAAAACACCAATAGCCTCTAAAATAAAACACACCTGCAGCTGCTACTAGGCCTTCCCTTAACTATAAGTCAAGCCTTTGTGTGCTGATTGCCCTATTACTCCCCAAGTTGGAATGCAACTGCCTACCTGGTATAAATTTTCCTATTCTCTTTTATATTCTCTCCACTTGACATATTATACGAGCCAACTGGACCCTGCGCTGCAATGTTGTAGCTACTTGGTAATTTATTATGTTGTAGATCACCTGTATTATATGTACACACAGAGTTTATCTTCATACAATTGTTCCTATCTATGTAATAATGTTATGTATGTGCAAATGTCTCAGGACCTCCTTGTGAATGAGCTCGCTCAACGGAGTTTTCCTATAATAAACTAGAACTTGAACAACTATAAACTGCTTGTAAGCAGCATTGTTGCCATCTACTGGCCAGATGGCAAAAATAAAATGTTGAAATGGGCCTATTTTTTTCTATTTTACAGATTTCACTTTATTTTTCGTATTTTTTTATTAATGTGAACTTTGTTTTAAAAGGTATATATTATAAGAAAATGGGAATGGACCCTTTCATAATCGTAATAATGCATTCAAGGAGGTGCACAGTGCTGGGATAATGGCACTTTAGGTGGCAAAAGCACTCGATCTTCAGCCTCATGCTTCGACCCACCAGAGGTATGCCATTATCTCAGCACAATGCACCCCTGTTGTGCCTTATTGCTTTACACAGCAGTATGTAAAATGATTCCTTGCTGAAGAGACTGATTACTGAACAACATGTAAACAGAAAAGTATTCTCACCCCATTACCTGGAATCAAAGACCAGGTAATCAGTCAGTGGGCATGTAAACCTAGTAACAAATACATGTGTGGTAGGCTCTAAGGTTAGAACGCCTGCCCATTTAACCATCTCCCATCCATGTATACGAGACAATACTGGCACATTACAGCAACATAAGAGGAGATGGAGAGGGTTCTGTCACATTTTTCGGGGGGGCAAGTCCTTTAACCGAAAATATGCAAAGAACTCCGCCCCATATTCCTTTTTAGATGCGCCCTGCAGCACTGCACGGAACACACCTGACAGTAGTAAACTGAGACACTAAAACATGAGAGTACACTATATACTCAAGATATACACACTATTTGATACGTGCATAACGAAACTACACAACACAATTCCTTTGGGGGAAGCAGTCTCAGTCTGTTAGCAACAGAAACACTGCATTCAGTCAGTAAACACTCCACGCCACACTACCCACCTGGGGACAGTAGGCTGTATGAGCAGCACAGCCAGCCAGCCTCTGGCTTAACCCGCTGTACTTGTAATACATGGTGGCTGAGAGAAGTAGCCAAACGGAACGGGACGGAAAGCGGACCGATTCCGACACCGGCCTCTTACAGCTAACAGATTTAAATCTGTTCGTCCACCACACACAGGTGGATTCCTTCCAGCACACAAGGTCACCAAGTCCTCTGAGTCCGGACTGGCCGCGTTACGTTAATTGCTGCGTACGTAGTTCCCCGGATAAGACTGTTGGCCTTGACAGTTGTCACTCCCCCTTGCTAAATTAAGCAGGCGTTAGAGGGCAGCTGGCAAGTACTAGCTTAGAGTTTGACAGAGGGAGTCGGGACTCGGGACACCTGACATACCCCTAGCATTACATACCTCGCAATATTTGGCCACTGTAATGGGGTACACCGATGTCCAAAATGTTATCCGATATAAATAGCTGCACCCCCACCCCCATATTCCCCAATTTGAATAAAAGTACTAATACACTCTGAAAACAAAGCAGTACACAAAAGGTTTTGTGACGAGGTACCTTTGTAAATGAGCCTCTGGCTCAAAGGTTTCTAAACTGATGTTTAACTAAATAAATAAATAAATAACCCTCAACGCCTACTGTATATCGTAGCCATTTTGACTCCCTCCCTGGGCAAACCAGAAGGAAACGATAAATAATTTAATATAGTGTCTTACGTACTCCCGTTATCTCATGGTACTCTACGGAAAGCGCACTGGGGTTATGCACACACGAAGGTCAAAACACGGGAGGGTTTGTGTCGTGTTGGCACAGTAGGGAATCACAATTCGAGGAGCTAACCGCTAGGCTACACTGCCTTCCATATGTGGTCATCTAGAACGGCAAAAGGCATTAAAAGGTTACTTATAAACAGTAGCGCAAGTTAAGGGAACTGTTGAGGTGGTAGCACTTGAAAAACACCACCTGAGCCAAAAGAGCTAGTAAACGTGAAAAGGAATGATTGCACTCATTCAGTGAGATACCCAGTGCAGAAATGAGAAGGTGTAGGCACAAGCAGCAATGCAGCGCCAGAAACTTGGAAGAGTAGCATTTCCATGGCAAGTGGATAGATGCTGAGTAAATCACCATGTTTACATGCACTCAGTAATCTGGACTGATTTGGATTGGATTATTGAGAAATACAATTACCTAATCAGATTTTGCAGATCCACGTAAACAGGAAAATTCTTATGCTAATCAGACGACTTGAACTTGTAGAAATCTAATTCTCATACCTGGGGTTTCTTGTTCAAATTTGGTTACTGGCTCATGTAAACAGATCTGGTATCATTTTCAGCATGTAATGTCTCTCAGACTGTCTACAGGGCATAGATCAATACTGTGACTGAAAGGGCATAATGGATGAAAAACAAAAATACATTTTCAAATATGGTAGTCTTATTTTTGTTAATAATTATTATCTTCTGCAGCTTTAGCAGGCAAAGCCTGCAAGAACAATTACAGGCTGGTTGTGGGGAGGGGGTGTGATGAAAAGTTTGTAGAGTGATTACATGTACAAGATGGATGTGTATGTGTATGAAAATGTTCTAGACTTTTACTTAAATTGCCTAAAAGAAAAAGAAAAAATGTTTTTTAAAAGGAAAAAAATATATACCGTATATTGTTTTCTTTTGAAAGTAGCATTGCATGTTAGGATAAACATTTTTACCTATACTTTTTTTATTCCAGTTTAAATTGACCCTTGCCTCCTGTCTCGTATGATACCCTTCTTTCTAAATTTTGAGTCTGCTTTGTTAGCAATAACCCACAACAGGATATGGGGTTATAGGCTTTTAATCCACACCTGGGGTGTGTTGTGAGGCATGAGACTGCAGGCCGGGTGTCCTCACAGCACCCCAGGTGTGGGTTAAATGCCTATAAACCCCATACCCTGGAGTAGGTTAATGTGCTTATAACATGGGTTATGTTTAAAGTCCCCCAAAAATTACAGAAGTGTGTTTTTCCCACTTTCAATGGGAACCAACTGACATCCTGCTGACTAGAAAAATAGTCCACATTAACAACTGTAGATGTGTATTTTATGAAAATACAAATGCCAGATATGCAGTGCTGAAATATATTCTGACATTCTTTGTCCATAAAATAAGGTGTGAAGGCATTTTCTCCCCACTTTTAATTGGAACAAGCAATGCTGCTTTGCAACACGCTGCTCTTAGTGTGTGACTCTTGCTCGCTCTCTCTGCCCATGACCCGGGAGTGTGCTGTGTCTGTAATACTCTGTAAAGTCAAGTCAAAGCAACAGGATGGATAGCTTTGATCTTGGAGTACTACTGCTGTGTTACTTCTAATGTAATATTTATTACTGTGGACACACATCCAGCCCTTTCTGTCCTGTCTTTCCTTGCTCTCTGTCTGTACACCATGTGGTGAACAGCAATGTGCGCTGGGGTGCTCCACTTACAAAAGCTATGGTTCCCCATTATTCTGCACAATCTGTCTGTGTGCACCAGCTCTGTCTTGCTGAATTGTGCACTGAACTCCTGTACTTATAGCATTGCTGAGAAACTGAGGGGAAAGCAACTAGAGCAGCAACCAGCCATGGTTGTCCATTTCTGTACAGAGCTGCTATTGCCATCTCTGAGGGAGAACAGGCAGCATAGTATGTATCGTGGGAGTTGGGGGGATTGGGTCCCAGACAGCCTGATGTCAGCTATGTTAGCTGTGTGTCTCTTGCTTCAGGGACACTGCTTTGTTGGAGTGGGGGGCTGTGGGACTGCCACTGTGGAGCACAGTGTGCTCCATCTCTGTTTCACCTCAGTGTTTGTGTTTTTCTCTCTCTCTCTCTCTCTCTCTCTCTTTCCTTCTCTCTTGCAAGCAGCCCTGTAATGTATGAGCCAGTCGGGACAGTTTAAAGAAGATTGTGCTCTAGCAGCTGCTGAACACTGCCTCCCAGTCACAGTCCCACTTGCCCATACCGCCTATGTCCAAGTCCCATCAGACTGCTGCATGTGGCTTGAGGTACACTGAGACAGACAGACAGATAGAGACACACAAACACAGTACAGTGCAGCAATGCTGAATTAAAGGCCAGGATGTGACTTTGTTGCCAGTCTTTCTGTCTCTCGCTGTCACCCAGCTTTTAATGGCTGCTGGCTGACTGTCTGTTCTGCAACACCTAATGAGTGCTGACTCTGCACAGGGATATGTCTTGGGGAGCTTCGTAGCAACTGTGGATTAAATAATGAATTTAATCCATGGTCAGGTGATGCTCTTCACCCAATTAGGTTGCCTGCTATTCTCAACCCATGAAATAAAGTCCTTTGTTTTACATTTGAAATAACAAAAGAAGTTCCCTTTTTAATATGGCTTGGACCAGGTTTACAGCAGTAACTTCAGAAGTTTATGTCTTCATATTGTCCTTTAAGGACAGGGAGCCGTGTCTGCTCTGCAGTATGCTAATTCATTTTAGTCACAAGAAAATAGCGCATGGGGAACAGAATGAGGGTACACTAGATATGCAATATTCAGGAAGACATTTGGAAGGGGCCCTAGATTACAAGGAGAGTTAGGTAAGACCGATGGTGAATATATACACCATAGCCCAACAGTGGACCAACAAGGACTAATATGTGGGGAATGAATAAGTAACTCTGCCTATGCCCACTCTCTCTATGTTCATGGCATAGTGCCAAGCAACTAGTTCTGTGATATACACAGAAGTTCATAGTATCAAGCTTCATGCATGAACATGCATAAACTTCATTTGCAAACACTAACACAGTGTATGGCGACCCTCATTTGTGTTAAAAGTTATGTGCATGGAGAACTCCTCCCACATCAGCGAAGAAAGGCTTCAAGTGTATAGTTGAAAAGTGTGGGCCACAGCAGGGTGGCTGTTGGCCCTCTGTTTCTTATTTCCACACTTTTTGACTAAGACTCACACACAACCAGTGTTTATCTCCTTAAATTCTTATTTTGTGTTATGCATTGCTTTAAACAATTTAAATGTTTTGTACTGTACTAAAACATAAGAAAAATAATTTTCAAAAATAAGTATAGTTGTTAATAAGTAAGCATTAAGCCACGACAAAGTGTGCATTAAAGGATTTTAATGCACACTCCAGTGGTAGGAGGCACGAAGCTGAAGGTGAAGAGTCCTTATGCCCCTGAAAAGTGCATTCAAATACTTTAATGCACAACCTGAAGTGGCTTATTGAGATTTTAAAATGACGCGCTGTCATTTTGTATTACATAATAAGTGAAACATTTTATATATAAATATATATAGATATATATATATATATATATATATATATATATATATATATATATATATAAATATATATGATATTCACATAATCCATTTATTTAACTCAGCTTTGCTTGGGGAGATAATAGGTAAAACTGCTGCAAACTTCCACTCCTGCAAGTATGACAATACCAGTTTCCATCCACCACCAACACTGCAGAACCAGTCTTACTATTAAGGTCACTCCTCTGTTGCCAGCAACTGTGGGCTGGATGTTGGAGTTACACTATGCTGTGTAAGTTATTAAAATTTGTGTAGCACCAGGTTGTGTATTTGAAAAAGAATGGGTGTCTTTGGGAGTCACAAGTTTCCAGTTGCTTGGGTGATATAGCTGATTATGCAGCAAAATGGTATTCTGAGTGGACTGGGCTCAAATTCTTCATTGGGCACTTCATTGATTCTCACTTCTTTTAGTAATTCATATACATATGTGTGTGTATATATATATATATATATATATGTCACACCCTTGTGGAAAAAAATGCCAAAGTCACCTAATACATAAGGAAGGAAGCCCTTGTGATCTCCACCAATGTCTGATTCTTCTGGCTCCTAGACTCTGGAGTCTCCATCCTACTGTATGTCTGGAAGGTTATGGCCTCCCACTGAAGAGGGGGACCATTGTGGGGCAGATATCTTGATGTTGGGTAATTGATGAACATATAGTTCGTAGTCTCTGCACTCAAGTATCTACCCCAAAACTACCCTATATTCTAGTATATGCCAAGAACCACCACAGACCCCAGATTATGTCCATAACCACTATCATACTTCAGTTTTTGCTCTGCAAATTGCCTTACCCTTGTTTTCGACTCACAGCTGTTACACCCCTGTACCAAACTATAATCAGCTCACACCCTAGTAGCTGACTCTGTACTACTCTTCAGTGAAGTGAGGATTAGTTCAGGAACTGGTGACTGGTATTTGGTATCTGTGTAGCAACTACTGGGATGCAGTGGTGGTTGTGGGCAGATAGTGGTAAGTGGGTGATTTACACAGATACTTGGATGTGGCGTAATTGTGTGACAGATACAGGGACAGCAGGTAGTTTCTGATTAGGTACCATAGTGTAGGGTTATTAGGGGTCAGAAACAATGGTGCATGTAGGCTGCGGGTAAATACTGTACATGGATAGGTAGTTGCACGGCAGATACTGGAGTGTGGTGTAGGTGTTAGAATTAGAGCTGTGTGGAATATCAAATTCTGCCTGTGGAATGAACATTCTGATTTTGTGGAATTTCAAGAAATTCTGCAAAATTTTAAATTTCAGTTATTTCACTATAATTTTAAAAGTAAGTGCCCAAATAACACCATGAGTGTGCCAAATTTCAGAGCTGTAGATTGAAAGGCAGCAGAGTTATTGGTGACCAAACATTTAATTAAAATAACATTTTCAGTTATTTTGAGTTAATTTTAAAAGGAATACTCTCCTCCCCCAGAAAGGTGATCAGTGGGGTCCCCCAAGGTTCGGTATCAGGGCCACTCTCATGCAATGCCTATGTCTCGGATATAGGGAGGGGGGTTAGGAGTAGGTTGAGTCTCTTTGTGGATGATTCAAAACTGGGAGCGCTGGTGGATTGGGAAGAAGTGAGGGAGACAGCCCAGGGGGATCTGGATACCCTGGAGGGGTGGTCAAAGTGGTGGGTACTGAAATTTAATGCCGGAAAATTTAAGGTACTTCATTTGAGGGTCAAACACCCGGGCCATGTTTACACCTGGGGGGGGGGTCTCACTGCAAGCCACATTGGGAGAAAGGGATCTAGGGGTGGTGGTAGACATCAAAATGAATAACTCCAAAAGTTGTAGAAGAACTGCAGCCAAAGCAAACAGGATACTGGGCTGCATAGCCAGGGGAATTACATCCAGAAGGAGGGAGGTGATCCTCCCTCTATATAATGCCTTGGTCAGGCCACAGCTCGAGTTCTGTGTACAGTTCTGGAAACCTCATCTGAAGAAGGACATAGCGCTGCTGGAGAGAGTCCAGAGGAGAGTGACCAGGATGATTCAGGGCATGGAGGGAAGGTCTTATGAGAAGAGACTGGCAGAGCTTGGGCTGTACACACTGGAGGAGAGGAGGGACAGGGGAGACATGATAGAGATTTTCAAGTATGTAAAAGGAATAACCAAGAGTGGAACCATGGAGCTGTTTAGGCTAAAGAAGGGGGGGACAACAAGGGGGCATGAGTGGAAGCTGGAGGGAGACATTACAGGGGGAGTGTAGGAAGCAGTATTTCACTAAGAGGGTGGTGGAGCCATGGAATGTGCTGCCCGGGAGACTGGCAGAGGAGGGCACAGTGGAGGGCTTTAAGAAGGGGTGGGACAGGTACAAGGGGAATCTTTAACCAAAGAAGACCCTTTCGGGGTCTGGGGAGGTGGGAAGGCGAGCAACCACTAGGTTGCTGGATATCGAGCAGACAAGACAGACCATTAGGCCTATTCTGCTGGCTTATAGTATGTTAGTATGTCAGATTTCTCCACAGTATCAGGATTTAGAGAATCACCTAGAATGCGTATGTGCACCATGTGTTAAGTCTCAAGATTCAATGGGAGCTGAGTTATAGGTAGCCACATATTTTGACAAAATTTGGATTTCTGTAATTTTAGTATCATTTTGATAGTATTCAATAAAATGTTACAAAAATTAACAGGTATACAGGTTATCAATGCATTTGTATATGCACATTATTTCAGATCTCTAGCGTTAAATGGGACTGAGTTATAGCCTGCCAAACATTTATTTATTTTTATTTATTTAGTTTTTGTTGACTGGGTAAGTGCACTAGACAAATCCTGCCTATTTTCAGGCACAACCCGGGGGAGGGGGATACAGATGAATGCCAACTGACCTTGAGCCAGATTAAGCTGTTGGTATTTTTAGTGAATGAGGGAAATTTGGCCAGGACACTGAGGAAGTACCCCTACTCTCCTGTGGGGGAACCTTTGTCATCCTGGTCCTTGACCAATATGGCAGCTCCCATGGATCCTGATGGTGGAGGTGGTCATGAACTGGCTATGGGTGCAGAGGAACTTGCCTCTTCCTCTGTGCCTCACTTCAATGAGGCTTCTTCTGTCCCTGTGAGGACGGAAGTGGATCTACGGACACCTGATGTGGTTTTATCTATCTCTACCTCTGAAGCTTCGATAGTTCCTATGGTATCTGACTCCAGGTTTTCTAGTGCTTGTTGTAATATTCCTGAGCTGCCTAACCCTTCTGATTACCCGATGTTTGGATTAAACAGGCATACCAGTCCTCCATTTCAGAAAAGGAGAGAATTTTTGTGGGCACTTCTAGCAGAGGAAGAACGCCATGAATCTCAAGCCGAGGTGAATAGCTCTGCCAGCGGCTTATCTTCGGAGACTGGATTACAGCCTCTGAAAGCTTTTCCTCCAGACTTGAGCGTGACTTTGCTTCCCGCAGTGCTCTGCAGCCCTGCTATTGATGCGCCTCCTGTGCGAGCTGTTTGCATTTTGACTGACCGGACTGCTGTTTGCATTTCGACTGACCAGACTGCTGTTTCTTCGGAGTTGCAGGAAAGTACTGATATGATTATTTCTAACAAGACTTCTGGTACGGTTATGGTGTTGGGAGGTGTTCAACAAGATTTTGATTACTGTGGCCAAGATTTATAGAATTTACCTGTTGTTTCTGTTCCTCAACCTTCTCCTATGCCTACTGAACCAGGGGTTAAGGTTATTCATGACGGTCCTGATTATGACCAGAATGTTTTAGTAACTGGGCACACAGTAGCTGAGGCCTTGCAGGCTGCTTGGTGGGTTAAGCCTAATTCTAGTCACCCATGGGTGTTGCCTGCCAGGCCAATAGTTAATTCAACTGACACTTTGGAAATGCCTTCATCTTTGGACTTTGTAGATTCCCCAGTCCTTTTCCTACTGATAAACTTCATCCTTCATCTGTTTCCCCTGAGATTGTTGCTACTACACATGATATTCCTCCTACAACTCCTGTACCTGATTCAGTACACATTCTCTCAGAGTCTGTCCATGTGCATTCAGTCCCCCCCCCTCGTCCTGCCACAGGGTGTCCTAGATCTCAGGGTGACTCTGGCCAGGGCTCCTCTCATAGATCCTATGCGGGCCTTTTTCATGAACCCCCCGTATCTGCTAAATGTAGAAATGCTGTGCGAATTAAGTATAAAGGGGGTTTAGATGTATATCCTGACCGTGTGTATGTGGGTTGTACTCTCTTGAAGGATAGTGTGGGCTTCTCTGCCCAAGAGATCTATGCCTTAATACACACCTCCGATGACCCCAACTTTGATACTAGTTTTAAGACTGCTGGTGGTTTGGAGTTGTTTTGGGAGCGTTATCAGGGGGTCCGTAATACTCCCAAGTGGAAGGACTTTGTTGTCATTCCTCTGACCAAACCAGCCTTCAGGACTATCATGGTGTTATTTAAAAACAAGCATTTGTCATTGCCGAATGTTTGCTTGCTGGCATTGGCATTGGTAGTGTAGAAGTTACAGAGCTGCATACTAGGAATGGCAGTGAAGTATTGAACCGAAGCCAACACCACCACCACCCTGCGGAGAGTGACAGGCATTGGGGTGTGCCTTTGGGTCGTCAGGCATAACAGCTACGCCATTTCACCACACCCTACCCTACAGACACTGACAAGTGTAATGGTGTGCCTTGGGGTCTTTGGCCCTTATGAGCACCCCATTCCATCAGGAAATATGGTGAGATGAGTGCGGCACAGGAGAATGGGGTGAACTTTGGGGCCGAAGAGTCCAAGGCATACCTCGATGCCTCTCACTGGCTGCAGGGTGTGGAATGGTATGAGCATTACAGGCAAGAATCCCAAGTCACACCCCTGATGCCTGTCATTCTCTACAGGGTGGGGCGTTATGGTTGGAAACCCTAACACCTCAGGCATTCATAGGTATTTTTACTCCAAATTTTCAATATGGTTTTTTTGTGACCCCATCTCATGAACAGTGGCAATATCAGTTTGTTAGCCGGAAGCTGCTTATGCACAGCGACTACGGCATTTAGCACCACAGGTGCAAAAACAATTTCTGAACAGGATGTGAAAAATGACAACTGTACTGTTCATGGAGAGGTGTAAAAAATGGCAATGTTGCAAATCTGCACTAAAAATATTAAAAAAACTGGTGAAGTCATGAGCGTGCATAGAAACTGTGCAACGCACACCCGTAATGTAATTAGTTTGGGGAATTTTTACTGCAGATTGTCAACACAGGCATTTTGGGACCTCTGATCATGAACAGTGTCACTATGATTTTCTTTATCTGTCCCGAACAATGATTTCCTATAGCGAATACGCATCTCTGCGCTGAAAGTGAAAACACATTTCGTCCATGTTGTGAAAAATGACAGCTGTACTGTTCATAAGGAAGTGTGGAAAAATGCCACTGGTGAAAATCTGGACTGAAAATATTACAAAGTCATGAACTTATGAGGTGCCGTGGAAACTGCGCAATGCTCACTTGTAAAACAGTCATTTTTAGGAATTTTTTCACCAAATTTTCAACATAGCCATTTTAAGACCTCTGCTCATGAACAGTGTCACTGTGATTTTCTTAATGTGTCCCATACATTGATTTCACACACAGACTGCGCCATTGTGCGCTACATGGGCGAAAACACATTTTGGGCAAGATGTGAAAAGTGACAGCTGTACTGCTCATAAGGAAGTGTAATAAGATGGCAATGTTGAAAATCTGGAGTGAAAATATTGAAAATTCGCAAACTTACAAGCGTGTGTAGGAACTGCGCAACGCACGCTCGTAAAACAGTATTTTTAGGAATTTTTCCACCAAATTTTCAACATAGGCTTTTTGAGAGCCGACCTTATGAACAGTGGCAGTGTCATTTCATTACTCAGTCCAGAAAGTTGATTTTGCGCAGTGACTGCGAAATCATCCTTCGGGCCTGATTAACGCCATGACAATGAGAGCATTCATGAAAAGGGGTCCCAAAAAAACCCATGTTGAAAATTTGGTGCCAAAATTCCAAAAAATGCCTGAGATATGCAGCAAAGTTGAAAAAATCCTATCTATCCCATTATACAGCTTACCGGCATTTCCTCAGTTCGCGGTTGGCTTTGAAGAGTGCAGATGTGTTCCCGGTCCACCGAAGATCATCGAGCTGGAGTCCGGAGGTAAGTATGGGGTGAGGGGGTCTAGGGAGGCAGGATGTGCATTGGGTGGGCAACGGTGGGGCAGACAGCGAGGGACCGCTTTTTGTGTTTCAGGGTTTTTATTTAAAAAGGACGACGATGCGGGAAGTTTGCCATGCTGGGGTGGGCTCCCAGTGTGGCACAAGGACAACTGTTTGGGGTGTGGTGCCGACGGGGATTGGGCACCCTTGGTGATAGTATCTGTTGCCACGCTGGGTGGGCTCCCAGCTGGCACCCTATACTCTCTGGTGGGGAACAGTGGAGGACGGGGATTGGGAACCCCTGCTATTATACGAGTGTAGCCATGCTGGGGTGGGCACCCAGCATGGCATGTGGAACTCAGTTTGGGAGGTAACACAGCCAACGGGGATTGGGCACCCCATCGCCATACAGTGTGTGTGGGGGAGTACTAGGCATGCATGCATGTGTGTGTGGAGCATGCATGAGCAGCCGATATCTTATCGTTGCTCACTGAAGCATAGCTCCTCCTTTCAACTGTACTCCACTGCATTTTCAACTGCTATCATAGACAGTTCCAGCAGCCATTGGAGAACTGTGGCCATGACTGCAAACACACTAACTGAATTGGAAAAGGGCTGCCACACCTCCGAAAACTCGGATGATGGCACTATGTTTCTTGCACATGCGTGCAAGCAAACATAATGAGGAGGTTGCTATTTCTGACATTTTGTTCTAGTTATAGTCAAAATGTTCTGTTCTCAGCCTTCCGAATCCTATTATGGATCCCAAAGATATTTGGACTGGAGGGTGGCAGAGTTGTGTAAAATTGTATCAAGATAAGGGTAGTATCCTGCATCTCCCTAGCTGTTTCTATCTTGGAAGGGATAGGGGTTTTATTTTTTAGGTGGGTCAGCCTCACTCCTGTTTTCGGTACAGAGCACATCCCCATTTGAGCAATGATTGTGACAAGATGAAGTGCTCCCTTTGTGGGGGCATCAGTCATGTAGCTCTTGCATGTCAGACCCCGGTGGTGTGCAACCTTTGTGACGATCTTACCCATACTTTTAAAGATTGTCCTTGGGCCTGTCATAATATGGAAGGAGCAGTTCTAGAGGATACTGTTGAGGTTGATCCTTCACACCCCGAGGCATGGTCTGGTACTGACTTTTCTACTTGTCCCTGCCCATCCCTGCCTACTGATGTGGTTTCTTCCCCTGTACCTTCCCCTGTGGGGGTCAGTGGTCTCTTTTCCAGCATCTGCTGAATGTTCATCCAAAAGAGATGTGTCTTCTGTCGGAGTTGCCCAGGTAACTGAAGAAGTCCCTGTGATATCATCTTTTCATGAGCTAGATGCACTACCCTGTGACTCTAATATACTGCCAGGCCTTTCTTCACTCCCTGTTTCCCAAATGCCCCCTTCCCTAACTGATGATGAATGGGAACTACAAAAGACTAAATGGCTGACACACTGTGCTTCTTAGAAATTGTGTAAAACTGCTGGTGAGAGGAAAGACACAGGCCTTAGTGTGTCCAGCTGTTTTCTTCCTCTTACCAAGTGAAAACAATGGGAGGAAGAGGAAACAGATTGGAATTCCTCCTCGTTGATCTCTTCCAAACCTGAATATGTGACTGACACCGATACTCCCCTGGTTTCTAAGAAAGATGGAGTTAAGAAAAAGAAAAAAATCAAAATGTTCTATGGCTAAAAAGTTGACAGCTGTGGTCTCTGATGTTCCGGTTGTTTCTGACACTTGATCATGGAATGGTGTCTTTCTGTGGGATCCTTAAACCTTAACAGTATTAAACCTCAGAAAATAAGATTGATCACCTTTTCTATCCTTGCAGGTCATCATTTGGATGTTTGCCTAGTACAGGACACTCGCATGCATACCAACCGGGAAACATACCAGGCATCTAAGGATTGAATATGAGGTTCCTCTTTCTGGTCCTTGGGTAAAGAATTGTGTTCAGGGGTGGGATTTTTAATCTCGAATCCCAATTTTCATGTATCTCCTCTTGTTGATTTGGTTCCTGGGAGGGCTTGTATTTTAGATGCTAGACTTGGGACTCATAAAATGCACTTTATTAATGTTTATAACTTTCAGACTAAAGTGCAAAGGATTGCTTTACTACAAAAAGTGCAACCTTATTTATATATCACTAAACCTGTTTTTTTGGGGAGATACTCTGATTCGAACTTCCTGAATGAAATGTACACTCAAGCTAGGCTACAGGATTGTGCAGCTGTTTTTTCCAGATTAACAGCACATACATATTTTAGGGGACATTTTTCAACATGGATTGACTTCTGGTTTGCCTCTCATTGGGTTCCAGTACGGTATTTTTCAGTTTTTCCAGTAGAAACCTCTGACCATAGATTAATTAAAACAATTGTGGGACATCCTTTAAATAAACCTGGTTCTTACCCAGTTTGGAGGATGAATTCCACCTTATTATCAGATGAGAATGCCTGGACTGTCATTCAGGAGGAATTAGCTGCCAGATTTTTTGTTTATGAGTTATATGATAACTCCCTATTTTGGTGGCAGGATACCAAGCAAGATTTGAAATCTTTATGCAGTTCCTTGTCTAACACAGCTACAAATAATAAATATATTACTTATTTACATCTTAGAGATAGCTTCAGCGACTTTTATCTCAGTCTGTTGAAACTGGGGAAGACCTTACTGAAGATATTCAGGCTCTTAAAGTTGAAATGTGTCGGTTTCAGTATGATAGATCTCATTCTTTTTTCTAGAACAAAAGTTTAGTACACAGGGCAAATCGCAAAATGTTAATCCTTCTGATTGTTGCGCTAGATGGGTCGAATCTAAATATATGGAAGCATTGAAAACTGATTCTGGAGCTCTTGTGGACACTGGGGAGGGTATTGAATGTATTGTTACTGGCTTTATGGAAACTTCCTTTAGTGATAATTCACCCCGTTGGTGGGTAGTGCTGATATTTTAAATCAGTTGGATGTGCCTGACTTATTAGAGGTGGATAAACAAAAACTAATTTCATCCATTTCTCAGTAAAAAGTGGTAGATGTGATTGGCAAATTACATAATGGATCTTCCCCATGTCCCGATGGTTTACCTGGGGAATCCTATAAAAAGGCAACAGGCCTTATTAGTAAATTTTTGATCTTTATTTTTAATGATGTTTTATCTGGTACTGTTGCATTTCCTACAGTACTTGCAAACAGTCTTTTGATTTTTTGCATAATAGGGGGACAAAGGTGACCTTAGAAACTGGCATCCTATTAGTCTTTTGAATGTAGATTTGGAAGATTTTATGTAACATTTTGTGTAACCATTTATCTTGGGTAGCTCAAGATATTATCTCCCCGGGCAGACTTGTACCATTCGTCAGAGGGGTATGGGAGACATGGCTAAACTGATACGGGAAGTTTTTGATGGCCTGGGGACATCAGGGTACCTGATCTCGTTAGATGAGGCTAAAACTTTTGATGAAGTACCTCACAGATTTTTGTTTCAGGTTTTAGAATACTATGGTATCCCTCCCATTTTTGTGAATTGGTTAAGGATTATTTACCAATATGCTTCTCCTCTGGCCCTGGTGAACGGTAGATTGGGGAGGTCAGTCTTGATTCAGAGAGGTGTACACCAAGGATGCCCTTTGAGCCCACTTCTATATGTATTTTCTTTGGATCCTTTATTAAGAAAGTTGAATGTAGCACAGGATATTTCGCCTATGGTAGGAATAGGAGGTACTTTTTTTCTAGTTGCGTTTGTATATGCCGATGATACCACCATTTTAGTTGCTGATTCTGTTTCAGGTTAACATACTATGAGGGTAGTGGATTCCTTCTCTGTG
This sequence comes from Neoceratodus forsteri, assembly GCA_016271365.2. Lineage (NCBI taxonomy): Eukaryota > Metazoa > Chordata > Ceratodontiformes > Ceratodontidae > Neoceratodus > Neoceratodus forsteri. Next base: position 218,504,896 of record CM028134.1, read on the forward strand.
ATTTCCGGCCCCAAAATAAATAGGCAAATGAGTAAGGTTCTAGGTATTCGTGTACTTGGTGATGATTTGCATGAGATAGGAGGTGTCCCTATATCTGATCCGCCTATTAAAGTTTTGGGGTTTTGGTTTAGACCTCCAGATTCAGCTTTTTTAAATTGGGACCTATCCTTATCTCAGGAAACTAAGAAGGTTGACAGATGGAAGGGTTACCACATGACAAAAAAGAAAAGAGTTTATATGTATAAAACTTTTATTTTGCCTTTATTTTTGAATATAAGTCTTCTTTATCCTTTGCCGGTAAAATTGGAAGGACGAATGTATAGTGTGACCTTTCAATTACTTTGGAAAAGCTGACTCAACTCCATTAAGAGGCACAGTACTTACTGGCCTATTAGTGAGGGTGGCCTGAATATGATAAATCCAGTTCTTTTCCTGTTTGCTATGTTTTTGTATGCTAATTTTGTATTGATTTTATGTCTGAAATAACTCCCTTGGATTCCCCTGTTCCAGGATAGATGCCAATATTTCTGGACCAGGTGGGTTACTCAGCAACTGGGTGTTTTTCAGAATATTCCTCCTGATTTATCTCCCTATCTTTTGGAGGTACGTAAGAAGTTAAAACTTTGGCATATTTCACCTTAGGATCTCTTGCACAACACCAGGAAAGCAGAATACCAATCCTTTTTGCGGTCTGTTTGCTTTGCTACTCCTTGTCTTGTCTTACCAGACACAGTAGTACTTTTTGATGTTTTTCATCAACTGATGGATCCTAGGATCCCTTCTAAATTGTGGGATTCAGTTTGGCTTTGTTGCCATTCCAGATTGAATGTTCATGGAAATCTTTTTCATAAGGGTATACAAGAGAGATCCTGTTTGTGGGAGGGTTGTGGGTTGGAGGTGGAAACGGCACATTTATTTTTTCATTGTCCCTATATTTCAGGTTTCTGGCCTTTATTGGTGTCTTCTTGGAGTGTTCCACAACTATGAAATATGGATTATAATACCTTGATTTATGGGCAGTATGATATGCAAAGTTGGTGTCGTTTTCATGTGGGGACGACTTAGGTTATTTTTGCAATTTTGAAATGGGTTACCTGGCAAACTAGATGTCAGTTTGTGTTACAACATAAACAACTATCCTTACTGGATGTGAAACTTAAAATTGAACAAGAAATTCATGAAGTGTTTCACAAGGACAGATTCATTCTTTCTGAATCCTCCTTCCATTCCTGGTGGAAGGGTCGGGGTTCTCTTCCTTTTTTACAAACTTCTGATTGATTTTTTTTGGGTTAGTTTTTCTGCCCTTTTACTTTTGGCCTTAATTTTCAATTTTGAAAGGGTGGAAATATAGGATTAGATAGCTGTTTCTTGTCCTTATGTCGTTCAATCTTTACTCTGAGCTTTATGTTATGCTTAATTTTTGAGCTATTACTGTTTTTCTTCTTCTTTTGCTTTGCTTCTTACATGGGAATTTTTTGGTATCACGTATGTTATTTCTTGTTTTATCCTAATGATTCTTAGTTTATTGCATTATTGTTTTCGTATTTTGGTTTGCTAGTTATTTCTGTATACTTTTACTTGTTTTATTTTGTAGTTTTGTCCAATAAAAAATTCCCCTACTCTTGTCAGTAGGGGGGGAGCCCAAGCACTGTGCTGATGGCAGAGCAGACTGAGCTGGTGATGGAGCTGGATGTGTCTGAAGAGCTGCCTGAGATTTTGGATGTGGAAGAAATTGTGGTAGCAGCAGAGAAATCTTGTGAAACCACTAGATTTATGCAGGATAATTCTTCAATTCATCTAGATAATCACGATATGGTGGAGGATGTTACCGGAGAAAACCTTCAGCCTGCTGTTACTGGCAATCCACAGTCAAAAGTGATTTGGGCCTCTGCAGAGCACCCTAGTAGTAGTTTGGATGATCCACGGATAAGTTGTTATACTAAGAGTGCTGCAAGTCATGTGCAGCAACTGTGAGATGCTAACACCATGTCTGAACAGGTGAAAGACATTTCAGTGACACAACAAGTCCAAAAACAATTTGGATTAAAAAAAGACACTGTAGAGTATTTCAGGAGTGACTGGTCAGTTGATGATGATGCCTTGAATTCATCTGGTTGGAAACGAGACGAGAAAGGAAAATGGGTTTCTGACCCCGATTGGAATGAGGACATTTTGTTTGGGCCTACAACAGGACATGAAAGGGCTGCAGCACAAACCCTGAGCTCAGGTAAAACTGTTTCTGATAAAAAGGATCTTATAAAAGTTACTGCTCAGATTTTAGATGATGACACCCAGGCCTCTACAGTGCCTGGCCCAAAAGGGGGTAGGGGAATTTGAAGTCAAGTTGCACTAATATTGCATGTTTTCCTGTTGAGCAAGAACAATATAAATCTCAAGATAATAATAATGATATGCCAAAAAAAACTCCCATGTCAGAACTTTTTAAGAATAAACTCAAGCAGGCCCCTAGAAGAAATGCTGTCAGGTTAAGGTATAGGGGAGGGCTATCAGAGCACCCGGACAGGTACTATGTTGCAAAACAATTATTGATGGGATCCATGAAATTTGTGCCAGCAGAGGTTTATGCTCTAATTCATATATCAGGGGAAGATACCTTTGATGTTTGCTTTAAAACTAACATCAGCCTTGAGAGATTCTGGGAAAAGTATAATAACCTTAAGCAGACACCTCTTTGGACACCCCTTTTATGCTATCCCCCTTACTAAACCCCAGATAAGATATATTTCCATCATGTTCAGAAATGAAGGAGTGGACATTAGTGATATATATGCCCAGAGGCAATTATGAATACACAGGGATTTTGGATGGGAGAGTGGCAAGTTAAAATTATTCCAAGTCAATTCAGAAATTATCCACCTCCCCAATAGCTTCTTCTTAGGCAAGGACAGGGGGATTTATTTTTATGGGGGACAGCCTAGGGCCTGTTATAAATGTGGGGCTAAGACTCATCTGATCAGAGCCTGTGATATGCTCAAATGCTCCTTATGTAGGGGGTATGGCCACTCCACTGATCTATGTGACAATATATTCCAGTGCAACCTTTGTGATGATAAAGGTCACACCTTTCACCAGTGTCCTTGGACTAAAAGAAACAGAACTGAGGGGTGGGACCAAGATGACCTGATTGATAGAGCCCAGTTGAAAAGAAGCCACTCCTTTCATGAATCTGCTGGCAGGGATAAATCTCAGAATGCTGCACCTCAAGAAAATACCCCTGGGGAGGCTGTTACTGACACCATGACAACTGCTGCCCCCTTCCTAGGAATGAAAAAAATGGGGACACCTTTGATAATCAAGAACGTAGAGAGATGTCCCAGTCCTCTAGGGATGGGAAGGCAAGTATTAGTATGCCACCCCCTTTAGTTACAAAGCCAGGAGATTTACAAGGGCGTCTGCTAGACAGCATCCCCACTCCCCCACTCCCCCTACCCCTCAGGATGGAAAATCCTTTCTCCCCTTTACAAGAAGACATGGGAGAATCTGAGCTAGAGTCTGATGCATCACATAGGTCTGATATAATCACTGAAGAGAAGGAAAGTAAGACTACAGAACTGGCTAAGGAAAGGAAAGGGAAAAAGTAAAAAAGGAAAACTAAAGCTAATCACAAAGAAGGCCCCAGAATATAAGGACTTTGTACCAAACATGCTTTTTATGTACATGATGCATGGCCTCTATTCATGTTGCTTCACTTAATATCTGTAGTTTGAAACTCTACAAAAAGCAATTATCTGTATTAGCCTATTTGGGACAACTTGCAGTAGACATCATCTTCGTCCAAGAAACTAGGCTATCCTCCATCATTGATGTAAATTAGGTTATGAGGAACTGGACATGGGGTCCTTCCTTTTGGACCTTTGGCACAGATACTGCTGATGGAATAGGAATTTTATTTAAAACCCCCTAATTTCAGAGTATCTAGACTTATTGATATACATCCTGGAATGGCTCTGGCCATAGACTGCATGTACAAAGAAGTTGCTTTTCACCTTATTAATGTTTATGCCCCCCAGACCAAATCTGCTAGAATTGATCTTTTTGAGGAAATTAAACCTTATTTATACACACAGAAGAACATTATATTTGGTGGGGACTTTAATTGCAGTTTGGATCTGAAATATGTAGGTGATATAAATAATCTAAAAGGTATATCATGACATGCATGCCTTAAAACAAATCATGCTGGATACAGGATTATCAGATATATACAGAACTCTGAGGAAAAATGATGTAGAAGCAACCTATTTCAGACACATCTATGCTACTTGCATTGATTACATTCTAGTGTCTAAATATGTAAAACCCTATAAAAAAGAAGTTAAGCCTGCAGAATTCTCTGATCATTGTATATTATTAGGATCTCTAAGTCTAGCAACAGTACCTCCAAAGATGTATTCCCATATATACAGAGGTTGAACATTTTCTTATTGGAATCAACTGAATGTCAGATGCAGGTGGAAGTTCTTTTTGGTGCCAGAATCTCAACCCTTTGTCTTTATGATAATCTTTGGGGCTGGTGGACAGATCCAAAAAAATATTTAAAATCTCTATTTTTATCATTCGGTAAACATTCTGCAAACTCAAGCTATATTAAATATTTAGACTATAGAAATCAATTATACAGACTGATGTCTTTCCCACCAAAGGATCACATGAAATATAAAATGCAAATTTTGGAAATGAAAACGCAAATGAAAATCTATCAATATGATAGAGCAAAATCATTGGACATGGAAATGAGATTTTGCACAAATAATCAACCAGCTTCGAATTCCTACCAGGCGTGCAAACAACAGCTGGATGAAACCATTATGGAAGGTTTACTTACATCAGACAATTGACTGATAGACACCAATCTAGGAATGCTTTCATTAGTGCAACAAAACTTAAATGAAAATTTTTCCCAAACCCCCTTAAAAAAGGGTAGTGTACAGAATTTTTTAACTGCACCAATACCCCATTTGAGCCATTATGCTGGTGAGGCATTGGTAGATCCAATTACCTCTGAAGAGGTTTGTGGGGTAATTAAAAAGTTAAAGACAGGAACCTCACCAGGAATAGATGATCTCTCTAATGACTTCTATAAAAAATATGAACCTTTTTTGAGGTCTGTACTGGCAAATAGTTTTAATTTTATGTTACAGTCAGAATTTAAGTGTACAGATTTTAGTACAGCTCTCATATCTTTCCATATTTAAAAGGGGATATGAAGAATTATCTAACTGGAGACCCATCAGCATCCTTAATAGTGACTATAAGATTCTGGCAAAAATTTGGAACAATAGATTAATAACAGTAGCTGAAACTTTAATTGATACAGCCCAGACACGCATTATCCCTGAACATAAGATCCAACATAATCTCTTTATTTTATGAAAGCTCTGTGAAGCCTGTACATCTCAAAATCTTAAAGGCTTTATAGTTGCAGTAGATCAGTCTAAAGCATTTGATCGAGTTGAGCACCATTTTCTATTTAATGTACTAGAGACATATGGGATCCCAAAAACATTTGTGGATTGGATAAAAATATTTTATTCTAATGATAATATAATTCCAACAGTTAATGTTTTATTTGGTGGGGATGTTCCTCTTTTAAAAGGAATACAGTAGGACTGTCCACTAACTCCCTTACTTTATACTTTTGCTCTAGACCTAGTCATCTGACAGATAAAGTGGGATAAACAAATTATAGGTCTGGTTCCTTGTGAGACTTTAACTCTAGGGAAAGTAACTGCATATGCAGATGATGTTACTCTTGTTGTTCAAAACATCAGCTCCATAGAAAAGGCGATCAGCACCTTTGATGCCTGTGCACAATTCTCTGGTGCTAAATTGAATAAAGAAAAAAGCACTATTGTAGCCCTGACTAAGCCAACCACCATGATCAGAGATGTAAGTGGACTTAGCATCTCCACTGTGCCACAAACATTTTTAGGCATATGGGTAGGTCCCGGTGATATGGCCACCTATAATTGGGAAAAACAAATCAACACAGGTGAAATCAAAGTTTGCCTTTGAAAAACATGGAAGTTTGGAATGAAAAAGTGTGTACAAATTATCAAAGCATTTATTATTCCTCTTTTTCTATATGTCAGTTATATTTATACCCTCCCGGTACACTTGGAGACTAGACTTTTTAGTATTTTCTTCCAGATGCTCTGAGGTAGCAGACTCAATCCAGTTAAGAGGGATGTTACTTACCTCCCACAGAGGAAAGGGGGGCTTAATATGATAAACCCAGTGGTATTTTTCATTCCATTTTTTTATACAGTACCTTTAAATGTGCTTGGGAGACAAACGGGTCACTTTGACAGTCTTGGATACAGTGGGCCCTACAGAAATATTTTACAAAATGGGTTGATACCCCCCCAAACTGTTGTCACAATTTGCAGTTCCAACCTATGCTGGTCCTTCAGTTAAAAAATTACACCAATGGAAAATAGAGAAACAGACACTGATGGCCTTAAATAGGAAATGTTTCTATTCACATGTAGTTCATGGTGTACAGCAAGTGGCTTTAATTTGCCCTGAATGTACCCCTGCCAAAATTAATTGGGCCTTAAATAAACTTAATGACAGCAGAATCCCTGTTAAGGTATGGGACATGGTCTGGTTATGCTCACAGGGAAAGTTAGGTGTGAGAGGTAATCTAAAACACAAACCCATAGCTGAACGGTATTGTCCTAAATTAACGTGTGTGAACATAGAAGAAAGTATTTTTCATTTTTTCTTTGACTGTCTTTCTAGCAATCAGGTGCGGGCAGAACTGGACAGTAGGTGGAAACTACCCTTTTTTACAAGAGTCTCGTATGCTACTTTAATACTTGGAGATTACTCTGGTGTTTGGAGAATCTTTCACAAAAATACTTTACATGTACTTTTCACTGTCATTCAATACTTTCTATGGCAAGCACGCTGTCACTATGTTCTGCAACAGCAACAAGCTTTAAACAGTGTGTTAATTACACAGATAGAAACTGAAATGATTAGAGTAAAAGAACTTGATACACAGAGATTTACACCAGATAAAGGGGCCGATTTATGGAGACACTTCAAAATGTTCACTTAACGGAATATTTAGCCTTAGTTTTAGTATGCTAGTTTAAACACAGAGTAATGTGTGGGGATCCCCTTTGTTAGTTTTTTTTTCTCTGATATGAAGTGTTTAATACCTTTTATGTTCATGATGTATACCTTCTATGCAATGTTTCTTATTTTTTTGTGTTTTCTTCCTTTGTACAATTTCTGGTATAATGTATGAACACTGTGTTGTAATGTTTATGTTTCTTAATAAAAATTCTCCTACTCACCAGTAGGGGGACCCTTTGCTGCAGAGATGGAGGAGCCATTTGATGCTGGGACGGTCATGGAGGAGGTTGTGGTGTCTGATGCTGTGGAACCACAACGTTTGTTGGACAGAGTATTGAAGGATATTTCTCATGCTAGTGATCCTGAGCTTCACGAGGAAGACATGGAGTTTCAGCCTGTTTCACCTGTGAGAGTGGGCTCATTGGAGTTTTTTCAGAATATTTTGCAATGTAGTTCTTCCATGACTAGTGCTGGGGGATCTGCTGGGGAAACTCAGCTTTCGGGAGTGCATGCTGAAGCTGCCTTTAACCATGAAGTGGCGACTGTGTCACAAGTTATCCGGAAGCAATTTGGACTTGTGCCTGGAACTGTGGAAGGTGCTGTGGACTGGTTGGTGGAGGATTCCTTGGGGAATGTGGGTTGGACTATGCTGTCAGATGGTAGCTGGATCCCAAATACCAAATGGGATGAGAAAGGGAATGGAGTTTTGGCACAATCTCCCAGGCCTGCAACGAGGGATGTTGATGGTTCTGTGGAACTACAACACATGGTACTGTCGGTTTCTGGTGCTGCAGCTCGAGGTGTTTTTTTCCAGGCACCCTGACTTTCCTCGTCCAGTAGAGACTGCAGTCTCGGACTCTTGTGACACTTTGCAAACTACTTATCTTATTGGACTTAAGGAGGACTTGATTTCGGGTGGGGTGGGGGTTGCTACGGGGCAGCTTGGGCGAAGTGCAGGTGATGTGACTTTTGAAGAGGGTACTGTTTCTGTAGGAGCTCCTGCAGGACATCCTAGCCCTAGTAACGTGCACCTACTGGAGGGGGTAGTGGGTGTAAGGTGAACAACATTTTCAGTAGTGCTGGGGCTGAGGATACTGTTAATGCTAAAGCAACTGGGAGTGAAGGGTCTGCTGAGACTCAAAATAGATGGGCAACAGGGCCTCCCCTAGCAGATCTTTTTAAAAATAAACTGGAACAGGCCCCTTGGAGGAATGCTGTTTGCCTCCACTATGGGGGTGGGGTTGTCTGAGCATCCAGATAGGTACTTTGTGGCTCGGCATCTTCTTAAGGGTTCTATGCTATTTCTCCCAGTAGATATTTATACCCTGATTCATGTGTCCAGTGAGGATACTTTTGATATCAGTTTTCGAACAAATGCAGGGTTGGAGAAATTTTGGGGTAAATATGAAACTTTGAAGAAGATGCCATTGTGGACATCCTTCCTTGCCGTACCACTAACAAAACCTACAATATGAATGATTACTATCATGTTTCAAAACGAGGGTGTTACCGTTAATGATGTTTATTTCTGGTTACAAAACAGGTGTGATGTTTTATGCCCCCCTGAAGCCATTGTTGATGGTGAAGGCCTGTGGACAGGGGGGTAGAAATTTAAGGTGAAGCTCTTTCAGGTTAATTCTGAGATCACCCATCTTCCTAATAATTTCTTTTTGGGGAAGGACAGAGGAGTCTGTTTTTATTGGGGGTAGCCCAGGGCATTTAATAAATGTGGGGCTCGGATTCATTTAAGCAGTGCTTGTGACATGCTGAAATGCTCCTCATGTGGGGGATATGACCATCCTAGTGTGAACTGAGAAAACATTTTTCAATGCAACCTTTGTGATGACAAAGGGCACGCCTATCATCAGAGTCCCTGGGCTAAGAGGAATAGAGCTCAAGGGTGGGATCAGTAGAACCTAGTACAAATGGCCCAGGACAAAAAAGGTAGGCCAGGGCCTAGTACTGCACAGGATAGGTCATCACAGGGTCCAGTAGTACAGGATGGGCCTTGTGACCATGAGGGGCCAACAGCTCCTGGGCAGGAACATACCAGTCCGGGTAATTTTGAGTCTGAAGACAACTTTATTGAGGAGGGGGCACACACACTTCAGGTTCCACCCATGGATACTAGTGTAGAAATCTCGAACCATGGTCCCGATGAGTGGAAAGACACAATGCCCCCCCACAGATGTTTGCACAAGGAGGGTCACAAGGGTCATTTCAAGACAGAGTCAGGGTGGGTTCCTGTTGGTAACACAAAACTCCTTTTTGCCTCTTCAAGGGGAGGGGGGAATCGGAGCATGAATCTGATGCCTTACTTAGATCGGGGCTCACCTCTGAAATGGAGGATGAGAAAAAAGACCTTTTAGCAAGGCAAAAAAGAAATGTAAGGGAAAAAATGGAAATATAGAGAGGAACAAGATGAGGTAGGATAGTCAAGCAGGACCTCTTAAATTTACTTATCACTAAACCCTTGTTGGATGGCCACCCTTCATCTTGTTACCTTTAATGTGTGTAGTATAAAAAACTACAAAAGACGAATGATGCTACTTTCCTTTCTTCTTCACATAACTGCTGAGGTATTTTTTTACAAGAGACCCATCTTTCCACGTTGTTTGACATTGAACATCTAAAAAAGAAGTTGGGTTTGGGGGCCTTCCTTCTGGACTTTTGGGGACGAAGTGTCCGATGGGTTGGGGATTCTTTTTAAAACTGCAACATTTTCTATCTCTAGAGTAATTGATGTTTGTCCTGGATGAGTGCTTGTGCTGGATTGTAGATATAGAGGGTTTTCTTTTCACCTTATAAATACTTATGCCCCCCCAAATGAAAAAGGCCAGGATTTACCTTTTTAATTTAATAAGTCCTTTCTTTTACACTAGAAAACATATTGTATGGAGGGGGAGACTTTAATTGTAGTCTGGATTTTCCTGGTTCCGAAGGTAAAAAGATTTGTTGTGATTCCCATGCCCTTAAACTGATTCTTAAAGATGCTTCCTTATCTGATTCCTATAGGAAGCTTCGCAAAGATTCTGGTACCACATATCATAGGAATATATATTCCACTAGGATAGACTATTTATTTGTGTCTCAATATTTTATTTATTTATTTAGCTTTTGTTGACCGGGTAAGTGCACTAGACAAATCCTGCCTATTTTCAGGCACGACCCGGGTTGTGTTCCAACGATGGTAGAGATAAGGCCCACAGAATTTTCTCATCATTCCATGTTGCTGGGGCAGTTTAATCTGGGCTTGGCACCCCCCCCCCCAAATTTCTGCTGTTACAGAACTGGTGGAAATTACACACTGCTCTATTAATACAGAATGATGCACTTAGCAAACTAGAATCTTTACTAGAGGCTAGATTATCTGTGCAGTGTCTGTATGATGATATCTGGCAATGGTGGGTGGATACAAAGTGGGATATTAAGCAGCTTTTTATGGTCCATGGGAAGGCTACATCTAATTCTGATTATATGAAATATCTTAGTTACAGGAACCAATTTTATAAGCTAATGTCCTTCCCTGGTAGGGAGAGGGTGCAGTACAGGCAACAACTTTTGGAACTGAAAAAGTGCATGCGTCAATATCAGTATGATAGGGCTAAATCTTTAGATGCTGAGATGAGGTATGGGACACTGAAATCCCTGGCATCAGATCTTTTCATGGCTTGTAAACAACAGGTTGATAAAATTATGATGGTTGGGCTCTACTGTATGACAAGGATGGTATCGTTGAAAATAAAGCTGTCAATATGTTATGAATCATACATTCGCATCTGACACAGGAATTTGCTGCAGGTAGTGAAGGGGGGGAGGTAGCAGCCTTGTTTTCAGACCCATCTCCCAGTCTCTGGGTGGAGGATATAGATTTTTTACAAGCACCCATTGAATGGGATGAAATCCTGACTATACTTAACACTTTGAAAACAAGTACGGCCCCGGGGTTAGATGGTTTATCATTTGATTTGTATAAAATATTTTCAACATTATTTAGTTTCATTTTGACTAAAGTCTTTGATTATATACTACACCAGGAGGGGGCATCACTGCCAGATTTTGGCACAGCCATAATTAGTTACATTTACAAATCTGGGGATAAGTTGTAACTTGCAAATTGGAGACCTATAAGTCTCCTTAATTGTGATTATAAAATTCTTGCTAAACTTATCAGTAATAGACTACAGACAGTGGCAAGTACATTGATTGATGAGACACAGATGTGCTCCATTCCTAATAGAAACATTCATCATAACCTCTTTATTTTGAGGGACATTTTTGAATTAAAGTGGAAAAACTCTATAGCGGGATATCTCATGGCTTTAGATCAGGCTAAAGCCTTTGATAAAGTTGAGCATCACTATTTCTGGCAGGTTTTACTGAGATATGGGATTCCTCCAAACGTTGCACACTATATTCCATCCATGAATGGGATTTTCAGGCTTCTAATTCCTTTTAAAAAGGGCATGCAGCAGGAATGCCCACTGAGCCCTCTTCTTTACATGTTTGCCCTAGTTCCGATTATTAGAGAAATAAAATGGGACACTCAGATTGTAGGTTTATCTCCCTTAAGGGTGAGTCCGGTAAATAAAATCACTGCATATGCTGACGATGTAGTAGTTCTGGTGCAGGATGCAGCATCCAGTATTAGGGCCATAAAAACATTTGCAAAGTTTACACAAATTTTTGGATCCACAATCAATGTAGAGAAAAGTGTGGTCATCCCTTTGCAGCAGGGGGATGCTCTGAGGCAACCTTTAGAGGGAATCAAAATCAGTACTGATCCTCAGTAAATTTTAGGGATCTGGTTTTGCTCTCAGGATTCAGCTTTGTTTAATTGGAATAAACAACTGGGAGTATGTGAGTTGAAGGTCTGAGTTTGGAAAAATTTGAAGCTTGGGAAGTGGAAGAGGGTCCTTATCATTAAAACGTTCTTCTTACCTCTTTTTGTTTATTTAAGTGCCGTTTTTAGTCCCCAAGCCCAATTTGAGGTTCTGCTCCTCAGTCTTTTTTTCAGATGCTTTGGGGTAGTCGGCTGAATCCGGTGAAGAGGGAAGTGACTTATTGACCAGTTAAACAGGGTGGTCTGGATGTGGTAAACCCTGTCTGTTTTTTCCATACTATCTTTTTAGATGGGTTTTCCAAAGTATATAGAATGAATGAGCTTTCGATGGGACAGGAATGGGTTAAGGGAACTACTAAAACATTTATGGATAAATGGGTTACTTTGCCTCCGAAGATCTTACAGCAATGAGGTGTCCTGGAGTATGCCGTGGATTCTTTTAAAAAATTAAGGCAGTGGAGCTGGAGAAGAGTGAGTTTTTTAAGTTTGACTCGCAAACAATTATATCAGAGAGTGGTTGGCCTTCACTGTCTGGAACCCTTGATTTTTCTAAACTCACGGCTCTCCCAGACTCCTTTATTTAGAAAATTTTGACAGATAAAAGAATCTCGTGTTTATGTGGGATGTTAATTGGCTTTGCTGTCTTGGTAAGTTAGGTGTACGGGGGAACTCCAAACATAGGGCTATGCAAGAGAGATATTGCCCACAGACCTCGTGTATCACACAGGAAGAAACCACGCAGCATTTTCCTTTGGACTGCCCTGAATCAAAGTTATTTTGGGCTGAGTTAGGGCTTAAGTGACATTGGCCTTTTCTATAGAGACTAAGCTATCAGACTTTAGTTTTGGGTGATTTTTCCGGCGTTTGGAGGATGTTTCATGCCAGCACTATGAGGGTAATTTTTGCTGTCATTAAGTATTATTTGTGGCAAAGCAGGTGTCAGCTGGTACTACAACAAATTAAACTCCCTCCAGGGGTTTTAATAACACAAATTGAATCTGCATTGGCTCAGGTTAAATCGAACGATGAGCAGCAGTTCATAAGGGATAAAAATAGGCTGTGTTGGAGGAATGTAGGTTTTATAACTTGAAGGACTCTGCAGCCTGGACTTGGGATGAGGTAGCTGGACTTGCCAGGGGGAAGGGAGATGTTGGGAAAATTCTGGAACTGTTGTTTTTTATATTCTTTATCTATTTTTCCTTTTTTGCCTTTAAGTCAATACTAGGATTACTTTATCATATAGATGTTGGTTTTGGGGATCTCGCACTGTACAGCATGTTCTTTTTTTCCCATTTTGGATGTCTGTTTTTTTGTTCTTTTTCTTTTTTTTTGTACCATTGTATAATTTGTGGTCACTAATATCACTAATTATATATGTGTTGTAATGTTTCTTTTGTTCCAAAGAAAAAGTTCCCCTACTCTTTTCAATAAGTGCCATGGGATCTTTAACATCCACTTGAACTACAACCAATCCAGGCAGATGGGACCTCGGTTTAATGTCTCATCTGAAAGACAGCACCTCAGAAGTGCAGCTCCCCTCTCATGCTGCACTACAGTGTCAGTACTGGGACATTAACCCAAGTGCCACATGTGGGAACTGAACCCACAGCCCTCTGATCTCCCTGTCTCAGTGGCAAGTATGCTACCTACTGAGCCACTGACACTGACAAATGTTACCAAAATTTTAATTTGATTTAGTTCCCTCTAATTTTAAAACTACATATCCAAATTTAACCATAGCTAAGACACTTAAACTTCTATACCACATGGTCATTTCTGAAAAATGTTCATGTTTTTAGCTTTAAATGAACTTGAACTAAAAGTAGCCAAACTTTCACAACATTTAAAAATGTAATTTTGCAAGAATGTAAACTACAAATTTATAAAACCCTGAACTTTAAAACTAGAGAGTGCAATACCATTAAATTTGGCAGGTTGTTAGACCTTACAAGGAGAATGTGTGTGTGCCAATTTTATTAATTGCTTGCTATGAGAAACTGCAAAATAACATGTGTACTTAAAGTCAAATCCCATGAGTCTTTGTGAAAATTGTAGAATTTCATGCACAATTCCATAAAACTGAAATTTTCTAATTTCACTCAGCCTTATCTGGGGGATTCTGATTAGAGGATGGGGTATACGAGGCAAGTACCACAGGGGATCACCAAGTTCTGGAGTTAAATGCACAGTTTCACCACAAAATGGACAACTGAGCTGGGTAACACAACAGTGGTAGACCCACAGGTTGGAGCAAAAAAGCACAGAGTGTCAACAATTCCAACCTGAATGCAGGATATTTAAGGATCACATCCAGTAAATTTATGATCTGGGGAGACTGGTGTACATGCAAGTCTAGGACTTGGAGGTACTCAAAAAGATGTAATTGAGGAAGACAATGTCTTGGGCAGCAGGAAGAAAGAATTCTGGCTATTCCAACAGGGTAGGTCGATAGGAAAAGAAGTAGGTGACTCATGTTTTAAGGGAGTTTGTCACTGTAAAGAACAGAGGATATCAGTGGGATAGTAGTTCTATTGTGTCAATCTGGTTATGCCAAAAGAGAAGGTGGGGGGGGATAATCACCCAGAGAGGATCATTAGGACTGCAGAAAGCTCAGCCCAGATTATCAGATGAAGTAGTGGTATGTGCATTGTTAATGTTAAATTCCACAAAACAACTGCTGGATGCTTCATCTACAGTATACATATGCATACATATGAAAACGCCAGCAGAAGCAGGCCTTATGGTCTATCAAGTCTGCTTGATTGTGCAACTAGCCCCTCAACTTGCAGTTGCCCCACCTTTCTCACCCGTCTTCATCATAATCCCTCCCCTCACCCTATCCCAACCCCTCTTAAAGCCACCCACCATTCTACAGGACACCACCCCCTTGGGCAAAGCATTCCACTTGTCCACCACTCTTTCTGTGAAGAAATGCCTCCTGATTTCCCTCCTGAATCTTCCACCCTCCAACCTCAACTGATGTCCCCTCATATCCTTCCCTATTCTAAGCTTGAAAATCCCTTCCATGTTAACCTTATTAATCCCCCTGAGGTATTTAAATGTTTAGATCATATCTCCCCATCTCTCGTTTCCTCCAGTGAGTACATGTTCAGCTCTGCTAATCTCTTCTCATAGGACTGCCCCTCAAATCCCTGGATCATCTTTGTCACCCTATGCTGCACCCCCTCCAACAACCTGATGTCCTTTTTCATGAATGGTTGCCAGTACTGCATGCAGTGCTCCAGGTGAGACCCAATCAGAGTCCTGTACAGGGGAAGGATCACCTCCCTATTCCTGGAGGAGATTCCCCTCTCTATACACCGTAGCATCCTTTTGGCCTTTACTGCCACCATCCAGCACTGAGCCAAGTTGTTCATGCTGCCCATTATAATCACCCCCAGATCCTTTTCTTCTACACTACTTTCCAGCTGTACCCCTCCCAACTGAAAGCTCCTTCCCTGGTTCCTAGCACCGAAGAATAGTACCTTGCACTTCTTGGCATTGAACCCCAGCTGCCAAACTACTGACCAATCCTGTAGTTTCTTCAGGTCCTCCTGCAGCCCCCTTAGCCTTCGATGTCATCTACCACAGCTCTGGTCTTTGTATTGTCCACAAACAGACTGATCCTACTCTGAATCCCCTATGAGATATTGGCTATGAATATCCCAAACAGCACTGGTCCCAGCACCGATCCCTGTGGCGCCCCGCTCATCACTTCCTTTGGAGAAGAGACCTCCACCACCACCACCACCTTCTGCTGGTTTCCAAGCAGCCAGTTGACAATCCAATTTACCATCTTTGTTCCCACCCCTGTGTATTCCAGCTTCCTTCCCAGACTCCCATGCAACACGGAATCAAAGGCCTTGCTGAAGGCCAGGTACAGGACATCCATCGCATGGCCCTTGTCCAGTTCCCTGGTCATCCAGTCACAATACTCAATTAGATTTGTCTGGCAGGATCTGCTGGAGAGAAACCAATGTTGATGACCATCCTGGAGACCATTGACCTCCAAGAAGGTCACCAGCTGCTCCTTTAGGATTGTCTCAATGAGCTTTTCCACAATTGATGTGAGGCTCACTGGCCTGTAGTTGCCTGGTTCATCCCTGGGGCCACTTTTGTGGATGGGCACCACGTGGGTCATCCTCCAGTCCTGTGGCACACTTCCTGTGTCCAGGGAAGTATTGAATAGGTCAGTCAGAGTCCCCACCATGATCTCCACAAGTTCCCTGAGTACCCTAAGGTGGATGCTATCTGGTCCCAGTGCCTTGTCCACCCTTAATGCCCTCAATCCTTCCAGAACCCTTTCCTCCGTAATCCCTATGTCAGTCACCCCCTTCCCCCCACTACCCACCCTTCCTCCCCTTGGGCTATCTGCCCCCCTTTCTCCTCCATAAACACAGAGCAGAAGCATTCATTTAATACCTCTGCCAGTCCCCCACCCACCCACCTCCGTCCTTTCTAATCCTCACAATCTAGTCTTTGTTCATCCTTCTTTCTCTAATGTATCTGAAGAAGTCCTTTTCTCCATCCCTAATACCGTGTGCCAGTCTCAGTTCTCTTGAGGCCTTGGCCACTCTGACTAGCCTGGCAACTTTCCTGGACTTCTTCTAATACTCTTCCTTCTCTACCCCCCCAATTTCTTGAGTTTCCAAAATACCATTCTCTTGGCCCTTACCACCTCCACAACCTTCTGAGTGAACCAACTTGGCTTCTTTGCCCTTCCCTTCTTACTCTGTGCCTTTGAATCTGCTACAGTGGCCTCTGTTAGACCCCTTTTAATAATCTCCAACTTTTGACTAGCATCCATGTCCTGACACATGCCTGCCAGATGCTTATTCAAAATCTCCCCCATCCTACTAAAGTCTTCCCCCTTAAAATCAATCACCCTGGTTTTTGTACCCCTGTTGCCCTACTCATATTAAGCGTGAACCACACTGAGTGGTGCTCTTTCCCAGCCAGAGGGTCCTCCACCCCCAGATCCCTTATAGCCTTCACATTTGAAAGTACCAGGTCCAGAGTCCTGTCCAGTCTGGTAGGCTCATGCACCAACTGCTCCAGGAAGCTGTCCTGAAATTCCTTTAGTAAGACCTGCTTCCTCGCACTTGTGGTGGCTGGAGTACTCCACTCCACACCAGGTAGGTTGAAGTCCCCCACCACCACAGTGCTCTCCTTCCTACAGACCCATCTAATTTGCTCAGCTAGCTCTCTGTCCAGGTCCCCCTCTTGCGCTGGAGGTCTGTATACTATTCCCATCCTCAGTGTCCTACCTTTCAAGTCCTGAAGCTGCATCCATAATGCCTCTGTTCTACCTTCTTCCCCCTTCTCCCTTGCACACCTTATCCCTTCCTGTACATAGATATCCATGCCCCCCTTCCCTTTAGCCCTATACTTCCTGAATATTTTGTACCCTGGGATCATCATATCCCAGTTCTGGTACTGGGTAGCCCATGTTTCTGTGATGGCCACAATGTCCACCTTCCTCACTGCCAAGAAAGCCTGCAACTCAGCTAATTTACTACCTAGGCTCCTAGCATTCAAAGTGACCACACTCCAGCCTGTATCCTTCCTTACCTTACCTTACCTTACCCTGGGTTTCCCCCATCCCCCCATGTCTCTACCCTGACTACTCCCCTGTTGTCCTGGGGGTAAGCTCGTTGGGCTCCCCTCTCTGGGTACCCTGCCTACCAGCTGTCCACTTGCCACACTCACCTAGTTTAAACTCACCTTTGCTGCCATGTGTCCCTCTATCACTTGTTTTAATAATTCCCTCTCCTCCCCTCTCAAGTGTAGGACTCCTTCTGACTATAGATTGTTGTTGTCCCAGGTTCGTCCCCAGCCCCCCACTAACCCATACCCCTTGGAGTGACACCATTCCCCCAGCCATGTGTTGAACTCTCCAATCCTTCCTTTTCTCACTGTACTCACACAGGGAACTGGGAGCACCTCTGAGAAGGCCACCAATTCCTACAGTTCCTCACACACCCTACCCAGTTACTCGAACCTCTCCCTAACCATTTCCACCATTTCCCCTGCCAGGTCATTCATACCCATATGCACTGCAAGATGTGGTTTCCTCTTACCCCTTCTTGCACACCGCAGAATTGACTGCCCCACCCTGCCTGCCATTCACCCAGGTATGCATTCCACCCATATATGACTGTACCTTCCCCCTTATTGCCCCACCTTATCCTTTTCAGTATAGAATCCCCCAGCACTAGTATCCTCCCTCATCCTTCCTCATTCCTTCCCCCACCTTACTGCCATGGTACCTTTCTCTGGAATCCACCACCAATATTTCTCTACCCTTCCCTTCCCTCCTGTTGCATTCTCCCCTGATCTGTTCCTCTCTCCCTCCCACCCCATCCCTATCCTCCACTACCTCCAACCTCCTGAACCCCACCTATCCCATCCTCCATCCTCCTCCCTTCTCTGTTCCTTCTCCTTCATCTCTACTCCCTTTGTCCTTCCTTCCACCTGCTACCCTCATCCCATTACCCTTGTCTCCCTCCTCTGACTTAGTTCTGTCCCTTGTTCCTTCCCCCGATCCCTCTTCTGCCCCATCCTGGCTCTCCTTCCCCCCTCCCTCCTCCTCCTCCACTAATGATGCTGGGACCTAAAAACCTATTATCTGCCTCCACTGCTTTGCTGTACATCAGCTCTTTCCTCACTACCAGGGTCCTCCCTACAAAGCCTGGACTCCTGTTTGGTTTTCTCCTACACCCCCTTCCCATCTCCTCCCTCAACCCAAAGCTCATCTCCTGTGGTTCCCTCATGTTACCCTCTAGGGGTGGCCCACTTACTTCAGCAGCCCCCTTCCCCTCCCATCCTCTCCAACTCCCTCCCAAGCCACTTCACCTCCTCCTTGAGCCTTCTTAGCCTGTGACAGATTGGACACCCTCCAAGCTTCCACAAAATGTTCATCCAAACCACCACCCCACATCCATCACAGCTCACTATTCTACTTATGCTTAAGTAGTCTTAACCAACAGGAAAGGGCAATGTGAATGAATTCAGTATTATCAATGAACATAAACTTACCAGTACTTGTTATGCTATCTTACTACCCCTCCCCACAAACAAAAGAATAAACTTACAGGACAGTTATAAAGTTAAGAATGCAGTCCTACTTTAAGATACAACTCAAGATGCTACACTCTCTCCCCCACCCCCTGTAAACAAAATAGTAACAGTCTGACTCATCAACTGCATTCAACCACCCCTTTAACCAAAATAGTAACAGACTGACTCACCATCTGCATTCATCCAGTGTCCCCAAGTCCACTTAGCGTTCAGCATTCATCCCCTAGAAGACAGCACTTTATGTTGCTCTCCAGCCCTTGGATCCTTGCTGCTCTGCTACTCTGGCTCCTCCCATCTCAACCATTTAATAGAGGTTGGGGATGGTGGGAGGGACAAAATCCCCCTCTCTTGAGAGCGATCCCTCTGCTCCCATGCCGGTTTCTGCACAGCCTCTGCTTCTGGTAGGCAGAGCTGGCTGCAGACACTACTCAAGCTGCTCCTGCAGCACTCTGCTCTGTGCTGCCCCGACTGAGTGGCTGACTGAGATAACTTGAGTGGCTCCTGCTTCACTCTGCTCCATGCTGCCTGACATCTCAAGCAGCTCCTGACACACTCTTCCCGGTCCCCGACTCCCCAGCATTGCCTTCCACCCGAGTGCTCACTCCACAACCTACAGTATAGCGACTGGGCCCAGATCTTATATCCCAGTCACTTGCTCAAATCAGGTACTGCTCTGCCAGATTGGCTCCTGAGCACATGTTCTGATTGGTCCACCCTAGAGCTGCCTGATTGGCTCACACTGGGAAACCTGACTCTGCTCCCAAAAAATTCCCCTCTGCTCTTCTGTCAAACAATCCCCCTCCACACTGCCCTGACTCTACTTGAGTGGCTCCTGCCACACTCCTCCCAGTCCCCAACTCCCCATCACCCTCCACCTGAGTGCTGATTCCCCAATACTGTATGCTATCATAAATATGTGAGAAAATGTTACGAATAATTTTTTTTCTTCTGCAAAATTAAAACTGCTTAAACAATTTATCCAGTTGTGCTAGACACCAGGATACACTGACTATGGATATGCATGTCAAACGTTTACTCTGTGCATGCAAGAGCACAGAGGTTACAAACAAACATTTTTGATAGTTTTCACAAAGTTTTGCAAATATTTACATAGTACAGTTTTGAACCCCTGTAACTTAAAAATCTCTTATCTTTTCTGTCCATATTTAGATGATTCTATAAGTATTACCAAAAGATTATCCATACTAATTTACCAATGCCTAGCTCCAAAGGTACCTACGTTATATGCAGATTAAACTGTTTCATGAAAGTTCCTGAAAAAAATAAAATGACAGATTATGAACACATATAATTTTGAGATGATGTGTCATATTGTCATGAAATCTGACACATTGTTGTTAGAACACCTATCATCAAGAAATCATGCCAAATTTAAGATCCCTGACCCAATAGACAGTTTAGGTATATGCAGATAAAAATGTTCATGACATTTCACAGAAACAATAAAATGACAGCATTTGAGCACATATAACTTTATAAGTATTCACCCACTTGTCAAGATATGTTCCATGTTAGTGGCCATTGACCCAAAGAGTAAACACTTCAAATTTCAGAGCTCTAGCTTGAAAGGCGGCTGAGTTATAACCAAATTACTAAATTTTAAAACTTCTGCAAAATTATGATGAAATTCTGTGAACTTTCGCTGAATTTTGAGAAATTTCATCAAAACTCCACAGATTCAGATTTTTCCCATTCTGCACAGCTCTAGTTAGAATAATACTGGATAGTTTTGAAGCTGATACCAAAGCATCAGTATTTGTGGTGCAGATGCTGTACTAGTATGCCGTGTACTAGTTTAGAGCAGATGCTGCAGTAGGGGGTAGTTGTTAGACAGATATATGGGTAAGGCGTAGTTGTTAGGCAGATGCCATGGTGCAGGACAGATATGGGGCAAATACAGTGATAAGGAATAGTGGCAAGGCATATGCTGAGGTTTGGGGTAGTTGTAGATTAGAATGCTTGGTAAGTTTATTAGTGATGCTAGATTGGGGTAGTTTGAGAGCTGATATTAGGTTATAGTGTTTTTGTAGGGCAGACAGCTGCATGAGTGTCACTAAAGGGGTAACTGTGGGGAAGATATTGTGGTGCAGAGTAGTTACAGGGAAGAATACTGGGTAACTGTTAGTGTGATACTTGACTGTGGTAGTTGTGGGCTAGATATAGTAATGTGGGGTAGCTGCAGGACAGACTATTGGGAAGCTGTGAGAGTGTTACTACCGTGTGATAGTTTTGTGACAGATATTGTAGTGTGGGGTAGTTGCAAGTCAGAATATTGGGCTACTGTGAGTGTATTACTAGATGTGGGGTAGTTGTGGGACACGTATTGTGTAGTGGGGGTATTTGCAGGCCAGAATATTGGGTAGCTGCAAAAGTGTTACTAGAGTGGGGTTATTTGTGGGGCAGATATGGATTGTGGGGTAGATGCAGGACAGACTATTGGGCTTCTGTGAGAGTGATACTAAAGTAGGGCAGTTATTTGGCAAATATTGTGGCTTGGGGTGATTGCAGGGCAGAATATTGTATAGCTGTGAGTGTATTAGTAGAATGAGGTAGTTGTGAAACAGATATTGTGGAGTGGGGTAGTGGTACGGCACAATGCTGGGTAGCTGCAAGAGTGTTACTAGAGTAGGGGTGGCTGTGGTGCAAATATTGGGGTGTGGTGTAGTTGCAGGGCAGAATATTAGATTGCATGGGGTAGCTGTGGGATAAATATTGTAATGTGGGGTGATCACAGGCCAAGATATTAAGTAGTTGTGAGAGAGTTTCTACAGTGGGAGTAGTTGTGGAACTGATATTGGACAATGGGTAGTTGCAAGGTACAATACTGGTTAGCTATGAGAGTGTTACTAGAGTGGGGTAGCTTGGGGCAGATATTGTGGTGTAAGGTAGTCACAGGACAGAATATTAGGTAGCTATGACACTGACAGTGTGTACTTGTGGGGCAAATATTGTTGTATGGGAAAGTTGTAGGGTGGAATATCATGTAGCTGCATAAGTCTTGTTAGAGTAACATAGAAACATAGACTTTGACGGCAGATAAGGACCACTTGGCCCACCTAGTCTGCCCATTTCCCTACCTACTGGATAAGCTGCAGATCCTAATTAACCAACAGCCTATTTCTTCCTACCCCTCACAAGAATTGCCTTATGTCTGTCCCATGCATTCTTGAATTCTCCCACAGTTTTAGACCCACAACCTCCTCAGGAAGGCAGTTCTATGCATCCACCACCCTCTCTGTGAAAAACATACTTCCTCACATTGCCCCTGAGCTGTCCCCCCGTATCTTCAAATTGTGTCCCTTTGTTCTTGCACATCTCTTTTTCTGAAAGATGCTACCCTCTTGGACTTTGTTGATTCCACTGAGGTACTTAAAAGTTTCAATCATTCCCCCCCCTTTCCTCAAGGGTATACATATTAAGCTCCATTAGTCTCTCCTCATATGGCTTCTATTGCAGACCCTGCACCATTTTAGTTGCCTTCCTCTGGACTGTCTCCATCCTGTCTATGTCCTTGCAGAGATGGGGTCTCTAGAACTTGAAACAGTACTCCAGATGGGGTCTCACTAACTGTCTGAACAGACGGATAACAACTTCCTGTTTTATGCTGGTGATGCCTCTCCCTATACATACCAGTATCTCCCCAAAACCTCCCTACTGCCTTCTCACATTGCTTGCTAACCTTAAGGTAATCTGATATGGTTACCCCCAGGTCCCTTTCCAATTTTGTTGTTGTTGCTACCTCCCCCCCCATTGTGTACTCTTCCCCAGGGATTTTGTTTCCCAGGTGCATTATTTTGCACTTCTTTGCATTGAATCCAAGCTACCATACTTCTGACCATTCCTCCAGCCTTGTCAAGTCCCTTCTCATCCTCCCCCCCTTGTGTATCAACCCTGTTGCAGATCTTTGTCCTCTGCAAAGAGGCATACTTTTCCTTCCAGTCCCTCTGCAGTGCCACTTATAATGACAATAAAAAGAACTGGACACAGTAGTGAGCCCTGCAGTATCCCACTAGTAATCCTCCCTTTCTTCAGAGTTGACTCCATTTACTATTATATTCAGTGTCCTGTTGGCCAGCCAGTGTTTTACCCAGACCACCACCCTGGGACCCACTCCCAGGGCTGGTTAATTTGACTATTAATCTTTTGTGTGTGACTGTGTCAAATGCCTTGCTAAAGTCAAGGTAGGCCATGTCCACAGCCCCTCCCTGAGTAGTTTTGCAGAAGATACTGGGGTGGTGTACCTATAGGGCAGAATGTTGGGCAGATTCATGAGTTTTACTAGAGATGGGGTAGTTATGGGCAGATATTGGGATGAGGTAGTTACAGAGCAGAATATTGGGTAGTTATGAGAGGGATACTAGAGTGGGGGTAGTTGTGAGCCAGATCTTGGGGTGGGGTAGTTGTAGGGCAGAATACTGGGTAGTCAATATGAGAGGGATACTGGATTGAGGGTAGTTGTGAGCCAGATACTGGTGTGGGGTAATAGCAGACCAGAATATTGAGTAGCTAGCTGTAAGGCATTCATAATGTGAGGGTACCTATGGATTAGAGCTTGGGGTTTGAGGTAGGTGAGGGCAAATACTCTTTCTTTCTTGTGGACAAGATTTCATTGACCAAACTACTAACTGCGTACTGCAGACAAAATAATAATGTTACAAATGGATCCCATGTAAAAGAAACCAGATTTCTCTCAGACATGTAAACAAGCGCACCAAGTCAGAATATTAAGAGAGCCTGCATATAAACAGCACCTCAGAAAAACTCAATCAGATTGTCAGAGAATCAGATTTCTTCATAAATCTGATTACTGCCTGACATGTAAACAAATAACTTAAAAATGAGGGGGGGGGGTGTCAAAATATGCATGTGACATCAGCTTCAAGAAGGGACTAACTTCTGGAGAGGCAGAAGATGGATGACTTCCACTCTGTCTTTAAATGTCTATGATTGTAAAGGATATGTTTTTTAATTTAGAAAATGAGGAGTCTGTTGATTGGAAAATTGATTTAGAATCTGATAACAAAAAATGTGTACTGCATACCTCCCACAATATTAGGTACTGTACTGCAAGGTATTGGAATAGTCCCATGTATTGTTCCCACCAGTCTGAATTGTGTTGTGCTGTGTACTGTTCAAGTCACTCACACATATATTCTTATTTATAAAATGGGTCATGAAAATACTGCTTGATGAGTGGTTGGCTCTTATGTCTTGACTGTTCTAACGCATGGCCAGGAGCATTGTAAGGCAGGAGACTGCAGGCTTTATGCCTTCAGCAATTGGCCATGTGTTGAACTGCCTAATGCACATCCATGGGCAGTCTAACTGCATTTAAACAAGCATTTGTCAATGCCGAACGTTGTCATGCTGGCATTGGCATTGGCAGTGCCAGAGCTAGAGACGCATAATAGGAATGGCAGTGAAGTATTGATGTGATGCCAACCCCACCCCCGCCCTGTAGAGAGTGACAGGCATTGGGGTGTGCCTTTGGGTCGTCAGCTATAATGCTCATGTCATTGTACTTTGCACTATTCTGTAGACACTGATAAGTGTCAGGGTGTGGTTTGGGGTCTTTGGGCGTTATACTTACCCCATTCCATAAGGAAATACACTGATGTGGGTGCAGTATAAGAGCGTGGGGTGAACTTTGTGGCCAAACAGTGCAATGCACACCATGATGCCTGTCAGTGGCTGCAGGGTGGGGGGGGGGGGTGGAATGGTGTGAGCATTACATCCAATGATCCCAAGTCACACCCCTGATGCCTGTCAGTCTGTACCGGGTGGGGTGCTACAGTTGGAAACCCTAACACCGTAGGCATGTGGTGGTAGTTTCACTCCACATTTTCAACATGGGCTGTTTGTCAGGTCACCTCATGAAAAGTGGCACAATCGCTTTGATAGCTGAAAGGTGGTTTTGCACAGCGACTGTGCCATTTGGCGATGGATGAAAACACATTTTTGGTCAGGATGTGGAGAATGACAACTGTATTGTTCATGAGGAGGTGTAAAAAAATGGCAACGTTGAAAATCTGGAGTGACAATATGAAATATTGGTGAAGCAATGAGCATGTATACAAACTGCGCAATACACATCCATAACCCAATTATTTTGGGGAGTTTGGTAGCTACATTTGTGACATAGGCATTTTGGGACCTCCCCTTATGAACAGTGGTGGTGTGATTTTGTTAATCTGTCCCAAAAGTTGATTTCCCACAGTGACCACACCATTGTGCGCCACAGGTGTGGAAACACATTTTGGGCAGGATGTGAAAAATGACAGCTGTACTGTTCATAAGGAGATGTGAAAAAATGGCAGTGTTGAAAATCTGGCATGGAAATATTGCAAATTTGCAAAGTTACAAGGGTGCATGGAAACTGCTCAAAGCACGCTTGCAACAAAGCCATTTTATGGACTTTCGGCACCAAATTTTCAATGTAGGCGTTTTAGGACCCCTGCTCATGAACAGCGTCTCCGTCATTTCCTCAAACTGTCCCGAAAAGTGATTTCACACAGCAACCGCACAATTCTGCGCCGGACGTGCTAAAACACATTTCAGAATCAGGCAGGATATGTAAAATGACAGCTGTACTGTTCATCAGGAAGTGTGTAAAAATGCCAAGTTCAAAAATCTGGAGTGAAAATATTACATATTTATGACGTCACGAGTGTGCGTAGAAACAGCACAACATGTTTGGGAGTTTTGTCACCAAATTTGCAACCTAGGCTTTTTGAGAGCTCCCCTCATGAGCAGTGGCACTGTCATTTCATTACTCAGTCCCGAAAGGTGATTCTGTGCAACGACCTTGAAATCACCTTTTGGGACCGAATAACGCCATGACAGTGCCTGAATTCATTAGGAGGGGTCTCAAAAACCCCATGTTGAAAATGTAGTGCCAAAATTCCAAAAAACGCCTAAGATATGCATCAAAGTTGAAAAAACCCTATTTATTCCATTATACAGTTTACCAGCATTTCCTCAGTTCGCGGTCTGCTTTGAAGAGTGCAGACATGTTCCTGGTCCACCGAAGATCGTCGCTCCAGACTCTGCAGGTAAGTATGGGGTGAGGGGGGTGTGGGGAGGCAGGGTGCACAGTGGGTGGGCGCAGGTTGTGGGAGGGGGGCAGGGAGACCACCGAGGGACCATTTCCTTTTTCCACAGGTACAAAAAAAAAACATTGCGGGACCATTTTTCTGTTTACAGGGGCATGTGGCACACTGGGGTGGGCTCCCAGCATGCCAACAAAGCCTTGTTTTTTGGGGGGGCAACTGTAGCCAATGGGGGATTGGGCACCCCCATCAGCATACAACAAAAGGGGGGGTTATTTTATGCAGACAGGATTGAGCACCCCCGTCGGCACACAAGGAACGCTGGGGGGCAAGAGCCAAGGTGGACTGGGTACTCCCCTTGGCATATAACAAATGGGGGAGTTCTTTATGCCGACTGGGAGTGGGCTCCCCCATCGGCACATACATTGGGGGCAGGGTAAGCTGACAGAGGGATTGGGCACCCCCAAAGTCATCAGTTTGGTGAGCAGTGTGCCGCCATATTTGTATTTCCAGGTAAGCACGTCAGGAGGTCCACTGCATGTGATGAGTTTTGCTCACATTGCAGTGGACCTTTCCTTAGATGTGCTTGCCCGGGTGGTGTGGCACTGGCATGAAGACTGATTGGGGAATGAAGGACGCACCTACCGATGCATGCCCTGCATTCGTCCAACAGTGACCACGCCTCCAAATCTGCACTACCACAAGATGTTGGCTGCACAAGAGCGCTAACATAAAAATGGGACTCTGTATTATATACAATATGTTGGCTAAAATTAAAGCTATTAGGTTTATATAATAAAAAAGATAAATCTTTCTATAAACTTGACATAAAACATTTTCTCCATTTGCATCAGATGGCTGCATTTTTGTTTTCACTTAGGACATTTGTCCTACTATCACCTCTGTAGCTATAGTTTTTTACTATGTGCAGAACTTGGGTCAGATTCTGAAAAGGATTTGGGACTAAGTCCCACACCGCAGCTCCAGTTGTGGACCGAAATCTCTGCAGCTGAAGAGTTGATATTCTCATCCACCACAGCTGCTGAAGATGTTATGACTGGTCACATTTTTCTGCAGCTGCGGGGATTTCTATGGAAACACCACCCACAAGCTGCCATAAATCATGGAGCCTGTTGTAAACCAGCTCCACTCTGAGAATACTGTAGTCGCTGGAGAAACTGTGATTCTACAAGGAGCACCCTACTTGCGCCAAGTTTTTCCCTCAGCTGCAGGATTTTCAAGAGCTTTGGGAATCCTTGTGATACACCTGCCACCCCACCCCCCAAATATAGACCCAGTACCCCCCCCCCATTTAGAGGCAGACAGAAAGGACTGCTGTACTGTATATATTTTTTTTGTTCAGTTTATTTTTTTTTTTATTTTGCATGTGAATGCAAGCATGCCAGCAGTATTGGGACATAGTAGCAGAATGAATGAGCATAGACATGCATACAGAGAAAAGATTGCTTTTTATTTATTCGTTTTGTTTTTAGTATTATAGTGCAAGCAAGAGTACACTGGGATTATGAAGACAGAGCAGGAGGGTGACCGAGATCAAGCAGTGTAGCATCTGATGGCGCAGCAGAGGAAACATTTCAAAGCACAGCATTGCAATGAAGGGGCCAAAGTGTCCAATGCTGCAATGAAAAAGAAGACATATGGGTTGGTAACTGGTGTTCATTAAACAAGCATTTGTCAATGCCGAATGTTCGTCATGTGCACTGGTGTTATTTGGAGGGGGGGTGTTATGAGCCTGCATTGACAAATTTCAGCATGGGTTCATAACGTCATTGTTTTTTAAACATTTTTACACCATAGCTGTCTTATTATCCCACCTCATGAAGAAAGGAAGAGTACAATTTTAACTCCTGTCCAAAAGGTGATTTCACGCAGTGGCTGCGAAATCACCTTTTGGGATGCAAAAGAAAAAAACATTTTGGCCAGGATCTGAAAAATGGCAGCTGTCACATTCATGAGGTGCTGTGAAGAAATGGCTATGTTGAAATTTTGGGGTCTAAATATTGAAAGGTGCCAAAGGTATGAGCCTGCATTTGCTAATTTAAGTGCAGGCTCCTAACTTTGTAGTTAATATTTACACACCAAATTTTCAATGTAGCATTCTTATGACCCCACCTCATGAACAAAGGTGGAGAAAATTTTCAGCTCCTGTCCCAAAAGGTCATTTTGTGCAGCAACTGCAAAGTAACATTTCAGGATGCAAATTTTTGCCAGGATCTGACAAATGACAGCTGTCATGTTCATGAGGTACTGTGAAGAAATGGCTATATTAAACATTTGTAGTCAAAATATTGAAAATTGCCAAAGTTATGAGCATGCGTTTGCAGATTTCAATGCAGGCTCATAACGTATTTGTTCTTTAATATGCTTATACCAAATTTTCAATATAGCATTCTTAAGACCCCATCTAATGAACAATGGTGAAGAAACTTTTGTACTCTTGCCTGAAAGGTGATTTTGCACAGCGACTACAAAATCACCTTTCAGAACAGATTCACCTAACATCAATTGCATTGTTCATGAGGTGGAGTCCCCAAAAACTTATGTTGAAAATTTGTGGTGAAAATATTTAAAAATGGCCAAGTTATGCCAGTGTCGAAAATCCCACTGAAATACATTGACGCCAAAACCCTGCCTGAATTATGTTTTGATAAGCTGTCATATTTTGGACAGCATTTGAATAGAGTAGCTTGGATAATAAGAAAGCTTAGTTGAAAATGTGGGATTCATCACTGGCTTGGTGAGGTTGAGGGTTGAGGCACTGGATGCCACACCTTGCATCACACTGGTGACCCATGTTTGAGAAAGAGCACGGGCCACTGGGAGTTGGCAGTGAAGGAGAAGGAGAAGGATCAAGTGCCCCAGGGACAGCTCACCTTCTCTGGGGAGAGGGGCAGCCAGTTGTCAGTGCATGCCTGGCCCCTAGTGGTGGCTGGGAGTTGGCACACAGATGCTATAGACATCGGGTCAGAGGCGGGGCAGATGCCTGAGGTGGTGCACGCATGGGAGTGTGTGTGGCACCATCACCAGCATCCTTGCACACTACACTCCTAAAGGGGAGAAACCAGGAGGAAAAAAGCTCATGGTGGATGATAGAGGGAGCTTGCAGGTCCCACCCCCGAAGAGTCATGGTGCCTACCCCTGTACTGGATCTGATCTTGGTGGGGCTGGGCTGACCTCACCAGGGGTAAGCCCTGGGGGTAGCTGGTCAGCACTGGCAGGTGAACATTGGGGGATGTGGATGGGTCTCCCTCCAGATAGAGAAGGCCTTGAAGCAGGAGTACAAATATTTAAAAAAAAAATGTGGTGTGCAAATATTTAAGAGTTCTGCAGTTACTAGCATGCATACTGAAATTGTAACAACTGGTCATAACTTTGTCATTTTTTTCATATTTTGACCCCAAATGTTGAACATAGTCTTTTTATCACCCCATCTCATGAGTCCTGTAGGTGAAAATGTTCAATTCCATGGGAAAATGGCATTCCATGCCACAGGTGTGAAAACACATTATGGGCAAGAAATGAATAATGACAGCTGTACCGTTTATGAGGTCATGTGATAAAAAGGCTATCTTGAAAATTTGGAGTGAAAATATTGAAAATGACCAAAGTTACACACATGCATAGAAAATATTGAATGACTGGGTGTAACTTGGCCATTTTTTGGGTTGTTTCACCAAATTTTCAACATGGCCTCTTTGGGACCCCACCTCATAAAAAATGCCACTATCATTTTGTTCACCCATCCAGAAAGGTGATTTTGCAGAGTGACCTTGCCATTCTGTGCCACAGGTGCAAAAACATGTTTCAGGCAGGATGCAAAAAATGACAGCTATACTGTTCATAAGGAGGTGTGAAAAATGGCAATGTTGAAAATCTGGAGTGAAAATATTAAAAATTGGTGAAGTTATAAGCGTGCGTAGAAACTGCACAATGCACTCCTGTAAAAAGGTAATTTCTTTAAATTTTGTCACCAAATTTTCAACATGGACTTTTGAGACCCTACTGTACTTCATGAACAGTGGCACTGTTGTTTCTTTAATCAGTCCTGAAAGGTTATTCTGTGCAGTGACTGCAAAATCACCTTTCAGGACTGAGAAACAAAATGACAGTGACAGTGTTCATGAGGTGGGGTGCCAAGAACCCCATGTGGAAAATTTGAGGCCAAAATTCCTAAATATGGCTGAGCTATCAACCTAAGTTGAAACCCCCATTGACTGCCATGATACAGTGCTTACCTTTGATTCTTCAGTTCGCCAGTCAGCTTTGAAGAGTGCAGACATGTCCTGGTCAGGACAAAATTACAGCGCCGACCTCCGGAGGTAAGTGTGGGGTAAGGGGGGGTAAAAGGAGGTAGGTACACAGAGGGAGGGAGGACTGGGGAGACGACGAGGTACCATATTCTTTTTTACAGGTAAACAAAAAAAAAAAGACAGTGGGGGACAGTTTTCTTTATTTTACAGGAAAAAATATTTAATTCATTTAGGCACACTGGGGTGGACTCCCAGTGTGCCACAATAGTGGTGGTTGGGGGGGGAATGCCGACACGGAGAATGAGCACCTTGATGTGGGCATGTCCCAGGGACAGATACCGGAGGGTGTGGGGTGAACAGCACACAGCGGGAGGGATTGGAATGGTTTTATTTTCTTCTAGAGTCTGCCAGGGACTGGGACAGGAGTGGGGATGACAGCACGTAGTGGGAGGGAGTGGGAAGATTCAATTTGCTGCCATGGGCTTGACTGGTGGGGTATCCGGATGCATGTCTTTGCCTGCGAGTCTGTGCCAATTTCTAAACTGACCGTTGCTACAGCTGCACTTTTCTTATACTACATTGCACTTTTTAAATGCACAGGATGCTGAACAATCTTTCATTTCGATGTTTGAATGATATGCAACTGCACAACACTTCTCAGCTGATGACAGTGACCTGGTATACTCTAGAAATCAAAGGACCAAGCTGACAATGCTGCGCAACCGCACCACGGGTGTAGCCAAGAATTTCATATTTGTACACAGTTGTAGGTATGCTACCACCCTCCGACCCCCTTCCCCACCGGCCACACAGTGTGATCCATGATTTGTACTCTGAAAATGAAAAGATGCAGCACCATCCAATTTAAAATTTACAAACCACAGAACACAAAGCAAATATAAATGACCTTAGCAATATGGTGTGTGTGTGTGTGTGTGTGTGTGTGTGTGTGTGTGTGTGTGTATTTAAATATGCAGACCTTCTGTAGTCTCACCTTATAGCAGAGTTTACCAGTGTAGT
The DNA here is from genome assembly GCA_016271365.2 of Neoceratodus forsteri. Lineage (NCBI taxonomy): Eukaryota > Metazoa > Chordata > Ceratodontiformes > Ceratodontidae > Neoceratodus > Neoceratodus forsteri. The sequence continues at coordinate 218,536,287 of CM028134.1, forward strand.
TAAGTGATTGCTAATGTATACTAAACTGTCTGCTGCATCGTACATTGAGCTGTATGTGGGGTACCTACCTTTGGAGGTATAAAGTGGGTGATGGCACACTGCAGTCAGTAGGTTCTGCATGATACAGGGCTACCCAGTCACCCTGCAGTGCCACCAAACCACTGTTGGGTTACAGTGTGCAATGCAGGGTGGCAGTGTGAGTGCCCAGCAGCTAATGGACTGCTGGCACCATCTGGATACCGACTTCTCTCACTGTCTGGGGGGAGTTTGTCATACAGGATGGGCTGGTTGGCACTCGGCGAAGTAGTGCTGGAGTCAGTCTGTCACCATCTGAATCCCTCAGAGGCATTTGAAAAGCACACAGGAATGGAGCAGGGTGCTGGTTTGATGCTAGTATTCCCAGCAAACAATGCACTAGGGAGGAGTGTGGGGGTTACTTGAACACCCCCTCCTCATCACACAGCTCTGTGCTGAGACCACTGCTGCTGGATCTGGTTGAATTAGTATCCACTGCACCTGTAGCATCAGTCAGGTAGCCTTGGCATACACTCCACAGACTTATGAATATTCATAAGTGGCCACCAGCCCAATATAACAAAAACCTACTGCTGTCAGCTACCATCTGGGCATGGGGTCCTGCACAACACAGTAGGCAGGCAGCATTAGTTCTGCTGGTAGAAATGGCAGTATGGCCTGATTTCAGAATCCAGGCCACTGTCACATATTTGTTAAATGAAACATCTTACATGCCCTCATCATCTCCTATTTATTTTTTATAAATATTTTTTTATTTTAGTCTTTGGTAACCAGGTAAAGCCCACTAGGCACAAATGCATGTTTTTAGAAGTGACCTGGGAGCACTGGGGGGTTAAGTGACTTGTTCAGAGTCACACAGTAGGCATGTGGAGGTTGTAGGAATCAAACCCAGGTCTGTTGGATGTACCAAGCTCATTCACAGCTCGTTACTCTAACTTCTGGTCTATACTGCCACTTTTAGTTTTTTTTTCATATTTAAATTTTATGTAGTGCCCACTGGAAGAGGACTTTGATACAGCAATACTGCTTTAAACTAACCCTCCCCAGAGCCTTTCACTTGCAGGCTGAACCCCCCCCTTCAACCTTACCGGAAACATTGTACTCAGATACAGGTTTAACGTCTACCCCCAAGGCACTGGACTCATTTCTCTCCCCAGATCAGACACACAGATCCACCCCCCCAGGCATGATTTACAAGCAATAGACCCCGCAAAAAACAGGCACAACCCCCCCATAACTGGACTCTGGTTCAACACCCAAACATCACACATGTGTTCACCCTCCTTGCCTCCAGCATGGGGCATGAGGTCACCTCCTCCCCCACCTGACTCTATTTGTATACCCCACACATATGCCCTCCCAAGCCAGACACACAGGATCACCCCAGTACAGAAACACCCACTACAAACACAGTAAAACACCCTTCAGAAATATTTCCACGTCCATCATCTTAAAACCTACCAATTTTCCTTTGCGCACTGGTACAGGAACAGCTGCCCCTCCAGCCACCACATGCTGCCTCCATTCATTTTCCTAACAACTTTTGCTCTTTTCAAGAGCCTGGTGACAGTATCCTGGGAATAGGTCAATTTGCAACAACTAAGCTCCAGTCTCCTTAGTGATTAACTGAATTGGTTGTGTCTGTAACAGGATAGGGTTTTCTGAAAATATTCAACCTGTAACTAAGCAATCTGAGTCTCATGCGTACTTTTAAACAGAGCAATTTAATTACTAGAAGAGACTGAAATAGTTTATCTGCAGGGCTCAGTGCGTTTCACAACTGGCTGTAGAAAGCCTGCATTTTTTAGATGTTCTCTTTCACAAGCGTGAAGCAACTTTTGCTAACTTCTGATTAGATATCTAGATGTGGACTAAAATTACAAAACTTTTCTTAAAACTGTAAGGTGTTCTAAAAGTCTCCTTTGGCTATCTTTAGCAAAGCTTTCCAACTGCACAGCAATGTCAGATAGGAGTCCTGTGTAGGCACCATGCTCCCCTGAAAGCATAAAAGAAACAATATCACATACTGCAGCTCCTGTAGAAGGATTTGTTTATGTCAGAGATGCAGTATGATAGTTTCTTTCATACTTTCATGGGGCACGTTGGCTTGCACAAGACTCCAGCCCAAAGATGTGGCTGTGTAGTTCAAAAGAGATGTTAGAGTGAGCTAGGAAAGATTTAATAGATGTCAGACAAAACTTTGAGCTACATGTTTTCTTTATTCTCAGCCATCCAATAGTTGTCTTTATTCACTCCTCGTCCTCCTCTCAAGCAAGTCAGACCCCCCCCCCCCGTGGGAGGACCACAAAAATAAACTTTAAAGAAATAGTGATTGCCAGTCAGAAAAAGAAACTGCAGGAAACAGATAGCCTTAAACCCCTCCCCAATAAACTCTAATCTTACTCTGCTACTGCAACAAGATGGTGATTTCTCAGCCAGTGTTGCAAAAGCAGTTTTTCTAGCTCAAACTTCTGCTGTGTTGTGAATTATTGGAGCTGCTTTTTGAACTGCTTTCTTGACCCTCCGAGCATTGCCACCACTGTTTATTTACTCACGGTACACACTGTTGGTGATTACTCTGTCTCTCTCCAAGCACAAACACTGTTGCCTTTGAAGCCCCCACAGCACTGGTTAAACTCCTTTCTCCTTCCCCCACCGCTACCCCTCTCAAGTTATGTGTGCAGGAAAAAGACAGACTGGACTTCAATGAAATGCACAACACCTCTCAGATGATGACAGCAACCAGATATAATCTATAGATCAAAGGACAGAGCCATGCCATTATTGGTTCGGCTCTGTCCTTTGAAATCATTGCCCACTCTGCCCCAAAACCAGAAAGTGTGTCATCGGCAGCCTGCCTCCTGATTTGCCTGCACCAACCCTGCCCATTGAACAGACCTCTCCATTGGATGCAACCCCCCTTACACCCCTCTATTGCAACTCTCATATCAATAAGTTCGTCTGCACTTGTGTGCGTGATGAACATAAAAAGGAGTGAACCAGAGGGTTGTGTCTTGACACGAGCCAAGATGACTACTTAATTTTAATCCTCCTCACCTGTCACTTCTCTGTCTAACTTAATATACCTTGAAAAATAATCTTATTCTGAAAGAACACCATTGTTCAATAGTAAGTAAGTAAAACTTCATTTCTATAGCGCTCTTCAACAAGTATCAGAGCGCTACACAATTAAAACCAAAACAATAAGATACAACATTCAAAGGTTAAAAGCATAAAACATAAAAAATAAAGCATAAAGCACAGATGAGTTAGTCAATATAATATATCACCAAACACTAGCTGAAATAGATGTGTTTTCAAGGCGGACTTGAAGCTCTCCACTGTCAGGCACTCATGAACCCAACGAGGCAGAGAATTCCACTGGATAGGAGCCATGAATGGAAAAGCTCTAGCTCCTGATGTTTTAAGTCAAACCCTGAGAATCTCCAGCAATCCCTCGCCAGTCGAGCGGAGAGGCCGGGGAAGGAAGTAGTGGTACAGGAGATCTTGCAGGTAGCTAGGTCCCTGTACATGTAGGGCTTTGTAGGTCAATAAGATGACCTTGAAGGTGATCCACCACTAAACAGGCAGCCAGTGCAGTTCACACAGCATGGGCATAATATGACTGGACTGCAAGGATCCAGACAATAGTCGTGCTGCCACGTTCTGCACCAGCTGCAAGCAATAGATATCAATCCCCGGAAGCCCTAGGTAAAGGGAGTTACAGTAGTCAAGGCATGAAGTTACAAAGGCATGAATCAGAGAAAGCAGGTTGCTAGACAGGACCAGGTGCTTAATCCGGGCAATATTCCTCAGATGGAAAAAGGAAGCCTTAATGACAGCCGACACCTGAAAATGAAGTGTCAGGCCAGCATCAAGTAATACCCCCAGATTCTGCACCCACTCAGAGGTCAGTAACTGGGATCCTCCAAACCAAAGCCCAGAGGAACCCCCTGTCCCCAACCCCTCTAGCTGGCCAACTGGGTCCAATACCAACACCTCGGTCTTGTCCGGATTAAGCCTTAACCAGCTAGAACTCATCCAGTCCTGAATTTCAGCTAGGCAGTTGTTAAAGACTGAGAGTGCACTATCCTGGTCAGGAGCGAAAGACAGGTAGAGCCGTGTATCATCTGCATAACAGTGAAACCCCAGTCCATTCCATCTCACAATGTCTTCTAATGGCAGCATATATACCGCAAACAACATGGGGGACAGCATGAAGCCCTGCAGTACCCCACAAGGAAGAGAGAAAGCCACAGAGGAATACACCCCTGAGACCACCCTATGAGATCTACCAGTGAGGAATGAATAGAACCATCTGAGGACCGTACCAGGCATCCCACAGATAGCATGCAGGTTATCCAGCAGCACCACATGGTCCATGGTGTCAAAAGCTGAAGATAAGTCGAGACACACCAGAATGGTATGTGATCGCCGATCTCTCACAATCAGGATATTATTGAGCACCCAAACCAGAGCAGTCTCAGTATTATGCCTTTTACAAAATCTGGATTGGAGGGGATTGTAGATGTCATGGATGGTAAGATGGTTCTCCAATTGTAGCACCACAACCTTCTCAATAACCTTCCCCACAAAGGGAAGGTTAGAGATTGGACGGTAGTTAACGGGGAGTCTGGGTCAAGGAAGGTTTCTTAAGAAGGGTAGTCACCATTGCTTCCTTTAGGGAGTAGGGAAACTCACCTGTCTCCAGTAAGCACCAGACTATCTCTGCAGGGACTGGGCCGATAACATCAAGACAGCCTAATAAAAGGCATGTAGGGCCCAGATCCAAACTACAACTGGTTGGACACACCTTCCTGAGAATCCTCATGACATTCTCGATTGCTAACCAGTCAAACTCCATCCAGGCAGGCCAAGGAGAAGTAACATTCAGCCAACCCCCCCCCGAGAATGCACTGAATGGATCTCCAATCTGATGTTGGAAATCTTATCTGCAAAGAATCAAGCAAACTCCTCACACTTTTCGAGAGAAAAAGCAATCAGAACTTGTAGACAGGATGGATTGCACAGTCTGTCTACAGTTCAGAAAAGCTGAGCAGGTCAATTTTGAGCTGTGGCAGTTTCCCTGGACAGGAATTCTGCCTTCTTATAGGTGATTGCCAACTGATAGTCTTTAAAATGGGCCATCAGTTTAAGTCTGTCAGCATCAAGGCTGGATCTCCACCAGATACATTCTAACCTTCACCCTATTCACCTCAACTCCCTCAAGGTCCCATCAAACCAAGGAGACTGAAGGCGGAGAGTGAGAGGGTGAAAAAGGACAGGAGCTAAGGCATCAACAATGCCCACCTCAGCCCTGTTATAGGCTTAATGAAGGTTCTCCGGGCCCTTGTTAGTACCCAGTAATCCCAAGAGGTCCAATTCCACCAGAAGACCATCTGAGGACAATCCCCATAAAGGGCAGTATTGAACCATCTCCATAGGGGCAGGCCTATAAAGGGGTGCAAAGAAATTGAACCCTATAATGTGATGATCAGACCAACTGACTGGTTCCACCACCATATCAGCGGTCTCGATCCCCAGGAGGAAAATCAGATCCAACCAGTGGCCTGTAGTATGGGTCGCAGAGGTAACTACCTGTGCAAGACCCACTGATGACATAAATTGGAGGAAGTCTTGACCAAAAGGTGAGATTTCGTCATCAACCCAGGCATTGAAGTCATAGTCTGTCATGTGGACATCATTTTATGATCTTCATATTCAGAATCAGTAAAATGGGGCACTTGCAGCATTGATGTGAAGTTTTCACTCAGAGCTGCTGTCTCACAATCCAAGATGGCAATGGGCAGGAAACCTAGCATGGAGTCAGCAGTAAGAGAGGCGATATTCTTCCTCCTCCTGCAAGATATGAGTGAAGTAAAAGCTGCTTCTATACAAACTGGACAACAGAACGCAAAGGGTAATTGTAGACGGAGTCCACAGTGAAGAAAGGAGGGTAACTAGCAGGGTACCGCAGGGTTCAGTACTGGGACCAGTCCTCTTTAATGTCTTTATAAGTGACATTGGAGAGCACCTGGAAGGAAAGGTATGTTTCTTTGCAGATGACACAAAGGTCTGCAACAGGGTTGATACACAAGGTGGAGTAGAAAGGATGAAAAGGGACTTGGCAAGGTTGGAGGAATGGTCAAATATGTGGCAGCTCAGAATTAATGCAAAGAAGTGCAAGGTAATGCATCTGGGAAACAAAAACCCAGGGGAAGAGTATACAATGGGGGTGAGTTAATAACAACAACAAAAAAATCAAAAGAGACCTAGGAGTAATTATATCAGATGACCTAAAGATGGGCAAGCAATGTGAGAAGGCAGTAAGGAGGGCTGGGGGGATACTGGGATGCATAGGGAGAGGCATCAACAGTAGAAAACAAGTTGTTATCCCTCTGTTCAGTCAGTTAGTGAGACCCCATCTGGAGTACTATGTGCAATTCTGGAGACCCCATCTCCGCAAAGGCATAGACAGAGTGGAGGCTGTTCAGAGGAGGGCAACCAAAATGGTGCAGGGTCTGTACCACAAGACATACGAGGAGAGACTAAAGCAGCTTAATATGTATACCCTTGAGGAAAGGAGGGAGAGGGGGGACATGATAGAAATTTTCAAGTATCTCAAGGGAATTAACAAAGTACAAGAGGGTAACATCTTTCAGAAGAAGAGATGTGCAAGAACAAGGGGGCACAATTTGAAGCTAGAGGGGGGACGGCTCAGAGGTAATGTTAGAAAATATTTTTTCACAGAGAGGGTTGTGGATGCATGGAACAGCCTTCCTGAGGAGGTTGTGGAGTCAGGAACAGTGGGAGAATTCAAGAATGCATGGGACAGGCATAAGGCAATTCTAGTGGGGGGTAGGAGGAAGTAAGCTGTTGATTAATGAGAATATGCAGCTTATCCATCAGGTAGGGAAATGGGCATACTAGATGGGCCAAGTGGTCCTTATCTGCTGTCAAATTCTGTTTCTATGTTTCTAAACTGCACTAGCCCTGCTAAAACTGGATATTCAGGATCCCCCCAAAAAAGAATGTTGGTCAGAGGCACATGAGGAGGCAATTTATGATCTACAGGCTACAGTCCAAGAAAAGATCCAGGCCATCCAGCAGTTACAAGAAAAAGTTAATGAACTGGATACCGCAGATGCAGAAACAACTTGCGGTTTGTGGGTTTCTCTGAGTCGAATTAAGAGATGCTGCTGCTGCCTTCCTTCAACATGCTCTCACCATGGTTCTGCAGCTTAGAGAAGATCACTGACTCAATATTGAAAGGGTGCACCACTCCCTTGCACCCCCTCCAAAGAAATGAGAAAGAGCCAGACCAATACTTGGCAGATTCTGGAACTTTGCAACTAAGAAGGCCATCCTGCGATGATCCACAGAACTTGGGAAACTATAGTGGCAGAAGCATGACATACATGTTTTTAAGACCTTTCAATGGACTTGCTAGCTCTAAGGAGGGAATGCACTGAGACCTGGCACATCATCCACTAACTGGGGCTCAGTCTGTTACCCTGCCATGATGAGAGTTATCCATAATGGAGTGCCATTGATTCTTTGCTACTCTGGAAGCCCTTTATGGATTTTTTGCACAAGTAAGTGACAGAAGGAGACGTGGGCCCCTTGCACAGGACCTAATACAGCATCAGAGAACACTCTGGAGGGAATGGACACCATCGTTCCCCCACCTACAACTCAGGACAGTGCAAACTGCCATGGACACGAGGAATCCTGGTTTCTGACACCTGGAAGCCGTAACCAACTGCTATACAGATAGCAAGGTAAAAAGGATTTCCCAATGCAGCCACTAAAGTCCAACAGTCACATCCAAGAATATTAATCAAAGGGGTCATTGGTCAGCCTGCATGTGATCCTTACCAACAAAAAAATTTGCCCCTCATCACTCTATCTCACCACAACTGTAGCACCCACCCATCGAGATGAACTTTTGCATGATCTCAGTTCATCAGTGCAGCAAGTCCCAAATCCCTTATCCACTGATGAATGGGCCGTAGAAAATTTCTGGCTGGCCATGATGGCAGAAACTTGCCTTTTTGTCTGTTGAGGCCATCTCCTGCTTCCTTGAAACTCCACATGAAGCTGACAGAACCCTGGCTCCACAGCAGGAGTTACCAGTTCACTCTAATCACAAGCAGAGATCTGGATAAATCCATGAGTAATACTGATTTAATGGCTTTCTTTTACATTTGGTAAGGGTGGGCAGGTGGGGTAAAGGGGAGAAATTGGTCCAGTTGCATGTGGCTCAGGGTCCATTGTGAGGGACCCAAAGTTGGCTCACCTGCAACTTTCACTCCTCTTGCTCCGGTCCCCCCTCCCCAAGCTCATTCTGTCACCACCCCCTCTCTACTAGGACTTATTCTGCTAATGAGCCACAGTCTCCTTCTTAGACAGCAGCCTACCTTCTCCCCCCCCCCACTCACCCATTGAACATGGTCATCTTCCCTGTAACATATTCTGTAAATCCCCATGTGACTTCTGCAATCACAGAACTATCCCACACAGACTCAAACAACACTGGATATGACCACACTTTATTGTATCTGCTGGGTGCATGGTGTCTGCTGCACAGACTGTGACATTTTCTAGTGATTATAATCCACTCAAATAACCGTGCTATATCCCACCTCAGAGTCCCATGGTAGGCTAGCGGTTGGAGAGATAAACTCAGAGCAGTAAAAGGAACAGCATGCTGACTGTCACAAGGGGCTCAAGTCCATTGTGAGGGATTTACAGTCAGACCACACACAGCAAAGTGCTCCTCTGACTCATTCCCCAGTGCACTTCCATCAGCAACCTTCCCTCAACCCTTTTTATCTGACCTATTGTGCTGGTCTGTTAAATGTTTCTCACTTTGCTAGCAGCATTAACATGTTTTAAGTTGTGTTATGTTGGACTTATTTACTGTTTACTTTTATTAGAGGTTACAAGGTTGTTTTTGAGAATGTGTAAGAGTCGCAATAATGGTACAAAGGTTGTAACACAGATAACTAGTGCAAACATGTAGTGCTCAGGTGCTGCAACCTCAATCTGACCTCCTAAATGCAGAGTAGATTTACACGCCAGGTGGATGTTTAGTGGTACACCCACCCTGGTGTCTGGATGGCTCCATAAACTAAGACTACTGGTTGCCTTTACTTCCTCATTAGCAAGACGTCCTGGGGTGGGTGGGATGGTGATGGAGGTAATGTAGCAATACCAGGGACTTCCCTGTCATTGTTCACACCAAAGGAGTGAGTAGAGGCCCCTACCACAGAGCCCTGAACTGCAGGATGACTGTGGGCATACCCAAGAGTTCTGTGCTGATTAAACAAACATAAGCCTCACCAACTCCATGGAAGTCTCACATGCACAAAATCAGCAGAACAGGGAGCTTTCAAGAAGCTTGCCTTGTTGAACACTTAGACAGAACTAGCACCAAATGTCTTGTACCTCTATGGTAAAACAGCACTGCCAGATCTGCATCTAAACATTTATGGTTTATACTGTATCTAAGGTAGGGGAGTGGTGGGTGGAGGGGGGGGTTCAAAAATGTCTTTTATTGCACATATCTTTATTTAAAATGATCTGTCAATGAAACAGTTTCTGCACAGCTATGTCAGGCCTCCAGTAGAAAGCAGGAGGACCTTGTGCCATATTTTATGGCCAGTTCGTATCCACCTTCTTCCTAGAAAGCAGTTCATATCCACCTTCTTCCTAGAAAGCTTCTATTGCTTTTGTTAATAGTTTCTTTAATTTTTGTTACTTGGTTCTTGTTACAGGGCACAGGTATATGGTATGACTGTCAGTCATACAATAGGTTCCCATATATGATGCCCTCAAGCTAGTCTGGTGTTACAGCCCCCACCCCCCAACCCATTGTTTTGGGCACATTCCTTAGCCCTGATTTGCTTCCAGTCTGTGAGTTTTGTTGTGACCCCTGCACACTCCAACTGGATATGTATCACTATCTATCTGCAGACTTGACCCTCCCTTGGAGATGAGTGATGTGATATGCCACACCTGGAACATCCACAGCATGAACTCCCAGGTCAAGAGGAAACAGATCTTGTCACATTTAAAATGACTGAACACCATTTTGGCTTTTATTCAAGAAGCCACATTGTTGGCAGCTGATAACTCTTGGCTCAAATGTGACTGGGTGGGGCAAGTGTTTGTGGCTTCAGCCCCACCCCCAAAGGAGGTGTTGCAATGTTTCTTCACAAAACCTTGAGATGGTTCTCACTTTGGTAAAGCAAGACCCACAGGGAGATGGTTTATGAGCCTCATGGAAACAGCAATTGGCCCCATTCTCCTGTTAAACATTTATGCCCTAATTAAGGATGACCCAACTTTTATCACAACCTTGAGCAAACTTTGGAGAACAGGGAGGAAGTGGATGGGGCACTAGTGGAAGAAATATATGAGATGGCAACAAAAGGGATGGTACTGCTACTGGGCGATTTTAATATGCCTGACCAGGAGCCGTGACATCCTGGAATCCTTGCAGTGGGCAGGGCTCAGGGAGTTGGTGCTAGAACCCACCAGGGAAATGGAGATTCTGGACCTAGTACTGACCAATGGGGGCAGAATCATGGACATATGGATGGAAGGGCACCTAGGGTCCATTGACCACCATGCAGTATGGTTTAATATGAGGAGAGAGCCACAGTCAAGCCACACAAAGGTGAGGGTCTTGGATTTCAGGAGGGTGGACTATGCTGGGATGGGGATATGTAACAAAGAAGCCCTGAAGAGGAAGGATGCAAGAGGGTGGGGTTAAGGAGCAGTGGACACACCTAAATGAGCCATAGTGGAGGTGACAAACCAGTGCATTAAGCTCAGAAACAAGGGCAAGAGAAGGAAGAAATGACTATGGTTCTCAAAGGAGGTGCCAGAGAAAATAAGGGCCAAAAAGCTGACTTTCAGAAAATATAAGGAGACTCAGAAAGAGGAGGATAGGGTGATGTACCTAAACAGACAGAGGGAAGCAGGGAAGGCAGTTAGGGGCACTAAGGCACAAACATGGGAAAGATTAGCACAGACGGTAGAGAGAGGGGCCAAGACATTCAGTAGGTACATCAGTGAAGGAAGAAAGACTGGCCCGGTGATGCTGAGGGTTGAGGCGCTGGATGCCACACCTTGCGCCACTTCCGGTGACAGTTCAGAGGGAGGAGTCCAGGCGCGGGAGGGTCAGCCAGGGAGGGTTGAGAAATGAGTGCCCTTGTGGTGCTCTCCTCCCCAGGGACAAGGGATGGGTCGACCCGGCATGCCAGCGACCCCCAGTGGAGACCAGGGGTGCTGCAGCAAGCCGGGCAGCACAACAACAGCATGGCCAATGCAGGCAGGGTTGCATGCACCAGTGCGTAGGGACATGCCCATGTATGGGGGGAGACTTACAGAACAAGGAAATACCCGGCTCGCTGGGATAGGCTACAGCACCTATCCTCAATGCCCAGCACTAGGTTCATCTTGGCTGGCCTCTCTACTCCTCCACCTGGGCCCCACCTGCAAGCCACAGTCTGCCTGTCAAGAGAACCCAAGATATGGAGTCGGGCTACCCTCCCCGGGTGGGTCAAACCAGGGGTGCTGGTTGCAGGGGGGAGAGAAGGCACAGACCATAGAGAACCTCAGGCAGGCAGGCACAAGGATAAGGTTGCCTGAGAGAGTTCCTATGAGCCATGACCGGAGGGAAAAAACTCAAAAAAAGAAGAAAGGCCGGGGTTGGATTGTAAAGCTCTTAGGGGGTGAAGGGGAAAGTGTGGAGAGAGACTGAGAAAAAGTATCAGTACTAAATGAATACTTCTGCTCAGTATTCACTGAAGAAGGGGAAGGGCAGGGACCACAACTAGGTATCAGAAACAAAGGGAGGAGGGAGGTGAACACCAGTCCATTTGCAGAAGAGAGAGTCCTAGAAGAGCTCACAAAACTGAGGGTCGACAAAGCAATGGAACTAGATAGTATATATCCTAGGATATTAACTGAACTACTATGGATAGAGCTAGCAGCACAACTGGCAGCCCTGTTTAGTGAGTCAGTACAAGAGTGGTTCCAGAGGACTTAAGGAGGGTGCATGTAGTCCCTGTTCACCAAAGTGGAAGAAAAGAGGAGGCAGGAATCTATAGGCCTGTCAGTCTCACCTCAGAAGTGGGCAAGATTATGGAGGCACTGCTTAAGGAAAGGATTGTGTCAGACTTGGAATGCAATGGAACACAGGATCTGAGGCAATATGCATTCACAGCAGGAAGGTCATGTCAAACAAATTTGATAGATGTTTTTGACTGGGTGATGAAGCAGATGGATCAGGAGGGAGTGGTGGATGTTGCATTGATTTCAGCAAGGTCTTCCAACACTGTTCCACATAAAAGGCTGGTAAACAAGTTGAGTAGCCTGAGGGTAGGCCACAAGGTGGAAAACTAGATTAGAAACTGGTTGAGGGACAGACCGCAGAGGGTGGGGGTAAATGGGATCCAATCTGAGGAATGCGGGGTGACCAGAGTGGTACCTCAAGGATCAGTCCTGGGGCCAGTACTTTTTAATGTCTTCATCAGTGACATTGCTAAAGGGCTGGAAGGGAAGGTTTGTCTATTTGCAGATGACACGAAGATCTGCAACAGATTAGACACTCAGGATTGGATGGAGAAAATGTGGCGGGATCTTGGAAAGCTGAAAAAAATTGTTAGAAGTGTGGCAACTAAAATTCAATGCAAAAAAAGTGCAAAATCATGCACCTGGCATGCAGAACCCTGCAGAGTTACAGGATAGGAGTGAGTTGCTGACAGTCTCCAGGGAGGAAAGGGATTTGGGGATCATTTTCTCAGATGACCTAAAAGTGGCTAAGCATTATATAAAGGTAGTAGGAAGTACCAGTGGCATGTTGGGGGGCATAGAAAGGGGTATGACTAGCAGAAGAAGGGAGGTGGTACCACTGTACAAAACTCTGGTGAGGCTTCATCTGTAGTGCTGTGTACAGTTCTGGAGGCTGCATCTTTATAAAGGCATAGACAGGATAGCGGTGGTTTAGAGAAGGGCAACTAAGATAATGCAAGGCTTGCACCAGAAGATATCAGACCCTCAACATTTGACTGATGAAAATAGGTGCACATGTTGCGTTAAGTGAGTGGGGGGGTAGCACCCCCACTTTTGCCCATGAGTATTCCAAGGGCCCATTCAATTACCTGGGATGAAACAAAAATGGACAATCAATGAAAACAGACAAATACCAAGAGTGGTGGTAAATGGTATACAGTCAGAAGAGATGCAAGTCACAAGTGGGGTACCTCAGGGATCAGTCCTGGGGCCAGTCCTCTTCAACATCTTCATTAGTGACCTTGCAGATAGACTAGAGGGTAAGGCTTGTCTGTTTGCAGATGACACCAAGATCTGCAACAGAGTAGATGATCCAGATGGGGTGGGCAGAATGAGAAGAGATCTGGATAAACTAGCAGAATTGTCAGAAGAGTGGCAACTGGGATTTAATGCAAAGAAGTGCAAAATCATGCACATAGGAAAGAGAACCTGAAGCCACCTATAGGCTGGGAGGAGTTGCTAGCAGTCACAAAGGAAGAAAGAGACTTGGGCATCATCATCACTGATGACCTAAAATCATCCAAGCAGACCTCTAAAGCAGTAGGTAAGGCTAGGTGGGTGTTAGGGTGTATTAGTAGGGGTATCACAAGTCGTAAGAGGGAGGTAATAATCCCTCTGTACAAGACACTGGTTAGGCCCCATCTGGAGTACTGCGTGCAGTATTGGAGACCACACCTTCACAAGGACATTAACCAAATTGAGGCAGTCCAGAGAAGGGCAACCAAAATGGTTCAGGGACTGCATCAGAAGACATATGAGGACAGATTAACAGACTCAATATGTATACCCTTGAGCAAAGGAGGGAGAGAGGTGATATGATCGAGGCATTCAAACACCTTAAGGGCATAAACAAGGTGAAAAGAGTCTAACATGTTTAAATATAAGAAAAATAGCAGGACAAGAGGACACAGCATGAGATTAGAGGGAGGCCGATTAAGGGGAATGTGAGAAATTCTTTTCACAGAAAGGGTGGTGGATGCATGGAATGGCTTACCACAAGAAGTGGTGGCTATGAATACAGTGCAGGGCTTCAAACAGGCATGGGATAGGCATAAGGAAGCAATACAAATGACTATGAATAGATAGGCCACTGACAGAGCAAAGGCCAATGGCACATTTATAAGGTAGAAAAAGAAATGGGCAGACTGGATGGGCCTTGCGGTCCTTATCTGCCGTCAACTTCTATGTTTCTATGTAAGTCCATCCAATCTGCCTTAACACCCTATGACATAGTTACCCTGACTGTTTTTTAATACAGATTTGTTTTTTTCTTGAAGTTCTGAACTTAAATAGTTAGTACCTCTTAATGCAGAGCTGCTGTTTGTTAGCCAGGCTCTGAGAGTCAGTGCATTGCAGTGAGGAGATCGATGTCTCTGATCTACACGGACCCGTCCCAACATTGACCGGCGTCTCCAGAGATTCAAAACACAGACTGTCAGTGTCACTTCAGCTAAGTCTGTCGATTTAACTGGCACTCAGAATTAAAGCTCAGTTGCTTGACAGTGGGATCAAGGTGAGAGATGCGGTCATCCGGACACAGACACCATGACATGCTGGTTATAAATTGCTTGGCTCAGACAGCTGCCTGACTCAGTCACTCACAGACAGTCCTGCCAAGTGTCAGGGGAAACATCCAGGCTACAGCAGCTCCGCTGCTTCCAGAGATCACAAGCAAGCTGGTGGCACATGTCAGTGGTGGTTATCATGGCGATGGATAATGGATGCTTTTCGCTTGGACCACTGTGCACTCCCTGACACTGCAGCAGATATGAAGATTGGGGAACTGAATAGTAGACTCGCATACACAATAATTAAAGTATTTCTTAGGTGGACGAAATTCGGTACACATGAAAACTAGTCAGGGATCCGGTACCACTGTAAGAATGTTGGTACTGTACCAGCCAAAATTTTACAGTTGGAGGGTATGAAAAGACCGCAGTATGTATACACTACAGGAGAGGAGGTAATGGGGAGATATGATAGAAACACGCAAGTATCTCAAAGGCACAAACAAGGTGTGAGTGGGAGGCATCCTTCAGTACAGATGTACAAGAACCAGGGGGCACAAAATGAGATTGGAGGGGGGAAGGATAAGGGGGAATATGAGGAAGTTCTTCTTCATTGAAAGGGTAGTGGATGCAAAAGTCTACCCCAGGATATGGTGGGAGTGTGCACAGTGGGGGGTTTCAAACATGCATGGGATAGGCATAAGTGAACCCTAGCAGTGGGAAGGAGAGGCTAAAGCCGATGACCAAGTAGGGTCAGCAGCCACTGGTACAGCTGGGGTATATAGGCAGACTAGATGGACTTAGTGGTCCTTTATCTGCCTACAATTTCTATGTTTCTATTGGTGCCTTGCCTGGATAGGAGCAACTGTAGTATGGAATCATTTGTGGGCATTTTTAGTGCTTTTGGGACATTACTATAAGAGGGAGTTAGTGTCTGTCTGGGGAATGTTTTTGGCCCCTGCTCCATATCGGGTGTTACACGACTGGGTCAGTACTGTCTGCCTTGCTAGGAAAGTTTCTGTGGGGATTAAGTTACTTCTAGCCATTTATGTTATGTCTTACTGCATTGTGTGAGTTAACTGTTTAATCCGTACTTACAGTGCCCACTAGACGCTGGTTGCTCCTCGAGCCCTACTGCACCCCCATGTCATTGAAAAGCCATGTATGCGCAGTAGGTCAGACAGGGCTTTCACTGTTCTCAAACAATCCACCAGGCCCAACTCACTAATCCCCCTTCCTTTTGCTCATAGGCTGCTTCCAGGACCCCCACATCGGCTGTACGCTCACCCAGGAGCGAATGGACTGCAGGCCCTAAAGGTAATACCTCACTCCCACCACAGAGCTAGTTTGCTTGGGTGGTTACCTTTAGATGCTTCATGTCGACTCCCTGCCTGCCCCAGCCATTCTCCCACCCAAGGTCGTCCCACAATTATTGATGTCACTGGATCACGTGACGACATCATGTGATCCCATAACTCATTTTTCTAACTCCCCACTTTTGCTACAGCAGGTTATCTGAACTTGCAGCCAGGGGGCAGCACTCCTTTGCAGCTCCTGCTGCTGCTTCTTAACGAGAGACTTGATCCTATTACCTTCCCCACTGGGGGCAGCAGCCCTACCACTGTTCCACAATACTAGACCATCTCTCCCCCCTTACTCCAAGTACCTTAGCCCCTCCTGTGGGCCTCTCTCACTATGCCCTACCATTGTTGCATACTATTGGTACTGTGCTGCCTGTCTCCTCTCCTCTCCTCCATTCTCCTAACGTCCTCTTTCCACAATATCTTATCTCTCATGTCATATCCCCCTACCCACCATGTACTTCTTGTTACCTTCTGACTTGCAGAGCCTGAGTGGCGGTCCCTCCCCCTGACAGTAGCCCCATCCTCTCACTCCTCCCACCCTTTCCACCCCTTCTTCCTTGCTCTCTTCTCCCTCTTCTTTCCCATCCCCTGTTCCTCCAACTCATCCTCCCCTTTTAGATACCCAACACCCCCAAAAAGCAAACTGACAAAAACTGCCCTTCTTAGGCATGCCCTTCTCTTCCTCTTCCTTTTATCATGGAACATTCATCCTAATCCTGGGCCACCCCCCCCCCTTGCACCTCCACTAGCAATAGGACGCATGGGCTCTGGATCACTGCTATTCATGTATGCAGCCTTCCAAAAAAGTTCACCTCGCTTCAAGGGTGGCTAGCCCAGCACTCCCCAGACATACTGACCCTCTCCGAGACATGGCTCTCCACGCATACCCAGGACCCGGCTGTTATCTTACCTGGCTACTCCCTTTACCATGCTGACAGACTGCATAGCATAGGTGGCTGCACCCTCTACATCAGGGGCACCCTCCAATCCCTATCAGTCTCCCTCCCTCCCTCTCCCCCAACATGGTGCCCAATCTCTTACAGTCAAGATACTCCTTGGAAACCTGGGCAAGACCCTTTATATCATGGTTGTCTATATCCCAACATGTAATCAGAGACTGTCTTTCCCCTCAGTCATGTCCTCTATCTCGCAACTTTCCTCCAACAATGAACTGATCATCTTGGGGGATTTTAATATAAATTGGCAGTCCCCTGCTGCCACTTCCTATAAGGACTATGCTGCTGCACTTGATCTCACACAGATTATTCAGTCTCCTACCAGGCCAAATGATAAATCGGGCACCTCGTCATTGCTGGACCTCTTTTCTCACCAACCGCCCCAATAATATTTCTAAAGTTGCAGTACTTCCAGATGTCCTTAGTGACCACTGCCCTGTAATCTGCTCATGGACCGATAAAACCCCCACTGCTCCCCCTACTGTCTCATACCACAGATGTCTAAAAAAGGGTATGCTGCAATGCTTCAAAACCTACCTGACTAACTGTGACTGGGCCCCTGTTTATAGCACCCAATCTATTGATACAGACCTCTCCCACTTTATAAAAACCTTTAACACCACCTGTGACATCGTTGCCCCTTTCTCTAAACAAATCTCTAAAAGCCATAACACCCTCCTGGATTTCACAACAGTTGCTCAATCAAATGCATCACTGGGATAACCTCTGGAAAAAAGTCTTAGACTCCAAACTCCCACTGGACAGACAGTGTTATCGAGAAGCTAGAAACAAGTGCACCTGGGTTATTCACCAAGCCAAGGCTGCCCTTTACCAACAGGCACTCTCCTCTTCCTGGGGCTCAGAAAAAAACTTCTGGGAAAACATTAAAGAACTAAGTGGGAAAGGTTCCACCCCCCCCCACCTGCCCAGCTCTCGGTAAATGGTTGCCTATCTCAGGACCCCCAGTCTATTGCTGATAAACTAAACAACACCTTCTCTGACCTTAGTAGTGTCCTGGTCCCTAATTTCTTTGCCCCCAGACCTCTCCCCAGATTGTGATCCAGCTTCTAACATCCCACTCTTCCACCTCTGAATCTTCACAACCAGGGAGGCTAGGAGCTACCTCTCCAAAGCCCTTGCCAAGATTTACTTCAGTGGTGACTCCACTGACCTGAAGTTCCTATGCCTTATCCTTGAGGAAGTCCTGCAACCCCTCACCAAACTCTTGAACCTATCCCTCTGCCTTGGTAATTCCCTGCACAGTGGAAATGACCATCATCACCCCAATTTTCAAAAGTGGCAATCATTTATCCCCCAACTACTGTCCCATCTCTCTCTTCTCCCTTCCCCTCTAAGGCCCTCAACAAAATAGTGGTAAATCAACTACGGAACCATCTGTCTAAATATAACCTACTATTCCCTGAACAGCATGGTTTCCGCCAGGGCCACAGCACCACCACTGCCCTCCTAGAATACTCCTCTTTTATCCATGGTGCTCTCGAATGTGGTCACATTGTGGGGTCAGTGTACATCAACCTCACAAAAGCATTCAACACTGTTAATCATGAAATGCTACTAGCCTCCCTGCCTTCCCTAGGACTCTCAGTTGAATCAATATCCTGGTTCAAAGGGTACCTCGCTGACAGATTCCAGCAGATGAAAGTCAATTCCACGCTATCAAACATTCTCCCAGTCCACTCTGGAGTGCCCCAATGTTCCATCTTGGGACCCCTCATCTTCAGCCTCTTCTTTAACTCCCTACCCAGCTCCTGCTCTGGTAAAATTTTGCTCTACGCAGTTGATGCAGTAATTTTCTGGAGCCATCTGAATCCAGTCTCCCTCCAACATGCCTTGCAGGGTTTCTTTACTGAAGCTGTGGTATGGTTCTGCTCCCACTGCCTAGTTCTTAACTATAAGAAAATGAAATCAATGCTCTTTGCTCACCATCAAAGCCCTCATCGTAATTTCCCACTATCAATCATCAGTTCACTAAGATCCACTAGAGCAGTCTAATCCTTCAAATACTTATGTATCACCCTTGATACCTCCCTCACCTATCATGCCCATATCCAGCAGCTGTCCTCAGCTATCAACTCCAGGCTCAGGATCTTGTACTGACACAAACACTGTCTCCCTCCATCAGCTATCTATCTAGCCTTGTCTTCCTCGATCCTCTCCCTGGTAGATGACGGCATTGTCATTTATGGCTCTGCTGACCCCACTGCCTTGCAATGCATGAAATTTACCCTCAATAAAGTGTGCAGACTGGTCACTGGCAATGACATATGGACACATTCCTGTGACTTGTATAAGGCTACCGGATGGCTGCATTAGATGCTCATCTTAAATACCATACATGCCTTGGACAAGACCCATCCAGGCTGCACAGCATCATCCAATTCACCCCTCTGGTCAGAAACTCTCGTAGTGCCTCTGGGACCTCCCTACTGGTTCCCTACTGCCGAATCTCACTTGGTCAAAGAGCCTTTTTGCACAGATCCCCCCTATGGCTCAATGGCCTCCACCCCCCACCTCCCAGGAGTCCAGGATTGGCCCTTTCAAGGCTAGTCTTAAAGCTTTACTGCTTGAATCCTCAGCCCGGGACTGTCCCTAACCCTCTTTTTACTCCTGACCCCCCATTTGTTAGGGATGCCAGACTCTAACATCACCTAAGAAAGAAGTTTGCTCTATACACAGGCATAAATCTGTCATCACGCATGTGTTGTGTATAATTGCAATGCGTAGTTCATTTCACCCCTAAGTCAATTCTGCTCTGTTGCCCTCCATGTTGGAGATTTTGTATTTCTTTCTCCTGTCCATTGTACGGACAACATTGTATGTATAATTCCCTTGCATGGTCTCCTTTAGCTACTGAACACTGTACAGTTTGATGCTATTTGTAAGTCTTGTATTGTTCTCTGACATGGAGCCTTTGTAAAGGAGTCTATGACTTTTTTCCCCCAATTGTTTAACCGGGAGAGACACGCTAAGCTGAAAGCTTGTTTACAGGTGCAACCTGGGAGCACAGGGAAGTTAAGTGACTTGATCAGGGTAACACAGTATGCAAGTGGGGGCTGTGGGATTCAAACCCATGTCTCCAGATTTGCAGCTCAGAGCCTTAAACCACTGCACTACTGCCTCCCTGATTCAAAGGGTTGTAATTCCGAATATTGTTAAATAAATAAATAAAGGAACCACATGTTGAGTTTTCAAGCAGTAGCTCTTCTCATGAAAGATCATACACTGGTAGATGTCTGGCATCTTTTCCATCCTAGGACAAGGACTACTATTGTCATCAAATGGTACATACATCAGGCTTGCTTTTTGTCTCACTTCCACACATATTACACAGTCAGCCATAAGCTCTGCCATTATGCCAATTGTTCTCTCTGACCACGCCCCAGTGCAACTTCATTTTCTCTGAAGGAACCCTACCGTGAAATCTCCCTTCAGGAGGGTAGATCCACTGCTGCTCTGGGATCATGAATGTATCCCTTGGCTCCAGTAGGAGCCGAAATATTTCCTAGAAATTAAAATAACCCCCAAAACATCTGAACTGGAACCACCTTGGAAGCTATTAAGTACACTATCGGGGGAAAGTAATCTGTTAAGCCTCTCATCAGAGGTGTCAGAGATCAATAACTGCAATGAGAGCACAAGCTGCAAGCCAAGGAGGAATTCTACAAATCTGACCCTCACCCCAACCCCAACTCTGACCTGCACAGACTCATCACCAAACTGTACAGACATTGACTCTCTTCTTTCCTGTAAAGCAGAAATAGCCATCCCAAGACTTAAACATAAATACTGTGAGGGTGGGGAGAAAGGGGAAAAGTGCTCAACTACTTCCTCCATAAGCAACAGGTGGAGAGATTTGATGCTGGTCTTCAAGACTCCACAGGACAGGCCCTTACTGCTCTGCAGAAGGTAAACTTCATCATGAAATAGTTTTACTCCACTCTTTACTCCTCCCCGACACCTCTTGACTCAGATCATACAAATATTTTTGGACTCTATCCCTCCCAGATCAGGCAACTAACTTGGATGTGCCTCTGACCCCTGAAGAAATCCAGAAATCCCTCATGTCATTGAACTCTGACAAAGCCCCTTGCCCCCTTCTGACTACAGAAGGCAAGATGGCCACTACATTGGGTGGTCCATCAAGCTGGATCTGAGCAAGCTGTCTTTTTATATTTATTCATTCATTTATCAGTGCTAGAAAGTACCCTCTCTTATCCTCCAAATAGAGCAGGAGATGGAATGTTGTTTTTAGATTAGTTAGGGCTTGCTTGTGAGGTACATAGAATTTTATCATATTTTGCTGCAAGGTGTGTTTTGTGTGGTATTCCTCCTATTATCCTTAGGATGCCGATGTTGTCTTGTTGGTTTGGAAATCTGGTGCTCCATTGAGGCTATTAGCTGGAGGAGGAAATGTTCTGTCTTTTCCTTGGGAGCTGCTACCTCATTTTAATTTGCAGTTAGTTGCACTTGAGCAGTGTGGGGGTAACCACCAATGTGTGGATGACCAACTCATGGACTTGCAGAGTTCCTTTGCTGCTCTATTTCCACGTGGGCCACAGTGTGTTCAGGTTATTCCACTTTGAAATTCTGGTGGACTTCCTCTTACCGCCCCATTCCTAGTGTGGCCACAACTATTTCAGTTCCTTCCTGGTTCTGACTGTGTTCACAGTCAGAGAAAAGCAGGGGAACAGATGGAGGAAGTCCACAGGTGTGCTACACAATAAGCTTTCAAACCCAGAAGCTGGGAATCTGGCCATGTATTGTAGCAGGATTTTATTGATGAAGAGTTTTGCCAGCTCCTGGTAAGAACCAGTCTTTCTTTTTTTCCACTCAGGACTCAATACAGACCTGCAGTGAGAGAGCAGTCTTTGGAGACTGGGTCAGACAATGTCCAGTGAGGTGGCCACTTGATGGGAGAGGTGGTCGCTGTTCTTAGGTTTGGGCCAATCTAGTGAGTAAACCTCATCTTTAACTTTCTGATTGAAACTCATGCTGTGACAGAGTATGTTTGATGGACTGACTGGAGTTTACTAAAAGTAACTGTTTAATCCTGTTTGAAGTTAAAGGGGACATGAATTGATTACTTATGTGCAGCTGTTTGAAATGTCTCTATTTTCATAAATTATATTCATACCTCTAAAGGATCCATATTTATCTGTGCCTGAATAAAAGCTGCAGCTGTCAGTTGTGTTGTGTATTCTTTGTATGGACAACATTCTATGCAGTTTCTTTCATGGAACCAAGAATTTGGAGTTTGGACTATGTCACTTCATGGTTTCAGAACTGTGGGCACTGCACTGATAAGTTCATGCTCACATTTCTGAAACCATGAAGTGACATAGTCAGAACTCCAAATTTTTGGTTCCATGAAAGGAACTGCACAGAATGTTGTCCATACAAAGAAAACAACACAAAACACAACTGACAGCTTCAGCTTTTATTCAGTCGCAGTTAAATAGGGATCCTTTAGAGGTATGAACATAATTTATGAAAATAGAGACATTTAAAACAGCTGCCCATAAGTAATCAATTCTTGTCCCCTTTAAAGTGTGATGTTATCTTGCCCTAAACTGCTCACTATGACTTGATGCTGCTTAAAACTGTTTATGAACTGGCAACCTGCAGTTGATCACCAGTTCTACATCCCCCCACTGACTGTGCATAATTTTATTTTAATTTTTTATTTATTTTTGTTGGAGTGGTTGGGGGTTTGTGTGACTTATTAATTGTGGCTGTAAAATTTGCATACATGGTGGTATGAGTGGGGGTTAGGATGGCAAGGTAATTCATTGGCTGTTGAGCTTTTGACTTATTTGTGTTATTTTGCAGTGGTGGGTTAGGGTGGGGGATTAACATTTGTGGGACATAATTTTGTTCTAACTCAGGATTGACATTATGTGTAAGGAGCTGGTGTCATTGAGGCTGAGCTACTCTCTGGACTACCTGCAGCTATTCCACCTTTTCTGGGTGTCCCTATTAGCTCTGTCACCAGTGGTGTTCAGCTGCTGCGTGGAGCTGGGGATCCTTCAGAGGTGGAGCACAGGCCCTGGAGGGGGTCAGGATAGGTGTAGTGAGGTTGCAAAGGCACCCATGGAGAAAATGGAACACTAACAGGGGACTCTCCTGTCTTGTCCCCCTCCCTAGGGCTATGCCAATTATCATTGGACAGCAGGTTAGCAGGCAGGCTGAAAGAGAGGAAAAACAAGCATACACTGAAGAACAGGATGTCTGTGTCTCATAGGTGGCCATGAGGGACAAAACAGGTGCCAAACTGGGACTTGAAGAATAAATCCTATGGCAGTGTAACTTTGCAGGTGCAAGTTTATTGGGAGTCAACAAGGAAAACACTGACTGACATCCACAGTGCTTCAACTGGAAGGTCTTCGTCAGGAGACGACTGACTCTGCTTCTTCCCTTTGTGCGGTTCTTTGTAACACTACATCTATGAGGAATAAGATGGCGGTAATGGAGAGTTTCATCATTGATTCCTCATCTTATCTTGTTTACACCACAAAGACCTGGCTGGGAGATGACTGTGAACCGGTACTAGAAGAGCTGGATTCTTTGTGATTCAATGCCTGAAGTGGGATCACAGTGCAGCAGGGTGGCCATCTGTTTTAGATCCACTTTGGGGCTTTCAGCATACCCCACAGGAGTGACCAGGTCTCCTGAGTGTGTGACCATTGTAGGTGGGTCAGGTTTAGGCTGTAGGATCATCCTCATATTGTATACTGGCCTCTGGGGTATGGGGGTGATTTCCTTCAGGGGCTTGTGGATTTCATGGTCGATCAGGTCTTAGGATCTCCCAGACTAATGGTGCTGGGGTACTTCAGTGCTTGGGTTGATGTTGAAACTTCATCATTTGCTCAGCAGTTCCTCCAGTTGATGACATCACTGGGCTTTACACAGGCAGTTGCCTCTGTTACTCATCTCCATGGGCATACATTGGACCTGGTTTTCTCATTGGGGTCTGACATAAGTGCTGTGAGAGTGGATATGGTTGTTTGATTGGATCACCATGTCATAACATTCCTCTGTAGGGCCCCTCGTTTAAATACCCCTCCTGTGTAGATGGTTTGGTATCACTTTAAACATACTTTGGATCCTCATAAGCTCCAGTTGATTCTGGATGTCACAGAAATGATGACAGCTTGTGCTCAGGGAACTAAGAATGCTGTGGAGTGGGCCAGCCTGCCGGAGCAGCGGTAGTACTACTGCTCATGACACCGATGACCCGGGATTGGAAGTGAACCCGAGGTGTTGGAGGGCCAGCTGGGGAAGGAGAATTGAGCATTCGCAGGACTGCTTTCCTACGGGGGAGAAGGTGGGTGAGAGTTCAGAGCACAACTGACCCCTGTTGGAGGCTAGGGGAAGATGCAGCTTGGGCTACAGAGGTAGGGAGATGTGGCAGATGTCGGCGCATGTGCCTTGAAGTCAGAATATGCCGTGTCTCTGGGGGGATGAAAACCAAGAAAATCCCCGGTTGCGCTGGATGACTGTCAGCCTCCACAGGCCCCACACCACGTGACTCATGCACCTACCAGAATCTGGATCCATTCTGGCTATTCTATGGGACTCCACGCCTAGCAAAGGAGGTCAAGTCGTGGGGGATGGAGGAAGAGGTAAGTCCTGGGAGAAGCTGGGGTGACAGGGCCGGGAGGACTGGCAGGAATGAGGGGGTTATTTTGGACTCCAGGCCGACCCCAGAACAACAGATGTCAGCAGGAGTCAAGCAGAATTTACCATCTGTGTTACTTTGCCCTGATCATGTCACTTTTAGCGCCAGCTGACATGGAGACAATAGTCCATGCTTTTGTCACCTTGAGACTAGATTATAGATAGAGGCTATTTACTCAGGGTTATCTTGAGGTTTGATGCACCATCTGCAGTTAGTCCAGAAGGAACCACATCATGCCTGTGTTGTGGACTCTGCACTTGCTGAAAATTCGGCAGTGTAATTTTTAAGATATGCTTATTAACTTTTAAGGCCCTACACAGTCTGGGTACATCTAACCTGAAAGACCTTCTGGTGTCCCACACTCCCACACACTTCCCTACCCGATGGATATTGGCCTGTTTCTGGCCCCCTGATCTAGATTAAAGCAGCTGGGGGACAGGGCTTTTAGTGTTGCTGCTCCTCTGTTTTGGAATGCTTTTCCTGAGGCTGTGCTCCTGTCAGAATCTATGGAGATGTTCAAGACCCAGTTAAACACTTTTTTTACTTGCACAAGTCTTTCCTGACTAATTTCTTTTGTTACACATGGGTTTTACTCTGTATTTATGTATTTACAATTATTTATGATTTATTTTTGTCATGTTTTACTGTAAGGCACCGTGAACCTTTTGGAAAGCATGCCATATAAATAAAATTTGCTTTGTCTTGCCCTTAATCTGCCCTCTACTCTGTCAGGTGTACACAGAAGCAGAGTTTGCAAGAATGCTACCACCAACAGTCCACAAGGCCAGTGTTACTATCCTTCCCAAAAAGGGCAAAGACCCTACCCTCTCCACCAGCTATCGCCAATCTCCCTAATTAATGTAGACAGTAAAATTTATGCTAAGGACTTGGCCACCAGGCTTGGCCCACTTCTCCCACAGCTGATACATCCATCCCAGGTGGACTTTGTCAAGGGCAGAGTCAGCTCTAACCACATCCGCTCCTTGATGAACCTCATGTATATGGCAGCAATCTACTGGACTCCAGCTGCCACTGTGGCAATAGACTTCAAAAAAGCTTTCAGTTCTGTACAGTGGAGCTACAGGACCTGCATCTTGTTGTGGTGCACCTGAAATTGTAAACTTACTTCTGTTCATGGATCCAAACCCTATACACATCATCCCCCTCAGCCACTGTCTTCACTAACACACTGCTGTCAGACTACTTCTCCCGGGAATGGCTCATAGATGGACAAACTTATAGGTAATTTCATACAGGAAGTGGCTAGACCAAGATATAGCCACAATAAACTGAGGGCACATTGGTCAGCTGGATGTTGGGGTCTCTCATGAATTAATGGTGATGTATGGGCCTTCCTGGTGACACAAACAATATATTAGTTCCAGCCCGCTGCCGCTACCGCACCACAATGGGTGGAAATGGAAAATTTCCTGACCACAGGATATACACCTGCTACAGCTCTTTATTCCTCCCCAAGGAACTGAAAATCATCCCACCAAAGGACCCTCACTCATGAACTGGCTTAAAATGTGCAAATGGCTGGAAACTAATCCAACACCTGGCAAATATGCTTCCTTATGGAGTAACCCAGCAATCAAAGTGAATAATCAAGCTCTGGACCAACCTAGCTTTTGGGGAAAGAGACTGTTTTTTGTTAACGATGCGCTAGAAAAAGTTTTACTGGCTGTGGACACTTTCCAGTCACTTCAGTCTAAACGGGTTATCCCCACGGTGAACTTCTGGAGGTTTTTACAAATCTGAAGTGCAGTGCAACACCTTCTCTGAGAAGTCGTACCTCCCCTAAACCCTCCCCCTTGGCAAAATGTCTCCTGCTCAGCAAATTCTGAGCAGGGCAATTTTATGGGGCAGGGAGAGAAAGTATACCCAGCCAGTCACTCCAATCCAAACAATGATGGGACAAAATGTTAAACACCACTGATTCTGAGTCTGAATGGGAGTCCTGTTGCATCTTCAGCCACAAAGTGTTCAAGGATGCATGCAGTGCACTGATACAAAGTAAGATTTGACCTTCCTGGTATAGGACTCCCTGTGTACTTCATAAAATGCATATCCTTTCTAATAATAATTGCTGGAGGTGTAGCTCCCCAGGTGGTGATTTGTACCAGATCCTGTGGTCCTGACCATGCATTCAACCCTTTTGGAACACAGTTTACAGACTGGGGACACAAGTACTACACCACCAAGTTCCCAGCTCAACCCCAGTCTTCTTCTAGAACTCACTCAAACTACACCTCAGATTCCACTGGCAGGACACCGGTGGCTGGATCTTCATAGCATGCATGCTAAAAGACTAATACTCTTCTGATGGTGTACTACTGGACTACTCTCATGGCAAGAACTGGTAACTAGTCGGTTGCAGCTTGTCCCATTTGGGGAGTGATAATATCAGTTGTTTTTACACTTGCTGGTTGCCCTACTTCCAGTATTTGTCACCCAGATCTGGAGTTCGATAGACTACAATATCTTTATATCCTGCAAGATTGTTACTCAGCTATGAATCTAAGAAATGGCTTCCAAAACTATTTTACCACTATTTAGTTTCTGATTAATTAGTCATTTTTGTTGTGATTCACATTGAAGTTGTGTTATTTAAAACTGGGTATATGTGCTAAGTCCTGAATTTTCTCCCAGATAAACAACACTTTGGATGAACATTGAGCACTGTACCTTGTAACTGCAACTGGTTGACTCTGTAACCATTTGTTTTGCTGTCCAGTATTATAACACAAACTTGTATGCTCCTTTACTGTTGTTTGCAAAATGAAATATACCAATAAAAATGTTAACTACAAAAAAAAAAAAAAAGAAGTGAGCTAGTTATGGGCCAGTGTAATAAAAAAACAATTATATACACAGGGAGAGAGCTGGCAGGCAGATGGGATGGGGAAACCAGATCCAAAAACAAACAAAAAAGAAGAAAACAAAGACAAAATTCACAGTTAAGTTGATATTGCTTTCAGTACTGTAAAGTGTGGGAAACAATCTCAGTCAGGGGAACAAAATAAGGCATTTGTTGTGTTTTTTTAAATTGTGTAAAACAGCTTTAGGATGTCTTTGATACCCTTCATCCTGGTTGGTAGAACTTGTTTTTGCCCATGCGTTAGGCAGATCTAATGCACAGGTGTCAACCAATCAGAATGCTGAAGTTTCCCTACCCATTTTATAAATCTATCATATGCATAGGTAAAAAAGAGCTTGCAGTCAGGACATAGCAGAATAACAATATCAGTGCCTTCCTCAAGAATTTCTTGCTGCTTAAATCATGACCTCTGCTTTCAGCTTTGAGAATTATATTGCAATCACAGTCACTTTAGTAATGTCATGCAACAGTTTACAGCTATACTGTTAGTCACTATATCTATAACAGGTTTATAGTGATATACATTTTGCACATTTCAAAGTAGTGCAATAGAGAGACTATAAATTTATATACAGAGTCTTATAAGAACATTGATCAGTATAAAGCTGTGTCCAGTACCCTGGTCAGCCTCCATGTGCAAAGTATTTTGAATGTATTTCATAGTGTAGGATAACCACTAAGAGACTGAATGTGCTAATGGCTAATTTCTGACTGGTAATTGTTCTGCCCAAAGCTATGTCCAAGACAGCCACTGTCATTGTAGGATGAAAAAGAGTACATGGGAGAGTTCCTATCCAACAACCAGTATCCAGTACAGTGGGGTGCAAAAACAAAACTCCATCTCTGTTATGTTGATAATATCTTTTCAAACAACATGAAGTCTTGCTGTATTCTGACTATTGCAGTGATATCCAACCTTTGAACTGCCCCGGAGAGGAAAGAGTTAACTTTCCATGCAAGGCATGAAACGCTGAGCTCGAGCTCGGTTAAGACTCTGTCTGTTGTTGTTTGAACCCAAACCGCCAGATTCTTTACTCCACCTCACTGAACAGTCGCTCCAGAGATTTCTCCTTTGCTCGGTTCAAATTAGTCGGTTAAAGTGTCGTTTTTTCCCCTCGGTTCAACCAAATTTCTTCTATGTAACCTGTTGGCTCAGTCTCTGTCTGTGGTACTGTGAGTACTAGATAGGTTTTTGTTATTAGTTTCTGTGTGGAACTTGTAAACGTTGGAGCGGTTCGGTTTGAACCAATCAGGTTTGTGAAAAAGTTTATTCTGTTTTTAGAGTGTGGTAACCGGTCCTTATCGGTTCTAAAAAAAACAGATTTCATTACGTTTTTTTCCACGACCCGTAACACGGTCAGGAACCGATAAGGGTGTCTTACCTGGTGGATTGCTGAAAAATGGGTAAGTTTGGTTAGGACTGGCCATGTCTGAGAAACCCAAGAGAAAAAAACGGGCCCACTGGGTTTCAACACTGTAGTGTGTGTGGGGAAGCCTTTGCTAAGGCTGACCCCCACACCACCTGTGTTTATTGTCTGGGGTTTGACCACCTTGATTCAGACTGCCAGATTTGTAAAAGTTTTCCTACAGCTACCATGGAAAAGAGATTAGGTAGGCCGAGGGAAAGGAAGGCCAAGAAGTCCGCTGACCCAGATGGCCAGCCTGGTTTGGTTCCAACCGAACCAGAAGGAGTGCCCTCTGACCAGGGCGAAACTTCTTCAGGCCAAAGGAGAACCGACTCCTCTGAGGAGTCGGTTCCAGTTAAAAGAAAAAGAAAGGATAAGTCAGCCAGTTCAGATCCACAAGTTCTTTCCCCAACCACTGATGAAATAGCCAAAGCGATAAGGATTGTTCAATCGCTAACTTCGGTTCCGACCGAACCGGCACCATCGGTTAGGGGCTCGGTTCGGTCGGTTCCCCCGGTTCCGGATTATAATTTAGAGGATTTTTATGATCCGGAGGAGGAGGAGGGAGAATATGAGGATAGTGCTGGTGATTATGAAAGTCTGGATGTGCCCATTGACCCAGACATCTCCCCAGATAGACCTTCAGGTATTTCTCTTCCTAGGCTTTCTGAGTCCCCTTCCCACTTTATGTTTTACAAAAAAGTGACTGAAACTCTCCAGCTTCCTATGGAGGAAGCAGTAGAGGATCAGGAGGAGCCTGATTATGTTGAAATGATGGACATCCCAGAGTCCAGGAGACTGTCCATTCCCCTCCATAAGTCTTTTGGGAAACAGACAATAAAAATTTTAAAAACTCCTAATTCCATACCTCCCATGGACAGAAGAATGGACAAGAGGTATACCCTGTCAGGCTCAGATATGGAGTTCCTTTCCCAGCAATGCAGCCATGTTGGGGTAGTGCAGGCTGCTGCCTGTGATAAGGCAAATATACCCTTGGCTTCACACCCCCCAGATAAGGACTCCAGGAGGATTGATGCCATGGCAAAGAAACAGTACATGGCAGCATCTTTGGGACTCAGGCAGGTTAATTATATGGCCTACACAGCTAGATACCAAAAGTCTAGATGGGACACTGTTATGGCTCTAGCTAAACAGGTCCCCGACCAGTTTGCCAAGGAGCTGGAGCAGATAGCTGCAGATGGTATTGAGGTATCCAAGGTGCAATTTCATGCTGCTGTGGACTCCAATGATGTTTCATCTAGAGTCATGGCTACATCTGTGGCTCTTTGTAGGATGGCTTGGCTCAGATGTACTAGCCTGTCACAGGATACCCAGGCTAAGGCAATGGATTTTCCTGTTTTTGGTAGTTCTCTGTTTGGGGAGCAGACAGAGAACTACATGAAGAAAATGGATGAGTACAGGACCACTTATAGGAGTGCCCAGGCCAAAGAAAGGCAAGCCACTCCTCAGAGGCAGCATCCCAGTGGCAGGGGCAGGCCTTTTCACAGGCCTTTCTACCAAGCCGAGGCCTCCTCTTCCACCTTTGCTCAGAGGGGGTTCTTCAGAGGGAGAGGCAGATGGGGTACAAGCAGGCCTGCTACCACCCCTCAGCCTAAAGCCCCTGCCAAACAGGCACCCTGATGGATTTGCCTGGGCTGATTCTCCACTACCCATAGGGGGCAGGCTGGCTTACTTTGTCCAGGACTGGCTGTCTTTAACATCAGACAAATGGGTCCTGGAAGTAGTAAGCCAGGGACTGGTTCTCAGCTTCAAACAATTTCCCAAGATGAGAACCAGATCCTTTCCACCTGCAAATCCTTCAGAGGCCTTTGCCCTAGAGGCAGAGATCTCTTCCCTCTTGACTCTCAGAGCCATAGAGAGGGTTCCACCCCTACACAGGGGAAAGGGATTATATTCCAGGTATTTCCTAACCCCCAAAAAGACAGGAGAATGGCAGCAGGTCCTGGATCTCAGATATTTAAACAAGCACCTTTTAAAACCAAAGTTCAAAATGGTGACTCTGGGAATAATTCTACCCTCTCTAAGACCAGGGGACTGGCTAGTCTCCCTGGACCTCAAGGATGCCTATTTCCACATTCTCATCAGAAGCTCCCACAGAAAGTACCTCAGGTTCGAGTTGTCCTCAGGCCATTATCAATTTAGAGCAATACCCTTTGGCCTAACATCAGCTCCAAGGGTGTTCACAAAATGCCTGGCAGTAGTGGTTGCTTTCCTAAGGAGAAAAAAGATCTCCATCTTTCCATACCTGGACGACTGGCTCATAGTGGGTCAGTCTCCAGACCAAGTCAAGTCACACCTACAGATAACTCAGCAACTGCTCACTTCTCTAGGATTCCTTCTAAATCTTTCAAAGTCTGTTCTAGAGCCAGTGCAGCTCCTCACCTTTATAGGGGTGGAGCTGGATATTATAAGGGCAAGAGCCTTCCTTCCCCTGGACAGGGCAAGGACCCTTGTGACACTGGCCTCTTCATTCACCCTTCAGGTGTTTCGACCAGCAAGGCATTTTCTGCAGCTTCTGGGCCACATGACTGCCTCTACGGCAGTGGTCCAAGGAGCAAGATTTCAGATGAGAGACATTCAGTTCCACTTAAGAGCCTTCTGGTCCCAGACAAAGGATTCTCTGACCAAGCTAGTCCCAGTGACTCAAACCCTGATCCAGGCTTTGCAATGGTGGCAGGATCAGGACAACCTAAGGCAAGGAGTTCCTTTGTCACTCAACCTCATTCTTGATCCTTACCACAGATGCCTCCTCTTGGGCTGGGGAGCCCACTTGGGGATCTGACCGCCCAAGGGTTGTGGTCACCTCAAGAATCTCTGCTTCACATCAACTCTTTAGAACTCAGAGCAGTGTTTCTAGCACTTCAAGTTTTTTCCAAGTCTGTTCAGAACAAACTGGTTCAGATCAGGACAGACAATACCACCACAATGTGGTACATCAACAAGCAAGAGGGCACTCAGTCTACCGCCTTGTGTACAGAAGTAATGAAGCTGTGGTCTCTGGCCTATTCCCTGAATACCCCTCTGATAGCAGTGCACCTCCAAGGGAAGGACAATGTCCTGGCAGATGCTCTCAGCAGGATATCTCAGGGCCATCATGAATGGGCCTTGGATCCCCTAATTTTGAAGGTAATCTTCTCCTCCTCCAGATGGGGCACTCCACAGATAGATCTTTTTGCAGCCCCAGACTATCACCAACTTCCTCTTTTTTGCTGCAGACCCCCAGTGTTGGGCTCAGTCCCCCTGGTTGCTCTAGTCCTCGATTGGGAAGGGAAATTCCTGTATGCTTTTCCCCCTTCCCTCTCCTGTTCAAAGTACTAGTCAAAATCAGATCTTAGAAACATAGAAACATAGAAACATAGAAACATAGAAGTTGACGGCAGATAAGGACCGTAAGACCCATCCAGTCTGCCCATTTCTTTTTCTACCTTATAAATGTGCCATCGGCCTTTGCTCTGTCAGTGACCTATCTATTCATAGTCATTTGTATTGCTCCCTTATGCCTATCCCATGCCTGTTTGAAGCCCTGCACTGTATTCATAGCCACCACTTCTGTGGTAAGCTATTCCATGCATCTACCACCCTTTCTCTGAAAAGAATTTATTCACATTCCCCTTAATCGGCCTCCTTCTAATCTCATGCTGTGTCCTCTTGTCCTGCTATTTTCTTATATTTAAACATGTTAGACTCTTTCACCTTGTTTATGCCCTTAAGGTGTTTAAATGTCTCGATCATATCACCTCTCTCCTCCTTTGCTCAAGGGTATACATATTGAGCTCCATTAATCTGTCCTCATATGTCTTCTGATGCAGTCCCTGCACCATTTGGTTGCCCTTCTGGACTGCCTCAATTTGGTTATGTCCTTGTGAAGGTGTGGCCTCCAATACTGCATTAGTACTCCAGATGGGGCTCTAACCATCAGCTTGCAACAGAGGGATTATTACCTCCCTCTTCGGGACTTGTGGATCTCCTCTACTAATACACCCTAACACCCCCTAGCCTTACCTAGCAGCTTTAGAGGTCTGCTTGATGATTTTAGGTCATCAAGTGATGATGATGCCCAAGTCTCTTTCTTCCTTTGTGACTGCTAGCAACTCCCCTCCCAGCCTATAAGTGGCTTCAGGTTTCTCTTCCCTATGTGCATGATTTTGCACTTCTTTGCATTAAACTCAGTTGCCACTCTTCTGACCATTCTGCTAGTTTATCCAGATCTCTTCTCATTCTGCCCACCCCATCTGGATCATCTACTCTGTTGCAGATCTTGGTGTCATCTGCAAACAGACAAGTCTTACCCTCTAGTCCATCTGCGAGGTCACTAATGAAGATGTTGAATAGGACTGGCCCCAGGACTGATCCCTGAGGTACCCCACTTGTGACTTGCATCTCTTCTGACTGTATACCATTTACCACCACTCTCTGTTTTCTGCCAGTCAACCAGTTTGCCACCCAGTTGACCAACTTCTGACCCACCCCGAGCCTACCTAGCTTATTTATCAATCTTCTATGTGGAACAGTGTCAAAAGCTTTGCTGAAGTCAAGGTAGGCGACATCAACTGCTCCCCCTTGGTCCACCACTCTGGTTACCCAGTCAAAGAAATCTATGAGATTAGTTTGACAGGACCTTCCTTTTGTAAACCCATGCTGTCTTGGATCCTGTGCTCCTATGGATTCCAGGTGTTGCACTATCCTTTCTTTAAGGAGTGCCTCCATAATCTTGCCCACTACTGAGGTAAGACTGACTGGTCTGTAGTTCCCCGCCTCCTCCCTGCTACCACTCTTGTGGAGTGGGATCACATGAGCCCTCTCCAGTCTTCTGGGACCTCCTGTGCTCAGAGACTCACTAAACAATTCTGCTAATGGCCTCTAGTTCCTCCTTTAGCCCTAAGTACCCGGGATGTATGCCATCAGGTTCCATTGCCTTATCCACCCTGGAGCTTAGCAAGCTCTTGTAGGACCCTTCTTTTGTGAAGGGAGTAGTGCTCACCTCCCTCCCCCTGTGTCCATGATGCTGAGCTGTGGGCCCTGCCTACCTTCTCTTCAGTAAATACTGAGCAAAAGTATCTATTTAGGATAGATGCCTTTACAGGGTCCTCCTCCTCACATGCTCCTTTCTCCATTGCTTAGTAATACCCCTCTGGACTTTCTCCTTCACTAATGTATCTATAGAAAGTCTTGTCACCTTCTTTACTGTTCGTGCTAGTGTTTCTCAGTTTGGGACTTTGCCTGCCTACTGCCTTACCTGCTTCCTTTAGGCAGTTTGGTATGCCTCTCATTCTCATCCCGCTGTGTTCCTTATATTTTCTGAAGCCAGCCTTTTGGCTCTGACCTTTCTGTACTGTATTTGAGAACCAAAGTGGTTTCCTTCTTCTTTGCACTTCCTTTTCTGTCTAACACAATGGGATGTTGCTTCAAGTATTGTATCCTTAATGCTTGCCCACTTTGCCTGTACCTCCTCACCTGTGTTTCTTTTTGCCAGGGCTAGCTTAACTCTGTTGGCCATCTTATCAAAGTCAGCTCCTCTGAAGTCCCATATTTTGCCTTGGAATGGGATGATTTAGATATAGTAGCCAAATTGAACCATACCATGTGATGGTCACTGGCCCCAGGTGACCTTCTACCTGGAGATCTGTGATCCTTCTTTGTTAGTCAGTACTAGATCTAGGATAGCCCTGTCTCTTGTGGGTTGCTGTACCAGTTGTTTGAGGCCCTCCCCTGCAGGGAATCCACTATGAGTCTAGTTCTGGCAGATGTTCCTGCTGGTATTGACCAATCTGTATCTGCATGTTGAAGTCTCCCATTATCAGAACCTCCCTTTAGCTGTCATGTTTTGTATATCTTCTAACAGTAATGTGTCTATGTCCTCCCTCTGGTCTGGGGCCTGTAGACAACCCCAGTTCTTATGGCTGTCCCATTTCCTGTTTCCAGGGTGACCCACAGTTCTTCTGGCTCCTTATGTGTATTCTGAATTTCTGTAGCTTTGATATTTTCATTAACATACAGGCCCTCCTCCCCCTTTTGCACCTCGGTCTCTTCTGAACAATACATAAGGTACTGAAGTCTCCCAAGTGTGGTTACTGGTAAACCACGCTCACTAATTGCTACTATGTCCAGTTTAGCCTCTGACATTATTGCCTGCAGGTCTGGGATCTTATTTCCCAGGCTGTGAGCATTTGTGTACATGATTTTCCATTGGCCAGATTTTGGTGTGTTAGTTGTTGGGTGAAGTTTGGCATTACCCCTGTGCATCGTATGGGAGACAAACCTTTTTCTTACCTGGTGATGCAAATGAACGCAAACACACTGAATTCTGTTTGACCACTAGCCGAGGGGAGGTGTTCTTCCCATTCGACGATGGGGTGCTGCACCCTCTCCCATTTGCTAGTTTAAATATTCTGCAAAGATGTCAAACTTCTGCCCCAATGCACTGACTCCCTCTTTAGTCAGATGCAGTCCATCAAATTTAAAGAACTTTCGCTCCCAGAACTGTTGCCAGTTCCCTACAAATCTGTGTCCTTTTTCCTGGCACCAGTCCTTGAGCCACGTGTTTAGCTCCCCTATCTCCCCTTCTCTGACCTTCTGTCCATCTGCTCCCTCAGCCCTGCAAAATGATTCTGATTGCTCCAGACTACGCCTGACAGCCCTGGTACCCTCTCTTGCTGACCTTAGCAGTCCACCTTCCCCTGTCTCTTCCCAGGAATTACAACCTGTTAACATGTTCTCAGGGGAGGGTTTGGTATCCGAATCTCAAATCTCTCAATCTCAAGGCCTGGCTCTTGAAGAGTTAGAGTTTGCTGATCTACATCTTTCTCAAGGTGTTCTGGATATTCTAAAGGCTTCTCAAAAGCCTTCCACCAGAAAGACTTACAACTCCAAATGGAAAAGGTTTACTATTTGGTGCTTCGGTAAGCATATTTCTCCAGAGTCTGCTGGGTTGCCTACAGTCCTGGACTATATGGTTCATCTCAGTAGCTTGGGACTCAGACCAGCTACACTTAGAGTGTATCTGGCAGCTGTCTCTGCCTTCTTGTCAGCAGGCAAGCCCTCTTCCCTTTCAGATCACCCTGTATTCTGTAAATTCTTCAAGGGTTTGCTGACTATCAATCCTCCCTTCAGGGACCCTGCCCCTGCTTGGGACCTTAATGTTTGCATTGCCCAGCTTATGCATCCCCCTTTTGAGCTTTTGTCCTCAGCAGAGCTTAAGTACTTGACTTGGAAAACTGTGTTCTTGGTAGCCATTACTTCTGCCAGATGCATAAGTGAGTTACAGGCCCTGTCAGTGGAGCCTGATTTTATCTTTTCCATAGAGATAAGGTGGTCCTCAGGACTAATAGGAAGTTTTGCCTAAGGTGGTTTCAGATTTCCACCTTAATCAGTCTATGTCTCTTCCTGTTTTCTTAACTGACCATTCCTCCTCTGGGGAGAGGAGGCTACACAGCCTGGATGTGAAAAGGGCCCTTAGCTACTACATAGAGTGCACCAAGGGTCACAGGTTTGACTCCCTCCAATTGTTCCTCACTTATGGTGAGGTTGGTAAGGGAAAACCTGCCACTAAGAGATCTATTGCCAGGTGGATTGTCTCTTGTATACAATTCTGCTATGAAAAATTAGGTAGAATCCCACCCTCAGGCCTGAGGGCTCACTCTACTAGAGGTACAGCTGCTTCTCTGGCTGCTGCCAGGGATATTCCTATCTTAGAGATTTGTCAGGCAGCCACCTAGAAAACAGTACATACTTTCACCAAGCATTACTCTCTGGATATCTAAGCTAGGAGTGATGCTCGGTTTGGCACAGCAGTGCTTCAGAGCCTGCTCCAAAGTAGGTTCTGTCCCTCCTCCATGGAGGTACTGCTTGGTAGTCTGCAATAGTCAGAATACAGCAAGACTTCATGTTGTTTTAAGAAAAAATTACTCACCTTAGTAATGTTGTTTCTTCTAATGGAGTCTTGCTGTATTCTGACCTCCACCCCGCCTCCCCTCTCAGAACCTGGGTTTTGGGATGTGGGTGGGCAGGAACAGTATTGGCACCCTAGAGGTGCCCCCTTTTTCTCACCCTCTTATTTTGTGTGTGTGTGTTGTGTTTTGCTTTGTTTTTTGGGTTTCCTGACTTGAATCTTTGCCTTGGAACCAAAAAAATCTTTTTATTATATTTAGTAGCCAATTGGCTAGTGTGGGTTTACAGTTTCCACACAGAACACCCAGTGAGTATAGCTCATAAAGATCTGGCAGTTTGTGTTCAAACAACAACAGACAGAGTCTTAACCGAGCTCGAGCTCAGCGTTCCATGCCTTGCATGGAAAGTTAACTTTTTCCTCTCCATGGCAGTTCAAAGGTTGGATATCACTGCAATAGTCAGAATACAGCAAGTCTCCATTAGAAGAAACAACATTACTAAGGTGCATACTTTTTTCTTTTATTTCATTAACTGGTCATAGTAAAGCTCACTGTTTTGTGGAGATACACTTAATCATGAGATGTGGCTGTAGATATCATAGTAATATGGATGAAAGAAGATGTGTGTCTATTAGACTGTACTGTATTCTGGGATGTGTCTAAATTAATCATTTAAATGTAGTAATAACTTGTATTCATTTGGAGTTCTTTATTACTTAAGTTTAATCTTTGGAGTGTTTGGGGTGTGTGATTGCTTATGTAAGCAATAAGCTATGACAGGGTGTGCACTGAACAGATATTACCACATGCCCACGGATGTGGTGAGTCACAAGGCTGCAGGCTGAGTGCCTTCAGCCCCTGGAAGTTCTGTAATATCTGTTCAGTGCACACACTGAAGTGTCTTATTGCACTTATAAAATTAGCACTTTTTTTTTACTTTAAACAGTCAGAAACATCATGTTTATATGTTGAAAAAACAGATTTTCCTATGTTAATTTAAGATAAAATAGGCCTTCCACCTGCTAGAAGATGACATCATTGTGCATGTGGTGCAAAAGGCTTATCCTCTGCAGGCATCAGTAGTACTTAGTACATTTTGTTGCCAGCCTGATGCAGGAGCACTATCCCCTATGCCCCCTGTAGTGATATGGAGTTTTTATTTATTTTTTAACTGAAATGTGGGACAGGAGAGAGAGAACTGTTAATTGTTTTTAATTGAACCAGGATCAAAGGCAGCACATCAGCAGAACAGGACTGGGGGGGGGGATTGAGAAATGGCAGCACAAGCCAGAAACAGGATTTCTTCAGTAAACTTTAAGCATGCTCCTTATTTGTAACTTAAGATTTACTTTAATGAGCATTTCTTTTTGGAGCTGTGGACAATCGGGAACTGTCACACTGTGGGGCCAAAGCACTAGTCATTTTGGATAAAGATGGGGACTCAAGAATTGGAGGCTGTGATTTGTTGTTGATCTGAGAGGTGCAGCTGGACTGTGGTGGGTGAGATCTGTGGATATGTGGAGTATGTGTGCTAAGGAGCATGATTTTTTTAGCAGAGAAAGCAGGAGCAGCTTTATAATTAAACCGAGTAATGTGAGCGATCACGCAAGATGCAGGAAGTAGGTGGGGGGACTATCGGCTCACAGAACGGGTCAACAGTATAAATACCCTGTAATTTTAAATTCTAACTGAAAAATACATGTAGGCTGGTATATGCCATAGATTGAAAATACCAAAAATGTGTACTGGAGGGCATTTAGTAAAGGACCGTTTGTTTGCCAAGATATGGCAAACAATGTTGGTGTTTAAAAACATCACTGTTCTAATAGCACAATGATTTTTTTATACTGCAGTCTAGCTTTTAGTACTTATTTTCACCTGTGCATCAAACTGATTTGATTCACAGGTAAGAACCAATCAAAACGCAAGATTTACTCTCTCCATTTTATGTCTAATTAATGTTTGCATAAGTAAAATGTGTGGATGGTAGTACATCTGGGCTGGTTTACATAATTAATTAAGTAGAATTGTGGGGTGCAGGAAAGTTTTATTTTAGCTGTGGGTTTTTTTTTTTTCATTTTGGAAGGGAGGGTTTACTGTCTTGCACACCAGCTAGGTCCCACTTTGTCTAGTCCACGGATCAACCAAATTGTGGTGTCCCTTTGGAGGCCTCCCTTGTAGTCTGCCTGTGGCAGTGATTGATCACTGCAGGGGGGATAAGGTCTTCTGAGAACATTGCCCACAGTGTAGACCTGCTCTGTGGATACATGGGGGAGGCAAAATCAAGAGCATGTTGTATAGGAGGCACCTGGGGAGTAGGCTTTGCCAGGCAAGGGATTTCTCCCCTTGCTTGATTCCTATTAGCTGGGAT
Organism: Neoceratodus forsteri; assembly: GCA_016271365.2. Lineage (NCBI taxonomy): Eukaryota > Metazoa > Chordata > Ceratodontiformes > Ceratodontidae > Neoceratodus > Neoceratodus forsteri. The sequence continues at coordinate 218,575,501 of CM028134.1, forward strand.
CCTGAGTTTTCAAGTCAGTAGGAAGATAATGGAACACACTACTTAGTTCCTCCCCTGAGGATAGTTCTTTGTAACACCAGATCTCTAAGGAATAAATGGCAGTGATGGAAGCTTTCATTGTGGATTCATTGGCAGATCTGGTATGTATTATGGAGTCCAGGTTTGCAGAAACTTGAGCATTTCCTATCCAGTCTGGTGGTGGAATCACCCAGGCTTTTGGTCTTGGGTGACTTTAATGCTTGGGTAAACAATGGAACATCTTTTTTGGAATGCACTTTCTCCAGATGATATCTTTCCTGGGCTTCTTACAGGCAGCTGTCACTGGTATTCACAAGCATGACCATGCCTTGGATCTGGTTTTCTTGTTGGGTCTTAACATTAGTCATATCTAGGTTGATCTGGTTATTTGGTCAAATCATCATGCTATGAAGTTTCTTTGTAGGTCTCCACATTTAATCTCCCTTGTGGAGATGGTCTGTTACTGCTCTTTAAGAAATCTGAAGCCTCAGCGTATCCTGATGGTATTAGACATCTTGAACATGGAGATAGCTTGTGTGATGGGAGTCGATGTGGCCATTGAGGTCTATAATGTGGCTCTTGCAGCCGGTGTTGACTCCCTAGCACCGCTTTGTGTCCACCCCTTGATTTTCTACCATCAGTCACCATGGTTTGATTGTGATCTGAGAAGGATGAAGACTAAAGGGCAAAGGTTGGAGCATTGTTTGTGGCGGTCCCACACAGAAGAGGCTAAAATGGCCCTGAGGGCTCATTACGATGAGTATCAACAGGCAGTCAATCTGAAAAAGTCAGTATTTTTGTCAAGGGTGATTACTGCTGGAAACAAAAGGCCAGTTCAGCTCTTCAGTACTGTGGACAGATTACCAAATCCAGCCTGTCTACAGTCCTATAGAGCCTTTTTCCACAGGTAAATGTGAGAAGTTTAACCGGACCTTTGTGAACAAGGTGTTCTCTATTCGGCTGGGATAACCTCAGGTAGTCTGCTGTCAGCCAATAGTGCATAGTCTTTGACTGACAGTGGCAGTCTATCTTTGTGGGTTAGTGGGTGATGTCCTTCAAATGGTTTCCAGACTGCACCCCAAGTACTGTATGCTGGACCCAGGACTGAGCTGGCATCTCTTAAACTGCTGGTGCTTGCTCTGTCTGATTTTTGTGGAGATCATTGGTTGTTCACTTAGGGAGGGGATTTTCCCATCAGCATTGAAAAGGGCAGTGGTGAAGCCCCTTCTGAAAAAAAAAATCCCTGGACCCTGACATTCTTTCAAATTACAGGCATGTTTCAAACCTTTACTTTCTAGGGAAGTTGATCGAAAAGGTGGTAGCAGTGCAGCTGGAACAACACCTGGAGAAATATAACATCTTTGAGCCTTTCTAGTCTGTTTCTTTCCTTGCCATAGTACTGAGACAGCTCTAGTCAGGGTGCATCATGATCTCCTTCTAGAGAGAGATAGTGGGCATTGTTCCATTCTTGTCCTGCTCAACCTTTCTCTGGCTTTCAACACGATGGATCATGGGGTGCTATTAGCTTGTCCAAGGCATTATGTAGGACCTGTGGGGATGATATTATGGTGGTTCTAGTTCTACTTGTCTGGCAGGGTGCAGCAGGTGGCACTTGGCACTTTCATCTCAAGCAGTGATGTGGTCTGCTTTGGAGTGCCTCATGGGTTGATTTTAGCTCCCATGAAATTTGCTGTGTATATGTTGTCATTGAGGGAGATCACTGGGTGCTATGGCTTGGGTTTGCATTCCTATGCCAATGATACCCAGTTGTATGTGTCTTGTACCCTTGATGATGGTTTGATTGTTTACAATTTGAGTGGGTGCCTTAGGGAAATCCAGGATTTGATGATGGTCAGCTGGCTTAGATTAAAACCAGTGAAGATGGAGGTGTTATTGGTGGAGCCTGGTCAGTTTGGCTCAGCAGCAATCAGCAGTAGAGCTGTCCTACCTTCTCTGGATGGCATGACACTTGAAGTTGCAGATAGGGTGAAGACTCTGGGGGTCATTCTAAACTCTAAGCTGATACTAGAATATCAGTTGTCAGCTGTGGTCCATAGTGACTTCTACCATCTTCAAAACATTTCCTAGATCAAGTCCTTTCTTGAGCCTGTTGACCTAGCAACACTGGTTCATACTTTAGTCATATCAGGATTGGGGTTCTATATGAAAAGGGTGATTCTTAAATGCTGAACACCCTTTTCAAAACCCCACATCACCGAAATTCAATTTTGGTGAAGTGAACTCGGTGCAACCAAAAGTGGCTTAAATGACTTTTATTTTCTTCTATGTGGGGGCTGCCCTGCACTCACCTAAATTAAGATTATCAACTCCAGGGGGTGCATGTTGGGGGAGAGGTGCATACCGGAAAAAAAAACACTGTCTCAGGTCAAGCGCAACAAAACGTACTAGTGCCCAGTCCGAACCTTGTATCCACACCATCACAGGCCAGCATCTAGCCCAACACACCATGACGCCACCTTCTGGCAACCCGCAGCACCACCTCACATGCCCTCCCACCCAACATTTGGCAAGTCTCTCCCACACACCCTGCACACATATATGTGTTCAACATCCATCACCTTTATGACCCACCCCATCCGGGTTGCCAACTCCCCACACCTCCCCGCCATTGGGTTGTAGCTGAAAGTGGGTCACCGTTTCAGCAGGCACCCACTTCCTACACGCCGCTATCATAGGATACCAAGATGGGTTTTTTGTAATGCTACTTACCTTGCATTATCCACAAAATTGTTGCATAACGTGCAGCTAGTCCAGAATGCAGCAGCCCAGCTGGTTGTTGGGACCTCACGGTTCAAGCATATCATGCTGGTTCTCCATGCTCTGCACTGGTTGCTAATGTGGTGGCATATCAACTCCAAGGTGTGCTTGTTAGCTTACAAGGCCCTGCACAGTCTGGGTCCAGGCTACCTGAAAGATCTGATACCATATGCACCAGACCGCTCACTCCGATAGGCGGAGGTAGATCGACTCTCTGTTCTGAGATCTCGCCTAAAGTCCTCAGGAGATAGGCATCTGGAGTGGCTGCCCAGTTCTCTGGAATGCCCTTTCTCAGAGGTGAGGGGCTTTAATTCACTGGCCATATTTAAGTCACATCTGAAAACATATTTATAGACATTACGTTTTGGGCCTGCTGCTGTGATGCAATCTCTCTCTTCTGCTGTTATACTGTAATATCCATTTAGGCATTTTATCCATAAATGCATCAAAATTAATTTTGAATAAACCAAAGTATTACTCAAAACTATTTTTCTGGTAGAACGCTCCATTGAGAGACCACCCTCTGAGAGAACCTTGCTCTCCTTCATTCAGTCTTGAATAGCTCCCTTTAAATGCCAACTTTCCCTCTAGTATTAATACCTTTATTTTTAACTTGAATTTAAGGGTTCAAATTTCAGTGTTTCAAAGTTTATTATCCTAAATATGTATGGCCACTTAGGCTGTAACATACAACAAAATTACAATTATTAGCATATTTAAAATCAAGTAAATACAGATAAATGTGCATAAAATACAACACATAATTACCAATTATTTTTATATTTACAGGAACTGAAACTAATTAATTAACATTATAACATGGGAATCTAAATAAAGAAATATTATTGGATATTGTTTGTCACATGCGGATTCATTAATCTATGTTACATGCACGCTAAGTGTGAGAAGTCTGTAACAGAGATCACCACTCGAGCTGCAGTAAACTGTCTGCACTTTTCCTAATGGAGTTTGCCCTTTAAGGGACAGACCAGGTTGTCCTGGTGCATCCCTTCCCTTTCCATCAAGATGGTGTGCTCAGAAGGGGAAGGGGGAAGGAAGGGGAGGGCCAGGGGATAGAACAATGGGCAAGCAACAGAAAGGGGAAGGGCAAGTGGAGGTACATAAGGGACAGCACAGAAGTGGTTCAGCCACTTTTGCTGGAGTTTTGATCTAATTGAAACTGCAGCACATCAGACTGGCTGAATAACTAGAAAGGTTTGTGCACTAGGATACAGTAGGTAAGATAGCTTCCAAGAACGAAGTTTAAAAAAAAATAAATAAATAAAATAAACGAATAAGTTAATAATAATGTATAATGATAGCTATATTATTTTACTCAAAGCAAAAAAAAGTCATCGCTTTAGGTGAATTGTATGTGACTGGCTCATTAGGCTTCTTTGAAGGAAGTTTAGCATTGCTGGTTCTAGTGAATGTGCTTTTAGTAGTTAAAAAATAAATTTTGCAGCTGTACTGAGATTGTACACCTTGTTTTGTATGTGACTGGTTCATTAGGTTTTGTTTAAAGGAAGTTTTAGCATTGCTGGTTCAAGTGAATGTGTTTTGGTGGTTGGAATAAATTTAGCAGCTGCACTAAGGTTGTATGCCTTGGTTTTTAAATCGCGAGGCGAATAGGCACACAAAAATGAGGTTTGTTGGAAAGCGTTTTGGCCCAGAGAAGGGACATTCAGTTAGAAAGCTGAGGTTGGCTTTAGAGAGAAAGCCTGAGAGTGTAGAAGCTGGATTGACTAGGGCCTCCACTGGCCTTTAACATTGCTGCTGGAAGGAAATTGCGCGATTCGATGGGAACAGGTTTCTGAGGCCTACAGAGTGTGGTAGTCCCGTACTGAAAGTTTTGGGGGATCTTCAGCTGTTTGGGCGCCAAGGGTTTTTTTCAATGGGGCTGCGGGGACAACGGAGGATCACTCGCCCCCTACACACATGCTTTGTGCATGTTTTTTCCCTACAAGGACCCAAGTGGCAAATGTGGAAAAGACTCTCCCTTGATGCTTCCAGTTAGCTGTGCTGAGCAGCTCTACATGGAATTGTTCGAGGGGGGAGCCGCATGCCAGCTTTACCACATGGCCCCGAAATGAACCCCTCCCCCCACCTCACTGCTACCTCCTCACATCGCCAGGTGGAGATTGCATCCCCCTTCCACGGGGGTACTGCCAGGCTTGTCACAATGAAGAGGCTGATCGGATGGACAGCATCAGTCTCGCTGCCCCATGTGGCGACTGGCAGGAACCATGCGGCAGCAGAGGCCTGTGCTTTGGCCAGACGGAGGGGTATAGGACTAGCTCTTCAAATTGGGAGAGAATCTGGGGGACATTCACTTGCTGCAAGCTAGTAGGTCAAGGAGAGGCCTACTAAAAGGCCTAGCAAGTGGGGGGCGATGAAGCGGCCAGTTGGCGTGATGTCACATTCCAAAGGGGCAGGCTGAAAAACAAGCAGCTGGCAATTTGGCCTAGCAAATGGTACAGGGAACTAGCTCAGAAGGGGGGCACTTGCACATTGCAAACTAAGAGGGCAAGGAGAGGCCTATAGAAAGGCCAAGCAGATGGGGCCACAAGCGGCCACGCGGTATGACATCACACACCAAGGAACAGACCATGAGCGAGCAGATGGCCCATTTGGCCTGGCAGGAATGGCGCGAGGCCTAGCTCTTCAGGGGGGCATTCGAAGCTAGCAAGGCAAGGAGAGGCCTACCAGAAGGCCTAGCAATTGGTGATGATGAGCAGCCGCGTGGCGTGACTTCACATGCCAAGGAAGCAGGCCGTAAATGAGCAGCTGGCATTCTTCAGGGGCAGGGGAAGGTCACCTAATGGCAAAGAGATAAGGTTTCTTTAGGTGGGATACAAGACAGGTGGCCTTTGGGAAAGAAAGCACTGGGGAGCCACGAGGTAATGATGAGCAGGAACAGGCCAGAGGACTGTAGAAAAAGGACCAGGCCATGCGGCGTGACATCACATATATATAATAGACAAATATGACTAGAGACAGAGCAAGGGAAGGGGAATGGGGAGGCCTGTGAAGTCTTAGCAGCCATAGCAATATGAAGACATGCAAGGGGAGCAGAGTTAGGCCTGGACAGCCATAGGGGCAATGTTTAAAGCATTTTCCAGGCCTGGGGGTACTAAAAAAAAAAGAAGGGGGGTCACTTTGTGGCACCATGGGTCGACTGTTTATCCTGGAAAATGTGGCTGGATCATAGGGAGAGTATTATGGGCTAAAAGGTTTAATGAAATTCTCTTTTCTTTCTTCAGTGTTTCCACAGTTGGCTGACAGCAAGGAACATGGCTCCAAAAAAGAACAGCCCTTCAAAGGAGGATGCCTACAGGGCTATAGTGGAGCTGGCAGAAAAAGCCAATAAAATGTGGTAGCTGGTTGAAGGGGAGAAACGGGGGAGGCCTGGGGAGAAAAAGAAAGCAGAAAAGGGAAAAGGGGCAGAGGGAAGCAACTGGCCGAGGGACCAAGCAGTCCAGCCAGGACACAGCCACTGATAGAAGGACCCAACAAGGTGGCTAGTCCAGCATCCTTGCACCCTGTTAACCCAGTGCCACCAGTACCTCCCCAGGACCAGTTTGGTTTTCCCCCAGTGGAACCCAGACCAGATCCCCAGCTCACAGTGGTTCCTCCACAGCCACTAGTAGAGTAACCACCCCTTTGACCTCAAGGCACCACACTCGGGCATCAGGAGGATGGTAGCAACCCGGAGTTGACAAGGCCACAGTTAAGGCACCCGGCTCCATGGGGGACAGCATCAAAGAGTATATAAATCAAATTGTTTCGGCACTAGGGACAAGGGATCTGGGGCAGATGGAGTCAGCACTAGCAGAGACTGGGTCAGAAAAGGAAGTGACGAAAGAAAAAGAGGGAGGGGTGGAGAAAGAAGGAAAAGGAATGAGGGAGATAGGGACTCCTGGGATGAGGGTAGGTGAACACGTCCCATTGGCCACGAAAGAGAAAATATGGAAGGGAGAGTATGTGGATATCTTCACCTTAGAAAGCCGGGAAGCAGCAGCAAAATATGAGGAGACAGAAAACATAGGGAAGAGTGAGATGGCAGCAGCGGTAGTTTTGTTAGGAAAGAAGGAGGAAGACAAATTCACAAAAGGGAAGACCTGGGAAAGATGGTTCATAGGTTTCGCCACATTCTCAGCCATAGTATTGGAAAGGAGGCCAGAGCTGGGCATTCCACTCATCACATACTCCTTGATAATAAGGAGAGCAAAAGCAAAAGGGGGTGTGGGGTGAATATACTATGATGAATTATTTTGGCAGAGGATGGCAACATATGGGGATGTAAGATGGGACACGAAACAACTAGACTTGTGGACAGACTACGTAACCAATCAGTCCATGCCAGAGGGGGAGTTTGGGAAGAAGGGTGCCATGCCACATATATGTTGCTGGGCCTACAATAGGCCTTTTGCTCCTGGCCACCCCTGCCGCTTTCTGGCATGCCTGTTCAAAATGTGGGGGATCACATCCAGCGAGCAGATGCAGGATGACATGGGTCCAGGGAGCCCAAGGGTCTGGGGGGCAAGGGTCAGGTCAGCAGTTTTTTCCGGAAGGGCCGGGATATAAAGGGCAGATGTGGAATAGAGGGGGGAAGGGTAGGGGACATGCAAATAGAGGGAGTCAGAACCATTGATCAGCAAGGCCGGACATCAACCAGAGGGGGAGACCTTGGCAGAGGAAAAGAAATGAGGACAAGGGAGCAATTAAAAAGAGCTAGAACCCCCATCAGGACAGAGGCATGGAGAGAGTGGTTAGACAGATACCCAGATAAGAAAACAGCAGAAATGATTAAAAAAGGTTTTTCCAGTGGTTTTTTGTTACAGTGTGAGGGCCCAAGGTGAACCAGAGAAGTGAACAATTTGGGTTCAGTGAAGGGGAGGGAAGAAATGTTAAGACAAAAAATAGAGAAGGAAAAGGCAGCAGGGAGAATAGAAGGACCATATCAGACCCCCTCATTGCAGAATATGAGCATTTCTCCATTGGGTTTGGTCCCCAAAAAAACAGGAAGGGGAATATAGGGTGATTCATCACCTATCCTTTCTGGAAGGTGATTCAATGAATGATTTTATCAGCCAGGAATATAGTAAAGTGACATATTCCACTCTGGAAGACGCAGTCCAGATTATCCGGGCAACTGCAGATGCACGGATGGCTAAGACAGACATAGAGTCAGTTTCAGATTACTTCCAATTAGAAGACAGGACTGGGACCTGTTGGGGTTTAAAATTGGGGACAGTACTATTTTGACAAAGCCATGCCCATGGTTGCTCTATACCATGTGCGACATTTGAAGCATTCAGCACATGTTTGCAGTGGATATTTCAAGAAAGAACTGGTTATAAAACAGTGAATCACTATTTGGATGATTTTCTTTCTATAGGCAGTGGAGAAGAGAGATAGAAAATGTTGGCCAGCTTCCAAGAGCTGTGTAAAGAACTAGGGTCCCATGGGCACCTGAAAAATGGAAGGGCCCAGTAAGTGTTAGAGTTTCTGGTATTGAGATAGATGCCCTGGGAAATATTTCGCTGCTACATAAAAAAGTGAAAACTTGAAGGAATTGATTCAGATACATACCAGTAGAAGAAGAGCACAACTGAAACAGGTACAACAGGTATTGGGACATCTGAACTTTGTGTGCAGTGCTATTGGGCCAGGAGGTCTTTCACCAAAAGGAATCAAAGAGGATTTTAAAGTATGGGAGGAATTCCTGAGGGAATATAATGGCTGCTCCTTCTGGCAAGAGGAATGGGTGTATAACACAGACCTCGATCTTTACATAGATGCAGCCAGGGGCCTAGGCATGGGGGGCTACCTGAGGAGCAGATGGTTTGCAGAACCGTGGCCATTAGACTGGGTAAGGGATGGTAAGGTAAAAGAAATAACATTGTTAGAGATCATGCCCATCTGGGCATGCACTCTGGTGTGGGGGGAAGAATTACGGGATCAAAAAGTGACATTTTAGTGTGACAATAGAGCAGTGGTAGAGGTCCTGAACAACAGGGGAGCCAGGTCAGAGATGGTCATGCAAGTTTTGCGACTTCTAGTGCTAAGGGCATTGCAGGTGAACATGTCATTCAGAGTGAAACACATAGAAGGGGTACACAATACCCTGGCTGACTGCCTTAACCATCTGCAGCTGGAACATTTCCGGAGGCTGGCACCAACAGCGGAGGAGCAAAAAATGCCCATACCAATGAACATATGGGACATTGGCAGGAAGGAGTAGAAATGTTGTTCTACAGTTCATAGGCACCACGGACTCTGAGGGCCTACGATGGGGCCTGGCGAGTGTTTCAAACATTCAGGGCAACACACCATATGGAGGTAAGTAGTGGGTAGAAGATTTCTACAGGTCAGATGGCATGCACCTGTCAGATCTAGCTATAGATATGTTCAATACAGAAATGATGGGTTTTATAGAAGCATGGAGAAGGCATGCAAAAAACTGATGAAAAAATGGGGGGAAGAGAAGGATTGGAAAGTGGGTTCCCAGAGGTATGGGGGAACAATACTCTAGGTGAGAGGAAAGCCAGTCATTCAATGCAAGCTGGAGACTGGCTAGTGGGGAAAAAGGGGGGGAAGGGGGAAGAAAAAGGAATAAGACGAAAAGAGGAAGAAACTGATGGAGGAAAGAGGTCTCGGTTTTCACCGTTACCTAACAGAAAGGAGAAGAAGGCACCCAAGTTTTCACCTGGGGGGAGCAAAAAGAAGAAGAAAGAGGGATGATCAGAGATTGATATATGGATGAAAATAAATGAAATTGTGAGATATATAAGAATAAAAGATGATAAAATGGAACATGGAATTATGATATATAAATAAATTAATTGCCAATCTGAGCACAACAACAAACAATGGTCTCTGTCTTTTTGTGAGGGGAAAAGGGGGGGAATCCGGGACAATGTAGTTTGCCCTTTAGGGGGCAGACCAGGTTGTCCTGGTGCACCCCTTCCCTTTCCATCAAGATGGTGTGCTCAGAAGGGTGGGGAAGGAAGGGAGGCCAGGGGATAGAATAATGGGCAAGAAACAGGAAGGGAGGCAAGTGGAGGTACATAAGGGACAGCACAGAAGTGGTTCAGACACTTTGCTGGAGTTTTGATCCTCCCACCCACCCTACAACACAAAGCAAGAGGGAAGACAGTCAGTAAGGGACTGTATGGTAGGTCTGTCAAGGGTGGATGACAGATGTGTCCGGTAGGACGATTATTGGACTGCCAAAGGTGGATGGCAGGAAATAATATTGTTATTTGGACTGCCAAAGGTGGATGGCAGAGGAAAGAGGAAAAGGGGGGGGAAGGGGGTAAGAAAAAGGAATAAGACGAAAAGAGGAAGAAGCTGAAGGAGCAAAGTGGTCTCGGTTTTCACCGTTACCAAACAGAAAGGAGAAGAAGAAGGCACCCAGATTTTCACCTGGGGGAAGCAAAAAGAGGAAGAAAGAGGGATGATCAGAGATTGATATATGGATGAAAATAAATGAAATGAAATTGTGAGAGATATAAGAATAAAAGATGACAAAATGGAACATGGACTTATGATATATAAATGTAACCCCCTTGCAAATGGGGGTTCCTAATGTACCTCATGCCTGGTTGGTGTTCAGCGTCTAAGCCGCTTTGCGTGAATGCCTGTGTGGCCTCCACGTACTGTCCCTTTAAGGGCTGCTTGTTTGGCAGTCATAATTGGTCAGGGAAGGAGTTTTGCATGTTGCTATGCTTGAATCCCGCCCGGGTTGTAGAGTCTTTGCTCCGTTGCTGCCACCGCTACTTGTGCAGAGGGAGCCTGGTTAAAAGATGTGAATGTTTGCTTAAAATACTGTGAAATAATAATGATAATGATAATGTAGTTGTTCTAACCTGCCTTGCTTTGCAGCACAGATGGTTTTGATTGCCTCCTCCATTTTGGTCCAGAACCATTAAATTGGACCAATCAGTACCTTGGGGCCCCACAGAGCTGGCTGACCAATAGAGGAGCTGTTTGTATTTGAGAAAGGTTTTATGGGCTATGGTGTTTTTTTGCACCACTGGGAGCTGGAGGAAGTGACTGGCATGTGCAGCCAACCAATGACAGCAGGTAGCACCCGATCTGAAAGGAGTGCTCAGTGCTGCCAAGGGTAGATGCGCTGTGGCTGGTGAGGAGTGAGGAGCTTCTGTGCTGCTGCGCTGGAAAGTGTTTGCGCGGGAAGCACATGAAGGCCTAAGGCGGCCGTTTTCTCAGCGAGCGAGTTTTGCTCTGAAATCTGCTGGCGGGCGGTCAGAGGAGGCTGTGCCCTGTACAGCTGTCCACCAGGCTCGACCTGTAAGGACTGGAGAGAATTGCTGAATCGCGCTCGGTCCAAAGGAAAAGTGGAAGCTGCTGTTGCAGTATCTCAGTGGCTGTGAGTTTGTGGGAGCCTTGGAAGCAGCTGCCTGGTGTGGTACCCCTCTGTTGCTGTATGCCATATAAATGTGTGAAAAGGCTGGTGAAGACAGGCTCCATCCTGGTAGCGTTGAAGGAATCGTTATTTACTGGGGTTGTGAGTACTGATTCAGGGTAGCTCCCTGCAGATTGTTTACACAGTGGTTTCAGTGCCTTATTATATTGCTGACTGCCTAATTAAATTTTCCTCCTATTCTGACCAGCTCAAGACTGTAATGTTTATCTGTGTTAAGGGCCCCAACCAGCTGCCACGTTTGGACTAGCCATTAGGCTTGGGTACCCAGGACAGTAAAATTGTAGGGTTAGGCCTGCACAGAGCCCTAGGTATGTAGGAATAGTGTAAGCCAATCAACCTGATTTTCCCCTTTCCTTGTTATATGCCCTTCTAATAAATCAGATTGCCGTGTTATAACTACACCCTGCCTGGTTTGTACTCTTCTGATGAGCTGCTGCATGGTGACTGTGATATAACTGTACCTACTTTACAGGGGTCCCCGGAGAGCGAATATATTATCCGATGGGTAAGTGTACTGGTGAAAAGACTTGTTGGCACCCAGTGTGAGTCACTAGTGGGACAAAAGGTGGGTTGCAGTAGCCGAGAGGGCTGTAACTGAGGTAGTCTTGACTATATTAACCCTAACCTCTGGGTGGAGGCACCCATCAACGGATCTGGGCCCCTTACCTTGTCTCAGTGAAGGCAGGCAGGGGTAGTAGCCCTAAGAGTAGTGCCCCCTAGGGGTTACAAATTGGAGGCACCACTGGGATCCTGCGTCCCCTAGTGGCTCAGTGAGGAAATACATCAGAAATGGAGAAAATGGAAGGTGATATGTTGGAAAAAATTAAACTGGGACCTATTAAAACCATGGTACACAGACTGATGGGTTGGGGTAGCCAAAGAGCTAGACTCCAGAAGATTGTATTATTGTTAGATGTGCCCCTCATGCACTCAACTATTGATATTGTCTCTGTTGCTGAGCGAGTAAAAGTGTTTGGGTAAGGTTGAAGTGAAAGGGCGATGACTGACTGCTTGACCAAACACTGCAGGTGTTACTCCTATGCAGTGTGGCCATCGACCCTGAGAAGGTACCTCCTGTGATTTACCCGGAGGGTGCATCCCAAGGGTGGAGGCTAATTCATATCCGAAGTGGGTCAGTCACCCCTTGGGGGTCTCCCTAGATGAACAGTTTTAAGGACAAACTGCTTAAATTGTTAGCTGTGGAGGGGAGGACTACCCAGGAGTTGTTGCAAGCATTGGATTTATCCAGTGATACTACCCCTCGGGGTTTCCCGGGCACCTCCCCTTGCCCGCCCAAAAGTTCCGTGCTGGCTTCTTTGCTGCTGGCAATCCCATCCATACAGCTCGATTCCTACCGTAAGTTAAAACTTTTCTCTGGCACGGTACCAGTGCCTTCCGGGAGGATGACCTGGAGGCTTGATGGACTATGCCACCTCTCTAGTCCAGGAGTGGCAATGCTCTGAGAGGAGAAAAGGAAGAGGCTGATGGAGAGTTTGTGGGTCCTGCCTTAGAAGCCATTCGATTCTTCCGGCTACCTGTCCGAAGCCACCGCTGCAGAGTATCTCTGCTTTAGAAGGGGTTTTGGAGTACAGAGACTGGTGAAGATTTACTATGGAAATTCAGGTCTGCTAAGCAGTGGAGAAATGAAAACTGTCCGCTTTGTTACTAGAGTGGAGCGGGCATTGCAGAAGGCTTATAGAAAGGGGAATCACTGCTACAGCCCTGAATCAGGTTCGGTTAGAACATGTTTTAAAGTCTGCCAGATTCTCTAGTGTAATGCTACTGAAACTCTGTTGTATGATTGGCCACCCGCCAGAATATTGTCAATTGATGAGGGAAATTCGGAAGTGAAAACTGATGAAGAGGGTGGGAACCCTGTGGGGGCAGTGAACCTAGTGGGACCCTGAGTCTAACACCCCTGAGGAGACTGGCTCGTCTGGAGGGTCTGAGGGGTCCCCAGATTTTCCAGGTACTGTGGGGATGTGAGCTGTTTCCTCTGATCCCTACATGGAGGATGAGTTGAGGGCTGAGATCAGGAATTTATGGGAACTGGTGAGGGACCTAAAGCAGTCTACTGTGTACCCTACTCAGCCCGGGGCCCCTGAGTCATGTAGAGCCCCGAACCCTAGCCCTAGAGAGCTTTCTCACTCCCCTCAGGGCCTCCCTCAGAATAGTGACCCCCGGTACCCCAAGTTTTGTTACCACTGTGGGAAAGATGGGCATTTCCAGCCTGAGTGCCCCAGGCCGGAGAATTTAAGGAAAGTTAACAGCAGACTGATTGCCCGACTCTGCCAGGCCCAGTCTCGGGCCCCAAGAAAGTTTTGTGACTCAGGCCCATGCCCGCTGGGCTACCAATGCTGCTACCCCCAACTGGTCTGATGTGGTCAGGCCATCTATGGAGACGTGGGTGCAGGTAAATGGAATTCCCACTCGAGCTGTACTGGACAGTGGCTCCCAGGTGACCATCATGTTTCAGGACTGGTACCAAGCACTTTATCTGAGGTGCCCCTGCAGCCTCTAACTGGTCTACATGTATGGGGGTTGAGCGACAAGGCCTATCCATATTTGGGGTACATCCGTGTCTGGTTATGCTTCCCTGCAACTGTGGATGGAATAGATGAGCAAGTGGAAACCTTAGTTTTAGTTTGCCCACCCACTGGACTGTACGATGGGGTGCCCTTGTTGATTGGGACAAATGCACACATGTTTGGATGACTGGCTCAATTGTGCTCAGAGAAGCGAGCATTCCAGACTGGGTGAGCTTTGAGCGTACCTGCTGTGATTCAAAAGGTCAGGGCCACTCAGAAGAAGGGTAGTCTGGAGGAACCTGAAGGCCCTGTGGGGTGTGTGAAAAGGATCCAGCCCCCATGGTACTTGCCCCAAATGCATAATGTGTTCTGCATGAAGAGGTACGACTAAAAACAGATGTCAAGAATAAGTTGTTGATGCAGGATGCGCCTGTGGAGGGAGAATTACCTGAGGGGTTGTTGCTCAAACCCAGCATTCTGCCAGCTAGAGCCCATGCTTACGTTAAGAGGGTGATGGTTCAAGTGCACAATGTGTCTGATAAAGAGATTCGAATAAGAAGAGGGTGTACCATGGCTAGCGTTCATTGTGCAGATACTGATGTACTACCAAATAGAAAGAGTTCCCGGACGGGTGATAGAGTTACTCCTGATCTGTTTGACTTCGGTGACTCCCCGACGACTGGAAATGAAGGGTCAGTGAGAGGCTTGCCAAGAGGGACCAGGTTTTTTCCCTGAAGGAGTGGGATGTAGGATGTGTACAAGGGGCTGAGCATCACATTCGACTGCATGACGAAAGACCTTTTCGAGAGAGATCCCGACGTCTGGCTCCCGCTGACATAGATGACGTAAGGTGGCATCTGCAAGAAATGTTGGCTGCTGGTGTAATTCAAGAGTCTAGGAGCCCCTATGCCTCCCCCATCGTAGTAGTGAGGAAAAAGAATGGGGCAGTTCGGATGTGTGTAGACTATCGCACTTTGAATAGGCGGACCATTCCGGATCAATATACCATGCCACGCATACAAGACGCCTTGGATTGTTTGAATGGTAGTAAGTGGTTCTCTGTGTTGGATCTTCGGAGCGGATACTACCAGATTCTGATGGCCCCAGATGACCGGGAGAAGACTGCTTTCATTTGCCCCTTAGGCTTCTATGAGTTTGTTCGGATGCCTCAAGGAATTTCGGGTGCCTCAGCCACTTTTCAGCACTTGATGGAATGAGCTGTGGGGGACATGAACCTACTCGAGTGCTTGATCTATTTAGATGATGTTATAGTGTTTGGCCGATCATTGGAAGAACACGAGCAATGATTATTCAAAGTCCTGGATCAGCTGGAGGATTTCGGCCTTAAGTTGTCTATCGACAAGTGTCAATTCTTCTAGACTTCCGTGAAATATGTGGGCCATATAGTGTCCACTGAGGGCATAGAGACTGACCCTGGCAAGGTGGAGGAATTGACCACTTGGCCAGGAATTTAAAAGAGCTGCAACAATTCCTGGGGTTTTGTGGATACTATAGGCGGTTTGTCAGAGACTATTCACGAGTGATTCACCCCCTCCTTAATCTCACTCAGGGGTATCCACCTACTCACAAAAAGTATAAGAAGAGTGTGCACACTGACATAGAAAAGAAGTATTTTCGGCCAAACGATATGTTTCTGGGATCGATGGACTGCTGAGTGTGAGGAAGCTTTTCACGACATCATATATCAACTTACCCACGCTCCAGTACTGGCCTATGCTGACCCAGTCAAGCCCTACACTCTTCATACTGATGCCAGTCTACAAGGATTGGGGGCTGTGTTATACCAGGAGCACCCGAACAGGCTGAGACCTGTAGCGTTTGCCAGTAGAAGTCTAACGCCTTCAGAGAAAAATTACCCTGTGCACAAACTAGAGTTTTTGGCTTTAAAGTGGGCCAGTGTTGATCAGTTTCATGACTATTTGTATGGTGCCAAGATATTAGTAAAGACTGATAACAACCCTCTGACCTATGTACAGACCTCTGCCAAATTGGATGCTACTGGGCATAGGTGTCTCTCTGCCTTGGCCACCTACGATTACGCTGTAGAATACCGGGCGGACCTGAACCATATAGATGCGGACGCTTTCTCTCTCGGAGGCCTGCACCCCAGACTGAATGGGTCCGGTTGTCTGAACCTGACATAAGAGCCCTCTGCCAGAAATTTGATAAAAAAGAACAGGTGTCTCCTGACACGGTAGACTGTGTGGTAGATTGTTTGGGGCCACTGGAAAACTGTATACCTGCCGCTTACTGTCATTTCTCTGCATTGGACACCAGCTCTCTGCTGCAACTCAGCAATGATGATCTCCAACAGGCTTAAGCCTGCGATCCTATGATAAGGACGGCCATAGAAGTTTTGCGGGCTGGAAGGGATGTATCCAAACTGCACTCCACTGACTTATGGACTACCTTGTTGTATAAAGAAGGGCCCAAATTAAAGCTGATCGACCAACTACTATATAGAGAGACTGTGAATAAGGAGGGCCGGGTACACCGACAACAACTGGTGTTGTCATCAGCCATCAAAGAAATAGTCCTAAGGTCATTGCATAATCAAATGGGGCACCTGGGTATAGATCGAACACTTGATCTGGTACGGGCTCGATTCTATTGGCCAAAGATGAGTGCGGATATGGAACAGTATGTCAAGACCTGTGGTCATTGTTTGCAAAGAAAAACATTACCCCGGAGAGCTGCTCCCCTGGTCAACATTACCACTAGTGCTCCTATGGAACTGGTCTGTATTGATTTCCTGAGTTTGGAGCCTGATCTGAAAAGTGTCAGCAACATATTGGTGGTCACTGATCATTTTACCCGGTACGCGCAGACTTTCCCGACCAAGGATCAGAGAGCAACCACGGTGGCTAAGATACTTGAGAACTTTTTCGTCCACTATGGGGCCCCGCAACAGATTCATTCTGACCAGGGAAGGGACTTTGAGAGTCGGTTGATTAAGGAGGTGCTATCTTTGTGGGGGGCACGAAAATCATGAACCACTCCCTATCATCCGCAGGGAGACCCTCAGCCTGAAAAGTTTAATCATACATTGCTTGACATGCTGGGCACCTTACAATCCAAAGATAAATCGAGATAAGCGTAACAGATCAGCACTTTGGTCCACGCCTGCAATTATGCGAAAGTGATGCCACAGGTTTTCCCCATCGACTGATGTTTGGGAGAGAGAGGCTAGCTTGCCAGTGGATGTGTGTTTGGGGTTTCCCTGATGGGGTGAGCAGGCAACCATCTACAGTACGTACAGAGATTAAAGGCCCAATTAAACCATGCCTACCAACTGGCCCAGACCATGGCTGCTAAACGAAATCTGGCTAACAAGGAGACATATGACAAAAAAGTGAAAACAGTAGAGTTGAGAGAAGGGGATAGAGTGCTGTTGAGAAATCTGGTACTGCATGGCAAACATAAGATTGCCGACAGATGGCATCACCTCCCTCATATTGTTGTGGGACAGCTGGCAGGCCTACCTGTATATATAGTGCCGCCTGAAAACAATTCAAAAGATAAGAAAACCATACACAGAAATCATTTGCTGCCAATTGGGCAGATCTTAATTGAAGCTGAACCCTCTACTGCCACTCCTTCCCGGCCTGTGACTAGATCTGTTGCTAAGAGAAGAACCAAGCCCGTGGAGCCTTCAGTAAGTCCACCAAGGGAGCCTTGTCCCACCCCTATTGCAGAAGGAGATGATCAACACTCCATGTTGGAAGATAGCGAAGGTGATATTGAATACTATCCCTCTTATGAACTGAGTCAATTGTTTTGGGGCAATCCCCTTGTTAACTCAGGAACTGAAATTGGCCCATCTGTACTGATTGAGCCCTCTACTTTGTCCCCGGAGGAAATGCCTCCAGAAGATGAATGGGGTAGCAGACAAGCTCAAGGGGCTGAGTCTTTAGGCCTGGCTGAACTGTCTGGACTGGCTGAATTATCTGACTTTTCTGAAGAAGAGAGTGAGATGGGGGAACAAGCCAGGGATATGCTCGAATCGGAAGAATATTTTGAATGCCCTGATGGTTCCCCTCTAGTGCCTAAACCGCCCTCAGATGAGCCCAGTGGGGTGGGTTCAGGGATAGAAAGTCAAGCTCCTAATAGTATTATGAGCACTGAACCTGTTCCCCTTGAGGAGATCCCCGTTGCTAATGTCACTGATACTGAAGTGGAGTCAGGGCCTGGTTTAGGATCCCCTGAGACCCCTAGATGATCTGGCCGACAAATCGCCTAATAAAGTTGAGCTATGAATCTCTGGGTCAGCCAGAGGACCTGCCTAAATGTGGTTCACAAGGGTATATGTGTCCCAAGTTTTTGCCTAGGTTAGCCTTGGGGGATAACTCCAGATTGTTAGTAATGCCTTTTGAGGTGGTGTCCCTGCCTCGGGGAACCCGCCAGTAACTAAAAGAGAGGGATTCCCTCAGTCCTGGTGTCATGAGCAGGAACCCATGACCTGAGTTAAAGGGGAACAAGACTTTATATGTATAATGTGTATAAATGATAGTACACTGTTAATTTAATATTCATGTATGGAAGGTGAAATGTGATATAGTGTTAATTGGGATGTTCGCCAAAATGGCCTCAAGGGTAATTGCTTGACGCAGACGTCAAGTTTTTCCAGGCCAGAGAGGGTGTAACCCCCTTACAAATGGGGGTTCCTAATATGCCTCATGCCTGGTTGGTGTTCAGCGTCTAAGCCGCTTTGCGTGAATGCCTGTGTGGCCTCTGCGTACTGTCCCTTTAAGGGCTGCTTGTTTGGCAGTCATAATTAGTCAGGGAAGGGGTTTTGCATGTTGCTATGCTCGAATCCCACCCGGGTTGTAGAGCCTTCGCTCCGTTGCTGCCACCACTACTTGTGCAGAGGAGCCTGCTAAAAGATGTGAATGTTTGCTTAAAATGCTGTGAAATAATAATGATAATGTAGTTGTTCGAACCGGCCTTGCTTTGCAGCACAGATGGTTTTGATTGCTCTCCATTTTGGTCCAGAACCATTAAATTGGACCAATCAGTACCTTGGGGCCCCACAGAGCTGGCTGACCAATAGAGGAGCTGTTTGTATTTGAGAAAGGTATTATGGGCTATGGCGCTTTTACACACCACTGGGAGTCGGAGGAAGTGACTGACATGTGCAGCCAACCAATGACTGCGGGTAGCGCCCAATCTGAAAGGAGTGCTCAGTGTTGCCAAGGGTAGATGCGTTGTGGCTGGTGAAGAGCTTCTGTGCTGCTGCGCTGGAAAGTGTTCAAGGGAAGCGGCCAGGCCTAAGGCAACGAGTTTCCAGCTGACAGTTTTGCTCTGAAACCGCTG
Organism: Neoceratodus forsteri; assembly: GCA_016271365.2. Taxonomy (NCBI): domain Eukaryota; kingdom Metazoa; phylum Chordata; order Ceratodontiformes; family Ceratodontidae; genus Neoceratodus; species Neoceratodus forsteri. Next base: position 218,594,611 of record CM028134.1, read on the forward strand.
GCGGCGAAGTCAGAGGAGGCTGTGCCCTGTACAGCTACCCACCAGGCTCGACCTGTAGGAGGACTGGAGAGAATTGTCGAATCGCGCTCGGTCCAAAGGAAAAGTGGAAGCTGCCGATGCAGTATCTCAGTGGCTGTGAGTTTGTGGGAGCCTTGGAAGCAGCTGCCTGGTGTGGTACCCCTCTGTTGCTGTATGCCATATAAATGTGTGAGAAGGCTGGTGAAGACAGGCTCCATCCTTGTAGCATTGAAGGAATCGTTAGTTACTGAGGTTGTGAGTACTGATTCAGGGTAGCTCCCTGCAGAGTGTTTACACAGTGGTTTCAGTGCCTTATTATATTGCTGACTGCCTAATTAAACTTTCCTCCTATTCTGACCAGCTCAAGACTGTAATGTTTGTCTGTGTTAAGGAGCCCCAACCAGTTGCCACGCTTGGACTAGCCGTTAGGGCTTGAGTACCCAGGGACAGTAAAATTGTAGGGTTAGGCCTGTGCACAGAGCCCTAGGTATATAGGAATAGCGTAAGCCAATCAACCTGATTTTTCCCCTTTCCCTTGTTATCTGCCCTTCTAATAAATCAGATTGCTGTGTTATAACTACACCCTGCCTGGTTTGTACTCTTCTGATGAGCTGCTGCATGGTGACTGTGATATAACTGTACCTTACTTTACAGGGGTCCCGGAGTGAGTGGGAATATATTATCCAGGGGTAAGTGTACTGGTGAAAGACTTGTTGGCACCCAGTGTGAGTCACTAGTGGGATGAAAGGGGGTTGCAGTAGCCCAGAGGGCTGTAACTGAGGTAGTCTTGACTGTATTAACCCTAACCTCTGGGTGGAGGCACCTGTCAATGGATCTGGACCCTTACCCTGTCTCAGTGGAGGCAGGCAGGGGTAGTAGCCCTAAGGGTAGCGCCCCCTAGGGGTTACATAAATAAATTAATTGCCAATCTGAGCACAACAACAAACAATGGTCTCTGTCTTTTTGTGAGGGAAAAGGGGGGAATCCGGGACAAGTGATGGTTGTTCATTTTAACCGTCAGTAGAGCAATTGAGTTGGTGCTTTCCCACCCACACTCCCAGCTGATATCTGTTACTCGCTTTTACTATTGTATAGAGCAGAGAAGTCGCAGTGAGTAAATCAGAAACTACATCTTTGTAAATTTCATCATCTGTTTTAAGCCATGCAAGGATTTAGTTATAACTTCCGGTTTTGAGCTACCCACATCATGAATCATGGTGTATGGGTTTAAAATCTTTGGACATCTATCCATGAGTGAGTGGCTTGCAGAAAAGTTTCCTCATGGAGAAGTTGCAGTTATAAATAGTGTCCTACAACTTGTCTAATGTAGTGTGCCATGAGTAGCTGCAAGCACTGTTTTATATAAAGTGGAACTTTATGATGTACCATTGTTTCCTGAAAGCCTGTTTTATTGTGGCACCTGTGCACTACAAGAAATATGTCCATGGCAGTTCTCTTCATGGTAATGCAATCAGGCCTGTTTTTAATAACTAAATCAATATTGTAGAGCTTGAACAAGTGTTTCCAGTAATGTGCATATGTTTAAACATTGGGTTTCATTAGTTAAACAAGAAAGTGAACTGGAATGTGTCTGCATATGAAAAAGCCGATCTCCGTGTTAAATTGCATGCATACTAAGCCATTACAATTCAAATATAAAAAGTGCATCATTGTAATAATTATTCCTTGTGAACCTAGGTTGCATTATTATAGTGAGCAGCAATCACAGAATATCAGTAAAAGAACAATTAAAACAAAGTTTTACAGGATGCACTTAACCTCCATCTATTTCTAGAAACTTTTAATGTTTCACTTAAGATATTACAGTAATCTATTAATCCCATGTTATAAGCACAATAACCCACTCCAGGTTACATAGAAACATAGAAACATAGAAACAGAATTTGACGGCAGATAAGGACCGCTTGGCCCACCCAGTCTGCCCATTTCCCTACCTACTGGATAAGCTGCAGATCCTAGTTAACCAGCAGCCTACTTCTTCCTACCCCCAACCCCCAGAATTGCCTTATGACTATCCCATGCATGCTTGAATTCCGCTACTGATTTTGACTCCACAACCTCCTCCGAAGGCCGCTCCATGCATCCACAACCCTCTCTGTGAAAAATACTTCTTAAATTACCTCTGAGACGCCTCTATCTTCAAATTGTGCCCTCTTGTTCTTACACACCTCTTTTTTTGAAAGATGCTACCCTCTTGGACTTTGTTGATTCCCTTGAGGTACTTGAAAGTTTCTATCATGTCCCCCCTCTCCCTCCTTTCCTCGAGGCTATACATATTAAGCTCCTTAAGTCTCTCTTCATATGTCTTCCGGTGCAGACCCTGCACCATTTTAGTTGCCCTCCTCTGGACAGCTCCATCCTGTCTATGTCTTTGCGGAGATTGGGTCTCCAGAACTGCACACAGTACTCCAGATGGGGTCTCACCAGCTGTTTGTACAGAGGGATAATAACTTCCTGTTTTCTACTGGTGATGCCTCTCCCTATGCATCCAAGTATCCCCCCAGCCCTCCTTGCTGCCCTCTCACATTGCTTGCCCATCTTTAGTTCATCTGATATGACTACCCCAGGTCCCTTTCCATTTTTGTCGTTGTTAGTATCTCACCCCATTGTGTACTCTTCCCCTGGGTTTTTGTTTCCCAGGTGCATTACCTTGCACTTCTTAGCATTGAATCTAAGCTGCCATACATTTGACCATTCCTCTAACCTTGCCAAGTCCCTTCTCATCCTTTCCACCCCACCCTGTGCATCAATTCTGTTGCAGATCTTAGTGTCATCTGCAAAGAGACATACTTTTCCTTCCAGTCCTTCTGCTATGTCGCTTATAAAGACATTGAAGAGGACCGGTCCTAATACTGAACCCTGCGGTACCCCACTAGTAACCCTCCTTTCTTCTGAGTGGAGTCCATTTACTATTACTATCTGTGTCTTATTCTCCAGCCAATTCTTTACCCAGGCTGTCATCTTGGGACCCACTCTCAGGCTGGCTAACTTGTATATTAATCTTTTGTGTGGAACTGTGTCAAATGCCTTGCTAAAGTCTAGGTAGTTCATGTCCACAGCCCCTCCCTGATCTACTACTTTGGTCACCCAGTCAAAGAAATCTATCAGATTCGTCTGGCATGACCTTCCGCTGTGAATCCATGCTGCCTAGGGTCCTGTGCCCCTCTGGCCTCTAGATACTCGACAATTCTTTCCTTTAGAAGTGATTCCATCATTTTCCCTATCACTGAGGTTAAACTAACAGGTCTGTAGTTTCCTGCTTCTGCCTTGCTCCCGCTTTTGTGAAGGGGAATCACATCTGCCCTCCTCCAATCCTCGGGTACCACCCCTTCCTCCCATGATTTGTTAAAAAGGGTAGTCAGTGGTGTCACTAGTTCTACCCTTAGTTCTTTTAGAATTCTGGGATGAATCCCATCAGGCCCCATTGCTTTGTCCACCTTCAGTTTTAAGAGTTCTTTCAGAACCCTTTCTTCTGTAAATGGGCTGGTATCAACTTCTGTATCCAGAGTGTTACTACTGTTTGTTTTATGTACCTCCCCCTCTTCATTTGTAAATACTGAGCAAAATATTTGCTTAGTATCTCTGCCTTTCACAGTCTCCCTCTGCCCACCCTCCATCCCTTTATTAAGCCTCATTATCCCTCCCTTGGTCTTCCTTTGCTCCTGATGTACCTATACAAGGTTTTTCCCCTTCTTAACTGAGTTGGCTATCTTTTCCTCGGTTTGGGTCTTTGCTGTTCTGACTGCCTTCCCAGCCTCCTTTTGCTTTAACTGATACAGTTCTCTGTCCTGCTCCTTCTGCGATTCCTTGTACTTCCTGAATGCTTTTTCTCTTGAACCTTCACTGCCACTTCCTTTGAGAACCATAGTGGTTTCTTACATCGTCTTGTTTTGTTTATTTGCTTCACACAAAGGCTTGTTACCTCTGTGATGGCAGTTTTATTATTCCCATTGTTCTTCCACCCTCCTTCCTGCCCATTTGCTAGTGCATTCCTTGGGCATTCACCCATTTTGGCAAGTCAGCCCTCCTAAAGTCCAGTACTTTTGTCTTTGTGGCTTGACTCTATTGCTGTGTTTATTGTGAACCATACTGTTCGATGGTCGCTAGTTCCCAGATGGCTACCCACTTACATCTGTGATCCTCTCTCCATCTCCATTTGAGAGTATCAAGTCTAATATTGCTCCCTCTCGAGTGGGCTCCAGTACTAGTTGTCTAAGGCATGCCCCTGTAGGGCATCTAGAATAACTGCACTCTTCAAAGTGGCAGCTGCAACTGCACTCCAGTTAACATCTGGCATATTCAGATCACCCATCAGCAATATCTCCCCTTTTTCTGCCATTCTAAGTATACTTTCTATCATTTCCTTGTCCATTTCCTCCCCCTGAGAAGGGGGTCTGTATACAACCCCTGTGCGGATTGTGGTGCCATTGCTTGTCTCCAAATTTACCCACAGTGATTCTTCTCCTCCCTGTTTACCCTTTTGTTCTGTTGCTTTTATTCCTTCCTTTATGTAAAGAACTACTCCTCCTCCTCCTCTTTTACCCTCCCTGTCCCTCCTGTAGATAGTGTATCCTGGTATGTTTATGTCCCAGTCATGGTTTTGTGTGTACCATGTTTCTGTGGCTGCCATGATATCCAGATGTTCCTCCTCCATCAAGGCCACTAATTCAGGAAGCTTGTTACCTAGACTACGGGCATTGGCACTCATTGCTCTCCATTTTTTTATGGCTTTACCTTCTGTTGCAGCATCCCCCACTGACCGTTCTACCTCGGTCTTTTTCTCATTTAGTACCCTGTTTTGTAGGGAGAGGCTGGAATTTTTCTGCTGCTTGTCAGTGCTCTCCCTTTGACTAGTTTAAAGCTGCCAATGAAGCATTTAAACTGATTGCTCAAAGACTTGTTCCCTTCCTGGACAGATGCAGACCATCCTGCCAGTATAGGTTGTGTGGTTACTGAGGGATTAATCAACACCCTGGGTGCTATGAGGACACTCAACTTCACCTCGTGCCTCACAATGCACCCAGGGTATTGATTAATCCCCAGTAACCACACACCCTGTCATGGGTTATTGTTTACTTGGAGATCTTTTTAGTAAAATCAGTTGCTTTAGAGAGTTTAGAAAAGGCATAAAGTATGGTGAGATTATTAGAGTTTAACAGAAATCTTAGTTTTTCCAAATTTGAGTGTTTGCAAGGGGTTTTAAGTAGTCCACAATTTAACTGGTACACAGCTTATCTAGGTATAGGCACTCCAGAATAATATGCTCAGTGGTCATTTTCCCTGGCATCCACCCTTACAAGCTAGTCCATTTTAAAAAAAATTTCCATTTTATAATTAAGCAATACTGCATGACAGAGTGTGGTATATCATGGGATATACTGAGTGACCATACCCAAAAAGTCCGCTGGAAGGGTACCCAGTCTGTCCCTAGACCCGTTACGGCAGGGGTGCCCCAGGGCTCAATCCTGGGCCCTCTGCTTTTTTCACTCTTCCTCAATAACATTGAGGGGAACTGCCCACTCAGCAAACTCATTTTGTATGCGGGTGACACTGTTATTTACTGCAGTGATCCCCAACCTAGTGTTATAGCCATGAACTTGCAGAATGGTCTCTCATTACTTGAGACCTGGTTCTCTGCAAACTCCCTTAAACTTAATGAGGAAAAAACTAAAGCCGTACTGTTTGGCTCAAGGTGTCTGGGCCCCGACAGGAGTGAGATGCTCCAGATTTGTACTAACCAAGGAAAGAGAGTCGAGGTCTTAACCAGCTTCAAATACCTTGGGATCCATCTTGACCAGGAAGTGACCTACCGACCCCACATTGATTCCATAACTAGGTCCGCCCACCAAAAACTTGGCCTCCTTCTCCATCTGGAAAACTCCTTATCTTTGGTTGCAAGACGGGCACTGCTACCGTACCCCCTCCATCCTATATGGAGCCCCTCTACTGCAGTCCCTCAGAGAGATGGAATTTAGCAAACTTTCCATACTCTATAAGCATGTGGCTCGTTTCTCCACAAATTCCTCTCCTAGGAGGCATCATTGTGAGGCACTTAAGGATCTAAACTGGCCCACACTTGGCTACGGTAGCTTTCACCCTGTTGCATGCCTTGCCTTCAAGTTCACTACCCTCGGTCTCCCTCCCACTTTAGAGGACTACTCTCTTCCAAAGAACAAATCCAGATCCTGCGATCATCAGTGAATCATCCCTCAACATCCCTAGGATTACTCAAACGCTCTTTCAAATTTGCTGACTCCCACCTATGGAACTCTCTTCCACCTAGTCTGGCTGACTCATCCACCCTTACCCAATTCAAGTCTGGGCTCAAGCTATATCTTCTAAACCTCAGCCTCTGTGGCTGTAACCATTAGCTCCCAAGCCCAGGTCTCTTCTCCTCTGCACTGCCTGAACCTCCCCTCTTTCCTGGAAGTATGTCCTAAGCTTTTATGTCAATTTACTGTTGTTACCTTCTTCCCTACTAAATGGAGATGAAACTTGATGTCATAAGAGCCTGTCTGTGAATCATTTTCAGTATATTGTTACTACTCTACACTTGTGTACCATACTGTAACTATTGTAAATAACACTTGAGTCTGTACTGTGTATCCTTTACCCCGTATACTGTCGATAATATTTCTGTCGCTAAAGTCTATTTGTGCAACATATGTAACTACTGTAAAAATTATTGCCTTGAAATGTCTTTTTCTGTACTAATTCCGGTCGCCCTGAAAAGGGACCTCTGGTCTGAGTGGGCTTACCTAGTTATCAAAATCTAAATAAATAAATAAAATATTGTCACGCCTGGGGTGCATTGTGCGTCCGAAAATCTCATTCACCAGAGAAGTGACACTATCCCATGATATACCACAACCTGGAGTGCATTATTGCTATTATGAACTAATTTTAAAGTTTTATTAATAGAAATTAAAAAAAGGTTTAAACCTTTGAAAATGCCTTTTTCGATGTTTCAGGAGTATCTTGAGAAAATACTTCCTGGAGGGCTCTGGGCAGTAGGTGGCACTGTTGTAAGTGCACTTTGTAGAGGAGGTGCAGCTGTGAACTCTATCTCTCTGCCAGCACTGCTTTCAGATGTCAAGTATGTTTTCCTATTTGTCCCGGTCCCGCTGCAAGCTCTGGGACCAGGTGAAGATGTGCTCAGAAGCGCGAGCTCAGTGTAAACAATGGAGTGGACACTTCCAGTTTTCTGGTGGCAGTCAATAGTCTCCCTGACCCCAAAATCAGCAGGCATGTTTGCTGTTTTAATTGAATTGTGTCATGTTAAGGTCAGACTCAGACACTGACTGATTTGGGGAAAAGGGCTACTGACTCACCCGCTGCTGCCATACAGTAATGCTGTCAAAAGCATGGTTTCAGTGCCATTGACTGGGTGTCAAAATACAGGTGAATGGTTAAGAAAAGGAAAAGGATGCTAGAATGTGTGAGATTCCAGTGGCAGTTGGCGCGGTTGCATAATAGATGTTTTTTTTTGTTTTGTTTTTGTTTTGTAGATGCAGCGGTCAGCGGCAGTGTGGTTTGTTGAAGCAGGCTCTTGTCCAGGAGTGGAACGGTATATAGTGAGCAGTGACAAGGCTAGTGGCCAGAGATTTTCTGCAGTCATGATTATGTTGTGAGATTTAATCATGGTTCCAAATACCTCTTAGCGGCATGCCCTCGCTATGTTGACAATTTTACCGCTACTGATACTACAGTGACAACAGCGACAAGTCTCTGTAGTGTCAGCGCAGGACCATGGCACTGCTTTCTCCATATCAGAGTTGATTATTTTAGTTACTGAGGGTGCAGGGGTAGAGCCCCCCTGCATGGTGGGTTTGGGGGGCAAATCCCCTTGAAGAGAACACAGTCTCAAGTGGCCACCTTTATGCTGACCACAATTGCGGTCAGCATACAGGTGTCACTGTAACATCGGTTGACAACTAATTTGTCGTCAGACTGTCATGGATCCCCTCTCAGCCAATCAGCTTCCTGCATTGTTTCTTGCAGTTCATAAAATGTATTGTCAACCCTCTATTTGTGTCAATCCTTAGCTGTGCCATGGCCCAAATGTGACTACTGTCATCATGAATCTTAATGTACAATTCCTGAAAATGACTTTTATTCAGGTCTTGATATAATGTAAAATTTGTGGTTTGAGTTATTCTAGTGGCAACTTTTTGTTTATATATGTCCTTAATCCTAGTTATTGCTTCATCTTTATAAGCTGTCAACTCCAAATGGGACAAGTTTTAGGCATAAACTAGCAGAGCTAGTAAGCTCCTATTGCATCATATGCATTCATGTCTGAATTCAGTCAAGTTTCATGTTACATTCTGAATGATTCGACTGTCTGATGTCACTGATGATGTCAGTGATAAGGGTGTTGGATGTTGGTGTATGGTATCAGACCTAGGCAAGCCTGGGTTCAATTCCCAGTGCAGGACATTCTTTTTACTCATCACAATTTATGTAGCATGAGAGATTGTTAGATATCATTGTTTATATCAGTCATAAGAGTTTCAGCAAGGTCTGAAGCAGACTTACAGAATATTAAACTGTTACTTTGATTCAGACAATGTAATTAGTTCCATCAAAAATTTTGAGGCATGTCTAGGTTTGAACGCAACTTTGTAGGAAGCATTTCTTCATTTTGGCAGGCATTTCATTACTATAATCTACTGCAACTTTGTACGCGGGTGTTGCAATAAATGCAGGATGTTCTTTGCCACAGCAAGCATCTTTAGTCAAGGAGCCATAAATGCAGTTCTCAGCAACGAACAATAGTACAGTAGTACAGCTACAGACTACCATGAAAGTAGTTATTAAAAGGCCGGGGTTTGATTCCCAGTTGTGAAAAATTTTTTTCTTTCTCACTACAATTCATTTCATTAACATTAAACTTTTGCCTTTATGTTGTCAACAGCTTAATAAGTTCATGCTGAGATTTTAAGGCCAGTCTAGGTTTGAATGCAACTGGTAGGAAGCATTATGTTACATTAAAACTCCTCTACAGCTATGTGTGGGTGGTCTACATTCAATGAAATATGTGATTTGCCACAGCATACAGCTGTTGTCAAGGAGCCATGGTACAGTGGTAGACTTAGTGGCTACCAGAAAACTAGTTAGTAGGGGGCCTGGGATCAATTTCCAGTTGTGAACATTTGTTCTTTCTCACTATAATTTATTTTTGTAACATTGAGCTGTTGCTTCCCTAGTGCAGGCAACTTAATAAGTTCCAGTTAAGACTTTGAAACTTGGTGGAAAGCATTCTTTTCAGTGTTCAGATAGTGCATTTACTAAAATTCACTGCAGCTGTGTATGGGGAGGGGGTCTACACTCAATGCATAATGTGCTTTGCCACAGCATGTACATTTTCTCAAAGAACCATAGTAGAGTGGTACAGCTACAAGCTAACAGGACAGTAAACGGTAGGAGTCCTAGGTGTGATTCTCAGTTATGAACATTTTGTCTTTCTCACTTCAGTTTATTAACATTGAACTGTTTTTCTATGTTACAGGCAACTTAACAAGTTCTGGCTGAGACTTTGAGGCCTGTATATATTTGAATGCAACTTGATACAAAGCATAATTTCAAGTTGACAGAGCTGTGTGTGTGTGGTGTCTGCACTCTTTTTTTTTGTTTGTTTAACCAGGAGTAGCACACTAAGCTGAAAGCTTTTTTTACAGGTGTGACCTGTGAGCACAGGGAAGTTAAGTGAATTGTTTAGGGTCACACAGTATGCAAGTGGAAGCTGTAGGATTCAAATCCAGGTCTGGTCTGGTGGATGTCACCAAATTTGCAGCTCAGAGCCTTAAACCACTGCGCTATACTGCTTCCCAATTATGCATAATGTGCTTTGCCTCAGGATGTATGTCTTGTCAAAGGAACCAGTACAGTGGGTAAAGCCACGGGTTACAGAGACTGCAGTTGGTAAGGGAACTGGGTTTGATTCTTAGTTGTAAACATTTTTCTTTCTCACTACAATTTATGTTATTAACATTCAGCTGTTACTTCTATGTTGTAGATGACTTAAGTTCTGGATGAGACTTGAGGCATGTCTAGGTTTGAATACAACTTAGTGGAAAACATTACTTCAAGTTAGCAAAAGTTAATTATTAAACTTCACAGTAGCTGTGTATGTGGTGTGTGTGGGGTGGGGGTATTATGGCCCGACACTGGGTTCATCTGATTCACTTATAAAGCTATTACATATTCCTAGGATAACAACAGGTTTCATTTACATCATATTACAGTATCAAATTCATAGTAGTTGAGCTCTTTAAACCTATACCTATATCTGTATCTATATCTTTATCTATATCTAAAGCTTTATTTTTTTTTTATTTTTTTTTTTATTATTATTATCACATTTGTAATACATGTATTGTGAAACATTGTACTGGTAGGCATGTACCAGATAACAGTGATTTAACATATTAAAACTAGACCAACCGGTCTTATTAAAATACATTGGATTAAGGAAACCTACCACAATTAACTCTGCAAATACAAATAACCAAACCCCCCAAGCATCCACTACAGCAACCACATGCCACTTACCCTTAAATTAGTTGACGCTGTTAAAAGGGAAAGCCAGGATAAATAAACCTAAATGGTTATGGGATAGATCCAGTAATTAGGCCCTGGCCTGCCATGTGGCCATAAGCAGCCCCAAGAGGCCCATTTGGGTCAAGCGACAGACTTTGTTAGCCATCCTGGCTATATGTGAATATCTATAGCTTTATTATAGTGGTGCAGTCATGCCACTATAGTTAGGGATGAGAAGGCAGTTTAATGTTTGACCCCAGTTTTTGTACTTCAATAACTTTGCAACCATTCAAGAGATTTGCATAACATTTTCCATGCACGGTCTTGTGGGGGTAGATCCCTGGATGTGCCAGGTTTTGTTCTGGTCAGATGTGTGGATTCAGAGTTCTGGATTGTGCAAAAAGTGAATTTTCATAAGTTTTTTCCCATTTGTTTAGCTGGGTTTCTGTCTGACACTTATAGCACCCAGACAGTTTGGAATTTTGGGCTGCAAATGTCAGGGTAGAAAGGGGCTCACCCACAGATGCGCATTTTTTCTGGTTTGGTGAAAAAATATTAATCCGTTCCAAAGTTATTTAATTTTAAAATTTGGAAAAATTGGTTCTGAGGATGCTCAGTAAGCACTTCAAAATAGCTGTAAGAAATGAACAAATATTTTTTTTTGTATTAACATCATCCTTTCCCATAAGTGAAAAATAGTTTTTCACTTGCCACCATCATGTTTCCATTTTATGTAAAAAAATAAAATTAAAATCAAATCCCACAAAAATGATATCCTGCAGAGACACCAACACATATATCTTGCTCACTGGGACTTCACTGGATAGATTCTGAAGTTAACTGTTGGAGGAATGACCCCCCCCAAAATGTTTTCTTTTTAAAGATTTAAAATCCTTTTTCATCACTCGCTTCTACTGTTTTTTGTTAAACTTTTACATTTTAAAATCAAGAAAAATGGCATGCTGGAGAGAGACCAAAGATCTGTCTTGGTCATCTGGATTCCATTAGGTGGATTCTGCAGTTAACAGATGAAGAAATGCTCTCAAATGTGTTTTCAGTTTTTACATCCATTTTCATCACCCATTTCTTTTCTCGTATGAATGACAGAAAATCCTTTTTCATTTGCTGACATCTTGCTCTCCATTTTTTGCTAACTTCTGACACCTGTAGCACCCATACGGTTTGTAATTTTGGTCTGAAATTGTCAGAGTAGAAAGGAGCTGGCCCAAAAATGTGCCTTTGCTTGTTTGTGTCAGAAGTTAGCAAAAGGAGAACAAGGTTGCGACAAATGAAAAAGGGTTTCAGCTATTAATATCAAAAGAGAAGTTAGTCATGAAACAGGATGTCAGATCTGCAGAAAACCTATTTCAGGGGCATTCACCATATTTTACATGTTCCCTGTTGCCTCCCCATCATTCATTATATATATTTCCTGGTGTCTAGTGGCACCCCACCCTCCAATCGCCATCCCCAGCATTCACATATGTTTCCCTGGTATCTAGTCCCCTCACTCTGATCACAACCCCTCATAATTCATGTATTTTCCTGGTGTCTAGTGGCCCCTCTGACTGCAGTTCCCATAATTAAATATATTTCCTGTTGTTGGTGTGTAGTGGTACCCCCATCTGATCACCATCCCCATTTCTTAAAACCCTGTAAAAAAGAAAACTTTCCTTCAATGTCTTTTTTTTTAACTGTAAAAAAAGGTCCCTTACCATTCTGACCCCCCCAGCCTGACCTCACACTGAGTATCCACCACCCGCACCCCCTTCACCTCCCCACACCCTCACTCACCTGAACAGGTCCCATGGTCAAGATCCACTCTCCGGTCAAAGACACGTCTTGCTTCTGGAACCATTGGCTTCAATATGAGGAACTAAGGTAAATGTGGTGCAATGTATTTCAACGGGGTTTTCAATTTTAATGCATAACTTTGTCAGTTTTGAAGATTTTGACCACATATGTTCCACATGGCCTTTCTGGGACCCCTCCTCATGAACAATGTTGGTGATATTTTGAGTGAAACCCAAAAGGTGATTTCATGGTCACTTGATGAAATCACCTTCGGCAGGATTTGAAAGTTTTACCTTTGCTGTTCATGAGGTGGTCATAGGAAACCCTCGTTGAATATTTGGAAAAATATGTATAAATGGCAAAGTTGTGCCCATAAGTTGAGATTTTGCTATATTCATTCATAACTTTGGCAATTTAAAACATTTTGGCACCAAGTTTTCAACATAATCATCTTTTTACACCACCTCATGAATGTGACAGCTGTCATTTTTAAACCATGGCCAAACTGTGCTTTCGCACCTGTGGAGCCCATTGACATTGCAGTGGCACAGAATCGCATTTTTGTGGGTATTTAAACATTTTCATTACTGGGTTCATGAGGTGGGGTGAAAAGAAGGCTATACTAGCAATTTTGTTCCTGTTGGGCCCTGCACTCCCACAGACAAATGAGGAGACAATTAAACTATCTTAAAAAATAAGGACACTCTTTGAAAAAAAAACAAAAGTAATGAAATGTGTTGTTAAGGTTTCCAACCCTAACACCCCAACCCCACCCTGCAGGCAGTAACAGGAAAAAACATTACTGTTTTACCTCTCTTGCCTCTTCACAAATCAGGAGTGGGATGTGCCTTGGGGTTGGCAACCCTAATGCTCAACCTATTCTCATATACTGTACCCATTTCAGCCTATTTACTGGTAGAATGGGGTGAGCATTAGGGTTGACAACCTCAAGGCATACCCAATGCCTGATTTGTGATGAAGCAAGGGAGGTGAAAGCATAACTGTTTTTCCTTTTGCTGTATGCAGAGTGGGGGGGGGTGTTAAAGTTGGAAACCCTAATGCCACATTTCCCTACTTTTGTTGCTTTAACCCTAACTAGTGCATTAACAAAGTTTTTTGCAAAGAATATATACACACACACACACACACACACACACACACAAACACACACACATATGCATTATAGCAGCATGGTCTATAGCTAGGGTTCAACAGTCACTTATATCTTAAACTCAAAATGTAGCACTTTAATAACTTTGCAACCGTTCAATTGATTCACAGGAAATTTTGCTTGCACCTTCAGGGCAACAGATCTCTTGATGTGTCAAGTCTCATTCCAGTCGGATGTGTCAGTACGGAGATACAGTGTCAAAAAATATGAAAATGACCATATTTTTTTCAAATTCTTTGTCACACCAAAGGTGCAGAAATGGTGTGAAATTGTGGTCTGAAATTTTCCAGGTAAATGGGCCTTGAGCCACAGATGTGTTGTTTGAAGCTTTGGTGAACAAATATTAATCTCTTCTAAAGTTTCCTATTGTTTTCAATGGGAGCAGTTAGATGTCCCATGTGAAAAAGGATCCTTTATCACAAATGGGTACTATTTTGCTGCAAATGGATAATCCTTTGTCGCAAATGGGAAATCCTTTTTCATGTGGCCACCATTTTGTCTTACAGTTAGGGATGGAAACCAAATGAAATAACTGAAAAGAATGATGTGTTTGTGTGGAAATGGCACATGTAGCTTGCTTATTGGGACCCCGTCAGCTAGATTCTGCAGTTAACTGTGGACAAATGCCTTTGAATTTTTTTTTCACATTAAAAATTTTTTTTCATGACTCGTAATATGAGAAAAATATTGTTTTTCATATCATGTGTCATGAAAAAGGATCCTTTTTCATGATCAGAAGAAGCCTTCCCTGATAGTCTAGTGGTCCCACCCCCTCCACAATGTCTGATCACAGATCACAGCCTGTCACAGCACTGACAATAAGCACAACATGTGAAGCTGAATGTAAAAAGAAAATAATCCATTGATGTCTGTTGCACAGCTGTAACTGCCCCTTCCCCAAGCCCTACCATGTAATTATTAATGCACAGGGTGCCCTTTCCCCCCTACTGGTTGCTCCCTTGCTGCAAAAGAGAAAACTGCCCATCGATGTCTGTCACAGACCGCAGGTGCTGTGCACTGCCTGTCCTTTCCCCTGCTAAAATGAATGATCCAGATCACAAGGTAGTAACTCTTAAAGAACTACTTTCATCACTTCCTTTTCCCAATGAGGTTACTGTGATATGCACTTGTACTACTGCACTGAGTAATAATTACTTCTTGGTTCTTACATTTTATTTAACTCCAAGATCTAGCAAAACTTCAAGTTCTACTTGTCTGGCAGGGTGCAGCAGGTGGCACTTGGCACTTTCATCTCAAGCAGTGATGTGGTCTGCTTTGGAGTGCCTCATGGGTTGATTTTAGCTCCCATGAAATTTGCTGTGTATATGTTGTCATTGAGGGAGATCACTGGGTGCTATGGCTTGGGTTTGCATTCCTATGCCAATGATACCAGTTGTATGTGTCTTGTACCCTTGATGATGATGGTTTGATTGTTTACAATTTGAGTGGGTGCCTTAGGAAATCCAGGATTTGATGATGGTCAGCTGGCTTAGATTAAAACCAGTGAAGATGGAGGTGTTATTGGTGGAGCCTGGTCAGTTTGGCTCAGCAGCAAAGCAGTAGAGCTGTCCTACCTTCTCTGGATGGCATGACACTTGAAGTTGCAGATAGGTGAAGACTCTGGGGTCATTCTAAACTCTAAGCTGATACTAGAATATCAGTTGTCAGCTGTGGTCCATAGTGACTTCTACCATCTTCAAAACATTTCCTAGATCAAGTCCTTTCTTGAGCCTGTTGACCTAGCAACACTGGTTCATACTTTAGTCATATCAGGATTGGGGGTTCTATATGAAAAGGGTGATTCTTAAATGCTGAACACCCTTATCGCAACCCCACATCACCGAAATTCAATTTTGGTGAAGTGGAATCCCGGTGCAACCAAAAGTGGCGCAAATGACTTTTTATTTTCTTCTATGTGGGGGGCTGTACCCCTGCACTCACCTAAATTAAGATTATCAACTCCAGGGGGGTGCATGTTGGGGGAGAGGTGCATACCGGAAAAAAAAAAAACACTGTCTCAGGCCGGGCGCAACAAAACGTACCAGTGCCCAGTCCGAACCTTGTATCCACACCATCACAGGCCAGCATCTAGCCCAACACACCATGACGCCACCTCTCTGGCAACCCGCAGCACCACCCCTCACATGCCCTCCCACCCAACATTTGGCAAGCTCGCTCCCACACACCCCTGCACACATATATGTGTTCAACATCCATCACCTTTTTATGACCCACCCCATCCGGTTGCCAACCCCACACCCCGCCATTGGGTCTGTAGCTGAAAGTGGGTCACCGTTTCAGCAGGCACCCACTTCCTACACGCCGCTATCATAGGATACCAAGATGGGTTTTTTGTAATGCTACTTACCTTGCATTATCCACAAAATTGTTGCATAACGTGCAGCTAGTCCAGAATGCAGCAGCCCAGCTGGTTGTTGGGACCTCACGGTTCAAGCATATCATGCTGGTTCTCCATGCTCTGCACTGGTTGCTAATGTGGTGGCATATCAACTCCAAGGTGTGCTTGTTAGCTACAAGGCCCTGCACAGTCTGGGTCCAGGCTACCTGAAAGATCTGATACCATATGCACAGACCGCTCACTCCGATAGGCGGAGGTAGATCGACTCTCTGTTCTGAGATCTCGCCTAAAGTCCTCAGGAGATAGGCATCTGGAGTGGCTGCCCAGTTCTCTGGAATGCCCTTTCTCAGAGGTGAGGGGCTTTAATTCACTGGCCATATTTAAGTCACATCTGAAAACATATTTATAGACATTACGTTTTGGGCCTGCTGCTGTGATGCAATCTCTCTCTTCTGCTGTTATACTGTAATATCCATTTAGGCCATTTTTATCCATAAATGCATCAAAATTAATTTTGAATAAATCCAAAGTATTACTCAAAACTATTTTTTCTGGTAGAACGTTCCATTGAGAGACCACCCTCTGAGAGAACCTTGCTCTCCTTCATTCAGTCTTGAATAGCTCCCTTTTAAATGCCAACTTTCCCCTCTAGTATTAATACCTTTATTTTTAACTTGAATTTAAGGGTTCAAATTTCAGTGTTTCAAAGTTTATTATCCTAAATATGTATGGCCACTTAGGCTGTAACATACAACAAAATTACAATTATTAGCATATTTAAAATCAAGTAAATACAGATAAATGTGCATAAAATACAACACATAATTACCAATTATTTTTTTATATTTACAGGAACTGAAACTAATTAATTAACATTATAACATGGGAATCTAAATAAAGAAATATTATTGGATATTGTTTGTCACATGCGGATTCATTAATCTATGTTACATGCACGCTAAGTGTGAGAAGTCTGTAACAGAGATCACCACTCGAGCTGCAGTAAACTGTCTGCACTTTTCCTAATGGAGTTTGCCCTTTAAGGGACAGACCAGGTTGTCCTGGTGCATCCCTTCCTTTCCATCAAGATGGTGTGCTCAGAAGGAAAGGGAAGGGAGGAGCCAGGGGATAGAACAATGGGCAAGCAACAGAAAGGGAGGGCAAGTGGAGGTACATAAGGGACAGCACAGAAGTGGTTCAGCCACTTTGCTGGAGTTTTGATCTAATTGAAACTGCAGCACATCAGACTGGCTGAATAACTAGAAAGGTTTGTGCACTAGGATACAGTAGGTAAGATAGCTTCCAAGAACGAAGTTTAAAAAAAAATAAATAAATAAAATAAACGAATAAGTTAATAATAATGTATAATGATAGCTATATTATTTTACTCAAAGCAAAAAAAAAAGTCATCGTTTTAGGGTGAATTGTATGTGACTGGCTCATTAGGCTTCTTTGAAGGAAGTTTAGCATTGCTGGTTCTAGTGAATGTGCTTTTAGTAGTTAAAAAAAATAAATTTTGCAGCTGTACTGAGATTGTACACCTTGTTTTGTATGTGACTGGTTCATTAGGTTTTGTTTAAAGGAAGTTTTAGCATTGCTGGTTCAAGTGAATGTGTTTGGTGGTTGGAATAAATTTAGCAGCTGCACTAAGGTTGTATGCCTTGGTTTTAAATCAGAGGCAATAGGCACACAAAATGAGGTTTGTTGGAAGCTGCTTTTGGCCCAGAGAAGGGACATTCAGTTAGAAAGCTGAGGTTGGCTTTAGAGAAAGCCTGAGAGTGTAGAAGCTGGATTGACTAGGCCTCCACTGGCCTTTAACATTGCTGCTGGAAGGAAGTGCGCGATTCGATGGGAACAGGTTTCTGAGGCCTACAGAGTGTGGTAGTCCCGATTGAAAGTTTTGGGGATCTTCAGCTGTTTGGGCGCCAAGGGTTTTTTCAATGGGCTGCGGGGACAACGGAGGATCACTGCCACACACATGCTTTGTGCATGTTTTTCCTACAAGGACCCAAGTGGCAAATGTGGAAAAGACTCTCCCTTGATGCTTCCAGTTAGCTGTGCTGAGCAGCTCTACATGGAATTGTTCGAGGGGAGCCGCATGCCAGCTTTACCACATGGCCCCGAAATGAACCCTTCCCCCCACCTCACTGCTACCTCCTCACATCGCCAGGTGGAGATTGCATCCCCCTTCCACGGGGGTACTGCCAGGCTTGTCACAATGAAGAGGCTGATCGGATGGACAGCATCAGTCTCGCTGCCCCATGTGGCGACGTGGCAGGAACCATGCGGCAGCAGAGGCCTGTGCTTTTGGCCAGACGGAGGGGGTATAGGGACTAGCTCTTCAAATTGGGAGAGAATCTGGGGGACATTCACTTGCTGCAAGCTAGTAGGTCAAGGAGAGGCCTACTAAAAGGCCTAGCAAGTGGGGGGCGATGAAGCGGCCAGTTGGCGTGATGTCACATTCCAAAGGGGCAGGCTGAAAAACAAGCAGCTGGCAATTTGGCCTAGCAAATGGTACAGGGAACTAGCGCTTCAGAAGGGGGGGCACTTGCACATTGCAAAACTAAGAGGGCAAGGAGAGGCCTATAGAAAGGCCAAGCAGATGGGAATGACAAGCGGCCACGTGGCATGACATCACACACCAAGGGAACAGACCATGAGCGAGCAGATGGCCCATTTGGCCTGGCAGGAATGGCGCGAGGCCTAGCTCTTCAGGGGGGCATTCGAAGCTAGCAAGGCAAGGAGAGGCCTACCAGAAGGCCTAGCAATTGGTGATGATGAGCAGCCGCGTGGCGTGACTTCACATGCCAAGGAAGCAGGCCGTAAATGAGCAGCTGGCATTCTTCAGGGGCAGGGGAAGGTCACCTAATGGCAAAGAGATAAGGTTTCTTTAGGTGGGATACAAGACAGGTGGCCTTTGGGAAAGAAAGCACTGGGGAGCCACGAGGTAATGATGAGCAGGAACAGGCCAGAGGACTGTAGAAAAAGGACCAGGCCATGCGGCGTGACATCACATATATATAATAGACAAATATGACTAGAGACAGAGCAAGGGAAGGGGAATGGGGAGGCCTGTGAAGTCTTAGCAGCCATAGCAATATGAAGACATGCAAGGGGAGCAGAGTTAGGCCTGGACAGCCATAGGGGCAATGTTTAAAGCATTTTCCAGGCCTGGGGGTACTAAAAAAAAAAGAAGGGGGGTCACTTTGTGGCACCATGGGTCGACTGTTTATCCTGGAAAATGTGGCTGGATCATAGGGAGAGTATTATGGGCTAAAAGGTTTAATGAAATTCTCTTTTCTTTCTTCAGTGTTTCCACAGTTGGCTGACAGCAAGGAACATGGCTCAAAAAGAACAGCCTTCAAAGGAGGATGCCTACAGGGCTATAGTGGAGCTGGCAGAAAAGCCAATAAAATGTGGTAGCTGGTTGAAGGGAGAAACGGGGAGGCCTGGGAGAAAAGAAAGCAGAAAAGGAAAAGGGCAGAGGGAAGCAACTGGCCGAGGGACCAAGCAGTCCAGCCAGGACACAGCCACTGATAGAAGGACCCAACAAGGTGGCTAGTCCAGCATCCTTGCACCCTGTTAACCCAGTGCCACCAGTACCTCCCCAGGACCAGTTTGGTTTTCCCCAGTGGAACCCAGACCAGATCCCCAGCTCACAGTGGTTCCTCCACAGCCACTAGTAGAGTAACCACCCTTTGACCTCAAGGCACCACACCGGGCATCAGGAGGATGGTAGCAACCCGGAGTTGACAAGGCCACAGTTAAGGCACCCGCTCCATGGGGACAGCATCAAAGAGTATATAAATCAAATTGTTTCGGCACTAGGGACAAGGGATCTGGGGCAGATGGAGTCAGCACTAGCAGAGACTGGGTCAGAAAAGGAAGTGACAAAGAAAAGAGGAGGTGGAGAAAGAAGGAAAAGGAATGAGGGAGATAGGGACTCCTGGGATGAGGGTAGGTGAACACGCTCCATTGGCCACGAAAGAGAAAATATGGAAGGGAGAGTATGTGGATATCTTCACCTTAGAAAGCCGGGAAGCAGCAGCAAAATATGAGGAGACAGAAAACATAGGGAAGAGTGAGATGGCAGCAGCGGTAGTTTTGTTAGGAAAGAAGGAGGAAGACAAATTCACAAAAGGGAAGACCTGGGAAAGATGGTTCATAGGTTTCGCCACATTCTCAGCCATAGTATTGGAAAGGAGGCCAGAGCTGGGCATTCCACTCATCACATACTCCTTGATAATAAGGAGAGCAAAAGCAAAAGGGGTGTGGGTGAATATACTATGATGAATTATTTTGGCAGAGGATGGCAACATATGGGGATGTAAGATGGGACACAAACAACTAGACTTGTGGACAGACTACGTAACCAATCAGTCCATGCCAGAGGGGGAGTTTGGGAAGAAGGGTGCCATGCCACATATATGTTGCTGGGCCTACAATAGGGCCTTTTGCTCCTGGCCACCCTGCCGTTTCTGGCATGCCTGTTCAAAATGTGGGGGATCACATCCAGCGAGCAGATGCAGGATGACATGGGTCCAGGGAGCCCAAGGGTCTGGGGGGCAAGGGTCAGGTCAGCAGTTTTTCCGGGAAGGGCCGGGATATAAAGGGCAGATGTGGAATAGAGGGGAGGGTAGGGACATGCAAATAGAGGAGTCAGAACCATTGATCAGCAAGGCGGACATCAACCAGAGGGGAGACCTTGGCAGAGGAAAAGAAATGAGGACAAGGAGCAATTAAAAGAGCTAGAACCCCATCAGGACAGAGGCATGGAGAGTGGTTAGACAGATACCCAGATAAGAAAACAGCAGAAATGATTAAAAAGGTTTTTCCAGTGGTTTTTGTTACAGTGTGAGGCCCAAGGTGAACCAGAGAAGTGAACAATTTGGGTTCAGTGAAGGGGAGGAAGAAATGTTAAGACAAAAATAGAGAAGGAAAAGGCAGCAGGAGAATAGAAGGACCATATCAGACCCCCTCATTGCAGAATATGAGCATTTCTCCATTGGGTTTGGTCCCAAAAACAGGAAGGGGAATATAGGGTGATTCATCACCTATCCTTTCTGGAAGGTGATTCAATGAATGATTTTATCAGCCAGGAATATAGTAAAGTGACATATTCCACTCTGGAAGACGCAGTCCAGATTATCCGGGCAACTGCAGATGCACGGATGGCTAAGACAGACATAGAGTCAGTTTTCAGATTACTTCCAATTAGAAGACAGGACTGGGACCTGTTGGGGTTTAAAATTGGGGGACAGTACTATTTTGACAAAGCCATGCCCATGGGCTGCTCTATACCATGTGCGACATTTGAAGCATTCAGCACATGTTTGCAGTGGATATTTCAAGAAAGAACTGGTTATAAAACAGTGAATCACTATTTGGATGATTTTCTTTCTATAGGCAGTGGGAGAAGAGAGATAGAAAAAATGTTGGCCAGCTTCCAAGAGCTGTGTAAAGAACTAGGGGTCCCATGGGCACCTGAAAAAATGGAAGGGCCCAGTAAGGTGTTAGAGTTTCTGGGTATTGAGATAGATGCCCTTGGGGAAATATTTCGGCTGCCACATAAAAAAGTGAAAAACTTGAAGGAATTGATTCAGATACATACCAGTAGAAGAAGAGCACAACTGAAACAGGTACAACAGGTATTGGGACATCTGAACTTTGTGTGCAGTGCTATTGGGCCAGGGAGGTCTTTCACCAAAAGGAATCAAAGAGGATTTTAAAGTATGGGAGGAATTCCTGAGGGAATATAATGGCTGCTCCTTCTGGCAAGAGGAATGGGTGTATAACACAGACCTCGATCTTTACATAGATGCAGCCAGGGGCCTAGGCATGGGGGGCTACCTGAGGAGCAGATGGTTTGCAGAACCGTGGCCATTAGACTGGGTAAGGGATGGTAAGGTAAAAGAAATAACATTGTTAGAGATCATGCCCATCTGGGCATGCACTCTGGTGTGGGGAAGAATCAGGATCAAAAGTGACATTTTAGTGTGACAATAGAGCAGTGGTAGAGGTCCTGAACAACAGGGAGCCAGGTCAGAGATGGTCATGCAAGTTTTGCGACTTCTAGTGCTAAGGGCATTGCAGGTGAACATGTCATTCAGAGTGAAACACATAGAAGGGGTACACAATACCCTGGCTGACTGCCTTAACCATCTGCAGCTGGAACATTTCCGGAGGCTGGCACCAACAGCGGAGGAGCAAAAAATGCCCATACCAATGAACATATGGGACATTGGCAGGAAGGAGTAGAAATGTTGTTCTACAGTTCATAGGCACCACGGACTCTGAGGGCCTACGATGGGGCCTGGCGAGTGTTTCAAACATTCAGGGCAACACACCATATGGAGGTAAGTAGTGGGTAGAAGATTTCTACAGGTCAGATGGCATGCACCTGTCAGATCTAGCTATAGATATGTTCAATACAGAAATGATGGGTTTTATAGAAGCATGGAGAAGGCATGCAAAAAACTGATGAAAAAATGGGGAAAGAAGGATTGGAAGTAGGTTCCCAGAGGTATGGGGGAACAATACTCTAAGTGAGGGGAAGCCAGTCATTCAATGCAAGCTGGAGACTGGCTAGTGGGGAAAAAGGGGGGGAAGGGGGAAGAAAAAGGAATAAGACGAAAAGAGGAAGAAACTGATGGAGGAAAGAGGTCTCGGTTTTCACCGTTACCTAACAGAAAGGAGAAGAAGGCACCCAAGTTTTCACCTGGGGGGAGCAAAAAGAAGAAGAAAGAGGGATGATCAGAGATTGATATATGGATGAAAATAAATGAAATTGTGAGATATATAAGAATAAAAGATGATAAAATGGAACATGGAATTATGATATATAAATAAATTAATTGCCAATCTGAGCACAACAACAAACAATGGTCTCTGTCTTTTTGTGAGGGGAAAAGGGGGGGAATCCGGGACAATGTAGTTTGCCCTTTAGGGGCAGACCAGGTGGCCTGGTGCACCTTCCTTTCCATCAAGATGGTGTGCTCAGAAGGGGTGGGGAAGGAAGGGAGGCCAGGGATAGAATAATGGGCAAGAAACAGAAGGGAGGGCAAGTGGAGGTACATAAGGGACAGCACAGAAGTGGTTCAGACACTTTTGCTGGAGTTTTGATCCTCCCACCCACCCTACAACACAAAGCAAGAGGGAAGACAGTCAGTAAGGGACTGTATGGTAGGTCTGTCAAGGTGGATGACAGATGTGTCCGGTGGGGCGATTATTGGACTGCCAAGGTGGATGGCAGGAAATAATATTATTATTGGACTGCCAAAGGTGGATGGCAGAGGAAAGAGGAAAGGGAAGGGGTAAGAAAAGGAATAAGACGAAAGAGGAAGAAGCTGAAGGAGCAAAAGTGGTCTCGGTTTTCACCGTTACCAAACAGAAAGGAGAAGAAGAAGGCACCCAGATTTTCACCTGGGGGAAGCAAAAAGAGGAAGAAAGAGGGATGATCAGAGATTGATATATGGATGAAAATAAATGAAATGAAATTGTGAGAGATATAAGAATAAAAGATGACAAAATGGAACATGGACTTATGATATATAAATGTAACCCCCTTGCAAATGGGGGTTCCTAATGTACCTCATGCCTGGTTGGTGTTCAGCGTCCTAGCCGCTGCGTGAATGCCTGTGTGGCCTCCACGTACTGTCCTTACAAGGGCTGCTTGTTTGGCAGTCATAATTGGTCAGGAAGAGTTTTGCATGTTGCTATGCTTGAATCCCTTGAGTTGTAGAATCTTTCCGTTGCTGCCACCGCTACTTGTGCAGAGGAGCCTGGTTAAAAGATGTGAATGTTTGCTTAAAATACTGTGAAATAATAATGATAATGATAATGTAGTTGTTCTAACCTGCCTTGCTTTGCAGCACAGATGGTTTTGATTGCCTCCTCCATTTTGGTCCAGAACCATTAAATTGGACCAATCAGTACCTTGGGGCCCCACAGAGCTGGCTGACCAATAGAGGAGCTGTTTGTATTTGAGAAAGGTTTTATGGGCTATGGTGTTTTTTTGCACCACTGGGAGCTGGAGGAAGTGACTGGCATGTGCAGCCAACCAATGACAGCAGGTAGCACCCGATCTGAAAGGAGTGCTCAGTGCTGCCAAGGGTAGATGCTTGTGGCTGGTGAGGAGTGAGGAGCTTCTGTGCTGCTGCGCTGGAAAGTGTTTTTGGGAAGCACATGAAGGCCTAAGTGACGCTTTCTCAGCGGCGAGTTTGCTCTGAAATCTGCTGGCGGGCGGTCAGAGGAGGCTGTGCCCTGTACAGCTGTCCACCAGGCTCGACCTGTAAGGACTGGAGAATTGCTGAATCGCGCCGTCCAAAGGAAAAGTGGAAGCTGCTGTTGCAGTATCTCAGTGGCTGTGAGTTTGTGGGAGCCTTGGAAGCAGCTGCCTGGTGTGGTACCCCTCTGTTGCTGTATGCCATATAAATGTGTGAAAAGGCTGGTGAAGACAGGCTCCATCCTGGTAGCGTTGAAGGAATCGTTATTTACTGGGGTTGTGAGTACTGATTCAGGGTAGCTCCCTGCAGATTGTTTACACAGTGGTTTCAGTGCCTTATTATATTGCTGACTGCCTAATTAAATTTTCCTCCTATTCTGACCAGCTCAAGACTGTAATGTTTATCTGTGTTAAGGGCCCCAACCAGCTGCCACGTTTGGACTAGCCATTAGGGCTTGGGTACCCAGGGACAGTAAAATTGTAGGGTTAGGCCTGTGCACAGAGCCCTAGGTATGTAGGAATAGTGTAAGCCAATCAACCTGATTTTCCCCCTTTCCCTTGTTATATGCCCTTCTAATAAATCAGATTGCCGTGTTATAACTACACCCTGCCTGGTTTGTACTCTTCTGATGAGCTGCTGCATGGTGACTGTGATATAACTGTACCTTACTTTACAGGGTCCCGGAGTGAGGGAATATATTATCCGATGGGTAAGTGTACTGGTGAAAAGACTTGTTGGCACCAGTGTGAGTCACTAGTGGGACAAAGGTGGGTTGCAGTAGCCGAGAGGGCTGTAACTGAGGTAGTCTTGACTATATTAACCTAACCTCTGGGTGGAGGCACCATCAACGGATCTGGGCCCTTACCTTGTCTCAGTGAGGCAGGCGGGGTAGTAGCCCTAAGAGTAGTGCCCCTAGGGGTTACAAATTGGAGGCACCACTGGGATCCTGCGTCCCCTAGTGGCTCAGTGAGGAAATACATCAGAAATGGAGAAAATGGAAGGTGATATGTTGGAAAAAATTAAACTGGGACCTATTAAAACCATGGTACACAGACTGATGGGTTGGGGTGAAGCCAAAGAGCTAGACTCCCAGAAGATTGTATTATTGTTAGATGTGCCCCTGCGTACCTCAACTATTGATATTGTCTCTGTTGCTGAGCGAGTAAAGTGTTTGGGTAAGGTTGAAGTGAAAGGGCGTATGACTGATCTGCTTGACCAAACACTGCAGGTGTTACTCCTATGCAGTGTGGCCATCGACCCTGAGAAGGTACCTCCTGTGATTTACCCGGAGGGTGCATCCCAAGGGTGGAGGCTAATTCATATCCGAGTGGGTCAGTCACCCTGGGAGTCTCCTAGATGAACAGTTTAGGACAAACTGCTTAAATTGTTAGCTGTGGAGGAGGACTACCCAGGAGTTGTTGCAAGCATTGGATTTATCCAGTGATACTACCCTCGGGGTTTCGGGCACCTCCTTGCCCGCCCAAAAGTTCCGTGCTGGCTTCTTTGCTGCTGGCAATCCCATCCATACAGCTCGATTCCTACCGTAAGTTAAAACTTTTCTCTGGCACGGTACCAGTGCCTTCCGGGGAGGATGACCTGGAGGCTTGGATGGACTATGCCACCTCTCTAGTCCAGGAGTGGCAATGCTCTGAGAGGGAGAAAAGGAAGAGGCTGATGGAGAGTTTGCGGGGTCCTGCCTTAGAAGCCATTCGATTCTTCCGGGCTACCTGTCCGGAAGCCACCGCTGCAGAGTATCTCTCTGCTTTAGAAGGGGTTTTTGGGAGTACAGAGACTGGTGAAGATTTACTATGGAAATTCAGGTCTGCTAAGCAGTGGAGAAATGAAAAACTGTCCGCTTTTGTTACTAGAGTGGAGCGGGCATTGCAGAAGGCTTATAGAAAAGGGGGAATCACTGCTACAGCCCTGAATCAGGTTCGGTTAGAACATGTTTTAAAGTCTGCCAGATTCTCTAGTGTAATGCTACTGAAACTCAAGTTGCATGATTGGCGGGCCACCCCGCCAGAATATTGTCAATTGATGAGGGAAATTCGGGAAGTGAAAACTGATGAAGAGGGGTGGGAACCCTGTGTGGGGGCAGTGAACCCTAGTGGGACCCCTGAGTCTAACACCCCTGAGGAGACTGGCTCGTCTGGAGGGTCTGAGGGGTCCCCAGATTTTCCAGGTACTGTGGGGATGTGAGCTGTTTCCTCTGATCCCTACATGGAGGATGAGTTGAGGGCTGAGATCAGGAATTTATGGGAACTGGTGAGGGACCTAAAGCAGTCTACTGTGTACCCTACTCAGCCCGGGGCCCCTGAGTCATGTAGAGCCCCGAACCCTAGCCCTAGAGAGCTTTCTCACTCCCCTCAGGGCCTCCCTCAGAATAGTGACCCCCGGTACCCCAAGTTTTGTTACCACTGTGGGAAAGATGGGCATTTCCAGCCTGAGTGCCCCAGGCCGGAGAATTTAAGGAAAGTTAACAGCAGACTGATTGCCCGACTCTGCCAGGCCCAGTCTCGGGCCCCCAAGAAAAGTTTTGTGACTCAGGCCCATGCCCGCTGGGCTACCAATGCTGCTACCCCCAACTGGTCTGATGTGGTCAGGCCATCTATGGAGACGTGGGTGCAGGTAAATGGAATTCCCACTCGAGCTGTACTGGACAGTGGCTCCCAGGTGACCATCATGTTTCAGGACTGGTACCAAGCACTCTTATCTGAGGTGCCCCTGCAGCCTCTAACTGGTCTACATGTATGGGGGTTGAGCGACAAGGCCTATCCATATTTGGGGTACATCCGTGTCTGGTTATGCTTCCCTGCAACTGTGGATGGAATAGATGAGCAAGTGGAAACCTTAGTTTTAGTTTGCCCACCCACTGGACTGTACGATGGGGTGCCCTTGTTGATTGGGACAAATGCACACATGTTTGGATGACTGGCTCAATTGTGCTCAGAGAAGCGAGCATTCCAGACTGGGTGAGCTTTGAGCGTACCTGCTGTGATTCAAAAGGTCAGGGCCACTCAGAAGAAGGGTAGTCTGGAGGAACCTGAAGGCCCTGTGGGGGTGGTGTGGAAAAAGGATCCAGCCCCCATGGTACTTGCCCCAAATGCATAATGTGTTCTGCATGAAGAGGTACGACTAAAAACAGATGTCAAGAATAAGTTGTTGATGCAGGATGCGCCTGTGGAGGGAGAATTACCTGAGGGGTTGTTGCTCAAACCCAGCATTCTGCCAGCTAGAGCCCATGCTTACGTTAAGAGGGTGATGGTTCAAGTGCACAATGTGTCTGATAAAGAGATTCGAATAAGAAGAGGGTGTACCATGGCTAGCGTTCATTGTGCAGATACTGATGTACTACAAATAGAAAGAGTTCCCGGACGGGTGATAGAGTTACTCTGATCTGTTTGACTTGGTGACTCCCTCGACTGGAAATGAAGGGTCAGTGAGAGGCTTGCCAAGAGGGACCAGGTTTTTCCCTGAAGGAGTGGGATGTAGGATGTGTACAAGGGCTGAGCATCACATTCGACTGCATGACGAAAGACCTTTTCGAGAGAGATCCCGAGCCTGTGCTCCGCTGACATAGATGACGTAAGGTGGCATCTGCAAGAAATGTTGGCTGCTGGTGTAATTCAAGAGTCTAGGAGCCCCTATGCCTCCCCCATCGTAGTAGTGAGGAAAAAGAATGGGGCAGTTCGGATGTGTGTAGACTATCGCACTTTGAATAGGCGGACCATTCCGGATCAATATACCATGCCACGCGTACAAGACGCCTTGGATTGTTTGAATGGTAGTAAGTGGTTCTCTGTGTTGGATCTTCAGAGCGGATACTACCAGATCCTGATGGCCCCAGATGACCGGGAGAAGACTGCTTTCATTTGCCCCTTAGGCTTCTATGAGTTTGTTCGGATGCCTCAAGGAATTTGGTGCCTCAGCCACTTTTCAGCACTTGATGGAATGAGCTGTGGGGACATGAACCTACTCGAGTGCTTGATCTATTTAGATGATGTTATAGTGTTTGGCCGATCATTGGAAGAACGAGCAATGATTATTCAAAGTCCTGGATCGGCTGGAGGATTTGGCCTTAAGTTGTCTATCGACAGTGTCAATTCTTCTGAACTTCCGTGAAATATGTGGGCCATATAGTGTCCACTGAGGGCATAGAGACTGACCCTGGCAAGGTGGAGGAATTGACCACTTGGCCAGGAATTTAAAAGAGCTGCAACAATTCCTGGGGTTTGTGGATACTATAGGCGGTTTGTCAGAGACTATTCACAGTGATTCACCCCTCCTTAATCTCACTCAGGGTATCCACCTACTCACAAAAGTATAAGAAGAGTGTGCACACTGACATAGAAAAAGTATTTTCGCCAAGCGATATGTTTCTGGGATCGATGGACTGCTGAGTGTGAGGAAGCTTTCACGACATCATATATCAACACCCACGCTCCAGTACTGGCCTATGCTGACCCAGTCAAGCCTACACTCTTCATACTGATGCCAGTCTACAAGGATTGGGGCTGTGTTATACCAGGAGCACCCGAACAGGCTGAGACCTGTAGCGTTTGCCAGTAGAAGTCTAACGCCTTCAGAGAAAAATTACCCTGTGCACAAACTAGAGTTTTTGGCTTTAAAGTGGGCCAGTGTTGATCAGTTTCATGACTATTTGTATGGTGCCAAGATATTAGTAAAGACTGATAACAACCCTCTGACCTATGTACAGACCTCTGCCAAATTGGATGCTACTGGGCATAGGTGTCTCTCTGCCTTGGCCACCTACGATTACGCTGTAGAATACCGGGCGGACCTGAACCATATAGATGCGGACGCTTTCTCTCTCGGAGGCCTGCACCCCAGACTGAATGGGTCCGTTGTCTGAACCTGACATAAGAGCCCTCTGCCAGAAATTTGATAAAAAGAACAGGTGTCTCCTGACACGGTAGACTGTGTGGTAGATTGTTTGGGGCCACTGGAAAACTGTATACCTGCCGCTTACTGTCATTTCTCTGCATTGGACACCAGCTCTCTGCTGCAACTCAGCAATGATGATCTCCAACAGGCTTAAGCCTGCGATCCTATGATAAGGACGGCCATAGAAGTTTTGCGGGCTGGAAGGGATGTATCCAAACTGCACTCCACTGACTTATGGACTACCTTGTTGTATAAAGAAGGGCCCAAATTAAAGCTGATCGACCAACTACTATATAGAGAGACTGTGAATAAGGAGGGCCGGGTACACCGACAACAACTGGTGTTGTCATCAGCCATCAAAGAAATAGTCCTAAGGTCATTGCATAATCAAATGGGGCACCTGGGTATAGATCGAACACTTGATCTGGTGCGGGCTCGATTCTATTGGCCAAGATGAGTGCGGATATGGAACAGTATGTCAAGACCTGTGGTCATTGTTTGCAAAGAAAAACATTACCCGAGAGCTGCTCCTGGTCAACATTACCACTAGTGCTCTATGGAACTGGTCTGTATTGATTTCCTGAGTTTGGAGCCTGATCTGAAAAGTGTCAGCAACATATTGGTGGTCACTGATCATTTTACCGATGTAGCGCAGACTTTCCCGACCAAGGATCAGAGAGCAACCACGGTGGCTAAGATACTTGAGAACTTTTTCGTCCACTATGGGGCCCCGCAACAGATTCATTCTGACCAGGGAAGGGACTTTGAGAGTCGGTTGATTAAGGAGGTGCTATCTTTGTGGGGGGCACGAAAATCATGAACCACTCCCTATCATCCGCAGGGAGACCCTCAGCCTGAAAAGTTTAATCATACATTGCTTGACATGCTGGGCACCTTACAATCCAAAGATAAATCGAGATGGCGTCAACAGATCAGCACTTTAGTTCACGCCTACAATTGTACGAAAAGTGATGCCACAGGATTTTCCCCCATCGACTGATGTTTGGGAGAGAGAGGCTAGCTTGCCAGTGGATGTGTGTTTTGGGGTTTCCCCTGATGGGGTGAGAGCAGGCAACCATCTACAGTACGTACAGAGATTAAAGGCCCAATTAAACCATGCCTACCAACTGGCCCAGACCATGGCTGCTAAACGAAATCTGGCTAACAAGGAGACATATGACAAAAAAGTGAAAACAGTAGAGTTGAGAAAAGGGGATAGAGTGCTGTTGAGAATCTGGTACTGCATGGCAAACATAAGATTGCCGACAGATGGCATCACCTCCCTCATATTGTTGTGGGACAGCTGGCAGGCCTACCTGTATATATAGCGGCCTGAAAACAATTCAAAGATAAGAAAACCATACACAGAAATCATTTGCTGCCAATTGGGCAGATCTTAATTAAGCTGAACCCTACTGCCACTCCTTCCGGCCTGTGACTAGATCTGTTGCTAAGAAGAACCAAGCCCGTGGAGCCTTCAGTAAGTCCACCAAGGGGCCTTGTCACCCCTATTGCAGAAGGAGATGATCAACACTCCATGTTGGAAGATAGCGAAGGTGATATTGAATACTATCCCTCTTATGAACTGAGTCAATTGTTTTGGGGCAATCCCCTTGTTAACTCAGGAACTGAAATTGGCCCATCTGTACTGATTGAGCCCTCTACTTTGTCCCGGAGAAATGCCTCCAGAAGATGAATGGGGTAGCAGACAAGCTCAAGGGGCTGAGTCTTTAGGCCTGGCTGAACTGTCTGGACTGGCTGAATTATCTGACTTTTCTGAAGAAGAGAGTGAGATGGGGGAACAAGCCAGGGATATGCTCGAATCGGAAGAATATTTTGAATGCCCTGATGGTTCCCCTCTAGTGCCTAAACCGCCCTCAGATGAGCCCAGTGGGGTGGGTTCAGGGATAGAAAGTCAAGCTCCTAATAGTATTATGAGCACTGAACCTGTTCCCCTTGAGGAGATCCCCGTTGCTAATGTCACTGATACTGAAGTGGAGTCAGGGCCTGGTTTAGGATCCCCTGAGACCCCTAGATGATCTGGCCGACAAATACGGCCAATAATAAAGTTGAGCTATGAATCTCTGGGTCAGCCAGAGGACCTGCCCTTAAATGTGGTTCACAAGGGGGTATATGTGTCCCCAAGTTCTTTGCCTAGGTTAGCCTTGGGGGATAACTCCAGATTGTTAGTAATGCCTTTTGAGTGTGGTGTCCCTGCCTCGGGGAACCCGCCAGTAACTAAAAGAGAGGGATTCCCTCAGTCCTGGTGTCATGAGCAGGAACCCATGACCTGAGTTAAAGGGGAACAAGACTTTATATGTATAATGTGTATAAATGATAGTACACTGTTAATTTAATATTCATGTATGGAAGGTGAAATGTGATATAGTGTTAATTGGGATGTTCGCCAAAATGGCCTCAAGGGTAATTGCTTGACGCAGACGTCAAGTTTTTCCAGGCCAGAGAGGGTGTAACCTACAAATGGGGTTCCTAATATGCCTCATGCCTGGTTGGTGTTCAGCGTCTAAGCCGCTTTGCGTGAATGCCTGTGTGGCCTCTGCGTACTGTCCCTTTAAGGGCTGCTTGTTTGGCAGTCATAATTAGTCAGGGAAGGGGTTTTGCATGTTGCTATGCTCGAATCCCACCCGGGTTGTAGAGCCTTCGCTCCGTTGCTGCCACCACTACTTGTGCAGAGGGAGCCTGGCTAAAAGATGTGAATGTTTGCTTAAAATGCTGTGAAATAATAATGATAATGTAGTTGTTCGAACCGGCCTTGCTTTGCAGCACAGATGGTTTTGATTGCCTCCTCCATTTTGGTCCAGAACCATTAAATTGGACCAATCAGTACCTTGGGGCCCCACAGAGCTGGCTGACCAATAGAGGAGCTGTTTGTATTTGAGAAAGGTATTATGGGCTATGGCGCTTTTACACACCACTGGGAGTCGGAGGAAGTGACTGACATGTGCAGCCAACCAATGACTGCGGGTAGCGCTCAATCTGAAAGGAGTGCTCAGTGTTGCCAAGGTAGATGCGTTGTAGCTGGTGAAAACTTCTGTGCTGCTAAGCTAGAGAAAGTGTTCAAGCAGGAAGCGGCAAGGCCTAAGGCAAGACGTTTCTCAGCGACAGTTTTGCTCTGAAATCCGCTGGCGGGCGGTCAGAGGAGGCTGTGCCCTGTACAGCTACCCACCAGGCTCGACCTGTAGGAGGACTGGAGAGAATTGTCGAATCGCGCTCGGTCCAAAGGAAAAGTGGAAGCTGCCGATGCAGTATCTCAGTGGCTGTGAGTTTGTGGGAGCCTTGGAAGCAGCTGCCTGGTGTGGTACCCCTCTGTTGCTGTATGCCATATAAATGTGTGAGAAGGCTGGTGAAGACAGGCTCCATCCTTGTAGCATTGAAGGAATCGTTATTTACTGAGGTTGTGAGTACTGATTCAGGGTAGCTCCCTGCAGAGTGTTTACACAGTGGTTTCAGTGCCTTATTATATTGCTGACTGCCTAATTAAACTTTCCTCCTATTCTGACCAGCTCAAGACTGTAATGTTTGTCTGTGTTAAGGGCCCCAACCAGTTGCCACGTTTGGACTAGCCGTTAGGGCTTGAGTACCCAGGGACAGTAAAATTGTAGGGTTAGGCCTGTGCACAGAGCCCTAGGTATATAGGAATAGCGTAAGCCAATCAACCTGATTTTTCCCCTTTCCCTTGTTATCTGCCCTTCTAATAAATCAGATTGCTGTGTTATAACTACACCCTGCCTGGTTTGTACTCTTCTGATGAGCTGCTGCATGGTGACTGTGATATAACTGTACCTTACTTTACAGGGGGTCCCCGGAGTGAGTGGGAATATATTATCCGAGGGGTAAGTGTACTGGTGAAAAGACTTGTTGGCACCCAGTGTGAGTCACTAGTGGGATGAAAGGGGGGTTGCAGTAGCCCAGAGGGCTGTAACTGAGGTAGTCTTGACTGTATTAACCCTAACCTCTGGGTGGAGGCACCTGTCAATGGATCTGGACCCCTTACCCTGTCTCAGTGGAGGCAGGCAGGGGTAGTAGCCCTAAGGGTAGCGCCCCCTAGGGGTTACATAAATAAATTAATTGCCAATCTGAGCACAACAACAAACAATGGTCTCTGTCTTTTTGTGAGGGAAAAGGGGGGAATCCGGGACAAGTGATGGTTGTTCATTTTAACCGTCAGTAGAGCAATTGAGTTGGTGCTTTCCCACCCACACTCCCAGCTGATATCTGTTACTCGCTTTTACTATTGTATAGAGCAGAGAAGTGCAGATGAGTAAATCAGAAACTACATCTTTGTAAATTTCATCATCTGTTTTAAGCCATGCAAGGATTTAGTTATAACTTCGGTTTTGAGCTACCCACATCATGAATCATGGTGTATGGGTTTAAAATCTTTGGACATCTATCCATGAGTGAGTGGCTTGCAGAAAAGTTTCCTCATGGAAGTTGCAGTTATAAATAGTGTCCTACAACTTGTCTAATGTAATTAGTGCCATGAGTAGCTGCAAGCACTGTTTTATATAAAGTGGAACTTTATGATGTACCATTGTTTCCTGAAAGCCTGTTTTATTGTGGCACCTGCACTACAAGAAATATGTCCATGGCAGTTCTCTTCATGGTAATGCAATCAGGCCTGTTTTATAACTAAATCAATATTGTAGAGCTTGAACAAGTGTTTCCAGTAATGTGCATATGTTTAAACATTGGGTTTCATTAGTTAAACAAGAAAGTGAACTGGAATGTGTCTGCATATGAAAAAGCCGATCTCCGTGTTAAATTGCATGCATACTAAGCCATTACAATTCAAATATAAAAAGTGCATCATTGTAATAATTATTCCTTGTGAACCTAGGTTGCATTATTATAGTGAGCAGCAATCACAGAATATCAGTAAAAGAACAATTAAAACAAAGTTTTACAGGATGCACTTAACCTCCATCTATTTCTAGAAACTTTTAATGTTTCACTTAAGATATTACAGTAATCTATTAATCCCATGTTATAAGCACAATAACCCACTCCAGGTTACATAGAAACATAGAAACATAGAAACAGAATTTGACCAGATAAGGACACGCTTGGCCCACCCAGTCTACTTGTTCCCTACCTACTGGATAAGCTGCAGATCCCAGTTAACCAGCAGCCTACTTCTTCCTACCCCACCCCAGAATTGCCTTATGACTATCCCATGCATGCTTGAATTCCGCCACTGATTTTGACTCCCACAACCTCCTCCGGAGGCCGTTCCATGCATCCACAACCCTCTCTGTGAAAAATACTTCTTAAATTACCTCTGAGACGCCCCTCTATCTTCAAATTGTGCCCTCTTGTTCTTACACACCTCTTTTTTTGAAAGATGCTACCCTCTTGGACTTTGTTGATTCCCTTGAGGTACTTGAACGTTTCTATCATGTCCCCCCTCTCCCTCCTTTCCTCGGGGCTATACATATTAAGCTCCTTAAGTCTCTCTTCATATGTCTTCCGGTGCAGACCCTGCACCATTTTAGTTGCCCTCCTCTGGACAGCTTCCATCCTGTCTATGTCTTTGCGGAGATTGGGTCTCCAGAACTGCACACAGTACTCCAGATGGGGTCTCACCAGCTGTTTGTACAGAGGGATAATAACTTCCTGTTTTCTACTGGTGATGCCTCTCCCTATGCATCCAAGTATCCCCCCAGCCCTCCTTGCTGCCCTCTCACATTGCTTGCCCATCTTTAGTTCATCTGATATGACTACCCCAGGTCCCTTTCCATTTTTGTCGTTGTTAGTATCTCACCCCCCATTGTGTACTCTTCCCTGGGTTTTGTTTCCCAGGTGCATTACCTGCACTTCTTAGCATTGAATCTAAGCTGCCATACATTTGACCATTCCTCTAACCTTGCCAAGTCCCTTCTCATCCTTTCCACCCCACCCTGTGCATCAATTCTGTTGCAGATCTTAGTGTCATCTGCAAAGACATACTTTTCCTTCCAGTCCTTCTGCTATGTAAACATAAAGACATTGAAGAGGACCGGTCCTAATACTGAACCCTGCGGTACCCCACTAGTAACCCTCCTTTCTTCTGAGTGGAGTCCATTTACTATTACTATCTGTGTCTTATTCTCCAGCCAATTCTTTACCCAGGCTGTCATCTTGGGACCCACTCTCAGGCTGGCTAACTTGTATATTAATCTTTTGTGTGGAACTGTGTCAAATGCCTTGCTAAAGTCTAGGTAGTTCATGTCCACAGCCCCTCCCTGATCTACTACTTTGGTCACCCAGTCAAAGAAATCTATCAGATTCGTCTGGCATGACCTTCCCGCTGTGAATCCATGCTGCCTAGGGTCCTGTGCCCCTCTGGCCTCTAGATACTCGACAATTCTTTCCTTTAGAAGTGATTCCATCATTTTCCCTATCACTGAGGTTAAACTAACAGGTCTGTAGTTTCCTGCTTCTGCCTTGCCCGCTTTTGAGAGGGAATCACATCTGCCCTCCTCCAATCCTCAGGTACCACCCTTCCTCCCATGATTTGTTAAAAGGGTAGTCAGTGGTGTCACTAGTTCTACCCTTAGTTCTTTTAGAATTCTGGGATGAATCCCATCAGGCCCCATTGCTTTGTCCACCTTCAGTTTTAAGAGTTCTTTCAGAACCCTTTCTTCTGTAAATGGGCTGGTATCACTTCTGTATCCAGAGTGTTACTCTACTGTTTGTTTTATGTACCTCCCCTCTTCATTTGTAAATACTGAGCAAAATATTTGCTTAGTATCTCTGCCTTTTCACAGTCTCCCTCTGCCCACCCTCCATCCCTTTATTAAGCCTCATTATCCCTCCCTTGGTCTTCCTTTGCTCCTGATGTACCTATACAGGTTTTCCCCTTCTTAACTGAGTTGGCTATCTTTTCCTCGGTTTGGGTCTTTGCTGTTCTGACTGCCTTCCCAGCCTCCTTTTGCTTTAACTGATACAGTTCTCTGTCCTGCTCCTTCTGCGATTCCTTGTACTTCCTGAATGCTTTCTTTTCTCTTGAACCTTCACTGCCACTTCCTTTGAGAACCATAGTGGTTTCTTACATCATCTTGTTTTGTTTATTTGCTTCACACAAGGCTTGTTACCTCTGTGATGGCAGTTTTATTATTCCCATTGTTCTTCCACCCTCCTTCCTGCCCATTTGCTAGTGCATTCCTTAGGCATTCACCCATTTGGCAAGTCAGCCCTCCTAAGTCCAGTACTTTTGTCTTGTGAGCTTGACTCTATTGCTGTGTTTATTGTGAACCATACTGTTCGATGGTCGCTAGTTCCCAGATGGCTACCCACTTCACATCTGTGATCCTCTCTCCATCTCCATTTGAGAGTATCAAGTCTAATATTGCTCCCTCTCGAGTGGGCTCCAGTACTAGTTGTCTAAGGCATGCCCCCTGTAGGGCATCTAGAATAACTGCACTCTTCGAAGTGGCAGCTGCAACTGCACTCCAGTTAACATCTGGCATATTCAGATCACCCATCAGCAATATCTCCCCTCTTTCTGCCATTCTAAGTATACTTTCTATCATTTCCTTGTCCATTTCCTCCCCTGAGAAGAGGTCTGTCTCTAACCCTGTGCGATTGTGGTGCCATTGCTTGTCTCCAAATTTACCCACAGTGATTCTTCTCCTCCTGTTTACCCTTTTGTTCTGTTGCTTTTATTCCTTCCTTTTGTAAAGAACTACTCCTCCTCCTCCTCTTTACCCTCCCTGTCCCTCCTGTAGATAGTGTATCCTGGTATGTTTATGTCCCAGTCATGGTTTGTGTGTACCATGTTTCTGTGGCTGCCATGATATCCAGATGTTCCTCCTCCATCAAGGCCACTAATTCAGGAAGCTTGTTACCTAGACTACGGGCATTGGCACTCATTGCTCTCCATTTTTTTATGGCTTTACCTTCTGTTGCAGCATCCCCCACTGACCGTTCTACCTCGGTCTTTTTCTCATTTAGTACCCTGTTTTGTAGGGAGAGGCTGGAATTTTTCTGCTGCTTGTCAGTGCCTCCCCCTTTGACTAGTTTAAAAGCTTGCCAATGAAGCATTTAAACTGATTGCTCAAAAGACTTGTTCCCTTCCTGGACAGATGCAGACCATCCTGCCAGTATAGGTTGTGTGGTTACTGGGGATTAATCAACACCCTGGGTGCTATGAGGACACTCAACTTCACCTCGTGCCTCACAATGCACCCAGGGTATTGATTAATCCCCAGTAACCACACACCCTGTCATGGGTTATTGTTTACTTGGAGATCTTTTTAGTAAAATCAGTTGCTTTAGAGAGTTTAGAAAAGGCATAAAGTATGGTGAGATTATTAGAGTTTAACAGAAATCTTAGTTTTTCCAAATTTGAGTGTTTGCAAGGGTTTAAGTAGTCCACAATTTAACTGGTACAAGCTTATCTAGGTATAGGCACTCCAGAATAATATGCTCAGTGGTCATTTTCCCTGGCATCCACCCTTACAAGCTAGTCCATTTTAAAAAAAATTTCCATTTTATAATTAAGCAATACTGCATGACAGAGTGTGGTATATCATGGGATATACTGAGTGACCATACCCAAAAAGTCCGCTGGAAGGGTACCCAGTCTGTCCCTAGACCCGTTACGGCAGGGGTGCCCCAGGGCTCAATCCTGGGCCCTCTGCTTTTTTCACTCTTCCTCAATAACATTGAGGGGAACTGCCCACTCAGCAAACTCATTTTGTATGCGGGTGACACTGTTATTTACTGCAGTGATCCCCAACCTAGTGTTATAGCCATGAACTTGCAGAATGGTCTCTCATTACTTGAGACCTGGTTCTCTGCAAACTCCCTTAAACTTAATGAGGAAAAAACTAAAGCCGTACTGTTTGGCTCAAGGTGTCTGGGCCCCGACAGGAGTGAGATGCTCCAGATTTGTACTAACCAAGGAAAGAGAGTCGAGGTCTTAACCAGCTTCAAATACCTTGGGATCCATCTTGACCAGGAAGTGACCTACCGACCCCACATTGATTCCATAACTAGGTCCGCCCACCAAAAACTTGGCCTCCTTCTCCATCTGGAAAACTCCTTATCTTTGGTTGCAAGACGGGCAATTGCTACCTGCAATCTCCCCCTCCATCCTATATGGAGCCCCTCTACTGCAGTCCCTCAGAGAGATGGAATTTAGCAAACTTTCCATACTCTATAAGCATGTGGCTCGTTTCTCCACAAATTCCTCTCCTAGGAGGCATCATTGTGAGGCACTTAAGGATCTAAACTGGCCCACACTTCGACACAAGCTAGCTTACCCTGTTGCATGCCTTGCCTTCAAGTTCACTACCCTCGGTCTCCCTCCCCACTTTAGAGGACTACTCTCTTCCAAAGAACAAATCCGAATCCTGCGATCATCAGTGAATCATCCCCTCAACATCCCTAGGATTCGCAAACGCTCTTTCAAATTTGCTGACTCCCACCTATGGAACTCTCTTCCACCTAGTCTGGCTGACTCATCCACCCTTACCCAATTCAAGTCTGGGCTCAAGCTATATCTTCTAAACCTCAGCCTCTGTGGCTGTAACCATTAGCTCCCAAGCCCAGGTCTCTTCTCCTCTGCACTGCCTGAACCTCCCCTCTTTCCTGGAAGTATGTCCTAAGCTTTTATGTCAATTTACTGTTGTTACCTTCTTCCCTACTAAATGGAGATGAAACTTGATGTCATAAGAGCCTGTCTGTGAATCATTTTCAGTATATTGTTACTACTCTACACTTGTGTACCATACTGTAACTATTGTAAATAACACTTGAGTCTGTACTGTGTATCCTTTACCCCGTATACTGTCGATAATATTTCTGTCGCTAAAGTCTATTTGTGCAACATATGTAACTACTGTAAAAAAATTATTGCCTTGAAATGTCTTTTCTGTACTAATTCCGGGTCGCCCCTGAAAAAGGGACCTCTGGTCTGAGTGGGCTTACCCAGTTATCAAAATCTAAATAAATAAATAAAATATTGTCACGTCTGGGGTGCATTGTGCGGCCGAGTACCTCATTCACCAGAGAAGTGACACTATCCCATGATATACCACAACCTGGAGTGCATT
This sequence comes from Neoceratodus forsteri, assembly GCA_016271365.2. NCBI lineage: Eukaryota > Metazoa > Chordata > Ceratodontiformes > Ceratodontidae > Neoceratodus > Neoceratodus forsteri. Next base: position 218,633,707 of record CM028134.1, read on the forward strand.
ATTGCTATTATGAACTAATTTTAAAGTTTTATTAATAGAAATTAAAAAAAAAGGTTTAAACCTTTTGAAAATGCCTTTTTTCGGATGTTTCAGGAGTATCTTTGAGAAAATACTTCCTGGAGGGCTCTGGGCAGTAGGTGGCACTGTTGTAAGTGCACTTTGTAGAGGAGGTGCAGCTGTGAACTCTATCTCTCTCTGCCAGCACTGCTTTCAGATGTCAAGTATGTTTTCCCTACATTTGTCCCGGTCCCGCTGCAAGCTCTGGGACCAGGTGAAGATGTGCTCAGAAGCGCGAGCTCAGTGTAAACAATGGAGTGGACACTTCCAGTTTTCTGGTGGCAGTCAATAAGTCTCCCCCTGACCCCAAAATCAGCAGGCATGTTTGCTGTTTTAATTGAATTGTGTCATGTTAAGGTCAGACTCAGACACTGACTGATTTGGGGGAAAAGGGCTACTGACTCACCCGCTGCTGCCATACAGTAATGCTGTCAAAAGCATGGTTTCAGTGCCATTGACTGGGTGTCAAAATACAGGTGAATGGTTAAGAAAAGGAAAAGGATGCTAGAATGTGTGAGATTCCAGTGGCAGTTGGCGCGGTTGCATAATAGATGTTTTTTTTTGTTTTGTTTTTGTTTTGTAGATGCAGCGGTCAGCGGCAGTGTGGTTTGTTGAAGCAGGCTCTTGTCCAGGAGTGGAGCGGTATATAGTGAGCAGTGACAAGGCTAGTGGCCAGAGATTTTCTGCAGTCATGATTATGTTGTGAGTTTAATCATGGTTCCAAATACCTCTTAGCGGCATGCCCTGCTATGTTGACAATTTTACCGCTACTGATACTACAGTGACAACAGCGACAAGTCTCTGTAGTGTCAGCGCGAGGACCATGGCACTGCTTTCTCCATATCAGAGTTGATTATTTTAGTTACTGAGGGTGCAGGGTAGAGCCCCTGCATGGTGGGTTTGGGGGCAAATCCCTTGAAGAACACAGTCTCAAGTGGCCACCTTTATGCTGACCACAATTGCGGTCAGCATACAGGTGTCACTTGTATGTCGAGTTGACAACTAATTTGTCGACAGACTGTCATGGATCCCTCTCAGCCAATCAGCTTCCTGCATTGTTTCTTGCAGTTCATAAAATGTATTGTCAACCCTCTATTTGTGTCAATCCTTAGCTGTGCCATGGCCCAAATGTGACTACTGTCATCATGAATCTTAATGTACAATTCCTGAAAATGACTTTTATTCAGGTCTTGATATAATGTAAAATTTGTGGTTTGAGTTATTCTAGTGGCAACTTTTTGTTTATATATGTCCTTAATCCTAGTTATTGCTTCATCTTTATAAGCTGTCAACTCCAAATGGGACAAGTTTTAGGCATAAACTAGCAGAGCTAGTAAGCTCCTATTGCATCATATGCATTCATGTCTGAATTCAGTCAAGTTTCATGTTACATTCTGAATGATTCGACTGTCTGATGTCACTGATGATGTCAGTGATAAGGGTGTTGGATGTTGGTGTATGGTATCAGACCTAAGCAAAGCTAGGTTCAATTCCCAGTGCAGGACATTCTTTTTACTCATCACAATTTATGTAGCATGAGAGATTGTTAGATATCATTGTTTATATCAGTCATAAGAGTTTCAGCAAGGTCTGAAGCAGACTTACAGAATATTAAACTGTTACTTTGATTCAGACAATGTAATTAGTTCCATCAAAATTTTGAGGCATGTCTAGGTTTGAGCAGCAACTTTGTAGGAAGCATTTTCTTCATTTTGGCAGGCATTTCATTACTATAATCTACTGCAACTTTGTACGGCGGTGTTGCAATAAATGCAGGATGTTCTTTGCCACAGCAAAGCATCTTTAGTCAAGGAGCCATAAATGCAGTTCTCAGCAACGAACAATAGTACAGTAGTACAGCTACAGACTACCATGAAAGTAGTTATTAAAGGCCGGGTTTGATTCCCAGTTGTGAAAAATTTTTTCTTTCTCACTACAATTCATTTCATTAACATTAAACTTTTGCCTTTATGTTGTCAACAGCTTAATAAGTTCATGCTGAGATTTTAAGGCCAGTCTAGGTTTGAATGCAACTGGTAGGAAGCATTATGTTACATTAAAACTCCTCTACAGCTATGTGTGGGTGGTCTACATTCAATGAAATATGTGATTTGCCACAGCATACAGCTGTTGTCAAGGAGCCATGGTACAGTGGTAGACTTAGTGGCTACCAGAAAACTAGTTAGTAGGGGGCCTGGGATCAATTTCCAGTTGTGAACATTTGTTCTTTCTCACTATAATTTATTTTTGTAACATTGAGCTGTTGCTTCCCTAGTGCAGGCAACTTAATAAGTTCCAGTTAAGACTTTGAAACTTGGTGGAAAGCATTCTTTTCAGTGTTCAGATAGTGCATTTACTAAAATTCACTGCAGCTGTGTATGGGGGGAGGGGGGTCTACACTCAATGCATAATGTGCTTTGCCACAGCATGTACATTTTCTCAAAGAACCATAGTAGAGTGGTACAGCTACAAGCTAACAGGACAGTAAACGGTAGGAGTCCTAGGTGTGATTCTCAGTTATGAACATTTTGTCTTTCTCACTTCAGTTTATTAACATTGAACTGCTTCTTCTATGTTACAGGCAACTTAACAAGTTCTGGCTGAGACTTTGAGGCCTGTATATATTTGAATGCAACTTGATACAAAGCATAATTTCAAGTTGACAGAGCTGTGTGTGTGTGGTGTCTGCACTCTTTTTTTTTGTTTGTTTAACCAGGAGTAGCACACTAAGCTGAAAGCTTTTTTTACAGGTGTGACCTGTGAGCACAGGGAAGTTAAGTGAATTGTTTAGGGTCACACAGTATGCAAGTGGAAGCTGTAGGATTCAAATCCAGGTCTGGTCTGGTGGATGTCACCAAATTTGCAGCTCAGAGCCTTAAACCACTGCGCTATACTGCTTCCCAATTATGCATAATGTGCTTTGCCTCAGGATGTATGTCTTGTCAAGGAACTCCAGTACAGTGGTAAAGCCACGGGTTGCCAAGACTGCAGTTGGTAAGGGAACTGGGTTTGATTCTTAGTTGTAAACATTTTTTCTTTCTCACTACAATTTATGTTATTAACATTCAGCTGTTACTTCTATGTTGTAGATGACTTAAGTTCTGGATGAGACTTGGAGGCATGTCTAGGTTTGAATACAACTTAGTGGAAAACATTACTTCAAGTTAGCAAAAAGTTAATTATTAAACTTCACAGTAGCTGTGTATGTGGTGTGTGTGGGGGTGGGGGTATTATGGCCCGACACTGGGTTCATCTGATTCACTTATAAAGCTATTACATATTCCTAGGATAACAACAGGTTTCATTTACATCATATTACAGTATCAAATTCATAGTAGTTGAGCTCTTTAAACCTATACCTATATCTGTATCTATATCTTTATCTATATCTAAAGCTTTATTTTTTTTATTTTTTTTTATTATTATTATCACATTTGTAATACATGTATTGTGAAACATTGTACTGGTAGGCATGTACCAGATAACAGTGATTTAACATATTAAAACTAGACCAACGGTCTTATTAAAATACATTGGATTAAGGAAACCTACCACATTAACTCTGCAAATACAAATAACCAAACCCCCCAAGCATCCACTACAGCAACCACATGCCACTTACCCTTAAATTAGTTGACGCTGTTAAAAGGGAAAGCCAGGATAAATAAACCTAAATGGTTATGGGATAGATCCAGTAATTAGGCCCTGGCCTGCCATGTGGCCATAGCAGCCTCCAAGAGGCCCCATTTGGAGTCAAACGACAGACCTTTGTTAGCCATCCTGGCTATATGTGAATATCTATAGCTTTATTATAGTGGTGCAGTCATGCCACTATAGTTAGGGATGAGAAGGCAGTTTAATGTTTGACCCCAGTTTTTGTACTTCAATAACTTTGCAACCATTCAAGAGATTTGCATAACATTTTCCATGCACGGTCTTGTGGGGGTAGATCCCTGGATGTGCCAGGTTTTGTTCTGGTCAGATGTGTGGATTCAGAGTTCTGGATTGTGCAAAAAGTGAATTTTCATAAGTTTTTTCCCATTTGTTTAGCTGGGTTTCTGTCTGACACTTATAGCACCCAGACAGTTTGGAATTTTGGGCTGCAAATGTCAGGGTAGAAAGGGGCTCACCCACAGATCGCATTTTTTCTGGTTTGGGAAAAATATTAATCCGTCCAAAGTTATTTAATTTTAAAATTTGGAAAAATTGGTTCTGAGGATGCTCAGTAAGCACTTCAAAATAGCTGTAAGAAATGAACAAATATTTTTTTGTATTAACATCATCCTTTCCCATAAGTGAAAATAGTTTTCACTCCACCATCATGTTTCCATTTTATGTAAAAATAAAATTAAAATCAAATCCCACAAAAATGATATCCTGCAGAGACACCACACATATATCTTGCTCACTGGGACTTCACTGGATAGATTCTGAAGTTAACTGTTGGAGAATGACCCCCCCCAAAATGTTTTCTTTTTAAAGATTTAAAATCCTTTTTCATCACTCGCTTCTACTGTTTTTTTGTTAAACTTTTACATTTTAAAATCAAGAAAAATGGCATGCTGGAGAGAGACCAAAAGATCTGTCTTGGTCATCTGGATTCCATTAGGTGGATTCTGCAGTTAACAGATGAAGAAATGCTCTCAAAATGTGTTTTCTGTAGTTTTTACATCCATTTTCATCACCCATTTCTTTTCTCGTATGAATGACAGAAAATCCTTTTTCATTTGCTGACATCTTGCTCTCCATTTTTTTGCTAACTTCTGACACCTGTAGCACCCATACGGTTTGTAATTTTGGTCTGAAATTGTCAGAGTAGAAAGGAGCTGGCCCAAAAATGTGCCTTTTGCTTGTTTGGTGTGTCAGAAGTTAGCAAAAAAGGAGAACAAGGTTGCGACAAATGAAAAAGGGGTTTCAGCCATTAATATCAAAAGAGAAGCGAGTCATGAAACAGGATGTCAGATCTGCAGAAAACCTATTTCAGGGGCATTCACCATATTTTTACATGTTCCCTGTTGCCTCCCCATCATTCATATATATTTCCCTGGTGTCTAGTGGCACCCCCACCCTCCAATCGCCATCCCCAGCATTCACATATGTTTCCCTGGTATCTAGTGCCCCCCCTCACTCTGATCACAACCCTCATAATTCATGTATTTTCCTGGTGTCTAGTGGCACCCCCTCTGACTGCAGTTCCCATAATTAAATATATTTCCCTGTTGTTGGTGTGTAGTGGTACCCCCCCATCTGATCACCATCCCCATTTCTTAAAACCCTGTAAAAAAGAAAACTTTCCTTCAATGTCTTTTTTTTTAACTGTAAAAAAAGGTCCCTTACCATTCTGACCCCCCCAGCCTGACCTCACACTGAGTATCCACCACCCGCACCCCCTTCACCTCCCCACACCCTCACTCACCTGAACAGGTCCCATGGTCAAGATCCACTCTCCGGTCAAAGACACGTCTTGCTTCTGGAACCATTGGCTTCAATATGAGGAACTAAGGTAAATGTGGTGCAATGTATTTCAACGGGGTTTTCAATTTTAATGCATAACTTTGTCAGTTTTGAAGATTTTGACCACATATGTTCCACATGGCCTTTCTGGGACCCCTCCTCATGAACAATGTTGGTGATATTTTGGAAGTGAAACCCAAAAGGTGATTTCATGGTCACTTGATGAAATCACCTTTCGGGCAGGATTTGAAAGTTTTTACCTTTGCTGTTCATGAGGTGTGGTCATAGGAAACCTACGTTGAATATTTGGAAAAAATATGTATAAATGGCAAAGTTGTGCCCATAAGTTGAGATTTTGCTATATTCATTCATAACTTTGGCAATTTAAAACATTTTGGCACCAAGTTTTCAACATAATCATCTTTTTACACCACCTCATGAATGTGACAGCTGTCATTTTTAAACCATGGCCAAACTGTGCTTTCGCACCTGTGGAGCCCATTGACATTGCAGTGGCACAGAATCGCATTTTTGTGGGTATTTAAACATTTTCATTACTGGGTTCATGAGGTGGGGTGAAAAGAAGGCTATACTAGCAATTTTGTTCCTGTTGGGCCCTGCACTCCCACAGACAAATGAGGAGACAATTAAACTATCTTAAAAAATAAGGACACTCTTTGAAAAAAAAAACAAAAGTAATGAAATGTGTTATAAGGTTTCCAACTAACACACCCCACCCTGCAGGCAGTAACAGGAAAAAACATTACTGTTTTACCTCTCTTGCCTCTTCACAAATCAGGAGTGGGATGTGCCTTGGGGTTGGCAACCTAATGCTCAACTATTCTCATATACTGTACCATTCCAGCCTATTTACTGGTAGAATGGGGTGAGCATTAGGGTTGACAACCTCAAGGCATACCCAATGCCTGATTTGTGATGAAGCAAGGAGGTGAAAGCATAACTGTTTTCCTTTGCTGTATGCAGAGTGGGGGTGTTAAAGTTGAAACCTAATGCACATTTCCCTACTTTTGTTGCTTTAACCCTAACTAGTGCATTAACAAAGTTTTTGCAAAGAATATATACACACACACACACACACACACACACACACACAAACACACACACATATGCATTATAGCAGCATGGTCTATAGCTAGGTTCAACAGTCACTTATATCTTAAACTCAAATGTAGCACTTTAATAACTTTGCAACCGTTCAATTGATTCACAGGAAATTTTGCTTTGCACCTTCAGGGCAACAGATCTCTTGATGTGTCAAGTCTCATTCCAGTCGGATGTGTCAGTACGGAGATACAGTGTCAAAAATATGAAAATGACCATATTTTTTCAATTTTTGTCACACCAAAGGTGCAGAAATGGTGTGAAATTGTGGTCTGAAATTTTCCAGGTAAATGGGCCTTGAGCCACAGATGTGTTGTTTGAAGCTTTGGTGAACAAATATTAATCTCTTCTAAAGTTTCCTATTGTTTTCAATGGGACAGTTAGATGTCCCATGTGAAAAGGATCCTTTATCACAATGGGTACTATTTTGCTGCAAATGGATAATCCTTTGTCGCAAATGGGAAATCCTTTTCATGTGGCCACCATTTTGTCTTACAGTTAGGGATGAAACCAAATGAAATAACTGAAAAGAATGATGTGTTTGTGTGGAAATGGCACATGTAGCTTGCTTATTGGGACCCGTCAGCTAGATTCTGCAGTTAACTGTGGACAAATGCCTTTGAATTTTTTTTCACATTAAAAATTTTTTCATGACTAGTAATATAGAAAAATATTGTTTTCATATCATGTGTCATGAAAAAGGATCCTTTTTCATGATCAGAAGAAGCCTTCCCTGATAGTCTAGTGGTCCCACCCCCTCCACAATGTCTGATCACAGATCACAGCCTGTCACAGCACTGACAATAAGCACAACATGTGAAGCTGAATGTAAAAAGAAAATAATCCATTGATGTCTGTTGCACAGCTGTAACTGCCCTTCCCCCAAGCCCTACCCATGTAATTATTAATGCACAGGGGTGCCCTTTCCCCCCTACTGGTTGCTACCCCTTGCTGCAAAAGAGAAAACTGCCCATCGATGTCTGTCACAGCCACCGCAGGTGCTGTGCACTGCCTGTCCTTTCCCCCTGCTAAAATGAATGATCCAGATCACAAGGTAGTAACTTCTTAAAGAACTACTTTCATCACTTCCTTTTCCCAATGAGGTTACTGTGATATGCACTTGTACTACTGCACTGAGTAATAATTACTTCTTGGTTCTTACATTTTATTTAACTCAAGATCTAGCAAAACTCTAAATAACTGTCAAGCAGACTGTACACATTCTAACCATGACTCACTTAACTGCAGTATGCCTATTGCATAATAAGCTGATTAAAACATAATGAACCAACCCAAAAGGAACTCCAGGGGATGAATTCAAAACTGTTTGCCACACCAAAGTGAAGCCATTCTAGCGACACTCAGACATCAATGGAATTAAGCCACGTTAAATTAAAAAATCCACGTGTTTTTATTAAACTGGCCATACTAATACATAAGACACGTATTACTTCAGACCATTGACACTGTTCAAAATTACCATGCAGTTTCCATTAGGCAACAAGTTCTATAAGGCATTCAGGTTATAAAAGAAAAAAAGTTCATAGTCACTTTGCCACATTGTAGTCTTCATAACCCAACAGAGAGCCATGACTGGGATGTCAACATACCAGGGTACACAATCTACAGGGGGCACAGGTAGGGAAGAAGAGGCAGAGGAGTAGCTCTCTATGTAAAGGAAGGGATCAAAGCAACAGAACTAAAGGGCAAACAGGGAGGAGAGGAGGCACTGTGGGTCACCCTGGAGACTGGAAATGGCTCCACAATCTGCACAGGGGTTGTATACAGACCCCTGTCTCAGGGGGAGAAAATGGACAAGGAAATGATAGAAGGCAACCTTGAGATGGCAGAGAAAGGGGAGATATTGCTGATGGGGGACGTGAATGTGCCAGATGTTGACTGGAGCACCTTTGCTGAAGCCACATCCAAGAGCACAGCCATTCTTGGTGCCCTACAGGGGGCATTCCTCAGACAACTAGTTTTGGAACCCACTCGGGAGAGAGCAATCTTAGACCTGGTACTCTCAAATGGGGATGGAGAGAGGATCTCTGATCTTGAAGTGGGTAGCCATCTGGGAACAAGCAACCACCAAACAGTGTGGTTCACGATAAACTTAGCTGTAGAGTCAAGCCACACAAAAGTGAAGTTACTGGACTTCAGGAGGGCTGATTTGTCAAAATGGGAGAGTGCCTCAGAAAGCACTAGCAAACAGGCAGAAGGTGGGATGGAGCAGCAATGGGAAACATCAAAACTGCCATCACAGATGCAACAAGCCTTTGTGTGAAGCAAATAAACAAATCAAAATGAAAGAAAAAAGCACTATGGTTCTCAAAAGAAGTGGTGGGGAAGGTAAAGGAGAAAAAGATAGCATTCAGGAAGTATAAGGAAACATAGAAGGAGCAGAACAGAGAACTGTACCAGTTAAAGCAGAAGGAAGCGGGTAAGGCAGTCAGAATAGCAAAGGCCCAAACCAAGGAAAAGATAGCCAATTCAGTTAAGGGGGATAAAACCTTTTATAGGTACATTAGGGAGCAAAGAAAGACTAAGGCAGGGATTCTGAGGCTGAACAAAGAGGAAGGTGGTTGGGCAGACAGCGACAGCGAAAAAGCAGGGATACTGAATGAATACTTCTGCTCAGTATTCACAATGGAAAAGCAAGGGGAAATACCTAATCCAGTCAATAGAAGCACTCTGAATAGGGGGGTTGATATTAGTCCTTTCACAGAAGAAAGGGTTCTGAAAGAACTCTTAAAACTGAAGGTGGATAAAGCAATGGGACCTGATGGGATTCACCCCAGAATTCTAAAAGAACTAAGGGAAGAACTAGTAACAACACTGACTACCCTTTTTAATAAATCATGGGAGGGTGGTGTAGTACCTGAGGACTGGAGGAGGGCGGTTGTGATTCCCCTTCACAAAAGTTGGAGCAAGACAGAGGCAGGAAACTACAGACCTGTCAGTTTGACCTCAGTGGTAGGGAAAATGATGGAATCACTTCTGAAGGAAAGAATTGCTGAGTACCTAGTGGCCAGTGGGGCAGAGGACCCAAAGCAGCATAGATACACAGCAGGAAGGTCATGTCAAACAAATCTAATTGATTTCTTTGACTGGGTGACCAAAGCAGTAGACCAGGGAGGGGCTGTGGACATGGCCTACCTAGACTTTAGTAAGGCATTTGACACAGTCTCACACAAAAGATTAATAAACAAATTAGCCAGCCTGGAAGTGGGTCCCAGGGTGGTAGCCTGGGTAAAACACTGATTGGACAACAGGACACAGCAGGTAATAGTAAATGGAGTCCACAGTGAAGAAAGGAGGGTTACTAGTGGGGTACCACAGGGTTCAGTAATGGGGCCGGTCCTTTTTAATGTCTTTATAAGTGACATTGCAGAGGGACTGGAAGGGAAAGTATGTCTCTTTGCAGGTGACACAAAGATCTACAACAGGGTTGATACACACGGTGGGGTGGAAAGGATGAAAAGGGACTTGGCAAGGTTGGAGGAATGGTCAAATGTATGGCAGCTTAGATTCAATGCAAAGAAGTGCAAAGTAATGCACCTGGGAAACAAAAACTCAGGGGAAGTGTACACAATTGGGGGTGAGATACTGACAACAACAAAAATGGAAAAAGACCTGGAGGTAGTCATATCAGATGACCTAAAGGTGGGCCAGAAATATGAGAAGGCAGTAAGGAGGGCTGGGGAGATACTGGGATGCATAGGGAGAGGCATCACCAGTAGAAAACAGGAAGTTGTTGGCCCTCTGTACAGACAGTTGGTAAGACCACATCTGGAGTACTGAGTACAGTTCTGGAGACCCCATCTCTGCAAAGACATTGACAGGGTGGGGGCTGTCCAGAGGAGGGCAACCAAAATGATGCAGGGTCTGCATCAGAAGACATATGAAGACATATGAAGAAAGACTAAAGGAACTAAAGATGTATAGCCTCAAGGAAGGGGGTATAGAAACATTCAAATACCTCAAGGGAATCAAAAAGTCCAAGAGGGTAGCATCTTCAGAAAATAAATGTGCAAAAACAAGGGGCACAATTTGAAGATGGGGGTACTGCTCAGGAGGTAATATGAGGAAGTATTTCTTCACAGAGAGGGTTGTGGATACATGGAACAGCCTTCCTGAGGAGGTCATAGAGTCAAAAACAGTGGGGGAATTCAAGAATGCATGGGACAGGCATAAGGCAATTCTAGTGGGAGGGTAGGAGGACGTAGGCTGTTGGTTAACTAGGATCTGCAGCTTACCCATTAGATAGGGAAACAGGCAGATTAGGTGGGCCAAGTGGTCCTTATCTGCCGGGAAATTCTATGTTTCTATATTTCTATGTTTCAATTCCATAATCCTTATAGGGTTGACTGACCAATATTTCCTTCTGCCCCCGATACTTTTGGCATCCAACTTCACAATGTCACAACGTCCACTTCTTACCCCAGACTAGGGACATACCTTCCTTGTGTGAGTGGCTGGAATAAACTCTGTGACTAAAGCAAGCAGTCACACTGGTCAGGAGGCTCCAAGGCTTGACAGGACCTATTTGCTTGTGCTAGACTCCCCAGGCCAGGGGCAGTCTCATTCTTCAGGTACCTGACTACCGGTGTTTACTGTCCCAGCTTGAAAAAAAAACTGCAAACATTTTGGAGTCAGGTGACTCCTTCCTCAGAGCTGGCTTGCCTGAGTGGGTTCCTGTAATTTATCACAACTGGTTTCCTAAAATACATTGAAGCCATGGCCCATAGCATTCAGTCACATAAAGGAATATTAAAAACATATAAAAACATGTAAATGCATAAGTGCTTCCACATAAAAAAATGTGACCAATAACTAAGTAAACAGTAACAATACACCATTGTCTAGTAATAAAACCATCAGCATTTTGCAAATAAAAATATGCATCTAAGAAATGGATTTCATGCTTTTGTTTCTGCAACAAGGAGAGAATATTTCTTCCTTAAAAACTATGAGGCTACTATACAGATGTTAAACAGTTATCAATGGATCATAACTAACTATTTATACCCATTGTCATTATTCAACCCTCTGGAAAAGAGGGTGTTCAATTCATGTATCCAGAAAGCCTCCCTCTGCAGTAATAACTTCTGAACATCTCCCCCTCTAATAGGAGTTTTAATTCTTTCAATACCCATATGTCTTAGTGAGGCTGCCCGAACCATGTCCCTCCTCTTAATAATGTTTAGCCATAGCATAGTTCTGATTATTTGTTTTAATTGCTGTTTTATGCTCACTAATACGAGTCTTGCGGGTTTGTTCAATAGACACAAGATCACAAGGACAAGTTAATATGTAAATCACTCCTTCTGGTGTACACTTAATGAAATAATTAATAGTGTATTTCTTTTCTGATCTTGGATGATGAGACATTTTTACATTTCAAGTGCTGCTACACAGTGCATAGTTCCCACCAGCACAGCACAGAAAGGAGTAAAGTGACTTCCACAATCTAAAGATGAATTACTCCCCCTTCCCCACAAGTAGTGACTACTGTAAATCTTCAGTTAATCTCTTAGAAACACCTCTGTCAACAAGCTTTAAAGTGATAGCTCTAGGAGATGCAACCTTCTGACTATCAGGTAAAACAAAAGGCTGCAAATGCATTAAAAGAAGAATTGAGTTAAACTGTTCCAACTTGGCTGGTTATGAGTTTAGTCATTTTTACCAAATTTCCCCCTCTGGTCTCTACAAAAAGCATCCATCAGTTTGGAGCTGTTCAGTTTTTGCTCTTGGCTGACGTACACTGCTTATGATTCAATTTTGTGGTCAAAAGTGTTTGAGAGCAATGATCGATTATTGGTTGTCAATGATAATGGAGAAAGTTTGAATTTGGCCTCACTCTTGCTGCTGATCTTTAGAAAATAAATCAGAAAGTGGATTGATCGCAGTGTCTGTAGAAATGCTCATTCTCACACCAAGGAGGTACAGATTAGAATCTGTATTCGAGACATGTTCAAAATGTTGATAAAAAAACACTTAAAACCTCTGCTAATATCAAACAAGCCAAAGATCTGCTCATTCTTTATAAGAACACCACTATGTTGGAACAGGTGACTGCTTACTAAACTTTTAGTATTTAATGGACCATTTATTGTTCAGATATTTTTAGCATAAGCCATATTTTCAGGCCTTTAACTGATCCACCACACATGGATGATTTCCAGCTGATGGCATTCAGCAATGTATTTGCTTCCATTTGTTCATTTCTTAATTTATTTATTTAACTTTGATTTCATGTTAATACTTTCAAAATGCAGAGTAAAAGAAGACACAAGGTAGTTATAATTAATCCAAATATCTGTGTGTGTGTGATGGTTTGTCACTATATATACACACAGAGATATATATAAACAGATAGGCAGATAGATGTGTTGAAATATTGTATGGGATGTGCTCTAATAAACGCTGTTGGGTGCACTGGATGATTACTTTATTTCAACGTTATTAATTGATTTGCTCAATGTTGCATATCTCCTCCAGTACAAACTGCAGCAAGTACAGAAAAATACAGAATTTATTAAATCCATTCTCAGTACACGATTACACACTGGGGTTGATAATTATAATATATACTGCCTAACTGATTTTGATGTTTTTAACTTCTCAGCTAAAGGTGCTTTTCATCTGCTAGCAGGATATAATAGTCATCTGAAAAACTGCAGCAGAATACCCAGTGCACAGTGGACTACCATGAGTGCACCTCATGGGTACAAAGCCTTACCCCACTATTTCGCCAATCCACAACCCAAGAAGTGCACTCCTATTCCAAACAATTCAAAATAATCAAACGAATACAGGAAAAAAATCCAGTTTTCAAGATTTATTCATCCAACAGCAGTCAGGAAACAACCAGAGCAAATCCCTCTTCCTAGGAAGGTCAGTGGACCAAAGTTCTGGGGATTTGCTCTGGCTGTTTCCTGACTGCTGTTGGCTGAATAAATTTAGAAAATTGTTTTTTTTTTCCAGTGGATGTCTGATTATTTTGAATTGCTGGGAATAGGAGTGCACCCCTTGAGTTGTGAATTGCTGTAATAATCATCTGCCCTGGGAGAACATCATTTCTAATAGCTCTCACTTGAATGAACTGCAAATAATACCCGGTTTACATTCTCACCTCACTGCTCATATAAATTAACTGAACATCAATTTCACAGCCCAACACATTACAATTTAGCTTTTAGTATTTGTTTTTATCAACTTTTTTTGTATTATACGTCTATACAAAACAAGCATTTGTCAATGCCGAATGTTTGCTTGCTGACATTAGCAGTGGAAGTGCAGGAGTTAGACAGATACAGTATAGGAATCACATTGAAGTATTGAACTGATGCCAACTCGACCCTCACCCTGCAGAGATGGACAGGCATTGAGGTGTGTCTTTGGGTTGTCACCCATGACGGTCATGACATTTCACCTCACACTACCCTTCAGACACTGCCAAGTGTTGAGGTGTGCCTTGGGGTGTTTGGGGTTTTACATTCACCTCATTCCATAAGGAAATACACTGAAATGGGTGCAGTATGGTGTGAACTCTGAGAGCAAAGGGTCCAAGGCGCACCTTGATGCTTGTCACTGGCTGGAGGGTGGCAGTGGGGGGATGCAATGGCATGAGCATTACTGTCAACAATCCCAGGTCACATCCCTGACACCTGTCAGTCCCTATAGGGTAGGGCATTATGGTAGAAAACCCTAATGCCCTGGATATTTCCTGGTATTTTTACTCCAAGTTTTCCACATGGGCTTTTTGTGACCCCACCGCACGGACAGTGACACTATCACTTCATTAGGTGAAAGGTGATTTTGCACAGCAACTTTCCCATTTGGTACCACAGGTTCGAAAACACATTTTGAGCAGGATGTGAAAAGTGACAGGAGTACTGTTCATGAGGAGGTGTAAAAAATGGCATTGTTGAAAATCTGGAGTGAAAATATAAAAAAACTGGTGAAGTCACGAGCGTGCGTAGATATTGCACAATGTACACTCATAATGAAATTAGTTTGAGGATTTTTTACAGCAGATTTCCAACATAGGCATTTTGGGACCTTTGCTCATGAACAGTGTCACTATAATTTTCTTAATCTATCCCGAACACTAATTTCCCACAGCAACCACGCTATTCTGCACTGGAAGTGTGAAAACACGTTTTGGCCAGGGCGTGAAAAAATGACAGCTGTACTGTTCATAAGGAGGTGTGGTAAAATGGACTGAAAATAATACAAATTCGTGAACTTACGAGGGTGCATGGAAATTGATCAATGCACACACTTAGCACAGTTATTTTATTGACTTTTGTCACCAAATTTTCAACATAGCCATTTTAACACCTCTGCTTATGAACAGTGTCACTGTGATTTTCTTAATGTGTCACAAATATTTATTTCGCAAACCGAATGCGCTGATGTGCGCTACATGTGCAAAAACACATTTTGAGCAAGATGTGAAAAATGACAGCTGTACTGTTTATAAGGAGGTGTGATAAAATGGCAATGTTGAAAATCTGGAGTGAAAATATTACAAATTCTCAAAGTTACGGGTGTGCGTAGGAACTGTGCAATGCATGCTCATAAAACAGTCATTTTTGGGAATTTTTCACCAAATTTTCAACATAGGGTTTTTGGAGGCCTATCTCATGAATTGTGACACTGTTGTTTCATAAATCAGTCCCAAAAGGTGGTTCCAAGGAGTGACCGCGAAATCACCTTTCAGGACCAAATAACAAAATGACAGTGACTGAGTTCATGAGGTGGGGTCCCAAGAACCCCATGTTGAAAATTTGGTGAAAAAATTCCCCAAAATGCCCAAAATATGCACCAAAGTTGAAAAAACCATATTTATGCCATTATTCAGCTTACTGGCATTTCTTCAGTTCGCAGTCGGCTTTGAAGAGTGCAGGCATGTTCCCGGTCCACCGAAGATCGTCGTGCCAGACTCTGGAGGTAAGTATGGGGTGAGATGGGTGTGGGGAGGTGGGCCACTCAGAGGTGGGTGTGGGTTGGGGGACGGGGTCAAGACAGTCAGCAAGGGATCGTTTTTCTTACAGGTCATTTTATTTTAAAGATGACACAAGACTTTTGCCATGCTGGGGTGGGCTCCCAGCATGGCAGCTTGAAGGTTGTTTGGGGGGCAGTGGAGCCAATGGGGGATTGGGCACCCCTGTTGGCCATACAGACTGTTGCCATGCTGGGGTGGGCTCCCAGCGTGGCATCTGGAAATCTGTTGAGGGGGACAGTGGAGTCGACGGAGATTGGGCACCCAAGTCAGCCTTACGTACTGTTGTCACGCTGGGGTGGGCTCCCAGCGTGACACCTAGAATTCTGTTTGGGGGAAACAGTGGAGCTGATGGGGATTGGGCACCCCCGTCAGCCTTACGGACTGTTGCCATGCTGGGGTGGGCTCCCAGTGTGGCACCTGGAAGTCTGTTTGGGGGTGCAGCTGAGCTGACAGGGGATTGGGCACCCCTGTCAGCCATACAGTGTGTGGGAGGGGAGTGCATGAGCATGCTGGGATAGGCTCCCAAAGTGCTACTTGTTACCTTGTTACGAGGGGGACAGAGCTGTCTATGATAGCTGTTCCAGTGCAGTGCCGATGTATAGGCACTTTGCATACTGCCGACAGCAGTATGCAAACTGCCTACACGTTACCACTGCTGATTGCAGCGTTTTTTTGCTTTCAACTAGATGCCACTGCATCTGAATGGCTGTCATAGACAGCTCCGACATTCATTGGTGTGGTTCAGCCATGCCTTCAAAAGGCAGCAGTGTATTGGAAGTGGGGGAGGCACACCTACGAAAACTTGTATGGTGGCACTATGTTTCTTGCACATGCATGCAAGCAAACATAAAAAAAAACCTCAACACAGAAATACTTGCTAAGTTTTGTTGTATAACCCAGCCTCTTAGAAACATAGAAACATAGAAGTTGATGGCAGATAAAGACCGCAAGGCCCATCCAGTCTGCTCATTTTTTCTATCTTATGAATGTGCCATAGGTCTTTACTCTGTCAATGTCCTATCTATTCATATTCATCTGTATTGCTCCCTTATCAGAACTGGAGAGGAAAACTCACATAACTAATGTCTGATTCTGTCTGAGATGGGTGCTACAAATAAATGAAGTTTCTTTGGTAAATATTATACACACATATTTTGGAAGTATTGTATAGTGATATTAGTTGCAGGTGGCCAGCACATCATTAGGATCGCCCAGATGTGACACTTTTCTGATCTGTGATGGGGGTAACAGTGGGGGAGCACCTGGGGAACAGTGACCACCAGTCATTGTGGTTTGAAATCATAGAAAGAACAGAACCAAACCACACAAAAACACATATCCTGGATTTTAGGGGGGCAGACTTTGGGAAAATGGGGAGATACTTGAAAGAGGCATTAAGGGGAATGGGACAGGAATCAGGGGGTTGAGGAACAGTGGGCAGTATTTAAAATGGGGATTACAAGAACAACAGAATTATGCATTAAGCAGGATAGCAAGAGGAAAAGGAAGAGGAGACCATTATGGTTTTCCAAAGAGGTAGCAAAGAAAGTGAAAGCCAAAAAGATTGCATTCAGGCAATACAAAAAGACACAGGCAGAAGGGGATAGGGAGAAGTACTAAGAGAAGCAAAGGGAGGCAGGGAGGTCAGTAAGGGAAGCCAAAGCTCAGACAGAAGAACACATTGCAAAATCAGTGGGTAGAGGGGACAAAACCTTTTACAGGTACATAAGTGAAAAAAGAAAGACAAAGGGAGGGATAGTGAGACTGAAGGGGAGTATGGGGCCACGTGGAGATGACAACAGTAAAGCTGACATATTGAACAGGTATTTCTGCTCAGTCTTTACTGAGGAAGAGGAGGGTAATGGGTCTGAAGGGAGTACAAGGGGTGAGAATGGTGCAGAAATGGACACAAGTCCCTTTACACGAGAAAGGATCCTGAAGGAACTGGAAGTAATAAGAGTTGATAAAGCAATGGGGCCAGATGGGGTGCACCCCAGGGTCCTTAAAGAACTAAGATAGGTGGTGGCTGAACCTCTGGCTATCCTGTTTAGCCGATCACTGGAAACAGGGGAGGTACCCAATGACTGGAGGACAGCAGATATAGTCCCCTTATACAAAAGTGGGAACAAAGAGGAAGCAGGGAACTACAGACCAGTCAGCCTCACCTCGGTAGTGGGGAAGATCATGGAAGCACTACTGAAGGAGAGATTGGTGGAACATCTGGTTGTCAATGGACTACAGGACCCAGGCAGCATGGTTTTACCAGGGAAGGTCATGTCAGACCAACCTCGTTGAATTTTTGACTGAGTGACTAGGGAGGTGGATCAGGGAGGGGCAGTGGACATGGCTAACTGGACTTCAGCAAGGCCTTTGACACTGTGCCACATAGAAGACTATTACACAAACTGGGGAATATGGGTGTGGGCAGGACAGTAGTGTGGTGGGTAGGTAACTGGCTGAGTGGCAGGACACAGAGGGAGTGGTAAATGGCTGTCATTCCACAGAGGGAAGAGTGACCAGCGGGGTACCACAGGGATCAATGCTGGGACCGGTCCTATTCAACATCTTCATCAGTGACATTGCGCAGGACCTAGAAGGCAGAATTTCACTGTTAGCTGATGACACAAAGCTCTGTAACAGAGTAGATACACCAGAGGGTGTAGACAGAATGAGAAGGGACCTGCAGAAACTTGAAGAATGGTCAGGGGTTTGGCAGTTGAAATTCAATGCAAGGAAGTGCAAGATAATGCATATAGGGCACAAAAACCCTGGCACAACATGTCAGTTGGGGATGAGGATATAGCATGCACCAAACAGGAAAGGGATCTTGGGTTATCATCTCTGATGACCTCAAGGTAGGAAAGCAGTGTGACAAGGCAGCAGGTAAAGCAAATAGGATGCTGGGATGTATAGGCAGGGGCATCACCAGCAGGAAAAGTGGGTCATAATTCCGCTATACAAGACACTAGTGAGGCCCCACCTGGAGTACAGTGTACAGTTCTGGAGACCATACCTCGTAAGGACATAGGATAGAGAAGGTTCAGAGGAGGGCAACAAAGATGGTTCATGGATTGCATCACAAGTCCTATGAAGACATGTTGAAGGAACTGAACATGTACCCCTGGAGGAGAGGAGAGGAGGGAGAGAGGGGATATGATAGAGACATACAAGTATCTTACAGGGAGGAACAGGGTGCAGGAATACACTATTTTTAAGCGAAAAAGATGTTCCAGGACTAGAGGGCATGGGATGAAGTTGGAGGGAGGACGATTCAGAGGAACATGAGGAAGAATTTCTTCACAGAATGGGTGGTGGACAAGTGGAACACCCTGCCAGAGTAAGTGGTGGGGGCTGAAACAATCACAGGATTTAAGAATGCATGGGATAGACATAAAGGAATTCTGGAGGTCAGGGGTAAGGGGCAACAGACTTCTAGGAAAACATAAACTGAACTTACGAGCTCAAATGGGCAGACTGGGTGGGCCATAGGCCCTTATCTGCCGACACTGTCTATGTATCTATTTAAAGACAAAGAACCTCTGCTGCCAAACACTGAGGCAAAGGTTACCCAAAGGGCATTTGGCTGGGAAGCCAAGTTTCAAGAAAATACAAAATCACATATGCCCCACAATGCAAAGCATCATGGGCTGCATATGCAAATCCTACACAGAATGTTATGCTGGTCCAACTTTAAGCAGAAGTGCATGGTGCGAAAGGCCCTCTCCCACACAGTTGCAAAGGGTGCTAACAAAGACATAGACCACGTGTTTGTCCTACCAGGACTCATCAGTATGCCTCGTCTGTTTGACACCCCAGTGGACTGGACCAGCTACCCTAGAGGCAGTGTGCCTTGGATATATTGTGGTGAACCCATTAAAATAAAAACTATTTAAAGACAAAAGAAACCTCTGTGCATAAACACTGAGGCAAGGAGTTACCCAAAGGCATTTGGCTGGGAAGCCAAGTTTCAAGAAAATACAAAATCACATATGCCCCCACAATGCAAAGCATCATGGGCTGCATATGCAAATCACCACAGAATGTTATGCTGGTCCAACTTTAAGCAAGTTGCATGGTGCCAAAGGCCTCTCACACAGTTTGCAAAGGGTGCTAACAGAAGACATGAACCGTGTTTGGTCCTACCGGACTCATCAGTATGCCTCGTCTGTTTGACACCCCGTGGACTGGACCAGCTACCCTAGAGGCAGTGTGCCTTGGATATATTGTGGTGAACCCATTAAAATAAAAACTATTTAAAAGACAAAGAACCTCTGACCGCAAACACTGAGCAAGAATTACCCAAAAGGCATTGGCTGAAGCAAGTTTCAAAAAAATAAAATCACACATACCCCCACAATACAAAGCATCACATTGTAGGTCTGATGTCATAGTTAGCCAGTTTATATTGAAATCTCCCATTATTATGAGCTCACTTCTGGCGGGTGGGGAGCTGCGCTATGTTGGCCAGTATGGAGTCAAAGGCTAATTTTTGTTGTTAGGTATGTAGACAGACATTATGTATAGTGGTTTCCTTGGGAGCCGACCATTATTTTGATTGTAATGGCTTGTGCCCCATGAGCCGGTGGTGGTAGGGGGACAAGTAGTGGATGAAATTCTGGTCTGAGTGTATAAAGCACAACCACCTCTCTTGCCCACTCTGTCATCTCTGAAGATTGTGTAGTTGTTTAGAGCAACTGCTGAGTCTGGGACATTTCTAGCAAGCCATGTTTTGGACGGAGCAAGAATGTGTGGTGAGTGTTGTGCAACCCATCCTGGGAGTAGTGTTAGTTTTTTTGGAAGGCTGCAGATATTTAGGGAGGACAGTAGAAGACCAGCTTTACCCTGTCTTTTTACTCTGCTGTCCGGGACTGGCCCTGGGTTGGGGTGTATGTCTCCGGCCAATAGTAGTAGGAGTAGGAGAGCATGTTTGAGTGCTGCTAAGTGTAGCCTTTTTAGAAATGTTTTGGTGTGGACGCTGCTTGATAATGTTATTGAGTGGTCTGCTCAGTATGGGGATGGATTGGATCACTTGGGCTAGTTGTGCATGTAGAAGGAGAGGGTTGTGGATATTCAGGAGGTGGGTATTGGGCTGGGGTAATTGCTTTGTCTGTGCAGGCCCACTTTCGGTGCAGCTTAGGCACTTGGTTAAATTGGAAAAAGGGTAGTGGGAGTTAAGGTGTTTAATTGGGTAATTGTTGCTGTGGTTTGAAAGAGGGAGTGAGTGAGAAGCAAATGCAATGATTAGCATGGATTGTATTACTGTCATTTGGCTGCTTAACATGTTGTTTGTTAATTGAGAAAACGTTTTTTCCAAGGTGAGCCCTCTAGTGTTAACTCCGTATAACCAACTAATGGGAAAGTGAGCTTTTGCACTCATGTGATCTCTCCTATAAAGCTGAGTGTCGACCAAGGGTGATGGTGGAGGCGGTGGGGATCTGGCACGCATCGCGGTGGGGTCAAAATCCTGTTGTAAAATGAACGATCCGAGGCGAAATCGGCCTCCCACAAGAACTTACTCTGATTCTGGGCTGGGAGGATTATTTTTTGAGCGGTCCCTCACAACCTGGCTTGGGGGGAGGGCTTCTGAGAACTACCCCTCTTGACCTGCTGGGTCCTGGTCCCAGTCTGTGGACAAGGACAAGGGTGAGTAAGATCACTTAAATACTGTTGGGCTGGGTGTTTCTAATAGGGGATGGGCTGTTGTTCCGTTTAACTTTCGTTTAACTTTTATAACTTTTTTTTTTCACTTTACAAGTTAGGCTGCAAGTGTTTAGCCTGCCTTTCACTGACTGCAGAAATTAAAGTAGCGCCAGCAAACTTCTTGAAAGCCCAATATGGCAGAACTATAGCCCGAGCTTAAGGCTCCCTTTTTTTTGAACATTCAAATAGGAATTATGGTGCCAGTTACAGAGGTTTCAAAGCAGGCAACAGTTACAAACATTATGCATGCTTGTTGAAACTTCTGTACACATGTGTGTAACTTTGGTAATTTTTATGTTTGCTTGCACGCATGTGCAAGAAACATAGTGCCATCATCCGAGTTTTTGGAGGTGTGGCAGCCATCTTCCAATTCAGTCAGTGTGTTTGCAGGCATGGCCCCAGTTCTCCAATCACTGCTGCAACTGTCTATGGCAGCAGGTGAAAATGCAGTGGCATACAGTTGAAAGAGACAGCTCCGCTTTAGTGAGCAGAGCTCCCCCCTTCCACACGCATGCATATTGCGTGCTCATGGGCTCCCCCCCATGCACATACTGCATGGCCAACGGGGGTGCCCAATCCTCTGTCAGCTCCACACACTCCCAAACAGTCTTACAGCCGCCATGCTGGGACCCCACCCCAGCGTGGCACACGTTGGTATGGCCGACAGGGGTGTCCAATCCCCCGTCAGCTCCACACACTCCCAAACAGCCTTACAGCTGCCATGCTGGGAGCCCACCACAGCATGGCACATGTCCATATGGCGGCACGGGGTGCCCAATCCTCATCAGCTTGAGCCCCCAAACAGCCTTTAAGCTGCCATACTGGGAGCCCACCCAGCATGGTAAACATCCCGACGCCTTCCTTAAAAAAACCTGTAAAAAGAAAACGTTGCCTCGGCGCCTCCCAGCCCACCTGCGTCCACCCACTGCGAACTCTGCCTCCCACACCCCACCCCATACTTACCATCAGAGTCCAGCGCGATGATCTTCGAGGGCCTGGGAACACATCTGCACTCTTCAAAGCCGACTGCGAATTGAGGAAATGCCGGTAAGCTGTATAATGCAATAAATAGGGTTTTTTCAACTTCAATGCATATCTTAGGCATTTTTTTGAATTTTAGCACTAAATTTTCAACATGGGGTTTTTGGGACCCCTCCTCATGAATTCTTGAACTGTCATGGCATTACTCGGGCCCGAAGGGTGATTTCGCAGTCACTGCGTGAAATCACCTTTCAGGACTGATTAACGAAATGACAGTGCCAGTGTTCATAAGGTGGGCTCTCAAAAAGCTTATGTTGCAAATTTGGTGAAAAAATTCCTTAAAATGACTGTTTTACGAGAGTGCATTGCGCAGTTCCTACGCACGCTCGTAAGTTTGTGAATTTTTAATATTTACACTCCAGATTTTTAACATTGCCATTTTACCATACCTCCTTATGAGCAGTACAGCTGTCATTTTTCACGTCGCCCAAAATGTGTTTCCATGCATGTAGCACACAATGGAGCAGTCGGTGTGTGTGAAATCAATGTATGGAACACATTAAGAAAATTACAGTGACACTGTTCATGAGCAGAGGTCTTAAAATAGATATGCTGAAAATTTGGTGAAAAAATTCCTAAAACTAACTGCTTTACGAGCGTGCGTTGCACAGTTCCTACGCACCCTTGCAAGTTTGCAAATTTTTAATATTTGCATTCCCGATTTTCAACATTGCCTTTTTACCATACCTCCTTATGAGCAGTACAGCTGTCATTTTTCACGTCGCCCAAAATGTGTTTCTACACATGTAGCACACAATGGCGCAGTCGGTGTATGCAATCAATGTTTGGGACAGATTAAGAAAATCACAGTGACACTGTTCATGAGCAGAGGTCTTAAAATGGCTATGTTGAAAATTTGGTGACAAAACTCCATAAAATGACTGTATTACGAGTGAGCATTGAGCAGTTTCCACGCACCCTTGTAAGTTCATGACTTTGTAATATTTTCAGTCCAGATTTTCACTAGCGGCATTTTTCCACACTTCCTTATGAATAGTACAGCTGTCATTTTTCACAACATGGCTGAAATGTGTTTTCACACTTTCAGCGCAGAGATGCGTGGTCACTGTGGGAAATCATTGTTCAGGACAGATTAAGAAAACCACAGTGACACTGTTCATGATCAGAGGTCCCAAAATGCATGTGCTGACAATCTGCTGTAAAAAATCCCCAAACTAATTACATTATGGGTGTGCGCTGCACAGTTTCTATGCATGTTCATGACTTCACCTTTTTTTTAATATTTTCACTGCAGATTTTCAACATTGCCATTTTTTACACCTCTCCATGAACAGTACAGCTGCCATTTTCACATCCTGTTTGAATGTGTTTTGCACCTGTGGTGCTAAATGCCGTAGTTGCTGTGAAAATCAGTTTTCAGCTAACAAACTGATATTGCCACTGTTCATGAGGTAGGGGTCACAAAAAAGCCATGTTGGAAATTTGGAGTGAAAATACCAACGAATGTCTGAGGCATAAGGGTTTCCAACCATAACGCCCCACCCTGTAGAGAATGACAGGCATCAGGGGTGTGACTTGGGATTCTCACCTTATATTGCTTATACCATTCCATACCCTGCAGCCAGTGAGAGGCATTGAGGTATGCTTTGGACTCTTCTGCCTCAAAGTTCACCTCATTCTCCTATACCGCACCCATCTCACCATATTTCCTGATGGAATGGGGGTGCGCATAAGGGCCAAAGACCACAAGGCACTCCATTACACTTGTCAGTGTCTGCAGGGTAGGGTGTGGTGAAATGGCTTGGCCGTTATGCCTGACGACCCAAAGGCACACCCCAATGCCTGTCAGTCTCTGCGGGGTGGTGGTGGGGTTGGCTTCAGTTGAATACTTCACTGCCATTCCTATTTTGCAGCTCTGTAACTCCTACACTACCTATGCCAATGCCAGCATGCAAACATTTGGCATTGACAAATGCTTGTTAATATTCTGACTCCCAATTTTCAGCATAGGCTAGCCATTTCGTCACACCACCTCATTAAGAGTACAGCTGTCATTTTCCACATCCTGCCTGAAACATGTTTTCATGCCTGTGGTGCAGAATGGCATGGTTCCTGCAAGAAATCACATTTCAAGACCAATTAATGAAATCACAGTTACAGTGTTCATGAGGTGGGGTACCAAAAAGCCCATGTTGAATATTTGGTGAAACAATTCCCCAAAAATAGCTGAGTTAGATGAACCCCTTCAAATGTTTCAAAGCACTGTATAACTTTGGTAATTGTTAATATTTTGACACTAAATTTTCAGCATAGACATTTTCTCTCATTACCTCATTAACAATACACCTGTAATTTTTCACATCCTGCCTGAAACAAGTTTTGTGCCTGTGGCATGGAAATGGCATTGCAGTTAAGCTAAATTATATGTTGGCATGGATTCCAAAATCTTCTATACCAGGGTATGTGACGTGGGGTAATAACATAGCTATGCTGACAATTTGGTCACTGTTCTCCATGAAGAGAGGGCCTCTGCTTCCACAGCTACATACATATATGTATGCATGGAGGGATTACTGCATCACAGACAAATATCTATATGATTACATTATCTGAAAAATGCAGTAGTTATGGTTGTTGCTAAGTAGAAATGAAGGAAATGGGGTTGTCAGGGTTTCAACCTTAACACCCACCCCACCTACAGAGACTGACTAGCGTCGGGGGTACTTTTGAGTCATCTGCCTAAACACCACTCTCACCTGTAAGAGACTGAGGCATTGGGTAAAGCACACATCAGTTATCAGCCTTTACCCTGTAGAGGCTGACAGGTGTCAGGGTGTGTGACTTGAAATTGCCATCCCAACACTCACCCCATTCTCCTATATTGCACCCATCTCAGCTTATTTACTTATGGAATGGTGTGAGCATTAGAGCTGATGACACCAAGTCACACCCCTATACCTGTCAGTCTCTGCAGGGTGGGGCACTAGGCTGATGACTCAAGGCACCCTCCTGATGCCTCTCAGACTCTGCAGGGTGGGAGGTGAGGTGTTAGGGTGATGACTCCAACGCATCCCCACAACACCAGTCAGTCTCTGAAGGGAGGGGTTGGGTGTTAAAAACCGTAACACTCCATTTTCCTGCTTTTCTCATTTTAGTAACAACCCTAACTATGCATTAATGACATTTTTTGCATTAAAAAAAAAAAATATATATATATATATATACATACAGTGAAGCCCACCATGATGAAGCACAGTGTGACAGGTTTACTGCATGATAAAAGGGATCAACCATTGAAACTGCATTGTCTATGCTGTGCTTCATCCTCAGGCTTGCTTACTATATATATATATATATATATATATATATATATATATATATATTATAGACACACATACATACACAGTGAAACCCACCAGAATGAAGTGCAGTGTAATAAGTTTACTACATGACAAAAGGGATTAACTCCCATTGAAACTGCATAGTTTACTGCAGTAACTCTATTTCAGAATTCTGCAGTGCTACACTTCATCCTGGTGGGCTTCACTGTATATAGAGGATACATAATGGGCAGGAGTGTGATATGGAAAATATTCTCACTCCTGCAGAGTGAGCTCTGGATACTCACAAGTGCCAAAGGCATGAATGAGAGTATCCAGAACTCACTCTGCAGGGCTGAGAATATTTTCCATAGCACACGATCTGCACATCATGTGTGCTATTTATACAATAGGAGTGAGAGCTCCAAGCATATTGTTATGTTTTCTTGTGTTCTTTTCCTGTTTCTGTGTGCTGTCTGCTGTTTCTGTGTATGGTCTGCATGTGTGTGAGTTTTTCTGAATGGTTGGTAGTCTTTGAAACTCTGTGGGAGACAGGTGAGTGTCCTTTGCAATGCTATGTGAGTAAGTTGCAGGTAGCAGTGAGAAACAGAAATTTTTTTGTGAAGCAGCTTCATTTAGAATGCAGGCTGTACTGAAGCTGAAATCTGCACAATAATGGGCTGGGTGTTTCAGAAACACTATGGGACAGAGGTAAGTACCCTTTGCAATGCTAATTGAATAAGTTGCAGGTAGCATTGAGAAACAGAAACTGTTTTGTCATGCAGTTCCATTTAGAATGCAGGCTGCAGTGAGTGAGTGAGTGGTGACATCAGCAAGAGTATGTATAAATTTCAATTATTTTAACTCTGGATATGTGTGTGTATATATATATATATATATATATATATATATATATATATATATAGCATTTGACACTATAGATAGTTATACACCTCTGAAGTATACTTGAGGAGAAAAACAAATTGAACCTAGATTGCTTTCTGTCTTAAAAATTGTTTCAATCAGGCACTACTACTAAAGTAAGTGTTAACAGGCATGGTGAAACAACAAATAGTTTTGAGATCAAACAAAGCATGAAATTGGATGCCTTTGGCATCCTGCCTTTAATTTGTATGTTGAGCCATTGGTGGAAGCTTTCTCCAATAGACACTGACCTCCAATAGTTGATGACCAGAAATAAAAAATATTGATATAAGCTGATTATACTGTGGTTTATTGTCAATAAAAGTAGGGCTACAAAAACCATAAAGGTGACAGTAGAACATTTGGGTAGATTGGTTTTAGCCTAACTGTACAAAAAACTTAAATAATGACTTTTGACAAAGCCCACCATACAAACAGCCATTGGAATATAGACAATGTGGTAGTTGAGAAGGCCAGTGAACACAAATATTTAGGGAAGGCCATTAAGAAGAATATGAATGGGAAAGAACATCAAAAGAGTGTTATAAGTACTGCAATGATAACAACAAAAGGCATTAATACTGTATGTTTGCCAAATGTTTTGCTACAGACTCTTTCTTAGCCATGAAGAAGAAATTTTCTGCTAAAGCTAATGCCCAGATTTTACACAGGACAGAAATATGGGCACAAAAGGTGCATAGTGGGAACTAGAAAAGTAGGAAACTATTTCATAAGACTAGCCTTGGCCTTACCAAAGAGACACTCCTACTGCAATATTATGTATTGAATCATGAATGATCCCTTTAGAATTGTATGTAAAGAATGCTGCACTTTTATATTGGAGGAAGACAGTGGGTACAGAGAATGAAGGATACCAAAATTATGCTGGTTTAAATTTTAATATAACCTTTAAGTATAGTTGGTTTATGAAACTAAATGAGAAACTTAAAACTTTTGGCATAGAGCCTATCTGGACATGCAGTGCAGTTACAAATCCTGTAAGATATGAGAAATTAACAAAGCAGTGTCTATTTAAGCTACAGTTATAGGGAACAAAAATAGGTTAACAGATATGGAGAGCCTGGGGATGTACAATACTGATAAAATAAATGTAGAAATGAAACTCTATTTACTATTCTGCGTAGCGGCCAAGCATAGAACTGCATTAGTGAGACTGGGGTTTCTCGATAGTCCATGTGGAGGTTGGAGTTTTTGGACTATGTCCTCAACTTTTAACTTGTGTTCTTGTGATAGTAATGCTCATTAAACTATTATACACTTGCTATTGAAATGCTCACTGTTTGACAATGAGGGATTTAAATAGGTATCCCCTTTCTTCTGTAAGTGGTTGTAGGATACTGATGAATGTAAGGCAGCTGTATTTACTTGTTTTAAAAGTCTTAATTCATTCCACCCCACCAGCAAAGTGTTAGTACTACCGCTTATGATGCCAACAACCTGAGTTCAGGAATGTGCTTGAGTCATAGGAGGGCCAGCTGGGAGAATTGAACTGAGCATCCTAGAGGATGGTCTCCACCCCATAGTGGGAGGGAGGGAAGACAGATTCTGCTGTGCTCCTGCTACCTGGATGATCACAGGTGGCAGTTTAAGTGGAGCCACGGAGCTAGGGAGGATGCTGATATACAATGCATGCACATGTGTGCACATGCTTGAGGATCCTTCATGACATCCTACAGGAACAGAGACAGAAACTTCCAGAAGATGCAGTGGGACATCTGCCCCTCGCCACAGGCCCCCTCTACTGAGGAGGCACTCTCCTCTAAAGCACTGACCAAGTCTCCATCTATTGTAGAATCCCTCCTGATGGCCCCTCCTTGAGGAACAAGCCAGGGTGTTAAAAGGAAGTGAGTTAAGTACTGGACTAAGCAGGTGAGGGGACTGGGTGAGAGGGTAGGACCAATCGGGGCAAGCTGGCAAGAGAGAAAAAGCATACTAAATTAGAAAAAATCAGAAATAAAAAAAGCTTTTACAGAAGTTTTCACCCTCCTTCCTTGCAGTGCTATAAAACATTTGAGAAAAAGGAAATAATAAAAGGATCACAGATTAATAAAAACAGTGATGAGTGCTTACATGGTGACAATCAATTGTGTACTGATCATTTTTGTTTTGAAACTAGAAATATGGGAGGTAGAAGAACCTTGCCAGTTCCTCACAAGATTCTGTTGACTGCCTGAGAGCTGTCTAATCCCAGAAATGGGTTTTCCATCCTGCCTTACCAAGAATCCGAGACCCTCTCCAACCTTGACCAAATATTGTTATTTTTAACAAGTATTCACAAAATACAGCTTACAGTGGGGCCTGGCCTAAAAAAAGGTGTGCAAATACTGTAATGTGAGAAGGACAAACTACAGTAAATCTAACAGAAGATTTTCAAAGTTCAAATGATCCCTTACATAACATTTAAATTATCCAGTGAATAACATTGTTCGTAGCACATGAATATTAGTATATACTGTATGTTTCGTTTAATTTTTGCTTTCTTTAAAAAAACCTTAATTCGCTATATTCTGGTTACTGATAAATATAATCAGGATAGAACTTTAGGAAGAACTGTAATTTTTTTTCATTGATGGTTGTACCCGCTCTGATTATGTTCTCTGTACCTAGATGAAAAAAAAATGTACATACTTTACAAAACATGTTTCCATTATTTATTTGATTTATGTATTTTAAAGTGTTATCCAGGAGAGAAAACACTAAGCTGTTAACAGCTCTTTTTCAAGTGTGTCCTGGGAGAAGGGACATGGGAATACCAGAATTACATATAAAAGGGAAATCATTTTCAGTAAGTTAAAACTTGGTTCTGACAGTATAGCCTAGAAGTTAGAAAAATGAACTATGAATGAACTCGGTGCATCCAGAAGATCTGTGTTTGATTCCCACAACCTCCACTTGCATACTGTGTTGCTCTGATATGCTGTACTTTAGCCACTTATCCTCCCCAGTGCTCCCAAGTCACCCCTGAAAACTGCCACTTGTGTTTTCTGGTTAACAAAGAATTAAAAAAACAAGGTACACAAAGAAAAGTAGGAGAGTTTGTGTACACAAAACAGATACAATAAAGTATATCAGTTATCTATTTTACTTTACAACATTTCTAATTAATTCGCTAATTTCATGAGTTCCACCATCATTGAAAAAGCTAATTTGACTGAATCGTCGGATAAGAATGTTACCAGTTACATGCTCAATCAAAAGTAACATTTGCCAAAATTGCAGTGAGCCAGTGAACTGTGCAGTTATTTTTTCCTTTATTTGCCTCTAATACCAATAATAATAAGCAAGGGCAATGATTCTCTATGTTTACCAGAAAACCCAGTAAATTTAGAAATCTGGACTGCCTGCACACGGTAAAGAAAACAAAGTTTCACGGAATCTGGCATTTTAGGCCAGATCAGTAAATCTGCAGAACTTGTTTTTTTTCTTATAATTGTTTCCTGTACTATTTTCAATTTTCTTCAATTAATGCTCTGTATATATTATGCCTTCTTTTATTCTGATTATTTATACACATTCTAAAAGAAGAAGAATCAGCATTTATATAACGCTTTTCATACACATTGTATCCCAAAGTACTTCACAAGCAGTGCTAGACTGATGAATTGACTGAATGTGTAGTGGCAGCCATATCACACATCAGCACCCACAGACAGCCTTGGACAGTTGCACAAACCGATTTTATGAGAAGGGGAATATTGGCCATTCTGAAAGAATGACAGTAGAATCTCAGTGAAATCTGGAAATTAGACTAGCAATCACCAGTGCAGTTCATGGAATTCCAAGTCTTGAAAACGGAATCTCATTATTTTAATCATCGTAAACCAGTGGCCTTGATAATAAGCCATCAGAGGCAGCTTTTCTGCCACAGATCAAGACTTCTCCCAGGTCTGCTACAACCTCCACCCTGCTACTTAAACCCTGAACTCATCAATGTACCATGGTGAGCCAAAGAGTGTTGGGGTGGGAGGGACTGGCATTCAGGCAGTAATGGATTGTTCTTCAATATCTTGCTACAGTATGAGGAATACTAAGGGCTCAGAGCATTGTTCTGAATATGTATTGAGACGTGCAATGGCCTAACTCAAAATATGCAATTTATCTTCAAGTATGAGGTAAACATAACTTCTAAGTCTTGCCAACTCACAAGTGATGATAAACTGTATATTGTATGTCAGGCCATTGCATATTGGATACATACTGTACATCAGTTTATTAGTTTAACTTTTAAATCTGTTGTTTGAAGATGCACCGTAATTGTTTCTCTTTGATTTATCTGCTGGCATTAATGCTGCAGTAGCCAGTTGTGATGTAATAAGCTTTACAAAAGCTGCTCTCTGACTGTTTCAATAGTCCACTGCAATGATACTAAGCTTCATGATATCATTTGTGAAAAAAGCAACATATTTTTGCTATCTGGCCATTACTGTTGTCACCAACAAAGATATAATTTCATTTTGACATTTTTACTCCCACTTCTGTTGAATTGTATCAATCTGTCTGTCTGTCTGTCTGTCTATCAGTCTATGTAGTTAGTATTTCAAAAGTTTCACCTGAAATAAATATTGAGCTTGCAACAGCTTATTTCCAAATGCATTTTACAGGGATGGGGTAAGAGGGAGTAAACAGTACAAGATGAATAGTAAAATATATTGTGTAAGGTATAGTAGTATAATAAGTATAATAACAAGTATTTGTTGCATGTTGATTGGTGTTGGTGTGTTAAGTTGTTTAGTGTTTCTTGTTACTTGTTTAGTTTGTTTCTTCCTGTGTGTAGGCGTTTTTTGTATTGGATTTGCTGTATTAGTAATTTGTTTCTGTTTAGTAAGAAATTTGCAGTTTTTCTGATAGAGTTTATGAGGTGGGTTTTACTTTCTCTTACTTGCTTGTTTTTGTTTTTCTTGGAGTGTAGGCGTTTTTGTATTGCTTTTGTTTCGTTGTGGTTTTTTTTTCGTTTGTTAGTTAGCCTGCAGTAGTTCTAACATAGGTTTGTTGAGTTTGTTGACTTTCCTTTCTTTACTAATGGTTTCTTGTTTTGGCTGGTGCTAGTTGGGTTTTTGTATTGGGTTTTGTTTGAGTTAAGTGTTTTGTTTTGCTAACAAAGAACTTATAGTAGTTGCAATAGAGTTTGGTTGAGAGTTGTTTGCATTTACTTTGTAGTAGTTGTGTTTGTTCTTGGCGTTGTAGGTTTTTGTATTGCTTTTCGTTTTGTTGGTACTTTTTATGTTTAGCAAAGAAATTTTGGTAGTTCTAATAAAGTTTTCTGTTGAGTTTTGCCATTCTTTTCTTCTCACTTAGTTGATTCTATTTTTATATGTATGTTTTTTTGTTGGGTTTTGTTTGTTATTTCCATTTCTGTTTCATAAAGAAATATGTAGTAGTATAATAGAGTTGGTAGAGTTTTGCCATTTCTGTTCTACTTTTGTTTGTTTTTGGTTTTTCTAGCATTGCAGGCGTTTTTGTATTAGGCTCTTGTGTGTATTGCTGTTTTTCTGCTTCATAAATAAATTTGTTAGTCTCTGTAAGAGTTTATTGAGTTACTGTACTTTACTTCTTTTCATTGCTTGTTGCTGCGGTAGGCAGGTGCTTTTTGTATTGGGTTTTGCCTGAATTGGTGCTTGTTTCTGGGCTACAGAAGAAATTTGAAATAGTCTTTGATATAGCTCCATTGAGCTCGCCACTCATTCCATTTCTGCCGGCACTGCAAGCTGGCCTTTTGTACTGGGCTTCTGCCTGCATTGCCGCATTTTCTGCCCACAAAGAAATCCACAGCAGTCACAATAGAGCTCCTTTGAGCTCGCTTACTGCCGCTCTGTCACTCACTTATTCTGCGTGTCTTGGTGCTGTGGGCTGCGTTAGTGTACGTGGCTCCTGGCTGCATTGGCACCTTTGTCTGTCCACAAAGAAATCTGCAGCTTTCCCGACAGAGCTCCATTGAGGTCGCTCAGTCTCCCTCTGTCACACGCTCATTCTGTTTGTCCTGATGCTGCAAGCGTCTCTTTCGTACGGGACTCCTGCCTGCATTGGTGCCTTTTTCTGCCCACAAAGGAATGTACAGCAGTCCTGATAGAGTTCCATTGAGCTCACTCAGTCCCCCTGTCTCAGTCACTCATACTGTTTCTCCCACTGGTGTAGGCTGGTCTTTTCTACTGGGCCCCTACCTGCTTTAACGCCTTTTTCTGCCCACAAAGAAATCTGCAGCAGTCCTGACAGTGCTCCGGTGAGTTCGCTCACTCCCCCTCCCTCACTTGCTCTCTTGTTCTGTTTCTCCCAGTGCTGCAGGCTGCCCTTTTGTACTGG
Organism: Neoceratodus forsteri; assembly: GCA_016271365.2. Taxonomy (NCBI): domain Eukaryota; kingdom Metazoa; phylum Chordata; order Ceratodontiformes; family Ceratodontidae; genus Neoceratodus; species Neoceratodus forsteri. The sequence continues at coordinate 218,666,617 of CM028134.1, forward strand.
GCTCTTGCATTGGCAGTCTGCAGCAGTCCCGACAGAGCTCAGTTGAGCTTGGTCACTCCCCCCTCTCACTCATTCAGTCTTAATCTGTCCCAAACACTGATTTCCCACAGTGACCATGCTATTCTCCAGCAGAAGCGCAAAACCATATTTTAGCCAGCATGTGAATAATGACAGCTGTACTGTTCACAATGAGGTGTGAAAAAATACCACTGCTGGAAATGTGGTGTGAAAATATTACAAATTTGCGAAGTTACAAGGGTGCGTGGAAACAGTTCAACGCACAGTTGCAACACAGGCATGTTATGGAGTTTTGTCACCAAATTTTCAACCTAGGGATTTTAGGACCTCTGCTCATGAACAGTGTCACTGTTATTTTCTTAATCTGTCCTGAACACTGATTTCCCACAGCGACATCGTTATTCTGTGCTGCAACTGTGAAACCACATTTCAGTCAGGATGTGAAAAATTACAGCTGTACTGGTCATAAGGAGGTGTGAAAAAATGCCACTGTTGAAAATCGCTGTGACAATATTACAAATCTCACTGATTATGAGCGTGCTTAGCAAACGCGCAACACACGCTGTAGCACAGTCATTTCATGGAGTATCATTACCAAATTTTCAATATAGGCATTTTAGTACCTCTACTGATGAACAGTATCACTGTCATTTTCTTAATCCATCCCAAACACTGATTTCACACAGCGACCACGCTATTCCATGCCGGAAGTGTGAAAACACATTCTTGCCAGGATGTGAACAATGACAGCTATACTGCTCACAAGGAGGTGTGAAAAAATGCCAATGTTGAAAATCTGGTATGAAAATATTGCAAATTTGTAAAGTTACATGCGTGCATAGCAACTGCGCAATGCACGCTTGTAAAACAGTCATTTTTTGGAATTTTTCCACCAAATTTGCAACATAGGCTTTTTGAGAGCCCACCTCATGAACACTGGCACTGCCATTTTGTTGATTGGCCCTGAAAGGTGATTCCACGCAGTGACTGTGAAATCACCTTTTGAAGCTGATTAATGCCATGACAGTCACAGAATTCATGAGGAGGGGTCCCAAAAACCCCATGTTGAAATTGTGGTGCCAAAATTCCAAAAAATGCCCAAGATATGCAACAAAGTTGAAAACCCCCTATTCATTCCATTATACAGCTTACTGGCATTTCTCAGTTCGAGGTCTGCTTTGAAGCTGCAGACGTGTTCCCGGTCCAACAAGACTGCCGCACCAGACTCCAGAGGTAAGTATGGGAGAGGGGGTGGGAGGCAAGGTGCACAGTGGTGGGTGCAGGTTGCAGGAGGGGGAGCGGTGAGACCACCGAGGGACAGTATCCTTCTTTACTGGCTTAAAAAAAAAAAATGTCACGGGACAGTTTTTACTTTCACAGGGGATGTGGCATGCTAGGGTGGGCTCCCAGCATGCCACCGGACTCTTTCTTTGGGGGGCCAGCAGTAGTCGATGGGGGATTGGGCATCCCCGTCAGCACACAACAAAAGGAAGGGGCTTAAAATATGCCTACAGGGACTGGGCACCCCGTAAGCAGACAATAAAACTGGGGGGATTACACAATGCCAACAGGGAGTGGGATCCCCCCGTCAGCAAAATCAACATGTGGGCACTAAAGCTGACAGGGATGGGGGCCTCCGTTGGCAAATAAACATGGTTGGGGGTTATATTGTTTGTGAACATGGTGGCTAGCTGCCGCCATGTTCACAATCAATATCAGTCTTTCTAGATCCCATCCTGCAATGACGGGTCACGCCCTCATTGCAGCGGATGGCTTATGCTGCAATGACGAGGTGGCTCCTGATTGCAGCAGCTGATTTGTCACAAGTTGGTACCAATGTTCCAAACTTGTGTCAGCACCAGCATGCCACGGCATTGGGGGAAGTGGGACAAGCCTCTGCAGGCTGTAGGAGCACTGGCCACAACAGTGCCGTGCCTCCACAACCTGCTTCTGAGAAAGCTGCAGCAATATGTTTCTTGCTGTGCGCGCAATCAACATAAAAATGCATACAATATATTTACATTAGTCATCGGTGCACATTCACAGTTATGACATTAAATGCACACTAATAAACAAGTGCTGAACAGTGCACATGAGCAATGCAGATGGTAGTATGCTGTTCCCTCTCAGACTGCAGGGTGCCTAACTAGGCAGGCGGGAGCTATACTAAGGAACACAGATACAAAAAAAGATATTAAGGCACAATTAGCATGGGGTAGTGGGGGTCAGAGTAAGTTGTTCACATGCAGGAGAAAGGTGACAAGGGTGAAGGTCAACAATATAGGAGTAGAGAATACAAGGGGGACGTCAACAACAGGGGAGGAGGGAATATAAGGGTCAAGGGTCATGAACACTTGCAGGAGGGGGTGGCAAAGTCCTGAAGAAGGGTTTTGTGGGATGAGAAGCATTAGGCTGAATGGATGGACAGAGAGAGGGCGAACCAGAGTTTAGGAAAATGATATGAGAAGGCAGGCTGCTGGCCTTTGAAAACTTTACTGAGGTGCCAGGAGAGAAACAGAGAGGCAGCATTCCAGGGAGGGTAGGAGGAAGAAGAGGGGATGAAAGAAAAGTAGAGAGATGGGGGAGGGGAGTGAGCCAAACCAGAATTTGGAGGTAACAGTAGCACAGTGAATGAGGTGTCTGGCTTTGAGAGAAAGGAAGGAGGGATAGGGAGGCGTAGAAAGAGTAGTGGTGTGTATGAGGAGGCAGTTCAAGGCAAAGTGGCAGAAATAGTGATAGTGGGGGTCTAATCTGGCAAGGGAGGATTTGGAAGCAGCTCTGTGGATAATATCACCATAGTCCAAGATGGGAAGGATCATTTTCATGACATGTTCATTGCAAGCAGGGAGAGGGATGCTTGCTTAGTTTCTATACAGCATACTCAGTTTGGGGTGAAACTTGTGACAGATGATATCAAAGTGTTTGGAGAAGTCGAGGTGCTGGTCCAGCCAGATCCCAAGGTACTTAAATGAGTGGACATTATCAAGCATAGTACCATCATAGGTGTGGAAGGAGTGGAGGAGAGAGAGAGAGTCTGGCAAGCCTCTGTTGGGAGCAAAAGGTCATTGAAATCATTTTCTTGGCACTGAGAGACAGAAGGTTTGTACTGGCCCAGCACTGCACACTGTCACAGTCCTGTTGGAGACTGGCAGTTAGAACAGCAGCAAACATCACGGTGTCATCTGCGTACATATGGATTAATGTAGAGGAGTGGAGGAAAACAGAGAAGAGTATGGTGCCCAGGACAGACCCTTGGTGGACCCAGAGCAGATAGTGAGTGGAGGGAAGAGGGATTCTCCAATATGGACAGTTTGCAAACTGCCCTCATTGTAGGAGCAGAACCTGCTAACTGAAGAGTCAGAGAGATCTGTTATCCTAAGCCCGTCAAGGAGAAGGGGGTGTGATACAGTGTTAAAGGCTTTGGCCCGGCCTACAAAAATGGTGGAGCTAATTTGGCTGTGGTCCATACTGGACAGGATGGAGTCAGTGAGCTGAAGGAGGGAGGTGAATGTAGAGTGGGGCTTCCTGAAATCAGACTAGAAAGGAGTGAAAAAGGAGTGGGAGTCAACTTCTGGTTATGTCACGATCCAAGATGGGCACATGAGCCCAGCCCTGTCTCCTCCACATCACTACACCAACCCTGTTTTAAAAGCAGAATCTTCAAACAAAATCTCAAAACTACATTGAGGAAGGGTAACAATACTATGTTGAAGCCTAATTAGCCTAAACCACCACTACCAATGGAGGATGCAGTTGAACTGAAGCCAGAGCCCTCAGACTCAGAGCTCTCTCGGGCCTCAGGCTTACCACAGAGTTATGAAGACACCAGAGCAAAGCCCAAAATGACATCCAATAAAAACATTAAATTAGAAACTATTTAAGAGTATGCAAGCCTTCAGAGTAGATGTAAGAGGCATTAAGGGACAACAGAAACAGAGTAACATCGATTTTTTTTCAGCAGAGAATTACCTTTATGCCCATCCAGTCTACTATTTTTCCCCACCTGTTCTGTCTCCACAAACCCTAGTTGATCATAGGTGTCATTTTGTTCCCCTTTTCTCCACCTGATATGCCCTTGTGCATATCCCACATACCTAAAGTGATTCTTGCAGCTTAGGTGGGTAACTTTCATAAAATTATACTTGATGCTGGCAATATTCACTGTCTGTTACTCTTGCAGCAGGATTCACAAAAAGTGCAAAATGCTGCACAAGGTTTGTGCTGCACCATGTGGTTGTGCTTGTGGGGAAATCCTGGTATTCACAGTCAGATAAGCATTGCACTATCGACTATGAATAGAGTCAGGCGGGAGCAGCCCTAACCCAGGAAAACAACCACGAACTCCAGTAGCACTGTTCCCCACAGCCAGCCAAGAGAATGGGCTGGCAACAATAGCTACAGGTGTTAAGTCCCTATTCACAAAAGTGGCCATGCAAATGAGCCTGTTGGGCATGCAAGGTGCAATTGGCCAATAGCATGCCCATTACTGGTCCATTTGCATGGCCTTTTGTTTGCTGTAGTGAAACCTCACCACCAGCCCATACCCCATGCAGCCACATTGCCCTGGTGTACCGTTCCCTCCCCCATCCTCTGATAGCCGTTCCCAAAGAAATAAAGTTTACCCATTAGTCAGGGGTCCCTTCCCCCTCCCAGATCACCAACCTAATAAGAAAAAGTATTTTTCCATATTGTGGTGGTACCTCCTCCTCCACGGTCACTGATCGCCATCCCCATATGTATATAAATTTTCCATAATGTAGTGGTGCCTCCGCTGCCCTGATCACTGGCCCCATATGCTGTCACAATTTTCCCATAGTGTGGTGCCTCCCCCACCCTGATTGTTGACCCTTTATCCAATAGCATTTTCCGTAGTGTAGTGGTCAGTGTAGTGAGTGTAGACAGCCCGCCATTCAATGTCAATGAACATGTACTGTATACAGTACACCCTCACTGAACTCCGCCAGTGGCCAGCCATGGTGGTGTGAGGGTGGCTGTGCTGGTTGCCAGCTGGGGAGTCCATTTGGGGAGAAGCGTGGTTGTGGGTCACCCATTACTGGGTGGGGGGGTGGGTCCACTTGACCACCATGAAATTCTGTTTGTTGCTGCAACAAGGGTCAGGATGGGGAGGAGGAATTGGAGTCAGTGATGTATATTATATATGTTATGTATCAGGTGGATGGCGAGGGGACCATTGAACTGCCAGGCATTTGCTACTGGTTATATGGGGACAGAGATCAAAACGTCAGGAGAGGGGGAAGGACCACTCAGCTGCCGGTCATCTAACTTTGGGATTTGGGACGGCGATCAGAGAATGGGGATTGGGGAGGGACCCACTAGACTACCAGGGATATGAGTTCTTCAGTATGGGCAGGTGATCGGAGGCCAGGGAGGGCACCACTACACTATGAAGAAACACTTTTTCTTATTGGGTCAGCAATTGGTGAGGAGGGAGGGAGGGATCCTAGACTACTGGGTACACTTTATTTCTTTTGGGAAAGCAATCAGAGAATGGGGTGGGGAGGCCACAGTACCTCCACCAGTCACTAGAGTTTCACAGATTACTACCAGGTTTTGTCAGTGGTAATTTTTCCATGCAAGGGTATTTGCAAAATGCCCTTGTGTGGGGCAAAACTTTGTAAATTGTACCATGGAGATATGCAGGTCCCCTACCCTCGCTTGCATTGCAGCTCTCCTCACAATTTTGCCTGGTGCAAACCTAGTTTGCCTGCTTTTGAATACCAATTCCAGGCAAAACCCAGTTTGCCCTGGGCAAACTGGGTTTGTGCTGGGCAAAGTTTGTGAATCTGACCCTGATATTTGTTGTGCAGCTGTTATTTACCTGGAAGTGATCATGCTTTTGCCCTGACAAGTTGCCCAGATGACCCCTTCCACTTCCCTAATGATTTTCACACCCCTACGCTCAGGCATGTTATGTGCAGCAGAGTGTGGGGGCGTGCCCAATTGAAATGAATAGGGGTATTTTTTTATACTATTTTATACATTATGATGGCAAGTTGGAGATTTATGAAGGCCACCACTCAGCTAATAAGGCCCTTGTTTGTCGAGTGGTGGTCTTCATTAATTTCCAACTCACTATTATAATGTATAAAATAGAAGAGAAAAGACCACTATTTATTTCCAGTGGGGCATGGCTCTTCACTCTTTCCTTGTTACATGTTAAAATGTGCCTGAGCCGGGGCATGAAAATCAATAGAGAAGTATAAGGGATCCGCTGGCCACCTTGTAGAGGTCAAATTACGATCCCTTCCCGGTAAACAACTGCTGCACAAAAAAGATCACGAGTTACAGACAGGGATTATTGCCAGCATCAGGTATAATTTTATGTAACCAATGCATTTAACTCTGAAGAGTACAAAATCACTTTAAAACTCCCCACAGTCTTTGCCTCCACTACCTCCTCTGGCAGGCTGTTCTAGTTATCCATCATTCTTTCCATGAAGAGGTATCTATCAATCCTCAATCTCTCATAAAAAGGCAGAATTGCTGTCCAGAGAGATTGCTGCTGCTGCACAGAATAGACCAGCTCAGCTTTTCCGGACTGTGGACAGATTGTGCAATCCAATCTGTCTTCAGCCCAGAAGAGCCTGTTCTCAAGAATGGTGTGAGGAGTTTGCTCAGTTCTTTTCAGATAAGGTTGACACAATCAGGTCTGATATCTGCTTGAGCCTTCCTAATGGAAGCTGTGATGGTCAGCAGATGTCAGACACCCACTTTGTGTGGTCTGACTTCAGCCTTCCCACAATCAGTGACATAGTGATGGTCATCCAATCATTGCATCTGACCAGCTGTGGTTTGGACCCGGGCCCCACACATCTCCTAGTGGGCTGTGTGGATAAAATCGGTCTGGTCCTTACTGAAATAGTCTGGAGGTCTTTGGAGAGGGGGATTTTTCCAAATCCTCTGAAGGAGGCTGTGGTTCAGCCCCTTCTTAAGAAGTCCTCCTTGGACCCGGATTGTCTGGCTAACTACAGGCCTGTCTCTAACCTGGATGATCATTTGACCAGCCACAATGTCTATGATTCTCTCCAGTCTGGAATTAGGAAGAGACATAGTACCGAGACAGCTCTTGTCCAGGTACTAAATGACCTCCTAATAGTGAGAGATCGAAGGACTTGTTCCATCTTGGTCCTTCTTGATCTTTCTGTAGCATTCAACACCATGGACCATGGTGTGCTATTGAGTGCTTGCAGTTTATCTGTGGGCTGTCTGGTACAGTCCTCAGTTGGTTTCAATCTTTCCTCGAGGGTAGGACTCAGAGGGCGGAGTCTGGGATTTTTCCTCAGCATCATTCCCTATCCTATTGTGCCACAGGCTCCATTTTGGCACCCATGTTGTTTGTAGTGTACATGCTGCGTTAGGAGCGATTATTAGGTGGTACAGTTTGAGTTTTCACTGCTATCGGATGACATTCAACTGTACATGTCCTTTGTGCCCGCCAAGATGCTGCCTTTTCGGTCTTTAACAACTGTCTGGCTGAAATCAGGACTGGATGAATAAGAGTTGGCTGTGGTTGAATCCAGAGAAAACTGAGGTGTTGGTTGTGGAACTAGGTCACGGAGGTGGGTTTGTTGAGTGGATCACCCTTGGGTTTATGGCTTGGGGTGTTCAGCTAACTACCCCAAACCAGGTGCGGAACTCAGGGTTGTGTTTGATGACTGTTTAACACTTAAATCTCAGGTGTCGGCAGTTGTCAAAGCCTCTTTTTACCATCTGAGGAACATCACCCAGGTGAAGCACCTTTTTCCTCCTGATGATCTTCCTACTTTGATCCATGCCTTTGTTACCTCCCACCTTGACTACTGCAATGCCCTTTATCTTGGGCTACCGGGGGTTGATATTCGCTGCTTGCAGCTAGTGCAGAATGCAGCAGCCAGGCTATTGACTGGTTTCTCTAGGTCCAGTCATATAATGCATGTGCTCCATGGACTGCACTGGCTGCCAATATGCTGGCGAATCACCTTCAAGGTCAGTTTGCTGACCTATATGTTCCTACATGATGAGGGACCTGGCTACCTAAAAGATCTCCTTTGTTCCTACTGTCCCTCCCGCTCACTCTGATCCACTGATGAGGGATTGCTAGAGATTCCCAGGGTTCACTTAAAAACCTCTGAGGCCAGATCTTTTAGTTTTATGGCCCCAACCCTGTGGAATTCTCAACCTCATCAGGTGCGGGATTGCCTGACTGTCCAAAAACTTTATGGGGCTTTAAAACATATCTTTTAGTCTTGCATACAATGATTTTAAATGTTGTTGCCTTAGATTAATTCTAATATAGTTTTAATTGTTTATTGATTTTATTATGTTATGTACAGGAACCTTGGTTTGGAAAGGCACCTTTTATAAATAAAGATTGATTTGATTTGATTTGATTTCTCCTAAACTTTCTCCCCTTTAGCTTCATTGCATGCCCCCTTGTTCTATTGCCTTCCTTTCTCTGAAATAGACCTGGAACCACTAGGAGGTCCTCAGTGGAGGAGTGGAGGGAACATACCGGGATGGCTGGAGTAAGGAGATCAGACAGGTAACCAGGGCCAAGGCCATATAGTGCCTTATAGCTGAGCAAGCTCACCATGAAGATGCTCCTCCACCTGACAGGCAGCCAGTGTTGATCCTGCAGGACTAAGATCACATGGCAGGACTTTAGTAGGCTCGCCAGCAGCCTGGATGCCACATTCTGCACTAGCTGCAATTGGCTGAGAATCCCTCCATTGACCTTGAAGCACAGAATGTTACAGTAGTCTAGCCTGGAAGTCACAAAGGCATGTACTAGTGATGGCAGGTCTTCTGGCAGAATCAGGGGTTTAATTCGAGTGACATTCCTTAGATGATGGAACCCGCTTTTGGTGACAGACAACACCTGGCTTCAAGAGTGAGCCTGTCATCAAGGATGGCCCATATTTTTTCACCCTGGGGAGACCATCAATGGGGTGGATCCAGGACCAAACCTGTCACCACTCTAGAGGAAGCCCATCACACCGTCGACAGGCTCAATCACCTGCACCTCCATCCTGTCGGAGTTCAGTCTCAGCCAATTTGAGGACATCCAGTCCTGAATTTCAGCCATAATTTTATTTAGCATTTCAATGGCACCTTCAGCTCCAGGGACAAATGACATATACAGCTGGCTATCATCTGCATAGCAGTGGAAACCCAGACTGTATTGTCTAATGAGCTCTCTCAGGGGCAGCATCTACACCATAAACAGCACTGGCGAGAGGATCAAACCTTGAGGTACTCCACACAACAGGGGCTTCATGGAGGAGGAGGAGGAGAAATTCCACATAATCACTCATTGCCTCCTGTCAGAGAGACAGGACTCAAATCATTTGATGCCTGTTTCAGTGAGTCCACCATACACTCTAAGGTGATCCAATAGCATGATGTGGTCCATGGTGACAAATGCTGAGGAGAGATGGAGGAGGATGAGAATTGACAATTCTTCTCTATCCCTTGCCCTGAGGAGATAATTTTGCACCCGAACTGGTGCTGTCTCTGTGCTATACCTATCTCTGAAACTGGACTAAAATGGCTCATAGATGTCAAAGGCTGAGAGGTGCACTCAAGCTGCAGAGCAACTACTTTCTCGACAACCTTACCTAAAAATGCAAGATTGGAGATAGGTCTATAATTTTCCAGGATGTCAGGTTGAGCGATGGTGTCTTTGAAAGGGGCCTCTCCAATACCTCTTTCAATGCCTTTGGAAAGCTCCCCTCTGACAGCGAGCACCGGACTATCCTGGGGAATACTGGACCAATGGTTTCAGCCCCTCCCACTAGGAGACTGGCTGGGCCAGGGTCTAGTTCACATCATGTGGGCCACAGCTTCAAAATTACCTCAATGACCTCAGCCGCCTCAACCAGCCAAAACTCCCCCCAGACAATAGAAGTCCCTCTGCTTGGACCAGGCCGGCCACTGCTGCCTCTGCTCAGACCAAGACGGACACTGTGGGACAAATAATGTCCCATTGGGGCAACCCCTGCCCAAATGGAGGACACCCTGTGTTGAGAAGAACAGAGCAAACTCTTCACACAATGCAATTGAAAATGCTCTTTTTTGGCTGCAGACAGACTGGACATAACAGTCAATCTACAGTCTAAAATGGCTGAGCTGGTCTGTTCTTCCCAGCAGCAATCTCTCTGGACAGGAATTTTGCTTTCTTACAGTTGATTGCCCCCTGATTTGCCCCTGACAATCATTATAATGATTGCTCAGGGCCAGTCTCTCCTCCATGGACTGGATCCTCTGCCAATAATGCTCCAACTTCTGAGCTGTGGTCTTCATCTCCTAGAGATCTGCATCAAACCATGGGGGTCTGAAGTGAGAAGACCTGGGTCATATATGGACTGCTGAGATGGCATTGAGTGCCTTGGTAATGGCCCCATTATAGGCTGCCACCACCTCACCCATGCCAATTGCACCTGAAGCACTCATGCCAGAGAAATCTACCACCACCAAAAGTCCTTCTGGGGACAGTCCCCTCTAAAGGCAGTAGCGAATCATTTCACTGGGGGGGACCCCAAACGTGAAGTCCTGCGCAATGATCAGACTGAGGGACCTGATCGATCTTGATATTGATCACATTAAGCCCCCAGTGGGAATACCAAATCCAAGGTGTGTGGCCATGTTGGTGGGACGTAGGATGTAATTAGCTGTGTCAGACCCAGAGATGTCATTGTCTGGAGGAGATCGTAACTGAAGGGCGAGGATTCATTGTCAATCCAGGCATTAAAATCCCCAGAATTAACCATCTAGGGACTCTAACACCCTATCGGTGATGAAGTCTGCTAGCTCCTGTAGAAATCTCACCCCATCCCAGAGAATGGTAAATGAGGAGAATCCTGCAACCTGCATTTGGACCCCAACACACTGCCACACATTCAAATGATGAGGTAGAGCCCACTGGGTGCACAGAGAAATTCAGTCTGGATCTAAAACAGATGGCCACTCCCCCACCCCTATATTTTCTCCTTGGGCAGTGCACCACCGAATACTCAGTGGGGACTGACGCCTCCGATACTGGCCCAGCATCATCCCCCATCCAGGTCTCAGTGATGCAAGCCAGGCTGACCATAGAAATCCAGTCTGCCATAAAAGCAGTCTTGTTCCTTATCAACCTGGCATTGCACAGCACAACCCAAAGGGGACTAGCAGAGACTGCAAGCCCTCTAGCTAGCTGCCCACATGGTCTGGTGGGAGCCCTGGGGACAGGAACCAAGCATGCTGGGCCCCTCTTCAGGTTCAGTCTAGCACCAGGGTGCCTCCCATTCCAAACCACCCTGATATTATTCACCTCCGCTATACTAGCAGCACCCCACCGCTTGCCCCTCCATCCCCTTTCAATATCCACTTCCCAGAAATGTCTCACCACTACCACTGGGAGGGGAAGATTCAGAAAGGGGTGGAGATCATGCAGCAGGGACACAGTATAAGTTGTGCGATGGGACCCGAGACCTAAGCACATTTTCTACTCTCACACTACTCAATAAATTACAATTAAAACTCTCAAAGTTATCAAAGGAAAAACAAACTTAACTAAATCACACATTCACCATCCACACTCTAAATACAAAGTCAAAACTCCTAACCAAAATCACACCACACCTACACAATAACTAAACCCTTTATACCCCTCCCAACCCTCACCACCCACCAACAATTAATAGATAAAATAAATCACATATAATGGGATAATCAGATGTTAATGCAAGTTTACAAAGATGTGTGCTGTGGAAATAAAGTTCCGCTCCTGTTTGGAGCTAAAAAATGTCCAGCAATTCTATTGCAGAGTGTTGGTAGAGTTATCCAAAAATAACACCTTAACTATCTCAGCAGAAACAAGCATTTGTCAATGCCAAATGTTTGCTTGCTGGCATTAGCAATGGAATTGCAGGAGTTAGACAGATGCAGTATAGGAACACCACCCTCACCCTGCAGAGATGGACTGGCGTTGGGGTGTGCCTTTGGGTCATCGCCCATGACACGGTCACAACATTTCACCTCACCCTACCCTTCAGACACTGACAAGTGTTAAGGTGTGCCTTGGGGTGTTTGGCTTACATCACCTCATTCCATAAGGAAATACACTGAAATGGGTGCAGAATAGGAGAATGGGGTGAACTCTGGAGGCAAAGGGTCCAAGGCGCAACTTGATGTTTGTCACTGGTTACAAGGTGGGGTGGGGTGGAATAGCATGAGGATTACTGTCGACAATCCCAAGTCACACCCTGATGCCTGTCAGTCCCTACAGGGTAGGGCATTATGGTCAAAACCCTAATGCCAGGGTGTGTCCAAGTTTTCCACATGGCTTAGACCCCACCACATGAGCAGTGATACTATCAATTCATTAGGCGAAAGGTGATTTTGCATAGTGACTGTGCCATTTGGTGCCACAGGTGCAAAAACACATTTCAAACAGGATGTGAAAAATGACAGGTGTACTGTTCATGAAAAGGTGTAAAAAATGACATTGCTGAAAATCTGGAGTAAAAATATAAAAAAACTGTGAGGTGTTTTTTTGTTGTTTTTTTTTTGAGACGATGCAGGACTTTTGCATGCTGGGGTGGGCTCCCAGCATGGCAGCTGGAAGTTTGTTTGGGGGCAGTGGAACTGATGGGGGATTGGGCACCCCTGTCAGCCATGCAGACTTTTGTCACACTGGAGTGGGCTCCCAGTGTGGCACCTGGAAGTCTGTTTTGGGGGGGTTACAGTGGAACCGATGGGGGATTGGGCACCCTCGTTGGCCTTGCAGACTTTTACCATGCTGGGGTGGGCTCCCAGCTTGGCACCTGGAAGTCTGTTTGGGGGGGCAGTGGAGCCGACAGGGGATTGGGCACCCCATCAGCCATACAGTGTGTGGGGGTGGGGGAGCACATGAGTACACTGGGGTGGGCTCCCAGCGTGCTACTTGGGTGTTTGTTGAGGGGGATCCAAGAAAAAATGGAGCTGTCTATGACAGCTGTTCAGACACAGTGCTGACGTATAGGCACTTTGTATACTGCCTATGGCAGTATGCAAATTGCCTACACGTTACCACCGCTCATTGTAGCAGTCTTTTACTTTGAATTGTACACCACTGCATCTGAACTGCTGTCATAGACAGCTCGGACATTTATTGGTGGAGTGAGGCCGTGCCTGTAAGAAGGAGCAGGACATTGGAAGCGGGTGGCACACCTACAAAAATTCATATGGTGGCACTATCTTTCTTGCACATGCGTGCAAGCAAACATAATAAGTGACTCTTTGGTCCAGTTCACACTTAACAGTGGATAAAAAGTCCCGAAAGAGAAGAGAGAGAGTGGTGCTCACTCCACCGCCCTGCCTAGATGACAAGCGTTATCAACTGCTGGGGCAAACATATATGTAGCAAGGAGAGTTTGGAGAGTCAGAACAGAGTCAATATAACACCTTTTGACTTTAGTCTGAAATAGAAATCTAAGAGATTAGTCTGACATGACCTCCTTCTTCTGAAACCATGCTGCCAGTGGTCCTGCAGTGGCTTTGCCTCCAGGTGCTCCACAAGCATTTCTTTCAGTAGTGTCTCCATTAACCTTCTCACCACTGATGTGACACTGACAGATCTATAGTTGTTTATTAGCATCCTCCCTACTGCCTGTTTTGTGCAGAGGGACCACATCAGCCCTCTTCCAGTCCTATGGAACTTCCCCCATCTCCACTGAGGTGCTAAAAAGGGCAGTCAGAGGGGCAGTCAGACCAGTGCTCAGATCCTTTAGAACCCTTGGATGAATCTCATCCAGCCCCATTGCCTTATTCTCCTTTAAGGCGTCCAATTCCTTCTGTATCCTCTTCACTGAGAAAGGACTTCTGTCTTCTCCCCCTCTCCCTGATGCTTACTGCAGCATGCTGGTCTGTACCTCCACCTTCAATTGTGAAGACCAAGCTGAAGTAATCATTTAGTATTTCCACTGTCTCTTGATCTTCCTCTGCGCAGTCTCTCCTCGCCCTTCTGATTCTCCCTATCCCTTCCCTTGTCTTTCTCCCAACATACCTGAAGAAGGTCTTGTCCCCTTTGTGACCTCCTTATCTATCCTCTCCTCTGTTAGTGCATTAGCTGCCCTCACCCATATATCTTCCTGTCTTCATCCTTCTAAGTCTTCTTGTACTTTCTAAATGCTGCTTTCTTCTCCTTCACTGTCTTTGCCACCTCCTTACAGAACCATAGTAGCATCTTTCCCTTGCTCACTTAATTCAAACAGCTTGCAGTTGCCTGGGCCATTTCCTCTTTAACCTTTCTCCATTGAGTCTCCAGTCTCACTATGACTCCCCCCACAATGTTAAGGCATTCTCCGGGTCAGTTTTCCATTTCTGTAAGATCTGCCCTCCTGAAGTCCTATCTATTAAAAAAAGACATTAAAGTTTTAGTGTAATGAGCAAAATAGACTGATAAGCAAATTACCTCTACTGACACTAATGTAGATAGCTAGAAACCATGCTGCAGGAGATGGCAGAGAATCAGGCAGTGCGCTGGAGTGTGGGATAACAGATGGACACAACACAGAACTATTCAAGTTAACACACTTTGTCTAATCATGTGATGTTTATTTTTTCATAAACATTTCTTTAAGGCAGATGCAACATAAAGATTTCAAAACAGAAAATAATAACAATAAATAAAGCTTTCAGAACATGGCAAACTTCTTTTCAGTTTCCACATTGAGTGTAGTATTGGACTCCCCTCATTCCTCTATCTACAGCAGTCAGCAGGAACTGACCTTATCTCCCGTTACAAAGCTGAGGCAGAGTTTTTATACCCACCCTAAAAGGTCATGTGCTTGGAGCATCATAGATTATTAAAACATTTTCATTAGGCTCTCTTTCTAATTTATATAACACATGAGGGCCTTCTAAGAAGTAAACTAATCAAATGTCAGGTATTCACTGTAAAATGGACCCAAACTAGGCTGAATAAAATGTATAACAACCTGAACTAGCTTGATTGACAGCTGTAGTTATATAAAAAATGGTCATTAGGGGCTGCTGCCTCCCTATAGAGATCAGCCCAGATAGTAACGTCCCTTGGTACAGCACAAACGGTACAACTTGGTACAGCACAGAAAGAGGTAAAAAACATTTCTAATAATATATTGTTTTATTAGGTTTCTTCTAGTAAGGCTTTCACTTGTACTGTTTGCTGTCCATTGCTTACCACAGACATTATGGGGAAGCTGTTTATCCAGGGAGAGCTAAATAAACTACTCTGTAGTGTATGCGGAATTCTTTATAATCTCATGATCCTAAAGGGTTGTGTCTTAAATAAACATAAATGGGCTTTGGTTCTTCTTACACAACAGCACTTTATTTCCTGAAAATTAGGTCTCCATGGCTGCAATTGCAAGCCAGCGGCATAAGATTTCATTTTGGCCTAGGGCCATGACATGGCCAAATATAACATTACAGGCTGGTCTGGAGGTTTGTCTAAGTAATATTTATGTATTGAATCCTCTTTTAATTTAGCAGAGGAGAGGCATTTTAGGCAATTAATGTCTGCCTGTCATGTCTGATCTGTCTTTCCTGGCCATGTGCCAGTCTATTTACTTGTACTACTACAGACAGAAAGAAAGCAACTGCTCAGGCTAGGACTGTGCCATAAGATGCACTATTCGGCAACAGAGAGAGAGAGAGAGAGAGAGAGAGGGACAGGGAGAGAGAGAGGGGTCTTTCAGCGCAACACTGAAATAGATTTAGAGACCCTCTCTCTTCTCTTAGTACATTTTGTAGATGTCCGGAACTGAATTGGTCTAAGGAACAGCTCAAAAGTATAGCTTTCCTTATTACTTTGAACTAAGCATGGACAGTCATCAGCAGCTTCTTGGTAGCTAAGTTTACTTTCACCATGCTTGTTACTATTCTTGCTGGATAATACCCTGATACACCTCATTCATAAAATAACTTAAACTACTAACAGCATGAATATGGAGCAGCAGGGTGACTGAGGGGTACAGGAAAACAAAATGGGTGCCACTCCACTTAATTACTATGTAGCCAGTGCCACTCTCTCTGGCAAGACTACTGCTACCCTCGTTTCATTGAGGAACCCCGTTATTTCAGCAGTAGATGTTTATTTACACCTGGGCAATGTTAGATTCTAGGGTACCTTTCATCCTGGTACCTGTATGTGTATATATATATATAATCCTGTGCTTGAAATACTGAGGCTTTAAGGGACTGTGAGCAAGAGCAATGTTTTCAGCAAGTGAAAAGTCAGTGGCAAATCATATAAATGTGCTAGGAAAAAGAACAGTGCAAGTCTGTGCAGTTTTGAGCAGAGTTATCAGTAGAGTGTGTAAAACGGTTGTGCAGTGTCTTGACCCAGTTTCAGAATGTTGATGCACAGGAGCGCTGCCGCCACCATTTTAGGGTGGGGTAGTAATGTAAACACAGCAGCAGATGAGCCATTTTGAAAGTGAAAGAAAGTGTTCAGTGATGTGGGACTTTCAATAACAGTGAGTGTTTGTTTGTTTTTCTCTGCAGTCATGGCCTCAGGACCAGCCCACTACCCGGATCATGCCCGGGCTGTGGTAGCAGTAGAAGTAAACAAGTTAAGAGACATTGAGATATGTTACTACGGAGGACAACTGCCTCCTCATGTGGCGATTCCTGGATATCCAGTGCAAGTGTGCTTAATATGCTTAAATGCTGGAAGGGACGTCATCATGGTACCTCACTGTTCTGGGTGCCTCGAGAAATACGGTTTATTTAAAGCATCCGAGATTCATTTGGCTCCCACATGGACAAAAGTTCAAGAATTTGCAGTTGGCAGCACATAGCACCAGGCGGAGCCTGTTGGAGAAAGCCCCTCGGGGTAGTGTGGCACAAAGCTAGAGGGTGCAGATTTGCAGACAGAACAATGTGCTGATGTTTCAGATTCTGGATCTCAGAGACACAATTCAGGAAGAGCATCAGTAGACCCTTGGGGAGGGGGGCCTAGCCAAAGTCTCATAGGAGAAGACGAGAAGAGGGAGGCCTTTGAATGGGAGGTTTTGACATCCGCTACCAGCGAAGAGTGGATAGTCTCAGGAGTGAGGACGACTGCTCACTCCTGGGCACAGATTCTTAGTGAGGAGGAAGAAGTAGAGGGGGAACCTATGTGGCCTTGTGAAAAAGGAACAGGTACACAGCCTCAAGCTCTTGCTTCAGAGGAATGCACAGAAGACAGTGGTGATACCACTACCCTGGCTGTACAAGAAGAAGTCAGGGATCCATTTATTGTGTCGTTGAGAATGCATAGCTGGCAGAACCAGGACTGGCCGCCACCAAGCCAGGCCAGAGGTCTCAAGTTGACCAAAGCTAGTAAAGAGGACAGACTGGTTCGTAGGAAGGCAAATGAAATCTATGGATGTCCTTTCCTACCTTTTCTTGGAGAGCCTGGGAGGAGATTGAGAACAGCAGGAAATCCTGGATTTGGGCCAAAGCAATGAAATGCGTGCATCCTGGTGCAAACAACCATGTCAGGAACAGAATGTTTCATGAAAATAACAGCCAGTGGAAAGGAGGCAGGACACTTTTAATGGACACTGTTCGAATAGTGGATGGAGAGGGACGTGAAACCTTTCACAGTATGAATTATGTGCGCCCAGATGGGATAATAATTCAAGCTCCTGACCCGTTGTGCTATTGGCCACAATACAAAGACCTCCTTGCAAATATGCCCATGCCTACCAACTGGAAAGCAGAGCAGTGGTAGTCAGTGCTGCCACTCCAGCCATTGCAGTGCCTTTGTTGTTCCACCAGTATGGATGTCCAGGACTCAGGTGCCCCACATTCATCAGTTCTACAGTGTACTGACTTTCCAGAATCCATCGACTGGCCCACCAGGTGACTTCAGATCCAGAGAGGACACCAGCACAGCTGTATCCTGATTCATTGCCTGGTATGCAGATGATGTCAGACCAGCTGTTTTCCTTTTGTTCCTATTCCAAGGTTCCATCTCCAGAGATGACATCAGCTCAGCAGTTTCTGTATGTGCACTCCTGTCATTCCCAGATGTCTGCCCAGCTGTATTGGAAGAATGCTGCCAGGGAGAGTCTTTGGCTGAGGACCAGGTCTGTGTTTCGTTCATTCTACAAGGAAATGGTAAGTCCAAACTTTTCTATTCTTATGACATTGCAGTACACACCCTACACTAGCAGACTCCAGATGTGTGAGCTGTCCACAAAGACTCTCCCCTTCTGGAATTTGGCCTGCTAGAACTGTGCTTCACTGGGCTCCTGCCAAGGAGAGACTCTTTAATGGACTAGCATTCAGGCACTGTGGTCACTAGATGGGACTTTTAGGGCACTCCATCCCCCAAATGTGTATTGTAAATAATGTCATTGTTTTTTCTACTGTTTTCTAATGTTCATACTGTTTTTCTACTTTTCTAAAAAAAAAAAATATTTTTGGGATTCTCCAGTGTTTTGATGGTAGGGCTTTAGATAGACTGTGTATGCAGGTTAGGAGTGTGTGTTGTCTTTCTTTTTTCTTGCAGGTGTTCCTGAAGAAGATAGAAGAGAAGACAAGAAGAGGAGGAGGGACTCATCGGACTTCCTCACTAGTACTTTAGTGTGTAGTATTTAAAGTACTGTTGTTGTTGTTGTTGTTACTGTGTGTAACCCTTTTCTTCCACAGGTATAGTTGTGGAGAAATGTGGGAGTAATGTATGGTTGGTATTAGTTCCTGGTGTGTGGTTGCATGGTGCCCAAGGTCA
The DNA here is from genome assembly GCA_016271365.2 of Neoceratodus forsteri. Taxonomy (NCBI): domain Eukaryota; kingdom Metazoa; phylum Chordata; order Ceratodontiformes; family Ceratodontidae; genus Neoceratodus; species Neoceratodus forsteri. The sequence continues at coordinate 218,685,359 of CM028134.1, forward strand.
GGAAGGTCCCCTGTTCGTTAGTTTTGGGGTTTAAGTTAATGGCAGATAGGTTTTCCCTAGATGGCTAGGGGGGGGATAGACAGGCTGTGGTCCTGAATGGCCGTAGGGACTGCAGTGCTGATCTATTAGGGCTATGCTCTGGACAGTTCTACCACAGCTACTAAGTACCCATACTTAATGGGTACAGTAGAGGCTGATATGTCAGCCAAAGGCCTCTAGGCCCTTAGTGCTGCCTGCCTGTGCTAGCACATGGTAGGAGGGAGCTTGATCACCCCCCTCCGCAGGTAGCACATAGGGTGAGATGGCCTAAGCCGGGTCAATAATGACTGAGGACAGTCATTTTCCTGGCCCAGGGTGAGTGTACCTCCCCCTGTTACCCGGGGTTACTAGAATCCCAGTAAAACCTAGTGGTAGGCAGGGAAGGCAGCTTGTGACACTCCAGTTAAATGGATTTCACACTGTCTCACTCTGTTCTTAGTCTCAGCTGAGACTGAGGGATGACATCACCATAGAATTCTCACAGCTGCATGAGCCACACAGGAGTGCTGCAGTTGGAAGTTAGGATAGAATGTTGGGGATTTTGAGCACAGTCTGTGTGCAGTCTTGGAAAGAGACAGCAGAACAGCCGTCTGTGTGCAGGCTCTAACAGCTTTGAGCTCTGTTTTAGAGCTACTGTTAAGGAGGTGTGTGTTTCCACTGTAAGAGGGACACAGAAACTTATTGTTGAGGTGGTGGAGACCGCTGTCACTGTTTCAAGTGCTCCCTTCCTGAGGGGACAGGGGGAAAGGTTTGCCTGTCTTCCAGGGGCAACCCTCCTGGTTCCGGCTAAGGGAAGAAGCTGCCTATTTCAAGTTGTGCTGCAGCACCAGAAGCTCTGAGAGGAAATTCCAGTGGAGGATTTGCCTGTGGGGCACCTGCAACCAAAAGGTGAGTTTGCTCTGATAGAGAGCCAATGTTTTTCACCTGAACTGTTGGAACGTGGGGATTGGACTACATAATCTGTAGGAGGTCTCGTGTAATAGACATTGCCGGTTAACTCAAGTAGGTTCAAGTCCAGCACAAAGAGTAAAGGAAAGTGGGGATTGGACTGCTTAATCAGTGGGGGGCCTAGAGCAATGGGCTACGCCAAGTAAAGGTATGTTCAAGTCCAGAACAAAGGGAAAGCAAGACAAGTAGAGGAAATGTGACATACATTTAGCCTTAATCTACATTGCCAAGCTTTACAGTAGGAGGTGTTTATTGTCCAGAGAAATGGCCAGGTATGAATTTTGGAAGCGAGAGGTGGGAGACCCTCCCTCATCAGTACTAACCAAATTCACCTCTACGGATTTGCTCTGTGGCACCTTTACTTTCTTTCAGGTACTTGGCCAGTGCCTGAGAAAAGTACCCAGATGTGGGATTAAAAGGAGAACTCCCTGATAGAGCTGAGGTGCTCTTAGGTTGTTTAGGGAGCCACCAGCAAATGTTTCCATGACATATGGAAGGTGTTCGAATGGCCAGCAAGGAAGTCGAGCCACGGAAAACCCAGACCAGTGTACAAGTTTGGGCTGTGTACCCAAAGCAGCATTCAAGTCCAGGCAGTGTGCCAGGTGGGTTCAGATCCTGAGTGCTGAAGTGTTAATGAAGTGTTCTTGATTCTTTTAATCTGCATTACCAGGAGTGTAGCCCCGTGGGGGTCCATCTATGCTTTGTTTATTCTGCTTGGATGTGAATAAAGCCACACTTTAGAATCCCATTCCTGGTATTGGAGATTACAGTTATTGCTTTCTGTGTTCAGAATCACTTGGGTGCCCCTGTGCAGAGTAGCCAAACCTTGCCTTTGTGCCGAGTGACCTATTCCTCCCTGAACCCAGTCCCCATCTGGTACTGCTGTCAGTTTTAAACAGCATACCAACTGTTGTTTGCACAATGATGGGGTGTGGTATATATATATATATATATATTATAATTTTCTGTTTCATATCATGTTACAGAGGTCTCTAGCTAGACTTCCCTCTTATGGCCCTACAAAGAGGATATATGAAAATTAACCAGGGTATAGAAAGAGATGAGTGGAGAAGGAGGAGAATCGCCCAAAGGTGGCCAACTTTCCAGACTAGAAAATGAAAGGGACAGCATAAAAGGTTTAGAGGAACTGTTGCAAGTGTTTTTAAAGAAAATAAGTGATCCATTACAGTGGCAGGGACCTCCCCTATCGCACAGTGATTATGGCATGCAAGAAAATGCCAAAAGCAGGACCTGACAAAAAAGATTCAGCTATATGGTATGCCTGAAAATTCAGAAGCCACTAACCTACCAGATCTCGTGGACAGTTTTTTCCTTACTGCACTTGAGCTGTCCCCAGATTTTAAAATATAGTACAAGCATACCAAACAGGATTTAGGTACCAAATTCACCTCTCCAGACACTCGCTACTCACTACTTGTCTGCTTCTTGAACTTTGCTACCAAAGAACACTTTCTACAACTTGCCTAGAGGAAAAAATGTGTGCTATAGACAAACATGCATGACTTTTCAGCTGCCATGATGCATTTGAGAAGGGAGTAATTACCGGTATTGAAGGCTCTTGATAAACACAAACTCAAGTTTAAGACTTTGTATCCAGCTATACTGGTAGTCCGATACCAGAAGGGGCAGCTCACATATCAAACGATGACTGAGGCCAGAGCCAATCTACAAATGAGAGGCCTGATGCTCCTAGACAACAGATCTCATTCAATGAACATTCCCATCTTGTAGCCAGGCTGGCACATGGCACAGACCTCCGGGCAATGGCACAAGCAAACAGATCCCGCATTGGCAGCACTCATGGAGCATTCGAAAGTGTACTACCAAGAATAGTCTGCCAGCTGAAGACACCACATGATTGATGAAAGCACTTCAGAAATGGCAGTGGGTGAGTGACTGGGGAGACTGGCAGGTAGGGGTGCCCCAGATGGCAGGATGGTTAAGGGAGGTTCTGAGCTGAGATCTCTGGCATTTCTACTGCTTCACTTCTTAAAATTATTTTATAGGGGTCACAGTAACTGGGAATATTTGTAAGGCAACTCACTTCAAATATGCAAGGCAATTTTATTTATATAGTGGCAGCCATGATACAGTCATATATTTCCAGAAATTTTGCAAAATATCTAAAGAAATTCTCTCTGGTGGCCCATGGTAGTACTGCAGGCAGGCAAGACATATTCAGATAAAACACAGGCATTTCAGGAAATATCTGAACATGTCTATGGCTGCCACTGTATGGTACCCAATCCCAGAGGATTTGGGGCACCTAACAATAAATAAAACATATAAAATAAACAACATTAAATTACAAGGCTGTAACTCATTTAAAATCAAGACTCCAAGACAAATCTTAGATTAAAAGAGTGGGTTTTTAAATATCTCTTAAAAACAGCCAATGAAGGAGCACCTCTCACATCCGGGGGAAGAGTGTTCTAAAGGATCAGGGCCACAACACCAAATGTCCTGTCACCTGAGGATTTTAGCCAAGATCTAGATCTGCCTCCACTGACCAGAGGGTGTGACCAGGAGTGTATGGAACCAGAAGGTCTTGCAGGTAGCTCAGATCTAGACTATGCAGGGCATTGCATGTCAACATGCACACCTTGAAACCAATGTGCCACTGAACTGGCAGTGGGGAGGTGAACCAGCATGATGTGCTCAAACCTGGAGGTCCCAGCAACCAGCTATGCTGCCACATTTTGAACTAGCTGCAGGGGATGCATCAGTCTTGTAGATAACTCAAGGTAGAGAGCTTTACAGTAATCCACTCTAGATGTGACTAAGGTGTGTACCAGTGTAACCGGATCAGTCGGTTCAAGATAGGGCTTGATCCGGGCTGTGTTACGAAGATAGTAAAAGCCACTATAGACAACAACTAACACATGGAACTCCAGAGTCAGTTTGGAATCCACAATAACTCCAAGATTATTTACTCTATCTGCTGTGCAAAAGGTCACACTGTCCAACAGAGGAAGAGCTTTGCTACCACTTGTTGTCACTGAACCTGATCAAACCAGTTCTACCAGTAACACCTCTATCTTCGCTGGATTTAGCATAAGCCAGCTAGCTGCCATCCAGTCTTGGATTTCTCTAAGGGACTTGCTCAGTTCCAGGACAGCTGCACTGTCATCAGGGGCACAAGACACATATAACTGGGTGTCATCAGCATAGCAAAGAAATTCCAAGCCATAGTGTATGATGGTCTCCCCCAATTGTAACATTCACACAGCGAATAACATGGGGGCCAAAATCACCCCCTGAGGCACACTAGAACAGAGCACAGCACTGCTTGATTTAAAAAAGCTGCTTTCTGCCGGACTTGTAGTACTTAAATTACTGCCCAAGAGACCTCCAGAGTGTCTTAGATGATCCCACAGCACCCCATGATCCATCGTGTCAAATGCTGAGGAGAGGTCAAGCAGGACAAGAATGGAACAGCATTGACTATTGCTCAGTAGGAGGAGATCATGGTTTGCCCAGACTAAGACAGTTTCTGTACTATGCTGAGGACAGAAACCCAATTGAAAAGGCTGGTAGATGTCATACCTCTCCAGGTGTTGTTCTAATTGCACTGCCATGACCTTCTTGATCAATTTTCCAATAAACAAAATGTTTGAGACAGGTCTGTTGTGGGAGGGATCATCGGGGTCCAAGGAAGCCTCCTTAAGGAGAGGCCTCACCATGACCTTCTTAAGAGCAGATGGAAAAACACCCTCCTGAAGGGAACACCTCATGATCTTCACCACAACTTGACAGTGCAAATCTCAACATTCCAAGAGATGTCTAGACAGCCCAGGGCTCAATGCACAAAAGGTGGGACACAAATCAGAAATCATCTGGGAAGCATCATCCACTGAAACTGAATCAAACTCATCCCACAAAAATGGAGTGCCTACATCCTGTGAAGATCAGACACTGTCAGCCTATGACAGACTGCTTGGGGACATCCCAGCCCAGATGGTGGGCACTTTGTCTAGAAAGAACTGGTTAAACTCCTTCCACTTATTGAGAGAAGATGGTTTACAGGAATACAGCAAACTGGGTTTATTAACCTGTCCACAAAGTTGAACAGCTGAGCTGTTCAGTTCTTTCCAGCAGCAATCACCCATGATGGTAATGTTAACTTTTTCAGGGTGATTGCCTGATGATACTCACCATAGTGAGTTCTCAGCACCAGTTTGTCCTCCTCTGAGTGGGACCTCTGCCAACAATGCTCCAACCTCTGCCCCTTAGTAGGGCCACTTTGAAAATGAGCTTGCTCAATGGCGATATGCCTGGTTAAATAAAGTGTTGATTGATTGATTTGAAACAAGTAAGTTAAGTTTATTTGTTGAGCACCCGATTCCGGAGGCTCTGGGCACTGTACAGACAGGGAAAGTGAAATAGATAATATAAAACATTACAAATTAACAACAAACAAGGGCATTGACACACAAAATAAAATCCCCAATAAAACTATTCATTAGTCTACTAATTCTTTAACTTCTGAATAATTCTCAAAAGCTTCTCTGAACAGATAAGCCTTCAGACCCCACTTAAAAGCCTCCACCGATGGGGCCTCCCCTCAAGGATCTTGGGAGCAAATTCCATATGGCTGGGCCTGCAACCTTGAACAACCGATCTCCAGAGGTCTTCTGCCAGGCCCTAGGAACCACAAAAAGAGGCCTTCGGTGGAGGAGCAGAGTTAGCACCCAGGGTGGAAAGGAGTCAGGAGGCCACTCAGGCATCCATCGCCCATGCTGTTTAGTGTCTTATAGGTGAGCAAGCCCACCTTGAAGGTAACTATCCATCTCATGGGCAGCCAGTGCAGATCATACAGGACGAGAGACACATGACAAGACCTTGGAAGGCCCTTCAGAAACCTGGACACTGTGTTCTGCACCAGCTATAGGTGATGGAAAATTCCTCTACTGACCCTGAGGTACAGATTGTAACAGTAGTCGAGCCTAGACATTATAAAGGCGTGAACCAGTGAGGGCAAGTCACCAGGTAAAATTAAGGCTTTGATCCACGTAGTGTTCCTTAGAAGGTAAAAACCACTATTCCAGACAATGGAAGACACCTGAAACTCACATCAACCAGTCATCAAGGATGATGCCCAGATTCATCACCCTAGAAGAAGCCACTGAGGTGTAATGCCAAGGAATAGCCCTGTTCCCACTCCAGCAGAATCTACATCATGCTGGCAACCAGGCTCAACCACTAGCATCTCCATCTTGTTAAGTTTAGTCTCAGCCAGCTAGAGGACATCCAGTCTTGGATCTTGACCAGTCATTTATTTAGCACCTCCATGGCGTCAACCATCCTAGGGGCAAATGACATATACAGCTTGGTATCATCTGTATAACAGTGAAAACCCAAACCATATCATCTAATCAACTCACCTGGGGAAGCATGTACAGTGCAAACAACATAGGTGACAGGATTGAACCCTAGGTAATGCCACAGGGCAGGGACTTTGGGCAGGAGAAGAAATTCCTCATCACTACCTTCTGCATCCTGCCTGTGAGGAAAAACTCAAACCAGTTGATGACAGTACCAGTGAGTCCACAGAGCTCCCTTAGGTGACCCAACAACACTATGTAGTCTACAGTGCCAAACGCTGAGGAGAGATGGAGGAGAATGAGTAATGACCGGTCCTCATATCTCTCACACTGAGGAGATCATTTTGCACTCTGACTAATGCTATTTTAGTGCTATGCCTGGACCAAAACCCAGACTGAAATGGCTCATAGATGTCACAGGCTGCAAAGTGTGCTTCAGGCTACAGAGTTACTACTTTCTCAACAACCTTACCCAGTAATGGGTGGTTGGAGATTGATCTATAATTCCCCAAGACATCAAGGTCGAAAGATGGCTTCTTTAGAAGGGGTCTCACCAGCACCCCTTTCAAGGCCCTGGGGAATAGTCCCTCCATAAGTGTAGACTGGACAATCTCAGTGAACATTGGACCAACAGACTTAACGTATCCCATTAAGGGACAAGTCAGGCCCTGGTCCAGATCACAGTAAATCACCTTGCAAACCTCTGCCACCTCCACTGGCTGAAACTCACCCCAGACAATAGGACTGATTCTGAAAACACATGGCTCACCACTGTGGGGCCACATTAGCCCCATAGGAGGGGTCCCAGTCCTACTGGAAGACACCCTGTCAGAGAAGAACAGAGCAAACTCCTAGCACTGAATGACTGAAACTGCTCTTTTCACCTGCAGACAGACAGAGTTAAGTAGCCTATCTATAGTCCAAAAAAGCTGAGCAGATCTGTTCCTCCCTGCAGCAATCTCCTGAGATAGAATGCTGCCTTTTATGGTAGCTTGCCCTTTGATATGTACCATAATGAATTCACAAGGCTTGTCTGTCCTCCTTGGACTGGGATCTCTGCCAGCAATGCTCTTACTTCCAACCCTTGGTCTTCATCTCCTTTAGAGTCTCATCAAATCACAAGGGTCTCAAGCAAGAAGACCTGGGTCATAGATGGATTGGTATGACAGAGTCAGACACCCTGAAGACAGCACTATAATAAGCTGCTACTGACTTACACGGACCCGTTGCACAAGCAGCCCTCACAACAGAAAGGTCCATTACTGCCATCAGTCCCTCCGTGGGCAACCCCTATAAAGAGCGGTGGTGAACCATCTCAACAGGTGAGGGACTAACGGGGGGTCCCTGAATGACAACTCCACTGTGCAATGATCAGAACAAATGACCAGATCAATCTAGAGGTCGGTGACCTCAAGCCCCAGTGAGAATGCTAAGTCCAAGGCAAGGCCGTGGCAGTGGGTCACAGAAGCAACTGGTCATGCAAGACCCAGCAGAGTCATTGTCTGAAGGAAGTCAGAACCAAAATGTGAGAGTTTGTCATCGATCCAGGCATTGAAGTCACCCAGATTCAACCATCTGGGCAACTCCAAAGCCCTATCAGTGACAAAGTCAAGGACTTCCTGTAGAAATTCCCCCTCATGCCCCAGAGGTCAGTAAATGATGAGGATTCTGCAGCCTGCACCTGGACCCCTATGCATGGCCACACATTCAAATCATGAAATGGAACCCTATAGGTGCACTGAGAAGTTCAGGTCAGATCTAAAACAGAAGGCCACACCCCCATTCCTTCATTCCCTCCATGGGTAGTGCACTACAGAGAACCCAGCTGGGATAGATGCCTCCAGAACTGGACCTGCATCATCCCCCAACCAGGTCTCGATAATGTAAGTCAGGCTGACTGAGGAAATTAAGTCCATGATAATTGTGGTCTTGTTCCTAATCGATCTGGAATTGAACAGAATAACCTGAAGGGGACTAGGGAAAGTTGCCGGCCCAATGGCTACATGCCAGCTGGGTCCAGCGGGAGTCCAGGAATGGGTACCAAACATCTCATGTCTCTCTCAAGGCTCCATTTTATTCCAGAGTGCCTCCTGGTCATAATCACCCCTATATGGCTCACTCTTGCTGTACCCCAACACCCCACTGCCTACAGTCCTGCCTCTCCCAATCCTGACCTCTCCACAGCACCTAATAACTGCAGCTGGTAAAGATGTGTCAGAGAAAAGGTGGTGGTCCAGCAGCAGGGACATAGAATAGGCAATTTTCTGGGGCTAGTCTTCAACCTCCTTAGGCCCACATCATACCAGGGCAACCTGACGTGGGAGGTCATGGGGCATATATGGAATGGTACTGGGGAGTTGACAACAGACTAGAGGGCTAAATTATAACCATCCACAGCTACCTCAGCTCCCATCACACAATCCATCCTCATACTTGAGATGTCCAATACTGCCAGGATGCTCTGAGCCTCCAGATTTTTAAGAGTGGTATCTGACCATCTCCACAGGGGAGATTAAGTGGGGGAGTCCCACATAGGAACTGAACAACATTATGATCCAACAAATGACCAGATCAACCCTAACATCACTGATGTCAAGACCCATTGAGAAGACCAGATCCAAGGCATGGCCATGCTTGTAGGTACCAGTGACAACCTACCTGTACGAAGCCCATGGAAGACATCACCCGGAGGAACTGTATTCCAAAAGTGATGTATCATTGCTGACCCAAGCACTGAAGTAACCCAAAACCAAAAGTTTGTGTAACCCCAAACAACAGATTGGCCATGTAAGTCTCTAGTTCCTACAGGAATTCATGCCCACAACCGGGGAGGGGCAGGGCAATACGTGAGCATGATCCTACAACTTCGGACCCAGCCCACCTTTTACAGCCATGCATTCAAATGATCTTATCTGCCCCAAGAGGTATGCTATCAGTCCCAGGGCATATCTAAAACAGGTGGCTACCTTGCACCACCACCTCCCTGATCTGGCCTAGGGCAATGCACCATGGAAAAACCTGGAGGAATGGATGACTAGAGCACATGTCCACAGTCATCCTCCAGCCAGGTCTGTGTGATACATACCAGGTCTGTAGAGGAATCCGCAATGAATACCTCCATTATGACTGTTTTATTCCTAAGAGACCTGGTCTGGAAAAGAACTGCCCTAAGGGAAGGAGCAGAATTGATTGGTCCATTAGCAACCTGCTGAGTAGAAAGCTCAGAAACCTGGGGAATAGGATCAGAAAGGGAAGACCCCTTAACAGAAAATGTCTACTCCCTGGTGCTCCCAGGATACATTCTCCTGATTCTACCCCCAGAGTCTACCCGTGGAGCAGATCTACATTTTGAGCAGTGCCCCTGAAGGATCCCCAACCCCCAACAGTGGCTGAGCACAGCTGCAGGCAGAGTACAAGGGAACCATCCGATGGGGTACCACTCTTGTAGTTGTTCTGCAGAGTAGATTAAATAAGGTCTGGCTAAACACATGGAAGGGCAAATCACCCCACAGTTAAAATAAACAACAACCCACCCCAACAAAACAAATAACTCACCCTAAATCCTAAACAAATTACTCTTAAAATCAGGAAAATAACCTAATCATTCACACAACATTCACACAAATTAACAATAGCTACACAAACCATCACACCCTGATGCACTCCAACTTAAAAGAATGAATAGGCTATCTAAAAACTCTTAAAAAGAAAACTGGTTAGGTGGAAACAATAGTATTGGGACATTGGTAACATTAGTCTTAAAATGTCCTGGGTAAGGTGAGAAATGACAATAGGAGTCTCTTCTCTCGCTGTAGGAAGTCCAGAGTCATAAAACGGTTTGAATTAGCCTACAGATAGCTCCTCTCACAACTTTGGTAAGAGCAAAGCAGTTCCAAGTAAGCATTTGTCAATCCTGCATGTTCACCATTGGTACTGCTGTTGTATCAGGCATAGGTGTCAGAACCGGGGCAGTAGCCACTCCACTTTTTATTTCTGTATCTCAAAACTAGAGTAGAAAAGTGCCTTTGTACCTCATAAGTGCCCTGTTGATTCTCAGCCCCTCAGCTTTTACCATCTTCCGGCACCCATGGTATCAGGTTTTGCATGTACAAAATGTTATTATATATTAACATAGGATAGTGCAGATGAGATGCAATATCTCTTTTTCAGTGGTGTCCTACTTTGACACATTATTAGATTGTAATTACCCAGGACAGGGCAGCTGAGAAGCAATACTCTATTTTTAAGTGGGCTCCCACATTTTGACCACAAATGTCCAACAGTCTTTCTATGAGCTGATGTTATGATCAAGACAGGTGGAATTTCTAAAATCCTACCTGAAAGATGGTGTCACTGTGAAACTGTGGAAACAAGTTTCTAAGGGGATTTGAAAAATTACACCTGCCATGCTCAGGAGGTGGGTAACACACAAGATATGTTGAACATTAGGGGCCAAAATCTGCAAAAAATAAAGTTATGAGTAAATGTTGGAAGAATTTGTTTCCTCAGAACTTAGTTGTTTATTTCACATTTTTACTCCAAATTCTAAACTTAATCTTTCAATGATCACTCCTGAGCACGATAGGTGTAATTTATAAAACAATGGCTAAAACATCATTTTGTGCAACAAGTGTTAAATTACATTTTGGGTAGTATCTGAGAAATGTCAGTTATCACATTCATGAAGTGGTGTGAAAAAATGACTTTGTTGAAAAGTTGGGATAAAAATGTAAAAAATTACATCAGTTACCCTTCAAGCTGTGCGCCTAATTGCCAGATTGAATGATAATTCATCTAGGTATGCCCGAATCTGGTTACCCTTACAAACCCTATTGAAGCTCTGACCCCATCTTGTTTGTGCTCCTTATCCCCTTCCCATGAATAATGAATACTGAAGTGGGTTGCACCTAGCATCCCTTCCTATAAGCTGTACTAGTTCGCTCCCTGAGTATCCTCTGCTGTTTGGTGGGGGGTTGGAGTGATAGGGTAGATTATATTTTGGGTATTAAATTGTTCACTATTATTATTGTATTCTGGATTCTTTTCTAGTCATGTGCATCTTAACTTGTTTCCTTGTATGACTTTTTGTTCTGGTTTTACCTTCAATAAAGTTTATTCAATCTGAAAAATACCTCAGTTACTGAGCAAATACCACACCACAACCTATTCCGTAAACAGTATGCAAAATGCCACACAAAATATAAAGCCGTAACCACTCAGCAATACCAAAAATCCAAACGCGAAATATTTCTTTACCATTTACCGAAAAAACAACTTTCTTTACACCGTCAACAAAACCATGGCCCGTAAAATACCACTAAACCACCAAAACATACCGTAGCCAAAAGGCCCATTGCGAAATCCCACACACAAACACCAAAACGCCACAACATTCATAGGGTAGGGTACTACTAGACACCTGAGAAAACAATACAGCAATCTGAGGGTGGGGTGCCACTAATCACCAGGGGAACATTACAAAAGCAGGGGCCTGCAATTGCACAGCAGGAGCAGACACGGCTCTCTCTTTTATTAATTTTTTTAATTTTTTTTTTGGCCATAACATTGAACCAGAAGTGAAAGGGGATCAGAGGGTGGGGTGCTACTAGACATCAGGGTCACAATATATAAGCAGGGGATCAGTGATCAGACAGTGGGGCACACATGTATCTATATTTGTTTTGTGCTTTTTGGCCACAGCAGGAAGCAGAAATGAACTGCAAGTCACAGGCAGCAACAAAATAGTGCACCCGTGGAGGGGAAGGGTGGTGGCAAAGAAAGAAACAACACTGACTTCATTTGCTTCCCTCCTCTGGTGGAAGGACACACTCTAGGTATCCTTTCTTGTGCTTTCATGGACCTACTCTCCTAAGCCATACACTATGGCATCATGGGTGTAGGCAGGCATACTCCAAGCACTCCATGGTGTGCAATTTTATTTAAGGGGTGTAGCAAATAGGCTCTGAACTGCTTCCTTTTTTCATGACAACTAACAAAGAAAATACTGAACCTTTCTGTGATTTTATTCATAGGAGTTGAAACTAGAAGGACTGGTAACTAATAGTCTCTTTGCATCCCAAGGACAATACAACTTTACAGGCTCTGGGCTGGTATGTGGGTGTCTTAGGTAACAATGCATGGCATTTGTCTTTACCCATGCATGACAACAACCACTGTCATGGGATGCAAAAGTTGTATTTATTGTGCCAAATGAGGCAATAAACACTGTCCTGGTGTACATTTGTATATTGTTTGGCTACACTCTGGAGGGTGGGAGGGGGGTAGCTCACCCTAAAAAGGGGGCTGGGGTAGCAGTGAGTCCACTTGGTGTGCAGATCTGAAATCCCTGGCTACACCCCTGTATGGCATGCATCGTTTTTAGCTATGCAGGCATAAAAATCAATTTGTATTCAAAAAGTTACATAAGTTACCACTAGATAAGAAAAGAAAAAGAGAACACAACAAACATGTTTCATAAATTATAACAACCAATTGACTGTTCAGCATAGTAATCAATTCATTCTTCTGAACAGTTAGACAAATCCATGATGTCTTGCATGCTGTGATCATGAACAGAAGTACAGTTGTGCACTTCTTTTTGTGGAGTAAAGAAAAGTTAATTACAAATAATTTAAAGACAGAAAACAGAATCTTTCTGTATTGCTGGTAAAAAAAGGGGGACATTGTATGATCACAAGAATCTACTCCAGGTGTAGATTATGGTGGGATTTGCCCACTTCTGGTGTGGTTTAGTCACCAGGCCTGCGACCACATCACTGAACCACACCAGGCATGGGTAAATCCCACTATAACCCACACCCTATTGTGGATGTTTGCTTAAATATCCTTCCATGGGGTAGCACAGTGTATGCCATGTAAATCCCTATGTGAACCTAAAATGTTAATAACTAACCCCTTGCAACTTACTAAAAGAAAAAAAATATCTGCACGGTGGAGTTTGAATTCAAGTAGGCTAGCACAAAGGTGCAGTAGTCTTATATTTTAGGGGGCCCCCAGCAATGGTAATCATGAGAGCCCTAGCCCTCTAGTGTGGCAGGCATCTTCATGTCATTATGATGCTTTTTGGAAGCTTCTGCATAGCTGATTGATTCCCATTGTGTACTGTTTTAAAAGGGCACAATAAGAAACATACAAAAAAAATCTTGAAGATTGATACTTTGAACTGGGTCAAGTTTCAAGTTTCAAATCTATTCAGGGTTAGGTGATTAGGCTGAAGCTCATTTACAGTAACATCCCTACATACATTCATACCAATGTGACATCATAAAAATGTAAATACAATAAAACATAACAATTAAAAGGTAATAACAAATCTCAACATACAATATTCATTATGCACATCCTTATTTATAAAAAAAAATAAAACAGTTAAATTGCATCACATTAACAAACGGGAGTGTTCAGAAGTTTTGGGGATGAACATGTAGATCAAGAGTGTTGCAGACTAGGAACCCTTGAGTCTGGGGTCCCAGCAGCTGATGGGTCTGCGGGGTGCTTAAGTTCAGCTCTGGGCAGGCATCAGCAAGTAGAAAAACAATTAATAAAGAAGCTTGCTAATGTCTCCATCAGGCAGACCCCTGGAGCAATGGAATCATCTTTTAAGAGTAAAAAAAAGCTCATTCTGTTGAACTTGGCACCATGGCAGCTGCTGGCAAATCAGATTTCCTTTCCAGGTGGGGCAGATGTTCAGGTAAGTAACTCAGAGCTGTTAATTGGTTACTGAAGTGTTAACAGGTGCTGCAAAGGAAATGCTATGTTACAGAGATTAGGCTCAAGTTATTGAGACGGAAATGATTACAAGTTATACTGGCTGAGCCTGACTGTAGCCAGGATGATCCACTCAGGGCTGTGGGCCCCCTGCAGGCAAGGGCCCTAGGCCTGGACTTTGTTGGCCTGTACCCCAATCCGGCTTTGCTGGTGAAAAAAAAGGAGTCCATTTTATATGTGAACAACCCATTACTACTCTGTGAAAATCATTTAACTTTTAAATTTCAGAATTCTAGTACTACCTGAATTCCACAGAAATAAGCAGAATTTTCTGAAATTCCACAGAATTTCATTCAGTCAAAATTTGAAAACTCGTCACAGTGCCAGCGTGTGAATTACCCTGAACCAGACATGACTCATTCATTTTCAACTAATCACTACTAAAGACAATAAAGGTTAAGCCATGTGTGGTGTTCTATCTGGCTCTTAGGTGAGCATTCATTAAAGCTGACCCCTTGGGGGTTCATTCTTACTACCTGGGCTGCTTCATTGATAAATTACTTAGGTCTCCAGCCCCATCTTCCTCAGGCACTGTGACAAGTCTACTTCCTTAGGTCTGCAGACTCAGCTCTTCTTCATACCAAGGTTCATACTAAGAATCATAGATGTACAGAAGGCAAATGCCCATATTAGTACATCTCCATAAATCTGGAAGTATTTACTACTTAGATAGTAAATATTTATCTAAGTTAGTTTTAAAGGTAGTAGGGTTATTTGTATCTCATAGTGCCTTAGGTAGTGAATCCCAAATTGTGATGATCCTCTGAGTCCCAAAATGTGTATCCAAGATGGGGAACAGGTCTTCTCTGACTTTGCACCAAAATTCTGGAACTCCTTTCCCCTTGAAATTAGGAGTCACCCTCACATGGGCCCTTTAATTGTGCCCTATATACTGTAGGTATCTGCTGAGTTCAGTAGCCTCTCATTGTGTTGAATAGATCATTTCATTTTTCATTTCATTTTTATTTTATTTATATATTTCATCAGGATAAGACATTAGGTGATCCTGTTTACAATGCTGTCCTGATTATCACAAAAGTTTCAACATACATCAAACATACATGTGCAAAATTGCAAAGACCAGAGACTCATCACTCAACAGAAACTTATGTGCAAAACAGGTTAAATCCAATACGATAAGAATTAAACCGTCATACAATACATTCATTTAAAACATCTACATTCAAATGCATAGCACTCCATTAAAGCAGTTTTAAATGCTGCTAAAGTTGACAAACTTCAGACCCCTAGTGGGAAAGAATTCCAAGCATTAGAAGCAATATAATCCAATCTTGCTTTGCCATGTCTAGTTTTTAGATATGGGACTTTTAAACCCCTTCCTTTTATGTTACATAAGGTGCATTGTGAATTTTCTAATACCAATTTATCAGTTAAGTAAGTAGAAGCAGACCCATGGAGGCATTTATAAATAAAATTGTTCAGAACTCTGACCATTCTAACATCTAAGGGGACCAATTGCAATTGAGAAAGTAAATCAGAATGGGGGAAATGATAATATGGACCCTGAACTCCTAGTATAAATTGTGTCAATTTATATTACAACCTATCTAATTTAAGAAGATTATGATTACTAGTATTCAGTATACCATAATTCAGTAATCTATTAGTGGGAGAATTACAGATTGAACTAATTTTCTTCTGGTATCTAGGGGCATACTATCTTTATGCCTTCTTAGGGCTCTAATTTCTAGGAAACCTTAGTGCATAGCTGGTCAACATAGAAAATCACATTTTAATTGGGAGTCAATATAGACTACTAGGTACTTATATATATATATCCACCTGGACCAAGGAGTTACCCATTACTATTTTTATAGTGATATTTACAATCTCTTTGTCACACCCTTTTGATGTTTCCCTGGCACTAAACATCATATTTGTTTTTGGTTTTTTTGTTTTGTATTCATAATTAATTTATTTTGTCTGAACCATGACTCCAACACTAAGAATTCTTGTTGCAGGATTTTCTGTACTTCAGTATAATCTTTACCTGGGCACAGTAATGCAGTGTTGTCTGCGTACAATTTAATGATACTATTCCTATTTGTACATACCCTTGGCAACCCATCAATAAAAGAAATGCATAGGAGGGGCCCCAGGATTGAGCCCTAGGGAACTCCCCTACTCACTTCTCGTGCTCCAGATAATATCCTGTGTACACTGACTATTTGATTTCAGCCCTGCAAATATGATTTGAACCAATCTAAGGGCTTGTCAGCAACCCCTTTACCCTTCAAAACTTTTAGAAGAATTGCGTAATTGACTGTGTTGAATGCCTTAGAAAGATCCATGAATGCTGCCCCCACACACAACTTGCTGTCAAGTGTGTGGGAGACAGCATCTGTGATATCCAACAAGGCTGTACTCGAAGAGCATAAAGGTCTGAAGCCCGACTGCTGGGGAGCCAATAGATTGTTACTACTCAAAAATGAGTACAATTGCTTATGCACCTCTCTTTCAAATATGTTGGAAATTATAGATAACAAGGCTATGGGCCTGTAATTATTAGCCAGTTGAGAGCCACCACTCTAAAAATGCAGATATTTTTGCAACTTTCCACTTATCTGGGAACTGACTCAGACATAAGCTTATATTGAATACATTTGTCAGCAGTTTAGCTACTACTACTACTTTAGCTCTGACTTTCAACAATGAGGCCTCTAAACCGTCAAGACCCCCATATTTGGTCACATCCAGTTTACTTAAATAGTTTCTTATATCGCTCGTTTTTAGAATCTTAAATCTGAACCTAGGATGCACTTTTACCTCTGTGCTCTCAGTACTGCCCAACAACTTGGTGGTAACTTGTTTGTCTATATTCCCATCTCCATCCGATGAGGAAGGAGATTGTTTGTGCAGTAATGAAGGCAAAGTGGTAAATAAATCGTTCAGAGTCTCCACCATCATTTTAGAATCTGTAACAACCTCCTCCTTCTGGATTCTCATAGAAGAAGGAAGTTTGTTGTCAACAGGAGCTTGTAATTGCCTTAAAACTTTCCAGAATTCTCTTGTGTTGGATGTTGCTTTGAACTTAGTCTTATATTTCCCCTTTTCCTCTCTAATTGATTTCTGACACATATTCCTATAAATTCTATACTTCTCCCAATCATTATCCCAATTTGATTTTTTGCAAGTTTCCATAACCTTTTTCTAACCTGTAATAATTTTAATATTTTCTCATTAATCCATGGTAAGCTGTTTTTCCTTTTCTTAGTTTGTAATCTAGGTGCCTGTTTGTCACACACCTGTAAGAACTTACTAGCGACAAATTCTACTACATCATCTAATGCTGTAATAAGGTCCATACTATAGCATTTAACCCTCTCTAAATCTTTCATAAATGCATTCTTATTAAACTTGTATATGATCTATGGTATGATAAAGGTACTTCACTCTGCAAGGGAGGCTGGTTCAAATTAACTTTGCACTCTATCAAACAGTGATCACCCAATAGGGGAGCACCAACCTGATTTGTAACCTCTGACAATCCTTTTGAAACAAAAATTAGGTCAATAATTGATCTAGTGTCCCTTTTAGGTATACCGCAGGTACAGCGACATTTCAACAGCATGGTCCCCTACAGCGACTACAGTGCCACTGCGCTGTAGGGAACCCACTGGAACCTGGCACTGCCTGTCAGGGGTCCTGCATCCCCCCAAATCTGCTCTGACTCAGAGTTGAGAATCCTAAGTGGGGAGTGCAGCCCCCTGCAAAGGAGGTTCAGAGGGTGAAACCCCCCTGAAGAAAACACCTGTTTTTGTACGAAACTGGCAGTCAACTGCAAAATCAGGTCGACCTGTCGGTTTTGCTGTCTGATTGTTCGACAAAATTTTTGTCGACAACCAGTCGTGGATCCTCACCTTTATTACTATAACATGTAGGATCATGGATTAGTTGGATGATGCCCAATTGATCCATTCATTCTTTTAATCTTATCCTCATAGGACCATTCCAATGAGCGTTGAAGTCTCCCAGAAAAATAAAATGTTTCAGATTAAGATTATTACTCAAGAAAGTAACAAAATCATCAAAAAACTGAACACATATTTGTGGGGGTGAATAAACTGTTAGTATTGATCAATTTAATTTGTTGAAATCAACTATCAATCCCTCTATACCTCTAATGTTAAATGGTGTCACCTTACTGCACTGACCCATGGATTGTGCAAATACATTAGACCCCACCTCCTTTTCTGTTTCTGTCATTTCTTACCACAGTGTAGGCCTGGATCATAATTTCCTTGTCATCTATGCTAACTTCCAACTAAGTTTCCAAAATTCCCAAAGCAGATGGTTTATTATTGTGACACCATAACTTAGCTCATCTATCTTTGGTAGTAAACTTCTATCATTAGTATGAGCAATCCATGGTCCCTTTCCTTCATTTGTCCAAGGTTCCTTTCCTTCATTGGTCCTGGGTTCCTTTCCACATCTCCAGCCAAGAGCAATGTATAAGAACAAAATCCAAATGAATTCCATGGCACTTAGGGCCAAATTCCTTGTCTTATTTTAATTGTTTTGTAGTCAATTATAATAGCATTTTTTAATTTTTATAGACAGTCACTCTTAGATCAGTTTTAATACTTGAAGTATTAGATTAAGTTCCTTTCTTTAACTGGATTACTGCATGAGTTTCTGTTTTTTTTTTAATTATTAACACCACTAGCACCCTGTGTAACCCAAAAAATAACTACCAAACACCCTATAAGTAACAGTAACTTCATCCTGAACTCTTATTCAGAGGAATAAATATCTTAATTAACACAAATAAAAGCCCAAATTTTAGGTCAATCCTAAAACAGCTTATACAATTAATTCAATTATTAATCTAAAAGTACATGCATTTAAAGTGCAGAATTTGTTCAAATTTAAATATATGCTCTGTAAATTGAGCTATAAACAATACAAAAAGAGAATGAACTATTAAAACTAAAGACCATGTGACCTCAAAAATTATATAAATGTACAAAAATGAAAAAAAAAACACCTCTGAATAAAAGGGGTTTGTAATTGGATGAGGGAGGGAGCCGTTACTAACATTTTACCAAGGAGGAATCAAGCTATACAACCCAGGATACTGTAAATTACCTTTCCTGACGAATAAACTGCCCTATGAAAAGCCTCCTCCCAAATCCAGTCACAAGAATGCAGAGGTCTAAGTCCTAAATTTCTTATGCTTGGCACAGCCACTCATGCTCGCACCCAAGGGCTTGTTCCTTGGGCTAGTGGAAGTCTTTTCAACTAAATTAGTTCCTCCCCTCCTTCTCCCGATTGGGTGATCTGCTCACCGCTGAGCCTCCTCTACTATTGTACTTACAGTGAAATTGGGTCTTCAGGAGCAGTCTTAGAAAGTCCTGACAGGAGCTGAAATATTCACTGTGGAGATGGCATGTTCACAGGGAGGAAACAACAGATTCAGTCTTGCGCAGGAGCCACTGGCAGCTGTGGGAGATGTTAAACAGGACATTAGTTCCTTGAGCCAGCAGGATTCTTTTAAACCAAGTGAGCTCCTCCCCTCCTTCTCCCAATTGGCTGATCAGCTTGCCGCTGAGCCCCCTCTACTATTGTACTTACAGCCAAATCAGGTCTTCAGGAGCACTGTTAAAAAGTCCTGACAGGAGCTGAAATGTTCACTGTGGAGATGAAATGTTCACAGGGAGGAAACAACAGGCTCAGTCTTGCGTAGGAGCCACTGGCAGCAGCAGGGAGATGTCAAAGCAAGATGCTAGTCCCTCAGGCCAACAGCCTTTTAAACCAAGTGAGCTCCTCCTAGGTTGCTTGTTCCTTGTTACATTCCTATGACCTGGAATCCTGAACCCAGGATTTTTACTTGCCATAGGAAATGGTATGCTTACCTCTACTTATGTTCTAATATTCTATTTTGTTCCATTTGGTTGTATATATCTCTATATTTTAGCTGATGTTTGGTACGATTTTATTATTTGTCATTATTAGCTTTCACTGGCTGTTGTCTATATTTTATATTCTTTTGCAAAAATGTTCCTTGTTGTACTCTTGTGGGTCATGCCTGAAAATAGACATTTACTTGTGTAGTGGAACCTTACCTGGAAAACAAAAACTAACTACCCTAGCACCATAGCACCTTGAAGTTTGTCTCTGGACTGCTGTGGAAGACCCCCACTGTCAGCTATATGCTGCAGTGTGGTGGCAGTCCTTTGCAGCCCTCAGGCAATTTCATTGGTGCATTTACGTATATAAATTTGTATTACAACTTCCTTTTTATTTAACAATCTTATTACAATTTAAACAACCAAATAGATATGCACTAAGGTTCAGTGGTCTGCCATAGTTTTCTATACCCAAGTCCAAGACTAAACATGGTAATAATTCATTGGCTGTTTCAGTACCTTGCACATGGATTTCTATCCAAAAAGAAATTAAAGATGACAGCCTTAATATCACTTTCACCTTTTAAGAACTATCTTATTGAAAGTACTTATTGTAAGTGCAGCTATTTAAATGAATGCTTGTTAAACTATTTGTCTGTCTGTGTGTTACTCTAATTTGTGTCCAATATAGAAACATAGAAACATAGAAACATAGACTTTGACGGCAGATAAGGACCGCTAGGCCCATCTAGTCTGCCCATTTCCCTACCTACAGGATAGGCCACAGATCCTAGTTAACCAACAGCCTTTATCTTCCTGCCCCCACAAGAATTGCCTTATGTCTGTCCCATGCATTCTTGAATTCTCCACAGTTTTAGACCCCACAACTTCCTCAGGAAGGCTGTTCCATGTATCCACTACCTCTCTGTGAAATAATACTTCCTCACATTGCCCCTGAACACGCCTCCTTCTATCTTTAAATTGTGTCCCTTGTTCTTGCAGTCTCTTTTTCTGAAAGATGCTACCCTCTTGGACTTTGTTGATTCCCTTGAGGTACTTGAAAGTTTCTATCATGTCCCCCTCTCCCTTCTTTCCTCAAGGGTATACATATTAAGCTCCTTTAGTCTCTCCTCATACGGCTTCTCTTGCAGACCCTGCACCATTTTAGTTGCCCTCCTCTGGACTGCCTCTATCCTGTCTATGTCCTTGCAGAGATGGGGTCTCCAGAACTGGACACAGTATTCCAGATGGGGTCTCACCAACTGTCTGTACAGAAGGATAACAACTTCCTGTTTTCTGCTGCTGATGCCTCTACCTATACATCCCAGTATACCCCCGGCCCTCCCTACTGCCTTCTCACATTGCTTGCTAACCTTAAGGTCATCTGATATGATTACCCCAGGTCCCTTTCCTGTTTTGTTGTTGTTACTACCTCCCCCACCCATTGTGTATTCTTCCCCTGGGTTCTTGTTTCCCAGGTGCATTATTTTGCACTTTTTTGCATTGAATCCTAGCTGCCATACGTCAGACCATTCCTCCAACCTTGCCAAGTCCCTTTTCATCCTTTCCACACCTCCTTGTGTATCAACCCTGTGACAGATCTTTGTGTCATCTGCAAAAAGGCATACTTTTCCTTCCAGTCCCTCTGCAATGTCACTGATGAAGACATTAAAAAGGACTGGACCCAATACTGAACCCTGCGGTACCCCACTAGTAACCGCCCTTTCTTCAGAGTGGACTCCATTTACAATTACCTTCTGTGTCCTGCTCTCCAGCCAATGTTTTACCCAGGCTACCACCCTGGGACCCACTCCCAGGCTGGTTAATTTGACTATTAATCTTTTTGTGTGGGACTGTGTCAAATGCCTTGCTAAAGTCTAGGTAGGCCATGTCCACAGCCCCTCCCTGGTCTACTACTTTGGTCACCCAGTCAATGAAATCTATTAGATTTGTCTGACATGACCTTCCCACTGTGAACCCATGCTGCCTTGGATCCTGTGCTCCACTGACCTCTAGGTACTCAACTATTCTTTCCTTCAGAAGTGACTCCATCACTTTCCTACCACAGAGGTCAGACTGACAGGTCTGTAGTTTCCTGCCTCTGTCTTGGTCCCACTTTTGTGAAGGGGAATCACATCCTCTTTCCTCCAGTCCTCGGTACCAAACCATCCTCCATGATTTATTAAAAAGAGTAGCCAGTGGTTTCACTAGTTCCTTCCTTAATTCCTTTAGAATTCTGGGTGAATTCCATCAGGACCCATTGCTTTGTCCACCTTCAGTTTTAGGAGTTCTTGCAGAACCCTTTCTTCTGTGAAAGGACTGGGATCGACCCCCCTATCAAGAGTGCTTCTGTTAATTGGATTAGCACTTCCCCCTCCTCTTTTGTGAATACTGAGCAGAAATATTCGTTCAGCATCCCTGCTTTTTCATTGTCCCCCTCTGCCCACCCACCGCTCATTCTATTCAGCCTCACTATCCTCCCTTTGTCTTTCCGCTACGCTGATGTACCTATAAAGGTTTTATCCCCTCTCTTAACTGAGTTGGCTATCTTTTCCTCAGTTTGGGCCTTTGCTATTCTGACTTCCTCCCTGCTTCTTTCTGCCTTAATTGGTACAGCCTCTGTCCTGCTCCTTCTGTGTTTCCTATACTTCCGGAATGCTATCTTTTTCTTCCTGACTTTCACAGCCACCTCTCTTGAGAACCATAGTGGCTTTTTCTTTCATTTTGATTTGTTTATTTGCTTCACACAAAGGCTTGTTGCATCTGTGATGGCAGTTTTGATAATTCCCCATTGTTGCTCCACACCTCCTTCTAGCCTGTTTGATAGTGCTTTTCTGAGGCACTCTCCCATCTTGCCAAAGTCAGCTCTCCTAAAGTCCAGTACCCTTACTTTTGTATGGCTTGACTCTGTAGCTGAGTTTAACGTGAACCAGACTGTTTGATGGTCACTTGTCCCCAGATGGCAACCTACTTCTAGATCTGAGATCCTCTCACTGCCCCCGTTTGAGAGTCAGAGGTCTAAGATTGCTCCCTCATGAGTGGGTTCCAAAACTAGCTGTCTAATGCCTACCACCTGTAGGGTGTCAAGAATGGCCCTGCTCTTGGATGTGGCTGCAGCAAATGCGCTCCAGTTAACATCTGGCATATTCAGGTCTCCCATCAACAGTATCTCCACTTTTTCTGCCATTCTAAGAATGCCTTACATCATATCCTTGTCCATTCCTTCCCCCTGACATAGGGGTCTGTACACAACCCCTGTGCGGATTGGCAGTTGCCTTTCCAGTCTCCAAGGTGACCCACAGTGCCTCCTCTCCTCCTGTTTACTCTTTTGTTCAGTTGCTTGTATCCTTCCTTTACATAGAGAGCTACTCCTCCCCCTCTTCTCCCCCGCCTATCTCTCCTGTAGGTTATGTACCCTGGTATGTTAACATCCCAGTCATGGTTCTCTGTGTACCATGTTTCTGTGACTGCTACGATATCCAGGCATCCCTCTTCCATTAAGGCCACCAGCTCAGGGAGCTTGTTGCCCAGACTATGGGCATTGGTACTCATTACCCTCCTTTTCCTGATGGCCTTACCCCCTTTTGCTCCATCCCTGTCCTTCTTGCCTTTGTCACTTTCTCCATTTACCCCTGCCCTTCTCCCTATCAACACCTCCATGTTGGTGTTTGCCACACTTACTACTGTGATTGTTTGGGGGGGGCTAGGATTTTCCTGCTCCTTTCCAGTGCCTCCCCCCTTGGCTAGTTTAAAAGCTTGCCAATGAAGCATTTAAACCTATCACCTAGGATCCTGGTTCCCCTTCCGGACAGATGCAGCCTATCATGCCAGTATAGGCTTGCATCACTCCAGGTGGACCCCCAGTCCCCAATGAAGCCAAATCCCTGAGCTCCACACCAGTTTTTCAACCACTGATTGAATCCCATGGTACAGAACACCCTAGCCTCTCCTATGCCATAGATGGGTAGCACCTCCCAGAAGGTTACCGCGCGTGCTACTTGACTAAGGCCCCTCCCCAATTCCACAAACTCTTCCTGCACTTCTCTAATCCCTTTCTTAGCCAGGTCATTTGTCCCTAGGTGGACAATGACATCCAGCTCCCTCCCCTGTGCAGCTGCTCCGGCAATCCTGAGGATTCGCTCCCTGTCCCTCCAAGCCATGGCGCCAGGCAGGCACCTTACCTCCCTCTCCCCTTCCTCCCCCAGTTCTACCTTCCTAACAATGGAGTCCCCCACCAGGAGTTGTTTCCTTCCCCTGCAGGGTCCCCTGCTACCCTCCTGTGGGTCTCCTTTGTGGAGGTTCCCAGCATCCTCCTTGGTCTCCACTGTAGGTGCCTCCATAGAGGAACCACACTTTGCCAGAATGGCATAGGAATTGTGGAGAGGTACAACTGGAGGGATGTGCCTCTGTTCCACCACCCTCACCCTCCCTGGGTCCACTGTGGTCCAACCCCTCTTTCTTGGCAACCTCTGAGGCAATGGCAGTGGCACTGGTGGTCCCTGGATGGAAGGAGGTCCCACAAATACTGGCCAACTCAGCCTGGAGATGAGCAACCTCCTCCCTCAGCCCAGAGAGGTGCCTGCAGATGGGACAACACCGCATCCTCCAGAATATCTCCAGAAGACTGCTGCTCCACAGCCACTGCACTGCACCACCCAATCATGTCTTATTTCTGACCCCTTAACTGTTTGCAATCCTTACTCTTTTATCTGTTTTTTTCTCTCTCTCCTTACTTTCTACCTGTGTGCCCTTTAAGCTCCTGATTGTCCTGTTCTGAGACAAGAATATCCTATATTTCTCATTAGACCACTAACTTGTTCAGAGGCAGACCTCCAGCAGCTAGAGGGGGCCGGAGAGCTACTCTTGCCCCTTCTAGGATGGTGGGTCCTTGGTGGTTCTGTGTTCACTCACTTCCTGCCCCTAAACAGGAAGTTCCTGTTGTCAGTCAAATCCTGTGCCTATAAAAATAGAACTAGCTTTGGGTGGGGGGTGGAGGGGAGGGAAGGAGGGCAATAGAGTCCCAGCACAGAAGTTCAGTCACACAGCAGTCCTTTCTCGTGGTGTCTTCTGCCAAGCTATTAGCAGAATCTTCCTAAGGCAGTCTTTAAATGTAGCTTCCTTCTAGCTAAGCCACTCCCCCTACTTACCAGATCTTTCTACAAGTAATTTAAACCTCACAGCAGTTAAGTCCTTTCAGTCACCTGAGATTTACACCTAGATGACTTTTCAGTTACCCATTCAGTTCAGTTAACCCAAACACACACTTTTTTTTGGTTTTGTTTTGTATGTTAGTTTTTTACCCTAAATTAATGGTCCAAATACAAAAGTTCTTCTACTTTAGTCCCAGCAGAGAAGTTCAGTCACACAGCAGTCCTTTCTCTTGGTGTCTTCTGCCAAGCTATTACTTTGTTCAACATTTGGATGCAACTATAAAGGAAAGTTTACTCTCAATGGGCCCTATGCATAAAGTGGGTGGTGGGGGTATGCAGAAAAGTCATGTACCCCACCCATGACCCTGTGCCCAGTGGACAGGTGCACCCAAACTGGCTTTCACCAATGCTGGCTACCTGTCAAATGCTCTTCCCCTCTCCCCAGTGCACAGGACTCCACGGGGTGGCTGGGGGAAGAGTCATCATCCTGGGCAGGCATCCAATGAGATGCTCCCCTGGGACCCCTAGTAGATCCCATGCATAGGGTGGTACAGGTCCTGGGCTGTGCATGCTGATTGCAGGCACCCAGACCCACACAGCACCATCCTGTCTTGGAGCCACTGCTCCAGACATTTCTTGACGCTCGTCCGTCCAGTTACCCCTGTCATCTCCTGCTGCCCAGTGGTCAGGAGCAGCACAGTGTGCAGTGTCCTGGTCCCCGGTGACTCCAGGTGATGCCCATGGGCACGAGGATGAGTTATGGCAGGGTCTCCTTGGTGTACCCTATGCCACCATCTGCACCCATGAGGCCAGCACTAAGTGGGTTAGTGAATATTGTGTAGTGCTGGTATGCCCCCAGACCACCCGCAGCATGGACTCTGCAGACATGGGGATCAGGTGCAGCAGGTCTGCACACCCCCTCGTGCATGCCATGCGAGGGACGAGTGGATGTGGGGTGCATAATGCAGTCTCCAGATACACGCACATAGCCACTCCGCCTCATTTGTGCATAGGGTCCAATTTGTTTTCCAATAAAAAATTAATTGAATATTGAATTGAACAAAATAAATCTATATCAATAATGTCACATAGAGTATTTTAATTTTCATTTCATTTTCGTTCCAGGTCCCAGGTCGCCCCTGAAAACAGGCACTTGTGCCTATTGGGCCTTACCCAGTTACCAAAAACTAAAACAAAAAAAAATGTCATTTATTTATTTATTTATTTTTTAACCTGGAGGTGAACTGGGCACAGCCCTTTTTCAGTCACACCCGACATAAAACAGTAAAGACAGATAAATACAGCATTTAGGACAACAGAGATGATTACAAATATTAACAGGAGCATTTGGAATGCTCCTGGTACAGCTTTTTCAAAAGATGTTCAAAATGCATAACATTATCTGCAGATGTAACCAATGGTAACTGGGTTGGGCCCTCTGGGTAAAAAACCCACTTACAGGAATGACATGGAACAGAAAAATGGTAATGTATATAATTCATACAAATTACAAGGTACTCTCCATGTCAGAATATACTAATGACAAGAAAGCATGTTTAAAAACAATTGTAAAATGGCAGGAAAAAGTCCAGGGCTCTGTTTAGTCAATGCTGACCTTCAACAATGATGTTATCCCAGCACAACGTTATGTCTACTCAAAAAACAACTGAAAATGTATTTTAAAAAATCTATTTTTTCACTTTTTCTTTTTTTACTATCAAGCCACTTTATAATTGTAATAATGCACTCCTGGAAGTATGTCATGAGGATAACGTCACTTCTTGAGTATTGGACACACTCAGCCTGCGTCCTTGTGCCAAATACCTGTAACCCCTGGGCTCCTTCTAACAAGTAAGTACGCCCTCCCATTAAATCTTGACATTGGTACCCACATATTGAAATATCATTTACTTTACAAAGATTGGTACCATCCTTGGTGTTAGGATGTATACCTGGCTCATTTCTAGAGGAAGAGGGGTGGGGTACAAGAACAAAATACATGAAACTTGTGTAAAGATTACAACCCAGGTTCAGGTTGGAAGCTGCTAGACATATGCTAGATCTAAACTGCTGAGGGTCCCCAGTAAATCCAACAACCAAAAGCAAGAATCAGGCTGGCCCCGGGTACAGCTGTTGATTTATCTGCAACGCCAGCGACCTGGGTTTGGGAACAGACTCAGGTTGCTGGGGGCCAGCCGGGAGAATGAAATGAGCATCCAACGATGGCTTCCTTCTCAGGGGAGGGGTGGATTCACGCCTCGCCTGCTGGCTCCTGGTGGAGGCTGGGAGCACAGCAGGATGTCAGCCCCAATAGACGAGGGAGTGACGGACATCAGCGTATGCCTTGACATCAGTGGCACATCACTGTCTGGGAGTAAAGTGGAAAAAATGGCACCGGACAGATCGAGTGATGACCCTCCAGAACCCTCACCACTGGGCTCCCGGACCTCGATATGCCGGCACAGCAGCACCCCAGGATCATTGGTTGGCCACTAGGCCATTCTCCTATGGAGGTAAGAGACCGCCTGGTGAAGGGATACACCGGGGTCACCTGGGGCTGTCTGCAATGTGGGTCGGTAGGGGTCGGGAGAAGCAGCGGTGGGGCAAGTTCATGAGGGGGTCAGAAAGAGTGACTGGCCAGGTGAGGGAGGAGTAAAAATAAAAAAAAAGCAAGAATCAGAATACCTGGAACAGGAACTGGGATTTTGCAGTATGGCTTTATTTAACAAATGGAAACTAAAGCAGTAGTGGACCCCTATACATCAGTCAAGGCAGGACTGGTACATTTCACACACTCTCTTTTCATGCAGTACAGTTTGAGAACACACAAAAGAACATCTTCTTCTCATTTCCCAATGGTGCATATAGTGGACACCTGGCCACACACCTGAACATTTTCCTCCCATGACTGCACACATTGTGAACCCTAAGCCCACACTCAGAACTCTTCTTTGAAAATAGGTGCAATTATGTGAAACTTAGCCATACACTTAAACCTGTAGCACTGGCCTTTGCTCAGGTGAAAACTGGTACCCTTTATGAACTAGCAAGCCCTGCCTTGTAATCATCCAGATGACATTCCCCCCACCCTTTGCCTCAACCAACAGTCTCTGCCATTCCTTCAGGGTTGCACCATTGAAACCCCCATTCTCCACTGAAATGCTAGAGGTCCCATATTTTCCATTTCTTCATTCACTGGGGTGACTGAAGTACAAAAGTACAAACTGCACTCTCCTGGGTGAACAGTTTACAGAAATTCACTCTCCTGGGTGAACTAGGGACACTGGCAGGTGCACTCTAGCCTTATCTATGGGGACACACACCCCAGAAACAATTTCCCTAAATGTGTGGAGAACTTGTCTCTAGAACAGTACTCACGAACTAGATGTCCTGTCCATTGGGCATGGAACAACAAATGGCTCCTCTCCTGGTAGCATGTCTGAACAGTCTCAAAGTTATTTTCCAAGGCAGCTGAAACACAAGGGTCTTCAGGGATTGCCCCTTGAACCCACTGAAGGAAAGCAGTTCCTTCCACTTCACTGGGAGTAGAAATCAGGAAATCCTGCTGTAGAAAGGTCTCCACCACTTCACTGGGAACTGGAAATTGTACTCACACTAGGGTGAGAAGTGCTGGGCCCTCAACTCAGAGCCCAACTGGCAGACCTTCTACCACTCTACCTCCACACAGCTATTCACTAACTACAGACTGAACATTTTAAGCTCCCAGAGGAACTGTACACATGAAAGGGTTACTGCTGCAAGAGTTCCAAATAACATAATCACTCTTCTCTCAGGCTAGCTGAGTAAACAATGATGTCATTATGTAAGAAGCATCTAATGAGCTCCCTTCCACGCCTGCTACCTTCCTAACACTAATACTGATAGGATTCTAGTAATCCCAGAGGACTGGATGGTTACATACCCAAGACATGCTATCCCAGCATGACACACACCCTGTCTTACACTATTGTTTAAGTATATCTATATTCTATTTTTGATTGCTCTTTTCCTCATAAGATGCCCTTTCCTGCTTTGGTTCTAACTTTATTGCCATTTGCTATGATGTAAAATAGTAAAAGGAACAGTCCACTTATTGTGGGTATCCCCAGGTTTTAGTTTGCATTCCCAGCTGATTTTAAATATCCATGGCTCCTACACATTACATTAAACAGGGGGTTCAAAAACAGCTGATGACACACATGAAAACCAAGGACAAAGATATTTAAAAGTGTGCTCCTGTGATTATTTTAAATCCAAAGAAAATGCAAAAGAAGATTTAGACTAGGCGAAAAAGCATCTTGCAAACCATGAGAAATAGGGTGATTTAAAAATAGAATAAATTATAGGGAAGGACTGGCTTACAAGAAGAAAAATGCTAACAAGAGGAATAACAAGGTAATAAGCCTTAGGTCCAAAAGATGATAGGCAGATTGTTAGCCCTGAGCTGGAATTATCAAGTATGCTGTACAGTCCATCCCTTTTTTTATAAGAATTATAGTTAGATTTTGTGGGTTAATGCTAATTAGAGTGCAGTACTTAAGTTGCAGTAAGGTTCTTTTACTTTCATTATGACATAGGTTATTTTCTATTGGTCTCAATTGATACTAATTGGTGTTATATGTTTATTTTTATACAAGTTTCATTAAAATTAGTTCATATCAGCCAGCCGGTGGTGCTGAGGGCTAAGGCGCTGGTTGCCTTACCTCGTGCTATGCTGGCGACCCTTGTTCGGGAATGAGTACGGGCTGCTGGGGGCTGGCAGGGGTGGAGAGGGATTGAGCATCTGAGGGACTGCTCTCCTCTGGGGAGGGGAGATTTCTGAGTCAGTGTGCTTCCTGACTTCAGGTGGTCTGAGGCATAGAACACCGATGTTGCAAGAAAGCGACTGAGTGGGTGGGGAGGATCCACCGGAGTTATTGCATGCCCCACCTCGAGGAAAAACAGGAAAAGGTCCCATGTCCACTGATGAAATGCACCTCTGCGACTGGACTTGAACAATCACTCCCGATAATCTGGATCCTATTCGAGGTGAGTGTTGGGGACTCCTGACCACCCTGCCACAGAAGGCTGCGTGGAGGATGTTGGGACAGGACTCTTCTCAGGTGTGGTGGCTGGGGATGGTGGTTGAAAAGGAATGTTGACTGAGGGGACCAGGGAGAGACAGATACACTAAAAAAAAAATGAGTTCATAACACTGTGAATTGGTTTATTGAGCATTAATGATATTATTCTTTACAAGACTGGTTTACAGAATGGTAAACATAATGTGTTGCTATTGGGGTATAACCTCATCAATATAAAATAAATAAAAAGGTAAAGGTACATAACTTTCCACAGTATTTTGAACTATTGCTTTAAGGTGGTGAAAAGACTATCTATAAAGTTACACAATATCTTACAAAGTGTATAGTACTTCTTGAATGACAGGAAAAGACAGAAATGGAAAACCTTCTTCTTTAAATTCAGCCTGACTTTTATGCACTTCAGGCCTTTGTGTATGGCAGTTTCCTCAGACACACACTGAAACAGCTATAACCCCTTGAGACTGGCTGTCAACAAGAAGAAAGGTTTACACTGTACCTGCTCTCACAGATCCTTTCCGATCCAAGTAAAAGTGACAGTTAATATTCCTCTGTGCTCCATGCCAGCAAAACATGAGGGGGGATCTGAGTTCCTTCCAGGGCACAGAGGCAGTCATTCTTTCATCTTATTCTCAGACATGCCTTGCAGATTGAATTAAAAGGAAAAGACAGTCTGCTGCAATGGCCATTTGTTAGTATAGTATGCTGCCATGTGTGCTACCTGAATTCAGGAGAGGAATGGAATATTTGAATCATGAGGCAGGTCAGGTTGTGGAATCTGCCATGTAGCAGTGTGCCTCAGCTGTGGAGGGCTGGCAGCAGACTTCAGCACCAGAGAGGCTCTGGGGGTGGGCAAGTGAGCTTACTCCTGCTGCAGGGGTTATTCAGTATATGATCCAGACCAATAAGCAGGTTATGTCCATGTTAGGGGAGGAGGGAGGGAGGGCTGTGGGAAAAAAACTGGGAAAAACACCCTGGCCCTTTTAACCCACTCACTGGATCCTGTGCTGGGATGGAGGATGACTGTTCTTCTTCAGACCTCACTGTCATGGAGGGGAAGCCATTGGGAGACACGTGGCTGAACCACACTAATACTAACTGCCAAGAGGAGGCACTCGTGGTAGACGCTGGGGAGGATGTCGGGCCTTCCAGGTGGAGGCCCCAAAGAGGGTGAAAGGGGCCCCAGAGAAGGAGGAAGCAACTTTGGTGGAGGACTCAATTGGCAGGGGGATAGAGTTGTGAACAGAAAAGGGAGCAGAGAGGTTGGTTAGGTGCCTACCTGCTGCCATGGCCCAGAAGGATGTGAAGTGTATCCTATGGATTGCTGGGACAGTAAGAAGGGAGGGTGCTGGAGTTATTGTCCACCTGGGGACAAATGACCTGGTTGGGGACAGGGCAGGAACAGCTCAGGGAGTTTAGGCAGCTGTGAAGAAGTCTAAGACAGGTAGCATGCTGTGTAGCTTTGCAGAGGTGCTGCCTGTCTATGATAGGGAAGGGAGAGAGCTCCACACCAAGGCCTTCAACTCATGGTTGAAGGAATGGTGCAGAGAGGAGCGATATGGCTACATTGGAGACTGGGGCCCACCTGGGAGGATTAGAGCCTATGCAGAGGTGATGGCCTGCCTCCATCCAGGAGGGGAACCACAATTCTCAGTGGATGATTTAAACGTTACTTCAATGAATGTTTATCCTAGCTGTGGGTGTGGAAGAAGAAAAAGGGGAGGCAGAAAATGCCCCCCCCCCACAGGCTGAGATAGAGTGTAGCGAGATACTGCAGAGCAAGTTAATCAGGGGAGAGGGAGGTTAGCAAAGGAAGAATGGAGGAAACAAATCAGTCAGAAAAGAATAGGGAAGAAGGGAGAACAAAAGGGAGAATGTGGAAGTGGCAAGCAAAGATCTAACAAAATCCGATAAGCCATTTGTGTTAACATACTAACAAACTAAATTGCCAGCAGATTAGGCCCAGTGAGTGGTCTATCAAGTCTGCTCGAGTACAGCCTGCAGTTCACTCATTGTGGCTAAGGCCCTCCCCTTTTGTGACCCCACGAGGACCCTTTACATACCCTGCTCCCTCCCTAACTGCACCCTTGTGTCTATCCCACCCTCTCTTGAAGCCTCCGACCGTCTCCATCCCCACCAACTCTGATGGCAATGAGTTCCATGGCACTACCACCCTCTCAGTGAAGTAGTGATGCCTTGACTCCCCCTTAACCCCCCCCCCCACCAATCTCAGGTTATGCCCCCTCGTGGTCTGCCTTTCCTCAACTGGAGCAGACTGTCAGAACTGACCCAGTTAATCCCCTTCAAATATTTAAAAACCTCTATCATATCCCCCATCCCTCTTCTCCTCTAGGGAGTACATGTTCAAATCCTGTTGTCTCTCCTCCCTCAGGCCATGAATCATCCTTGACACCCTCTTCTGAACCCTCTCAAGAAGGGCAACATCCCTCCTCAAATATGAGTGTCCAAACTGCACACAGTACTCCAGATGTGGCCTAACCAGGCAGTTGTACAGAGGCAGTAAGACCTCTCTCCTTCTTCGTGTTACCCCTCTGCACCCCAGCATCCTATTTGCCTTCTCAATTGTCCTCCTACACTGCTCAGAATTATTCATTTTGGCATTAATTGCCACCCTAAGATCCTTTTCTTTCCTGGAGACCGCAGGCCTTACCCCTCTGAGAGTGTAGTCGTACCCGGTGTTCCTGTCCCCCAAGTGGTGTACACTGCACTTTTTGGCATTGAACCTCAGCTGCCAAGTGTGTGACCACCTTTCAAGTGTTTCCAAGTCATCTTGCAGCATCTTTCTTCCCTCCTCCTTGTCCACCTCTGCTCCTAGTTTGGAGTCATCTGCAAATAGACTCTGCTTGTTCCTAACTCCAACCTCGATGTCTGAGATGAATGCATTAAATGGAACCAGCCCCAACAATGATCCCTGGGGGACCCCACTACCAACTCTTCTGGGAGATGAGACTTTATTCCCAAACATCACCCTCTGATTCCTATCCATTAACCAATTCCCAATCCACCCTAGTAGCTTCTCCCCAACCCCAAGCTCCTTGGCTTCTAACAGCCTTCACGGTGTGATACCAAGTCAAAAGCTTTAGTAAAGTCCAGGTACAGGACATCCACTGGCTTCCCCTGGTCCTGATACCTTGTGACCAAGTCCTAGAATTTAACTAGATTCATCTGACACACTCTTCCCTGGACAAACCCATGCTGTCATTCATTTTGGAGACCGTGGGCATCAAGGAAGTCCACCAACCATTCCTTTAAGATGGTTTCCAGCAGCTTCCCCACCACAGATGTCAGGCTAACTGGTCTGTAATTTCCCAACTTCTTCCGTGGACCACTCTTATGAAGTGGCATGACATGTGCCTTCCTCCAGTCGCAGGGGACCCATCCAGTTTGAAGGAGGAGTTTAATATTCTGTCTGTGGTGCACCCAGGACATCCATCAGTTCCTCAATACCTGGGTGAATACAATCCAGACCCTGAGCCTTATCACACCTCAGAGACTTTAGATCCTCTCTCACCCTCCCCAATGGCATCTCCCCATCTGTGAATGCCTCCCCTGCCCTCTTCCGCATTCCACCTAACACCTGTGGAGATGATTCCTTCCAGTCCTTCATAAAGATTGAGCAGAAGTACTCATTGAGTACCTCCACTTGCTCCACCACTTCCTCAGCCCACCTCCCTCTTTTTTTAATTTATCAATCTGTCCCCCCTCCTGTTGCTTTCCTCCCCTCCCTGATATACCTGAAAAAACTCCTCTCCCCCGTTTGATCCCCTGTGACAACTGCAGTTCCTTATCCACCTTGGCTAATCTCACCACCCTACCAGTCTCTCTGGAGAGCCTCTGGTACTTTTTCCTGTCCCGATTCATTCCTGACCACTTGAATCTTGAAGGCAAATCTTTTTCCTCATCACCTCCTGCAAATCCCTGGTCTACCAGCTAGATATTCTAGCTCTAGCATTATTGTGGATGACCCTAGTGCAGACTTTAGTGGCTTCCAGAAGACCCTCCCTTTTAGTATTTCACTTGCTCTCCTGTCCATGCCTGGATTAATACAACCTAGGTGTCTCTCCAGGACTGCCATGCCCACAAAATCTGCCCCTGAAATCTACCATTGTTGTTTTTTGTACGATTCCCAATCCTTTCCAGGTCTAGGAGAACCAAATTGTGGCTGATCACTTCCCACCAGAGGGTCCTCCACAGCCAGATCCTTAACGATGTTCCCATCCATCACACCAAGTCCAGAATACATCCCCTCGCTGATTCCTTCACCAGTTGGGATAGGAATGCATCCTGGAAGGCATCCAGAAGGCATTGCTCCTCACCAATGATATCGCCATGGTCTCCCAATCAAGCACAGGCATATTCAGATCCCCATCACCACTTTCCTGCCCTGCCCGAGCTACAGTGGGATTACAGATTTTCCACTAATTCCTCATCTAGATCCTCTGATTGGATAGGTGGTCGGTCACACCACACCCAGCCTGACGCTCCTATCCCTAGAATCCTGCAGGTAACCCACAATGCCTTGATGTGCCCCTCAGCTACCTCCTCCCTGTTGCATTTAATACCATGCCTAACAAACAGCGCAGCCTCCCGCCCTACCTGTCATCCTATCCTTTTGAAGAATGGCCCATGTCTCCAAGGACAGCAGCCACATCCACCCTCCTGGGTCATCAATGTTACAATTCAGGCATCTTGTTCCCCAGACTTCTCACATTGATCAAGACAACCCTCCACCAGGTCCTCTTTCTTATCCCCATCTCCCTTCCTCTTTCTCAAGATCCCATGTGAGAACATCTGCCCTACTCCCCACCTGCTGAAACTGTCAAGGGAAAGGCCTAAGCTCTCCCATTCTGTGGTTGTCTGCCTGTCCCACAGCCCAAGACCTCCCCGCTACAAGTTTAAACACCACCTGGTTCCTATAAATTCTCTAGCTTATGCTTTAGGACCTCCTTCCCCATCATGCTCAGGTGGAGTCTGTCCCTAGAAAACAGCTCATTGTCTTTCCAAGTTGATCACCAATCCCCCACCAACCTATATGCCTTGGCCTGGCACCAGCCCCTCAACTCATTCACACCACAAGAGCTGTTTGAGACTTCCACCACTTGTGTCTTGTATACTCTTAACACTGCATCCTGGGTCTTTCTAAGCAAAATCAAGCCATAATCAGCATGCCACAAACAAATGCGAATAATTCTTGAACCATAAGTGCTACACTCAAAGTATGGGTGACAAAGTTGTTCAGCACAAAATTACCTTTCCAATGGTGTTATGTAATCAATTGTAATCAATTCTGTTTTTATTTTAATGCTAGCTGAAATACCAAACAACTGTGGGTTTTTTGGATTTATTCAAGGTGCTTAGGTTAGGCTTGAGAGACAAATGTCAGCCAAGCACACCATACCTTAAACAAATGTGAATAATTCCTAAAGTATATGTGATGAACACAAAGTATCAGTGGCAACGTTATTCAGCACAAAATACCTTTCTAACAATGCCACACAAGCAATTGTAATCAGTTTATGTTTTTATTTTATACTAGTTGAAATACCCAAAAACCTTTTTTTTTCAGATTTATTCAAGGTGCTTAGGTGAGGCTTGAGAGAACAATGTCAGTCATATACACCATACCTTAAACAAATGTGAATCACTCCTAAAGTGTACGTGATAGACACAAAGTATCAGCAGCAAAGTTGTTCAGTACAAAATTACCTTTCTAACGATGCTATGCCATCAATTCTATGCAATTCGGTTTGTATAATAGTTAGATAAAAACTGCTGACTTCCTCAGATGTTTCCAGGCCTGAGTGAAAACCAGCTGAGTATGTCTACAGTCATTATTGGCCTGAGTGGCTACGCTTTCAGATGCCACCTACAGGCATATCTAGGCCTGAATGAGTTAACCATCTATTGACCTCCTGAATTTTTAGTTTTTTCTCCACACTAGCCCTCGGTACTGGAAGAACCTCTGAGAAAGAGACAGTGCACCCCTTGGCTAGACAGACCCTGGCCAGCTCCCTGAACCTAGCCTGCACCTCCTCTACACTATTGCCTTCCATGTCATTTGTACCCATATGCATCAAGATGTGAGGTGCCCCCCCCACTTTTCTCACCAAGGCGTGCACCAGGTACATGGCCTGGAACACAGTCATACCTGGCATGCACTCCATTCTAACACCACTCTCGCTGCCATCCCCCCTTCCCCCACCTGATACCCCTGATTATAGAGTCTCCCAGAACTAGGACTGTAACCCTCTCTGTACCCCTGTGATTAAGGGACTCCTTGACAAGCCTGTCCTTCGCTGACTCCCCACTAGTTTCCCTCCACCTACCCTTCCCCCATGCCGCCTTCTACCCAGCCCTTCTGCCCTCCATACAGTACCCTCCCACCACCTCCAACCCCCTTACCCTCACTCACCTCTGTTACTTCCCCACATGCCCCCAGAATCCCCACATCCACTACTGCAACCTCCTGCCTACCATCTTCATCCCTCCCCACCAATGTCATCTCAGGAACCTGTGCAAGAGCCATCCCATCCTGTCTGGTTTCATGTAGAACTACTTCCCCCTTCCCACCTTGCACACACTTCCACTGCCAACTGCCAACCCCCCTCTAGTGGTTGCAAAACCCCCCTCCTGTTGAGCTGACCTCTTATGACCCCATTCACCTGACACTGTTTCACCTTGCTTCTCCTGCCCTGCCACATCCTTTGTGTCAATCCCTACATGATCCACCAAGGATGCAAATTTGTTCTCCTCCTCCACACTTCTCCCTTATTTCTCCCTGCCTGATTGTCCCCTTCCTGTCTCCATCCTTTTGACCACTTGTACATGTCAGGGTCATTTTGGTCTGACAACCTGACACTACCTTGCATCTCTTCTCTCATTTTCTGTATTGTTTTCAAGTCTCCCTGCCAGCCTTTACTACTTTCCCCTCCTCCTGGCCTGGGACCCTTTCCATTTTGATTCCCCCATCCTTCCCCATTGTACCATTTATCCAGCTGGTCCATTCCCCCTTCATCCATCCAAGCAACCCCCCTCAACCTCCTGCTGCCAAAACAGTTCCAGTCCCCCCATCATGTCCCTTCTTATCCATTCCATTTCCCCCTTAAATAGCCTACATCCACTTCTAATTTCCTCAGTCTTGTACATGATGGGACAACACCCCAATCTCCCAAGGTTTCCATGAACACTGCTGCCCCACATCCATTGCATCCCACTATTCTGCCTCCTCTCCTGCCTGCCCGTGGAACCCCCCTAACCACCCAACAAGGCCCATGCCTCTGCCCTCTCCACCTCCCAGAGTAATTAATTTAGGCTCTAGTTTCAGAGTCTCTCTCCCCACTTAATGATTAGCTCAATTGACATGCTTTTATATAATCCTAAGTATTGAACAAGAGTACCCATCAGTAACTCCCTGTGTATGTTCCTTGCAGTTCTCCTAGTGCCATCCACCATTAAACACTGGACAGTATGCTAAGCTTGAGGTACACAGAACACCATCACCCCATGAATAACTTATACTCTATGCAAACTCAAGGAACACAGATCCCTATATAATACAATATTGCTTAGATGTCATTTCTTTCCATTTATTGCCTACTGTCCCCCTATTCGTAGTCCCTGATTTATTTATTTCCTTCCTTCCTTCCTTCCTTCCTTTCTTTCTTCCTTCCTTCCTTTCTTTCTCTCTCTCTCTCTTTCCCCAACACCACAGTCACAATGCAATTTCCCCTGAACTGCCACCCATAAAAGTGGTATCAACAAGTTCTGAATGCAAGTACCCCTGAATGTACACCCATACAAGTAGTACCAAAAATTATCTGAACACCAGATGAAATACAGTTTATTAGCTCCCCATCTACTGCCATTTTTTCTTCCTAGCTCAAAATTTCACAACTAAATTGTCTAAACCAGTTTGCTTGTAGTTATCAGCCCTTCTTTGTCCAGTTTTTTCCCTTTTTATTTATGCCTTCCTGCTCCTCCCCTCTGAAACTGTCCAATCCCTACTGGTTTGTAGAATATTTAACAGATCGTGGTGGAGGTGGAGGGTGGGTGGGCTTTTTGATCAGTGGATTCAGCCGTGAGCTATCTACTCCAATTTGAAGTTGGTGCCCTTCCGATTGGCTCCTGAGGGAGCCAAGTTTCATGCCAGTGGCTGTGGGAAGCCCAAAAACTGTAGCAATGGCCATGGGATCTCCAACCTGCGGCAATGGCTGCTGAAAGTTTAAGATGCAACAACAGCTACTTCCCATTACTCCATCTGAAGATCTGGCAGCAACCCTGGATTCAGCAGTGAGCACTGGGCTCTGTCCTTCTATAGCCCGTCCACTCTGATATAAAGTCAATGCCCCTCTCCTGATTGGCTCCTGAGGGAGCTGAATCTCAAGCGGCAATGGCCGCAGGAAGCCCCAGAACTCCTGCAAAAGCCAGGGAATCTCCAAGTTGTGGCAACAGCCACTGCTAGTGCTAGAGAGTCTGGGAAAATCCCAGACCTAAAGGCTATCATGGCAGAGGCTGACTTGAATATTGTGGCCATTACAGAGTCATGGTGCGCTGACAACCATGACTGGGACATGGTCATACCAGGCTACATGATGTTCAGAAGGGACAGGGTAGGAATGAAAGGAGGGGGAGTGGTACTTTATGTGCAGGAAAGAATAAAAGCAACAGAAATCCAGGGAAGTCAGGAGGGGCCACAGGTACTGTGGGTCACCCGTGAGTCAGAAAGCAGAACTGCAATTTGGACAGATGTGATCTACAGGCCTTTGGCACCAAGGGAGGACTTAGATAAGGTAATGTTGGAAGCAACTGGCAAAATAGCAGAAAAGGGGAAAGTGCTGCTGGTGGGGGACTTCAGTCTCCCAAATGTAGAATGAAGCCTCTCTGCTGCAGCTTCAGCTAGAAGCAGGGACATCCTGAACTCCTGTGTGGGGCATACCTCAGGCAACTAGTCAGTGAACCCACTCATAATGGGGCAATACTGGACCTGGTGTTCACTAACAGGGAAAGTATTGCAGACGTCAAGGTGGGAAGCCATCTGGGGACCAGTGATCATCGTACAGTGTGGTTCAGCATAAGAACAGCTGTAGAATCCAATCACACAATGGTGAGGGTCCTGGACTTCAGAAGGGCTGATTTTACTAAGATGGGAGAATGCCTCAGAAATTGCCTGGCATTGGGAGTTGACCTGGGGGTGGTGGAGAAAAAGTGAGCCAAACTAAAATAAGGCATAGTGAAGGCAGCAAACCTCTGTGTCAAACAATTAAGCATAGAAACATAGATTTTGATGGCAGATAAGGACTGCTTGGCCCACCCAGTCTGCCCATTTCCCTACCTTTTAGATAAGTAGCAGATCCTAGTTAACCAACAGCCTACTTCCTCCTACCCCCACTAGAATTGCCTTATGTCTGTCGTATGCATTCTTGAACTCCCCCACTGTTTTTGACCCCACTACCTCCTCTGGAAGGCTGTTCCATGTGTCCATCACCATCTCTGTGAAAAAATACTTCCTCATATTGCTCCTGAGCAGTCCCCCCTCTATCTTCAAATTGTGCCCCCTCATTCTTACACATCTCTTTTTCGGAAATATGCTACCCTCTTCAACTTTCTTCATTCCCTTGAGGTACTTGAATGTTTCTATCATGTCCCCCCCTTCCCTCTAGGGTATATATATTAAGCTCCTTTAGTCTCTCTTCATATAGCTTCTGGTGCACACCATGCACCATTTTAGTTGCCCTCCTCTGGACTGCATCTGTCCTGACTATGTCTTTGCAGAGTTGGGGTCTCCAGAACTGAACTCAGTACTCCAGATGGGGTCTCACCAACTGACTGTACAGAGGGATAACAACTTCCTGTTTTCTACTGGCGATGCCTCTCCCTATGCATCCCAGTATCCCCCAGCCCTCCTTACTACCTTTTCATATTGCTTGCCTACCTTTAGGTAATCTGATATGACTACCCCCAGGTTCCTTTCCATTTTTGTTGCTGTTAGTTCCCCCAGCCCCCATTGTGTACACTTCCCCTAGGTGTTTGTTTCCCAGGTGCATTACTTTGCACTTCTTTGCATTGAATCTAAGTTGCCATACTTTTGGCCATTCCTCTAGCCTTGCCAAGTCCCTTCTCATCCTTTCCACCCCCCCCTGTATATCAACTGTGTTGCAGATCTTTGTGTCATCTGCAAAGAGGCATACTTTTCCTTCCAGCCCCTTCACAATGTCACCTATAAAGACATCAAAGAGGACCTGTCCCAGTACTGAACTCTGTGGTACCCCACTAGTAACCCCCTTTCCTCAGAGTGGAATACATTTACTATTACCTTCAATTTTTTTACCCAGGCTAGCACCCTGGGATCCACTTCTAGGCTGGCTAACTTGCTTATTAATCTTTTGTGTGGACTGTGTCAAATGCCTTGCTAAAGTCTAGGTAGGCCACATCCACAGCCCTCCTGATCTACTACTTTGGTCACCCAGTCAAAGAAATATATTAGGTTCATCTGACATGACCTTCCCACTGTGAATCCATGCTGCCTTGGGTCCTGTGCCCCACTGACCTCTAGGTACTCAACAATTCTTTCTTTTAGAAATGATTCCATAATTTTCACTACCACTGAGGTCAAACTAAAAGGTCTGTAGTTTCCTGCCTCTGTCTTGCTCCCACTTTTGTGGAGGGGAATAACATTCACCTTCTTCCAGTCCTT
Organism: Neoceratodus forsteri; assembly: GCA_016271365.2. NCBI lineage: Eukaryota > Metazoa > Chordata > Ceratodontiformes > Ceratodontidae > Neoceratodus > Neoceratodus forsteri. Next base: position 218,726,294 of record CM028134.1, read on the forward strand.
AGGTACCACACAATCCTCCCATGATTTGTTAAAAAGGGAAATTAGTGGTGTCACTAGTTCTCCCCTTAGTTCTTTTAGAATTTTGGGGTGAATCCCAACAGGCCCCATTGCACTGTCCACCTTGAGTTTTAGGAGTTCTGTCAGGACCCTTTCTTCTGTGAATGGACTGGTATCAACCCCCTATTCAGAGTGATTCTGTTGTTTGATTTAAGTTCCTTCCACTCATCTTCTTTTGTGAACACTGAGCGAAAGTATTCATTCAGGATCTCTGCCTTTTCACTACCATCCTCTGCCCACTCCCCCTCCCCTTCCCTTTATTGAACTTCATTATCCCTCCCTTTGTCTTCCTTTGCTCCCTGATGTACCTATAAAAGGTTTTATCCCCCTTCCTAACTAAGTTGGCTATCTTTTCCTCTGTTTGGGCCTTTGCTATTTTGGCTGTCTTCCCTGCTTTCTTCTGCTTTGACTGACACAATTACCTGTCCTGTGCCATCTGTGATTCCTTATACTTCCTGAATGCTATATTTTTCTCCCTAACCTTCCCTGCCCCCTCTTTTGAGAAACATAGTGTTTTTTTTCCCCCTTCATTTTGTTTTGTTTATTCGTTTCACACAAAGGCTTGTTGCCTCTGTGAATGCAGTTTTGATTTTTCCCCATTGTTCCTCCACTCCTCCGTCCTGCCCATTTTTCTAGTGCATTCTTTATGGACTCTCCCATTTTGCCAAAGTCAGCCTTCTCAAAGTCCAGTACCCTCACTTTTGTATGGCTTGACTCTATGATTGTGTTTACCATGAACCACACTGTTTTTGGGTCGCTTGTTCCCAGATGGCTACCCACTTCTAAATCTGAGATCCTCTTCTCATCCCCGTTTGAGAGTACCAGGTCTAAGATTGCTCCCTCCCAAGTGGGTTCCAGCACTAGCTGTCTGAGGCATGCCCCCTGTAAGGCATCAAGAAGGACCAAGCTCTTGAATATGACTGCAGCAAATGTACTCTAGTAAACATCTGGCATATTCAGGTCCCTCATCAATAGTATTTCCCCATTCTCTGCCATTCTAAGGATGGCTTCTATCATTTCCTTGTCCCTTTCCTCCCCTGAGATGGGGGTCTGTAAGCAACACCCATGCAGATTCTGGTGCCATTTCCTGTCTCCAAGGTGACCCACAGTGCCTTCTGTCCTCCCTTTTTACTCTTTACTTCCAATGCTTTGATCCTTTCCCTTATGTAGAGACCATAGGGAGCTTCTCCTCCTCTTCTTTTACCCTCCCTGTTCCTCCTGTAGATTATGTACCCTAGTATGTTGACATACCAGATGTAACAGAAAGAGGAGAGTGCTATGGTTCTTGAAAGAGGCAGTAGAAAAGGTAAAGGCTAAAGAGCAGCATTCAGAAGGTATAAGGAGACCCAGAGAGGAAGATAGGGAAGTGTATCAGGAAAAAGACAGAGATAGGCAAAGCAGTAAGGATCACAAAGGTGCAAACTGATAAAAGAGATCAGGAAGTATTAAATGGAGACAAGACTTTTTTTGGTATGTTATCAAAAAAAGGAAAATAAAGGGAGGGATGATATGGTTAAATAAGGAGGGGTTGTCTGTGTATGGAGGGGGACCAAGAAAAGGCAAACATCTTGAACAAATACATCTACTCAGTGTTCAGAGTAGAAGGGGAAGTAGAAGGACTGCAAAAAAGCACCAGGAGTTTTTATTGGAAGGAAATGGACACTGGTCCATTTTCTGTGGAGAGAGTATGGAAAGCATTTGCTAACCCTGAAGGTGGACAAAGCTCTGGATCAGATAGGGTACATCCCAGCATGCTAAGGGAGCTCAGGGAGGTACTAGCTACACCAGTGATGGACTTATTTAACAGATCACTAGAAGCTGGCGTGTTTCCAGAGGACTGGAGAAAATCTGATGTAGTCCTGCTTCACAAAAGTGGTAACAAGGAAGAGGCAGGCAATTACCGGCCTGTCAGCCTGATGTTGGTGGTGAAGAAGTTAACAGAAACATTATTAAAGGAAAGGATTGTGGAATATTTTGTATCCAGTGGATTACAGGATTTCAGGACCCATGCCAGCATGGTTTCACAAAATCTGATTGATTTCTTTGACCAGTCAGAAAAAATAAAGACATATTTCAAAAAAGGCTAGACAGGTTTTTAGCTGATGGTGGTAATTTAAAATGTTATAACTCATAGGAGCTACCTTGGGCTATGGCCCCTTCTGCTCCTTCTTCAATAGTGACAACAGTGACAAAGAGTGAGAAAACAGTTGGATCAGGGAGGAGCAGTGGACATGGCCTACTAGGACTTCAGCAATACTTTCAACACGATTCCACATGGGAGACTGGTAAGCAAGTTGGGTAACTTGGGGGTTGGTAATAATGTGGTAGCCTGTGTAAGTAGATAGGATACAGAGGGAGTGGTAAATAGATTTCCCTCCAAGGAAGGGAGAGTGACCAGTAAGGTACCTCAGGGATCAGTGCTGGGGCCAGTCCTCTTCAATGTCTTTATATGTGGCATAACAGAGGAACTGGAAGGGAAAGTCTTCCTCTTTGTGGATGACACCAAGATCTGCAACACAGTGGACATGGGGAGGTGAAAAGATTGGTAGGGATCTGAAAAGAATGGAAGAGTGTTCAAGGGCATGGTAGCTGGGTTTTAATGCAAAAAAGTACAAAATGCACTTGGTTATAGAAACCCAGGAGCAGAGTATAAAATGGGTGTAGTGATACTGACAAAGATCAAGCAAGAAAGAGATCCAGGGGTAATCATATCAGATGACCTAAATGTGGCCAGGCAGTGTGACAAGGCAGTTGGAAGGGCTAGTGGGATACTGGGGTCCAGGGGAAGGGGTATCAGCAGCAGTAGGAGGGCTGTTGTGCTGCCCCTATATAGATCACTGGTAAGACCTCACCTTGAGTACTTTGTCCAGTTCTAGAGACCACATCTCAGGAAAGGCATAGACAAAGTGGAAGCAGTCCACGGGAAGGCTACCAAAATAGTGTGGGGTCTGCATCAGAAGCCCAATGAGGAGAAGCTGAAGGAGCTAAATATTTACACCCTGGAGGAGAGGAGGAAGGAGGGGGCTATGACAGAGATGTTTAAATACCTCACGGGGTTAATAAGGTACAGGAGGGTTTATTTTTCAGAGAATTAGGTGCTCTAGAACAAACGTGCATGCTATGAAACTGTAGGGGGATAAATTCAGCAGGAGTGTGAGGAAGAAAGGGGCGGTGGATACATGGAACAGCCTTCCAGCGGAGGTAGTGGGAGCGAAACTAGGGATGGGGTTCAAAATGCCTAGGATAAGTACAAGGAATTGTAGGATAAGGAAGGGGGAAGAGAGGCACTGTAGATCAAGTAGGGTCTGCACCAAAAAATGGTTTAAAAAAATAGGCAGACTGGGTGGGCCAAGTGGCCCTTATCTTCCGTCACATTCTGTGTTTCTATATTCGATTTTTCTAGTACAAGAGGTCATCTTTTCCAATTAACAGGACAGAATTTCAGATTTGTCAGAACAAAGTATGTTTTCACCCAAAGGGTTATTAGCCCATGGAAGACCTTATCATAACAGATAATCATTAGTAAAACAAAAACTAAATTTAAAAACAAACATAATAATTATATTATCAATGGATGTAGGTTATGGTACAACTAACAGGAGTTTAATGGTCTTATGTCCTCTCGATCCTATAAATTATTAGTATGTTCCTTAGTATGGTTTTAGTATAGTTAATAGGAGACAGAGAGAGAGAGAGAGAGAGAGAGAGAGGAAGAGAGATGGGTGGTTGCCAAAGCTGAATGTCCCAGCAGGGAAGGAAACCCTAAATGAAAAATCAGAAAAGGAAAATTTTGAGACCTTATTTTCTGGGTAGTGACTGTCACAGAGACCAATGTGCAAAACCACTGGTTTTCATTTTTTCAAGAAAACCTGGTAAAATTTGAAAATTTGGACTGCCTGCACACCAGCAAAAACAAAGAATTTCATGGAATTTGACATTTAAGACCAGATCAGTAAATCCGCATACTCTTATAATTGCTTCCTGTACTATTTTTAGTTTGCTTCAGTTAATCTTCTGTATATTAAGCCTTCTTTTATTCTGACTATTTATACACATAACATGGGTCTGCCAGGTGGGCCACATGATGCATCTTTCTGCAGCAGAACGGGAATCCAGCTGGATGCCAGCTGGTGTCTTCTTTTTCAACTTGCATCTAGCTGACTGTGCCACTGCACTGTTATGCACGTGTGGGGAGGGGCAACAGACAGGCTGATGTACCATTTTAAGGCACATAAAAAGACATTAGTCCAGCACCTTTAACTCCCAAAATGAAAGCCTTTAGAAATAAGAAGCATTTGTCAATGCTGAATGTTTCCTTGCATGGTTTATGTGGCAGGGGTGTATTGTGTTATTGAACTTCTGTTAGGAGGAAAAGCCTCCCTGAAGCATGTTTTGACAAGCGTTATCATATTTTGGACAGCATTTGAATAAAGAAGCTCAGTTAATAAGAAGGCTATGTTGAAAATGCTGGGTGCATTTCTGACCAGGTGGCACTGATGTTTAAGGCACTGGATGCCACACCTTGCACCATGCCAGAGACCCATGTTCAGGAGTGAGTGCAGGCCACCGGGGATTGGCAGGGGAGGAGAAGGATCAAGTGTTCCAGGGTCACATCTCCTTCTCCTGGGGGGGGCAACTAGTTGTCGGTGCATGCCTGGCCGATAGCAGTGGCTGGGGGCTGGCACACCGATGCTGCAAACATCGGATCAGAGGTGGGGCAGATGACTGATGGAGTGCACACACAGGAGCTTGCACAGCACTGTCACTGGCGTCCTTGCACACTCCAATCCTGAAGCAGAGAAACCAGGAGGAAAAAAGCTCACAGCAGACGATGGAGGAAACTTGTAGGTCCTTCCCCGAATATCTATGGTTCCAACCCCAGCACTGGATCCAGTTTTGGTGGGGGGTGGGTCCCCCCACCGACCCGACCAGAGAGTGGTAAGCCCTGGGGTAGCCGGTTGGTGTCAGCTAGTGGATGTTGGAGGATGGGGCTGAGGCTCCCTCCAGATAGAGAGGACCGTGGAGCAGGGTATAAATTAAAACAAACGTAGGGTGCAAATATTTAAGATTTCTGCTCTACAAGCATGCGTACCAAAATTGCAATGAATGGCCATAACTTTGTCATTTTGTCATATTTTGACCCCAAATGTTGAAGAGAGTCTCTTATCACCCAATCTCATGAACCCTGTAGGTCAGCATTTTCAAATTTGTGGAAAAATGGCATTCCACGACACAGGTGTAAAAACACATTATGGGCAGGATGTGAAACATGACAGCTGTACTGTTCATGAGGCGGTATGATAAAATGGCTATATTGAAAATTTGGAGTGAAAATATTTAAAATGACCAAAGTTACACACGTGTGTAGAAAATTTTGAACAACTGGGTGTATCTCTGCCATTTTTGGGGATTGTTTCACCAAATTTTCAACATGGCTCTTTTGGGACACCTTCTCATGAAAACTGCCACTGTCATTTTGTTCACTCATCCCAAAAGGCGATTTTGCATCAGATCATGCCTATTCTGTGCCATGTGCAAAACACATTTGTGGGCAAGATGTGAAAATGACAGCTATACTGTTCATGAGGAAGTGTGAATAAATGGCAATGTTGAAAATATGGAGTGAAAATATTCAAAATTGACAAAGTTACGAGCATACTTAGAAACTGCACAACGCACACTCATAATGCAATCATTTTGGGGATTTTGTGCACCAAATTTTCAACATGGGCCTTTTGGGACCTCTCCTCATGAGCACTGGCACTTTCATTTCATTAACTGATCCTGAAAGGTGATTCCATGCAGCAAACGAGAAATCACCTTTCCAGACCAAGTAACGAAATGACAGTGACAGTGTTCATGAGGTGGGGTCTCAAGAACCCTATAATGAACATTTGGGGTCAACATTCCTAAAAAATGGCTGAGTTAGCAACATAAACTGAAACCCCCATTGACAGCCATTATACAGTGCTTACCTTAATTCTTCAGTTCACAATTTGGCTTTGAAGAGTGCAGATGTGTCCTGGGCCTCAGAAGATCGCAGCTGATAACTTCAGAGGGTAAGTATGAGGTAAGGGGTGTGTGGGAGGGTAGGTACACAGAGGGCAGAGGGAGGGTCAGGATGGGAGAGGGCATGGGGAGATGAAGAGGGACCATTTTCTTTTTTACAGGCTAAAAAACATTGGGGGGAGTTTTTTTTAACAGGGGAAAATTTTTTTTTATTTCTGGATGCTGGGAGTGGGCTTCCCAGTGTCCTGGGGGGGAGTTCAGATAATTTCAACACAGGAACTGGGCACCCTGGTGTTGGCACAGGGAACAGAGGGTGCAGAGCAGGCAGCATGCAGTGGGAGGGAGCTGGAGAAATAATTTGGATGCCTGTGGAACAGAGGGTGCGTGGCAGGCAGCACACAGTGGAGGGAGCGAGAAGGATCATTTGGATGCTGGGGAACAGAGGTGTGGGGCAGACAGCACACAGTGGGAGGAGCTGGAGGCTCTATTGAATGCTGGTTTGAGCAACAGAGGGTGTGGGGCAGGCAGAATGCAGTGGTAGTGACAGGAGGGTTTTGTTAGATTACTGCTGGTCTAGTGGGGAACAGAGGGTGCGGGGTGGGCAGCATGTAGTGATAGGGAGTGGGAGGGTTTCATTGCATGATGCCAAGTAAAGGGACAGGGAATGGAGGGAGTGGGGTGGACAGCATTATGTAAATGAAAGGAATGAAGCACTCTAAGGAGCACTTCATGCCTTTCAAGTGAGGCCGCTTTCCCGCTGTGAAATTCCAACCACTGTCACTCTCTGCTTGTGTGGTCCTTGGTCTGTCAGGGTTGAACCCACTGTAGAGTGCTTTGTATTGGACTCATCCCTGACACACCTCTCAAATGTCTTTCTACCACAAGATGTTTCTTGCGCAAGAGCGAGGAAGTATAAAAATTAACTTATCTTTGTTGACATTAGACCAATTTGAAGACAATTACACCAAATGGAGGGTCCACATCTTTCGCTGTGTAGAACCATCAAAAATGGAAAAATAATTGAAATTTTACAGGCACATTGTTAATGACCAAAATGAGTGATGAATAAATTGAACACTAAAACACAGTTCTGTACTACACCATTTTTATCTTCATTGGAAAAAAAGTGAAATAAATTTACACTTTTTCTAAATCCAAGCTAAATCTTGCTTATAGAACTCACAATGTATATATATATATATATGTATATATATATACTGTATATATATATATATATAAATATATATATATTTATATGTATATGTATATATAGTCATTGCCAGAAATTTTGTTTAATATATCACTTAGGGTTAAAGTGATACAAGTGGGGAAATGAGATGTTAAAGTTGTGCCCCTAAACTCCCCAACACCCCATCATCTCCATCCTCCACAGACCGACAGATGCTGGGGTGTGCCATGGGGTCATGGGCCAAACTCTCACCCCATTCCATGTATAAACAAGTTGACATGCTACAGTAATAGAGACTGGGGTGACAGTTAGACCACATGACCCCATGGCATACCCCAGCATCTGTCGGTCTGTGGAAGTTGGGGGGTTAGGGGCACAACCCTAACATCTCATTTCTCCACTTTTGTCACTTTAAACCTAACTGATGCATTAAATGAAGCTTTTTTGCAATGAATTTCCTTACTTATTGAAAAAGTGTAATATAACTAGTAAATAGCATATGTTGGTGAGAGCACGGGGCCCGCCCACCAAGATACCCCTTTCTGCATAACTATATGTATCTGTGGAAGCAGGCCCTGCGCTCCCACTTACACATAGCTACAGAGCCATACAGCAGTCCTATAGGGCAAGGAACCCTTGTAACACTAATATGCCAATATCTCGGGAACTATAGCAGCTAGGAAAAAAATTCAAGTGTTATTGCAATCATGAAAGCGAGACCTCCATGTTGCATAAATTGGCCAAATTATATCTTGCATCATTTATGAGATATGGGCATCAAAATGCACTGAAAACGCATCCTTGGAACCCTTGTGACACTAATTTGCCGATATCTCAGTAACCATTCAACCTACAAACAAAATTCCACTGCAGGTGTAGTCTATGGTTTCCAGTCTTGTTCCTATGGCATAAATCACCTAAAGGTGATCTAAGCTATAAGTAGCAAAAAGTCTATATCTCGCTTCATTTTCGAGATACTGGCACCGAAAAGTGCAATAGGTGCCACAATGTTATCTCATGGAAAAAATCTCAACTTCATGATGGCATATCTATGGAACTGCTTAACTTTCAACACCTAAATAGCATAACTCACATCTCCTAGGGTATCCCCTCCATTACCCTGAAAATTGCAAGTCAAAAGACCAAACCATTAATTTACAATTCAGTGGGAATGTTTTTAAAAGTTTAAAATTCTTAGTTTGTGAGGTAGCAAAATTCCCAGCCATCAGATCAATCCCCGTTCGTGAGCTGTCAAAATCGCCATCTGCAAGAATTCCTTGACAGACAGATTTGATCATCTGGTCCCTAAGTGATGGTCAAGGATTTTGCTACTTCACAAAAGAGGATTAGGTGGCAGACTAGGATTTTGACAGCTCACAGACTGTGATTTTGCCAACTCATGAAAGAGGATTCAAGAAACAAATCCCCTTTCGCGAGCTGTCAAAATCCTAGTTCACCAGCTGAACCTCTTTCGCGAGGGGGAAAAATACATGACTGTCAGTCAATCCTTTATCGTGAGAAGGGCCATCTGGTCCCTAAGTGATGGTCAAGGATTTTGCTACCTCGTGAAAGAGGATCAGCTCACAGACTGGGATTTTGTCAGCTCACGTAAAGTGGATTGAAGTGAGTCACGACAAAGAATTTTTAAATTTGAAACTGCTGTTTTTGGACAAAATGAAGCAAACCAAAGGTATGGGTTTGTAGAGGGTGTCACCCTGAACAAAACCCATGCTTTATTACAACAAGAAGTCACCCATGGAGGAAGCTATGACATTTTATTTGAAAACAAATGAAAACAGGATGGTTGCTTATGGACAAGGAATCTTTCTGATGAACGAGGATTTGTTTAAATCCTCATTTGCAGCTGACAAAATCCTGACCATGAGTCCAATCCTCTTTTGCAAAACATACATATAAATCTTGGAGTGAACTGAGAATGCTCAGAACCCCAAAATGTAAAATTAAATAACTTTGGAATGGATTAATATTGTTTAACCAAACTAATGTTGGATTATTCTTTGACCCAAACTCTTTCTATGTTCCAAATGTCAGACCAAAACATCAAGCGTGTGGTTACAGTACCGTGAGCAATAAATGTGTCAAGTGCTGAAAATGCATTTTCAGTGGTTTGCTAGTGCAATAACCATAGGTCCAACTGAAACACAACTTGGTAAATCAAGAGATCTATCATATGACAGCGCAAAGTCCAAATGTCACACAAACCGTTGAACCTTTGCAAAGTTAGTAACGTGCAAAACTTGGCATTTAACATTAAAGTGCCTACTAACCCTAACTACAGATACAGTGGCGCCACTTCCCTATAATATGTGTGTGTATATATATACAGTATATATATAAATATATATATATATATATATATATATTTTTTTATACAACTTATGTTTTGGGATAACTCCATGTGTAAAATTGATATCTAAGCCGGCCAGTGAAGATATCATTGATATCTTCATGTTCCTATACGTCATCTGTTATCTCCACGTTCCTATATGTCATTTCAAAACTTAGCTGGTTGATCCTGCCATTTGTGTCATCATTTCAACTAGGCACTTTCACTTTTAATGGCGTTAGCCAGCGCTGTCCGTGATATGCTGGCACTGGTTGGCACTCTGTACTTTAAAACTCAAAGCTGTGTAGTTTTCCATAACTGTACTGACTTTTTTCTTTCAAATAATCCCTGACAGTAGACAGACATCTAGCCCTTTCACGTTTCATATTGGTATGTAGCGCAGCCAAGCGGCATCAGTGATCTGTTGTCAGAGGTACTCTGTACCAAAAAAAGAAAGAAGACGTCGTCTTTTAATAACCCTACTTGATTTGTTTGAAAGAAACCACCGACTGAGGGGAGAGAGAACAGCGAACGAGCCAGCAGCTTCAAAGTAGTAGACACAAGCATGAGCGAGTGTTGTTACAGCAACTCTTGCTTGCGCTTGCATCTAGTACTCTGAAGCCGACTCGGGCTTGTTATCTCTCTCTCACTGGTCGGCAGCTCTTCAAACAAATCAAGTGGAATTATAAAAGAGGACATCTTCTTTCATTTTTAGGTACAGAATGCTTCTGACAACACATCCCTGATGCTGCTCACCCGCGCTTATATACCAGTATGAAAAGTGAAAGTGCTGACAGCCATAACACTGAATGCTTTAAAACCAGCACAAATTGCAGGATCAACCAGATACATTTCTAATCCACAATTGTATTTTCTGTTGGAGACTATGGGCAATTGAGGGAGGGGAATAAAACATAGTAAGTCACCCAGAGAGGGGTCTAAAACCTCTGTCTAGGATTTCCAAACCTCTAGGTGAGGAATCAGTTTAAAGGCAAATGTACAGGATTTGCAGTGCACAGGAGCCCAAAACATACGTTATATAAACAGAACATGACATGGCCTGATTGAAGATATCATATTTATCTTCACTTGAGGCCAATGACATCAAGATATCTCACTTGTGGCTTCGCCACTCGTGAGATATCATGATATCATTGGCTTCTTGTGAAGATAAATATGATATCTTCAGACAGGCCATTTCATATCCAATATATACACACACACATATATATATATATAAAGACAAAGAACCTCTGTGCGCAAACACTGAGGCAAGGGTTACCCCAAAGGGCATTTAGCTGGGAAGCCAAGTTTCAAGAAAATACAAAAATCACACATGCCCCCACAATACAAAGCATCATGGGCTACATATGCAAATCACCACAGAATGTTATGCTGGTCCAACTTTAAGCAGAACTGCATGGTGCCGAAAGGCCTCTCACACAGTTTGCAAAGGGTGTTAACAGAAGACATAGACACGTGTTTCGTCCTACCAGGACTCATCAGTATGCCTCGTCTGTTTGACACCCCAGTGGAATGGACCACTACCCTAGAGGCAGTGTGCCTTGATATATTGTGGTGAACCCATTAAAATAAAAAACTATTTAAAGACAAAGAACCTCTGTGCGCAAACACTGAGGCAAGGGTTACCCAAAGGGCATTTGGCTGGGAAGCCAAGTTTCAAGAAAATACAAAATCACACATGCCCCACAATGCAAAGCATCATGGGCTACATATGCAAATCACCACAGAATGTTATGCTGGTCCAACTTTAAGCAGAACTGCATGGTGCCGAAAGGCCTCCACACAGTTTGCAAAGGTGTTAACAGAAGACATAGACATGTGTCGTCTCTACCAGGACTCATCAGTATGCCTCGCCTGTTTGACACCCCAGTGGAATGGACCAGCTACCCTAGAGGCAGTGTGCCTTGGATATATTGTGGTGAACCCATTAAAATAAAAAACTATTTAAAAGACAAAGAACCTCTGTGCAAACACTGAGGCAAGGGTTACCCCAAAGGGCATTTGGCTGGGAAGCCAAGTTTCAAGAAAATACAAAATCACACATGCCCCCACAATGCAAAGCATCATGGGCTACATATGCAAATCACCACAGAATGTTATGCTGGTCCAACTTTAAGCAGAATTGCATGGTGCCGAAATGCCTCTCACACAGTTTGCAAAGGGTGCTAACAGAAGACATAGACACATGTTTCGTCCTACCAGGACTCATCAGTATGCCTCGTCTGTTAGACACCCCAGTGGAATGGACCAGCTACCCAGAGGCAGTGTGCCTTGGATATATTGTGGTGAACCCATTAAAATAAAAACTATTTAAAGACAAAGAACCTCTGTGCAAACACTGAGGCAAGGGTTACCCAAAGGGCATTTGGCTGGAAGCCAAGTTTCAAGAAAATACAAAATCACATGCCCCCACAATGCAAAGCATCATGGGCTACATATGCAAATCACCACAGAATGTTATGCTGGTCCAACTTTAAGCAGAATTGCATGGTGCCGAAGGCCTCTCACACAGTTTGCAAGGGTGCTAACAGAACATAGACACGTGTTTCAGTCCTACCAGGACTCATCAGTATGCCTCGTCTGTTTGACACCCCAGTGGAATGGACCAGCTACCCTAGAGGCAGTGTGCCTTGGATATATTGTGGTGAACCCATTAAAATAAAAACTATTTAAAGACAAAGAACCTCTCAGCGCAAACACTGAGGCAAGGGTTACCCAAAGGGCATTTGGCTGGGAAGCCAAGTTTCAAGAAAATACAAAATCACACATGCCCCCACAATGCAAAGCATCATGGGCTACATATGCAAATCACCACATAATGTTATTCTGGTCCAACTTTAAGCAGAATTGCATGGTGCCGAAAGGTCTCTCACACAGTTTGCAAAGGGTGCTAACAGAAGACATAGACACGTGTTTCGTCCTACCAGGACTCATCAGTATGCCTCGTCTGTTAGACACCCCAGTGGAATGGACCAGCTACCCTAGAGGCAGTGTGCCTTGGATATATTGTGGTGAACCCATTAAAATAAAAAACTGACAAAATCCCTGCTCGTTAGCCGACATCCTTGTTTGCATCTGTGCATCTAATCAAAAGACTGCACTGAGCATGCTCAAAACCAGAATTTTCAAAATTGAATAACTTTGGATCAGAATAATATTTTTCACCAAACTAATGCTGGCCTGTTCCTTAGGGAATGCTCTTTCTACCCTGAAATGTTCAGGATAAAATTCAAAATGGTGTGGGTGCAGAGCAATGAGGAAAATTGTGGAAAAATTGGCGCTGCACAAAATCTGCACATCCAAATGAAACATAACTTGCAATTCAAGAGAGCTACACCATGGGACAGAACATACCAAATTACATGCAAATCCATTAAATGGTTGCAAAGTTCTTAACTCATTGCCTCCTAGGAATGTCTGTAGGCATCAGCAAATCTAACTACAGTGTGTCCCAGAATGCCTACAGAAGTCACCTACAGACTTCCGGTGTGCCCTAGAAATGTCTGGAGAAGTCACTCACATATTTTAATATCACTTGCCAGCCAGAATTGATTCGAATTGACTGCATAGTACCATTAGAAAGGTAATGTTGTGCTGAACAACCTTTCCACTGACACTTTGTGTGCATCATGTTCAGTTTAGGAGTTATTCATATTTGTTTATGACATTTTGTCAATCTAGAACCACCTAAGCACTTTGAAAAAAACACACATTCTGGGTATCTTAGCCAGTATAAAACAAAAACTAAATTGAGTACAGCTGATTGCATAGAACTGTTGGAAAGGCAATTTTGTGTGGAACAACGGTGCCACTGATACGATGTGTGTGTCATGTATACTTTAGGAGTTATATGAATTTGTTTATGGTATGGTGTGTATGGCTGACATTTTTTCCATCAAGACTCACCTAAGCAGCTTGAATAAAATGCACTTTTTTGACACTTCAGCAGGCGTAAAAAAATGTATTGATTACAATTGATTACATAGCATCGTTGGAAAGGCAGTTCTGTGCTGATCATCTTTCATGCTGATACTTTGTGTGTATCATGTATACTTTTGGAGTTATATGCATTTGTTTATGATATGGTGTGTGTGGTTGAGATTCATCCCTCAAATCTCACCAAAGCACCTTAACTAAAATGGGGAAAAATTATGTTTCATAGTAAAAGATATCTTATTTTTAACAAACATAATAATAAAACACCATCTAATGTCTGTATGCTTAATTTGGTGTTGATATTTTACATATTTTTCAATAATAAATGGCTTATGTTGCCTTTTTTTAGTGAAAAAAATATTTTTTTCCGGTTTCGACCAGCATAGAAAAAAACTAAATTACTTATTATTACATGCATACCACCATTGGAAAGGCAATTTTGTGCTGAATAACTCTGCCACTCATACTTTGTGTCTAGCATGTACGGTTATTGAGCTATTAGCATTTGTTTGCGACATGTTGACTATGGCTTGATTTGCTTAGAAAGGCCCAGGATTCACTGTTAAAAGTATACAGGAGATTCAGGAGACAAGTGGTGTAATCTCAGAGTGAGCCTGTGGAGGCAATGAGTTAAGGTGCAAAATTTGGGGTTTAACATTAAACTGCTTACTCAACCCTAACTATAGAGGTGTGACCACGCCTCTATAATATATCTACATATATGTGTGTATATATATCTATATATATATGTATATACAGTACAAGCCACTTAATCGGACACGGATAATCGGATGTCTGCTTTATGGGACGCCCTGGGAAACCGATTATGGCCATGTATTTCAATGGAGGTGCACCTTTTAATAGGGACAGGGACGCCTGATATATGGGACAGATTTAGCCCTTCAGCACCTCATTGAGCCAACCTTTTCACTCCCATTCAGTCCCATTACTTATGTGTTGGTCCTCTAACACCTAAATGAGCAGACGATTATGTGCTAATCTGAGTTTAACACATATGCCGCCTGCTCGATCTCTCCTACTCACAGTGCATGGCAGTTTTAAGAAATCTTTCTACAGCAAGTCCTGTACCGAGTGGGCTAGAAAAGAGAATGGGAGAAAGAATCATGCCTTGCTGCTGAGAGACAGAATCACTCCTTACCACACATCAGGCTTACTTGCAGACAGCAGTCTGCATCGAGCGGGTGGGAAAGAGAACGGAGAGAGAATCATGCCTTGCTACTGAGAGACAGAATCACTCCTTGCCACACATCAGGTTTACAAGAACCCCTGGCAACCTCTGTAGCTGCTCAAGTAACCCTGGCAACCTCTATAGTTGCTTACGAACCCTTGCTACCTCCATAGCTTTTGAAAGATAATGCCTGCTGATCTCTGCTGAGTGCAGTCTATCAATTTTCTTCCGCTCTCCCCAATCACTTCAGGTGAGGTAAGCTGTGTAACTTTGGGGAATACTGGAGAGGTGCAAATGGAAAGCACATCATTAGGTAATCTGCACTTCTGATATATCGGGACGGCCGCTCAATTGGGATGAAAGGGTCACCACCAGGGCGTCCCAATTAAGCAGCCTGTACTGTATATATTGTGTGTATATATATATATATATATATATAGAGGATACGTGATGGTAGGATATGCATTAATATACTCACTCCTGCAGAGTGAGTTATTGATACTCATGAGTGCCGAAGGCACAAGCAAGAGTATCCATGACTATTGATGCAGAAGTGAGTATATTTGTGCATATCACATGATCTGCACATCATGTGTGCGCTTTATAAAATGGGAAAGGGAGAGCTTCCAAAATACAGTCATGTTTTCCTGTGTGCTATTTTATTGTTTCGTAACTGGGTATGTTTTTAGAGGTGACTTGTTCAGAGTCATACAGTGCAGATGTGGAGTTTATAAGAACCAAACCCAGGTCTAATATGCTGGATTTACCAAGCTTGTTTAAAGCTCATGACTCTAACCTCTAGGCTATACTAAGAGCACTGTTTGAGTGTGTTCTGAGTGTGTTCAAATGATTCTGAATGGGCTGGGTTTGTTACCCACATTATAAGAAACAGGTGAATGTGTTTGGTAATACTAATTAAATTAGTTTCAGCAAGCAGTGAGGAACAGCTACTATGAGACACTGTGATTTAGACTGCAGGTTTTCTTGAACTGAACTTAAAATAGTAATGAGCTGGGAGTTTTACAAACCCTGTGGGAAACAGGTAAATGTTCTTTGCAATGTTAAGTGAGTTACTTGGAAGTAGCAGTGAAAAACAGACAGTGTGAAGCACTGTTATTTAGAATGCAGGATATTTTGAAAATGTAGTAATGGGTTAGGAGTTTTACAACACTGTGGAAAACAGCTGAATGTCATGTGAATGCTAATTGAGTTACTTGCAAGTAGTAGTGAGAAACAGATTTGTAAAGAAGTTCAATTTAGTATGCAGGCTGGAGTGAGTCAGAATGTGATAAACAGAAGATATTTTAACTCCAGTGATGTCATCACCCGATATCTGACTCCAGTGGATATAACATGTTTTATTATCACTGTGGAGCTGTCACCCCCATTGTATATGTGTATATATATATATATATATATATATAGGATGTGGCATGTTATATTCTGATTGGATGTGCAGTTTATGAGTTATGGAGAGGTGAAAAATCATGTTTTTGCTCATTGGGCCCTATTCACAAATGTGGGCGAGGGACACATGAAAGGCACGTATCCCCCCTGTGCCGCTCTGCAACCACAGGAGATCCATGTGGGGACCACATTCACAACCACCAGTCTCCACCTGGCTCCCTTACGTGGCTGTGCCCCTCTGTGCACAGGCTTGCAGGAGTAGGCAGGCACTGAGCTGTTGACCTTGGCAAGCAGCCAATCGGCTGCCCATCCGAGGACCCTTGCTAGATCCTTTGTGGCTGTTGTGCTCCATGATGTCTTCAGGCATGAAAGTGCCCACAGCACTGAGGAGTGGTGGATCCTCAGGTGACAGTCCCCCGGCCCTCCCAACATACACCAATGACAGGAGTGGCCACAGTGTGGGGTCAGGTAACCCCTACCATCCCCTGCCACTACCAGCGGTGGCATTCTGGGGGTGCATACCACTTACTGCTGCCTTCTAGAAGGTGTAGCTATTGACCTCATGCAAGGCACCTGCACCTTCATGAATAGTGTGGAACGTGGACACGCTCTCCCTGCACCAGTCCTCTTTCCACCCCATGTGGAGCTTCTCATTCATCAGGGTGCTGCCCGCATGATGGGGCATAGCAGGGACATGAATAGCATGGGGGAGGTGCATTGTACGTGGTCAGGTGTGGCTGGGTTATCGGGGTTACATGGCATGTATCTCATCCACACCTTTTGTGAATAGAGCCCATTGACTATTGCTGGGATTTTTCTTTTAACTTGTCTACAGCCCAGATGGTTTGGTTTTCTGGTCTGAAATTTTCAGGGCTAAAAGGGATTACCTCACAGATGTGCATTTTGCTAGTCTGGTGAAAAAATAATGAGCCATTTTTAAGTTATTGCAATTTAACAATTTGAAAAAATAATTTATAAGCATGCTCAGTAAGTACTAAAATATAACTGTATGAAATGAAAGAGGAATCCTGCACCATATTATTTGGAGTTTGCCTGAAATATTCAGATTTTGAAACCTCCCAGTATGATGACCTGGGAAGGAACCAACACCGTAGCTTGCTTATTGAGACCACTTAGGTGCATTTTGCACTTTACTGCTCTAAAAATACCTTTAAAATGGGCTTTTATTTAATGATGAAATTCTCTCGTATCCACATAATACAAAGTAGGATCTTGCTTCCCATGACAAGATACAAAGAAAGATCTTACTTCATGAGCCAAAAAGAAATATTGCTGTAGAATAAGTTATACTGCAGACATCTGGGTGGCCAATCCCCATGTCGGCAGTAGACGGTACCAGGGACACTAGGAGCCCACTCCCAGTGTCCTGAAATGTTTATTTATTAAAATTATACCTAAAAGATTAAAACAGTCCCCTGTAATCTTTCTATTTTTTTTAAAATCCTGTCAAAAAGAAAAAAGTCCCTCATCATCTCCCCATCCTCCCTCCCCATCCCGACCCTCCTACTTAGCAACCCATCACCCCACACCCCCCCTTGCCCAAAACCTACTGTACCATTGTAGGTCGGTGGCTGCCATCGTCTATGGATGGGACACATCTGCACTCTTCAAAGCCGAACCACAAACTGAAGAATCGAGATAAGTACTGTATAATGGCTGTCAATGGCATTTTGAACTTATATTGATATCTCAAACATTTCTAGGTATATTTGGACCAGATTCAACATGGGCTTTTGGACCTCACCTCATGAACACTGGCACTGTCATTTCATTACTCGATTCTTAAAGGTGATTTTGTGGTCACTGTGCAAAATCATCTGTCAGGACCAATTAATTAAATGACAATACTAGTGTTCATTAGTTGGGGTCCCAACATGTTGAAAATTTGGTGAAATACCAAAATGCCCAAGTTACTAGTGGTTGTTAAAATTCTTCTACTCACACTTGTAACTTTGAACATTTTTATATTTTCACCCAAATTTTCAATATCGCCATTTTTTCACACCACCTCATGAACAGTACAGCTGCCATTTTCACATCCTGCCTGACATTTGTTTATGTTCCTTTGGTGCAGAATTGCATGTATGCTGCACAAAATCACCTTTTAGGACTGGTTAATGAAATGACAGTGCCAATGTTCATGAGGCAAGGTCCCCAAAAGGACATGTTGAAAATTTGGTGACACAATTCCTTAAAATGCCCGAGTTACGTGTGTCTGTTGACTTTATTTTATGCTCACGCATAACTTTGCTACTTTGCAATCTTTTGACCCCACATTTTCAACATAGCCATATTTTTACATCACCTCATGAACAATATAGTTGACATTTTTCAAATCCTGCCTGACATGTGTTTTTGCACGTTTGGCACAGAGTGGCATTGCACTTGTACATAATTACATTTTGCCTTGCATTTCACAATTTCTCTCTACCAGGGTACATGAAGTGGTGTAATAAGATGGCTATGCTGACAATTTGGTCACTGTTGTTTAACACATGGAAGCACAGGGCCCCATGTCTACATACTGTACATAAATGCATCAATGAAGGGATTGGAGCACAGGATCCAAAGGACCCTGCGCTCCCACAGTAAAATAAAGATACTATTATACTACCTCAAAAAGAAGGGACATTCATTGGAAAAAAAACCATTAATTGCATCAGTTAGGTTTCCTATTACAGTGGCAAAAGTATGGAAATGTACACACACACAAGCAGAGGAAGGGGCAGGGCAGCACAACCAATCAGAGACAGCCATCATCAGGTAAGAAAGAACATAGAACTCTCTGAACATTCCACAATACACATTCATCATCATAGTCCACCAACTGTATGAGTTCTGCTGTCATGCCAGTGTCTTGGGGAAAATTCATGGGTATGAGACTTTCACAAAATTATTGAGTACATCTGTGGAACCACACTCTTTCTATGAGCTACGCCATTTATCCCTACGAGTGTTTAATGAAACTAGTAGATGGTTCTGTGAAACTACAACCTCTGTGCAAACTTCCTCATTCATATTAATGGTAGTTTCATGAAACTACTAGGTGCTTTTGCAAAACTGCTAACTCAAACATGCATGCTTCCCCAGTCATTCCAATAGGAGTTTTGTGAAAGTACTATGTGGTTTTGTGAAACTACAACCTCTGTGCAAGGTTCTCCATTCATTTCAATGGACTTTTGCAAAACTACTGCATACTTTTGTGAAACTACAACATCTGTGTGAGCTTCCTCATTCATTCCTGTGGGAGTTTCACGAAAGTACTAGGTGCTTCGCAAACTATAACCTCTGTGTGAGCTTTTCCATTCATTCCTATTGGAGTTTTGTGAAACTACTAGGTACTTTTGTGACACCAGGAACTCTGTGCAAGCTTTCTCATTAATTTCTGAGGGAGTTTTGCGAAACTACCACGCACGTTCAAGAAACTACATCTTCTGTTAGAACTTACCCATTCATTTCTATTGGAGTTTCGCAAAAGTATTTGATTCTATTGCAAAACTATTAACTCTGTGCTTCCACATGGACATTTGCATACTGTTATGGAGTGATGCTCCCACAGAAACATACATTTACCATGCTGTGCTAGTGCACACTCCAGCAAAATGTGTATTTTATTGCAGACCTAAAAATGCTACTTCAAAGCTATAAAATATGCAGATGATATTAAAATTGGTCGACCTTGTTCCAACTCTGACAATATAAAGACTATTCAAAAAGATCTAGACTGTATTATTAATAGGGTCAAGACATGGGATATGAAATTGAATCATGACAAATGTAAAGTCATGCATTTGGGTCCTCATAACCAATGTCATACATATAGTTTAGATGACAATTTGCTTGTCAGTACATCCACGGAAAAAGATATTGGTGTCCACATAATGGAAGATTTCTCACCTAGATTGCAGATAAATAAAACAATCCAAAAAGCAAATAGTGCTGTGTGGTCCATTCGTAGGAATATTAAATCACGCAAGGAAAAAGTGTTATTGCCACTGTATAGTGCTTATGTTCGGCCTCATCTGGATTAGGCTTCCCAGTTATGGTGTCCTTTCAAGAAACAGAATATTTTACAAATTGAGAAAGTTCAGAGAAAATTTACAAAATATATTAAAGGATATTCTGATATCCCATATGAATCCAGACTTAAATCTCTTAACTTAATGTCATTATCTACCAGACGCTTGAGGGGGGGATCTTCTATTCATGTTTGATATAGTTCAAGATCTATTTCTTATGATTAACATGGGTCTAGATTTTAAAAATAATATCTTTAATACTAGGGGACACCCTCTACAACTACAGGGTAGGGCTTTAACCTAATGCCTCGAAAATACTTTTATACTGTCAGAACTATTAATCCCTGGAACATGCTCCCATTGGAAATAATCATTAGTGAAACCAAATATACTTTAAGTACAGATTGGATAGACTTATTCTTTCTAATGTTAAATTGAATTATTATTAATTACAGGAGCAATCATGGGCCTCAAAGCCTCCAAGCTCCTTTACTTCCTAGTATGATTCCTAGTATGTGTAGTGCCAAGAAAGCATAATTTTTAAACAGTGTATGAGCGAAGGGTCATACGAACCCTGCACTGCCATGCAAATATCACCATGAGATACTGTGCATGCATAGATTCCTCTAGACCCTGCACCCCCACATACATAATTTTTCTAAACATCTGAATGCATCTTAACTACAGTACATTTCTGCATGTCTCTAGGATACAGTTTGCAGTATACTACATGTAGTAGTGCACCCATTATGGTTCCACAGCATGTAGTCATACCCCCAAGACACCTTCAATCAGACCCATACATATTTGTTTTGGCTGTACCAGCACAGATTATTCTAAAGACTGTACTCTCAGTACAACATATTTTTCTAAACTGTTGCAGTGCAGGTTCTTCAGAACCTGCACTCCCACAGAAACATACTTTGACCATGTTATGCCAGAGGGGTCTTGCATACCAGAGACAGAGACAGATGTGCTGCATGGCCTGGAGGGTGGCTGAGATGTGCTGTGCTGCATGGTAGGGCTGCAGTTTTTGAGTAAACAATATGGTTGACCAGAAGAAGGAGGGCAGGTCATCTTGTCAGTGCCAAACACCAAATAAAAGTCCACAGTGGATGATTTTTGGTTTTGGTGAACTCTCAGTTTATTGAACCAACTCAGTCCTAGCATATTTGAAAAAAAAAAAGGTGTATAGTTGTGGGGAGCAGGAATCGAACCGAGGAAAAACACTATGCTAGTGCAGTAGTGACTGCTTGTCCTTGCCGCTAGACTATCTGGGCATCTCTGCTAACTCATGCTCCATCCGTCATACTGTAATTCACAGGTTGCAGTGGACAGATCAGCCCATAAACTAGGCAGGTGATGGGATTACCTTCCGTTCTACTTCTAGTCTGCCATTATGTTCGCTCCAAACCTGCATTACATCCCTGAGATGTGCTGCACTGCACTCTGGGGAGATGGTCTGTGCTGCACAAGAAGGGGGGGAGTGGACATAGGCTTTGCCTGGGGGTGGGAACAGATGTGTTGCTGTTGTGCTGCCCAAATGCAGTATCAGCCAACTGCTCTCGAAACAGCATGCATCAGCTTGATGCACATGCACAGCTATGAGCCATACTGTATGCTCCTCACACCGCCACAATCAGCCCCCTCAGCTTGTACAACCCCTGCGCTCCCCACCGCCAAAAACGGTGCCCTGTCCCATACCACGACCAGTACTGTCTCAAATCAAAGCCTGTATCAGTTCACTGCTTCCCCACAGTCAGCATCAACCTTCTGCTGCCCCACAGCCAGCATTGACCCCTGCTGTCCCACAGCCAGCATCGACCCCCTGCTGCCCCACAGTCAATCTCAAACCTGCTGCCCCACAGCCACCACCTTCTACACTACAGCCAGTATCAACCCTCCGCTATCCCACAGCCAGTCAATCCCCTGCTATCCCACAGCCACTGAAGCCCCTTCTACCCTATCAGTGTCAATTCTCTGCTGCCACTCAGTTAGTATTTACTGTTAGCATACAGTATCTCAGCTCCTTCACAGGCAGCATCAGTGTCCTCTCCACTTTTTCCAGATCCTCATACATGCCGCTATAACTACCCACTGCTGTTTCGCTTTTCATGATCTGAGAGCAACTTACCTAACTGCACCATAGAATTATTAAGACAGACTATGACTGCTACCCATGCTTGTGTATTTCTGGGCACTTTCGAGACTGGAAGTCAAACACTTTCGGTGGACAAAACAGTTACAGGCAGAGCTAGCAGCCATGATCCAGGTGAACTGTGTGGTACTATGTTGCGTTACTGTACTTAATATATTACCATTTATTTATTTTATTTTTTGCACCTTCCTTTGCTCCTCGTCTGCCACTCCATTGAGTTGCCTAGGTCTCCATTGGCACCCTACCTGATGTCAGCCACCACCACCTCACATTTGCAGCCCCCTGGGTAACCCAGGCGTGACCCTTTGTTGGGTGGTTCCCCCTACTCTGAGGGAGATAGGTGCAAGTAGGGGCTGACCAGCACATGCTACTTGGCCCAGGTCCTGCTGAAGTGGATCTGGGCTGCACCGGGGGCTCAGCGGCAACGTGAGCTGGTGACTGTCATCTGGTCATCCATGGAGTACTTTTTCTGCTTTGCTCCCCTTTGGGACGTGACGTGCCATGACGTCAAGGAGTATTCCAACGTCTGTCACAGCAACCATAGTCAGTTAGCAGATGTGCTGTACCCCTAGTCTCCACCAGGAGTCAGCAGTTGCTGGACCTCATCCCCCCCCCCCGGAGAAGGCATGCAGTCATCAGATGCTCCAACCTTCTCCGCTGGCTGGACCTCCAGCAACCAGAGTCCATTCCTGAACCCGGTCACTGGTGGTGCAAGTGGAAATCCAAACTGCTGTGCCGCTGGGCCATTTATCTTTGATTTCAGAAGGATAATGCTGCATACATTCTTGTTCTGACACCTGCCATGCTTCTGAGTTCAGCATATGGAGCAATGATCTGCTCCAACCGAGACTGTCCCCAAGAAGACTTCAGGCAGATCACTGGCCATGGCCTGTCTGTGGTAAGCAGGGCAGGCAGAGCAGCACTATGTACTTCCAGTTGTTTACTGTATATTGCACAGCTTCGTGGTTTGCCTTTTTATGTGCAGCAGGAGGGTGGTCATGGCATGCGAGTGACGAGGGGAAGGGAATCAGGGTTGGGGATCGGGAAACAAACTAGTGAGCATAATTGTGCAAATGCCTTCCGTGTCAGCAATTTGTTTTGGTTAGCTTTCTCTTCAGAATAGAAAGCATATGAAGACTAAGTTTTTCAAAACAAGCTGCTGATCTAGAGGGCATTTCTTGACCTTACTCTTCCACACATGGTTGCGACGTGGGGGAGTGTCAAAGTGCAGCACAAATCATTTCAGCAATATCGGAGCAAATGCTAAGTCTCATTTCAGTAGACTCATAGGGATTGCTTGTAAAGTTCTCATCACCAAATTTGTATAAATAAATGCCAGATAAAGTCTGTTTTATGGGTTGCAATGTACATCATAGGGGTTGCAGAGAAACCATAGGGGTCTCAACCATTACCCATAAATGATGCCTCTGCGGAAAACCTTCTGCTTGTTTGTCGGTGCAGTACTGTGTAATTTGCTTCCCTGGCTCCTGCCTGAAATGTATGCCCTGGTGTACCTGGTATATCAGTGGCTATTGCACCTGTATTTATTTCATGAGATGGGGTTTCTGCAAGCAGGTGGGAATGCTGACACAGACTGTCGAGGAGGGAGAATGATTACTGTCAAATGAAACAGACTGGTTGTAGGCCAACCCTGACTGCCATTCTGGAGGGCTAGGGTGGGGTGTGCTCAAATACTAGGGGGGATCTGTGGCTGGCAGAGTAGGTGCTGAGAAAGGAGGAGTGGAAGTGAAGATGGCTACGGGTAATTGACAGGGAATCATGGCTGATATGTGGGTCTGATACAGGCTGTCATTGGTGTGAGCAGATTGTGTCCCAGAGTAGTTGTGACTGAATGGTTGTGAGGAGACAAGGGCTAAAGCGGGTAACTGCTTGATAGAATTCACTAAAAGTTTTTTTTCTCTAAATTGCTATGCCATTCCTTTGATTCTTATTGCTATTATTTTTATTCTGCTCCATCTTCTCCTTTCTGCTTGGCTACCTGCCTTGTACACAGATTATGCTAGGGTTACAGTTACTTATGCTCTTTTTTATGTTACAGGTTCCACTCCACCTGTAAGCTGTTGCTCCACTGCACCACCACCATTTTGCTCTATGCACCAACGGCTTAAGGGCCAGCTCTAACTTTTATATTTCTGTGCCATTATCTTCAGCAAACATTTTGTTTTGTGCCATATGGTAAGCAGAACTTGTTTTAATCAATATTTGATGGTACCAAAGTGTTATAAAATCGTCATGTAGTAAAGACCTTTTATTTGGCTTCAGGCTAACTTAAAGCTCCTGACTGTGAGGGGCATCGTGATGGCCCATTATAATACAGTTGACTGTTAAGGTTAAGTGAAGGCTTACATTTTGATAAGGGATGTTGACCCCCTCAACACACACATTGGTAGCACATGTCGGGATTGGCTGCTGGCAAGACCTGGTACAGCCAGCCAGTGGGCACACTCCAGTGGCCCTGCCTATCACTCAAGGATTCTGTGCACCACCACCACCTGTGGGTATCCAGGTGGTGCTAGAGCAGTGGGATGGAGACCCCCCTGGAGGAAGAAAGCATCCTGTCCTTCTCTCCTGGGCTGGTCCTCTGACTGTTCAAGCTCTCCACTGTGCCTGTGGGCCATCTCTTATTTGCTTATGACTTTATTTCCTTTGTATTTGTTTTCTTGCTTTTTCCTAACTGTAACTTTTTATTTAAGCTCTCTTTCTCTTTATTACTTTGCTGTCATATACCCCTTTCATATCTCTCGGCCTTAACCCTTGCTAATGTACTTTCCTCATATTACCCTTTTTTGTCTTTATTTTAACAGATCTGACAGGATGGATGATGACTCCTTTTTTATTATAACCTGTTTTTCTGTTTAATTTTTTACAGCTCTGACAGGACGAGGGTTCCTAAATCTCATCAGGTAAGTATATTTTTATGCCTGTCCTGTTCCTTCCTGCCTTTTGAACCCCCTAAAGAGCTGCAGATCCTTTGTGACCCCTTTTCTATCTTTTATTTTACAGGTACATTGTACATCACCTCACCTATGGCTCCTAGGCAGGGAAGTCCCTCTATTTTACTTATTAATAAGTTATTGAAATGAACATATTATGGAGACTAGGAAGGTGTTCAATCTGCCACAGGCTAAAGAGGCTGGAGGGAAGACTGCAGTGGCTTGGCAGAGAGAATGAGAAAGGGTCCAGGAGGGCCTCTCCCAGGGGGTAACAGGAGCGAGCATTAGGAGAAGGACACTGGGTGGAGGGAGGGACAGGGAGGGAGTGCAAGTTCACATCTGATAGGGGTCTAGCATTGAAGACAGGTCAAGAGATGGGGAAGAGGCCAATGCAGGACAATATAGTGGTGGCAGGCAACAGGCTTGCAGTGCTGGCAACAATAGTGGAAGAGTGGGAGTTGGGAGAGCACCAGGAGAGGGAGACGGGAAGGGAAGGGAACAGAGGGCACAGGGTCAGGCAGTTGGAGGAGGGCAGCAGGGGACTTATCCTTCCTCCTCCGCCAATCCCCAAATGACCCAAGTCCATTCCAGAACCCGGTCGCTGGCATGGTACGAGGTAAGGCTCCCAGTGCCTCAACCTCAGTGCCACCGGGCTGGCAAGGTAATATAATTTTTTGCAGCAGAGGAAAATCAGAAAATATTTTCTATTATAATGTCAAGACATGTAGTAGTATTTATGTTTTGTTTTCCAGGACACAACTGCCCAAATCAGGACTGTCCTGCAAAACTGGAGACAGGTGATAACCCTGTTATAAACATCATGCTGTGTTGTCATGGTGATCACTATGATTTCACGAGCATATATGCACTGTGCAGTTAACAGAGAGGCACATGATTTCTATACAGAGTATCTAGATGGGCTACTTGGAAAGCAATATTGAAAATGGGAAAAACATTTTCTAGTACATTGTAACAGTTGAAATATTATTATTGAAAGTGCATACTGAAATACAGAGTTTCTCTTTAAATAAAGTGGGGAGGCGGATGATTGACAGCTTTCCTCTCCAGCCCAGCCAATCAGTAGTAAGGGACATGGGACTTCTGAGACTTCTGGGATGTAATCCAGCAAAAAGAATAACCATTAAGATAGATGCAAAGCAGACAGGGAGAAGCTATGGGAGTCAGAGTTTTGATTGGGAAGCAGCAGCAAGAGGTGAGAGTTCTCGTTAGTGGCGGCAGTATGGGGAGCATGAATCACCTTGGTATGGGGTTTATACCTAGCGATAGCGGTGGTGTATAGGGCACCAACTCGAGGGAAGGAGCTGGACAGGAGTTGGCAGATCAAAGTAGGGTTTGCAGGAAGGGAAACACAGTGGTCATATGGGACTTCAGTCTACCTGGGTGGACTGGAGCACGCCAACCACCGTGCATGCTAGGAGCAGATTATACTGGAGGCATTCCAGGATAGCTTACTGGTGCAGTTGGTGTGTGAGCCGACAAGGTTGGGAAGGACTCTGGACCTAGTACTATCAAACGGGGAAGCTGTAAGAGACCTGGAGGTCGAGGGCCCACTGGCTTGGAGTGATCGCCACTCAGTGTGGTTCACACTCACAATGGGGAAGCAAACTGGAGGTTCAGGTACCAGGGTGATTGATTTCAGGGGGCGGACTTCAACAAGATGGAAATCTTGATAGGGCATCTGGAGGGAATCCAACCCATCATGGATGCCAATCAGAATTGGGGTGGTATTAAGGCAAGGCTGCCAAAGGCTACTGAAGCATGTACTAGGGGTACAGAGCAAGAAGAGGAAGGGCAAAGAAGCCCAGCTGGCTGACCAAGGAGGTAATGGAGTGGGTGAGAGCCAGGAGGAGAGCTTTCAAAGATTCAACAGATTGGGGGAAGATGGGAGGAGTATACAAAGACATCCAGAAAGATTACAAGACAATTCAGAGCCGCCAAGGCATCCAGAGAGCTGAGGCTGGCACAGGGCATTAAGGACTGAGAGAAGGACTACTTCAGATACATAGATGAAAGAATGAAGGACAGGGACCAGATAGAACCAGAAGACCAGTGAGTATTAAGAAGGACGGTGGGGTAGAGAGGGGGGGAGGAGGAGGCAGAGGCACTGAGTGAGTACTTCAGCTCTGTATGCATGGTAGGGAGGGACAGATGCCTCATGGGGTGGTGGAGAGGGGAAGGGGTGACAGATTGAGAAATTATGGAGGGCAGAGTACTTGAAGGGCTGAGGGCACTGTGGGTGGACAAGGCACCGGAAGCAGATGGCACTCACCCTAGGGTACTCAAGTAACTGGCTGGGAGCCTGGCAGGATCACTGACTGACCTATTCAATACTTCTCTTCACACAGGATGTGTCTCACAGGACTGGAGGTTAGCCCATGTGGTACCCATTCACAAAGGTGACCCAAGGGATGATCCAGGCAACTATAGACCAGTGAGCCTCACATCAATTGTGGGTAAGCTCATGGAGACAATCCTTAAGGAGAGACTGGTGACTTTTTTGGAGAACAGTGGGCTCCAGGACAGGCAGCAGCACAGGTTTATGAACATATGCAATTTGCCAGCAGATAAAGGCCTAGAGGTCTATCAAGTCTGCTTGAATGTGCAGCTAGCACCCCTTATTCTGCAGCTGACCCTACCTCCCACCCTTCCCTTCCATTGACCTTCCCTGGCCCTGTCCCAGCCCTTTTGAAGCAGTCCACTGTTCTACTGGATACCACTTGCCAGTAATGCATTCTACCCAGCTACCACCCTTTGTAAAAAGTGTCTCCTCCCTCCCTCCCTCCTGAACCTTTCTCCTCCAGTCTCATATCATGGCCTTGGGTGCCCCTCCCTCCCTCCCTTACTTTGAACAGCCTGTCTTGTTTATTCCTTTCATGTACTTAAAGGTTTCAAGCATTTCCACCTGCCCCTCTTCTCCTCCAGTGAGACATGTTCAACTCCTCAGCTTCCTCTCATATGGTAAGTCCCAGCCCCTTGATCATCTTTGTCACCCTGCGCTGCACCCCCTCCAGTAGCTTAATGTTCCTCTTCAGATATGGGCACGAGTACTGCATGCAGTACTCCATGTGTGGTCTAACTTATGATCTATACAGTGGCAGAATCACCCCCCCCAGAGGATATACTGCTTGCAATGCAACCCAGCATTTTGTTGGCCTTTGTAGCTGCCTTCCTAAACTGTGCAAAGTTGTTCATTGACCCTGTAATGAGCACCCACAGATCCTTCTCCTCCTCTGTCTTGGCTAGCTGCACTCTCCCCAGCTGGCAACTCCTCCTTGGGTTCTTCATCCAAAAATGCAGCACCTTGCAGTTTTTGGCATTAATCCACAGTTGCCAAGTGTCTGACCATGCCAGATCATCCTGCAACTCCTGCCACCTCCCTAGGTCATCCACCACTGCTCCCATCTTGGTGTCATCAGAAAACAGACTGATCTTGCTTTTGATGTCCAATGACATGTCTGCAATGAATATCCCAAGCAACATTGGTCCCAACACTGAGCCCTATGTAACATCGCTCATCACTACCCTTGGAGATGAGGGCTCCCCACCCATCCACCACCACCCTCTGTTGCCTTCCCTGAAGCCAGTTCCCTGCCCATCTCACCAGCTTTGTACCCACCTCGTGCCTTCTAACTTACTTCCCAGCCTCCCATGTGGCAAAGAGTCGAATGCCTTACTGAAGTCCAGATACAGGACATCCACTGCATGGTGCCCCCAGTCCGATTGCCTAGTTACCCAGTCATAGAACCCCACCAGGTTGGTTTGGCAGGGTCTGCCACTTATAAAGCTGTGCTGTCTATTGTCCAGTAGTTCTTTGGCCTCCAGGAGTGCCACCAGCCTCTCCTTTAGGATAGTCTCCATCAGCTTACCCACGATGGATGTGAGGCTCAATGGTCTGTAGTTCCCCGGTTCATCCTTGGGGCCACTCTTGTGGAGGGGCACAACATAAGCCATCCTGCAAACCTGAGGTACACACCCTGAGTGTAATGAGACATTAAGAAGGTCTGCTAATGGTCCCGCAAGGACATCTGCTAGCTCCTCCAGTGCCCTCAAACCCTCCAGAACTCTGCACTCTATGATTTCCCATCTGTCACCCCTACCCCCATTTCTT
Source organism: Neoceratodus forsteri (assembly GCA_016271365.2). Taxonomy (NCBI): domain Eukaryota; kingdom Metazoa; phylum Chordata; order Ceratodontiformes; family Ceratodontidae; genus Neoceratodus; species Neoceratodus forsteri. The sequence continues at coordinate 218,755,733 of CM028134.1, forward strand.
CTTTTCCCAGTGGTGGAGCTAGAGGGGCAGCTGGGGAGTTAGTCACCCTCCTGGCTGCTCCAGTGTGAGTAGTGGTGCCCCACCACCATCTTTATTCAATGTTAGTGCCCATTGTGGAGCCCATGATTGACTGAATGGCCCCTGGCTCCCAAATGCTCCCAAACCTGGCTCCGCCACTGTCTCTCTCCTCCCTTGGATATCATCCCCTCTTCTCCTTAGTAAATACTGAGCAGAAGCAATCATTTAGCACTTGCCTTATCTCCCCTGCTTCCACCTAACCCCCTCCTTCCTAATCCTTACTATGCAGTCCTTACAGTTCCTTTTCTCCTTGATGTACCTGAAGAAGTCCTTATCCCCTTCATGCCTTGTGCCAGCCTAAGCTCTGTAGACACCTTGGCTCCCTTACTGCCCGTGTCACCTCCTTAGATTCCTTCAGGTACTTCTCCTGTCCTTCCCTACCTGTTTTCTTGTACCTCATAAAGGCAGCTCTGGATTTATCTCAGGCAGGTCCTGTCAGACAAACCTGATTGAATATTATGATTGGGTGACCAGGGAGCTGGACAAGGACCATGCAGTGGATGACCTATACTTGGACTTCAGCAAGGTCTTCAATTCAGTGCCACATGGGAGGCTAGGAAGGAAACTAGAAAATGCAGGGGTGGATACTAAGATGCTCAGATGGATCACAAAGAGCAGACAGCAAATGGTGGTGGTGGTGGAGTGAAAACTCATCACCAATAGCAGTATCAAGTGGGGTGCCAGAGGGATCAGTACTGGGCCAGTACTGTTTGGGATATTCACAGCAGAAATTTCACATGGAACACAGAGTAAGATCAATCTGTTCACAGAATATACCAAGATGAGAACTGTAGTGGATGACATTGAGAGGTGGAGAAGACTGCAGGGGGAACTGACCAAACTACAGGAGTGGTTGGAAACATGGCAGTTGAGATTCAATGCCAAGAAGTGCAAGGTAATGCACTTCAGAGCTAAGAATCAGAGGAAGAGGAGGAGCTAAGAACCCGAGGAGGAGGAGGAGGAGCTATCAGCTGAGAGAGGTACAGTTGGGGAGCACAGAGGAGGAAATGGACCTGGTGGTGATTATAACAGGGAATATGAACAACTTGGCCAAGTGTAGGAATAAGGCAGCAATGAAAGCCAACAAGATTCTGGGCTGTATAGCTCTATTACATGGTGATCATAACTTATACATGATCTTTAAAAAGATCACTTGTGATAGTGGTGACAAAATCAAATACTTCTTATAGTTAATGTACACCATACACATAACGACTGAATTATGTGAAATACTATAACCACACTGCAATCTGCACTATTGAGGTTTAACGAGTTGAAATGTAAACAGCTAAAAATGCAATTAGTGTGTTATTGTCAGATAATGATCCAGACTCCATAGTCAATGGAACTGCATGCTGATGGTACTACTATGCATCAGTGTTTGCTGTAACAGTAATTAGCTCATCAAAACAAACTTAATGGTGAAGTCCGGTGCATAATAATCAGGGTTTAATTCACTACACTTAATGGGGCATTAAAATTCATGGGTTGTAACAGCATGTTGTTTGATTAATGGGACCATTAAAATGCTACAATACCATTAAAAAAGAAATGGCCATTAAAAGTGTGAAAACAATTTAATGGTGCCATTATTTATGTACAGATTAATGAGGTATTAAGGGTTTTATTTAATGGGGTAGATGCCATTAATTTTACCATTAATATGTAACTATGATTTAATGACCACTATTACACAGATTCAAAATACAGATTAAATTAATGGCTGTTTTAATGGAGAGAGTAATGGCACATCTGATGGCCATTAGCTGGCATTAATGGCTGGCAAAATGAATGGTTAAAGTCCATTAAAAATGACCATTAAAAAAAGTTAATGGCAGAAAACATTAATGGATGATAGACCATTAAATTAATGGCACTTAACAACAATTAAGGCCGTTCATTTCATGGCTATCTAACCATTAAATTACCACTTAAGTTTCATGGCCATTAAAAATGTAATTGTATGAACTCCCATGAAAAACACATTAAATTTAAGGGGATTTTAATGCTTTGAGATAAATTACACTATTAATGTGGCCCTTATTTATGTACCAATTAATGAGAATTTAATGGGAAAATTTAATGGATTTGTAATGTTTTTTTTTAAGCCACTTTAATGGTGTTCGATGCAGTAGTGTTTGAAGGGAGACCAGAGGAGACTGGAAGGAGTGCAGAGAATGGCCACCCGAATGATAGATGGGATAAATGGTAAAACCTATGATGAAAGGTTATCAGCATTGGGGATTTATTCCCTGCAGTATCATCATTACAGGGGAGGCATGTGCCTAGTCTACAGGGCTTTTCAAGAACCTGATGTGTGGGAATGCTTAGGACTCCAAGCAAGAATAATAACAATAATAAATTGAGGACACCAGTATCAATTAAAAGGAAATTCCTATAAAAGTAGACAAAGGGAACACTGGTTCTCTCAGAAGGTGGTGATGAGGTGGAATGCACTGCCACTGGATGTAGTGTCCTGTAGTAATATGAAACAGTTTAAAGATACAATAGATACAGACACCATGGTGCTATATGTTATACATTTTGAGCATAGAGACATGCTGGTCTGAGATGGCTAACACTAATTGACCAGATGTAGATCCTATGAATCCTATGAAGTGATTTACCGAACAAGAGCCAGAGAATTGTCAGTTACAAACCGAACATCTATATTCACTTGCCACATTAGGAGAAGGTCTGAGTTGTAATCATTGATGTAGACCTCATTCTCCTGCCTGGATAACTCATAGACTCTCTTAGTAGACTTGGTCTTCAAGTGATGATGCATTGCTGAAAATAGATCATTCATACATCCTTGCTGACAGACATGCCTAGGAAATCCAAAGTAACATCTGCTGTACCATTTAGCATGACTTTACTGGTCAGCAGCAATACTTGCTAAAGAGAAGTCACTGGAACTTTTGCACCAGCTTCCATAGTGTCAGAATTTCATACTCGTTAGTTATCTGACAAGTGATGTACCATTTGAAGAAGTTCAAAACTTCTGTTGCTTTCTTCTCAGAAATGCGTGGAGGATCTTTAATCCACAGCAGCATATGGATATGAGGAGCACCATGTACCTGGTACTCCATCCTACTGAAGTAGTACTCAATGAGCCCAAGAGGTGGATTGTCCTTTGACAAAATGACTTTCAAGATTGTTATGGAAATGCCAGTGAAAATGATGAGGCACAGACACTGGGTCAAGTGAACACATCTCACCAAGAGTAATCAATGAAATGCCATCAGTCTTAGTGTTGGCCCACTTCAGTAGATCGATCAGTTCATCCCAGCTGTATTCAGCACAGCTCAGAGTCACAAACCGTGTAGCTGTGCCATACTCTCGCAGCATACACATGACCTCAGAGTGTCTCCCATACCAGTATTCCTTAGTACCATGCATACTAGAGAGAACAGAGGTCAAGTTCACCTGCAGTGTTTCATCCTTATTTTTCAACTTTTGAAGAAACTCTGTAGCTGTGAATCCATCAAGTGGAGTTGTCAGCCATAGAGTATGTGGTATGGATGGTGAGAGTATACTGAGTTCACTCTCCCACAGCAGGTAGAACAAATATTGAATGTTCCTATGGAATTTGCCATCCATATTCAGCACTATAGATGCTCCGTACTCTGCACCAGGTACCTGTACTTCACATACATCCAAACTCCCTTCTGTCCCTCATGGAAACAAATCAGGAAAGCACTGTGCTTCTAATGTTCTCTCCCAGATACTAACATGAGTACCTTATACCCATTTCATCTGATAGAGATCAATGCTGTCTCTAACTGGATCTCTGCCATGTAGAGGGTGAATTGTGTACTATGTATACACATTTTCATTTGTGCTAACATCGACTTTCTCGATCATTGGCTTTCTGGTGTCTACCACTCCATCCTGAGCAGCCATGTCACTCATGCCATCAATATTAAGGTTCTTATAGAAAGGATTGTTGTTCTTAAGATACCTTAGAGCACTTCATACCTTCTCAACATTGACAACATACTGTTAGATAACCTTGGACTTCATGAAAACACCATTCACAAGAATAACCAAACTGTTCTCATGAGAGATTGCCTCCACACTCTCTTGCAAACTGCTCCACTTAGAGACTTCACAAGCTCTTTCTGGAGTATGTTACATGTCCTTGTATTCAGACTTAGAATAGTCTGGAACGGTTTCATAGTTTTTATGAAAATCTGTTCAAACTTGTTCAGCGCAGCAATCTCAGCAGGTGTCACATCAGCCTCCACGTTGTTTAACATAGATCTTGGTAGCAATGTGTTATGTTTCACATTTGTAAAACAGTACTGATACATGGTATCCTTTGGGTCTAGGTCAAAGTTATTCCTTAACAGTAGAAATGCTGACAATCAGCCCCACATCTCATTGAAAGACTTAATGTTCTCCAAATCAGCAGTGACAGTATGTTGTCTATAAAACAGTTTGTGACATGAGAGACAAACAGAGTCAAACTTCTCTCTTTGAGAGCTCAAATTTGGCAATAGCCTTGCCAAAGGTTTGAATGATATCAGCTTCCCTGACAGAGACAGTGCATGAATCAGTGGCTGTACTTTCTTCAGAGAGTGCTTCGGAAGCAATGCTATGGTGTTGCACTTCTGTAATAAGGACCATATCACCTGCCATGTCACCTTTATTTAACAACTCATCAAACTGTGTATACCTTGCTACAGCTTGCCTCACTCAGTATATGCTGTGTACAAAGTTGCACATTGCTGTACAGCAACCATACACATGTGGTAGAACACACTATTACAGACATCACTACCCAAGCATGCCAAAGAATACCCCATTAGTCCAGAATATGGATGTTTGTAACAGTGGTCAATGGGCTGAAACAACTTGTATCTCTGTGTCCATTTAGTAACAACAAACAGATTAACAAATTGTGCAATTTCATCAAATGACGATTGCATAACATTGCAAGTGTCATCACAAGGCCATGACAGACAGTTCTGTCTGTGTTTTCCATCTCGTGGGTCATTGTCATCTTCTGAGTCATCAGCACTCTCCTCCTGCCAAAAACTCAACACGCTGTACACTTTGACACCTTCATTGATACACAGAGTAATGTCCTTTCTCTTGAGTGATACAATTCCTCACAGAAAAATACCTCAGAATGCTGTGTATGTTGCCATCTGCCATTAAAAATAGCACAAAAGTTGTCTCTGTTCAGATTTGCAACCTCTTGCAATTTCATCTTCACAAAGAAAACAAGTTGCTGAAAATGTCAATCTGATGCATCATTTGTCTCCACAAACATGCATGGACAGCCATTGCCATGTTCACAAAAGTGTGAACTTTCAGGCGTAGCTTTATTAAGGAAAGTTTTCTCTTTAATCTCTTGCCTTCATGTCGCATCATAACAGAAATGATACGATCAACTTTCACTTTGGAAGCTAAGTTGTGGAAGTACTTAACTTTACTCAGATAGCCGCCGACAACAGAATGGTTCTGTTTTTTTCCTCTGGTTCTTACTACCTGAGCCTATAACAACTTTCCTGTACTGCTTACCTTTTTTCAAGTGGTCAACAGCTATGCATTTTTCACTCACTGATGAAAAAGTATGTGAAGGAGAGATTGAATCATAATCCAGCATTTTCTTGGACACAAAATGCTCACTGCTCCCATGATGCGTACTCTTAGACAAAATGCAGTATACAGTTTGTAGTCTTCAACAACACAGTACTACTACTATGATACCTGTCCTATCTATAGATAGTATGATGTCTCTGTCTTGTAGGCATATTCACAAAGCAGGGGTACAGAGACAGTCCAAATTCTAGCTTGTGTCAGACACCTACAATAGAAAGAAAAGAATTAGTTGTGAAAACATACACAGAGTTTGTTTTATGTTACAAAAATTATACATTCATGCCTATGAGAGTTTTGTGGCATCATTGAGTACTTTCTCAAAACTATAGTCTATATACTAGCTGCATCATTCATTCCTTCAAGTGTCTTGCAAAACGAGTCACTGCTTTCACCAAACTACAACCTATCTCCGAGCTTCTCCATTCATTCCTATGGGAGTTTTGCAAAAGTAGTAGGTGCTGCCATGAAACTACAACCCATTTGTAAGCTTCCTTATTCATTTCTATGATAGTTTCATGAAAGCACAAGGTGCTTTCAGAAAACCACAACATATGTATGAGCTTTCCCGATCATTCCTATGGGAGTTTTGTAAAAGCACTCAGTGCTTTTCGTGAAACAACATACTTTTGCAAAAAAAATTACCTTTACCCTATGTATCACACAATGCATTGCAATTAGGAAGTGGGTCAGAATCACAACAGGAACATGAGCGTTCATCTAATAGAACTGAAAATGCCGCAAACAAGCACAGAACAATCATAGGCGGGATCAACCAGATAAACCACATATGCATTTTAAACAGTAAATGGTCATTTTAATAAACTAAGTACTGGCCTCACTAATGGCTGCCATTTTTTTTAAAGAAACACTCATTTAGCAATAGTGGCCAGTCACAGACAAGTTAACACATGATTGACATGTGCTGTCTAGCAATAGCACAGACACATCTTGAGTACACATTTAGACCCATTGAAACCTTTTTTAGCACATTTTAATCCAAGATTTTTAATCACCACAAGTAACCCTGACTGTAGTGAAGCACAATATGATCATTAAAATACAAAAAGTCTCTTTTCCAAAATCAACTACCAATAAAATGTCTCAAAAACCATTATGCATCTTTTGTAAAGAAAGTTGAACCAAAACAGGAAATAGCCAGAAAGCATCCAATCACAGAACAAGTTAGAGGAAGAAAAGCAGGAACACTGCCATCTTGTTTTAACACTGCTCTTGGTGAACAACTACTGCTGTAAGTACAAGCTTTTAAAAAAATTTTTCTTATATTACTTGAGTCTGTTATTTACCAGAATAGATAATTCAAAAACATTTTTTAGCTCTATCAGATATTGCAACTATTAATAATTAACCATACTGCTAATAGGAGATATCAACAATTAAAGAGAGAAGCATATGCACATCTTACCCCTTCAATGCCTGCTCAAGAAGAAGGGAGCTAACACTGCACATGTGTACACAAAAGAAGCTGTCAGCCAGTCAGGAAGCAGGGTTTTTATTTGTGTTTGTCAAAACAACCTATAAGGTTTCACCAAACTCCCTCCAAAAGATCTAACTGTGTTTATGTATGCCAACCAACCAAAAGTCACAGGTTGTATACTGTGAAGTGATGTTTTTAATTGGCTCAGACATAACAATGCCAGACAATAAACATTCTTTAAAACATTATTGCTACCTGACTCAGAAAATCTACCCCTCCCAGCATAGCAAGAAGCACACATCATGTCCCTCAGATCTCACAGACTGCTGAGAGACACAGACTGAATTTTGAGATAGCAGTGACTTGTTCTGTTTTTGAAAAGACACAGGAGGCAGGAACCTCCAGAAACACTGTGTGGATGGTTGGCAGCTGCTTGATCTGTAGGGCTAGTCAGTTTGCTTGAGCAAGTCATTTTGGGAATGATTTGCACCTGTCAAACTGCAAGGTGCAGTGGTTTGGTAAGGAAGGTATGAGATGGGAGCAACTCATGCCTACCATGCACTGGCTTCTGAGCACCCACTCTGTGCCAGAAATACTTGTCATCCATCTAGGAGGAAATTATTTAGGTGATAAAAAATGGGTAGATTTAGTAGCTGAAGTTAAATTGGACAGTTTCACTTATAAGGAGTTGTCAGCCTGTAAGACTGCTTTCTCAGACATTACAGAGCATAAGATATGGTGAGCTGATCATCACATGTATCTGCCTGACAGATCTAGAAAAGAGGTCAACATCCATATATCTGCTTTTTTACACAATCTGGGCATGCACACCATACATCACCCCGCAATTAAATATTATAAAGATTGGCTATACCTACAAGAAGGTGTTCACTTCTCAGATGCTGACAATTGCCTCTTCTTGGGGGACCTCTGACATAGCATCTTCACAGTGCTCTGATTTGCAGTGTGTCATTTATTCAGTATAAGCTGTGCAAAAAGACAATGGCTCTTTTAAGAGGCAACTATTACTTGGTCAAAAAATAGATGAACCACACACACACGCCCACACACATACCACACACACATATATGCACGCACACACACACAGCTCCTCTTTTATTTTTCTTTATATACACAATACCACACATTATGAAATAGGTAGAAACAATACTGGTGCCTCATTCATCAAGGGGTTACTTTCAGCTGGGCCATTATCATATTACAACGGACCACCTAAAGTAGCTCAACAAAAAATATGTGTAAAAAATTACCTATTTCATAATCGCAATAAGGCACTTCAGGTAGTGCATTATGGTGGACTAACAGCTGTTCTTCGGCAATAGAATTACTCAGTTATGCATCATGCTTCAAAACTCCCAAGGTGGGCCATTAACCAATTATAACACACCCCTTGTCATGACTTATTGCTTAAATCCCTGCCGCCACCACCACTTTAGCCTAAGTAATTTGAAGCAAGGGTTTTTGGGAGGGGCGCAGCAGCAGTATAGGCCATCACTAAAAGTAGCACGCATAGCAACTGCTTAATGCTGTATTTGTGATTCCTAATTATATGGGCATAAGCATACATAAGCAAGGACTTATAAGAATGGTTATTGCCCTAGCAGTAAGTGTTGAGACATACTACCCAAGGTACTGTGCACAAACTACCAACTCCACCTGAAGTAAACAAAATACAGGCCATAATACATTCAGCCACACTGACTTACTAACCCTGTGTGATATGTAGAGTGGTGGAAACAGTGCTAGGTCAAGATACGTGGCACATTGGAGTAAACCTTACACATCCCAAACTGGGGTATTTTTGCTTAGTTTTTGGTTAATGTTTCTTCACTCTCAGCTGCTGACAAGGTATCTTTACTCATGGCCATGTCTCCCAAGCCAACCATTATTGAGCATGACAGCACTGGTGGAGTAATTTTAAATGGTTAACTGAGTAACTTCATCATCACTCTTCATCCCTTCCCCTAAAGAAAAGCACAGAGGTCTGTGGGTCCAAACTACAAACAGTGATCTGTCCAGACAGACAACTTAACCAAACATATAACACTGAGTTTCACTCCCAAACCTGTCTGATATCCAGATGGTTCACTCCCCCATGACAAGACACACAATAGATGGAAGGAATGGCTGCTTTACTATTATGCACTAATATTTACTAATATTATTAAGTACACTCACAGTATAAAACACATATAACAAGTTGATACCTAACAAACTAAAACTAATATAAAACTGATCTTGTGTAAGACACTTTGTATAAACACATAATTGCGCACAGCAATAATTTCCTATCTTGCCTTTTTTATTGTCTTGTTACAGATCATGCCAAAGCTTTGGGAGCCAAATAGGGATGGGCGAAAGTGTGGTTTTCCACCACCACCGAACTTCCATGGAAATCAATTTATTTTCACAGAGGTTTCTGAACTTCTGACTGTGGCAGAGCAGAAAACGTCTGCAAAAGTCGGGTGAAATTTCACCTGGTATTAAGCCCTGGGAGTTTCATAGGTTCATAGATTTATAGGCTTGGTACAAGTTTGGTGAGCTGAGGCCCTTTAATGAAATCACCACCACCACTCATCAGTGGAATAACCACACTTTTTCCCATCCCTACCCACAGAAACTCTACACCTCCCATTCCACCAATGGCTTCACTGCAAGAGCTCATGATGAAGAATTTCTTTTTGGAGCTAACTAAAATCAAAACTGCAGTATATGAATTAACATTGGACTTTCAACTAGTCAAACCAGCTCTTCAGGAGTTAACCATAAGGATGTTGTATACGGAAGCTCATATTAGCTCACTGGAAGACTGGCAAGCTAAGACCAGTCCTGAAGTTATTCAGCTCCATCATTCAGTAGCCCATTTGAACAAAAAAGTAGATGATCCTAATGGAATAATTTAGTGCTCCTCAGGCTCCTCAAAAATGTAGAGGGCTTTAACCTTATAGATTTCATCCAGACATTTTGCACTAAAGTAGCAGGTCCTTCCCTGAATGGCCCGAGTTACATTGTTGAGAGGGCATATCAGGCTTTATGACCAAAGCCTGCACCTGGTGAATGACCAAGACCTTAGTTTTCCAATTGTTGTATTATCTAGACAGGGTCCACGTTCTGAAACAAATCCGTTCATTACAATCTCTGCAATGGGAGGGTCATCGGCATTGGATGGTGCAGGATTTAATTCTGCCAGTACATCAGAAGCAAGCAGAATACAAGGACATCAAATCCAAACTTTGGGCAGCACACATTAAACATAAAATGCTCTACCCTGCTTGTCTTGAGGTGACTACAGCTCTGAGGACTAAGCATTTTGATTCTGCAGCACAAGCACAACAAGAATTGCTAAAGCTCTTTCCAAATCTATTTAGTTCAGCATCATCTGGCTGAGTAATAACTTGCATTTTTTCTATCTTCTCGGATTTCTGACTGTATTGAGTTTATTTTATTAATATAGGTTGGTGGCTTAACAGTACTTTATCTGCTCTGGTATTGGTGAAGAGCTACTTTCTAAAACTTTCTATGCATTATTATTAGACTGGACTAACTGTACGTGCTCCATTTATATTTTCCAGTGGAGTGAAGAATATTTGCTTTCTGAGTCGATCGGTACCACACTTGATCTTCTAGAACAGGTGTTCTGATGAATTCTGTATGTTTTGATTTCAATATGTTATGCAGTACCTCATTACTGGAATGACACCTGGTTTGGAGAACTATTTTTACTTATTCCGCTGGTCTTTTGAAAATTCTGCAGTTCAGAGTTCTACTCCATTCTTCTAGTATGGATAACCGAGTTGTTAATATAGTGACTATTGATCCTCCTATTGTGACTATAATTATATTAATCTGTTTCTTTGTTATTATTTATTTTATATTATAAACAGAAGTGTGATTACACACTGCCCAATAATGATTTTTTGTTTTCTTTTGTTTTGTTTCTTGTCTATTACATATTTTTTGGCCACTCCAAGTTTGTGATACCTAGTGTATTAAACAAAACTCCAGAAAAGATCTTTCTGTTTTAGTTGATATAAGACTGGCTTTTTTTTTCATTTATCTAATATTGGTCCTTTTGATGGTAAAAATCATTGATTTTATTTTTATGTTGGGCATTTTATGTTTTCCTTAGCTGGCTGCTTGTATAATTTAGCTGACAGAGCTCTTATTTGTCCCTAATAATTTCATTTTTTATATTCAAGAGACTAACTCACTTTTTAGAAGTATTGTACAGATATAGAATGGCTTGGCAAGGTAGAAATCTTAGTTGGTTAACTCAGAACAAAGTGTCCCTGTGTCGAGAGGTGGGGGGAAGGGTGGTGGTTGTTCCTACTGGGTGGGCAGGCCATAGTGGAAAGAGGAGGGATGTGCTGGTCCACCTGCTTGAGTTTGGGATGGAGGTGGGAGCTGTATGGTGGGACACCTGCTGGGGTGGGGGGCACTAGACCACCATGGAAATAATGGGACTAGGGATTAGGAGGTGTGTAGGAAAACAGTAGACCATCATGGATGTTTTTTTAAAAAAGTACAGGTTACACGGAGATGGGATGTGGGGGTTGTTACTAAATGGTGGACAATTTTAGTTTTGGTGGGCGGGGTGGAGGGAAGGAGCCACTAGCCACCAGGGAATTTGTTGTCAGGCAGGGATGGGGTGGAAGAAGGGTTCGCAATCCTGTGGCAGGGTATTTTATTTTTTAGGTTGGGTCACGGGCAGGTGATCCGGTAGGGGGAAGGACCACTAGCCAGCAGGGATATTTATTGTAGCTTTTTGGAGGCAAGTTGGGCAACTGGGTTTGGCAGTGAATGCAGGTGGAATTTCCATGGAAGTCTGGAAATCAATTTCCGAATTTCTTCAGAAGCGAAAGTCAGATTTTTGCTTGAATTCCACCTGTGGAAATTTTATTTTGCACATGCCTATTGGTTATATTGGATTCCACCACCCATTACCCCAAGGCTATTCACCTCCATTCCATTACAGCCTGGTCAGTGGCAAAATAATTGATAAATGTGTTTTCCAAAGTTGACCTGCCGAAGGAGATACTAACTGATCAAGGCACCAACTTTGTGTCAAAACTTATCAGGGAGGTGTGTGCTTTACTGAAGGTTAAGTCCATCCAGATATCAGTGTATCACCTGCTGACTGATGGCTTAGTGGAACACTTTAATAAACAAATTAAAAGATATGCTGTCTAAATTCATGTCAACTGAGGTAAAAAACTGGGATGAATTGTTACCTTATTTAATATTTGCCATTCAGGAGCACCACAATTGTCCACTGAGTTCTCACCTTTTGTACAAGCAACAACCTTGAGGAATGTAGGATCTTGTAAAAGAGATGTGGGAAGAACCGGCGCATAGTCCACCTGATGCACTCCAATATGTATTACAAATGAGAGAAAGATTGGACACAGTGGGGAGATTTGCCAAATAAAATTTAATGAAAGCACAGCAAACCCAAGCAGGGCACTCTAACCAAGGGGTCAAGCTGTGGGAGTTGAAGTCCAATGACGAAGTACTCCTGTTGTATAGCTCTGAGAGCAAACTCCTTGCTAAATGGCAGTGACCATATGAGGACCTCAGAAGGGTGGGTCTGGTAGATTACAAAGTTTTACAACCAGACCAAAAAAAAAATTGTCATGTTTTTTGAAGTTAAACTTTTTATTCAGAAAATGTTCAGGGTCTATAACAAACACCAAACAGAGAGTAAGAGTAGAGATACATAATCCTGTAGCAGCAAATATGTATAACACATGGTGGCATGAAGGTGCACAAAAATAGCATCATAACAAGTAATGAGGGTGACAAAATGGCAGGTAACAAGAACAAATGAAGAAATGAACTCCAGGAGTCTGGCTAATAAAGAGGAAGAACATAAGGGATCTCATACAGTAAATGCAGCTCAGAGCACCATAATGAAACACTACTTGACTAGTCATTACAGTAGAGATGTAAATTTTAAATATACAGAAAAAGAGAACTATGTACAAACATCTAGAGTGCTATACAAAGTATACAAAACTCAAACTTCTGTTGCATGGGAAAATACTAAACCTAAAAGGGGGCACAGGGCAGTTCAAGGGAGATGGCCACTAGATGCAGCATAATCTAATGTGGTTACATAGGAGAAACAAGATCACTTCACACCTTGTCTAGGTAGAGATTGCTGGGAGGAGGGCCCCAGAGAGTTAGCCCCAGAGAAGGAGTGCATGTAGGAATAGAATGGCAATGTGTTGGTGTAGGGTCTGTTTGGTAATGTGCAACAGGCAGTCATTCAGGGCCAGCTGAGAAAGTTCAGCAAGAAATTCAGTCCACCATGCTAGTACAGCACCATTTGTGTAAAAGGAGGCGTTTATTTTTTTTTAGTTGTTTAACCAGGAGTAGCACACTAAGCTGAAAGCTTTTTTACAGGTGCAACCTGGGAGCACAGGGAAGTTAAGTGACTTGCTCAGGGTCACACAGTATGCAAGTAGAAGCTGTAGGATTCAAACCCAGGTCTGGTCTGCTGGGTGTCACCAGATTTGCAGCTCAGAGCCTTAAACCACTGCTCTATACTGCCTCCCCAGTTTAGCCACAGTACTGGAGTGAATTACAAAATCGAGTTGTGCTCTGTTAAGATGGGAAGCATCTTTCATGAGGCCTATAAGGAAAAGGTCAGGTGAAAGGGGGAGGGGGGCATGAAGTATCTGAGATAACAGTTTCCAAATGGACAGCCAGTAAGTAGCAAGGGTTGGGCCGCCCACAAAATATGGAAGAGACCACCACCAGGCTGGTGACACCTCCAGCAGTTATTTAAGTAATCGGATGAGCAACATGCAAGACTGTGGGGGTATGGTACCAGCACTAAAGGATCTTGTTTTGAATAAGCCTGCTTTCAGGGTTTTTGATTGGGTTATGGGCTATTTTCCAGCATTGGAATCAGTCTTCGGCAGTGATGGTGTGACATAAGACAGTCACCCAGCAGGTCCAGGCAAGGATGGTTTGGTCAGGGAAATGGTCTCTGATAATGGAGGGTATGTGCCTAGCCTTACTTGAGTTAGTAACTAGCCATTTAGAAATTGGATGCATAAGGTAGGGGATTGAAAAGGAGCAGAGTCTTTTGACAGCTGGTGCAAGGGCACTGCAGAGCTGTAAGTATCTCCAAAAGTTTATCTTGGGGATATTCTAATGAAGCTGGAGAGCTTGACACGAATCTAGGGAAGATGATTGTGGAGTAAGCAAATCATGAAAGGTAAAGATGCCTTGGCTCTTCCAGTTAGGCCAGTTAAGAGAAGCCCCATCTATGGACATGGCAGCATTATCACACAAAGGGGTGAAAGCAGGGTGCGCCATGGTGAAACTCATCCATTTACTTCCCATTTCCAAGTGTATAACAATGAGGTAGTAGTAGGGGAAAGAGGAGTGGGAGGTTTAGCACCAGGGTACAGAAACACGGGAGGGGCAGAAGATTTCAGCAGGTTAGCTTCTATAGAGAGCCACAGTTGGGAAGTATGGCTGTTCACTTCAAACCACTTGGTAGTCTGAGCTAGGTTAAAGGCCCAGAAATAGCTGTGAAACCATGGTAGGTTCCATCCACCTTTTTGCCAGTGCATTTGTAATTAGAGGTGGGAGAAGTGAGAAAAATTAGCTACTTGGAGTAATCCGTGAATTTCACCCATTTTGAAAGGTGAAATTTCACCTTCCAAGGTGAAATTTCACCTTTCTGCAAGCGAAATTTCACCTTGGCAAAACCGGGCTAAAACAGAAGAAATTTACGGATTATTCCGCGTGGTGAAATCGGCCACTTTGCTGCAACTTCATCAGTGAATTTTAAATTCACTGCATCTCTATTTGTAATTTGGTTCTACTGTAGTGAGGCATACACCCCTTCCCGGGGAACTGACTGCTTACAGCATCAAATCGAGTAAGCCACTTCTGTGGAATCTGGATAGGAAGATGAAATAATAGATTAAATACTTTAGGGGCCGTGAGCATCTTAATTGCTTCAGTTTTGCTAACCAGTGAGAGTTGTAGTCTTTTCAAGTGGTCCAAGTCAGTTCTAATTTTGGCAAGCTGGGCAGAGAAGTTCAGATCACATAGTTTATGGAGATTTGGGGTTATTTTAATACCGAGGCATGTCAGGGAATCTGGTGCCCATCTGAACTGTAGAGAGGTAAAAAGCAATGGTTTACAGGCCTTGTTTAAGGGCAAAACTTTAGTTTTGGGTTGATTCATTTTAAGACCAGATAGAGTGGTAAAGATGTGAAGGAGTTGCAGCAAAGGGGAAATACAAGGGTGGGCATTTCCCAGCAACACTAGAAGATCAACAACGTACAATAGAGTCTTGTACTCATAAGATCCCACAGTGATACCAGAAATTTCAGGGTGTTGATGTATGGCCACAGCTAGGGGTTCAATCGCTAAAACAAAAAGTAAAGGGGAGATAGGGCATCCCTGATGGATACCACAGACAAGAGGAAAAGGGGAGGAAAGTGTAGAATTAATGAGGACTTGTGCTGCTGGACATAGTTGAAATGAAGGGTCCCCAAAGCCCAAGTGGGCCAATACCAAATATAAATAATTCCATTCAATGGAATAAAATGCATTTTCAAAGTCGATATCTACTGCAGCTGAAGGGGTAGGGCGCGAGCAAGAAATATAGACATTGGATTATTTAAAGTACGCATATGGTCAGAACTAAGACACACACAGACAAATCTGACTTGTGAGGGGTGTATTAAGGTCGGTAGGAGAGATTCCAGTTGAGCTGCTAGTACTCTAGCATACATTTTACTATCAGCCATTATGAGTGATATGGAGCAATAGCTGGAAGGAAGAAAGTGGTCCTTACCAGTTTTAGGAAGAACAGTAATGGTAGCTACTGACATTGATGGGGGAAAGACACCTGAAGTAGCAATTTCAGAAAAGGGAAGATGAAGAATGGGACAGAGTTGGGGGAAAAGGAGCTGATATAAATCTAGGAGGAGACTGTGTCCCCCAAGGGCTTCCTGAGTTTCAGAGATTTGATCACTGTATCAGTTTCCTGCAAGGTAAACTGCAGGTCTAAGGATAATGCCTGCTCGGGCGCAAGTTTCGGGAGCTGTAGACTATTGAGAAAGGAGGATAGTTGGGTAGGACTAGGGACGGAGAATGATGTGTATAGTTGATGATAAAAGATAGTCATAACTCTATTAATATCTTGGGACTGGGTGCACATTTGCCTTACCTAATTGTGGAGAGAAGGAATGTAACACTCCAACTGTTGTTTTTTTAAGTGATAGGCAACAAGCTTAATACTTTTCTCACTGCAGTCCCAGTACTTGTATAATGCAATGCCCATTCCCAGGTTCCCACTGGACCAAGTGGGCAGGTGACTGGTTGGCCTGCAGTATCCACCAATCCCCTTTGGGCAGTGCTGTGCAATACCATTTGTTGATCTAGCTTGCATTATGGAGACCTGGCTGGGAGATGATGCCAGGCCAGTTTTGGAGGCAGCTGTCCCTGCCGGGTACTCTGTGGTGCACTGCCAGAGGAGGGAATTCAGGAGTGTGAGTATGGACATCTGCTTTAGATCTGGCTAGAATGCCTGACTGTCCAGAGTTTTAAATCAGCCCTTAAAGCTTATTTATTTAGCCTAGCATTCCCTGATGATTTTAACCATCTGTGACATAATTTTGCACATTGAGCTGATGGGATTTACTAATGCATTGCTTTGCAAATTTTAAACTATTGTTTGATAAATTTACATTTTATGTATTCTATGTTTTTACCTGATTGTACAAGTGCTTTGATCACAGGAAAAGTGTTGTTTATAAATAAAAATAATGTGGTTTGGTTTGAACTTTGGCATGCACCTAGGGGGTTCCACCTTGTTCTTTGAATGTGTGGCAGTGCATGGTGGTCCAGTTGCGGGTTACAGAATTCTCTTTGTTTATTACCATCTGTGGTGGTGGGGATTTTCTGCAGGAGGTCACGGATTTCATCATTGAAAGTGTGTTGGACTCCCCCAGATGATTAATTCTGGGGGACAGGAAGTCTGGGTCGATGATGAATCCTCACATCTTGGATGCAACCTTCTCTACTTGATAACATCATTGGGCCTAACACAAGCAGTTTTTTCTGCTACCCATCACCATGGCCACACTTTGGACTTGATGTTCTCACTGGGTCTTGAGGTCATTAACCTCATTGGGTCATTTGATCTGATCATTGCATGGTAGAGTTCTCATTTGGGGCCTCCGCAGAGATGGTCAGCTATCGCCCTTTGAGGGGACTGTCCTCAGAGGTATAGTTGGCAGTAGTTGACTTATCTGGTGTGAGTTCTGCATGTGCAACTGGCAAAGGTGAGGCAGTGGCTGCCTATAATAATGCCATTTCTGAGGTCCTTAATGCCATCACAGTGGTCTGTATGACACAAATCTTCTCACTTGAGACCCCCATAGTTCAAAGGGAATCTCAAGGAGATGAAAATCAAGGGTCAGAAGTTGGAATGCTGGTGGTGAAGTACCCATTCCAAGGAGGACAAAATGGTCTTGCAAGCTCACTGTCAGGAGTACCAAGGGGCAATTGACCATAAGAAGGCAAAGTTCCTGTGCAGGGAGATTGCTGCAGGGAGAAATAGATCAGTTCAGCTATCTCGGGCTGTGGACAGACTACTTCATCTGGCCTGTCTTCAGCCAAAAAAAGCATATTCAATCACATTGTGCGAGAAGTTTGTTCAGTTCTTCTTTGTCAGGGTATTCTCTGTTCAGTTAAGGATCTCCATAGCAGGACAAGGTCTGCCCCGTGGTGGTCAGCCTGGTAGGAGCATGGGCACTCATATTGTCTGGGAGGAGTTTAGGCCAGTGGAGATGGCTGAGGTTGTTGGGGTGATCTCGATGCTGTGGCCCACTTTTTTTGAACTGAAACCAGCCCGACCCATCTCCTAGTGGAATGTGCCAAGACCATTGGTACAGTGTTTGCTGGGATAATCTGTTGCTCCCTTTTGGAGGGCATCTTCCCTGCTGCCTTGAAGGAGGAATTGGTGAGGCTCCTCCTGAAAAAAACATCACTTGACCCTGATGTCCTGGTGAATTATCATCCTATCTCCAACCTCCTATTTTTAGGGAAGATTGTTGAGGAAAATAGTGACACTGCAGCTCAAGGTGTGCCTCATGGCTTATGAAATCTATGAGCCTTTCCAATCCAGTTTCAGGGCTAGGCATAGCACAGAAATGGTGTTGGTCAAGGAGAAAAATGACCTCCTCAGGGTGAGAGATAGAGGAAACTGGTCAATTCTTCTTCTCCTCAATCTCTCCTCAGCATTCGGCACCCCTGGTTGACACCATGTACCACACTGTGCTTCTGGATCACTTTAGAGAATATTATGGGCTCGCCAGTACTGTCATCAACTGGTGTGAGCCCTACCTCCTGTGCAGGAAGCAATAGGTTGTAATGGGGAATGTCTCCTCCTCCCAAAAGTTCCTGGAGTTTCTCAAGGGTTGATTCTGTAACAAATGCTCTTTGCAGTGTACATGCTACTCCGGGGTGAGCTCATTAGATAGTACAATCTGGGTTTTCATGGCTATGCAGATGATACCCAGCTGTACATGTTTTTTGTCCCTGGAATCAATGACACCATGGAAGTGCTAAACAACTGCATGACCAAAATTCAGGACTGGATGGCCTCTAACTGGCTGAGGCTAAATCCAGACAAGACGGAGGTCTTGGTGATAAAGCCTGGTGGTGGGCGTGATTACAGTGCCTCTGGATTGGCAACAGGACTGGTCCTGGGAACCACTCCGTTGATGGCTTCCCTTAGGGTGAGAAGTCTGGGTGCTTCTTGGATGACAGAATGACACTTGATGCTCGGGTGTTGTCTGTTGTCCAAGGTGTTTTTTACTACTGAAGGAATGTCACCCGGATTAAACCCCTTGTTCTGCCTGAGGAACTGACGTCACTGGTACACACCTTTGTTACTTCCAGGCTAGATTAATGTAATGCTTTGTATTTTGGGGTCTGTGCAGGGACCCTTTGCTGACTG
Source organism: Neoceratodus forsteri (assembly GCA_016271365.2). Taxonomy (NCBI): domain Eukaryota; kingdom Metazoa; phylum Chordata; order Ceratodontiformes; family Ceratodontidae; genus Neoceratodus; species Neoceratodus forsteri. The sequence goes on from CM028134.1 coordinate 218,774,875, forward strand.
CAGCTGGTGCAAAATGCAGTGGCCTGGTTACTGACTAACCTGCCCAGGTCATGCCATGTGACCTGGTCCTGTGAGATCTGCAATGGCTGTATGTGCCAATCACCCATTGACACATGCATTGCAAACGACAGTACAGCAAAAACATCAACAGATCGCTGTACTGTGAGGGACCTGGCATTGCATTCTAGGGGGTCTTGCACCTCCTCTCCGAATCAGCTCTGTCTTGGAGTTGATTAGTTAAAATATAGGGGGTGCAGGGGGCAAAGCACCCCAAAGAAACAGAGGTCTACAATGAACAGTTCTATGCCTACCGCAATTGCTGTTGACATAGAGCTATCGCTGTAATGTTGATCGACAATGGTGTTGTCAAACCTGCATCATAGAACCCACTGGCTGCCTGTTAGGTGGAGGATCTTCTTCAAAGAGGGTTGCTCACCTATAAGGTCCTGTACAGATTAGGCACTGGTTACCTGACAGACCTCCCTACTCCTGCCACTCCGGTCTGCTCCCTCCGCTCCTCCACCAGGGGCCTCCTTATGGTTCTGAGGGCCTGGATAAAAACCTCTGGTGACTGAGCATTTGAAGAGGCCTGTCCAGCCCTCTGGAACTCACTTTGCAGCTCCTTACGGGAGGCCCTGTTAGTGAAGGCATTTAAGAGGGGTCTAAAGACTCATATTTTCAAACAGGACTTTCTGGACAACCACAGTGTTTTTAAGCTCATATTGTTATTTATTAACTATTTATAATGACTTAGTTATTTAATTACAATGATTTTGTATAACCCTTTAGAGCTACTTATTTTATTGTTATTGTTCACCCTGCCTGTTTTTAATTTTGTAAGGTGCCCAGAGCCTCTGAGATTGGACCCCATATAAATAAACTTTACCTTACCTTACTTGTGCTTGAGGCACAAAAGAGCAGGTTCAGCTCTACGCATTGTTAAGATATTGATTTCATGATGGAGTGCAATAGTCTCCTTCCATAAAGGAGATTTTGGGGAAGGAATGAGTGGGATTGGACTTGAAAATGGATTCTTTGGCTGCTAATTGTGCTTTCTAGTTGGCCAAGTGGCTTTCACGTTGTTTGATCCTGTGTGCAGCATAGCCAATAATACGGCCCCTGAGGTATGCTTTGAAGGCTTCCTATAAGGTTACAGTGGAGGTAGAACCATTATTATTAGTAGCAGAATTTTTGGCCACAACTTCCTGAAGCCAAAGTTTGAATTGTGGATCCAGAAATGAGTGGCTCTAGCTGCCAGCAAGAACAAGTCTGGGAGTCACCAAGGAGAAGATCTAATTGGACAGTGGCATGATCCCAGAGGACTAATGGAGTGATACCAACTGCAATAACCAAATGTGTGAGGCTAGATGAGGTAAACTAAAAGTCTAAGCAACTAAAAGTGCTGTGAACCATAGAATGGTAAGTACAGTCCTTAGTTCTCAGGTGATGCTCTCTCCAGACATCTGTAGGAGCCTGGTCCCAAATCAATAGCTGGATGACCTGAACCTCACGAACATGAGGTTCAAGCATACTATGACTTAGATCCAGGGAGGAGTCCAGGCCCAGATTGAAGTCACCACCAATGAACACCAGGACCTGGAGGTCTGCAAAAGTAGAAAGCTCAGAGCACAAGTGATAAAAAAGTTGAGGGGAATCCTGATTTTAAGAATAACGATTCAAAGTGATCTAGAGCCCACTAGCCATCAACATCAATATGGACTTTAAGAAGGGACCAATATAAGTTTCTGTGTATCAGGATAGAGACATCTCTTGTTTTGGAGCAGGCCATACTATGGATCTCCAAACCTACCCATCCTCTTTGAAGCTTCTGGGTGTCTAAGTCAGAAAATTTAGTTTACTGCAAAAGAACCACCTGATAGCATAGTTTGTGAAGATGAGTCAGTTAGCACCTGCTTGCATTTAATGCGGGAATTCAATTCCCAAACATTCTAGCTGTGACACTGGATATCAGCCATTATCCCAGGGTGATACATAGGAAGGAATAAGGAAGGAATGCTGGGCATATGCAAGCAGGCACTGAAAACTTACTGTAGCAAACCAAAGTGGGGCATAAAGTGGAGAACATCTAGGATCTGGCCAAACACTACACTACCGTGTATCACCTGTACAATAAACACAGAGCTGTAGACAGAAAGTGATAGCACTCAGAACTGTAATAAGGAGTACAGAACAGTAACAACAATTAATCAACCATGAACAACAACTTGAAAAAGAACATAGTAATAAGATTGTGAGAAGCATCTAGCAACTGGATCAGGGATAAGCGCCAGAAAGAAGTGCACTCAAGGTTCATTGCAGATCCTCAAGGGGGAGAAGTGAACTGGTGGAAGTCACCAAACTGGCTGCTAATGTGGACAGCAGGTGTGTCATACATGAGAGACCAGAGTAGGCAGGAAACAGATCAAACTAAAAGAGGAAGAGGGAAAGACCAGATTGTCCAACCCTCTCTTCTCAAACTTCAACAGAAAAGCTGCATGTAACCCTTACAGTGTGACACAGACCGATGGATCGGGGGGGGGGTGTTGTCCAGTCTATGGGTTTCACGGGGGTAAGAGGGAGATAGGTACAGGGTGGTGGAAAAAGGGTTACGGAAGGAGAGAAGCAATGGCCACTGCAGCCAAAGACTGTACTGTAAGTAGTAGAAGGGCTAGTAGTCAGGAGGGTCACAGTAGGGTAGAGGGGAGAGGGTAAAGAAAACAGAGAAATAAAAATGAAAAGGGGTGAAAAGAGAAGAATGCAACAAATGGGACTCAAGGGGATTACCAAGATAGTGCTAGAAAACATACCAATATATACTGTCTGTTAAACGGTACAGGTGTACACATACAAGTAGCCACACCCTCAAGGCAGGGGGGAGAATGAAGGATAGGCGAATAGAGACTGGCTGATGACAAGGGGGGGTGCAGAAAGCAAGCTAGGGACAGCAACCATAAATAGTAAGCAGGGAGAAGAGCCCACAGAAAAGGAACTGCTCTAAGTCAGCAGAAATAGCAGTGGAGAAGGATAGGATAGAGAGGAAAAAGAGAAGAAAAAGGGGGAAGATGGTGAAAAGGGGGAGCAGGGGGGAAAGAAGAGGTAGAACAGAAAATAGACAGGGAACAGGTAATGGATAAGAAGACTGTAACCTGGAGGCATAATTCAACTGGAATGCAACATAGGGAGGATAAATAGCCAGCACAAGACTGACCACCAGAAAGCATCTAGTGGGAAGTGTCCCACAGACTCTTGGAGTTGTGCTGCCTGTAGAAATAAACCTAGGGGTATGGGAGAAACAAAGGCATGGCAACTCAGAGGAGGGACAGAGCATAAGCAGAGAAGCAAACAGGAGAAGTGAAAGTACATCCCTTGGTTAAGAAATTGTAATTAAACACTTGGGGTAGTGGGGAGGGGGTGTAGCAATGAGGGACAAGGAGAATGTCAGGGAAAAGCAAGAGGAAGGGGCTTAACCTAAGATGTGGACAGCAGAACATCAGTGGGGAAAAAATAGGTTTACCCATGGCTCTGCAAAAGCCAAATTTGAATAATAAAATTGGTAACAGTAACTTTCAAGTATGCCCCCCACAGCCAGAAAACCCAACAAATAAGGAAAAAGTTAGTAATGGTCACAGATGGATCACTCCAGTGAATCATGCATAGGCCATACTACTAGCAGAAAATGAAAATGAAAAAAAAGAGTTGCAGAATAGCAAATGGAGATTAAGGCATATGGAGCAACTCGTGAAGTGTGGCTCACAATGGCAGGAGCACAGTGGCTAAAGAACTATGGCCAATTAGCAGGGCACATACAGAACTGCACCATTGCAAACAGCTTCACACACAAGGCATGACAAAAATTTGATGGACTGTAGAGCAGAGCTCTCCTAGGTTGAACTTTGCCAGGGAATGAGGGCAGCGGCAAAAGAAGAGCCATTAATATCAGCCCTATGCAAGCCTGATCTGAAGACATAATACAGAGGTTGTGACCAGGAGTGGCATAATACTAAAATTAATAACAGTATATAAAAGCTAGCAGACAACAGCTCCCCTCCCACCAAATCCCCAACAGTCTGTACATAGTATCCAGGGATGACGTGCACCAACAGTTCCATAGTGGGAAACATACAGTAGGAGCTAAATGGATAATGAGTGCAGTAGGCTAAGGAGTAAAAGTAAGTCCCAGAGTAAGGCACAGAAGACCATACAAGCCAGCCAGCAAGCATAGAAAAGGCCATACCAAAAGGCTGTGGATGATCTTGCAGTACCCTGGAAAAAACACCCTCAAGCCAGGGAGGAAAAGAGAATGGTCCTTCCACTGCCATAAATCCCATTAATGAGTCTTGAGCCAGTAAAGTGATAAATAAATGGCTGGGGAGTTCAAATCAACAAACTAATTTGCAAACGGCAGTGCAGTCCGAAACTGAGCCATAATATGCAGCAAGTCTAGTTAAGGTCCCGGATGAGCAAATTCATGGTACAAGCCCTTCCAACACTGGAGGAAACACCAGAGAGCCAGGAAACAGGGCTGTAATAGCAAAGAGCAGTCCTACCAGCAAAGTGATGACGGAAATATCTTCAAGTGCTGTGATGCTGATATGAAGGCATCGAAGTGGAGTGCTCCTGAGACTTCCCTTGCTTGGGTGTATGATCAGGGATGGTCATGGAAGGCCGTGCATCAATAGTGACAGGAGCAGGATTTGGGGCTGAGATAGCCTGTACAGATGTAGATGCAGAGGGGCCCAGGGTACCTGGTGCTCACAGATCAGGGTAATCCAGGGATGTACAGTGCCACACACCTTCATTTTCTTGAGGGGTGCATGTACATCACAGACAGCATTGAAATTACTGATAAAGTGTTGAAGAGCTTAAACAGTGTCTGCATAGGAGTCCAGTAGAGATCAGTCCTGACAGCGAGGGTGTTGTTTTAGGTGCTCCAGATGGCCACGCCTAGCACTCTGTGGAATATGGTCAGAGGTGGTAGGGACTGGAATTTGTTTGTCCAGCTACAGGTGACAGAGGAGTGGTCACTAGAGAGTCAGGGTGCACCTTTACATTGGACACTGGACATATGGCCAGGGCGATTTGAGATTACCCAGTCGTGGGTGGTGCTTGTCCCAGTTTTATAGTTAATTCTGGTGGGAGAACTGACAAGTTGAAAAGGTGCAGAGACGTGCGTACATCCTTTATGGGGCCTGTGGAAGCTGACAGACAGTTTTTATTGAAGTCACCAAATATAATTGCCTCGGCGATTCGTTTTTGGGTTTTTAGGTAATCCAAGATTTTATATAGGCCAGTGTTAGGGTCTTTGGGTGGTATAAAAACTGACAGTATAGTGAGAGTCTTTTGGTGTGTTCCCAGTAGTACTTTGATTGCTAATACCTGGGTGGAGCAACCAAGGTCAGTCATAGGCATGGCTCGACCCTTTAGTGAGTCTTTTAGGTAGATGGCACAGCCACCACCTCGTTTGGTCAGTCTGTCCAATCTGAAGATTGTGTAACCAGGTAGGGCAACCGCTGAATATGGTATTTTGGGTGATAATAACCATGTTTCCATGACAGAGAGTATGTCAGGGTTGTTCTGTGACACCCAAACTTTAAGGGAGTTAATTTTGCACAGGAGGCTGCAGATGTTGAGAGTAGCCAGATTAAGAGTTCCCTGTTTGCGGCGAGAAACAACTGAAGTGTGTTGTGCTGGTCTTGGGTTAGGGTGGATGTTGCCTGATAGTAGCAGTAGCAGGAGGGTGAGCCTAAGGATGTATTCTCTTAGTTTAGACACCAGTTTAGCAGTCCTTTTGGGGCTATGTTGCCATCTTGTTTTCTCTTTCTTGCCTTGGTGGTGAAAGACAATGGGTCCTGAGAAGGTGATGATAAGTGTAGGTTGGTAACTAGAGATCCAGCTGTCATGTTGGGGAAAGTTAAAGGGGACCATGGTCCATTTCTGGCAAGAAACCCAGATGTCCAGCCAGTAGTGTAATGAATTATTGCCCAGGTACTCAGTGGGAGTACAGTCCAGCTCCAGGAAGTGTTACAAGGGTGACTGAGCAAGAAGAGAGATACAAAAGAAAGACAATGTTACATGGGTAGGTTTATGCATAGTGACCAGTTAATTAAAAGGATTATAAGAGGGAGAAAAAGCAGGGACAGGCTGCAAGGTGGTAGTCAGTAGAGACAGACAGCACAGATAGACAACAGCAGTGGAGTCAGTGTTGGCAGATGCACCACCCTTTCAAGAAAATAAGTGGGGCAGAAAACCAATCAGAATGAAGTTAGGAGAGGAGGGAGGGACTAGGGTCTATTTAATAGCAGCTGGGATGGGGTGGGGGAGCAGGAGAAAATACAGTTCTAAAATAAATACAGTTCTAGCTTCTATCTAATAAGGTTAGAAAATTTTGAAAGCCACGCTAAGCAGCCAAAGGTTTTGAAAGTCTAACTGACCAGCCAATGGTCGGGCCTCAGGGAATGATGGTGTCCAATCGCCTTGCAGTTGCTTTAGTTCGGACCAATCAGGGGCTATAGCAGAGCCAGAGGACTCCCAGCACACGTACCTCAGCAGGATCCAGGCAGGGTGGCTTGTTGGTGGGCTAGCTCATAACTTACAGCAGAGTGAGAGCTGGGCAAGTGCTGCAAGCAGTCAGTGGAGGAGGAGGAGGAGGTGGAGGCAGATGGCAGGCTGCCTGCCACAGTCCAGTTCTTGTTTTAAATACCCAGTGATGCCTGAGTGGCCGTAGGAATCATCTTTGTAGCAGCTTTCCATCTGTAGGGATTAAGGGAACTCAGTTTAGCTGTCCTGTTGTATTCAGGCAGACTCAACAATTATTACAGCAGCAGGTCTGACTGGAGCCCTGGACCTCCAACTCTGCAACCTGTACAGGACTAATCACTGAGAGGTCCCCCCCACACCATCACTGTCACCCTTTGCTGCCTCCCCTTTAGCCAGTTTGTGATCCATTTCATCATTTTTGGTCCCACCCCACATATTCCAGTTTCCCAACCCCCATGTGGCACTGAATCAAAAGCTTTGCTGAAGTCCAATGCAGAACATTCACTGCATGGCCCTTGTCCAGTTCCCACATCGTAGTACTCTACAAGGTCTGTCTGGCAGGATCTGCCCATGCAGAAGGTGGAATGGAAGGAGAAAATGCTTCACATGTGCAGAGATGGGAATGGCATGTTCTGTGCCAATGGCCTCAGGACATCCACTGGATCTTGACCGCAAACCCATTTCCACCCACCTGGAGCCCACCAGGCTAGATAGAACCAGGTGTGATGTGGCAAATGTGCAACTCACATTTCTGTCTGGCTGGGGCAGCCAATGTGCAGTGGTGGGACAGCTGTGGAGGGGGCACCAATCGCCAGCTTCTGTCAGGCCACAGTAGACTATTTGTCTTGGACTGCCCACCTAGAGGTCACCTTGTCACTGTGCCTACCTGTGTGGAGGGAAGATGAGTAACTCACATCAGTCTCTGGCTACAGCAGATTACGGTAGCACCCACGCATAGCGCGCTGATTTTGGAGCGACTCAATAATAGCGCCTATCAATAAATCAATCAAAATCTATTTATCCAGGCAAACATCGTAAGCTAGAGCCTGTATAGCAGTATACCAAGGATCTGTACTCACTGCTACAAGATATGGGATCATTTGTGGCCAAGTCCCACCGAGCTGCTCACATAACATAGTGGTGTACACCACCGCTTGCAATGCGAGCAGACTCGGGTCAGGCTACGGGCAGAATAACTTTATTTTTTCTAAATCCAATAACTTGACCCATGGTTCACACACCCCTTGGAATTGGTTATTTAAGTCTGTGCCCCCCGCAGAAAAAAATGTTTTTGTGTCCTTTGGTAAAGTATTGTAGTGACCATTGCTGTTTGTGACGGTCGGTACATTATGCGTAGCCCTTTTGACCATGGGCTCATATTTGTTTGCTTTATGTGACAGGCCGTCTTTCAGACTTGCCTTTATCACATAAAACCCAGATTACTCCATATGTGCTGATGTGAGATGGAGGTGTACGAGGCAGCAATTGCCCAGGGGTGCCCATTCAGTGCCCACCCTACACTGTGCTAATCAATGTGAAGTGGTAGATATGTGACCCATATATTTGTCTCTGGCTCTGTCTGGCTGTTCCTCTTGTGTAGTGGTGGAATAGATGCACCAAGTTTGTTTTACACTCTCTCTTCTGGTCTCTCTCTCGTGCTCTCATTTCTCTCTCTCTCTCTCTCTCTCTCTCTCTCTCTCACTCGCTCTCCGACATCTGCTCCCCCATGATGAAAGGAACACTCTGCAGCACTGTTCTCTGTCCTAGTCACAGCACTCTTGCTGCCAATTTCTCTGGCTCTGTGTATGTGCTGTCTGCTTGCACTGGGCTTCACAAAGACAAACAGAGTGTGTCAAACCGACAGCAAGATGCAGAAAGAGTTAATGGCAATAAAATGGATGGCAACCGAGCTTGGGCACACACTGTACTCCATTTCTCTGTTTTGGAAGGGGAGTTGACACCATCTCTGACTGGAACACCTTTGACCTACACATATATGCCTCAATGGAAGCAGCTCTCGCTGTTGTTGTGTCTGTCTTTGGGGGGTGGGGTTGACACTGCTGGCGGATGGGCCACCCTTGACATGCATGTTTGTTCAGGTGCAGGTCTGGGAGCCACCAGTCATCATGATTATGATCACTACATTGCACTACTCCCAGTTTCACACTGCCAAGGTATTGCTGCAATAGTGATAGTCTGTCACCTGGTGAGCACTCTCATTTTGCTTACTTGTCACATCTTAGCATTTTGCCGCCACTGTTTGGGAGCTCTCTCTCCACTCTGTCCCTGACACTGGTGTCACTCACCAGTTCTTGTAATCCTGCGCTCTTTTTTGGGGAGGGCTGCTGTCTTTCTTTCTTTGTGTCTGTCCCTGCAGCCCAAGTCTCTGTCTCTCCTCACTGCCCAGGGTTAAGCTACAGCTCTGCAGGCAATGCTGCCTCACTTCTCAGCACTCTCACTCATTGTATTGTGTGGCAGGGTGGGGGCACACTGAAGCAGCATGGATACTAGGAGATGCACATGGCAGGTCAGCGGGTACCATCACAGAGAACAATGCTCAGGGTGGGCATTGTGGCTCACATGAACCACCGACAGAGAGAGGAGCTCATGGACAAGAACATGCACTGTCATTCACACAGAGACACAAGCAAGTTCAACATGGACATCTGTTGGGGAAGAATAAATTATATTTATTTGTTCTTTACTGCTAGGACTGTTTACTGCTTATGGCACAGATAGTGAGGATAGAGTGTATGGCTGGGTACCCAGAGATCTGCAGGGTGGGTGGGGAGACAAACAATAAGAGAAGGGCATGAATGAATGGCGCCAGGTATTTGTAAGTAGTAAAACATGGTTGGCTGAGACTCAGCCAATCAGGCCTTACTACAGGCAAATACAACACCATTCATTCATGCCCTTATGTTATTAAAAACTGAACAATTTGGAGGTGCTCTGCACTAAGGAATTGACAGCCACAAACTGTCTTTAAACAAATCTTTTTGGGTTGCTGCCGGTGAGGGGAATATGTTAAGCATCATCACTGTGTTCTCTGGTTCAGTGGGGGGAGGCAGGTGGAGTGTCTTTTGGTATGCGGGGGTGGGGGAAGGGTACAATACTCCACAGACATCAGGGTGGCACTATGTAAATGAAAGGAATGAAGTACTCCTAAAAGCTCTCCACAGCCATATCGGCACTGACCAGAGTTTGTCTATACAACATCTACCTCAAGATGCTGTTAAGATCACAGAACACACAGAAAAACATTTTCTTTTTAAACTCCAAACAATTCTCCTTTGACATATTCAGTATTTTTCACAGAGACAGTACCTTTTTTACAACGTCTTTTTCTTTGCTGACACACTTCTATTTTCCTCTTCTCAGCTGAGAGTCTAATCTCTTCCACCGCTTGCAGTGCTTGATCTGTGATTAGCGACCACTTGCACTGTCAGTTCTTTCTCTCTCCATGATCCTTCCTCGGATACGAATTTAAACCCTGCTACAAAAATTAAAAGAAAAATTCCTGACTGCTACAACTTGCCAATGCCAGCTCCTTAACACACACAGCTGATGCCATCAATAATAGCCTCCCATCCGCTTGCTAAACCTTACCGCCATATTGCCATGAATTTTTTCAAAACCCCACTCAATTCACTTAAGAGCAGCAACATCATGACGCCATGTCCATGGCAATGGCCATAAGAACAAGAGCACAAATAAAGGGAAAGGTACCATTTCCCAAAAATGTGCCACACCTTACAACTAATAAAAAAAACACCTTGGAAAAATAATAATACACAGAAACATATATAGACAATGATGGCAGAAAAAAAACCACACTGGTCCATCCAGTCTGTCTGTCTGTAAACCCTAACAAACCCAGGACCTATTGTCCATACAGGATTCTAATCCACACTATCCAGCCTCATGCTCTCCACCCTACTGCTATCACTCTGAGCAACCACTAAGCCCTTCGCTAAATCCCAATCATGTTTGTAACCATTGATAGTTTTGATGTCCACCACCTAAGCTGGCTGATTGTTCTATGGCTCCACCACACTTTCTGTAAAATAAAACTTTTTCATTTCCGTCTTGAATCTCGACCCATCAGTTTCCATTCATTACCATGTGTATATGCTAAAAAATTCAAAGCAGTTACCTTGTTCATTCATTTCAGGAACTTGAAGGTCTCTTATCATATCTCCTTTCTCGTCTGGCCTCCAGTGAATACATGTTCAGTGCCTTGAACTGATCCCCGCAAGATCTGCTTTGCTGGCACTGAATCATTTTGGTCACCCTACGTTGCACTGGCTCCATCCTGTCCTTATCTTTCCTTAGGTGAGAACTCCAGAACTGGACACAGCACTCCTTGTGTGACCTCCCAATTGATCTATAGAGAAGTAGCAGTATCTCCTTCCTTCTGCTGACAGTACCCCTTCCTCTACATCCCAGCATCCAGTTTGCCTTACTATAGGCCTTGTTACACTGGTTTGATTCTTTTAGGGAGTCACTGATGGTTACCCATAAGTCTCTTTTCAAAGACGTCATGCACAGCTTTACCCCCTCCCCATCCATTACTCTGTCTTTGGGTTCTTGTTCTCTGTATGCAATACCTTGCACTTTTTGGCATTGACTTTCAACTGCCAAACCTATGAGCATCTCTCTAACCTTTGCAAGTCTCTCTACATCTTCTTAACTCCCTCCTTACTGTCTACCCTGTCATAGAGCTTAGTGATTTCTGCAAAGAGAAACATCTTACCCTGGATTCCTTCTACAGTGTCACGAATGAACATACTGAAAGGGTCTGGATGCAGAACAAATACTTACAGCACTCCACTGTTGACCTTCCTCTCTTCTGATCTGGTTTCATTAACAACAACCCTCTACTGTCTCCCTCCCAACCAGTTTCTCAACCATCTATCTGTATCCTTCACTGTACCTAGATCATCTAGCTTCTTCAGCAACCTTCTGTGAGGCACCAACTCAAAAGCGTTGGTGAAATGGAAGTAGAGTAAATCCACAGCATGGTCCTTATTCACTACTCTCGGTACCCATTCAAAGAATACTCTCAGGTTGGTCTGACAAGACCTTCCTGCCAAGAACCCATGCTGTTTACTTGCACAAGGTCCTTCTCTATTGCTTTTATTGAATATGCAGTGGGTGCCATGTGAAAGAAATGATTTATGTGCATTGAAGCAGTTTGACCATGAACACCTTACTCGTGGCTTATGCCACTCGTGAGGTTACCCGATGACAAACTGCTCCTGTGCATATAAATCATTATTTCACTCATCCCCATTGCATATCCTTATAAATAGATAGATAAATAGACAGAAACATAGGCAATGATGGCAGAAAAAGATCAATGGCCCATCCAGTCTGCTTGAGTTCCCTATTTAGCCTGGGATTTGCTGTCCCTCCAGGGTCTTAGTCTTCTCCATCCTTTCCCTCATTCCCTCCCAGCTTCTGCCACCCCGAGCAACCACTATACCCTTCATTCTATCCCAGCTGTGCTTGAACCCACCAACAGTTTTAACACTCGCCACTTCGTCAGGCAGACTGTTCTATGGCTTCACCACCCTTTCTGTAAAATAGTACTTCCTCATGTCCCTTCTGAGCCTCTCTCATGTCAGTTTCCACTCTTGTCCATGTGACCGTGAACAAGTATTCAAGTTAAATATGTCCCCGCAGTTCACCTTATTAATTCCTTTTAGTAAACTGAAGGTCTCCATCCCCTCTAGTCTACAGCGAGTACATCTTCTGTACCTTGAGACACTCTTATAGGACCTGCCCTGTTGGCTCTGAATAATTTTTGTTACCCTATGCTACACTGTCTCCAGCCTATCTCTATGCTTCCTGAGGTGAGGACTCTAGAACTGAGTGCAGTACGCCAGGTGTGGCCTCATTAAGGATCTATGTAGGAAAGTGTTACCTTTTCCTTTCTGCTAGCAATACCTCTTCCGATACATCCCAGCATCCTACTCACTTTGCTATATGCCTTGTTGCACTGACTCAGTTGCTTGAAAGAGTCACTGATGATAACTGCAAGGTCCTGTGCCTTAACCGTAGTGCTAAGTCTCACCCGACCCATCCAGTACTCTGTCCTGGGGTTTTTGTTCCCTTCAGTACATGCATTAAATGTGCACCTTTTGGCACGGAATTTTAACTCTAAAGAAAACGAGAACCAAACAACAGTCCCAACATCAATTTAAACATGTCCACTGAGATAACTGAAAAAAGACAGGATAGATTTTCATACATAAGGATGACTCAATCACCAGTGACCATTTTCTTCTTTGAAAACATTGATGGTTTTAATTCACTGCTCTGGCAACTATATAACATGTGAAACTACCACATCAGAAAAGCTCATTTGTCTCAGAATAATGATCGTAGAAATTGAACTAGTTTGAAACAATTTTCACATCCCTACTCACAACCTCCCAGGGTGCATAAGGCAAAATCATATTCAAACAGTGTAACTGAATTATAGCATTTTAAATTAGTTTGATTTCTATGATTATTCAGTTGAGTCTTGAACTTAGCCAGATATAATGACAACCTATAAACTTTTCTAATACGTTTACACTGTTCGAATATGGCTTTGCCTCATGAGCCCTGGGAAGCTGTGATTAGGGATGGCTAACATTTCTATTCACCCATGGTCCTTCGTTCCCAACTAATCGTCATCACATGCAGGGAGATGACTGTGATGTCATCATGCCAGGATGCTGGTACCCACAGCAGCTTCAAGAAGCAGAAGCTGAGAGAATGCCAACAAATATGCACTAATGGTAGCCTATTCTCCTGAGACATGCTGAGCTCCAGTGTGTGACAACCACATGATACTATTCCAAAACAAAGGAGCTTTTTCTAAGTGGTGAGTTTTCACCCTCACCCATAAACCAGTAAGCCATGTTAGGATTCATTTTTTCCACGTGTACTACTTTGTACTTCTTGGCATTACATTGACTATCAGATACCTGACCATTTTTCTAATTTTTCCACATCATTTTATGGAATTTCATACCAAATTTTTCAAGGGATATTGAAAAACTTTATTCATATTTATCTCAATGTACTAAGTAAGTAACTTCTGAAATGTTGTAACTTTTGGAATTTTCTATTGTATTGTATGTATTTCATCTTCTGTCTGTGTTTTTGACCAATATTATCCAAAGACCCTCGTTTAAATAAAATGAAATTAAATTTTGCACATCAGCTGTCCCTTCTGTTGTATCCACCCTTCCTCAAGTTTTGTATCATACACAAAGAGACACACCTTCCCCATTACCTCATCTGATTATTTCACTGATGTACAGTGGCGTGAAAAAGTATTTGGCCCCTTCCTGATTTTCTCTATTATTGCATATTTGTCACACTGGATGTTTTCAGGTCTTTAGAGAAAATGTAATATTAGATAAAGGGAACCTGAGTGAACAAATAACACTTCTTTTTTTTTTTAATTTCACTTATTTAATGAAAAAAAGTTAACCAACACCAACTGGCACTGTGTGAAAAAGTAATTGCCCCCTTACATTAATAACTGGTTACGCTACTATTTAGCTGCAATGACTGCAACCAAACACTTCCTATAATTCAATATCAGTCTTTCACATCGCTGTGGAGGAATTTTTAACCCACTCTTCCTCGCCAAGAACTGCTTTTAATTCAGTAACATTTGGTAGGTTTTCGGCATGAACTGTCTCCGTTTCAGGTCCTGCCACAGCATCTCTATTAGGTTTAAGTCTGACTTTGACTAGGCCACTCCAAAACTTTAATTTTACTTCTTTTTTAGCCATTCTGATGTGGACTTGCTTTTGTGTTTTGGATCATTGTCTTGCTGCGCAGCCCAACTACGCTTCAGCTTCAATGACGGAAGATGACCGGACATTCTCCTTAAGAATTCTTCTGGTACAGAGCAGAATTCATGGTTCCTTTAATTATGGCAAGTCATCCAGGTCCTTAGGCAGTAAGCATTCCCCACACCATCACACTACCACCACCATGTTTGACTGTTGGTATGGTGTTCTTACTGTGGAATGCTGTGTTTGCTCATTACGCGAGACATTATGGGATCCATATGTCGTCCAAAAAGGTTCCACTTTTGACTCATCTGTCCATAGAACATTTTCTCAAAAGGCTTGTGGATCATCCAGGTGCTTCTTGGCAAATGAGAGAGCCGCTTATGTTCTTCTTGGTTGCAGTGGTTTCCGCCTTGCTACTCTCACATGAAGCCCATTTCTGCCCAGTCTCTTTCTGATTGTGGTCATGAACACTGACCTTAGCTGAGTCAAGAGAAGCCTGCAGTTCTTTTGATGTTGTTTTAGATCCTTTGAGACTTCCTGGGTGATTTTACTGCGCCCTTGGAGTACTCTGGCAGGCCTCTCCACTCCTGGGGAAGACTCATCACTGTTCCAAGTGTTCCCCATTTGGAGATTATGGTCTCACTGTGGTTCAATTGGAGTCCCAGAGCCTTAGAAATAGCTTTGTAACCCTTTCCAGACTGATAGAGGGCAACAAATTTTTTCTGATCTTTTTCAGAACTTCCTTTGATCATGGCATAATGTGCTTGTTAAATCTTTGTGCTGGCAACGTGACTCTGATGGTAAGGGCAAAATAAGTGGGGTTTATATTGAGCAGGGCTAGCTGTAATCAAGCCTGACTGTGTTCAATCAGCTGACTCTAATTATCCTTTAATTTGGCTGATTTAACTAGGGGCAATTACTTTTTCACACAGTGCCAGTTGGTGTTGGTTAACTTTTTCATTAAATAAATGAAATAAGTAAAAAAAAAAGTGTTATTTGTTCACTCAGGTTCCCTTTATCTAATATTATATTTTGTCTAAAGACCTGAAAACATCCAGTGTGACAAATATGCAATAATAGAGAAAATCAGGAAGGGGGCAAATACTTTTTCACGCCACTGTACATATTGAAGCATATGAGTTGCAGGCTCACCCCTGAGGAACCCAACCCATGACCTCCATGACTTCAGAGAATTTGCCATTACTTTAGAACCACCCTCTGAGTTATACCTAGCAGTCAGTTGCCTATCAGACTGGTCAGTTTCCCCCATTCTGAGATCCCTGAACTTCTTGATTAATCTCTCATGGAGCCCAAAGTCAAAGGCCATGCTGAAATCCAGGTACCCCTGTCTGCTGGCTTCATTACGGGAACAAAGATATGTGTCAAATTAATATGACAGATCTTGCTTTTCATCAATCCATGCTGCATTTTGCACTGTAACCACTTTTTCCTAAGAACTTCACTATCTTTTCTTTGATAATGGTTTCCAGGAGCTTGTCTACATTGGAGGGTAGATTAACTGGCCTTTAATTTTCAGTGTCATCACTATCCTTGCTGTTGTACAGCTGAACCATAGTGGCCACCCTCTAGTTTATGCTACCATACTTCACCAGCTGTGAATTCATACAATACCTCTGCACAATTTTTTGAGTCTCCTTTATCTTGGAAATTTTCCAATCTCTCATTCTTTTCATTTTGACAAATAAATATCTCAAGAGCTCTGTGTCCCAATGGCAAGAAGGTAAAATCTGTTCTTATGTCCCCATACAGCTCTGACCCCCTGGGCTGCTGTCCAGTAAATTGCTGATTTAAATAGTCCATTTTGACTCAGCAGGCTGCTTTACCCATTTGGAAAGGGGTCTGACCCATTCTTTGGCCCCCACATAGGAGTTCCCTCCACTGTACCTTTGCACAAAGGGTCATGTGACCCACAGGCAAGGGGAAATTTAGACTTAGGTCCCACAAAGGCTTACACTCCTCTGTCACCTTCTCTTTAGTCAGACTCCTTCTGTTCTGTACTTGTTTTCTGTACAGTATCTTACTTTATTTTCATGTCTTTCAGTCCCTTGTTTTCCTCATCTTTCATTCTCTCTGTTTGTTACCTCAAAAGGAGATTTCTTCCCAATAAAAAGTCCTCCACCACTTCAGTAGTGAGCTTCATGCCTTTCTACACTCACAGAATTAGTTCTACCTTCTCCATTAGCTGATTCTTTCCATCTGTCTGTTTGTTCCTCTGTCTCTGCAGTGAACACTAACTGGCTCCTCTATTCACTGCTACCTCTCTTCCTTTTTGCAAACTATCTCAGCATGTCAAGTGCCCGCATGGCTCAGCAAAAGAGGGCAACTGCTTTCATGCTTGTATTATAGTGGCATGGTAGCACCACTATAGTTATGGTTGGTATAGCACTTTAATGTTAAATTCAAAATTTTGTACCTTAATAGCTTGGCATACTTCTACAAAATAGCCAAAAATTTGGCACGCATGATCATTCTGCCAGAGTCTCGAGATGTGAAAAGTTTTGTGATGGCATCTTGTATGGTTTTTGAGATATAAAGTGTAATCAACAGAAAAAAACACTTTTTCCCCATTGGTTAACATGGATTTTTGCCATCATCTACAGACCAGATGGAATTAAATTTTGTCTGAAATTTTCAGAGATGATGAGTTCTGTGCTAACAGTGTGCCTTTGGATGGTTTGGTGAAAAAATATTTTACCATTTCTGAATTGTAATGATTTTTGTGATAGCCACAAGACATGCAGGTACTGTACAAGTCACATTAAACTGTTCCCTCAACTCATTGGTGTAGCACTGTTCAATGAGTTTTCTAATCTGTGCAGTGTTTAATTCAATGAATTAGTAAAAGCTTAGTATTGGTTTGCAACTAGCTGTTAGGACTATAAGCTTTATTTTCAGCTGAGAGCTTATGAGTTTCATTTCAGAAGGCAGACTAAACAACTCTTAAGGAATGCTGTGATATTTATAAACAATGCTCTTATGGAATGCTGTGATATTTATAAACAATGCCATGAAAATGCATTGCATAAACACTGCAAAACAGCTACTGCCATATCACTAAACAGGTACAAGTAAGTTGAATAGGCAGTGAAGAATGGCTGGAAAAGAATTAAAAGCTTCAACAATTCAAGTTGCCACTGCAGTAGAATCACAACAAAAAAAAAATGCTACACCAGTGAGTTGATGGAACAGTTTAATGTGACTTGTACTGTAAATGAAAACAGATTGAACTGTAAGTTTACTGTTCAAACTGTAAATTTACTGGTCCTGCTCAGAGAAATACTGTTTGTGATGTCAGTCTTCTTGTTTTTCTTACAATTTGAAACATAGTGTTGTACACAACTACTGCCTGATTAGGACAGCACAATACCTGTATTTAGAACTCAGTGATTTGCTTAGCTGGGCTTTGACTTAAAATTAGTATCTCTACAGGGCAAATATGTTTTTTGCTTTTTTTACTGATAATCATGTCCCCATCACTGCTAGGTAATTACTGTTCAATCTGTTAACTGTTTGAACAATAAATAACCTATATGCACTTATTAATAGTTCAACTTTACTGTTTGAATGGAAATGATGTCTGACTGCCAGTCCCCATACCCCCAAAATGTCCCTGGTAGTCCAGTGGTTTCTCCCTTCCCTGTTCTCCAATCGCTCCCTGTATTTTTATCTTGTATTGGGAAAAAATAGCTTACAGGGTCAGTCCAGTTCACCTTTAAGAAAACTGCTTCCATGGCTTGCTTATATTAATATTTTTAAAATGGGGAACTATCTTGGTATTTAAAGCAAAATTTCTAAATTCTCCATCTAACCTTTTACTAATTGATATTTTAAAGTACAGTGCATTCCACTTGTGTGCATTTCGGTTGTGTGCACAAAATCACCTGGTCCATTCATTCACTATAGTTCTCTGTGTTAAATTATTCAGTTGTGTGCACACTCAGTTTCGTTTATATGCACAAATTGAGCTGCATTTAGCTTGATTAAATGCTGTTGTAAGGTGTGAAATGAGGCAATTTACGCTTGATTTTCTTTAGCTTCATTCCCTTATGCTGTCCCAAGTAACAAACCCCCAATTATCACCTTACCTGCTCCCGGTTACATCTAGCACCTCACAGCAATTTTACAACTCTAATCCTCTACCTGATACCAGTCCACTCAGTCCATCAGACAGCATGGACAAACTGAGCGGTCGGCTTATGTGGGAGCGAGCATGGCCCTTAGCAGCCACCATACACATCCATGTCCTGCTTTGCAGTTCTTAAAGCTCAGCAGTTACAGGAGTAAAATGAAACAGTCTTTCGAGTTTTGTGGACAACATGGCAGTTTCAAATAGGGACTTCTGCACTGCTGCGGTTCATGGTTAAAGGAGTTGGGGGGGCAAGGAATGGAGACCGAGATGGCAGAATTGGTCTGTGTGTAAATGGCAGAGTTTAAAGCAGTGGCAATAAGAGCTGGACCTATGAATAAACAAATGGGTAGTGAGTAAAACTAATTGTAACTATGCTAGTTGTTAACCTACTGTTTACTTTTAACTTAATACAGTACCAGTGTAATAAAAATGATTATTGTGCAACCACATTTAACTCAATGCTTATTCCTTTGATTTTCGGTTTAGTGCATTTTCAGTTGTATGCACAAATTCGGCTGGTCCCAAGGTTGTGCACACAACTGAATGCACTGTACACTGTCCACACTTCTCTCACAGTGGAAATTATTTTTCTTTGCAAACTACTGAGATACTGTATAAACATCGAAGACTTTCAATCTTGATAGTGAATTCTAATTTTATTAATTTTATTTTAAAAACACTTGTTTTAAATGTAACATAGAAACATGGAAGGTGATGGCAAATAAGGACCCTGTGACCCACCTAGTGGGAGGGGTTTGCTGCAGGCTCTCTGTGGCAAAGACTAGCAATCCCACCAATTCCTGTTGGTCTAGTACCCCCCCCCAGCCCCACTCCCTGATGCTGCCTGTGAAATAATTCTAAAGTAAATTCCCCTTCCCTGTTGGTATAGTAACCCCCCGGCTCACTCCCCACTGTCGCCCATGACATAATTATAAATTAAATTACCCTTCCCTGGTGGTATAGTGCCACCCCACCCTACTCCCCGATATTGCCACTGTAATCATTTTACATTAAATTACCCTTCCCTTGTGGTATAGTGCCCCCCCCACTCTGCTTCCCAATGTTGCCAGTGTAATTTTTTTTAATTCAATATACGTTATTAATTTTATATAAAATTCAAAAACAATACAAAAATAAAAAAGGCAAAGAAAACCCAATTCTAACAATGACAGTGCAATAAGAATATTAGAACAAACAACATCCCCCAACCAACCCTCCCCCACCCAAGCCCAGAGGCCCAGACACTCCAAGGGGAGGAGGAATGTCTGATAGCCAGAAGTGTAGTAGAAATGAGTAAAAAACCTACACAGAAAAGAAGGCACTCCAGATTACGGTTTTGCTGTGGTCAGGCACAATAACACATTAAATGTCTCTCATCTATCAAGGAACTGCTGCAGATGTTTAAACAAAGCTGCAATTTGATTTCTAACACTAGTGTGGTTAATATCTCCTGATGCCATTCTACAAAAGTGGGGATGATCTCATCAGTCCAGTGGCGTTAAATGATTAACTTAGCTGTGATCACAATTAAGGTCATATGTGCCTTGCGATTACTTATTAGGTCGGCAGGGTACTGACCCACTAAGCAGATATCAGGTCTGAAACAATCCTCCAACCCCAGCGGGGGATCAAGCAAAGCTTGAATAGTTGACCAGAAGGGCACCACTTTGATGCAGTTCCATAATATATATTTGAGCTGTCCCTCCTCTAGACCACAGAGAGAACATATTGAAAGACGATTATTTACCCATTTTTGGAGCTTGGCAGGGGTGTAGTACACATTGTGGAGTATTCAGAACTGAGTTAGGCACAACCTATCCTGCTTAACATACTTGTAAACATATCACCAAATAGTATGTCATACCGAAGGATCTTCTGATAGATTCAGGGCTTGCATCCAGTGGTGGTAAACTCCTGACAGAGTATTTTAATCTAAGGATTGGAACAATTTATAAAACCCAGACACAAAATTGGGTTGTGAGACCATAAAAAAGGAGCGCTTGGAAATAGACGGGTCCATAAACACCCAAGGAAAGGGCCCACATCAAAGGAAACAGCACGAAGCAGTTTAAAGAGTTTAAAGTTGGATGTTATGGAAAGATGAGTACATTCCATAAGGGTGCCAGTGTAATAATAATAATAATAAATTAAAATTATCCTTCCCTAGTGATATAGTGGCCACACCCGCCCCACTCCCTGATGTCTCGCATGACACAATTATATATTAAATTACCCTTCCTGGTGGTATAGAGCCCCCACCCTGCTTCCTTATGTTGCCAGTGTAATAATTATAAATTAAATTACCCTTCCCTGGTGGTATAGTGGACCCCTGCCCTGCTCACCAAAGTTGCCGTGAAATAATTATGAGTAAATATCCTTTCCCTGGTGCTATGAGTGGCTCCCCCACCCACTTCTTGATGTTGCAAGTGAAAGACTTATAAATTAAACTATCCTTTCCTGGTGGTACTGTGGACCCCTGCCCCTCCACCCTGGCAGGTAGTGCACACCACCCTGCTCCCCCATCCTGAAACCCTAAGCCAGAAACCAGTACAGCCCTCCTCTCACCACCACTGCTGGCTGCTGACTGACCTGTCAATGACTGTGTACAGTACACGCTCAGTGACAGGTCAGTCAGCAGACGGCCATGGTGATGAGAGGAGGGCTGTACTGGTTGCTGGCTTAGGGTTTCAGGATGGGGCAGTGAGGTGGTGGGGACTACCTGCTGGGGTGGGGGTCCACTATACCACCAGGGAAGGGTAATTTAATTTATAAGTCTTTCACTGGCAACATCAGAGAGCGGGGCAGGGGAGCCACTATACCACCAGGGAAGGGTGATTTAATAAATAATAATAATAATAATAATAATAATAACTGTCTAAGGGGTCATACTTATTTGGCGCCACAAAAGGCCTGACACCATAAAAAGGTTTTCAACACCTGTTTAAAACCTCCCACAGTCATGCACTTCTGTAGCTGATGGGGTAGAGAATTCCAAGGGAAGGGGCCACGTACATAAATGCATGGGTCCCAAAGATTTCAGAGACACCTTGGAATCTCCAGCAACCCTCGTCATTGAACGGAGCTATCGCTCAGGGTGATAGGGCACAATAAGCTCTTTCAGGTAGTCAGGGCCAAGTCCATGTAGGGCTTTATAAGTCAGTAAACCAACTTTAAAGGTGATCCTCCACCGAATCGGCAGCCAGTGCAGATTGCGCAGCACAGGAGTGATATGGGAGGCTCGAGATGCCCCCGTCAGCAATCGTGCTGCAGTATTCTGCATGAGCGGCAGGTGGCGGATATCAATCCCAGGTAGCCCTAAGTACAGGGAGTTGCAGTAATCAAGGCTTGAGGTCACAAAGGCGTGGACCAACATAGGTAAATCCCCGGACGGAACAAGGTGCTTGATCCTGGAGCTATTCCTAAGATGATAAAAGGAAGACTTGACGACCGCCGACACTTGAGCTTGTAAAGTCAGACCGTCATCAAGCACCACCACCAGGTCTCGAATCTATTCAGAGGAAAGGATCTGGGAGTCCCCAAGAAAAAGTACAGAGGGCTGACCAGCCCACAATCCCTCTATCCGGTGACCCGGATCCACTACCATCACCTCGGTCTTTCTAGCGTTCAACTTTAACCAGCTCGAATTCATCCAATCCTGGATTTCAGCAAGACAGTTATTAAATACCGAGACAGCACTATCCTGGTCAGGTGCAAAAGTCAGGTAGAGCTGGGTATCATCAGCATAGCAGTGAAACCTCAGCCCATACCATCTTACAATGTCTCCGAGGGGCAGCATATACACTGCAAACAACATGGGGGACAACACTGAACCATGAGGTACCCCACATGGCAGAAAGAATGGGTCCAAGGAAAAAATCCCAGACACCACTCTCTAACTTCTGCCAGTAAGGAAAGCTGTAAATCACCTGAGGACCGTACAAGTCAGGCCACAGATGGACCTCAGATGCCAGAGCACTACCCCATAGTCCACAGTGTCAAAAGCTGAAAGAGATCAAGGAGCACCAAGAAAGAACGGTTTCTCCGATTTCTCGCCATCAGGAGATCATTGAGCACCCGAACCAGCACAGTCTCAGTACTGTGCCTCTTTCAAAAACCAGACTGGAGAGGTTCGTAGATGTTATGGATGGTCAAGTGGTCCTCCAGCTGTACCGCTACTACTTTCTCAATCACCTTCCTTATAAAGGGAAGGTTTGAGATTGGTCTGTAGTTGGCCAGAGAGTCCGGGTCCAAGGAAGCTTTCTTTAGGAGGAGTGTTACCATCGCCTCCTTCAGGGAGCTTGGAAATTCACCGATTCAAGGGAGCACCGGACAATCTGTGCCACGACCGGGCCGATAGTATCACAACAACCCATAATCAGGGAATTTGGGCCTGGATCCAAACTACAGCACATAGGGCACATACCCTGGACAATCCGCATGACATCCGCAAACTCAGACAAGACAAAGGTACTCCAGGAAGCTTAAGGTGAGGTGACCAAACACCAATCAACAGCATCCCTCACAGAGTGAGTCATGAGAATTTCCGACTTGGTGTTGGCCACCTTATTCGCAAAAACTAAGCAAATTCATCGTGACTCCACTTATGTAAAAGATCTTCAGAGCTGCAGATAGGTTGGGTTGCACAACCTATCAACAGTCCGGAAGAGCTGGGCTGGTCAGTTCTGAGTGGCAGCAATCTCCGCGGACAGGAATTCTGCATTCTTACGGGAGATCGCTGATTGGTAAGTCTGATAATGCTCAACCAATCTAAGGTGGTCCACATCCAGGGTGGATTTCCACCAACGCCACTCTTACCTATGTCCTAATCGCCGCAACTCTCTCAAAGACCCATCAAACCAAGGGGCCTGAGGGTGAAGGGGGAAAGGACAAACATGGACAGGAGCAATCAAGTCCAGAGCTACAGAGATGGCCTTATCATAGGCCATGACCAAAGTTTCTGGACTCGAGCTGGCCACAGAAAAGTCCAAGAGGTCAATCACCGCCATTAGGCCTTCAGGGCTCACTTCCCATAAAGGGCAGTAACTGATCATCTCCACAGGGGCAGGCCTTCAAAGGGGGGCACAAAAGTTGAACCTCACGGTGTACTGATCAGACCAACTGACAGGTTCCACCCCAAATCTGAGCCTCAATCCCAGGAGGAAGACCAAATCAATAATTTGTAATTATTTCATGGGTGACATCAGGGAGCTGGAGGGGATCATTGGACCACCAATGAACTTCGAATTTATTATTGTACTTTTGATGGGGATATTGGGGATCAGGAGGGGAACCATGGCACATTGTCAGAACAGGCTACTCTCCCAGAGGAATTTTCTAAGAACCTTAGACCAGCTCTGGCTGGTCTAGTACTTAGAATGTCTCCCTCTGGAAGAATTCTGAGAATTCCATATTAAGGGATGTGGCAGCTTACATCTGCCACTTGCCCCCTAGTGCCAGGTCGCAGCCCATATCTCGGCGCAGGGGCGACGCTAGTCCCATTTGGGACTGGCAGCCTGTGACTGACACAGAGTGCTTTTGTGAACAGCTCAGGGGGCAGTGTTTGATGCAAGGTGTCACTTGGGCCATTTATGTTTGGGGCAGGCACCTTGCATCAATCTCAGGGCTTTAAGAATCAAGCCCAAAATGTTCAACTCCTGACCTAAGGTGATTTCATGCAGGGACTGCAAAATCAACTTTCAGGACTCAAAAACACATTTTGGGCAGGAGTTGAAAAATGGCAGGTGTCACATTCATGATGTGCTGAAAAGAAATGGCTATGCTGAAAATTTGGAGTAAAAATATTTACTATTGACAAACTTACAAGCCTGTTTTTGCAAAATGCAACATAGCCTCATAACTTTTTTTTTTTTTAAATATTTTTACACCAAATTTAGAACATAGCCTTCTTATGACCCCGCCTCAAAAACAAGGACATTAAAAATGTTCAGCTCCTGTCTAAAAGGTGATTTTAAGCAAGAGTCGTAAAATCACCTTTCGGATATATAAAAAAATATTTCAGACAGGATTTGAAAAATGATAGCTGTCACATTCATGAGGTGCTACAAAGATATGGCCATGTTGTACATTTGGGGTAAAAGTACTGAAAATTATGAGAGTTATGAGCTTGCATTTTCAAAATTCAATGTAGGCTCATAACTGTGTTGTTTTTTTAATATTTTTACACCAAATTTTCAACATAGCCTTTTTATGACCTCACCTCATGAACAATGGTGAAGAAAATGTTCAGCTCCTGCCGATCATGAAATCACATTTTGGGAAAGATGTGCCTAATGTTAGTGCAACTATTCATAAGGCGGGGTCCTAAAAATGGCATGTTGAAAATGTGGGCCAAAAATATGCAAAAATGGCCAAGTTACGCCACTAAGTTCAAAGCACCATTAAAATACATTGCACCGCATATCTGTTTCTTTAGTTTGTAGTCTGGCTTTGAAGAGTGAAGATGTGTTTGCGGTCCAGAGAGGATTATGGCATTGGGCCCCCAATGGGTACGTAAAGGCTTGGCGGGGTGTGGGTGGTGGATGCTGAGTGGGAGGGTCAGGTGGGGGGACTCTTGCAACCACAAAAGACATCGATGGACAGTTTTCTTTTTACAGGTTTAAAAAAAAAAAAAAAAAAAAAGGACCAGAATTCCTGAACTGGGGATGTACCGCCAGTGTCGTTACATTTCTTGGGGGTGGAGTGGGGTGGTGGGTGCTGAGAGGGAGGGTCGAGTGGGTGAAAAAAAAAATGGACCGAGGATTCCTACACTGGGAGACTTGGGCACCCCTCCCAATGTCACGGTTACATTTCTGGGTTTGGGGAGAGTGGGTGATGGGTGCTGAAAGGGAGGGTTGGGTGGGACATATATATATATATATATATATATATATATATATATATATATATATATATATATATATATATATATATATATATACACATATATATATATATATACACACACACATATATATATATATATATATACTATATATATATATATATATATATACATATATATATATATATATATACATATATACACACACACACACACACACACACATATATATACATATGTATATATAATCTATAAAAAAAAATGCAAATGACCGTGCACGTGTAGTAGTGGATGGGGGGGGTGTTACAAAAAAAGAGGATTGGTGATCGTGGCACTGGGGATTGGGCACCCTCAGTGTCCCGTTATGTTTCGGGGATGGGGTGGTGAGTGCTGAAAGGGAGGGTCAGCTGGGGGAGGAAAAGTATATATAATAAAAGTTTGATCGGTGGTCACAATGGAACATGGCACAGTCTGCCATGTCCAAAATGACTTCTTGAAGTGTACTGCTGATATGCATAGTAGTCACGCATGTGCAGTAGAGTTTGGCAGCCATCTTGGACATGGCAGACTGTGCACGTTCCACCGTGACTACCGACTGAAGAGTGCGAAAACTGAAGTGCAACTACTAATGGACAGAGAGGAGTGCTTCATGGAGGTGGAGGCAACTGTGAGGCAACTCCACATGTTGTGCGATCGGGAAAGTCTCCCTTTTCCAGTCATTCACAAGAGGTTTGCAGGGCTCTGCCCACTGCAGCCCTAAAAAGGGAAAATGCTCTGTAGGATGACAGAGCCAAAAATAGTTTATAGCTCTTAGGTTATAAATGGAAATTCATATATACAGTATTTTAATGCAATTAAACCCCTGGCCAGGCCTGTTAGTGGAAAGCTGGGTCTGTGGTGGTGACTGTTTACGTAAGAGGAGTTAAGTAGCTACTTAGTCTATGCCAACCCCAAATGCGAGGTTTTTATCCTTAACCTGCAAACATCGGTTTGGTTTAATTTATTCTATTTTATTCAGATTTTATTAAACCAGGAAGTCTCATTAAAATTAAAGCATCTTTTGCATGACAAAATGGACCAAGATTGTAGCATGTCATACAAATAGCATCAACTATACATAATGAATATTATTATTACTACAAATACTGGGCTCTATGCATGATGCCTACACGCTGTGAAATCAGGTCTGAGCATGGATACGTGTGAGTGCCCATGCAGCAGGGTCCCATGGACCCGTGGCATTCATGAATGGTGCTCAAGTCAGGTACATGTTGGATCCCCCAGCCATGTGAAGAGCAATGTGCCGGGGACAGCGAGGGGCATGTCAGGAGTGTGCCTGGCCTACACGTCATTGACTAAGGTGCATAGTGCTGTGCACGGGGGGGTAGGAAGGTGCTGGTTATGCCAGGGGGAACCCTGCTGTAACCATTGCATGTGCCTAGCCCTGTGCACACGGCCACCCCATACCTTTGTCCAGAATGCAACCTCCCCAAAACACACCAGCCTGTTCCCCAAGTGTTGTAAGACACCCCTCGCCCCAGCACATGTCAGCCCAGTCCCCACTGTAAGAAGAGCAACCCCCTCCAACATTTGCAAGCCCCCTCCTCATAGTATGTAAAGCACACACTCCCAACAGATGACAGCCCCTGCCCCAGTAGTGTAAAGCATAACCCCCCAACACCACCACTTAAGAGCCCTGTCCCTGGTATGTGCAAATCAAACCACCAGACCACTTGACAGCCCAATTCCCAGTGTGTGCGTATCAATCCCCACCACCACTTGATAGCCCAGTACTCTGTGGAGATAGCCATAGTCCCCCCACCACCACATGTCTGCCCCGACCCGATAGTGTGCAGCAACTCCCCCCCCCGCACAAAGAGGTGTCCCGGCAACTCTACCCTGACCCCCGATCCTAGTGCCTCTGCAGCTACACTGGTGGTCAGTGGACCCTCCCACCCACCCATGGCACTGACAAACCCCTTGCCCCAACTCCATACTCTATTTGTCAGTGCACATCCCTGGATGCCAGTGGCACAGCCTCCACACACCTCCAGGGCTGCCGGGTGTCCAAGTGATGCTGGGAGCACATCACCTATATACGGTGTGTGTGCTCCCAACATCACTTGGATGGCCGGCAGGTGTGTGCAGGGGTGCCTGCAGTCCAGGGCTGTGGCACCGAATGACAGGTATGGGGTTGGGGAGGGGCCTGTCGGTGCCACAGGTTAGTGGAGGTCCACTGATCAGCAATATAGTTGAGGTCATGGGTCAGGGTAGAGTTGCAGGCACCTCTGTGTGTGTGTGGGGGGGGTTGCATCATTCTATCGGGGTTGGGGCTGACATATGGTGGTAATGGGGCAGTGCCTATCTCCACTCAGGGATGGGGCTGACAAGTGGCGGTGGGAGGGATTGATTTGCACACATCAGGACAGGGGCTGTCATCTGTTGGGGATGTGTACTTTACATACTACGAGGAAGGGGCTTGCATATGTTGGGGTGGGGTTGCTCTTCTTACAACAGGGACCGAGTGGGCATGTGTTGGGGCGGGGGGTTATCTTTCGGCACCCAGAGACCGGGCTGGCTTGTGTTGGGGGGGTTGCATTCTGTACAATGGGGACAGTGCTGACATGTGCGGGAGGGGGGTAGTCAGGCATCGGGTGGTGGTGCAGCTAAGGGGGACATGGGGTGTGCCTCAGGGGTGGATGTCCACCAGGGGAATCCAGTGGACAAAGGGGGCATGGCAGTGCAGGTCTGAGTGTGTGCGGGTGCTATTCATGCACCTGGCCCCCACCCTATCCTGAAAATGATCCACTCAGGGACCCAGGACAGGCATCCGATTGGATGCCTGCTTGGTCCACATCTGCTCCGCCACCCTGTAGAGTCCTTCATTCCAGGGGGACAGAGTCAAGATACAGGTGGCGCTGTTTGTGCATACCAGCCTGTGAGAACCTGTCCATGGGTGTGGAACTACACTGGTGGGGTATGTGCCTTTGGCGCATACTTTCCTCACCTTAGTGCATAGCCCCCATTATCCTAGTCATAAATATAGCCAATGGATATAAATTAGCAGCTTTATTGTGACACAGTATTTAAATCAATGCAAGGGTTGTTTCTGGTTATATAATCATTAATTTATACATTTAAAATCCCTCAATGTGATCAGGGTCTTTTTTATTTTCATTTCCTAGATTCATCAAATCAATATGTAGATATGGAAATGTCTGTGGATTGTCACACATGTACTATTTATTTCATTACAAATCTGCCTAATCTTAGTCAGCAGATGTAGTAAACATCCCTGAAAAACAGATATAGTCCCTGGTAGTCCAGTGGCCCCTACCCCATTCTCTGATATCCATCCCCGTAGAACAGATATATTCCCTGGTAGGCCAGTGGCCCCTCCCCTGTTCTCCGATTGCTGTCTAAAATGTTTGTATTATATTCCTGGGAAGTCCAGTAGTCCCTCCCCATTCTCTAATCACCATTCTGTGCTGACTTATGTCCCTGGTGTGTAGTGACACCCCCCCACCCCACCTCCATCAGTGTCTGTCAATGAAATAAAGAAAACAGTCCCTTGAGGTTTTGTTTTTCCCTGCAAATAAAAATAATCCCTCAATGATCAGACCCTCCAACCCTACCTCCCACTCAGCATCCACAACCCCACACCCCAGTACACACCCACACACCATCACTCACCTGAACAGGTCCCAGGTTCGAGATCCACTCTTGATCAAAGACATGTGTTGCTGCTGAACCAGCAACTGCAACATGAGAAACTAAGGTAAATGAGGTTCAATGTATTTCAATGGGGTTTCAACTTTGTGCATAACTCAGCCATTCTTGACATTTTGATGGAAATTTTCAACTTGGCCTTTTGGGACTTGGCCTCATAAACAGTATGACTGTTATTCGCAACTTCTGCCCAAAAGTGATTTCACAGTCAGTTTGTGAATTCTCCTTTTGGGCAGGATTTGACAATTTTTCTGACCTTGTTCGTGAGGTGGGATCATAGGAAGGTTATGTTGAAAATTTGGGGTCAAAATATGTAAAAATGGCAGAGTTATGAACATCCATTGCAATTTCGCTATGCCCACTCATAACTTTGGAAATTTTAAATATTTTGGCCCAAAATTTTCAACATAGACTTCTTATTGCCCCACCACATCTATGTCACAACTGTCATTTTTCAAATCCTGGTCAAAATGTCTTTTCACATCTGTGGTGTGGAACGGTGTTGCAATTGCGCGCAATTACATTTTGACAGGGATTCAAAAATTTTTGGTACCAGGTAAATGAGGTTGGGTAATAAGATGTCTATGCTGACAATTTGGTTATTGTTGTCCTACAAATGGAAGTGCAGGGCCCTTCTACAGCTACATACATATAAGCATCTTGGGCACTGTGCTTCCACAGGCAAATAAGGCTACGATTACACTATCTCAAAAGTAAGGAAATTCATTGCAAAAAATACATTAATGGATCAGTTAGGGTTGAAGATAAAGTGACAAATGTAGGAAATATGATGTTAGGGTTTCCAACCAACACCTGCCCCACCCTAAAGTGAATAGGGGTGTAGTCTTTATGGGGTTGTCAACCATAATACTCACCACTTAAATGCACTCATGAAACATATACACCTGTCTCCATCACATCTTAGCTTTTCTGTTACTGCAATGGGGTGAGTGTTAGGGTCCTCCAGGATTTTAAAGCGAGCACCCTGCAAGCAGATCCTAATTCCCTTGTCCAAATGCTGTGAGACCATTATGCTGTGAGAAAGACTTGACAAGGGGACTGCATGCACTGAACAACTAAAGGCAGCTGTTTTATTATTTTATGTGATCCCTGGATTTGAGGCAAGGGTGCTTGTTCTGGTGTACTGGGAGTTGTGATCCAATAGACAGTAGCAGGACTACAACTCCACAGACACCAATTTGAAATCAGCAGCACTTTATTTTGTCAGGCTCGGGTTGTGTGTAGCTCGATAAGAGCTAAAAATTCTACTTGAGTTTTAACCCTTAGGCTGCCGACATAATTAGAACATATAGGTATTTTGGACTGATATATCAGTCCACGTACATGCAAGGGTTAAATATGCTTTTATTGCACTGTATTGTAAGGGTTGAGGTGGTCACGTGACCAGGAGCTCTTTTCTGAGTCTGCCAGGATTTAAAAGCAAGCCCTGTGTGAGTGGGGGAAGCATGAGCAGGGCAAGCACATAGATGCCACTCACGGAGACACATGCTGTGACATGCGCAGTGCATCTGCTTGTGTCTGCAGTGTCCACAGTCGACAGAGGGAAGGAGGGCACAATAAGACCCTAAAATCCGAGTATGTATGAGGTAATTGCATTTCTACCTATACATTTTTTTACTCTGCATATGTCAACTTTCAGCTAAAAGCCATATCAAGATATTGGTCAAGAGCTTTGCATCTATTTTTAAGGGGCAGTTGATATTAAATATTCTTAAATGGAATACTAATCAGACATTGCTGAAATCTTACCTGGCAGGCACTATGGATTTTAACAGAGTTAAATTTGTTATGGAGATCTAGGAATAAGATGTATCCTGTGCAAAAAATTAGCACCAAAGTGATAAATGAAGTGCTAATATACAGTTGTGAGAATGTTCCCTAATCAGAGAGCTGAGAACCAAACTGGTGGAACTGGAAATGAAGGTTATTTCCTTAAAACAACATAATCTGATCAAAGACATGGAACATAGCCAGTCCACTGGTTCAAACAACTCAACTGCACCTACTTACCAACCTAGACCCAAGGAAAAGGCATAGAGAAGGGGATGATGACAGTATGTGGAATATTGAGACAAGGAAATATAAAAAGGGAAGACGGGCCACGAACTTTCAAATTTCATTGAATAATAGCTTTAAACCCCTATTAACTGTAATCAGTAATGATGCACAAGGAATAGAGGCACATAAAGCTAATGACCATGTGTGTGACATAAATCTTAATGACTCACCTGCAGTTAGTGAAACTGCTAATGTAAACCATTTAACCTCCAACAACCAGCCTGCTACAAGAGCACAAACTTCATTGGTTGCAGACAGGTAATGGGCGTACACAAGGGCAAATATAGTAGAAGAACATACAGCCCCAGGGTAACAAAGCTGTAACAATGGAGGCATCACAAACATTTAATGAACATCATAGGAGCAGTGGATGGAATGGAGGGCTTAAATGAGTCTAACACAAAACATGAGGCATATTCCATTAAGCAAGTTTATGTTTTAGGTGATTCAATTCTAAAATACATAGATAGATACACTTCTGAGGGAACAAAGAATGCATTATCACTAGTTATTTTTCTGCTGATAAAATAAGAGACACACATTGAATGCTACCAAACATAGTAAAAGGAACTAACCATTCAGCAGCTCTGATAATACACTTGGGGACAAATAATATACCTTGGCAGTCTGAAACTGAAATCAGGAAAGCATGTGATATGATTAAGCAGGAAGCAAAGAGACTAAATTGTAAACTGTTCCTTTCGGAAATATTACCAGTACCTCATGCAAGTCAATATAGGAATGAAAAATCAAAAGATTAAATAACTGGTTAAGACAGTGGACACTTCAAGAGGGCAAAAGATTGCATAACACACTGGAAGACTTTGTTGATAAACCATGGCTCTTTGGCAAAGATGGCTGCATTTAATAAAATTGTTAGCCAGAAGTTAGAAAAGTCACTTAAAAAACAATAGATAAATGTTTAAACTAACAAATTGGGGCGTGGCGGGAACAACAAACACTGCAAAACTATTCAGAAGGAAAAAGTGAGGCAAGAAAAACAACAAGAAAAGGGGAAAGGAGCAAAAGAAAAATAAGGGCCCTAAATGCAAGAAGCTTAAATCTTGGAAAAAAAAAAAAATGGAACTTGAGGTTTTATTGATTAAAGAAGACGAGGATATCTGTATGGTGACCAAAATATGGTGGGATAATAACATCTCCTAGAATAGGGACATAGAAGGATATACTCTCATTCAAAAAATAGAATGAACAAAAAGTGGCGGAGTAGCCCAATATATTAAAGGATCCATTTACAGTACAGTCCATAATGGGAGTGGAAATAGTGTAGCACAGAATCAATATGTGCTTCAGTAGATACCAACTTTGTGTGGGAGTTTTCTATAGACCACCTGACTCCAACATCACAGTCGATAAAACAATTAACTCACAGATAGAACAAATGGCAGTACAAGCAGATGTAATTATTACCAGGGACGTTAATTATCCAGGTATCAACTGGTTTACTCAATCTTCAAAATAAGCTCAGAGAAAAGATTTCTACTGGCTTTAACTATAGCCAATTTACATCAATTCGTTTACAAGCCCACAAGGGTGAAAATGTTTTTGATCTGGTGATTACTAACATAAGTGACTCGGACAAAAACATCGGACAAAGAGATAACTTAGACAACTGTGATCATAGTATTGTCGAAATTTAATTTACTAATGAAGGTAATAATTGCAAAAGGAACAACAGTTATTAAAGACTATAACAAAGCTGACATTACTAAAATTAGACAGGAATTATCAGATTACAATTGGGAAATATTGTTCATGAATAGAAATGTTGAAGAGATGTGGCACATCCTCAAAAATAAACTACTACAAGCTGAAGAGACGTTTGTTCCATGTAAAAACATCTATAACAAAAGAGGCAAGCTTCCCATATGGTGCACAAATAAGAAATTAAAACAATGTAACACAAAGAAAAAAAGCATTCGACATTAAGAGGAAACAAAACACGCAGGAGTCAATAGATAGGTATAAGTATGAACTTAAAACACTAAAAAAAGATGATTAGATTGGAATGGAAAAAACTTGAATTCAACATTGCACATAGAAATGACAACTGTAAAAACTTCTATGCATACAGTATATACAATAATCAAAAAAATATGCAAATTGCATCATGCAGGAAGGCAAAGTAGTAAAAACTACAAAAGAAACATCTGATACCTTCAATTATAATTTTAGCAGTATTTACAGTACTAGTAGCAGTAGCACAACACGACAAAAGGAAGGAATATGACAATTTATCCCTAACTATTAATGAGAATGATGTAAAAATATGTAGGTAGCACACTCGCCTCTGAGGCCAGGAGATCAGAGGGCTGTGGGTTCAGTTCCCACATCGGGCACTTGGGTTCATATCTCAGTTCTGACACTGTAGTGCAGCATGAGAGGGGTGCTGCACTTCTGAGGTGCCGTCTTTCGGATGAGATGTTAAACCGAGGTCCCATCTGCCTGGATTGGTATTAGTTCAGGTAGATGTTAAAGATCCCATGGCACTTATCGAAAAGAGTAAGGGAATTTCCCCGGTGTCCAGGCCAAAATTTCCCAAATTCACGAAGAATACCACAAACAGCTTAATCTGGTTCAAGGTCAGTAGGCATTCATCTGTATCCCCCTCCCCCAGGTCGTGCCTGAAAATAGGCAGGATTTCTCTAGTGCACTTACCCGGTCAACAAAAACTAAATAAAAATAAATAATAAATAAAATAATAAATAAAAAAATCTCCTAAATAAATTACAGACAAAAAAATCAGCAGGACCAGACAACCTGCATCCTAGAGTCCTTAGGGAAATAAGCTCTCAAATTATAAAGCCACTAACTAATTTATTTACTATGTCACTTACGACTGGTGAAGTGCCACATGACTGGAGGTTGGCAACTGTGAATGGGAAAAAAAAACTTATTAAAATATATAAAACAAGCATTTGTCAATGCGAATCTTGGCTTACTGGCATTGGCATTGGTATTACTGAGGTTAAGAGATTCATAATAGGAATGGTAATGAAGATGAACTGATGCCAACCCACCCCCACCCTGCACAGACTGACAGGCATTGGGGTGTCCCTTTGGGTGTTGGCCATAGTGCTCATGCCATTTCACCTCTCATTATCCTGCAGACTGACAAGTGTAGTAAGTGTGCATTGGGGTCTTCAGGCTTTACGCTCACCCATTCCATAAGGAAATACACTGAGATGGGTGTAGTATAGGACAGTGGGGTGAACTTTGGAGTCAAAGTGTCCAAGACACAGCTTGATGATTGTCACTGGCTGCAGGGTGGGGGTGGAATGGTGTGAGCATTATGTCCGACAATCCCAAGTCACACCCCTGACATATGTCAGTCTCTACAGGACAGGGCGTTATGGCTGGAAACCCTAACGCCCGAGGCATTTTCACTCCAATATTTCAACATGGACTTTTTATGACCCTACCTCATGAACAGTGACACTATCAGTTCGTTAGCCAAAAGGTGATTTTTGCACAGCGACTGTGCCATTTGGCGCCACAGGTGCGAAAACACATTTTGCACAGGATGTGAAAAATGACAGCTGTACTTTTCATGAGGAGGTACAAAAAAATGGCAATGTTGAAAATCTGGAGTGAAAATATGAAAAATTGGTGAAGTCATGCATGCGTGCATAGAAACTAGGCAACGCACGTCTGTAATGCAATTATTTTGGGGATTTTTTAACCAAATTTTCAGCATAGGCATTTTGGGACCTCTGCTCATAAATAGTAGCACTGCAATTTTGTTAATCTGTCCTGAAAGTTGATTTCCACAGTGACTGAGAGCCATTGTGTGCCAGATGGCGAAACAGTTTGGGCAGGATGTGAAAATGACAGCTGTACAGTTCATAAGGAGGTGTAAAAAAAAATGCCAGTGTTGAAAATATGGTATGTAAATATAGCAAATTTGCGAGGTTACAAGGGTGCATGACAAATATGCAACGCACGCTTGGAACACTGCCATTTTATGGGCGTTCAGCACCAAATTTTCAACATAGGCATTTTAGCACCTGTGCTCATGTACAGTGTCACTGTTATTTCCTCAAAGTGTCCCAAGAAGTGATTTCGCACAGCGACCATGCTATTCTGCCGGAAGTGCAAAAGCACATTTTGGGCAGGATATGTGAAATGACGGCTGTACTGTTCATCAAGAGGTGTGGAAAAATGGCAATGGTGAAAATCCACAGTGAAAATATCACAAATACACGATGGTGCAAGCGTGCATGCAATCTGCTAACGCACGCTTGTAACACAGTCATTTTATGGAGTATCATCACCAAATTTTCAGCATAGGCATTTTAGGACCTCTGCTCATGAACTGTGTCACTATAATATTCATAATCTGGCCCAAACACTGATTTCCCACAGCGACTGCGCTATTGTGCGCCGGAAGTGCGGAAACACATTTCGGGCAGGATGTAGAAAATGACAGCTGTACTGTTCACAAGGAGGTGTACAAAAATGATAATGCTGAAAATCCAGCATTAAAATATTGTGAATGCACAAAGTTATGAGCCTGCATAGGAACTGCGCAATGCACGCTCTTAAAACAGGCATTTGTTGGATTTTGTTTCCACCACATTTGGAACATAGGCTTTTTGAGAGGCCCCCTCATGAACACTGGCACTGTCATTTCGTTAATGGGTCCCGAAAGGTGATTTCGCACAGTGACTGTGAAATCACCTTTCGAGGCCGATTAACACCATGACAGTGATAGAATTCATGAGGAGGGGCCCCAAAAACCCCATGTTGAAAATTTGGTGCCAAAATTCCAATAAATGAGCGAGATATGCAGCAAAGTTTAAAAAAAAAACCCTATTCATTCCATTATACAGCTTACCGGCATTTCCTCAGTTTGCGGTTGGCTTTGAAGAGTGCAGACGTGTACCCGGTCCACCGAAGATCGCTGTGCCGGAGTACAGAGGTAAGTATGGGGTGTGGGGTGTGGGGCATCAGGGTGCGAGGTGGGCGCTGGTGGGGAGGGGCCACCGAGACCGCGAGGACCGTTTTTTCTTTCAGAGACTTTTTAAGGACGACATGTGATATGTTTGCCACGCTAGTGGGCTCTCATGGCATTGGAAGGCTGCTTGGGGGACTGAGCTGACGGGGATTGGGCACCTCGGCCGTGCAGACATTGGGGTGCACCTGTGCCGGTGGGGATGGGCACCCCACGCTCGCCATGAAGCGGGGGAGGTGGGTACCGAGGGGAATGGGCACTCTCTGGCATAGGCAGGGTGGGCTGTGGCCGAGGGAGTGGTCTCAGCTGACAAATTTCGCGATTGAAAAGCCGCTGGGATTGCACTGTCGGCCTGGGCGGCCGCCCGCCATGCTGCTAATGTGGCAGCACGCAGGAAGGGTCCGCTGCATCTGACGAGCTTTGCTCGGATTGCAGCGGACCTTTCCTTAGATGTGCTCTCCACATTAGCATGCATGGTGTGGCGTCGGCATGCAGGCTGATTGGGGAATGAGGAACGCACCTACTGATGCGTGCTCCTGCATTCGCCTCAACAGCGCCACCCAATCCGCACTCTTCCAAAATGTTGACTTGGCGCATGCTAACGGCAAGCCATCATAAAAAGGAGGTTCACAACTGTGGTGCCCTGTACAAAAAGGTGACAAAACCCTATTATCCAATTTGACATCAGCCTGACATCTGTCCTCTGTAAAACTGCACAGACTCTTTAAAAATTAAACTGCAGGAGAACTTACAGAACATCAACTATAGTGACACCAAACAACGTGGGTTCAGCGAATAGAGCATGCATCTCAAACCAATTTTGTTTTATGACAACGTAAATAAAACAACAACAGAACCCCAAATTAAATAAAAGATTGAGTAAAATAAACCAGTGGATATTTTTTTATTTTGACTTCAAAAGGCTTTTGATAAAGTGCCTCATTCCAACCTAATAAAACAATTGTATACAATTGAAGTGGATCATCGTCTAATAAAATGGATAAGTAACTGACTTACCAGCAGGAAGCAATGTGTTAGAATTAGAGGTTGCTGCTCAGATAATAATAATGTCACTAGTGGGGTCCCCCAAGGCTCCGTCTTGGGGCCAACTCTTTTCGCACTACTATATAAGCAACTTGCATCATGAAATAGATAACTGTTATTGTTAAGTTCACAGATGATGTGAAACTTGGAGGCCCTGTCAGCACCCTTGAAAATATAACAAGTCTAAAACAAGACTTGGAGAAAGTAGAAAAATGGTCAGCAGTGAATGGTATGCCCTTTAGCTTAGACAAGTGTTCAGTAATGCATGTGGGGAAACATAATACCAAACATATTTACTACCTAAACAAAACCCCATTAAAAACAGATGAAACAGAAAAAGACTTTGGCATATTCATTGACAAAAATCTAAATTTCAAGGTCTACCATACAAAAATCTAATTACATGATGAAGAATATCACGAACAGTTTCGTAAGTCGTTCATTGAACTGCATGTTGCCCTTATATAGATCATATATAAAACCACACTTGGATTACAGATCCACATTATGGAACCCGCATCTTAAAGGAGAGACAGATAGGGTGGAATGGGTACAGCGTAGATTTACAAAGTTAATACCTTCCCTAAGAGACCCGAATTATGAGAATAGATTGCGTAAATTAGGTCTTTATACCCTGGAAGAACAAAGAATAAGGGTCAGTCTCCTAAACATGTATAAATTCGATGCCAAATTAATGTCAGAAAGGATAGTTGTACTACACAATAAGCACGGTTATTTAAGGGGACACAAACTCCAAATCAAACTAAACACTGTGATAAATTCTGGCAAGAGCAGATAGGGCTGTGAAACACTACCAAGTGATGAAAGTGACACATGTGCGCTAGAAATTATTCAACGCCCAGGTATAACCCAGCCATATGTGGAGAGCAGTGCACACAATTTTCAACATGGCCTTTTTGACCCCTCCTCATGAACAGTGCCAGTGTCTTGTTCAACTATCCCAAAAGGTGATTGCGCAGACCAAACGCGCTTATTCTGACCCACAGGTGTGAAAACACAGTTCAGGCTGGTTGTGGAAAACGACAGCTGTACAGTTGTGAAGGAGATGTACAAAAATGGCTATGTTAAAAATGTGAAGTGAAAATATTACAAATTAGCAATGTTTGGAGTGTGTGTAGAAACTGCGTAGAGCACTCTCGTAACACAGTCATTTACTGGAATTGTTTCACCAAATTTTCAACATGACCTTTTTTGGACTCCTCATGAACAGTGGCAGTGTCATTATGTTTAATTTTCCTGAAAGGTGATTGCGCAGAGCAAACGCACTATTCTGCGCCACGGGTGCGAAAACATGTTTCAGGCAGGTTGTGGAAAATGATAGATGTACTGTTGTGAAGGAGGTGTGCAAAAATGGCAATGTTAAAAATGTGGAGTGAAAATATTAAACATTAGCGACGTTAGGAGCATGAGTAGAAACTGCAGAATGAATGCTCGTAACGCAGCCATTTTTGGGAATGTTTTCACCAAAGTTGCAACATAGGCATTTTGGGACCCCACCTCATGGACAGTCACACTGTCATTTTGTGAACTGGTCCCAAAAGGTGATTCAGTGCAGTGACCGCGAAATCACCTTTCGGGACAGAGTAACAAAATGACAGTGGTAGTGTTCACGAGGAGAGGTCCCAAGAAGCCCATGTTGAAAATTTGGGGCACAAATTCCAAAAAATGGCCGAGATATCAGCATAAGTTAAAAACCCTACTGAATGGCTGTATAGCACGCTTACCTTTAATTCTTCAGTTCGCGGTTGGGCTTTGAAGAGTGCAGACATGTCCCAGTCCAGAAAAGATGACACAGCACCGACCTCCGGAGTATAGGTATGGGGTAGTGGGGAGGTGGGTGTGCAGTGGGAGGGTGGGAGGGGGAAGAAGACTGCAGCAATGACGAGGACTGTTTTAGTTTCACAGGAAACTAAACCGACAGCGAGGACAGTTTCCAATTTCACAGCACAAGGACTGTAGGACACTGAAAAAAGGAAACAAAACATTTCAGCACACTGGGTGGGCTCCCAGTGTATACATGAAGATGCCGACATAGAGGATTGGGCACCCAATGTTGGGGATAACTTAGGCAAGGGAGCAGCAGAAAAACAAAACCGGCACGTACCATTTTTAATTTATAGGAAGAAAAACAATTCTGCACTCTGGGTGGGCTCCCAGTATATGACACGAGATGGCCATGACTGGGGAGGGGGCACAAACAGTGAATGGCATAGTGCCATATACAACATGGCAGCACCGCATCACTAAGCACGTGCACAACTCTGCGCATGCTTGTGACTTGTGCATGCTCAGTGCACGATCAGAATGCAAAAGTAATAGCCAAAATAGTGCAGCTGTTATTCCGCATAATTAATCATGGTGGAGGGCTTTAGCTCCAGTGGGCTTTCAGAAGGATACTCAAAAAGTCTAATGGAAGAGGTTGTGAGATTGGTAATTCAGAGCTAAAAAGCTCTCGCAAAATGGCTGTAGGCTCCACCCACAGCCTAAAATGATAGATTTAACTTTTTCATACATCGGACTGGTAGGATTTGGAACCAGCTGCTGAGAGAGAAGGATTACAGCAGCACCTTGGACACTTTAAAAGAGACTTGATCTCAATTACTGAAAAAAGGCCTGATTGTTCCCGCTAATGTGGGTGGACGGTTCAAATGGGCACATAGCCTTCCTCTGTCTAAACTAATATTCCAAGAACTCAGCACTTAACAGTAGAAAGAAACACTTAACAGTGTTGCTTAATGCAAAATGCTGGTTTATTCAGTCAAGTAATGCCCTTTACCCCAGCGTCCAGCAGTAAAGCCTCGTGAAGGGGTGTAAAGGGAAACAACTACATTTATGTTACAAAACACCATGACCTAAGATCCAATGTGTCAACAATTACCAATTACAAGCAGGAATTAGTATAAAACAATCAAGTAGTTAAGTAACACAATCCATTGGCTGTTTACTGCTTTCGTTCATTATATCTTTGAATAAGACTTTAAGGGAATCAATTTCCAGTATTTTCTATATTTTAACAAAAGGCAGGAAATCGTTCACAGAAATAACAATTAATTTGTGCTTAGGGTCCTTTCTAAATATGCAAGCAAATAGAGTACAAAAAAAAAAGACACCTAAGTAAAAATACCAGGAACCAGTGATTACCCCTTCATGTTCCAGTCCCACCTTGGCCACTTTTCAGGTATTTTTTATTCATTTATTTAGTTGTTTAACCAGGTATAGCACACTAAGCTGAAAGATTTTTTACAGGAGCGACCTGGGAGCACAAGGAGGTTAAGTGACTTGCTCAGGATCACACAGTATGCAAGTGGAAGCTGTGGGATTCAAACCCAAGTCTGGGCTGCTGGATGTTACCAGATTTGCAGCTCAGAGCCTTAGACCACTGTGCTATACTGCCTCCCAAATCTACTTGGATCTACTTAGAAACTGGAAGAGGCTTGGAAAGGGTGACAGGACGACAGACAGGCCTCCTCCATCTAAACTACGCAGTATGAAACCCAATATGCATTAACGTAGTTTTTTTTCAATGAATATTAAATAAACAAGCTGAGCTTTTCACAGCAACGCTGCGGTTACGCAGCTTGTTCTTTAACTAGAGTGCTGCCATCCTGTGGATTTCTGTGTGTTGGTTGTTTTCATTGTGTTTTGCTGCTCGTACCATAGACAACGATACTTAAGTGCAGCACTAGGGAGATGATGCACTGCTGAGTGTGTCATTCTTTGGATGAGACATTACACTGAGGTCCTGTCTGCCTTCCTGTTGGTTGTTAAGGTGAAAGTTAAAGATCCTTTGGTACTTCCTGAAAGAGAAAGGGAATTTTCCAGCATCCTGGACAAAGTTCCTCATTCACCAGAAAATACCACCACAGCTT
Source organism: Neoceratodus forsteri (assembly GCA_016271365.2). Taxonomy (NCBI): domain Eukaryota; kingdom Metazoa; phylum Chordata; order Ceratodontiformes; family Ceratodontidae; genus Neoceratodus; species Neoceratodus forsteri. Next base: position 218,815,922 of record CM028134.1, read on the forward strand.
AACATGGTTCAATTTCAGTTGGTCTTCATTTGTACCCTTCAGTCCGCAGGCTGAAAAACAGGCAATATTTACAAACCCTCATTTCCCAGTGAACAAAATCTAAATAGCTAGATAAAATCTGTCAGCTTCTCCCAAACCTTTTAACCCTATAGTGAACAACTGACCACTTGGCTTAACTTCTAATTCTATTACTAACTGGAAGCCCTGGGGCTAAAGGACCACATACTCCCCCTTTAAATTTTTGCTGTCCTCAGCAAAGGTTTTGGGCAAAAACTGACTATCCCTCCCAGTGCCCCTGCAAAGACGAACTAACTAACCTCTACCTGCAACCAGCACAAGCAGGAAAGGCGATAGACATATGCAGACTGGGCAAAATTATTTACTTTCTGGATCAAAATGAACTTCTTTTGTGATCCCAACATTGAGCCTCATGCTCATCTGGGTGGTTGCAGCCATACACTGTGACCCTCTCTATACAGGAGTTATCAACAGTCGTGTTCCTAAATGCCCTTGGCTTATTGAGCTTAGCACCTAAGCTTCCTGTCAATGCACAGATCACATCCCATCTCCTGATAGCAATACATTTTCTTTCTGGTCTGCAAAGTCTTGCTGAAAATCTTAGACATAGTTACATTCTTATAAAATAGAACATTTTTATACAGTGTGGTACTTCTAGTCTACTAACTAAGCCCCATCCATGGCCCCTGCACCAGAAACAAAATCATGCAATTCTGTTTTTCCATTTTTTGTCTTCTTTCTTTTCCTGTAAAGAAAACAGACTTCCTACCTTTTTTTTATTTATTTGACTTGTTCCACTTTGGGTTACTGTAAAGCTACAGGGTAGGAAAGCACAAAAATGCTTAACTCAAAATATTATTTTCCTTAAACACATATTTAGTAAACACAACAAGGAAAGGGGACTCTATAATCCACCTAAGAATTTAAATGTCTCTTGTTTAGCTCCAGGACCAGCAAAGTCTTCATGGAAGGGTTGTCATCTTGTAAACTCTCTGGCACTGTCCCAGTAAGCTGGCAGTTATTACTTTAGTAAACAGTAACAAAGAAAACTTCTACTGCAAGAATCACCTTGTCATGTTCCACTGCAACATCTGGACCGGATATCTGGACCTCAGTCTGGCACCTGGTCCTCTGGTGGGGGCTGCTGCATATCATGACCCTCTAAACAGGACTGGATCAGAGGACTGCAGTAATGAGTCAGGAGCAATTTTCTTGATCAGCTAAGATGTTATATTTCTTTATCAGCTGGTTGCAAAACTTTTAGCATAGAACAAGTAAACTCCAATATGGATCAAATCAAGTCAACCAGTTCAATGACTGCTTAATTTGTAATTTCGGCAATGAAGCTTGTGTTGGAGCTGAACCAGGGTATACAATGAGTCTTCAGAGGGAGCCAAAACTATAACCTTTCCTGAGTGGCTAAGGGTAATAACAAGAGTCAGGATTCCCCACATTTGCTTCATCTCAGCAGGAGTGCTGTGGACAGTGGCAACCCCAACTGAGTTAGTTAAGATGATAATGAAGTGCTTTTGAATGCCGCTTTTCAATACTTCACCCTCTTTCCCAGGTGGGAAACATTATGTTAATAGCAACATGGATCTGCTTCCAAAGGACCTCGACATAGTCTGTATGTATTTTTGTTATCTGCTGTAATTCCACCTCCCATAATCATTTCTCACGGTTGGGCTCAATCAATTCCATACCACACCCTGGTAGTATGGGTATTTCATGTCAGGATACCGACTTCCATTTTGGGTTATTTGAAGGCTTCTATCTTTGGATTTCTGAGCAACAACTAGATCTGGATTTCACACTCTGCCTAGCATTGCTCCATGATGATGATGATGACCCCTCCAGGGCAACTCCCCCGCATTGCAGTCTGGCTGTTCTGGCTCGGACTACTGCCTGTGGAAATGGTCTCAGATGATTCCATTTCTGAGGTGGCCCCCTCCTTGATATTATGTACTGGTGAAGAGGTGGTGGCTGTGGGGTCATCTTGTACTGGTTGAGGATGGGACTGCTTCCATGGCAGTTCTGGTCTCTGGAAGGTCCTGGTTTTGGTCTGAGCCCCACCTCCCTTTGGACTGGCTCCAGGCAGGCATGAATTCTACTTGAATTGGGGGCTCAAATTTCAGTCCTTTCCCAATTCTTCCCAACTCCTCTGGCTCACTGGTGCTAGAACTTTTTGTGGCACTAATTTAAAGGTGGCTCCAGCAGGATGTGCAATTGGATTGAGTCATAAGACTGCAGCCCTAAGCTGTGCATTTATTCCCTCTAATGTGGGAATGAGAATGCTCCCCCCTCTGGCCTCCAATAGAGTTTGTCTCTGGGCTGACTCTTCCAAATTCATGCCAGAGCTTATAAATTCTTCTGGCTTTGGGCCTCCAATAGGGAATGGTGTTACTACACCTTCTCCAACTGCTATTGAAGGCACCCACAGGAGAAAGGCCCTCATCCACACTCAGTGATGGGAACACAGCAATCTTACATCTAACCAGTGCCAGAGACACTAGCCCCTAAAGGACAGGAGACATCACAACCCTGCTATTTGTTTGGGTGCCCCCACGTCTATCTCTCCAAGTCACAGCCATTCTTCTTGGGGCTCTCATTGTACCAAGGTGTAATGGCAGGCATAAGGGCCTGCTCCCTCTAAAAAGCCATCCTCCCTCACTTGTGTATGACGAAGGACTAGAGGCTCTGATTTGTTTCCATGTTCTGTGCTGCCTACCAGTCCTGCACCTTTGTTCAGGGCATACAAAAGCACACATACAGCATTGAGATATTGCTTTCATGAGTTTCCATTTATCATCACTTCTTAGCAATTTCATAATAGCAGACAAAGTCTGTCCTGTTTCTCCAGCTTTGACTTTAGTTCCAACCAAGTGTACCTTGTTTGTTTCAGGACAGTCTGACTCAGTTTTCAACAACAATTTAAGTATTTCAGAGACAATGATTGTTAATAGCAATCTTCTCTCCCAGTCAGTTAAAATCCTAGTTTTAATTATTTGCATGTAACACAATTTTCTTGATCATCTTGTTAAAGGAGAAGTCTTGCTTTTCTAGTATCTTACCTCGCTCCTGTGCATCCTGTGTAGTGCAGTGCCTCTGCTGACCACCGAGCCATTTTCCACCTCTTGCACCCTATCAAAAGTATTTTTATTTTTACTAGTTTAATCATTTATCGTCTTCCCTCACCATTTTCCGTCGACTGGGTCTCCCGCAACGTCTCATCAGTGCAACGGACATCCGTGGTGTCGCGCTTAATGCCATCCAACGCTCAACATGTTCCAGTGAACTTTGGTTCCCGTCCATCACTGGGGAAACATTTTCGTGTAGCGCGCATGCTACAGAGCATGATCCAGCCTGTACAGCCATAGAATCAGTGACAGTGCGAGGCACTGAATGTTTAGCACCATCTTTTTGGAATTTATTTTAATACTTTAAATAAAAACAGTGCATGTAAAAACCAAATATAGTGTTTGTGTGTTTATTTGTGTGAAAATAACATCTGTGTATTTAATTGTTTGCTGATGCAGTTTTACATGGGCTGTAAGGTAGAGCTGAATTGGATATTTATGGCAGCTTTCTGGCATACTATTGGTTCATGATGCCATAGTTCACATTTTCCCTCCAATTTTATAAACTCCCTCCTCCCCAAACTGCATCATATTTCATACATTACTATTGCATATTGTGTAGTCAATGCTGGACTCAGTAATCAGTCTGTGTCAAACATTACTTTGTAAATATATGAACTGTAAATATTTAATTTGCAATATATATTTTGTCTACTAGATTAACAGTTCTGTGTAAATATATATTCATAATTATTTGAAAATGCCAAGCTGCATGGTTCCAGGCTGCAGCAACATGATAGGCGTACTGTTGGCATCCTATACAAACCGTTCCCACATCATGATAAAAAGTTGTCTCGCAATAGTTTCACCACATAAGACATAAGGATCTCATTTGAAGAACACAAAATGGAATAGGCACCATGTTGTATGTTCTAATAACTTCACTGAGGACTGTTCTGAAGCAGAATCAGCATTAAAGGCTCGGGTGTATGGATGTGGACCTAAGAGGTATATCCGAGATGATGCAGTTCCAACAATCATATTGGATTACCAAAAGAAAACAACTGTCTGAGCTCTTACTTTGTGCCACCTCAAATGCAAAGAGCATGAAGAGGTAATTTACTTTGGATTGCCCTTGGTGTACTGTCATATATCAATAATCATCATATCTGTGCAGCTGTCATTATGCTATGCACAACTGGGCATGTACCTGCTGTAGTTTTCTTGTTATGTCAAAGTTTTTGTGCACATTAGTACCATAGTTCTGATGTGTCATTACACTGAACTATGTGTGTTACCTGTGCATTGTATTTTATTTGTCCGAGGTACTCTGCTGTACCTCTTGCCTCATGTCATGACTAATACATGTGTGTGTTGGTATCTCTGCAGATGGTGTCATGTAGGAGTGCAATGTAACATGACTGGCAGCACACTTGCCAGTGGTACACACACGGACATGTCTCTTCCTTGTCATGATGCACAAGTTGCACACTTACACTGACAATGTCATTGTAAGCTATGTTGGGTATGTACCCACTGTAGTTCGCTTTTCATGTATGTATTGAAAAAAAGGATACCCAAAAATAGAAAGGAATCAGATGTCTGAAGGTTCGCCCCACCAATCCAGCGAACATTCATAGTGTGTCACGTTTGCATTGTATTTAATGTCTCAGTCACTGTACTGCACCTCATTCCTCATGGCATGGCTACTGCACTTGCATGTATGTAGCTCTGCAAAGACATGGTGTCACATAGGAGTGCAAGGTACCATGACCGGCAGCCCACTTGTCAGTGTTATACACATGCAAATGTCTCTGCCTTGTCATGATGCATGAGTTGCTCTACTGACAATGTCACGGTTAGCTAAATTGGGTATGTAAATTTGGTATGTACACACTATAGTTAGTTTTCCATGTCAGTATTAAAAAACAGGAAAACAAAAAGTATAAAGAAAGCAAATGTTGGAAGGTTCGCCCCCAATCCAGCTGAACATTCATAGTGTGTCACTTGTGCATTTTATTATTAATGTCTCAGTCACTGTGCTGCACCTTGCTCCTCATGGCATGGCTACTGCATGTGCATGTATGTAGCTCTGCAAATGCATGGTGACACGTAGGCGTGCAAGGTAACATGACTGGCAGCCCACCTGCCAGTGGTACACACACGGACATGTTTCTGCTTTGTCGTGATGCACGGGTTGCTCTACTGGCAATGTCATGGTAACTCTATATTGGGTATGCACCCACTATAGTTTGCTTTTCATGTCAGTATTAAAACAAGCATTTGTCAATGCCAAATGTTGTCTTGCTGGCATTGGCATTGCTAGTGCAGGAGTTAGAGAAATGCATAATAGCAATAGCAGTGAAGTATTGAACTGATGCCAACCCCCCCCACCCTGCAGAGACTGACAGGCACTGGGTTGTGCCTTTGGGTCATCAGCCATAACATTCACACCATTTCACCTCACCCTACCCTGCAGACACTGACAAGTGTTGCGGTGTGCCTTGGGGTCTTCGGGCCTTATGCTCACCCCATTCCATAAGGAAATACGCTGAGATAGGTGCAGTACAGGAGAATGGGATGAACTTTTGGGCCAAAGACTCCAAGGCACACCTCACGTCTGTCACTGGCTGCAGGGTAGGGGTGGGGAGGTTGGAATACGTCTTACTACGCTGACATTCCCAAGTCACAACCCTGACGCCTGTCAGTCTCTATGGTGGGCGCTACGTTGGGAACCCTAACGCCGGACATTTATTGGTATTTTCACCCAAATTTTCAGCATGTGACTCCACCTCATGAACAGTGGCACTATCAGTTCATTAGCCGAAGGTGATTTTGCACAGCTATTTTGCCATTTGGTGTCACAGGTGCGAAAACACATTTTGGGCAGGATGTGAAAATGACAACTGTACTGTTCATGAGGAGGTAAAAAGGCAACATTGAAAATCTGGAGTGAAAATATGAAACATTGGTGAAGTCATGAATGTCGTATAAACTGCCAAGCGCATGCCTGTAGCAAATTATCTTTGGAATTTTTTAACCACATTTTCAGCATAGGCATTTTGGGACTTCCCTCATGAACAGTGGTACTGTGATTTTGTAATCTGTCCCAAAGTTGATTTCCATAGCCGATCGTGCCATTGTGCACTCACAGGTGCCAAAACACATTTTGGGCATGATGTGAAAATAACAGCTGTACTTTTCATAATGAGGTGTGAAAAATGGCAATGCTGAAAATCTGGAGGAAAATATTAAAAATTGTAGAAGTTATGAGCATGCATAGAAACTGTGCAACATATGCTCATAAGCAGTATTCTTTGGAATTTTCTCCAAATTTTGCAACATGGGTTCTTGGGATCACCTCATGAACAATGGCACTGTCATTTCATTAATCTGTCCTGAAAGGTGATTCCGCAGCAGTGACCGTGGAACTCACCTGTCGGGACCGAGTAATGAGATGACAGTGCATGTACTCATGAGGTGGGGTCCCAAGAACCCATGTTGAAAATCTGGTTCCAAAATTCTTAAAATGGCTGAGATATCTGCTTTGGTTGAAGCCCCCCATTGCCTGCCATTATAAAGCTTACCACATTTTGTTCAGTTCCCGGTCGGTTTTGAAGAGTTCAGATGTGTTCCCGCTCTACAGAAGATCGCAGCACCGGCCCTACAGAGGTAAGTATGGGGTAGGGTGTGCAGGAAGGTGGAGTGGACAGAGGGTGGGTGCAGGTTGGGGAGGGGCGTGAGCGGACAACTAGGAACCTTTTTACAGGTAAAAAATGGACTTTGGGGAAGGTTTCTTTATTTACAGGTAAAAATGATTTGGGGCACACTGGGGTTGGCTCCCAGTATGCCATGAGTTTGGGGAGTGGGAGATATGATGCCTACAGGGATTGGTGCCCTGTTGGCAAAGAAAGTGTGTGTGGGGACATGATGTCGACAGGATGTGCACCCCTGTCGGCAAACAAATTGAACTGGGGGGGTGGAAATGCTGACATGGGGACTGGGCTTCCCCAGTGTTGGCTTTGTGGGGATTGTGTGGAGGACTGCTGCCACCTGCCATATTTATTGGAATGTTTCACCAGGAAAGGCACGTAATGGAGCCTTGTCATCTGACGCTCCAATGAGGAAACTGCACCTCATTGGAGCGGCAGATTTCTTTTAACTCCATGGCTCTCTTTGAAACTGCTGTCATTGCCAGCATGCTCACTGACTGATGTCTGAGGGATGCACCCACTAAAGTGTCCCCTGCATTGGCCACAACACTGACACACTTCTTAAAGTGCTACTACTGTAAGATGTTGCTTGTGCACGCGCAAGCCAACATAAAAAAGGAAACCCAAAAGTAGATATAAATCAAATGTTGGAAGGTCTATGATTTGAAAATGCGGCCTCATGCTGTCTTCTCTTCACGTAAACACATGCAATCACATAATGTAGTAGGTCAACAACTGTGATATGGTCCATTATTATAAAGTTGACAGTACTGCACAGTGAAATGAGTGTCACTATTCATCTTTGTATTTTTTGTATGTTTTTAACTATATGCTTTTATTACTATGATTTGTAATGAATGTAAGACACAGGGGAAATCTTTAATAATGTTTATTTCTGTAATTGTGACAGGTTCTACAGACACTGATTTGACCAGAACCAAAAAGAAAGTCTGACAACACTCCAGTTACAGAAACAATGGTAGAGACTGAAGTACAGCAGTCAAGTACTGATCTTTGGACATTGACATATTCATGGAGCCTGAAATACCAGCAATTGCATGCCAGACCGATATTGACATGGATTACATGTGTGTTTATGACCGTATGATACTTCCCTGTGATCCACCATCAGTGTCATGTGATCACACATACATTCATAAGGATAAGGTAAACTGACTACATGTTTTCATTCTGTCATGCACAACAGGGTATTGTCTGTCCACCCATCATGATCTCCATCAGTTAAAAGAGAACCCTTTCCATAATTAGGCATTTGAACCACCCACCACCTAGTACAGTCCATACAGCTAAACTCACTCAGATCGCCCCAGCATGGCCATCATGTTGGTTAGCAGTTCATCCATCATCTCACCTACACATCTGTCCACCAACTTAACTGCCATTGTCAGTTAAGTCACTGGACAGTATTGTAGGTGACATGCGAACTTGGTATGTCACCAACATTGGGTGGGGAGCCTGGAGGAGGGAGAACATGTTTGAATGTATTTACTGTCATGGAGGGTTGTTTTGTTGATTGTCAAGTACAATATGGTCAAGAGAACGTTGGTTGTATTGTGCAAGTGTGTTGTACAATATAATACTTTCTATATGGTTATTTTACATAAGTTTGCTGATTGGGGAATGTGGTGGTGGAGGTGGATATGACCACTGTGGAATGGGAAGACTGTGATGGTTGTAAACCACTAGTAAGGAAACTTAGGTTTTATTCAAATGGGTTAACGTAGTGAAGATCAGTGCAGCATGTAATGCACTCAAAATTTCAATACTTGAATGGCAACATTTGATATTAATTTGTTTCTCTTTTTGTGTTGCTTGCATGCATGTGCAAGAAACACATTGCATCAGGTTTTCTTCACAAGCGGGTTGAGGAGGCGCGGCAGTGTTGTGCCGAATGGCAGCAGCCCATTCAGGGCTGGTCTCTGCCTCGGCCAATAGAGAGCTGCTGCTGTCATTACCAACAGTTAATGAGCAGGCCACTAGATCAAAGTAAATGAGCCACTGCAATCAGGGGGCCCCATCACTACGCAATCAGCTGTTTGTATGGGGCCTCCTTGACTGTAGCAACCAATTACACAGCTCCATTGTGCTGTGTTCCCATGGTGACGGCTTCTCTGTCGGCCTCTCACAGTCCCCACAAAGCCGACGGAAAGTCACCACCTGCCGCTCAGTGTTCCTTCCTGGTGAAACATTTCAATAAATAGAAAGCAGACCTGGGTGCCTACTCCCCTCAGCACTTGCCACCCCTCAGACTTGTGCCGACAGGTGCCCAATCCCCTGTCGGCATGCTACCTTCCTGGTAATTTTGCCGATGAGGGAGCCCACTCCTGTCAGCATAATGCCCCCCAATTTCTTGTGTGCTGAGTGGGGTGCCCAATCCCCTCAACTCTTGTTCCCTACTCAGCACTCGGTATGTGCCGAATGGGAGTGCCTAATCCCCCATCAGCTACAGCCCCCAACACTCAGGTGGCATGCTGAGACCCCACCCCAGTGTGCCAAAATTAAATGCTTCCTAAAAAGAAAACCTTCCCAAAAGGTTTTTTTTATAACCCTTAAAACATAAACAGTCCTCGTTGAGTCCATGACCCTCCACCAACCCGCGCCCACCCTCTGTGCACCCTGCCTCCCCCACACACCCTCACCACATACTTACCTCCGGAGCCCGGCAGAATGACCTTCAGTAGACCGGGAACATGTTTGCACTTTTCAAAGCCGATCACGAACTGAAGAAATGCCGTAAGCTGTATGATGGCATAAATGTTTTTTTCAACTTTGGTGCATATCTCGGCCATTTTAGGGAATTCTTTCACCAACATGCTAACATGGGTTCTTGAGATTCCCCACCTCATGAACTCCAGTCACTGTCATTTTGTTATTCGTCCCAACACGTGATTTCTCGTCACTGCGTGGAACCACCTTTTGGGACTGATTAACAAAATGACAGCATCACAGTTCGCGAGGTAGGCCCCAAAACCTAATGTTGAAAATTTGGTAAAGAAATTACCAAAAATGAGTGTTTTACGAGCGTGTGTTGTGCAGTTCCTACGCACGCTCATAACTTTGAGCAATTTTAATATTTTCACTCCAGATTTTCAACACTGTCATTTTGCCACACCTTCTTATGTATAGCTGTCATTTTTCACATCTCACCTGAAATGTGTTTTCACACATGTAGTGCAAAATGGCACGGTTGGTGTGTGAAATCAATGTTCGGGACAGATTAAGAGTATCACAGTGACACTGTTCATGAGGTAGGCCCCCAAAAACCCTATGTTGAAATTCTGGTGAAAAAATTCTCCAAAATAACTGTTTTACGAGAGTGCTTTGCGCAGTTCCTATGCACACTCATAACTTCGAGCATTTTTAATATTTTCACAACAGATTTTCAGTATTGCCATTTTACCACACCTCCTTATGAACAGTACAATTGTTATTTTTCACATCTTACCAGAAATGTGTTTTTGCACATGTAGCGCACAGTGGCATGGTTGGTGTGCAAAATCTATGTTTGAGACAGATTAACAACATCACAGTGACACTGTTCATGAGCAGAGGTTGTAAATTGGCTTGTTAAAGTTACGTGACAAAAGTCCATAAATGACTGTGTTACGGCGTGCATTGCGTAATTTCCATGCACCCTCATAAGTTCACAAATTCGTAATCTTTTCAGTTCAGATTTTCCAAAATTTACATTTTTCCACACCTCCTTATGAACAGTACAGCTGTCATTTTTCTCTCACTGGCCGAAATGTGTTTTCGCACTTCTGGCGCAGAATAGCACGGTTGCTGTGGGAAATCAGTGTTCAGGATAGATTAAGAAAATCACAGTGGCACTGTTCATGAGTGGAGGACCCAAAATGCCTATGTTGAAAATCTGCTGTAAAAAATCCCAAAACTAATTATATTATGGGTGTGCATTGCACAGTTTCTATGCACACTCGTGACTTCACCAGTTTTTTTATATTTTCATTCCAGATTTTCAGCATTGCTATTTTTTTACACCTCCTCATGAATAGTACAGCTGTTATTTTTCACATCCTGTTCGAAATGTGTTTTCACACCTGTGGTGCCAAGTAGTGCAGTCACTGTGCAAAATCACCTTTCCGCTAACAAACTGATAGTGTCACTGTTCATGTGGTGGGGTCACAAAAAGCCCACGTTGAAAATTTGGGAGTAAAAATACCAAGAAACACCCAGGGTGTTAGGGTTTTCGATGATAACGTCCTACTCTGTAGGGACTGACGGTGTCAGGGGTGTGGCTTGGGATTGTCGACAGTAATGCTCATGCCATTCACCCCACCCTGCAGCCAGTGGCAGGCATTGAGGTGTGTCTTGGACCCTTTGGATCCAGAGTTCACCTCATTCTTCTATACTGCACCCATTTCAGAGTATTTCCTTACGGAATGAGGTGAGTGTAAAGCCTGAACACTTCAAAGCACACTCACACTTATGTCTGCAGGGTAGGGTGAGGTGAAATGTCATGACCATTATGGGCGATGGTCCAGAGCACACCCCAATGCCTGTCCATATCTGCAGGGTGGGGTGGAGTTGGCATCAGTTCAATACTTCACTGCCATTCCTATACTGCATCTGTCTAACTCCTGCACTTCCACTGTTAATGACAGCAAGCAACACTTGGCATTGACAAATTCTCGTTTTATATCCCTCTGCACAGAAAAATATCTAACAACACAGAATGTGGATTGTTGCAAAATTTCTTAAAGACGATTCCATGTCTGAAATACCAGGGCCTTCTGGTTTGCATCTACAAAAAATTTCATTACAAGCAAGTACAGTTGCTATGTTACATATGGCACCATCCATTGTTGATGAGATGATTAAGCAATAAATCATGACAGTGTGTGGGTTATGCTGTGATTTACCCATGGCTGGCATGGTTTTGCCACAAGGTCACAGGCCAAGTAATCAAATAAGGTCAGCTGTGGGTAAATCACAGCATAACCCACACCCTGACATGGTTTATTGCAATTATACAATAGCTAGTAATTAAAGATTTTAGATTAAATTTTTTTTTTTCAATAATTTTATTTATTAACTTTTTTTGTGTACTATTTTTCCACTCTATGTTAAATAGTTCCCTGTTGCTGGGCAGAATATTATTTGTAGATGGCAGCCCACCCCGCCAAGACACACACACACACACCTCTGCCTTTTTTTTTTTCTTTTTTTTATATTTTCCAGTGGTGCATGACAGGAGAAGCTGGCAGACTGAGAATGCGATGGTGTTCTGTGAGGGAAAGCAAGCAAGCACCACGGTTCCTCAGGCTAGATTTGCATTTGAGCATTTTTTTTTCATTTGTATTTTCTTTCTTTTTTTTTAAATTTTGCTTAGGACTTGGAGAATTGAGGGAGGGACTGAAATGGAAGTGGAAAGGTGTGCCAAGGCTGGAGGGAGCAAATTTCAGATAAGCTGGCAGCTTACGATCTGCTGATGAACCCAGGACAGATTCAAGAGAAGTCTATATTCTGTCTTTGGCCTCCATTCTGTTTTGGATGTACATCTCTAAATTGACAAGATAATAAAAACGTTTGTACTCTTTTAAGTGTGTTTGGGTAGCGGTGGGTCCAATCAGTTGAGAAGTGAGTGATGTTTGAAAATCACTCTTTTTGCTTTGCATTGTACTTGATAAGGGTTTTGGCACTGGTTGCATGGGTAAAACAAGATGGCAGCTTGGAGTTTTGTTTGGGGGAGTGGCCAACTGATTTCTGTTTGAAATGCGTCTCACTGGTACCTTTTCCCATGGTTATGCCAGGATTTAACACAGGCAAAAGGTGCCAGTCAGTCAATCAGAGTTAAGAATTCTTGGACCCCATTGTATAATATACAATAACGTTGTCAATATAGTTACTAAGTAGTGTTACAGACTGCAAATTTATGCATTGCATAAATACATGAATGTGCATTACACATGTATGGCTAACTGCCGTAGCCATTTACAGTCTCATGGATACTTTATGATTGCATCCAGTACCTTATCATGCATTGTAAATGTGGACGGGCCATTTCTATAGTATTGTACTGTGTGCAAAACATCAATACTTTACTGTTGGTACCTGTTTTATAGTATGTGACATGCTGTCATGCCATTATTTATTGTTACACAGAGAGATATAATGAAAGATGACACAGCTGCAAAGTTACATAATTGTACACCAATCCAATCTGGTAAGTAATAACATCAAATTTCACTGTCTTAGAAACATATGTTGAACCATACACAATAAGGTTGATGTTGTCTCTTGTGTGTCAGACAGCTGTGTTATCATTTATGTTTGTGTCCTGAAGGAAATAAGTGGCAGAAAATGAACAGGACAAAATGAACAAGGGGCCCAGCACTGGATATAAGGCTCAAGTTAGGATGGAGGAACAAAGACACAGCAGTGCAGAGGGGTCATGCAATAGGTTTGTGGTGCAATCAAAATTGGTGGAGGAGGAGGGGGTCCGGGATACCCAGAAGGGGGCACAAGAGGGAAGGGGAGGGAACCGCACCAGGGATGGTAGCCGGTCTAATGGGGGTGGCAGGGGTGAAGGGGAGAGGGACACTGAAGGAGGGATGGTCAAAGGGAGCAGGGATGTGGTGGAGCAGAGCAGGGTGGACAGAGAAGACAGTGGTAGCATAGCAGCTGTGGCAGGGGAGAACACAAATGGAGCAAAGGCAACAGGACAGACAGGGGGAATTGTGTGCAGGAAGAGCTAGGTGGTGAGGAACAGGGACAGATGGGTGGAATTATGTGCAGGTGGAGAGTCAGGCAGTAGAGGCACAATGGCAGTGACAGGCAGGAAATATGTGCTAAAGGTGGAGGAAGGCAGGTGAGAGAATGCAACAGGGACAGATGTGGGGAATTTGTGCTAGTGAAGGAGGAGTCATACAGGAGAGGAAAGGGTACAGGAAGCAGGCAGATGGAAATATGGGTGGAATACTACTACTACTTGAGGATTCAGTACTAAGGGGTAAGGTGAGGTAGCAAGGGTTAAAACATAGTCATATATGGGTGGAGGAAATTCCTGAAATATGCTATAAGTGAAGGGAGAAACCTCATTTAATTCTACATCTGTGGACAAATGATCTGGCTGATAGTATATTAGAGGTAGTCCAAACAGGTTTCAGGAGCTGGAAACATTAAGCTAGGGGAAGGGTAGAGCAATAACCTTTTCTGAAGATTACCAGTGTCAAGGTGAGCACGGCTGAAAACAAAGGATCAATTAATTTAATGAATGGTAAGCCAATTGGTGTTACATCAAAGGGTATGGGTTGGTGGGAGTGTGGGGACAGACCTGGGAGGAGAGTGGTCTACATGTTAAGGATATACTTCATGTAGATGAAGAGGACAAGAAGGTGTGAACACTGAATCTTGGGGACTATATTGAAGTGGCTGAACATTAAAACTAGGAGAGGGGGGTGGTGATTGGAGGGAAGGCATACAGTGGCCACGACATGGAAAGCAGAGCAGGCTTACCCCCCAACAAGGGTGATGCACTAGGTAGAAACAATAGAAGAGATGCTGAAAGTGGAGGGCAGAGGGATGGGGAAGGAAAAGTAAAGGGATGGAAGGCAGTCACCATGAATGCAAGGAGCATGGGTGATAAAATGACTGACCTATAGGTCCTTATGGTGGAAAGGGAGGTGGACATGACAGCAGTCAGGGAAAAATGGGCCACAGAATACCATGACTGTGATGTGACAGTTCCAGATTACAGAACCATCCACAGGGATAGGAAAAACAGGATAATGGGTGGAGTGGCATTATACATGAGGCAGGGGTTAAAATGTGGTAGGGAGAAGGGGCAGACAGAGTCATTATGGCTGCCAATCCAGGATTCCAGGAATAGGACGCTCTGGATGGGAGTGGTGTACAGGCCATCATCCCCTATTGAGGAGTTGGACAAGCAAATTGCCAGGCAGATTAAAAAGGCATGCAGGAAGGGGAATGGGTTGGTTGTGGTAGACTGCAACCTTCTGGGGTGAACTGTGGAACCACAGCCACAAGCAGTAAAAGGGCAGGTACTCCTGTGCTGCTTTCAGAAGCTTCCTGGCACAGGTGTTCAGTGAACCAACTGGGTGGGGGGGACACCCTAGACTTAGTGCTCACAAATGGGGAACTTGTGAGGGATATCAAGGTGGATGAACCATTAGTGGGGAGTGACCATCACTCAGTATGGTTAAGGTTGCTGATGGGAAAAGAGGGGGTATCATCCAACATGAAGGTGCTTGATTTCAGGCGGGCGGATTTGACAAAGATGGGGGAGGTAGTGAGGGGGTACATAGCTGTTATCCAGCCTATTACGGGAATGGACCAGAGATGGGAGATTATAAAGAAGGAGATACTAGAGGCTACCAATTCCTGTACCAGAACTCGGAGAAAAAGGCCAGGGCAAAATGCCAAACTGATGCAGGGGGTTGAGGAAAAGGTGAGGTGATAATGGGTGGCCTTGGGAGATAAAAGAAATAGAGGATGGGGAAGATGGGGAGGAATGGTATCATATAATAGAGATGATAGGGACAAAGAAGAGCAAAGATACCAAACAGCTCACGCTGTTCCAGTCATAAAGGAGGGGTATAAAAGGTTTCTTTGTGTACATGAGAGCAAAGGATGTAGACCGTAGTATGATTTCAGACGGGATGGGGAGAAAAGGCAGAAGCCCCTCATGACTCTCTGCTCAGTGGGCTGCATAGAAAGGGGCTAGGACAGGGCAAGAGGAGGATTAAGGGAGGGGGCTAGGAGGAATGAGCAGCTGCAGAAGAGGGCTGCTACCTGTATAATCGAGCAGACTTGCTAGAACAAAAGGCCTTTTTCTGCTGTCAAATTTCATATGTTCTTATGTTCGAATTACATAGAGTCAACAACCCAACACTGCTCAACCACAACCGGCCCCTTAGAATATAACAGCAGTGCTTTTATCAGCATTACATGACCCAATCAATGGGTTAACCAAGGCACCTGTGGCAGGGTGTTGTTTAACCAGACAGCTTTCCCTGCATCAAAGGGTGTCTATGTTCTTGTCAAGTAACAGATGCACACTGAGATGCATTCAGTGCTTTCTGTATAAACAACAACCCACCAAGGGTGCCTCAGTGAACCCAGCAGAAGTATGTGTTCACCACATTAACATGTTACACCTTCGTGATGTTTTAACATTCTCCCTTTCAACACTCATGCCGGTTTGATAGGTCAATGCAAAGACAGCAAGACCTAACTCAAGAACACCATACATGCCAAGCACTGAGCATGTGGTTCTGGTAACATTCCAGTGTTGTTTTTATAAAAATCTGCATGACACATACAGAGTTATGGGACAGGAGTATCCATGATCTCTGCTGTCTACAATGTAAGTGCAAAGACAACTCATTAGTGCACTCACAATGAATGCAGTGTGATTAGTAAGCCATAACACAGTCACCGGTGTGCAGGTCTCACTGAGTAATCAACACCATGGGCAGTGTAAGGACATCATGCATGTGGCATAACATCACAGAACGTTCCAATGGTTGTGGTGGAGAGGTAGAATCACAAATAACCTCACACTATGTGGTGTGTTCTTGCAAAGTTTTCACACTGCATTGTTAATTAATTCTCTAATGAGTTATTTGTTGACTGACATTGTATCAAGTAAAATGTATGGACCCTGATGCATTACATGATTTAAGTAGGTCAAGGGATTGCTGGTTCTATGTGTTAGTTTGCATCACAAATTCCAAGGATTCAATGGAAGAACTTTCACATTCCGACAATAATAGTGATCCTGATTACTGCCCTGATGATACTCTGTCAGAGAATATGCCCGATGAAAGAGAACACAATTTCGAGGAAATTGTAGGTGTCAGTCCAGACTCACAAGACTATGTTTCTCAGACAAAATATATTGTATTTGAACAATGCATTAAACAATTGTTTGATATGATTCCATGCCCACAGTGTGGTGCTAAATTTTCAGTAGTGGCCAGAAGTAAGATTCAAGAGGTACCCTATTAACTATCCAAAGTTGTTGTGATAATAAACATACCTTTTATTGGAACTCACAGCTGATTGAAAACAGAAGTGCAGTGGGTAATTTACTCTCTGTGGCATGTATATTATTTAGTGGTAACACATATCAGTCAGTTTTAAAGTTTGTCAAATTCATGAACCTTAAATCTTTCTCAAAATCGATGTACAACAAAACTCAGGATTTGTATCTGTTCCCCTTTGTTCACAATGCATGGCTTGTTCACCAGACAGAGTTGATTGAGACCTTAAGAGGAAAGAAACTGACAATGTGCGGTGACAGACGCTGTGATTCTCCAGGCTACTCTGCCAAATATGGAATGTATAGCCTCATGGAGAGAGAGAGAGATGCACAAAATTGTGCACTTCATATTAAAACAGGCTGGACCAGATATGAGACGTATTAACATGGAGAAGACAGCATTTACAGAATGTCTAGACCATGTCTTAGAAAGTGGTCTCCAGATTGAGTGCATTGCTATAGATAGGCACCTCCAGATAGCAAAGGTTATGAGTACAAACTATAACAGCATATTCCATCAGTACTATGTTTGGCACATGGCCAAAGCATTGCCTCAAACCAAGGGACAAATCAAAAAAGTTTTACGACCTGCAGCTCTGATTAAATTGGTAAAAACCATGTGTGGTTTCAGCCAGTTATGCAATGGCAAAAGAACAACTTCTAATGAGAGATGGACTTCAATACCTGATCACGCATAAAACATCCATCAGTGGTCAGATAAACTGATGTTCCATGCTGTGAGCATGCACCGCCTCACCCAATGAGCAGTGGACCAAGAGATGGCTGCAGGCTGAACACCACCAATGGATGCACTGGCATCAGTTTGCGTTGACAAAACTATATTGAGAGACATCGGTAACCTATCACGGTTCTGCCACACTGGGCTGCTGGAGAGTGTCGACTCGAATGAATCCTATGTTATGAAAATAAGCATTTTTTAAGGGTATGATGTGCAGAACTGAACTGAACTGTGGTCTAGCCCAATGTTCACACAAACCACCAGCAAAAGATTACCAAGAAAGGTACAAGAAAGGACAGGCCTCAGTTCACCCATGTGCAACCCAAAGGAAGAGATCATTGGGTTGCAAATAAGGTAATGGAGGATAAAACATATCTGCATATCCCAGGAATGCTGGCTCAAGTCCTTGAGGAGAAGAAACTGAAAAAAACAGAATCGCTGACAAAACCGGATGTGCCAGAAAGAATGACATCACTAGAGAAGCCAAATCTTGAACAGACTTTGTGATATTAATGCTTCAAGTAGTAAAGAATGTGTCATTCCGAACTTTTTTAGAAGAACACAACATTTAATCTAAACACAGCACAAACATGACCAGAATGCAGAAATTATGTCATTGAAAATAATGTAGTAATGAGGATAGTGAGAGGCAAGTCAAGGGGGTGCGGGTTGAAGGGGAGGTGAAAGGTGGAGAACAGGCTTCATTTATTTACAGAGATGAGTGAAACTCTTTGTAACTCTATGTCATCATACTTTGTGGAGATGGAAAAAGTGTTTTGGTAGAAATAGAGATGTGACAGAAACTGGAGTAAAGTCATGGTGCTGTTACTGGAGCACAAAATAGTCACTACAGGGTTACCAGGGGGACATGGTCACACAAGTGAATATCAGAGCAACACACATATTCACATGTGCTGGCCACATCCACCATTGTAACCTTTGTACCAATTATCGCCTCACCAACCATGGATTTACACCAATGTCTGTCCGACTACCTCTTGAATCATGAGACTGTGTATCAACACACTGCAAAATGGCAGCAATTTACAACTATGTAACAGAACAAGTGAACAAACATAGCGATCATAACAATAGTAGCAGTTGTTGTGCATGACAGTCAGTACCCGCTTTGAAAATCTGAACCAACCACTGTCTAGCTTAGCATGCTTCTTCACCAGTGTGTGTACATATAATGCTATGCTTTGCGCCTGACTAACATTATCAATAAATTATCATTGTCATAATTTCTGCATTCTGATTCATGTAGTGTGTGTATGTGCTGCAATGTCATGCCTTTGTTGACTCTAGTAGAACTAACACACAAGGCAGAATGGATGCCATTCAAGAACATTCAAGAACATTAGGTCTCCTGTGAATCACCAGAACAGCACAGCCAGACTATCCCTATCTCATTGTTGTGTGCCTGAAAACTGTGTGGCCCACATCAGGATGTTCCACGCTGTTGATTTTTTATGTTTCACATGGCAGGGCCCTACACACATACACCCATGAAAACACACTACTTGTACATTTCAACTCTACCACGGTCAAATCCAGATGTCGGGAACATGTGTATCTACAACCAGGTAAATGGTTACCCGAAGATTGTAATGAAGGTATAAGAATTCCAGATTCACAAGAATTGCAAGAGGAACCAGATATCAAGAACAGTACAATTCTTCTTCTGCAACCTAACTGTTCTGAAATTGTTCCTGAGACAGCAAAGCAAATGTAAAATATGAGGAGAAAAAGTCAGATAGCATTGCTCTTTGGGAAAATGTAAGATATCAAAATACAAGCATACATTGCTAGTGTTACTGCTAAAGAGAGTCCAAACTGAGACTGCAAAAGGCAGAGAGATACAGAGACAGCAAGTTTAAATTCACTTATCAGTATGATCTGATCTGAGACATGTCAGATTACCAGAAAATCTGTACGTGTTTGTTGATCAGTGATTTAAGATGACCACCAGAAATCAAGGATGCGGTATGCATCCAGTGTCTATACACAAAAAGCTGTGTGACACTTGGTTTTCCAAAAACCAAAATGAACATCTAGACATTAGAAATGACTGTTCACACAGGAGGAGAGAGTGAACCATGAATGCACATGTATTCATTTTCAGTCTGGAAGACAGTACCATGAGTCAGCTGACTCCATGACACAACTTAAGATTACGATTGCCACCAGACGGCAAATTTACAATGGAATGTTTACACTTCAATCAATCGGCAGTATCCATGCTTTTATAAGAGTTACGTACTACCAACTCATTCAGAAAATGAAATGTGTTGACTGATGCAGTCACATAATGAAATGTAGTGACTAACATGTTCAAGATTTTAAATTATGCTGACTGTGTGTGTTGCAGTACTGGAGTTGACACAGAAAGTAGTATATGTCCCACATGAGAATACATATGTTTGTTAAATGTCAGGAAAACTTGTAACAACACTTAGTGGACAAAAATGGTGTAAAAGAATGCAACCATACAGTATACAGTGGGTTCTACATTACAGCCTTGCATGTGTGCACTGATAAATTTTACTTGCTGTTTTACAATTCAGTCTCTTTGAATTGCTGACTATGCAATTTGTTGTTGCTACACACAGCGTTTCACTGTTACCAGATCAATGTCATGCTATTTATAAAATGGGCATTATTGAAAGGTCAAATGAAGACTTGCCATTGGGGAAAATGTCACCTGACCATTCATTAATGCCCTGGTAGACTCAACGTTGGCATGCAGATTGTAAAAGTTTTGATTTTTTGGCTTTTACAATCAGCTAGCCCATTTTATAAGTGTGATAACTCACTCAAGCAGATGGGTGTTTCAGAGCATTAATGCACTTCCCAAATGGTTGAAGTTTCGGCAAGCCTTGTGCGCACAACACACCTGGGGTGTATTAATGCCCGATACACCCATGGTTTGTCGTGGGTTACAGCGACATGTAATGTGTTTCTACAAATAGTTGCACAACTGTGGAATTGTCAGCTTGTGTTTAAATTATAAGTTATGTGCATAGGTGAAATTAAACTGCAACTCTATGTCACCTGGTGCTATTACATAACAGCTATCATTAAAGAAGCGACCCAAGTTTGTGGGTTGCAACACAACAAACAGACGTTGCTTTAAAATCAAGCCTGATGTTGCATGTACAGTGGTGGTAGCATTGATGAAACCAAATTATCCATCATCGAAAAGCAAGCCAGCATGCAGCATCACTGTTGAAAACAACGTCATTTAGGAAAATATGACATGCACCTTATCGCTTGATAGTAAACTTTTCATGCTACTAATATTGGGAATTCACATGGAATTAGAAGTGTTTACTACAGTGACTGTGAAGCAGCACATGTACTAATGATGAATCAGTTGATTTCAGCCCGGTGCTTGTCTAACTACAGTGCGTCAGCATCTATAATGTAAGCATTTATTGTTCTGATTTCTTGAACTCTGTCACAAACTTTAGTTCAATAAACATGTGAACTGTGAACTAAAAGTTCTCAACATGTTTTATAAAAGGTCATATCAACTACAAATGACAAATTGGTAGTATATACCATTGGTAACACAATGCAATGCTTGCAGTACTCATTAAATAACAGCAATACAGTTGTTAGTAAACTATCGAGTACTGCACAGAAACATTAATGTCAGACTTTAATTGTTACTAATTGGAGTCATCAATGTTAGTTAAAGCAAAGTCCACATCAGAATCTTCTGCATTCAGGTAGCCTGTGTAGTTTCCTTCAGGAATGGGGTAAGTGCTCTGACATGGACAACTCACGATGCTGGAACGATTTTCTGATCTTCTGCTGGCCCAGATAACCATACACCCAGTAAATGTACTGCCTATAAGCAGTGTGTCTAAAACACTGAAAAGCAAACAAGTACAGTGTAACAAAACAATGTAATGTGATATGAATGATAAACTATGAAGACAGCAATTTGTGTTACATTAATATGAAATACATTTGACAAACTGTGGTATACAGCCATTGTAAAAGTAAAATTACAGTTGTAAAGTGTAAACAGTTATGGAAACACTAATGACCAATAACTGTGGCACCAGGGTCAACAGACGTCACCTGCCTTGTATTCATCATTAACTGCACTTGTATATCACAGGACATGCTGGGAAAGAAGCTGTGTAGTGTGGGCATGGTTGAAAAAGCTATAAAGTTGGTTACGAACTTAGTAACTGACAGCAGACAGAAGATGGGAGTAGTTTATAGATCACCAACTCAACTGGATGACCTAGACAGGGAGTTAGCTGAGAAAATCAGAAGATTCTGCAGGAATGGTAACACGCTGGTGATGATGGACTTCAACCTACCTGTGGTAGACTGGATGCGAGGATTACTGAGGACAGGGTACTGGAAGGACTAAGGACACTGAGGGTGTAAAAGAACCTGGACCGAATCACTGGGACTCTGGCTCCCTAGCAGACAGTGTTTATCGACCTCTCAAGGCTTTCGTGCTGTCTCCCACCCCTCCTGCTGGATGCCCTCTGCCACACTGGCTTCTCTGCTGGGCCTCTGCCTGGTGCACCAGCTACCTATCTGCCCGCTCCCAATGTGTCAGAATAAATGGACACTTTCCAAAATTGTCCCATCCGCTCAGAGAGGTTCCTCAGGGCTCCATCCTGGAACCCTACTCTTCTCACTCTACCTCAACACTCTGCCAGTGCAGGCACTGGGAAAGAATTTTGCTGTATGCAGATGGCGCGTCATCTTTGCCACCCACGAAACCCTATCTCCTCAGAACTCCCTACAATTATCCTATAATGATGCGAAACCTGGTTTAAAGAGCACAGACTGGTCATTAATCTCAAAAAACAAAAACAGTGCTCTTTGCCCACCCCCAAAACAAAGCCAGCAACTTCCCACTCCCATCCTCCCCTGCTCCAAACAACCTCTAGAGCAAGTCCACTCTACAAGTACCTTGGGGTCTCCTTTGACTCAGCCCTCACCTACCACCCACACAGTGCCCTTGCTTCAGTCACTAATGTGCGGCTAGGTATCTTATACGCTATAAAACTGTCCCCCGCTGCCTCAGTCTAGCGATTTACATCTCTATATTATCCCTTATTGTACTATGGCTGCAGCTATGCGGTGCTCTAACACAATGACCCTAAATAAAATTGCGATCATTCTAAATAAGGCATGCAGGCTAATCACTGGGGCCCCCAGGCTCACGCATTCGCGCAGCTCTATGAGACATGGCAATACTGCTGAACCTCAGACCGAACGTCTACGATACCAAACCTGCCTGATAACAAAAAACTCTTCTCGGGCTATCTCCACCGGGCTGACACCTCCTCCACCAAGCCCAACCTTGGTCTGTACACGGACCTCCAGCAAGGACACTTTTCTGGTCCCAAGATCTAGGACCTCCTTGGACAGAGGTCCTTCTGCTATAGAGCCCATCCTGGTATAACTCGCTCCTGCCCCCATCTGGATGCCCCATGATCTCCAAATTCAAAACCGCCTTGAGCCAACTGCTTAGTACGCGTAGTTGCACCTGTTTATAATTGAGGCATAGCTCTCTGTGCCATGACAATGCCCGCTGGGCTACATCCACACCACTCCTATTTTAGTCCTTACCCATTGCTGATTGAACTATTACCCATCTGCTTGTTCTTACCATCGTGCAAGAATGTAACTGTGTAACTAAACTGGCTTATCTGTTGAACTGTTGTAATCACATATGCTTGCTAACTATGTAACCCATATGCTGTAACCAAAGTTTGTTATGTATTTGTCCTCAATGTGACGAGGTACAGGTACCTTTGGAAATGAGCCTCTGGCTCAAAGGTTGTAAACCTATGTACAAATAAATAAATAGTAATGTCTATTCCAACATTACAAATGGCTTTGGAGGAGGAACAATATACTCGCCAGTCATAAAAAGGGGGTCGTGCCAGAGGCGGAGTTTGGGTGTGGTTTTGCATCCGGTTTTTACCTCATCCAAAGGTGATGACCCTAATGTTGCAACCAGCGTCTCAAGGGTGATACAATGCCATTATGCTAAATTTGCATTTAATGAACAGAAATGATAGGCTATGCATCTTTTATAGAAACATAGAATTTGATGGCAGATAAGGACCGCTTGGCCCACCCAGTATGCCCATTTCCCCTACCTAATGGATAAGCTGCAGATCCTAGCTAACCAACAGCCTACTACTTCCAACTCCACCCCCTAGAATTGCCTTATGCCTGTCCCATGCATTCTTGCGATCCACCACTGTTTTTGACTCTACAACCTCTCAGGAAGGCTGTTCTATGCATCCACAACCCTCTCTGTGAAAAAATACTTCCTCACATTACCTCTGAGCCGTCCCCCCTCTAGCTTCAAATTGTGCCCTCTTGTTCTTGCACACCTCTTTTTCTGAAAGATGCTACCCTCTTGGACTTTACCTGCTTTATTTATCTGCTAACAGTTTTCTATGGTTCAGTGAAAACTGCCAAAATTTGGCACTTTCACCTTTGATTCGGGGCTATCTAACTTAGAGGCACTTTGTGTCACATTGACTCAAGGGCAAAATTGATAAAAAAAAATATATATATATATATATGTATATATATATTCTATACTTTAGCCCTTTCTACTGGGCCTAGCTATTTTCAAGGACACTCCTCTCCCACCCTACACCCCCTCTCTCATTCTGCCAAACTGTTTTGCACAAAATAAAATGCCTACTCTTGTCACTGCTCCAGCCTATGAAATATGTTTTTGTTTGTTTAGAAAAAAACGCTTGAGAAATTGGGGAGGGCTGTCACATACCACTACTTGTGAGATCGAACAGTTTTTCTGCTGAAGTATCAAAGTCAAACTAAATTCCCGGGAGCATCATTAGTTAAAATCAGTCCATGGCTTCCGATGCAGATTACTACTTGCAAGGAATGCAACAGGAGTGTTCCACAATGTGTTAACATTTTTATGTTTGCTTGCACGCATGTGCAAGAAACATAGTGCCATCATCCGAGTTTTCCAGAGGTGTGTCAGCCTCTTCCAATTCAGTCAGTGTATTTGCAGGCACGGTGGCAGAGTGCCAATCACTGCTCCAGCTGTCTATGACATCTGAAAATGCAGTGGCATACAGTTGGAAGGAGAGCTCCGCTTCAGTGAGCAGGCTTCTCCCCCCACACACACGTCTTACACACTGCGTCCTCATGCCCACCCCCCCCACACTGTTATGGCGGCGGGGTGCCCGATCCCCGTCGGCTCCACGCCCCAAGCATCCAGGTGCCATGCTGGGAGCCCACCCCAGCATGGCAAAATATTATGGCCGGCCAGGTGCCCAATCCCGGTCGGCTGCATACCCCAAAGCATCCAGGTGCCGCGCTGGGGCCACCCCAGCATGGCAAAATGATGTTATGGCCGATGCGGTGCCAATCCCCGTTGGCTCCTGTCTCTCCCCCATGCTGTGGCGAGACAGGGTGCCCAATCTCCCGTCGGCTCCACTGTCTCCCCACCCCGAGTACAGGGTGCCATGCTGGGTGCCACCCAGCATGGCAACAGATGCCATAACCCGTGAAGTGCCCAATCCGTCAACTCCGCCTCCCCAGGCCATCCTTCTGCCACGCTGGAGCCACCCCAGCATAGCAAGCGTCCAGCGTGCGTCGTTAAAAAAAAAAACCTGAAAAGCATCAAAGCGGTCCCTTACGGTGTCTACCCACCCGCGCCCACCCTGCGCACCTGCCTCACCCCCTCACCCCGCGTACCTCCTAGAGTCCGGTGCGACGATCTTAGGTGGACAGGAACAGTCTGCACTCTTCAAAGCCGACCGCGAACTGAGGAAATGCGGTAAGCTGTATAATGGGATAGATAGGTTTTTAACTTTGTTGCATATCTCAGCATTTTTGAATTTTGCAAAATTTTCAACATGGGGTTTTTGGGACCCCTCCTCATGAATTCTTGCACTGTCATGGCGTTACTCTGGCCCTTAGGGTGATTTCGCAGCCACTGCGCGAACTCATCTTTCCGGAATGATTAACGAAACGACACTGCCAGTGTTCATAAGGTGGGCTCTCAAAAAGCCTATTTTGTAATTGGGCAAATCTAAAATGACTGTTTTATTGAGCCTGCATGCACGGTTCCTACGCATGCTTGTAAGTTCGGCAATTTTCAATATTTTCACTCCGATTTTCAACATTGCCATTTTACCACACCTTCTTATGAGCAATACAGCTGTCATTTTTCACATCTCACCCAAAATGTGTTTCCGCCCATGTAGCGCACAATGGCGCAGTCGGTGTCCGAAATCAATGTATGGGAACATTAAGAAAATCACAGTGACACTGTTCATGAGCAGAGGTCTTAAAATGGCTATGTTGAAAATTTGGTGAAAAAATTCCTAAAAATGACTGTTTTACGAGCGTGCGTTGCGCAGTTCCTATGCATGCTCATAAGTTTGCGAAATTTCTATATTTTCACTCCAGATTTTCAATATTACCATTTTACCACACCTCCTTATGAGCAGTACAGCTGTCATTTTTCACATCTCACCCAAAATGTGTTTTCGCCCATGTAGTGCACAATGGCTCAGTCGGTGTGCGAAATCAATGTACAGGACACATTAAGAAAATTACAGTAACACTGTTCATGATCAGAGGTCTTAAAATGGCTATTTTGAAAATTTGGTGAAAAAATTCCTAAAAATGACTGTTTTACAAGCGTGCGTTGCAGAGTTCCTATGCACACTCGTAAGTTCGCAAATTTTCAATATTTTCACTCCAGATTTTCAGCATTGCCATTTTACCACACCTCCTTATGAGCAGTAAAGTTGTCATTTTTCACATCTCGCCCACAATGTGTTTCTGCTCATGTAGCGCACAATGGCGCAGTCGGTGTGCGAAAACAATGTATGGGACACGTTAAGAAAATCACAGTGACACTGATCATGAGCAGAGGTGTTAAAATGGCTATGTTGAAAATTTGGTGAAAAAATTCCCAAAAATGACTGTTTTAGGAGCGCACGTTGCGCAGTTCCTACGCACACTGGCAAGTTTGCGAATTTGTAATATTTGCACACCAGATTTTCAACAGTGCCATTTTACCGCACTTCCTTATAAGCAGTGCAGCTACCATTTTTCACATCTCGCCCAAAATGTGTTTCCGCACATGTAGCGCACAATGGTACAGTCGGTGTGCGAAAATGTTTGGGACAGATTAAGAAAATTGCAGTGACACTGGTCATGAGCAGAGGTCTTAAAATGGCTATGTTGAAAATTTGGTGACAAAACTCCATAAAATGACTGTGTTACGAGTGAGCATGCGCAGTTTCCATGCACCCTCGTAGGTTCATGAATTTGTAATATTTTCAGTCCAGATTTTCACCAGTGGCATTTTTCCACACCTCCTTATGAACAGTAGAGCTGTCATTTTCCACAACATGGCCGAAATGTGTTTTCACACTTTCAGTGCAGAGATGCGTGATCACTGTGGGAAATCATTGTTTGGGACAGATAAAGAAAATCACACTGACACTGTTCATGATCGGAGGTCCCAAACTGCCTGTGTTAACAATCTGCTCATTTCTGCTGTAAAAAAAATCCCCAAACTAGTTACATTATGGGGTGTGCATTGCACAGTTTCTATGCAGCTCATGACTTTACCAGTTTTTTAAGATTTTCACAGCAGATTTTCAACATTGCCATTTTTGACACCTCCCCATGAACAGTACCACTGTCATTTTTCACATCCTGTTCGGAATGTGTTTTTGCACCTGTGGTGCCAAATGCCATAGTCGCTGTGCAAAAGCAGTTTCGGCTAGCAAACTGATATTGCCACTGTTCATAGGTGGAGGTCACAAAAATATGTTGAAAATTTGGGTGAAAATACTAGCAATGCCTGAGGCGTTAGGCTTTCCGACCAGAGCGCCCACCTGTAGAGTATGACAGGCATCAGGGGTGTGACTTGGGATTCTTGCCTGTCATGCTCATACTATTCCACCCCCACCCACACCCTGCAGCCAGTTAGAGGCATCAAGGTGTGCCTCGGACTCTTCGGGTCCAAACTTCACCCCATTCTCCTATACCGCACCCATCGGATTATCCGGTGCTCCTTGGAGATGGGAGTTTTCCCTAGCTCTCTGAAGGAAGGGGTGGTGACTCCCCTTCTGAAGAAAACTTCCTTGGACCCGGATGACCTAGCTAATTACCGCCTGATCTCTAACCTCCCCTTTGTAGGGAAGGTTATTGAAAAAGTTGTGGCGACTGAATTAGACAACCATTTGACCATCCATAGTCTATACGAACCTCTCCAGTCTGGTTTTCCTAAAAGGGATAGCACCGAGACTGCTCTGGTTCGGGTGCTCAATGATCTCCTGATGGCGAGAGATCGGAGACATCGTTCTATTCTTGTTCTCCTTGATTTGTCATCAGCCTTTGATACTGTGGATCATGGGGTTTTGCTTGAACGCCTGGGGCCCATCCTGGGGTTCATTTGGACTTTCAGGTATGGTCCTCAGATGGTTTTCATCTTACCTCGAGGGGAGAACACAGAGAGTGGTCTCGGGATTACATTCTTCCAGGGCTTTCTCTCTGCCCTGCAGGGTTCCACAGGGTTCGGTGCTTTCCCCATGTTATTCGCAGTATATATGCTACCCCTCGGAGACATTGTAAGATGGTATGAGCTGAGGTTTCACTGCTATGCTGATGATACCCAGCTCTACCTGTCTTTTGCACCCGACCAGGTTAGTGCTGTCTCGGTGTTGAATAAGTGCCTTGTAGACATCCAAGACTGGATGAATTCCAGCGGTTTAAAGCTGAATCCGGGAAAGACTGAGGTTATGGTTGTGGACCCCGGCCGCAGGGTTGGGGGTTTGGGAGTGGGGTCCCCTCGGAATAGTTCTAGGGCGTCAGATCCCCATTTCTGAGCAGGTGCGTAACCTGGGTGTAGAGCTTGATACAGAGTTGACCCTTCGTTATCAGGTGTCCTCTGTTGTCAGGACTGCATTTTCCATCTGAGAAATATCTCAGGATTAGGCACCTGGTCCCCTGGTGATTTGCTGGTTTTGGTCCCACGCCTGTGTGATCTCACTTGGACTACTGTAACTCCCTGTACCTAGGGCTTGCTGGGGTTGATATCGCCGCTTGCAGCTAGTGCAGAATGCAGCAACGTTTGTTGTCTGGGGTTTCAAGAAGATCTCATATTACCCTGTGTTGCGCTCTCTGCACTGGCTGCCTATACAGTGGCGGATCACCTTTAAAGTAGGTCTTTTGACCTACAAAACCCCACATGGGTATGGTCTGACTACTTGAAAGAGCTTTTGGTGCCTTACACCCCTTTGAGACAACCATTTCATGTGAGGGGTTGCTGGAGATTCCAAGGGTTAATTTGAAGTCTTCTGGAGCCCGTGCTTTTGGCTTTGTGGCTCCATCCCTTTGGAATTCTCTACCCCGTCCGCTCCGAGAGAGTACAACAGTGGATATTTTTAAAAGGGCTTTAAAGTCCTTTTTATGGAATAAGGCCTTTTCACCCATATTGTAATTGGTTTTATTTGTTCAAATTGCTGTTCTGTTTTATTGTATTTGCTGCCTGGTTTTATGAACTGTACAGCGCCTTGAAAATTTGAAAGGCACTAAATTAAATAAATGTTATTATTATTATTATTTATTATCTCACCGTATTTCCTGATGGAATGGGGTGTGCATAAGGGCCAAAGACCCCAAGGCACACCGTGACACTTGTCAGTGTCTGCAGGATAGGGTGTGGTGAAATGGCATGGTAGTTATGCCTGACGACCCAAAGGCACACCCCAATGCCTGCCACTCTCTGCAGGGTGGTGGTGGGGTTGGCTTCAGTTCAATACTTCACTGCCATTCCTATTATGCAGCTCTGTAACTGCTACACTACCAAAGTCAGTGCCAGCAAGCAAACATTCGGCATTGACAAATGCTTGTTTAAGTAGCAGCCCATGCAACTAACGGCATCAGTTATTAAGGGCCACTGGCTGATTGCAACCAACGATATCACTGGCAGGAGCAACTATAAATGGCACAATGGGGGGAAGGTGCTATGTACAGAGCTTGCTTTTAAAGGAAAACGGCACACAAACCTAACAGCCCCCCCAGCTAATAAACATACCCCTGACTGTGGCCTGCCCGTCGGTGAAGTGTTAGCACTACTGCTCACAACGCCGGGGGGGGTTCAGGAATAACTACAGGTCATCGGGACTGGTGTGGGGGGGGGGCTGAGCCTGCCAGAGGATGTTCTCCTTTCTCTGGGGAGGGAGGGTCCTGTCTGCCACTGCCAATACTGCCCCTGGATGCAGGGGATGGTAGGCACAGCAAGTCTTGAGGTAGGAGGTACTGCATGGGCTGTGGGTGGTATCATGCTTACTTGCATGCACCCCTGGATGCGCAGCTCCTGAGGGCTGTTGGGAGAAAACAAGGTGAAAATGGTAAAGCCATGTACTTGATGATGAAGGTCTCAAGAACTCCCAGTCTAGAGTTCCAAGAAGCCCTCCTGAGAAAATCAGAATTGTCTGGGGCATATCCCTCCCACCTCTTCCCCACCGGTGTGCCACTGCGATGGCACTGTGATAAGGGTGCCATGACGTGGGCACCGAAACAAAGTCGTGAGTGACAGGGGCGTGCTGGATTTCACAGCGTCCTGCACTCAGACTGTTTTCGGCGTCCACACCATTCTCCTGCCCTTCACAACATGCCCGCTCCCAAGGTGGTTATATTTAGTTTTGGGGTGCAGGGGCAAAGCCTTGTGTCGGGGGGAGGGCTAAGGTCTCCCGGCAAAACTCAAGTTTTCCACGGATGGGCCTTGGGCGCTGTATGTTTGGGCAGTGCAAAGTCAACCTACAACTGTGATGGGTAACACTGTGCTTGCGCCCTCATGTACGTCGCCCACATCTCCCATGCACCAGCATGGGTGAACCTTCCCCACCTGGGGGGGAAGCCTCGGCTCTCTGGGGCATGGTACTCGCATTGGTTCAGGTAAGGGGGACAGATGGTTCGCTTTATCCCCCGAGCAATGTTTTGCTGCATAATTCAAATTTTTTTTACTGCCTTGTACATAGACTCTGACGGCAGATAAGGACCACTTGGCCCACCCAGTCTGCCCATTTCCCTACCAACTGGATAAGCTGCAGATCCTAGTTAACCAACATCCTACTTCCTCCTACCAACCCACTAGAATTGCCTTATGTTTGTCCCATGCATTCTTGAATTTCCCCACTATTTTTGACCCCACTACCTCCTCAGGAAGGCCGATCGATGTGTCCACCACCCTCCTCGTGAAAAAATACTTCCTCACATTGCCCCTGAGCCATCTCCCCCCTCTATCTTCAAATTGAACCCCCTTGTTCTTGTCACATGTCTTTATCAGAAAGATGCTACCCTCTTGGACTTTGTTGATTCCCCTGAGGTACTTCAAAGTTTCTATCATGTCCCCCGCCTCTTTCCTCGAGGGTATACATACTAAGCTCCTTTAGCCTTTCTTCGTATGGCTTCTGGTGCAGACCCTGCACCATTTTAGTTGCCCTCCTCTGGACTGCCTCCATCCTGTCTATGCCCTTGCAGAGAAGGGGTCTCCAGAACTGCACGCAGTACTCCAGATGGGGTCTCACCAACTGTTTGTACAGAGGGATAACAATTTCCTGTTTTCTACTGGTGATGCCTCTCCCTAAGCATCCCAGTATTCCCCAGCCCTCCTTACTGCTTTCTCACATTGCTTGCATACCTTTAGGTCATCTGATATGATTGTCCCCATGTCCTTTCCACTTTTGTTAGTACCCCCAAATTGTGTACTCTTCCCTGGGTTTTGTTTCCCAGGTGCATTACTTGCACTGAATCTAAGCTGTCATAATTTTGACCATTCCTCCAACCTTGCAAAGTCCCTTCTCATCCTTTCCACCCTCTCTTGTGCATCAACCCTTTTGGAGATCTTTGTGTTGTCTGCAAAGAGGCATACTTTTCCTTCCAGCCCCTCCACAATGTCACCTATAAAGACATTAAAGAGGACCAGTCCCAGTACTGAACTTTGAGGTACCCCGCTAGTAACCTTCCTTTCTTCAAAGTGGACTCCGTTTACTATTACCCTCTGAGCCCTGTTGTCCAGCCAATTTTTTACCCAGGCTACCACCCTGGGACCCACTCCCAGGCTGGCTAACTTGTTTATTAATTGTTTGGTGGGACTGTGTCAAATGCCTTGCTAAAGTCTAGGTATGTCATATCCACAACCCCTCCCTGGTCTACTACTTTGGTCACATAGTCAAAGAAATCTGTTAGATTCGTCTGACATGAACGTCCGGCTGTGAATCCATGCTGCCTTGGGTTCTGTGCTCCGCTGGCCTCTAGGTACTCAACAATTCTTTCTTGCTTTCAGAATCATAATCCTTGTGTGCCACAATGGCTATTTTAAAGACGTGTCTGCAGCCATCTCAGTGGTGCCGGAACGGTTTGAAAAGTGGTAGGGCCAAGGATATAAGGGGTAAATTTTCCCCTGTTAAATATATTACCATGATAGCAAAAAGTGATAGGGCCACTTATGAAAGTGGTAGGGCCATGGCCCTAGTGGCCCCCCCATTCTGGCACCTATGAGCCATCTTGCGCACTCTAACTGCCTTCCCGTGCTCTCATTGGGCTAATTAGCACTGCCAGCTTCTGCCATGAGTCAGAGAGATGAATTGAAAGAAAACGAGGTAAGAAAAATATGAATTGTGAATTCTGCAACAGCTTCTTCCCCTTTTACACAAAAAAAAATCCCAGAGAGCAATATTTTAAATTAAGTAAACAAAAAGAAAACAGATAATTTGGCTTTTTAAGAGCATGCTGTTTATTTCTTCGCATCTGCTCCCCAAAAATGTTCTCATAGGAAGAACCAACAGCACATCTAACCAGCGAGTTAGTTCCCTTCGGTTAAAATGAGATTTTCTTGAGCGGTTTAAAAATATCCCATAAAAAAAGATGTACTTAGCATTTTCCAGATCTCTGGCAGAGCTGTGCTGTTTTTGAGGTCCCTATTTTCCATGACATCAGCAGCTTTTTCCTCTACATGGAATGCCAACTGTTGGATTTCAGTAAAGGTGGGGGGAGGGTTCCTAACCCCAGGAGCTCAGCCAAAATTTACTACACCTGCAGAGCAGCTGAGCAGGGAACAAATAAGGCGAACCAGACCTGCCTGGCACTCTGAAACTCAACTTTACCATAGCAAAATGATGAGACAGACAGACCGACCTGTTTTGAAAAATGTTTTCTGACAGACAGACCTATTTTCGAAAATGTTTTGCAATGGGCACAGAGTAGGAATAATCCTTTTGAAAATAGTGCTCAGTACAGTATGTGTGCAGTACGTGATCTTCAAGTTCAAGTGTATTGCAGGAAGGACTCCGTTGAGCAAGCTCATTCACAAGGAGGTCCTGAGGCACATACACATACAGTTCGCAATTATATAGACAGGAGATATAAAATGTAGACCAACAAAGAAAAAATATATAATACAAGAGGTATACACAATAGTAGTCCTTATGCTATATATGCAGTACATTCCAGCTTTAACCTTGCCCTAAATTATGCAACACATTTCAGCTTAATAAGTAGAGGCCCAGTTGGTACCTAGGGAGTTGACTTGCCATTGGGGGCCTAGTAGCACCTACGTATGTCTTTTAATTTAGAGATAGCTAGTGTTTTCTAGGAGTTCATTGAAACGATGCTGGTTAGCTTCAGCATGGCTTGTAGTTGGTTCCAAATGTTTGGGAGGGTGTATGAGACAGCTCTTTGGCCAGCTGTGGTACGTGTCCTGGGAACATCTAGTAGGATAAGGTCGGATTTCCTTAGGGAGTAGGCGCTATGCGAGATGTGTATGAGAGACGTTAAATAGACAGGCAGTTTGTGGAGTAGTAATTTGAGGGTCCAAATGTGCAAGAACAAGGGGGCAAATTTGAAGATAGAGGGGGGACGGCTCAGAGGTAATGTGAGGAAGTATTTTTTCACTGAGAGGGTTGTGGATGCATGGAACAGCCTCCCTGAGGAGGTCGTGGAGTCAAGAACAGTGGGGGACTTCAAGAATGCATGGGACAGGCATAAGGCAGTCCTAGTGGGGGGGTAGGAGGAAGTAAGCTGTTGGTTAACTAGGATTTGCAGCTTATCTGTTAGGTAGAAAAATGGGCAGACTAGGTGGGCCAAGAGGTCCTTATCTGCCGTCAAATTCTATGTTTCTATGTTTCAAATGCCAGCATGCAGGAGGCGTCTGGTGGCAAGAGAGGTCCACCCAACTGCTGCAGAAAGATCACAGTGGTGGGTCCTGTACGCAGAGTTAGTAATGAAGCGAAGAGCACAGTGATAGAGTATGTCCAGTTTAGATAGGCTCAAGGTTGGGGAGGAGATAAAGATAATGTCTCCGTAGTCAAGCAAGGGAAGGAATGCTGCTTGGATAAGTCTTTTGCGGGTCGCGAGAAAAGAAGGGTCCTGTTTCTAAAGAAGAAACCCAAGCGTGCTTTTAAGCCACTTTGATAGATCCTCGATGTGGTCATTGAAGGAAAGCTTGTTGTCTATCCACATACCTAGATATTTAAATATAGGTACGACTTCCAAGGTTTCACCTAGGGAGGTAACTATGAAGTTTTTAGGTGGGGTAGGTAGGGCACCAGACAAGGCAAGTCTCGAGAAAACCATTGTCTTGGTTTTTTTGGCATTTAAGAGAAGCTTGACATTGATAAGGTTGCTTTCTAACTGGATAAAGTCAGCTTGGAGTGCTTCCCTGACTTCAGTTAAGGACGAGCCTGATGCGTACAAAACCATATCGTCTGCAAAGAAATGTATGCTAGAGTTCTTTATGTGGGAGTCAAGGTTGTTGATGTACAGGGAAAAAAGGACTGGTCCTAGGATGGAGCCTTGAGGGACTCCTCTGGCAATTGGAAGGGGGTCAGATAGTAGGCCATCAACTTTGACTTTTTGTATCCTTCCCGTGAGATAACTGTTAAACCACTGTAAGGTAAGTGGAGTGGCACCTATGTAGGCATGACAGGTGATTAGGAGGTGATAGTCTACAGTGTCGAAGGCCTTATTAAGGTCTAGAAAGACTGCAACAGTAACCTTCTTGGTGTCCATAGCATGGATCCAGCTTAGTATTATGAATACTGTATAGCAAATCCCCCAGGTTGAGCACAGCTTTTCATTTTCCCCCCTTAATTTACTGATATGTTAGCACATTTTATTAGATACATTCACCATGTTAGAGCTTAGGTTTTGTGGCCTGAGGCTAATCGTGATGTTCCCAGTGTCTGGTAAGGTCAGGGAGCATTAACTGTAATGTGCTAGTCCATCGTAGTCACAAAAAAAAGGGATGTTAAATGATGGCTGTTCAGATACAGTCATGGATATTGTAAAACACCTGGAAAGAGCCATATTTAATGGTGCTCTCTTTTATTTCAAAGCTAACAAAAAATGTCAAACCAGACTCAAAGTGGGATAAAAAGGGCATCTTACAAGAAAGAAGAAAAAGCTCCATCTAAAGTGGCATAAAAATGTATAGGACCAGAATGTCTGCCGTAAAACAATCTGATGCTTAAAGCCTCGCCCAGGTTGCTGTGATGGCCCAACAGCAACACAATGCACTGCTGTGCGGGCAACTTGAGTTTGGGAGTGAGCTGCAGGCTTACTGTGTCAGGAGGCAGGTGAGATCACAGCAGCAACCATTCAGCAGTATGATGGATTCTGGCAGGGTTGGCTTTGGACTCTGGTGCCACAGCTACCCTGGTGGTGTGCCAAGAAAGCTTGCTTCACCCTCAGGACGTCACTGCGTGTAGCCGAGGCCACCTGATGGGCTAACAACTACAAGAGGGAAGAACCAGGGAGAAAACCGGGGAAAAATGCCCATGTTTGTCTATACAACCTCATGGGCACTACGAACACCCCTGGGTCCTAATGCCAGCTGACAGGGGATCCTAGTCCACACAGTGCCTGTCTCAGGAGGGGGGAGGATAGTTCTCCCTCTGGAGCCCCTGCCATGGAGGGGAGAACCATGGGAGACATGGGAGGGACTGGGACCCGGGGAGGGCAGGGGTTAACAGGCCTGAACAAGGTACATCTCTTACAAACATGGCAGAGGCAACAAATGTCTATGGAAAACAGCCTTGCTCACAGGCCTGATAAAGAAAGTATAACTCTCAAAAGCAAGTTAGTTTGTTGATTCATACATATCACCTACTGCTTCCTTACTGTTAACACAATAGTCAAAAGTGTGCTTGTATTTATATTACCGGGGGAAAACAAAACGCCACTGAGCACTGCTCATTTTCAAGGAGGTCAAAGGTAGGACGTACAAGAGTTACTGCAGCGATTAAAATACAAACAATATCAACAAAATGACTTTATATATTGGGAGATGTCTGCCGTTTAGTAACGCCCACCGTATTCCTCTGCAAAAACCTGACCTATTTTGGGGGTTTTATGCTGCCGATAAAATACATTTTTAAAATGTTAAGAGAGGGTTTGGTCCTCTGATGGCCAAGAAGAAACGAGTTATTTTTCCATGAGGGCAACCAAGGTTCAAGAGCAGGCTCTGTTTTTTTACACCACAGCCACTGGCCCTCTGTGCGACCTTAAGCAAGTCACCTGACCTCCTTGTGTTTTAACCCCTCTCAGCTGTAGTAAGTGTTAAAAGAAGCACCCCTTCCCCCACTTAAAGCAAGATGTGGCACCTCAGTTTGGCCATCCTGAGCAACAAGAAAATGTAGCGCATATGAGAATTTCAGACCCTGGGACAGAAAAGTTAATCTTTTAGCTTCCCACCACAAACTTTCTAGCAAGCCTCATGTTTGAAACTAACATCTTTATGCTGTTAGTGGGTGGGAATGGAGCCCTGTTAGCTTTAGCTCTAAATAATTGTTTTAAAAAAAAAAGCACAGTGCCTTGCCAAGCACCAACCTCAGTAATAGTCTTCTCATATACAGACTTGATTAGCTCCTTCTCTTTCTCATGAAAAGCCAAGCATAATTTCAACTGTAACAAGCATTTGTCAATGCCGAATGTTTGCTTGCTGGCATTGGCAGTGGTAGTGTAGAAGTGACAGAGCTGCATAATAGGAATGGCTGTGAAGTATTGAACTGAAGCCAACCCCACCACCACCCTGCAGAGAGTGACAGGCATTGGGCTGCGCCTTTGGGTCGTCGGGCATAACGGCCACGCCATTTCACCACACCCCACCCTGCAGGCTGACAAGTGTCACGGTGTGCCTTGGGGTCTTTGGCCCTTATGCGCGCCCCATTCCATCAGGAAATACGGTGAGATGGGTGCAGTATAGGAGAATGGGGTGAACTTTGGGGCCGAAGAGTCCAAGGCATACCTCGATGCCTCTCACTGGCTGCAGGGTGTGGAATGGTATCAGCATTACAGGCAAGAATCCTAAGCCACACCCCTGATGCCTGTCATTCTCTACAGGGTGGGGCGTTATGGTTGGAAACCTTAATACCTCAGACATTCGTTGGTATTTTCACTCCAAATTTTCAACATGGTTTTTTTGTGACCCCACCTCATGAACAGTGGCAATATGAGTTTGCAGTCAAAGCTGCTTATGCACAGAGACTACGGGCATTTAGCACCACAGGTGCAAAAACATTCGAACAGGATATGAAAAATGACAGCTGTACTGTTCATGGGGAGGTGTAAAATGGCAATGTTACCAAATCTACAGTAAAATATTTAAAAAACTGGTGAAGTCACGGCGTGCATAGGAACTGTGCAACGCACACCCGTAATGTAATTAGTTTGGTGATTTTTTACAGCAGATTGTCAACACAGGCATTTTGGTACCTCCAATCATGAACAGTGTCATTGTGATTTTCTTTATCTGTCCCGAACAATGATTTCCCAGAGCGACCACGCATCTCTGCACTTAAAGTGTGAAAACACATTTCGGCCATGTTGTGAAAAATGACAGCTGTACTGTTCATAAGGAAGTGTGGAAAAATGCCACTGGTGAAAATCTGGACTGAAAATATTACAAAGTCGTGAACTTACGAGGGTGCGTGGAAACTGTGCAATGCTCACTCGTAACACAGTCATTTTATGGACTTTTGTCACCAAATTTTCAACATAGCCATTTTAAGACCTCTGCTCATGAACAGTGTAACTGTGATTTTCTTAATCTGTCCCAAACACTGCTTTCAGACACCGACTATAACCATTGTGCTGCCATATGCGCGGAAACACATTTGGGCGATAAGTGAAAATGCCAATGTACTGTTCATAAGGAAGTGTAATAAAATGGCAATGTTGAAAATCTGGAGTGAAAATATTGAAAATTCGCAAACTTCTGACGTACGTAGGAACATACAACATGCGCTACGTAAAACAGTCATTTTAGAATTTTTTACCAAATTTTCAACATAGCCATTTTAAGACCTCTGCTCACGAACAGTATCACTGTGATTTTCTTAATGTGTCCCATACATTGATTTCACACACCGACTCTTTGCTTCATTAATAACTACATACAGGCAGAAACCGTTTTAGGCAAGATGTGAAAATGACAGCTGTACTGCTCATAAGGAGGTGTGGCAAAATGGCATTGTTGAAAATGTGGAGTGAAAATATTGAAAATTCGCGAACTTACGAGCGTGCGTAGGAACTGCGCAACGCATGCTCGTAAAACAGTCATTTTTAGGAATTTTTCCACCAAATTTTCAACATAGGCTTTTTGAGAGCCCACCTTACGAACAGTGCCAGTCTCATTTCGTTAATTGGTCCCAAAAGGTGATTTTGTGCAGTGACTGCGAAATCACTCTTCGGGCCCGATTAACGCCATGACAGTGAGAGCACTCAAGAGAAGGGGTCCCAAAAACCCCATGTTGAAAATTTGGTGCAAAAATTCCAAAAAATGCCTGAGATATGCAGCAAAGTTGAAAAACCCTATCTCATTATACAGCTTACGGCATTTCCTCAGTTCGCGGTTGGCTTTGAAAGTGCAGACATGTTCCCGGTCCACAGAAGATTGTCGCGTCAGTCCGGGTAAGTATGGGGTGAGGGTGTGGAGAGGCAGGGTGCGCAGTGGGTGGGCGAGGTGGGGCAGAGACACAGAGACCATTTTCCAATTTCAGGTTTTTGTTTTTTAAACAAAGGACAGAGCTGACGGGGCGTTTGACACGTTGGGGTGGGCTCCCAGCGTGGCACAGACTACTTTGGGCGGTGGAGCTGACGGGGATTGGGTACCCCGTTGGTGACAGCATCTGTTGCCATGCTGGGGTGGGCTCCCAGCGTGCGGCACAGAGGCTGTTTAGGGGGACATGGAAAGCGGCGGGGACTGGGCACCTGTCGGGGACAGCATCTGTTGCCACGCTGGGTGGGCTCCCAGCGTGGCACCCTGTACTCTTGGGGGAGACTGTGGAGCTGAGGGGATTGGGCACCCTGTCGGCTGTACATGTGTAGCCATGCTGGGGTGGGCACCCAGCGTGGCATGTGGAACGCTTTGGGGGGAGCACAGCACAGCTGACGGGGATTGGGCACCCCATTGGCTATACAGTGTGTGTGTGAGGGGGGTTGAGCATGCAGTATGCGTGCATGTGTGTGTGTGTGTAGGGGGAGCACGCATGAGCAGGCGATATCTTATCGCTGCTCACTGGAGCGTAGCTCCCCCTTTCAACTGCACTCCACTGCATTTTTGCACTGCTGGACTGCTGTCATAGACAGCTCCAGCAAGCACTGGAGAACTGGGGCCGCGCCTGCAAACATACTGACTGAATTGGAAGAGGGCTGCCACACCTCCGAAAACTCAGATGATGGCACTATGTTTCTTGCACATGCGTGCAAGCAAACATAAAAATGGACTGCTTGTTGGAACATAATCATGGCTAGCTCTGAGGAACTCTTAGTATGATAGCACACAGGGTCTCTCTTTCTCTGTCTAACAAACTTCAGCGATATGTTCATCAAACCTACCCCACTGTACTTGCTGAGATCACAATGCCCCAACCTGCTACATGTACCTAGGACATGCAGATCCATTGAGACAAAGCATTTGCTGTGGCTGCGCCTACCACCTGGAACATGCTCCCCGACAACAGAGAGGATGCCCCAACTCTGGACCGTGCCTTCAAACCCTCAATGTTCTGCTGCTCACAAACCCTCTGCACATGCTCCTAATCCTCCCTAACAAGTTAACCCATGGAGCATCCTGCCAAAGTTCCCTGGCTGGTGTATCCTTGCCACATGCCCCTACCTTCCGAGATCATACCTGTTATTACTATACCTCTCAGTGTTCTTGTCCACCCAGCTGCGGGAATGGGTATGTAACCTACATCTCAGAGTGTGGGGTTTACCAATGTAACCCCTAGGTGGCACTATACATAGAAACATAGACTGACGGCAGATAAGAACCACTTGGCCCACCCAGTCTGCCCATTTCCCTACCTACTGGATAAGTTGTAGATTCTAGTTAACCAACAACCTACTTCCTGCAACCCCCCCACTATAATTGCCTTATGTCTGTCCCATGCATGTTTGAACTCCCCCACTGTTTTAGACCCCACAACCTCCCCAGGAAGGCGGTTCCATGCGTCCATCATTCTATCTGTGAAAAAAAATTTCCTCACATTACCCCTGAGCCGTCCCCCCCTCTATCTTTAAATTGTACCCCCTTGCTCTTACACATCTCTTTTTCTGTACCAAGAGCTACTACCCCCTGCCTGTCCCTCTGACAACTGGTTGAGGGGCCTGGGTTTGGACTTAGTATGTACCGGGGGTGTCCTTACCCTCAGTATATACAATATTTTGGTGCCTCCACCCAGAGTTAATGCTTTCATGGATATCTATCTAGATTGGTACAGCCCTTTGGGAAGCTATAACCACCCGCCTAGTGGCCTTCTGCCTTGGAAATGACAGTAACCAGTTATAGCATTAAATATACAGTTTTCAACAAGCATTAATAATATACTCACCCACCCTGCACTTACCACCAGGGTGGGTCTTCCGGCAAACACCCTGGAACTCCCTGTATAGAACAGTATTAGCTGCAAGCATATTCAATTCTCTGTGCAAGTTACAGTAACTTTAGACCAAACATTGATATGCTCACAAGCCAGCTTAATAGTAAAACTGTAAATCTGGTTTATTAAAGCGGGGGTGGAGAACAAGGAAGGGGCAAGAATTTAGATGAATGATTTTTTGCTATATTGAGAGGGTTACTCTGCATGCAGTCACTTTAGTCCCTGTATTAAACAGTTTAACAACTACTGGGTACCCAGAGCATAACGCTGGCTGGCTAGAAATGGTGCCCGAGGTTGCCGGTGTGGCTGCTGCTGTTGGGGTCCTTGATGGAAAAAGCATTTAACCATGAACAATGAAAAGCAAACCAACTGTATCCATGGCCGGCTGGCTTAGTCTATTAAAACCCTTTGGATCTATGCTGAATGCAATCAGATGGTATCATTAAAGAATTAGAATACTTGTCGCAGGGAGCTACCCTGGGTTTACTCACTGTACCAGTAGATGGATGAAGGCTTGGAGAAATAAAGACCTGTTGCTTGTAGTTTCTGTACTTAGGGAACAGGGCCGTCACAACTCACATCCACTTCACGGGCTTGCTCTATCGGTGGCCGCAACCTGTGATGGCTTGTTGCGCGGGGGCCGAATCCCTGATGCTGGTCTCTCACCAGAAAGCTATGTCTGGCAGAGTAACACGTGGCATGGGCCAAGTTTGGCATAGGCCCTGATGCAAAAGAGCAGTTTCTGGAACAGTTCAGTTTGTTGCTGGTGAAAACATGCAGATGGTAGGCGATGTGGTGGCTGTGTAAGGCTGGCTCCGCTTTGCTAAACAGGATTCTCTGGATTTCCTTCTCTGGACACACAGCCGGCCACAAGCACTTTGACCGAGGACACATTAAACTTTTCTTTTTGGTCTCCTGCTGGTTGCGATTTCAGCACACTTGCTGAGCAACCTCTTATTGAAGATGGCTCACAGGAGGCAAACAGGCCCCTCCTGTATGAACACATAGGCTCCTCTCTCCTCAGAAGTTTGAGCTGAAGTCTCCACAGATTTGCCAACAACTGAACTCAGGTTAAACAGTCCCTCTTAAAGGGAAACACTACTGATTGCAGTGTCTGGGCCTTACAAAAGTGCCCCCACACTACTGCCGTTTTATCGGGATAATTGTATTTTTCATTTAATGTGCATCTCTCTTTATGAAATCCATTTATAATGTATGGGGAGCCCTTATTATTAACTGAAATCAAGCAGAGTACAACCTTGTTATGACATCACTCTGTTGTTAACCCTTCTTGAGTATGTCATATCAATGGTATAACAAAGCGGAATACTCACAACAATCAATGTTCTGTAAAGTAATTCAATCCGCGATTACACAATCTTGGTAGCCCATACACTATAATAATACAATCTATGGTCTTTGGTTAACAACCACGCTGAAAACACTTCTTGAGGTTGCCATGACATCTGAAAACCTCTGGGAGCTGCGCTCTCAAGGTTTACAATGATGTCATGGCAGCCTCTCAAAATGTTTACAGTGTGGTTATTAACCAAAGACCATATTTATCCTCTATGTATTTCCACGAGCCTGCCCTCACTCCATGTGTAGCGTACCATGCTCCCTGCTTGCCCTTTGTGCACCGGATCTGAATTGTATTCATGAATGTACTGTGCTGTACACAGGTGCGTTTGTGGTTGTCTGCGCTCATGCATTTCCCTTCCTGCGTTGCTCGCTCATTCTACTTTTGTTGGCAGGAGCAATAGTAAAAGACCTTGCGGAACTTAGCACTGGAGAGATAGCTGACTATGGCCATGTTATAGCAATTAACAAAACTGCTGCTCACGCATTGTTCCTTCACTCGGCTTCTCCCCTGCCCTCCCCCTCTCACAACTTGCTACAATCTCTGGTCTGCAAGTTACTTACTACCTTGCAGTGTTGGTCCCAAGTCAGCTGCTCAATCACTGGTATGTCCTTCTGACAGCTCACTTGCTGTGATGCTCTCCATCAACAAACACTGTCTCGTATTCATAGCAGCCGCAGCCTTTCCTACAAGCACAGTCTTACTTTCTATTTCACTGTCTGCCTCCACTAACCCCCCACCCCTTGCAAAATAATGCAACAGATTATGTTTGTGGCAAGTGGCTGGCTGGAATAAATTCCTTTAATTTGCATCAGTTCACTTTTTTTGTTCTGTCCCGGTGGTGTCTTGTTAGATAGGATCGTTGATTTTTTCCTATTTCTTTATTTTTCAATTGCTCCAGGTCGAAGTGAGTGAGACAGCAGATTCGGACACAGGACTCCAGCAACAGAGTACTGCTTTATCAGAGTCTGTCGGATGGCATCTTGCCTCGTGAGGGTTCTGAATTTCAGCGGAATGAGCCACATCCCCTTATTTGAATGCTGCAACTACAGTATTCCACTATTACCTTGTACTGCTTACAATAGGGACACCTGACATGTTCACTGTGAAATAACTTTGATAACAAAATCTGCATGTTAGCACTTTCAGAAGTAATCTTTGCATTTGTTAATTGGGTACTGAATATTTACTATTAGGTAGTATTTGTATACCGCGTTTGACATGTTTTCTCCACCCGCCTGACAAATCACAACACATAGGGATACACAAAGTGGAGAAAATTCTGCATCATTTATTTATGTTCCAATAAATATATAGCCTTATCTGTTGCGTGTACCGTTTTTTGCTATTTTTGTCTATGATCCTTGATTAAGTTTTCATCAGCATGTGCCCGACGTTACTACACTTTACACTTGAAGAAATGGAGGTGACTGGATATGCCTGCTGCTTTGGTTTAAATTCATTTGAAAAAAGTCGTAACTCCTGATTTAGTTTTAGAGGGGGTGATTCCGAGAGGGTACCATGATTCTAAGCTCTGAAATAAACTTTCTTCAGTAAATTCGTAAAGGCTGTTTTTTTTTTGAGCAAACTGATTTACTACATGGATGAGTTCTAATCCAATTCCCCAGTATAATATAGCTTCTTGCATCATACATTCATACTTGATAGGTCCCCCCACCAGTATATCAAAAGTTGTCCACCACTCCCCCCAAATATGAGCTGGGGGTTGTGTGCTCTTAGCCCATATAAGAATCAGGGCTTGCCTTGCAGTCATGTTGGGTGTGGGAAGGGTGGGCAGGAGAATACCGGATGGTATCAAGTGGGGGTGGACAGGATGTCATATATTTGAATCTATGACCACTGAGCATTGGATCATTCTTTCCCGCAGTCCTGGATTGGTGGTTGTGGCTGAGACACCGAAACAATTTGTTGCTCTAGTATAATATGGGAATAGCATAATATGGAGTACAAAAAGTGTTGTACAGGCAGTAGATAGCAATGTGGGTGACAGATAAGGAAGCTGAGTGGTGGTGGAGCATCACCTTTTAGAGTGTAGAAAGTTCTGAGGGGTACCCATGCTGCTAGGGTTGCTTCTCTCTCCCAGGTGGAAGCAGTCACTAGCAGGCAACTCAGATCTGTGGACAACACTAAACTGACACAAATAGTTTACTTTGGGGCAGGGAGTCTGCACACACACTAGGGTATTGTCTTAGAAATGGGGTCATGGGGCTTAGGTTTAGCATGGGTAAGTGCAAGTAATTACACCCAAGGGTGAAAAATTTGGGTCACATATTCCCTGCAACAGCAGACAGCACAACCCAGGAATGTTTGTACCATTCATTTGAATCTGTCATACCCCTCTTGAATCTGCTCACTGACTTCAATGACAGTCAGTGTCAGTGGCTCAATGAGTAGCTTTCAGTCTCTGAGGCTGGGAGATCAGAGGGCTGTGGGTTCAGTTCCCACATCTGCACGTGGGTTAATATCCCAGTACTGACACTGTAGTGCAGCATGAGAGCGGTGCTGCACTTCTGAGGTGCCGTCTTCGGATGAGACATTAAACCCAGGTCCCATCTGCCTGGATTGGTGGTAGTTCAGGTGGATGTTAAAGATCCCATGGCACTTATCGAAAAGAGTAGGGGAATTTGCCTGGTGTCCTGGCCAAATTTCCCTCATTCACTAAAAATGCCACCAACAGCTTAATCTGGTTCAAGATCAGTTGGCATTCATCTGTATCCCCTTCCCCCCAGGTCATGCCTGAAAATAGGCAGGATTTGTCTAGTGCACTTACCCGGTCAACAAAAACGAAATAAATAAATAAAATAAATAAATACCACTTCCCAAGGCAGCACATTCCACCCTATTGCCACCCTTTTGGTGAACTAGTGCCTCCTTATTTCCCTTCAGAATCTACTCCTTCCCATTTCAGACTGCGCCCCCTGGT
Organism: Neoceratodus forsteri; assembly: GCA_016271365.2. Lineage (NCBI taxonomy): Eukaryota > Metazoa > Chordata > Ceratodontiformes > Ceratodontidae > Neoceratodus > Neoceratodus forsteri. The sequence continues at coordinate 218,860,764 of CM028134.1, forward strand.
TTCCCTCTGGCCTTTTAATCTGAAGGCAGTCTCGTCCAGACCAAAAGGCCATCTACAAGCATTTGGCCAGTGGGATGGTGCACAGCGCCAGAACCATAGCGAAATACCACCCTCTCCACCCAATCACTGCCTGCCTACTCCCTCAGGAGCTCGGACACCAGGCTCTTTCATGTCCCACATATGGGGTCAGCTAAAGGACAAGCAGCCTTCAGTTACCGCATGCCCAAACTTTAGAATGCATTGCCAAAAGACATCAGACTCACTGCAAACTCTCAGCAGCTCAACCACCTTCTAAAACACACCTCTCCTCCCGTGTTCTTGTACCTAGGGCCATCTAGAGGTGGCGCCAATGCCACAGCTAATTAGCCTCCCTTAGCAGGTCCTTCACCCGTATGCTATGCACGCAACCTTGAACATGGGCTAGGCAGCCATCAAACCCTCCTGCTACTGGCCCCACCACAGTTATATAGTCATCCTGAGCAGCATTTAGGGTTCAGTTATCATAGGTGCCTCAGCAATACCACACTGTCTATTATATAACCGTTGTTACTACTAGTTACTTGTTAAGTTTACCTGGGGCTCTCATTCCTGGGAGCCCTGTTAATTTACTGTTAATCTACTGTCATATGTTCTATGTCCTTGAGACAATCCTGTAATCTTGTATGCCCCATGCACAATTCTGCACACCGGAATATAATTATTTATTGTCTGTATTCTGCTCCTTTTCTCCCTTCCCCCAGGACGCATCTGGAATCGAGTGGTATCTCCGCTCAGTATGCCTTCCTGGTGAAACGCTTAAATAAATAAATAAATAAATTTCCACCCCGGCATAAGTGCACTGATGCTGTCAATTATGTTGCAGCTATTGCTGGCCACAATAACCATAGTTGATCACTGATGTGACTTGCCTGCATCAATGTGCTACACAATTGGTACACATATTGTGTTGTGTAATAATAAAGTGACACACATTCGGGCCATTGCTATGAATTCATAAGGAAAGTGCTATGATTTATAATCTTTAATCGTTATGCCAAAGAGTTATTCCTGTCCTGAAAACAGCCTCAACCCTTGAAAACTGTGAATCGTCAAAGATTGCTTACACACAACCCATACAAAACTGCAGCAGATACAGGCCTTACGGTCCATCTAGTCTGCCTGAGTGTGCAGCATGTCAGCCTTTTTACACTGCAGCTACGCTACCCCTCCTACCACCTCATCTATTCCCACTTGTTTTTCCTCCTACTTATTTCACCCATATCCCCCCTTCAACCTGAGGCTGTACCATCCATCTGAACCTGTCATACCCCCCTCTTGAAGCTGCTCGCTGACCTCATTGATACCACCTCCTCCGGTAGCGCATTCCACCCTGTAGCCACCCTTTCAGTGAACTAGTGCCTCCTCATTTCCTTACAGACGCTACTTCATTCCCATTTCAGACTGAGTACCCTGGTTTCCCGCCTGTCTTTTAATCTAAAAGTAGTCTCTGTGTTTAGTCTGTTCATGCCCGTCATGTACTTGAAGGTCTCAGTCATATCCCCGCTCTCCCTTCTATCCTCCAGCGAATACACATTACTCTCTCTCTCTCATTCTCTCCTCATACGGTTTGTCTCCCAAACCCCTGATCATTTTCACTGCCCTACGCAATAACAATTCCAGTAGCTCAATGTTCTTGTTCAATTAGGGGCGACAGTATTGCACGCATGACTCCAAGTTTGACCTTACCACTGACCTGTACAGGGCCAGGACAACTTCCCCACTCCTCGAAGTGATTCCCCTTGCGATACACCCTAGCATTCAGTTCGCCTTTGCCTCTGCCTTCCTTCACTGTGCTGAGTTGTTCATTTCCTCTGCTGATAGCATATCTAGAACCTTCTCCTCCATATACAGGGATAACCGCACTCCCCCCAACCAGTAACCATTTCAGGGATTTATGGCTCCCAAATGCATGACTTTCACTTCTTGGCATTGAACCCAAGTCGTTATGTGGTCGACCATCTCCCTAGTATTGCTAAATACTCCAGGAGTGCTTTGTCTCTTTCGCCACCATCCACTTACACACATATCTTAGTGTCGTCTGCGAAGAGGATGATCTTACTTTGTATCCCATCTGATAAGTCGGCAATTAAACTATTTAACAGTGCTGGCCCCAGCACTGAGCCCTGTGGGGCCACACTGGTTACCGCTCTGAGCTCCAATAGTTGCCCCCCCCATGACTTTCTTCTGTTGCCTATCCTGTAACCAGCTCTTGACACAGTGGAAGAGTTTCCTCCCCACTCCCAGGTTACTCAACTTGCTGGTCAGCCTTCCATCTGGCCCAGAGTAAAAGGCCTTGCTGAAGACCAGCTAAAGGATGTCCACCGCATGACCTTTATCCTGTGCCTGCATCATCCAATTAAAAAAGTCAACCCGGTACATCAGGCAGGATCAACCAGAGAAAAAACATGTGCTGCTTGCTGTCCTGGAGACCATTATCCTCATGAAATGGTACCAGCCTTTCCATGAGGATAGTCTCCATTAGGTTTCCTATAATCGTGGTAAGGTTCACTGGTCTGTACTTTTCTGGTTCGTCCATGGGCCCACTGTTATTGGGGGCACCACACGTGTCTACCGTCAATCCCATTGCATGTACCCTGTATCCAGAGATGTACTGAACAGGTCTACCAACGGGACCGCCAGGACTTCTGCCAACTCTCTCCAGATTCTAGCATGAATTCCGCCTGGCCATGATGCCTTATCTACTGTCCAGGACGGACGGCCCTCCAATAACCTACCCACTCTGATCTCCCCATCCGTGACCTTAGCCCCTCCCCCAATACTCGTACTCCACCCTCTCCCCTTAGATATGGGCCCTTTCCTCTCCCTGGTGAATACAGTGCAGAAGTAGTCGTTTAGTACTTCTGCATGCTCTGCCCCCTTTTCAGTCCATTCACTGACATTCTTGATCCTAACAATCTGATCTTTTCTCATTCTCTTCTCCCATATTTACCTGAAGAAGCACCTTTCACCATCTCTGGTACCCAGTGCTAGCATCATCTGTCTTGACGCCTTGGCTGCCCTTACTGTTCTACACATAGTCATGGTGAACATTCCAGTCAAATTTTTTTACTGACTTTTGATGTTTATGCCAACTTTTGTACCAAGGAATGCAAAACACCTTTATCACTTGTCAGAAATCCGAATTCTACTCCTGATTGCTTTCTGTGTTATTTGATGTATCCCCATGTAAGTCAGTTATATTCTTTCAAATAGATTCCTGCGCATAGGAACTCCTTTCGGATTCATAACTTGGAATATGTAAATATTGTGACTGTTTTCTTTGATCACGCATGATCTTTTTAATCCTGTTTCTTAAACTGTGCTGTGATGCAACACTACTGTATCGCTGTGTGCAAAGGTGTTTCTCCAAATATGACAATCACTAAAAAATAATCTGAACATTATACACTGTACTCAGACACAGGACTTTGAACTTTCTCTAATATACTATACTTATTAACTTGCATTACTTACAGCTCTTGCACGTCGCTGTCAGCATGGCATCACACCACTTTTACAAATGTGTCCCATAAAATTGCAAACACATAACGCCAGTCTTGCAAAAGAGAAAAGTAAATTATTGCTTGCTGAATAACAGAAATGGTGAGGTCACTGTAACTTAGTTGATCATTACGTGCTCTAACTGTAAGACAATGCAAATCTCTAACTTACTTGTGCCACCGCTCACAATACTTTTACACTATGGTTGGATTCTATGAACAAGAAATCCATGGCTTATGGTACTGAAACCTAAACGTATCGAGATAAATAGATGGGAAGCAGCCAGAATTTATGTGTAGTGGCACTACAGCAATAACAATATTAATCAGAGATTATCTGAATTACATTACTCTGACATTGCCCTAAATGTTGCTGTAAAATAACAACATACAGATACTAGTTCAGAATCATTCCATTTCAAGAAATGCAGGTCAGCCATTCAAATGGTGCAGCAGAGATGTTACACGGCAGATGTCAAAGCAGTAAGCAGTAGTGTTGTTCAACTGCACTGGTCCAAACATTATCTTAGTGCGGTATTATGACAGTGAAGATGGCCATTTCTCTCTTTGTCGGACTACCCTACCAAGTAATGATTCTGAATAGCACCATTTCAGCTGACACCCTCATAATGGGAATGCTGATTCACACTTGGCACCAACACAGTCCACAAAATGACAGCTGAAATGGCTCCATTATTGCCAACAGTTACTCCAATTGATGGTAAGTAATGGGTGATCACAGCAATTGGGATTGAGCAAGAGAGGCTCCATGAGGTGGACATATTTAGGCGGATGCAGTATGAGCAAAACCAGGCCACCACGTGGATACGCACACCATATCACATATGATGGGCACTTCATGCTCGATTTTGCACAAGAGAACCTTTGTAACATAATTCTTCCACAGGTGGCAGAACAATGTGTTTTGCGATATGACCAGCCATATCAATGTTTATATTTTGGTGACAAGGGCAGTTTCTAAAGGCCATGAGGTAGATATCTATTACTGGGCCTTTAAGAGGCCTTGGAACTGGTGAATCATGTGATGTTAATCAGTGAACTGCGGGGCCCTGGAGCCATGCAGAAGTTGGTAGGATGGGTTACTAGCTGGCAGCAGAGTATGCAACAGAGGGTGAGTGTGCTGGGGAGTGCTAGTGTCACCGAGCTGTGATCACTGGGGTCACACAATGCTCAGTACTGAGTCGGGCCAGTGCATTATTCAACGTCTGCACTAACAGACTTTGCTGATGGGATCAAGACTACAAGGAGAGTGTTTGTAGACAACACCAATATTGGATGGGTTGTGAACAGTGAGAAGGGCAGTATATTCTGCAAAAGGATCTGGCAAAGCTTGAACACTGATCTGCCAGTGAGAAGTCAAGAATAAACAGTAAGAGGTGCAAGTTCATGCTCTTGGGAGTGAGAAATCCTAGGCATGGCTACTGGCTGAGGGAAATATATTTATCCATCTCATTTTCGTTGGAGTAATATCTATGGATACGAATTACAGGGGACATGGTGTGTGACATCAATTTTTAGTAACACACCACAGTCCTGACCCTGATTTAGCAACACACCTAAGGGATTGACATTGCTGGCCATGAATGCTTGGATGGCCTAGTCTTCCATTTTTTCTTAGTTTTGGTGACACTAAAGACACCACCAAAACTGGATGTACGAAACACGTTGTTGTGTGATGATCAATTAATTAACAATCTTTTTTATAAATCTCAGGCACTACATGCAAGCAGATTATCTCATGCCAGTGGTTTCTGTCATCAAATGGCATAACAATCAGCAATGTTGTCTTGCCATTACTAGGACTGCAGTTTCTCTAAAAATGACCGTGTCAGTGCGTCATCCACGTCTTCATCAACCTCCATAAATCCACGGTACACACCACTGGCTTCAGGCCACTTTCCTCGGATTACAGTCACGACGCAGACAGGAATGACTTTGCGACCCAATATGTCATGCACCCAGTGTGTATATTGTATGTACACTGCCTATCCCATTACTCTGCAAATGAAAAACATATTACATAATTATACATATGGTAAGCGTACTCAATGGCCCTTATTATTGGAGGGGGGGCATACATGTTCATACTGCAATGCTTGTTCTTTTTGGTTCTGCACAGGATACCATAACAGCAGTGTCATGATTGTTCTAAAGTTGTCTGTGTCTGAATTTCAGTTTCTTGGAGAAAAACAGATCGTTGCACGGCAGTCAGAGGCTGCAAAGTCCAGTTAGGGCATGCAAACATTATCTGCCACAAGGCAACCTTGTGCTGAGACTGCAATGCCATCAGATGTCCACTGAACTTCACATTTGCACCATCAAAGATACATGGTTTGCCTGGTGCAACACAGTATTTCACTGTTGCTTTGTGCTGAGGCAATACCACCGATCGAACCTGTGGCGCGGCCCAGTGCAAGCCTGTAGCGTGGCGTTAGAAACACTACAGGCTACCACCTGCATGTAACCCAACAACCCATGATAGTTCACGAACACTGGGCCTCCATGGTGTGAGTGGTGAAGTCTGTGTTAACCATCACCAGATACATACTCGTAAATACAGTACATTGTTTTCTTTGCGCTGATAAACACAGAACGTCACACATGGCAGTTTATTGTGTAAGAAAACATGGGGCACCTTAAGCCCTACTCCCATAGCTCTTAAACCGCATGATGTGTTTTTCTGGTTGTGCATGCCTCCATAATGTTTGATAGAGCAGGCACCTGAGAATACAAACATTGTTAGAAGGTGGTGGGTTCAGGTTTCTTGCCCATTACAGTATTTTACCACGGCAAACAGACTTTAAGCTTTGAAATAGTATATTATTCTAATACTGACAGATCACAGAGGAAAAAAAGAGCAAAAAATGTCTATGTTGTAATATGGAGGTTGGGTGACCAGAGTACTTTACACCCTGGTGACTCCAGTCCACACCTCAGGCCTGTGACTTTGGCATTTGACCAGTGAAGGAATTAAGGCAACTAGGGTACAGGAAATGCAGGGAGAGGCAGAGGCACTGTGGATCACCATGGAGATGGGAAATGGCATGCCATTCACAGTGGTGTGATCTACTGACATCCCACACAATTGGGCAGCTGGACAAGGGTACTTGTACAAGCCATCCATATAATGAACATCTAAAGGGAGGTTTTGCTGGTAGGAGACTTCTGTCTACCAGATGTGGACTGGAGCAACCAAGCTGCGGCCTCATCCTGAAACAAAATATGCTGGAAGTCGGGCAGTTGTGGTCACGTAAACAGCTAGTGACAGGACACACCCAAGAGCGAGTGACTTTTGACCTGGTACTCACCAATGGAGACAGAATTACAGATGTAACTGGGGAAGCCATCAGGATTAAGCAATCACAGTATGGTGTGGTTCAATGTTAGACCATCAGTAAGAGGCAAGCAAGGGTCCTGTATTTCAGGCTAGCTGTCTTTGTAATGGGGCTGGATCGGTACATCCTAGAGTATTAAGAGAATTCAGAGCGGTCCTGGCAGCACCGGAGGAGGGCAAAGTTGTCCGTTTCCACACAAGTTTGAGCATGGATGAGGCTGGCAATTGCAGAACCATCATTGTGACCTCAGTGATGGGTAAATTAATGGAATCACTACTAAAAGAACGGTTTGTGATAGATCTCAAATCCAGCAGAGCATGGTTTCCGAGGCAGCATGGATTCACAGAACAGCAAAAAAATAAGTGAGCCATTCCATGAAACACAGCTCGTTTGTCCATTATTACAAGGTACAATCTGTTGACAGCTTATTGAACGCCCAATGTGTCTCATAGGATTGTGTCTTTTACCAAAGGCTTTAATAAAGTACTAAATCATCTGAAATGGATTAGGCATGTAGTATGCTATTGGTCGAGTGTACCTTTTCATCAAGGAGAACAGAGCCTTACATAGATAGCGTCGGCAGATGGGGACCACTGACTCATCTAGTCTGCCCGTTTGGTTTTTCTTTCTTTACCTCCACCCCTTCACGTTTTCTCTGTCTTTTTGTCGTCACAATTCCTCTGTGTCCATCCCACGCATTCTTGAATTCCCTAACAGTCTTCACTTCCACTGTCTCCTCAGGTAGCCCCATTCCATGGTGCCACTACTTTCTCTGTGAAGAACTTGGGCTTGTTTCTCTTAAATCTCCCCCCCTCCAACCTCAGGCTATGACCTTGTGTCCTTGTGGTCATATTTAACTGGAACAGCTCGTTTGCCTGGACTCTGTTTAAACCTTTGAGGCACTTAAAGGTCTCTATCATATCTCCCCTATCCCACCTGCTTCTCCAGAAAGTACATGTTGAGCTCTCCCAGTCTGTCCTCATAGCTCTTTTCCTGGAGTACATATATAATTTTAGTTGCCCTCCTCTGGACCATCTTCACCCTGTCAATATCCTTTCTCAGGTATGACCTCCAAAACTGGACACCGTACTCAAGGTGGAGCCTCACGAAGGACCTGCACAGAGGCAGGACCACCTACCTTCGTCTGCTTGTGATGCCCCTACCTATGCATCCCAGCATAAGGTTTGCTTTTAGTGCTGCCTTCTCACTCTGGCTACCGACTTTCAAATCTTCTGAAATGATGACCCCTAAGTCACGCTCTTGGCTGGAGGTGGTGAGTTTTTTCTCCTCCCAAGTGGTATTCGGCCCTGGTGTTGCCCTTTCCGAGGTGCATGACCTTGCACTTCTTGGTGATAAATTTAAGTTGCCATGCAGAAGACCATTTCTCAAGTGTATGGAGGTCATCCCTCATTCATGGAGGGATGACCTCCATACATGGAGACAAGTGTTCACTTATTAATGTTAAGTGGTTATACAGACTGTTGTGTTTGATAATTCATAAGAGGTACATGTACATATATATGTGTGTGTACACGCTCCTCTCTCTGTATGAAAGCACAGGCAGAAGCATTGCCAGGTAATGATTTCAAGATACACCAGGAGATTATGGGACAATGGATTTCCATGTACCACCATTGTCAAACTCATAACTACTGAACATATATTCTGGTGGTTTGTGGGGTGGACCACTGGAGCACTGCATATAGACATGTCTTGCCTTCAATCAGACACTATCAATTGGAGTTGATGGAATAATTGTAGGGCAATGAATCCCTATCCTTATCTATTTGGAGTGGGGCTAGCAGGCCGTGGATGATGGTAGCATGCACAGATTGAGATTAGTGCAAGACACACCACTAATGGATCAAAGCAGACGTTACGAAAAGTGGAATTCTCTGTGATGCAGACAAGACCATCCAGTTTGTCACGTAAGTCATGTACAACTTCCTGACAGCACAAGCACTTAGTGACAGATGGCATGAGGGTGCACATAGTACAGATGCACCAGCTTAGATCCTCCAATCGATTCACACCCTGTGATGCACTGCTCTCATCCCCTGATGTACTCGCTTCACTGGACGATGTTAGTGGAGACTGTCGCCGTGGCTCAAACATGTATGGTCTGACCCCTCCAGCGCTAATTGATGATCTATGTAGGACACTGGCATAAAATTCTTCAAGCTCACTGCTGCTGTCTGAACTACTGGCTTCATCCCAGACACTGTCGTTTTCAAATGTCACCATCTTCTTTAAAAGAAAAAAAAAACATTAAGATAAGGTTATCCGGTCATCAGTAAAAAAAGTATATTCTGCACACAGCACACCCATTACTTCTGTTAAGCTGTCAGTGTGCTTCTCCATGTGGCATAAAAAGGGTGCGTAATGACACAGCAAACTAAATAGAATTTCAAAATAAAGGACTTACGAAATGTGTAAAAGTGTTGAACAAGGAAAAAAAAGGTATGGCATGCATAAACAAGCCTGCTGGCTTTAGAATCCAATTGTTGTGCCGGATTTAAGCTGGGAAAAAATCAATGCCCCCACCCAAGCAACTCTCGTAACTAAAAGTGGACCAGGCAATGGGAAAGATGAGATGCAACCAAGAATAATGAAAGCACTCAGGGAGGCTACCTGGGACACCATTGACAGCCCTATTTAACAAATCACTGAAGGAGGGAGTGGTGTCGGAGCACTGGAAGATGGCGAATGTGGTACTGTACAACTACGCAAAAGTGGGAGCAAGGTGGATGCTGGAAATTAAAGGCCAGTCAACTCTACCTCTGAGGTGGGGAAAATCATGTAATGGGCAGACTGGATGGGATCTGCCATCAACTTCTATGTTAATCCATGTTCAAGGAAAAGACTGCGTCATAACTGGAGGATAGTGGGGCACAAGACCCAAGGCAACATGGATTCACAACATGGAGATCTTGTTATACAATTCTGATAGATTTCTTGGACTGAGTAACCAAGGTGATGGATCAGGGAGGGGCGGTGGACATGGTCTACCTAGATTTTAGCAAGGCATTTGACACCAACCCACACAGGAGACAAGTAAACAAGTTGCGCAGCATGGGAGTAGATCCCAAGGTGGTACAATGAAACAGAACTTGGCTGAACAACAGGACCCAGAGCGTGGTGGTGAATGGAGTTCAGTCCCAGGAGTGGGAGGTGACCAGCGGGGTGCCACAGCGTGCAGTTCTGGGGCCAGTCCTTGTCAATGTCTTCATTAGTGACATTGCAGAGGGACTGGAAGGGAAGGTGTGCCTCTGTGCATATGACACCAGGATCTGCAACAGTGTAGACACTTCAGACGGGGTTGAAAAAATGAGACGAGACCTAGGCAAATTGGAGGAGTGGACAAGAGAGTGGCAGCTTAAATTAAAGGCAAAAAAGTTCAAAGTCATGCACTTGGGACACAGGAATCATGGAGAGGTATATAAAATGGGTGGGGGGGTTACTAACAACAAAACTGGAAAGGGACATGGGGGTAAACATAACAGATGACCGGAAGGTGGTTAAGTGATGTGAAAAGTTGTTGGGGAGGGACGGAGGGATGCTGGGGTGCATAGGGAGGGACATCACCAAAAAAACAAGATATGATGCTATTGTACAGACAGTTGGTTAGGCCACATCTGCAATACTGTGTTCAGTTCTGGAGACTGCCTCCAGAAGGACATTGATAGAACAGTCGCAGTCCAGAAGGGCAACAAAAATGTGGAAAGGATTGCACCAGAAAACATATGAGGAAATACTGAAAGACCTCAGTATGTATACCCTGGAGGAAAGGAGGTAGAGGAGAATAATAATACAGACATTCAGGTACCTCAGTGGAATCAACAAGGTCCAGGAGGGCAACATCTTTCAAAAAAAGAGATGCAAGAACAAGGGGTGACAATATGAGCCTATGGGGGGCGAGGCGGAGAAAGACTCTAGGAAATGTGCGGGAGTATATTTTCACAGAAAGGGTGGTGGAGTCATGTAACATCCTCACAGCGGAGGTTGTACAGGCTACAATGACTGGTGAGTTCTAGAATGCAAGGGATAGATAGAAGCAAACACCACTGGTAGGAAAGAGAGGGTAAGCTGCTGGTCATTTAGGATCAGGAGTTAAGTAGGTAGGGAAATGGGCAGACTAGGTGGGCAAGGCGGTCCTTATCAGTCATCAAAAGCTACGTTTCTATAATGCCAGACAGTATTGAGAACATTGTTCTCATGGCTGCAACATTTGTCATGCATTTCAAACAGCGAGGTAATGTGCATGTAATTCATCAAGACACACACATGTTGTCAGCAACTGGAGGATAATGTGTGCACCAGCACTACACATAAAAACACAGAAGCTGCTTGCTGAAAAGGAACATGTGGTCCACCTTTTCTGCCCATTTTGTTTACGTATTCCAAAAACCACTTATTCTAGTTCATCTGCAGCTCACTCTGTCTTTCCCGTCTCCACGCTACCTTTATGTCCATCCCATGCATTCTTGCATTATCTGTTTTTACTGCCTACACCTCTTTTGGTTGAGGCTTTGCCAAACATCAACCACCGCTTCAGTGAAAAAGTACTACCTCATGTTGCCCCATAAACCACCCCTCTCTAGCTTCCTCTCATGCCCCCTCGTTCTTGTACTTTGTACACCACTACATTAATTTTTATACCCCAGAGGTACTGGAAAGTTTCTATCATATCCTCCCCATCTCTGTTCTCTCCTCCAGGGAATACATATGGAGTTCCCCTAACCTCTACTCGTAGGGCTTTACGTGCAGCCACTGTACCATCTTGGCAGCCCTTCCCCTTGACCGCCTCCACTTTGTCCATGTATTTGCAGAGATGTGGTCTCCAGAACTGGACACAGTACTCCAGCTGAGCTCTCTGCATTGATCTGTACAGTGGCACAACCACTTCCCTCCTCCTGCTGGTGATACCCCTCCCAATGCCTCCCAGCACCCCACTGGCTTTTCCTATGGCATTCGCACATTGTCTGGTCGCATTTAAGTCATCACATATGAGTTGCTTGGTGGCTGGCTGTCAGTACTTCCCCCACCACACCCATCTTGTATTCCTCTCTTGGATTTCTGCTCAGAAAGTCAATGATTTTGCAATGTTTTGCATAGAATCATGGCGGCCACATTTTTTGGCCACTCCTCTAACATGTTTTGGGTCTTTTCTCATTGTTTCTACAGCCTCTGGAGTGTCAACAAAGTTGCAGATCTTAGTGCTGGCTGCAAAAAAACAAAACAAAACCATACTTTCCACCAAAGGGCCCACTGAAATGACAGTTACGAAGACACTGAATAGGACTGGCCCCAGGATGGATCCCTGTGGCACCCTGGTGGCCACCTCCCTTTCTTCAGATTGAACCCCATTTATCAGCACCCACTGAGTCATGCCAATCAACAAATTTCTTAGACAGTTTATCACCTTGGTGCCCCCCCACCCCAACTTATTTGGCAACCTTTTATGTGGGACGGTATCAAAGGCAGTGCAGAAATCTAAGTAGGCCACATTCAACACCATTCCTTGATCTACCTCCCTAGTCACCCAGTACATGAGATCTAACAGATTTGTCTGACACATCATATGACATTACTGTGAGCTGTGTTTGCAGGTACACATTTCATGGCTTCCCAATTTATGAAGACAGTGGGATGAAGAGGTTTGCTGGTGAACCATGTACTTCAGACCATGACCAAATAATGCGTGTTGCATGCTGGAAAGGCTTATAAACCACCACTCCAATCATGCAGTAGCAAGGACTGCGTGTGTTCTATGGTCACGCTAGCATGATGACTGTGCCAGGGATGTGTATACAGAAACAACAGAATGAGAGGAATAGGTGCCCATGTCTGTATGGTTTTGTCCGGCACAACATGAGTCAGTATTGTTTCATATGAAGGACGGCGGATGCATGGAACACCCTCACAGCACTGGCCGGGGGGGGCGTTGGTTGTAGGTGGTAGACTGCATAAATAGATAAAGAGGGTAACATCTGAGATCACATTGGGTGCACGTACTAGCCGTAGGTATTGAAAAACGACAGACTAGGTGGCCCCAATGGTCCTTATCTGCCATTCCATAAACATACCTGGGCAACACAGATCAATGCATTGCTCTCAACATACATTTCCCACTACAATCGTGTCTATGATTCATGGCGCCAGACTGCAGCCAAAACACCGGGTTCTCTACAGCAATCTGTCAACCTTGGTTGAATTCACAGCCACAGAGTGTCCCTATCCAGTGCCTTACATCGATGGACAGCACATATGCTTGCTTGTTTTTTTTCTGTTTTTACTAGAAGCGTACACACTAAGCTGAAAGTTTGTTTACAGGTGTGACCTGGGAAGACAGAGAAGTTAAGTGACTTGCTCAGGGTCACACAGTATGCAAGTGGGGACTGTGGGATTCAAACCCAAGTCTCCAGGTTTGCAGCTCAGAGCCTTAAACCACTGTGCTATACTGCTTCCTCATATGAAAAGGTCATGCAGCTTACAGCTTTCCTATGGCCCCTCCGCTACTCTCCTAAAGTCCTACAGCACACTTCAGACACAGCCCTCTTTCGATGACTAATACGTTGACCACGGCTGGACGACAGCCAGCTACCTCATCCTAGCCACCACCTGATCCAATCTCTGTGTACCCAATGCACCGTGATCAGATAGCACAGAAAGCGTAGCGTGGATAGGTGCCTGTTCACATTTGGCACAACACATATATCTGCAAGGAAAATTCTTTCACCTTTGCAGCAACAACTGCCTGGCTGTTCCTCTCACACCTCCCACGCGAGCAGCTCAAGGTGCAGTAGACAGCAAGAGAGCGAGAGCAAGCGGCAGCCTGAGTGAGTGAGACAGAAAGACCAACGGGCACAGATGGGGCACCACAACGTGCACTAAATTGTGAAATAGCTACTGGTATCTGCCATCTGCAGATCAGAAATACTCATAGCAGTGAAGAGTTTGTCAAGTTGACAGAAACAGGTCAACAGCATATGTTATTCAGTGTATAATGATAAAATGTCATATGAATTGCAAGCCTTTATTGTGGCATCGCTAAGTTAGTAAAATTAATGTGTCACGCATTTGTTTTTGGCTATCTATTGGGACACTGTGTTTGACTGAATTGAAATAAAGAGAGAACACAATGCCAAAATAAGATTTCAAAACAGATGGAACTTTGTCAGCCCTTGTTTTTTCTCTCTCATAACTTACTAAATAACAGCTTTCCAATTTATGTAGCCTTAGTCAGCTGGGAAGAGCATTCACACCCAGCCACAATCTGTTTTTGCTTCCCCAGAGTAAGGTTGGTAGTTGGTGATTATCAGAAGATTAAACCCTATTCAGCTACTCCAAGTGGATATTAGCGCATTATTTGTGACTAAGTATCTCTTTATTTTTCAGTTTCTTTGCCTCTGCAAACTAAATACTGTATGTTTGTACAGGTTCTAATAGTTGACTATAAAGGGCAAAGTTGTAAGCATAGAAACCAGTCTTATGAATGACTGTAACATGGCTAATAATATACATCTGAAAATACAACAGAATGACTGGTCTAAACACAACATGTGACAGCAAATAAATTCCTAGTAATGCCCACTGTTGCAGTACCTCAACTGCCATCACACATTATCCACTGAAGTACCTCAACTCGCCATCACACATTATCCAATCGACTGTGAGTTGTAGATCGAGCATGCTTGGTGGGAGTCCAAGAGACAGAGGAAAAAAGACAAGACACAGTGTTTTTTCGACTTTAGTTCTTTCTGTTACTCCAGTTTCTTCCCACCCACTCACTCATCCTGCAGTCCTCCAAGCACGCAGAGCAGTGTCTTTCATCATGGTAACAGTAGCGCATGGTATTGCGCTATCTATACTCACTGTCTGTGAAAGTTATATTTTGTGTATTCACACACACACACACACACACACACACACACACACACACACACACAGAGCAGGAGACCACAACATCTGTTGAAATGGCACTTGGTGCACACATAGCGCGACTGGTTGCAGGAACAGCACAGAACCGAAGAAAAGTGGGGAGCGGTGACACCTGTTATCACGGTTTCCCGATTACAGGGTTATGGACTGCAAATGCCAGGGGACCGCATGTGCAACAGTTGTATGTACCACAGTATTTTTAACAGACCTCTTATCAAAAAGGAACAAAAAGGTACCTGTACTGCTCAAAAAAAATATTGAGAACTCCTCAGCTCATACCTCTCAACTGTCACACATTACGAGGTATGTCACTCATTTTAACCCTCAGAAATCCTTTGTCCCACATCAAGGTAGTGATATTCCTCATTTCTCACAGAGGTTTTAAAGCAGAAATTCATAGTTATCTATTGTGCTCCATTATCAGCAAACATTATGAGCATTAGTGCACTGATAGCCGTAGTGTTCTGAGCTTGCAGTGCCGCGTGCTTGATGATATGTCACATGTAACCCTAGATGGCGCTATCCCAGGGCTACTACCCCTGCCTGATTTGCCACTAACAGGTTGAGAGGCCTGATCCAATGGCGGGTGCCTCCACCCAGAGGTCAGGATTTGCAATAGTTAAACTTACTTGGTCACAGCCCTCTGGGACACTGCAACCCCTTCTTCCCACTAGTGGCCCACAAATATATCAGAATTACCTTCACAGTATACACTTACCCCAGGACTAGTTCCGGCACTGGGACCTCCTGTGAAATAAGATACAGTGCAACAATCACAGTACAGTACTTTAACATAGACAAATACCTCAGGAAGTATAACTTTGCTGAAACAAGCAGCTCTGATTTATTTGGGGGATATAACAAGGACAGGGGAAATCAGGTTAATTAGCTTATCACTTTACTATCTACCTATGGCTCTGTGCACAGGCCCTATCCCTACCAGTTACTGTCCTAGGTACCCAAGCCCTAGTGGCTAGTCAAACCGTGGCAGCTGGTAGGGGCCCTTTCACACAGTGAAAAGAAAAATTAGTTTAAACAGTCAGCAGTACAGTGATTCCATTGGGATTTAATGTGGCAATTCAACAGGGAGCGACCCTGAATTAGTACTCACGACCTCCAAACAAGATAGGGTCCTTCAACATCAGCAGGGCTACTCTTGAGCTCCACGAGACTCTTCACACATTTATATGGTAAAAAAAAGAAAGTACTATACCAGGCAGGCTGCTTCTCTATCCCGATCGCAATTACTGCACAATACCCGGGAGAACACACAGCAGATTCAGTTCCTGACAGACCGAGTGCAATTCAACAATTTCTCCAGTCTTCTACCGCGTGAGCCTGGTTTCTACTCTTCAGAGATCCTTTGATTCTTTTCACAGGACGGATTCAGTCCTAACAAGCAGTTACACAAGCTGCAAACCGGAACTCTGGGCCTTACACACGTTTTTTGACTGAAACTGTGCACTGAAGGAGCACAGGGTTTCTTTCCCCTTCACTGCCAGATCTAAACTGAAACTCCAACAGACAAAACCGGGCACTTCCTTTGAGTTCCTCCCAGTTCTTGACTGGATTGGCTGTCACTCACAATAGACTGCTGCTGTTGGTCCAAAAAGGCGCAAGTCTAAACTACATCTCCCAGAGTCACTGCCCATACAATCCTCTTGTGGCTGGCTCAGATTATGAGTCCAAGTTCTGATTCGGTCAAGGCACCATTTTAGAGCTAGCTTACCCACACTGATTGGTCCAGTTCAGCAGTTCAAAACCAGAATGGGGAACTAGGCAGACACAGTTCTGACTGCAAAGAAAGCAGGTTAGACAAACTGTAATTTCATTATTACTCTAAATGATTTCTGGCAAACAGTTACATCTTTCAGATAGGTTCCTTTGCACTCCTAGTGACTGCAAAAATGGAGTGAATTGGCAGCAGCTTGAGTGGTACTCAAACAGAGAAACACACAGTCCCCCCATACAAACTAATTATGTCTGCAAGCAGACAGCTCTTAAAGAGACAGTACCAGAGGCTCTAAAAAACACTCACTGATAAATGGCTTAAACGCCAAACACTATTCAGGCTTGGAGCATTCAAGCAAGCTCCTGGAAGTCTTTTGGGAACCCCCATTTGTAGGGGGGTTACACACACATTTTGCTCATTTTTCACACATCTTGTCACACATTTTGATGAAGAAAGGTTGAGAGGTATGCCTCAGCTTTATTTTCTGTGCACATTCAGTAGTGCATTATGGGAAAGGTACGTACATTTGCATATCTTGACTTACAGAGATATGCAAATCTTTGTACTTTACCCTTAATGCACTACTGAATACAAAGAAAAAACAAAAGCGACAAAGTAACACAACAGTGGTTTTAGCAAAGAAACAATTTGTTTTCACCGTTTATGTCCGTTATTATACAAAAGGATGCTGCAAAATATAATCAAATTCTTAATGAAAAGGAACTCTTCAATGTGCACGCGCACAGATCCACATATACGTAGCCTACAAAAAAGTTGGTACTTCACCACCAAAAACGTTGTGAAGCAACATTCTGAGTTTATAGCAGTGGATTAGTGATATATTGCACACTTTTTTTAACCAGCACTTGCCATGTCACAAGCACATTAAGCCACTCGAAAGGAGGCTTCTACTAGGGAATTAGTGCATGGTTGGGTAGTTGGGGCCAACCCCCCCCCCCAACCATGCATTAACTCCCTAGTAGAAACGTCCTTTTGAGTGGCTTAATGCTTATGAAAACACTTGGCAACTTGATCTCGACTCCATTTTTCTGTAGGGCATTGCGCTCACACTGCAAACAATGTAACAAAGAAACACGAATTTGACGGCAGATAAGGACCGCTTGGTCCACTTAGTCTGCCCATTTCCTTACCTAACGGATAAGCTGCAGATCCTAGTTAAACAACAGCCTATTTCCTCCTACCCCCCACTAGAATTGCCTTATGTCTGTCCCATGCATTCTTGAATTCCCCCACTGTTTTTGACTCTACGACCTCCTCAGGAAGGCTGTTCCATGTATCCACAACCCTCTCTGTGAAGAAATATTTCCTCACATTACCTCTGAGCCATCCCCCCTCTATCTTCAAATTGTGCCCCCTTGTTTTTGCACATCTCTTTTTCTGAAAGATGCTACTCTCTTGGACTTTGTTGATTCCCTTGAGGTATTTGAAAGTTTCTATCATGTCCTCCTTCTCCCTCCTTTCCTCGAGGCTATACATCTTTAGTCTTTCTTCATATGTCTTCTGAAGCAGACCCTGCATCATTTTAGTTGCCCTCCTCTGGACAGCCTCCACCCTGTCTATGTCTTTGCAGAGATGGGGTCTCCAGAACTGTACATAGTACTCCAGATGTGGTCTTACCAACTGTCTGTACAGAGGGCCAACAACTTCCTGTTTTCTACTGGTGATGCCTCTCCCTATGCATCCCAGTATCCCCCAGCCCTCCTTACTGCCTTCTCACATTGCTGGCCCACCTTTAGGTCATCTGATATGACTACCCCAGGTCCCTTTCCATTTTTGTTGTGTCAGTATCTCACCCCCCCAATTGTGTACTCTTCCCCTGGGTTTTTGTTTCCCAGGTGCATTACTTTGCACTTCTTTGCATTGAATCTAAGCTGCCATACATTTGACCATTCCTCCAACCTTGCCAAGTCCCTTTTCATCCTTTCCACCCCACCTTATGTATCAACCCTGTTGCAGATCTTTGTGTCATCTGCAAAGAGACATACTTTCCCTTCCAGTCCCTCTGCAATGTCACTTATAAAGACATTAAAAAGGACTGGCCCATGTACTGAACCCTGCGGTACCCCACTAGTAACCCTCCTTTCTTCACTATGGACTCCATTTACTATTACCCGCTGTGTCCTGCTGTCCAGCCAGTGTTTTACCCAGGCTACCACTCTGGGACCCACTCCCAGGCTGGCTAATTTGTTTATTAATCTTTTGTGCGGGACTGTGTCAAATGCCTTGCTAAAGTCTAGGTAGGCCATGTCACCAGCCCCTCCTTGGTCTACTACTTTGGTCACCCAGTCAAAGAAATCAATTAGATTTGTCTGATATGACCTTCCCGCTGTGAATCCATGCTGCCTTGGGTCCTGTGCCCCACTGGCCTCTAGGTACTCAACAATTCTTTCCTTCAGAAGTGATTCCATCATTTTCCCTACCACTGAGGTCAAACTGACAGGCTGTAGTTTCCTGCCTCTGTCATGCTCCCACTTTTGTGAAAGGGAATCACATCCGCTCTCCTCCAGTCCTCAATTACCACACCATCCCATGATTTATTAAAAAGGGTAGTCAGTGAAAGAAAACAGCAAGCAACCAGGAACTGCTGCCCTTCCACTTTTCAGTAACTCTGCGCAGTGTACATAAACAGTGGACTGCATTAATTTACAGTACTTGCCTGCCATTACACAGGTACATCATGTGGGGCTTAGGAGTCACGCATCAATGCTGGAGCACTTCAGTGCTGCTGATGTTTCCTCTGGTGTCGCTGTTCTCACACGCTCCTGTGCATCCTGCACATCTCTCAACTGCCCCAGATTATGCACGACATCCCTATTTCATGCGCTGCAAATACAGTAGCTCTGTGACTCATCCACCATCATGAAAACAGAGCAGGGCACACAGAGAATGTGAAACTGATTTAGACTTTCAATCCGTACTGCATACCGTTATACCATTCTAAATCAAAATGCGTCTGTGCACGGAAGCACAATGCTTTTCACAGTGCTTTGTGCTGGTATCTGCTTGTGAGAGGATATGTTCATAAATATTTGGGACAGTGTCCCTCATTTTCATTGTCCCTTGTGTATGTGACAAACAGTAGAGAGGTATGTTGTACTGCATATTAAAAATCAACAGTGTAGCTGGGCCAGTGGCGCTGAGGGTTGAGGTGCTGGACACCACACCTCGCGCCACGCCAGCGACCCAGAGTCAGGAGCGACCTCAGGCATGATGGGTCAGCTAGATGGAGGAGGTCGAGCATCCCAGGACAGCCTCCTCCTCTGGGGTGGGTGGGAAGGAAATACGCGGCCGCACTGGCTCCTGGTGGTCGCTGGGGGCGGTGCATGCCATGGTTCAAGAAGCAGGAGAAACAGACGACGTTGGATGCGCCGGGTGCGGATGCACGCATGGCAGGCATCGTTGGCGTCATTGCACACCTACGCCGAGAGGTAGGGGAGGTCACGATGGAAAAAATCCTCCGTGCACAATGACGGCTGATCTGTGGTGCCGGACGCACCCGAGGTAGCTCCTCTGGTGTCTGCCCCCTGGCCTTCTGCAGTGAGCAGGGTAAGTCCTCACCACGATGTGGCTGGTCAGGGTGAGGCATAGGAGTGAAGAGCTCTGGCTGGGGCAGGGCCGATGATGAAACAGCTGGATTGGGGGGGGAACCATAGGTACACCACCCCCCAGCTAAGGAGTAATATAGAAATAACCTAAAAATAAAAAAATCAACAGAGTATACACACTAATACAACTGCTGTGGATCCATGTGCTGTGTCGGTCACTACATTTTCTCTGCAACAACTTGTTGCGAGTGATATTTTGGAACACAGACTGGCAAAGGAAATTCCATTCACATTTCTATTATGTCAGCAGACATCATGAATCGCTTTCAGGTCAAACTTGTGGCACCAACAGAAATTGTGGCGTAATCACAAAAACGTACTGATCACCCTACCTGTACAATGTTTTACTAACTTATTTCACTGCTCCGAGGATCAGTGGTGGAATAAATTGCATATCACCTTTGCTATGGTATGCAGCCCCCCCCCAAAAAAAAAACAGAGCACTATATGAAACACAGTTGTGCACCATTCCGACATCTTGCAACTGACTGAATAGTTCATTAGCAAGGTATCTGATCAGCAAGATTTTGCCCTCACACCGTAACTGTGCATCTGTGATGTGTCCCATATTGTCATAATATAAATGTGGCTGACAGGCGCACCTTTCAGGGAAGAGCACTGCTTTAGGAATTTTTGTCTAATGTTGTAGCACTTTGAAATGGATGACTGCATTACTGTGCCTTAATGCAGCATTTTATTTGAGGAGTTCTGCTTATGTTTTGTTTTTCACTGAGTGTGCACATGTATTGGACTGAAAAAGTGTACTGTGCAAGCAAAACTAAGAGATGAATGGTCAGTGTTTACCCTGGAAGGCTTCACTGTGGCATCATGATGGTCTCTCCAGTCGGTGCCTTTGTATAACAAAGAGTGACTGACTACTATAGAAGCTCCACTAATTCCAGTGCATTACGATTACAATCGATGTATGAAACTGGTACTTTCATAACTTAGGTCTGGCTTTCTCTTGTATTAGCATTCCATCTGTATTGTAGTTAGCACTTTTTCCTTTCTGTATGTCCCCTGCAAATGGGGGTTCCCAAAAGACTTCAGGAGCTTGCTTGAATGCTCCGAGCCTGAATGGTGTTTGGCATTTAAGCCATTTATTCTGTCAGTATTTTTAGAGCCTCTGGTACTGTCTCTTCAAGAGCTGTCTGCTTGCAGACATATTAAGTTTGTATGGGGGAGGGACTGTGTGTTTCTCTGCTTGAGTCCCACTTGAGCTGCTGCCAATTCACTCCATTTTTGCAGTCACTAGGAGTGCAAAGGGAACCTATCTGAAAGATGTAACTGTTTGCCAGAAATCATTTAGAGTAATAATGAAAATACTGTTCGTCTAACCTGCTTTTCTTTGCAATCAGAACTGTGTTTGCCTAGTTCCCCATTCTAGTTTTGAACTGCTGAACTGGACCAATCAGTGTGGGTTAAGGGAGCTCTAAAATGGTGCCTGTGGACGAATCAGAACTTGGATTCGTAATCTGAGCCAGCCACAAGAGGATTGTAATGGCAGTGACTCTGGGAAATGTAGTTTGGACTTCGGCGCCTTTTTGCACCAACAGGGGGAGGCTATTGTGAGTGACAGCCAATCCAGCCAAGAACTGGGAGAAACTCAAAGGAAGTGCCCGGTTTTGTCTACTGGAGTTTCAGTTTAGCCCTGGCGGTGAAGAGGGAAGGATCCCTGTGCTCCTTCGGTGTGCAATTTTAGTCGGGCAACGCGTGTAAGGCCCCAAGTTTCGGTCTGCAGCTTGTGCAAGTACTGGTTTGGACTGAATCTGACCTGTGAAGAGAATCAAGGAGATCTGAGAAGTAGAAACCAGGCTCATCCTGTAGAAGACTGCTGAATTGCGCTCGGTCTGTCAGAAACTGAATCTGCTGTGTGTTCTAGCAGGTACTGTGCAGTAATTGCGATCGGGATAGAGAAGCAGCCTGCCTAGTATAGTACTTTCTTTTTCCATATAAATGTGTGTAGTGCTAGTGGGGACTCGCGTTTCAAATCCCCTGTACAGTGAATTGAGTGCATGAAGCTGCAAGTAAACCCCAGCTTAATCCAGACTACATCCATTTGCTCTGAACTGCCTTGGGGTCCAGTCACAAGGACCTTGTCCACATGGTCTGCTCCACCTGGCAATCCAGGACAATCTGCCTTCCATTCAGTTTCAGCATTGAATTTGTGAGTACAAATCAGGGTAGCTCCTGCCATCATCTAATTGCAAGTGTTCCATCTGATTACTTTTCCTTTCTTTCTCCACAGAACTGAGCCTACCAGCTCTGGATTACAATTTGGGTATTGTGCATGCATTTTCCATCTTCAGGGCCCCAACCAGCTGCACCAAATAGGCTAGCCTCTTATTGCCTGGGTACCCAGTAAGAGTGACATTAGGGACGTTTGGGATTCAGAAATATGTGCACAGTACTGTGATTATTAATCGTTTAAACTAATTAACCTGATTTCCCCGTCCTTGTTATATCCCCTAAATAAATCAGTCTGTTTGTTTCAGCAAAGTTACACTGCTTGAGGTATTAGGTCTATGTTAAAGTATTGTACTGTGGTTTTGCACTGTATCATCTTATTTTACAGGGAGTCCCAGGAGTCACACTGCCGAACCAGTCCTGGGGGTAAGTGTATACTGTGAAGGTAATTCTGATATATTGTGTGGGCCACTAGTGGGAAGAAAGGGGGTCACAGTGTCCCAGAGGGCTGTGACCAAGTTAGTTTAACTATTGCAAACCCTGACCTCTGGGTGGAGGCACCCCATCGGATCCAGGCCCCTCAACCTGTTAGTGGCAAATCAGGCAGGGGTAGTAGCCCTTGGGATAGCGCCATCTAGGGGTTACATGTATGACAGGTACTTTTCATGCCATAAAACCATCAGGGCACTTTGCTCATATGATGCACATACAGGAACTTAGCTTACAGTAAGTCTAGGAAATAACTGCAAGGACTACAACCCGCATGAGTCAAATAAGAAACAAGGCACAGTAGTGTGGTACCGATTTGGGTACTACAGTTTTTTGCTTTTTATGCAGACTCTGGTATAAGCTGCACAACACTTGGAAATGGTTGGATATTTGACAAAGGATTGTACATCCAAGATTTAATTTGATTTACATGTTTTTTAGATGGGGACCGGCATCCTTATTTACATGCCGATTACATCGGTAAATAAGGTGTTTCACCGTTGCCTATATCATGTCCAGCACACAACAGCTCCCACTACTTGGCACCATGATTGTAATGGGGGGGGGGGGGGCAAAGTACACTGGTCTCAACAAAATTACCTCAAAGACAAATTGTACACTACCAGTCACAGGTGAATGGCTATCTCAGTGCTGGCTCTGCTCCTACTTTTTCAGCTACTGTTTCTATTCTGTCGCGGACAAAATTGCTCTTGCTACTTGGCACTGTGATCTGCACCTTGCAGTGGTGGAGGGAGGGGGGGAATGCACAGGAATGCGACCCTCTTACCTCTAATACAAATGGCACACTGGCAGTCACAGCTGGTTTGCTGTCTCAGTGCTGGCACTCAATGCAGCAGGCAGTCTTTGGTGGGTGAGCCGACTAGCTCATCACAGGAATCAAGTGCACTGAGTGAATGACAGCTCCTCTGTAAGTGTTCAAACTGTGACTGCTTGTTCGGTCTCATGGAGGGGGGTCACTCTCAGCCAATGTTGGGTTGTCAATCTTGATGGTGGGCACTAGATGACTTGCTAATGGCAGCTTCTTAGGCTATCTTCTACCCCTGCCCTCTGGAACACCGCTTGGATGTGGAATGAAGAGCACTGGTAGGACAGAACTTTATATGTTCTGGATACAGACCTTAGGGGGACAGAAAAGTTCAAGTCAGAGGACGGAGGTAGTAAAACATGAAAAGACCAAGGTGACAGATGGCGCTCGGTGATTAGGTACAGGTACTGCAACTGAACAAGTCTCACGCACGCACAGCTCGGATTCTGCAGCAAATACGAGGTAACAGCAGGTAGACAAATGCAGCGCAAGAGAAAAAAATTAGGATAATGGGACAGATCATATGGACGTCAGATTGAACTGGTGAAATTTGGACACTGGCAAAGTATGACTGCCCGATTCAAAATACCAGCCATGCAGAGCACGATCAGGGGCTGCGCTCCAATGCACATGCCCAATTAAATCCAAAGTGCTCAGTCACGGATGCTCACAGCTTCCAACACAAGAGCAATTCAGTCCTTCTTGGACTTTTTCGGCATAGCGCTTCCGGCTCAAGCCGTGCGGCATGGGGAGCAACAATGGGGGAGGACACAGGGTGACAAAGACATATTTTAATGAAATGCAAAGATGGGACAAATAAGACAAAGAACAGAAATAGGACAAGGTAAACAGCCATTGAAAGATGCAGTTTACATGTGTTCCCCTTGGGCAAAGTCCTAGCTGTCCGATTGGATGCACAAGCTGTCTGAAACAGTCCTGGTTCTTTAATCGGTTGGATCTTAGGTGCCCAAATTTAGTCCCTGATTTTCTCCCAAAGTCCTTAAGAGTCTCCGACTAGAATCCAGGCTTCTGATTGGCTAATAAGCTGACAAGATGGTGGCTGCAGTTAAAATATCTTGTGCAGTCAAACAATATCCCACCATTTAAACTCTGGTGCAGCCAGTAAACACACTTTATTTATTTTAAATCCCCAGACATATAGCCCCAACAATTCCCAGACATATAGCCCCAACAATTCCCTTTCAAACAAGCCCTCTTGTATGTATTTGCTCCAAACACTCTTGCTGTCACTGCTGCCAAAACATAGTACCCCCAAGCGGCAGGCAACACCTTATGAATATTAATGAGGGCTGTTACATATTAATTAGCCCCTGAAAATGCTCTCACCCATACTTATTTTAAAACAAATATTGAGGCTTCTTTTCTGCCTCATTTAAGTCACCGGGCCCCGTTAATATCAGGAGGGGCACCAAGACCACTGAAAGACTCCCCGGCCAACTGCAAACTGAGCTGTCAGTACATCAATGCTCTTCTGGCGCATGTGCAATCGCCCGCCAGCTTAGGATTTGACAGACAGCGTCAGCAGATCGCGGTCTAAGTTCAAGCCCAAACTAGGCTCAAATAACTAGCAGGGCTGTTTTAGGGGTTTGGGGAAGCACTAGCAAGGACTAGAAATACTCAGGCTGCGGCGGTGAGAAAAGTGGGGCAGCAGGAGGAAAACGGGAGATAAGGGGCATTTAAGGTAAGCCCTCGGGGGGGGGGGTTACACCCAGTTCAACGGAGCCCCAGTCAGCATCAGCTGCCCTGCTGCTGCTCCCCTCCGGCACCAAAGACTTGGACTGTTGCTGTAAAGATTACAGCTGGACTGGAGAAGTAGGAAATCTTTGGTGCCTCCTGTGTTATGCATTTTTGCAGCTCACGGCAAATTTTAAAGATGGCTCTGCTGCAGTGTTTAAGTTAACACTGGCCAAATAGTATTTTGCTATAATATTCTGGATTTGGCAATGTTTTCTGAGCTCGAATTGCCAACTTGTGATGCAGATAGCTGCTATGTCTGTATCTAACTAAGTGACATTCTGGCTTTGGCTACAGAGTTGGGGATTTCACTAGAAAATTTCAGTAGCAATTCGCCAAAAAACTACAATCTTTAAATTTCCAGCTTATATACCCTGTTGCTGTTAAAGATGGACAGCATGATAAGCACTCACTTTTAAGCAGGGATTCTCCCGATCAGCCACACAGATCGTGACTGGACTGTTGCACGATCGAGTGCACAACCATTCTGCAACACAATAAATGTTTAAGGGCAGCAGCCCTTAAAATAAGGACCTTAGGGACACTGCCCCTCAAAAGACTACAAGGGCAGCAGCCATCTTTGTCTGTCTTGACCCCCGTCACCATGAAACAGGGTTAGGGGTCAGCACCAACACCAATGAAGCTCAAGAGCCTGCAGAGGAAGCCAGAGTGGACTGATGGGACACTGAAGGACTCACTGATTTCTCCCCAAGATTTTTAACCATCTGGGCTCGAGTAACAGTCAGAGAGCCCACCCTAGTGGCAAAGAAGTGGGAATGATCAGCAGGGAGGATGGATCCACCAGTGTTCAGCAGTAGCTGTTCCAGAATTTGGTCAGTCTATTTTAGTCTGTGTGACAGACAGCACATTTTTCAAATAAGCCCATTATAACATGAGTAACAGTGGTAATCGTGTAACAGTGACACATCAACAACATTACAATAGGATATTCACATTAAAAACACCCAATTTGATACATCAGAGGGGCAGATATCCAACAAGAAAATATTTAAAAAAAAAAAAATCATAGTAGGAATCAGCCCCTATGTGTCAAATAGCCAGGACTAAGTAACAGAATTATGCTACAGTATTTTGATATGAAGCCCTAGATAGGTATATGTAACCCCTAGATGGCGCTATCCCAGGGGGCTACCCGGCCCTGATTTGCCACTAATAACAGGTTGAGGGCCTGGATCAATGGCGGGTGCCTCCACCCAGAGGTCAGGGTTTGCAATAGTTAAACTAACTTGGTCACAGCCCTCTGGGACACTGCAACCCCTTTCTTCCCACTAGTGGCCCACACAATATATCAGAATTACCTTCACAGTATACACTTACCCCCAGGTCTGGTTCGGCACTGGGACCTCCTGTGAAATGAGATACAGTGCAACAATCACAGTACAGTACTTTAACATAGACAAATACCTCAGGCAGTATAACTTTGCTGAAACAAGCAGCTCTGATTTATTTAGGGATATAACAAGGACAGGGGAAATCAGGTTAATTAGCTTATCACTCTAATAATCTACCTATGGCTCTGTGCACAGGCCTATCCCTATCAGTTACTGTCCCTGGGTACCCAAACCCTAGTGGCTAGTCCAAACCGTGGCAGCTGGTAGGGGCCCTTTCACACAGAGAAAAGGAGAATTAAACAGTCAGCAGTACAGTAATTCCATTTGGATTTAATGTGGCAATTCAACAGGGAGCGACCCTGAATTAGTACTCACGACCTCCAAATAAGATAGGGTCCTTCAATGTCAGCAGGGCTCACTTGAGGTACACAAACCTCTTCACACATCCATATAAAAGAAAGCACTATACCAGGCAGGCTGCATCTGTATCCCGATCGCAATTACTACACAATACCCGGAGAACACACAGCAGATTCAGTTCCTGACAGACCGAGTGCAATTTTCAGCAATTCCTCCAGTCTTCTACAGGTGAGCCTGGTTTCTACTCTTCAGAGATCCTTTGATTCTTTTCACAGGACGGATTCAGTCCTAACAAGCTGTTACACAAGCTGCAGACCAGAACTCTGGGCCTTACACACGTTTTTGACTAAAACTGCACACTGAAAAGCACAGGGCTCCTTCCTTCTTCACTGCCAAAGCGCAACTGAAACTCCAACCGACAAAACCGGGCACTTCCTTTGAGTTCCTCCAGTTCTCGACTGGATTGGCTGTCACTCACAATAGACTGCTGCTGTTGGTCCAAAAGGCACTGAAGTCTAAACTACATCTCCCAGAGTCACTGCCCATACAATCCTCTTGTGGCTGGCTCAGATTATGAGTCCAAGTTCTGATTCGTCCAAGGCACCATTTTAGAGCTAGCTTACCCCACACTGATTGGTCCAGTTCAGCAGTTCAAAACCAGAATGGGGAACTAGGCAGACACTGTTCTGACTGCAAAAGAAATCAGGTTAGACAAACTGTAATTTCATTATTATTGTAAATGATTTCTGGTAAACAGTTACATCTTTCAGATAGGTTCCTTTGCACTCCTAGTGACTGCAAAAATGAAGTGAATTGGCAGCAGCTTGAGTGGTACTCAATCAAAGAAACACACAGTCCCCCATACAAACTAATTATGTCTGCAAGCAGACAGCTCTTAAAGAGACAGTACCAGAGGTTCTAAAAACACTCACTGATAAATGGCTTAAATGCCAAACACCATTCAGGCTTGGAGCATTCAAGCAAGCTCCTGGAAGTCTTTTGGGAACCCCCATTTGCAGGGGGGTTACACCCTTCCTGGCCTGGGAAAGCTTGACATCCGCGTCAAGCAAGTACCCCCATAAGTTTCAACTGCAACCATATACATTTGCATTAGGCTCATGCATAATCATCAGTCAATATATCATTTTACCAAGAACACATTTCTGAAACATTGCAGTCGTCCTCTTTACACAGTATTACATACACATTGTACCATAACTCAAGTTATTACCTCTTGTACATGAAACCTGAAGAGAGGGGCCCTTCCTATCAGTTACCTTGGGGCTGGATGGGGCAAGGCACTTCATACTAAGGAGCAACACAAGTAACTTGCAGTTAGCACTGATGCTCAGTTTGGGCAATGAGCTAGGGACACACACACTCCTTCTAGGACAACATTGAGAGGCAAGTCCACAGGCCTCCCAAGTGAATCATAACTGAGGTGCACCACAGGCTTTACAGCTCGACCAGTCTTTCTAGGGGAACTGTTATAGTCTCTGCACTCTGAGCCTCATTTTCAGCATTGTCCTCACTTGTCAGGAGTCTCCATGGGGGTGAGAGGCTAGAACTTGGGGCACTTTCAGCTCCAGGAGTTACAGTTTCTGAGTCCACAACATTTGGCTCGCATGGAAGCTTTGGACACTGGCAGTGGACTGTCAGGGCACTCAAAATACTCTTCTTGTTGGATGTATCACCAGTCTGCCCCAATCTATCATTTTCCTCCCTGAAAGCTCAAACAGTTCAACCATGCACAATGATTCCATTTCATCTGATCTGATGCTTTGCACTTCACTTTCTGGGAGCATTGGCTCCAGGGATGAAGCTGGGGCTTAGACAGTCAGAAGGCCCAGCTTCATCTCCAGTATTGACTAGGGGATTGCCCGAAACAACTGACTCAGTTAAGTAAGAAGGATAGTATTCAAAGTCACTCTCACTTTCTTCCGATATGGACTGACAGTCATGCTCAACTGGGACTTGTGGAGGGAACACTTTAACTTTGCTTCTGTAGGTGCAGACTTTCTTGATCTTTTCTTAGCAGCAGCTCTAGTCACTGGTCCAGAGGGGCATCTTCTAGGGGCTCAGACTCAATTAAGATTTGTCCAATGGGCAGTAAATGATTTCTATGCATTGTTTTTACATCTTTTGAATTATTCTCAGGCCTTACTTTGTACACTGGCAGATCATCTAGTTTGCCCACTACAATGTGAGGAGATGGTGCCATCTGTCAGCAATCTTGTGCTTGCCATGCAGTCCCAGATTTCTTAGCAATACCGATCTCCCTCCTGGAGTTCCTGTGCTTTCACCTTTTATCATACCTTTCTTTGTTGGCCAGATTTCTTTTGGCAGCCATGGTTTGAGCCAGTTGAGTACGCATGAGTTAGCTGGGCCTTTAACTTTTGCACATACTGTAAATAGTTGTCAGCTTGAACCCCATCAGGAGAGACCCCAAAACACACATCTACTGGTAGTCGAGCTTCTCTTCCAAACATCAGGCGGTAGGGGAGAATCAGTGGCATCACTTTTGGTGCAGTTATAAGCATGTACCAGGGTGCTAATTTGTTGGCTCCATCTAGGCTTGTCCTTTGGGTGCAGGGTGCCTAGCATATCTAGCAAAGTGCGGTTGAAACGTTCAGGCTGTGGGTCCCCCTGGGGGTGGTAAGGAGTGGTTCTGGACTTTCGCACTCCCCACAGAGAAAGCATCTCTTTGATCAGACGACTCTCAAAGTCTCTCCCTTGATCAGAATGGATTCTTTGTGGAGCCCCATAGTGAACAAAAGGTTTTCTACAAGTACTTTGGCCACAGTGGATGCTTTCTGGTCTTTGGTGGGGAAAGCTTGGGCATATCTCGTGAAATGGTCAGTGACCACCAGCACATTACTGATATTTCTTTGATCTGACTCCAAACTCAGAAAATCAATACAGACCAGCTCCATGGGTGCACTGGTGGTGATGTTAACAAGGGGCAGCCCTCTGGGGGCAAAGCTTTCCTCTGTAGCAGCGACTACAAGTTCGAATGTGTTGCTCCACATCAGCCCCATCTTAGGCCAATAGAATCTGGATCTCACCAAGTCAAGTGTTCTGTCTATACCAGGTGCCCCATGTGGTTGTGCAAGGACCTCAGTACTGAGTCTCGAAAGGCAGTGGGCAGCACTAGTTGTTGTTTGTCTACTTGTCCCCCTCTGTCTACTGTTTCTCTGTATAACAGTTTATTGATCAGTTTCAACTTAGGACCTTCTTTGTATAACAGTGCAGTTCTCAAATCAGTGGGCGTAATTTGGACACATCTTTTCCTGCATAGAGGGGCTTCTAAAGTTGCTTTGATCATGGGATCGTGAGGATTGAGCCGCGAATACTGTCATTGTCCAGCTGAGGCAGTGCACCAATGTCTATTAGCAAAAAGTGGCAATAAGCAGCAGGTATGCAATTCTCAGAGGCCCCAAGCAATCCACCATGCAGTCCACTGCGTCCGTGGACATTGTTCCTCCCTGTCAAACTTCCGGCAGAGTGCCCGAATGTCAGGTTCTGCAATCGGACCCAATCATTCTGGGGAACAGGCCTCCGGAGAGAGCATCAGCATCTATGTGGTTCAGACCTGCCGGTATACGAGAGCATAGTCATATGTAGATAATGCAGAAAGCCACCTATGGCCAGTGGCATCCAACAGCTGAGGTCTGCACATAGGTCAAAGGATTATTGTCAGTTTTTACTAGTATTTTAGCCCCATACAAGTACTCATGGAATTGGTCAACAATAGCCCACTTCAAAGCTAGGAACTCTAACCATGTACAGGATAGTTCTTTTCGGATGGGGTCAGGCTTCTACTGGCAAAGGCCACTGGTCTCAGGCCATTCTAGTACTCTTGGTACAACACAGCCCCCAAACCCTTACAAGCTAGCATCAGTGTGCAGGACGTAAGGTTTTCTTGGATCGGCATAGGCCAGCACTGGAGCATGGGTAAGTTGATATATGATCTCATGAAAAGCAGTCTCACAATCCAGAGTCAGCGGGCCCCAAATACTTCACTCGGATGAAAATACACTCTTTCAGTCTTGAGGACGCTGACTTTTGGTATTTTTGTGGGTTGGGGGATACCCTTGAGTAAGGTTAAGTAAAGGGCGGATCACTCTTGAATAGTCCTTGATGAGCGCCCGATAATAACCACAGAATCCAGGAATCTTTGCAGTTCTTTTAGATTTTTGGGCTGTGGCCAGGTGGTCAAGGCCTCAACTTTACTTGGGTGGGTCTCTATTCCCTCGGTGGATACTATGTGTCACACATACTTTACTGATGTTTGAAAATTGACACTTATCAATGGACAGTTTAAGGCCAAAGTCCTCCAGTGGTCCAATACCTTAATAATCTGCTCTCATGTTCCTCCGTGAGCTGCCAAACACAATAACATCATCTAGGTATACCAGGCACTCTAGTAAGTTCATGTCCCCACTGCAGCTCCATCAGTCGTTGAAAAGTGGCTGGGGCACCTGAAATCCCTTGAGGCATCCTCATGAATTCATAGAAAAAGCGGACAGATAAAGGCCGTCTTCTCACGGTCCTCTGGGGCCATCGGGATCTGGTAGTACCCACTGCGGAGATCCAGCACAGAAAATCCACTTGCTCCCGTTTAGGCAGTCCAAAGCATCCTGAATACGGGCATTGTGTACTGATCAGGGATAGTCGCCCGGTTTAAGGTGCGATAATCCACACACATCCTTACTGTTCCATTCTTTTCCTCACTACCACAATGGGGAAGCATAAGGAGCTTCTGGATTCTTGTATACACCAGCAGCTAACATCTCTTGCAGATACCGTCTCACTTCATCTATGTCAGCAGGTGCCAGGCGTTCGAGACCTCTCCGCGAAATGGTCTTTCGTCATGCAGCGGATATTGTGCTCAGCTCCTTGCACGCATCCTACATCCCATTCCTTTAAAGAAAACACCTGGTCTCTCTGGGCAAGCTTCTCACTGATCCTCACTTTCCATTCAGCTGGCAGGGGGAGTCGCTGAAATCAAACAAGTCAGGCGTTACTCTGTCATTCTTCCTCGAACTCTTGCTGCTGGGTAGCACTGCAGTGTCTGCACAATGCACATTAGCCAGGATGCAACCTCTGTTTACTGAATGTCTCTTTCAGACACATTATGAACTTGGACCATTACCCTTCTGGCATAAGCATGGGCTCTAGCGGGCAAAATACTAGGCTTGACCAGCAGTCCCTCTGGCAATTTTCCATAAGCCTGGTGCATCCAACATTAATATTTTATTCTTAACATCCTTTCTGATCCGGACCTCTCCCTGTAAGGTACACTGGGCATTTGGCAGCCAGGATCAGAGACTCAGGATCCTTCTTCCATACAATTCCGACCGGTTCCTCTGGTTCTGTTTTTTCAGCATCTCTCTGTGCCTCATAGGCCTTCTTAATTAAAGCGGAACTCTTAAAGCTCTACTAGTCTTTGACCCCTGTTTTCATAACACAACTGTGCCAGCCTTCGAACATATGAGCATTTGTTCCAATCAACAAAGGACACCATCATACAGTCCAGTGGGGGGACACACTAAGGCTAGGGTCTCTACTTGTTCGGCCACTGCAGCCATGGAGGTGGGAAAGACAGCCAAGTCCGGATATCACCGGAATAGGGGTAGGCCTTCTCATTTAACCCCCATACATGCAGTCCTTCTAATGGTTGTAAGGGTACGTCTGACAAATGCTTCTGATACCAATCCTGGAACATAATTGTCACTTGGGAGCCACTGTCTAATACAGCTCTTGTAGACACTCCTTTCACCTTTACAGTGGTCTCCATGGAGGGACCCACTATTCTGGACCAGTCTGGAGAGGCGGTAGTGGGGGCCTGGGCAACTGACCTTGCCACAAAAGGACGTGAATTAGCATTTTTGGTGCCCTCACTGGGATCATGTCGTGCACCTCTTAACCACTGATTTCTTCTCTGAAGCTCTCCTTGTAGCCTATATGCAACTTTGTCAGTGTCTTTTGGGGACTGGCATTCCCTTTTCATGTGCCCATCTTTCCCACAATTATAGCAAAACATACTTTCTGGAGTTTGAGCTGGCCGAGGCGCCACACTGGGAGCCAGGGTGGGGGTATTACTAACTGGAAACCTGGGTGCCATCTCTGTCTCTGGCGTGATAAGCATTTGGAGACATCTCGTCAGTTTCTCCACTTCCATGGTCAAGGAATTGAGTTTGGAGCTGTTATCAGCAGGAGATACATGGGTGGGTACCCCCACCCCATATGAAGATGCAGTGGATATAGGTCAGGGCCCGTACTTGCAGGCGTGGCCTTCATAAAGGACTGTTTTTGAATTCCGGATCTCTCTCAACAGTTAGCCCCATTGTGGCATATCTTTTCCTTGTCAGAGCACTCATTGACTGTCAACCTCTGCCCTGAACTTCACTTGATGGGTCACCCTCAGTCCTCGGATCGATAGCCACAGCTGTTGGTGCAGGTACCTCCAGGGCGCCTTTTCTCAACTCCTCGAATTTCTCTCATTAACTCATCATAGGAGGGTGGGGATTCCAGTCGATTTGCCGAGTAACTGAAGCAACAGCAGTTCTGAGAAGGGGCAGACTTAAGGATTCTGTCCAGTCTGGTTCGGTCCAGTTCAATGGCTGGCAAACTACCCTTTCTGAGGCATTCTTGCAACAATTTTCCAGCCGAGACATACACAGACAACAACTCCCCTTGGTACTGTTGTGCATTTCTTACTCTCCACCATAGGTCCTCATCAGAATCTGGGCTCCATACACATTCTCCAAGGCCTCAAGATAGGCCTGTGCAGTCGCTTCAGGGTTACTGGCCCATTTAGCACGGATGGTAGCCAGGGCAGGACCTCGGAGGCTCTCACTAACCCTCTTTCGCTTTTCGCCTTCCGAGCATTGCCATTCTAGCACTTGGGGGGCAACATAGTCTATCCAGGTCTCCCAGTCATCCTCCCCGGGGGGGTGGGGAGGGTGCCAGAGAAGATCCTCAACCTTCGGTAAGAGTCGTGACTAATGGCAGGTGCAGAAATAGGAGTCTGCATTGGTTCAGCCACCATTACGGGCACTGGAGCAGGAGAGGGGTGTTGGGGGAGGAACACCCCCAGGTGGCAAGAATAGTTTCTTCAAGTCCTCCACAGTTTTCCCCTCTCCCAGCAACCATTCAGCAAATTTCTCCTCAAAAGTTTCAGATAGTGGTGGGGGCTGATTCCCCCCCGGGTCTTTACTGTCCTTAGTTATCACTCTCCAAGCAGTGAGGGCTCCCTCTGGGGTAATGGTCTGTGGCACTTTGGAGCTATCTATGGGATTCTTAAACTCTACTAGGGCCAGGAAAGTGTGGGTGAGCAGATTAGCATGCCGACCCACCACCACAGGGTTTTAAACCTTCCACCTTGGAAAGTACTCCCTGCACAGTGTCGTATTGATACCCAGGGGATGTCCAGGATAAGCATAGCATTTTGGGGTCGATCTCCTCCCAGTACACCACTCCACCAGCGGTGCACAGCCACTTCTGTCGGGTACCCATTTTTTTTCTTAACAGTGGTTCGTAAATATGGCCACTAGAGGACACACAATCCAGCGGTGAGCCTCCAAGATGTAACCCCTAGATGGCGCTATCCCAGGGGCTACTACCCCTGCCTGATTTGCCACTAACAGGTTGAGGGCCTGGATCCAATGCAGGGTGCCTCCACCCAGAGTCAGGGTTTGCAATAGTTAAACTAACTTGGTCACAGCCCTCTGGGACACTGCAACCCCTTTCTTCCACTAGTGGCCCACACAATATATCAAATTACCTTCACAGTATACACTTACCCCCAGGTCTGGTTCCGGCACTGGGACCTCCTGTGAAATGAGATACAGTGCAACAATCACAGTACAGTACTTTAACATAGACAAATACCTCAGGCAGTATAACTTTGCTGAAACAAGCAGCTCTGATTTATTTAGGGGATATAACAAGAACAAGGAAATCAGGTTAATTAGCTTATCACTCTAATAATCTACCTATGGCTCTGTGACAGGCCTATCCTATCAGTTACTGTCCCTGGGTACCCCAAACCCTAGTGGCTAGTCCAAACCGTGCAGCTGGTAGGGGCCCTTTCACACAGAGAAAAGGAGAATTTAAACAGTCAGCAGTACAGTAATTCCATTTGGATTTAATGTGGCAATTCAACAGGGAGCGACCTCTGAATTAGTACTCACGACCTCCAAATAAAATAGGGTCCTTCAATGTCAGCAGGGCTCACTTGAGGTACACAAACCTCTTCACACATCCATATAAAAGAAAGCACTATACCAGGCAGGCTGCATCTGTATCCCGATGCAATTACTGCACAATACCGGGAGAACACACAGCAGATTCAGTTCCTGACAGACCCGGTGCAATTTTCAGCAATTCCTCCAGTCTTCTACAGGGTGAGCCTGGTTTCTACTCTTCAGAGATCCTTTGATTCTTTTCACAGGACGATTCAGTCCCTAACAAGCTGTTACACAAGCTGCAGACCGAACTCTGGGCCTTACACCGCGTTTTTGACTAAAACTGCACACTGAAAAGCACAGGGCTCCTTCCTTCTTCACTGCCAAAGCTCAACTGAAACTCCAACCGACAAACCGGGCACTTCTTTGAGTTCCTCCCAGTTCTCGACTGGATTGGCTGTCACTCACAATAGACTGCTGCTGTTGGTCCAAAAGGCACTGAAGTCTAAACTACATCTCCCAGAGTCACTGCCCATATAATCCTCTTGTGGCTGGCTCAGATTATGAGTCAAGTTCTGATTTGTCCAAGGCACCATTTTAGAGCTAGCTTACCCACACTGATTGGTCCAGTTCAGCAGTTCAAAACCAGAATGGGGAACTAGGCAGACACTGTTCTGACTGCAAAAGAAATCAGGTTAGACAAACTGTAATTTCATTATTACTGTAAATGATTTCTGGCAAACAGTTACATCTTTCAGATAGGTTCCCTTTGCACTCCTAGTGACTGCAAAAATGAAGTGAACTGGCAGCAGCTTGAGTGGTACTCAATCAAAGAAACACACAGTCCCCCATACAAACTAATTATGTCTGCAAGCAGACAGCTCTTAAAGAGACAGTACCAGAGGTTCTAAAAACACTCACTGATAAATGGCTTAAATGCCAAACACCATTCAGGCTTGGAGCATTCAAGCAAGCTCCTGAAGTCTTTTAGGAACCCCCATTTGCAGGGGGTTACATATATAAAATGTCCAATAATAAAAAATATATATATATATATATATATATATATAAAATAATACACAGCATGATTATGTAATCCCCTACAAATGAGGGTTCCACTTCCAAAAGTCTTCCTTGAGCTTGCCTACATATCTCACTGCCAGGCTGGTGTCCTCGTTTTAGCAGTTTAAATGTGATTACCAGAGCTTGTATAGCATCTGTGTACTGTCTCTTTAAGAGCTCCCTAATTGCAGCTTAAGTAATCTGAGAGGGAGCTCTGTTGAAAGATGTAACTATTTACTGAAAATCATTTAGAGTGATAATGATAATGCAGTTTGTCTAACCTGCTTTCTTTGTAGCAAGGACTGTTTTGTTTGTTTCCACTATCTTGGTTCTGGACTGCAAATTGGACCAAACAGTACTGGTGGGACCTAAATGTAGCCGGACAACAGGAGCTGTCTGAATTCAAAATCTGTAGGAAAGTACAGTTAGGTAAGAACTCACGCAACATTAGATCTTGAGAGAGGCTCTTGCAGTAGGTAATTACATATAGGACTGACACGGCAGGCGGCAGGACCCCACAGAAAAACTTCTAGCTAGCAGTCCCTGGCGAGGGACCGCTCCCACATCAGGTGATCGGTGT
The DNA here is from genome assembly GCA_016271365.2 of Neoceratodus forsteri. Taxonomy (NCBI): domain Eukaryota; kingdom Metazoa; phylum Chordata; order Ceratodontiformes; family Ceratodontidae; genus Neoceratodus; species Neoceratodus forsteri. The sequence goes on from CM028134.1 coordinate 218,897,761, forward strand.
CGGAAGCGGTATAAAGGGGTGGTCCCTGGCGCCCGCCTTCCAGTTCTTTGCCACAGGCCAAAGAAGGCCAGGCGAGAGAGGAGGCGGATATTTCCCTCAATGGAAAAGGAGCTGACAAAGCTTAGGGGGGATGGAGGGCGGGAAGGTACTACCTACTGCAAGAGCCTCTCTCGAAGATCTACTGTTACAGTAAGTTCTTACATAACTGTACTATCTTACTACGAGAGGGCTCTTGCAGTAGGTAATTACATATAGGACTGAGTCCCAAGCAGTCTGGAACAAGAAGAAGCACACGGCAGGAGGAAATCTACTCCAAGTAGAAACTCTAGCTGTGCAAGCCTTAAGAGAGGAGGCCTTGCAGAACAGCAAGCCCGAAGCCTGATCTAAGGCGTGAGGCAATATCCAAACTGTAATGTTTTGTAAATGTATGGACGGAGGTCCAAATGGCGGCAGCACAGATGTCCGCTGCTGACACATTCTTGAAACAAGCCGCTGAGGCAACGACTCCCCTGGTGGAGTGGCCCTTACTTGACCAGGAGGGTCTTGTTGTGCTTGTCATAACAGAAAGTGATACAATGAGCCAACCATTTAGATATGCATTGCTTAGAAACAGCATTGCCTTCTCTTTTGGGTGCAAAGAGACAAACAGTTGATCAGTCTTCCTGAGATCCTTTGTCCTGTTAGTGTAGTGTCTCAGAATCCAGTGAGCGTCCATAGTATGAGTAAATACTCCCCTTGATTGGAGTACTGCGTAAAAAAGGTGGGTAACTCTATGGACTGGTTCAGAGTAGACTCCGCTACCACCGTAGGAAGAAACTTAGGGTTAGTGCACAGAGCCACATGTTCCTTGTGAAAAATTAAGTATGGAATTTTACACATCAGGGCCTGGAGCTCGTAAATTCTCCGAGTGGAAGTAATGGCCGCAAGGAAGAGAGTTTTCCATGAAAGGAACTTCAAGTCTGCGGAAGCTGCCGGTTCAAAAGGAGGCAGAGTAAGTTTCTCAAGAACAAAGTTCAAATCCCAAGGAGGGGCGAGAATACGGATAGGAGGTCTCAGATGGAGGACCCCTCTGAGGAAAGTCTTAGAGACCTCCAGCTGAGCAAATGTCCTGTCTGCAAAAGGAACATGACAGGCCGAGATGGCCGCCATGTGAACTTTCAGAGAAGAGTGACTAAGAGTGACTAAGACCATGGTCAAAAAGATGGTGTAGGTACTCTAGCAGTAGCCCAGCCAAGCAGGAAAAGGGTTCCACATCTTTCGAAGCTGCCCATATTGTGAACCTTTTCCACTTCATGGCGTAAGTAGATCTAGTGGAGGGTTTTCTAGCCTCTACCAAAATCCTCCAAATCTCCACCACTTGGGGAGAAACCCCGAAGTGCCTTTGAGCTATGTCTGCAGGAGCCATGCATGAAGCTGAAGGGACCTGAGGCCTGGATGGACCAGAGTCCCCTGATCCTGGGTCAGCAAACCTCGTGACAGAGGAAGAGGAAGAGGAGGATCCTCTGAGTATTGTTGTAGAAGAGAGGACCAAACTTGCCTGGGCCAGAAAGGAGCGATCAGAATCATTCGTGCTCCTTTTGAACCTAGTTTCTGCAAGACTCGTGGGATCAGAGGAATTGGGGGAAAGGCATAGACGAATCTGTCCTTCCAATCTAGAGACAGAGCGTCTCTCCAAAATTACAAGCTCTTGAATGAGCGAGCAGAGTGGGAAGCTTTGCATTTTAGAGGACGAACAGGTGGAGCCTGTGGTGTCCCCAGTGTTGGAAGATACCGTCTAAAACCCCTTGGTCCAGTTCCCACTTGTGAGCCAGAGCAGGCGGCGACTTAGCTTGTCTGCCAAGGTGTTGTCGACTCCCAGAACACGAATCGCCATGAGGTGAAGGGTCGTTGTGCTGCCCAATCCCAAACCCTCATTGCTTCCTGCAAGGGAGTAGGACCAGTCCCCTGTTTGTTGATATACCAAACCACGCACATACTGTCCATCTGGACGGCTAGGTGGCTGGGAAGAATGTACAGGTGAAGGGCTTGGAAAGCATACAGAACTGCCCGAAGCTCGAGCACACTGATGTGGAGTGTCTGTTCGAGCTTGGACCAAGAACCCTGGGTCCGATGGGGACCGAGATGGGCCCCCCAACCTTCGCCCGAGGCGTCTGTGGTTAGAGTCTGGGGGGGGAGAGGAAGGAAGAAAGGAACTCCCGAAGCAGGTTCTCTGAACCATCCACCATTGCAAGTCTCAAGCATCGGTGAGGAGACTAGAACCAAGTGACCCAAGTCGTACACCAACTGATCCCATTGGGAGCGGGGCATCCACTGGGAAACCCTCATGGGAGCGGCGTGAGGGACTGTCAGGATAGCAGCCGCCATGAGCCGAGGAGGCGAAGGACCGATCTTGCACTGACCCACCTGCGGCCGGACAACAGACTTACTTGAGTCTGGAGAGTGGACGCCCTGTCCGGTGGCAGGAAAGCCCTGCCAATGGTCGTGTCTAAAATCGCCCCTATAAACTGTAGTCTCTGAGATGGGATCAAGTGAGACTTGGAATGGTTGATGGTAATACCCAGGCAGGCAAAAACTTGCTGGGTAAGGGCGAGGCAGTGCAGGAGTTCTTCCCTGGACAAGGCCGCCAGGAGCCAATCGTCCAGGTACGGAAAACTTGCACCCCCGGCACGCAGGTAGGCCGCCACCACCGCAAGGCATTTGGTAAATACTGGGAGCCGAGGACAGGCCCAAGGAAGTGCCTTGAACTGGCAGTGGTCCCCTGGAGCATAAAATGGAAATATCTCTGATGTGAGGCAGACAAATGGAAATGTACAGGTAAGCGTCCTGCATATCCAGAGGGCACAGCCATTGCCGAATGGAGGAGGGCAGAAGGCTCTGCAGGAGAGCATTCTGAACCTTTGTACTCCACAAAAGATTCAGGAACTGAGATGTGAATGGGTCTTACATCTCCTGTCTTCTTCGGGACCAGCAAAGAGTAGGAACAGTAACCTGTCCCTTGAAGATGAAGAGGTACGGGTTCTATCGCGTCTTTCAGCAACAGTGCTGAAATCTCTTTCTGTAGAAACTCTATTGAGTGTCCTGCGATCAGCTGGAGCACCCAAGAATCCGATGTTATCCTCTCCCAGCCCGGAAGGTGGAGGGAAAACCTCCCTCCTACCGGTTCGTCCGGGGAGTCCAGAGGTTGTGGGAGAGGAAAGGAGTCAGGTGGTGTGGGGCAGTGCCGCAGCTGAAGCACCCGCTGCTTTTTTGGGCGGGGGGGGGGCTTAGCAGCTGTGGGGGCCTGGTGTTTAGTGGCCCGCTTTCCCGGAGGTTTCGCCTTTGGCCGAATCTGTCTGTGAAAGGGACGGTGCTGCGACTGGTGGGGATGGTACATTGAGTCGACGGACTTTAGTGCCAGCCCCTTCTCCTGCAAATCGGTGATGATGTCCTTGACATCGCCACCGAAGAGCACCAACACCCGGAAGGGCGCTTCCTGTATAGCGGACTGCACTTCCGGGACCAACCCTGACACACGGAGCCAAGCATGACGACGTAAGCCTACGGCAAAAGCTGAGCTCCGTCCAGCAGTGTCCACTGCATCGTAGGTCGCACAAAGCATGTGTCGACTGGCTGAATGTGCAGAGCGGACAAGGTCAGCCAACTCCCGCTTGACTTAAGAGTCTGGCAGGGAGTCCAATTTGGCTTCCACCTGAGTAAGAATTGCCTTCCGGTAATCCCCCATATGACCGACATAGTTCAGGGCCCTGATACCCAGCGTGGAAGAAGCAAAAATCTTCTTACCATACTGGTCCAGTAGGCGGGATTCTTTATCAGGTGGCGACGAGCTAAGGTGTTTTGGGTTAGCTGACCGGCCGTGAGCAACGCTAATCACTACCAAGTCAGCACAAGGGTGAGAATCTAAAAAGTCAACACCCTTGGGAGCCTGGTATAGCCTGTTCGACTTCCGAGGAAGTGGGGCTAGAGCCGACGGCTGTTTCCAAATGGTGGTAACAAAGTCGGCGTGAGGCTCGACCCAGGGTGGCACCAAGGTGGGAGCTGTCACAGGCAGATCCAGATGCTCAGTGAGTTTCATCCGCTGAGGGTCTGGTTCCAATGACTGCCACTTATGTACCTCCTGGATTTTGCTTAGCAGCTCCGTAAAGGAAGGATCTTCCGGAGGCGACTTCGCAGGAGTCCTTGGCTTGGGTTTTGATGGAGAGCATGGCTCGTCGTCCCCTCGAGCATCTGTCGGAAGAGTCCGAGGAGTCGAGTGAGATCACCCAGAGCATCTCTTCCTCAACAACTGGCTGAAACTCCTCCAAGGTAGGCAGATCAATACTGCCCCACTGGCTGATTACTATCAGACCATGTCAGGCCACTTTATGAGATACTTGAGCTAATGGAGGACACCCCTGTCAGAAAAGAAATTGCCAAACTCCTAGCACTTTTCAGTGGCTAAAACCTGATCTGATCGCAGATAGGGGCATTACTCAAACTGTCTATGGTGCAAAAGAGCTGAGCTGCTCAATTTCATCCTACTACAATCATCCCTGACAGGAACTATGTCTTTTCAGGCTGATTTCCCATTAGTACTCACCACAGGGCCTTCAACACCAATCTGTTGTTCACTGGCCAGGACCTACGCCAAGAATGCTCTAACTTCCGTCCCTTAGTGTTAAATTGATGCAACTTAACACAATACCAGTGAGAGTTGTAACAGGATGTCAAGGGACAAACACGGTAAAATGTAAAGGAATCTAAGGCTGCTTTAAGAACTGTATTATAGTGTTCTATGAGGTTTTCAGATCCCTGCACACAAGCAAGCATCATGCCAGAGATGTCTAATATTTCCAGGAGTTTGTGAGGCTCCAAGTAATGTTTTGGATGATATCAAATTGTCTCCATAGGGGGAGTAGCCAAACAAGGGGCCCAGCAGAGGAATGACACCATGTCATGGTCCTACAAAATTTTGTATCAACCCTGACAGCAGTTACATCAAACCCAATGATGTCACTGTCTCCCACCCTTTTCTCCTGGTTAAGCTAAAATCAGCAGGTCTATCCAACTCTGCAATCAGCTGGTTCAGCTCCTATCTTGTTGGAAGATCCCATTCAGTAAGAAACAGAGAATCCCCTTCCCTCCCCCACATACTGGTGTCCCCCATGTTTCTGTCCTTGGCCCATTGCTCTTCTCCATATTATTCAATGACCTCCCCTCTGCCTGCTCATTTGCATCCTTTCACAAGTATGCTGATGACACGGTCCTATTTGAATCTGTCTCTTCTGCATCAGAGTTAACTTCCAGACTTCAACTTGATTTTGACAATGTCCAGAAATGGTTCAGGTGTAATCAATTGTCTCTACATGCTAAGAAAATGGTCTCCAAGTGTTTCTGTACTAGACAGAGGCTTTCTAGACTCCCATCTCTTCTCTCCTTGCGTATCCTAGATTGGGTTCAAATTGTCGACGTGCCCTCATTTAAGTACCTGGGTGTTTGGCTTGGCCAACACCTTAGTTTCTCTCAGCACATAGACGCCATCCACAAAAAAACTACACCCCAAGCATGAAGCTCTATATAGGAACAAAGGCTGCATCCCTATAACTGCCCGCCAAGATATCATCACTATGATGATACTCCCCATCTTTGATTATGGTGGTATTGTCTATGGTGCTGCATCTAAGTCCACCCTGGCCAGACTGGATTCCATTTTCCACTCCTTCTGCCATTTCACCTTGGCCTGCCCCCCCAATACCCACCACTGTTCTTTATACTCAGATCTCTCTCTCCCTTCCTTGCTTGGAAGACCGTCGCCTATCCCACTGTGTCTCCTTCAGTTCTAACTTCTGGCTGGCCTTGTTCCCTTCCTATCTAATTTCTTGCCTCTCTCCCTTGCCCCTCTCCCTCTATTCTCTTTGTAACTCAGGCTATCGATCCCTCCTGCTCCCCTCTTGCAAATCCCTTGCTGGACAATCTGCTTTCTCCTTCTGCCTTCCAAATCTCTGGAACTCTCTCCCCCTAACAATTCACTCTGCCCCCTCAAAATGCACCCTTTTCTGTCAACTTCAAGGCCACACTACCCCCTCATGTAAATGTCCTTAGCCCAATGCCTCCTCCTACTTTTTCTCTCCTCTCCAGGCTCTCCCTTTGTTACACCTTCCTATCCCTACCCCGTTCATCTCCCCAACTTATACTCTTCCCTCATTCCCTCCCTCATCTTATCCTTTACACTCTAGTCCTCCAATCACCCCTCTACATGCTTTCTACACCCATTATCATATTTGTTCTCCCATCTTCTCTCACTTATCCCATCCCTTCCCTTTCTCCCTCATCCCTCACATCTCTCTCAATTCTCTCTCCTCCATCCTTTCTTCTCACCAAAAGACCTCCTGACTGGCTCCCCTAATGGCCTACTTGATATGTTCAGTTACATTCCATCATAGAGACTGTAAGTGCCTAGTACTCATGCTACTGTTAACTTATCTTGTGCTATTTTTACCTGCTTCTTTACTGTTTGTTTTGTACCTTGTGTATGACTATAAATCGCAGATCAATTTATTCATGTATTATCCTTACCTCCTCCCTCACAGGACACATCTGAAACAAGCCACATGGCTCAGTATGTCTTTCCTGGTAAATCTCTTTAACTAAATAAATAAATATAAACTATTCATAGCTCAGACAGCTAACATACAGTCTCATATAATCATTTCCCAGTCAAATCAATCATAAAACACTCAGCCATGCCACAATCACACTATAAGCAAATTAACTATTAAAATACAAGGAAAATAAAAACATAGCCAACAGCAGTTTTCATATCTTAACTGTTAGTTTACATCTACTACACAGAAACTACAATTTTGTTCAGAGAAGCTCTATGGCACAGTAGGTCTATTTGAGACCTGTAGAGCAACAAACAAGCAAATGGCTTTGGTCCAAATCATAGTGCATGCCAAAGAATGTGAGAGTTTTTTCAGTAGGGATTTTATACTTTCTTTCTAAACATTTTGTTCTGTTCTGTTTTCACTTGTTCATAATAGTAAAAAGGCATCCCACTCCCAATGTGGTGATCAGACAGTTTTGGCTTAATTGTTATAAAACAACAGTTAGAAATGGTGCATTTTGACTGGATAGCAGCATTCTCAAAGGGTTAAATTAATGGCTGGAAAACCGTCATGTGCAATAGAACAATAAGAAGTTTAAAGGGACACTGTCAACCCCCCACCAGCCTTATAATGGCCCTAGTTTAAACAAACTCTGGTCAGAGCCAAAACAGCTGCTAATTCTTTAACCAAATAAAAGATATATGAGCCTGATTTTCAAAAGGGGGATGCAGGGCATGTGACCAGGCCCTACATCCCCACAACATTTGCTGCAGCTGCGTCCCAGTGTTTGTTGCAACTTGCACCGAATTTCCATACCTGGGGTGCAAGTTGTCACAGTGCTCTCTTCTTACGGCAGCTTGTGCCAAAGCTGTGGCTCAAACCCCCAAAAATTGCACCACCATAGACACAAATGTTTGCCAGTGGGTAGATGGCATAACTGCTGTGGCACTGCAAGAGACTTAGGGAAGGGGGGTTATGGCAAGCGGCTTTCAAAATAGTGCTTGCCGCACAGTTTGCCACAAGTTGCCACTTGCGGCAAACCCCTCTGCCACGTGTCTGTTGTGGTAACGCAGCCCATTTGGAAATCAGGCCCATAGAATTAATGTGCAGGCTAGGTTTTAATTTATTTGTTATATTTACACTGTATTTAGCCAGGATAGGCCAGATGAGGTGAAACCCCTCATTTTCAATAGATTGTAGCAGAGCTGCTATACCTCAGTTTCAGTAAGGTCTGCTTTTATCCATTTTTACAATCTACATACCCAGGATAGCTCTCACTCTAGCCCTCTAATGCAGTAATGCCGAGAGGTGCTGCTGAGTGTTCAGATGTGACTGAAGAACCCTCACCCCTCTTGAACCCTGCCTAAAAGACGTAAATTGAATAAAGTAGCATCTGCTATACAGAGATTACACAACCTCAACATTGTAAGAAGCCTAAACCTAAGATTTAGACAAAAGGAACTAAAGGAAAGGGAAACTGAGTGAGACAAGGTGACTTTTAGAAAAATGGTAGGATGACTGCTTCAAAGCATTTTACTGAGTCAATCTGCATGACCAGAGAGGCTTCCCCATCAAGAAGGTCTCACTCTCAGGAAGCAAGAAGCCATAAATGCAATGCAAGATGGTGCCGATGAGTCAATCTGCATGGCCAAAAGGTTCCCTACTTGGCATGGACCCTACTGTCCAGGAGCAGGCTTCTGAGGAAGTGGAAGCACAACAGGCCTCCTGGTCAATGAGACAAGAAGGGTCCATGAAGTATAATAAAGGGAGCATTGGAAAGGGCAAAGCCCTCCTGACAATGAGGGAAAAATAGAGAATAGCTAGAAAAGTAAAGGGTGAATGCCCAAGGGTTCCTAAGCAACCAGGCAGATTGTTCCACACCTCTGTTCGGAGGCTCCTGGAGGTGCCCAGGCTAAGGACGGCAGCAGGAAACAAGTCTTTCTCCCATGCGACTTTGATCCTTTGGAACAACCTCCCCGACCACCTACAAACTTCCAGCTCATTGGTCACCTTCAGAAAAGGACTCAGAGCCTACCTACTAGAAAACAACCAATGGACATGCTAGGAGAATCCCAGTATAAGACCCCAAGTAAACCTACCCCTCAGTTTGGTAATCATGCCCCAGCATAATAAAAGCACTACCATACAAACTAAGCAGTATGATAACTGGCCAATGAGGTTTCATGGAAGTTCGCCCATATTACACCCCCTTTAAATCAGGGAACAGCTGTGATCTTAATAACTATCGCCCCATATCCCTCCTTCCCATCTTATCCAAACTTCTAGAGAAATTGGTTAATTCACAGCTCAGAGAACACCTGGAATTTTCAGATCTCCTCAACCCTTTACAGTCGGGCTTCCAGCCACACCATAGCACAGTCTTGGCACTAGCTAAAGATACCAAAGACAGGCAAACTGCCTTTGACAACAAACAACATGTATGCACAGCTTTCTTAGATCTTAGTAAAGCGTTTGACACTGTTGACCATGATATACTCCTGAACAATCTAAATAACCTCAAACTAGACCCTATTGCCATGTGCTGGTTTTCCAGTTACCATTCGAATATGTAACAACAAATTAAAGTGCAGGATGATCTCTCCCCTCTCAAACCTCTGACCAAGGGACTACACCAGGGCTCCTTACTTGGGCCCTTAATCTTTCTAATCTACATTAACAACATCAGTGCAAATGTCACCAACACTAGCATACATCTAGCATACATCTTTTTGCTGATGATACTGTACTATACATATCTGGCCCTTCCCTTGCTGCGGCCAGCACCAATTTACAACCGGCTCCAGCTAAACTTATTCCATCTCAAACTGTTGCTAAATGCAAAAAAGATGAAGATCATGCTCTTCTCCCCCCCCACTCAAGCAGCCAAAGCTTCCCTCTCCTGCCACCCCCCGTCAAATAGTAACCTTGCTAAATGAACCACTAGAAGTGGTGGATAGGTTCAAATATCTAGGTTTCTGGATAGAATACCAGCTCTCCTTCACAATACACTTGGAAGAGTTTGGCTCAAAACTAAAAAAGAGACTGGGCTTCTTCTTTAGAAATAAATGCCTACTTACACAGCATGCCAGGAAAAAACTGGTACAAGCCACATTCATCCCACTCCTGGATTATGCTGACCTTATATATTGCCACAGCATGGTTTCTGCTCTTGAAAGACTGGATGTGCTCTATCATAGAGCCATAAGGTTCACAATGAATGCCCCAGCCAGAACCCACCGTTGCACTGTCTATGCTCAAATTGACTGGCCCTCGCTTTCCAACAGAAGACTAAAAAATGCTCTGCTATGGACCTACAGAGCCATCATTGGCAAACTCCCTCATTACATTACTAACTTATTTAACCAGTCCTCCAGTACCTACTCACTGAGGAGGTAATCCTATCTTCAGTTGGAGACACCTAGGGTCACTTCACATTATGGTGAAGCTGCTATCGGACATTCCCTCCCTTCACTATGGAATAACATTCAGCATTCATTTAAACTAGTCTTTACCATCGCTATTTGGGCCTTCAAATCTCTCTTAAACAAAGCTTTCCAAGAAAAATTCAACTGTCACTCCTAACCCTGCCTCCATCCATCTTCTTCACCTCCTCTCCTTAACCCAGCCCCCTTCTTCCCCTTCTAAACCTTCTTTACTAAAACTCTAGCCTCATCTACCAAATATGTAACTGCCTGTGTGTATGTAGTGTACTGCTACCTATGTTGTTCTCCTCTGAATGTTGCACTTACTGCACAATGCTCTGTATGAAGTTAGTATGATTCTGTAAACTTATTTGTTATAAACTGTCAGTCTATATAATCCTGTCCATCCGAGACCTCCTTGAAAATGAACTTGCTCGATGGAGCTTTTCCTGGTGAAATAAAAATAAATGAATAAATAAATAAAATGTATGTTTTCCTGTATAATTGTAAATTGTAACCTATACTTATTTACTCTACTCCCTGTTGCTGCTTTCTCCTTGCCTTTAGGAATGTGTGCTGTAATGACATGGATTGTAGTCACAAGTGTTTAAATCCATGGACTGACCTTGTTTGTACCCAAAAATTTGTTTTGTAGTCACAAGGGTTTAGATTCTCTGAACTCACCATGTTTGTACCCAAAACCTGTCTTGTACCACCTAAATGTTCTGAACCCAACTGGATTCTATGTAACTAATTCTAGGTTGCCCCTGAAAAGGGATCTTGTGGGCCCAGTGGGCTTACCCAGTTAACAGAATGAAATAAATAAATAAAGAAATAAATAAAAAAAAATGAAAAAATATTATAGGTATGATACAACATGAACCATTGCTACCACTGAACAATATGTTTATATATTCTGATACAGACTGTGAATTGTCTTCATAAACCAGTGCTGCTACTAAACTGAAAGTTTGATTTGCTGTTTTGCCCCACCAGAGCAAGGTTTCCTATTTTAGCTGACAGAAGGCAGGCATTGTTTAGGTGTACAAGATTACTGAGACAACTTGGAATCTGAATTGAAGAGTATTCACATATATTTGTTTCTTACTAGTTTAGTAATGTTACACTTTCTTATGTTTCTTGTTAGAAAAAGGTGTAACAATGCACCAGTGTGAAAGTATGTGACTTTCAGGTCAAACAAATACCATATTAAGTATGCTATTAGTTACAGGTGGAATAAAACATGGGGCAAAGAAAAAGATAAAAATGTGGCTGTAGCAAATAAACGGAAGTTATGGTTAACATACTTATAAATCAAAATGAACAAATGGAGTCCCGTCTTTTATCTGTTTCAGCTGGGGCTATGCTGCCTTGTTACATGGTGCATAACAATAGGCTATAGGAAGAGCTTTATAGGCTCTAATCCTGACAACCGCATAATGGGTGTTTACTCACCTGGTAAAGGTGATTGTGTTAGCTGTATCCATGACACTCCAGACATTACCTCTTGGGTTCTCAACCCACTTGATAGGCTAGTGATGCACAGTGACCCAGATCAAATTTCACAGCATACCTAGGTCTCAGGAGTCCCCATTCTCCAGTTTGATGCTTAAATAGCCACAATGTAAAAGTGTTAGCCAAACCCCTCTTTCTGTGACTCTACCCTTAGCATCCAGTAGGAACAAAAACGATTAGCCATGGTTCAACAATTACCTTCATTTTATTTCCTATATGTACAATTCTAAATTCGGTGCCCTAGTGACACGACTGTAATTCAGAGTGCATTCAGATCAGAACACTAATAAAATACCATTCTTTCTCTTCAGCGTGAATGAATGCCATGGTTGCCCTGATGGGTGGGTCATGGAGTGTCATGGATACAACTAACACAGTCACCTTTACCAGGTGAGTAAACACCCATTGTGCTATGTTATATTCCATGACACTCCAGACAATACCTCTTGGGTTACTTGTGATAAACACGCTGAGGATAATATATTTGTTGCAAATTCTGTTCTTTGCCTATATAAAGTCTCCAGTCTATAATGTCTTGCAAAGGTATGGATGGAGGTACAGGTTGCTGCTCTACATATGTCTTACATGGACATGCTTGCTCTTTCTGCCCAGGAAGTGGCCACTGCCCTTGTAGAATGGGCCTTTATTCCCTCAGGAGGCGTGAGGCCATTTGTTTTGTATGCCTCTTGTAGTGTCCTCTTTATCCAGCTAGCAATGCTGGTTTTAGAGGCAGCCAATCCTTGTTTGTGACCTTGAGCTATTATAAACAGTCTCTCAGACCTATGGATCATTTGTGTCCGTGTAATGTATTGTGAAATGGTACTACCTACATCCAAAGGATGGTGGGTTGCTGCCTCTCCCTGCAGTGGTAGTGTGTAGAATGTTGGTAACTCTAGGGTTTGCTCCCTGTGAAATGTAGACATGACCCTGAGGCAAAATGCAGGTACTGTTCTCATAAAGACCTCTTGGGTCATGAAGATGGTGTAAGGTTCTTTGCACGATAATGCTCCTAACTCGCTAATTTGGTGAGCAGAGCAGATTGCCACTAGGAAGCAGGTCTTCAAGCCTAACCAGTAGAGCAGTAACTGAGGGTCAGGCTGAAATGGGTGTTTTCCTAGGGACTCAAGCACCATGGTCAGATCCCAGGTAGCCACTGGTGCCCGTATGTGAGGGCAAATGCTTTGTGATGCCCTTAGGAACCTGATGGTGTCTGGATGAGCGCCGGGCTGTGACAGGCGGCGTTGCCCATGGCTGGTCCTATGGCCGACAGTTGCACCCTAGGGAAGCGGTGGATAGGCTTTTATCTAGGTCTTGCTGTGGTACAGTAGGACTACGGACATATCTGCCCATATTGGGTTGAGTTGCATGAATTTGCACCAATTGGTGAAATGGTTCTACTGTCTATTGTAAGTGGCCATGGTGGATGGCTTCCTGGACTGTAGGATGGTTGATATGACTGACTCATGATACCCAGCAGTTAACAGTCTCTGCCTTTCAGGAGCCAAGTTGACAGCTTTAGGGTGTGAGGAGCTGGGTGAATCATTGGCCTCTGAATCAACATGTCCTTCTGATAAAGGAGGGTCCATCTGTCCAGTGTCATGGCCACTGCAGAGGCAAACCACACTCTTCGCTACCAATACAGTGCTATCAGGATCATCTGGAGTTGTGACAACCGGATCTTCGCCAACACCTGTGGGATCAAGGAAATTGGAGGAAAGATATAAGATCACTCTTGATCCCAGGTCTGGGACAGGCATCTATTCCCAGGGCCTACTTCTCCCTGTATCTGGAAATGCGCTTTGACTTGTGTGTTGACCTTGGATGCCATCAGTTCCAGTGTACGCATTCCCATCTCCTTTGTATCATGTCGAATAGGTCTGGGTGGGTTGCCACTCCCCAGGTGCACCTGCTGTCTGCTTAGCAAGTCTGCTCTGACATCCAGCTTTTCCACCAGATGGACAGCATAGAGGTGGGTGAGTTGGCCAGATCCCAGTTTAACACCTTGGCTGCTTCTCTGAACATGGCTCTGCTGTGCATTCCACCTTGTTTTGCAATGTATGCCACGGTGACCTGGTTGTCGGATTTCACCGGGACTGTCCATCCGACGAGCGTGTGCCTGAATGTCTTCAGAGAGTGAAAAACCACTATAATTTCCAGGACAATGATGGACAGCTCTGCTTCTGATGTCGTCCACCTGCCTTGTGCTGTGGACTCATGCATGTATGCTCCCAACTGAATAGGCTGGCATCGTTCTCCATTGTCATCTCGTGAGCCAGCTCCAGTAGGCAACCCTTCTTGAGGTTTTGGCTGTGCATTCACCACCTCAGTGAGTCCTTGACCATCTGTGGCAAGTGAATGACCTTGTTGAGGTCATCATCTGAAGGGGAGCCCTGCTGCAATATGCAGCTTTGCAGGGGGCACATATTCCATCTTGCCCATGGTACCAAGTCTATGCAAGATGCCATGCAGCTGAGGACTTGTGCCACTTGCCCCATAATTGGCCTTGTTGTGGACCGCAGTGTCTGAACTACCATGATCACTGAGTTGACTCATTTTCGTGATGGTCTGGCCACCCCTTCGGCTGTGTCTATTTCTGCCCCGAGGTGCTCTATGTGATGGGATGGTTGTAAGGAGCTCTTCTCTTGGTTGACCACCCAACTGTGCTGTGCCAGAGCCGACAGAATCAAGTCTGTGTCCCTTTGTGATTGGGCACTGCTGCATGCCTGAATCAGCCAGTCGTCCAGGTAGGGAATGATATCCACCCCCCTGCTCTTGCAGTCGAGCTGCCAGGACAACATACACTTTTGTAAACACCCTGGGGGCCGAAGTGAGGCCGAAGGGTAAGGCCTGGTACTGGAAGTGCTGACTCAGTATGTGAAACCTGAGAAAACATTGGTGGCTGGGTCTGATTGGGATGTGAGTGTACGCATCCTTCAGGTCCACAGATGTGAGGTAGTCCCCCTGTATGTTCCTCAGGGTGGACTGGAGGGTCTCCATCTTGAACCAAGGGGTGAATATGAATTTGTTCAGGAATTTCAGAACCAGAATTGGTCTGAGATCTCCGTTCTTCTTTGGAACCAGGACGAAGATGGAGTATACACCAGTGCTTGCCTCGGTGTCTGGCACTGGCTGAATTGCATTGTTTCATGCCAGGTCTTGGAGAATCTCCTGTACCTGGTGGGTGGTGGCCCTTTTCTTTGAGATGGGGGGACAGTACTACCCTGTTCCTGCAAGGTTTGCTTAAAAACTTGATAATGTAACCTTGGGATATGATCTCTAGAACCCACTTGTCTGAAGTTGTGTGCTGCCATTGCTGAAGGAATGACATAAGCCTCTGCCCACTGGGGACAGTCCAAGTGTTGACTTGGCAGTGGGAGGCCAGATTGGAGTAGTCAGTACTGCTTTGACTTTCCACCTCTGTCTCTGCCTTCAAAACATGGGTTGCTTCCACTGGGAGCTGAATAGCTGCCCAGTGAGGAGCTTCTGAATTGTTGTGATTGTTGTGGCTTCTCCATAAAAGGAATTGTTTGAGTAAGTCTGCCTTTTGTTCTGTTGGAACCTGTTGTTCCCCGAAATCTCACGATGAGCAGAGGGTAAATAAGTAGTTCTCTGCTTGTCTTTGCGAGGTCCTTGCCTTCTTCCTTTTGTTTCAGGAACACTTTAAGGCCTTCTCCAAACACATTGTCCCCTTTCAGGGTAGGTTCTGTAAGAGGCGTTAGATTCATTGTCTGCCTCCCCAGTTTAAGCCATAGGGCTCATCTGGCTCTGTTGGGCAGCAGACCTGGCTTCAATTTCAGTATCCTGCCATGTCCCCAGATATTTAGCTGTATCCAGGGCACACTCTAGCAGCTCTGCTTCCCTGGATTTTGGGTCTGCTTTTCCTAGTAGCTCCTCCAACCATCGTATCTGAGCTCTGGCGGAGTAAACAGTGGTCAATGTGACTCTTGCCATCATGCCTAACATTTTGAACAGCTTCTTTAGCACCTCCTCTACCTTTTTATCAGTGGGGTCCTTGAGGGAAATGGTGCTGCAAGACAGCACTGTCTTTTTGCTCAGTGCTGCTATTTATGGGTCTATGCTTGGAGCTGTGCACCATAATTTGACCTTGTCCTCTTGTATTGGATACATTCTGTCCAGGTTTCTTTTCTTGGACATGCAACCCGGCTCTGCTGATTCCCACTCTTTTGAGAAAATTTCATTGATGGCAGGACAGCTAGGGAAGGTGTCCTTAACCCTCTGTGTTTGCTGGATCATAGGGTCAAGCTTGGGTTCTGGTTTGGATGTGTCCACATCGAACCCCATTGTTAGGTTTATAGGCCTGCATCAGGCCTGGGATGAGATCAAATGAACATAGTTTTGATGTCAAGGAAGGTGACTCAGGAATGATGTCCATATCCTCATCACCTGATTCAGCATCCTCACCATCCTCTTGTGCCTCCCCCCATTGTCCTCATCCCCGGGGAGGGGAGTAGAAGGTTCTTCAATGGTATCCAGCTGGGTAGGGGTGCTTGGTCCTGGTACTGGTACTGGAACAGGAGTGGGGGATGGTCTTGTTTTAGTTAGTGACTCCAGTTTCTCCATGATCTTAAGCATGAAGTTCTGTTGGCTTTCCATAACTGCCACCATTGGTGGTTGGGTCTGGATCAAGAGTGCCCTTGGGTTTATCCAACCAGAAGGTCCAGGTCCCTCATTATCAAATTCTGTATTGGAGAACTGTCCCCTTGCTGACTGTTCATCCTCATATGCATAGCTGGGCATTGGAGGCCTGGGTTGTGGGACATCAAGGTGATGCTGCAGGACACGCACCTCTTGGCATTCACCATCTAAAGGGTGATAGAAGGACACTGTTAGAAACTATTTTTTAAATGGTAGAGTACCTGTGAAACAGGTAAATCATGGTTAAATGCCTCCATAACCCTGTCAATGTGGGAACAGGTAAATCATGATTAACTGCTCCAATAATTTTGGGGGTGCAAATTCTTGTCACCCCGAAGATGTTGTTATCAGCCCCCAAACACAGAATTGAGGACACAAAACCACCCCTCAGTAAGTATGGAGCTTGATAAAGCAGGAGGCACCCTGTCGCCAGTGCATGTAGTGCTGTGTAGTGTGAGCCAAGCGTGCTGTTGAGAGCCTAAGATGGCAGCTAAGCTATCAGAGAAGCTGGCCAAACAAAATGGTGGCCAAGAATATTTCCCTGCACAAGCAGAAGTAACCAGACAAAATGGCAGCTGTAAACTGTTCCCCTCACATCTAGGGGGATCAAGATTCAAGGCAGGGCTGCCCTACACAAGCGTGCAGGTTGAGTTGTGCCACTATGAGATAGGAAATCAAGGCTGAGTTACTCTAGCAGCGTGCAGGCTGAATTGCACTGCTATGTCTGCATGGGGAGGACTTTCCTCCATTCCCATAGCCAGTAAGCCGTGACCATGTGGGGCCTAGTGTGGCCATGCAGAATTACAAGTTTAAAGAAAACCAAGAAATTCAACTAGAAATTGCATCTGTGAGCTCTGTGCAGCATTCGCTGAGTTAGGGACCACCTGAAAACATTAGTGTGAACAGCGCTACCTGCTGGATAGGTGATAGCATAGGAAAGGTCGGTAATGGATGGCATGGGCTCCGCTGGGTAGGGGCAAGCCATGTTCCAGGCATCTGACCATATACAGGCAGAAGACCACTTCGCTTAGTGAGCAGAATGAATTTCTTTTTCAAATGCTTCTGAATCTTCACACAGTGGGCCCTGCTTGTAAGGGAGGCCCACCAGTGGCTAGAAAACACCAGAGCATGAGATCAAATGCTGGCCGAGCGTATGGCGCCAGCAGTGTGGCATTTCTTATCATGACTAGTAGTGGCGTGACAATTCAACAACACTACCAGGTCTTAACTCATTTTCTGTCCTGCACTAAGGCGACCAGTACACAATCGATTTGATTACTAAATATTTCCTTTATGCTGCTTAAAACAACCAGAGCTGCTAAGTATTTGCTAACAGAGCAACACAAGAAACTCGGAAGCGAGAAAAAGTTTACAATTTTAAACCTGCAATTTCATGGCATACTATTTACACTTCATGGCGGCTAATTAAGCCTTGCAATTTCATAGCAATTAACCAAGCAGATTTTGTGGCTAGACATCTCTACAGCATTAAGGCTAGCGATGTCAAGCATGCTACCTAACCTAGTTTGTGGCTAAGCCAATTCTAACTCCCCTCTCTCTCTAACAACAGCAATTCTCTTATGAGGAAAGCCATTCCAGCTAAAAAACTCTTACTAGTTAATTAACTGCTCCAGTTAGGTTCAAGCAAAAACACAGAATTGCTCCTAAATTCTTCCAATTGAGAATCATTCAAGACAATCTGACTTAATTGCTGTGGGAGCCACAAGAGTATTCTTCTTTTAAAAAACAGGGTTCTGGCCTACCTTAGTTGGCTGATTAATCAGGGACTCCTGGAGTGCTTGTAATCTCTTCAGATACAGAGATTGAACTGGAGAATGGGGACTCCTGGGACCTAGGTATGCTGCAAAATTTGATCTGGGTCACATGTGCATCACTAGCCTATCAGTTGGGTTGAGAACCCAAGAGGTAATGTCTGGAGCATCATGGAATACAACATAACACAATATAGCATGCCCACAGTGTGAAAGATGGAATCACCAGCTTTGAAAGAAACAACATCACAACAGTCCAAGGAAAAGATAAAATATGTAGTGGCTTTGGGCTGGCAAGCTAAGACAATGAGGCTAACTCCATTTCTTTGGATAAAAAGAAGATCTAGTGACAATATTGCAGCTGAGATATAACACTGCAGGCTAGAAGTAATGTATGTGGCACTGAGGACTGGTATACAAAGTCCATATTGTTTGATCTGCACAATTTCAGTTTGTAAGAGACAGTCTGGTTCAAAATAAGTTGCTTTAGTGCTTTAAAAAAGTTTCTCCAGTGTTTTATATGAGAAAAAAAATTAGAAAATGCTTTAAGAAACTGCTGTAATACAATTTCCAGTCTTGTCAAATGAATTTTGAAATGTGTATCTGAATAGTCAAAAGCATAACCCATATTAGTTACTGAAAGATACTGTAACAAAATCCATGCATGAAATGCCACTTCATGTTTGTAGTATGCTCTGGGATCAGAAACTACATTTTAGATAAGCTGCAACCACTAATTACAAATTCTGTTTTGAGAGGCATACAGTTTTAAAGCTCAGTAAATTATCAGTACAGGTGGGGCAGATACTGGCAAGGCTGTGGGTTACGTCAATGGATGGGAACTATTAAAGGGAAGAGCTGTCTGCTAGCCAGGAGTCAAAATGTTTCTTGGTATAAGCAGCAGATTAAGGCAACTGAATAGCTAGGCAAGCTGCATCATGGAGCTCAAACAACCCAGGGGTTGAAGTGGTGGCTGCTGGACACCAGGTCAAGTATGAGTTGGTTGAACAATGTCAGAAGCTCTTCCTGTAGTTTTTGGAGGAGTAAGATTAAGCAATGTGCTCTTCTGTGACATGGAACCATGCTAGCTAATCAAGATGTTTTGATAAAATTATGGTTCTGGTCACATAAATCAGCTGATGCTGTGAGTTAGTCCTGTTAACTGCACCTCCTTCCTGCACTGATGCTGTGGGTTACTCTTATTAACTGCACCTCCTTCCTGCATTGCTAGACTGAGCACTTGGCTTAAAGAACAGAAAACGTGTGCTCACTGCTGGGCTGTGACAAGAAATGACTACCAAAACCTGCCCACTCTGCTGATTGCTATTTATATTCACTTTGGTACCCCCAGGCCCCATGGAACTACATAAAAGTTTTCTGTGCTTAACCTTTCATAGTAGAAGATCACTGGCCACTGCTTCACACACTTTGGGAATTTCACTAATTTTTTTTTTGTTGTTGTTAATGGGACCGACATGAGTAGCTTGTTCAGCATTATGCAGGACTTTGTATCATTAGTGAGGTGATAATTATCTGTATCAAATAATTGGTGGTGTGATTTTTTTTTTGTGCAGTTGGCAAGACATAGCCCACTTCTCCTGGTTCATGATTTATTCAGCACTGCAGGCATGCAAGAGGCAGCGTGCACCCGCATCAGCTCATTAGGCAGTGGTGGGTTACTTTGAGAACCATTTGGAGCTATAAAAATCTGGCGTCCAGATTTTCCTAGCAGAAATTGGTACCCAGCTCTTTCAACAGAATGCACCAGGAAAGACAGCTCTGGGGGAAAACAGAACAGT
Organism: Neoceratodus forsteri; assembly: GCA_016271365.2. Classification (NCBI taxonomy): domain Eukaryota; kingdom Metazoa; phylum Chordata; order Ceratodontiformes; family Ceratodontidae; genus Neoceratodus; species Neoceratodus forsteri. Next base: position 218,917,509 of record CM028134.1, read on the forward strand.
CAGTAAGATGGGACGAAAATAGTGAGGCAGGGAGGAAGGAAGGAGAAGAAGGAAACACATTTTAGTGAATGGGAGGATGCAGACAGCTTTGCAGGAAGTTGTACTTCAGCTCCATTCCACCATAACAACATAGCTGTGCGGTGTTAGGAATTCTGGTCAGGCCCACTTCTTCTGATATCAATATGTCAACATAGCTCTGACACTATGAAGCCATAAAGATGCATTTATGATTGTTCACATTCTGAAGAGACTGCTAATGTAGCAGGTAGTTTGGTTCTGATTCTTTCAGTCTTTGAAAAAGTGAAAAACTGACTGCTTACCATACTAGTGTTATCACATAAAAACATTTTGTTTACATTTCTTGATCAACTTCCTCTGCATCTTTCCTGGATTTTGGAACCTCCCCCAACACAGACTAGCCACTCATGAAGTAGTGGGAGTAGAGAGGTCTATTGCATAATGCATTGCTGCACTGTGTTTGGGGTGTTTCTGAAGTTCAGGTGATATGCAGTGAGTGTAGATTAAAATCTGAAACAAAACAAGGTTGGACATAAATATATATTACTATGTATTTCAGTTCTGCTAAGCAAGGAGGCAAATAAAATAAACTACCAGCAACATCAATGAATTTTAGAGGTGGTAAGAAATCATAAAATGTGGGTTTAACTAGAAATAATATAATATAAACAAAAAGTTGACAGTGTCCCTTTACCTAAAAGTAAATAATTAAAAATGACCAGGAAAAGCAACTAAAAAAGTATACTGCTTTAGAGCAGCAGTGCATGATAATGTTTTTCTGGGTCCCATATCTTAATTTATTTATTTGAATTTTGATAACCAGTGAGCCCACTGAGACCATGTGTCCCTTTTTTAGGAGCGACCCAGGCAGAACAATGCAGTACAATACAATACAATACAATGCAATACAATGCAATCCAATAATACAATACAATACAATGCAATGCAATAATACAATACAATACAATGCAATGCAGTAATACAATACAATGCAATGCAATAATACATTACAATACAATACAATACAATGCAATGCAATAATACACTACAATACAATACAATGCAATGCAATGCAGTAATACAATACAATGCAATGCAATGCAATGCAATACAATATACAATACAAAGAATAGGAATACAAATAATGAGCAGCACATGTTATGAACAGCAGATATATACAATCAGTGAACAGTTGACGAGGCAGCTTAAAATGAGTGTACAATAGGTCAGGGGCATGCAATAATACAATACAATACAATGCAATACAATACAATGCAGTAATACAATACAATGCCATACAATGCAATAATACATTACAATACAATACAATACAATGCAATGCAATAATACACTACAATACAATGCAATGCAATGCAGTAATACAATACAATGCAATGCAATGCAATACAATACAATACAAAGAATAGGAATACAAATAATGAGCAGCACATGTTATGAACAGCAGATATACAATCAGTGAACAGTTGACTGAGGCAGCTTAACAACAAGTGTACAATAGAGTCAGGGGTATGCAAGGTAACAAAAGATGCAGCAGTGAGATAAATAAAATACAAAATTACAAAGTTATATACCATGAGATATACAGTTTGATTTGTAAGAAGTACTGTAGCAGATAATGTTAGGTTGTTTGTCCCTGACTTTCTTGTCACTAACAATATAGTTTGTGAAGCTGCAAAGACTTTCATCATGGTCACTATTTTGAAACTGGTATATAGAGCAGGCAGTCCGAATGACGGGTTGTGACAGGGTTGATTAGGACCCTGTCCAAGTTGTTGGGAGAGATTGAATGCAGGGATCTATTCTGTTCTTTCCTTTCCTGTCTCTTGTCTGTCTGGTTGTGCAACAAATTTTCCTGTGAGACCTAGGGATTTGATCACCCTGACAGTCTCACAATTATTTGCCTCTCGCTATCTCTGTCTTCCCTTCTGTTTGTCTTTTTCTCCCTTACATGTCTCCTGATATAAAAATATATACAAATCATTATGTGGAAATGTAACTGATATTGGGATCCCTTTGTTTAGAAATTATATAGTGTTAATTTTTGAAATGTATATAATTATAGTTTGAGATGATTGCAAAAAGCTATTGGAAACTCAAGAGGTTACTTGAGTGCAATTTTTAAGCCTTTTGCAGAAGAGCTGTGGAAAAGGGACCTCAGCTCAGGCATACTGCGTTCCTTCCAGCACCTGCCTGAAACATACAAGAACACTTTGGAAGACGCTTAAGAATGGGGGGTTGGAAGGACTTATAAGACAGAGCTGCAATTGCTTGCAAGTTGGATGCAGAGACTGAAGGAAAACTCTGATGGATCTCCTCTATTTTATTTTGCCTTTGTAAAAAGTTATACTGAACAATTTTATTTTGTATGTTACTGCTAGTACAAATAAATATTTTTGGTGAATTCTACAACTGCTCCTGGTTTTCCTATGCTTCCTGACCTATGCCTCAAAGACAGATAGTGTCTGCCTAAGTGGAGATTTATGATACTCCCAAACCAGGAGTTTTGTATGTGGGTTTCTAGTCCTAGTACCAGGGAGGCATAGAAAGGTATGGATTCTGCAGCAGCAAGTGCAATAATGGTTACCAGGAGACTGGCAGCCAAACTAGCAGAGACAGAAGTCCAAGCTGAGATTGTACAACCAACACAAGTTATGGAAAAGGAACAGGCAGTGACAGAACTTGAAAGCCTGATGGGCTGCTTCAAATGGTGGGCTATACAACAAAAGAGATGGAGAAACAGAGGCGAGGAGAGGAGAGAGAGAAGCTGCACAAGAGAGAAGAGATGCAGCAACAGGAGCAATGATGGCTGGATGCCTTGCAAACTATCAAAGGCAGAGGATCTGGCACAGATCCAGATGAGCAACAAAACACAAGCAACTTAAAGCCATTAAACTTACAAAGTTGTGTCGCTTGAAAGAGTTGCCACAGCCTGCCAATGGCTGAAGCAGCAATGGACAATCAGACTGGTACTCTACCTGACAGGGAAAGCCCAACCTGTCTACAGCAATATGGACACTGCATAGTCAGAAAACTATGACCTGGTGAAAAGCAAAATCCTGAAATGGTATGATATCTCAGGAGAGACCTAGAGGCAGAGATTTCAATCTCTGAAGTACAACGCAGTCGACAATCCCCCATAAGCCTTCACTCAACTCAGAGAACTCCTGATAAAATGGCTCCAACCAGAGGACAAAACAGTCCCACAGATCATTGAAACATTTGCAATGGAACAATTCATCAACATCCTGCCTACAGATGTGTTGCTTTGGGTAAAGGAACACTGACCAGAAAGTGGGGAAAGATGTTTTTGGCGAGGACTACCAAATGGCCAGACAGATGCCAAAGCAGTGAGGTAACAGCCAAGAACTGGTAAGACACTATTTTTCCCATTTAAACTCCAAGCCTGATAAGAACTCTGGTGGGGTAACAAATATGTGCCCAAAGATGTTATTTGCTATAACTGTAATAAGCCAGTTCATATGGCAAGAAACTGCTGTAGTAAGGAGAGTGGCACAGGAGAAGATTTATCCTTGGCAAAGGGGCAAGTACTTAACAGATGTGAAGATGGGGGATAAGACTGTAAAGGGACTCAATGATTTGGGAAGCAGACAGACCCTAGTGCATGTTGAAGTGCCCGGAAAACACAGTGAAAAAGGACCAGGTACTGGTGTCATCTGCATCCATGGGGACACTCGATACTATCCCACCACCCAAGTGACTCTGACCATTAAGGGTGTGTCGCAACAAATGAAAGTTGGGGTTGTACCTAAGTTACCTATACCTGTGATTATTGGAAATGACTTTCCAGGATTTTCTGAGTCAATCAAAGAAGGAGTAAATCCTGATGTTTCAGTAGCTGTGGTGACAAGCGCTCAGGCAAAGAAAATTTCAGATGGTGGGGACACTTTTCGTTTCAGTGATTTTGATTCAGACTTGTTTGAGCACAGCTCCACAATCCAGAAATCCAGGAAAGAAAGATGATACCTGAAGAAACTGTGCCAACAAATGACTGATGGACATGAAGGGTTAAAATATGAAAATGTTGAAACTAAGCTGATAACTGATTGTAATTTTCTTTCAGAGCAAGCTAACAATGTTTCTCTCGAGGGTTTATTTATTTGCTTTTGTTAACCAGGTAAGCACTCTAGACATCCAAGAGCCTATTTTCAGGTGTGACCTGGGGGAGTTACAAAGTAAACGTGAAACATAATACAGAGTCAAGGTAACATACAGGAACCACAGGATCCAACAAGTGGGTGGTACAGCTTATGGTACAACAGGCTCAAAACTGGTCAGGGAAGCAATCAAGGAACTAGTAACATGACAGCATTGCGAGGTAGAATAACATCAAATAACAACTCAAAATAACATCAAAGAACAACGCAAAAGAGAATAACATCAAAATTATTGAATGTACATGTATGTACTTGCCTGACCTGAGCACCTACAATGAGAGAAAAAGTGAAAGACACAATGCAGGAAGGAGGAGGGTGCTGATATGAGCAAGATCACCTCTCCAACAGGGGGGCGGTAAGTGCCTTTAAGCAGCTGGGGGTGAAACCAAAACAGGGTGGACCAATGTTTAAAAAATGTAATGGGTTACTGTACAGACTCTGGGTTAAACCTCAGACAGAGGAACAGACAGAACAATTGGTTATACCACAAATGTATGGAACAGAGTTGTTACAGATAGCACATGATAGTCCTATGGCTGGTCACTCAGTGAGGGATCGCACCCTTGCCAGATTGCTGTATAGATTTTACTGGCCTGCAATTCATGAAGATGTTGCTACCTATTGTAATTCCTATGCTGATAGAAAGTAGCCCCAGTCACTAGAAAAGAGAAGGTGCCCCTGGTGCTCCTACCCTTGATAGATGTGCCTTTTGGGAGAATTGCAATGGATGTGGTTGGTCCTTTAGACAAAAGTAAAAAGGGTAATAGATTTACCCTGGTAGTACGCGACTATACTACTTGATACCCAGAAGCAGTTCCAATGTGTACTGTCACAGCTTCAAAAGTGGCAGCAGAGCTTGCAAAAAGTTTTAGCAGAGTGGGCATACCTAAAGCAATTATTACTGATCAGTGTAGTAATTTTGATGCTGCATTACTTAATGAGCTGTACAGACTACTAGGTATCACTGCCATAAGAACCTCCCCCTATCACCCTCAGACAGACTGTCTTGTTGAGCGTTTTAACCAAACCTTAAAATGCATGATAAAAAGCTTTGTAAAAGGGGAAGGGAAAGATTGGGACCAATACTTGCCTTACCTACTTTTTGCTTACAGAGAAGTGCCACAGGCATCAACAGGGTTTTCACAATTTGAAATGCTGCATGGTAGGCAGCCAAGAGGGCCACTGGATGTGATAAAAGAAACGTGGAAGATAACCTCACCAGAAACAATCTGTAATATCTTATATGTGTGCCCTAAGAAAGAAGCTGGCAAAATATGTTGAAATTGTCCATAGTAATCAGAAAGAGGCCCAAAACCAGCAGAAGGTATATTATGACCATAGGGTAAAAGAAAAGTTTTTGAGCAAGGTGAAAAGGTTTTGCCACTGTTACTCACAACAGAAAATAAACTGTTAATAAAGTGGTAAGGGCCTTATAAAGTTCTTAGATGTACTGGCACTTAACTACAAGATTGAGACCCCAACAGGAAAAATTCTACTAAGATATACCATGCTAACCTCCTCAAGAAATAGGTTGAAAAAATGCCAAAAGCTACTTTGCTAGTTTTACCAGAAACTGATAAAGAAGATATTGATGTAGCTTATGACAGACTGGAACAAACTGGAACTGCTGATGCTATAATGGTGAATGTTTCCTTAACCTCAGAACAAACTGCAGACATTCATAATGTGCTAAAGACATTTAACAGTACTTTAACCACAGTAGCAGGCCGAGCAAAAAGGGTTGAGCATGTTATAGGGACAAGGAATGTGTGTCCTAGTAGGCAAAATACATACAGGTTACCAGAGCAGTTAAGAGCCGACGTGGTTAAGGAAATACAAAACATGAAAGAATTGGATATCATAGAAGAGTTGAGGAGTGCTTTCATCTCCAATGGTAATTGTAAACAAAAAGAATGGGGTGTAGAATCTGCCTTGATTTTAGGAAACTTAATTAGTGTCAGAATTTGACAGTTATCCTATGCCTAAAATAGATGATTTGGTGGACAGACTGGGGAGTGCAAGTATTGTATATCAGTACCCTCAATCTCATCAATGGTTACTGGCAAATTCTTTAGCTAAAGAATCCAGAGGCAAACTGCTTTGTCACTCCTTTTGATTCTATCAGTTCACCACCATGCCATTTGGTTTACATGGTGCGCCAGCTACATTCCAGAGGTACAGGAATGTAATTTTACCACCCTCACTGAACTCATGAAAAACGGTACCCAAATAATGTGAAATGGATCCCAGAGTGTGATGAAGCTTTTCAAGACATTAAGGCTGCATTATGTTCAGTCCCTGTTTTAAAGAGACCAGACTTTGGGAAACCATTTTTGTTACAGACAGATGCATCAGAGGTAGGCATAGGTGCAGTCCTGAGTCAAAATATAGATGGGATGGAACATCCTATTCTGTACATAAGTAGGAAGTTGCATGACAGAGAGAAAAGGTACTCCACAATTGAAAAGGAATGTGTAGCAGCAAAGTGGGCCGTGGGGTCCCTGAAGTTTTATATACTAGGAACTGACTTTGTACTTATAACAGACCACAATCCTCTCTGTTGGCTTACCAAATGAAAGATTACAGTTCCAGAATCACAAGGTTGTACCTGGCACTACAGCCATTTAAATTCAATGTAATATGCAAATCTGGTAAAGAGAATAGCAATGCTGATTTTCTGTCAAGATACGGATCAGGAATTGAGGGTTCTGAAGGTTGAAAAACAAATGCATGTATTTAAACTTTACTGTTTGCTGTACTGTTATAGAAAAAAAATACTGCACATGTGCTTAATTTCTGAAAGTTAGCAGCAAATGTTAGTAGAGAATAAATAGAACGTTTTGGAAACCTGTTTGATAAACAGGTTCCCTCTTAAGGAGGGGGGGTGTATGTGATAGGGTTGAATAGAACCCTGTCCAAGTCATTATGGAGAGTTTGAATGCAGGGATCTGTTCTGTTCTTTCCTTTCCTGTCTCTTGTCTGTCTGGTTGTGCAACCAAATTTTCATGTGAGACCTAGGATTTGATCACCACGACAGTCTCGCAATTATTTACCTCTCGCTATCTCTCAGGCTTGCCTTGCTGTTTGTCTTCTTCTCCCTTACATATTTGCTGATACAAAAATATATGCAAATCATTATGTGGAAATGTAACAGATATTGGGATCCCTTTGTTTAGAAATTATATAGTGTTAATTTTTGAAATGTATATAATTATAGTTTGAGATGATTGCAAAAAGCTATTGGAAACTCAAGAGGTTACCTGAATGCAATTTTTAAGCCTTTTTCAGGAGAGCTGTGGAAAAAGGGCCTTAGCTCAGGCACACTGTGCTCCTGCCAGCACCTGCCTGAAACATACAAGAATATTTTGGAAGATGCTTGTAAAGAATGGGGGGTTGGAAGGACTTATAAGACAGAGCTACAATTGTTTGCAAGTTGGACACAGAGACTAAAGGAAAACTCTGATGGATCTCCTCTATTTTATTTTGCTTTTGTAAATAGTTATACTGAACAATTTTATTTTGTATGTTACTGCTAGTACAAATAAATATTTTTGGTGAATTCTATAACTGCTCCTGGTTTTCCTATGCTTACTGACCTGTGCCTCAATGACACTGCTCTGTGGTTTTAACCAGTGAAATGATGCTTGCAGTCTGTCTCTGTACTTTGAAGATGTATATGTGCAGTGCCCACTGTCATGTTGGCATGATAACTTGATTTGCTACTGTATATGTTGCACCCTGTTTCTAAAGGCAATGGACAGCAGTCCCCTAACCACATGTTTATTACAGAACGAGGGGTTTTGAGTCAACAGTTTAGAACTCTAAACCCGGACTCAGGATTTGAAGCCCACCACATTCATTCCAAAGTAACTGGGAAGCAGATATTTCAAAAGGCATCAGGTAACAGATAAGCAAATTAATGTTTATTGCAGCATCAGGTGTATGGCTTCAGTAGTTCAGGTGCAGAGCTGTAAACCTGGACTCCAAGGTTTGACTTACTCCACCACTGTAAAACACATAGGATGCATGTTTTTCTACCATCCCTCTCAAAATTGCATCTGCTAAATTGCTTCTCAAAGATCTAATTGTGTCCTGCTGTGACTGTACTTGATTTACTGGTTAGTGTTGTATATGCCTACCCTCTCATTGCTGACCACACCTGGGAATATTGTAACCTGCACTTATTTTTGCATTGTATAATATTGCATATTCTTTGTATTTTTTTCATTTGTTTTTGCTGTCCCATTGCTGCTACTTGTCCCTCTCCCTCTTTCCTGGGTTTCATCTGTAAACGAGACTGTTTGTATAGCTCTGCATGTCTACCCAGTAAAACACTTTACATAAATAAATAAATAAAATAAACAGCAGGCATGGTTTATACTTGAATTAAAAACCAATGAAGGACTGTCTATAGCTCAAATTACGAAATATAAATACCTAGGGGTCATGATTGTCACAATTAACCAATGCTAGAAATTTGATACTCATAATAAACAATTTAACAAGAACAGCCAATCACAAAATTGAAGATTTATGAGCTACAGCATACTCTGTTTCTTTTTTTTTTTTATGCACTTCCCACACACACTCTGACTGGCCACTCCTTCAGAGCACCAGTACCTTCCAGCTGCCTCCCACCTCCTGCCACCTTCTCCCAGACCCATTTACAGCCTACCTTAGGTAGCCCGTGTATTCCTATGCCGGAGGGTCCCTCCTTCCGGGGAATGGCCTTGTGGCCAACATTGCATCCCAGGTCTCTGCGGGCTGGATCCAGGCTGGCTCCAGGGCTTTGGGTGGTGGCAGGCCAAGGCGCTTGTCATCTGTTCAGCACAGGGTGCATTTTTCCATTTTTTCTGTGCCCCAGTTACTGAGTAGTTCTTGGCCTTGCATAAGCATGCAGGGTATTTCTGGGCGGGCGTGCTGGGGGTGTGTTGAGGCAGCACATTCCCAAGCTTGCCACCAATACACCCGCAGGCCCCAGGTAAATCCACTCCTGGGGCGAAGGTGCCAATGGACGCTATAGAACCCCTCCCTCACTGTTCTCCACTCCTGGAACCCGGGTTTGGGCACGAACCCAGGTCTCCAGTGTGCGGCACCATGGAGCCGGTCATATTCTGTTTCTAAAGAGAAACATCTAATAATAGCAGACCAGTTGATCTTGCCTTTTCTGGAATATGGCCAGGGACCCTGGTTTTCCATTTTTACCGGTAACACCGGTAACAATCACGGAATCCTGCTTGGTATGCGGATTTTGAATTCTTGTACCGGTGCCTCACGGAAATTGCATGTCACTGCACAGAATCTCTAAGATTTCAGCACCTTTTTAATTTTTTTTTTTTATTTTCTTTCTATGTCCCCTTCCCTTCTCACAGCATCAGTCTCCTTTCAGAGATCCCTAGGCTGGGTATCCCTAGCTTTACCCTAGTAATGCTCAGGAGCTCTCTGGGCCTGCCCTTCATCCTACCTGGATTGTACCTCCAGGTGGAAAGGGAGGAGGAACCCCAGGTCACCCCTTCACATCTGCTAGTGTGTAGCGGGCAGCTCAGTGGGTCCCTCATGGTGCCTGGTTATGAAGTCTGGGGCACCTGTCCTTCTGCCAGTGACCAATGTACAGTGATTGTTCCTGGTTTTCTGTTCTCTGTCCCTGATGGCATCTGCACTAGAGGAGTTCCAAGGAGGTAGGTTACATAGAGACATGCCACTGCTCCAGATCCTGGCTAGCGTCCTCCCCTCCTGGTCACTCTGCGGCACCATTGCACTGCCATCCGTGGTCACACAAGTGGTGGTAAAGCAGCAGGACCTGCATCCCACCCTCCCCGGAGGAGGTGAGCAGTCCCCCGGATGCTCAATCCTACTCCCCTGGCCAGACCTCCAGCAAACCGAGTTCACTTCTGACCCTGGGTCACTGGCATTGCAAGCAATAGTGCTACTGCAGCGCCAGTGGGACAACCCAGATTTCAGCATCTTAAAATGAATGCTGATGTGCTTTGCATTCTTTCTGCTTTGCTGCATATAGAGTCAGTAAGGAAATCACCTGCACTGCTTTGTTGTAATCAGCCATTCAGTTTAATCACCCATTCCTAGTGGTTAGAGTAACAAACATGTGATTGAACTGGGTACATCCAGCAGTCTTGGGTTTGATTCCTACAACCTCCACTTGCATATTGTGCGACTTCCAGCAAGTCACTTAACCTCCCCAGTGCTTCTAGGTCACTCCTGAAAACAGACAGTTCTGCCTAGTGGGCCTTACTTCCTTTACAAAGAATATAAAAAAATACTAATATATGTTTACTACACCATAGAATAGTGAGTCAGGGTACTATGTAATTTGTCCGTGTTTTACTTGGACTGCATTGATTTTGTACAGGTAAAGGTAAGTGTTCAGATAATTTATGTGTTTTATAAGCTTGTTTTAGATTTTAGTCAGGTTTTCATTGTATTGTTTGCATATGAGCTTCTAGATTGTACATTGCTAAACACAGGATCACTGTTACCAACTAGCTTATTCAAGTTTATACTGTAATCAGTTGGGCCATCCAAATCCTCAGTTGTTTGAATGAAAACTAGTCTGAATGAAAATATGTTCACAAAGAAGAAACTGCCTTCCTACTTGTGAAAAGACTTCACAGTCAGCACCCACTTAGGTGAATTGATGATTTGCACCTTTTCTCCCACCTGCTATTTCAGTCTCTGTGACAACAAAAGTTTCTGATGACTGTTTCAACAAAAAGCAAAAGTTAAGTATTTAAGTGTACATATGTTTGGCCAGTGGATTTGAAAGCACAGTCAATGACATACAGAAGGTAAGACCCAGGGGCTATATGATGCTGGTGGGCAGTGGTGCTCAATTCACATCTGAACAGACACAAAACTGGAGACACCCTTTTCATGGACACCAATAAAAAAAAAAAAAGCATCCACATGTCTGGGAGATGCATGAATCCATTTGAAGGTCCTCCACTAATCACTTGTGGATTTTTAGGTGAAGACACTTTATTTCAAAGAAGCACATTCAAGCAGTTTGTTTTTCTCCTCCTACCCCTGGCCATCCACTCCTTCAGGCCTGCCAAGGTCCCTTTCCGACCACCATCCACTGCCCTTTAGTGCTGTGCTACCAGGTAACCAAAAGTAACCCTTCATTGAGTGGGTCCCTACTCCCTGTGGGAGGCTAGCAGGGGAGGAGAATTTATCACAAACAGCTTCCTGTGTATCCTTAGTATGGCAGGGGTCAGAACAGACACACGTGGTGGGCTTCCAGTTTATGGAGGGACCAACAGCTGTCCTTCTCGTTGGCCAGTGGGTGTTTTCCTATTTTCTGACAGGCCACATGATGTCAAGGCACAAGTCGATGTCCATCATGCTCCCTCCTGCGTGAGGGCTGACATGTTGTTGTGCCTCTGGTTCTCCACCAGGGGCCAGCAAATGCTGAGCCGTGAACCCAGCCTCCCTCCCAGGAGAAGGTGTGTGGTCGTTTGGACAATCAAGCCTTCACCCACTAGCTGGCCTTCCAACACCCAAGTCTGTTTCCTAACCCTGGTCAGCTGTGTCACAGGCAGAAATCCAATTCAGGCAGTTAAATTATAGATAGGAAAACAAAGGTAGTCCATCTTAGTGGTGATTGTTCAGATTAATTCACATCTGAGTTCTAACAAGCAAAGAGACCAAATCATTTGTAACTTGTGCATGTGGGTGTGGATGTTGGAAGAAAGGGATCATAGTGCTGTCACTACTGCCATCACCCCAGAGGAATGTGGACTGCATTGTTGCTACTGCCATCAGACCGAAGGGGTGGAGACTGTAGTGATTCTGCCATCACCACTGGTGGATGGGGAAAGTAGTACTGCTGTCATCACACCTAAGGATGGGGACTACAGTGTTACTGCTTCTGTCATGCCTGAAGGAGGGAGGTCATAGTGATGTTGTTGCTGCCATCACCCCAGAGGGATGGGGCCATAGTGCAGTTGGTGTTGCCATCACACCTGAGGGATGGGAGCCATAGTACTGTGTTGGTGCTGCCAATGTGATCTGAGGATGGGGCTGTAGTGCTGCTTCCATCACACCTTAGGATGGGCGCCGAGTGCGGTTGTTACATCACATCTTGTACCTAAAATAACTTTAAATTGGTACAAGGATAGAAGGATGTGCAATAGTGGAGGTCAAAATTGCTAAAATGCATGTTAGCAGAGTTAAAAATTGTTAAATATAGCACAGAGAACCAAATACCGTTAAAACCGGATTTTGGCTTAGCAGATTCCGGTGACAATAACGTTTTTTACAATATGCAAAATGGAAAATGCCCTTTCTCAGTCCCGGTAAACCAGTGTCCCTGAATATGGCTGCTCAATACATTGACACAATACATTTTATGGGCAAAATCTACTATATAAAGTAGATATGACCTATAACACACAAGCCTTATTTGCACAATTGTGTGACTTCTATACCCACCATTGTTAAATGTATAATGATTTAGGTTGGCTGCCAGTAGTGAAAAGGTGAAACTGGATTTGGCTGTCCTAAGTATTTAGCATGCTGAAGTCACAGAAACCACCTCAGCTACTTGATAAGCTAACCAAACCAGTACTTAAGTACGGGCTGAGGTCTCTACCCCCTTACTGCATCACACAAACCCTCTCCAGAAATATCTGCGCACCAACTTATCGGCCTTGGGTTTTATTGATGCTTGGAGACATTTTTTCTCTACAACTAGGAGCTAAACTATCATTCCCTAAGTCACAGATTCTTCTAGACTTGATTATATTTTTACTATGGAAAACATTTGGACACACTTCATGATGTCCACCATGGCTCTCTATTCTATCAGATAATCCTCTGTATTGGCAAAGTTTTTCTGGGTAAGGTTGCTCAACTTTCTTGCTGGTGTCTTAATTTATTACACCTTCAAGATCTGCAGTTTAAACAGCTGATGTTGGACTCCATTCCTCTAATCCTTAGTGAGAATTCAACCAACTATATCCCCTACAATTACTTGGGATACTTTAAAATGATCTTGCACAGTGAGATTATAAAATACTCTGCACAGAAAAGTAGGAGAGGGAGGCTAAATATAAGGACTTATTTTCTGAATTTCACACCTTGCAACATTTTATGCTGCAGGGAGATCAGACTATATGACCCCAACTCCTTAAAGTTAAACAACAGTTGCAAAAACTGATTGATCAAAAGACTGAACAAAATGTAATGTACTTGAAGTTGCTTCTTATGAAGGGGATCCTAGAGGTGCAAGGCATTTGGCACATAGACTCTGCATCACAAAATCTAAAGCCTGTGTGATCTCTATATGCGACCCTCTTACAGGCCGTTTTATCCGAAACCTGCAGATGTAAAATGCTCTAGCTGACTTTTATCATACACTTAACACTGTGGACTCCCCTCCTTCTCCTGCACAGCTGGATGTCTATCTATCTAAGCTATCCTTATCAAAACTGATGCTGGCTCAGGCTGACACTCTCTTATCCCCGATTACTACTCAGGAAGTGATAACAACTCTCAAGTTAGTGAAAACTTTGAAGGCACCAGGCCCTGATGGCTACCCAGCTGAATTTTATAAGCTGTTTCAACAACAGCTTCTCCCTTCATTGGTTGCAGCCTTTCAAGCTGTCCAAACTGGTTCTTAACCACCTTCATCTTGGCATTACACCATCATTGCTGCTCTCCCAAAACCCCTAAATGACCCACAATACCCCACCTCCTACTGATCAATTTCCATGTTAAATAATGATTATAAATTATTTACCTCAATTTTAGCCCATAGAGTAGATTTGCTGTTACTCCAGCTTATAGACCCTGATCAGGTGGGGTTTATTAAACATAGACAGGCCCATGATGCAGTCAGGTGTACCTTTGATCTTGTGGACTTTGCTAACACCTGACAATTGCCATTGGCCTTATTGGGGTTAGATGCTGAGAAGGCCTTTGATAGGGTCACTTGGCCTTTTTTATGGGCAACCCTTAATCACTTTGGATTTCCACTGGCATTCATTACTCAACTTCAAAATCTTTACAGCGCACACCAGGCATATGTTAAGTTGGATGGTACTCTTCCAACTGATTCCCCTTACTAGGGTACTCATTAGGGTACCTTGATCCCCATTATTATTTGTCTTATGCATGGAACCCTGGCTATTACAATCCAAACTCACTTCTCGGATTGAGGGTATATTTATTGGGAGAGTCCTTACAAAATTTTGCTTTTCACGGATGATATTTTACTTACTTTGTTGTCACTGAATGAATCTATCCTGGCAATTTGGGATGAGTTAGCTTGTTTGATCTACTTTCTGGATATAAAATTCATAACCAAAAACTGAAGTAATCTTATACCATTTAAACCTTCCTCGGCTCTGAAGAATAGATTTCCTTTCAAGTGGTTTAAGTTGGAAATGAGATATCTTGGCTTAAAATGAACTAAAATTTGTTGCATGCTGAATTATTAAATTATGAACCTTTAACACAGCATTTAGATGATTTAACTAGGTGGTTACAGCTCCTTATGGGGTTACTAACTAGGGGCAGTTATTGACAAAATATTCTTCTCAGAATATTATTTTTCTTCAAACCTTGCCAATTTCTTTTAGTAAAACCTATTTTTGGGCTTGGGATAAGCTGATTTCTAGATTTATTTGGCAGGACACACCCCAAGAGTTCGCTTTTCATTCTCCAGCTTCACAAAGATAGAGGTGGATTGAACCTACCAAACTTTATCAATATGCTCTAGCAGCCCAGCTTTGTGTAGTTTTATGTTGGCTCACCCCGCATTATGATGCATACTGGAAGTGTATAGAATTTGCCCTTGATGGTACACAAAGCTTCAGCATATGTGTTGGAGAATCCTCCTCGATGTCACCCATTATCTATGTTTACACAATTTACAGCTGAACTGTGTTGACACTGGCTTAAGGTGTTTGGGAAAGTCTATCATTGATAAACATAGAAACATAGAATTTGATGGCAGATAAGGACCGCTTGGCCCACCTAGTCTGCCCATTTCCCTACCTGATGGATAAGCTGCAGATTCTAGTTAATCAACGGCTTACTTCCTCCTACCCCCCATTGTCTTATGTCTGTCCCATGCAGGCTTGAATTCTCCCACTGTTCCTGACTCCACAACCTCCTCAGGAAGGCTGTTCCATGACTCCACAACCCTCTTTGTGAAAAAATACTTTCTAACATTATCTCTGAGCCATCCTCATCTTCAAATTGTGCCTCTTGCTCTTACACATCTCTTTTCTGAAAGATGCTACCTCTTGTACTTGTTAATTCCCTTGAGATACTTGAAAGTTTCTATCATGTTCCCCTCCCTCCTTTCCTCAAGGTTACACATATTAAGCTGCTTTGTCTCTCCTCCTATGTCTTCTGGTGCAGACCCTGCACCATTTTTGGTGCTCTCCTCTGAACAGCCTCCACTCTGTCTATGTCTTTGTGAGACAGGGTCTCCAGAATTGCATGCAGTACTCAGATGGGGTCTCACTAACTGTCTGTACAGAGGATATCAACTTCCTGTTTTCTACTGTTGATGCATCTCCCTATGCATCCCAGTATCCTCTGGCCCTCCTTACTGCCTTCACATTGTTTGCCCACCTTTAGATCATCTGATATTATTACTCCTAGGTCTCTTTCGATGGAATGAATATTTTAATGCCTTTGGCCTATGACTTAGATTTTCTCCCCAATAAAGTGGACCGAGCTTTTAAAACCTGTCAAAATTATAATATTGGTTTTGTTTATCAACTGGTGGGCCATACAGGTTTGTTATCCTTGCTTCCTTGCAGATGCAATTTCATCTCCCAGCTATGGAATTTCATAGATTTATTCAGTTAAAATCATATCTCAACCCTTAGATGAATCATTCAGGAACCCTCCCACCAAGGACCACATTATTAGTTAACTGTATAGATCTTTGGGGCAGGTACTGTGGACCCCACTAATAGGTGGAGATATAATTGGGAATGTGATTTACAGATTGAGATATCTTTAGAGGCTTAGAGTACATCTGTTAGTATTGCTTCTCAAGTTTCTATGCATTGTATTGGAAGGAATACATGTGGAAGTGTAGAGCCTGGTATTTTTTGACACCGCTGTGGTGGCTTGTTATCATTTGACATCCTTGGGAGAATGCTGGATAGGATATGGTTACTGCTCCACTGACCATGTTCATATCCTATGGTCTTGTCCATTTCTGGCTGGGTTTGGAGACAAGTTCTGATAATATTTTGGCAATCTATGTTTGCCCCGATCTCCTTACTCCAGCTTATATCCTTTTGGCTGCACCACCGGAATACTGTAACATAAATATTTCCATACATAAACATATTACACTTCTCTTGTTAGCCACTAAGAAGGCTATTACTAGACTCTGGTACTCTTCTTGAGTGCCCACTTGGCAGATGCTCACTCTAGAGATATATGCCCTAGAGCACCTTTCAGCACTGATTCATAATCGTATGAAGTCTTTTGAGCTTAGGTGATGCAAGTAGGTTCTCTACCAGCTGGAGCACCATCCAGAATTTGTCCCATGAGAAGTGAGATAGGGTCTTGGGGACTATATTTACATTTATACATGTTGAAGTGATACAAGCATTTCCCGTGTGAGGTTTACTCCCATAGCTTGAGGCCTGTGTGGGTGGTATCCTGGGTTCTGGGGGCACCCCTTCACTCCTCCCCATGCTTATTACCTTCCATGGACCGTGTATCCCCCCACTTTCAGTTATATTTTTTGTTTATGTATGGTATGGCTTGGCAGAATTTATGGCCTGCCCTGGTTCCCTTGGCCTTCTATTGTTATTGTTATTGTTATTGTTGTTGAATGTATTTTATTATTGTATTATACTATATAACTGATATCTATCGGTGTTGTTTCTCTTAGCATTGTGATATTTTATTATAGCATTGGTACATCTGTTTTAGCGTATGTTTTGGATTGTCCAAATTATTTTGGGGAGCTATTTCCTCCAGATAATCGGGATTATCTATTAGCCATTCAAACATTCTTTTCTTACTTGGGTCTTATGGATGGTTAGTTAAAGATGTTCATTTTGATTTGGGACTGTTTTGACCCTCAACTTGTATCAGATCTTTGGAGGAACAGCTCTAATCCCTGCGTTGGAATACTTACCATCACCATCTCCACCTTGTCTAGCTAGCCTTCCTCTTGGGCTGTCATTTGTATTTTCATCTTTAGACTTATTTGCCAGCCAGCTATTGTCATTTAACACCTGTCTTTTTCAGTACATTGTAACTTGTGATTATCATGTGGACATTTTCTGGTGTGGTTTTATTTTTGTACCTTTAAAAATGTTGAATAAAGATTAAAATTAAAAAAAAGTATGGGCTGAGGAACAACAGCATAAGGGAATTGTGTGTACCTAGACTGAACACGTTTTATGGGGAACTGTCATTCCAAGTTAGCGCGGCTGGCTCTTGGAATAACGTCACCCAAATTTAATTTGCCATTGCTTTCCCAGGAAGTTTTTAATTCTGCTATCAATTAAGTAGTGGCTATCAGATGCCAAGTAACAGGCAAAATTGTTTGATTCTTGCAGTTTATTCAAACCTTTGAGTTGCATATGTATATATGTAGTGTTTTCCTGTTACTGTATTTTACTTTTATTGTTCCTTTCCTTATAGTGTGCATTGCCTATATTTTACTGTTTGTAGCATAACTTTGTTTTTTTGACAGGACCACTTTGTAAATAGTTTATTTCACCCTAATTATATTTTTTATTCTGTATAAAAATTAGGTTTGTTTTACTATTACTGCGGTATGACAGAACTATTTTTTCAAAGGTACTGGGCAACTAATCACTTGCAATGTTCCACATAAAATAAGATGTGGTTCAGGTGGATCTATGATGGTCAGTCGACAATTTCTTTGTCAACCGATGCTACAGCGACTTCATTATGTTGATCGTATTTGTGGCTGGCATAAAGGGAGTCACTGCAGATTTTGTTTTCTTCAGAGAGCTCTGCCCCCTGCACCCCCGCTACTATAATAATCAACTCTGAGTTAGAGTTGTTTTGGAGAGGGGGTGCAATACTCCCACAAAGCAGTGCCGGGGTCCCATGCTGAAACTACAGTGACCTGGAACTGCTGTTGCTGTAGTGTTGGTCACTGTAAAATTGTCACGGTAGCGATGGTATACCAGTGCGGGTGCAAAGCTGTGAACATGCACCCCAAGGTTTGATGTCCACAACACACAACTGAACATACATCACAACTTTTTGTCACTGAAATAATGGATGCACATTCCAAATGAGGAACACTGAGGGACACTGACTCTCATAGTAAGGGACACATCCTCAAACATTGAGATATAAGCAAATATCTCTGTAGGATTTATTGTGTTTACTTGTACAAAGTTTATTCTTAATTTGGCATCTTAGAATATTATGAATTACTTCTTTAAAGTCTGAATTTACAGCTCATTCTTTGTTTATGAGCAGCACCTTTTCCATAAGGGCCAGATGAGGGACAGAACAACAAGGTAAAAATGACCGGTAAAATGAGGGACATCCTTCATGATCGGGGCAGTTGAAAGATATGCAATCAAATGTACATGTGCTTCAGTTTTTAAAGGTCTTAGGCAACAGTCAACTCAAATTGTAAATGAAAATGTGCTGCACCGTGAGAACTACGGTGCTCAAGACAAAAGAGTAACAGTAAAGAACTAAACAGCTTGACACCAGTAATCAGTAAAACAGCAATTACTTTAAAACTGAAGTTCATTCCAAATGAATTTTAAAACAACTCACTTTATTAAAGTACATAAAGTGTGGCAGCGCATATTGAGAAAAAAAGCATGACAAACCCAATTAACCCTCAGGGTTTCACTCAGTAACAGTTAACACACTGTAGTGCAATACACAAGGTTCATTTCAGAAAGATGTAAGCAGCAGCAGTGGAGTGAATATGGCTGAGTGAATCTGTAAGTAGGGATGGGCAAAGTCGGAGTGGATTTGGATTTACAAATCCAGGATGAGTTTGGATTTGGTTTTGCAAAGGATTTGGATTTGCCTGGTCAGCTTCCATCTGCAGTGCATCCAGTCCAGTGCAATGTGCATGGCTATGCATGTGGTCTGGTCAGGGCATGCAGAGGGGCAGGGGCAGCCCAGTCACAACTCTATTGTAGCAGCCCAGTCTGCCCCCTCTGGTCACCCACTGGGGGTAGTACCAGATGGCTATGTTTTAAAATATTTGGCATTTCAATGGGGATACAGTACAGTAGTCCTTGGAGAACTTTTGGCAAACACAGAGCATACCCAGTAGAATGTATCCACACTATAATTAAAAGGGCCACTGCTATTGCAGCTAAGTCATGCTTGAGAATGGTGACTAAGAGTAACAGATACAAGAAACCAATATGTTTTTTAAAGAAGGTTAGGGAGGCAGGCATCAGATGCACAGAGAAACAGGTAGACAGGGAATGGAGTGAATACCAGTTAACAATGAGGAAGGCCAAAAAGCAGTCATGGATATAGAAGCAGATACAGAACTGTGTATTACAAAGGGGGTTAAGGGGAGAAAAACAGTTCTGTTAGATATATTAGGGGAAAGAAAGGTGAGAGGGGAATTTGTTAGGCTGATGGAGGGGGCAGGGTACTATAGGAAGATGAGCAGAAGGCAACTGTTCTTAATGACTACTTCTGTTCAGTGTTCACAGTGGAGGCACTAGGCATGGTAAACAGGGCAGTATTGAAGACCACCAAGCAGGAAAAAGACCTGGAAGTAATCACATCAGATGGCCTAAAGCTGGCCAGGCAATGCAACAAGGCAGTAAAGAGGGTGAGTGGGATGCTGGGATACATAGGAAGGGCTATCACCAGCAGAAAGAAGGAGGGGGTGTTGTCTCTGTATAGATTACTAATAAGACCACACTTAGAGTACTGTGTGCAGTTCTGGAGATGACATCTCCTGAACAACATAGAAAGCTGAGGCGGTCCAGAGGAGGGCAAGTAAAATGGTGCAGGGTCTGCATCAAAAGCCCTATGAGGAGAGAAAAAAGGACCTCAATATGTATACTGTGGAACAAAGAAGGGTGAGGGGGATATATGATAGAGACCTTTAAGTACCTCATGGTGGTAAATAAGGTACAGGAGGGGAGTATTTTCCAGAAGAAAAGGTTCTGAAGAACAAGGGGACATGTTATGAAGCCTGAAGGGGGTAGACTCAGGAGAGATGTGAGGAAGTACTTCTTAAGCCGTCCCACCAGCGCAGCGGTTGGGGTTCCACTTGCGATGCTGGTGAACCGGGTTTGGGAACAAGCCCGGGTCATTGGAGGGCCAGACGGGGGGAGAAGGATGGAGCATCCCAAGGACTGCTCTCCTTCTTCGGGGGTCTTTGTGCTCGGTGCAAGGGTGACACCTATCGAAAGCTAGATGTATAACCCTGAGCACCAACACATAGTCAAAGAGGGGAGGCACTGGGGCAGGACAGACGCTGTCATCATTGCACGTCTCCACCCCAGCCAACAGGGGGACAAAAAATCCCTCCTCACCAGATGTCTCCATGACGCCCTGCTCCCAGCTTCAATTAACCGCCTGGTCACATACTCCCCAACCAGTTACTATTACACGTGCGATTCCTGCCACAGCGCCATGCTCTGCCTTCTGGGGCAAGCCAGAAGTAATCAGGGGAGAATGAGTGGTTGATTGGGCATTGGAAGCCTGGGGCACCATGACTGGTGGACCTTTGACAGAAGGTGAGGGTCAAAAGGTGGAAAAAAATAGAAGTATTTCTTTCATGGAAGAGTGTGGATTCCTGTCACAGAGGGAGGTGTGCAGTCATGGAGGGTTCCAAATAAGGTCTCATATGTTAACGCATGCGGGAAACAGCACTTTTTGGTGGTGTACATCACTGAAAAAGTTTCAGGATGTACACTTGCAGCATACCGCAAGGTGGTGATGGAATCTATATTTATGTGGGGGTTGTGCCCCACCCTCCCACTTAAGATTCTCAACTCCATGGGGTTGCATCTTGGGGTGAAATTCTTAAACAAAACAAGCCACCTACTGGCACAAAAACAAAACATGCTGCACCAGGCCCGAACCCTGCACCCTGCACACCCCAACCAACCACCCTCCCCATCATTCTAGATGACAAGCTCGAAGGCAGCCCACCATACCCCTCCCATATACCTCCCTCCGTTCCTCTCCCCCTGTGTGTGTGTGCATGTACCGCGCATGCTTCCTGTCACCCTAACTCCCCACCCAGGTATCCGGTCACTACCCTGCCAGGAAGCCCTGAACACAGATGCTGTGATTGAGTCACCCTTTGAAAGTGCTCAATCGTGGTCGCTTTGTTCACTGGATACCACAAAGGAATCATACTGGCAATGAAGGGGGAGGAAGAAAGAACTGTGGATTGGGCATGGTCTGCATAATAGCTAGCTAAGGAAAAATGGGCAGACTGAATGGGCCAGCGGTCCTTATCTGTGGCCAAATTTTATGTGTCTATGTTTCTATGAGGATAGCAAACTTGCCTGAAGCAAGCAGCACAATGGCTGCTTCCAAGAGGGATCCCAGAAATTAGGCAGGCGATCAGTATAAGAGAAAGGATCAGAAAAGAGCTTCCAGTCTTAAAATGAACAAGGCTCCAGAGCCAGATGGGATGTACCAAGGGTGCTTCAGTGAACTGGCATCAGAAGTAGCTGAACAGGGCTTCTCAAAAGCTCACTACAGTGAGGGGTGGCTCTGAAAGATTGGAGGGTAGCAAACATAGTTCTGCTCCTCCAGGAAGGAGAAAAGGAGCAACCTGGAAACTACAGGCTTGTCAGTCTTATCATCATTGTGGTCAAACTAATGAGGACACTAGTTAAAGATGACCTAGTGAACTACAGGGTGAGAACTAGACTTCAGGATGGTAAGCAGTATGTGTTTGTGATAGGGAAGCCTTGTCAAAACTGATAGTGTTCTTTGACTGGGTAACTAGGGCAGCGTGTAAAGGACAAGCATTGAATTTACTCTACTTTGAATTCAGCAAGGCATTCTTCTCAGTACCACACAGAAGGTTTCTTAAAAAGTTAATGCTTCTGAGCACAGTGAAGGACCTAGTTACATAGGTGGGTAAATGGCAAGGGAGAGACACAGAGGTTGGTGGTAAATGGAGTCAAGTCAGAGGAGAGGGAGGACATGAGTAGGGTTCAGTCCTGTTTCTGGTCCTTTTGAATATGCTCATCAGCGAAATAGGAGAAGGAATACAAGGCCATATATCTTTTCACAGATGATACTAAGCTTTATGGCAGGGAAGACAGTGAAGAATGGATATGGGAGTTGCAGAGGGACCTGCAAAGGTTAGAGAGTGGTCCAAGGTTTGGCAGTTGAAATTCAATGTCAAAAAGTGCAAGGTAATGCACAAAGGGAACAAAAATGCCAGGACAGAATATTGGATGGGTGGGGTTTAATTTGGACTCTACATCTGAGGAAGGGGACCAGGGATTCATCCTTAGCAACTTCCTAAACAATCCAGTCAATGCAACAAGACCTACATTATGGTAACCAGAGTGTTGGAGTGTATTAGGAGTGGGCTTGACAGCAGGAAGAAAGAGGTAACACTGCCTTTCTATAGATCACTGGTGAGCCACATCTGGAATACTGTTTCTAGTTTTGGAGTCCCCACGTAAGGAAAACAAAGACAGTCTGGAGATGGTGCAGTGTAGGGTAACAGGCATGATTCAGGGCCAACAGGGCAAATCATATGTGGATCAGGTTAAGGCTCTGAACATGGACACACTGGACACCAGAAGAAAGAGGGGCAATATGATGGAGACTTTCCTGATGGAATGAGCAAGGTAGACTGTAAGGAAATATTTACAAGGACAGTGAATTAAAAACACACCACACAAGTAGAAGCTGCAGGGGGAAATTCAAAAGCAGCAAGAGAATATTTTACTTTACAGAGATAGTGGTTAAGCCCTGAAACAGTCTATCACCAGAAGTGGTGGGTGGAAAAACCATTAATGGTTTCAAACATGGCTGGGACCATGAAAAAGGCTTAATAGTTACTCAGGGGGTTAGCAGTAAGGCAGGGGACAATAGGCATGAAGGGAGGCTAAAATCCCTGACTAAACACTAGGCCTTGGTGTAGGATAGGGTACAACAAGGCAGACTGGATGGGCCAATGGTGTTTTTCTGTCAAATGTCTCTTGTCTGTTCTCAAATGCTTGACCAAAATGGGGGAAAAAGAGTTTTCCTTTTTTGCTCCTAAGTTCTGGAACTTCTTCCGGTGAGCCTCAAACACTCCCAATCTCACCTGCACTTTAAAAGGGAGTTATACAAGTACTTAATGTCTACTGATACATGTACCTATATTTGATAACTTGTTTATATGCATAGTTAAACTTTGCCATTTATGTTATTACTGAGATAAATCCTTATCAACTATACTTGCCTTCCTTTGTGTTCACCTACCTAATGTTTTGGTATCTATTGCTTATACTTTACTTTGTGTAAAAATGTTTGTCACTGCTATCCAACAATGTTTGTTACTTTGTCTCTGTATCTTTGCCACATGCTTATTGCAACTATTCCTTCAAATTAGGCATTATGTATAACTGTTATAGCCTCTTTGTACTCTTCCAGGTTGCGATTAAAAATAGACATTGGGCCGATTTTCAAAGCCCCAAGAATGCTGCAAGCCCTTGGTGCACAAGGGGCTGTGGCATTCTCTCAGCGTGATCGGGATTTTCAGTCCTGTTGCGCCAAGCACTGCTACTGTGGGGCATGTGATTTGTATTTTCTTGAAACTTGGCTTCCAGCCAAATGCCTTTGGTAACTCCTGCCTCAGTGTTTGCGCACAGAGGTTCTTTTTCTTTTAAATAGTTTTTATTTTAATGGGTTCACCAAATATAGCCAAGGCACACTGCCTCTAGGGTAGCTGGTCCAGTCCCACTGGGGTGTCGAAACAGATGAGGCATACTGATGAGTCCTGGTAGGACGAAACACGTGTCTATGTCTTCTGTTAGCACCCTTGCAAACTGTGTGAGAGGCCTTCGCACCATGCAATTCTGCTTAAAGTTGGACCAGCATAACATTCTAGGAGGATTTGCATATGCAGCCCATGATGCTTTGCATTGTGGGGCATATGTGATTTTGTATTTTCTTGAAACTTGGCTTCCAGCCAAATGTCTCTTTGGTAACCCTTGCCTCAGTGTTTACACAGAGGTTCTTTTGTCTTTTAAATAGTTTTTATTTTAATGGGTTCACCATATATCCAAGGCACACTGCCTCTAGGGTAGCTGGTCCAGTCCACCGGGGTGTCAAACAGACGAGGCATACTGATGAGTCCTGGTAGGACGAAACACGTGTCTATGTCTTCTGTTAGCACCCTTTGCAAACTGTGTGAGAGGCCTTTCGGCACCATGCAATTCTGCTTAAAGTTGGACCAGCATAACATTCTGTGGTGATTTGCATATGCAGCCCATGATGCTTTGCATTGTGGGGGCATATGTGATTTTGTATTTCTATGTATCTATGTTCCTGCAGCAGATGAAACAAAACTTGCACGTGAAAATACCTTTTAAATTAGATGTGTGCAGAGGAAGTATAAGAAAGGAACACAAATAATCGCTGGTACAATGGCAAAGATCTATGAAAAAAATGAATCTGTCTGCACTCTGCTTGCCTCTCTGAACACACATACGCACACACAAGTATGCATACAAAGTGGGTTACTG
Source organism: Neoceratodus forsteri (assembly GCA_016271365.2). Taxonomy (NCBI): domain Eukaryota; kingdom Metazoa; phylum Chordata; order Ceratodontiformes; family Ceratodontidae; genus Neoceratodus; species Neoceratodus forsteri. The sequence goes on from CM028134.1 coordinate 218,942,413, forward strand.
TAATGGAGCCAGCAAAAAGTTCTAATAAATAAAGAATATACAGTTTTTATTTCTGTAACCAGAGTAAGACTTTTTAAGTAGCAAACTCACAAGTACATTTACCTCTGCCCAAAAAGCTCTTTCAATATTCTGCAAAAAATAATTGCATCTGAAGCAGCACCTATAGATGTTATTTCTTCCTTCTTCAACATCATCTCACCTAATAGCTTCATTTCTGTTTTTGTTACAGAATCTACTCTGCAGAATAAAATACTGCTTGGGCAATTTTATCAGATTCGGCGGGGGGGGGGGGGATTGCACCAGTGTCATTCTCCTTAATTTTAGCACATGAAGTACTCTGTTAATTTGCTTAGCTTTGTTACAGGCAGTTGGCTTTTCTCTAGCAGTAAGTCTTTATTTTTCACCCTTATCACCCTTAATCAAAAGAGTCAGTCACTGGTTACAGCAGCCTATGTCTATCCTCATCTGTTAGTGGAACAGATTCTTGGAGTTGGGTAGTTTTTTTTCCTCCTCTTAGCCCTCAGCTCTATTAGCACTGACACAGTCATGCATGGAGGGATCAGAGGGCAAACACACACACTATTGCCACAATTTACAAATCATTATAGGGGTGCTGTCACACTCCTTTAGTTAGGGTTCAATGGTTACTTCTATGTTAAACTCAACATTTTGCACTTTAATAGCTTTGCAAGTGTTCCACTGATTTGTATGAAATTTTGAATATGCCATCAGCAACCACAAATCTCTTTATGTAGCAAGTTTTATTCTGGTAGGATGAGTGGGTGAGGTGATATGGAGTGTCACAAAATGTGAAAATTACCATGTTTTGTCAAATTTGTTGTCACACCACTGTGCCAAACAGGGTGTGGAATTGTGGTCTGAAATTTTCAAGGTAAACAGGGATTGGGTCACAGATGTGCCTTTTGAAGATCTGAAGAAAAAATATTAATCTGTTCAAAATTTATTACATTTTACATTTTCCCATTGTTTTCAATGGGAGCAGTTTGATGTTCCATGCAAAAAAGGATGCTTTGTTGCAAATGGATAATCCTTTGCTGCAAATGGGTAATCTTTTCTCACACATGGGAAATCCTTTTTCAAGCTGCTGCCATTTTCTTTTACATTTAGTGAGGGAAACAAAATGTAATAATTCAAAAAACTGATGTCTTAATTTCAAACTGACACATGTAGCTTGCTTATTGGGACCCCCCAGTTGGATACTGCAGTTAATAGGTGGCAAATGGTTTCCAATTTTTTTTTTTTGAAGTAATGGGCTCAATTTTCAAAGGGACGCAGCGCTTGTGATCAAGTTCTGCATCCCCTCAAAGTTTGCTACACCTGCTTCCAAGGGTGGGATGCAACTTGCATCCTATTTTACAATCCTGGATGCAGATTGTGACAGTACCTTAAGTTTAAAGCAGCTGGTGCCAAAGCAGTGTCACAAGCTCCAAAAACCTGCTCCCCCATAGGCAAAAAGTTACATTGGGGGAAGCTGGTGGAACTGTGCAGTGTCGCCACAAGGGACTTGCGGCAGAGGGATTGTGGCAGGCTTTTCCAATTTGCTCTGCAGCACAGGTTTGCTGCAAGTGACCACTTACAACATACTCTTGGCCACAGGTCCCTTTCTGTGGCAGCAACCCCTCTGAAAATCAGGTCCAATAAATCTTTTTCTGTGACTCGTAGTCACAAAAACGGATCCTTTTTCACGATCATTAAATCCTTTTCCTGGTAGTCTAGTGGTCCCTCCCCCGATGCCTGATTGCTGTCCCAGTATTAAAAAAAAATTGCCTGGTAGTCTAGTGGTTCCTCCCCTCTTCCCTGATGTACGATCGTCATCCCCATATCAAAAAACAAATTTCCCTGCTAGTCTAGTGGTCCCTCCTGCGATGTCCGATTGCCATCCCTGTATTAAAAAAAAATACCTGGTAGTCTAGTGGCCCCTTCCCGATCCCATCCTGTGAAAACTCACTTAGATCCCCACATGGGCCAATTTTTGGGGAGGCAGTATAGCACAGTGGTTTAAGGCTCTGAACTGCAAATCTGGTGAGATCCAGCAGACCAGACCTGGGTTTGAATCCCACAGCTTCCACTTGCATACTGTGTGACTCTGAGCAAGTCACTTAACTTCCCTGTGTTCCCAGGTCACTCCTGTAAAAAAGCTTTCAGGTTAGTGTGCTACTCCTGGTTAAACAACTAAAAAAAAAAAAAAAACGATCCCTGGTGGTCTAGCGGACCCCCCCACCCACTGAGGTAGTCAACCAGCACCTCACTCTACCCATCCCTGTCCCAGTCAGCAACCAGCACAGCCCTCCTCTCACCTCCATGGCTGGCCACTGACTGAGCTATGAATGAGCGCCTACTGGGGGCAGTGAGAGGATCTCAGATCTAGAAGTGGGTTGCCATCTGGGAACAAGTGACCATCAAACAGTATGGTTCACGTTAAACTCAGCTACAGAGTCAAGCCATACAAAAGTGAGGGTACTGGACTTCAGGAGAGCTGACTTTGGCAAGATGGGAGAGTTCCTCAGAAAAGCACTAGCAAACAGGCTAGAAGGAGGTGTGGCGCAACAATGGGGAACCATCAAAACTACCATCACAGAGGCAACAAGCCTTTGTGTGAAGCAAATAAACAAATCAAAATGAAAGAAAAAGCTACTATGGTTCTCAAAAGAGGTGGCTGTGAAAGTCAGGAAGAAAAAGATAGCATTCCGGAAGTATAAGGAAACACAGAAGGAGCAGGACAGAGAGCTGTACCAGTTAAGGCAGAAGGAAGCAGGGAGGGAAGTCAGAATAGCAAAGGCCCAAACTGAGGAAAAGATAGCCAACTCGGTTAAGAAGGGGGATAAAACCTTTTATAGGTACATCAGAGAGCATAGAAAGACAAAGGGAGGGATAGTGAGGCTGAATGGAATGGAAGGTGGGTGGGCAGAGGGGGACAGTGAAAAAGCAGGGATACTGAACAAATATTTCTGCTCAGTATTCACAAAAGAGGAGGGGGAAGTGCCTAATCCAATTAACAGAAGCACTCTTGATAGGGGGGTCGATCCCAGTCCTTTCACAGAAGAAAGGGTTCTGCAAGAACTCCTAAAACTGAAGGTAGACAAAGCAATGGGGCCTGATGGAATTCACCCCAGAATTCTAAAAGAATTAAGGGGAGAACTAGTGAAACCACTGGCTACTCTTTTTAATAAATCATGGGAGAATGGTGTGGCACCCGAGGACTGGAGAAAGGAGGATGTGATTCCCCTTCACAAAAGTGGGACCAAGACAGAGGCAGGAAACTACAGACCTGTCAGTCTGACCTCTGTGGTAGGGAAAATGATGGAGTCACTTCTGAAGGAAAGAATAGTTGAGTACCTAGAGGCCAGTGGGGCACAGGACCCAAGGCAGCATGGGTTCACAGCGGGAAGGTCATGTCAGACGAATCTAATAGATTTCTTTGACTGGGTGACCAAAGTAGTAGACCAAGGAGGGGCTGTGGGCATGGCCTAGCAAGGCATTTGACACAGTCCCACACAAAAGATTAATAGTTAAATTAACCAGCCTGGGAGTGGGTCCCAGGGTGGTAGCCTGGGTAAAACATTGGCTGGACAACATAACACAGAAGGTAATTGTAAATGGAGTCCACTCTGAAGAAAGAGGGGTTACTAGTGGGGTACCGCAGGGTTCAGTATTGGGTCCAGTCCTTTTTAATGTCTTCATAAGTGACATTGCAGAGGGACTGGAAGGAAAAGTATGCCTCTTTACAGATGACACAAAGATCTGCAACAGGGTTGATGCACAAGGAGGTGTGAAAGGATGAGAAGGGACTTGGTAGGGTTGGAGGAATGGTCAGAAGTATGGCAGCTAGGATTCAATGCAAAGAAGTGCAAAATAATGCACCTGGGAAACAAGAACCCAGGGGAAGAATACACAGTGGGGGGGTAGTAACAACAACAAAAAGGAAAGGGACCGGGGGGTATTCATATCAGATGAACTTAAGGTTAGCAAGCAATGTGAGATGGTAGTAGGGAGGGCTTGGGGTATACTGGGATGCATAGGGAGAGGCATCAGCAGCAGAAAACAGGAATTTGTTATCCCTCTGTACAGACAGTTGGTGAGACCCCATCTGGAGTACTGTGTCCAGTTCTGGAGACCCCAACTCCGCAAGGACATAGACAGGATAGAGGCAGTCCAGAGGAGGGCAACTAAAATGGTGGAGGGTCTGCAAGAGAAGCCTGATGAGGAGAGACTAAAGGAGCTTAATATGTATACCCTTGAGGAAAGAAGGGAGAGGGGGACATGATAGAAACTTTAAGTACCTCAATTGAATCAACTAAGTCCAAGAGGGTAGCATCTTTCAGAAAAAGAGACTTGCAAGAACAAGGGGACACAATTTAAAGATGGGGGGGCGGTTCAGGGGCAATGTGAGGAAGTATTATTTCACAGAGAGGGTAGTGGGTGCATGGAACAGCCTTTCTGAGGAGGTTGTGGGGTCTAAAACTGTGGGAGAATTCAAGAATGCATGGAACAGACATAAGGCAATTCTTGTGGGGGGGTAGGAAGAAATAGGCTGTTGGCTAGCTAGGATTTGCGGCCTATCCTGTAGGTAGGGAAACGGGCAGACTAGATTGGCTAAGCGAAGTGAAGAAACAGTTTGCAATTTTGCTTTTATACTGTAAGGACAAAAAGAGGTAGCTGCGCCAATGCGCCTTTTGCTGATTTCATGAAAAAATATTACTTTGCTCTGGAGTTGTGGTGGTTTAAATTTTGCTTGTTTTCCCATAGGATAACATTATAATGTGAGGTGTACATAGTTGTTTTTGTTTGTTACTCTGCTGTGAAGAAATGGTTTGTAATTTTGCTCTGACATTTTCAGGGTACAAAGGACTTGCCCCACTGCTTAGCCTTCTGCTGGTTTCATGAAATTATATTAATTTGGTGTTGAGTTACACAGGTTTCACATTTTACTATGTTTTCTATAGGATAGCACTGTAACGTGAAGTGTTTCTTTGGTGCTGTACACTATGGGATGGGAGTGCAGGGCCCAGAGAGCCATGTGCTCTCACAGACAAATAAAAATACTGCTACACTATTTCAAAATTTACACATGGGTGGGAGTGCAGGTTCCAGAGAGTCCTGCACTCCCACAGGGAAATAAAGGTATTTTTACTGTATCTCAAAAAATATGAATGGATGGCAATCTGTGCTACCACATGCAAATGTGAATACCATTATGGAGTGATGGAAGTATAGGCCTTATGGAAGCATGGCCCTTCCCTCCCATATGCAATTATGCATAGCATTATGCAGTGATGGTAGTGCAGAGCCCTCTTGGCGATGCACTCTCACAGGGAAATAAGGATACAATTACAATCTCTCAAAAATTATGGATGCATGGGAGCTCAGGGCCCAAAGGGTCCTACACTTCCATAAGTAAATAAGGCTATGATTGTACTATCTCAAAAAGTAATGAATTTAGTTGCAAAAAACTTCATTAATACATCAGTTAGGGTTCAACTGATAAAAGTTGGGAAAGTGGTGCTAGGGTTTCCAACACTAACACTCCATCCCCTCTGTGCAGGCAACAACAGGTGTGAGGTGGGTGACTTGGGGTTGTTAATCCTAATGCTCACTTCATTCTCCTGTACTGTAAGCATCCCAGCTTACTTACATGTGGAATGGGGTGACCGTTAGGGTTGACAACCCTAAGGCACACCCCCCACGCTTGTTGCTGCCTGCACAGTGGGGGTGGGGTGTTAGGGTTGGACACCCAATACCACATTTCCCAGCTTTTATTGGTAGAATCCTAACTGATGCATTAACAAAATATTTTTGCAATTAATATATATTATAGGGGTATGGTTGAGCCCCTATTGTTAGGGTTCAACAGTCACGTTTATGTTAAATCCAAAGTTTGAATACCTCTGCAATAGTTCAACCAATTGACATGAATGTTTGCATGCACCATCAAGGTCAAAGATCTATAGATGTGGCACGTTTTGTTCTAGTCAGATGTATGGGTGCAGAGATATGGAATGTCAAATAATGTGAAAATTACCATGTTTTGTCAAATTCTTTGTCACACCACTGCACAGAAATGGTGTGAAATTGTTGTCTGCGCTCTGAAAAATTCAGGGTAAACAGGCCTTGGGTCACAGATGTGCCTAGTGAAGATTTGATGAAAAAATATTAATTAGTTCAAAAGTTATTAAATTTTAAACTTTCCCATTACTTTCAGCTGGAGCAGTTAGATGTCCCATGCAAAAAAGGATCCTTTGCCGCAAATCGGTAATCCTTTGTCACAAATGGGAAATCCTTTATTGTACGGCCACCATTTTGTCTTACAGTTAGTGAGAGAACAAAATTAAATAACTGAAAAGAATAATGTGTTTGTGTAAAAATGGCACATGTAGCTTGCTTATCAGGTCCCTCTCAGCTGGATTCTACAGTTAACTGTGGACAAATGCCTTTGAATTTTTTATTCACATTATAAATCTTTTTTCATGACTCATAATATGAAAAATTCTTTTTTGTATCATGAGTCATGAAAAAGGATCCTTTTTGTGATCAGAATATGCTTTCCCTGGTAGTCTAGTGGTCCCACCCCCCTCCCCGATGTCCGATCACCGTCCTGTTATTGCTACAAATATTCCCTGATAGTCTAGTGGTCCCACCTTCCCTCTCTGATTGCTGATCACCATCTCATTATTGAGAAAACTATTCCCTGGTTGTCTAGTAGTTCCACCCCTCTCCCTGATCACTGATCACCCTCCCAGTATTCATAAAAGCAGTCTCAGGTAGTCTAGTGGTTCCATCCCCCTCCCTGATCCCCCTTGCAGTCCCGATATTGTTTTTAATGTAAAGTTCCCTGGTAGTCTAGTGGTCTCTGCCTGTCCCCAATCCCTGTCCCCTGAAATAGCTAAAGGAAGATAACCCTGGTTGTCTAGTGGACCCTCCACCCACCCTCTGAGGTAGTGAAGCACCACCCCATGCCGATCCCCAGCCAGTGACCAGTACAGCCCTCCTCTCAACACTGCGGCTCGCCACCAACTGAGCGCAGAATGAGTGCATACTGTGTACAGAGGGCTGTGCTGGTTGCTGACTAGGGATCAGGTTGGGGGAGGATTGGGGTGGTGGTTAACATCCTCAGAGAATGGATGGGGGAGCTCACTAGACCACAAGGGTTATCTTTTTTTCTATTTCAGGGGACAGAGATCGGGGAAGGGGTGGAACCACTAGACCACCAGAGACTGCTTTTGTAGATACCAGGAGGGTGATTGGCAATCAGGGATAGGGATGGGACCACTAGACTACCGGGGAATATTTTTGTCAATACAGGGAAGACAATCAATGACTGGGGGGGGTGAGACCACTGGATTTCTATAGGTGGCAGCTAGGCAGAAGATGAGCCTTTACTAAATTATGTTTTAAAAATATGACATGGTGATGTGTTTTTAGTGCCACTAAATCTGTGATTTACATTTCATTATAAGTAATCTCTCCAAGGTCGCTGAGGTGTAAAAGAAGTTAATGATACCCAGCTACATTTATGAATAAGGCATTCATATTCATTAGACTCAGGCATTAACAATCATGGTGGTGACAGCACTGTAATTTATGCTTTACGGCTGCAGTTTACAGTAGATAAACAAAGCTAGTGGTTATCAAGAAATTGCTTTGGGGTTATGTTGTTCAGCCAAACTGCAATATGAGAAACTAAGGTAAATGTGGATCAATGTATTTTAATGGGGTTTTCAACATGGCCTTTTGGGGACCCCACCTCATGGACAATTCAGTGGCATTTCAGGAATCTGTCCCGAAAAGCGATTTCACAGTCACTTGGCAAAATCACCTTTTGGGCATGATTTCAAATTTTTTACTGCCTTTGTTCATGAGGTGGGGTGATAAGATGGCCATGTTGAAAATTTGGGGTCAAAATATATAAAAATGGCGAAGTTATGCACATCCTTTTACGTTTAATTATGCTTGATCCTAACTACGGTAATTTTCCATATTTTCACCTCACATTTTCAACACAGTAATTTTTTTTTCCATCACCTCATGAGTGTAGTAGTTGCAGTAAAACAACTTTATTTATACAGGAAAATATATACCATAGGGCCAAAAAAGCCCTGTTTTCAAGACAATCCTGTATTTTACATAATGAGTTACAGCACAAGGATATAGGCTAAAAATACACAACTGTGTACAAACTAGTGACTTTACAAAGACAAAATATTTGACATAATACCAAATATACATACAAAGGTGCTGACATTAACCCCTAGTAGAAGTGGCATTCATGCAGTTTTGGTTTGATATATTGTTTGAATGTGTTAACAGACAATGTCATGTCCCTCCACTGACATGGGAAGCTGTTCTAAGCAATCGCTGCCTGATATTTAAAAGTAATTTCTCCAAATCTATTTCTAACCTTAGGGATCTTTAACCAAAATTTTTGGTCCCTCAGGGAGAAGTTATGTCTTGACCACTCTATTGAATTTACTAATCTAGTGGGCTGTCCAGACCTTAAACTTCTAAAATGTAATTCCTCCTTTCCTCTCTCCCCACCCACCCCAGGCATGTCATTTCCTTTATACCCGAGGTTCTGACATCACTTCCTCAAGAGGGCAAGGTGTACAATTCTGTCATATCCTTAACAACCCAGCGCAGTGCATAGAGGGTAAGCACACATACCAAAAGAAAAAAATATTGTGTATACATATTAGGCAGGAAGGGAGAGGGACATGTGTGGAGTGATGCAATGCACTGGCTGTGGGGTGACAGTTTTCAGGAAGACATTCTGGAAGCTGCATTGCTGCCCTATTTGCACGCAACTGTCAGCTCTGAGGGAGGAGGTTGCCCATCTCCAGGCTAAACTGGCAAGGAGTAGGGAAGCCTCCCCCATCCAAGGAGCACCAGTGCCACCACTGCTGCTTCAGAGGTTGCCAAGAATGAGGAGCGGTTGGACCACAGTGGGCTCTGGGAGGGAGAGGGTGGTGGAACAGAGGCACATCCTTCCAGTTACACCTCTCCACAACTCATATGCTATTTTGGTGGAGTATGGTTCCTTTATGACAGCACCTGCAGTGGAGACCAAGGAGGATGCTGAGAACCTCCACAAGGGAGATCCGCAGGAGGGTGGCAAGGGACACCACAGGGGAAGGGAAGGAAACAGCGCCTGGTGGGGGACTCAATTGTTAGGGGGATAGAACTGTGGAAGGGAGGGGAGAGGGATGTAAGTGCCTGCCTGGTGCCATGGCTTGGAGGGACAGGAAGTGAATCCTCAGGATTGCAGGAGCAGCATCATGGGAGAGGGAACTAGATATCATTGTCCACCTTGGGACAAATGACCTAGCTGGGCATGGGATCAGTGCAGTGCAGGAGGAGTTTGTGGAGTTGGGGAGGGGCCTTAGACAGGTAGCTCAAAGGGCAACCTTCTCAGAGGTGCTGCCAGTCTGTGGCATGGGTGAGACTAAGGTACTCCCCACCATGCAGTTCGATCAAAAGTTAAAAGACTGTTGTGGAGCACAGGGTTTTAGATTCATTGGGGACTGGAGGTCCACCTGGAGGGATATGGGTCTATACTGGTGCAATGGTCTGCATCTGTCCAGGAAGGGAACCAGGCTCCTAGGTGATAGGTTTAAATGCTTCGTAGGCAAGCTTTTAAACTAACCAAGGGGGAAGGCACTGATGGAAAGTAGGACATTCCAAGCCTCCCCCCACAAAACAAGGTAATTAACAAGGTAAACACCAAGGTACAGAGTTCAACAGGGGGCAGGATGGGGTAAATGGAAAAAAAGACAAAGGCAGTAAGGGCAGGAGTGTGGAAAAAAGTGTAATGCCATCATAAAATGGAGGACAATGAGTACCAGTGCCCATAGTCTGGGTAACAAGCTTCCTGAGCTAGTGGCCTTGATGGAAGAGGGACAACTGGATATTGTGACAGTCACAGAAACATGGTACATGGAGAGCCATGACTGGGATGTCAACATACCAGGGTACACAATTTATAGGAGGGACAGGGAGGGAAAAAGAGGATGAGTAGTAGCTCTCTGCATAAGGGAATGGATCAGAGCAATTTGATTAAAGGGTAAAAGAGGAGGTGAGGAGGCACTGTGGGTCACCTTGGAGACAGGGAGTGGCACCGTAATCCGCACAGGGGTTGTATACAGACCCCCATCTCAGTGGGCAGAAATAGACAAGAAAATGATAGAAGGCATTCTCAGAATGGCAGAAAAAGGGGAGATATTGTTGATGGGGGACCTGAATGTGCCAGATGTTAACTGGAACACATTTACTACAGCCACATCCAAGAGCAAGATCATTCTTGATGCCCTACAGGGGGCATGCCTCAGACAGCTAGTGTTGGACCCTACTCAGGAGGGAGCAATCTTGGACCTGGTACTCTCAAATGGATGGAGGATCAGAGAAGGGAGTAGCCATCTGGGAACACACGACCACCACATAGTTTGGTTCACAATAAACACAACAGTGGAGTCAAGCCATACAAAAACAAGGGTACTGGACTTTAGAAGGACTGACTTTGGTAAAATGGGTGAGAACCTAAGGAATGCACTAGCAAATGGGCAGGAAGGAGAGGTGGAAGAACAATGGGGAAAAATAAAAACTGTCATTATAGAAGCAACAAGCCTTTGTGTGAAGCGAATAAAGAAAACAAAACAGAGTAAAAAAACACTATGGTTCTCAAAAGAGGTAGTGGGGAAGGTTAGGGAGAAAATGATACATCAAGAAGTATAAGGAATCACAGAAGGAGCAGGACAGAGAACTGTATCAGTTAAAGCAGAAGGAAGCAGGGAGGGCAGTCAGAATAGCGAAGGCCCAAACCGAGGACAAGATAGCCAACTCAGTTAAGAAGGGGGATAAAACCTTTTATAGATCCATCAGGGAGCAAAGGAAGATAAAGGGAGGGATACTGAGGCTTAATAAAGGGGAGGGGAGGCGGGCAGAGGGTGACAGTGAAAAGGCAGAGATACTGAACAAATACTTTTGCTCAGTATTCACAAAAGAAGAAGAGGAGGAGGTACCTAAACCAAACAATAGAAGCACTCTGAGCAGGGGGAGGTCAACACCAGTCCATTCACAGAAGAAAGGGTCCTGAAAGAACTCCTAAAACTCAAGGTGGACAAAGCAATGGGGCCTGATGGGATTCACCTCAGAATTCTAAAAGAACTAAGGGAGACCTAGTGACACCACTGACTACCCTTTTTAACAAATCTTTGGAAGACAGGGTGGTTCCTGAAGACTGGAGGAGGGTGGATGTGATTCCCTTTCACAAATGTAGGAGCAAGGCAGAGGCAGGAAACTACAGACCTGTTAGTTTGACCTCAGTGGTAGGGAAAATGATGGCATCACTCCTGAAAGGAAGAATTGTTGAGTACCTAGAGGCCAGTGGGACACAGGACCCAAGGCAGCATGGATTCACAGCAGGAAGGTAGTGTCAGATGAATCTAATAGATTTCTTTGACTGGGTGACCAAAGTAGTAGACCAGGGAGGGGCTGTGGATATGGCCTACCTAGACTTCAGCAAGGCATTTAACACATTTCCACACAAAAGATTAATAAACAAGTTAGCCAGCCTGAGAGTGGATCACTTTCCTGACTAACTAATTTACCATTTTCCATCAAGGGTATGTCTCTATGGCCCTGTACTGGATTTATTAAACTCTTAACTAGCTTCTAGTAACAAATTGGCTGCACAACAGGACACAGAGGATAATAGTAAATGGAATACACTCTGAAGAAAGGGGAGTTACTAGTGGGGTACTGAGGGTTCAGTACTGGGACCAGTCCTCTTTAATGTCTTTATAGGAGACATTGCAGTGGGTCTGGATGGAAAAGTATACCTCTTTGCAGGATGACACAAAGATCTGCAACAGGGTTGATACATGGGGGGTGGAAAGGATGAGAATGGACTTGGCAAGGTTGGAGGAATGGTCAAAAGTATATCAGCTTAGATTCAATGCAAAAAAATGCAAAGTAATGCACCTGGGAAGCAAAAACCCAGGCAAAGAGTACACAATGGGGGTACTAACAACTACAAAAATGGAAAGGAACCTGGGGGTAGTCATATCAGACTGATCTTAAGGTAGGCAAGCAATGTGAGAAGGCAGTAAGGAGGGCTGGTGGGATACTGGGATGCACAGGGAGAGGCATCACTAGTAGAAAACAGGAAGCTGTCCTCCCTCTTTACCAACAGTTAAATAGACCCCATCTGGAGTACTGCATGCAGTTCTGGAGACCCCATCTCTCCAAGGACATAGACAGGATAGAGGCTGTCCAGAGGAGGGCAACTAAAATGGTGCAGGGTCTGCAACAGAAGCCATATGAAGAGAGACTAAAAGAGCATAATATATACCCTTGAGGAAAGGAGGGAGAGGGGGGATATGATAAAAAACTTTCAAGTACCTCAAGGGAATCAACAAAGTCCAAGAGGGGAGTATCTTTCAGAAAAAGAGATGTGCAAGAACAATGGGGCACAATTTAAAGATAGAGGGGGGACGGCTGAGGGGCAACGTGAAGAAATATTTTTTAACAGAGAGAGTGGTGGATGCATGGAATCGACTTCCAGAGGGGGTTGTAGAATCAAAAACAGTGGGAGAATTCAAGAATGCATATGACAGCCATAAGGCAATTATAGTGGAGGGTAGGAGGAAGTAGGCTGTTGGTTAACTAGAATCTGTAGCTTATCCAATAGGTAGGGAAATGGGCAGACTGGGTGGGCCAAGCGGTCCTTAACTGCCATCAAAGTCAATGTTTCAATGTTTCTGTGTAAATGTGGCCCAATTATTGTCTCTTTTTTTGTTGAAGAGAACTCCAGGCTAGGTCACGGTAAAGTGCACAGTGATGGACATTAAAGCTGCATTTAAGAACAAATCTATTTATTTTGTGGTAGGTCACATCCAGTCTACACAATTTTATTTTGTGCTATTATTGAATATGTGGCTACCATAGTCCAAAAGAGGGACCAGTAATTGGTTAGTCACTAGCATTCAATATTTTCTGGTCAAGCAGTGATATACGTGTCTCATAACTCCCAACTTACTCCCTACCTTTTTTACTAAGGAATCAATGTGGTGCTCAAAGCTCAGATATTGGTTGAACTCCACCCCCAGGTACCCATAACTTGGCACCTGGGATAGGATCCGGCCTTCTCAGGCCCTAATGCTCCAGTGTTTTTGATGAATTAATTTTACCTCCCCTGTCTGAACAAAAGAGCATACGTTGAGTCTTTTTTAGGTTCATTAGCAGTGCCCCAGATTCAAACCACTGTTCCAGCCTGTCGAAGTCCACCTGAAGTTTAGACTCTATGCCTTTGGGGTTAAGACCCTCTGTGACAATTACAGTGTCATTGGCATACAATGTTATGTGAGTACAGTGGACAAATCTGTGGAGGCTGTTAATGCATACCAGAAACATCATGGAGCCCAGTATAGAACATTGGGGTATGCCCCTGGTTATAGGAGCCAGATTAGAGTATATATTTCCTATGGATACCATTTGGAGATGGTTCTCTAGATATGATCTAAACCAAACCAAGGGTTCGTTATTTACTCCAATTGCTTTCAAGTAGGTCAAAAGCCTGCTGTGTTCTACTAAATTTAAAGCTTTGGACAGGTCCACGAAGACCTCGTCCACGGACCAACCCTCCCCAAAGGGAGCAACCAATTAGTCAAAAAAGTCTGTGAGCACAGACTACATGGACCTGCCCTTTCTAAACCCATATTGTGCTGTAGTTAACCTGTTATATTTCTCCAAATATCCCATTAATTGTGAGTGTACTAAGCATTCCAGCAACTTTGAAATAATTGATAACAGAGCAATAGGCCTGTAATTTGATGGGTTAGAAGAGTCTTCCCCTTTAAAGATAGGGATGGCTTTAGCCCTTTTTCACTTACTAGGGAAAATTCCCTGGATTAAGTTCATGTTGAACAAATGTGCTATAGGTTTTGAGATCTCCAGAGCTGAGTCTTTCAAAAAGCAGACTTCAATGTTTTCTATACCACATGATTTATTATTTTTAAGTTTATTTATTCTGCTAGCACCTCCCTTGTCTTGATGGATTTAAATCTAAAGTCTGGAACTGGAGCATTTGAACTTTGATCCTCCTTAGGGTGCTTGGGTGACCCAAGTTAGAATTATCCAGTCCCCTGTCCAGATCAGGAAGGTTTATAAAATAATGATTTGGGAGCTCTGCGGCCCTTTCCTGACTAACTAATTTACCATTTTCCATCAAGGGTATGTCTCTATGGCCCTGTACTGGATTTATTAAACTCTTAACTAGCTTCTAGTAATGTTTTGGCTCATTAGTATTCTTTATTGTCTATCTATAGTAAAGCCCCTTTATTTTCCTAATCTCCAGTTTAGCTAGATTTCTCAGTTTTTTAAACTTGTCCCAGAGGTTTTGGTTTAATGTTCTGTTGGTTTTTTCCATAACTTATCTTTTTTTCTTCAATAGTGATTTTATGGGGGCAGTCAGCCATGGGAGGCATTGAAGCTTAATTTTAATTTTCCTGAGAGGAGCACTTTCATTACTGGCTCCAAGGAGATAATGTGGCAGTTGTCAGTTTTCAAATCCTGGCCAAAATGTCTTTTCCCTCCTCTGGAGTGGAATAACATTGTGGTGGTGAGGAATGATATTTTGGTGGGAATTTGAAAATTCTCAGGTGGATTCATAGCAAGGCTATGCTGACAATTTGGTTGCTGTTTTGGCTACAGTGCATCCACGACAACATGCATGCATGTATGTATGCATTTATGGAGGGATGGCACATGCAAATAAGGATATGATTAAGGATTGATGGGAGTGCAGCGCCCAAAGGACCCTGTGCTCCCACATGGACATAATGATCAAGGCCACTGTTTTTCGGTTTTTACCGGAAAATCCGGTAAAATTCCGGAATTAGGGCTGCCTGAAAACCGGTAAAAACGAAGATTTCATGGAATCTGGCATTTTCTATCAGATCAGTAAATCTATTATAAAGTCTGTTTTTCTTTTAATTCCTTCCTGTACTATTTTCAGTTTGCTTTATTTAATGCTGTGTATATTAAGCCTTCTTTAATTCTGATTATTTATGCACATACTAAAAGAATGATAACAGAAACCCGGTTAAATCCGGAAATTAGAGTAACAATCACCGGTGAAATTCCGGAATCTTAAGTCTTGAAAACGGAATTTAATTGTTTTAATCACCGTAAATCAGTGGCCTTGATAATGATATGATTACACTATCTCAGAAATTATGGATGGATGGGAGGTAAATATGAATACGATTATACTATCTCAAAAAATAAGGAAATTATTGGCAAAAAACTTTGTTAATGCATCAATTAGGGTTGCAGTCACAAAAGTTTGCAAATGTACTGATAGGATTTCTAACCCTAACACCCCACCCCCACTGTGCAGGCAACAATAGGCACGGGGGTCTGTGCCTTGTTGTTGTCAACCCTAATGCTCACCCCATTCTCCTATACTGTGATCATCTCAGCTTACTTACACATGGAATGGGGTGAGTGTTAGGGTTGACAACCCCAAGACACACACTCTCATGCCTGTTGCTGCCTGCATGGTGGGGGTGGGCTATTAGGGTTGGAAACCTAACAGCACATTTCCAAACTTTCTTGCTGGAACCCTAATTGATGCATTAACAAAGTATTTTTTTTTTTGCCAAGAATATGTATATGTGTATCTATATATTTATATCTATATTTATATCTATATATATGCAGTATATATATTATGGTAGCACGGTAGTGCCACCATAGTTAGGGTTGAGGAGCCATTTACATGTTAAACCTAAAATTTTGCACCTTAATAACTTTGCAACCGTTCAACAGAGTTGCCTGAAATTTGGAATACGTAATCAAGAACCATACATCTTGGAATCTGCCAACTTTCGTACTGTTCGGATATACAGCTGTGGAGTTATTAAGCATGATCTACGCACGCATTTATGCATTTTTGCAATTCATTGCTCGTCTCTACAGGTCGCACGGTTTGCGCTACCGGTATGAAATCTTAAGGGAATGTGTGGCCGGGGACCCGGATGTGCCTTTTGAAGATTTAGTGAAAAAAATATTAAATGATTCAAAAGTTATTCAGAAAACAAGTTCCCATTATAAGTCAATGGGAAAAGTTAACAAAAAGTTTGACAGTGTTGCAAATGCAGTTTTCATTTTTGCAAATGGCCCTGTTACTGTCGCAAATCCGCTGTTTTGTTTTCAGTTAGCGATCAGAAAAATGCTTGGCATTTAAAATTGGGACCCTCTAGCAACCTAATTCTTTTTGTATTCACCTAGTCAGACCCTGAGGATGGTAGCCATGCCTTTATTTTGGGTAAAACACCCCAGAAATATGTTTTTCAAATTTCTGGAAAATGTACTTTCACAAAGTACTGTCGAACCTGCGACACTGTCGAATGAATTTGCGAAAGCTTTCACAAACTACGACAGTGCTTTTCTAGGCTGTGGGAAGATGACAGCAATTCTTTGGCACCCTGCTGCAAAAGAACGGTTTGGTGTTTTTGGCCTGAAATTGGAAGGGAACGCAGCCGACATCTCACAGATGTGCATTTCAGTATTTTGTTGAAAAAATATTACATGGCGGCAAAGTTACGGCACTCCAAAGTTGACACTTTTTCCCATAGGATAACATTACGGCGTCTGATGCATTACAGGAATCCTTTGGCGCACTGCTGCAAAGTAACGGTACGGTCTTTTGGACTGAAATTTGGAGGGAACATCACCAACATCCCACAGATGTGCCTGTTGGTGGTTTGGTGAAAAAATATTACAGGTAGCCAAAGTTATGGCACTTCAAACTTCTCTTTTTTTCCCATAGGAAAACATTATGGCGTTCGCCGTGCCTTTCAGGGCCCGTATCTCGGAACTGGTGCGAGGTACGGACTTTTCATTGAAAAAGCACCAGCATTGGGGTGCACATTGGGGTTGTTGGTCCTAACTCTCACCCCATTCTCCTACACCTCTGCTTCTTTACACATGTGATGGGTTGAGAGTTATGGCCAACAACCCTAATGCGCACCCCAATGCCGGTTGTGGGGGGCAGGGGGCCAAGGGGGCTTTCAACCCTAACACCAAATTTCCTCACTTTTGTCGGTGTGGAACAACCCTAACTAATGCATTAAACAGAGTTTTTTGCTTCTAATATATATATATATATATATATATACAGTATATGATGTGGTCATCCCCCTATAGTTAGGGTTAAGTATGCACTTTAATATTGAACTCCAAATTTTACACTTTAATAATTTTGCAACTGTTGAATGGATTTGCATGGTAGTTTGCATGTGTGGTACCACAGGGAGATCTCTGGATGTGCCAAGTTTTATTCTGGTTGGATGTGCTGTTTCTGAGTTCTGGAGAGTGCAAAAAGTGATTTTTCGCTTTGGTTTTGCTGTTTTTTTTCTTAGAACTTGCCTACAGTCCAGACGGTTTGGAATTTTGGTCTGTAATTTTCAGGCTAAAAACGGTGTGACCCACAGATGTGCCTTTTACTTGTTTGGTGAAAAAATATAATTTGACAAATTTGGTTCTGAGCATGCTCAGTAAGCGCTTCAAGACAGCTGTGTGAAATGAAAAAGGAATCCCATTTCATTTTCAAGCAACAAAATTGTAAAATGGCAAAATAAAGATTGATTGATCGATTGATATTGGAATAATTTGCCACCATCTTGTTTCCATTTTTCCAAAAAAAAAATAATTCAAAAGCTATAAAAGTGGCATCCTGTAGAGAGACCAACACATCTATCTGGCTGATTGGGGCTCCATTAGGTGTAATCTGCTCTTCACTGTTGTAGAAATGCCCTTGAAATTTTATTTTTTTAAAAATAAAAATATTTTTCTCATAATGCATAATTCAAAAAAAGATATTTTGTTCATATCACGAGTCACAAATAAAGATCCTTTTTCATGAGAAGAAACTCTGTTTTTGATCGCTGTCCATGTATGGTTCATTTCTCTGGTGTTCAGTGGTGCCCCCCCCCAACAATCATCCTCCCTGTATGGGTACCGCCATCATTTCCCCCTGAGAATATACACCCATGTCTTTATTTCCTTGGTGTCTAGTGGCATTCCCCACTGATCAGCATCCCTTGTGTGCTTGCAATGACAATGATCCCTCACAGCCTCTGCTAGGTGGTGTGCACGCTGCAGGACACATTCCTCTACATACACACATACCCTGAAGTAAGACAATAATCCCCAGGACAATCAATCCTCCTCCTCCAGCCAGCATCCGGGGGGGTGGTAACTATACCTTTACATATAACAGTATTTTTGAAAATTCAAAAAACCGACAATGTATCTGGCTGATTGGGACCCCATTAAGTGGATTCTGCGCTTAAGTGTTGGAAAATTGACCCCAGGAGCAAACTGGCCACTTGATGGAAGAAAGAACGCTCTGAGGCTCTGCAGTACTGCTCAGCTAGTGTGATCAAAGAAATCATCTCTGCACCATCTGAGGCAGCAGTCCGCTGCTCAATTACTTTCCCCCCTAAGTAATCCCTACCTAACTCTGTATTGTGAATTGGAAATTAATTAATAAATTAAATAGATTTTCTCATTTCTCCACTATGGACTGTCAGTGCCAGGCTAAAATACTTCATTTTTGTTTTTGGTGCTGTCCAGCTGTCGGAGTCAAAGTCCATAAGATACACCAAATACATCCCAGAATATTTTCTACTTGCTCAAAGAACCTGCCATGATTTCATACTCAGTCAAGAGATTTCTACCGCTTCCCCATGTCTTCACATCACTTTGCTCCAGCAATAACGCAGATGCCACTGCATTTGAATATTACCCCACAAATTCTGTGACCACTATTCTCTCCACCCAGACCTGGCAGCACTCCACCACTAAAGGAAGTTTCTCATCTGACCGTGCCTATGGCACAATCTTCTGGGGAATCCACTAATGATTCTGCACAGGTAACCATATCTGCATCAGCAGCTGTTTGTGTCTCTTTGATAAATACTGCACCTGCATTTCCCCCCCGAGACATTTTTATATTTCTTTGGATGCATGTGCAAGAAACATAGTGCCACCATATGAATTTTCATAGGTGGGCCACTCAGCTTCCAGTGCCTTGCTCCCTTTTGCAGGCACTGTCTCATCACACCAATAAATGTCAGAGCTGTCTATGATAGCAGTTGAGATGCAGTGGAGTACAGTTGAAAGTGAAAGACTGCTGCAATCAGCGGTGGTAACGTGTAGGCAATTTGCATACTGCCATCGGCAGTATGCAAACTGCCTACATGTCACACTGCATCTGAACTGTCATAGACAATTCTTCCACCCCCCCACCCCCAAACACCCACATAGCACACTGGGAGCCCACCCCAGCATGCTCATGTACTCCTCCCACCCACACACCATATGGCCAATGGGGGTGCACAATCCTCCATCAGCTCCACTGCCCCCCAAAACAGATGTCCAGGTGCCACACTGGGAACCCACCCCAGTGTGGCAAAAGTCTGTATGGTGACGGGGTGCCCAATCCCCCGTCAGCTCCACTGTACCCCCACCAAAAAAAAAAACTTCCAGTTGCTATACTGGTAGCCCACCCCAGTGTGGCAAACATCTGTATGTCTGATGGGGGTGCCCAATCCCCTGTCAGCTCCACAACCCGCTAAAAAAATAAACTTCCAGCTGCCTTGCTGGGAGTCCACCCCAATGAGGCAAAAGTCCCGCATTGTCTTCTAAAATAAAAAAAAATGACACCTGCAAAATAAAAAGTCCCCTGTTAACTGTCTTGCACCCTTCCCCCAACCTGCGCCCACCTTCTGAGCACCCAAATACCCCCACCCCATACTTACTTCCGGAGTCCAGAACGACTATCTTCAGTGGACCGGGAACACGTCTGCACTCTTCAAAGCCGACCACGAATTGAAGAATGGTGGTAAGCTGTATAATGATATACATGAGTTTTTTCCAACTTTGGTGCATATCTCAGCCATTTTTGGGAATTTTTTTCACCAAATTTTCAACATGGGGTTCTTGGGGCCCCACCTTATGAACTCAGTCTCTGACATTTTGTTATTCAATCCCAAAAGGTGATTTTGGTCACTGAGTGGAACCACCTTTTGGAACTGAGTAAGAAAATGACAGTGTCTGTTCATGGTGAGCCCCCTAAACCCTATGTTGAAAATTTGGTGAGCATCCCAAAATGACTGTTTTCTGGCGTGTTGCGCAGTTACTACGCGCAAAGTTTATAACCGCAAAATTTTTTATATTTTCACCAGATTTTCAACATTGCCATTTTACCACACTTTCTTGTGAGTGGTATAGCTGTCAATTTTCACATCTCACTCAAAATGTGTTTTCGCGCAGGTAGTGCACAATGGCGTGGTCGGTGTGAGAAATCAATCTTCGGGACAGATTAAGAAAATCCCACTGACACTGTTCAAGAGCAGAGGTCTTAAAATGGCTATGTTGAAAATTGGGTGACAAAAGTCCATAAAATGATTGTGTTACAAGTTTGCATTGCGCAGTTTCCACGCACCCTTGTAAGTTGACACATTTATAATATTTTCAGTCCAGATTTTCCACAGTGGCATTTTTTCCACACCTCCTTATGAACAGTACAGCTGTCATTTTTCACACCCATGCTGAAATGTGTTTTTGCACTTCTGGCACAGAAATGTGTGGTTGCTGTGGGAAATCAGTGTTTGGGACAGATTATGAAAATCACAGTGACACCGTTCGTGAGCGGAGGTACCAAAATACCTGTGTTGAAAATCTGATGTAAACAATCCCCAAACTAATTACAAGTGTGCGTTGCACAGTTTCTACGTATGCTCATGACTTCACCAGTTGTTTTATATTTTCACTCCAGATTTTCAACATTGCCATTTTTCACACCTCCTCGTAAACAGAACAGCTGTCATTTTTCACATCCTGTTCGAAATGTGTTTTCACACCTGTGATGCCAAATGGCATAGTCGCTGTGCAAAATCAGCATTTGGCTAACAAACTAATATTGCCAATGTTCATGAGGTGGGAGTCACAAAAAACTCATGTTGAAAAATTGGAGTGAAAATACCAATGAATGCCTAGGGCGTAAGGGTTTCTGGCCATAACGGCCCACCCTGTAGAGACTGACAGGCATCAGGGGTATGACTTGGGATTGTCACCTGTAATGCTCATACCATTCCACCCCCACCCACACCCACACCCTGCAGCCAGTGACAGGCATCAATGTGTGCCTTGGACTCTTCTGCCCCAAAGTTCACTCCATTCTGCTACACTACACCCATCTCACCATATTTCCTTATGGAATGGGGTGAGCATAAGGTCCAAAGACCCCAAGGCACATTGTGACACTTGTCAGTGTCTGCAGGGTAGGGTAAGGTGAAATGGCATGGCTGTTATGCCTGATGACCCAAAGGCACACCTCAATGCCTGTCAGTCTCTGCAGAGTGGTGGTGGGGTTAGCGTCAGTTCAATACTTCACTGCCATTCCTATTACGCATCTCTCTAAAGCTACACTACCAATGCCAATGCCAGCAAGCAAACATTTGACATTGACAAATACTTGTTAATCTAAGCCACATCAATTCCTGTTCTTTCTCCAATTTCTGGTTCAACTATCTATTATGAGAAAACACATTTTATAGGGGAGAATTTAAACAGTACAGTGGAAATAATGCCACCAAAGACCAATTTAAATATGGATAAAATGACAGCCAAGGAAAATCCTCATAAAACACCAGGCTCTGGTCAACAAACTATTGAAAACTCTGCTACCAACCAGGGAAATCCTCCAGCTGTATCCCTGGACTTTGTAGCTAAATCATTGCTCTTTCTCCAGCAAGATATTAAATCAAGCTTTGAGGAGATCAGATCTTCAATAGCTGAAGTGGCCACTATAAACAAACAAATTAGACTTTTTTACCCTATGTACTGGAGAGTTAAAAGAAAGAGTCAGCTCTGTGGAAGATAATCTTATACCTTTAGTAGGTACAGTAACAGAACATGTAAAACAACTGTAAAAAATATCGACCCAGAAAATGAATTAACAAGAAGACAAAGTCAAGCGAGCCAACCTAAAGCTTGACAAAATCCCTAAGGGCACAGAAGTTAATGGGGATCCTGTACTCTTTTTTTGAAAAATTCATATCGGAGGCTATGGGACCAAAGTACTAGGAGGACATAATTCATCTTGACCATGCTCACAAAGGAGGAGGCCCAAAACCTCTGAACTGTGAAAATCCCCCTCATTTTATATGTTTAAAACCCCACAGGTTCCAGGATTGGGATAGTATCCTACAGAAAGCAAGGATGGATGGTGATCTCTTGGCTATGGGTATTAACACTGTAGCATATTCAAACTTTAGCACTGAAAGCATTTGATGGTCTAAAGGCTGAAATAACTCTTGCATGGCTGCAACTGATATATCAGTTCAAAATTCGTATATGTTCTAATTCTGTTGGCTGCCTAAGGGTTAAGGAAAAGGGGCATAAAATATGCATTTTCACCACCATCAAAATTGAGATTCATTTATTTAGGAAAAATGAGATACTGCTCAGAGCTGGAGGAAGTGTGCAAAATTATTAATGAACCAGATGTTAGATCTGAGCAGATATTCAGTCCCCAGCACTTATATCCCAGAGACTTTACTCATCAGTGACTTTCACAGAATGGATCTGGCGAAGTACAAACCAACCATTCTACAAAAGATCTTGCAAAACAAAATGTCATTTCATCTTTACCCACCATTCTTGCTGTTTATACTACCGAGAATTCACTCCCGAATAGTATCCGCCTGGAGGATACATCTCAAATTAACAAGGGAATGATGGATGATTCAATGAACAGAACTTGATCTGTATTTCTTGGCTCTGGATTGGACTATAAGATTGTGATTGCACATTATTTATTCTGAAATACCTCACTGGAATGTGATGAACTATTCGTTAACTGATTATTATCTCCAGACCTGGACCCACCTCCACATTCTTTTCCCTGTCTCCTTCCATTCTGTTTGCTGTACTTATCTTGGGTACCCACTTACTATCTCTGCCCTAATCAATTACATTTCTGATGAATGTGTAGTTGATGCAATAAGGTTTCTGTGGATTGCCCCACCACCTGCTGTATCTAACAAGCACCAACATGTTGCTTAAGCATCACATTTAGTTATAAAAAAGATGCCCAGATTGGGAACCTGAGGAGCCTGGGTAGTTCTCTCTGACCATCTTGGCAATAAACATGACCAGAACTACATTTACATTATCTCCTAACTTAGATGACATACCATATAAACTGGAAGTGGACTGCCGGGTTGGGGGTGGTGCCATCCCCTTTATAAGGTAGTAAAGGAAGAACCTTTTTAATCTTTTTTGAAACTTTGATGCTGGTATAAGAGGGAAACCCAGTCTTTAAGTATAATGAGAAGAGTATGAAATGCCAATCAGGGAAATCTGGGGTGAGAGATCGGGGTGTTTGCTATTTTTCTGACACTACTTTTTTTCATTGATTATTGGTTATTATATATAAAGTATCATGCTTAATCATATTTTAAGATTTTTCTCTACTCTAAATACAAGCCTCATGAATGTTATTTTTTTCTCTCCCCAGTTTTTGTGCTTAGATTTGCATCTAAATTTTACTGCACTTCTCAGGATTGCATGCTTAACTCACCATTATGCATTATGCATAGCCGCCTACTACAATGATCAAAAGCAGTTGCCAAGTGGTTGTTTTCAGCATCACTGTTTCAACAGCATGGTAAGCTACTTTCACGTCACTACCTTTCACTACCTTCTTGTACAACTCTCTTTGTAGATGCATGGGGAAGGGGATGGGATGAATTTTTTTGAGGAATTTTTTTGTGGCTTGGGAATAGGGGGATAAGAGGAGGGTTCTGGGGGCATTTGTTTTTGGGGTGGTGGACACCATTATATAATTAAACTGAAGCAGTCAGGCAGTTTAATTATGTGTGTGACTGTGCTGTTAACTTTCAAGGTAATGCCTTTGGAATAGAAATAACTTATATGTATAATCATGATAAGCTTTTCTTAAAATGACACAACTAAAGCAGATATCTTGTAACATAACAGGAATAAGGGATTGCAATATTGCCTTTCCCTTGTGCCTTGTGGCACCCCACCAATTGAAGTGCTGCCTGCAATAAAGAAAATAGTCCCTCAATGTCTTTTTTTTGTACAACTTGTAAAAAAAAAGAAGGATCCCTTGTTGATCAGCCCCCCCATCATCCCACTCAGCAGCCACCACCCCACAACCTCCCACCCACCCACACACACACACCCTCACTCACCTGAACAGGTCCCAGGGTGAAGATCCATTCTCTGACCCAAGACACACCTAGCTGCTGGAAACGCTGTCTGCTGTATGGGAAACTAAGGTAAGTGCAGTTCAGTGTATTACAATGGGGTTTTCAACTATGGTGCATAACTCTGCCATGTTTGCATATTTTTACACCAAATGTTCAACATGGCCTTTTAGGGACTCCACTTCATGAACAGTGTCAGTGGAAGTACACAGATCTGGTCCAAAAGGTGATATTGTGGTTGCTTGGCAAAATCATGTTTTGGGCAGAATTTGAAAAGTTTCCCTACCCTTGTTCATGAGGTTGTGTCATGAGAAGGCTGTGTTGGCAATTTGGGGTTAAAATATGTAACATTGGCAAAGTTATGTACATCTATTGAAATTATCCTACACTCACTTGTAACTTCGGTAATTGACACCAAATTTTCAACATAGCAATTTTTTTTACACTACTTCATGAATGCGACAGCTGTCATATTTTAAAACTTATCTAAACTGTGTTTTCACATCTATGGCACAGAATTATGTTCTGGTGGTGTGAAATAATGTTTTGATGGTGATCTGAAAATTTTCAGTACCAGCTTCGTGAGGTGGGGTAATAAGAAGGCTATGCTGACAATTTGGTTGCTGTTTTGCTACAAATGCAAGTGTAGGGCCCAGAGAGCCCTGTACTTCTACAGCAACATGTATGTCCACATCAATGAAGGGATCAGGGTACAGGGCCCAGAGAGCCCTGTGCTCCCACAGGAAATTAGAATGCGAAACACCATGCATGTCTACATCCATGGAGGGATGGGAGCACAGGGCCTCCTACATGCAAATGAGGATCCACATCTAGGGAGGGGTGGGAACCCAGCTCCCACAGGCAAATGACGGTATGATTATACTGTCTCAAAAAATAGGGAAATTCTTTGCAAAAAAAATTCCATTAATCCATCAGTTAGGGTTGCTATTAAAGTAGCAAAAGTATAGAAATGCAATATTGGGATTTTCAACCCTATCTCTGCACCTCCCCCCAAGCAGCCAAAGGGAGCAAGGCAACACAAGCAAACCTAGACATCCATCACCAAGAGAGACAAACAAAATGCAACTCTTTCTACATGACACACGAGACACCAATCATCATGGTCCAGTGATTCTGTTGCCATGGATACATACCACAGTGGTTGAAGGCACTTGGCACCTGCATTCAATCATTCATGTGGGCATGGAATCACAGGACCCAAAAGGCCCTGTGCTTCTGTGGTAGCATAGGTGCCTTCAGCACCTGAGTGAAGACATCTGCACTTCCCAGATGGTTGATGGCACTTGGGTGCACCCCATGCCTCACAACCCACCTCACAACCCACCTGGGGCATGTGGTAATTTAGCCTTACCACACACCCTGTTGTGTGTTATTGCTTACTTACAATTTACAATGTGACCCTATGGGAATTTTATATTGCACTTCCCAAGTAGTTGAAGGCACTTGGTTGTACTTCATACCTCACAACCCACCTGGGGTATGCAGCAATTTAGCACTGCTGCACACCCTGCCATGTGGCATTGCTCACTTAAAATTTATAATGTGATCCTACGAGAATCATATAATGTACTTCCAAGATGGTTGAAGGCACCTGGCTACACCTCATGCCTCACAACCCTTCTGGGGCATGCAGCAATTTAGCACTGCCACATAACCTGCTGTGTGTTATTGCTTACTTACAATTTACAGTGTGATCCAATAGGAATGGTATACCACACTTCCCAGGTGGTTGAATGCACTTGACTGCACCTCATGCCTCAGAAGCGACCTGGGATGTGTAGTAATTTAGCATTGCTGCATACCCTGTCATGTGTTATTCCTTACTTACAATTTACAATGTGATCCTATGGGAGTTTTTTTTACCATGCTTGTCTTGAGGTGTACAAGTGTGCATGTGTATCCACAGCTACAGAAGTGCTGGACCATGATGATGGATGTATTTTGTGCCATGTGGAAAGAGTTGCATGTTGTGTGCCTTACCTGGTGATGGATGTCTTTGGTTGCTTGTGTTGTCTTGCCCCCTTTGGCTCCTGGGGGGGGTGGAGTCACATTTCCATACTTTTGTCACTTTAATAGCAACCCTAACAGATGCATTAACAGAGTTATTTGCAAAGAATATATATATATATAAATTATGGTAGCACGGTAGTGCTACCATAGTTAGGGTTGAGGAGCCATTTCCATGTTAAACCCCAAATTTTGCACCTTAATAACTTTGCAACCATTTGATGGATTTACATGAAATTTGGAATGTGTGATCAAGACCCATAGGCCTTGTGATCTGCCAAGTTTTGTGCTGATAAGATATACGGTTGTGGAGTTATTAAGTGTGATCTGTGCTATGACGCTTTTTCTGAATTCTTGATCGCTATCTTACAGGTCGTAATGGTTTGTGTGTGGACTGGCCTGAAATCTTCAGGGAACATGCAGCCAGGGTCCCCAATGTGCCTTTCGAAGATTTCAGTGAAAAATATTAAACGGTTCAAAAGTTATTCAAAAAACAGTTTCCATTATAAGTCAATGGGAAAAGTTAACAAAAAGTTCAACACTTTCTAAATGCATTTTTACTTTTTCATAAATAGGCCTGTTACTTTTCACAAATCGGCCATTTTGTTTCAGTTGGTGATCAGAAAAATGGTTGGCATTTAAATTTGGGACCTCTAGCAACCTAATTTTTTTGTATTCACCTAGTCGGGCCCTGAGGATGCTTGCCATGTCTTTATTTTGTGGTAAAACACCCCAGAAATATGTTTTCAAATTTCTGGAAAAAGTACTTCATGATTGCTTCGTGCTCCGAAAGTGTTGAACTTTGAAAGCTTTCGCAAATTGCGACAGTAGTTTTCTAGTCTGTGGGAAAATGACAGCAATTCTTTGGCACTGCGCTGCAAAAGAACCGTTGGGAGGTTTGAGCTGAAATTTGGAGGGAACGGAGCTGACATCTCACAGATGTGCCTTTCAGTGTTGTATTGGAAAAATAGCACATGGCAGCAAAGTTACGGCACTCCAAAGTTGACATTTTTTCCCATAGGATAACATTACGGCGCCCAACGCATAACAGAAATCCTTTGGATCCCTGCTGCAAAATAACGGTTTGGTCTTTTTCCTGAAATTTGGAGGGAAGACAGCCAACAGCCCACAGATGTGCCTTTCAGTGGTTTGGTGAAAAAACATCACAGGGAGGCAAAGTTATGGTGCTCTGAACTTTTCTTTTTTTCCCATAGGATAACATTATGGCGTTCGCTGCGCCTTTCAGGGCCTGTATCTCGGAAACGGTGCGAGATACGGACTTTTCGTCGGAAAATTTCTTAGCCCCATATGGGGCTAAGATTCAAATTAGCCAGGACAGTTGTAAATAATATGACTTTTAAATTTTTTTTCTACGTCATACGGTTCCTGAGATATAATGTATTTAGTATTCCAAGATCTCATTTTACATAGAAACATAGAAGTTGATGGCAGATAAGGACCTCAAGGCCCATCCAGTCTGCCCATTTCTTTTTCTACCTTATAAATGTGCCATCGGCCTTTGCTCTGTCAGTGACCTATCTATTCATAGTCATTTGTATTGCTCCTTATGCCTATCCATGCCTGTTTGAAGCCCTGCACTGTATTCATAGCCACCACTTCTTGTGGTAAGCCATTCCATGCATCTACCACCCTTTCTGTGAAAAGAATTTCCTCACATTCCCCTTAATCGGCCTCCTCTAATCTCATGCTGTGTCCTCTTGTCCTGCTATTTTCTTATATTTAAACATGTTAGACTCTTTCACCTTGTTTATGCCCTTAAGGTGTTTAAATGTCTCGATCATATCACCTCTCTCCCTCCTTTGCTCAAGGGTATACATATTGAGCTCCGTTAATCTGTCCTCATATGTCTTCTGATGCAGTCCTGCACCATTTTGGTTGCCCTTCTCTGGACTGCCTCAATTTGGTTAATGTCCTTGTGAAGGTGTGGCCTCCAATACTGCACGCAGTACTCCAGATGGGGCCTAACCAATGTCTTGTACAGAGGGATTATTACCTCCCTCTTACGACTTGTGATACCCCTACTAATACACCCTAACACCCCCTAGCCTTACCTACTGCTTTAGAGGTCTGCTTGGATGATTTTAGGTCATCAGTGATGATGATGCCCAAGTCTCTTTCTTCCTTTGTGACTGCTAGCAACTCCCTCCCAGCCTATAAGTGGCTTCAGGGTTTCTCTTCCCTATGTGCATGATTTTGCACTTCTTTGCATTAAATCCAGTTGCCACTCTTCTGACCATTCTGCTAGTTTATCCAGATCTCTTCTCATTCTGCCCACCCCATCTGGATCATCTACTCTGTTGCAGATCTTGGTGTCATCTGCAAACAGACAAGCCTTACCCTCTAGTCCATCTGCGAGGTCACTAATGAAGATGTTGAATAGGACTGGCCCCAGGACTGATCCCTGAGTTACCCCACTTGTGACTTGCATCTCTTCTGACTGTATACCATTTACCACCACTCTCTGTTTTCTGCCCGTCAACCAGTTTGCCACCCAGTTGACCAACTTCTGACCCCCCGAGCCTACCTAGCTTATTTATCAATCTTCTATGTGGAACAGTGTCAAAAGCTTTGCTGAAGTCAAGGTAAGCGACATCAACTGCTCCCCTTGGTCCACCACTCTGGTTACCCAGTCAAAGAAATCTATGAGATTAGTTTGACAGGACCTTCCTTTGTAAACCCATGCTGTCTTGGATCCTGTGCCCCTATGGATTCCAGGTGTTGCACTATCCTTTCTTAAGGAGTGCCTCCATAATCTTGCCCACTACTGAGGTAAGACTGACCGGTCTGTAGTTCCCCACCTCCTCCCTGCTACCACTCTTGTGGGGAGGATCACATGAGCCCTTCTCCAGTCTTCTGGGACCTCTCCTGTGCTCAGAGACTCACTAAACAATTCTGCTAATGGCTCTGCTAGTTCCTCCTTTAGCTCCTTAAGTACCCTGGGATGTATGCCATCAGGTCCCATTGCCTTATCCACCCTGAGCTTAGCAAGCTCTTGTAGGACCCTTTCTTTTGTGAGGGAGTAGTGCTCACCTCCTCCCCCTGTGTCCATGATGCTGAGCTGTGGGCCTGCCCTACCTTCTCTTCAGTATATACTGAGCAAAGTATCTATTTAGGATAGATGCCTTTACAGGGTCCTCCTCCCACATGCTCCCTTTTCTCCATTAAAGCTTAGCAATACCCTCTGGACTTTCTCCTTTCACTAATGTATCTATAGAAAGTCTTGTCACCTTCTTTTACTGTTCGTGCTAAGTGTTTCCTCAGTTTGGGACTTTGCCTGCCTTACTGCCTTACCTGCTTCCCTTAGGGCAGTTTGGTATGCCTCCTATCTTCATCCCGCTGTGTTCCTTATATTTTCTGAAGGCCAGCCTTTGGCTCTGACCTTTTCTGCTACTGTATTTGAGAACCAAAGTGGTTTCCTTCTTCTTTTGCACTTCCTTTTCTGTCTAACACAATGGGATGTTGCTTCAAGTATTGTATCCTTAATGCTTGCCCACTTTGCCTGTACCTCCTCACCTGTGTTTCTTTTTGCCAGGGCTAGCTTAACTCTGTTGGCCATCTTATCAAAGTCAGCTCCTCTGAAGTCCCATATTTTTGCCTTGGAATGGGATGATTTAGATGTAGTAGCCAAATTGAACCATACCATGTGATGGTCACTGGCCCCAGGTGACCTTCTACCTGGAGATCTGTGATCCCTTCTTTGTTAGTCAGTACTAGATCTAGGATAGCCCTGTCTCTTGTGGGTTGCTGTACCAGTTGTTTGAGGCCCTCCCTGCAGGGAATCCACTATGAGTCTAGTTCTGGCAGATGTTCCTGCTGGTATTGACCAATCTGTATCTGGCATGTTGAAGTCTCCCATTATCAGAACCTCCCTTTAGCTGTCATGTTTTGTATATCTTCTAACAGTAATGTGTCTATGTCCTCCCTCTGGTCTGGGGGCCTGTAGACAACCCCAGTTCTTATGGCTGTCCCATTTCCTGTTTCCAGGGTGACCCACAGTTCTTCTGGCTCCTTATGTATTCTGAATTTCTGTAGCTTTGATATTTTCATTAACATACAGGCCACCCTCCCTCTTTGCACCTCGGTCTCTTCTGAACAATACATAGCCAGGTACTGAAGTCTCCCAAGTGTGGTTACTGGTAAACCACGTCTCACTAATTGCTACTATGTCCAGTTTAGCCTCTGACATTATTGCCTGGAGGTCTGGGATCTTATTTCCCAGGCTGTGAGCATTTGTGTACATGATTTTCCATTGGCCAGATTTTGGTGTGTTAGTTGTTGGGTGAAGTTTGGCATTACCCTGTGCATCGTAGGGAGACAAACCTTTTTCTTACCTGGTGATGCAAATGAACGCAAACATGCTGAATTCCTGTTTGACCACTAGCTGAGGGGAGGGTGTTCTCCATTCGACATATGGGGTGCTGCACCCTCTCCCATTTGCTAGTTTAAATATTCTGCAAAGACGTCAAACTTCTGCCCCAATGCACTGACTCCCTCTTTAGTCAGATGCAGTCCATCAAATTTAAAGAACTTTCGCTCCCAGAACTGTTGCCAGTTCCCTACAAATCTGTGTCCTTTTTCCTGGCACCAGTCCTTGAGCCACGTGTTTAGCTCCCTATCTCCTTCTCTGACCTTCCGTCCATCTGCTCCCTTCTCCCAGACTGGCAGGATCTCAGAGAAGGAGATGCCGGACGAAATAGATGATAGTTTGTCACCCAGCCTAGTCAGGTGTTCCTTGGTCTCCACAACTGACCGGCTGGCGAGATCATTAGTCCCTATGTGTACTAGGACATCAATGTTTTCTCCTGCTTTGTGAACAATTTTAGCAATGCGGTCAGTGTCTCTCCATGTTGATGTACCTGGGAGACATCTGACCATTACCCCTGGCTGGAGATGGGTATCAACTCCCCGAATCATGGAGTCTCCTATGATCAGAAGTTTTTTGGATTTCCTTTTTGCTTGTTTAGTTTTGGTTCCTGATTTGGGTGAGTATTGTTGTGCTAGCTCCTGTGCCGAGTGTCCTGCTCTGCAGTGTCTTCTGCCTCTTTATTTGATTTCAGAGATAGAGGCAGATACCTGTTTGTAGTGTTTATATGATTTTTGGAGGTAATGTGTTGGAGAGCAGAGGTGATGGGCACCTGATTTGCTCCTCCTAACCACCTGCCAACCTCCTTGACCAACTACCCTCTGCGGTCGAGGTTTTCTGTTGGATGCTGGGAAATGGCGGTGGTTCTTATAATGTATTTCTCTTCAATATGAAATTTGAGGCATGCAATCTCTGCCCATGCTGCCGGAGCTGAGCCCTAAGATCTCCAAAGGCTCAGCATGTAGGACAGTGTCCTAAATCCTGTAAGACTGTCCTTCTGAAAATTGTTCCACAGTACCTGCAGTTAATGAAATCCATTCCAAATAAGTTGCTGGGTTTGTAACCTAGTCAGAGTAATTAGAAGGAAAAAAAATGCAAGTAATGGTTTAATTGTGCTTTGTTTAACTTGTTATAACAAGTTAAATTACTAGTGCCCTGTAAATGAGATCACCTTGTGGAGGCCCCACTGATCTGCCCCTTCCTGCTCTGCCACAGGAAATGTCACAACTGTGGTACCCTGCGCCGATACTCATTATTTTGCATACATTATTTGTACTCACTGTCTTTCTCAATGCAGGTTTTGGGGAACACCAGCCTGTGCGCTTACATTACTGTTACTGTTGCCCTTTCCGCTATGGTTCCATCTGCTTTCACTACCGTTGATGTCTGCACCACTATGTATATCCTTTGTGTGTTTACTTGCGCTATGCTTCTGTTATTTTTGCCATTTTCTGTCTACAGTACTGTTTATCTTCTGTTTCACTTACATCACCATGCCCACTGACATTTCTGTTTGCAGGCACCATGTTACTATGTGACAACACATCACGTGGCAGACCATTCCCGCTCACGCCCATGTGTGTTACCCTTTCTGTTCTCATTCTGTGATTGTGTTACCATGTGCGCCACTGTTAGCATTTCTGTTTGTGTTGCTGTCCCTGTTAGTATGCCACAAGATTATTGAGGGAGGGAGCTGGGCCCAGAGGGCACCGTACCCCTTCTGCTGCATTACATTCACTATTTCTTGTTATCATTCTCAAAAGAAGGGAAATTAGAGGCAAAACTCAGTTTAATGCATTAGTTAGAGTTGTTCCACAGGCAAAAGTGAGGAAATTCGCTGTTAGGGTTGAAAAGCCCCTTGCACCCCCAACTGGCATTGGGGTGTGCATTGGGATCATGAGTCCTAACTCTCACCCCATTCTCCTATACTTCTGCTGCTTTACACAGGTCATGGGGTGAGAGTTAGGCTGATGATCCCAATGCACACCCCAATGCCACCACGTCAGCGCATCCTTTGCGTTTTCATTTCCGGGCTTGCTTTCTGTTACTTTTTGCCATTTGTGTACCGTGACTGTTTCTCTTTCTGTTTCACTTTGCGCACCATGCCCATTGACATTTCCATTTACAGGCACCATGTTACTATGTGACCAGACATCACGTGGCACACCATTCCCGTCTACGCCACCGTGTGCGTTACCCTTTCTGTTATCATTCGCACTTGTGTTACCATGTGTGCCACTGTTAGCATTTCTGTTTGCATTGCTACTCCTGTTACTATGCCACAAGACATCATGTGGCGGGAGCGCGGGGCCCAAAGGGCCCCGCACGCCCACCACCACATTACATTCACTATTTCTCAATATCATTCTCAAAAAAAAGGGAAATTAGAGGCAAAAAACTCCGTTTAATGCATTAGTTAGGGTTGTTCCACAGTGACAAAAGTGAGGAAATTCGCTGTTAGGGTTGAAAACCCTAACTCCGACTTCACCCCCCCCAGCACCACACACACACAGACACACACACACATTCAAGTATGGGGGAGGACCAAGTCAACACAACCAATGACAGACATCCAGCAGCAGGTGACAGAAATAACAAACAATTGTCTAAATACTACGAGACATCCCCACCCACCTGACTAGGTACTGCATGCTCAGTGGAGATCAACAGCAAAACTGAGGCCATGTACACCAAACGTACACATCCCTGATTGCAGCTGCACACAACGCACTCACACTTAGTAGTTGCATGGCCTTACCTACCGATGCCCCACACCACACCACAACTGGTACTGTGCCGTTATTCAATATAAATGCTGAAGGTGCATGATGACAGTTGTAGAAAGGTTTTAACACTACTGAGTATACATTAATTAAGAGAAGCACATAAATTAACTACAAGACACTAGCATGCTCAAGATAAAAGTAGGATACATTTAGTAGGTGATTTACATAGTAGTACATTTACTGCAATGGTTTACTCAACAGAGAGGCTGATGTAAACGATGGAAAAGCATTGCCTGTTCAACGCTGTAAATTGGTACTGCCAGTATCACATGCATTCTTACTGATGAAGGTGTACTGCTGATGTACATACATAGACCTTCAGTGTGTTTCAATATTAAAGATGCAGTAAGTATTCTTTGTAAGAAAGATTGTAATTGCATGGATCAGGCCAAGCAACTTCTAAATATCATCGCACTACTGAGCCAACAATGATGTACCTGTATCGGACGTGGTATAAGGATAGATTTTCCTGTAGGCACTTACTGAGTATGTTGTACCTGATAAAGACAATCTCATTGCATCTGTGATGACTAACTTCTTCAAATAGTAATACATTTACTATTGTTGCAATGAGTGATCTATGCCACTTATGGACACAGTGTGATTTTTTTAACAGTTGTTTCATACTCAGGCTGTATGCCTACTGTTTGAGTTACCACACTTCTGTCACTGATGCTATCAAAGTGATAACTATGTTAATTTGCTACAACAGGAATCAAGTAGGTATGGTGTAGATATAAACAGAATGTCTTTTTAGTATTGATTTAACTCATAATGGGGTAAATGTACTAGGACAGCAGGGGTTATCCTCTATCACTGGAGTCTGTCAGTTATAATCACACTAGGGTTTCTATGACTGTAATGATCAAGTTACACTGTTCATCTTCATGAGTTCATATTCACAGCCATTCTCCAGCAGCTAGACAGTGTATGGTGTAACTGGGTGGGACACTGTGTTGCAAAGCTGCTGCAGTGCCTAGCAGAAGGAGAGTATCTACTCAAAAAAACAATTAAGCTATAAGGCATGACCAACAGTTATGTTAAATGGTCTGTTAATCACCTTGTAGGGGTTTAATGTTGAATGAGGCATATCCGAGTGCCACATGTCGCTAGACAGTGATAAACTGACCATTAACATAATACCTGGGAGTAGCTTATTGCTATCATAATAAAACTGTTTTTAAACAACATTAAACCATGTTCATCATATGGTTAGGCTCTACATGTATGTTAATAAAACTAAACATAAGGCTGTTAAATGTTTACAGTCAATTAGAAAGCTGCATTTTCAAACCCTTGTTAAATCAGAGATATTATACCTGTACAACTCCTTGGTTTTGCTTAAATCTGTTGCTCAGGTGGCCACCACAGTGGTGTGGTGTGGTGTGGAGCATCAGTGGTAAGGCCATGCAACTACTAAGTGTGGTACGCTGTCGTGCAGCTGCAATCAGGGATGTGTACGCTTGGTATATATGGCCTCAGTTTTGCTGTTGATCTCCACTGAGCATGCAGTACCTGGTCAGGTGGTGGGGATGTCTCGTAGTACATTTAGACAATTGTTTGTTATTTCTGTCACCTGCTGCTGGATGTCTGTTATTGGTTGTGTTGACTTGGTCCTGTCCCATACTTGAATGTGTGTGTGTGTGTGTGTGTGTGTGTGGTGCTGGGGTGATTCGAGTTAGGGTTTTCAACCCTAAAAGCGAATTTCCTCACTTTGTCACTGTGGAACAACCCTAACTAATGCATTAAACGGAGTTTTTTGCTCTAATATATATATATATATATATATATATACACACACACACATATATATACACATATTCACGCATATGTATATATATATATATATATATATATATATATATATATAGATATATCTATCTATCTATCTATCTATATATATAGACAAAGAACCTCTGTGTGTAAACACTGAGGCAAGGGTTACCCAAAGGGCATTTGGCTGGGAAGCCAAGTTTCAAGAAAATACAAAATCACACATGCCCCACAATGCAAAGCATCATGGGCTGCATATACAAATCACCACAGAATGTTATGCTGGTCCAACTTTAAGCAGAATTGCATGGTGCGAAGGCCTCCACACAGTTTGCAAAGGATGCTAACAGAACATAGACACGTGTTTCGGCCCTACCAGGACTCATCAGTATGCCTCATCTGTTTGACATCCCAGTGGAATGGACCAGCTACCCCTGAGGCAGTGTGCCTGGGATATATTGTGGTGAACCCATTAAAATAAAAAACTATTTAAAAGACAAAGAACGAGGACGAGGCATACTGATGAGTCCTGGTAGGACGAAACACGTGTCTATGTCTTCTGTTAGCATCCTTTGCAAACTGTGTGAGAGGCCTTTCGGCACCATGCAATTCTGCTTAAAGTTGGACCAGCATAACATTCTGTGGTGATTTGCATATGCAGCCCATGATGCTTTGCATTGTGGGGGCATGTGTGATTTTATATATATAGATATATCTATCTATCTATCTATCTATCTATCTATATATATATATATATAGCATGATTGGGACTTTTTCCCATATATGTTTTGTTTCTTATTTATGGATGCAATTGTAAGTGAGAGCTCACTATTGCCTTCCAATAAATTTGATTTGAGTTCCCATTATAAAAAACATCATGGCCCAGATATTCAAAAGGGTTGTGCATGGAGCAACAGTGTTGCACCATGCGCAACCCACTGATGTGCCCTGGCATGATATTCAAAAGGGAAAAGTGCATGGCACAAATCCCAATGCACCAGAGCGCATCAGTAATGTATGCAGGCAAAGGTAGGGGGGCGTGCCCATGCATAACCTGCACAGCCCGATATTCAGCCCAGGATGTGCAAAGCCATGCATGCGCAACCCCTACCTGTGCCAGCACAGAGTTAAGCCAAAAAAAAAGGAACAACTGATGGCCACCCACAGGTGAGCTGCCACATTGCAGGGTGCAACACAGCAGCTGCCACCTGTGGGTGGCCCCCCAAGTTCCGGCTGCACCTGGTGGCACCCCCCCATGCCCGATCGTGGGCATCTGTAAAAATGAAAGACTTCCAATATCCCTGGTGGTCCAGTGGACCCCTATCTGCCTGATTGCAGGCATTTGTTTAAAGAAAGATCCCCATCCAATATCCCTGGTGGTCCAGTGGACCTCTATTGGCCTGATCGTGGGCATTTGTATAACATAAAATAAGATGTCCTATATCCCTGGTGGTCCAGTGGACCGCTCTCTGCCCAATCTCGGGCATCTGTAAAAACAAAAGTCCTATATCCCTGGTGGTCTAGGGTACCCCTCCCCACCCACCCACTGAGCCCTACCACCAGCTCACCCCTGGCCAGCCGGGCAGGCAGCAGCATCCCACCTGCCCGTTACCCTGTTGCTCATCTGACTACTCGGTAGGGTCAAGACATCCAAGGCTCACAGCGTGAGCCAATGGGCATGCAGCCCTTAATCATACACATTCAGATATGTGAATGATTCATTCACATATCTGGAATGTGTAGTAGGGCTGCACACCCATTAGCTCACGCTATGAACCAATGGGCATGCAGCCCTACTGAGGTGTCAGTCGGTGGGCAGCGGGGTGGCAGGCAGGTGGGGTGCTGCCACCCGCCGGCTGACCGAGGGGGAGCAGGGTGGTGGGGAGGGGGTACCCTAGATTACCAGGGATATAGGACTTTTGCTTTTACAGATGCCCAAGATCGGGCAGAGAGCGGTCCACTGGACCACCAGGGATATTGGACATCTTATTCTTTGTTATGCAAATGCCCATGATTGGGCTGATAGAGGTCCACTGGACCACCAGGGATATTGGACGGGGATCTTTCTTTAAACAAATGCCTGTGATCGGGCACATAGAGGTCAGCTGGACCACCAGGGATATTGGAAGGGGATCTTTCTTTAAACAAATGCCCGTGATTAGGCTGCAGGGGGTGTTGGTCCCCAACAGCTGCTGCCTGGCAGGACACCAGGTGTAAGTCATCAGGGATCAGCACACCTGCATGCAAATAGTATCATAATGACATGCAAATGGCCCCATGTACACCTTGCATCAATTATGGCCCCATTTGCATGTCAACTTTTGAATATCACGGTTGCTGTGCATGACGCAATGGAACTTGCGCTAGTGCATCTCCATGCTCCACTCTGGCCACTTGCGCTGGTGCAGTGCCATTGCACCATGCACACTGGGGGTGGCCAGGGTGTGATATTCAAAGCTGCTGAGTCACGGTGCAGCTCCTTTGAATATCGCTTAGTCCTCACCCCTGCACAGCCGAGTTGAGCTGCGCCCAAGCTTGTGCCACAGCTGGGCACAATTTGAATATCTGGGCCCATATGTTTTCCCATATCTGATAGTAATTAACTAACATTATGTAATTACAACACTCAATTACATTACAAATAACACACTATTACTATTACAAGTGTGGACAAAATATATACATATTATTACTGAACTATTAACATGTCTTACAACCACCTGAATAACACATGTAAAAACAACCTATTAACCACCCACATTACAGCCCTAACAGCCTCTCCAACTACAGTCCTTGCAAAAAACAGCCCCCTAAAATCAATACAAACCACTTTTACTGCTCCCTCAGTATAACTTGCCAAACTAATAACCACACATAGAAATCAATATTGAACTGTATAAAACAATAGCCTCCTGAATCCCTTTCCAAATATTTCACATGCTGTGCTCCATTTTGCTAACTGTATAAAACAGGCCTCCTGAATAACTCTTCAAACATTCTACCTGCTGCCTTCCACAATGCAGTCTTGAACACACCAAAGGAAAACGCAGCTGATCCAGCCTTCCTTATATACTATGCTACTGCACTATGGAAAGCTTAAAGGGACAAAATTATGCGGCACTTTAAATGCCTTACAATACAAATACTACAGAAAGACACTGAAGGGAACACTATAGAACTATGAAAACACTAACTTAAGCAAATACACTAAACAAGTTATGCAAAAGAAAACAGCACAAGTTATCTTAAGGCAAAACTGACTAACCTAATGTAAAACTGAATATAAAATAAAGGATGGCAAAGCCCTATGTGAGGAATTAATACCATCTCGGGGTTGAACAAGCTCAGAAGGCCACTCATCCTTTGGGCTTGTGGCTTTATGGCTTGTTCAACCCCTCGATGGTATTATTTCTTCTTGTAATGGCATGGGGTCATTATGTCGCATGGCAGAATCCCACAAGGCACGAGCATGTTGATCGATTTCTGCCTGTGTTTGTTCTGTGGGAGGTTCCACCCTGGACTCCCCACTAAAGATTCTTAACTCTGGGAGGGTCCAACTCGGACAGCGCACAGGTCTGGGTTTACCATAATGTCGTACGCTATTATGCATGCGACATTACAACCCGATACATCTTATAACATGGCATAAATCTGCACTTTGAAATATTGAATTTCTGTTGGCCTAAATATAACAGGTGGTACTTCATCAACCATGGTCTTATTCCCAAGTTGACCGTGGTTTGTGATGTAGCACCTTGATGATCCACCATAGGCAAAAGCAGTATACAAATAAAAACAGTATGCACATATTTTGCTGTTTCTGCTTGCTCCAGCAATTCTTTGCTAAAGTGCAGTTCCCATGGCAGTCCAACAGATGTCTGTAAACAGTGCTGTGCTGCTAGTATCATTCCACAGCCATCATAAAACAGTAGCATTCCCTGATTTTCCCATCCACCCACTCAATGGATCACCATTCATAAGTGAAGCACAGGAGCAATGCATAATTTTAATGTCAACTTTTGTGTGTGTAGAGTTGTGGGCATCAGTACCTTGGTAAATACAAACTATGGTAAAGATTAGCCTGCACCTTCTGTAACAGAAAGCAAAAATAACAAAGACAGTGAGATAAACAAAGCAAGATCAAAGAAACAGTCTACTTCTATGAGTGAAATGAAAAATTAAGAAAGTGAGAAAAACAAAAGGAAATCAAAGAAAGTGACTAACAATACTAGCCAAAACAAGTATTTGAAAGGTGAGAGCAGTAAACATCATGTTGTTCTATCTCCTGCTGAGCTAGATAATTTAGAGAGGAAAAAAAGGGAAGTTAATACTCAGAAAAATAGAACTTGGTCTAAGAAAGTTTTTTTCACATTGGCTCAATTCAGTACATTTTGAAATTGAACAAAACATTGCTGTAAAACAGTGCTGTGCAGCTAGCATTGT
The DNA here is from genome assembly GCA_016271365.2 of Neoceratodus forsteri. Classification (NCBI taxonomy): domain Eukaryota; kingdom Metazoa; phylum Chordata; order Ceratodontiformes; family Ceratodontidae; genus Neoceratodus; species Neoceratodus forsteri. The sequence continues at coordinate 218,982,144 of CM028134.1, forward strand.
TTCACAGTCATCTGTTTACCTGCCAAGGGAACTGTGAGAACAAATGATCAAGATCTACACTAGCATGGTCCCATCATGCAGTGTAACCCATATCTTGTAATACACACAGAAGAAAATCGAAGAATCTAGCGTAGAAAGTTAACTGCACGTTTTTGAAAATATTTAAAATATGTTTCAATGTTAGAAAGCTTAAAACTTGTAATGAAAGCTATTTTTGCAAATGTTAAATAGCAACCACAATATTTCCAATAGGTGTGCTCCAATTGTTCTGTGCTGTGTGTATACCTTGTTTAACAGGTCAGTATAAAGCATTCCAAAACTAAATCAGCCTGTTTGTCCTCATTTATTCAGAGAATATTAGTCATAGATTCATTGCCATGTTAAAGAGGATTAAACCACTTGAAAGGATGGGTCTACTGTGGAATTAATCCACGGTTGGGCCGTTTGAGGCACTCAGCCTTCGGCCTTATTCACCCACCCCCCCAGCAATGGATTAATTCCACTGTAAACCCATCCTTTCTCATTGCTTAATCCTTACATATACAACACTTTGCCATCATTTCTTCTAGATAGATAGATAGATAGATAGATAGATAGATAGATAGATAGACAGACAGAAAGATAGAATATATCATAGTGGTGCGGTTGCACCATTGTAGTTAGGGATGAGTAGTCTGTTTGATGTTAAACCCACATTTTTGCACTTTAATAACTTCAACCCATTCAACAGATTTGCATAAAATGTTGCTTGCACCATTGTAAACCCAAGTTTCTTGATATGCAAAGTTTTGTTCTAATCAGATTTGTGGATTCCAAGACAAGAAGGACAGGGATGGGGCAAAAGGGAGTAAGGCCATCAGGAAATGGAGGATAATGAGTACCAATGCCCGTAGTCTGGGAAACAAGCTCCCTGAGCTGATGGCCTTAATGGAAGAGGGATGCCTGGATATCGTAGCAGTCACAGAAACATGGTACACAGAGAACCATGACTGGGATGTTAACATACCAGGGTACATAACCTACAGGAGAGACAGGCAGGGGAGAAGAGGGGGAGGAGTAGCTCTCTATGTAAAGGAAGGGATAAAAGCAACTGAACAAAAGAGTAAACAGGGAGGAGAGGAGGCACTGTGGGTCACCTTGGAGACTGGAAAGGGCGCCACAATCCGCACAGGGTTGTGAACAGACCCCCATGTCAGGGAAGGAATGGACAAGGATATAATAGAAGGCATTCTTAGAATGGCAGAGAAAGGAGATACTGTTGATGGGAGACCTGAATATGCCAGATGTTAACTGGAGCACATTTGCTGCAGCCACATCCAAGACAGGGCCATTCTTGATGCCCTACAGGTGGCAGGCATTAGACAGCTAGTTTGGAACCCACTCGTGAGGGCAATCTTGAGACCTCATTACTCAAACGGGGGCAGAGAGAGGATCTCAGATCTAGAAGTGGGTTGCCATCTGGGGACAAGCGACCATCAAACAGTGTGGTTCACGTTAAAATCAGCTACAGAGTCAAGCCATACAAAAGTGAGGGTACTGGACTTTAGAGGGCTGACTTTGGCAAGATGGGAGAGTGCCTCAGAAAAGCACTAGCAAACAGGCTAGAAGGAGGTGTGGAGCAACAATGGGGAATTATTAAACTGCCATCACAGAGGCAACAAGCCTTTGTGTGAAGCAAATGAACAAATCAAATGAAAGAAAAAGCCACTATGGTTCTCAAAAGAGGTGGCTGTGAAAGTCAGGAAGAAAAGATAGCATTCCGGAAGTATAGGAAACACAGAAGGAGCAGGACAGAGAGCTTTACCAGTTAAGGCAGAAGGAAGCAGGGAGTGAAGTCAGAATAGCAAAGGCCCAAACTGAGGAAAAGATAGCCAACTCAGTTAAGAAGGGGGATAAAACCTTTTATAGGTACATCAGCGAGCGTAGAAAGACAAAGGGAGGGATAGTGAGGCTGAATAGAATGAACAGTGGGTGGGTAGAGGGGGATAGTGAAAAAGCAGGAATACTGAATGAATATTTCTGCTCAGTATTCACAAAAGAGGAGGGGGAAGTGCCTAATCCAATTAACAGAAGCACTCTTGATAGGGGGGTCGATCCCAGTCCTTTCACAGAAGAAAGGGTTCTGCAAGAACTCCTAAAACTGAAGGTGGACAAAGCAATGGGTCCTGATGGAATTCACCCCAGAATTCTAAAAGAATTAAGGGAGGAACTAGTGAAATCACTGGCTACTCTTTTTAATAAATCATGGGAGGATGGTGTGGTACCCGAGGACTGGAGGAAGGCGGATGTGATTCCCCTTCACAAAAGTGGGTCCAAGACAGAGGCAGGAAACTACAGACCTGTCAGTCTGACCTCTGTGGTAGGGAAAGTGATGGAGTCACTTCTGAAGGAAAGAATAGTTGAGTACCTAGAGGCCAGTGGAGCACAGGACCCAAGGCAGCATGGGTTCACAGCAGGAAGGTCATGTCAGACGAATCTAATAGATTTCTTTGACTGGGTGACCAAAGTAGTAGACCAGGGAGGGGCTGTGGACATGGCCTACCTAGACTTTAGCAAAGCATTTGACACAGTCCCACACAAAAGATTAATAGTCAAATTAACTAGCCTGGGAGTGGGACCCAGGGTGGTAGCCTGGGTAAAACATTGGCTGGACAACAGGACACAGAAGGTAATTGTAAATGGAGTCCACTCTGAAGAAAGGGGGTTACTAGTGGGGTACTGCAGGGTTCAGTATTGGGTCCAGTCCTTTTTAATGTCTTCATCAGTGACATTGCAGAGGGACTGGAAGGAAAATTATGCCTTTTTGCAGATGACACAAAAATCTGCAACAGGGTTGATACACAAGGAGGCGTGGAAAGGATGAAAAGGGACTTGGCAAGGTTGGAGGAATGGTCAGAAGTATGGCAGCTAGGATTCAATGCAAAGAAGTGCAAATAATGCCCCTGGAAACAAGAACCCAGGGAAGAATACACAATGGGTGGGGAGGAAATAACAACAACAAAAAAGGAAAGGGACCTGGGGGTAATCATATCAGATGACCTTAAGGTTAGCAAGCAATGTGAGAAGGCAGTAGGGAGGGCTGGGTGTATACTGGGATGTATAGGGAGAGGCATCAGTAGCAGAAAACAGGAAGTTGTTATCCCTCTGTACAGACAGTTGGTGAGACCCCATCTGGAGTACTGTGTCCAGTTCTGGAGACCCCATCTCCGCAAGGACATAGACAGGATAGAGGCAGTCCAGAGGAGGGCAACTAAAATGGTGCAGGGTCTGCAAGAGAAGCCGTATGAGGAGAGACTAAAGGAGCTTAATATGTATACCCTTGAGGAAAGAAGGGATAGGGGGACATGATAGAAACTTTTAAGTACCTCAGTGGAATCAACAAAGTCCAAGAGGGTAGCATTTTCAGAAAAAGAGACTTGCAAGAACAAGGGGACACAATTTAAAGATAGAAGGAGGGCGGTTCAGGGGCAATGTGAGGAAGTATTATTTCACAGAGAGGGTAGTGGATGCATGGAACAGCCTTCCTGAGGAGGTTGTGGGGTCTAAAACTGTGGGAGAATTCAAGAATGCATGGGACAGACATAAGGCAATTCTTGTGGGGGGTAGGAAGAAATAGGCTGTTGGTTAACTAGGATCTGTGGCCTATCCTGTAGGTAGGGAAATGGGCAGACTAGATGGGCCTAGTGGTCCTTATCTGCCATCAAAGTCTATGTTTCTATGTAAGAACTGGACAGTGAAAAATGTGTAGAAATTAGTTGTTTTTTTTTTGCCGTTTGTTACATAGATACATACATACATAGACAGTGTCGGCAGATGTTTGTCGGCTCCTAGCTCCCAGATAGTTTGGAATTTTTGTCTGAAATTTTCAGGGGAGAGCGGACCAAGCCCAGAGTAGTGCTTGTTGCTGGGTTGGTGAAAAAATAGTGATCTGTTGCAGATTAATAAAGATGCTCAGGGGGTCATGGTAGGTGCATGCGGCCCCTATGTACCAACACTATGGATGGGGCTTGAGCCTCAGATATTGTGGATGGTGGCTTCCAGCACACTACAGGTGTGACACTGGTGGTGCCAGGAGATAGTTGGTGACAGCTAACCCACTGCCACAGGGTGCTTAGGTGGGGGTGGGGGCTAGGCCTGGGAGGTGCATGGCATGCTGGTGGGGGGTGGTCAGTGCATCCAAGCCAGCATTCTTTGATGACATAGATCTCCTAATAATGTTCACAAAATGCAGAAGGAATTGCATTGATCCCTAATGTGTAGGGTGCTAGACAGGCATTCCTAATGTCATATAAGAACTAGGGACACAGTCAGTTCCTGCTCTCTACTGGGTTTACAGACATTGACTCATGCCAGACAAGATAGGGGGAATGTTAACAGGCAGACACATTCAGGGTAGCTCCCAGAATCAGGGAGACCTGAATGGAAGGGGGGGTTGACACTGCCTCCTGGGTACATACAGGAGCACCATGGTAGCCCCTAACAGCAGGATCCTTATCCATGCACATGGCATGGTGCCTTTGTCTGGAGATGGGCCCCTATGAGACCACATGTCTCTGTGTTCTGTATGGCTCTGTCCCAGGTGGAACAGTGTTGTCTGCAGTGAGCCAAGCCCAATGGAACTGTGACATATGTCCAGCAAGATATGAAGGGGGGCATAGCAGCTGTCAGTGGCTGGTACCCATGCCAAGCATGGGTTTGTTGGTCATTCAGCATGACCACACAGCAGGTGTAGGGCCAAACACACCCTGCCCCACCCTGCTGGTGGCCTCAGCTGTATGGGGATCTGTGATCCACACATCCAGACAAGGGGGGCATCTGGGGATATGTGCCACATGGTAACCCAACCACTGGTCTGTGCTGTGGTCATGTCCATGAACCTGTGTGGCATCCCTCTTTGTCATGGCACCACCATCTTGTCAACTGCTATCATCACTGCAGGGGGGGAGCCACAAACATGGGTAGGCCACCACATTGGTTGGCCCAACACACTTGTATGGTGCTGGCCATGGCTGCCCAGGCCCCTGGGTTTACACTGGACTCAAGTGCTGTATGTTCATGGTGTGTGGATGGAGCCCATATATAGGCTATCACCTGTGTTTGGAGTGCGACACACACACACACACACATGCAACATACAGTGTGCTATGTGGTGCTGAAGATGGCCACCATATGTCATGTGTAATAGTGTACACATTGGGATACACCACTGTGTGGTCAGTGGGCAGGACATAACTACTGACCTGGTCCCAGTACATCCAAGGTACAGCACCACATGGTGCCAGTCCCAGGGGATATATGTATAGCTTATTTACTTTTAGGTTATTTATTTAAACCACAACATTGCAAACCACCAAAGAGGTGGATTGAAGTTAAATACCAAAGCAAATATAACAAGCACTGGCAGAGCCACTACAACTGTAAATGCATTAACTGGATAAGGGCACATTATGGGCTTAAACATATACATGAATTGCCATTGCATACACTAACTGAAAGTATGGTACACTGAGAAAGGGCAGATAAAAAAATAATCCCACCATCTGTATTACAGTTACCTGTATGCTTTACATTTCATTCTATGCTCTGTTACAGCAATCAACTCAATAGAACTGGGCCATCATATACATAAATGTACTGTACCTTAATTGCAAACACTGCTGAGACAACTATATGTTGTGACAAGGTGGGAGATAAACACAAAGTTGAGACATGTTTAGGAAGACATTTGAAGTGTTTGATTGATCTTTTTTAGAGATTGTTATACAGCACACACACACACATACACACACACACACATACATAATTAGTATTACATAAAAGTTCATATACCCAAATGTCAAAGTAAATCTTACACGTCATTGCAAGTTGTTCTCCTGAAGGAAGAGCTTACTGTTCAAGGCCTAAGAAATGGGTGTTAGGTAAAAGTAAACTGGGGTAGGTGTGTTATTGAGGGCAGTGCATAGTTTATCTTTTATTACTGCTCCACCTCAGGCACACACAATCAACAACCCCTTGATATGAAGCAATAGGAATTAGTTATTACAAGGACAGAAACAAGTAGGAGACTGAGCAAGTGGGTAGACAAGCATGAGTATGGTAAGTCAAATAACATTTCAAAAGGTCTCACTATTATAATGAATTTTTTACAAATGTGTCTGCACAGTTGACAAATGTTGTAAACAAATATTAACAATGGGAGTTATTCCACATAACACACAATTTAAGTGAGAGGAATGAAGTTAATAAAAATAACACAAAGTGGATTGAAGGAGAAGTAGCTATAAAACCAAAGGGGGAAGGGCAAATACAGAGCTATTCCAGTGGCAATATGTGATGTGTTCAATTGCTCTGCATCTCAGGTGAGTGCACAGGCAAAATAAAATAACATATATGGTAATAAAGAAAAATAAATAAAATACAGCTCACTGCAGAGTAGATTTGCAGTCATATATGAGCTACCACAAGTTAAGTGATCAAGTGCCCTGCCTTACAGAGAGTAGCACTTTTCAGCATTTCCCAACATAATACCACATGAAACAATAATGGAAAATTAAATTGCAGCTAGTGGCAAAAAATTCCAATTGGAGTTAACACTTTACCTGCAGAAAAAGAAAAAAAAACAGTAAGACCACATCAGTAACAGTATTAGATGCCAATATAGAACAAACTCTGGTCAGAGCCAAAATGGCTGTGGAGAGCTTTTGGGGTGCTTTTACACATTATTTCCAATGAATTTGCACAATGCAGATCTGCTAAGAGGCAGTTTCAATGTGGTCTTCCTTTTACACATTTTTACAATATATTTTCCTAGAATATGCCTGCTGATTGCTATATATTTAGCCAGGACAGTTCACAGAAGAAATGGTATCTCATTTTCAGTGGGGCTCTACATCTACACAATATTATGCTGCATTGCGTAAAATCAGAACACACTGAAAACAATATTTTACATCTGGACTAGACTACCCTGAATAAATACATTATAAAAATGATAACATCATGACCCTATTGAAAACAAGATATTGCATCTAATCTGGGACATCCTGAGTAAACACAGTGCAAAAATGTATAAATGAAGATTCCTATGACAATGAGATGTAACATCTGCCCTGCGTTATCCAGGATACAAAATATAGGATAAGAAATATTTAAAGGAAATCTACTGTAAACTAAACTTCACTGTTTTCACTGACATCAACAGTTTCTTAATTGTTTTATAACATATCAGTTTGCAGTATTTATTTTGACTGTTGTGACCATGAAGATGGTGTGTACAGTGTGTGTGTGTGTGTGTGTGTGTGTGTGTGTGTGTGTGTGTGTTGTGTTGTGTGTGTGTATGTGTGTTTGTTGTAGGTCAATATATTTTTTTTTCTCAAAAATCATAGTAAAAAATGCTTGCTGATTGCTATATATTTCACCTGGATATTTCACAGAAGACCTGGCATATGTGTGAAACAGTATTTATCAGATAGTGTCTTAAGAGGTTAAAAAAGTTGTAAATCTTTTTAGATTTGCTGGGAAAGGGTCACATTTATGAGGTATGAATCATTCTTGAAAGACAATACCTGTCCAACTGAAGCTTCTAGAAAGAAAGTGTTTAAATGCTAAGTATTTAAATGTGCAAGTTGTTGCATTTCAAAGGGGATAAACAAATCTCCAGTTTAATAGGCAGCCAATATTTTAATCATCTGTTTCAATTTCCTAATGGCCATCTGATAAGAAACTTGGAGTTATGTCTCCAAAATTCTAAAAGAAATAAGAAAGTATTTTATTTCAGTTGACATAGTGATTTGTAGATGTGGAAGGCTACATTGAAAACTCCAAAATATGCGTTCCACGATAATCCATTTTCCAGCTACAGATAGCAAGATGACTGTAGGCTCCACCCACAGCCATAACAATGAGAAAGGGGGAGAAGCAAGTATGTAGCAAAATGACACAATACATTGGGTCTAATTAAGATGTAGAGGCTGTGAAAGGAAAATATGACTGTGATAGAAACTACAAAAAGAAAAAAAAATAAAGGATCAGGGATGAAAACATGGAATGATCATTTCTTTGGCAGTCTGTTTTCAAGTAATTCATATTTATTCAGCTAGGGAGTCATTGTGTGACTGTTTATCTGGCATAGCTGGTGGCGTTGTGAAATGCATTGTTGGACTGTATTGCAGCATTTTATTTTTTGCCTCTGAATATGCATATATTGATTATTTTTCTTTATCCAACTAAGATGTGTAATATTTTAAATGTGCTAAATTGTAAAGGCAATTCCAAAGAAATAAAAGATTTATTTCTCTTTTTTGGGGTCACCTATGAAACAATGTCTAGCTTACTAGCTACAGAAGGAAAAAGAAAGTCAACTAGTTCTAACTGTTCTGTAAACATCTGTTTATGGGGCTAAATGAACATCGGGATGTTTTGTATTGGGTGTACACTTTGCTCACTGTGTAGCATGAACAAGCCACTCAGTTGTCACTATCTTATATCATTTGTACAGCATACTACACACCTAGGAAATTATCCTATGAATTTGGAGGGGATGCACAGTTGATTGGTGAAGGAGTGGCCTGCACTATCCTGGGTGAGGGGAATAATAGCTTAGAACAATAAACTCACAGCAATAACGTATGTTCAAAACAGGAAAAAATAAGAATCAGGACCTCAGTTGAATACTGCCTTGCAACTTTGTGACAGTTAGCTGCCAATACATGCAGGACCTGCAAGAAATTGAGATGCTGACATTAAAAATGATGATTCAAACATTACAGAAAGGCAGTACAAGTTATTGCTCTTTACTTGAAAGCCTCTGCAACACTCACTTATGTAAATTTTCCTGACCAGACCATGTCACTTTTATTGTTATCCACTATGCATTGCATTACAGTCTCAGTCACCATCCCATTTACTCTCAAGATGTTGAGTGAATGGCACTTCAAATTAGCAGCCCTCTTAAATATATACAGTTCAGCACTAATTATTGGTAACATTTGAATAAGCATTTGTAGTAGAAAATGAACTGTACAATGTATTACTATATAACAAGCATAGTTTTAGGAGGAAAATTAACATAATGAGTGTGGGTGAGACTTCTCTGTAAAGACCTGTAATTTTACTTCCATTTCTTTCCCCCTTTCTTTGCATACCCCTCATGTGCTGCTCGGCTCTCACCACTATTGGTTGTCATGTGGAATATTTCCCTAGATCCTCGCCTTAGCCTAATTTGGGTAACCAACTATTTTTTGGCCTCTGTGCTTGTGTTGATATTTGAGTTTCTACTTTATTTAGATGACACTGTGCACATTTTATGGCTTTATCACATCACCCAACTGTTTATGTTCATGAATTGTACCTCCAACTGTTCCTGAATTGTACCTCCAACTATATCCCCAAGTTCTAAATTTGTCACTGTTATTTAGTTAAACAAATCTCTGCATGAGGACAATAGAGAGGTGTTCACAAAGGCATCTAGGGAGGTAACCAGGGCAGTCAGGGCAGCCAAGGCAGCAAAGTAGCTGAAGCTGGCTTAGGGGATCAGAAAGGGGAAAAGGGGTTCTTTAAATACATAAGAGAAAAGAAGAGTTGTAGAGATGACATTGTTAGAATCAAGAGAGAGTGGAGATCAATGAAACAAGGGGAAGAACTGGCACAGTCACTCAATGAGTACTTCTGCTTAGTGTTCATGAAAGAAAGGGATGGCCTAATACTGCAGGGGAAGGGGGCAAGGGTGGGGGGGCAGAGATAACAGATGGGGTTATCCAAGGGGATAGAGTTCTGAAGGGTCTTAAAGTCTTGTGGGTGGACAAGGCACCAGGACTGGACAGTGTACACTCAAGAGTCCTGAAGGAACTGGCAGTGGTGTTGGCAGGCCCTTGAATGGACCTGTTCAACACCTTCTTGGAGATCAGGAATGTGCCCAGGGACTGGAAGATGGCTCACATGGTGCCCCTTTACAAGACTGAACCCAAGGACCAAGCAGACAACTATAGACCATTGAGCTTGATTCTACAATGGAGAAGTTGATGGAGACCATTTTGAAGGAGAGGTTGATAACCTTTCTCAACAGTAATGGTCTACAGGATGACAGACAGCATGGGTTTGTCTTGGGAAGATCATGCCAAACTAACCCGATTGACTTCTTCGACTGGTTCACTAGGGAAGTTGATGAAGGCACACTGTGGATGTCCTGTATCTGGACTTCAGCAAGACTTTCAATTCGGTGCCACACGGGAGGTTAATGAGCAAACTGAGGGACATGTGAGTGGAGGAGAAACTGGTAGGGTGGGTTTAGAGCTGGTTGCTGGGCAGACAACAGAGGGTAGTTGTAAGGGGGGAGATATCCAAGCCAAGACCAGTAATGAGTGGGGTATCACAGGGTTCAGTGCTGGGCCCTGTTTTGTTCAATGTCTTCATTGGAGACATTGCAGAGGGGGTCAAGAGTAAGATCAGTCTGTACGCAGATGACACTAAGTATTTTGCAAAAGCTGACAATAAGAAAGGGAGGCAGACACTCAGGGAGGATCTAGCTAAACTCGAACACTGGTCTAGGGAGTGGCAGTTAGGGTTTAATGCTAAGAAGTGCAAGGTCATGCACCTCAAAGTCAGAAATCCCAGTACCAGCTACTGGCTGGAGGGAGTGCAAGTAACAGCTTCAGAGGAGGAAAGGGACCTGAGGGTAATAGTCATAGGAATGTGAAGGTATCAGCACAATGTAGGAGGGTAGCAGAAGAGAAAATATGATGCTGGGGTGCATTGTCAGAGGGATCACCTCTAGAAAGGAGGAGGTCATCCTGCCCTTGTATAGATCACTGGTAAGGCCACTCTTGGAGTACTGTGTACAATACTGGTGCCCATACCTCTAAAAGGATACAAGATTACTGGAGGGGGTGCAGTGCAGGGCTAAAAAAATGATAATGGGACTAGGGCAGTTGCCATATGAGGAAAGGCTGAGTGAGCTCAACATGTATTCCCTGGAAGACAGAAGGGAAATAGGGGACATGATAGAGACATTTAAGTACTTGTAAGGCATAAACAAAGTCAGAGAGAGAGGATTGTTCCATTTAAAGGGGGGAGGGTCACTAGGGGGCACAGTCTGAAGTTGAAAGGGGGAAGGTACAGGAGGTAGATAAGGAGATACTACTTCACAGATAGAGTGGTGGTGGGATTGAATGCACTGCCAGAGGAATTAATGAAACTCAGGACAGTGAATAACTTTATGAAGGGTTGGGATAGAGTCAAGGGCAGGGTTAGTACAGACAAGAGCACAAAGAGGAGAAATACCAGAAAAAGGGAGGGAGTGGTTTGGATGGGGGTGGGGCAGCTGTAGTGATATGAAACTAAGAGCTGCACAATCAGGCAGACTTGATAGATCTGTGGGCCATTTTCTACAGGCAATTTTGTATGTTCATGTTTGCTTCCCCTTTCTTCTGTATATCCCTCTAGATCTCTGTATTAGACCTGTTTATGTTAGACCTGTTTATACTTTATTTTCCTATGTAATTGTATGAACTGGTGTTCTGTTCTCTTTTTATGCTTAACTGGACATTTGTGTAAATGGGCATTTTTGCTCAGATACCTTTCAGTATAAAATAAAGACTGATTGATTAAAAACTGGACTAACAGACCTGAACTACAACAGTTCTGTAAAAATCCAAACTGGTCAGACTGGGTGCAGCTTGTACAAATACTGCTGGTCCAGTCACTCTGGCTGCACTGTTCAGTCTGACTTTTATGTATCTGGTCCACTCCTGAAAGTCTGTTTTTCAACCCTTCCTTGGCATGGTTGAAAACTGAACTGTCAGGACCAGACCCAATAGATGAAAGCCAGACCAGATCATCTGGAGTGAGTGGATCAGCAATATTTGCACAAGCTGTGCCCAGTCCAGATTTTGCAGCTCTAGTTTGGGACTGGTGATCTGGTTTTTACCCATACCCCACTGCATGTGGCTTAGTGACATACTGTACAGATAGATGCAGAGTTTAACCCAGTGAAGGTTGAAGTTTCAGAAAACCATTATGCTAAAAATACCAAAACTCACTCAATTTCTGATGATCCTTGTCCCCCAAGTCACACTTAGTCCTCTATCAAAGTCATGCTCATATATTGGTGCCTCTACATCCACACCATTAAGCTTTTAATGACATCATGCTTCTTCTGCTGCCATGAGCTCCTGCTCCTTGAAGTCCCATTCTGCTTGTGGCAGCCCCCCCTCCCCCAAACTAGGTAATTTGACAGGGAGCAGCTCTTTACACCACATAAACTAAATTACTGCTCAGCTCCTTATTTTTAAACATTTGGTTGAGACATTTTTGTTTTAGTATATTCCATGGACAGGAAAAATTAATTTTTAAAAGAAACCAGACCCCATTCATCAGTTCATTTAATTACAACACAGCATGTTATGAACTGATCAGATTCTATGTATCACTTCATAACCTAAGTCAAACAAAAATGAGACACACACATGCCTACCTACTTACAAGTGAAACAAATGTGCTTACTATCATTCAATTGCAAACACCTATAGTCACAAATTGCAGGTTAAGAACACAGTGCTGTATAAAATAATAATTAAAACACAAATGGCTATTTTGGTGCATTGGATATATTAATAACATTATTAAAAACAAATATTTGGAAACATAAATGCATACATCTGCAAAATTATATACATTAAATGTTTCTTCTGCAAAATTAAAAAAACAAGCATTTGTCAATGCCGAACGTTCGCTTGCAGGTGTTTGCAGTGGTGTTTGGCATGTATGGTGCTTTACCCTAATGCCCTGTGTGATTGCTGGTATTTGCACAATAAATTGTCAGTATGACCTTTTTGTTACCCCCATTGTGCGCTACATAGGCGGAAACATGTTTAGGGCAGGATGTGAAAAATGACAGCTGTACTGCTCATAAGGAAGTGTGGTAAAATGGCAATGTTGAAAATCTGGAGTGGAAATATTGAAAATTTGCAAACCTAGGAGCGTGCGTGGGAACTGTGCAATGCATGCTGGTGAAACAGTGATTGTTAGGAATTTTTTCACCAAATTGTCAACATTGGCAGTTTAAAACCTCTGCTAATGAACAGTGACACTGTGATTTTCTTAATGTGTCCCATACACTGAGTTCGCACACCGACTGTGCCATTGTGCGCTACATGGGCGGAAACACGTTTTGGGCAAGATGTGAAAAATGACAGCTGCAGTGCTCATAAGGAGGTGTGGTAAAATGGCAATGTTGAAAATCTGGACTGCAAATATTGAAAATTCGCAAACATATGAGCGTGCGTAGGAACTGCGCAACGCACGCTTGTAAAACAGTCATTTTTAGGAATTGTTCACCAAATTTTCAACATAGCCATTTTAAGACCTCTGCTCATGAACAGTGTCACTGTGATTTTCTTAATGTGTTCCATACATTGATTTTGCACACCGACTGCGCCATTGTGCGCTACATGGGCAGAAACACGTTTTGGGTGAGATGTGAAAAATGACAGCTGTACAACTCATAAGAAGGTGTGATAAAATGGCAATGTTGAAAATCTGGAGTGAAAATATTGAAAATTCTCGAACTTACGAGCCTGCGTAGGAACTGCTAGCATGCCTTTCGTAAAACAGTCATTCTTTGAATTTTGCACAAAATTTTCAACATGGGGTTTTGGACCCCTGCGAATGATGTCACTGTCATGGTTATTTGAGGCTGAAGGGGTGATTTTGCACAGTGACTGCGCAGTGCCTGCGAAATCACCCTTCAGGCCCGAATAACACCATGACAGTGACATCATTCATGAGAGGGGTCCGAAAAAACCCATGTTGAAAATTTGGTGCACAAATTCCAAAAAATGACTGAGATATGCAATAAAGTTGAACGCCCCCTATCTAGCCCATTATACAGCTTACCAGCATTTCCTCAGTTCGCGGTCACCTTTGAGAGTGCAGACGTGTTCCCGGTCCACCGAAGAACGTCGTGCTGTAGTCCAGAGGTAAGTATGGGGTGAGGGGGGGTGTGGGGAGGCTGGGTGTGCAGTGGGTGGGTGCGAGTTGTGGGAAGGGAGGTTGGGAGATGCGCCGCGGGACAGTTTTTGTTTTACAGGTTTGAAAAAAAAAAAAAGACGACGTGGGCCGTTTGCCACACTTGGGTGGGCTCCCAGCATGGCAGAAGATGGCTTGGGGGGCCGAGGAGCAGATGGGGGATTGGGCACCACTGTTGGCAAAATAAAGCAAATGTTTGCCACGCTGGGGTGGGCTCCCAGTGTGGCAGCAGGATGGCTTTGGGGGGAGCCATGGAGATGACGGGTGATTGGGCACCCCCATTGGCAAACAATGTTTGCCACACTGGGGTGGGCTCTCAGCATGGCACGAAGCTTTGGAAGGGTGGCGGATGGACGTGCTGGGGAGGTAGCAGACGCGCAGGGCGGGCGCTCAGTATGGCAGCGGTGTTTTTCTTTGAAGCAGAGGAACACCGCTGTCATACTGAGCTGCTGCACCCATTGGTGCAGGACTGCCACACCTGCTCAAGGGAGCAGTGCATTGGGTGGGAGAGGCACACCTCTAAGTGTGCTACTCTCCCAAAACATTCCTTGCGCATGCGCGCAAGCAAACGTAAAAAGCAACAGGCACCAACCTCTTTGACAGTCCATTGTGTTCCAAAGTATACAGCATGTTCAACAGCTTGCTGCTTTCTCCACAGAGAAACAGACAGACTGAGTTGAAATTCTAATAATATAACAGACATGTAATCATTAAACGTCAGGTACTAGTGTTTCCCCAGAACTGCCTGCCTGAGAAAATAAAGTTAGCATTGAACACTTTAAATCTGTTTATTTGGGAGCAGGCATCGCTGGAGCTCTTTGCTATGGAATGTCTTACAAAGTAGCAGGATGATTGCTGTTAGGATGGAGGTGTCAAATGGCTTAATGAGGTGCTTATAGGGGCTGAGGGCACAGCAGTGCTTATTTGTTATGCAGAAAGCTCCAGGAAGTGTTTAACCCATTCTACTTCCATTAGCTTTGTATGTCTACTATCCATTGCCATAGTTAACTCATCATCTTTTGGAAGTCACTTTGTGTCAGGTTACCAATGGACCATTGGTAACCTGACACAAAATGACTTCCAGAAGATGATGAGTTAACTTTCTGTGTTTGCTGACTGTAGTGTAGAATGTCTGAGACTCTGCTTAGGAGGGCTCAATTAACTCCTCAAGCCAGAGGAAAAATAATGCTCTCCAGCTCCTATACATACACAGGCAGCGTAGTAATGCAGCTCCAGTGGAGGAATCTATTTTTAACACTTATGTTGTTTGGTAGCAAAAATTACATCAGTCCTTTTCTGAATGCAAAATGTCTACAGGGCTACACCCACCGCAGCTGTAAAAAGTACATTTTAATTTACCAAAATGTTCACACATGCATTTAAAAATTCCAGGCTAATACAAGTTAAAACTGACTACCCCAGTATTGCCAATGTGGTAAGACAAGGACAAAAAAGCTGTTCAGGAAACACAGGGGTCCTACCTGCCATCAAGCTTACCCTGACATTCATGGTGGCACTCTATGAGAGTCACTGTACCTTGTGGGCCATGTCACACATGTTGCCACCTACAGCCATTGCAGCCATGCAGTATGGTGGCCACTGTGATGGGCCATGTGAGTACCGCTTGCTCGTACCTGGGACTTATCTTATGGCCTGTAGCCACTATCCATGTTTACCACTGTTGCCAGACCCATGCAGCCACTCCTCTTGCATGAGCACATTAAGTACCATCCCTACCTCTGTGGTGTAGCCTGTGTGGACCACACCATTCAGGTGCCACTGCCCACCTGGTTTGGTCTGTGTACCAGCCATCTGGGATGTTTGCTCATGGCGCACTGGGTGCCACTCCCTTTGCCCTCCGACAACCACTGCTGCCTATGTGTACCACTGCATCCTGTTGTGCCATGACACAGGGTGGGGGTTGGCCAGCACGAGGATGTCGCCCAGAGTCACATCACAGCTGAATATATCTTGGGGGTATGCTCCCACCCTGTGTTGGCCACTGTTCCTTCCCCTTGGCAGCCCTGCAACCCCCATGGCCAGCATGTACAGTATGCCACATGTGCCCTGCATGTGTGGGCCTTCAGTGCCATGGCTCCATGGAACATGTGCCCCACCCAGTGCCTGTGTCAGCTTTCTGTCCTGTGGGTCCCTATCCACAGGGGACATGAGGTGTATGCACATCCCCATGACTGATTGCAGATCTATCCCATCATTACTTGCATGCATCTATATGTGAAGCATGCACAGTGTGTGACCGCCTCCTCAGCTCATACGATGTACCTCATACATACATGGGGCCAACTGGAATGGCCAACAGCTGCTACAACATTGGCAAAGCCCAATTGGGTGCTGCACCACATGTTGCACAGAACTACACCATGCCACCCGCCCATGGACCACTGCACCAGACCATGTTCCACCCATCATACACTAACATTCATTGCCCACAGCTGTCATACTCCTTTCTGGGGACAGAGCCATTCTAATGTGTGTGGTTCCACCCTGGGATACTGCTGGCACAGCACTCCATTGCACCTCGTAAACACTGTACCATGCTGTGCAGCAGTCCTGTGTCCCCTCAGCAGCATCACTGACCACTACCCTATGGGACAGATGCACAGAATGTGGGGTGCTGTCCCTGAGTCCCCCATTCACAGGCCTCATGTTCCACCCATACAGTATCACATACCATTCCACTGAGTGTGCAGGGTCCTACCCCACTTCTTAAGTATGGTACAGGTTCCAGGTCCCCGTGCCATGTGTGTGGGACATGCAGTGGCATTGACCGCAGGGACACAGGGCGGTTGCATACCATGCCTGGGGGCACTGGCACTGTGGGGATGGTGCATGCCACAGCTGTGAGCAGACCCCTGTGTATTCAGACTTACATGACATGTTGGGGCATGGGACCAGTTTGCCCCCAGATACTTGCATTGTTTATCTGCACTGTACCTGACACTTACCTTGACTGCTGGGTCCAGGTATGTCATCCTGGGTACTTTGTGGAGCATTGTTACTGGCCATGCTGCCATGTCCTGCTGTCCCAGTGGTCTGCTGCATCTTTGTGTAGATGTAAGTAGAGACAATGTGGTGTTAGTATGGGTCCCTCAACTACTGTGGAACATGCTATACTACCTGACAAGGTCTGTGTGTGGCACACTAACTTACTTGTTCCAGGCGGATGTCTGGTTCTCATCATGATACTGACCTCCTGGGCCTAGTCTCTCAGACATTCAAGGGTGTCAGTGTCCCTACTTGACAGGTCATGTCATTTATGCTTTAGTTGCCTAGGTGTACGCCTCACACCTGACAGCTTCTGTATCTTGGCACCAGTGGTGCGCCAAACCTTGTGATGTGCCCTTGGGGTGTACCTACAGTTTCCAGGTGGCAACAGCACCCTGCACCACTGCTGCACTGAACTTATGAGAAGTGCTGTCTCTTCAGAGCTAAAATTAGACCTTGAGGTAGCCATTATTCTGTTTTGGACTGACTGGTTTGTTATAAAAGGGTGTTATAGCTGAATGGGCATGGTTTCCCTTCTGCATGCATTGACACCAGTCATGTTCTTGGCCTGCCACGTATGTCAGAAACCACTTCCACATTCTGATGCATCGAACATCATTTTTGACACTTGTGTCATTTTTCACAGCTCGACACAGAATACGTCAAAAAAGTCCCAGAATTTGAAGCATGTTGTGTTACATTCTTGTCTATGCCATGACGGTATGGCAACATGTAATTTTCACAACATTTGTGTCATTTTCACAGTTCGATGCGATGTGTCACAAACTCTCTAGAATGACACACATGTCCCGCCAGTGCCACTGCAATGTGTAGCACTCCTCATTGTACACCAGGCAGTGACATCCCACACTGCACTGCATGCCAATACACACCAGAGCTATGGTTCCAGTGAGTACCTATGCCCATGCAACTCTACCACATGTGCACCACATAACTCCTGACATCATGATCCCAGTAGGTGGGTGTGCACCACATGCAGCTGCGTGGTAGTGCAATATTGCTGTGCAATATGGGACATAGAGGGTGGCGCTTCCATGCCTTTCCACCATAGCACTACATTCCTTGCCCTTGTGGTACCTTGTGCAAGTATGTCATCAGGGCTATCCTCTGCTCCCTCATCTTCGCCCTGCTCCTCACCCACCTCTGGCATGGTTATCTGATGAGCTATGGCAATTTTATGCAGTATGCAGCATGCCAGGAAAATCTTAGATGTCATTAGTCAGGGTGTATTGCAGTACCCCCCCAATCTGTAGAGCCATCAGAACTGCATCTTGAGAAACCCCATGGTCCTTTGAATCACAGACCATGTGGAAGTGAGTGCCTCATTGTAGCATGTCTCAGCCTCTGTCTATGGCAGCCTGAGTGGTCTCATCAGCTATGGCAGCTTTGAATATCCACTGTCACATGTGGGACCCCTGCCACATGACCTACATGGTGCATGTTGCCTGCCAGCAACATCCTCCATCTCTATTACCATGCACATTGAGTATAGGCTGTATAGCAGTGTCACTGTATTGTGCACATTGTGCACAGACTGTGGCAATATAGCTCACATGTTGCTCACTTGACTCCTGTGCCATCTGCACATGATGGTCTGTGTGTGTGTGCCTCTCATATATGGGCCCCAGGATGCATACTGTACTGGTGTGTGGTACATGCACCTACCCACCTAACCATCAGCCATCCTCCTGTATGTATCCTTGTTCAAATGTCTCAAACAGGCCACTGTTGCAGAATATGTAGGCATCATGGAATGATCCTGGGTACTGGGCAGCCACATCCAATATGTGGCACAAGCTGTCAAATACCACCTGCATGTTCATGGAGTAGTACCCCTGTCAGTTGACATAGGCCTCCTCTTCAGCCACTAGTGCATTGATGGTGATATGTGTGCAATCAGTGGCACCCAGTATGTATAGAAATTGTGCACTGCTATAGAATTCCTGCTTCACAGCCTGCTGCCACTGTGCATCTATTGGGAAGCTGATGAACATCTATATCCTACTTAGCAGTGCCTCCAAGAATTGTTTGCGGCACTTTGACATGGAAGACTTTGAGATATCAATGGTATCTCTGGCAGTGCTGACTTTTATAATCATCGGTATGTGTGGCCTCTGTGTGTTGTACTCTGCAGATCCTCTCTCAGCTCATTGCACAACTCTGTGATGGCAGCCTTGTTCAGACAGCATCATGGAATGCACTGCTTCTTCAGTCAGGTCCTGGTATAATGTCCTCCTCCAGTAGACCCATCCCAGAAATCTCCTGGTCATTGTGCACTGTCTTTGTGTCATGCCATTCCCCTGGAGCCTGCTAGCCTATTGCTGGGCTTGTCTCCACCACCTTGCCATGGCCAACCCAATGCCCAGTAGGGTGACTGCTCCTGATATCTTACTCTGTCACTTGTACAGTGCTTGTGCTCCTGCATTGCAGCGTCACTGTTGACTCTTTCTGTCTGCCTGCTGTGGGCCTCTTTATATGATCTAGTGTCAGTTACCGCTGCCTTGGCTGGTCTAACAGGTGCATGCTATCATCAGTGCAGTGTCAAGGGCTTCCACTTTTGAAGTTTAAAAAAAGGGAATGTTGCATCATTTTTTTTAAATGCAAGCAACACTGTGTTATTGTGCACCCTTTTTTTTAACTCAAGCGTGGCACAAGTCACTTTGGCACAGGCAGTCCCACGTTTGATGCAAGTGTGTTATAAAATTGCATTTGATGCAACATTTGATGCAATTCGTAACTTGCATCAAATATTTTTGTCGCAAGCACCTTGCATCCTTCTTGGAGATTTGAATATTAAGCCCCCTGTCTCCAAGCACTACCCACTACAGGACAACTTTCAGAGTCTGGTTTAACCCTTCAAGAACCCTCTAGTAAACAGCTTTGAGCTGAGTGAAGAGAGAGGCTGGTTACACTCTCCTCACCCAAAAACCCTTGTAGTCCCCCACAAGGGTGACCCAAACCAGTGCCATCTCCTTTGTTGGATGGTTCTGCCCTCTTGTCATCCTGTTGAGGGACAAACTATCTCCCTCTACCTGTGGTCAGCACATGCTGGAACACATACGAGGCCTGCAAATAGGAGAGGTAGGGAACACACTACATTCAATGCTCTCAATATTAGACCACTAAAAAACAGCAAATAAGTGCCCAAGATCCAGGACAAACCCAGATGCCCTGCAGCAGCCTTCACTTTCTCATTTTCATTCTCTCTTCTTACACAATTATGAGGCACAGCTCCACCTGCAAGAAAACAGGAAAAAAAAAACACCACACAAAAGATTCCCCCAAATATTTTTGAGAATGTTGGAATAAATATGGTGCTTCTTGGTGCAAAACTGCTGCCCCCTGACCCTATTGCAATTGAGTTTTTGAACAGAAGTCCAAATAACTTTACACTCATTATTAAGTGAAGTTTAGGAATAGTGAAGCAGGTCAGGTTTTCCTATTCTTACCCCATCATGCCTAGTAGTCCAAATAAAATTGCAAAGTTGTTGGTAATTTCATTCTGTGTACTGTAAGCCAGCCCGCTGACACAGTGGTAGCCCTACAGTTTGTGATGCTTTTGATCCAGGCTTGAGAACGAGTCTGGGTCTTTGGAGGGCAGGCTGGGAGAGGATAGTGGAGCATCCCATGAATATTGACCTCCTCAGGGGTGATAGGATGTCTGGACTCTGCTGTAATACTGCCACATAGGTGACCATAAGTGACAGTGCAAGCTGGAGGCAGGAACTGGCAAGGGGGATATAAGCCATGGCCTTCAGATAACATCATTCACAAATCTGGACTGTCATGTCATGTACGGTATGGGCTGCATGCCCATTGGCTGTAGCTCTGCACCAATGGGCGTGCAGCCCTACCGGACAGTCAGTCGGCGGGGCGCGGCGCCGGGCAGGCGGGTGGGATGCTGCCGCCCGCCGCCTGCCGAGGGGACAAGTGGAGGGGCTTCATGGGTGGGTGGGGTGGGGGACACTAGACACCAGGGAGATGTTTGGAGGGTTGTAACTTGACATTCTGCCCGCGATCGGGCATTACGGTCCACTGGACCACCAGGAGATATTCGGATTGGGGGCTTTATACATTCTTCCTGATCGGGCACTGGGGGGTTTGTTTCACGTTCTGCCCACGATCGGGCATCGGAGATGTGTGGGGGTGTTTCATGTTACTTTCTGCCCGCGATCGGGCATCGGAGATGTGTGGGGGTGTTTCATGCTACTTTCTGCCCGCCGATCGGGCATTGGGAGCTGTGTGGGGGAAAGTGGTATTCAGACATACTGCCCGCGATCGGGCTGCAGGGTGCGTCGGTCCCCGACGGCTGCTGCCTGGCAGGGTGGCCAGGCGCAAGTCCTTGGGGATCGGTGCACCTACATGCTAATGGCATGCAAATGGGGCCATAAATAGATGCAAATGGCCCCCCCTGCGCCTTGCATGAATTATGGCCCCATTTGCATGTCACCTTTTGAATATCGAAAATTTGCGCATGGCGCAATGGTACTAGCGCCACCGCAAGTTTAATGCTCAACTCTGGCAACTTGCGGTGGCGCAAGTTCCACTGCGCCATGCACAGTGGCTGTGGCTGGGAGGTGATATTCAAAGGAGTTGCTCAATAGCGCAACTCCTTTGAATATCGCCTCGGCCACACCCCTGCGCAACTATTTTTGAGCAGCGCAGGGGCTTGTGCCTCAGAATGGCGCAGTTTGAATATCTGGGCCAATGCATTTTTTTACTTACATGTTGCTCATTTTGATAAGTGGAATAAAATATGTCAAGGTGAAGACTTCTATTTGTAAACTACACTTAAATATGGTTGAAGGCACTCAGCTTAAGCGCTTCATACCTCACAATGCACATGATCATGTGGCTTACAAATAGAAACTCACACTCCATCATATCTTATTACTTACTTGGCACTCTCTTGCTCTTTCTGCATCACCCCCCAGTATCTACACCTCCTTAGACTGGATCTATCTCTCTCTCTCTCTTGCGCCTGTTTTTTCTTTTCTTCAGATCCCATCTCTGCTGCTCATTCCCTTT
Source organism: Neoceratodus forsteri (assembly GCA_016271365.2). NCBI lineage: Eukaryota > Metazoa > Chordata > Ceratodontiformes > Ceratodontidae > Neoceratodus > Neoceratodus forsteri. The sequence continues at coordinate 219,004,221 of CM028134.1, forward strand.
GGCTTTAGGGTGCTCCTTCTGGAACAGAACTCCTCCTCCTCCTGTACTTTATCTCTGCTCTCTTCTATCTCTGTTCCTCTCTGTACACTTCTCAGCCTGAACTCAGAGCAATTACTTTCTGTCTGAACATGCACCGTATCCCTCCTTTTATAAGGGGTGGAGGTGCCAGGCAGCAACCAGCATTTGCATAGCTACTAAGCACATGTACAGACTTACAGAGTGGCTCAGCAGCTAAGTGAAGCAATGTTGGCTGGAATCTTCCCAGCTCAGGGCTTGGGATAAATTTAATCTGTTAGTAACGGGGCTTGAACAGCGGGGTTGGGGAGGGTGGCTTGGTTATACTCAGAATGATGTGTGGTTTTTTTTTTGATAGGCGTGTCTTTCTATGGCCCCACAAATAAGACTCATTCAGTTTTCTGTGCCCCATGGATATCAGCAAAAAGATTCAGACTTTTCTGAAGACTGTCTGACAGTGATGTAAGTTCATGAGGACCATCCTACCCCCCCACTTGGTATTCAGGTTGCACTGCAGGTTTTAGCCAAAGGTTCCTGGGAACCCACTTGGTTCTCCATGGCACTTTGACAGGCTGTCAGTTTTCCTCTGAAATCCTTTGCTACATTGCACTTCCTTAATATCTTGGGGGAACCAAAGGACTACCCCCCCACCTGTGCTGGATCTGCAAATGTTGCAGAACTAGAACTTTCCCTCCTTACAAGATCAAAGTAGTAGTCGCATGAATTTTTCATGTTTAGCTTCAGCCATAATCCCTTCAGAATGATCTCAGTTAAAGACATAGTAGTCTATTTTGTCTGTAGAAACTGGTTTACTTCTGTAATGTCTCTAACACAGGGCCTCATTCACTTTACCAGGCAGCACTTTTGCCCTGTGCACTCTCTTTCTACTGGTTGCATGGTGATAGATTATGAGATACTGCAATTTTACTGTGCTCTCCCCTAGAAGGAGTGGGGCTGTATAACTTGTATATAGTGTATGTTGGAACATTGTTATGGATGGAGATCCATCCCTTCTCAATCCTTGTTGTGCTGCACTAGCTACATCAGCTAGTTTGTTATGTTAGCCACGTAGCTAGTGCAGCATAACAACTTAGAATGATTGCACATACGTGGTGCACAATCTTCCCCCTACTTGGCAGCAGCCTCGGTGACAAGAGCAAACCTGTCCTAAAGAAAAAAAAGAGCCAAAAACAAGTAAGCAACAATCATTTTCCAACAGCTCTTTCCTGATTTATTTGAAACATACACTATTAAAAACAATGGATGACTAACGATCGGTAACAAGCCGCGTTAGTACATCTCGAGGTTCCCATGATGACCAAACCTCTCGAGCTGTGCTCTTGAGGTTCAAACGGTCACCATAGGAACCTCTTGGTGAACTAACTGGCTTGTTACTGATAGTTAGTCATCCATTATTCTCTATATCTTTTTAGGGCAGCCTTTTCCTGGGTTCCAGGCTACAGTCGAGTGAGAACCCTAATGATGTTAGCCATCTGTGGATGAATTAGTGTCTCTTTGCTGGCCATCAAATTTTTATTTTTTTCCTCCCATTTTTTCTCAGCTAATCCTTCATGGGCTTGCTGTCATGACAATCATCTAAGGTTGCCTTTTCCCACCCTTTTTTATTGGGTTAGACCGCAAGGAAAGTCTTCCAGTTTTTTGATTCAGTTTTCCTCCCAGCACAGATTTTTTCATCAGGAGTACATATATGCTGTGCTTGGTTTGTTCTTTCAGCCAAGGAAGGCCTGGTCTATTTGAATACATTTTTAAATCATCTGCAGTTTGAGAGAGCTTAGAGTGGGACCTTCTTCTGGTCAAATATTTGTATGAATTCTTTTTTAAGATGTGGGAAATCTCTGTGGTGTCATGCCTTTAGACCTTACCCAGTGTGCATATACCTTTCTAGTCTGGCTCACTATTAGACCAGTACTCTTCTGTCAACTGTTAACATGTTAAGGGTACTTGTATAGATTAATGGCATGTTTTTCCTCCTCTCGTCTTGTGTTTTGGAGTGGGTGCTAAAGTTCCAACAGTTTGTCTCTGAACTAGCATAAGACTTCAGACTATAACTTAGTTAAAATGTGGAATGACCCCTTAATTCTTGGCATGACTAACTATACAGCTGTCACAACCCCACTCAGCAGGTCAGCCCTCTACTCCCAAAGAACAGTTAATAGAACAAAGTAACCTTCTTGTCTGTTTTGTGGGTTCGAGTCACCTTAGTCCCAAGTTCTGGAGGGATTCAAACTGATAACCTCTTGTTAGCGTGCCCAATTGTCAGGTTCAGATAATTCTGTCTTCGGGGGGCCAGATATTTTTGTCTATGGGCTCCTAACCAGGTATAACAAAATGAACCCTTAGAACTCCATGCAAGACCTAGAGAACTCTTACCTGTTTCCCAGTTTGGTACCACAGTAAGCTCATGCACAGTGTCAACTATAACCATCTAAGCTTCACTTTTATAAAAAGAAGTTTCAAGGCACACCAGGCAGTTTCTGTTTTTAAAATATATATCTTTACTTTAAAATAGGTAAAATAGGAAAACAGTAAAATATAGAACTAGATATCCCCACACATACAGTCTTAAAAACAAAACAGATTTAGAAGTGCAAATTCCTACAATCCATACACTCGGACTGGTCTTAGCTAATTGTATTCTTACTTTCTTAATGTTTCAGTGCTTCAATGTTCCTCTCTCTTTCTTAGTCAGAAAATGAATGTCTCTGTGTAAGGTCTGATCAGTATATTTAAAAGCAGTCTTGAGCTGGCCTTCTCTCTGAGGTCACCTAACTCCGCCTTGGTGTATTAAAATTTATATTTTATGACACAGGATGTCCTACTAAGATATTTAAAAAAATAATAGGTGACATAATGAATCTCCTTTCTTCATGTGACTTGCCAAAACCGGTCTGTGATCTGCTTCACACAGACATCAAAGGCTATTTGATGTAATTCCTGGCTTCCTGGGATGACGGTCCGAACAAATGCATATTGGACTTCCTCATTTGGTCTGGGACCTGCTTCACACAGACATCAAAGTCTATTTGATGTAATCACTGGCTATCTTGGGAGACACCCCAACACATGAATATTTTCCTTCCTTCATGACACCTAGTGCAAATCAAAGGATTTCCCTGAGGACGTCATGAATGGATATTTTATTTCCTGGGCTTAAAATAAAATTTAACAAAGTAATTGCATTTCAGATGTCAGCAGTTTAAGCTACCTCCTGTCCTTTGAACTTATCCTTGGGGGGTTTTGATGTGTCAATTTCAGCAAGACAGCATTTTTTCCTGACAGACGCTCCCTTACATATTTTATTTTGCAGAAAAAATATCATATTGAAATCAGAACCAGCTGTCCAAATACCACATACAGCCCATATTAAAGTCTTAGTTTGGCTTATTTTGTGGATCAGGTAGATAGTGCAGTGATTTGCTGTTGTATCTTCCATAGACATTATCCAACCCTTTCTGGAAAATGGATCTACTGCTACTCTCATCCCACTTTTCCTGCAGCATGCTTCTCCTAGTCACCAATTTTCAAATAAATAAATGTAAGGGGTGACAAAAGCACCCTATACTCTGGACAAAGAGGAATTCCTTATCTCTGGGTAATTTATTTTCCTCAAGCTGTGCTTCTGTCACTCAGTTCCTTAGCCTGTTGCTTTTCTTGGGAGACTGTTTGATTAGAAATATTTTGCATGGAGCCACCTGGTGGCTCAGTGGTAGCATTGCACGTGTCCACATCAGCGACCTGCATTTAGGAGTGAGCCCAGGTCTGCATGGATCACGTGGCCAGGCTGAGAAGTGCTCCCAATTTGAGCATGTGTCAACAGGGGAGGGAGATGGCCCAGACCTGGCACAGCAGTGGACCCTCATTGCAAGCTGGGAGGCTTGCTCCCTCACAAGGGGTGACACATGCCCAGTGTGCACTACTGCATCTGCGTCTGACAGAGGCTATATTCTGGACATCTGGAATGCAAGGTTGGGCCAAGGGGAGAAAATGGAAAAACTCTATGTGCACAGCTGCCACGAGTGATGGCCCCTATGGTCCTCAGGTCCTGTGCCATGCAGATCCCTGTCGGCTTGATGATGGGGGGAACGGCAACAGGACTGGAAGGGGATCCTGATGGTAGGAGTAGGTGTAGTCTGGGTCAAAAAGTTACATAAAACAGAAAGAGAATTATTTTGCACAAAGATGCACAATTCCACTCCTTGTAGAATTCACTACCTCATCAGATTCATGAGTGCCTAACTGTGGAGAGCTTTAAAACTGTACTAAAGATCTTTTTATTTAATCTAGCATTCTCCATTACCTGATCATGATTTGATTGTGTTGTTGCTGAATTTTAACTTATTCATAGTTTAATATTTAATAGCCCAATTAATGTAAAGCGCTTTCATAATTTGAATTGTGCTACATAAATAAAGATTATTATTATTATTATTACAATGGCCTCCATTTGTTTCCTGGTTAGGGCATTGTGCATGCTTGTGAGTCTCATTTTGCTGCATTATGTTTTGCACCATTATCTGATTTGTCTCAGGACATTCTTATACTGGAGATGCAAGGAAGCTCCTAAGGGACATCACATGGGATGATACAGCTCTGATTTTCTGCCTATCACCAGCTGCAGACAGAGCTAACCACTTGATAGGAGGAACAGAAGTACCACTTGGAGAAAAGATATTAGCCAAGTGAAAGGAATTCCTCTTTTTCCATTAATGTTTAGGAGCTTTATACATATAGAAGTGGCAGGTTAGGAATCCAGTTAGGTCTAGTAGTTAGAGCACTGACCTGTCAAGCTCCAGACAGGGGTTCAAATTCAATCACTGCTATTGATTCATTACATGTCCCTGAGGAAGTCACTTGGTGTCCCTGGGTTTCAGTTCTTTCAGTTGTAAAAAAGGGTAAATGCAGGACTTCACTAAAAGGAGATACTGCATCTCAACTTTGTTATCCCAGATAAAGGTAAAATTAAGAATATCTAGAACTGTTCCTGGTTAAAAAAAAATGTGAAAAGTTGCAGCTTTAGTGCAAATGACTATAAGGGAATGATTTCCATTTAATTTGAAATTGCTGCAATCTCTCTTTACAGTTTACATACAAGATTGAAGGCAGAGGAAATGAGGAAATTCGACACAGTGCTGATACATACATTTTGAATGACTCACTGATATAAATCTTGCCCCCCCCAGCTATAAAGTAAGTCTAAAAAAATGGCTTTGAAATGTTTAGTATAATTTGTTTTTGTTGGAAACTATGACAAGTTCAGATTTATTTTCCTCATCTAAATGTATTCTCTAATTTGTTTCCTGTTACAGTTTGACGAATGGTTCTGTCATTTCTCAGATGGTGACTGAAGCCTTTTGCCAGGTTGAAGCAACCCCAGGGGATTCCTTAACATTTCGCATGAGGTATGGCAGTACTGTAATAGCTACTGTAATATCGTTGTGGAAAAAAAAAAGGACAAGTTACAGTAACTGTTGTACCTGCTCTTTTGAAAAAGCCCCAAGGACTTGAACAGCTGCAGAATGGTTTACAGGGAACACAAAACATCACAAATAACACAAACAAACAGTGCACCGATTGTTGCAACAGACACAAATACAAATATCACTCTTAAATATTTTTATTTGTGTTAGACCAAATAAAGTACTGTTTTATCTTAGCAGAGACTGGCGGGACACAAACATTTGACTACTGTGCCTGATAACATAATAATGTTTATTTTATTAATAACTCTCAAACCCTTGGTCTTGTTGTATCACTATAAACAGAAACAATCATAACATTAAAAAAAATTATCAGCATGGACATGCAAAGAAATATACACAACGACACAAATGTCAGACAGCTCCCTGTACAGCTCTGTTGAAGTTGTCTAAAAGTTAAATGAAGAAAGCTTGTATGTATGTATGTCTGCATGATATAACTGCTAATTGATGTTCTTCGTTGTATCTGATCCTAAACCCTTTGAAAATAGGTACTACCTAAAGGGTTTTGTGTGAAATGAATAAATAATCCACCCACTCTGCAGCCATTTAGCTTAGTAATGACAACGCTGGTTCTTAGACCATTTTGCTTCTATGGACAGGCTTTCAAGGTTATTACTCATTCTGTTTAGCATTCAGTGAAGATGCAGAAGGAAAATACATAGATACATAGATACATAGACAGTGTCGGCAGATAAGGGCCTATGGCCCACCCAGTCTGCCCATTTAAGTTTGTAAGTTCAGTTTATGTTTTCCAGGAAGTCTGTTGCCCCGTACCCCTGACCTCCAGAATTCCTTTATGTCTATCCCATGCATTCTTAAATCCTGTGATTGTTTCAGCCCCCACCACTTCCTCTGGCAGGGTGTTCCACTTGTCCACCACCCGTTCTGTGAAAAAATTCTTCCTCACGTTTCCTCTAGAATAATCCTCCCTCCAACTTCATCCCATGCCCTCTAGTCCTGGAACATCTTTTTCGCTTAAAAATAGTGCATTCCTGCACCCTGTTCCTCCCTGTAAGATACTTGTATGTCTCTATCATATCCCCTCTCTCCCTCTTCTCCTCCAGGGAGTACATGTTCAGTGCCTTCAACCTGTCCTCATAGGACTTGTGATGCAATCCATGCACCATCTTTGTTGCCCTCCTCTGAACCTTCTCTATCCTGTCTATGTCCTTATATAGGTAAGGTCTCCAGAACTGCACAGTGTACTCCAGGTGCGGCCTCACTAGTGTCTTGTATAGTGGAATTATGACCTCCCTTTTCCTGCTGATGATGCCCCTGCCTATGCATCCCAGCATCCTATTTGCTTTACCTGCTGCCTTGTCACACTGTTTCCCTGCCTTGAGGTCATCAGAGATGATAACTCCAAGATCCCTTTCCTGCTTGGTGCATGCTATATCCTCACCCCCCAACTGATATATTGTGCCAGGGTTTTTGTGCCCCAAATGCATTATCTTGCACTTCCTTGCATTGAATTTCAACTGCCAAACCCCTGACCATTCTTCAAGTTTCTGCAGGACACAAAAGTTCAGGTAAGCACACCTCAGTGTGTCTTATGTTCTCAAAAGTTAGGATTTATCAAAAACAAAAGAAAAAGAAAATAAATAATTATAAAGATATCAAAGTTCTCAGCAACTTCGTATACTTTAGTACAGTGGAAAAGCAGTTCAATGTGTTAGTGAATAGAGTAGTGCTTGTGTATACTTGTAATGTTTTAAACCTTGGCTTTAATCTATTTCCACCCTTGGTAGGGAAACCTGGTAGTGAGTAGGGAATAGAAGGCCTAGCACCAAGGGTGAGCAGAGCACTGGAGAAGGAGAAGGCAGGGGAGGATGGTGGGTGTTTCACAATACTCTAAGCAGGGAACTGCTGTGAGAGACTGGCCTTTATTGGGGATGTGGGATCAGCTATTCCCCCACATCGAACCTCGAGCTTTAGCCCTCTCATTCAATGTTTTGATGAATAGAGTTGTGCTTATGTAACTCCCCACCCCCGCTGCTTTATACATTTAGCTACCCTTGGCACCCATAACTGGGTACAGACACTTGGAACACATTTAGAAATGGTACCACCCCTAGCTTTGGGAATGTATACCAGGCTAATTCTTCTAGACACCAAGGAGTGAGGGTGTGCAAAAGCAATATAACCTATTTGGTATTTACAAAACCAGGTCCTGGGGAGAGAACTTTTTGCTAGGGCTAAGCTAAACCTATCTTCTGTAGGGGTACACAGTAACTCCACACAGGAAGCAATAACGTAACTGTCCAGACCATAGTTGGGGTTCTAGAATGTGACTCTATTCCAAAAGGTGTTTTCTAAAGCAAGGGTGGACCCCCAATGTTTACACATCATGGCACTAGGAACTTGTAGAACAATAAATCAACTATATCTGACAAAAAACTCTCTATTCCCACCATAGTAGGACATAGGACACTTGCACTTTGTATTCTCACATGTCGTAGGACATAGAACAACTTAGACTTTTATTCCCACATGTCGTAGGACATTGAACATTGCTTCCAGTGGCACTGGCCACAACTGAACACACATTTTTGCTAAGATTTGCACCATTCTTCATAACCAGAGAAGAAACTGTAACCCACTTCAGGGAGTAAAATACTCTTCAGACATTGGCTCTTTGTCTAAAGTAACCAGGCGCCCTTACTGAACCTGTAGTCCTGAACTGGTTGCTCCAGATGGGGGTCTTCTCACCCTTCGCTCCCAAATCCATACTCAGCCATTCTTTCAGAGTTACACCTTAAACATTCAGAAACACACTTTGGAAAATGCTTATGGAATGAAACGTGGCATCCAGCATTCAAATCACTACACTGGTAGTGGAAAAACTAAAGTCCTGAACAATGTGATATAGTCATACCTCTGGACATCACACACTTCAGCCAATTTTAAATTAGAACAGCTCACACTTCTGAATTCACAGTAAAGTTGTACCTTCCCTTTCAGCCAGAGAACACAACAGCACAGGTACTTGCTTCCTTGAACAAAAGTCAGATCCTACTCACTGTTAAACATTTCAGGCAGCTTCAAGACATTCTGGATCAAAAAGAGGATTGCCCCTTGGATCCATCCACTAGCAGTCCTTTTCACCCCTGAGGAATGAAAATCAGGACATCCTGCTACAGACAACGGTTTCCACCACTTCTCTTGGCAAACTGGAGAATACCAGGACTAGAGTGAGAATTCAGGGCCCTCAACTCAGTGCCCTCAGCTGAGCAGTTTTCACTCCTCCAACTTTAAACTGCAACTTCCAACAACTGACTCACACTGGCTCTCATGTCAACATTTTAACTCCCTTCTCACAGCTGGTTAAGGTTTATGCTGCTGTGAGAGTTCCAGATGAGCTCATCACTTCCATCTCAGTGGAAGTCAAGTAAAACAGAAGAGTGAGCAGGTGGAAACCTCATTTAATTAGTTAATCACCAGCAGCCTGTCCATGCCTAGCACTGATACTGAGGGGATTCTAGTAACCCCAGGGGACTGGGTGGTTACACTTGTATATACTTGTAATGTTTTGAACTTTGGATTTACTCTATTCCAACCCATGATAAGGAAGCTGGGTAGTTAGTAGGGAATAGAAAGCCCCAAAAGATACCTCCTCTAACTCATGGAGAGTATGACCAGTAGCATGCAGGAGAGGGAAAAAAACAGGTGGAGGAAACCTCTAAGGTCCCATGGCTACTGACCTGCCCATCCTCAGGGCAAACTAAGAGGAGATGATCCTAGATTCTTACAACCATATTCTAATTCTGAGTAAGGTGAGCTGTTTGTATAGATGACATTTCATCTTCAAAGGCTGTAGAATGATCCATTCAGGAAGGTCAATTCTGAGGTCGTGGAGGCGGGTCCATTCTGAAGGAATGTTCGGATCCCGGATATGGATTAAGCTCAGTTGGAAAAGGAGCGAACATGGTCCAGGATTCCAGTGTGATATTGGTTGATGTTTGATAGGGGAGTACAGAGTCAATGCAAGCATGAAGAGCATGAGTTGACTAAATGAGTTTCCAGACTCCAAACTGTGGGAAGTATAATGAGTTATGAAATCCTTAAAGTAATGTGTCAGACTTTGTGGAGGGTGCGGGCAAGATAAAGTGCTTAGTTCCTTTGGAGGGTGGCAAGTGGTTCAGATATTTGAAATGTTCTCTCTCAGAAGAGCTTGATCTCAGTACTGATTGAGAGAATGCAGGAACTTAAAAGGCTAAATGGTAGAGTAATACAGGCTTTGACATCAGGATTAGGGTCTCAAGGCTTGGAGTTCAATACTTCACTCTGTAGGCATCTATGGAGATGATCAAGGATTCGGACAGAAGCTTTGGGTACCTGGTAGAAGGGATTAATGTGGAAGATTTCAGACCAATGAAGAAAGGGTGATATGCTGTAAAGATGGTAACTGGATATTGATAGGAATAATTGGAAAGTTCAGTACTATAAGTTTGAGGGTTGGATAGAGTTATTGTTGCTATAATGGGATTTGCATAGTCTCATATTCAGAAAGGACTGCTAGTGCTAAATGGTGGATATAGGTATTGCTGTGGCTTAACTTCCCATGGTAGGAGCTTAGGTGGCCAAGGTGGCTTTGCAATGCTGGACCATCCAATGTCTGAATGCTGTGGGAGCCAGAAAATGAATCTTTGAATAAGTCTATAGACCGATGTGGCAAAGGGAAGTTGAGAGCAAGCGTAGAATGCAATGGGTGCCAAGCAGGCTTAGTCAGATGCAGGACTGTTGTGGGGCATAACTGGAATAATGAGGCAGCTAGGATGTGCAGTGGAGGAATCAATGGACGCCTGCTGTCAGTGATGGTAGTTGCTGGAGGGAGTATAGGAGCTAAATCCCAATGGATGAGTTAGAAGGACTGCTGGATGAGTAGCTGGCATGATCTAGGTAACATGATGAAACAATATAGATACCTTTATGAATTATGGTGACATCCAGGGGCCAGAGAACTGTAGCTCAGACAGAGTAACTTTAGTAAGGCAGCTAGGCTCCAAATAGCCAATGATACGTGTTCTGGGATAGTAGCTGAAGAAGGTCTTAGGAACATTGAATGGCTATTCAGAGAATACAAGGCAAATAACGTGGTCAAACAGAGTCAGTGCTTTTAGGAGAAGGCTATGAGGAGAAGGTATAATGGATGATGCCAGTACTGCTATGAGGTATCCTGTGGTTCCTGTTATCCTTAAAAGTGATGGTTATTATGGAGTGGTACATCTCAAAAGGAATTAGGGTCATGATTCCAGGTAAGGAGATAGGAGTGAAGGAGGCACCACTAAAACTTGGATCCTATCAAGACATGGGAGGTAGTGATCCCCCATACTGCTTGAATTAACAGACTATATAAGGAATCATCCTGCAGAGTTGGTTAAGAGATGAGATCTTCTATAGTCCAGTCAAATGGGTTTCCAGAAATGGGTCATGGGGAGGTTATTGAGAAGTATTGATGATTCTATGGTGATGTAAGAGTCTATAGGGCGTGCTGTACAAGGTATGTTGCTGGAAGAAGGTTTCTTCAGGTGAGATGAACAGGTACTCCGTAGAGCGTTGGAAGTGGACTGTTATGATGGACAAGGGTAGGAGTATGAGACAGATGAACTGGTAGGAGCAGTTGATCAAGCAGAGATGCTGGATGTCGATAACTGTAGGAATGCCCAAAAAGGGACACAGCAAACATGCAGGGGCCCCAAGCTGCCAAAGTGGTGAGGAGGAAAACAGCAGTCCTGGGATGGAGGGAAAAGTCCAAGCAGAAGTCCACTGACTGAATGATGGAGCTGGATAACAGATGGTCGAGGCTGAGCAGTAAAGACATTGGCAGGTACAGAGAAAGTACGGGACTGTGGTAAACACCACACCAAACCAGAATAGAATGCAGAAAAGCTGAATCAGGCCTCAGTGGGAGAGCCATGTCAAACCTGGAAGCAAATCCAGGGACAGGGTGCTGCAAAGTTGAGGTGCAAGGGTCCCACCTCCAAAGGAGATGGTGAACTGGAACAGTTAGTAGCATGGTGCAGCAGTGATGGGGAATGGGTTACCACCTCTGAAGGAGATGGCAAACTGGAACTGCAGACAGGGAAAGCACTAGAATCATTGCTGGAAGACCACTGGATGGGATAAAGGGAGCATCAGGGGAAAACTTGCAGAAGGCTTCAGGAACACATCCTTGTAGAGGAGCAAATGGCACATATCCAGCAGGAAGCAAGGGGAATGCAGTCAGACATGTTGAAGAAGAAGGCAATAGGGAACATAGACATCTGGCATAGCAATAAGGGAAGAGATGGCAGCGTGAAGCTTAAGGACTGAAGACTGGATGAGGCTGAGTCAGAAAGCAAGCCACAACAATGATGCCCAGAAGCACAGGAAGAAGTGGAAGACAAGCAGCAAGGAAGTCCAGGAGGCTGTCCATCTGCATGGAGATGGAGACAGAACAAGCTAACTGGGTCCAAATCCAGAATGTGAAGAGGCCTAGGTAGGGACAAGTACATCTTGTCCGTGGAAGTGCAGGATGTAGTCAGTGAGGTAGGATATTGAAGGCAAATGGGGTATAGTGATCCCGTTCCTGAAGAGAATGTGGCAACTGGGTATCAGACATAGAATGCAGTTGGTTGAAATAGTAGATTGAAGGAAAATGGGGTATGGTGGTCACGTTGTGGCAACCGGGTATCAGGTACAGAATGCAATTAGTTGAATCACTAGATTGAAGACACAAGCTCCCCATCTCCGGTAGTCAGGGTGAGCTAGCCTTCACTCGATGCCACGTCAAGCAGAGTTTAGAGACGGAGACAGTGGAAAGTTGATCGGGAGTATAAATGGTTAAGACTGAAGATAAAGGAAACAGGCTCCCATCCCTGGTATACAGGGGAAGCCTACTTGCACTGCTATGCCTCAGGAGGCAGAGTTAGGGACGGAGGCTTCCAGACTGCTGGTATGGGCTGAGCAAGGAAAGAGCGGCAGAGGCCACTTGAGGGAAAGGCAATACAGCATAGGGGGGGTAGAAGGTCAAATGGAGCAGGGTAGGAGGGTACAGAGCAACAAGGGGGATGGCTTACACTGCCAGACAAAACATGAGGGAACAAACAAAGGTACGGTACACAGTAGCAATAAACACACAGGGAGTAATAGGTGAACCAGCAGCACAGGGTGTCATGGGGAGTGGTCAAGTAGAAACCTGTGAAAAATCAGTGGAACAATGCATAGGAAAGTGAGGAATGGGTATAAAAGTCAAGACTAGAGCACAAGAAGGGGTATTGTGTGAGAATGGAAAACAGCTGGAATAGGCAGATGAGGTGCAATAGCCAAGGGCTGAGCACTAGGGGGAAACAACACACCCCAAAAGCACTGGAGCAGAAAGCCAAAAACAGGAAAAGGCCAGAAAGTAATGGAGAAAAAGGTGTTGGAGCCAGATCACATGACATGACCTAAAGCTGCATACATACAAAACTGGGCATAGAAACATAGAAACATAGAAGTTGACGGCAGATAAGGACCGCAAGGCCCATCCAGTCTGCCCATTTCTTTTTCTACCTTATAAATGTGCCACCAGCCTTTGCTCTGTCAGTGGCCTATATATTCTTAGTCATTTGTATTGCTCCCTTATGCCTATCCCATGCCTGTTTGAAGCCCTGCACTGTATTCATAGCCACCACTTCTTGTGGTAAGCCATTCCATGCATCCACCACCCTTTCTGTGAAAAGAATTTCCTCATTCCCCTTAATGCCCCCTCTAATCTCATGCTGTGTCCTCTTGTCCTGCTATTTTTCTTATATTTAAACATGTTAGACTCTTTCACCTTGTTAATGCCCTTAAGGTGTTTGAATGCCTCGATCATATCACCTCTCTCCCTCCTTTGCTCAAGGGTATACATATTGAGCTCTATTAATCTGTCCTCATATGTCTTCTGATGCAGTCTCTGCACCATTTTGGTTGCCCTTCTCTGGACTGCCTCAATTTGGTTAATGTCCTTGAGAAGGTGTGGCCTCCAATACTGCATGCAGTACTCCAGATGGGGCCTAACCAGTGTCTTGTAAAGAGGGATTATTACCTCCCTCTTATGACTTGTGATACCCCTACTAATACACCCTAACACCCCCCTAGCCTTACCTACTGCTTTAGAGGCCTGCTTGGATGATTTCAGGTCATCAGTGATGATGATGCCCAAGTCTCTTTCTTCCTTTGTGACTGCTAGCAACTCCCCTCCCAGCCTATAGGTGGCTTCAGGGTTTCTCTTCCCTATGTGCATGATTTTACACTTCTTTGCATTAAATCCCAGTTGCCACTCTTCTGACCATTTGCTAGTTTATCCAGATCTCTTCTCATTCTGCCCACCCCATCTGGATCATCTACTCTGTTGCAGATCTTGGTGTCATCTGCAAACAGACAACCTTACCCTCTAGTCCATCTGCAAGGTCACTAATGAAGATGTTGAAGAGGACTGGCCCCAGAACTGATCCCTAGAGGTACCCACTTGTGACTTGCATCTCTTCTGACTGTATACCATTTACCACCACTCTGTTTTCTGCCCGTCAACCAGTTTGACACCCAGTTGACCAACTTTTGACCCACCGAGCCTACCCAGCTTATTTATCAATCTTCTATGTGGAACAGTGTCAAATGCTTTGCTGAAGTCAAGGTAGGTGACATCAACTGCTCCCCCTTGGTCCACCACTCTGGTTACCCAATCAAAGAAATCTATAAGATTAGTTTGACAGGACCTTCCTTTTGTAAACCCATGCTGTCTTGGATCCTGTGCCCCTATGGATTCCAGGTGTTGCACTATCCTTTCCTTAAGGAGTGCCTCCATAATCTTGCCCACTACTGAGGTAAGACTGGTCTGTAGTTCCCCGCCTCCTCCCGGCTACCACTCTTGTGGAGGCGGGATCACATAAACCCTTCTCCAGTCTTCTGGCACCTCTCCTGTGCTCAGAGACTCACTAAACAGTTCTGCTAATGGCTCTGCTAGTTCCACCTTTAGCTCCTTAAGTACCCTGGGATGTATGCCATCAGGTCCCATTGCCTTATACACCTTGAGCTTAGCAAGCTCTTGTAGGACCCTTTCTTTTGTGAAGGGAGTAGTGCTCACCTCCCTCCCCCCTGTGTCCATGATGCTGAGCTGCGGGCCCTGCCCTACCTTCTCTTCAGTAAATACTGAGCAAAAGTATCTATATAGGATAGATGCCTTTACAGGGTCCTCCTCCTCACATGCTCCCTTTTCTCCATTAAGCTTAGCAATACCCCCTCTGGACTTTCTCCTTTCACTAATGTATCTATAGAAAGTCTTGTCACCTTCTTTTACTGTTCATGCTAGTGTTTCCTCAGTTTGGGACTTTGCCTGCCTTACTGCCTTCCCTGCTTCCCTTAGGGCAGTTTGGTATGCCTCCCTATCTTCATCCCGCTGTGTTCCCTTATATTTCCTGAAGCCCAACCTTTTGGCTCTGACCTTTTCTGCTACCGTATTTGAGAACCAAAGTGGTTTCCTTCTTCTTTTGCACTTCCTTTTCTGTCTAACACAATGGAATGTTGCTTCAAGTATTGCATCCTTAATGCTTGCCCACTTTGCCTGTACCCCCTCACCTGTGTTTCTTTTTGCCAGGGCTAGCTTAACTCTGTTGGCCATCTTATCAAAGTTAGCTCCTCTGAAGTCCCATATTTTTGCCTTGGAATGGGATGATTTAGATGTAGTAGCCAAATTAAACCATACCATGTGATGGTCACTGGCCCCCAGGTGACCTTCTACCTGGAGATCTGTGATCCCTTCCTTGTTAGTCAGTACTAGATCTAGGATAGCCCTGTCTCTTGTGGTTTGCTGTACCAGTTGTTTGAGGCCCTCCCCATGCAGGGAATCCACTATGTGTCTAGCTCTGGCAGATGTTCCTGCTGGTATTGACCAATCTGTATCCGGCATGTTGAAGTCTCCCATTATCAGAACCTCCCCTTTAGCTGCCATGTTTTGTATATCTTCTAACAGTAATGTGTCTATGTCCTCCCCCTGGTCTGGGGGCCTGTAGACAACCCCAGTTCTTATTGCTGTCCCATTTTCTGTTTCCAGGGTGACCCACAGTTCTTCTGGCTCCTTATGTATATTCTGAATTTCTGTATCTTTGATAT
Organism: Neoceratodus forsteri; assembly: GCA_016271365.2. Classification (NCBI taxonomy): domain Eukaryota; kingdom Metazoa; phylum Chordata; order Ceratodontiformes; family Ceratodontidae; genus Neoceratodus; species Neoceratodus forsteri. Next base: position 219,019,850 of record CM028134.1, read on the forward strand.
TTTCATTGACATACAGGGCCACTCCTCCCCCCCTTTTTGCACCTCGGTCTCTTCTGAACAATACATAGCCAGGTACTGAAGTCTCCAAGTGTGGTTACTGGTAAACCACATCTCACTAATTGCTACTATGTCCAGTTTAGCCTCTGACATTATTGCCTGCAGGTCTGGGATCTTATTTCCCAGGCTGTGAGCATTTGTGTATATGATTTTCCATTGGACAGATTTTGGTGTGTTAGTTGTTGGGTGAGGTTTGGCATTACCCCTGTGTGTCGTATGGGAAGACAAACCTTTTTTCTTACGTGGTGATGCAAATGAACTGCAAACATGCTGAATCCCTGTTTGACCACTAGCTGAGGGGGGAGGGGTGTTCTTCCCATTTGATGCATGGGGTGCTGCACCCCTCTCCCCATTTGCTAGTTTAAATATTCTGCAAAGACGTCAAACTTCTGCCCCAATGCACTGACTCCCTCCTTAGTCAGATGCAGTCCATCAAATTTAAAGAACTTTCGCTCCCAGAACTGTTGCCAGTTCCTACAAATCTTTGTCCTTTTTCCTGGCACCAGCCCTTGAGCCACATGTTTAGCACCCCTATCTCCCCTTCTCTAAAGAAAAACCCACTGAAAATAAGATGTTGGATCACAGTTGGGCTTACTTGGATAAATACATTTGCAAGCGATAAAGAAAAGAAATAAGCCAAATCTAGAAAGGAGCAGGGTTATTATCAGATATCAGGGAAAATGGGAGAAAAATCCATGGGACACAGTTTAAGAAGAAGAAAAAGAAGAAGAATCAGCATTTATATAGCGCTTTTCATACACAGTATCCCAAAGTGCTTTACAAGCAATGCTAGACTGGTAGTGAAGTGACCGAATGTGTGGTGGCGGCCATATCACACATCATCACCCACACACTGCCTGGATAATTGCATGAACTGGTTTATGGGAAGGGGAATGTTGGCCAGGACACCAGGAATGTTCCCTGCTCTTTACGAAGAGTACCCTGGGTTCTTTTACTTCCACCTGGATACCCACCAGGACAAGTACAATAGTACTTTCATACAGTAGAACTGGGAAGAGTAGCATAACACAAAATAGGCATTACAGGGCAAGAATACTGCAAGTGTGGGGGAAAGGAAAAATCAAAGGTGTGGGGAGCTGTGGGGTGATGAAAATGAATCTGGTTCCAAGGTAGAAGGAGCCCGAAACGGCAGCACCAAGCAAGCTCAGTAGGGCCAGTATGCTGGAACACAAGGAAACCACCAGGGAACCATAGCCCGAGGCAGTAACGTTCCAGTAGGCAGCAAGAGAAGGGACAATGCCCCAGGTACCAGCCTGCCGGGATAAACTGATGAGGACACTGCAACCCAAACATGACTGCAGCTGGAATGGAATCCCCACTGGCGTGCTGGAAAAGGGAAACAGACAGGTCACCTGCACAAAGAAGGGCAAAAAAAAAATCACAAAAGAGGCAATGCGAGGGTGTCTAACAAGGAGATGGGCAGATGAAGGGAAGCACATCAGGAAGCACAGTTGGAAAATAGAGCAGCAGCCCCAAGTGGAGCAAGTCCTGAAATGGAGGAATCACCCGAAGGAGGGATGGCGAATGGGAGAGGAGTGGAAAACAAGGTACTGGGAAGGAGAAGGGATATGGCAGGCAAATGTGGAACAGAACACGATATGGGAGGAGAGAGAAAATTAAAACGGGGAAGTGGCAAACAAACACAAGAAGAGGAGGGAGAAAAGGGGGTGGAGTCCGAACTAGCAGGAAGGTAAACAAAGACAGTAGGAGCTTAGACCGGGCCAGCAGGGAAACCAAAAGCGGACAGAGAAACTAGAGACAGGGACAAAAAAGCACAGTCCCCTCCTAACAGCAGGGATACAATCAGGGACACAGAAGCCCACAGGTACAATGCTGGCATAAAGGAAAGCCCACAGGCAATCGAGAACATGACCCACAATCGGAATAACAGGAAAAATGCACAAAAAGCCAGATGAAAGAAGGCACTGAAAGGGGTATACAGTAGATGGCAAAACATGGCAAGGTTAGTTAAAGTAACAGAAATAAGACAGCTTCAGCTGAGGAAGGGGGAGACAACCAAGCAACAAGACAAGAAGACGGGAAACAGAGAAAAGAGAGGAGTGGGAAGGAGTGGGAGGGGAGATCAAGCCAGGAGCAGGAGAGAAGGACTGGAAGGAGACTTAGCCACACGAGTCATGCAGGGGCCCAATGCTTGCAAATGGATTGGTTTGACAATGCCCTAAGCGGGGAACTGCTGTGGGAGGCTGGCCGTTATTGGGGATGTGGGAGCAGCTATTCCCCCCCATTGAACCTTGGGCTTTAGCCCTCCCACTCTGTGGCTCATATCATATGGCTTTAAGTTGGATTTCTGATTTCATCTAGCTGTTGGTGGAATCCTCAGTCAGGCTGCACCTGGATCTCTCTTACAGCACCTCTCTGTATATCAGCAGAGGGGCGAGATCCTATCTTTGTCAGCACCGACAGCAACTGAGAGAATCTGAGTTTCCCTTACTCCCTTCGGTCTTTTTATACCCTCCCTCATGGTCTGTGGATCCACCATTGAAACCATTTAGGATCCTTAGCCAGTCAATGAAAAGGAAACTCTATGATTAGTCACAGCAATATCCACAGTAACATAATAAGTGTTAGTCTTAAGCAGACCCCACAGTTCAAAGGCAGTAGTAAAGTAAAGAAGTAGTAAGTAATTATGCAAATTAACAATAGCCCCTTCTCTAAGACTGCCCCTGCTCCTAGGAGCAACCCCCCATCATTCACAGAAAAACGGCTAGACACAGGCAGGCCACTTTCCACTGAACTTATAGTTACAGGGGGCTGCAACTGCTAATAGGCAGGTAAGTACGGTCTGCTAAAATTTATTTACTAGGCGACTTAAAGGCTCTTGAAATTCCTCATATTTCAGGCACTGGAAGGGCAGTCTGTGCAAGGGAGGTTATGTAGGCTGTGAGCCCCATTTATATGCATACAATATATAGGATTTTTAGACTATAGCATTACATAATGAAACCTGCTCTCCGGAAGGGCTCCTTTACTTGTCTTAGACACCTGTAGAGTGTCTGTTCTGTTTCTATCAGGCTGTCCTACCTTCATAGAAACATAGAAACATAGAATTTGATGGCTGCAGGCTGGGAGTGGAATGGCGTGACCATTACAGCCAAAAATCCCAAGCCACACCCCTGATGCCTGTCAGTCTCTAGAGGGTAGGGCATTACATAGAATTTGATGGCAGATAAGGACTGCTTGGCCCACCTAGTCTGCCCATTTCCCTACCTACTGGATAAGCTGCAGATCCTAGTTAACCAACAGCCTACTTCCTCCTACCCCCCCACTAGAATTGCCTTATGTCTGTCCCATGCATTCTTGAATTCTCCTACTGTTTTTGACTCTACGACTTCCTCAGGAAGGCTGTTCCATGTATCCACAACCCTCTCTGTGAAGAAATACTTCCTCACATTACCTCTGAGCCGTCTCCCCTCTATCTTCAAATTGTGCCCCCTTGTTTTGCACATCTCCTTTTCATGCATATACATCTGCTGCACATGCCTATGCTGTACATGTCTTATAACATCCAGCCTCACATATCAGCAGTTAATACTGCTAAATAGCAAACAACATGTATTCTGCCTATAAGGTAATCACTACTGCATTGCATCTATTTGATACATCTGCATGTTTGCAGCAGTAAGGACAGTGGAAGAGTTAATGATAGCATAGCAGCACAGGGGGTTCATGGTATACTTGCAGGAATTGCTAGCCTGTTGAACCACTAATTGCAATTCCTGTGTGCAACTCTTTTTTTTGCATCCACAAGAGAGTAGCAGATAACACATAATGTTCATTAGTAGTGCTGACCATATTTCATTATTCACTACTTGAAAACTGTTGTAGACTGCATATAATTCTATCCTTGTATACTGGGTCAACTCATGCACCATTTATGTTTAGCTTGAACTGGAGGAGGGGTGTAGATGCAGACAGTACCATCACCAGTGAAAAGAGCAAAGAAAAAAAGGATATACACAGTTTAATAGAGGTTTTTGGTGACTGTGGGTGCCCACACCCCAATCAGAAGGAAGCAGGAGAAAGGACAGAAAGAAACAGAGGACCACTTTTGCAACAGACTTGGAAAATGGTTGTATTCCATTTTGTTTGCAAACATTTTCTCTCTGACCTCTGTATTTCTCTGTACCTCAAAAGGGGAGACATGTTGTGGTGTTACAGCTTCACACTAGCAACATAGCATGTTAGAGCCAGACACAGTTTCATCCTGCCACTGTTCTTCAGCCTGTGACTGCTGTTACTAAAGTAATATATAGGTATAGCCCTTTTGTATGGGCAGTTTCAGATGAAATTGACAGCAGAATAAAATGCTGCTTCTAAGCTCATAGTAGCAGTACTGCATATACAGTAGTCATACCCATTTTCTAAATTACAAAAACCTTCCAAACCCATCACAGTGACTACCCAGTTGACATTTTCATATATAGCTGAGGTATATTTTGCAGTCCAAGTTGTATCATTAAAAGTGAAAGTGATGTACAGTGGTGCCCAGTGCCAATTTCCATCATGACTAAAGATACTCAGAAATTGTTGCCAGAATGTTCTCATTCACATGATGCCAACTGCCAAGACAACTGGATGTTCTTTCAGTACAACTGCAGGCTCAAGCTGCTGTAGTGATATTGGACATAGTAGTCATGCGAGACCATCATCTGTTTCGTAACAGAAATGCTTTTTTGCAGGTTCTGGAGCTAGCTCAGAAAAGTGGAAGTGCTTGCTTCAGTATTTTATCTAGTGTCTGCATTGTATGTACCGAGATCATCCAAATGCTGTATATCTTTGGTTTCACATGAAGAAACATCTGAAGACGTATAAGGTGTCTTGATGAAATGCGCATTTGAAGTTCTTTTGAAAATTAGCAGGACGTTGTGAATGTCGAAGGGTGTCTCACCTTTCATGTATTGAGTGCCTTTATGGTCATGGAACACTGTTCCAACAAGGAACAACTTCAAGTTGTTTTTAAAGGACTGCAGGATGCATACCAGTTACAAATAGAACAAGTCATCTAACCACTGCCACTGTCTTTTTAGAACAGTAAGCAGTGAGACCATGTATATCATTAGCCACCTTTGCTGGAATGTACTGTATCTGTTTCTTTTCGGTAGGAGCAGCTGTATGATGCAGTGTCCCTGGTGTCTGGCTCATCAACTGAACTCTTGTGGTACAGTTTCAGTGCTAATCTTGGTCTTGTGTGTGTAGTGTGGCTCATTCATCATTCAGTCTTTTTTCGTGATTCTCTTCTTGTTGTTCCAGAGGTCACGTGCACATTTGGTTGCTTTCTTGTCGACCAGGACAGCAAGGATCACATGCTCAATGATCATATGAAGAAGTCAGCAGAAGAAGTCCACTTGGTCTATCAAGTCTGCTCGTATGGTCAACAGCTTGAGCTAATATCTGTGCCCTTCCTCATTCCCCAGTCTTCCCATCCTCCCTACCCACGGCCCTTACCCTATGTCTGTTGCAGCCTCTTAAAGCTTTCCACTATCCTCAGCAAGATTACCTACTCTTGCAGTGCATTCCAAGTGCTCACCACCCTGTCCATGAAAGAAGTGCTTCCTGACCTACTTCCTAAACTTCCCACCCTTCAGCTTAAGACTGTGCCTCCTCGTGTTGTGGTTGCCAGCCACTGAGCCTAAAGAGACTCTCCTTATCAACCAAATTTTTCCTTGTACTTGAAGGTTCCAATTATATTTTGTCTGTCTCTCTCTCTCTCCTGACTTCCAGGGAGTACATGTTCAGTGTACATGGAGTGCATGATCATGTGCCATTTCATCGTCTGCTTGTCATGGGACTTTTTGAGGTCTCCTTCCCAAGTTTATTTTCTTCCTCATCCTCCTGTGCTCCTTCATCTTTTTTTTTTTTTGTAAATACAAATGCTGTGTCTGAAGTTGGGCTGATCATATACACCTGGATTGGTCTATGTCCTTCTGAACCAACACACACCACCTCGGTGGGCCCCAGTTGTCAATCCCCATAGGTGTTCTGGCCAATGGTTCTAATTCTGTGTTTTGTTTTACTTAAGACCTCCATAGTTCCAGTTCCTTGTCACGGTTCTTCCTACCCTTGTCTTTAGTGTCATCCCCAAAATGTTGTGTAAGATAGGAACATACAAAATTGCCAGCAAATACAAGCCTATTGGTCTATCTAGTCTGCTTGAGTGTGCAGCACTTCAGTCTTTCAGACTGCAGCTCCCCCCCTTACACGCCGATTCTACCCTTGTATCCTTTATTCTCATTCTTTGCTCCCTTATGGTTTGAACCCTCCCTCTGGACCTCACCTGTTCCACCCCATTTTGAAGATGCCCACTGTCCAGTCATAACACCACCTTTGGCAATATGTTACAGCCTGCCACCACCCTTTGGGTGGAAAGGTGCATCCTCATTTCCCTCCTTAATCTGCCTCCTTCCAACCTCTGACTGTGCCCCCTGGTTACTCTTCCACATTTTAAGATGAAAATATTTCTAGTGCTTACTGTAGTCTGTTCATACCCTTTAGGTATTGGAAACAGAGTCTCTATTATATCCTCTGTCTCCCTTCTATCCTGGGAATACATATTGAGGTATCTCAGACTCAGTCTATCTTAATAAGGCTTATCTCCCAATCCCAGGATCATTGTAGTGTAACTTGTGAAGTACAGAGATGCTTTAGGCCCTTATTTTGCTCAGCAGACCTTTTTTAGCTCAGTGTTTTGTGTTTTCATTTGGCAGCTACCTCATTGTAGCTGCTTTTTATTTTTTGGTCAAAAGCCACAGAAGTATCAGTATCACCTGTTGTCTGCTGGTCACTGCCCACCTATCCACCCTCCTGTTGTTGCCGCTTGTGACCACTGTGCATGGTTTCCCCCACTGTGGTAAGCTAACCAGCTGTAATGGTGAATGTCTTGCTGCCACCCTGTGATATGAGATTTGTACCACCATGGTCCAGAATCAATCACCATTAAAGCATGCTGATAGTCATGTTACCATAGAAAACACATCCATTGATGTGATGTTAAAAAAACAACATGATCATATGGTGTACCCAAGAAATCAAAAAGGTGATTGCAAACTTCTGGGCTGCAAGAGCAAGATCTGTGTGACTCTAGAGAAGATGTGAGTGTCACAAAATAGTAGAATGATAAATGGATGAGAAAACATGGGAATGGACAGAAAGAACCAGTGTCCCCAGTGCTTTATCCTCAGAGATGAACAGGCACACTTTACAAAGTAGTACTAAAGTAGTACTTAACTGTACTGCAACAGCTGTGACTTAGTGTCTGAATGCTGCAAATGAAATGAACAATAAGGATACTGTCATTAGCAATCAGGAACTTCAGGAGAAGTGGAGAAAACCTTATAGTACAATCACAAATGGATGGAAAAACATGGGCATATGGACACAAACAACCAGTGTCCCCAGTGCTTCATCCTCAGTCAGAGATGAACAGGCACACTTTACAAAGTAGTAGTAGTACTTAACTGTACTGCAACAGCTGTGACTTAGTGTCCGAATGCTGTCGATGAAATGAACAAGGATACTGTCATTAGCATTCAGAAACTTCAGGAGAAGTGGAGAAAACCTTATAGTACAATCACAAATGGATGAGAAAACATGGGCATATGGACACAAACAACCAGTGTCCCCAGTGCTTCATCCTCAGAGATGAACAGACACATTTTTTAAAGTAGCACTTAACTGTACTGTAACAGCTGTGACTTAGTGTCTGAATGCTATAAAGGAAACAAAAATCAAGTATACTGTTATCATTAGCATTTAGAGTAACTTCAGTTAAATGTCACAAATTACACCTCTTGACCCTGGCAGGTTGCAGCCATTGTCCAAAATTCCTCAATGCTGACTGGTGTTTCATGGCTAGAATATGTAATAAGACTGAAGACTTGAGCATGTCCAACAGCCAGCCCAGCCCACATAATGACCTATTGTTTCAGAGGATCAAACATCTTCTTCCTTAATGATATTTGGAAAGAAAACATTTGAAAAGTGTTATTGTTTCCTGTTGTGTATGCCATATGGACATACTCTGCAATACACGAATTATAATGAGTTCAAGCTAGTAAAGAGAAGATGGCCTATATTAGAAAACTGCTGCCTGCATACATCAATAATTTATCATAGTCCACCTATAGTGCATATAACACTTACACTTGCAACTTGATTCTTGAAGAGCAAAAACGGTGCAGCGTTGTTCAGTTCGCAAATTGAACTTATTGAGGAGACTGTCAATGCCAATTTCTTCAGTCAGTTGCTTGTGAACATGCAGCACTGTCAAGTGATTGAGTCAGTCTTGGCCCATAGTTGTTGGCAAATAATTTTTTAGTCTTTGTAGGCAGCTAAACAATCGCTCAGCAGTGCATGTTGTTGCTGGAATCATGTAGAACAACTTCAGTAGAGTTGCAACTTCAGACAAGATATCACTCAACTCTTCATTTTCTTTCAGATAGGCCTTCACTTCACTCACAGAATCAAGCACACAATTTCTTGATTTTGAAATGTCACTCAGCATTTGTAAATGAAGAGCTAGTCTGTCCCTGCTTACATCATCCCTGAATACTTCAGTAACATGGTCAGTTTCTTCTTGTGCTCCCCTGACTGCTGCAGTGATATGCTTCTCCAGTTTGATTGCAGATGTGAAGCCTTCTGATGAAAAGCGATGCTCAATCGCAACCTTGCATGCATCGATTACCTCAAAATATTGTTTACGAAAATAATGTTTGGGGTCACTGTGGTTATGTCCAGAGCGTCCTTAATCAAGCCATCTTGGTGGTCTGCATTTTCTCAGAAGTGAAGGCTCCTCTAAATTGAGAACTTGTGCCTGCTCCAGTGTCATTTCCCAGAAGTGATCGTATGATGAGTCACTGTGCATCCCATTCAGCACCTCTTGCAGTATCTCAATCTTTTTAAGGATGTTGGACAGTGAGAGATTTGGACTCTGAATTTTTGCATTGACTTCTTCCAAAGGACCCATCACTTTCACAATTACTTGTAATGTAAAGTAGATGGGAAAAGACTGGAGTTGCTTCAAGAAACCACTGCATTTTGAACCAAAGTGATTAGCACACGTTTCACTAAATTCTTCCAAACAGTTAATCATGGCCTCATATTTGCAGAGCAAAGATCGGATACTGCTGATCCTCAGTGTCCACCTTGTTGGGCACAATGGACAAAGAGAAGGCTGTGTTTTATCTTGAAAGTCTCTCAATGTTGACAGACACTTAGATGACTCCCTTATGGCATTTATGAGATCCTTCATCAGCGAAAAGCAGTCACGACATGCCTGAATATTTTGTAGTGCATCCTGTGTGGCAAGATTCAAGGAATGGGCAGTACAGTGAACAAATACTGCTCTTGGTTCTCTTTCTTTCACCCTGGCTTGCAGTCCAGTGAATTTGCCTGACACATTACTGGCTCCATCATAACACTGACTCTGACAATCAGAAAAAGATAAGTCAAACCTCAGCAGCATATCTTCCAGAATTTTGAAAAGGGTTGCAGCATCAGTTGCATCAGTGTGGTAGAATCCAAGAAATTCTTCATGAGTTTTCCAATCTTCATTTGAAAAGTACCTTAAGGAAAAACGTATTTGTTTCTTCCGAGATAATTCCGCAGTCTCATCCATCAAGATTGCATAATACTTAGAGCCCTTGATCTTCTTGACAATTCTGCATAGCACTGAAATTGCCATCATTTCGACAATATCGTTAAGAATATCATGCGATAGCCACTTGTATTTTGTACGACTAAGCCATTGCTTTAATTCTTCTGAATCTGTGCTGCGTAGCTGCAACAGCTGCATCAGGTTTGAATCAGTGTCTGTATGTCCCCATATCGCTAGTCCTTGCTTGGCAAGGTAGCGAATGTTAGTAAATATTTTTTGCAAGGCATCCCATGCTCTTTGCATTTCTTTCTTGTAACTGGCAGACATCAATGCAGATACGTTTGTTTGAGATTGTAGGGCAGCATACTTCATTACAGCTTCCTTGTGACACGCTGATTTTTCATGTGATGTGAAACCACACAATGCATGTTTCCAATCTTCAAATCCAGATGAAATAAAAGCTGGTTCAGCTTTTGTGGAAAATGTTAACAGCTTCTTTTCTGAGCATGTCTTGCAAATGGAACAAAACAGTTTGTCTGACTGCTTGTGATACTCTAGCCAGGTAAACTTTGCTAACCAAGACTGCTGAAAATTTATTTTTGTCTTTGCCTTTGAGGCTGCATCTTCTGCATGTGTCTCTTTCTCCGACACTTCAGTTTGCAAAGGTACTGGATTACTAGAAGTGGAGCAACCTTGCCCATTTTTTGCAGTGTCACCTTCCTTCTGTCGCACTTTTTTTATTACGTATCTATCCATATTGTGCAGTTGGCTGTTCAATTAAAAATATAGGCAAAAAGAATTATTCAGCACTCACACTGACTGCAGTACTGCTTGGCCTACAAATTTCTACCAGAAAGAGCTTGCAATGTTGTGTTTGCATAACAGTGGCACTTGCTTGGCATCAAGTGGGTTAAGGTTAACGGACTGTGTGAGAGGAAATAAAGTATGGCCACTTAGTTACAGATTAAGGAAAGACACTGCTCGACTAACAAGGGTCATGTTACTAGAGCGCCAAGCAGTGTCCTTCATAATCTGTAAGTGGCCATTCTTGATCTTAAAAAATGAATATGAGATCCAGTCCCATTCATTTTAAGAAATCCAGAAACACAGCTGCAAGTGGGCCAGGTTGAAAAGGGTGCAGGTGAAGGCTGGCAGCCTGAGGAAATATCAAGTTCACTTCAGAGGTGCCAGGCTGCAGTCCTGGAGTAGAAATGAAGCTCCACAAGCCCAATGCAATTTAAAGCTTTTAACAGCAAATGTTGACCACAGTAGGACCTCACACCACAGCCATGTAGACCCAGCACTTCAGGAGTGATCCCTTTGTCAGGGGCCATTCATTTCAATGGGGCATGCCCCCACGCTCCCCTGGTCACATCATTTCATTATGGACTTGAGTGCGGTGGCATGTCACCAGTGCCAGAGCTTCCAGAATCAGTTGGACAGAATAGAGAAATCTCAAATTCCAAGTGAAAATCCTAAGATATGACAAAAATTAATTCCTTAAACCAGGCTGGAGGAATAAATATCACTGAGAGATGCAGATACCACAATATGTGAGTAGCTGCCCTATATTGGAAACTTTCTTTAAATATAGTAAGCATGGCTTGATCATACCAGTCCATGTCAGAAATACCATGATTTCTTTGCCAGCACACATATCCTGCCCAGTAGTAATAGTGGGTAACAGGCCTATTGTTCCAAAATTTGCAATATCTTTCCTCAAAGCACTACACATCCTATATTTCAGTTCACAACAATTCCATTACATGCATTTTCAGTTTACAAACAACCTGTAAATTAAATTTTGATACATTATGAAAATGTTGCTTGTGTGATACAAACAAAACAACTAAGCTCAGCTCAGCTGCTTACCTTTGAAGCAGTACTCAAGCTGTCACAAACAAGAGAGAGGACCATAAGAGTGTGTGTGTGTGTGTGTGTGTGTGTGTGTGTGTGTGTGTGGTATGTATGTGTGCCTCACATTTCTTTACATTCCTTTTCCCACAGACAGACACACACCATACCCCCCATCTGAAAGTTGGAACCATTTAGTGGCATCCATGCCTCAGTAGAGAAGACAACTTGTAATAGTCCCTGGTCTCACTCATATCACATGTGAAGGCAGCCACCACAGAGATGAACTAACATTATATGGTTTAATGTTGCATAATTAAAGCTAAAGTGATTCTTAAATGTGTCTGTTCAAGCAGAAACAAGTTGACACTTCCTTCACACTTTCCACTTTTGATTCTGCTTCAGCAGTTTTCATATTCTTGGGTCTCTTCTTCTGAACTGGTCACTGCATCCCTTGCTTAGTCAATGATAAAAAATTCACACAGTATCTAGGCCATAACCAGTTAGCCAGAGCGGGTCACACATCTCAGACATTTCCCTTCAGGCCCCCACACACCACACCACACTTTTTTTTTTACATAATAGGAAAAAAGATGATTTGTGGAATGGAGGGGAGAGACTATGTCAGCAGGCTGAGAGACCTGAATATGTACAGTAGTAGCATTGAATTTGTCAAGCAATTTTGTGAGATTCCCTATTTGTCCTTCACAACATTTAAGGAAAAAAATCCTCTAAAATTCTTTTTGTTACACCTACTGAAAGAGGCTAGTTCCTATTACAGTACTTAAGTGCCATCTGGTAGATTTTCAACTACACTATCAGATGAGACAACCCTCTTTGGGAAGAAGAAGAAGAAGAATCAGCATTTATATAGCACTTTTCATACACAGTGTACCCCAAAGTGCTTTACAAGCGATGATAGACTGGTAGTGAAGTGACTGAATGTGTAGTGGTGTGGTGGCCATATCACACATCAACATCCAGACACAGCCTGGATGATTGCCTGAACCAGTTTATGGGAAGGGGAATGTTGGCCAGGACACCGGGATTGTCCCCTACTCTTTGCGAAGAGTGCCCGGGGTTCTTTTACTTCCACCTGGACACCCACCAGGACAACACCAGGATGGGTTGAATAGACCTCAGTTTAACGTCTCATCTGAAGGATGGCACACTCTGGCAGTACAGCACCCCCCTAATACTGCACTCTGATGCCAGCATTTTTATGTGCAAGTTCAATCCCATTGTGGGATGAGAAACCACGCAATGACGTGACCTTCTGGTCCACAGGCGGATGTGCTACCAACTAAGCCATGCTGACATGACAACTAGCAGCAGTGAACACACTAACAAATGAAACAAAATCTCTAACTAAAGGTTTGACAATTCTCAATAGGCATTTTTAAAAATCCTTAAAAATCCTTTGGCTAATTCAGTGTTACTACTGTACATCCAAGAGCACAGAAGGGAAAGGGAGGCATGATACAGACATTCAAGTATCAGGGGAATCAATAAGGGTGGGTCAGATGAGGTCTTTAAGCTAAGTAGGGGGAGGGACACCAAGGGGGCACAGGCTAAGAATAAAGATGGGAAGATTTAGGAGGGAAATGAGGAGACACTATTTCACACAAAGGGTGGTAGCAAACTGGAATGCACTAGCAGAATGGATGGTATCATGTAAATCTGTGAACAGCTTTATAAGGGCATGGGACAGGGAACAGGAGAGAGTGAGGGTGGGGGAAAGTGGTGGCGGCATTTGGGATAACAAAGGGAAGGGGGTGGGGCAGCTGCAAACTAGGGATGCTAGGCTACTGCACACTTGAGCAGACTTAGATAGACCAGGTGGTCTGTTTCTGCTGGCAAATTCCTGAAACTTTAGGAAGTGCTACCCCTACCAGTCTTAAAATCAATGGCTAGAGACTGGACAAAATCCAACCCTCCTCCCATCCCAACCACACCTTACCTGGTTACTGCTGTCTGACTGGGCCTTTTGGTTTTAACTGGCTGAGAGGATCAGTGGTGTGCTACTGACTGATGGTTGTCTTGGGGGAGGTTACGTTACCACCCGGTGCTGGCCCGCTGCTAACTTGACTCCCAGTCCCCTCCACTTCATCCATCTCTGATGCTGGCTGCTGCTGTCTGCTGGGCTGGAGTGGCTGGGGGCCCTGGTGTACCGCTTGGTGCTCACTGCTCACTTTCTAGTCGATACTGGCTGGCACACTGCTACCCTTTATATGGGGGAAAAATACCAGTGTTAATAAAGATGCTGCAGCAATAGGACCCGTCTTTGACCTTTGCACGAATACAACCAATCCAACATAATATAACACGCTTCCAACACACCCCAAATTAATCAGATCATGGTCCACTACCAAGTTATTATGTACAGTACAAGATAACAGAAACAGGAGTTTTCTGCCTGCTTGCTGACAGCCCATCCCCTTTTTTTCTATCCATATTCAATACTTACAACCTGATATGTTAATTGATTTTAGGGAACTTGTTCAGGTCAGTTGGTTTTGCAGATTACCCACTAAGCCTGCTGTGTTCGCTGTCAAGCATAATTCATTAGAACAGAAGCAAAAGTGTGACTAACTGCCAATTCCAAATGTTAAGCACATAACCATCTGCCCAATACAAAGTTTTCTGTACCACTGACTCAGCTTGCATAAATGTCTTACAAATTAAACTAAACAGCAGCAGCCACCTGACCTCCACAGCCAGACCCAGTACAGTTACCAACCCAGCCAGATGCTCGCCTCTGTTCTTGTCTGAACTGCAGTCTAGATTGTTGTTGTTGACCCAGCCAGACACTCGCCTCTGTTCTTGTCTGCACTGCAGTCTAGATTGTTGTTGTTGCTGCTGCTGGCTCTCTCTCACTCACTGAGCCTCAGCCTGCTGCTCTCTTTCTCTTCACTCCCGAGTCCCAGACCTGGAGTTGTCGGACTTCTCCCGACTGGCGGCAACCACGAAGGGAGTGGTGGAGCTTCGCAAACCTACTGGCGACGCACGCCTGCTGACTGACACACACTCACACCACCAGTCCACCACACCGATGCTCACACCACAACTCACGAGCCACCCAGCAGGGCAGGTGTGACTGTGTGGCTACTGAACTGATGGTCTGGACTCCTCTCGCTGACTCACTCTACCCTCTCCAAATCACCAGGGCAGGCCACTACACACTACCCACCGAATGATCAGACTGTTGCCAGTGCCACTTACCTCAGGCTGTAGTAGCCAAAAGGTATTGGAATTTGGTGCTGGACCACAGCCAGAGTTAACGCAACAATCCAGTAAGAGACTTCTTTTACTGCAAGGCATTTTACTCAGTTTAAATTGAAGCAGAAGTGTCAGCCCTCAGAGGCCCAGTCATGGCTGTACCCACACCTGCCAATATATATAATTTTTTACCCAGGATGGCACAGCTGAGATGCTACATTCCTTTTTCAGTTGAGTCACTGTTTACCTGTATTTACAACTGGATGGTGGGAGGTAGGGAGCAGTAAGGTAAGGAAATGGATTTGCTCAAGGCCACACACAGAGTAAGTGGTTCTGGTGGGATTTAAGCCTTGATTTCTTCCCTCTCAAGCCTATACTCTAGCCACTAGACTGCATTGCATCTCCTTCACACAGTGAGAAAGATCTGAAAACGTCCAACATTTTCTGCCTTATACTAAATTAATAACCATGTAACTGAACTAAATGTATTATATCTGAGCTGAGAAGCACTGTTTGCAGAGCAAAAGCAAAAGCATTGAGATGCCTTTGTATTTAATGGGGGGGGATTACTGCTTAAAACATCATAATGGAATACATGATTAATATTGCATTCCTGTACTAGAGTACAGTTACACCAATCAAGATCAAGAAGTCGCTGTATCGTTTTTCAAGTAATGGATTTGGTAATTCCATAATTTAACAGCTTCCAGGCCAAAAAAAACATGTAAATTGTGTGTGCGGTATCATGTGTTGCTACAATAAAATACTCATGTAATTGCTCAGTGTTTCCCAGTTATTTAAAAATAATCTTACATAAAAAAGGTCCGATTTTACCTAACAAATTCAGTCAGTCAAGCCCATGGCAAGTGAACTGGCAACCACCCCTCTCTGTTCCAACGACCTTGTCCCAACTCCGGCACAGATTGCACTCAGCTACATCGGTTTACAAAGGTCATACTCATTCCCCATTTCTCAACACAACTGTGCAAGGCTCAAGTGCAAACCTCTGCAAAATGTGTGATTTTTGTTAACTCAAGGCTATTAAGCTCATAAGCATAAATAAACATGCGTGTGTGCCTGCTGTGCCCAATGATAAAGAAGTTTGTTCTGCACAGATGTCTGCACCGAGATGCCATCTCCCATCATACCAGTTTTTACTCAGCGACCGAGAAGTGCACCCATGAAAACCCTTCCCGGACTTGTTGAGCTAGTCAACCACACAGCACAATACTTTTCCATTATTTTTTTCCCTGCAGTACCTAACCAAAACCCAGCTACTGGGACTGATTAGTGCTCTGAACAGTGACTTTTGATAAGCTATTAACACCTCATAAGTAGTCAGAGAGGTGCAGGGTCAGCTGTATGGCATCAGTAGGCTGGCAATTAATACCTCGTAAGGGTGTCTGTCTGTCCACAATAGCAGGAGGCCCAGGTATGCTACAACAAGCCATTTTAACACAGGGCTCTATGGTGTTCGGCTTTTGTAAAATCATTTTTGTCTCTTCCAAACTTTTACTTCTCTCTCTGGTCTAAAAATTAACCATAACAAAACAGAAGTCCTACCATTAAACAATGCATGTACATCATCGCCTTGTACTGCACTACAGCTTAGATGGGCACCAAAGTCTCTGATGTACCTGGGCATCAAGATGACCCCTCATCTGCATCAAATATGCGATATGAACTTCTCCATCTTACTTCCCAAACTTAAAACTGAAATGGACCGCTGGATGTCGCTACAATTATTTACGGTACGCAAGATCAAGGCAATCAAGATGAAAACTGCCCCTAAACCATTCCACCTTCTTCTCACTTGCCTGTTCTGATCTCCCAGAACTGGTTCAACATAATTCATAACAGAATTGCTCAGTTCCTATGGGAAGGGTGTCAGTCCTGCTATAGCCAAACTAAACTGCATACACACTAGTGCCAGAGAGGGATTGAATCTACCCTGATTTCAGGGCTACAACTGGGACATAAAGGTGGCCCAGACCATCAAATGGCTCAAAGGTGACATCCTCACTTCACCATTATGAACATCTATAGAATCTAGCATGTTAAAGGCCACACACACCCCTCTGTGTTTCAATATCTTGGCAACAAGCCTCCAAAGCCACTTACTCTCACTATTAGCTCATTTCTCAAACCTGGAAACAGGAGGACTAATGGCTGGGAATCACTCTGACCCACCCAGCAATCATTCTCCCATGTGACAACCCAGAAATTCAACTAGAAGGGGCATCTCTCCACTCAGCTGACTGAAAGAGACAGGGCATCTCTACACTCCTAGACCTGCTTACCCCACACTCCGCCTCCTTAGACTCTTTTCAAGGACTTCAACTTCAGTACAACCTCCCTAAGATCAACTTCAGGAAGTACCTACAACTCTGCAGTGCCCTAACATCCATTCTCACTAAGTTTTATACCTTTCCCACCCCTTACCCCATGCACCAAGTATCTAAATGGCTTACTGTTAAGTCAGGCAAGGCTGGACTAATATATTCTCATATTACAGCATGCCTCCCTAACCAACCCACTCCTTCCTGGACCTACTGGTCTAAAGCCCCAGGCCACAATATTATAGATGAAGACTGGCTTCAGTACTGGAAAATAGCCAGTTATCTACTTAAGGACCCCAAATGCAGAATCATCCAAAATAAAATCCTTTACTGCTGGTACCGCACACTGACTGTACTGTACGCTGCCCATCTGATCCCCTTGAACTACTGTTGGAAGTGCCACTGCCCTCAGTAGTGGGGATCTCTTACACCTCTTGTGGAACTGTCCTGCCCTTGCAAATTACTGGCCTGATGTCCAGAAGGGAACCTGAGACAAACACTAGACAGAGCTAGCTAAAAAATGAGCTGTCAGGCAGAGCTTCCTTGAGCCAGACAACTAGTTTAATTCCAAATTTAAAACACCAATGCAATGTATAACATGTTGACTGACAGTAAGGAAGCTGCTTACACCCTTGCTTCTCAGCAAAAGCTACTCCTTTAAGCAGAACAAATACAACCCTGTGTACACGTATTTATTCAGTGAAATTCTGACATTAAGACACCATAGTTTGTTTAAGACTTATCTCATTTTGTAAACTGTCACAGAAAACCGTTTCAGCATCAGCAGTGCAGTGTGTGTTCAATGTTATTAAAGTTAGCCTGAGCTGAAGATAATAAGCAAAGGGTTAAAACTCTCCCCAACCCCATTTGCTCACCTTGTGAAGTTGTGTGTGCCTGCTGCCTGGAGGCTGGAGCGGACCCTGACTGTGCTGCCTTTGCTTTCTGCCCCACTGGCATCCCAGCTACTGATCTCGTTGCCTGGTCCCGACCTGAACCTGAACTACTACTCTGTCGCGATAAGTCAGGGAGGGAAGGGAAAGGGAAAGGGAACTCATCCTCGGCTCTGTCTTGCCTTCGTTTTGGAGTCGTTTTCTTCTGCTGCTCTGCTCTGCATACACCGACTCGCTTGACACTTCAGATGAATCACACCCAGGCTGCATGTGTATGGCACCTAATAAATCCTGCAGTGGCCAATCACAGGGAACGGCGCTGGCAAATTGGAAAATGCCACCAGCCGCCACCCAACCAGAAAACAGACAAGCAGTCATATGATTGGGGGGGGTCCAAAGTAAAACACCTAATCCTGGCACCAGTGGCACAAATTTTAAATAATGCCAGAGTGCCCAGGTCACTGCGGTGGCACCAGCAATTAAACAGCGGGGGGGGGGTGGCAGGCGAATCATGTCCCAAGTCACATGCAGTGTGCACACTGTCACACAATTTAAAGGGCAAGGGCCCAAAGGGTGAAAAGCAGAGTAGCATAGCAAAATATTGCTGGGGCTCAGCCCAGCTCAATAAATATTGATGGGACCCATGCCCCATGGGCCCATACAACTCAGCGCCTATGCTTCACTTAAGATATTTACTGATATATGGGAACCTGTCTCTGTGCTCACTGTACTCTAGCTGGAGGTTAGAAATTGCACATAACTCTGGACTATGATTCGAAAAATTGGCATTAATATTCTGGACAGAAGAGCATACTTACCTACAGTCTTGACTCAGTGTGCGTGTGCATCTTCTGCATTGCACATGCTCAGGTCACAGCAAACTTTGCAGAATGTCTTGCATGGCACATTTATTTATTGAAAAACACAGTGCAAAGTTGCAAATAATGGACTGTGCACTACAGGAGAACATTCATGGATTACTTCAGTGACTTGTTCCCTCAAAACAATAGAAAACTATATGTTACAGCAAGGCAAAACAGCTCAACAGGGTACAGAGTGTGAGGAGACAAAAAGAGTCAATGGAAAGCAGCAAGAAACTGCACCACTCAGAGTAAACTTCAAAATAGCAGCTTAAATGAAAAAAGTTTAAAACACCACCAAAAGTGCAAGGTGCATCAGAGACACAGCTACAAACCTCTACCAGTTTCACATTCAAACATGCGTCATCAGGAGGATAGCGAATCAGACAAAAAGACCCTTTTTATACAAAAAGTATAGTGAATTTAAAGTGGCAGTGTATGAAAAAACCTACATTTCACATAAATATTACATAAATTCATAACCATTAAATACACCAAGTATCATGTAATACAGGAGCACTATATCAAATTTTACTAGCAGATCTGAAAATATATAGCACTGGTTTCATATTCCTTAGTACCTAAAAATGTAGGGCACAAGCATAAGACATAATTAAGGACCTATGCATTAGTATATAAAATTATACCATAATTACACCATCGGAACAATAAAGGTTCTAATATATTATGGAAAAATTAACATTATCACATCACTTTCAACATGAATTCTATGTTTTTTCAAATAGAAAAAGTGGTATTGTATGTTTGCAGATAGCAAATAGTCCTGCACCCTAGAAAACGAACATAAAGAAACCAGAATGAAACATTGGCAAGGTACAGAGGACACAATTTAACCTAAGAGAGACAAAGAACATTAAATATTTATATCTTTCTCTTAATACATGGTAGCAATTCAATTCTATCCTTGAGCCCCGGTGGTTCAAGTCCCCCTAGTGTAAAAATCCAAAAGGACTCACAACGAAGTAATTTCACTGACCTATGCAGCCAGTATAGTGTTATGCTTGTGCAACTGTGTTAGTTTGATTTTGGCCATTCACACTCTCTATTCCAGAGGAATTACCACCCTGTAGGGGTACGAAAGGCAAGGAACCCTCGGAGGAGGTTCCACCCCTAGAGGTGCCATGGGATGATTCCTGTGGCTAAAGGTACCTTAGGAATCCTCCTAAGGAGTGAGTGCTGCCACTGGAGAAGGAGGAGGGGAGGATGGTGGGGCAAAGAAAAAATGCTTCACAATGAGGCTGAGAGGAATGGCTTATATAGCTCGGGAAGTGGGAGTTGCTGGCTGCTTGGCCGCTGAACTCCAGGCAAAGCCTTTCCAATTCACTGACCTATGCAGCCAGTATAGTGTTATACTTGTGCAACTGTGTTAGTTTGGTTTTGGCCATTCACACTCTCTGTTCCAGAGAAATCCCCACCCTGTAGGGGTACGAAAGGCAAGGAACCCACAGAGAGGGTTACACCCCTAGAGGTGCCACAGGATGATTCCCGTGGCTAAAGGTACCTTAGGAATCCCCAAAAGAAATGTAGTATAATCATCCCCAAAAAAGGAGGCAACACGAAGCATATGAGCAAGCAGTAACTGTGACATAGGAGAAGTAACTATAACGTAGTAGTAGAGAAGCATAGGCAGTTTGATAATGCAATGAGATGCTCAGTTGGATAGCGTAATGAATGCCCAGGCTTGCATAGCATGATGCTGATTGTTTGCATTGAGATTAGGGGATCCCCTAAGGAGAGAGGGAACAGCAGGACATCCTCCACCTCCATCCAACAGCAGAACCTACCTAAAGAAACTAGGGGAAACAACTATGCTAACTAAGTGTTATGACCTGAGGCAATGGATGAGAGAAAAAAAACCCTATGAGGAGTTAATCTCTGGGGATCCAAGGCCTAGGTCGCTGTCCCTCCAGGTTTGGGATAGTTTATTTAGTAACAGCTCTGCAGCTGCAATTTGGAAAACCCAATTAAAGGGAGGTGGAAAATATTCCAATTTGGAGGAGAGCTGTCACTCAAATCCTCTAGCAGAAATGGCCTGGAAGGTTGTGAGAAAGCTCTGCAACAACACGTACATCCAAGGTGCAGGAGGAGAGCAGCAACTGCTGAGGCACTCACCTGGCCTACCCATCCTAAATCAAACCAGGTGAACCAGAGGCAGTCATAGGGAGAATGCGGTGAAGGTGCCCTGCTAGGGAAACCACTAAAGTCAATGGCTAGCCATTATAGTGGAACACTAGAGCCAAAGGAGGTAACTTTTTCCACCCTTCACCACTAGTCTTTAAGTCTACCCCAGAAGCTGCTGTCACTTAGCAGGCAGCTGAAGCCAAGCCTGGGACGAGGACATTCCAAGCTATGGTCCAGGTGAGAAGGATCCTTCCCCAAGTTGGACATGCTCGAGATGTGGACTAAATGCAGAGCGAGACCATTGGCTGCAGGAACCCTGCACCAGAATAGAATGGCTAGCATGCCCAAGAAATTGATTAAGAGCTGAAAAGCTGGTGAGCTGAATGAGCACGGCGTGCTGAGAATGTAATGAGCATTGAGTGCTGAGACCTTGCAAGGTTGAATGCAGATTGAGTGCAGAATCCCAGAGGCTGAAGCCGAGGGGATGGCAGTAGGAATGAAGCAATGGTTTGCGTAAGCAAGGAGCAACGGTTGCATAAGCAAGTGTGGACCTGCATGTAGGTCAGTAAACGGAGTAGTAATAAGTGGACCTGCACATAGATCTGCATAACGTAGGACAAACAGCACTGAATAGTGGGGCAAGCCAGCCAGGCATTTCAAAGCCAAATCAAGGTGACAAACTCGGAGGATTTTCGGCAGCGAAGACAGGATTTAGAACAGAAATAATTAACCACATTGGCCACGACCCCCCAAACACCTCCCAGTCCCCACTGTAGGACAAACAAGGAAGCAATGGAAGGGCCAAGAACCACATGCAGATATTAAAGCTAATTTAATATCGTCAGCAGGAGCTTTAGCTAACCTTAGAGTAGAACAAGGTACAATAGTAATGGGAGTAAACTAAGCAGTAGCAGTAAGCAATTAGGCCTGTGCAGCAGTAATGAAAACAATTGAGTACACTGAGTTGTAACTGCAATAAACAAAATAAAAGGAGGCACAATGCTCTGAAAGCACTGTCACCAGGCAGTGCAATGAGACTGCTGCAATGAGGTAATTAGAAACAAACATAAGTGAGCTGTATATTTAGGTTCAAAGTAAATCTGAGTCAGGTGAAAGTAATCGAGTATGCAACATGGAGCAGCTATAGTTGAGCTGAAACACACAGATCAGGTTTGCCGTTGCAGTGCAAGTAATTTGAGAGTTGTGAGTAACTGAAAGCAAGTAGTATGAGCTCTGGAGTAGCAGTATACTAGGAGCTTAGAAACAAAGCCCCCAAAAGACAAAACCAAAGACACACAAACACAGAAAACAGGGAACAAAAACAGAAGGAAGCACACACAGCCGAAGGCAAAATACAAACCAGAAGCAGGAAAATAAACACAGAAGCCCAGTAGAGACAAGCAGGAGCAGCAAGGTGAGGGGGGCAGCACAGGCCCCAGCCAGCCCGGGAGGCCCAACCAGCTCAGAGGACAAACAGACAGAGCCTTCGGCTGCAAAGAAAAAATGCTTCACAATGAGGCTGAGAGGAACTGCTTATATAGCTCAGGAAGTGTGAGTAGCTGGCTGCTTGGCCACTGAACTCCAGGCAAAACCTTTCCAATTGGTATCAAGGTTGTTACCACGTGATCCTAGAGTAACCCTCTCCAGAGCACAAAACTTAAAAAAGTGTTTACCACTCCTACTATTGTTCACATGACATGCCAACACATTTTTAGCATCTTTGTTGGAGATAGAGCAAAGATGTTCCTCTATTCTGATCTTCATAGGTCTGCTGGTTTTACCTACATAAAAAGATCCACATTCACATGTAGCAAGATAAACAACATTCTCACTACTGCAGTTAAAAAATTCCCTAATCTTAACCAGTTTGGTGTTATTACATGTTGTGAAAGTGTCAGTTCTGAGGATGTGTGGGGCAAAACTTGCAATTACCACAACTAAAATTACCTATGGGCAATGGGGGCAACCAAGTGCCACCTAATGTGTTTTCTTCTTTACAATGTAAATAGCTGTGCACCAATTTATCTTGCAAGTTTCTTCCCCTACGATAAACAAATTGTGGTTTCTCTTTTACATCCTCAGTCAATAATTGTTCACTCTCCAAAATGTGCCAATTTTTATTTATGATAGCTTGTATTTCATGTGCTTGTCTAGTCTAGTTGGTAATAAAGTACAATACAAAGTGACCAAATGAGTGTCTCTTTGGTGGATTTAAGGATTTCTAAATCTCCTAATGGACTTTAAAAACAGATCTGTTTCATAAAGAAACTGATCGAAATTCTCTTCTCCATGCATCCAGCTGTCATCCATCTGATTAATAATATTCCCAAGTCCCAGTTATTGAGAGCAGGCAGGAACTGTTCAGAGGTCAGTGATTTCATTGTGAATGGCAACGACATGTGTAACAGATGTATTGAGAGAGGTTATTCAACTAAGCTTGTAGAACAGGCCTTTTTTGAGGCCTTAGATACCCAGAGAGAGAGAGACACTACTAGTTTCAAAATCTAACAAAGAGGGACCATCCAGAACAAACTTTATTAGGGAATTTTTTAACTGCAGTAGTGAGAATGTTGTTTATCTTGCTGCATGCGAGTGTGGCTCTTTTTATATAGGTAAAACCAGCAGACCTATGAAGATCAGAGGAACATCTATCTCCAACAAAGATGCTAAAAATGCGTTAGCATGTCATGTGAACAATAATAGGAGTGGTAAGCACTTTTTTAAGTTTTGTGCTCTGGAGAGGGTTACTCTAGTACCACGTGGTGGCAACCTCGATGCCAAATTACTTCTTCATGAGTTCTTTTGGATTTTTACACTAGGGGGACTTGAACCACGGGGCTCAATTATAGAATTGAATTGCTACCGTGTATTAAGAGAAGGATATAAATAATTTTTCTTCTTTGTCTCTCTTAGGTTAAATTGTGTCCTCTGTACCTTGCCAATGTTTCATTCTGGTTTCTTTATGTTTGTTTTCTAGGGTGCAGGACTATTTGCTATCTGCAAACATACAACACCACTTTTTCTATTTGAAAAACCATAGAATTCATGTTGAAAGTGATGTGGTAACGTTAATTTTTCCATAGTATATCAGAACCTTTATTGTTCAGATGGTGTAATTATGGCATAATTTTATATACTAATGCATAGGTCCTTAATTATGTCTTATGCTTGTGCCCTACATTTTTAGGTACTAAGGAATATGAAACCAATGCTATATATTTTCAGATCTGCTAGTAAAATTTGATATAGTGCTCCCGTATTACATGATACTTAGTGCTTTTAATGGTTATGAATTTATTCAATATTTATGTGAAATGTAGGTTTTTTCATACACTGCCACTTTAAATTCACTATACTTTTTGTATAAAAAGGGTCCCTATGTCTGATTCGCTAGCCTCCTGATGACGCATGTTTGAATGCGAAACCAGTAGAGGTTTGTAGCTGCATCTCTGATGCACCTTGCACTTTTGGCGGTGTTTTAAACTTTTTTCATTTAAGCTGCTATTTTGAAGTTCAAAACTATATGTTGCAGCACATTTGAAGATTCATTTCCATGTTTCAGATGAGTGCTTCAAAGTTAAGGCTAGCCTCCAAGTTTATTGTCTGGTTTGAGACAAAGAGGAATCTAGATATTTACTTTTCTTTTTTTTTTTATCGTTTGTTTTTCCTCCCGCGGTGCACCTTGGGTAGGCTAGCTGCACCTGTCCTGTCCCTTTGTCCGTCTGCCGTCCTTTGACACTGCCGAGACCCACTTCCCTCATGGATTTCCCAGCTGCAGTGGAGCTGGGAAAGGGAGAGCCATCCTCCCCCACCCAATACTCATATTCCAGATCTGGGGCTCAGTGAACCATTGATGGCAGTAGGAACAAGATGCGGCAGACAGGGCTTCATGGAGTCCAAGGGTCACCAGTTCCCTTTTCCGTTTTTCTTCCCTCCCCTTCTACAGCCATGATCGTGCATGTGTGGAGGCACATATACGCCATGTAGCAATGCTCTTTTGCTGCCCTTAACTCCAATACTGTCACCTGGCCACCACCAGGAAGCAGCCAATGAGTAGGACAGCTGACCCTCCTTCCCTGGGAGAGGAGAGCAGTCCATCAGATAATTGATCCTCCCTCCCTCTCCCCTGCTGATCCCCGGCAACCTGAGCTTGCTCCCTAGCTCAGGGTGCCACCATGGCACAAGGTAAGGCATCCAGCACCTCAACCCTCAGCACCACCAGCCCAGTTGAATCTAGACATTTCTGATGTACAACATACATGTCTTTTGATCCCTTATGTTAGTTAATTTTCTTTCTTTCTTTGTTTCATGTGAAAATCCTAAGGGTACCTTAAAGGACAACTAAATAGGGTTTTCTCTGCAAAATTTGCAAACAAAGGGCTATCGTCTAAGCCCTTACCTGCTATATGATATGCTTCGTTTTGTGAATAAAGTACTTTTTAACACTGTTTTGCCACATTTAAAAAAATGTAAACAAACTGGCAAATGTTTTAAAATGACCACTCCAGAAGCAGCCTAAGATGGCTGTGACGTGCTTGGGTGATGATGTCAATGGAGTGAGAGTGCTCCGGGGTCATAATGGTATTTGTATAGGGGTCTTTTAAATATAGTTATTTTAACACCCTTGGACTGCATATATGGGTAAAACATCATACATGCACAGAAAAGGATTTAACCCACATGTGCAGTCCAAGGGTGTTTAACTATATTTCACAGACCCCTATAGACATATCATTATCTCTCCACAGTGCTCTTGCTCCGTTAATATCATCAAACAAGCATGTCACGGCCATCTTAGGCTGCTACTGGGGCGGGCATTTTAAAACAGTTGCTGATTTGTTTACATTTTTTTAAACATGACAAAGCAGTCTGAAAAGTACTTTATGCACAAAATGAAGCACATCATATAGAAGGTAAGGGCTTACACTTTCCTATGTTTGCAGATTTTGCAGTCTTGTTTCCCAGGAAACTCTACTTAGTTGCCCTTTAAGGTATGTTTTTTTTTTCTTATAACACAAAGTTGAATATGCAGTCATGGAGAGCGGGTTGGATATGTACTGTATGATTCAAATAGTAGCCCAGAAAGTTTATTATGGTACAGATATTGTTACAGATTTGGATAATGTCACTACAAGACATATATGGGCTAGTAAAGATAATCTGCTGTCTATCCAGCCTTCCTCATTCAGTGTTTCAGTCAGAGTAGAGCCCAATGGGACATTCACATTATCTTCTTTCAGAGCTTAAACCTGTGGTTTAGCTCCTTGAGAAGTGCAAGAACAGCTGTCCTTGCCAACATGCATAGCTCGGGCATGGTTTTAATGGCCTGAGTTTCCCAGTCAGTTACCAACACAGAGCCTGGTTTATACATGATATTAGTGACCCGACGTTTGTTCTACATACTGCTGCAAATACTTTCCATCCGAATTAAGTAAAAAAAGGCATGAGGGAATAAGTCGGAGCAATCCAGATATTCAGTTGTTTTTCTCCATAAGTTGTTGAAATGTGAGAACTGATCCCCATGTCAGCACACTGAAGTCCTCTTACTGGAATCTTATACCTAATTTAGCAGAAACCACATGCTCTCAGGCTATTACTGGATTAAAGATCCATTGTGCAAGGTCCATTCCGGCAATAACTAAAAAATTTAAAACAGAAGTGCTGATAATGGGAAAAGTGAATGCTAGCAGGCCATCTACAGTTCTGACGTAAATACTCTCAGAGCAATAACCTTTAACATTTCTTTCTTCTAATTTGGCGTAATAAGGAGCAGATGCCACAAAGAATATTACTGAACAAGTTGGGCAAACCTGTCTCTGACTGATCCTGGAATCCATCCTTTAGTAAAATCAACGTCTGTTATGTTCACTGCAAGGGCCTCTCTACCTTACATTTCATCAAGGGAAGAGTCTTCAGTAGATATACAGATGCAATTTAGTTGGGTGTTAAAAGACTGTGAGGACTATTTTCTGTCTACGTGGTTGATACTAACTGTTCATTACAATCACATAATGTTAGTCATGTCATTGCAGGCCCACAGAGTAGCACATTCAATGGTGGTCAGAAATCTTCCCTACATTGCTGCAAAAATGTTTGCGACCCTGTGGAGCAGTTATGTGTGCGTGTTGGGGGGATGCAGTGTGACTGGCTCCTAGTCTCATTCACATAGCACAGTAGCCCTTGCAATCCCTGTTGCAGCCACCTTTGACCCCCCCCCCCACAGTAGAACATCCACAGGTAGGCAGAGCAGGGTCATAGTGTGGCAATAGGACCCTAATGGGGAATGTGTTTGGCAGAACATATGGTGGTCAGACTGCTTTATTAGTAAACATGGGATACCTATGAATAAATCCTACTGCATCAAGGCCCAGTAGTGTAGTTTGTCAAAGTGTTGAAGCTGAACTGAAGAAAAGGAGTTTGAATTGAAGCTGCCAATTTTCACATTCACCTATCCTTATATGGAGGTGACCACAGCATACAGAAGTATAAGAACTGTCACAAATGAACCTACAGACCTTGACACTGAGGAAAGAGAAAATGACAGTGGCAGAAATCACTCTCTTCATATCTTCATTCCTAAATGTCACAGTTTTTTAACTGAAACAAAAATGTAAATCTCTAGTGCTACCTAAAACTTAATTTTGCTTCTGAGAGACTTCCCGTTATTCAAATAGTGCAGAGGAACCCCATTTACAAGTGCTGCTAAGACACTTCTAACTGCCAGATGGCTGCCAAAAAGGCCCACAGTCTGACTTCCATTGCCAGGCTGTGATGTTTGTTGTCAGAATCATGAGGAGAGGGTGGGTAAGATTGAGGCTATCCAGATGATATCTGCCACTAAGCTTCTTTATGTCCTCAGTCACCTTCCTCTTTTAATTTCCAAGTCCTGGATTTCCAAGATTGATGCCCTTGTTGGATCCTTTCTTTGGGAAGGCTGTCCACTCAGGTACAGTCGTTGCAAGCTATAGCCTCACTGGTCTCTCAAGTGATGTGGTCTTCATGGTTTAAAGGCTATCATCTCACCTTCCTTGCTTCGCAAATGTTACATTGGTTCTTAGATGAGGCTGACTGAGCGCCTGTATGGCTTCAGTTGGAATCCATGCTTTTTCCCACTTTTCTATTGGATCCCTTCCTTACTCTGCCCTTCCACATTGCATTCATTTATACTGTACCGACAGTCATTGCTTCTTGTTCTGTTTGGTAAGTGCTGAGTAAGCATCTCCACATGAACCTCAGTCCTGTGGAACTGATGCCTCTTTGGCTTAACCCTTGGCTTCAGATTGTGGGTTGTTCATTTTTATGGCACAATTGGAAGGCTTAAGGGTTTTTACTGGTGCATGACCTCTTGCTTTCTAACTCCTCCCAGCTTTTGGCTTTTGATACTCTCATTAAGCACTTTAATATCCAATGACAGGAATTTTGGAAATATTTGCAGCTTCACACTCTTTACCAAATGATGCTACATACCACTCCTGCCCATGTTTCCTCCCAGCATGAGTCTCCCCTTTACACCTGGCTCTGTGCTTCAAAGGGACACGCCGGCCTTATCTATAAGGCAATCAGGGACTCTGTGCCTGACCAGACACAATCTGCCAAATCTCAGTGGGAGTGGGACTCGGTTGTGGTTGTCTCCTCTGAAGAACAGGCACAGGCTTGATCCGTTGCCCAATTGGCTCATAGGAACGCGCACAGTCAGCGTCTTCAAAATAAAGTGCTCCATTACTGGTATTGCACTCTGCTCATCCATTTTGAGCTTGGTCTCTCTCTCAATCCCCAGTGTGTTGGAGATGCCACTCCATGGAATGCTCCTTGCCCCACATTCTGTGGATATGCCCCAGTATCCATCCCTTTTGGCAGGGGGTGCATGCCTTTTGCCAGTGTGTTCTGAATGTGTCTATCTCCTTCTCCCCTACTGTACTTATTCTGTCTTTCCCATCGTAGCATGTAACTTCATTGAGAATATTACAGTGACCGGTCATTTACAGTGACAAAACCAACAAAATGACCAGTTGCTGTAATGGTTGTGTGGGACCCCAGCACAGCTTCTCCAGGTCTTGAGCCCCTTCCCTGAAACACCTACACCTTGGAGGTGATTATAATTAATTCTAGGGGGGTGAAGCAGAAAACACATGTGTGTTCCTAATGGCACAATATGGACCACAATCGTGGTTCACATTGTGCCATTGCTGTAAAGCTGGTTGGCAGATTTTCTGTCAAACTGGCTGGTGTAACCCTTTCCCATTTCAGGTCCCTCATCTTTCTCTCTCTCTGTTTAAATGGCTCACTGCAGCTGCTACTGAGGCAAAGTGGCTCTTGCTTTAGGGATGGTGGTCTGCAGTGGCCGCTTGAACTGATAGCTGGATAACCACATTGGCCACTCTGGCCCATAATAAGCACCTTTGCCATGTCACACTTGATACTCTCACCACCTTTGACTGTGTTTGGAGTCCCTTTCTTGAATGGCTTTGTGCTCAGTCTACCTATATTTTTCTGGTCCCCCTGTGCTCCAGGATGTCCTTATGCTTTTCTCCCAAACTTTTGGTGACACTTCATGTTGCCGTTTCCTTTAGTTTCCCTCTTGTTTGGTTGCCATGCTAGTTCACTCTTTTTTTTTTGCCCGTTCGACTACTTTGGTGCTATTCCCCCCTGTTATGTTTGTTCTTCTTACTTTTGATTATTTCTGACATAATGTTTGTCAGGCCTCTCACACTATTAATAGTTGCACTGTTTATTTTCTATCCCCTGCACCATGCATATAATGTTTTTTACACTTTATGGGACCTTTAATCTCTTATGCTTTTGTACGGTGTGCCATATCTTTGTACAAATACTGTGCGATGCTTTTTTTCTCTATGCCTAACATTTGGCTATCATGTTCATTATTGTTGTATATTCAATAAAATTTTTAACGATAAAGAATCATGAGGAGAAAGCTACAAGTACTGTAACTCTGGGGCCCCATCTCTACAAAACCCTCCTGAAAGTCCCACTAGCAACTCCTATTGTACTGTAAAGCCAAACCTGGTGACTGGATTACTTGCTGTGTACCCTGTATCTGATTCCACCAAATACATCAGAAAAATAAACTTTGGATTTGTCAGTGTAAATTAGCTCATATTATATCTTTGTTAGAAAATGACCATAACCAATCAGCTCACACATAATGGAAGATTGGTTGGACTACTGGAATTTTGGATTCAGTGAAGTCAAATGCGAAGTGCTACAGTTGAGCAGGAAGAAACAGAAGTAGGACCTGCATATTGTTCGTGACTCCCAATTGTGGCAGTAGGCAAACAGGAAGAGGATCTGGGGTTATAATAGATAAGTGGATGAAGCATGATAAGCAGCAGTGCATAGCCTTTATCAAGAGGGCTAGCAGACAGCTGAGGTACATCGACAGGGAGTGACCTGCAGGGTAAAGGAAGTTATCCTGCCTCTTTACAAGGCCCTGGCCGGGCCTCAACTGGAGTAGCCCATGCAGTTCTGGGGTTCCTAGTGCAAAGATTGAAGCACAGAAGCATAAACAATGATGGCAGAAAAAGGCCAATGGTCCTTCCAGTCCAAGCATCTAACCCAGGGATATATTATCCATATGGGGTTCTAACCCTCCCTATCTGCCCCCCCATTCCCCCTCCCCATTATTGTCACCCTGAGTAACCATTATACCCTGCACCTTATCCCAGCCATGCTTGAAACCATTAATGGTTTCTGCACCCTCCACCTTTGCTGGTAGACAGATCCATGGTTCCAACACCCTTTCTGAAAATAATACTTTCTCAGATTCCTCTTGAACCTCTCTCCTGTTGGTTTTTACTCATGTCCTTGTGACCTTAAACTATTACTCATGCTAAATAATTCCCCACAGTTCACATTCTTTATTCCTTTCAGGAACTTAAAGGTCTCTATATCTCCTCTCTTTCATCTGGTCTGCAGTGAGTACATGTTCAGTACCTTGAGGCAATCCTAGTAAGACCTGCCCCGTTGGCCCTGAACCATCTTTGTCACTCTTTGCTGCATGGTCTCCAACCATTCCTTCTCTTTCCTGAGGTGAGCACTCTACTGTGCACAGCTACTCCAGGTGCAGCCTCACCAAAGATCTATATAAAGGGAGTATTACCCCCTTTCTTCTGCTGTCAGTACCATTCCTGATAAATGTCAGTATCCTATTTGCCTTACTATAGGCCTTGTTATACTGGCTTGATTGTTTGAGAGAGTCACTAATGATGACTCCTAAGTCCCATTCCTCAGTCATAGTGCTAAGTCTTACTCCACCCATCCAGCACTCTGTCTTGCAGTTCTTTTTTCTTTGGTGCATCATCTTTCACTTTTTAGTGTTGAATTTCAAGTGGAAAACCCTAGTCCAGCTCTCTAATCTTTGAAGTCACTCTGCATTTCCCTGATTCCATCATCGCTATCCACCCTCCCAGAGAACTTAGTGTCATCTGTGAAAAGACACAACCTGCCTAGGATTCCTTCTCCAATGCTGCTGCTGAACATAATAAAGAGGACTTGGCCCTGGACAGATCCCTGTGGTACCCCACTCATGACCTCCCTCTCCTTTGATTTGACCCTGTTAACCACAACCCTCTGCTGCCTCCCCTTTAGCTAGTTATGTAACCATCTTAATATGTCCCTAGGCACACCCAGGTCTTCCATCTTCTTCAGTGATTGTCTGTAAGGCACTGAGTTGAAAGCCTTGCTGAAGCTGGAGTAAAGCCACAGAATGGCCCTTATCCAATGCCCTCATCACACACTCAAAGAAAACTATCAATTTAGTCTGACACGATCTCCCTGCCATGAACTCATGCTTTTTCCTATCCTGGAGACCATTGCTGTAGAGGTAATCCAGGAGGCCTTCTTTGACCAGTACCTCTGTCAGCTTCCCTACTACAGAGGTAAGACTGACAAATCTATAGTTCCCTGCTTATACCTTGTTTCCCCCTCTTATGGAGCAGAACTGTGTCTGCCACCCACCAGTCCTTCAGAACTACCCTTGTCTGTAATGAGTTATTGAATATTCCTACCAGGGGTTCAGAGAGTTATGCTGCCAGTTCTCTTAGCACCCTTGGATGCATCCCATCCAGTTTTGGGGCCTTATCTATCTTTAAGGCTGCTAGTAGTGGCGGGCAAAGTGGGCTCAATCTGCTCCGCAAAGTGATTCGCGGAGCAAAGGTGGATTCATGGAGTGCTCCGCAACGCAAAGCGGAGTACTTGGCGTTATGATGAGGAATGCAAAGTCCATTGAAAACAATGACTTTGCATTACTCTGCCTCCCCAGACCACTACTCCACCAAATTTAAGGCGATGTGCACTGAGGACAATGCACTTTGCCTCACTTCACCTTATTTTTGAGCTCCGAAGGCGGATTTGCAGTGATTCATGGGATTTCAGGTCACATGGGCTCTATATTGATCTGTACAGCCTCAGTTTGGGGTAGTATGTGTAGGAAGGAGTAGGAGACAGCGTGCTCTGATAGCTGTCTGTGATTGAAATCTTGTAAAAGCTGTTAAAAAAGCATTTTTGCATTTTTTGGGGGGCTCAAACTTTAGTTCATTGATTGTAGGAAACCCTCCTGTGCTCATATCATTGAGCATTTTTGTTTTTGTGTGGATTTTGAATGTTAATTTACAACATTGAGTGCGTGTAGTGAAAGACAGTGAAAGTGTGCTTTGGGGAAGGGGCATATCTGTGGTGTAGGTAAATTTAAGTTGGAGAAATAGTGATTTCTTTGTTTTTTGATTATATTTTTGTTACATAACTGACTGTGTTAATGTACACACAGTAATACTGAAATGTTCTTGCTGTTTGTTGTGTGGCTCTGGTGCAGCAGTTCATAATTTCAGGTTGTTTACATTACAATACGTAATGTGGCATAGTACTAAACTTTTGCATTTGCTATGCATTACTCATTCAGCATTGTAGACAAACTGTTCTGTGTGTGTGTGTGAGTGTGTATGCGGTGTTGCGTGACATCAAATAATACACCTTTTGTTCTGCCACAGACTAGTGTAATTGCAGGTGCAGCAGTGTGAACCTGCTATCCACTGCAGCTGCCTGATTTTGTACTGCAATCGTGGTATCTGTTCTTTGTTTTGCTGCTTGTACTGCCATAAAAATCTGCACTGCAGTCAGTGTTCCCCCCCACCGCCACATGCAAAAGGAATTTTTTTCCAGATTGGATTGTTTTTGTGACCTAATCAGCACCACTGGTTACTGAAGTTGTTTTCATTGCATGACAAGACTAGTCTCTTATCTGTTGCTGAAGCTACAGTTGTTTTTTATGGCTTCACATCCAGCATCCCCACAATCAGAGAGTGAAAATATCAAAATCTAAATTTGGTTATAATATTGTGGTTGATCCCCCAAAATGTCTGCAAAGAGATGTGCAAGCAAAGCTGTTTCTCGCCATGGCAATGTTGGCAGTAAGATAGTCTGTGGGCGGGGTAGTAGTACGCAGATGCAGAAGTGCATTGCTGATGTGAGGAAAGGTATTTCTCCTGCACTGCTTTTTACAGCCCAATCAGTAGCTTCACTCATAGTTGAAGGAGATTATATTTTCCCAGCCAGTGGTAGTGTTACTGGCATTAGTGGTGGTGGTAGTATTAGTATTGTTGCGTCAAGTTCTAATTCTGACCAGTGTACTGTATCCAAAAATATTGAGTGTGAAGCAGTGCAACTGCATGTGAGTGGCAGCGTAGATGATGTCAAATCTTCTCAGTAACATCCCAGTAACTGAACCTGAGGATTCTGATAATCATGTCAACAATAGCATACAATGTGATATTCCATCCACCTTGGCAGTTAATGTCACGCATTTTCCATGCAGTGATTCACAATGGGGTGAAAAAATATCAGGTGATGGTGGTGTAGATGCTGATGATGAATGTGATGATGACGATGATGTTGCTGTTGTTGCAACATGCAGTCCACATGCTAGCATCCAAGCAGAAGATGTGGATGTGTGTGACGTTGATGAATATGATGATGATGTAATTGACCCCAGTTGGGAACCGGAGAAAAAGAAATTCAAAGTGGCTGTGTCTGAGTCTGTTTGCAGGAATCCCCTCCCCATAAAAACTTGTGATCTACTGGTTTTAGTTGATGATGATGACCCAGTAATAAATATGATGGTGAGTCGTGCTGGTCAGTTGCAGTCAGGTGTGCAGTGCCGAAACATCCGTGCCCCACCCACTTCAGTGCTTAAAATAACAGACTTAAATAAGCCACATCATGGACATGTTAAAAGCAGAGCATCACAATCCCTTGCTTGGGATTTTTTTGTTCAAGATGCAAATGATGAGTCAGTTGCAATCTGCCAGGTTTGCCATGTGCGTGAGTCGAGGTAAAAAGGGGAGCCATCTGGGCACAGGAGGACAGTATACGCATCTTAAGAATAGGCACTTGGCACTGTGGACCCAGCACAAGCTGGCAGCTAATACCACAGTGGGGCGTTCACCCCCATCACCGGTAACCATAGGGAGCATGTTATCCCCTTCCATGACAGTTAAGTGCAGCAGTAAATTAAACATGTGCAGTAGTGAGGTAATAAGAGCAGAGGATTACTACAGACATGATGAGGTGGAGGACCATAATAACTTTGAAATGTTGTCCAGTGCTGGTGAGAGTAGCAGTTTTTGTGGTGGTGGTGAATGCAGTATGTCTAGTGCAGGTGGTACATCAACCCCGGTTGGCAAATCTGGTAAAATAACAGCATTTCTGAGTTAGTCATCATCACCTGTGCAACTGTCTTCATCAAATGTCCACACTCTACCCCCTGTCAATGCCATTCATCACAGAGCACAACCATTTGTGATCACACCCCGTGTAAAACGGTTAAGTCAGCCTACGTTACAGAGTGTTTTTGCTCATAAGCTGGAGTACCCCCGAAATCATACAGTGTCATGTGAACTTAATGCTACTGTAGCAGAAATGTTGGCAATTGATCTTTTGCCCTTCTCCTTTGTGGAGAATTCTGGGTGCTGGTGGTTTGCTGCACATGTCTGTCCAAAATGGAAAGTCCCATCCAGGACATACTTTTCTACCCGTGCTGTCCCCGAGTTGTTCCGCACTGTGTCCGACTCAATAAGACATGCCCTTCAACATTCCTCATCTCCATTCATTCATTTAAGTATGGATATGTGGGCAAGTGGCAAAACAGTGAGGAGTTCATATTTGTGTATAACTGCATACTGGGCACAGATGCCGGGGGTTGTTTGTGATGTTGGTAGTGTGAATAATCAGTGCAGTAAGGTGGATTGTCGCTGTAGCAATCTTCCAGGAATTCAACAGCATGCAAAGATTGCTATGTGCAATGTGACCTGTTCACACACTGGTGAGAACATGTTGGATGTGGTACTGATTGAAACTGACAAATGGCTAAACTCTCTGTCCCTGAGAGCTGGGTTCATAGCAAGTGACAAGGGGTCAAATGTGGTGAAATGCATCACGAATGGTGTTATTTTTCATGTTCCATGCATGGCCCACTGTTTAAATCTTGTGGTTCAGGAGTTTCTGCAGCACCTTGATGTAAAGGAAATGCTGATCATTGCACAACATATCTGCTCTCACTTTTCAAGATCTGGAAAGGCCCGTGACCAACTGCGGCAGTTGCAGATACAAAACAGCCT
Organism: Neoceratodus forsteri; assembly: GCA_016271365.2. Taxonomy (NCBI): domain Eukaryota; kingdom Metazoa; phylum Chordata; order Ceratodontiformes; family Ceratodontidae; genus Neoceratodus; species Neoceratodus forsteri. The sequence continues at coordinate 219,055,472 of CM028134.1, forward strand.
GCCTCAGCACTGCTTGAAGCTGGAAGTTGTCACCCGATGGAACTCCACTTTATATATGGTAGAGACATTGTATGAACAATACAAAGCCATCTCAGAATATCTTGTGATACACACTAGCCGTGACAGTTCCAGGGCCTCCATGTCTATGACGACTGAAGAGTGGCGCCTCATGGACTCTGTAATAACAATTTTGCAGCCTTTTGAACATGCCACACAGGCAGTGAGTGGTGAGTCTGCCTCCATTAGCCAATCAATTCCACTGCTGCAGGTGCTGAGGCAGACATTGGTGAATGCACAGCATGGCCTTGATGTTGCCGGAGACGGTGGTAGCAGTATGTTGCTGCAACACATGCTGACAGTATTCGACCAGAATCATCACGTTGTGAGCATTCAGTGTAGTGACAACTTTGCCATAGCAACAATGCTGGACCCAGGATACAAATGTGGAATTGCATCAGTACTGGAAGGAGGGCCTGAACAGGTAAAAAATATCAGTGGTCAACTGGTGCGCTTGGTTCACGGGGCACAGAAGTCACGTGCCAAGGTCAGCAAACCTCAGCAGCATAATCCAGCTGAAGGTGTACCTGTAGGACTATCAAGCATATCCCACAAGGGGAAGGGGACAGCAGTTACAGGTGGTCTGTCATCCAAAGTGGCTGGCATCAACCCACTTTGGGAGGCTTTGTCCCAAGTGGGTATTTGTGAAATAAATGATTCGGGAGAACAGGATGATGCATCAAACACTGGACTTAGTGTGGCACAGAGAATGGGTGAGTCATATTTGTCTGAAAACAGGCATCTGACAATAACTGAAGATCCTCTTTTGTACTGGAGTGGAAAGGTCAGTGAATGGTCAGAGCTGACTGCAGTGGCACTGAAGTACCTCACATGCCCACCCTCCGTGTAAGTGTTGAGAGGGTATTCAGCTCAGCAGGTGCAATAGTCAGGGATCATCGGACAAACCTGTCTCCTGTGAATGTTAGTTTGCTAACATTCATTAAAATGAATGAGTGGCAGAGGGTTGGGTATACCACATTTATTTTTATATTATTTAGCCCTCCATCGTAGCAAATATCTTCAGTGGCTGACGCCCCCAGAGAACATGGAATCACAATTGGCGTGGCTTAAAATAGAAAGAGCTACAGCCTGGGAACATCATTTATCAACTAGGGCATTACTATATATCCCTCAGAAAAAATTACCTAAGTCTTGGCATTACAACCCTATTACATGGTTAGTGAGGGCGCGTGCCCAGTGGTTTGCACTATACAACTTGGATAGGAGACGGGATTTGGGGCAGCCGGTTTGTCATAACGGGAACCTGCAAATAGGGAATAAACCTATTTCTTCTTCATTTTGGAGGAAATTAAAAGATGTATCTCTGTCAGACCTAATATCAGATAATAAATTTGATTCCCCCAAACAAGTCCAGCAAAAGTTGGGTATAGGATCTCTACCTGGATTCAAATATTTACAGCTTAAAAAATGTATCCAGTCAAATTTAGAATCCCCACCCTGGACCTCTAAGATGACGGAAATATTAGGGCAAATGTTTCAAGCAGCAATTCAACCCAGAACTACCTCTAAAATCTACAAATTTTTATTGGTAAAACTTTGGCAGAAATACCCCTCGATTGCATTTTATTGGAAGCATTCTGCAGACATTTCTTATGATTCAGATACATGGGAACAGGTCTAGATGACTAATTATAGATGGTTAAAACAGGATAGATTAAGGCTTCTTCGTTTTAACATATTACATAATTAATTTTATACATCCACAAAACTTAAATTAATGGGTAAGAATCAAGAGGGCATATGCCACAGGTGTTTACAAAAACAGGGAACTCTAATACATACTGTATGCTATGGTCTTGCCCGATAATTCAAATATTTTGGCAGCAGGTAATTTAATTTGCAGATCCATTATTTAAAGGTGCATGCCACTTTGACGTAGAGCCCTGTATATTGGGTAACCTTTCAGCCATATCATCCCAAACATACAAATACTATTTTGCTCTAATCTCATCGGTAGCATTGCTTCTCATTCTTAGATACTGGATTAAAGATACTGTACCACCACTGGGTTCAGGAAATCTATATAGCCTTCAATGCAGAAATATTGATTGCAACACAATTTCACAGAGCAGCTAAATTTAATGAGAGATGGAAGCAATTTACAGAATTTATGGCTGGGAGGTTTAAGGTACCCGACAGATAGTAATATTTCAGTCTTCCTGGAAAGTAGGACAGTGATAGGGTAAAAGTGGTCATTCTTCATATGCATAGGTGTCCAGGGTACTACCATACAATGCAATTGGATAGCAGTCCAGAAATAGGGGTGGGAGATTAGGAAGGAGGGGGAGGGAATAGTGGAAAATTATTGGAAATGTTTCAGAGGGGGAGGAGGGGGTGTGTGGGGCAAAGTAGGAGGGTTGGGGGGGCGAGGGAACCATCCAATGTACAGAGTTAGATGCCATCGGGAAAGTCTTGATATGTATGGTATTGTATTTTTTTTTTCTTTGTTTTCTTTTCTTTCCTGCCTATGTATTTTCTGGAAAATCTCAATAAAGCATATTATATTTGAAAAAAAATGAATGAGAGTCACATACCAGCACAGACTGCAACCTCGGTATTCGTACCCCGGCCTAGTCATGGTGGTTTTGGTGATGTGGAAATAGACCATCCTGGTGGCACTGGCAGTGGCTGCCTGAAACGGCACACCACTGATGTAGATGATGACACAATGGAGAAAGAATTTCCCAGTGGTCAGACTTCAGACATTGATGACTGTGAGGGCAGCTTTCTTTATGAGGATGATGATGTGGTTAATGTTGGCAGGTTTTAACTGAAGTTTTTAAAAGGCAATGTGCCCCCCGGACCACCACCACCACCACCAGGACTGCTGTTAGCCACTGCCACCACTGAGCCTGAGTCTGTCCACCCCCCCAGACCACCACCACCGGGACTGCTGTTAGCCACTGCCACCACTGAGCCTGAGTCTGTCCACCCTCCAGACCACCACCACCGGGACTGCTGTTAGCCACTGCCACCACTGAGCCTGAGTCTGTCCACCCCCTGGACTACCACCACTGGGACTGCTGTTAGCCACTAACACCACTGAGCCTGAGTCTGTTTGCCCCCCGGACCACCACATCCATCAGCCAGAGTCACAGAGCTTCTTAATATTTAAACCATAAAGTGAGTGTGTGTGTACTCATGTTTGTTATGCTGCTTCACTTCCTTTAGTTGTATGTTTTGTTTTCTGTAGATTTTCAGAGCCGCAATGGTAAAACACATATGGTACATTTATTTTGTTTCTTTTACAGGTTAAGAAAAAAAGTCTACATTGCTAAAACTCAGTGAGAATGGTACTGCAGCTGTACCATGCATAAAGGAACCAATGGAATATCCATGTGAAATCCATTCTGGTAAGTATGAAGATTTTATTTCATCTGTTTCATTGTTTTGGAAAGACTGCAGCAAATATTGCACACAGGTTGTGGTAGTTGACAAGAGATGGGTTTCAATGTAACTTGACTTGAGATTCACAACCAGGGAGAAAATAACAATTAAGTTGTAAGATGTCATTCATTGCTTTTTTTAGGAAACTTCCAGATGCTTTGTTGTTCTGTCAAACTGGCCTTATTCAAAAAAGTTCTTCAACATCAGGCACCCCCTTCCCCTAGGCCTGGGCACACATGCAACATGCAGAAGTTGTTTCATTAGATGACCATGACCATCAGTAACAACAACTGGATTCCAGAAGGATGCAGATGAAATCTGTGAAGAAGTAACAAAATAAGAAACCATTACAGACAAACCAGCAAATATGATCCCCCCACCCCCCAAAAAAATACTTACCTTCATGTGCTTGAGAGTTATCTGTTTCCAATTTCAGTGCAAAAAATTCTCATTGAGCACACTGGAATGTGCACACCAATAGTTTCTGTAACCTGTGATGCAGAACAATACCATGAGTACATGTCCATGTCAACCCCCTCCTCCTCACCTAATACACAACCATATATCTATATATCTATATCTATATATATATATATATATATATATATATATATATATACTCACCAAGGCTACAATTAATGTACAGCCAAAGGCACCTTTCAATCCAGTTGAGATTATCACATTGCATTTGCTCGAATCGCCTCGCAGAACATATTGGACCAGCATCAGAACGCTCCCGGTCATCATTTAATACTGTGGGACTTTGTATGTGCTGAAACACTCCCATTTCACTGTGTTACCACTTGTCAACTTTCTGCACACAAGGAGGATGCATTTTGGGCCTGCAGAAAAAATCTGGGACTCTGTGCCACCACTGCGTGCATGACTGAGTGCACCATTAATTCTGGGGGACTTTGTATGTGCTGAAACACTCCTATTTCACTGTGTTACCACTTGCCAATTTTCTGCACACAAGGAGGATGCATTTTGGGCCTACAGAAAAATCTGGGACTCTGTGCCACTACTGTGCACATGACTGAGTGCGCCAATAATTCTGGGGGACTTTGTATGTGCTGAAACACTCCCATTTCACTGTGTTGCCACTTGTCAATTTTCTGCACACAAGGAGGATGCATTTTGGGCCTACAGAAAAAATCTGGGACTCTGTGCCACTTTTGGTGGTGTGTGATTGTTGTGAGCTCATGATGTCATACTGACATTACAATTAAAGCAGCATTGCATGAATGTCGTGACAGTTTTGAACTGTATTTTTTTATGCTACTTTACATTGCCACAGTCACTAGTTACCTCCGAGTCGTAACTTGAATGATACACTTCTTTTCACAGTTTATATCTGCTTTACTTAGTTGACTACTTTTTTCATGTATGAAAAAAAAATCAGCAAGCCTTCCAATATTGTTCTGACCAGGTTTCTATTTATTTGCAGCTGCTTTTCAATAACTATTGTTCGATATTGTCATAAAACACTGCCTGATGCATAACTGTTAATTAACAACAGAAGTGATATATAACAACTACTTGATGTGATGGAGAAAAGCAGAGGAAAACAATGACAGAGACCTGGTCAGCACCAATTTAAAAGGAATGCTCCTTTCATTATTTCACACATGAAAAAAGGTAGTACAGCAGACTCAACTACTGTAAATTGTCATATCATTCCAGTCAGTCAGGATGTAAGTAAAGGAAATTGTAACATAGCATTAAAAAATATAGGTTAGAGTTCTCAACAGATTGCTGCTCTGCTACTGCTTTACAGAGATTCACCACATTACATAGTTATGGTGATGCACATAACATAATATGTGGGGGCCTTACTCCCACTGGAATATTTCTTGCTCCACAGAGTGCAACATATTTCTGTGAAAACGGCCAGTAATTTCATTACAGTGTGTCACGTCACGGAGGAATTACCATTCAGAAAAGCCATCCACATTCTGCCCCCCTTTCTCATCAACGTTAGGACGTGATGCCAGGGGGAGCGCAGGTGCATGCTCCACTATAGTGAATGTCCGGCAGCTATCCCAATGTTTCCTTATGTTATAAGGTTCACTTTGTGGTAATATGTGACAACGTTCCACTAACAAGGCTTTTCTTACTGGAAACGTGCCCACACGTTTCACCACAAACTGACCATTATAACATAAAGAAACATTCAGAAAGCTGCCAGACAATCGGATATTCACTATAATGGAGTACGCACACGCACTCTCCCTGGCATCATGTCCTAACATTGCTGAGAAGGGAGGAAGAATGTGGGCAGCTTTTCAGAACGGGAGTTCCTCCGTCTCGTGACACACAGTAATGAAATTATGGGCGGTTTTCACAGAAATGTATTGCACTATGTGGTGTAAGAAAGATTCCCCTGGAAGGGAAAATGTGTATTATTAAACAACAACAAAGAAAAAACACATAAAAACAGTACAACACATTAATGGGGTGGGGGGGCAGAAAACAATCACGTAAGTTACTGTGGCCGTGGGATGTTGTGGTGGTCCTGCAGCAGGTGCAGCATTCAAACTATTTGCTGCTGCTGCTCTTCTATTGTGTGGACCTGCTGCTGCAAAGCACCAACCCTCTGATTGTTCTCTTCCAGAGTCGCCCACACCAGGGAGACGTTATGCTGTGTTGCAGGGACTGTGGTGGGGTCCACTGCAGCTAGAAATCCAGGTAGCGCGGGTGGTGGTGGAGAGGGTGGTGCTGATGGCTGTGGTGGCAGTGGTGATGGTGGAGCAGCTGCTGTACTGGCCCTCCTCCTGCTGCGGCAGTGACTGCGAGGCACAACCTCGACCCCAGCAGCACCCTCAGCCACTGCCATGGAAGGGCTAGCAGGTGGACGCCTGGCCCCTTCCATGGCAGCCTGCCACTCTGCCTTGTGGTGTTTGAGCATGTGGATGTGCTGGCCACTGGTCCCCAAATGTGTCCCACGGTGGCCACGGCGCACCAGCACACCACACACACAGCACACCATGACTGTGCTGTCTCCCCCCACAGAGTTAAAAAACTCCCACACTGGGGAGCTGCGGGGGGGACCAGACACAGTCCTCACATGAGTTGCACAGTTTGCACCACCTTGATTTTCTAGGGGCGCCTCCTGTGGCTGTGGAGGTGGTATAGGGGGTGCTGCTGGAGCCCCTACAACTGCTACTGGTGATGGTGGTAGTGGCAGAGAAGGTGGACGCACAGCAGCCACTGGTGGCACTGGTGCTGTTGCTGTTGCTTCAACATGGGGATGGGTGGAAGCAACACCCAGGAGTAGAGAGCAGTCCAGCATGACACGACCGCCCCCACATGTCCTCACTCCCATCTGACCACACCCACGGGCCAGCGACTCGCCTTCTCCAGGGTACACGTCCATCCCTCCCACACAAGTCCCCGCACACACACACACACACACACACACACACACTCACACACACACTTACACACACACACACACAAAACAAAACAACACTTATAAAAAAAAATTAACTACCAAAAAAACAATCACAAACACAATACAAAAACTAAATAAAGATAGCTTTTAAAAAAGCTGTTGCTTTACAAAGGCAATAAGCACTTTGTCGCTGACTCCTACACTGCTCTCTCACAAGCCTTCTTCCTCTACGAATGCAAAGGATAAAGTGAAACTGCTTCTCTGATTCACTTCCTTCCTTCCTGCCTGGCTAAAGCAAGTGACTTACAGTACTTTAAGCCATGTGATGTGTGGGGGGCTGACTATTTACTTCTCACTTCACCTTACTTCGCATTAAGACATAATGGCAATGCAAAGTAATAATGATAACGTGAAGTGAGCACTTTGCAGTGCCCACTTCGCGTTGTGCTCCGCCAATGCGAAGTGGGCACTTCGCATTCACTTCGTCAGTGGATTAAAAAATTGCTGCATCTCTAGCTGCTAGTCCTTTGTGGACTCATTCACATATAAATACTGACTGCCTCATCTTCAGGACATGCTTTGTGGCTACTTTGATGCCACTGTCTAGCAAGGGCCCACTGTCTACGCTTGTGAAGATAGAGCAAAATTAATCATTAATGATGACAGCCTTTTGTGAGTCCTCCTCTATCACTTCACCCTCCCCCTCAGATAGCCTAATAATTCACCCTCCTTTCTTCCTTTTTACCCTAATATACTGGAAGAATTGTTTTTCTTGTCTCTTATCCCCTTCCTTAATATGCAACCCAGCATCTGCTTTTGTCTACCTAATTGCCCTCTATGATCAACAAGCATTTGTCAATGCCTCATGTTTGCTTGCTGGTATTAGCATTGGAAATGCAGGAGTTAGAGAGATGCAGAATAAGAATGGTAGTGAAGTATTGAACTTCACGGCATCCCCACCTCCACCCTGCAGAGACTGGCAGGCATTGGGGTATGCGTTTGGGTCATCGCCCATAACGTTCATGCCATTTCACTTCACCCTATCCTGCAGACACCAACACATGTTGAAGTGTGCCTTGGGGTGTTCGGCTGTACCCTCACCTCATTCCATAAGGGCATACGCTGAAATGGGTGCAGTCTAGGAGAACGGGGTGAACTGTGGGGTCGAAGAGTTCAAGGTACACCTCGATGCCTGTCACTGGCTGCAGGGTGGTGGGGAGGGGGTGGAATGGCATGAGCATTACAGTCGGCAATCCAAAGGCACACCCCTGATGCCTGTCAGTCTGTACAGGGTGGGACGTTATGGTTAGAACACCTAACGCCCCGGGTGTTTGTTGGTATTTACACTACAAATTTTCAACATGACCTTTTTGTGACCCCCACCTCATGGAAGCATTTGGGAGTTCTTCTCATGAACAGTGGTACTGTGATTTTGTTAATGTGTCCCGAACTTTGAGTTCCTACAGTGACCGTGCCATTCTGTGCCAGATGTACGAAAACACAGATCGGGCAGGATGTGAAGAATGACAGCTGTACCATTCATAGGGAGCTGTGAAGAGATGGCAATGTTGAAAATCTATAGTGCAAATATTAAAAATACTTGAACTTCTGGACTTATGTGGAAACTGTGCAAAGCATGTGCATAACACAGTCATTTAGTGGAATTTTATAATCAAATGTTCAACATAGGCATTTTGTGACATCTGCTCATGAACAGTATCACTATGATTTTTCCTAATCTGTCCCGAACATTGATTTCCCACAGCTACCATGCTATTCTGCGCCAGATATGTAAATGCATATTTTGAGCAGGATATGAAAAATGACAGCTGTACTGTTCATAAGGAGGTGTGCAAAAAATGCCAATGTTGAAAATCTGGAGTGAAAATATTACAAATGCGCGTAAGTACGAGGGTGCATTGAAACTGCACAACGTACACTCGTAACACAGTCATTACATGGACCTTTGTCACTAAATTTTCAACATAGGCATTTTAGCACCTCTGCTCATGAACAGTGTCACTGTGATTTGTTTTTAATCTGTCCTGAACACTGACTTCCCACAGCGACCACGCTATTCTGCGCCGGAAGCGCAAAAACACATTTTGGACAGGATGTGAAAAATGACAGCTGTACTGTTCATAAGGAGGTGTGGAAAAATGCCAATGTTGAAAATCTGGAGTAAAAATGTTGCAAATTCGAGAAGTTACGAGCATGCGTGGAAACTGCGCAACACATGCTCGTAACACAGTCATTTTATGGATTTTCATCACCAAATTTTCAACATAGGCATTTTAGGATCTCTGCTCATGAACAGTGTCACTGTGATATTCTTAATGTGTCCCAAACACTGATTTCCAACAGCGACCATGCTATTCTGCGTCGGTAGTGTGAAACCACATTTCGGTCAGGATGTGAAAAATGACAGCTGTACTGTTCATAAGGAGGTGTGGAAAAATGCCAGTGTGTTGAAAATTTGGAGTGAAAATATTACAAATTCGTGAAATTACGAGCGTGTGTGGAAACTGGGCAACGCACACTTGTAAAAGTCATTTTTTTTTATTTTTTCACCAAATTTGCAACATAGGCTTTTTGAGAGCCCACCTCATGAACACTGGCACTGTCATTTTGTTACTCAGTCCCAGAAGGTGATTCCGCCCAGTGATCAAGAAATCACCTTTTGGGACCGAATAACGCCATAACAGTGCCTGAATTCATGAGGAGAGGTCCCAATAACCCCATGTTGAAAATTTGGTGAAAAATTCCCAAAAATGACTGAGATATTCACCAAAGTTGAAAAACCCTAATAATGCCATTATACAGCTTACTGGCATTTCTTCAGTTCGCGGTCGGCTTTGAAGAGTGCAGACGTGTTTCTGGTCCACCAAAGATCGTCGCACCAGGCTCCGGAGGTAAGTATGAGGTGAGGGGGGGTGGGGAGGCCGGGTGCACAGTGGGTGAGTGCAGGTTGGGGGGAGAGGATGGCAACTGGCGTGGGACCATTTCCTTTGTTTCAGGGAGATAATAAAAATAAAAAGACATTGCAGGAAGGTTTTTTTTTTCAGGCTTGTTTCCAGCACACTGGTGTGGGCTCCCAGTGTGTCACCTTCTTTTTTTGGGGTGGGGTACTGAAGCCAATGGGGACTGGGCCCCCCATCGACAAAGAATGACTGTTTGAGGGGGGCATGATGCCAAGGGGGATTGGACACCCCCTCACCACACAACAAATGGGGAAGGGGTTACATCATGCCGACAGGGAGTGGGCTCTCCCATTGGCAAATTAACTGGGTCAGGGGCTGCCGATAGGGGGATTGGCCACCCCCAATTGGCTTTCATGAGGCAGAGAGGCAGCAGCAAGCCACCACCATATTTAATTTAATTGTTACACTTGGGAACATACCACCCTGCAGTGATGGGTCACTCCCTCATTGCAGCGGAATGGCTGATGTTGCAATGACGAGGCAGCCCCTCATTGCAGCGGCGAAAATGTTTCAACTTGGTGGCACTTTTGGAGACCAGTGTCATCAGCACACTGTGCCTCCATTGGTCCACCAGTACCAAGCCCCCAAATGCAGTGCCTCCGTTGGCTGCCACAGTGCCGCACCTCCACAACCCACTTCTCTCCTAAACTACCGCATATTGTTTCTTGCGCATGCATGCAAGCAAACATAAAAAGGACTTGTCCAAAAAGGACACTGAGGCAGCTGAGAGGGTGAAATGCAGGGCCATCAAAATAATAACTGATATGAAAGACAAAATCTAGTAAGAGAGACTGCTGGCCATTATTTATTTGTTTGTTTGTTTGTTTGTTTATTCATGTATGTATGTATGTATTTATTCAATTAAAAAGTCCCACCAGGAAAAACATTAAATTGGTAACAATTTATTTCCAGATGCATTCAGGGGAAGGGGGAACATGGAGGGAAAAGAAGAACACAAGAACAATAAATAAATAAATTAGAAAATAGGTAACTTAGCATCATACACAAGCAAAATGAGTGGAAAAAAATAAACTTTGCAATAGGGCATTAGAACAGAAAAGCAGGTTTTGGTAATAACATTTGAAAATACATTACATAAGAAATACATTACAAAAGTAGAGGTATTGCAGGGAGCAGGAGGTGCAAAAGTTGTCACTTTGTAAGTGGGGGGGTGGCAAAATCAGTGAAGCAGGAAGTGGGGAGACAAAGAGGGGGGAAGTAGGAGCAGGTAACGATTGAGGGCAAGGTATCAGGGGCAACTGTAGGAGTGAGAAGTGAAAACACAGAGGAGAGAGAGAAGAGTGAGTGTATAGAATATACTTAATTTCTTCCTTCCACTGTTCTCCATCCTTTCTCCTTCTCTCCTACCGCTCCTGCTGCCCCCATTAAGGCCCTCATGTCTCTTAACCCCCAAAAGGGCAGGAGCCCTGATGGTCTGGACCCCAAGCTCCTCCACCTCTCCACCCCTGCCATTGCTCTACCTATGACCTCCCTCCTGAACCTCTCTTTCTCCCTTACTTCTGTCCCTAACACTTGGAAACAGGCCATAGTCATTCCCCTTCCCAAAGGAGGAGACAAATCCTCTCCTAGCAAGTACAGTACCACCCTATTTCCTTGCTTCCTACTCTAGCCAAAATCCAAGAACAACTTGTGCTATCTCAGCTCACCTCATTCCTTGATTCACCCTTATTTTTCACCCCTTCTACTTTGACTTCCGAAAGTCCCACTCCACCTCCTCCTTCTCTCTCCTTTGGCTTACTGATTCCATTCTCTCTGGCATAGATCAGGGCCTGATCACCTCTGCCATTTTTGTTGACCTGGCTAAGGCCTTCTACCCTGTCACCCACCTCCCTCTCCTGGATAAGCTTATGGCAGCTGGGCTCTCTGCCTCCTCAATCAATTGATTTCACTCCTGCCTCGAAGGTAGGTCACAGTCTGTTCATATTGAAGATTCCTTATCCCCCCCCACTCCCTATCAATTCAGGTGTTTCCCAAGGGTCTGTTCTTGGCCCCCTTCTTTTCTTGGTTTTCCTGAATGACCTCCCAGCTGCCTGCTCCACTGCATCATTCCGTGTATGTATGCTGATGATACAGTACTATTTGCCTATTGGTCCTCTGCCCCAACCTCTTTGCAAGACTCCAGCTGGACTTCACTAACATCCAGCACTGGTTCCGGGCACATCAGCTGTCTCTCAGTGCCAGGAAAACGGCATCTATGACCTATGGCACTAGGCAAAACTTGCCAGACTCACCTATCACCTCTCTTTCTTTGCCCTGGCTGGTGCTGAGATTGAAGATGTCTCCTCCTTCAAGTACCTTGGAATCTGGCTTGACTGGTACTTATATTTCTCAGCACACATGGATGCTATCCACAAAAAGCTGCACCCTAAACTTGGTGCACTCTACAGAAATAAAGGTTGCATTCCACTTCCTACACATCGAATCATTGTCTCAAAAATTATACTCCCCATCTTTGACTATGGTGACATTGTTTACAATGCAGCCTGTAAGTCCACCTTGGCCAGACTGGATCCTCTCTTTCACTCCTTCTGTGGTGTTGCTCTGGACTGTCCACCCTGCACCCACCACTGCTCCCTGTTCTCCTCCCTCCCATCCACTGAAGCCAGATGCCTCACACATTGTGCCTATTTCATCCCTAAATTGACTAGGCTCCCTCCCTCCCTTCCTATCTTACCTCTCTGTTTTCCTCCCTCCCCTCTTCTTATCCTCATTGCAACTCTGGCTGTTGCTCCCTCACACCCCCTTGTAGAAAATCCATTGCTGGTCAGGCTGCTTTCTCCTACCGCTTCCCCCCAAACTATGGGGCTCCCTCCCCCTTGCCATCCACTCTGCCTCCTCCATGCACTTGCTCTCCTCTCTTAATGTATTCTTGTTGGAGAAAAGGAGTTTGAGAGGGGACTTGATCTCAGTTTGCTGCACACACAAGGGTACTGACAGGACTGAACAAACAGAGCTGTTTGATAGAGTGTCCTCCAGCAGGACACAAGGACATGCACTGAAGCTCAGAGATGACAAATTCAGGGGTAACATTTGGAATCAGTTATTTTTCCAGAAGGTGTAAACCTGTGGACAACCTACCAGTGGAGACAGAGGACATGAAGACAGTACAAACCTTCATGGCAAGCATAAACAAATTTTTGCTTACCAAGGAAATCACTGGACACCCAAGGTTATTGAGTGCATAGGGAACCTCAGTAATTCAGTACATTTACACAGCATACTTATTCATGCAGCACCTGCTTATTAAGCAGGGGGTGAGCATAATAGGCTGAGAGACTCTTCTGGCCTTAAATGAATGTAGTACTATGTTATTATATACAGTATGAGACCAAACTAATCAGGCATCATCAAACTCACGAGCACAAGGCAAAATGGGATGCCACAAAATGCAATCAGTTTAAGTACTCTATGCAATGTAACACCACTGTTATAACTGTTAACACCCCGTGTCCTAAACTAAGGGAAGGTTTGTGTTACAAGTACTTTTTATGTTACACATGCACAAGCAACATTTTGTGGCAGTAGGAGAGTAGTAGGAGAAATGCAGAGGTGTGTCAGTTTTGGTGAATGCAGGGCACGCTTCAGAAGGTTCAAGTTCAAGTTTATTGTAGGAAAACTCCTTTGAGCAAGCTTATTCACAAGGAGGTCCTTTGACACAGACAGGTAGTTACAGATTGCATAATCAAAAAAACAGTACAAATTCAAGCACAGAATTATGGGCAAGCATTAACATGTTGCATAAAAATAACAATGACAGAAAAATACAAGTACCAAAAAAAGGTACAAAGTGCTTGTTTCGGAGTATCAAGGCAGCTAATTTCTAGGTAAGTAAGAGGAAGCAGTGGGCTAGGGTTAGAACAGTGAGCTAGGATGTAGAAGCAGCTGCATATATCTTTTATTTTTGCTGCAGCCACCTTTTAAATAGGCTGATAGGGACAGTACCGGGAAGCTTCAGTACGCCTTGGAGCTGGTTCCAGATAGTTGGGAGTATGCTCGATATGGCCCGCTTGCCGAGTGAGGTGCGAGTTATTAGTGTATCGAGAAGGAGGAGGTCATTTTTCCTAAGAGAGTAGGTGCTATGGGAAATATGGAAAAGGGTTGTGAGATAGTTCAGGAGCTTGTTCAGGAGTAGCTTAAGAGTCCAGATACCAGCATGAAGCATGCATCTAGTTAAGAGTGATGTCCGGCCAGCGGCTAGGTACAAATCACAATGGTGGGTTTGGTAGGGTAGGTTTGTCATGAACCATATGGGGCAGTGGTAGATGACATCTAGTTTGTTGAGTCCTGAGGCCACTGCGGAGGAATAGATTAGATCTCCATTGTCGAGTAGCAGCAAGAAAGTGACCTGGACCAGCCTAGTTCTGGTATCCAATGGAAAGAGGGACTTGTTACAGAAGAAGAAACCTAGCCTAATTTTTGGCCCCTTTGCCAGATCGTCAAGGTGGTCATGAAAAGAAAGCTTGTTGTCTAGCCACATACCAAGATATTTGAATTTGGAGGTGATTTCAAGGGGTTCACCTAGGGAGGTAGTGATGAATTCTTTGTGCATGTTTGCAAGGGAGGTGTAAGTGGTGTTTGGGGCAAAGATCATGGCCTTAGTTTTCTTGGCATTGAGGAGTAGTTTGGCATTGATTAGGTTGATTTCTAGTTGTGCAAAGTTGGCTTGAAGTACATCCCTCACTTCAGCCAGTGTAGGACTTGATGTATACAGTACAGTATCATCAGCAAAGAAATGCAGATGGGACTGGGATATATGTGTGTCAAGGTTATTGATGTACAGGGAGAAGAGGATGGGACCTCATATGGAGCCTTTTGGGACTCCCCTGACAACTGGAAGGGATGCAGAAAAGAGGCCACCAGCTTTTACTTTCTGGGTCCTTCCAGATAGGTAGCTGGTAAACCATTGGGCAGCAAGGGGAGTGGCGCCTACTTTTATTAGGCTTGAGACTAACAGATTGTGGTTGACAGTGTTGAACGCTTTGCTGAGATCTAAAAATACTGCACCCGAAACTTTCTTGGAGTCCATGGCTGTGATCCATTCATTGGTAACGTTGGCTAGAGCAGTGACTGTACTATGGTTGCGCTGGAAGCCAGATTGTGCAGGGTTGAGGATTGAAGATGATTTGATATGGAGTTTCATTTGGGAATAAGCTAGCTTTTCAAGGACTTTGGAGAGGACAGGTAATATTGAGATGGGCCTATAGTTGTTTAGGTCACATGGGTCCCCTGACTTGAATAATGGGAGGACATGGGCAGATTTCCAGCAGGAGGGAACAGTGGTAGTGGAAATGGAAAGACTGAATATGTGGAGGATGGGGTGGTGAGGTCGAGATAGCCTAGTTTAAGAAAAAAAGGTTCTAGACCATCGTCCCCTGCACTTTTTCAAATGTCTATGTTAAGAAGTGAATCTTTGACTTCTTTATAGCTAAGCAGGCACAACTGGAGCAGGTGGGTCGAAGTTTACGAGTCAGTGTTATTACAGTCTTGGTTGCTACCACATGCTGCATAAGGCAAAGAGTCGAAAGCTAAGCCAGCAGTTACAAAGTGATTGTTGATTTCCTCAAGGATTAGGCAGCTGTTTTCCACAGCCCTACTATTGCTTAGGATCTACATAGGGATGGAGGGGGCTACAGGCTGTCCTTCGATGGACTTGAGTGTCTTTCAGATTTCTTGGGAATTCCTTTTTGCCTGTTCAAGGGTAGAGACATAATAGTTGGCTTTGCTAGTGAGGATTTGTTTAACACAGGTGTTTCTAGCTGCTCTGAATGCTTGTCAGTCAGCTGGGCTTTTGGATTTTCTAGCCTTAGCTCAGAGTTTGTCACGGCATAGGAGTGTAGCCTTGAGGTCTGATGTAAACCATGGGTTGGATGTTTTACGCACCCTGACTTTGATCAAAGGGGCATGCTTGTTGGCCAGCGTGGTGAGGTTGTCATTAAGTACAGTGACCGCCTCATCGATCGGTTTGGCAAGGTAGAGGTCTTGCCATCTAATTTTGCTCAAGTCGGATAAGTAGTCCGATGCATTAAACTTGTGAAATGACCGCTTAGTTATGCGTGTTGCTTGCTGTCGGGCTATAATTTGCGATCTTGTACAAACAACCAGCCCATGATCACTCGTCATTGTGGAAGACTGCAGAGTGAAGAATTTTGTGGGGTTGCATAGAAAGTATGACATCAAGGCGAGAACTGTTGTTGGGATTGGATGTATTGGTTCTAGTGGGTTCACCGACTAACTGGGCTAAGCCGACTTCGTCAAAGAAGGATTTCGGGCTGTGCAACTTGGTGCATCCCTCATTCACCAATTAGTGAGCATGCTAGCAGTGATACAAATGTTTTGTAGTGCCACCAATTTTAAACAATTTCACCGCTACAATCGGAGCCAAGCTTGTCATGTAGCGGCACTGATGACACGCCTCCACTACATGCCTTGCCTGGTGTAACATTTCAATAAACATGGCAGCAGCTCCACTGTCTGCCTCTTGCAATCCTTAGAAAGCTGACTTCGGGAGTGCCCAATCCCCCTGTTGGCATGTGTAACCCCCCCTAAGATTATGTGGCACACTGGGAGCCCACCCTATTGTGCGTCACTGTGTTCGGAAGCCGACCGCGTCAGCATTTTCCTGCCCTTGCCCACCCATATTGTGAGCCACACTGGGAGCCCACCTCAGTGTGGCAATCATCACACCCCCAAAGTTATGGGGCACACTCAGAGCCCACCCAAGTGTCCCCAACATTGTTTCATACACCTATAAACAAAGAAAATGGTCCATGCTGTTCGTTTTTTTTTTGGAACCTGAAACAAAGAAAATGGTCCCTAACTGTCGGCAGGTCCCCCTCCCCCAACCCACACCCACCTTCTGCGCACCCCACCTCCCCACACACCCCCTCACCCCACACTTACCTCCGGAGGTCCGGTGCTGCAATCTTCAGTGGAGCAGGAACTCGTCTGCACTCTTCAAAGCCGAACACAAACTGAAGAAATGCTGGTAAGCTGTATAATGGCATCAATGGGGGAGGTTTCAACTTAGGTGGCTATCTCCACCATTTGTTTGACTTTTGACTCCAAATTTTCAACATGGGGTTCTTGGGACCCCACCTCATGAAATCAGTCACTGTCATTTTGTTATTCGGCCCTGAAAGGTGCTTTAGAGGTCACTGCGTGGAATCACCTTTTGGGACCAATTGATGAAATGACAGTGCCACTTTTCATGAGGTGGGCTCCCAAAAAGTCTATGTTGCAAATTTGGTGAAAACATTCCAAACAAGCATTTGTCAATGCCGAATGTTGCTTGCTTGTATGTGCTGTTTAGGTATTTGGAAGTGACAGTTTCATGCCTTCCTCCCAAGACATCCACTGTGTCTTTCCGTTCAGTATTCACAGAAGAGTGGGAGGGGCAATGGCCACAGCAGTACAGCAGTTGCCAAGGGGGTGAAGAGGTGGACAATAGTCCATTCAAAGGCAAAAGAGTCCTGCAGGAGCTCACTAAATTGAAGGTAGACAAAGCGATGGAACCAGATGGCATACGCCCAAGGATATTAACAGAACTGCGAAGGGAGATAGCAGTACCTCTGGCAGCCATGTTCACTGAGTCATTCAACATGAGTGAATTGAAGGAGGGCACATGTGGTCCCTCTACACAAGTCCGGCAGCAGGGAGGAGGCAGGGAACAATAGGCCATTCAGCCTCACCTCAGTAGTGGGGAAGATCATGGAGACATTGCTTAAAGAAAGGATAGTGGGGCATCTAGATGCCATCAGAACTCAGGACCATAGACAACATGGATTCACAGTGGGGACATCATGTCAGATAAATCTAGTTGATTTATTTGACTGGGTGACAAAGGAAGTGAATCAGGGTGGGGCAGTGGACAACGCTTACCTTGATTTCTGCAAAGCCTTTGACACCATCCCATATAGGAGGCTGATAAACTGGCTGGGTAGGCTGGACATGGGGGGTGGTAAACTGGGTTAGAAACTGGATAACAGACAGGAGGCAGAGAGTGGTGGTAAATGGCATGCAGTCTAGGGAGGGGGCGACCAGTGGGGTGCTGCAGGGATCGGTCCTGGGGCCAGTTCTGTTCAATGTCTTCATTAGTAATATTGCAGAACATCTGAAGGGAATTTTTTCACCAAATTTTCAACATAGCCATTTTAAGACCTCTGCTCATGAACAGTGTCACTGTGATTTTCTTAATTTGTCCCATACATTGATTTTGCACACCGACTGCGCCATTGTGCGCTACATGGGCGGAAACATGTTTTGGGTGAGATGTGAAAAATGACAGCTGTACTACTCATAAGAAGGTGTAGTAAAATGGCAATGTTGAAAATCTGGAGTGAAAATATTGAAAATTCGCGAACTTACGAGCGTGCATAGGAACTACACAATGCACGCTCGTAAAACAGTCCTTTTTAGGAATTTTTTCACCAAATTTTCAACATAGCCATTTTAAGACCTCTGCTCATGAACAGTGTCACTGTGATTTTCTTAATTTGTCCCTTACATTGATTTCGCACACTGACTGCGCCATTCTGCGCTACATGGCCGGAAACACATTTTGGGTGAGATGTGAAAAATGACAGCTATACTACTCATAAGAAGGTGTGGTAAAATGGCAATGTTGAAAATCTGGAGTGAAAATATTGAAATTTCATGAACTTACAAGCCTGCGTAGGAACTGCGCAACGCACGCTCGTAAAACAGTCATTTTTTGGAATTTTGGCACCAAATTTTCAACATGGGGTTTTGGGACCCTTCTCATGACTGATGTCACTGTCATGGCATTATTCAGGCCCAAAGGGTGATTTCACAGTCACTGCACAGTCACTGCGCAAAATCACCCTTTGGGCTCGAATAACGCCATGACAGTGACATCATTCATGAGAAGGGGTCCCAAAACCCCATGTTGAAAATTTGGTGCAAAAATTCCCAAAAATGCCTGAGATATGCAACAAAGTTGAACCCCCCCATCTAGCCCATTATACAGCTTACCGGCATTTCCTCAGTTCGCGGTCGGCTTTGAAGAGTGCAGACGTGTTCCCGGTCCACGAAGATCGTCGCACTCGTCGAGTAAGTATAGAAGTGTGGGGAGGCTGGTGTGCAGTGGGTGGAGTGCGGGTTGTGGGAGGGCGGAGGCAGCCGCAGGACAGTTTTGTTTTACAGGATTTTTAAAAAAAGACATCGTGGGATGTTTGCCATGCTGGGGTGGGCTCCCAAGCGTGGCACAGGATGTTGAGGCGCTCAGCCAGCGGGGATTAGGCACCCCGTTGGCCATGGTATTTGTTGCCAGCTGGGGTGGGCTCCCAGCGTGGCAAAGAACGAGGGGGCATTCAGCTGATGGGGATTGGGCACCCCCATAGGTAAAGGACAGCTTGCCATGCTGGGTGGGCTCCCAGCGTGGCACCTACTGGGGGAATGCAGCTCAGCTGATGGGGATTGGAGCACCCGCCCGGCTATGCAGTGCGTCTTGAGAGGCGGCGCCGCTCATGGGTGGGGAGCTGCATGGAGCAGCCTCTTATCACTGCTCACCGAAGCGTAGCTCCCCTTTCAACTGTATGTTACTGCATTTTGGAGCGCAATATGACAGCTCCAAAATGCATTGGCTTACAGGGGTCACGCCTGCCAGCACACTGACTGAATTGGAGGAGGAGGTGACACACCTCTGAAATCTCCGATGCTGGCACTATGTTTCTTGCACATGCGTGCAAGCAACATAAAAATGACTGTGTTATGAGCGAGCATTGCACAGTTTCCATGCACGCTCATAACTTTGAGAATTTTTAATATTTTCACTCCAGATTTTCAACATTGCCATATTTTCACACCTCCTTACGAATAGTACAGCTATCATTTTTCACATCCTGCCCGAAATGTGTTTTCACACATCTGGCACACAATAGCACGGTAGCTGTGGGAAATCAATGTTTGGGATAGATTAAGAAAATCATAGAGTCACTATTCATGAGCAAAGGTCCCAAAATGTCTATGTTGAAAATTTGGTGAAAAAATTCCCAAAAATGACTGTTACGAGCGTGCATTGCGCAGTTTCCATGCACACTCATAACTTTGAGATTTTTTAATATATTCACTCCAGATTTTCAACATTGCCATTTCTTCACACCTCCTTATGAATGGTACAGCTGTCATTTTCACATCATGCCCAAAATGTGTTTTCACACCTGTGGCACAGAATGTCACGGTCGCTGTGGGAAATCAACGTTCGGGACACATTAACAAAATCACAGTGCCGCTGCTCAACAGCGGAGGGCCTAAAATGCCTATGTTGAAAATCTGGTTAAAAAAATCACCAAAATAATTGCATTACTGGCGTCTGTTGCCCAGTTTCTATGCACGCTCATGACTTCACCAATTTTTCATATTTTCACTCTAGATTTTCAACATTACCATTTTTTTACACCTCCTCATGAACAGTACAGCTGTAATTTTTCACATCCTTCTCTAAATGTGTTTTCGCACCTGTGGTGCCAAATGGCATAGTCACTGTGCAAAATCACCTTTCAGCTAATGAACTAATAGCGCCACTGTTCATGAGGTGGGTCACAAAAAGCCCATGTTGAAAATATGGAGTGAAAATATCCAGCAAATGCCTGGGGCGTTAGGGTTTCCTCAGTGGTAGGGAAAATGATGGAATCACTTCTGAAGGAAAGAATTGTTGAGTACCTAGAGGCCAGTGGGGCACAGGACCCAAGGCAGCATGGATTCACAGCAGGAAAGTCATGTCAGACAAATATAATTGATTTCTTTGACTGGGTGACCAAAGTAGTAGAACAGGGAGGGGCTGTGGATATGGCCTACCTAGACTTTAGCAAGGCATTTGACACAGTCCCACACAAAAGATTAATAAACAAATTAGCCAGCTTAGGAGTGGGTCACAGGGTAGTAGCCTGGGTAAAATACTTGCTGGACAACAGGACACAGAGTGTAATAGTAAATGGAGTCCACAGTGAAGATATAAGTGACATTGGAGAGGGACTGGAAGGAAATGTCTCTTTGCAGATGACACAAAGATCTGCAACAGGGTTGATACACAAAGTGGGATGAAAAGGATGAAAAGGGACTTGGCAAGGTTGGAGGACTGGTCAAATGTATGGCAGCTTAGATTCAATGCAAAGAAGTGCAAAGTAATGCACCTGGGAAACAAAAACCCAGGGGAAGAGTACACAATGGGAGATACTGACAACAACAAAAATGGAAAGGGACTTGGGGGATAGTCATATCAGTCAACCTAAAGGTGGACCAGCAATGTGAGAAGGCAGTAAGGAGGGCTGGCAGGATACTGGGATGCATAGGGAGAGGCATCACTAGTAGAAAACAGGAAGTTGTTGGCCCTCTGTACAGACAGTTGGTAAGACCACATCTGGAATACTGTGTACAGTTCTGGAGACCCCATCTCTGCAAAGACATAGGCAGGTTGGAGGCTGTCCAGAGGAGGGCAACCAAAATGGTGCAGGGTCTGCACCAGAAGACATATGAAGAAAGACTAAAGGAGCTTAAGATGTATAGCCTCGAGGAGAGGAGAGAAAGGGGGGACATGATAGAAACTTTCAAATACCTCAAGGGAATCAATAAAGTCCAAGAGGGTAGCATCTTTCAAAAAAAGAGATGTGCAAGAACAAGGAGGCACAATTTGAAGATAGAGGGGGGATGGCTCAGATGTAATGTGAGGAAGTATTTCTTCACAGAGAGGGTTGTAGATGCGTGGAACAGCCTTCCTGAGGAGGTTATAGAGTCAAAAACAGTGGGGAAATTCAAGAATGCATGGGACAGACATAAGGCAATTCTAGTGGGGGGTAGGAGGAAGTAGGCTGTTGGTTAACTAGGATCTGCAGCTTATCCAGTAGGTAAGGAAATGGGCAGACTAGGTGGGCCAAGCAGTCCTTATCTGCCATCAAATTCTATGTAATGCCCTACCCTCTAGAGACTGACAGGCATCAGGGGTGTGGCTTGGGATTTTCGGCTGTAATGGTCACGCCATTCCACCCCCAGCCTGCAGCCACTGAGTGACATTGAGGTGTGCCTTGGACCCTTTGGCCCCAAAGTTAACCCATTCTCCTATATTGTACCCATCTATTTCCTTATGGCATGGGGTGAGCATAAGGCTCGAACACTCCAAGGCACACTGTGACACTTGTCAGTGCCTGTAGGGTAGGGTGAGGTGAAATGACGTGACCATTATGATCGATGACCCAAAGGCACACCACAGTGCCTGTCCATCTCTACAGGATGGGGCTGGTATCAGTTCAATACTTCACTGCCATTACTATTATGCATCTCTCTAACTTCTGCACTACCAATACTAATGCCAGCAAGACAACATTTGGCATTGACAAATGCTTGTTTTCTATCGGGCTGTCAGAGGGTTAAAATGTTCAAAAAGGTATTTTCTTCTCAAGAACCAAGTTAATTGTAGAACATCCTGCACAGCATGTACTTTTGTTAATTTCAGAATGCCCTAGCTGCTCAGAATAGCAGACATACAAGTTAACAAGGTGCCTGGTCAGGAAGTTAGCTGCCATTAATCTTTGTTCTGTTCTTTGCTACAATTCCTGCAAACAACTGAATTGCCTAGGGTATAACATCTGTAAGTCTACCTCTTTGGGGGATGGCAGTAAGAGAGTGTCCATGAAGCACCAGACTACTAAGGATCATGCAGGGCATCAGCAGGGAGGACAGCAGACTGCAGGCCATGTTGGGCAGAGTATACAAAATCCCAGGAGCCAGAGGTGGCATAGGACACTGAAGGGAATCAACTGTGAGCTGATGGGGGGGTTCTAAACCAGCATAGGAGATTTAATAAAAATGGAAAGATGTAGGGGATGGAGAAGGGCAATGGGGTGTGGAATAGGTGGCAGGCCAGAAGGAGAGCCAGGATGAGTGGTAAGCTGCAGTGGGTGTGGGGAGGCCATCTTTTTGGGGATTGCTTGGAGGATAGGTGGCTGTATGGTGTGTAGACTGATGGGGCAACTTAGGGAGGAGGTTGACAGGCTGAGAATGGAGCTGAGTTGATGGGGGGGGCAGAGGGAACAGCAGGAGCCAAGGGATAGAAGGACCTATGCAGTAGATACAAAAAGCAAACAAGGGGGATTACAAGGGGAGATGATGATTCAGAGGGCAGACCATACTACCACCACTAAGGAGCAGTTGAGACATGAGGCCAAAGGTTGGAGGGAGGTCAAGATAAGGGGAAGGAGGGGAAAGATAGCGGAGCATGATTTGAGGACATGGGGGAGGGGTAGCTCAGGATAAAAGGAGGGAGGTTAAAGAACTAGTGTACTGCTTGGAATTAACAGCAATTTTCAGATGCAGTCAGCTATCACTTCCAGTATCTGAAGTATTTTTTTATTTTCTGTTTGCTAATTAGAAGATTTTCCACCTGGCAGCACTGGGGTGATGTGTGGAGCAGCACTCTGTCAGAGGAAAAAAAAGTCAGTTCTCTTCCTCCCAGTACACCATCAGAAATGAGACCAAACACCTTGAGGCACCACAATCTTTGCAGCATGAGCAGTGACTTTTATAAGCTACCAATTAAAATGCAGGAAATTGTGACATCACTAGTAACCAGGTAGAGCCAGTCCCTGCTGCTTCATGTGAAAATGAAACCTGGCAGTGAGAAATGGTTCTCATTGGTTACTAGTGATGTCATAGTCAGTGTGGTTTCAGTGTTGATGTAGTGGGAGGAACAGAACTGACTTTTTTTCCCCCAGACAGAGTGCTGCTCCACACATCACCCCAGTACTGCCAGGTGGAAAATCTTGTAATTGGCAAACAGAAAAGAATAAGTACATGAGCTATAAGAAGTGATAGCTGACTACATCTGAAAGTTACAATTATTTGCATGCAGTTTCCAGGCAGTATACTAGCTCTTTAAGAACAGGTTCTTGGTGCTAGCAAGCCTGGAGCAGCATGAGGGGGGAGGGTCAGTCGCAGAGATAGCAGGGGAATAAGATAGTAGTGTTGGTGGGGGAGCTAATAGAGAGGCTAGACACAGGGTCAACTCAGGAGAGGGTAACAGTGGTAGTGGAGGAGGAGTGGCAGAAAGGGTCTCAGAAGACTCGGGAAAGTGTAGGGAGACAAGGGAAGGGAACGGAAAGGAAGGGGGGCACCCAGTCAGGAGTTTTAAGAGGGTCAATTGTAAAGGAAGGGAAAAGATCAATGGATTCACTAGTGGCCAGAGGTAGGGAGAGGACCAATACAGAGCAGAGGGCGTCTGAATCGGGAAGGGAGGTGTTAAGAGGTCTAAACCTCACATTCAGATTCTTGACGATATTGGGAATGCAAGTAATCACAGACACGTTGCATTAGAGTAATAAAAAAGTTCATTACTACAAAAGGGATAAATCACAGTTGCTTTAAGCAGTTCTTACCAATATGAACCGGGAGCCAGTGCTAAGCATTTCCTACACCTCAAGGTTTCTCTGTAGTCTCTTGGGATCTCTCGGGTCTCCGAGGTGTAAAGCCTGTGCATTACATTATATACCTATGATAATTACTATGGTTACTAAAAGATAGAAACATTTCTAGTTACAGAGATGAGCCCTATTGGCTAAATTAGAGGTGGCTCCATGGTCCAAGATAACATTATATAATTCTGTAAAGTCATCAGTTTTAGAACAAAGAAGTTCTTATACAGAGTCTTACATAACCAAGTGTAGTGGTGCACATCACCAAAGGATGGCAATGTTGCCTTACATATTATAATTACTTCAAGGACAAGTGTCTTGGCATCTGACAAGTAAGAAATAGACAAAAAATACATGGTATAATATGTGTGCATTAGCAAGCAAAGTGGATTACAACAATATGCATTCATATCCTGACATCTGCTCTTATACGGTAGATGCCCTTAGCCCTAAGCATTAGTATAACCTATACCTAAGCATTAGCTGTCTATGGTGTACCTCTGAGGGTATCAATTAGGGTGCAGGGACCTCATGTAACATTTCCCCCCCTTGTTGCCTCCAAGGGCAACACAGACAAATCCAGGCAAAGGACAGGAGCAGTGGTCGTTTACAATCCTGAGCGCGAGCCTTGTAAAGGAACTCAAGCTGCTCACGGTGTTGGCATAGTGTACATCGTAGGCAGCAAAGCATAATAATCAAAGTGAATATCAAAAATGCTTGTATAATAACAAAACCTTTAAAAGTAATCTCTAACCAAGTGTTAGTTAACGCATTATTCATATCTCCATCATTAATCAGGTCAAGAACAGCTTCATTGGCTTTGGTAATATTATTGCTGATGTGGATGAGGTGTGTGTCCTTCCTGTCTAAAAGTGATTTCAATGTAAGTGTAAGTGGGTCTATGTGTACGTTAAAGTATGGTAAGTATTCTACAGTGTGAGTAGATAATCTGGGTTACCATCAATGATGTCTGCATCCATAAGGGGAACGGGGGTTATAACAGTATGTCCAATAATGGTCTTCTGGTGGGGAACAAAACAGAAGTTGGGGTAATCAATAGCACAAGTAACAGAACCATATGTATAAGACTTGTAATTAGTAACAATGCAGTACTCGCCATCAGAGTTGTACTGTGAGCATACAGTAGGCAGTCTCCACTTTTGCAACTGGACAGGGCATGTGTAGGTCGTCTTCGAAATCCGTGTTGACAGGCGATGAGCTTCCTCATGATAGGACTGGTAGAGCTGATCAGGAGACAAAGTTGAGTCGAAAGAGTTGGTGCCAGTCTCAGTGATGTCATCATCCATAGTGAAAGTCCAATCAATGCTATCTGGAGAGTAGCCACAAATAGGGCGCATAACATCAAACACATCACATCGGCACAAGTAGATGTATTGCTTTTTTGCACAGCAGTCAGTGTGCGGGGCCACCCTGGCGTCCAAGAAATAGTGATAGACCAGGAGAGGTGGTAGATCCAGGCATTCTCTGTAGATGTCTTCATCCAAATGCCCAATCGAATGAGCCAGTGCAAGCTTGTCGAACAAAGCTGTAGTGGAATCAAAGTGTGGTAAGGAGACAGTAAAAGAAACAAACATGGTATCTGTTATGGAACATTTCTTAGTAGAGAAACAAGGACCAGTATTAGGGTATCTGGTCACAAACCCCAAATTCCTAGCTGTGGATAGAGGAATAGACAAAGTCTGTTGCATACACGTGGATACACAAGTAGAGAGTTTACATTTAGGACAATACAATTTGGAAATGCGTATATCATGTATGATGTCAGGAATTCTTCCAGATTCTAAATCACGGAAGAGGTTGTTGATGGTAGTGAGAATGTATGAGCCATAAGCGGAGCAGCGTATTTCTCTAGCAATATATTGTTTGTCAGCTTCTCTATTGTTCTGTTGTATGAGTGCGTTAATCTTATCTTTTGAATCAGTGAATGCTTTAGCAATGTCATGCATGTTGTATACAGTGTATCTTTCTTCTTGACTAAGGCCATCCACACCATGCAATAATGGAGGTAAAACATTATTAACCAAGCCAGTGGAGAATTTCACAGAATGACTTTTGATAGCAGCAATGTCTGCTTTATTCCAGATAGACATGGCAGTACCAAGAAGGCCTGTGACAGTACCTGTAGCACCTGTAACATCAGAACTGTCAACTTCACGTTTGTTATGTTTATGATTCAAACTAACAGGAGGGGTTTTTCTCCTAAAATTACCTCTATGTTCAGTAGAGTAGACCCCAGTAAAGGGATTCTTAGTACGAATCTGAAATGCGGCTAAACTATTAAGTAATAACATACTATAAAATGCGGATGTATTAATATTGTGACACATACCAAACTCTTTCATGTTCCAGTAAGTAAGGTTAAACAAGACAGGTATATGCATAAACTGTAAGTTATTAATCAAAGAACCTGGGAGGGCAGTGGCTGTGAGACCACTACGGGGACCAGGGTTATGTTTTGGACATTCCAAAAGCTGTTTTTCAGTGGGTGGTAACACAGAGAGATACATGGCAGCAGAGGCCATGTGGTGGACAGCACAAAATCTGCGAGTGGAATCTTTGGATAGAGAATTACAGTAAGAAGGATCTATTAAAGCAGTAATGTTGTACAAATCAGAGTGTCTCAATGCAGTTTGTAACAAGCACAGTGAACCATTTGGGGATAATTTAGCATTGGGCCAACCCTGAAAAGTTCCCTTGGAGAGTTTGGCCACAGGGAGGATTTGTCCTTGTGATGTGGTTTGCCACTCAATTTGAAGAGTAGATTTGTCAGGAGCAACGACCGAGGCAGTGAGGTAAGCATTGGAACCTTCCTGGACAGTGATCGTAGTATCTGGTATTTTGATGGAAACTCCCTCTGTAGGAGGTGCTGGAGGATCCAGTTGTCGAAGGAGGTCCGGTACCATGCCTTGGACGTAGGGGATCACTCCTGAAAGGAGGAGATATAGGAACAAGATACCCATCTTGTCAGTGTATCTGAAAAGGAAGATCAAAGATTAGTATATTAGTAAAATTCCACCCAATGGGGTTGGGAAAAGTAAGTTAAGTTCCTTTGTACAGTTTCAACTGGTTTGCATGCAACCATTTGTCAGTCAATTTGTTGTTGTGGAGGAGTCTAACGTGATAGACTGCCGGACTGAGCTTGTTGACAATGGGGTATGGGCCTTCCCATTTGTTAGAGAAGGAGTGGGTGGGATGGGCAAATCGAAGTACCATTACCTGATCTCCAACTTGCCAATCCACTTCTTGTGCGTGTTTGCCAAATTGTATTTGGGATTGTTGCTGGGCTTTGCCCATGCAGTTTGCAGCATACAAGTGTGTGTGTATGAGGTCTTTTCCTAGTTTTTCCACATACTGGTCCACAGACATGCAGTCTGCGGTGGGGGTGTGCAGGTCAAACAGTAAGTGTTCAGGTAATCTCATCTGTCTACCAGTCATCACCTCAAAGGGTGTCAGCTGGGTAGTCGCTGAGGGTGTGCCCCTGATTGCCATAAGGAGTAAAGGCAACAGGGAATCCCAGGTTTTGGGATTGTCCTCAATAAATTTGGAAAGCATTTGCTTAATCCGCCTGTTGGCTCTTTCTACTTGACCTGAGGATTGAGGATGATAAGGTATGTGGAACTTTTGTCGAACTCCAAGGAGTTCAAGGGACTCTTTCATCAACTCACCTGTAAAACTGGTTCCTTTGTCGGAGTCTACCTTAAGAGGCAGGCCCCACCTGGAGAAAATCTGTTCCACCAGGATTTTGGCAGTTGTCTTTGCTGTGCATGTCTTAGTGGGGAAAGTCTCAACCCACTTATAGAATAAGTCGGTTACTACAAGGGCATACTTATTGTTTCTACTGGTATTGGTCAGAGGGCCAATAAAATCAATTTGGATGGCATGCCAAGGGCCAGAATGTCTTTGTGGTAAAAGTTTGGCATTTCGTTTTGTAGGTATGGGATTGTTTTGTGCACAAACAAGACAATTGTCTATGTATTGTTTAACATCTCTGGTGATACCAGGCCTCCAGGCGGTGGTCTTGAGTCGTTGGAGAGTGTTTTCTGGTCCCTGGTATCCACTAGTAGGAGTATCATGCACTTGATGCAAAAATTCAGTTCTCAAGTGTCTGGGGACTACCCACAACTTGGTGGTAGTGTCATCTGGTTGGAACCAAATGAGCTTGTCATCAGGGGATAAGTGCAACTTACCTTCATGCCTTCGCTATGGGTTATGTGTAGGTAATCTTTCTTCAGTACCTTTGTCAAGGAATCTGAACACCTCTCTAAGTTCAGTGTCCAGGTGTTGGGCTGCTGAGAGGTCCAAGGGGGAAAAAGACTCAGATTTCTTCTTGAGGGCTGCAACATGTACAGCTGCATTAGCTTCTGGATGGTCCATCATCCAGATGTCCCCCCCTCGGGCCCCTTCCTTAGTAAGGGTGTCTGCGGTGTCATTGAAAGCATGATAGGGGTTGTACAGAGAGTGGCCTTTGACCTTGTGAACATAAAGCTTGTGTGTGAATTTCTGTGCCAATGTATGTATGTATATTATCAATTCTTTGTATTTCACTGGGCTGCCATCAGAAGACAGGAAGGAGTTCTTCTGTCAGAAAGGAGGAAATTCTGTAAGGGAACAACAAACCCAGTTAGAGTCCGTAAAGATGCTAGTATCCTGAGTTCCATGTTGGATGAACTCAAGGGCACAGGCCACCGCTGTCATCTCTGCATATTGTGATGAAGCTACACTACAGCGTTTAGATATCTTGACAGTGCTCCCATAAGGGTAGATTATCAAAATACCTATCCCTGCAATCTGTTCTCCCTGATAGTAAGATGCTGAACCATCAGTAAAAATATGGCATAAAGAGGTACTCTCGAGTACTTGTGGCGTGGCAGGGAGAAAAAGACCTGGATATGGAAGATCAGGTGACTGTAGTGTACAGTCATGGGGTTCTCCCTGAAAAAGGAGACCATGAGCTAGCAGAGATGGAACTTTGGTCGGGTGGACCTGGATATCTCTATCCTGGAGGAGAAGTGACCAATGTGTCAGCCTAGTGTTAGAGACTGACCCATCCTTCACTCTATCTGAGAGCAAAAAGGTAGTTGGCATGTGGTTAGTGTTGATGATCAATGGTGAGTACCCAATGATATACAAGAAGTGTTTGACAGCCCAGTAGGTAGCCAGAACGTTCCTTTCACAAAGGCCATACTTCTGCTCCACTGGGGTCAAGAGCTGTGATGCATATGCAATGGGTCTCTAGGTGCCATGCACCTTTTGGGCCAGCACTGCTGACATGGCAATGTCAGAGGTGGCACACTCCAGATGAAATGGTAGTGCGGGATTGGGGTTGACCAGTGCTGGGGCGGAGGCCAGAGCCTGCTTCAGTAACATCACAGCCTGGGTATGAATAGGGCCCCAAGTCCACGGTACATCCTTTTTGAGTAATTCATACAGAGGAGCGGCTTTCTGTGCAAAATCACAAATGAAGTCTCTCGAATAGTTTACCATACCTAGAAACCTTCGAAGAGTTGCCACACTGGTAGGCAACGGCAAGTCTTGTAATCCCTGAACCTTCTTCCAGGTAGGGCTGTGACCTTGGTCAGTTATTTTTAGACCCAGAAAGAATACTTCCTTCTGACACAATTGTGCTTTTGCCGGATTACATTTCAGGCCTGCTCTCTGAATGAGAGTCAGTAGTTCGTCCAAGAGATCCAAATGCTGTTCCTGCGTGGCCATGGCCAACAACAGGTCATCCATGTATTGTAAGAGACATTGGAGGGTAGAGAAACTCTGTAGGACGTCCTTCATGTAGAGATGGAAAAGAGATGGACTGTTATGGAATCCTTGTGGCAAGCAAGTCCACGTGTATTGTCGTCCTTCAAAGGTGAAGGCAAACTTATATTGACTCTTGAGGGCCAATGGCAATGACCAGAAACCACTGGAAATATCCAGGGCACTGAACCATTTCTGATCAGGTGTTAGAAGTCGGAGCACATCTGGTGCCGATGCAACAGTTGGGGAACAACTGGGAGTGACCTGATTCAGTTTCCTGTAGTCAATAGTAAGTCTCCAGGTGCCTGTGGGTTTCTTCATGGGCCAGGTGGGGAGTTGGCGGTAGAAACACAAGTTCTGATTACTCCTTGCTTAAGGAGTGACTTGAATGTTTCTTGAAGGGAAGGCAAGGCCTCAGTTGGAAAAGGGTATTGCCTTTGCCTTTCATGTGCCGGGCCGGGCAACTCAATGACAGTGTGCATTCTACTACAGTCATGTTTTTTAACTGCAAACGCTTCCAAATGTCACTGCAGAATAGGTAGGAGTTTCGGAAAAAATTCATGATTCTTGAACAATTCTATGACGTCATACTCTTTGTCACTGACAGATATTGTTGCCACAACATGTGAGTCGGGAATCAGGATGGTATGGTGTTGACCCTCAATCTGTATCAACAGCATGTTAGCTAGATCCACCACACAGCCGTGTGGTGCAAGGAAATCGATTTCTATGATGCTAGGATGATCATGCAGTACCATCAGTTGGAAAGCATGTGAGGCCTTCAGATGGCCTAGCTCTACCGGTAAAGGTAGAGAACGGTACGCAGGCAGCCTAGTACCATTGACTCCTGACATATTGGTCTTCCATCCGGTAGACCAAGGGGACGTGTCCGGGTGTTCGTCATGTAACACAGATACAGCTGCACCTGTATCTAGTAAGACTATTAGTTGGCGGCCCCGGACCTCGGCCTCGGTGCAGGGCCTTCCGTTTCTATCCAAGACCAGCTTGCTTACAATACGGACTGGGGCCTGTAATTGTCAATCCATATTGCCGGAGGCATGCAGAGGTTGGGCCTGACTTGCATGAATGACTTTACAGTGCTGTACTGATGCGATATAGGGAGGAGCTTCTGGGTTCAGGCTTGTATGGGCCTGAGGGCTTGTACTTCTGGTGTCTCCGTGGCCGGTTGTGGCCTTGGCCACCGGTTGTACTGCTGCAAGGGTCTGTGCGGGAACAGCATCCACTACAGAGCATACTTGTCCCAGGAGCTCTCGGAATTTTCGGCTTTCTTCAGCTATCTCCCTATATGAAGGACCTGTTCTCTGTAATGGTTTCCCTCTGCCCTTATGCTTCCTGTTTTTGGGCCAATTCCGGTTCCCACCCCACTGTTGTTGTTGTTGTGCCTGTTGGAGGTTTTGTTGGTTACCAGCTGGAGGGGCTGACGGATGTTTGGTCTGCTGGTGTTGGGCCTGCCCTTCCACTGTATAGTGTGTCGTGGTCCCAGAGGCGGGTTCCACGGCAGCGACTTTCTTGGAACCGGAACCCAAATCCCGGATGTACAGTTGATACACCCTCTCGGTTTTCCGAAGAATATCGGCAAACCTATCTGTATTTGGGTAAGTGGTTGGCTCTACCTTTTCTCTTACTGCTGGGATCATGTTCCTAAGGAACAAGGTCTTATATTCAATAAGATCTACATCCGCAGCTTCTTGTGCCAGGTGTTTTCCTGCTTGGTAAGCCATCCAGAGTCTCTGGTGGTAGGTTGCTGGGCTTTCTTTTGCATTTTGCTTTACGGGGTATGCCAGCATCACTCCTACAACACCTGGGCTATGAGCGGAGATGAGCTCAGCTGCAACCTCGTCAAAGGTAGCATTCCCATCCTGGTGAACTGCTTCGGGGAGCTTGGCCCATAAACCAGGATCGATGGTCTGGCGTAGTATTTGGACCTGATATTCTGCAACGAGGCTAAACATCTCGCATTTAGAGCACACCTTTTCCAAGCGACAGCTGAGGTTGTCGGATGGGCTCATCTGACTGATATTGTCAGCAATTTTCTGGACAGAGTAGGCCATTTGTAGGGGATTAGTAGGTGGTCAATCAGGCAAAGGTAACGTGTCTCATGCACCGTCCAAGGCTGCGTGAGCTGCAGCTTTGGCTGCAGTGCGGAAAGCACCTTCCTGAGTGCCAGCTTCTTGGAAAATCTGTCGAATCTGACTTTTAATAGCTTTCATGCTCCTTTCAGGAAGAGGAACATTACCTAATGCTCTATCTGTCAATCATGGTTTCTATCTCTTGCCTGTCTTCCACACTAATAACGGCTACCGGAGGCGCCGTCAGGACCAGGCTTAGGCCTGCTCCTCCCCTATCATGGGCGGTGCCATGTTGGCGTTTCCCATGATGAACGTCACGATGTCGTCGACGTGTGACCTGGGGAGTTGTGGGCGGGGACCCGCCATACTGTGGATGGCTGGGTGGGGATTCTGAGCCATAGTAGGGGCGTGACTGGGCATTGTACTGTGAGACATCATCATCGGATAACTCCCCTTCTGATGACGAGTGAAAGGCAGGGGCTACGCCTCCCATTGCCTTACCATGGCCAGCCAAAACCTCTCGCTGATGGTGCAGTGTTGCCATCTTAGCTCTACATTCATCATGATTCACACTTGCAAAATCCATATCAACCTGATCCTGCTTCTGCTTCTGCAAAACACGGTATGCGGCGCTCAATTCGTGATTGTCCCTATAGGCTATTTCTAAATCATTACGTACCTGGTTGATCTCATCCTGAAGCTCACCCATTTCATCACTCAGCTGTGCATTCGTAGCACTCAACAAATCATTCATTTGCACAACCTGACTCTTATCCTGTCTCAAACTTTCACACTCCTGTATCAAAGTACACATTTCTTGTTCACCAGCCTGTGCTGAATGATGCAATAGTGAATCCTTTTCATTTCACAGAGTTTGGAGCTCAGACTCCAAGTTCTGCTGCAGTCTAATACATTCTGTTTCCTGTAAACCCATCTCTTGCTTAAGAGATTTGATCTGCAGATCAAGGGTGCGAAACTTCACTTCGGAGGCTTCCAAAGCAGTGTAGAGAGCGGCGACCATCAACCCTTTAGCGCAACGCTTATTGGTTGACTGTCTCGTCTCTGCATACTGGGTTGAAATCCCCAGTACATGGTTGTTGGATTGACTTGCGTCCCGCGCGAAGTCAGCCCATCCTCCATGGGAGGTAAGGAAGTTAGAGACATCGAGTCTCAGTTCTGTGCAGATATCTGATACTGTGGCCATTGTGTGGGAGGGAACGAAAATTCAAACTGTGAAAAAAGACAGTGTGCTGGGTAACGATCCACAACACGAGTACTTTAAACACAGCTGGGCAACTGTATAAGTTGCAGGCTTGCAATTCAAAGCTGCTATGGAGTGGGTCGAGACGGCATCGACCACACCCAAAAAGTCAGCCAGACTTTGCAAGTGACTACAAACTGGTAGGAAAACCGGGAGAGGTGATACGGGAATGTACACCTACAGTTCCCGTGGGGAATGGAAAAGTTTCAGCAATAAGTGAAAACTTACATACACCAAATATCACCTGCACATGGTGGCCAATTTTTTGAGAGGTCTAAACCTCACCTTCAGATTCTTGACGATATTGGGAATGCAAGTAATCACAGACACATTGCATTAGAGTAATAAACAAGTTTGTTACTACAAAAGGGATAAATCACAGTTGCCCTAAGCAGTTCTTACCGATACGAACCGGGAGCCAGTGCTAAGCGTTCCTTACATCTCGAGGTTTCTCTGTAGTCTCTTGGGATCTCCCGGGTCTCCAAGGTGTAAAGCCTGTGCATTACATTATATACCTATGATAATTACTATGGTTATTAAAAGATAGAAACATTTCTAGTTACAGAGATGAGCCCTATTGGCTAAATTAGAGGTGGCTCCATGGTCCAAGATAACATTATATAATTCAGTAAAGTCATCAGTTTTAGAACAAAGAAGTTCTTATACAGAGTCTTACATAACCAAGTGTAGTGGTGCACATCACCAAAGGATGGCAATGTTGCCTTACATATTATAATTACTTCAAGGACAGGTGTCTTGGCATCTGACAAGTAAGAAATAGACAGAAAATACATGGTATAATATG
The DNA here is from genome assembly GCA_016271365.2 of Neoceratodus forsteri. Lineage (NCBI taxonomy): Eukaryota > Metazoa > Chordata > Ceratodontiformes > Ceratodontidae > Neoceratodus > Neoceratodus forsteri. The sequence goes on from CM028134.1 coordinate 219,089,678, forward strand.
TGTACATTAGCAAGCAAAGTGGATTACAACAATATGCATTCGTATCCTGACATCTACTCTTATACGGTAGATGCCCTTAGCCCTAAGCATTAGTATAACCTATACCTAAGCATTAGCTGTCTACGGTGTACCTCTGAGGGTATCAATTAGGGTGCAGGGACCTCGTGTAACAGAGGGATGTAGGTAGAGAATGGTAGGGGCAAGGACACAGCTAACATGAACAACCACAGGGAAGAGCAAGAGGGTTCTAGGGCAAGGGTACAACAGGGATCAAGTGAGAGTAGAGATGCCCTCAGGGATGGAATCAGCGGAAGGAGACCAAGAGTGTGTGCAGAGGAATGGGTTGCACTAGGAAGGGAAGCAGGATAAAGAGGGGAGAGTTGCATGCTGGAGGATTCAGTATTAAAAGGTGTCAGATGGGGGGCACAGAAGCCAGGAAGAGCCGCCTATGGGTAGAGTGTATGCTGGGCATGACAGTGGGAAAAGTGAGGCAGCATGTTAAGAGTTGTGTGGGAAGGCTAAGGAGGAAACCTCATATCCTGGTCCACCTGGGTACTAATGATCTGGAAGGAAATACTGTAGGTTGGAAGAAGTGCAGGAGAGATTCAAGGAAGTCGGAAGGTTGTGCAGTAGAGAGGGGAGGACAGCAGCATTCTCTGAGATTCTCCTGGTACCAAGGGCTAGCACAGCCAGAAAACTAAGAATCTCAGAGTTCAATAAATGGCTGAGGACATGGTGTGAGGACATGGGATATGGACTGGTGGGGGGATGGGATAGCACATGGGACAGCAAAGACCTGTACGCACTGGATAGGCTGTAGAACAAGAAGAAGAATCAGCATTTATATAGTGCTTTTCATTCACAGTGTATCCCAAAGTGCTTTACAAGCAATGCTAAACTGGTAGTGAAGGGACTGAATGTGTAGTGGCAGCCATATCGCACATCAGCACCCACGCACAGCCTGGCTGCACCTGAGTAGGAAAGGCTCAGGGGTCCTAAAGAAAAGGCTGGGGGAATTAATTGCAGAAAATAATAATTTAAACTACGTCGGGGGTGAGGGGGTGGGCAGCAAACAGTGCCACCAGACAAGGGAGACCACCAGGCTCCCCCCATAGAGAGGGAGGAAGAGGGAAAGCAAAAGGCAAAAAGGGTAAGGGTTAGGGAAGTGGGTATAGTCAAGCATGGGAAGAACCTACAGTGGCGGGTGGTCTCACTGAACACAAGAAGCCTTGGCAATAAAATAGTAGAACTGTAGGCTTTGATGGCAGAAGGGGAGGTGGACATAGCCGCCATAACTGAAACATGGGCCATCCAGTACCAGGACTGGGATCTAGCAATCCCTGGGTACAAACTGTACCACAGGGGCAAAGGGAAAGGGGAAGGGTAGCTATATATGTTAAGGAGGGTGTATTGTGCAACAGGGAGGAAGGTGAGGAGTGCAAGGCTGAAGCCTTATGGATTCACCTACAGCACTCAAAGGGAAGGTGAGATTGGGTGTGGTTTACAGGCCTCCCTCCCAAAGTGTGGAAATGGACAGGGAACTGGGAGAACAAATTAAGAGGATTAGCAATAAGGGCAACATAGTGGTGGTCGGGACTTCTATCTGCTGGGGGTGGATTGGAACACCCCAGCCACCTCAAGCGCCAGAGAACAGGTCCTCCTGGAGGCCTTCCAGGGCAGCTTCCTCACATAAAAAGTGATGGAGCCAACCAGGAAGGGTGACATTCTAGACCTGGTACATCTGGACAGAGAACTAGTCCAAGACATTGAAGTGGAGGACTTCCTAGCAGGAAGTGGCCACCGCACAGTGTGGTTCTCCCTCAACCTGGGGAAGGATGTAGATAATACAAAAACAAGAGTGGCAGATTTTAAGAGGGCAGACTTTGGCAGGATTGGAATCATTTTGAAAGGGCACCTAGACAACATCAGCCCATGGATGCAGAGCAGAAATGGAACATTATAAAGAGGGGTCTGGCAAAGGCCACTAGCTGTTGCACCAAATGCCAAAGCAAGAAGGCCAGGAACAAGCAACCTAGCTCGGTGAATGGAAAGGTAGAGGAAATGGATAGGGAAAAGAGAGCAGCCTTTAGAAAGTATAAGAGATCCTGCCGGAATGCAGATAGGAAGAGATAAGTGAAGAAATCCAGGGAGGTGAGCAAAGTAGTGAGGGCAGCCAAGGCTTCAAAAGAACTAAGGCTGGCGCAAGGGATCAGGGAAGAGGAAAATTATTTCTTTAGGTATATAAGAGAGAGAAGGAATTGCAAAGACCAGATTGTCAGGATTAGGAAGGAAGGATGGTGAGTAGAGCAGGGGTCAGAGCAGGCGGAAGCACTAAATGTGTACTTCTGCTCAGTGTTTACCAGGAAGAGGGATTGGCCTATTCCTCAGGGAAAGTGTGGAGGGGGAGCAGGGGGACAGGATGTGATGGACATGGAGATCCCAGTCGAAAAGGGTGTTGGAGGGCCTAAGGTCCCTAAGGGTAGATAAAGCACCTGGGCTGGATGGAGTGCATCCTAGAGTACTCAGGGAGCTGGCAGGGGTCCTGGTGGGACCACTGGCAGATTTGTTCAACACTTCTCTGAATACTGGATGCATGTCTAGGGACTGGAGGATGGTACATGTGGTGCCAATCCATAAGAGTGGGTCCAGAGATGAATCTGAGAACTACAGACCAGTGAGCCTTACAGCCATTGTGGGTAATTTAATGGAGACTATACTTAAGGAAAGGCTGGTGAGTTTCCTGGAGGAGAATGGCTTACAGGACAACAGACAACATGGGTTTGTGTCTGGGAGATCATGTCAGAACAATCTTGTTAACTTTTTTGACTAGGTGACAAGGTCACTGGACAGGGACCATGCAGTGGATGTCCTTTGCCTAGACTTCAGTAAGGCATTTTACTCTGTGCCCCACAGAAGGCTGACCAGCAAGTTAAATTGCCTGGGAGCAGGGATGAAGCTGGTTGGGTGGATCAAGAGCTGTTTACAGGTCAGGCAGCAGAGGGTGGTAGTTGGAGGAGAGCTCTCAGCACCCAGGGTGGTTAAAAGTGGGGTCCAGCAGGGGTCAGTACTAGAACAGGTACTATTTAACATACTCATAGCAGACATATCCAATGGGATAAGGAGCAAAATCAGCCTCTTTGCAGATGACACTAAGATCTGTGCTGAGACATATGGTGAGAAAGGGGGTAAGGTACTGCAAAGGGATTTGGTGACACTTCAGTGCTGGTCAGCCACATAGCAGCTGAGGTTCAATGCCAAGAAATGCAAGGTCTTACACTTGTTGGCAAAAAACCCAAAGAATAGCTACTGGTTAGGGGAGTGCAGTTATATAGAAACAGAAACATAGAAGTTGATGGCAGATAAGGACCACAAGGCCCATTCAGTCTGCCCATTTCTTTTTCTACCTTATGAATGTGCTATAGGCCTTTGCTCTGTCAATGGCCTATCTATTCATACTCATCTGTATTGCTCTCTTATGCCTATCCCATGCCTGTTTGAAGCCCTGCACTGTATTCATATCCACCACTTCCTGAGGTAGGCCGTTCCATGCATCCACCACCCTTTCTGTGACAAAGAACTTCCTCACATTACCCCTTAATCGGCCTTGCTCTAATCTCATGCTATGTCCCATTGTCCTGCTATTTTTCTTATATTGAAACATGTTAGACTCTTTCACCTTGTTAATGCCCTTAAGGTGTTTAAATGTTTCAATCACATCACCTCTCTCCCTCCTTTGCTCTAGGGTATATATATTGAGTTCAGTCAATCTGTCCTCATATGTTTTCTGATGCAGTCCCTGCACCATTTTGGTTGCCCTTCTCAGGACTGCCTCAATTTGGCTAATGTCCTTGTGAAGGTGTGGCCTCCAGTACTGTGTGCAGTACTCCAGATGGGGCCTAACCAGTGTCTTGTAAAGAGGGATTATTACCTCCCTCTTCCAACTTGTGATACCCCTACTAAAACACCCCAACATCCCTCTAGCCTTACCTACTGCTTTAGAGGTCTGCTTGGATGATTTCAGCTCATCAGTGATGATGACACCCAAGTCTCTTTCTTCCCTTGTGACTGCCAGCAACTCTCCTCCCAGCCTATAGGTGGCTTCAAGGTTTCTCTTCCCTATGTGCATGATATTGCACTTCTTTGCATTAAGCCCCAGTTGCCACTCTTCTGACCATTTTGCTAGTTTTTCCAGATCTCTTCTCATTCTGCCCACCCCATCTGGTTCATCTACTTTGTTGCAGATCTTGGTGTCATCTGCAAACAGACAAACCTTACCCTCCAGTCCATCTGCAATGTCACTGATGAAGATATTGAAGAGGACTGGCCCCAGGACTGATCCCTGAGGTACCCCACTTGTGACTTGCATCTCGTCTGACTGTATACCATTTACCACCACTTTCTTTTTTCCCCGTCAACCAGTTTGCCACCCAGTTTACCAACGTCTGACCCACCACGAGCCTACCCAGCTTATTAATCAATCTTCTATGTGGAACAGTATTGAAAGCTTTGCTGAAGTCAAGATAGGCGACATCAACTGCTCCCCCTTGGTCCACCACTCTGGTTACCCAGTCAAAGAAATCTAGGAGATTAGTTTGACAGGACCTTCCTTTTGTAAACCCATGCTGTCTTGGATCCTGTGCTCCTATGGATTACAGGTGTTGCACTATCCTTTCCTTAGGGAGTGTCTCCATAATCTTGCCCACTACTGAGGAAAGACTGACTGGTCTGTAGTTCCCTGCCTCCTCCCCTACAACCACTCTTGTGGAGCAGGATCACATGAGCCCTTCTCCAGTCTTCTGGGACCTCTTCTGTGCTCAGAGACTCACTAAACAGTTCTGATAATGGCTATGCTGGTTCCACCCTTAGCTCCTTTAGTACCCTGGGATGTATGCCATCAGATTCCATTGCCTTGTCCACCGTGAGCTTATCGAGCTCTTGTAGGATCCTTTCTTCTGTGAAGAGACTAGTGCACACCTCCCTCCCCCCTGTGTCCATGGTACAGAGCTGTGGGCCCTGCCCTACCTTCTCTTCAGTAAATACTGAGCAGAAGTATCTATTTAGGATAGATGCTTTTACAGGGTCCTCCTCCTCACACACCAACTTATCCCCTTTTGATCTTACCAATACCCCATCTGGACTTTCTCCTTTCACTAATGTATCTATAGAAGTCTTGTCACCTTCTTTTACTGTTTGTGCTAGTATTTCCTCGGTTTGGGCCTTTGCCTGCCTTACTGCCTTCCCTGCTTCCCTTAGGGAAGTTTGGTATGCCTCCCTATCTTCATCCTCCTGCGTTCCCTTATATTTCCTGAAGGCCAGCCTTTTGGCTCTGATATTTTCTGTTACTGTGTTTGAGAACCAAAGTGGTTTCCTTCTTCTTTTGCACTTCCTTTTCTCACGAACACAATGGGATGTTGCTTCAAGTATTGCATCTTTCATGCTTGCCCACTTTGCCTGTACCCCCTCACCTGTATTTCTTTTTGCCAGGGTTAGCTTAACTCTGTTGCCCATCTTATCAAAGTCAGCTCCTCTGAAGTCCCATATTTTTGCCTTGGAATGGGATGATTTTGTTCTAGTGGCCAAATTGAACCATACCATGTCATGGTCACTGGCCCCCCCAGGTGACCTTCTACCTGGAGATCTGTGATCCTTTCCCTGTTAGTCAGTACTAGATCTAGGATAGCCCTGTCTCTAGTGGGCTGTTATGCCAGTTGTTTGAGGCCCGCCCCCTGCAGGGAATCCACCATGTGTCTAGTTCTGGCAGATGTCCCTGCTGGTATTGACCAATCTGTATCTGGCATGTTGAAGTCTTCCATTATCAGAACCTCCCCTTTAGCTGTCATGTTTTGTATATCTTCTAACAGTAACATGTCTATGTCATCCCCCTGGTCTGGAGGCCTGTACACAACCCCAGTTCATATGTCTGTCCCATTTCCTGTTTCCAGGGTGACCCACAGTTCTTCTGGCTCCTTATGTGTATTCTGAATTTCTGTAGCTTTGATATTTTCATTGACATACAGGGCCACTCCACCCCCCCCCCTTTTTTTGCAGCTCGTCTCTCCTGAACAGTACATAGCCAGGTACTGAAGTCTCCCAAGTGTGATTACTGGTAAACCATGTCTTGCTAATGGCTACTACAGTATGTCCAGTTTAGCCTCTGTCATTATTGCCTGCAGGTTTATGATCTTGTTTCCCAGACTGTGAGCATTTCTGTACGTGATTTTCCATTAGCTACTTTAGCAGGACAGAAAGATCTGGGAGTGCTGGTGACAGGGGACATGAAACAATTGGCACAATGCAGGAAGGCAGCTGCAAAGGTGAACAGAATGCTGGGATGCATCACCAGGGGAATCACCTCAAGGGGGGAGGTAGTCATGTTGCCCCTGTACAGGTCCCTTGTGAGGCTGCACTTGGAGTACTGTGTGCAGTTTTGGTGCCCCTATTTGAAATGTGACATCAAACTACTAAAGGGGATCCAGCATAGGGTGACAAAGATGATCAGGGGAATGGGGGACAAGATATATGAGGAGAGGGTTCCTGTGTCTTGTTTGTGGAAAATAAATGAAGCTATAAATCAACTTTTTTTGGTGGTGTCCCTCTATAAGGCTTGTAAGTGCTTGGAACTATATTGTAACAGTATATAGGGAGATTGAGGGAGCTCAACATGTATACCCTGGGAGATAGAAGGGAGAGAAGGGGATATGATTGAGACATTTCAAGTACCTGAGGGGCATAAACAGAGTTAATTCAGAGGGCTTGTTTAAGTTAAAAGGGGAGGGACACCAGGGGACACAGTCTGGAATTGGAGGGAGGAAGATTCGCGAGAGAGAGAGAGAGAGAGAGAGAGAGAGAGAGAGAGAGAGATGAGGAGGCACTATTTCATGGAAAGGGTGGTGGCTGGTTGGAATGTGCTGCCAGAAGAAGTGGTAGCATTTCAGACAGAGGGCAGCTTCAAGAGAGTGTGGGATAGGGCCAAAGAGAGAGTCAAAACTGTGGGGAAGGTGGGGGAAGAGAAGTCAGAAGTGGGGGGCACTAAGTTAGAAAGGGGTGCAAGGGGAGGGGGGGCAGATGCAGTTTAATAGACAGCATGCTGCACACTTGAGCAGACTAAATTGACTGAATGGCCTGTATCTGCTGGCAATTTCATATGTTCATATTCTATAAATCCACCCGTCCTGGGGATGGCTAAAGTGAGTCCTCAAATTTTAATCCCTGTTGGAGTTACCAGTGAAGGAATGGAACCTGAACTGTGGGGATTTCCAGTTAATGGCCTGGCTGTGATTCACCTTCACTGGCTTGCCAGGCTCAAGAGGTGGCAATAGGCCTTGAGTCAGGGAGTCCCACAGTACGTTGAGGGTTTGGTCTCCAATGGCCTGCATGATATCTACAGTCAGAAACACCTGTAAACTCTGTAAGGCCAGAGGAGGAAGATATGCACTTATTTTTTATGCTGTTTTTCCAACTAGAGTTTATTCCAGAGTTTAGCACCCAGATGGGAGTAAATGGTCATCTAGGGGACAGTCCTTTATAAGTGAGTGACTCAGGATGCTGCAAGGGAGGAATACCATTTTTCATAGGGTCTTATGGGGATTCCAGAGAAAGGACAAAGACGTGAGAGTGGGCATCTATCGGAGAAGATGGTGCAGGGGGTCTAAGGTGAAGTCTTTAGTCTGATTGATTTTCCACAGTGCCATTAGATTTCTCTGTATAACACCACCACCAGAGTAAGGCGAGAATGTCAAGAATGCCCAAGCACCAAATGGGGGTATGAGTCCAATAGTGCTGAAGGTGGCAGTTCCCAGTTGTTAAACTATGAAAATGTTAAAATCATTAGAGGTGCTCATGGGAGACCTTTATGCTGTAAGATCAACTGTGGGGAGACTTGTGGCTTGGGAATTCCAGGATATAGCTGAATGTGTCCATGGGGTATACAGAGAAAATAAGAGACGTTATTCAGTAATGGGGTGAAAAAAGAGTATCAGAGCTATAACTCAAGAAGCAGATGAATGGTGCTAGAATCCAATAAGATCTTATGGCCTAGAAACTATTGTAAATAATTAACATGCAAGAGAGGGAGTCTAAAGCTTTTAAAATAGTAAGAAGTCTTAGAATGGGACTATGTGTTAATAATGATTATGTCCACGGCTCAGCCAAATTGTAATTGTAGTACCAGTGCAGTGGCTGTAATACCCTTTGAAGTTCAATTTAAATTAAGTAAAAATCGACCTGTGAAATGGAAGTATCCACACAGTAATGCCCAAGAGTATTTAATGCACAATCTCCTTCCTTTAGACCATTTATTTAGTGGTGTGCCTGCTTGTACACTATTTGTGTGTGGTTCCATGTGATATAAGCGATCGCAATAATAGTGATCACAACATGGGTGAGTGCACATCGCTGAAAACAAAAACGGCAATGTGCACTACAGTGGAACCATAAACATCAATGGTTTGCAACATTCTGTAGGAGCACAATATGTACACACTTTTGTATGCAGGGGGCTTTGCCCACTGCAACCCCTTATAAATATAATCAACTCTGGAAGGGCTGACACTGGGGTGCAGAGGAATCTTTGGGATGGGGCTATTCGGGGGGGGCAACCTATGAATGGGGGACCACATCCAGGAGGGCAGGGGAGAGGGGACTGCAACATAAAAAAAATTTAAGTCCCACCAAAGTTACTAGCCACAATATGTAGTAATAATTTATTCCGTAGTGATATTGCCCTTTGTAAAAACCACACAGCTCTCTATTTTGAATGTGGTTGTTCATCTTTTAACTGGACTATGTGGGATCTCATACTATGTTCTGTATTTCTTTAATTCTAATCCAGCACAGTCCCATAAATGTGGGTTATTAAAGGCTCCGTATATCAAAGATCACCTCATAATCTGTGGTACTGCAAGGTGAATAAGCCCAGTTTTTCCAGCCTTTGTGTAATTTAGATTTTGCATGCCATTAAGCATTTTGGTTGCTTTATGCTGTACACCCTCCAGCGTTTTTATGTCACCTTTAGAATGTGGAACCCAAAACCAACCGCAGTATTCCAAGGTCCTATTTTCTCTTATCATTCTTTGCTGTGCCTAAGGGTTGGATACAGGGGGATCCTTCTGGCTTGTCCTGCTGAGCTGTGGTAAGGCGTTGTTTCCTTTAATTGCATTTGGTGATGAGTAGAGACTGCCCCCCCCCACCAGTATACCACATGATGTGGTTCCCCAGGGCATCCAGGGGAGGTTTCTCTACCCACTGATTTCCCTAACCTGTCTCCTTTTTTACTGTAGCCCTCTTCTTCTGGGGCTGACTGTGATGCCCCCCACCAGCAAAGCAGTGTTGGGGTAAAAAGCCTCTGACCATAGAGTCAGTCATGTTTAGGACAGCAGGATGGTCATCCTGAGCCATCCTTGGCTTCAGCTTTGAATGGATAACGCTAAGCAATCCCATAAAGTTTGATAGTAGTGTTTTTATACTTTGTAGTAGGTTTAAGTGTGCTTTTTGGTTGAGCCAAACTGTACTAGTGTATTCCTTAATGTAGACTGTTTTATTTGAGTTATTGTAGCTACTGTGCTACTGGTAGTTTAATGCTGTTTCACCACTGCTTGCTTTCATCCCATTGTCATTTTCTTTCCCCATTCCTATAATCCACTACCTGCCTTCCTTGCCTCCTGTTTCTCTCCCTCCTGCCTACTAGTGTTCTCTTCTCTATATTGACTAGCAGTATATCCTAGAGGATAGAGTAACAGTTTGGTTCATCCAGCAGATCTGGGTTTGATTCTCACAGCTTCTACTTGCATACTGTGTGACTCTGAGCAAGTCACTTAACTTCCCCAGTGCTCCCAGCTCATCCCTGAAAACAAGCATATCTGCCTAGTGGGCCTTACCCAGCTACCTAATAATAAAAAAACTCCTTCTGCTCCTTCTTCATGCCCCTTGTCCTCTTCACTCCATCATCCCCCCGTCCCCTGCACCTCTTCTCCTTTGTCTTTGTATCCATCCTAGCCTCCATTCCTCTTACTCACTAATCCTTGAAGCTATCACACACTCTATCTCCCATATAGAAATGTTTAAGTATCTCAGGGGAATCAGTAAAGTCCAAGAGGGTAGCATCTTTCAGAAAAAGAGATGTGTAAGAACTAGGGGGCACAATTTGAAGATAGAAGGGGGATGGCTCAGGGGCAGTGTAAGAAAGTATTTTTCACAGAGAAGATAGTAGATGCATGGAATAGCCTTCCTGAGGAGGTTGTGGTGTCAAAAACAGTGGAGGAATTCAAGAATGCATGGGACAGACATAAAGCATTTCTTGTGAGGGTAGGAGGAAGTAGGCTGTTGGTTAACTAGGATCTGCAGCTTATCCAATAAGTAGGGAAATGGGCAGACTGGGTGAGCCAAGCAGTCCTTATCTGCCGACAAAGTCTATGTTTCTATGTTTATTCATCTTCATTCCTGTGCTCTCCTTTGAAACTCCATACTGAAATAAATCCCTCTCTCTCCTGCTCCTCATTGCCCTTCTGCTTTTGCTCTCAGGTGATGAGGAACTCAACCCTGGCCCTCAACCTCTTTACCCCTCTCCCCTTCCAATGGATTGAGTGTCTTTCACTTAAATATCTGGAGTTTACTCCCCAAACTCAACCAGCATGGGCTGTGGGCCTAGTATTACTGTTTCAATATCCTAATCATCATTGAACCCAGGTACCAGCACTCTTCCTAGATTACACATATGGAAGTCGGGATCTCTGGCTATGTTGTCCACTGACAGGACCACAGGAAGTGTGAAAGTGGTATAATGATATATGTGTGTCTCCACCATAAATCTAATATTGTACCTCACTTTGCTGTTCCATCCTCCAATGAACTTCCCTGCCTCAGTCCCCATTTTCATTGATGACACCTTCCGATCCCCTAAAGCCAAGCCCAACTGCATTCTAGACAGTCTCCCTTCCCTTTCTATTTCTGTAGTGCTTCTGATCCTTTGGGACATAAATGCAATTTGGCACTCCCCCTTGGCTAAAAACATCACCATAGCAACTGAACCCCTTAATCTCACGCAACACATTTCTGTGCCTGTTCATCTCAACTCACACTCCTTCAGCCACTTCCTTATTTGTTGGATGTTATCTTCATACCCTACAGCATTGCCTTCACTAGCATGTACATTGATCATGCTTAAGAGATCATAAAGTCAGGCACTCACCACCTGAGAAAGATATGACACACGGACTCTGGTTTGTGAAAAAGTGCTGTCGGTGTCTCGTTTATTCTGTATGTGATGGACAAGTGAACAGAGTAATGTATTAATTTATTTTGTTAATATATTTTTTAATGTAAGTATGCTTCTGTCATAGCTTCTGCTATTTGCAAAAAGGGACACAAAAAATATGGCTTACAGGGTCACATGTCCAGACAGGTCTTAAGGGAAATACTGAGAAGTGATGAGCTAATCGAGGGTGCACATCCTGACAGATGTGAAAGCGCAACTTTGAACAATTCAGACATCCTTGAAGCCAAAGATTCTGCAAGGCAGATGGAATAGTGCCTGGCTAAACACTTCAGCCAACTTAAAAGGCAAGAAGCGTGGAGCTACACACCTTAACTATCTTCAAGGCAGAATCATAAAGAGGACAGAGCAAATTTGAGTGAATGAGGTCATCCCTCCATACACCCACACATCTGGGGGTGGGCAGCGGTAGCCTGTCACTCCAAGTAGAGAAATCCCTTCTCACAATTAGAGAAAGAATATAACAGAGAAATTAGATTATTTTCTCTCTCTCTCTTGGACTGAAACATCATGACCAGAGCCCTGCTATACAAAGACTAGCTGATGAATAAGATAGCACAGTGAGGGTCAGTGCTTCTGTAGCTAGGGCAGGTAAAGGATTCTAGAGAAGGATAGTTCAGAATTTTGCTTTACACCAACTACCTGTTCACTCGCTTTATTTCCTGTTTCTTAGTAGATGTGCAACCCTTTTGTTTTCTTTTAAATACATCCTGTTGTAAATGCTTGTACTATTTTAGTAAAGATTCTATTTTTATAGAATCAGTGACTGCTTGTTTCATTTAAAAGGGTAATTTTACTATTTCTGCTGGACTCTGTTTGCAGTCCATCTCTGAAGGGGCACTCTACCCACAATTACTGAGTTGATCTTCTTGACCTTGTGCAAAGGAGAAGGTAAAAAACAGGTTTCCTGGTTCCTGCTGGTAATAAATACATGGTGGCCGTGAGCAGGAATTCCTGGTGAGAGGGATTTCCATTACACCATGTCAAACATCAATTATCAAATATCCATTTAAAAACAGACAAAAGTCCAGCAGCATGCCTGATGCATTTCAGATCTCTACAATCCTTTATCAAAGGCTGCTGTCAGTAATTACCCATCACCCTTAAATACATACACCAGTGATGATGTCACAGTGATGTTAGAGAAACTTAGTAACACTTAATACCTACAAAGCTATATAACAATTGAAAGAACATATCCAACTATCAAATAGATTCCAATGCCCACTACCAATTTTAAAAGAGGAAAAGTATATATACATAAAACATTTAAAATGTAACTCCATGATGTATCTTAAAAAGTTTAAAATTTAACTTCATAATGCATCTTAAATATATATTGAACATTTAATGTTTTCTACTGATGCTGAGTTAAATAATAGGATCAGTGTTACTACTATACTAGTTCTTCTTTGAGTTTTATTTGACATTACAGTGTCCGATTGGAAATGAAAAGCTTTATAATAGCCGTAGGACCATTCAAAAAGCTATAGATGCAGTCCCTTTGGAGTATATTACTGCTTTCTTGTTTTCATTGTAGCTTTCCTTCTCCTCTTGTAATGTACAAACTTGCTAAACCACTACGGAGACATACCAGGGAAACAATTAGATATATACCTCATATCCACATAAAAAAATTTTGTTTCAAGAATTGTTTTAAATCAAAACCTGTATTTAAACCCAATGCCTTTGTAGCCTGTAAATATATGATCCAAAATCCCTCCCATTTCAAAACAAAGTGTTAAAATTCCCCCTCTTGTTTTTTGATATACTGTGTCAATTCCATTAAAAAACAAATTTGTGATTGATCCTGGCTGTACTCTCAAAAATACGTGCAGCCATGACATAAGGAAGGTCATCATTCTCTATCACTCTGCAGTGCTCGCCTACTCTGGTTTCCACGCATCATGTGGTCTTACCCAGGTAAAATGCTCCACAGGAGTATTCTACTAAATAGATGACTCCTATTGTGTCACAAGTTATAAACTGCCATACTTCAAAGGTTCTCCATCTTTATCTTCAAAAATGTTCCCTTGAGAAATGAGTCTACAGTTGACTCATTGTTTACAAAGGGAACACCCTTTCAAGCTGTTTTCTAACTACATAATGGTACCCTTCTGAATGTAGTGACTATGACCCAAACTATCTTTAATAGTGGGGGCTGTTCTATATGCCATTTTGAAGTGGAGGTGATCCATCAACTCAGTGAGACCCCTATTGCTTCTCAGCACATGCCAATCTTTGTAATATTTTCAAAGCGCTGTGCATGAACAGAGTAGGTAGTGACAAAATTAAATCTGTTTGCATCTCTTTCACTTTCATTCAAATTCTGTATTATGGTTTGATGGTCTTTTCCTTCCCCAAATTCCCTGGCTTCATTGACAGTTTCATAGCTGTGTCTCCTCTCTTTTAATTTCATTTCTAAATCTGCTGCCCTTACTTCAAAACTTTCTTCTTTCTCACAATTTTGTTTTGCCCTTAGAAATTGTCCCTTTGGTATATTCTGTACCATGATGTGCAGGTGACAGCTGGAAGCCATTAGAAGTGTATTTCTATCTGTTTGTTTTCCGAATATATCAGTAGTGATGGTACTATTATGCTGTTTTTTTAATTTGCAGATCCAGGAAATTTATTATCTCTTTACTCATGGTATACATAAATATCAGATTAGAATCTCTTTAATGTATGTACTGTACAAACTCTTCAAATTCTATACTGTCCCTGTACCACACTACTATTACGTCATCGATGTAATGGCACCATAGTGCTAGTCTGTGAAAAAAATGGTTAGTATTGGCATCATGAATGAACTGTTGTTCCCATACTCCTACAGTGAAGCCTGCCAGGATGAAGCACAGTGTCACAGGTTTACTGCATGACACAAGGGATTTACTCCCATTGAAATTGCACTGTTTGCTGCAGTAACTCTACTGCAGAATTCTGCAGTGCTACACGTCATCCTGGTAGGCTTCACTGTACATATAAATTAGCTAAGCGTAAGGAAACTGGGGAGTTTTGATAGGCCAATCATAAAATAATCACACGGAACAAATACAGTTGGTGCAAGTTTACTTGTTATGCAGTTTGTTCCACACATCAATACAAAGGCATAAGATGATCTCATAGACTGAAATTATGTAGCAGTTAGCACACAGAGAATAAGAAAATAGGCCCAAATGTCCCCATTCCCTGGAATAGTGTGGCAGGATTCCTGGAGGTCTTGTTAGGATGGTATTCGTGTCTCAACTGCCCAGCCGTCTCAGCCACATATTTTTTATAATGGTATACAAAAATTACTTTGTGACACAACTCAGGAAACCATGGCATAATACATAACACAGTCTTTTCACTTTCTCAGCAGACCCTCACAATGTTCCTTGTTACATTGCAGCTGCATGATCTCACACACTGACCTTGGTCAACCAAAAATATATTATTCTTTCTCCCCCCTTATCAGCTATGGTCAGTCTTGTCTACCCCCAAAATGTAAGAATACTCCTAATATTTTACATCTGTGAAAAACATCTTATATTTTCATGGTCAGCATTTTGCAAGTCTGATTACCAAGTTCCCTGAAACAGGCCAGTGACTTCCTAGGCCTCTGTTACTAGCATTAGACATTTATTCTTAGCAAGTATTAGTAACACAGTTCTGAATAAAGCAATGTCAGATCCTAATAAACTATATAAGCAGCAATAGCAATGATAAGCTGTAAGCTGTATGCCTCCACTAGTACATGCAAATGTTTATTTATAATATTTTTAAAATGCTGTGCATGAGCGGAGTAGGTAGTGAGAAAATTAAATTTGTTTGCATCTCTTTCACATTCATTCAAATTCTGTATTAGGGCTTGACAATTTTTTCCCTCTCCAAATTCCCTGGCTCCATTAACAGTTTCATAGCTGTATCCCCTCTCATTTAATTTCATTTACAAATCTGCTGCCCTTACTTCAAAACTTTCTTCTCTCCCACAATTTCATTTTGCTCATTGAAATTGCCCCTTAGGTATATTCTGTACTATGTGGTGTGGATGACAGCTGGAAGCCATTTGAAGTGTATTTCTATCAGTTTCTTTTCTGAATGTATCAGTAGTAATGGTACCATCATCCCGTTTTTTTTTTCAATTTGTAAATTCAAAAAATGTATTATCTCTCTACTCATGGTATATGTAACTATCAGATTAGAATCTGTTTGGTGTAGATACTGTACAAACTCTTCAAATTATGTGCTGTCCCTCATCACACTACTATGATGTCATCAATGTAATGGCACCATAGTGCTAGTCTGTGAAACAAAATGTTAGTATTGGCATCATGTATAAACTGTTGTTCCCATGCTCCTACATATAAATTAGCCAAGGAAGGAGCACAGGTTGCCCCATGGCAGTGTCTTTAATTTGCAAATAACAGGCAATGCTGAACATGAAGATTTTTTTAAGAACATGGTCTGTTAATTTTAATAAAAATTCTGGCAAACAAGATGGAGGAGTTAATAACCCGCATTGCTCATGAAGGACTGGACATTATAGTGGTCACAGAAATGTGGTGGATGGAATTTCATGCATGGGAGACTGTGATTCCTGGTTTCAGACTGGTGAGGAAAGACAGGAAGGAAAAGAAGGGGAAGGGGTGGCCTTGTACATTAGGGAAGATGTGAAGGCAACAGAGGGGCAGGAGGGTGATTGGGAGACTGAACTACTATGGGTGACAATAAGCAGAAGAATGGGTGAATCTGTGAGGCTGGGAGTGGTGTACATACCCCCCACTCAGGGGGAAGAGCAGGATAGGAAGATGACACAGAACATAGTGAGAATGGCCCAGAAAGGGGAAACAATACTGATGGGTAACCCGAATCTCCCTGACATTGACTGGACCATCCCAGAAGCAACATTGACCAGATGCAGGGAAATTCTGGAGGTGCTGTAGGGGTGCTCCTTCATCATTTGGTCAGGGAACCAACTATGGGAGCAACCTACTGGATGTGGTTCTAACTAATGGGGAGAGAGTAGAGGTTATGGTGGTAGGGGAGGAGCTGGGTACTAGTGACCACAAGGCCATTAGGTTTAGGGTGAGGGTGGGGAAGGAAGTATGCAGAACAAGTACAACAGTGCTGGACTTCAGGCAGGCAGACTTTAGTAAGATGAGAAGGTTAGTGAGGGAAGCTATGGAGGGTATGGGGAAATGAATGAAGTAGAGGAACTATGGGGGGGGATATTATGGACAGGGTCAGAGAGGCCACACACATGTGTAATAGGGGAAAGGAAGGGAGCAAGAAGCAGGATGCCACTGTGATTCAACAGGGAGGTTGTGATGGTGGTAGGGGACAGACGGAGGGAATTCAGGAAATACAAGGGATCGTAGAGGGCGGAGGAGGACAAGGAGGCCTGCAGGGCAACAAGAAGGTTAGCAAGGAAGGTGATTAGGAGGGTAAAGGCTGAAATGGAGGAATGGATAGTGAAGCAGGTCAAGGGGGGTAAGAAGACATTCTTCAGATATGTGAGGAATAGGAGAAAGACTGGACAGGGGATCACAAGGCTCTGGGGGAGGGGAGGTGAGTCAATAGAGAATGACTGCAAGAAGGCAGAAGAACTAAACAAGTACTTCTGCTCAAATGTTATGAAGGAAGGGATGGGTAGATAACCAGATTTGAGGAAGGGGGGCATAGGGATGGAGATGAGTCCTTTTAGCATAGAGAGAGTCAGGGAGGAGCTGGGCAGGGTGAGGGTGGACAAGGCTATGGGACTGGATGGACAGCACCCGAGAGTTATCTGGGAGCTAAGAAAGGATTTGGCTGCCCCTTCTGGCAAGGCTATTCAAACTGTCCTTGGACACAGGAAGGGTGCAGGAAGACTGGAGGAGGGCTACAGTTGTGCCAGTATGCAAGGGGGGAGCAGGGAAGTGAGGGAGATCTATCATCCTGTCAGCCTCACCTCAGTGGTGGGGAAGGTCATGGAGGCACTTGTCAGGGAAAGGGTAATACAATACCTGGAGGGGAATCGACTGCTAAACAACAACCAGCATGGGTTCACTAGGGGGAAATCCTGCCAGTCCAATCTAATAGAATTCTTTGACTGGGTGACCCGGAAAATAGACCAAGGAGGGGCGGTGGACATGGCCTATCTGGGCTTCAGCAAGGCCTTTGACACTGTCCCCAACAGAAGACTGGTTAACAAACTGGGAAGCACAGAGTTGGGGGACAAGATAATGAGATGGGTGGAAAACTGGCTAGCAGACAGGACCCAGCTGGTGGTAATAAATGGGGTGCATTCTAGGATGGGGAGGGTGACAAGTAGGGTGCCCCAGGGTTCAGTGCTGGGACCGCTCCTCTTCAGTGTCTACATATGCAACATAATGGATGGACTGGAGGGACAGGTGGCACTCTTTGCAGATGATATGAAAATATGCAATAGGGTGGATACTGAAGAGGGGGTGGAAGACATGAGATGGGACCTGATGGCACTGGAGGAGTGGGTGGAGACCTGGCAGCTAAACATTAACATGAAGAAATGTGCTGTCATGTACCTGGGACACAAGAACCAGAGTGCAGGTTACAAAATATGGGGGGAGATCAGGGCATCGGAACAGGAAAAGGACTTATGTATAGTAGTTACCAGTGACCTTAAGGTGGGGAAACAATGTGCTATGGCAGTGGGGAAGGCATATGGGATGCTGGCAAGTAAAGGCAGAGGAATTACCAGCAGGAGGAGGGAATTCCTGGTGCCCCATACCAGGCTATGGTGAGACCACACCTGGAATATGGAGTGCAGTTCTGGAGGCCTTTACTTGAACAAGGACATAGATCTGATTGAAAGGGTTCAGCAAAGAGTGACCAAGGCGGTGCAAGGGATGGAGGGTATACCATATGAGCAGAGATACAAAGAGCTGGGACTGTACACACTAGAGACCAGAAGGGAGAGAGGGGACATGATTGAGTCCTTCAAATATGTTAAAGGGGTAAATAAGCTGGGCCCGGGAAGTTTATTCCAAATGAAGAAGGGCACCATGACAAGGGAGCATGGCCTGAGACTACAGGGAGGACACTTGAGAGGGAACAGGAGAAGGCAGTTCTTCACAGAGAGAGTAGTGGATGCCTGGAATGGGCATCCGGATGAGGTGGTGGGGTGGAGACAGTGACAGGATTCAAGAGGGCTTGGGACAGGCACAAAGGGTTACTAGAGAGTGGGGTGAGTAACCAAGGAAGGAGGCGAGTAGTTTAGCATGGGGAAAAAGGCAGACTGAATGGATCATGGGGTCTTTTTCTGCTGTCAAGTTCCACGATTCTATGATTCTACCAACGGATTTAAATTTGAATGTCTCTGGTTAAGATAAAATACGACTGCATCCAGGGCTCCTTCATGGGGGATATTGGTGTACAGAGACTCAATGTCCATTGTGACTAGATATGAGTCTCGGTCCACTAAAATATTTTCCATAATTTGTAGGACCTCTTTAGTGTCTTTCAGATGTGAGCATAAAGATGTAACATGTGGTCTGGGAAATAATATATATAAGGGATATGCAGCGGTTCAGTGTGTGATAATTCTTTTATCTTGTACAGTTTCCAGTGACCTCAAGTAACCTCACGAGTGCCAAAGGCACGAGTGAGAATTATGGAGGTCACTGAAACTGTACTTAAATAATGCATTATCACACTGAACCGGTATATTCCATTTATGCAACAGGTTTAGATGTTGTGTGAACATTTTGATTTTGGTAGCTGTAAATAATTTGTCAAAAGGGAAAAGCAAATTGAATTTTATGCTGTTTTTTGCTAATTATAAAAAAACCAAAATGGTATCTATAAATGAAACACCACTCATTTTGTAGATATTTTTGAGCTGAACATTTTTCGTGCTCACAGTACCATGCTATCATTTTTTGTTTTAAAGTTATTCACATTTGTTTGTCAAAAAAGTGAACAAAAAATTACATTTTCTTGTTTTCTTGCTAATCATATACAATATACAGGGTTTATATAAATGAAACATTATTAATTTTGTATATAATTTTGTGCTGAACAATTTTCATGCTCACAGTACCATGTTACCTTTTTTCGTTTTTAAGTTATTCACATTTAAATATGGTTAGTACTGCTTCTGAGGCCGAACATTCTAAATGAATTCTGAAGAGAACTGTGTAGATAAATGAGCTACTGATGTAGTTACTGTGTGGATAAATGGGTGATGATGTAGTTACTATGTGGATAAATAAATTTATTCACATAGTAGCACAGATAAATGGATTTATCAGAGCAGATTTATTCTGACACCTGTTGCATAAATTCAGATATGGGCTCTGTCAAGGAACCAGTTCCGCTTACAGTTAGTTGTCTAGATGGATTCAAAAGGTATTCATGGATTTTTGCAGGAGTATAGAATGTCACCCTCACTGAGAACTCAGTTGTTAAAAATTCTTTTGTCTTCAAATCGGTATACCATAAGTTGCATGCTTTAGAAATAGTTTTGTCAATTGCCCACTTAAAGTCTCTCACTGGGTGTTCCCTGAGTTTTCTGTAAAAGTCTGTGTTATCCAGTTGCTTTCTTATCTCATTCACATACTCATCTTTATTCATTAGAACAATGCTGCCACAATTATCTGCTGCTTTAATAATTATATCATTATAATTCTGTAAGGTGTTATTACCTCTCTCTCTCTCTCTCTCTTAAGTTATTATAATTTAGTGTCAGAAGGTTATCACAAAGTTCTTCTAAATCCTTTTCTACCACTTCCTGAAACATCACTATTGCTGCACTAGGGATAGTGCAGAAGGTCAATTATTTCAGAGTTATTTTGACTATTTTCTAAGGTCAAGACTTCCACTTCATCAAGATATGCTTCTGTAGGAGTTTGACATCCCATCTCTGTTCCTTTTTTGATTATTAAAAATGACTAGAGGCTTAAGTTATGACAGACAATATTTAAATCTAAAGTAGTTTGAAATCTAGTAATAGGGACAGTTGGAGTAAAAACAAGGCTCTTCTGCCTCTGACAGATGATGTCTATATAAATTATTGTACTGATCATTGGTACCTCCATCTGCCCCTGTATTGACTCCCTTGCTGCTGCTGCCCACTTGATTTCCATGACCTCCTTGACCTCTGCCTCTTCCCCTCCACTTCTTCCTCTTGTTTCTTGTTGATACTGTCCCTGAAACAGGGGTGAACATGGTGCAGGAGGGGAAGAGAGTGCAGTTCTATATCATGTCCCGCTCACTATCCTCTCTGCCATATGCATATGGTGCATATGGAGCTCCCTCAGCCTCTTTTCATAGGGTTTGAGATGCAACCTCCCACACCATTTTAGTTGCCATCATTTGGACAGACTCCACCCTGTCTACATCCGTTCTGAGGTGCGGCCTCCAGAATTTGAAATAATACACTAGGTAGGGTCTGCCTAGTCTGTCTCCAAAGACCCTGACTGTTGTCTAGCAACCTTCCCCCTGCCTGTTTACTAATATTCCCATTTTAACCTCCACCACTTACAGTGGCAGTTTACTCCAGCAGTCCAGCACTCTTTCAGTGAAGTAATACTTCCTCACATCCCGCTTAAATTCCACGCTTCCTCCAGCTTTATCACATGCCCTCTGCACCTGGTGCGTTTTCTCATTTGAAAGAGACTTCCCTCCTGTTCACCCAACTAGAGAGGTTTCTGAGTGACAGCAGCAGCTTCACTGATGAATGCCCCCCCCCCAGAAAGGTTTGGGAATGACAGCATTAGTGGTGTATTCTTTGACCCTCCCCTCTACCCAGAATGGTAGCTGAGTGACAGTAGCATATGTGTTTGATCTCCTCAGGAAAGGTATGTGAGTGACAGCATCTTCCTTGATGATCAATATCCTCACTCAACAATAAAGGTTTTAGAGTGACAACAACAGATTCACTGATTATTGCCACCCCCCCCCACACCCAGGAAAGGTGTGTGAGTAACACCACCATTAGTCTGTTCTCTAACTTTTCCCTCACCATGAATGGTTGGTGAGTGACAGTAGCATGTGAAACATAACATAGAAACATAGAAGTTGACAGCAGATAAGGACCGCAAGGCCCATCCAGTCTGCCCATTTCTTTTTCTACCTTATAAATGTGCCATCGGCCTTTGCTCTGTCAGTGACCTATCTATTCATAGTCATTTGTATTGCTCCCTTATGCCTATCCCATGCCTGTTTGAAGCCCTGCACTGTATTCATAGCCACCACTTCTTGTGGTAAACCATTCCATGCATCTACCACCCTTTCTGTGAAAAAGAATTTCTCACATTCCCCTTAATCGGCCTCCTCTAATCTCATGCTGTGTCCTCTTGTCCTGCTATTTTTCTTATATTTAAACATGTTAGACTCTTTCACCTTGTTTATGCCCTTAAGGTGTTTAAATGTCTCGATCATATCACCTCTCTCCCTCCTTTGCTCAAGGGTATACATATTGAGCTCCATTAATCTGTCCTCATATGTCTTCTGATGCAGTCCCTGCACCATTTTGGTTGCCCTTCTCTGGACTGCCTCAATTTGGTTAATGTCCTTGTGAAGGTGTGGCCTCCAATACTGCACGCAGTACTCCAGATGGGGCCTAACCAATGTCTTGTACAGAGGGATTATTACCTCCCTCTTACGACTTGTGATACCCCTACTAATACACCCTAACACCCCCCTAGCCTTACCTACTGCTTTAGAGGTCTGCTTGGATGATTTTAGGTCATCAGTGATGATGATGCCCAAGTCTCTTTCTTCCTTTGTGACTGCTAGCAACTCCTCCCAGCCTATAAGTGGCTTCAGGGTTTCTCTTCCCTATGTGCATGATTTTGCACTTCTTTGCATTAAATCCCAGTTGCCACTCTTCTGACCATTCTGCTAGTTTATCCAGATCTCTTCTCATTCTGCCCACCCCATCTGGATCATCTACTCTGTTGCAGATCTTGGTGTCATCTGCAAACAGACAAGCCTTACCCTCTAGTCCATCTGCGAGGTCACTAATGAAGATGTTGAATAGGACTGGCCCCAGGACTGATCCCTGAGGTACCCCACTTGTGACTTGCATCTCTTCTGACTGTATACCATTTACCACCACTCTCTGTTTTCTGCCAGTCAACCAGTTTGCCACCCAGTTGACCAACTTCTGACCCACCCCGAGCCTACCTAGCTTATTTATCAATCTTCTATGTGGAACAGTGTCAAAAGCTTTGCTGAAGTCAAGGTAGGGACATCAACTGCTCCCCTTGGTCCACCACTCTGGTTACCCAGTCAAAGAAATCTATGAGATTAGTTTGACAGGACCTTCCTTTGTAAACCCATGCTGTCTTGGATCCTGTGCCCCTATGGATTCCAGGTGTTGCACTATCCTTTCCTTAAGGAGTGCCTCCATAATCTTGCCCACTACTGAGGTAAGACTGACTGGTCTGTAGTTCCCCGCCTCCTCCCTGCTACCACTCTTGTGGAGTGGGATCACATGAGCCCTTCTCCAGTCTTCTGGGACCTCTCCTGTGCTCAGAGACTCACTTAACAATTCTGCTAATGGCTCTGCTAGTTCCTCCTTTAGCTCCTTAAGTACCCTGGGATGTATGCCATCAGGTCCCATTGCCTTATCCACCCTGAGCTTAGCAAGCTCTTGTAGGACCCTTTCTTTTGTGAAGGGAGTAGTGCTCACCTCCCTCCCCCTGTGTCCATGATGCTGAGCTGGGCCCTGCCTACCTTCTCTTCAGTAAATACTGAGCAAAAGTATCTATTTAGGATAGATGCCTTTACCGGGTCCTCCTCCTCACATGCTCCCTTTTCTCCATTAAGCTAGCAATACCCCTCTGGACTTTCTCCTTTCACTAATGTATCTATAGAAAGTCTTGTCACCTTCTTTACTGTTCGTGCTAGTGTTTCCTCAGTTTGGGACTTTGCCTGCCTTACTGCCTTACCTGCTTCCTTAGGGCAGTTTGGTATGCCTCCTATCTTCATCCCGCTGTGTTCCTTATATTTTCTGAAGGCCAGCCTTTTGGCTCTGACCTTTTCTGCTACTGTATTTGAGAACCAAAGTGGTTTCCTTCTTCTTTGCACTTCCTTTTCTGTCTAACACAATGGGATGTTGCTTCAAGTATTGTATCCTTAATGCTTGCCCACTTTGCCTGTACCTCCTCACCTGTGTTTCTTTTTGCCAGGGCTAGCTTAACTCTGTTGGCCATCTTATCAAAGTCAGCTCCTCTGAAGTCCCATATTTTGCTTTGGAATGGGATGATTTAGATGTAGTAGCCAAATTGAACCATACCATGTGATGGTCACTGGCCCCAGGTGACCTTCTACCTGGAGATCTGTGATCCCTTCTTTGTTAGTCAGTACTAGATCTAGGATAGCCCTGTCTCTTTGTGGGTTGCTGTACCAGTTGTTTGAGGCCCTCCCTGCAGGGAATCCACTATGAGTCTAGTTCTGGCAGATGTTCCTGCTGGTATTGACCAATCTGTATCTGGCATGTTGAAGTCTCCCATTATCAGAACCTCCCTTTAACTGTCATGTTTTGTATATCTTCTAACAGTAATGTGTCTATGTCCTCCCTCTGGTCTGGGGGCCTGTAGACAACCCCAGTTCTTATGGCTGTCCCATTTCCTGTTTCCAGGGTGACCCACAGTTCTTCTGGCTCCTTATGTGTATTCTGAATTTCTGTAGCT
Organism: Neoceratodus forsteri; assembly: GCA_016271365.2. NCBI lineage: Eukaryota > Metazoa > Chordata > Ceratodontiformes > Ceratodontidae > Neoceratodus > Neoceratodus forsteri. The sequence continues at coordinate 219,113,585 of CM028134.1, forward strand.
TTGATATTTTCATTAACATGCAGGGCCACCCCTCCCCCCCTTTTTGCACCTCGGTCTCTTCTGAACAATACATAGCCAGGTATGTGCACTCTTAACTTCACACCCAACCCCAGGAAAAGGTTTGGTAGTGACAGCAGCAGCTTAATTGATCAATGAACATACACACATTTATTTATTTATTTAAAATTGGTGACCGGGAAAGACACACTGAGCCAAAGCTCATTTCCAAGTGTGACCCGGGTACAAGGTGTACACAGAAATATACAGAGGTATATCAATTTTTTGGTTACAGACAGTAATAGCAACAACTATAGACAGTATGTACAACCTATAGAAATACAGTGTAGACGTTTGACTTTACAGAAAAGTAATATACAGGCACAGACTGTCACATTTTCAATGAACAACCACCCACACAGCAGGAAAATGTTTTGACTGACAGCACAAGAGGTGTGTTCTGTGAACAATACACACGCCTGAAAAAGATGTGTTGCTGACAGTGAAATTATTTTTGCATAATTTCTTTATTAGGTTTTTCAATTCAATACACTACCATACAATAAATAACCACAAACAAAAAGTAACCACAAAGACCAAGGAAAACAATTAATTCTGCAATGTGTCACTCATATCATTATACTAAAAACTTGATGATTGTACAGCATCAGTCAATACACATATAATATGGTGATCTGATCACTGCTCAAACCCTCCACTCCTGTCCCAATCACACTGTAAGAGACTTTATATTATACCTTCCATCAAAGTCATGGATTCAGCTGGAGAGAGAGAGAGTGAGTCCAGAAACTTTCCCCAAATAGTAGCAAAACCTTCCTGTCTATCTTTCAAAATGTATGTCATCTGTTCCATTTCTGGGGATTGGATGGCCAAAGCCTTCCATTTCCAGAGTAGGTGTATTGCAGGACACCCAAGTATTCTGAATGCACTGTCTCACTAGAGAGAGCAGAACTAATAGCCACCTTGAGTATGGCGCCCAGCGCTCCTTCCCCAAGTTCTCCATACCAAAGAGCAGCAAGACAGGTGTGGCAGGTACAAAGTTAGCCCACATCTCAGTTAGGTCCCAAGAAGTTGCTAACCAAAAAGGTTTTAACATGAAGCAATCACAAAAATAATGTGTATATGTGCCCACCTCTCTCTGACACATTCTACACATGGTGGACACAGTGGGATTAAACTTCTGTACCACTTTAGGTGGGCAATATAAGCAATGAAGAAACTTATATTGGGTTTCTTTATATCTGTTACCCCAAAACTAATCAAGTGCCACACCACCAATAAAGACTGCAAATTGACAGAAGTCTAGAGTTTCCACTGAGCACTCCCACCCATGAAAGACTGTGGATTAACACCACCATCTTCGTTGATCAATTGGTTATGATTGTGAAAGGTGGTTGAGTGACCTCAGTGTGTAGTGCACCTAGTAGTAATCACCACATAAAATAGTTTTAATTTACAGCAGCATAGCATTGCTCTGTGAGCCATCTACCCCGACTCAGTGAAAGGTTGTTTACTGACTACAACAGTGTGTAACTCTATACGAACACCACCCCCCGAAAGGTAGGTGAATGACAGCAGTTTGCATTTGAGTGTGTAAAGCACTTCACACCCCACTCCCCGCTGCAAGATACACAAACATAATACAGCCTGCAAGCACACTGATTAATACTGGGTACTGTGCAACTGCAGGAATTTGCTTTCCCCATGGAACTGCTTCAGCAAATGTTCACAGATGTCTGTCTATTATAGTTATGGCATGGTGAACAGATTGGTGCTAATTTGCTCCCTTGTGTTGTATTAATGTTGTTGTTGCTGATGTCCATTAGCATATAGTCATATAACTAATTTTGTTATGAATACATTTAGGAAACTATTTGTCCCATGCAACACTGAACACATGCAATGACATTCAGTCCATTTATAGCCAGTGGTGGGTAATGTTTGTTCAGCTTTGTGACAAGTGAAATGTGTTTCACTCAATGTTAGAAAGCTGTCCCAACAACAACATCTATAAACTGTGTTTATTTTCTGGTTGATGGTGGACCAAATTTATGTGATCATTTTATCTAGCATCTCTTAGTGTAGTGGCTTACATGGTATAACAAATTATATGGACCGTATGTTGGTAAGACTATGGTGGAACATAAGGTTGCAGTAGACATGGCAGACACAGCACAGTCTGAATTGGATGGCACACAATAATAGTTCCACACAGCTGTAGACACCACTGATTCTGCTTGAAGGGTGTTCCCCCATGCATGGGTTATCCTGATTAAGGTACACCATCCTTCACAGCACACTCCCTCCATGGACATGGATTTCACCCTGAAGGTAAGTGTGTTTTCTTTTGAAAGATGTAGGTGCAAGGCCAAGTATGCAACTCACTACGCAACCTCTGAGTAACCACACAAAAGATGTTATTGCACAGGCACAGTCAATTTTGTCTCCAGGTATGCTTACACAACACAAGAGGGAAAGTCGCAGTAAAACCAAAAATCCTGATCATTCTGCCAGTCTCCAGGCCATGTTCAGTGGGTCTAAAGGTGAGATACAGGCATTATTTTTTTCATGTAACATGTTCTATAATCATTAACCATGTGTAATGTTTTCACTACAGGTAAAAAGGAGGTAGTAAGATGCCTGTAATTCAGGTGTGTGTGTGTGTGTGTGTGGGGGCAAATAAGAAAGACAAGTGCACTGGGATCAGTTTTCACACTATACCAAACACCATATAAAAAACATGTAGACAGTGGTCAGGCATCACGATGGCTACATAACATTGATACTAGATTATCTGTTAACAATTTTGTATTTGGACATCATAAGGTGGTGTGCTCTGAGCATTTTACTCCAGAATGCTTTGAGCATGATTTATGCAGTGAATTAATGAACCAGAAGCCAGTAGCAAACTAAAACCTGATGCTGTTCCTACCTTATTTGTACTTCCGCAAAGTCTGGACTCACAAGGGCTACATGAGTAGCAAGTCATCAGTTGAAGAAAGTTAGTTAAAAGACGTGAATGTTCACATGAAATACACTTTTAGGCAGTTATTGATATTTTTGCGGCGAAAAAATTTTCTATTGTATGTATCAGTACTATTAATAAATGATTGCACAACATATGGTGCTCCTGTGTTATGTCCATCATAACAGCATGACTCACTTCCCTACAACAATTTTCTAAAACAACGTTTGTATTTTTTGTTAACACATTTTATAACTCATTCTTGCTTTTTTTTCATAATTTCTCTCTCTCTTTCATTATGTTCACAGGATATCATTAGCAAATGTGCAAATCTGAACATCAAGCCACTGGAATCATTGAAAAGTATTGTTGCCAAATAAGTGAAATGTTAATTCATTTTGTTGTGTGTTTATTATTCTCTTGAGATACACTAGGTCATATGATGTAGTTTTGCATACAGAGTGGTGTTATTTCTATTGAAGTATAGAACTGAAGTACAAATTATCCATCACACGCATCAGCCATAAAAAGTGTTAGTCATTTCCCACAAATCTTTATCACAGTGATGTTGACAACAATAAGAAAAAATATGTGAGCATTGGTAATAAGACACTATTCTCAGGTGTTGTTCTGTGCACTGGATATTGCTTTTGGCTTGATACTTTGCTAATAACATGGTTTTTGACACTGCATAAGTGCTGTTTTGTGAGGCATACTATGTTATTGGTATGGTAACATTCATGCTGCATGTCAGCTTATGTACTTGTGTGGTCATGCACAATAAAAGAAAACATGTCTGGCTCATTTTATGATCAATGTTCAACAGTACTGTAACAGAACGCATTATCACATTGATAATGATGTAACAGTGGTAGTGTTAATCATTTAATTAACATCTTTGCTTATGTAGAACTCACATGTGAGTATTAACATAACATAATACACAACACAACGCAGCACAGCATAACACAGCATAGCATAGCACAGCACAGCATAACATACATAGCATAACATAACATAACATAACATAACATAACATAACATAACATAACATAACATAACATAGCATAACACATGATTATTAAAACAACATGAACAGGGAATCACGTGATGAGCTGATCGGGGAAGGCAGCGCTGAGCGGAGCTCCCGGGTCCTATCGCATTACCTTTGGCACTAAATTAATTTAAATTAGGTGGCGACAGTCGAGCAGGGGAAAAAACAACATTGGAGAAGACTCTCTTACCTCAGGAAGAAGAAATCAATCCAAATCCCCCTTCTGCTCGAGAAATCCTAGTCTATCACCAGTGCTACTGCAGGGTCTCATAAGGCCCGACGAAACACCCGAGATGGAGTTTGAAATGCCGGAAGGTCTGGAGGCTAGAGCGCCGGCAATGAAATGCCTGAAACCCCCATCCCCGTTCCCGGGAGAATCAGAACCTAACACTGAAATTACAGGGGGAGCGCAAACACCACCGGAGGACATTGCGGAGATCAAACTCTTACTTTGGGGATTAGTTGCGGATTTTTCCTCGGTTAAACCCACCCTTCAAGCCCTGGCCCAAAGAATGGGGGATGTAGAAGCACGTGTGGCCTCGCAGGAGCATAAAACTTACACTCAGGAACAGGAATTGATAACGCTCCGTAGGCAAGTTAAAAAATTGGAAGATCGGGTCGAGGATCAGGAGTCCAGAAGCCGAACGAACAATCTAATCCTGGTGGGACTTCCAGAAAGAGCTGAAGGTGTGGACTGTATTACATTTACCCAGGAGATGCTGTAGAAACTTTTAGGCCCCACACCATATGGTGACTCCTACAACTTGGAAAGAGCTCACCGCTCTCTTAGAGAGATGCCTCCACCAGGAGCCAGGCCAAGGGTTATTATTATGCGCTTTCTAAATTTTAAGGAAAAGACATACATTTTGAGCAAGGCCAGGGCCCTTAGAAATTTGCAATGGAATGGAGCACCCCTGTTATTGTTTCAAGACCAAACTCCAATAATTCGAGAGAAACAAAAGGAATATGGGGACATTAAGAAAAAGCTTTATTTGGCGGGTGTAAAGTTTAGAATTCAACATCCTGCCACCCTGGTGGTGAAACTAAAAACTGGCGATCGAAGATACCTAACAGCGAAGGAGGCGGCTGTGGGAGTGAGACTGGAACTCCCTGACTTGTTTAATGCCAAAACCTGAATAGGACTGGCAGGAAGATGCTACGAGTGGATGGCTTCCCAAGAGGTTTTAGTTACATAATAGACTAGTGGGAGATAATCCAGTATTCAATTTAATAGTTAAATTTGGAGGAAGAAAATGAGATATGAGGAACAGAAGAAGAGAGGAAGATTAAAAGGCTGAGAAGGAGGAAGACAAAAGGAAAAGGCTGACAGAACGAGACTGCTTCCTTCTGCTTTCTTCCTACCCACCCTACCCCCTTTTTTTCCTACTGACTCTCCCCATTTTTCCTCTTCCTCCCTCCTCTACCCCTGCCACCCCTTTTTTTTCTGTCCTCTCTATTTTTCAGAACTGAGAACTTATGGACTAGGAACAATGTACCTTAAGGGTATAGTGGGTTTATGTTATGCCTTTGAAGTTAACTTGGAACTTAAAGAATTCAGAGTATAAGTCTAGGACCTCGCTGAGGCATGATTCATTGATCTAATAGAGGTTGCTATATTACTTCTTAGAACTATAGGCTGAATGGTTCTTGTTCTAGAGTACGACATTTAATGTGTATAAGCAACCTATAGGGGGCGAGCAAAAAGCTATAGCTATTCTTCACATCAGAAGGTAATCAGATATATGGGTAATAAGAAGACTCTAGAGGGTCCGGTAGCCTGCTCACCGGATAGCTCAATCACGTATCCAGCAGGAATTGGAGGACGATCTAAGGATCGGGGTTGAATGGGGGTGGGTTTATGGGAAAAGGGAGAAAGAGAGCCCAAAGTTCTTTATTCACAATCTGGCAGACTCTGTGGGTTTGAAAACTGGGGGTTATGAGAAAACTGCATAATTAACATTAAAATTATCACCTGGAATGTTAAAGGCCTCAGAGGGCGTAGAAAGAGGATGGTGATACTAAAGTACATTAATCAGTTGGGAGCCCAGATTGCTGCCCTGCAAGAGACTCACTTGCTTAAGGAGGAGCTGGGTCTTCTCAAAAAACAGTGGGTAGGACAGGTTCTAGGAGATGGAAATGCTAAGGCTTCAGGGGGAGTTGCAGTCCTGATTGGGCGGGATTGCCCATTCACAGTTATACAGACTAAAACTAGAGAAGACTGCAGAGGGATTTATGTCACCGGTGCCATTATGGGAAAAGCATTAACGATTGCCTCGATATATGCTCCTACACCACCTAAACCTGATTTTTTTTGCATCAATAGAGGTTGATCTAGCTCTGCTTCCAACCCACTCTCTGATCCTTGCAGGGAATTGAAACCTTTGTCTCAATAATAGGGTTGACAAAAAACCTCCATCTTATCGTCCACCTTCTATGGCACAGACAGCTTTGACTAAGCTTCTAGAAGTGGCGGCGCTTGTTGATCCCATCGCAATTTACAGTAAAAGGGGACATGCTATGACTTTTTACTCCGGGGCACATAAAACCCACTCTAGAATAGACTTCTTTTTAATTAACAAAGAAGTAATTCAGGGGGTAAGGGAAGTGGTTACCCACACTAGGGTTCTATCTGATCATTCTCCCGTCCAGTTGAACTGGGGGATAGAATCTCTTCCAATGAAACCGTATCGATGGAGGTTTGATGATTCCTTATTATTGGACCAAAATATGTTAGCTAAATTAGAACAAACACTGGAGGAAATTATCCAGACTCAACTGCCCACACTTTCAGATAGTAGACTAAAATGGCATACATGTAAAGTGTTATATTCAGGCATAGCCCAGAGGATTATAGCTAGGAGACCTCATATGAGAAGGGCAAGAGAGGAGTTTATCTTAGGCACTATAAGCTCCCTGGAGCCTCTTGAGGGCACTACAGAGGAAAGGGACTTAGAGCTCAAGGAGCTTAGAGAAGAGTTGGCAACTATCCTTTATGACAAAATGGAGTGGTGGGCGGAAAGGATACAGGCGAATTATGTACTTCAGGGGAATGCTCCAGGTAGGCTTCTAGCCAATAGAATAAAAGAATGGGAGGCAGCTAGGGTAATTCCCCTAATAAAATATCAGGGAGAAATAATAACAGAACCCCAGAGAATGGCTGATACTTTTGCAACCTACTATGAGGGAATTTATCAAGGAGGGGTCTTGGCTAGTAAAGGGGAGATACAAGATTTCCTAGAAAATATAGCTCTTTCGAGACTAGATCAGGAGCAAGCTCAGGGGCTGGTGGCACTCATTTCGGAATCCGAAATACTAGAGGTGATCAAGTCACTTCCGAAGGGGAAATCACCGGGACCTGATGGCCTCACCGCCCAATTCTATAAATCACATGCTACAGTCATACTGCCATTATTAAAAGACTTATTTACAAATATAATGCTTGATGGGGTCCCGCACCAACAGCTCTATCAAGCGTATATAACACTCATCCCAAAACCAGAGAAACCCAAGAAACTCCCTGAGAGTTATAGGCCAATTGCTCTGATAAACCAGGACTTGAAGTTGTTGACAAAACTATTGGCTAATAGAATGTTGAGAGTCACCCCTATTTTAATCAACCAAGAGCAGCTGGGGTTTATGCCGGGTAGAGGAGCACATGATGCACTCCGGAAACTCCATCATATATTACATAGGGCCTCTACCTCTAAACTGACTATGGCGGTAATTGCTCTCGATGCTGAGAAGGCCTTTGATAGGGTCTCTCATGACTTCTTATTTGCCACCATGGCTCACATGGGATTTCCGGAAAGTTTTATGAAAGGTATTAAAAATCTGTATGCTGCTCCTACCGCCAAGGTATTATGTAATGGCTATTTATCGAAGGAAATTCGCTTAGAGAATGGTACTAGACAGGGATGCCCCCTCTCGCCAATACTCTTTAACATATACCTGGAACCTTTATTAAGGGCGATTCAAAATGATCCAGAGGTACAAGGGATTGATATTGGGAGAATAGAAATGAAACTATCTGTATTCGCTGATGATATCTTACTACACCTTCAGGACCCGGCAGAGAGCTTTAAACAGATTTTGAACATAGTGGAAAGGTTTTCTAGGGTCTCAAACTATAAGTTGAATCTGAGTAAGACGCATGGTTCTCCTGCTTACCCCATTTACTCACAAAGCCGACTTTGAACCACTTCAAGTAAAGTGGTGCCCTAGTAAACTCAAATATCTTGGCATTTGGTTCACACCCAATGAGACCGAAGGCCTTGAAACAAATTTGGGAGGACTGATATCCACAATTACAATGGACTTAACTAGGTGGAATAAACTCCCTTTAAATTGGGCAGCTAAATTGAGCTTGGTTAAAATGAATCTATTGCCTAGGCTCCTGTATCCAATACATTTATCCCCGTATATTATCCCCAAATGTTGGTTTACTAAAATACAAAAGCTAATCTCTAACTTTTTGTGGAATACCAAACCTCCTAGAAGAAAATATAATGTGTTAAGGTTACCACATAACAAAGGTGGCCTTAGAATCCCGGACCTACAAGTTTATTATGTAGCTGGGCAGCTTGGGCTAATGAGTCGGTGGTGTAGACAGGTGGCCGAATATGAATATATTCCAACCTGGCTCCAGGTTGAGAAGCAAACCCTATCGGATATGGGACTCTCCCCAGAAGCGGTACTCTTTTTTAACCCAGAGGAGATAGGGGAGGGTGGAGCACGAACGCCAATATATAAAGCAATTTTGGCCTGGTGGACAATTTTGTCCCCCCTCCAGAGGAACTCTCAAAAAGTGTCTAGAGACCAGCCCCTTCGGGGCAACCCAAATATGCTTATTGGAAAACAAATAATCAAGAGACAGTGGGCTCCATACTTACTTACCTTAAAGTGGGTGGACTTTATAAGAGGGGATAGGGTGGCCCTGCCTGACCTTTGTAAGAACTTGAATTTCTTTAAGAAATTACAACTCACCAACTTGATGAGAAAAATGGAGGAGAGGAGGGATAGCTTACTGGACAAGGCGCTTACCTGGAGTGCTCTTAAGGAGATAAATTGTGTCAGAAACCCCCTGTCTAAGGTCTATAGACTACTACTAGATTTTTTAAGTTGGGGATCTGTTATTAAGATCTTATATTGGGACAAACAGGGAGAATTTGCCCCTCAGAGACTTGAATGGGAAGAAATATGGAGGAAAGGTAAATATATTCCTACTCTGAAATACAGGATCATGCGGTTTTTTATAGCTTCTAACATATATTATACCCCTACCAAGCTATGTGCTAGAGGCCTCAGACAGACAGACCTCTGTTTTAGGTGTAATACAACCCCAGGGGATTTGCTCCATGTTCTATGGTATTGTTCTAAAGTTTCCCCCATTTGGGAGCACATTAAGCGTAATATGGACCCTTTGATGAATTACAAAGAATTCATTACACCCAAGATTTGTGTACTGGGGGATATGGCAAACATCCCTAATGTGATCATTAAAGGACATATTGCTTGATGTCATCCTGATTAAAGCATTTGCCTTAAGGAACTGGAAAAGTGATTTGGCATATACATATGATCAATGGGTGGGTGATCTACTTTTAATGTTGACTAGACTTAAAAGACAAATGCTTCGGGATGGACAAAAAATAACCTATGATAAAAGGTGGAGGACCTTAGAGGCAGTATACACTTTGCAATATAAAGTGCCCCAGACAAAGGTCTGTCTGTCGGAAAGTATGTAATCAATATTATGCTGATATGGATATGTTGTTTTAGCAAAAAGGGGATGATTAAGTCTCTGATGGTTTATGGTATGCTATAAGACCTGATTACAATCTTACATGTTGGATCTACAGTTAGATGCCACGGAGTCTGTCAGATTGGGGTGGGGGAGGCTCTCTCTTCTCCCTTGGGACAAGGCTGCAGGATACTATCATGAGGACCCCATAAGGGTAAGAGGGCTTTATTGCTACAAACGACATGCAGTGTTCCAGACTTGATGTATGAACACATCTCTTTGCCAGGGTTTGCTCTAGACAATACAGTATAAAGTAGATGTGAACCAGATGTTAAAGGAGTGTATGCAGCTGTGTATGCACATAGTTATAGGTTGTACATAGTGATCACGCTCAGTTTTGGAGTGTGAGCCCCGGATATCCCGGGTATGTGTGTGTCTGTCTTATAATTGATGGAAGAAAACTACAATAAAGAATTTATAAAAAACCAAAAAAAAACAACATGAACAGAATCATCTGTTATGTTCATACAATGTTCTGTGTCACAGGCATGAGAGATAACATTTCAAATGAGTTGTACACACATTAGTGCTGCATATATGGAACACACAAACATCATAGTTTCATGGTTATAAACTTGGTACATGCACACTTCTCTGTGTTTCTGCAAGACACCTTTAATTGTATATTGTCTTACTTAATAACTAATTACAGAATGTAGAGTGTTTGGTATATCACCATCAAGGTACTGCAATAACAACATGCATACAACAAACAGTCAACAAATAGATTTCATTAGGTCCCACCTGTGGAGGTTTATTTGTTCTTCATTCATCTCAAATAACACTTTCATTTGTTAACATAAATCTTCTGCACTATACACATGTGCAGTACGTAAAATGACAATGATCAGGCAATGTTTAATGTTTGCACAACATTAAGACTGGCATTACTAAGAAGCAATTTGTCTTTATCTTCCAGATCCAGTCTTCAGGTTCAAGGAAACGTGAGGTAGTAACAGAGCCAAAAATATCAAATGTGGGACACAGGAGACATAGACTGGATACTTGGGAAGCAATGCAAATGGTTATTGTTACTGATAACCATGGCATGATGTTCAGATGAATCAGTACAGTGACTGAATCCACAGAAAGCAGTGAATCGGTCACAAGCAGTAGTTTGCCACTATTATGTTTGGAAGGTGGCATTGAACCACATATAATACCTGACAGCAGCCTTCATTTTGAAGACATCTATCAGTTATCTATTCTTATAAATAGTAATGTCAGTACTACTGCAATGTCAAACATACAGCATTGTATACCTGCAGTGATGGTAGATCAGACTATTTAGGTTAAAATGAATGAGGTAAATGTTTGTGATTACTGTGGCAAACCAATGATCAATATAACCCCATTAAATTATAATCACAGATATGCTTCCAAATGTACTGTTGATGACTTAAGTGGTGAACACTTTGTGTCCTCAACAAATATTCAACACCATTGGTCCATAAGAAGCATTACATGTGCACTCCACAGAAAAGTAATGATTTGAACAGCTCCAAGCTCCAATATCTGCCTACACCAAAAACATCTACCAACACCACTGACAGCTCTCACAAGCCATCTATAACTGACTGTCACAGTGACTCTAATGTATCAGAGGAGGATGCTGATGAAAACCAGTTGTTAAAATATGCATAGAATGACAAATTCTTGGTTTTCAAAAGTCAATTTGACCTGTGTCTGGCAAATATTGGGTGCAAGCAGTGTGCTTCTGCCCTGGATGCAATTCACAATACAGTAATTGGATCCATAGTTGTAACAATTTACCATGTAATGGGACATGTGATTATCATCTGATAGTCATACCCAAAAACTGGATCAAAAATGTCTGTTGGTAATATTCTCCTTGCTTCTGGTATGCTGTGCAGTGGCCAGTCATTTTTTGGTATTTCTCCAGTTGCAAAGTTGTTCAACTTGAAATTAATCAGCCCCAACACATACTGTACAATTCAAAACCAGTCACTGATTCCAGTGACTAATAACAGTTGGTGTAAAAAACCCTCTAAGGTACTGAATTGTTTTTACAGACACTGGTCTGATTATTATTGCTGATGATGGCAGGTGTGACTCACCTGATTTTTGTGCCACCTACTGTGCATACACACTAATGGAGGTTGGATCAGGAAAAAATTCGAATTTCTGTTTAAAACATGTGACCCAGACAGGCACCTCTAAGGCAATGGAGACTAGGGGCATTGTTGAATGCCTTGACAAGGTACTGCAGGCAGCAAAGAAAGTGTCAGCTGTGTCCACTGACATGCAGGTGGGTGTATGCAAGGTGATGCACGAGAAATACATGGAACAGGAAATTGACCACCAATATAATCCATATCACATGGCAAACAATGTGATGAAGAAATTATTAGAAAAGGCAAACTTGAAGTGCAATTCACAGCTGCAACTATGGGTCAAGTCAAAAGCTACCAAAACAATGGCTCCTAAGAGATTCAGACCCTTTCATGGCTATGCGGAGAATAGTGATGAATAAAATCTTGCTGAAAGGTATATGCCAGCTTTCAAGATTTATTCACACTGGTAAATTGGAAGTATATTATTCACTTATCCTAAAATATTGCCCAAAAATATTAGAGTTCTCATATCCAGCTATGTATGCAAGGACACAGCTAGCTGCGCTTGACCACAATAATAATGTCAGTCATGAATTTGTCACTATCAAAAATGAATACATACTGTTGCAGAGCAGCAGTATTCCAAAAAATCTGCACAGTGGGTTGTGCATGATGTTTGTGAACCAAAATCATACAGTTACCTCTCGAATGCCATGCTAAGAATTCTTGAAACTCATGACAGAGAAGAGTACATGGAAGCTATCCCAGTGATGTGAAAGACAATATTTCCTAAAATGATAAAATTCCCAAAGAACTGGTGCTAAAACATCATTCTCATTTCAGGAAATAGTGAGGCAATATCAAGTGTTTTGATGAGTGTTGTTATGCAGCCCACTTTACTGACTAAAGACTTAGAATGTAAAAGTCAATGTTCTGTCACTGTGCAGTTTTTTATTTATTGGCACATTAATGGTCATGTCTTTCCTTGTGGAGTGGGCACAAGTTGCTGAAAGAAATATCAGATTTTAATAATTAATAGACAGTAATCTCTTGACACATGACTGGAAATATAGTCTGTTGGTGCATGACCACTATAAGCTTTATTTATTTATTTATTTAAATTTTGGTGACTGGGCAGGCCCACTGAGACCGTAATGGTCCCTTTTTCAGGGGCGAACCGGGGTTAATTACAGTCAACAGTACAATAAGAAGTAGGAACAATTCAAGGGAAAGTGCGCATATACAGATATTAAAATCAGAACATATAGTACAATCACAGGCAGGTTAGGTAACGTTTAGAATAACACGGGGTAAACACTAGTTTCACAAGAGTGGCAGTTACATAAGGTTCTTTTGTCAGGTCAGTTTTACGGGTTACAATTTCAAGTGTTTCAGAAGTGATATGATTCAACTGAAATAGAATACCAACCTGTTAGGCGGCAGGTTTTTAGTAACAGAGGTGGAGTGCTGTTTTCTATCCTCAGCGGTGGCATGCACAGAGGCGTAGCTCTAGAAGGTATGTCTTTAGGCCTTTTTTAAAACCCCAAAGGAGCTGCAGTCTTGAAGATTGCTAGGTAGGCCATTCCATAGGGCTGGGATGTAATTTTCGAACAACCGAAGACCTTGGCTTGTTAGAACTTTTGGGACATGGAGGAGTTGACGACATGAGGATCTAAGTCTTCTTTTAGGCTGCTTGAGTACTAAGGTACGACTCAGACTGGGGGGAGCATCCATTTGTAGAAGCTTGAAAGCCAAGCATAGGGAAGTGTAAGCCAGTCTGCCCTCCATGGAGGGCCAATTCAGTGAGTCAAGTATGTTACAGTGGTGTTCTAGTGGCTGAGCTCCCAGAGCAAAGCGTCCTATTCTGTGGTACAATTTTCCTAACTTTTGCATCTCTGTGTTTTGCATTGAATGTAGCACTGGGGCACCATAAATAAGGTGGGCAGGAGCATGCCTGTGGCTATCTTTAGCCTGGATGCCTGAGTGAGAAAAGGGGTTAGACGGTACATGAGCCCAAGCTTTTGATTTAGCGCCTTGGTTAATTTGTTCAACATGAACCTTGAAAGAGCAGTCTTGACTGATATAGACTCCCAGGTATTTGATGCAATCCGCCACCTCAATAGGATGGCCACTGGACAGATGAGAGAATAGTAGACATGTTCTGTCGGGGCCCAATTTACTGGGTTCGAATAGGATGGCTTGGTTTTTTTTCTCATTTAGGACTAGCCTATTTGTCAGGAACCAGGTTTCCAGTAGGGAGAGATTGTGGTTCAGGAGTTGGTTTAGCTGTACAGCATTTGAAGCAGATCTGTATAGTACTGCATCATCCACATAGAGGGTCACTTTCGCTCCACTGCAGTGCTTTGGTAGGTTGTTGATAAACAGGGAGAATAGAAGGGGCCCCAGTATTGAACCTTGGGGGGCACCCTCAGCAGTGGAGCGCTTGCCTGACTCCACCCCCTGCCATCTGATTATCTGAGATCTGTCTTGCAAGTAATCTTTAAACCACTGTGTTGAGTGATTGTCCAGTCCAAGAGAGCTAAGCTGCTGGATGAGCAATTTATGGTCTACTAGATCAAAGGCCTTGGTAAGGTCTAGGAAGACCGCACTAGTAAGTTGGCCTTTGTCTTGGGCAGCAAGGATGTCAGATGTTAGACTCACCAGGGCAGTATCAGTACCATGTTGTTTTCTGAATCCATGTTGATATGGAGTGAGAAGGCTATGTTGTTCAGCATATGCCTGGACTTGTTGGTATACAATTCTCTCAAGCATTTTATTTAGTGTGCAGTGTTCACAGTGTGCCATGAATACAAATGGCCAACCTTCCTCTGTGACATCTATTTAGTGATTGCATATGTAATGCATACTTGTTGGACACCAGGTCATGATGTTTGAAAACTTCTTAGATGCACTCTCATGCCATGCTTGCACATATGACAATATATACTTTTGGCTGAACATTTCTTCTGTGGTGTTATTCAATTGTGACATGCACATTTTGTAGTTTGATGCTGTGGTTGAAAACCATCAATAGCTAATATTTCCAAAAGATACTGTGTTCTGCCAGCACAATCCTTGCTTTGTTTATTGAGTAATGCATGACATTCTGTAAATTCACAGTATTGCTGGTCAAGTGTGGGAACAATGGAGCAATGGATCATCACACATCACATGTGCGACTAACATGTAACTTCATGTCTGAGGACCATAATATGGAAACTTTCACAGAGGTCGTAACACCAAAGGTGCACAGTCACAACAGTACCTTTGAATGCATAATAATATTTGTGTGGTTTTATTGTTTCTACTGCTGCTTATAACCTGATTGTGCTACACTAACTTTCATGACAGTCACTACAACATCATAAACAAACATTTACAGTATTGAATTATCATTGCTGTTATGCACAGTGGCCAGTCTAGTAATCACATGTGTGGCCTATGTGTGTGTGTGTGTGTAGTCAAGTTTCAAGATGTGCTTCATTTACTTGTTCATCACCAGTACTACTGAGGTTGCAGTGATGGGGAGATACTTGAAAGAGGCATTAAGGGGAATGGGACAGGAATCAGGGGTTGAGGAACAGTGGGCAGTATTTAAAATGGGGATTACAAGAACAACAGAATTATGCATTAAGCAAGTTAGCAAAAGGAAAAGGAAGAGGAGACCATTATGGTTTTCCAAAGAGGTAGCAAAGAAAGTGAAAGCCAAGAAGATTGCATTCAGGCAATACAAAAAGACACAGGCAGAAGGGGATAGAGAGAAGTACCAGGAGAAGCAAAGGGAGGCAGGGAGGTCAGTAAGGGAAGCCAAAGCTCAGACAGAAGAACACATTGCAAAATCAGTGGGTAGAGGGGACAAAACCTTTTACAGGTACATAAGTGAAAAAAGAAAGACAAAGGGAGGGATAGTGAGACTGAAGGGGAGGATGGGGGCCGCGTGGAGGATGACAACAGTAAAGCTGACATATTGAACAGGTATTTCTGCTCAGTCTTTACTGAGGAAGAGGAGGGTAATGGGTCTGAAGGGAGTACAAGGGGTGAGAATGGTGCAGAAATGGACACAAGTCCCTTTACATGAGAAAGGGTCCCGAAGGAACTGGAAGTAATAAGAGTTGATAAAGCAATGGGGCCAGATGGGGTGCACCCCAGGGTCCTTAAAGAACTAAGAGAGGTGGTGGCTGAACCTCTGGCTATCCTGTTTAGCCAATCACTGGAAACAGGGAGGTACCCAAAGACTGGAGGACAGCAGATGTAGTCCCTTATACAAAAGTGGGAACAAAGAGGAAGCAGGGAACTACAGACCAGTCAGCCTCACCTCGGTAGTGGGGAAGATCATGGAAGCACTACTGAAGGAGAGATTGGTGGAACATCTGGTTGTCAATGGACTACAGGACCCAAGGCAGCATGGTTTCACCAGGGGGAGGTCATGTCAGACCAACCTCGTTGAATCTTTTGACTGGGTGACTAGGGAGGTGGATCAGGGAGGGCAGTGGACATGGCCTATCTGGACTTCAGCAAGGCCTTTGACACTGTGCCACATAGAAGACTATTACACAAACTGGGGAATATGGGTGTGGGCAGGACAGTAGTGTGGTGGGTAGGTAACTGGCTGGGTGGCAGGACACAGAGGGTGGTGGTAAATGGCTGTCACTCCACAGAGGGAAGAGTGACCAGTGGAGTACCACAGGGATCAGTGCTGGGACTGGTTCTATTCAACATCTTCATCAGTGACATTGCACAGGACCTAGAAGGCAGAATTTCACTGTTCGTTGATGACACAAAGCTCTGTAACAGAGTAGACACACCAGAGGGTGTAGACAGAATGAGAAGGGACCTGCAGAAACTTGAAGAATGGTCAGGGTTTGGCAGTTGAAATTCAATGCAAAGAGTGCAAGATAATGCATATGGGGCACAAAACCCTGGCACAATATATCAGTTGGGGTGAGGATATAGCATGCACCAAGCAGGAAAGGGATCTTGGGGTTATCATATCTGATGACCTCAAGGTAGGGAAACAGTGTGACAAGGCAGCAGGTAAAGCAAATAGGATGCTGGGATGTATGGCAGGGGCATCACCAGCAGGAAAGGGAGGTTATAATTCCACTATACAAGACACTAGTGAGGCTTCCACCTGGAGTACAGTGTACAGTTCTGGAGACCATACCTACGTAAGGACATAGACAGGGTAGAGGAGGTTCAGAGGAGGGCAACAAAGATGATGCATGGATTGCATCACAAGTCCTATGAAGACAGGTTGAAGGAACTGAACATGTACTCCCTGGAGGAGAAGGAGGAGAGAGGGGATATGATAGAGACATACAAGTATCTCACAGGGAGGAACAGGGTGCAGGAATGCACTATTTTAAGTGAAAAAGATGTTCCAGGACTAGAGGGCATGGGATGAAGTTGGAGGAAGGACGATTCAGAGGAAACATGAGGAAGAATTTCTTCACAGAATGGGTGGTGGACAAGTGGAACACCCTGCCAGAGAAGGAAGTGGTGGGGGCTGAAACAATCACAGGATTTAAGAATGCATGGGATAGACATAAAGGAATTCTGGAGGTCAGGGGAAAGGGGCAACAGACTTCTAGGAAAACATAAACTGAACTTACAAGCTCAAATGGGCAGACTGGGTGGGCCATAGGCCCTTATCTGCCGACACTGTCTATGTATCTATGTATCTATGATGACAAATGCAACAGTGTGCATGCACACTTGCGAATTATATTCTCATCTGCCATTTTGTATACTTTTCTGGACATGGGTGTTATGCCCAGAAAAAACCTTCACTGTGCCCCCATGGATACATTACACCAAAATACACAACCTGCATAAGAAGACAGAAGTATGTGTCATGATATAGCCCTTAATGACACCTCCATCTGACACTCGCATCTCTATCTCTCTTGTTCTCTCTGTTCTGTATCTCTATAGTTGATATTTGCATCACATAATGCACTGTGTTTTGCTCCACTATTCTATTACTCACAAATATTGTGGTCAGTCATCCCAGTCAAAATACAAACATCACTCTGTCTGTATGTTGATGCTACAACACCCCCCCACACACACACACACACACTTGGAAAATACCAGTGTTGTCGTTCATTCATGCACACCAGGAGACATTGCTGTCTCTCTCTTGCTGCTCTTACCCTGCCAGTGGGAAAGTACCACTGCAGTCATTCACCCCAGATGACCAGCAGACATCCCTGTCTCTGGCTTGCTGCTCTCGCCCTGCAGTGGTAAAGCACCATTGAAGTCATTCCATCACACTGACCAGCATACTTCGCTTTCTCTCTCTTGGAGCTCTGATCTTGTCAGTTGGAAAGTACCACTGCAGTCATTCACCACCGCTGACAAAAACCACACTGCTCTGTCTATATATTGATGATGTAGCCCTGCTTAATAGTATTGCTATGAGTGTGAACACACATTTTGTAAACATGAGCCCAATCTCATCATGGAGCAATTGTTTTACATTACAACACACCACTGACCAGCAATAAACACGTGGGCCCCAGTTCTAGTACAGTTACACTTGGCATAACAGCACTTGTGCCAAGTAAAATGGTACATGTAGCAACTTACACCAGCAGTTGTGACATGCATGATTCTACAATGTGGCCTATGACATGGTACAGGCCACTTGCACTGAGCAGCTGTTACGCCATAAACTCCCTGCGACATGGTGCAAGGGGGTTTACGGCAGCAGTTGTGCCCCATTCCAGAAGGGCAGCAACAAAGTCCCAATGTCGGGATTCTACAAGAACCCCGAAGGAGACTGGCAATCGGGTTACCCAGCTTTTGGCTGGTGTAACTTATGGACGCCCCTAAGTCCTATAGACCGGTCAGCAGTCCAGCAGTCATTCCACAGTTCCCTCCCCCCATGCCCAGCATACCCCAGTGGGTGCCCCGCAGGGCTGCCCACACCACCTCCCCCCAGAATCCTACATTAACTGCCCCACAGGGCTGCCCACACCAACTGGTCCCTGAAGCATCCAGTAAGTGCCCCACAGGGCTGGCCATACCTCCTGTCCCCTGAATCCACCATTGATACACCACACAGGGTGGCGCAGTCAAACCTCCGTACCCTGACCCTGAGTCACCAGCCACAAATGCAGCATACACCCAGCCCAGCCCTGGTAATCTAGTGGCCCCCCCACCATGATGCCAGTCCACCCAGCACCCCCCACCCATCCCCAGCCAGCGACTGCCACAGCCCACCTCTCACCTTCAGCCTTGGGCTGGGTCCAGTTGGAGTGCGTACTGAAAGAGCACTCAGAAATTAATTTCAGAGCATGTCTTTACAGTAGCACTCCTACTGAACTCCAGTTGGCGGCTAACCATGGAAGGTCAGAGGTGGGCTGTACTATCACTGGCTGGGACAGAAGTAGGGGTGCTGACTGGAATAACTATGTGGGGGCCAATAGACTACCAAGGCTAGGCTGGGTGTATGCTGCATTTGTGGCTGGTGACTCAGGGTCAGGGCATGGGTGGAGAGTTGACTGCGCCCTATGAGGATCATATCAATGGTGGATTCGAGGGACAGAAGGTAACTAACCCTCGTGGGTGGTTAATGTAGGATTCATGGGGCAGTTGGTGTGGGCAGCCTAGACACATAATGGAAGCGAGTAGGGGGCAGGGGGTGTGGGCAACCCTGAGGGGTGCCTAATGTGGCTTGCTGGGCATGAGAGGGGCACTTGCAACCTACATTGTGGCTTGCTACATGCTCACTAGGTGTGCCCTCTGTTCAGCGTACCTGGCCGCATGCCGCAAATCACAGGACTTAGACACGGAAACCCTGCCCCTTCTAGAATAGGGCTCAGGGTCAATGTCAAAGTTGTGATTGGCTCAAGTTGCATTTGACGGTGACTTGTGCCAACCTTCTAGAATCGGGCCCATGGTCTGCTCTTTGCGAAACACCAAATATCATTAGTCTGATCAAAGGATGCAGAATCGGTGGTCTTCTGGGTATGGCTGACTGTCATGATTTGTTGGTAGTTGAGTGTGATAATGCTCACTCTATCAAATGAAAGTGGAATAGTCAGCACCCAGGTACAGACAACCAAGTGTGTGTTTCTTTTACAAATGTGCAATTTTGGTTGACAAAACATTTGGTTATACTCACTGATCATTGAACAAGAGTGCACAGTATAAATGATGGTATAACTCATTTCATAACTGTGGTTGCTTATTTCATAGTTAACAGTGTGTGACCACAAATCAGCAATAACACTGCTACTGACATCAGAGCATGACTGCAGCCCTGGAACATTCAGTCTGCTGCTATGAATGTTATTCTTTTTATAAAGTTGTATAAGAGGTTTGGTGTTGACACTGTTGTCCTGCTGATAATCACAGTCCTGTGTGCCAGTACTTTCACCTGGAGGACATTAACATAAAACTACAATAACAGCATATGTAATCTATGACATGCTGTTACAACTATGGAATTAAACATGGTTGAATCCATGCCATATAGAGGATTGTGCATGACCAAGCATACACAACCAGGCAGTTGTGATCGAGAGGTTTCCTTGGTAATCAGAGACCTCGAGAGAGGAGCTTGAGAGGTCTGTTACCTCGGAAACCTTGAGATCGCTCAACTGCCTTGTTTGTGTATGGTTGGTCATACACAATCTTTTATAGTGTATGGGCAACCATATGTGGCACTACTTGATCCCCCAAACAGGACTCTTAGAAAAAAAAATGCTTACTTTGGCAGCTGTTTTATTCCATTCAATCGCACTGCTTACTTCCTCATCATGAGGTCCGCTGAACTGTGCATGTGTGACCACGTTCGGTGACATACTCGGTGCAGCACAACATCATGATGCACTGAGTGCAGCACAATAATGCTGTTCCAGGCATGGATTTCCATGTGGAACAGCGTTCCACCATACACTATAAGGTCATTTGCAGGTGATTTGCTCATTTGTGGCCATACAACATTTCAGCATACAATTAAGAAAAATTATAGTGGTACAATATATGACAGTACAGTAAACAGTGAATAACAGAGACAAATGTTGTCTACAAACTGGACATTGGTATAAAAGACACACTTGGCTGTGTTGTCCTGCATGCTGACTTGTCACCTTGAACAAAGGCTTTTGTAATCACCACCGAGTGAGTTAACATTATTGTGTTTTGTCAAGGGTTCTATTTTTATGCACCTCATACAGCTCTGTGTCAGAAAATATATGTATATAATGTTTGACATGTTGGATTACAGTGGGCAGAGTTATAGAACAAAATAAAGGTGCTTGCCTTTAACAATATGTTGAAATACAGTCAGTGTAACAAACAATGGTTCTTGTTTTACTTGCTAAGTCATATGAACAATCTGTGTAAGCAGTACAGTCACTAGGTAATGTGACATGTATCTGTTACATTGCATCACAATGGTGACATGATTTCCGAAATAAATGTGTGTAGAAATCAGTTAATGCATTCATTTACATATTTACTTTTATATTTTACTTACAGTCTAGAAATCTTCAACTGTTTTTCTGTGTTCCTGAAAACCCGCATAGTTTCCTGACTCTGAAGGGTGCATGTTTCATATTGCAGTCACAACACAACAGTATAGTGCATCTTTGACTCTACCCTAGCCTTTCTCGTCTATAGGCTCAGCACATAAACTAATGCTACCCCATGAGACAATACTGGCTGTACGAACAGGGACATATGTTATGTCAAAGTACAAACAGTCAAATCATAAATACATTTGATGTGACTTACCTGGTGTCAGTATATAATAAAAGTAACCTATTAAACTAGATAGATGATAACCATCCTGTTCTTTTTTTCTGTAGTGGTGAAAAGCAACATATGCCATTTCTAAGCCAGTGTTACACAAGGTCCCTGCACCCTTATTGGTACCCTCAGAAGTACACTGTAGACAGCTAGTGCTTAGGCATATGTTATACTAACATATAGGGCTAAGGGCATCTACCGTATAAGAGTAGATGTTAGGATATGTATGCATATTGTTGTAATACACTTTGCTTGCTAATACACATATATTCTTCTATGTATTTTCTGTGTATTTCTTACTTATAAGATGTCAGGACACCTGTGTTCTTGGAATAATTATGATATATAAGTCGGCATTGCCACCTTTTGGTGATTTGTGCTACTACACTGAGTTATGTAAGACTCTGTACAATAGCTCTATTGTTTCACAAACTGATGACTACTACAAAATTATATAATGTTATCTTGGACCGTGGAGCCTCCTCTAATTTAGTCAATAGGGCTCATCTCTGTAACTAGAAATGTTTCTATCTTACAGTAACCCTAGTAATTATCATAGGTATATAATGTTATACACTAAGTCTTGTACCTCAATGATCCCAAGAGACACAAAGAAACCTCGAGGTATAGGGAACGCTTAGCACTGGCTCCTGGTTCATATTGGTAAGAACTGCTTAGGGCAACTGTGATTTTATCCTTTTGGTAGTAATAAACAAGTTTATTACTCTAATGCAATGTGTCTATGATTACTTGCATTCCCAATATTGCCAAGAACCTGAAAGTGAGGTTTAGACCTCCTGACAATTGACGACTGTGTGCAGGCGATATTTGTTTTTTGTAAGTTTTCACTAGTTGCTATAACTTTTCCCTTTCCCACAGGGACAGTAGGTGTACATTCCCATATCACCTCTCTCATTTTAAAACCAGTTTGTAATCACTTACAAAGTCTGGCTGTTTTCTTTTTGGGTGTGGTCGATGCCAACTTGACTCACTCAATAACAGCTTTGAATTGTAAGCCTACAAATTCTACAGTAGCCCAACTGTGTATAACGTGCTCCTGCTGTGGATCGATACATAGCATGGTGCCTTTTTCACAGTTCAATTTTTTGTTCCCTCCCACACAATGGCCAATGTATCAAATATCTGTGCAGAACTGAGACTCGATGTCTCAAACTTCCTTGCCTCCCATGGAGGATGGGCTGACTTCACGTGGGATGCAAGTCAATCTGACAACCCTATACTGAGGATTTCAACCCAGTACACAGAGATGAGACAATCAACCAATAAGCATCAAGCGAAAGGGCTGATGGTCGTGACTCTCTACGCTGCTCTGGAAGCCTCCGAAGCAAGGTTTCAAACCCTTGATCTGTAAATCTCGTCTCTTAAGCAAGAGATGGGTCTGCAGGAAATGGAATGTATTAGACTGCAGCAGAATTTGGAGTCTGAACTTCAAACTCTGCGAAATGAAAAGGATTCACTTTTGCATCATTCAGCTCAAGTTGGAGAACAGGAACTTTGTATGTTGAAGCGGGAATGTGAAAGTTTGAGACAGGATAAGGGACAGGCATTGCATATCAATGACTTGTTAAGTACTGTGAATGCACAGTTTAGTGAGGAGATGGGAGAGTTACAGGATGAGATAAATCAGGTACGTAATGACTTAGAAGTGGCTACTAGGGACAATCGCAAACTAAGCACCGCGTACAGAGTGTTGCAAAAGCAAAAGCAAGATGTGTTTGATATGGATGTTGCAACTGTGAGTCATGCTGAATGTAAAACTAAGATGGCGAAACTGCGCCATCAGCGGGAGGTTCTGCCTGGACATGTTAAGGTGATGGGAGGCCTAGCCCCTGCCTTACACATGTCATCTGAAGGGGAGTTGTCAGATGATGACATTTCCCAATACGACGTCCAGTCACGTCCCTACTATGGCCCAGAGACCCCACCCAGCCATCCACAACATGGCGGGTCCCCACCCCACCCTCACCATGTCATACGCCATCGATGTCGTGATAAGCTATCATGGAGACGCCAACATGCATGCCCCCATGATGGGGAGAGGCCCAGGCTCAGTCCCGACGGCACCACCGATAACCATTATTAATGTGGAATACAGGCAAGAGATAGCAACGATGATTGAAACTGCAATAGGTAATGTACCTCTTCCTGAGAGGAGTAAACAGGCCATTAAAACCCAAATTAGGCAGCTTCTACAAGAGGCTGGCATACAGGATGGTATTGTTCATACTGCAGCAGAGGCTGCAGCTTGAGCCGCCCTGGACGGCACCCGAGATAACCTATCTCTACCTGATCGACCCAATAATCCCCTACAAATGGCCTACTCTGTTCAGCAAATTGCTGACAGTATTGGTCGGATGAACCCATCCGACAATCTCAGCTGCCACTTAGAAAAGGTGCATTCTAAATGTGAGATCCTTAGCCTCACTGCAGAATATCAGGTCCAGATACTACACCAAACCGTCGATCCTAGTTTGTGGGCCAAACTCCCCAATGCCATCTGCCAAGATGGGAACGCCACCTTTGATGAGGCTGCAGCTGAGCTCCTTTCTGCTCACAGCCCAGGTGTAGTAGGAGTGATGCTTGCATACCCTGTAAAACAGAATGCAAAGGAAAGTCCTGTGACTTACCACCAGAGACTTTGGATGGCCTACTGAGCAGGAAAGCACCTGGCACAAGAAACTGCAGATGTAGATCTTATCGCGTATAAGACCCTGTTCCTTAGGAACATGATTCCTGCAGTATGAGAAAAGGTAGAGCCAACCACCTACCCCAACACGGACAGGTTTGCCGATATCCTTCGGAAAACCGAGAGAGTTTACCAACTCTACATCCATAATCTGGGCTCCGGTTCCAAGAAAGTAGCCGCTGTGGAACCTATTCAAGAGGCCGCAATGAACTACACTGTGGAATGGCAAGTCCAACACCAACAGGCCCTCCCAGTAGATAACCAAAACCCCCAACAGGCCCAACACCAACAACAGCAACCACAACAGCAACAGCAACAGCAGCAATGGGGTGGGAACCGGAACTGGCATAAGAATAAAAAGCACAAGAATAAGGGCAAACAACAACAACAAAGAAGGGCCCTCCATATAGGGAGATAGCTGAGGAAAATTGCAAATTCCGAGAGCTCCTGGGGAAAGTGCGCTCTGTGGCGGATGCTGTTTCCACTCAGGCCCTTGCAGCTGTTCACCGGCAACCCAGACCTCAATGGGCCATGGTGATACTGGAAGTGCAGGCCTTCAGGCCCACACAACCCTGAACGCAGAAGCTCCCCCCATATAGAATCAGTGCAGCATGGTGAAGTGATTCAAAGAAGCCAGGCCCAACCTTTCCATACTGCCAGCAGTACAGATTGACAATTACAGGCCCCAGTCTGGATTGTAAACAAAGTGGTCTTAGATACAAATGGAAGGCCCTGCACCAAGACTGAGGTCGGGGGCCACCTACTTGTAGTCTTACTAGATACAGGTGCGGCTGTGTCTGTATTACATCATGAACATCCGGACACATCTCCTTGGTCCACCGGATGGAGGACCAACATGTCAGGAGTAGATGGTACTCGATTACCTGCATACCAGTCTCTACCCTTGCCGGTAGAGTTAGGCCACTTAAAGGCCTCACACACCTTCCAACTGATGGTAATGCATGATCATCCTAGTATCATAGGAACTGATTTTCTTGCACCACGTGGCTGTGTGGTAGATCTAGCTGACATGCTAGTGATAAAAATTCAGGGCCAATACCACACTATCTTGATCCCTGATTCACACGTTGTGGCAACGATATCTGCTAACAACAAAGAATATGACGTCATAGATTTGTTCAAAAACCATGAGCTTTTCCCTAAGCTTCTCCCCATTTTGCAATGACATCTGGAAGTGTTTGCAATCAACAAGCATGACTGTGGCAGAATGCATACTGTCATAGAAGTGCCAGGCTCAGCACATGAGAGGCAAAGGCAATATCCTATCCCAACTGAGACCTTGCCTTCTCTCAGAGAAACAATCAAGTCACTTCTCAAGATAGGGGTAATCAAAACATGAGTTTCTACTGCTAATTCCCCAGTGTGGCCCATGAAAAAACCGACAGGCGCCTGGAGACTTACTATTGACTACAGGAAATTGAACCAGGTTACCCCCAGTTGTTCCCCAACTGTGGCATCAGCACCCAATGTGCTATGACTTTTGACCCCTGATCTGAAATGGTTCAGTGCCCTGGACATCTCCAATGGTTTTTGGTCATTGCCATTGGCTCCCAAGAGTCAATATAAGTTCGCCTTCACCTTTGAAGGAAGACAGTATACGTGGACTTACTTACCACAGGGATTCCATAACAGCCCGTCCCTGTTCCATCTGCATATGATGGATGCCCTTGAGGGTTTCTACACCCCTCAATGTCTCTTGCAGTATGTGGATGACCTGTTGCTGGCAACTGCCACACAGGAACAACACTTGGATCTCTTGGATGAACTACTGACTCTCATTCAGAGAGCAGGTCTGAAATGTAATCCAGCAAAAGCACAGCTATGTTAGAAAGAAGTACTCTTTCTGGGTCTAAGAATAACTGACCAAGGTTGAAGTCCTACGTGGAAGAAGATACAAGGATTGCAAGACTTGCCATTGCCTACCAGCGTGGCAACTCTTCGACAGTTTCTAGGTACGGTAAATTATTCGAGAGATTTTATCTGTGATTTTACTCAGAAAGCTGCTGCTCTGTATGAGCTATTGAAAAAGGACATCTCATGGACTTGGGGCCCCATACATACCCAGGCTGTGATGTCACTGAAGCAGGCCTTGGCCTCCACCCCAGCTCTGGTCAACCCCAATCCATCACTACCATTCCGTCTGGAATGTGCAACCTCTGACATTGCCATGTCAGCAGTATTGGCTCAGAAGGTTCATGGCATCCTGAGACCTATTGCATATGCATCACAGCTCTTGACCCCAGTGGAACAGAAGTACAGCCTTTGTGAAAGGAACCTTCTGGCCACCTACTGGGCTGTCAAGCACTTTCTATATATCATTGAGTACTCTCCACTGATTATCAATACCAATCACAATCCAACTACTTTTCTACTCTCAGATAGAGTGAAGGATGGGTCAGTCTCTAACACCAGGCTGACACACTGGTCACTTCTTCTCCAGGACAGAGACATACAGGTGCACCCAACTAAAATTCCATCCATGCTGGCTCATGGACTCCTTTTCCAAGGAGAACCCCATGACTGTACACTGCAGTCACCTGATCTTCCAGATCCAGGTCCTTTCCTCCCTGCCACGCCACAAATACTTGATAACACTTCTTTGTGTTGCGTCTTTACTGATGGTTCAGCATCCTACTATCAGGAAGAGCAAATTGCAGGGATGGGCATCCTAGTGATTTACCCTTACGGGAACACTGTCAAAATATTGAAGCGCTGCAACGTAGCATCATCACAGTATGCAGAGATGGCAGCGGTGGCCTGTGCCCTCGAGTTCATCCAGCATGGGACCGAGGATACTACCATTTTTACAGACTCTAACTGGGTTTGTGGCTCTCTTACAGAATTTCTTCCTTTCTGGCAGAAGTACTCCTTCCTCTCTTCTGATGGCAACCCAGTGAAGTACAAAGAATTGGTAATATACATACATTCACTGGCACAAAAATTTGCACACAAACTCTATGTACACAAAGTTAAAGCTCATGCTCTCCATGACCCTTATCATGCCTTCAATGATACAGCAGACACCCTTGCCAAGGAAGGGGCCCGAGGGGGGGCACATGGATGATGGACCATCCAGAGGCCAATGCGGCTGTACGTGCTGGAGTGCTCAGGAAGAAACCTGAACCCTTTTCCCCCTTGGACCTCTCAGCAGCCCAACATGTTGACACTGAACTCAAAGAAGTGTTCAGACTCCCATGTATGCACCACCAAGTTGTGGGTGGTTCCCAGACACCTTAGGCCTGAATTCTTGCACCAATTGCACAATACACCCGCTGGTGGACACCAGGGAGTGGAAAACACCCTCCAGAGGCTTAAGACCACTGCCTGGTGGCCTGGTGTCACCAGAGATGTTAAACAGTACATAGATTACTGCCTTGTTTGTGCTCAAAACAACCCCATCCCTACCAAATGAAATGCCAAGCTCTTACCACAATGACACTCTGGCCCTTGGCATGCCGTACAGATTGAATTTATTGGTCCTTTGACCACCAGCAGAAATAACAAGTATGCTCTTGTGGTAACTGACCTCTTCTCTAAGTGGGTTGAAGCTTTCCCCACTAAAACATGCACAGCTAAAACCACTGCCAAAATCCTGGTGGAACAAATTTTCCCAGGTGGGGCCTACCTCTTAAGGTAGACTCTGACAAAGAAACCAGTTTTACAGGTGAGTTAATGAAAGAATCTCTTGAACTCCTTGGAGTTCAACAAAAGTTCCACATACCCTACCACCCCCAATCTTCAGGTCAAGTAGAGAGAGCCAACAGATGGACTAAGCAAATGCTTTCCAAATTTATTGAGGACAATCCCAAAATCTGGGATTCCCTACTGCCGTTACTCCTTATGGCAATTAGGGGCACACCTTCAGCCACTACCCAGCTCACACCCTTTGAGGTGATGACTAGAAGACAGATGAGATTACCTGAACACCTGTTATTTGACCTGCACACTCCCACTGCAGACTGTGTGTCTATGGATCAATATGCGGAAAAACTCAGAAAAGACCTCATACACACACACTTGCATGCTGCTAACTGCATGGGTAAAGCCCAGCAACAATCCAAAATACAATTTGACAAGCACGCACAAGAAGTGAATTGGCAGGTTGAAGATCAGGTAATGGTCCTCCGATTTGCAGATCCCACCCATTCCTTCTCCAATAAATGGGAAGGACCATACCCCATTGGCAACAAGCTCAGTCGGCAGTCTATCAAGTTAGACTCCTGCACAATAATAAACTGACTGACAAATGGTTACATGCAAACCAACTGAAACTGTATAAAGGAGCTTAATTACTTTTCCTCACCCCATTGGACGAATAGTACTGACTTACTAATGTTTGATTTTGCTTTTCAGATACACTGACAAGATGGCTATCTTGTTCCATTATCTCCTCATCTGAGGAGTTATCCCCTGCATCCAAGGCACGGTACTGAACCTCCTACCACACCTTGATCATCCAGCATCTCCTTCAGAGGAAGTATCCATCAATATACCCGATAGTCTGATTACTGTCCAGGAAGGTTCTGATGCTTACCTCACTGCCTCGGTTGTCACTCCTGATAAATCTACCCTACAAATTGAGTGGCAAACCACGTCGCAAGGACAAATTCTCCCTGTGGCCAAACTCTCCAAAGGAACTTTCCAGGGTTGGCCAATGCTAAATTATCCCCAAATGGTTCTCTGTCCTTGCTACAAACTGCGCTTAGATATTCTGGCTTGTACAATATTACTGCCTTAATTGATCCTTCATACTGTAATTCTCTGTCTAAGGATTCTGCTAGAAAATTTTGTGCTGTACACCACATGGCTTCTGCTGCCATGTACCTCTCTGTGTTACAACCCACTGATAAACAGCTTTTGGAATGTCAAAAGCACACCCCTGGTCCCCGTAGTAGTCTAACAGCTACTGCCCTCCCTGGCTCATTGATTAATAATTTATAATTTATGCATATACCTGTGTTGTTTAATCTTGCTTACTGGAATATGAAAGAATTTGGTATGTGTCACAGTACTAATACATCAGCATTTTATAGTGCGTTATTGCTTGATAGTTTAGCTGGATTTCAGATTCGCACATAAGACCCTATTGCTGGGGTCCATACTATTGAACATAAAGGCAACTTCAGGAGAAAATCCAATCCTGATGATCAAAGTCATAAACATAATACACATGAAGTTGACAGTTCTGATGTCACAGGTGCAACAGTACTGTCACAGGCCTTTTTGGTACGGCTATGTCTATTTGGAATAAGGCAGACATTGCTGCTATCAAATCTCATTCTGCAAAATTTTCGACTGGTTTGGTCAATAATATACTACCCCCATTATTGCATGGTGTGGATGGCCTTAGTCAGGAAGAAAGATACACTGTATACAATATGCACAACATTGCTAAGGCATTTACAGACTCTAAAGACAAGATCAACGCATTCATTGCACAGAACAACAAAGAAGCAGATAAATAATACATTGCTAGAGAGATTCTCTGCTCTGTCTATGGCTCATACATTATCACTACCATCAACAATCTCTTCCGTGATCTAGAATCTGGAAGAATCCCTGATATCATACATGATAGACGCATTTCCAAATGGTATTGTCCATGATGCAAAAATCCCAGCTGTATTGCTATGTGTATGCAAAAATCTCTAACCATTCCTCTTTCTACAGCTAGAAACCTGGTGCTTGTGACCAGACACCCTAACAGTGGTCCTTGTTTCACTGCTAAGAAATGTTCCATAAGAGATACAATGTCTGTTTCTTTTACTGTCTCTTTACCACGCTTTGATCCCACTACAGCTTTGCTCGACAAGCTGGCACTGGTACATTCCATTGGGCACTTGGATGAAGACATTTACAGAGAACGCCTAGATCTACCACCTCTACTGGTTTTCCATCCTTTCCTGGATGCCTGGGTGGCTCCGCACACGGACTGCTGTGCAAAGAAGCAATACATTTACTTGTGCCGATGTGATGTATTTGATGTTATTCAACCTGTTTGTGGTTTTTCTCCAGATAGCATTGATTGGACTTTCACCATGGATGATAACATCACCACGAATGGCATGGATTTCTCAGATTCAACTTTGGCTCCAGATAAGCTCTATCAATCCTCTCATGAGGAGGTTCATTGCCTGTCAACACAGATTTCAAAGATGACCTACACCTGCCCTGTACAGTTGCAAAAGTGGAAACTCCCTACTGTTCGATCTCAGTATAATTCTGATGGGGTGTGCTGTGTGGTAACTAATTTCAAAAGCTAGAATTATGGATCTGAAACATGTGCTATTGATACCCCCAATTTCTGTTTTATCCCACACCAGAAAACTGTTATTGGACATACAGTTATAACCCCCTTCCCCCTTATCAATGCAGACATCATTGATGGTAACCCTGATTATCTGCTCACACTTTCAGAATACTTACCATATTTTAATGTACACATAGACCCACTTACACTTACATTAAAATCACTTTTAGACAGGAAAGACACACACCTCATCCACATCAGCAATAATATGACCAAGGCCAATGAAGCTATCCTTTTGTAGATTAATGATGGTGATATAAATGATGCATTGACTAACACTTGGTTAGAAATTACTTTTAAAGGTTTTGTTATTATACCAGCATTTTTGATATTTTTCTTTATTATGCTATGCTGCCTATGGCGCACACTGCACCAACACCATGAGCAGCTCGAGTTCCTTTACAAAGCTTGTGCGTCAGGTTTGTAAACAACCACTGCTCCCTGACCTTTCCCTAGATTTGCCTGTGTTGCCCTTGGAGGCAATAAGGGGGGGAATGTTACATGAGATACCTGCACCCTTATTGGTACCCTCAGAGGTACACTGTAGACAGCTAGTGCTTAGGCATATGTTATACTAACATATAGGGCTAAGGGCATCTACCGTATAAGAGTAGATGTCAGGATATGTACGCATATTGTTGTAATACACTTTGCTTGCTAATACACATACATATTCTTCTATGTATTTTCTGTGTATTTCTTACTTATAAGCTGTTAGGACACCTGTGTCCTTGGAATAATTATGATATATAAGTCAGCATTGCCACCTTTTGATGATTTGTATTACTACACTGAGTTATGTAAGACTCTATAAGAACTCTTTTGTTTCACAAACTGATGACTACTAAAAATGATATAATGTTATTTTGGACCATGGAGCCTCCTCTAATTTAGCCAATAGGGCTCATCTATCTTACTGTAACCATAGAAATTATCAAAGGTATATAATGTGATACACTAAGTCTTGTACCTCAGAGATCCCAAAAGACACAAAGAAACCTCAAGGTATAGGGAATGCTTAGCACTGGCTCCTGGCTCGTATTGATAAGAACTGCTTAGGGCAACTGTGATTTTATCCTTTTGGTAGTAATAAACAAGTTTATTACTCTAATACAATGTGTCTGTGATTACTTGCATTTCCAATATTGCCAAGAACCTGAAAGTGAGGTTTAGACCTCCTGACACCAGCATGATAGGTTAGAGGTGTGCAAAATGAACAAATTCTGAATTCACAAAATTCTCACAAAATTCCATGAATTTCCATTAAATTTCGTAAATTTTTCAGAATTTTCCCAAATTCTTCAATTGGCCATAACTTGATCTGTGTTAAAGTTTGGCATCTGAAATTTGGAATGCATATTGTCTGGGACAAGTCCAAAAAGCTTATCATTTGGATGAAGGGTGGGGAAGTTAAAGGGCTCAAAGTCTAGTAATTTAATATGCATGTGAAAATTTCTGAAAATATTTCTATGCTTAGAACCTAGCTGCCTTTGGAGCTAGATAATTGAAAACTTAGATGCATACTTTCTTGAAAGAGTCATAGAAACTGCAAAATAGAGATTATAAGGTTTAACTATGACCTGCTTCCCGACATGACTTCAAGGGGCTTGCTTCCAAACCCAAGTCGTCAGCATGGCAGCATGACATTCTGATGCTGGACCATGGTGGTTACCTTAAAGCCTAATATTTAGGGTCAATTCACTTAACAACACTGGTGATATTCTGTTCTCTAGCTTTAAACTTATAGGGGCTTCACATTCAGCAGTTCATGTAATTTTAAAATTTCTGAAAGTTTGGTGGCTTATACCTCCATCACCTTTACAACTAGTGATCTGACACATAGCACACATATATATAGGCATGGGTAATGTCACCATAACAAATTTAGTGCAGTTTGCACAAATGCTTTTAGTTTACATAGTTGTTACCTGTAATTTTAAAATTGCTGAAAGTTTGGAGGCTTATAACTTATTCATTGTTAATGACAGAATACTGAAACTTGATAAAGTTCTGTACAGGAACTGGGACAGCCAATGTTTCAAATTTGGTGCCATTTGGACAAATACTTTTTAAGTCATGGAAATAATTGAAATCACAATTTAGGCAAAATTTTGCAAAATGTTTGCTGAAATTCTGTGAAATTTAATGGAAGAAAAATCTGCTAATCTCTAGAATTCCACTGGCAAAAGAAAACATTTACCCATATCTATGGGTTACAATTGCAAAGTCAGCATAAAGTGTCACACACTGTACTGACTGCATGTACTCCGAGATAATATACCACTCATTACAGCATAAGCACTCTCTTGCACTTGGCATGATTTCGCATTTACTGCATGACACTAAATAAAATCTAACAGGCAGTGGCTGAAATCATGAGCTTGAGAATTATCTGAATCCTGAGTGGTACTGACTGATTCTCTGCTAGTCTTATTTGGACCATATTCAGGCTCAAATTGGTATGGTTCTAATCCCCAAACCTCTATCACCGTCTCTAATTTTTCCATAGATTTATATGATTGAGAGGCCATTGTCCTGAAAATGTGAAAAACACACAGATTATTTTACTATTAAATATGAACATATGAAATTGCCAGCAGAAACAGGTCATTATGGTCTATTTGGTCTGCTCGAGTGTGCAGCTCCATTAAATTCCCAGAGCTGCCCTCCTCTCCCCAAATCCTCCTGGAGTCAATTCCTTCCATCCCTTTACCCTCCCCTATCCCCTTCCCAGTGGTGCTCCCTTTGGTCCTAATCCTCTTTGTCACCCTATCCCACCCACCCTTGAAACTGGCCACCATCCCTGCTGCCACCACCTCCTCCAGCAACACATTCCACCCCTTCACTACCCTTTCCATGAAAAAGTTCCTCCTCAAGTCCTTCTTGTATCTACTCACCAATAATTTCAGGCTACGCCCTCTTGTAGGACCCTCCTTTCTTAGGTTTAAGATGCCCTCTGTACAAACCCTGTTTATGCCCTTAAGGTACTTGAAGGTTTTGATCATGTCCCCCCTCTCCCTTCTTTCCTCCAAGGAGTACATGCTCAGCTCCCTCAGCCTCTCTTCATATGCTCTGCCCCCCATACCCCTGATCATTTTGGTTGTCCTCCTCTGAACCCCCTCCAGTAGCCTGATAATTTTCTTCAGGTATGTACACCAGGACTGAACACAATATTCCAGATGTGGTCTCACCAGTGACCTGTACAGTGGCAGAATAACCACCTCCATCCTAGAAGTGATACCCCTGGTGATGTATCCAAGCATTTTACTTGCCTTGGCAGCTGTATTTCTGTACTATGCTATGTGTTTCATACCACCCCTGAACACTGCTCCCAGGTCCTTTTCCTCCTCTGTTATTGTCACCTGTATTCCCCCTAGCCAATAACTGGCCTTTTGGTTTCTATCTCTAATGTGCATTACTTTACTTTTCTTCACATTAAAGCCCAACTGCCAGATGCCCTACCATTTCTTCAGCTTTGCCATGTCCTCCCTTAGCACCTGTCTCCCCTCCATGTCCACCCTTCCAGAGTTTACTATCATCTGCAAACAGTTAGATCTTGCTACTGACTCCCTCTGCAATGCCCCCTATAAAATATTGAACAGCACTGGGCCAAGCACTGGCCCTGTGGTACCCCACTGGTTACAGGCCCAGGTTTGGATTGTTCCCCTCTTACCACCACTCTCTGGATCCTGTCTCTTAGCCAGCTCTTGACCCACCCCAGCATTTTGTCCCTTAATCCCAGGTCCCCCAGCTTGCTGATTAGCCTTCTATGTTGAATACCTTGCTGAAGTCCAGGTACTGTACATCCAAAGCCTGTCCCTTGTCCAGAGACCTCATTGCCCAGTTGAATAAGTCAATCATGTTGGTTCAAGTCTTTCGGGGGGAGCTGCCTTTCATAGGTGGTGTGGGGCTATGAACATGCTGTTTCACTCCACAACCTTGCATGGGGGTGCAAACATGGTCATGGCAGGACCAGGCCAGTCACAGGTGGGGGTGCTACAAACATGCTGCTGCCACTCCCACACCTTGCCTGGGAGGCCCACAAACATGATGAAGCCTTTCAAAGGTGATGTGGGGCTATAAACATGCTGCTGTCCTTCCCCAACCTTTCATGGGGGGATGCCAACATGATTCTTGGAGGATCAAGCCTTTCACTGTAGGTGCTACAAACATGCTGCTGCCACTTCCCAACCTTTTACAGGGGGTCACAAACATGATTCTGGAAGAACAAAACCTTCCACAGGAAGTGTGGGGCTATGAAGATGCTGCTGTCACTCCCTTACCCTGCATGTGGAGGGGGCTGCAAACATGATTTTGGCAGGACCAGGCCTTTCATAAGTGGGGGGGGCTACAAACATGCTGCTGTCAGTCCCTAACTTTTTACAGGGGTTCAGTAAACATGATTGGGGCTGGAACAAGCTTTCACAGGTAGGGAGGCTATGAACATGCTGCTGTCACCCCCAACCTTTAATGGGAGGGCCACAAACATGATTCTGGCAGGACCAGGCCTTTCATGGGTGGTGGGGTGGATTTGAACATACTGCTGTCACTCCCCAACCTTTCACAGGGGGGTGCAAACATGATTCTGGCAGGACCAAGTCATTCACAGGTGGGGGGCTGCAACCATACTGCTGTCACTCCCCAACCTTGCACTGGGGGTGGGTGCAAACATGATTCTGGCAGGACCAGGCTTTCTCAGGTGCTGTGGGGCTATGAACATGCTGCTGTCACTCCTTAATCTTGCATGGGGGGGTCAAAAACATGATTTTGGCAGGACCAGGAGATATTTACAGTATGTTAAAAAAACAACAGAATGCATGCAGTGTGTGTATAGTACCTTAGAAACAGACATCAAACTAAGCACTGCAAAAATCAATTTTCATTATGTGCGATGTCTATAAAATTGTACCTGCAAATGAAAATATGTACTGATTCTGTTCTTGCGAACAAACAGCTGATCACGCTGTTTGCAGAACAGTGTAAAAAGTGACACTTACACTAGAATATGAAGCAAACACTGATTGAGAACTGCAATGTCTCCAACATGCTATCCAACCTGCATGAGTGAAGAGCAAGTGCTACTGAGTATGTGTGGTCACTGATGAGGCAGACATGTCAGCACAGCCAACACTGCAGTCTGCTGTGCGATGGTGCAATGGAATGTGGGTCAAAATAATGGGTTAGGTAGCTGCAGTCACAGGTGTATAGATTAAAATTTTTAAAAGAGTTATACTGATGGAAAAAATTCAAGGGACAGCTTTCCTTTTTTCAGTGATATTTTAACACTGGGGATTGGGCACCCCAGTGTTGGGTTAGTGTTTCACAGCACTGGGAGTGGGTGCCCTGGTGCCACCACATACAGAATAGAAATGGCGGGATTTGGGGAGGGTCAAGAGAAGAGGCATGGGGTGGGCACCCTAGGCCATTTGTATATGTAGTAAAAAATATATATATACATATATATATATATATTTATGCAACAGGTGTCAGGATAAAAACTGACACATAACTTCAGTTATTTGAGTCACTGTGTGGATAAATGGGTGGTGATGGTATCACTATGTGGATAACTTCAAGTTATCCACATAGTGATTACATCATCACCCATTTATCCACACAGCGACTACAACACTAACCATCACCACCTGTGCTGCCTGCTCAGCAGTACTGCCTCCCAGTTTCACTTTCACCTTCTCACAGTGCTCTTTACAACCCAAGCTATCACAGTCCCAAAGACTCACAAAATGCACACCCTAACCAAATCATCCCCTCCCCCAAATCAGAACCACATTTTAAATAAAAACACTCTTAAGAAAAATAGCAATTTTTTCCTCTTTCTCAGCACAGCAACCTTGCAAACCAAACACAGCAACCAGGCACAGAGAAAAAACATGGAAAGAAACTGAAGAAAACAATAAAATATAACAAAACTGAACCCCCAAAAATCCTGTTGCATAAATCAAATATATGTGGGGTGCCTGTGGGATAACAAAGTTATTTCTACAGTTGCCAGTGACCACTCGTAACCCTCACTAATGGCTTCACCACTCATGCGGTTACTCAAGGTCACAGGCAACTGTACAAATAATTTTCTTATCCCACAGGCACCCCCCACACATCCCATATATTTATACATTGGGAAGGGCAGGCAGATGACCAGTAGGGGAGGGGGAGAAAGAAGCAGTACCAGGGTCCACTTAAGAAATAATTAAAGGATACCTAAACAACATTTTGACAACAAATTATTCAAAAATCTGACTTCATAGGGGACTAAAGGAAAGGCTACTGTATTCATTAATGCTAAACCTACATTTATGTAATTTACCTAAATGCAGTTCCAAAGCATTTGAAAAATGTAAAATCAGCCTTCCAATTTCAAATAAACTGCCTTATCTGCTTCCTAAAATGTCCACCAAATAGTTAAATGATGACATCCTTGGAGCCAAAGTCAGAGAGCTATATGGCTCTCTATAGTGCTAACTAGTTATTTTTCCCTTTGTATAGAATTGTTTCATCAAAGTAGTCAAAACTATATGCATTATTTTGACCAATAGACGTTGGGCTATGGTTCTGTTCATTTTGTTTACTTTAACATGCTGAAATTGTGTTTTAATCCAACCGACTTTCTCTTTGGCAAACCACAGTACAGTACAAATCTTAACCTCGTGGTCTAGTCGTTATGGCAGATCCAGGATGTTACAATGGGGTGCTGGGGTGGTGTGCATACTTGATATGCACTTTTTAACATTTTTAATAAGCCTTTATATTGTCTGCTATTATTCATTTTAGTACGTTTTTGACAGAACCTACAACAGTAATCCATAGTTTTGAATGTAAACATTTGTACAATCAATAAATCAGACTTCTTCAACAAAGTAAAATGCAGCAGCAGCAAGCAAGTAAGTTACAGTGGGGGAGGTTGGAGCTGTACCCTTCACCACACCCTAGATCCACCACTTGTTTGTAGCAAAGTTCTTGTGTAGTCCAATGGCAGAGTTCATACTTTCTCTGAAGTCAAAAATATGCTTGTCTTGTCTTCTTTTTCCATGAGGAATAATAATAATAATAAGAAGAAGAAGAATTAGCATTTATATAGTGCTTTTCATAAACATTTTATCCCAAAGTGCTTTACAAGCAGTGCTAGACTGGTAGTGAAGTGACTGAAAGTGTCGTGGCAGCCATTTCACACATTAATACCCACACACAGCCTTGGACAATTTCATGAACTGGTTTTATGGGAAGGGGAATGTTCGGCCAGGACAATGGGGTCAGGTAGTGATCATGGTGCTGGCAGCCCTACATCTTATATCTCACAGTAATCTGCTCATATTTCTCTCCTTCTGTCTTCCCCCTTCCCTGAATATAGCAGTACCTTGCAGGAGTGGCCTTCTCAGTCCCCCTCTGGTATTCATTCTTCACTCTTTCTCCCCACACCAAAAACTGATGAGCTCATCACCTTTTTGCATCATGAATGCAGGTAGTACAGTCCCCAGGTTTTTTGACATATCAAAAATAAATAAATCTTTCCAGTAAGTCAGGCTGATAGCAGTAGGGAACAATGGGAAAGATGGGCCTTCCTATCCTTAAAAGATCTAGACTACCTTTGATTAGGCACTATTGAATGACAGGTGTGCGCATCATTATGCAGATCATTTAATAGTGCCTAATCATAGGTGGCTTAGATCTTATATGGGTAGGAAAGCCTATTTTTCCACTTGTGTCTTGCTCCTATCAGTCTGGCTTACTAGAAGATCACGTTTATTATTAATTTATAAACATAACACGGGAGACTGTACTAACTGCATTCATGATGCAGAAGGGTAGTGAGCTCACCAGTTTTTGGTGTGGGGAACAGGTAAGAAGAATGAATGCCAGAGAGGGATTGAAGAGGCCATTCCAGCATGGTACAGCTATATTCAGGTTAGGTGAAGACAGGAAGGGGGATGTTGAGTAGATCATTGTGAGATCTGAGATGTGGGGCTGCCAGCACCGTGATCACTACCTGACTGTGGAAGAGAACAGCCAGCGATGACAAATACTCAGAGTGGCAGGGCTGCTCCTAAACTGTTACTTGAATTCAGTGTAGGGAGAGTACCCTCAGGTGGGGGGAGGAATGTTGATGCTATTTAGGACAGTATCGAGGGAGTTGTGTATAGCTCATTCAAGAATCAGAAGGGTTGTAGCCAGCCAACTCACACTGTGAAGTAGAGCACAGAAAAGTACTGGAAAAGAATTGCCAGGAATTGTCCTATGGGGTTTTGCAGATCACAGGTAAAAGAGCAGACTGACACTGTAAGGTGGGTGGATTTGCTTAAGGCATTAGTATGCCTCTCCTGCTAATAATATTGTTATCCATAGTAAATGCAGCCCGTATGAGGGCATGGACAGCAGTTTTTCTGGTGGGTCCTGATGCTTATTGCTTGGCCCTCCAGGAAGACCTAGTTGTTGGTTAATGAGGTGGGGAAAAAACACAACAGGGGACTGTACATACTGCCTTCACTATGCAGAAGGGTGGTGGTCCACTCAATGTTTATTGTGGGTGCAGAAGTCAAACATTGCAAAAGTGAACTGGAGAGTGATTAGGGAGGCATTTTTTGACAGTGTCAGCTGATGAGGCATATTGTTATAGGTATGTACAACTCTCTGAGGTACAAGATTACAATCTGAGGCATGATAATTCTCTTCATGAGACCGCAAGCTCATATGCAGCCCCAGGCAGTACTAAGGACAGAGTATGGATGGTGGGGTGTTCAACAGAAGGCAGGCCAGGTGCAGGGGGTTCACGTGGAAAAAAGACTACAAGAGAAGTTTATTTGTGGAGTACCAAGAAAGCATGAGCTTTGGAATTGGACCAGAGCAGTACTTCACTACAAATTTCAGGGCATCACATAACCACTAGATCATCAGGTATATGAAGTGTTGTACTATACTGCGGTTTGCCAAAGAGAAAGTCAGCTGGATTACAAAACATTTTCAGCAAGTTAAATTAAACAAAATTAACAAAACCACAGCCTAACATGTGTACTAATCAAAATAATCCACGTGTTAACACGTGGTATTGATCATTCTGGTGAAACAATTCAAAACAAAGGGGGAAAGAACTAGTTAGCACTGTAGGTAGCCATGTGGGTCTTTGCCTCTGGTTCCCATTATGTCATCATGACTCATCACTTAACACACATCAAATACATTTTAGGGAGCAAGCAATGCTGTTTTTGGAAAGTGTAAGGCTGATGTTTACATTTTCCAAAAGCTATGGAACTGCATTTGTTGTATTTACATAAATGCAGTTTTAGCATGAGTGTAAACAGCAGCCTTTACTTTACCTCGCAATGGAGCCTGATTTTGGAGTTTGCAGTTTTAAAAAACTGCTTGTTTAGGTACTCTTTAAGATAAATAGGTAGATAGATAGACAGACAGACAGACAGGAGAGATGAGAAAGAGTGATTGAGGAATCGCTAGCTCACTGCTGGCACTGCAGCTGGCAGCACACTTCCATCTGCAGCTGCAGATGCCAGGAAAGTCCCACTGTTCTCATACGAAGAACATGGGTGAGGGCACATGCATGAGCTACAGATTGGGATGCAAACTTGACTCTGAGCTCCTTGGACTCCAGCTAAATATCCATTCATAACACCGGCTTTAGAGCTGTGATTTCACCCAGTTTAGTCTCATTTGAGGGGGGAATCCCTCTAACATATTCTGATGTCTTGGAATGAACATCCACACAGTACCCGAGAAATTCACCAAAGACCTTCGGCGTTGAGCTATGTTCTGTAGGTGACAAATGTCAGACAGTGCAGTGGCCCTGGCTCTGAATACTGACACCCAGGACATTAAGGGTCTCTTGCAGCAAGTTCTAAGGGAGAGCACCACTTTCACGTTGTCTGTAGAAGTCCTGGAGGATAAGGTTCAAGAGATACAGCAGAAATCCAGGGACACCAGGACCTACTTGTCATACATTAATGGCAAGGACACTAGACACGAGGTGAGAATACAGGAGCTGGAGAGGCTGGTGGCACTTTTATGGGACAAGGTGGATGATGCACAGAATAAGAGTCACCGCAATAACCTCCACCTGGGCGGTTTTCTGGAAGGGGTAGAGAACCGAAATCAAGTGGACCTTCCTCAGCGGGAAATACCCCAGCTAATTTGTCACACCTGGAAACCCGCATTAGAGATAGAGTGGGTTCATAAAACTAACAGCCCTGCTCCCAAGCTGGGAGAACATCCATGACCCTTTGTAGTTAAATTTCTATGGTATCTGGACAAAGAACAAATACTTGCCCTGGCCAGGGAGAGAAGCTCCTTAATGTGGCAGGTGCACTGGAATCACATTTTTGCAGACTACTATATAGAGTTGTCCCAGCAACGGAAGGAGCATGTCACAGTTAAAAAGGTTCTCCAGGTACAGGGCATCCCTGACAAGATGCAATGCCCTGCTAAGCTCTGCATTAAGAGGCATGGCATCTCAGATACCTTTAATACTCTGGAGGAAGCCTCCCAGTACATCTCTAACCACTGACCCAATGCCCTACCTTCTACACTGTCCCAAGCTCAGTTGAATGGCTTGCCTCTGCAAGGTCACCCATGGAAGCTGGCGTGGAACATCCACAGCTCCACCAGCCTATACCTGGACTTTAACCATGACAAGGAGTGGCAAACCATAAAGGCTAAAATATCTAACTGCAGAGGATGGGATAGGCAGAGAGAGACAGGGAAGGCCCCTAGAATAGGCCTCCGGGACCACACCAGGGACTCAGGACATTCCATAGCAAGCACAGATTCAAACAGAAAGCCAGCACCAAAGAGAGACAACACCCAGGTGGTCTCCCCCTCCAAGGCACTGCTACTGAAAACCCTGATCAAAACACTGAAGGATAAAATGTCAGCACAACAACCTGAAGATATTTGATCCTTGGCAGACAGCACCACCAGTGCTGAGGGTGCCACAGCA
Source organism: Neoceratodus forsteri (assembly GCA_016271365.2). NCBI lineage: Eukaryota > Metazoa > Chordata > Ceratodontiformes > Ceratodontidae > Neoceratodus > Neoceratodus forsteri. Next base: position 219,155,254 of record CM028134.1, read on the forward strand.
GATCTGAGACTGAAGTGGAGTGGGGAGTCAACACAGGCTGGCTGAAAAACTGCATGACTAGGAGCATGCCAGCAGCAACATCTTCAGATGCCACCTTATTCCCTGCAGGGTCTGCATGGACTAAGTATGATAGACATTACTTCTTTCTCCTGTTCCTTTTCTACTGTAGTTGAGTCTGAATATATGCCATTCCAGGTACGGTTTATATCAAAGAACTGGTTTGGTACCCTGCCAGCGTACCTGGCCTCCTCACTATCCACCCCCTGGCACCAACCCATGTTCTGAGGTCCCTAGACTCCTGGTTCCTGCTAATCCCCAGATGTCGGACCCAAGTCAGCCAGGCCGCCTTCTCTCATCACTTCCCTAAACTCTGGAACTCTCTTCCCTCTGAAATTCACCACTCTTCCTCTGTCAGCTCATTCTCCTATTCCCTTGCCAACAACTGCTCAGTAAACTGCTCCTGTAGCTAACTCTCCAATTTATTTTACTTCAGACACTTCTATCTTTCTTCTCCCAGTAGGACTAATGGTTCTACTTTGCTAAACTACACCCAACTACTGCACTTGATCCCAACTTTGAGCTAGCCAGCTTGCACTTATCCAATCTCATTATATTCCACAACCCAATATCCTGGCAGGATTTCCTCACTGTAACTGTTACCCTCGACTATTAGGGTATATGGATTGCCCTCGCTCAACCATTTCTGTCAAATTATGCAGCTGCATTATGTAACCATATGTATTCATGTATTACGCTGGACTTCCCTGCTGTTTCACCATTGTAACTGTTACTATACCTGTTAGGGTATATTGTTATATTGTTATCCATGCTCAACAATTTCTGTCATATGTTTTCAACTGTATTTGATATTGTATGTATGTATGTTCGAAAGTGGACTACCGTTATCCTCCTCCCACTGTACCCTTCCCCTCAGGTCACACCGGGAGACGAGCAGTTCTTGCTCAGTGTGCTTTTCCTGGTGAAACAATTTCAATAAATAAATAAATTAATATGCAGTTCTGCTGGAGGAGGGGAGTTTCATGGTTAATAGGAGTTTTAGATCCTTGTCAGACTATGTGTATTTGGGACATGATTAGCTCCTGTAGCCTCCTATTCCTTTAATATAGCCCCTTGCTTCAATCATAGCCTAACAGATCTGGGGAGCTGATTGTTTGCAGTACTCCCACTCATACAGAAATTCGGGTCTTAGTGTATGGTACTGGTATGGGGAGGCAATCTTAGTTCTCACTGCAAAGTGGGCTGCTCTATAAGTGCATGAAGAAGACTTATTCTCCAGGCAGCTCTCTCCAGTGGTGAACCTTCTCTCTTCCCTCCCAGTGTCTGAGCACTCACTGGTTGAGATTTACTAGAGGGCATCCACATATTTGTGTGAATGTGCTGTTCAACAGTGCAGCTCCAGATGCCCCCTGGTGTCATGGAGGTTTACTCTCTTAGGAAAGCTACCACTCGTTATCTCCCTATAATCCAGAGCCTCCTTTAAGAATGCAAGTCCCCACTTAGGCCCCCTTCTTTCTGGCCTGGTATTCATTTGGTGGCATTGGTGAGTAAGAGGGAAGTTCCGCTCTGCAGATGTTTCCCCTGCCCTGTGATGATGCCAGCTGCAGCCTTCACCTGTCCGGTCTGGTCTTGGCTCCCGAGACTTTCCACTGGCACCACAGGGTCAGTCATCACCCAGGTGCACCCAAGCTGGCATGTTCTTCGGCCACCTTTAACCCAATTTTAGTTAAAAAAAGGGAGGTTAGCCTCGTCGGGGGGGAGGGGTAGACCAAATGAACCACTACCTTACTTGACCGCTGGCTTCAGGCAATACAGAGCTGCCATCGGGGAGTCTTTCTGCAGATCAGAAATATGCAGATACTATTCTGGGACATCCTCTTTGCCCAGACACATGTGGCAAAGTACAGACCACCTAGCTACTCCTCCACTCTCCATCTCTAACCCAGATGATTCTTCAGGTCGCTAGCATGGAGTTAACAGTGGGACAAGGGCATGGTGTCTCTGTAGACAAAGTCAATCACCCTGATATTTTGGCACCGTGGTCCCTGTGTATATGGGATCATTTCCCACCCTACCCCCGATATCTTTGTCTCTGTTACTGCTGTTTTTGCTATTCTAGCTGGATAAAATGGGTATAGGCTCAGTGCACAGATTACATTTCCCTATGGGAGAAGGGAATGATTAATTCAGGGGTATCTACCCCTGTAAGGGTGAAGTTCCTGTCACCCCACAATAGAATGTCCTATAATGCTCGAGACTTATGTCCTAAGCTTCTTTGGGTTTCACAGTCTTATTTTTTGGATGTTAATATTTGGTTCCTGAGACTGTTTTTTCTCATGTTATTCTATTTGTTAACTTATTATACAGGTACACAAGTTGGACCACAAGTCTTCACACTTAACTTGACTCAGAGCACTGACCACAGGGGAAGAGGAGGTAACTATACCATGCCCCTTCCTATTGCATCTTCTCACAGTACACTTGTAGGGTGATACCCCTTCTTTCCTGTTTGGTGGGATCCCGCGCAGGCATCCCAACCTTAGATATGCACCCTCGTCTTCCTCATACTAATAAGATGGCAACAGGTCCTATAAAATGGGTGTCCTGGAAGGTTAGGGGGATTCAGTTCTCTGTTAAAGGGAGGACAATTATGGATAACCTCTGCAGAGAGGGGGGATGATGTCACCTTCCTGCAGGAGACACACTTAATTTACACATGCTGAGACTAACAAGCTTAAAATGGGATGGGTCTAACAAGTTTCTGTCAGTATGTACACCACAAAAAGCAGAGGTGTAGCGATTCTCATTCATAAAAATATTGCCTTTCATGTCACCTCGATTATCAGCAACCCCGCGGGGGTCGATATGTTATAGTCCACGGCACACTCAACAATCAACAAAGTACCATGTGTACCATGTATGGGTCAAACTCAACTAAGGCAGGGATTTTCATCAACCTAGCTCAAAAACTGCTAATACACTGCAAAGACTCCCTCATCCTGGGAGGGGATGCAAATGTCACACTAGATGACTTTCTAGACAGGTGTGAGGAGAGGCTGGGAGCCCACAGAATGTACTCCCTGGAAGACAAGAGGCAGAAGGGTGATATGATAGAGACTTTCAAGTACATGAAGGGAATTAACAGAGCAAAAAGGAAGGGCCTCTTTAAAATAAGTGACAATAGCACCACTGGGGGTCACAGCCTAAATCTGATGGGGGGAATTCAGAAAGGATGTAAGGAAGCATTTCTATACAGAGAGGGTGGTATCTGCCTGGAATGATCTGCCAGAGGAGGTGGTATCAGCAAGGATGGCAGGAGCATTCAAGAGAGCCTGGGACAAGCACAAATGGAACCCTTGAGACCAAGGAAGGGGAGAAGGGGGGGAGGGATGGACAGTTGATGGGGCAGGGTCATTGGTGTAAATTGTAAGGCCAGACCCTGCATCACTTACCAAGCAGATATGATGGACCGGGTGGTCTTCTTCTGCTGGCTCTTTTTGTATGTTTTGTATGTTTCTGTGTGATGCTATGGAAGGAAATTACCACCTTCCTTGACCTTAACCATTCTAGAGACACCTATGCAGCTACCAGGTGGGATGCTCTTAAAGCTTATATTTGAGGAAGGTGTATAAATTATGCCTGTCACACATTAAAATGCAATGGGCTGAAGGCCTGGAGGAGCAGCTGCAAACTCTCCAGAAGTTGGAGGAGAAATACAGGGCTGCCTCCTGTCGATCACCTGAGCTTTTGGCAGTGATTGTGGGCACACGATACAAGATCAACCTATATATCCACCAGTGTGCAGAGTTTGCACCTTTCAGACTCCACCAAATATTCCTGGAGTCTGGAGAGTGTCCAGGGAAACTACTGGCATATCCACTCCAGAAATGACAGAAGACATCTAAAATACCAGAGATTCAGGATGCTACAGGGACCATCCACAGAAGAATGGAAGAAATCAATGCAGCCTTTTGGGAGCACTATGGGACTCTATACGCAGGAAGGAAAGCACGCAAGAGAGGATCTGATCTCTTTCACATTCTCACTGGGCTTTCATAGAATAAGCCCAGAACCCCGGGAGGTGCTGGATAATTCCTTCACCATCTAGGAGTTAGATGAGGTGATAAGCACAATGTCTGCAGGTAAAGCCCATGGGAGCGGCGGTCTCCCAGCTGAATTTCTCAAGCACTTAAAGCAAGTCCTTCTAGAACCACTCAATCTGGGTTCCTCCCCACCTCTAAGAGAACAGTGGTAACCACCCTCATCCCTAAGCCTGGGAAAGATACCCTCCTGTGTTGTAGCTATTGGTCTATATCATTGATAAAGGTGGATTGTAAGTCATATACCAAAATGATGGCCACCAGACTTCGGGAGGCTATCCCATATCTGATTAATAGAGACCAGGTTGGCTTTATCCTGCTTAGATGTAGTACGGACAACACCCAACACCTAATAAATCTTCTCTGGCAGGTGACTCAACTCCACCCTTCAGCAGTACTCCTCTCCCTTGATGCCGAAAAGACATTCGATAGGGTTGAGTGGCCATACTTATTTCATGTCCTGCAGGTGTTTGGTTTTGGGGCTCCCTTTATCAACTATGTTCACACCATCTGCAATGGAGCATCGGCCTCAGTACTCACCAACACCTTGACATTGCCCCCCTTTCTGTTAAGTAGAGGGATGTGGCAAGCTTACCCTCTGTCTCCCCTAGTATTCATCCTCATGCTGGAACCTCTGCTCAAGACCATTTGGTATCACTCTGGTATCCATGGCTTAATGAGAGGGGCTGAGCATAAGGTTTTAGCTTATGCTGATGATAGTCTGCTGACCCTCACATGGCCAGTGGAATCCATCCTAAACATGTTGTCCCTCCTACATCATTTTGGCTCTCTATCAGTCTACAAAGCTAATGTGGCAAAACTGCTGATTCTAACAACACCTGAGATTATATGCCAGCTGGGTTTTCCTTAGGGATTCCAAGAAGCCCAAGGTTCCTTGAAATATCCTGGGATAAATTTCTCATGGGACCTCAGCGCCCTGAGTGGGCTTAACCTATCTCCCTTACTGTCTTCATTTGAGAAGGATCTGGCTTGATGGAGCTGTCATCCCTTGAAGCACTGGGGAAGAGCCCAGGCTTTTAAGATGATGGCAGTCCTCAAAATTCAATATATCCTTAACAACCTTTCTTTTCAGATAAAACCTGAATTATTGCAGCAGGCCCTTCAGAAGATGCTTAACTTCTTCTGAGGGAAAAGACCATGACGAATTAGCCACAGGAAGTTTGACATACCCTTTGAGGAAGGGGTACTGGGTCTCCTGGATTTCAAGTTGAGGCATATGGCTCAAGTGCTGTTGCAACTGTCACAGATCTCACCTGTTGAAGCATCTCAGTTACTGCACAAATAGGCTGAATGCGAGGATTACCTCTTGGGCAGAGACATCCAGAGAACAGCGCTATATGGCAAAATCCCCTCTGGCTTATACGCGCACCACATAATAGGTTTTACAGCTAAGGTATGCACTCATGTAGCCAAAAACTCAGACTGGAACCCTAGCAGCTCACTCAGCTTCCCACTCTGGAGAAATTCAACCCTCTCAATCGAGGGCCAGCCTGTGGATTGGCCTATCTGGGCCTCCAAGGGCATTCAACATCTGTACCATTTAATGAATGACAAGACAGGGTATCTAAAAACGTTTGAACAGCTTCAATTGGAGTTTGGCCTGGAGAACCGTAGACACTGGCAATATCTCCAGCTCTGACTTATGTTAATCCCTACTTTGAGGGCCCAATTATAGGTCTGAGGACACAAATGAGCTGAATGATCTTCTCTTCTGAGGCAATAGGAATCTCTCAAGGGCCAGTAATATATACAAGAAACTATGTGCTATGGGCCTGTCTGCCATGGGGAGCTCCAAGCAACATGGAGTGCAGGATTGGGAACTCCCTCAGCACAAGTGGGATTCCTGTTACAGAAGTTTAAAAACTACTCTGGGAGATATGTGTAACATCTTCATCCAGTTTAAGGTTCTACACAGATGGTATAGAACATTGCAAAAGCTCCACATATGTGGCATGGCTCCCTCAGATACCTGCTAGAGATGTACCTCCTCAGGGGGAATATCTCTAATACCTTAAGGTCCTACCTGAGGCTACATCTGTTTTGTTTGGAAGTCCAACAAGCTTGTTGAACCCTTTCATGCCCAGGCCTAAACCTTGCTCCCTCTTTAGTTATGTTGGCCCTCCCTGAAGATGCAGGCATTAGCCCAGGGAACCCTACTCCAGCCATACGTTGGCTCCAAGGAGCACTAGTTACTGCAAAAAGAATCATACTCAGACAGTGGAGGGAGAACTCCCTCCTCCAACTGTAATGGAATGGCTTCTTGAGCTGGGAAAAGTGGTTAGCAATAAGAGGGTCCACTATGCCACCAATCAACAACTGGACTTCTATACTAAAGTGTGGGACCTTTTTTTTAGCCTTTTTATATTTTACACTCCCATGTGGCTATTATATGCCTTCACACACACACACAATCTAACAGTCCTGGAGCCAGTAGGACTCTCCTGTACAGTCATACCTCAAGATTGCTGATTAGAAATGCAGTGACATTTAAATTCGCCAGTAAAGTTCTGGCGAAGTCGACAAATTCAACTCTATGGTGGTGGCATTTTCTTGTGGACACTGGCATTCCCAGAAATATAATGGATTTTATTGTTTTATTAATTGTAATGTTGATGATTATGTTTTTATTGTAAGGTGCCTTGATATTTGAAAAGCACCCTATAAATAAAGTTTATTATTATTATTATTATTATTATGGAGCAATCCACAAAGTTTTGCTAATAGGATAAAAATTTGCTCATGTGACTTCGCAATTTTTGTTTTTAAGGAATTTCTCCACAAAGTAAAGAATTTCACCTGCTAACAGCAGAGTTTTGTCTGTAAATGGCTAAATTACGCCATTCACTGGTGAAATTCCACACTTCATGGATTGAACTTTGCACTTCGAGTCAATGAAATAATCTGCAGATTGCACTAAATTCACAGATTAATTTGCAGATTGAAGTTTTCCAGCTTTGCCCATCTCTATTGCTGATAGTACTTGATGATGGCTAACTCATCCCATATCCCCCTCCCCCCATGGAGTGCTTGTCCCATATAGGAGTAATTATCAACCATTAATCACTATTACTATTACTATTACAGTATAACCAATGTAAGTGTTCTCCCTGACTCGCTCAGTGATCACTCTCCAATAATATGTACCTGGACAAATAAGTTTCGTAAGCCGCCTCCAAAAACCATCTATAGCAGAGTCCTACCTTATGGCAACCTTATTCATCTCAAGACCTGTCTTAGGCAGATAGACTGGTCCTTGATTTACAAAACTCAAGATGTTGACCTAGCCCTTGATTACTTTATTACTACTTTCAACACTGCCTGTGACACCTATGCACCAGTAAAAGTGCAAAATCAAAGCACTCACAAATCCCTGGCTCACGGCAAAGCTATTGGCACAACTCAAAAGTAGAGGATCACCTCTGGGCCACTGCAAGAGCTGCTGGCACTCTGTCGGACATTCAAAAGTATAAACAGGCTCATAACCACTGTACTAAACAGATCCGCTTGATGAAGAGCTCCTACTTCAAGAATGCCCTCTCCAACTCCTGGGCGAAGGAAATCCTTCTGGGACAACATAAAGAATATCATGGGTCAGCAGTCCAAATCCTTCCTACAATAATGAATGTGGATGGAACCACTACATTAGACCCAGAGATCATTGCAAACACCCTAAATGATACCTTCACGGACTTTAGTGGTGTCCTCTCATCTGATTTCTTTACTGATGCTGACCCTCCAATTTCTACTTTTACTACTGCCTCTCCAACCAAACCACCCTTCCATTTCAAACTAGTAAAGGCACATGAAGTCTATAAATATGTAAAGAAGGCCATTTCTAAGTCCCGAGCAAGCAGCGACACTATTGACCTTAAACTTCTGTCCCTCACTCTGGAGGAAGTACTGCTCCCTCACAAAATTTTCAATCTCTCCTCTGCTACAGCCAGTTCCTAGGAAATGGAAGGCTGCAGTTGTCACTCCGGTGCACAAAAGTGGTGATAAGTCACTGCCTGGTAACTATCGCCCGATATCAATACTACCACCTCTCTAAGGCCCTTGAACGCCAGTGGCAGACCAACTTTCAGACTACCTGGAAAAGCACAACATCCTATGCACTCAGCAGCATGGATTTAGGAAAGGGCACAGCACATCGACTGCCCTACTTGAATTCTCAGGAGCAATCCACAACGCCATGGACAAAGGAAACCTAACTGGAGCAATCTACATTGACTTCACCAAGGCATTTGATACAGTTCACCATGGCCTACTTATCAAACAACTTCTATCCCTAGGGCTCTCGCAGGGTCCAGGTGACTGGGTAAAAAATTACCTTGCTCAGCGCTCTAAATCTGTAAAAGTAGCTGGAGTTCTCTCAGACTCAAAACCGGTTCGCTCAGGAGTTCCCCAGGGATCCATCCTGGGCCCCCTCCTTTTCAGCCTTTTCCTAAACTCCCTCCCCAAATCCTGCCCTGAACAATTAATCCTCTATGCCGATGATGCGTTGATTCTTGCCACTCATAAAGATCCGAACCTCTTACGCCTCAACCTTCAGCATGCTTTTTCCAAAGTTGAGATGCGGTTCCTTGAACATAAGCTGGTCTAAACCTCAAAAAAACTAAATCCATGCTCTTCTCTAACCAGCAAAACAAGAAACGGCAAGTCCCACTCACCATTAATACATACCTGGGAAATACCCTTGAACAAGTGCCAATTTTAAAATATCTTGGAATCAACTTTGATCAAGGCGTAACCTTTGCAACTCACATTGATAGTACAGCAAAAACTATAAATCAGCAAATTGGGATTCTGTATCAGAACCGACAGCTTCTTACCCATTCTGCACTGAGGATTGCCATCCAATCTTCTATCATCTCAGTCGTTGACTATGGCTTAGTTATATATGGATCTGCCACTACTACAGCACTTAGTCGCATTACAACATCCTAAATAAGGCCTGTCGGCTGCTCACTGGTGCACATCGACGTACCCACACATGTGAACTCTATGCTGACTCAGGTTGGTTGCAACTCTCAAACTGGATAAAGTACCTTACCTGCCTGATGGCGAAAAATCCACTCTGGGCCTCACTGACCCTGTATCCAAGACCTGTTATGCCCGAGCGCTAGCACCCGTTTACCAGAAGATCAGAACACCAGCCTCTCCAAGTCCCCGATGCCAGACTTCTCAGGGACAAAGATCATTTGCCTATCGTGCCTCCAGCTGGCTAAATGCCCTCAGCACTCATATTACTGCCTCCACCTCTCTAGGTATTTTCAAATCAAGGCTTTTCTCTCACCTTGCCACCTCCAGCTCCTGTGACTGCCCTGATTAACCTCCTATTTTCTCACTACCCACCCTGTTCCGTTATCTGAAAAAGACATGTTTGGGAAACCTTTTCTCCTGCTATTGTCTGCTCCCCACACCTTTCACTTAACCTTTCTGTTCTGGACTTTTTCCCTATTTGTTTCTCCTAATCTGGCATGACCTCTTTCTTGTAATAATGATGTGATTATTGATATCTCATGTCCTTTTGCACAAGTGATTTAATATGTATTTGTATATGTTTTCTTGCTCTTGACACAACACAAATTGTTGTGTTATCTATGTAACCTTTTGTACTGTACCTAATTGACGTGGAACCTTTGTAAAAGAGCCTCTGGCTCAAAGGTAGTAATTCCTAGAACAATAAACTAAACTAAACTAAACTATCGTTTGTTCTTAATTTTAACTTAAAGCTTGCATGGATAGCCTTTCCTTCCTGTATTCATTGGTGCTGTTGTTATGCACATTCAGTATACTGTTATCTGATCACATTTAGTGCTTTATTTCCAAGGGTTTTCCCCACCCAAAAAACTTTATATCCATCTGGTAGTCAGTGTTGTATTGTTTTTTCTTAAAAGTTACAATAATAGTTTCAATTGTGGAAAATAAAACACAGGTCATTGGCTTTTCTCACTGAACTGTGCACCCTGATTTTTGGGGTGCTCAGAAAAGGTATTTCTGGCAATTTTTTCAAACAACAAACACCAAAATCGGTTAAAATGGATCCTGCTTAGTTAGGTTCGGGGATTCATTTTTTGAAAATAGATCCTTTTTATGTTTTCAATGTTTGTGAGTTTAAAAGAAAATAAGCAAGACAGTGGCCAGCACGATAAGGATTTTTTTCCCCGCAATCAATATTTTTATTGCATGACAGGTAAATCATGAAAATAACCACTCATGATTTTTTATTTTGTTTGCTTTTCTCAGTTAACTAAAAATCATTGTAACTCTAGAACCCTATAACATGTCTTCATGAAACCTTTAAAAGGCATACCCTTGGCATTGGCCCCTTTAACCCTGAAAATTCATGAAAAAATAACACACCATCTAGGCTGTAGGTGAGAGCAAAAAATATGCAATGTTAAGTATAAGGAAAACAACTGTGTTTTTTTCTCATATTTTGATGCTCCGTATTTTGAAAACTGAACAAGATGCTGTCAGAAAATGTTTTACTTCTTGAGACTCTAACAGCTTGACTGCACATTCCAAAGTTTGGACTATTTCATCAAACAACATCACAGTTATTAAGCTGCAAAAATTGGGGTTTAACATTTAACAGACTATTCAACCCTAATTACAGGGGGTACTACAGGACCTCTATAATTTACATTATATATTCTTTGCAAAATAAATATGTTAATGAACAGTTAGGGTTCATCTTAAAGCCACAAAAGTAAGAAAATGTGGCATTAGGGTTTCCAACCCTAACTCCCCACCCTCCCAGCAGCAAATGTTCAGGACCATATAAGGAACTGCAGACAGCCATCATCAGGTAAGACAAAGAACATACAGCTGTTTCAAGATTATAGAAATGCAGTAGCACTGAAATGCTAACTTTGTGGACTTCTACAGTATCTGTGGAATGCACACAGCAAAGCATATACATTCACTTCTGGTGTCAGCCATGGCTCAGTTAGTAGCACATCTGTCTCTGGTCTGGAAGGTCATGGCTTCTGGTCCCACACTGGAATTGGGTTTATATCATCAATGCTGGCCTCCAAGTGCAGTATTAAGGAGGTGCTATACTATTGGGGTGTGCCATCCTTCAGATGAGACATTAAACTGAGGTTCCTTCTACCCATCTCTGATGCTGTCCTGGTGGATGTCCAGGTGGAAGTAAAAGAACCCAAGGCACTTTTTGCAAGAGTAGGGGAATTTGATTTGCAAAAAAATATCATACAAGGTATATATCATGCCATTAGTCAGATATTACAAAAGCAATAAAACAGAAGGTACTAAGCAAGAACAAAATGAAAACCAAACCATTGTTTGTGAAATACAGAAACAGGAGAAGATAATCTATCCTTTCTATAAATTGTTTGAAAACATGTATGTACCATACGTGCAACAGTGGCAGGCAGAATCACTTTTTGTTGTAGCATGAAGGCACAACAAGCCTGCCAAAGGTAATTTTAGCAAACAGCAAAGCAAACTTGTAACATCTGTGGTGAAAAGCAAGACAAAGCAAGGGGATATATACCTAAGACAACAATGCCATATGTGACCGTGGTAAAAACAGGGTGGTGCCACATGGTGCTAATACTGTATGTTGCCAAAGGGAACAACTAAGAGGGCATTCAAAGAAAAAATGTCATTGTGTCTCCAGTATCACTTGACAGGTACTTCTGGGAAACATTCTCTCTAACACTGCTTTGTGTTTCATGGAATCTCTAGCTGCCAGTTTTCCAAGTAAGCTAAACCAAAGAATATCCCACATGTAGTGTTGGATGAATCTGTTAGTAATCTTGGATAGAGCCAATTGTGTTTTATTTGGGGGACATAGTTTCAGCTCTAAAAGAGGCATGTAATTACACTCAAGGATATGAATGTACAGCATAAAAATTTTCTCTGTAATTAAATGCAGTCATTTAATATCGGGTGCCACTGGAGGAGTTTCTGAAAAGCATAAGTCATATACACTGGTATGACATGGTCATATTCCCAACCCAGGGGCCTTGTGTATTCCAAATAGTTAAAAAAAGGAACCAACCGATCCTCCACCAGAGGAATCCATGAAGTCGAGGCTCTGTGCAGCATGGGATCAAAATTACTAGAATAAATATATTAAAATAAAGTGCGATAGAATTCATCATGTGGAGACCACTCTTGTTTCTAGGCTGATAGGTAATATTCCTTTGAATGGGATTCAAGTGAGATCCCCAGAGCCCCTGGAAAAAAACTAAACTCAAGAACCTAGTTTCAAAGGAGGGAGGGGGCAGGAAAACATTAACTGAGTTATTTAAAACAAGGAAGTAACAAAGTTTTAATTAATAATACTCATTTGGACTTAACCAGATTCCTGTGCTTCCTGCTGGCTAAATTCCCTTCAGCCTTCTGTAGACGTTGTTCCCAATTGAAAGTGACCACATCTTGATGATTAAAGTAAATACCAAGAAGTTTTACTGGGTCTGTCTGACTTGAAATCCTGGCAATTTTCCAAGTGTGCGACCTGGTAGAAACATCAAGTGGTATCACTACACTTTTATCATAATTAATTGTGGAGCCGGAGCAGACTAAAAAATCCTGTAGTAGGGACTTCACTTGTGTTCTGGAGTCCACATCCCTTAAAAGGATACAGATGTTATCTGCATATGCCAGTGCTCAAAGTTCTCAAGCGTCTGGCATTAGTTGAATCCCTTGAATACCAGCAGCATCCTGTAAAAGCCTGTGTAAGGGTCTATGGCAAAGACATACAAAAGTGGGCTCAAGGGGCAGCCCTGTCTCATCCCCTTCTATGTAATATAAGTGAACATAGGGTGGAGTTAACGAAGGGAATCAACTGAGTGTTCAAATACAATAACTGAATCCAAGGCACAAACGGGGGGAGGGATACAATAATGAAGCAAAATGTCAAATGGATAATGCAAGTTTACTTGGTCAAATGCCTGTTCTTCATCTAGGGAAAGAAAATACCCTTGGCAATGACCCCCGACCCCTTTCAAATAACTCCCAGAGTAAAATCAAATTATCAGAAATTTGGCATGTAGGAATAGCACAACATTGAGACTTAGAGATTAGGTCCTCCACCGCCAAAGTCAAACAGTGAGCCAGCAATTTAGCAAGGATTTTATAGTACATGTTTTTATTTTTTTTATTTTATTGAAATCTAGGATTACAAATACCTTTGAGCAGGAACTGCTCAATTACAAAGGTTCCACGTCGAAGGAATGGGGGATATACATACATAAAAAGGTCAACATAATAATATATAGTTACACAATAAAAAGAAGTAAGAGACTGAGGCTTAGGAAATTCCAGTAATTCAAAATGTGCCAAATGTTAGGTAGCATAACATACCAGCCAAGGGCAATCTTAGAAATAAGCACTGCAGGTGAGAGGGAAGGGGGTATGCAGGCAGGGAGGCCATTGTTGGAGGGTAGAGGGTGAGGGTAAGAGCTCTAAAGGGAAGGGAGGAGAGGGATAAAAGTCAGGAAATGCCCAGGGGGTGAAGGGAGAGGGGGTAAGGGGGGTAGGCAGGTAGAAGGGGAAGACACATTGGTCTCCAATTATTCATTAACGTTCTATCACCCTTTTTATATAAAAAAAAATAAGCAAAGTGTCATTCAATGAGAAAGGCATGTTAGTAACCCATGGACAATAACTGATTGAATAGAATCTGTAGGGTAGGGGCCAAGTATTCACTATAGGTCTTATAAAATTCAGGAGTAAGGCTATCATTGTAATGTTAGTGGGTAGACTACAGCATCTTCTACTTCTGTCAGCAACACTGGTTGTGTAAGTTGTGACTGAACATAGATGGGAAATGGAGGCATATCAAGGAGGGGAGTGAAAAGAGTGGAACGTGTTGAAGAATCCTCAGTTCCAAATTTAATTTGTGTGTGAGCATGCACAGTATTCATGATGCTCATAACATCGTCTGAGTGAGGGATGTGTGCAGGCGGATGTAAAGCCCACATGTGTCTGATCTGAAATCTAGAGTTGCAGGCCTTAAATAATTCAAAAGAATGTTTCATCCCTTTCCAAGGTTTTAGCCCTATTATATATGTAGGTGAGCATCTCGGACTTAAGGAAGTAATTTTACATGAGAAATTTCTACCTGAGGAATACACAAGAGAAATAGGTTTTTGCAGATCGTATCTTAAATTTAAATTTTATTACACATTTTATTACACATAGGGAGAGTGTGCCAAGAGAGATAGATTCAATAATAGAGCTCTACCAGCAGAGAGATCAAGTAGTCTGTTCAAAGAATAGTCAAACCCCCTAATTATACCATGGACATAAATGAAATCGTCAGACTGGCAGTTTACCACCGGTGTAAATCCTCTGATAATCAATGGCTGTTGATAAGCAAATAATCCGAATCATCTGCAGCACAGGAATAAATGCAATAAAAGTAAAAAAAAAACAAAGCAACCTCTTTAAAAGTTACATTTTATCATAGTAAAAAAAATGAACCTTGGTATAATTGCAATAAGCCACTGGGATGATGTGGGTTATCGGGGGATTTACCATGGCTGACGAGGATTTACCAACTCAGCTGCACCTCGTGGACAAACCACTCCAGCTGTGGTAAATCCCCTGATAACCCACACCCCCTTGTGGCTTATTGCTTAAGTAGGATCCCAACCCCAACCCTTGAATCCAGCCCCAGGATCAAAAAGACAGTCCCTGACACCATGCCTTTTGAAGTGTAGCAAATTCAAAAGATGTTTTAATACAAGTGTTCTGCAAAAATATGAGCTCACTGGGAAAATAATTCAGGACAAAAAATAATAATTGGGCCAGCCCATCGGCACAGCAGTTGGATTTCCGCTTTCGACACCGGTGATCCAGATTTGGGAACAGACCAGAGTAACTGGAGGGCCGGCCTAGGAGAGAAGGATTGAGCATCCCTAGGACAGCTCTCCTTCTCTGGGAGAGGGCAGGGCAGTGTTCAGTGCACAAGCACCATCTAGCAGAGGCTGGGTAGTCACACCACATCGACACTCAACAGAATGTCAGGACGGGGTGGACGCAGGTCATCATTGTATGTCCCCGTCCTGCTTAAAGGGGGAAAAGCTCCCGAACCTCATCATCTACATGACGCTCTACTCCCATGCACCTCAATTAGCCTCCGGAGCCGATCCCCAACCAGATACATGTACCGCGGCCCTGATATAGGGGGCCGGTGCTGCAGCTCCGCTCTCTGGGGGGAAGCCAGGGATACCAGGGGGATGCAGGCATAACTGAAGGCGGAGGCAAAGGGGGTCTGTGACCAGAGCAGAACCCTATGGGAGTAGTAGAGGCAAAAAGAAGAAATAAAAAATATTAATAATCTTTTCCTGTATGATTACATGTTGTTAATATTCAGCATCACAAAGGAAAGATGCAAATGGAAAGGCATATAGAATTAGGTGGGAAAACACCCTCCCTATTGTGACTGAGAAAAAGTCCTGCCCCAGACTAGTTTAACCACTTAAGAGTCTTGCGATTCCTCCACATCAGAAGTGTTATCCCTCTAAGATGAAGGTTAGGAAGTATCCGATCCTCCCCCTTCATCCTCTGTATTGCCCCATTTGGAGGGAGAAGCCAAAGCAGTGAACTTGGTACACAAGAGGACAGCAGGTGAAGCAGAGTCTCACCTTACCTTTTTGTTGACACCCCCGTTTCTTAGCAGGGACAGGAAAAATCCTATTCCAAAGGAGGGGGAGGGGAGGTGGCATGGTTGTGAGGGATGAACTAGGCACTTCCTGAGCCTCTTTAGGGAGTTCCTCTGAAGCCAAAGCTTCAGTCAAGGACATAGATGAAGCGTCATCCCTAGGTGGAATCTCGGTAGAAGAGATCTCTGTCATGATTTAAGGAGGGGGGCAAAACTAAGCATTTCGTAATGTAATGGAGCTACAGACAAATCTGGGGTATCATTCCCACTGTCCATTTGAGACTGTCCTTGGGCAATATGGGCATATTAGTTCAAACCATCATTACGGCTATGTGAGGCACAGGGACACTGACTGAAAGAGTGACCCTGTTCCCCACAGAGACTGCACCTAATAGAATTAGGGCAATTATGGGAAACATGACCATATTCCAAGCAGCTGTTACAATGGACCACATTGCAGGTGAAACTAAGGTGTGAGTATGAATCACATTTATGGCATGTTTTTGCTGTCCTGGGTAAAAGCAGATGCTCCTGTCCCGCCCTATGTAAAAACTCCCAGGGAGATTAGATACCTGTGGCAGTATGCTGCAGTTTAACCTTCAGTTTCCAACCCCCTGTCCAGTCCTATTCAGAGTCTATGATGAGGGTAAAATCAGACATTTTGAAATTAGAGTCAGTCTGCAGAGCAGTAGTAGAAATGGGGAGAGAGAAGAAAGGTAGTTCAGCATCCATGGGTGAGGGAAGAGCAGGGGGTGTCCCCAGTGATGAACAGTCATGATCAGTAGTAGAGCGAGCATCCCTTGAGATGACAGGGTGTGCATCAAAGTGAGAGTCTTTCAATCCACCCTGTGAAGTGGAAGGCACAGAATTGGAAAGAGTAGAAACAAGAGGGTCTGGGGAACAACCTGAGGGCACAGGGAACCACAAGACCCTGTCCACTGCCCTCATCCATACCTCAGCAAGCAGGAAAGCCTCAGCAAACCATTTGTGCAATGTTTTACATGTAGAAGCATCTTGCTTAGTTTTGGCAGGAGCCACAGTCAGCAGTCAGAAATATTTGGGTCAGTAGCCATGTTCTATGAAGGTAGAGAAACCCATATCCCCCTGAGACTGTATTCCTAGTTGATAAAGAAGAGTCAACTGATCTTGATGAAGATCATACCAGCAAAGCACCAAGGCTGCAGGGAACGGTGACAATAGATTGGTGTTTTCTTGTGCTTTGAGTAGCTACAATTAAAAAACATTTGAGTTTAACAGAACTGTCTTATAGATTTCTTCAGATATAAGCTACTCTGCACTTTCCTCTGGAGTGCAGTCCTACTTCTAGTCTTTTCACCTTCTGGTGACCTGCTGGGGAGTATGTCAACATGAAAAAATGTGCATATAACTGAAAAACTGTGTGCATACAAATGACATAATTAACATTGCTGGAATAGGGCAAGAACTGGGACTTCAATTTTTTGTGCATACATCCGGAATGTGAATACATCTGAATGGCATACAAGTGGAATCCACTGTACTACCAAAAGGTGTATTCAAGTGCAGACAAAACATACAGTACAGTGCTGTGCAAAAACCACAAAAAGTAAAACAACAATGGCCGGCCCAGTTGCGCAGAGGGTTAAGGCGATGGACTCCACACAATGTGCCATGCTGTTGACCCAGGTTCAGGAGAAAGCTCCGGCCACCAGGGGTCAGTCAGGGGGGTGAGGAGTCAGGATTGAACAGCTGTCAGGCAGCTCTCCTCTCCAGGGAGGGATGAGAGGTTTACCCAACTCATGGCTGCCTCTTGGTGGAGGCCATATGGCAGTGCCAGGTCAGGGGAACCTAGGCACTAGGCCAGGAGGAAGGGAGGATAGGGTCATCACCATAGCCGTGAGACATATGCGCACCTCCACCCAGATGTGTGACCACTTACTGAACTGGGAACTGGGGAGAAAAATACAAATATCATGTCTCCTCCAGTACTGTAAGGTGGGAGAGGTACCGGGGGAGCACCAGGCTAAGCAAAAAAAAACAAACACAAAAGATTCGAATGCACCTCAACCATACCTGTATGGACCCAGGGTGGGGCGGAGGGGGTTATGCTGCATGACAGTACCATTCCTCCGGATATGGCTGACTGAGCTCACCTCTAAACTCAACTCATTGGCACGGGATAGCAAAGCACTACCCACTGAAGTAAAGGCTGGTAGTGCACACAACGTTTCTTTATTTTTTTTAAATGTTGACCACAAATTTAACAAGTCATTTTATGACTCTCCCAATGAGCATGACTTCTGGCATTATAGAATACTGCCTGAAACATCATTTTGCACCACAGTTGGGTAAACATGTTCTATCCAGGATTACAAAAACAACAGCAGTCACGTTTATGAGGCAGTGTGAAGAAATGGCTATGTTGAAAGTTTGGAGTCAAAATATTGATAATTACTAAAGTTATGAGTGAGCATGGAAAAATTTCAATGTACATTCATAACTTTATTGTTTTGTTTTTTTTATATTTTGACCCCCAAATTTTGAACATTGCATTTTCATGACCCCATATCATGAACCCAGTAGGTGAAAATTCTCAAATCCCACTCAAAATGTGATTTTGTGGAGTGACTGTGAAATCTCTGTTTGGCCCAGATTTGAAAAATTTCACATTGTTTGTTCATGAGATAGGATTTCAAAAAGGCCACGTTACTGGTCTGGTGGAAAAATATTCAAAATTAGAAAGTTATGAGTGAACACTGAAACATTTCAATGTTCATTCTTAACTTGGTCATTTTGCCATAATTTTCCAATAAATTGTCAACATGGTCTTTTTATAACCCCACCTCATGAAGCTGGTTGGCAAACATGTTCAAATCCCACCCGAAAGGTGACTTTGTGGTGCAACTTTCAAATCACCCTTTGGGATGGATTTGATAAGTTTCACCTACCTTGTTCCTAGGATTCATAGGATGTGACTAGGTCAGTTAACATTAGCCATATGTGACCTATATTCTGACTTTATCTTATTCAATTTTCTACCTCAATTGCCAATTGTATCAATGCTTCATCCAGAGATTTCTTGAATTGACTTATGTTGGTACTTTATATTACAGTGTTTGGCAGCCCATTCCATAAAGACACAACCCTTTGTTTGATCCACCCACCCCTTGTTCTTTTGTAATTTTCATCCCTTAATGTTGTTTCGTTACTCCTTACTGGCTTCACTTTATCCTTAGCTTTGAGACCTAAACATTTCCATAAATCTGTATTTCCAAAGGCCCTGTATACCATATACATGTCTCATCTAACTCTTCTGTAGTTTAAGGAGTACAGTCCAAGAGCTCTGAGTCTGTCCTCATAGGTAAGATTTCTCAAGTCTCTTACAAGTTTAGTTGATCTCCTTTGTTCACCCTCAATTTTCTGTATTACTCCTTTCCTAAAGGGGGCCCACAGAGGTGCACAATATTCCAGGTGTGGCCTTACCAGCACTACATACAGAGGCAATAATACCTCCATGTCTCTGCTTCATATGTTTTGGTGGATACAGTACATGCTAGAATACCATTACCCTTCTTTACAATGTTTGTGCAGTGACTATTGAAAGTCAACTTCTTGCTCACCCATACCACTAAGTCCTTTTCCAGCTCAGAGCAGACCACAACCTGATTATTTATGTAATAATCAGGCTTGAGGTTCTCCCCACCAAAATGCATTATTTTGCATTTGTGGCATTTAGGTCCAGTTATTTTATATTTGCCCAGTTTAATAGAGTGTCTATATCTTCCTGGAAATGTTCAGTATCCTGTTTATTTGCTATTACAGATCCAAGTTGTATGTAATCAGCAGATTTACTAATCCATGTATTTCCACTGAACTGAATTGATGACACAAATATACTAAACAACACAGGCTCCAGAACCGACCCTGGGGGAGTCCACTGATCACCGAGGCCCACTTTGACTAGAGTCTCCTTATATCTACCCTCTGTCTTCTATTTGTCAGCCCAAAACCTTTCCATTTTATTAATTGAAAGTTAATACCCATTTCCTTTAAAGAAGGAATCAATTCCCTTTGAGATATGGACGCTTTAGCAAAGTTTACATATAGCACATCAACTGATAAATACAGATCTAAAGCCAAGCTAACAGGCTCAAAGAAATAAAGCAGGCTAGTTAAGGACAATCTTTCCCTCCTAGAACCATGCTGGCTGGGGTCTTTTAGGTAATTTGTTTCCAGGAACTGTTCTATTTCATCCATAATTATTGCTTCCAGTATTTTGCCCACAATGGGGGTCAGAATCACTGGCCTATAATTCTTGATGTCTGACCACTTGCCCTTCTTGTATATGGGCACTCCATTTGCCACCATTCAGTCATTATTAGCCACAATTCCTTCATCTAGGGATTTCTGGAAACTAGTTGCCAGGGGATTTCAAAAGTCTAGAATGGAGACTGTTGGAGCCAGGGGATTTTGTTGGATCCAGTTAGAGAAATCTAGTTTTAACATTTTCAGCTGAAACCTTGATATTATCTGCAAATTGTATTGCCTCTGATCCACAATTTATGTTTTTTCCCTTTTTGTAGACACTTAAAAAGAAATTATTCGGCCCGGTGGCGCAGAGGGCTGAGGCGTTGAACGCCACACCTCGCTCCACGCCAGCGACCCGGGTTCAGGAGCGGACTCAGGTAGCCGGTGGGTCGGCCGGGGGGAGCTAGGCTTGAGCATCCGATGACAGCTCGCCTACTCCGGGGTGGGATTTGGCCACATTCCGGCACTTGTGCGACCCCGAGCGGAGGGTCGAGGAAGTGCAAGTCCTTGTAGGGATTGGCCGGGTGGCCGTTGAGCAGAGCGGACGTCGACGTATGCGCTACGACGCTGGGGGATCGTAGTCTGCTCGGGAGGGAGAAAATGGAAAGAGCCTGCCTCGTCCGGGAGAAGCGAGGACCGGGGCGTGCCGCGATTTGCCCGCCCACTCGACAGTCCACGGGCTGATGAAACTCCTAAGTTAAGGGGTTGTCCCTACCTGCGTCCCCCAGGGGTAAGCTGCTCCACCAGGGGGGCCTGTGGACTGTGCATGTAGGGTTGCGGTAGTGGGATGTTCCGGGTCATCGCCGAAGTGTCAGAGGAGGCAGGCTGAGGGAAGGAGGATAAATTACGATTTCAAAAAAAAAGAAATTATTAAATAAGTCTGCCATTTCCTGGTTGTTTGATACTGTGGAATTCTTATCTAAAATTGGACCTATCTGTGTTTTGTTTTTCTTTAATGATCCTATATAGTTAAAAAAGGATTTCTTTTTATCCTTTGTATCATTTGCTAGTTTTTTCAAAGTTCTTTTTAGCTATTTTGATAGCTTTTTTACATTCTTTCAATTTAGATTTATATATAGTCCATGCTTCCTCAGAAGCTATGGTCTTAGCTCTTTTATACCCTAGTTTTGGGGATTGTAGTGCTTATGTGACCCTTTTTGTGAACCATGGGGGGATTTTGCCCACACTGTTGTATTTTTTCCTTACTGGCATATGCTTGTCAACAATTTCTAGCATAACTGATTTAAGTTTGTAACACATTTGGTCAAGATTGAGGCATATCAACTCCTGTCTCCTATTCCACTTTTTAAAAATGTTACACATTTTTTAATATTCTGCCCTGTCATTGCATCTAATTTCCATTTTTCCAGACTGTCTTATTTGTTGATTATTGGTATAAAACTCCTCCACACAGTGGTCACTACCAGCAAGGGGCTGTCTTGTAGTACAGTCTTTTATATTATTGTTTAAATTGCTCAACACTAGGTCAAAGATGTGATCACCAACCCTGTGTGTTATTTATCACATCATTTTCTAAATCTAGCATTTTTAATGTTTCTAGAAACTCATGCTCTAGTGGCGAAGATGCTCTACCCTCATTCCAGTTGATGCCTGGATAATTGAAGTCAACCACAATAATCAGTCTGCTTCTGGGGTCACGTTCCCCACATAACCCACACCAAGTTGTGGTATATTGTGATTATACTATGGTCACACATGTTTATAGATAATAATACACACTCTGAAATACTTTATATTGTTTAAAAAATATTTAAATCATTTACATATTCTTACGCTGAATGAAATTGTTCCACACATTTTTTTAATTTTTTGTTAAAATAACATTTTTTTTATTATCTTTCAGAGCACATTACTCAATATATTGTTAACTGTTCTTGTTTTTTAATTTATCAATTAATTAAACTGTTTATATCCTAAATAAATAGATTATTACATTCTCTTTAGAAATGAATTCACCTTTTACTGTAACCAATAAACATTTCTCATTTTTAAAACTGCATCTGAAACTGTTTTGGGGATTGAGATACTGTTCTACTTTTTACTAATTAGGCTGCTTTTATTGCAATGTTTAGACAAATAAATCACAATACTTGTTTTAGTTCATTTTGCTCATGTAGGTGAGTCAATATGTTAACACTTTCATTTTATATGCTGATAATTCAGAATTAAGATCTTTGAAGAAAATGTTCATTAGAAATACATGTTTTTTTAAGACAAACAAAGTATTACTGAGAGCATGTTTCTTTAAGACCTGTTGGTGCCTTGACTCTGTTCATCTGCAGTGGGTGGTGCCTTGTTTTGCTCTAGGAGGGTTTAGTTTGACAATTTTTCTGCTCGTGGAAACTGCAAGGGAAAAGAAAATATTTAAATGCAAAAAGGTATGTATGCGATGTTTTTTCCTACAGATTAATACTTCTGCTAAGAACTGTATGATTTACCGTTGGTTGTTTGTATAACTTGGATTGCTGCACATCTTCATGTCACTGGGAGTTGATGTAGCTGTTGCATGCTCCGGTGGTGATCTGTAGAGGAGGTAGGAACAAAGCAGTAATAATAGGCCTATTTCTTTTACTGACTTTTTTAAATTATCTTGCTGTGAGTTGGAAACAAGGTTTACCATGGGGAACAGTACACATTACAGTTCCATAATTGAATAGGTTTCCCATGCCTTGGTTCCACAATGCAGTTTTACTTTGCGACTGGGTGATGCTGTTTTTAACCTTCTCCTGTAGTGGTTCCATGCAGTCAGATCCAGTTTCTGAGCAAGGATCGAGGAGGACATTCTTTGTGGGTATATTGGTGTCTGTTTTGTTAACCACTGTTTGCTCAACATTGATACTTCCAGTGCTGTTTTCTTTACATTATGGACTGTATTTATTTTGAGAGGCCTGAGGTGTAGAGAACTGCATTATCTGCATACATGAGAATATGTGAGTTGGCACAGGCAGAGGGGAGTTTGTTTAACAAAATGGAATAGATGATTGGACCCAGGATGGAGCCATGTGGGACCCTGGCCAGGATAGAGAGAGGAAGGGACAAGGTGCTTCTTGCCTGTACCATCTGCTGATGACCCAAAAGAGAGGAATGGAACCAGTCAACAGTGGGGGCTCAGAGGCCAGCAGAGCTTAGCTTGTCCAGGAGAAGTGAGTGGGACACGGAATCAAAGGCTTTTGCCAGATCGATAAAAATGGTTGCTGTGATGTGCTTCTGATCCATCCCAGAAAGGAAGGAGTCAGTGACACAAATCAGGGAGATGGTGGCACAGTGCTTCCAAAAAAACAGACTGGAAGGGGGAAAGGAAATTGGAAGAGTGGAGGAAGTCAGCAAGCCTAAAGTAGACCAGTTTCTCTTGCAGCATTGCAAGAGAAGGGAGGAGGGAGATAGGGCACAAGTTGCCAGGGATAGAGGGATCATACCCCCTCGTAGAGGGGAGAACATTGGCAAGCTATCAAGACTGAGGGACAGCACAAAGGGTGAAGAAGAGGTTTAGGAGATGGGTAAGGGCGGACATGATGGCAGAAACTGAAATCTGGCAATGTTTTGGGTCCAGGCCATCTTGGCCAGATTTGGACAGGTTGAGTGAGGAAAGAGCAAGCATGGTTTCCTTGGTACTGACAGGGAAGAAATGAAACCCTGGGGGTTGGGGAGGTAGGAGATGGGGGGAGACAAGAGGACCCAGGAGGACTGGATGGGAGAGTGCAATTGGTGCATAACTCACTGAAGTGAGCAGCAATGGGGGGGGTTGGAAACTGGTGAGTCATTAACCATAAGGACCTGGGGAGCAGACTGGGCTGGGGAATTAAAAAGGGAGTGAATCACCTCCAGAATTTGGCTGAGGAGTTAAGATTTTTCTGGAAGGGAGTCACATGATGGTCTGATCCAGCTAGCAGATCTTTGTATCGGCTCCTGCCCTCCTGGCCTATTTAAGTGAATTTTTGCAGATTAGTGAAAGTTACTGCAGAAAGTTTGCATTTATTCTCATCCATGACCTACCTGGAACTGAAATGTTTATGTGGTGTGACTTTCGATGGATTCCAAAATGAAAAATGCACCTCCCAAACACACACCACCCTTCACTCCAGACAAGTAGGCCAAAAAAGCCAAGGCCTATGCATCTTCGTCAGGACGCCCATCTACTACTACTGCGCCTCCTTCTCCATAATTGGAAAAGTGTTTCCTGCAAGAATTCCTGCCCTTCAAATAAGAATTATGAGAATTAACTAAAGATATAAAATCCTTACATGCTGCAATGGATGATCTTACCCATCAGATGGGGGACTTTGTGGTGAGAACGCTTCTCTTTAGAAACATGGAGATTGAAGATGGATTTGGAAGTTGCATCCCTGCATCAGAACTATATTCATTTAGCAGTGCAGCTTGAAGACCTGGAAGGTCAGAACCACAGAAATAACATGCTTGTTTTTGGCATCCCAGAGAAGGTTGAAGGTGTCAATCCCATTCTATTTGCCCAAAATCTAACTACAAAGTTTGTTGGCCCTTCTTCAAATGGACCCTCTTATATTATTGAGTGGGCTCATCATTCACTGAGCTCCATGCCTCCAGAGGGTTCCACTCAAAGACCCTTAACCTTTAAATTCTTAAACTTCCTGGATAAACAGCATCTCCTTGCTTGGATTAAGGATCTCCTGGATGTTTCTTGGGAAGGAGCTAAATTGCAGATTGCATAAGATCTCCCAAGCATGGTTCACCAAAACCAGGCAGCTTACCATCCTACAATCACAAAACTCATAGCAGCTGGGATTCACTTTTGGATGCTGTACCCTGCCATCTCTACATCCTGTATCAGGGAACTTGGCAATCGCACAACACCTCAGAACAAGCAGAAATCAGAGTTAAAGATCTCTTCCCTGATTTGTTCCAAGAGAAATGTGAAGGCTTGGTAAGGCTCTCCTCCTTTTTTTACAAAGGGTAGTTTCAGCTTTGGCACTGTGTTACTGGCCCTGAATAGTTGGAGTGGTATTTGTACTTTGCCCAATTTTTCTGACCCAGGCTCAGTCCGACTCTTTCTGTTAATGGACTAGTTTATATGTTGATGGTACAGTTGCATGCTTAATGTTCATTTTAGGCTCTATCCTATATTATGGTATGATGACATGACATTGAGTGGTAGATGCCATGATCTTTACTTTACAGTGTGCTGAGTTTTTGATGCACTTCAATGTGTTTTCTCCAATGATGTGGTTAAGTTTTATTACAGTGCGGGATTTTGCTACATGATTATTATAAGAACTGGATTCGCTCACGGCTCAGCATCGATGTTCCATGAAAGGACTTTGATCTAGGCTTTGGACCTGTGGTGGTGGCCAATGAGTACTTGTTTTCTTTATATTTCCTTTTTTTCTATGTTGTGATAGTAAAAGAGGTTTACTGGTTCTGCTCCTTGTCATCAGTATAATCTTTACTAGCACCGGCAATTTCAGAGAGACTGATTTTGCCCCCTCCTTTATGCTGCCCTTGAACTCTGACTGTTTGCCATCCTTTTCACTGAGCCATAACTAATCTCCTTTGATTTCTTTTTTAGTTTGCCTGCTCTTTGTTTTATGAGCTGGACACTTTTTCTATGATGATCGGCTATTATCCAAGTGCACAAGCAGTCTTACTTCCAGAGTAACAATTACTGGGGATCTAGTACTCTTTTATTTTGGGACTAAGATCACCTCTGGTTTTCTTCTTAGTTTTCTTATGACTATTCCCAGTCTGAGTTCATTATGGCACTATAGACCATTGGCAATGTTAATAGTTAAGTATTCTTTGATCTGATTTATTGATTATTGCCAGATTAATAAGTGCAGATTGTTTTTTTAATGGTATATGTTTTCTACCTAATTTTGGCAACAGCCTTCTGTTCTTACTCAGCACATAGATCATATTTAACATATTGCCATCTATATGTATGGGGTATTAGATTTTTTTTTTATTATGTTTTCAAAGACAATGTTTTTGGTTTTTGTATTAGTACTTTGTTTTATGCTGGGCCTTTCCAACATTTAATAGGAATATTTTTTCTAGGTCCATTTTTTATATAGATGACTGAGTAGATTGCTTAGAACTATGCTAGCTCTAACTGTAGTTCCACTGTTAGGAATCTAGGTTATTTAATGATAGTTGACTCATCATTATAATAGTTCAATTGTCAGATCATTGTTAGTTACTATTGTGACTATATTTTAGGTGTTATATATTATAATGTTGTTCATAGGTAATTGCTCTGTTTCTACAATATTGTATTCTCCATTTGTTTCTGAGGTTTTTAGGGAGGGAGGGTGGCAGGGATTAGATGGTTGGAGTGATTATTCATCATGCACCAGTCAATCTCAGGGAGGCTTGGGTGTGACCTCTTCATGGTACCAGGGGTGGGATTTTTTTGAGGAGGATGTTTCTCTTATTTTGATAGGGATAGGAGAGGATCACCACTCACCCTTTGTCATTTCTTAACTAATATACTGCAGTATTTTTTTGTGGACGAGTTTCTTAGTATGTGGAAGTAGGGTGTTTAACATTAAGCATGTCTCTTTTTGTATTTTGGTCTTTCTGTGGGACTGTTTGAGCTTCTGGTAGACTGGCTAGGGTGGGAGGGCTTTGTGGGGGTGGCAGCAGTATAGGAATCCTAGAGAATTTTCAGCTGATAGGTGTGAAGAATGTTATTTAGTTTTTTCTTATGGCTGGTTCCTTTAAATATGTTTCCTGGAATGTAAGGGGGACCCATTTGAAGGTGAAGTGTTATCAACCCAATAAGCATCATAAGTACTGTATATAGGTTGTAATCTATCTCTTTTACAGGAGACTCATTTGCTCACCTCAGAGTGTCTTTTGTTTCACCATCACGCAGTAGCACAAGTCTTCACTACAGGCGCTAGTACCACTAATTGGGGTGTCACAGTTTTGATTTTTAGAGGAACTAACTTTCAAATGGTACAGATTGTAGAGGACCCTCATGATAGATATATTTTGGTACTTGGGATTTTAGACTGTACTGAGGTTCTTTAGGGGAGTTTGTATGGCCCTAACAAAGATAGTCCTACTTTTTTTATGGACTTGACTTCAGGCTTAGTTCCATTCCTTAAACTTCCCTTGGTTATTGGGGGCGGGGGATTGCAACATACCATTCACCCAGGATCTAGATAAATCTAAGAAAACATCTGTAGGTCTCTCTCTGGCCCAGCAATTTCTTAGAGATATGGTGGACTCCATTGGATTGTGTTATCCCTGGTGCATTTTCTACCTCAATGTTAAGGATTTTACCTTCTATTTGGATGCCCATGGGACTCAGTCCTGGATTGACTGCATTTTAATTAGTCAAAGTCTTTTAAATGGGGTACTGAGATTGAAGATTGACCCATGGGTTTTATCTGGTCATTCATCAGTCTGGGTCCACCTCACATTAGTATCTTTTGTTTAGAAAGATACTGAGTGGAAATTAAATAATCAGCTTCTTAAAGACCAATTTTATCATAGACAGAATTAAGCACCAAATTGATTTTTTTATATTTAAAAATACTGGTACAGTAGCCCGTGTAGATGTAGAATTGTGTTTGTTCAAAAGTTTTATAAGAGGAAATTTGTACCTTTGGCTTCCAATCAGAAGCAGAGCTGAGAGAAGGAGACCACCACTCTTTGGCGAGATATTAGAAATCTGGAGAAGGTTCCGAATTCTACAAGACCAGAATCATTAGGAAGAGAGCTATTAGTGCTTAGGGACAAATTGGCTGAATTGTTGCAGGAAAAAGCAGAATATGCTATATATAAAACCCATTCCACCTGTACAGATCAAGGTGAGAAGGCTGGGAGACTGATGGCATTGCGTCTACAGAAGCAGGAGGCTTCTCAGTTAATCTCCTCGATTCAATCTGACCAGGATAATACTATTAAAGTTTCCCTGAGGGACATTACTAAGGAATTTGAGACATATTATAGTTCTTTATATGGTCCTATAGTAGATCTTCCTGACATTTCCAAAGTGCACCAATATTTGGCTGATATCCCACTTCCCTCTTTAAATGCCACTCAGCAGGCCCAGCTCTTGGAATCTATTTCTGAACATGAGATCTTAGTGCCTATAAATTCCTTAGTCCTTGATAAAGCCCCTGGCCCTGATGGCCTTACTTTTATAAAATATTCGCTAAGAACTTGCTCCCTTTTTGCACCATTTGCTTCTTTTTATCTATGATTCAGGCATCTCTGATTGTACTCTTCTTGAAGCTTTAATTGTGTTGCTTCTAAAACCTAGGAAATCCCCACAAACTGTTTTTAGTTACCACCTAATTTCTTTACTAAATTATGGTATTAAAATTCTATCTAAAGTATTGGCTTTGAGGATAGGTGCAGTTTGGGCTGGCCTCATTAGTTGTGAACAAGTTGGTTTTATGTTAACTCACTCTTCTGTTTATCATTTGCATAAACTCTCTCATATTTTCTCTGCTTCCGGCAATTCGGACGAACCTGCTGCTTTGGTTTCCCTGGATGCAGATAAAGCTTTTGATAGAGTTAATTGGACATTTTTTATATCTACATTGGAGATGTTTGGCTGTCCCCCCCAGGCCTTTCTTTGTTGGATTAAGGTTACATATTCTTGCCCTGGCACTAAAAGTTACTGCAATGGAATATTCTCTTCTACCTTTTCTTTGTACTCTGGTACCCGACAGAGCTGTCCCCTTTCACCCTTACTATTTAATCTTTATTTAGAACACCTTCTTCTAAAACTTAAAAATAATCCTGATTTGTGTGGAGTGTAAGAGGGGTCTTGAAATCTCAAACTATCTGCATATGCAGATGATATTTTGTTACATATAGTAAATCGCAAAGAATCCATTCTGTCAGCTTTCTCTTCCATTGCAGAGTTTAGCAGGCTCTCGAATTATAAGCTTAATTTAGAGAAGACAGTGATTATGCTCCTTAATTCTAGGTCTTTACATCTGATATTATAACTGAAGGACTCTCCTGGGAATCCTAGAAGATTAAGTATCTCAGAATTTATCTTTTGAGGTGCCCATTGTGAACTAAAAATCTTAACTTATATGATTTGTTAGGTGTTTTGCAACAAGATTTAAATAGGTGGAAAGGAATCCCTTTAACTCTTTGGGGCAGAATCAACATTATAAAAGTGAATGTGCTTCCTCATATTTTTTACCCTTTAATATGTTAGTCTTCTGGCTTCCTTTTTCTTGGTTCTGGAGAGTACACAGAATGGTAGCTGAGTTTTTTGGATTGGTAAAATACCCAGGAGGGCATACCATAAGTTAGCTACTCCTAAACAATAAGGTGGCCTCCTTCTCCTGCACTTCTTAGTTTATTATTTTGCTAGTCATGCTAGCAAGTATCTGAAGTGGATAAATACTGCCACAATTGAGGATACATCTGTTTATTCCACCATCTGGCTTCAACTTGAACAAGAACTGATTAATAGAGCTGGATTTTCTCCACTGGCACTTTGGTTTTCTCCCCTGAAAGTTCTCCCATCGACTATTCGAGATTCAGTTATTTGGCCTTCAGTTCTGGTTCATTTGCAAATGTGCTCAACTATGCATTATAAACCCTTTTATGATATTGCCCAATCTATTCTCAGAAACCCCAATATCAAAATTAGGGACAGGGTGATTAAGTTTGGATGCCTCAACTGAGTGGCCTTTGGGTATGCAATTTGCTACACAATGGGGATTTCATGACTTGTCAATCTATTCTCATTGCTTTAAAAATGGATGCTAAAGTGATATTTAAAGTATATCAATGTCATCATTGTTTGTTGCAACAGTTTGGTTTAACAATTGGTAATGTTAATTATGAAGAATTCCTGCAATCTGCAGTTGTTTTGGACCTGCGACCACATGCAGTCTCTAAATTGAATTTATTTCTATTCTGTAAGATATATCCTGATTTCACTGGTGAGTCTCCTTGTTGGGCTGCATTCCTTCCACAATTTGATTTTAATTGCTCTAAAGTTTGTACATATCTATATACATATATATATATATATATATATAGAGAGAGAGAGAGAGAGAGAGAGAAAGATACTTCTTAGGATAGGCTACATCTCATTCAGTTTTATATTTTAAATAATCTTTATTTTACACCCTCCACACTTTTTAAAATGGGGTGTGCATGCATCGTGATCAGGCAGATGGTACTTTATATCATATTTTTTGGGAATGTCCCAAAGTGGCTCCATTGTGGGATTTAATTAAAACCAAAGTTGATTCTTTACTGGGTGTTGAGGAGGATTTTATGCCAGAGATCTGTTTGGTAGGTGATTATAGCTGGGTCTTGCTAAAAGAATGGGGATATACCATGGCTATGCTCTTGATATCGGTCAAGAGATTGGTTCTCTGCCATTGGCTAGATTAATCCCCACTTTCTTATAATGAATAGTTGCAGGAGGTCCTTGACAATCTCCATACTGAAAACACTGATAGGTAGTATCCATAATAGGTTATCTGGTTACAATAAAAAGTGGAGCAGGTCGCATGCCCTTTACATGGCTGATGTATATTTGGATGGATCCCCTTCCCTCCCAATGTCAAGTTATTGTTAGTTGTTTATTCTTAGTTCATGTCAACTTGTTTTTGGATATTCCTAACTAACTGTTTATTGATGCTAACTACATTACTGATACTTCTGCCATGGGTTTGGGGAGAGGGTGGGTGGATTCAGGAGGGCTGTTTGGCTGTTGTTAATGTTTTGGGGAGGGGCTATCTTTTCCTTTTTTCTGAGTCCTTTCTTTTTGGATTGTTTTGATATTATATTGTATGGCATTGTGTTTTGTTTGTTTTTATAAAATTCAATAAAGCATAACTAATTAAAAAAGATTATTCTGGAGGTTGCCTCAAAATAAAGGAATTTGGTGGTCTGGACCTGCCTTTCTTGAGTTTTCCTAGGCACCCTGTAAGACAGGAGGTCTGACAAGATGCAGGACAATTTGTGTCAAGCACAGGCTTGTTCATGAGCCTTTCAGAAGTCTGTGAGCTAATAAGTGATCCGGAGGGGGGTGAGAAGTCTTAAACCTGGACTTTTGATGGGGTGTGCTTGTCCCATGGAGATGTAAATTTTCTCTGGAAGATGGAGAGGGTCATGTCAATGTCTGGGACAGAATGAATGGGAACCAAGCAATTGCAGCAAGTTCACTTAGTAAAGCACCTTTGTTCAGTGACTGACAAAGTTGTGAGTAAAACTTTAAAATGCATTAAATGGACTTACCTTATTTTCTCATATTGCAGTTGTGGTTCCAGCAGGAGGACATCGTCTCAATTGGAGATTGGATCTACCTCAAGAGACCCTTTCAGGTGAGTGAGGGTGTGTGGGGGGGGTAGGTGGGGTTGTGGGGTGCTCAGATCAGCAAGATACAATTTTCTTATTTTTAGGTTACTTAAAAAAATCAAGGGACTGTTGTCCTCTTTACAGGTTTCACATTTAAAAACAAAGCAAAGAGAGATCAGACTCAAATTTGGGATTGGGAACCCTGGCAGTAACTGATCAGTGGCACCAGGGTGTGGGAACCCTGGTATTGCCAGAAATGTATTGGGGGAGGCAGGTAATCTGGAGGGGAAGAGGGTGATCAAGTAATACCAGGAGTGGTCACCCTGGTCCCTTTCATTATTATAATTAAATCTAGATGTATGATGGAAGGCTAGATGAGCAGGGGTGAGGATTATTAAAAAAAACAGAATCATGAACAATGAGGGAGGGCTGGTTGAGCTGGGAGGAGGAGGGATATTAAAAAAAAAACAGAATCTAGAACATCCAGAGAGGGCTGGGTGAGCTGGGAATGGGAGGGATTATAGAAAAACATAATCAGGAATAATGAAGGAGGGCTAGCTGAGCTGGGAGGGGGAGGGATTATTTAAATTAGATGTTTTGTGCGTGAACCAAATAACAGCTCCTCTCGATGTGCTGGGCACTGAGGATTTTGGGATATCCAGAAAAGAGATTTCTGGCCTTAAATTTAAAAAGCAAACACCATAATCTTCTGTAGCTAAACAGATTCTGTTTAGCTAGGTTCAGTGGTTTTCCTCTTTTTTTGTTAAATACATAATTTGGAGGTATTTTCCATTTTTTTGTATAAAAAACAAACAATATGGCAGCCATCATGACCCCAAAAAATGTGTTTTTCAAGTTGTGACAGCTAAGTAGTATAAATGCAAAATGAACTCATTGCCCAAAGATTTTTAGTTCATATCTGAGGGTTACCTTAAAACCCTACTGAGCATGCTGAGAAAAACAAAAATGTAAATCCGTATAAGTCTTGAACCAAATAATACTTTTTCATGAAACCTTTGAAAGGCATTACCTTGGCATGGGTCACTTTTGCTCTAACAGTTTTGGAAAAAAAAATATTCTGTACTGCCTAGGCCGCAGGTGAGAGCAGAAAAAGTGTAAAAAGTATAGGAAAAAACACTGCACATCATTAAAAATCAACATTTTGGAAACTGCTCAAGCTGCCTTCACAAAACTTCTCACATCTTGAGAACTTGCCTCTAAGATAATGCATGCCACTTTTTTAGCAATGTTGTGGAACACTGCCACAGTTATGAAGGGCACAAAGTGGGGGGAGAACTGAATATGTGTGAACGTATATAGATTCTGGACGTATATATACGTCCACAGTCTTCTAAGGGTTACTAAAGGGACACTGTTAACCCACTTAGATCTCAAATTGTCCCTAGTTTAAAAAACACATTTTATGATTGCCAACATTCTGTAAAGATTGCTGATGTAGCTGGTAGTTTAATTCTGACTCTTATTTTTCTTCACAAAAGTGAAAAACTGACTGCCCACCATACTGGTGTTATCACACAAAAACAGATTTGTTTACATTCCTTGATCAGCTCCAACTGCATCTTTCCTGGATGTGGGAACACCCACAGCATAGTCTAGCCTCTTATTATACAGTGGGAGTTTAGGAGGCTACTGCCTCATGGGTGACTGCACTGTTTGGATGTGTTTGTAATGCTCATGAAGTATGTACAGTAGTAAGAACAGATCAGGATTATGAACAAAACAAGGTTGTTTATAAATACACATTAGCATTCACTTCAGTTCTACTAAACAAGGAGACAGATAAAGCAAACAGCAACATCAACAAATTTTAGAGAAGGTAATCAATCATAAAATGTAGGTTTTTTAACTAGAGATAATATGATGAAAAACAGGTTAACAGTGTCCCTTTAAACACCTTACTCAGTCCTAACCATACTGGTGCTATTGTGCCAGTATAATTATTTATACAAGCACAGTAGCACCTGTATATTTGAGTTGAGTAAGCACTTTAACGTTAAACCTCAATTTTTGCACCTTAATTACTTTGTCTACGTTCAACTGATTTACTTGAAATTTAGAATGCACATAGATAGTGCCAGGATCTCTGCATCCTGAACATTTTGTAAAAATTGGTTCATCAGGGGGAAAGTTACAGAGTTACAGAGGGGCAAAAGACCCAAATGTTACACCAGTAAGACTTTTTGTTTTCTTTGCTTACCTCTGATTAAAAATCTAGGGGCATTTGAAACCTTAAACTTGGTGGTGGTTTGGGCCAAGATGTTCACTTTTTTGTTTGTATCTCCCAAACTTAAGTAGTTTTTTCAAATATTTAAGAAAAACAATTCAGTTTCTTTGCATGCAAAGTTTAGAAAATCACCATTCTAAGGATACCAGAATTTTTACAACATGAAGTCATGTGGTCATATTATGAAAATGCCTTTGTTTATCAGGTGGCAGGGCCGTTTTCTAGTCTGCATATGCCTTTGTACTGTTGTTGTTCAGTGAGGATAGGGCTACAGTCAGTGCATAGCCCAACCCCTGCTGAACATAATATGCATCAGTTTTTCATTTCACCTTCCTGATTGTCATTATTAGCAAGCTGCATTGACTTGCTTGCTTTAACCTGGACACTGGGCTGCCCAGTCCCTTATGCCAACTAAATGAGTCAATTATCTTAATATACTGACTCTGGGATGCCCACCCTCAGTGCCCACATAGTCCACCACCCGATCCTGAAGTATGGTACACTGAGGTGCCCAACCCCTGTGCACTCTAGTGTGAAGCCAACATGGGGATGTTCAATCTCAGTGTTGACAAATCTGAAATAAAGAAAACCATCCATCATTGTTTTTTCCTTGTTTTTCTATTTTGGGGGTGGGATCTTCAACTACCAGATTCATGGGTTGGGGTCATAAGAAGACAATATTAAAAATTGGGGTAAAAATATAAAAAAAGAAGTTACGAGCACATGTTGACATTTTTTAATGTCGACTCATCACTTTGGTAATTTTCAATATTCTGATCCCAGATTTTCAACATAGAAATTTTTTCATGCCACCTCATAAACATGACAGCTGTCTTTTTTCAAATCCTAGTCTAACTGTATATCAATTTGAGGCAGTGGCTTGGAGCTGTACCCTGTGCTTTGGACAGGAGGTTATGGGTTGGGGGGACAGGTTGAGCATTAGGGTTGACAACCCCAAGGAAGAGCCCACCACTGATTCACCAATACTCCAGAGACCTCAAATCCTACTTTTTTTTCATTTCCCAACTTTGTGTGCTTCAACCATAATGTCTGCATTAACGTAGTTGTGTGTAATTAACACACATATATATATAGTAGTTGTGTGTAATTAACACATATATATATATCTCTATATTACAAAAACTTTGTTAATGCACTAGTTAGGGTTGAAGTGACAAAAGTAGGGAAATGTGATGTTAAGGTTTCCAACCCTAATCCCCTCGCTGGCAGCAGTGGGTGTGGGGTGTGCCTTGGGGTTATCAACCCCAATTGTTTATTTTGGAAATCTACTTCTGAGTGTTTTTAAGCACTTCAAGACCTTTAGGCTGTGAGTATCACTTTTGGGAATTAAAATGCCTGTGCTGTACAAAGCCTCACTGCATGTGGGTAAGCCATTTCTTTTAATATTACCTGTATCCAAAATAAAGTTCTTTCCAATCTTTTTCAACTCAGACCTTGGTACATTGATTTTTTGGTGTTGATCCAGTTCCACTTGGTGGAGTATTGTGTTTTTTCTCTTTCTAATTTATTATTCGAACCCTGCATTATTTTGTTCTTCTATATGCACTGGTTGTAGTCACCATATTATTGTCATTGTTGTTCCACTCTGTAACGCATACATTTACAAATGCTTTGCTTTGTTTTATACTTCTGCAATTTAATATTTTTACCTTACAATTATTGTTCCTGTACATGTGCTGTTGCAGTCACTATGGGCTCTATTCACTATGCCTATATGCTTCAGGTATGAAATGTATAGGCATAGCTATGTACAGAAGCTGTGCAGCAGGTGTCTGATCAGATGTTGGCAGCATTCACTAAAAGGGCACACACCCCTTCCGCACGTAATCCCCTGCCCATCTGCAGATCTGCATGCATGGACTGACTGAGGCAGTGGCTGGGGAGGGTTCTATGCTCTGCACCATCCATCAAGGCTTGAAGTGCCAGGAGAGATGGGGCCAAAGCTACATGAGCAAGGACCTGCTGTAGCTGCTGCATGCCCCCATGATCACAAGCTTGTCAGCCACGGTGGGGCATTTGACCCCTGCCAAGCTACCCCAGTCCTTTAGACACACAGAGAGGGATGCAACAGCTCTTTGGGCACTCGTCCATCATAGTCCTAATATCAGGGCTGCCATGTCCCACAGTCCTTTGCTCCATACGGAGCATGGGATCTATTCTGCTGCCAGGGCATGCAACTGTTTGGATTCCCACCTGTGTACACCATTCCATCCCCATGCACCAACACGCCGGTGGGGTTGCAGACAAGCAGACAGCATTTGTGCATGCAGCATCCTGATTGCCTGACCATGGGTGCAGATGTGGTGGGCCAGGTACATGCCTCTCGAGCGTACCCAGCCTGCATTCTTACATGGAGTCCTATATTTATGCCTGTTTGCTCCCATTTATAACCCATCCCCTGGGTCACCCCTGGAAACAAAGTCCAGTTCAGTTTATCTATCCCAGTCACAACATTTTTATTAAAATATATGAATAACAATAAAAAAAACTCACACTATAACTCCTGTTGTTGTTCTGCTCTACCTCAGATCCAACAAACATCACTAAACCTTTTTTGTTACGATTTTCAACATTGAGTTAATATTAGGTAAAAGAGCCTCGTTTTGGAATACATTACCATCACATGCATTCTACTGCTACATGCATTCATTTAACCCTATTTTCACTAAAATTATCAAATCTTGAGGAAGTATTTCCAGAACAGTATTTATTTTAATGGCTCATACTTAAAACCTGATTCACACAGTTTTTATTTTACTCATGTGATGCTAGTAGTACATGGTCATATTTTTGTTGTCTGTTTATCTGCCCCATCCAGCTGGGCTCCTTTCAGGTCCAAACCTTCCAGCTCCATCACCTGGCTTCCCATGGTCTTACATTTTGACCCTCATCTTTCCCATGGCTTCCCTCTGTGGTGGGAGCTGCCTGATGGTAGCAGAATGGATCTTCAGTTGTGGAAGGGTCATGTCCCTTGTGCAGGTCCTGCAAAGAGTTTGACCTTAAATTGGCACAAGCCTGGCCCCTAGTGGTGGACTGCCACCAGCCTAAATTTTCTTCATTTGTCTTCTCCCCTGGAGGTGTGGATGTACATTGCTATCCAAGATGTCACTACACAAGCTCTTGTGTGCAGAACATCTACAGTCGGCACTCCTCCACCCATAGATCTTCAGTCCCTGGTTCCATGCCCCTAGCTCCCACTTATTCTTAAACTACAATATGACTTTTATTTAGCTTTTGCATTGCATGGGGCAGTTAAGTGAGGAGAGGGCATTCAATAAAAGCAATGATTTGGGCTAAAACTAGAGAATGCAGATGTTGGATATGATAAAATCTGGTAGAGATGTGTGTAACCCCCTTGTTACCCGGGGTTACTAGAATCTCAGTAAGACCTAGTGGTAGGCAGGGAAGGCAGTTTGTGAAACTCCAGTTAAATGGGTTTCACACTGTCTCACTCTGTCTCAGTCACAGCTGAGACTGAGAGATGACATCACCATAGAACTGTCGCAGCTGCATAAGCCACATTGGAATCTGCAGCTCAGGGAGTGAGTTAGAACTTTGGGAGTTTTCAAGTTCAGTTTCTGTTTACCTTCTGTTGGAGAAGGAAGTGTGTTCCTGTTTACCTTTTGAAAGTGGTGGAGACCGCTGTCCAGGTCTCAGTGCCCCCTCCCTCGGGGGGGGGGGTTGAAGAAAAGTCCCTCTGTGGATTCCAGGGGCAATCCCCTATTTCCACTATAGAAGAAAGCTGCCTGTTTACAGTTTCTGTTCTTGTATAACAGTGAAAGAAGTGGTACTTCACCTGTGGGGCACCTGCAACGAAAGGGTGAGTGTTTTGCTCCATTTGAAGGGGCAAACCAATTGTTTCATCAGTTTGGAAATATAAAGAAAGCTGGGATGTGGACTTCTATTTTGGGAGGACTATTTTACTAAGACAAACA
Source organism: Neoceratodus forsteri (assembly GCA_016271365.2). Classification (NCBI taxonomy): domain Eukaryota; kingdom Metazoa; phylum Chordata; order Ceratodontiformes; family Ceratodontidae; genus Neoceratodus; species Neoceratodus forsteri. Next base: position 219,192,811 of record CM028134.1, read on the forward strand.
AATAGAGCAGTCAAAAAGACTAAAGTTTTAATGGATTTCAAGTAATGCTGTAGAGGGGGTGCTTCAGGTCATCCACCATTTAATCTACATGTTAAAGTTCTAAGTTTCTGTTTGTCCAGTGAAATGGCTGGGTATGGGCTGTGGGAGCTGGAGGTGGGAACACCCCTCATCTTTAGTAACCAGGTCCACCTCTACAGATTTCTATTGTGATTTGCTACTTGCCTCATGCACTTGGCCAGTGATGAGGTGGGTACCCAGACGTGGGTCGCAACTTGAAAATCTCTCTAGGAGTCGCAGACTCTAAGTGGTGTGGGGAGCCACAAGATGGGAAATTATACTCCTTGTTTGATGGGAGTCCGAAGGAAGTAAGAAATTAAATCTCCCTAGGAGTCGTAGACTCTAAGTGGTGTGGGGAGCCACAGTTTGGGAAATATACTCCTTGTTTGATGGGAGTCTCTCCAAGTAAAGTTTGGGTTCATTCTTCAAATGGACCGTCAGTCAAGTGGCCGGCAGGGGAGCTGGGTCAGTCGGGCTGTGTATCCAAAGTGCATGCAAGTCCGGGCTGAGTGCCTGGTGGGTCCAGAGCCAGACCATAGTAGAAATGTGTTCATTCTTCAAATGGACCACCTTGTAGTCTCTATCTGCATATACAGTGAACGTAACCCCTTGGGGGACCATCAATGCTTTGTCATGTTTCAGCTAGTTTTGAATAAAGCCACACTGAAAAATCCCAATCCTGGTTCTGGACATTACAGTTATTGCTTCCTGTAGTTGGATTTACTTGGGTGCCCCTGTGCAGAGTAGCCAAACCTAGGTCCCTTGTGCCAGGTAACCTCATCCTCCCCGAACCCAGGTCCCCACCAGGTATTGCTGCCAACGGCAACAGCATGCCACCTGTCGTTTTAGTAAAAAGGCAGGGGTGAGAGGTTACATGTGTGTGTCTCTATGGCTACATATTAAACAGTTATACATTTTTAAAGAGTTGGTAGCATCCAAAGTTAGCAGGCAGAGAGTATGTGACCTCTGTCACTGTTACATCACAAGCCCTGCTGCCTAATAGTAACAACTATCACAAATTACTAATCAAGCCACTGTATATTGGCTCTTCATGGTTACTAGTGATATCACAGTCTGTGAGGTCACAATGCTGATGATGTATAGGGAGGAATAGACTTAGCCAGTCTCCAGGCTGACTGCAGTTCCACACATCACACCTAGTATTGTTAGGCAGAAAATCTTTTAATTGTCAAAACAGAAAAAAAAATGCTTCAGATACAAGAAGTGATAGCTGACTATTTCTGCAGGTAACTGTTAATTTTAGGCAGTAAACTAGCTCTTTAAATAACAGTGAGGAGCTTGGTCACTCATCAGCAAACTAAGTTTCTGTTGGCATTGCCAGAATTCAGTTACATAACATTCTAAAACAATTTTAATTTCAAGCCAATCTGTTCTATGTTATTAAAGGGACACTGCTTTAAATTGTCCATATTTTAAGAAACATATTTTCGTTGTTAGTTTATTTATCCTTCTCATCCAGCTGGAGTCCCCTCAGGTCTGACTTTTCCAGCTTTGACACACAGCTTACCGTGGTCTTATCTTCTGATCATGCCTTCCCCACAGCAAGGGTGGCCCAATGACTTCTGAATAGATCCTGAGTTGGGGGGGGGCATGTCACTGGTCTGGGGCCTGTAAGGGGTTGGACCTTCACATTGCTACCAGCCCAAATGTTTCTCCTCTATTTTCTCCCCTGGAGGTGCAGACATGCAGTGCCATCCAAGGTGTCACTGCCAACGCACTTGTGCACAGGATGGTGATGGCCACCACTCTTCCATCTTTAGAACTGTAGTCTCTGGCACTTGCCCCATACACCGCTATGGCACAGGCTTGTGCCATGCACTGCACTCCTCCCTTCCAAGGGGAAGAGTGCTCTCCATCAGATGCTTGATCCTGCTCTGTCTGACTGATCCTCTGACTTCCCGAGCTTGCTCCTGAACGCAGGTCATTAGCACCATAAACAGTAGCACTAACACTGCACCGCCAGACAGGCCCCCTCATCTCATTATTCTTAAATTACAATATGACTTGTATTTAGCTTTTGCAGTAGGGTGAGCAGTTAAGTGAATGGTAAGGACATTCAGTAAAGGCAATGATCTGGGCTAAAATTTTAGAGAATACATATGTCTGATAACTTTGAATTATGATAAAATCTGGCAGAGACTCAGCTTGGACTACAGCACTATGACTAATCCATTAACTTTTTATTTTAGTAAATACACTATATCATTGCATTATGTTTTCATAAAACATTTTGTATGCTTTTAAACAAGCTGTTTATGTATGGCTGGAAGTTTGTGTGTGTGTGTGTGTGTGTGTGTGTGTGTGTGTGTGTGTGTGTGTATGGTGTGTGTGTGTGTGTGCATGTGTTGTGTGCGTGTGTGTCTTTAGACCTACAAATTTAAGCAGTTATTCATTTTTAAAGAGCAAGTGGAACCAAAATATAGGAGGCAGAAAATGTTAGTAATTTTAAAAGTAGTCTCTTATTACTTTTTATTTCTGAAGTTTTTGTTTTCTTTTTCTATGTGTTCATTTGATGGTTTTATTCCTAATACTATTGTGTGTGATGTGAAAATCAGTGCTTTATTTGGAAGCAGACATACTGTTTCTACAATAGTTGGATTCCCAGCACTTCATCATCAGCACATGACTTCTCTCATTGTTACATCACATACCCTGCTGCCTATTTGCTAATGTGTATCACAAGCCAGCAATCAAGCAGCAGAAGATTGTCTCTTCTTGGTTATCAGTGATATCACAGTACGTGAGGTCACAATGCTGATGATGCACAGTATAGAGAGAAAAAAATCTAGCTGCATCAGCCTTCAGGTAGAGTAACATTCCACGCATCACACCTAGTAGTGTCTGACAGAAAATCTGCTAATTGGCAAAACAGAAACAAATAATACCAAAACATTCTAAAAAGTGTGAATTTCAAGCCAATCTAAATGGTGCTCAATAAATAAAATAAATTGTGTATTAGAACCCTATTTCACACTTATTAATGATAATAAAGAAAGACAAATCTACAAAATTTTGGCTGGAGTTATATCCTGCTAAATACTTGAATTTTATTTTTGCAAAGAATAAAGATCAAATGAATATCTGTTGTGATTGTTGATATTGCCCTAAGTTTAGGAACATCTCGAACCAGATAATGTACCAATTTACATTACCTGAAGGGTTTGCAAGAGAAGACCTTTTGAGACTTCTACTGCATCCTCAAAGTCAAGACATTGTTAGGGGAATGATGGTGCAATTAAAAAGGATATTTAATGTACTTCTTAAACAGAATAATATGGTTAAGTAATTGATTCAATCTCATTCTTCTGTTGAGTTTAACAGGCTATATTGATGTAGGACATCCTTATCCTTACTTAGAGTGATTTGGGATAATCTGTATTGTGCAATATTGTTCTAACTATGAAACATGTAAAGAAATAATATATGTTATGTGATCTTTTGTACTTGACACCTTTAATGTGTATTCTTTTGACATCTTTAATGTGTATTTGTTTTCCTTTTTTCTGACAAATATTTTATATGTGTTTTAGATTTTGTAAAGGCCTAATAGGCCAAACAATAAAGATTTACTGAATTGAATTGAATTGAATTGAAAGCCAATCTATTCTATATTGTTAAAAGGACGCTGACAACCCGCCCACCACCGCCACCTTTACTTTTTAAATTGTTGGTATTTTAGGAAACATATTTTATGCTTGCTTGTTTTCTGTAGAAACTGCTGCTGTAGCTTGTTGTTTTCTATATGCTTTTTTACTAGTAAAGGCAAAAAAGACAGTCCACCATATTGGAATTACAGCACAAAAACGAGTCTGTTTACAGTCTTTGGTTTGCTTCCAGTGCACCCTTCCTGAGGGTGAAAACACATCACAGGCAGTAGCAAACTCATGACAATGCAGTGGGAGGAGATATGGTGAAACTGCAATAGTGTTTGCATTGCACAGAATGCTTGAAAATAGACCCTGTAATGTGCTTGTAATCTGCCTAAAAGTGTGCATACTGAGAGTAAATATGTATATTAAGCAACAAGACAAGCAGAAAGCTGCACAGCAGGCATTGCTGGCATGAAACAAGCACTGATGAGAACTGCCATTTCTGCATTACTGCATATTGTCAATGGGTAGTCTTTACACATACTGTATGTATACAGTATATGCTCCTCAGCTAAGGGTCACTGGTACAGCTATAACTTTCAGAAGCTACTGTATGCATAGCAGCTCAGAATGTTGGTGTCCTCTCTGTTCTGAGGCTCCAGGTTTCCCAGTCTTTCTGTATCAGTGATGGGTGCAACTTTGATGGTAAGGTCACCACAGCAAATATTTTCTTCATCATTTTTCTTGCTTTTTAGAAATGCTAGCTATTGTTCTTGTTTTTATAGAAATTCTAACTGACTCCAGCAAGCAGGCACTGCTTGGATCTCAGACAGCCTCTCTAAATTCAAAACATGCCTATTTAAACAATGAGGGAAATCTTCCAACTGGCAAGCCCACTTTTTTCCAATACAGCTCCAGTTTTGGGGGTCTGAATGGGACTTTGTCACTGAAAGAAGCAAGTTAGGGAGCTATACCCTTCAGTTGTAAAAGCTGATTTTCTTTTTCCTTTCCTTCAAATTGCTTGGTGAATCAGGTAAGTAAAAATGCCTTGTACCTCCCCCCCCACCCACCTCAGTCAATATTTGTTTAGTATTTATTCTGGTCCTTGAGGATATTATGGTCAGCTAGTGGTGTGTCTGCCTTTCTTTCCTCTGGTATGTATTACTTTGTAGTATCAGCATTCTGCTGTCTTGATTTTCCTCCCCCTCTGCCTGCCTGCCTGCCTGTGCCCAATCTGACAGTTTGAAGCAGATCAGGTGTTTTCACTTGGTATCTTGTTTCTTATTATTTTCTTTATCCCTACAGTGCTTTTTGTCTTTGCATGGTCCCTGTTTGGTTGTGTTCTGTGTCCAGCTTTTAAGAATAGGTGGACCTGGATGGTAGGGCATTAAACACATGTGTGATGGTGGTAATAGGTGGTGTATATTCCTTTTTTGTAAAGGACTGAAGTCCAGAAGTTGTAGGACAGTGGATGGGTTCAGCTCCATTTGCCTCCCACTAATTCAGTCTGCAGTACCTTTTCTTTCAACTCTTGAATTGACCAGTCAATTTTTTTTCTTGGCCATTGACAGTGAGAGTGCATTTCATGCCATTCTAATGGCCAAGAATGGTCCTATTGTACATGCGTACCTGTCATAAGGGTATACATGCACCTTTGTTACTAATACTCATCCATGCTGTCAGCATAGGCTGTATGACATCATAATGTAACTGTGCCAACAACATCATCAACATCATGTAACTGTGCCTGTGCAGTCATGCCATGTTTCTCTCTCTCTTTCTCTCTCTTTCTTTCTCTCTCTCTCTCTCTCTCTCTCTCTCTCCTTCAGAAGTGGCTGTCTCAGCTGGCCCACCAGCACAGTGGTACTGCTACAGCTCATGATGATGATGGCCCAGGTTCAGGAACAAGCCTGAGTCTTTGGAGGGTCAGCTAGGGGAGGGGACCTGTGCTTGCCGAAGGAAGCTCTTCACCTCAAGGAGGGAGGGAAGATGGACTTCACTGTTTTTGTCACTACCACTTCTGCTGGCAGCCTGTTTCTTTTAGTGAAATAGTACTTCCTCACATCTCTCTTAAACTTCCCACTTTCCAGCTTCATCTCTTTTTTTAAATTTTAGTTTCTTATAGACTCTTGTTAATTGAAACCTGGCATCAATAGGTACCAAAATCTGATTTAAAATTGGGAAATCACATTTGAAAAAGGCGCTCCATTCAAGTGAATGGAGTGCACACCTGCACTCGACCAATAAAGACGTCACAAAATGTCAGAGCGAAGGGGAGGATCAAAGAGTCAGGAAGTGGAAAAAGATTATGCAGCCAGTCGCTCAGGGGAAAATTACAATCCCTTCCCTTTCTTTGGGGGTTAGAAAAGAAATGTGAAAATCGCCTGGAGGAGCTCCCGATGATGTAAGGGAGCCCCTTGTTTGATGTATTCAGAATTAAAAAAATACCCCCAAAAAAGTGCTCTTTAAAGCCTAGTGTTTGGTGGATTGAGCCTATCCCTTTCCTTTGTAATTGTAAAATTGAATATTTTACTTGTGGTCTACCCCTAGCTCAGACATATCAAGAGATCACATTATTCCAGTGATAGAACTAATATACTTCTGGAACTATAGGCAATGTTTGCAGAAAGTACAATATCCGGGAAAAATATTCTGTCGGATTGCATCTATTCTATTCAGAAGAGATAATGGAAGACGTGCCCAGAAGGCTAAATCCTCATCAATTCACCTGGTTAGGGGTTCATAGTTTAAGAGCTCTAAATGTTCAGCCTTTTTGCCAGTTGAATCCCCAGGTATTTCATTGCCATTCGTTGTATAGGTAAATATCTTTTAAGACACGAGGAAGGGGTGAGGTTATATGTTAGGGCTTCAGTTTTCAAAATATTTCATTTAAAACCGGACAGTGTACCAAATTCTTCTAGCAGTTACCACACCTTAGGCGTAGAAGTTGCCGGGATGTTAAGGTTAATACAATGTCATCAGCGAAGAGTCCTCTGCAAAGGTCCCTCCCTTCCAGGGGGCCCCCCTCTATGTCAGCAGCTATATGGACAGCCTGGAACAGGGGCTCTATGTAGAGTGCAAATAAGAGTAGCAATAGTGGGCACCCATGCTGAGTCCCCCTGACAGACCACCATTCACATGGAAATTGCCTGAGGAGCGTCATAGAGAGATTGAAAGAGGGCAATTACTTCTAGTTGGAATCAAAAGTTTGACAGGGTGTCCCAGAGAATGTGATAGGGCACCCTGCCAAACATCTCAGTGTCAAGACAGAGCATTACCATAGGCAACGATCTCTGTAGGGTGAAATCAATGAACTGTAACATAAATATTGTCATGTGTTTGGCAGCATCTATTGAACCTGCCTGACTCTTGTCTATGATTTTATGGAGGAGAGAGTCAAGTCTTGTGGCCCAGTTTCCTGTAAACATCTTATAATCCAGATTTAACCTTGAGATGTGGTGATAAGAAGATGGGTAGAGGGGTCTTTCTCAGGTTTAAGAATCATCAGAATTGTGGCATATTTCCAAGTTGGGGTAGAAGTTCTTCTTGGATACTAATAAAAGTAAGGAGTAATATGAGCATGAGATCACCAGAAAACATTTTATAAAATTCAGCTGCATAGCAGTCAGGGCAGGGGCATTTACCATTTTGAGCAGACTGAATATCTATCTGCAAATCCTACAGTGTAATCAGGGAAATTAACTCACTCTGTTGTTCCCTGGTGAAAGCAGAAAGTCACAATTTACAGAGATATGCCCTCACCTTTGATTAATCTGGTAAATTCCCAGAGGTGTAACACTCTCTGTTTTATTTTGCCATGATTTAGCAGAGGACAGTATGTTCCCTAGATAGCCTCCCTGTAATGAGGTCCTTGAGTTGGAGTGCATAAGCTCACTTTTTATGGCCTCTGAGCTGCCTGAGAAGTCTGTGGGCCCCACAGGCACCCCCACATAAAAATATTGCTTTAAGTAACAGAGCTGTTGTTCAAGATGGCTTTCCAGTAGTCCCCGTAACTCCATTTTAGTCTGGTTAATCTGAGCCAGAATCCCTCCTTTGTCGCATTTGGTGTATACAGTGGCGATTGTACAAACATTTATCAGTACTGAGGTATACCTCGAGGTACCACTGAGGCACTCAAGTTCAGTTTGCATTGCCTGTAATGTGATCCTGCCTCAGTACCACTGAGGTATACCTCAAAGCATACCTCAGTACTGATGAACTTTAGTACGATCCCCACTGTAGCATTTGTGATGTTTTTAGTTTATCCTGTAAGACTACCGGGTTTGCTTTTTTTCTCTCTTTTGTCCTGAGGTGTACAGTATCAGATGGCCTCTCAACACTGTTTTCACAGTGTCTCACAAAAGAGGAGGAATAACATCACCTTTATCATCCTCTAGATTAGTGGTTAAGTGTTCCATCACCCAGGTTTGAAATGTTTCATCCTGCAAGACAGTAGCATTAAACTTCCAAGAGGTAGCCTTTTGCTGGTTGCCCAAATTAATTTTTTGCTATAACAGAGGAGTGGCCAGATAGAAGGCAGGGCCCCGTGTTAGATATTCTGAACTTTTTCAACATGTTCTATAGTCATAAATATGTAACCAAGACAAACCGATGTCTGACATCGGGTGGAAAAATGTGTATATTCTTTTTTGGTAGGAAAAAAGTTGCACCATAAATTGAGTCATCCCAAGTGGACCACTGTGGTAATAAAGTATTTTGGGCCTGTGGTGATTCTAGTGAGACTATTAGAGGATGAACTGTCTGGAGAAGGATTTATCACTAAATTTAGGTCACCCCTCAAGATCAACTGCCCCTGGAGAACAGACATCAGATTGATAAGAGACAACCAAATAACTTTTTTTATCTGAGCCTGGGGGGGGGGGGTAGACACTGGCCAGTGTAACCACAATGTCATAAAATCATGACAACAAGATTACAACATGGCCCTCCTTGTTTAGCTGTTTGTCTAATAAGGTAAAGGAGACACCCCTTGGGACCAGTATAGCTGTGCCCCTTCTCCAGCCACTCCCATTGGGAGGAAGCCTCCACAACCTCATTTCAGAAAAGTAAAAATGTACAGTGTTCTACCTTAGAAAGGTAGGTCTCCTGCAATAGGGATATCCCTGGCTATTCCCTTTTAAACATCTATAACAGTATGTAACACTTAACTGGGTCACAGACCCCACTGACATTAACAGATAGAATTTTAGTTGAAACTGCCATTATTATAGTGTTTGGGAAAATTACTGACTCCTCCCAGATGACCCTCCATAGTAGACTTAGACTCAGTGTCATTATAGTAAACTCCCACCCTTAGCTGACAGTTTAAGTACCATCAAAGCTGCAGAAGAATAGAGAAATACAACCAACTGTATAGAGAAACACAAAAAAATGATGTACAATAACAAAAGGTACATCAGTAAGAGCCAATTGGAATAACATCAAAGTTTAGACAAATTCGGAAATCAAATAGGTTGACTTCCTTGGTAGGAAGAGGTAAATAAACACTCTCCTAACATACCTGATTAAAAGTGTGGCGAGGGTAAATCAGCAAACATACCAGGCACTCAAAGATGGTAATAAGAATAAAATACCAGTTACGGCATGTAGGAACATTGCCCACCATACAACAGATAAATGAGAAGAGTAAAATGAACCACAGAGGGCCTTGGGACTGGGGTATGGTACCTAATGCACAGAGGTGACTGCGGGAGGCCCCCATTAAATATCCTAGTTCTAACAATGCCAAAGAAATGAACACAGATAAATCAGACATTGTCTTTTGTGTAGGAAGTCTCCATACTCAGATCCAGTGGGGGAAGACACAATAACATTTATGAGATTATTTAGTGACCTCTTGAGGGTTGTGCTATGCCCTAGAAAGCTAAAGCCCAAAGATGAGGTGGGGGGGGGGGAGTCCACACTGAGCCTGGTTCCTGCAGAAGATTGAGGAGTTCTTGAATCTGGCATACAAAACAACCAAATATCCAGCAGGACCAACAACTGGGATAGGAAAAGACAGCCCATAGACCTCCTGCTGTGGCTGAGAGGTCTTCCCCAAAATCACTCCATGTGGTCAGTTTTAATGTGCTCAGTTAGTAGTCCTGAGTTCTTTGCTCTATGGTTAATACACCTACTACTGCCCAGGGCACCACAGCAGGTGGGAAGGGTTGTCTGCCAGCTGGGGAGGTCCCAACAACCAGCCACAGAACCCTGCAGAGGCAGGTGAAATTATGCCTGTAATCTGGTTCCTTATGGCTTCATCTGCTATGTTCCAGAAGTTCTGGGTGGGGTGGGTCTAGCCCACTGGTTGCCAAAAGGCTGCCCTGGGCCAGCACCAAATCCCCACCCCCATCATTGTGCTGCTCCTCTAGTTCCAGCATAAGATATGCATAGCTCAGATTAGTACTAATTTCATCTGAAGGATGCAAAGGAGCCCCTCCCCACCATATACCACACTAGCCCCCTAGTCTCCCCACCACTAGCAACACATAAATCCACAAATCCATTTATCAGGCTTGGCCATCTCCCCCACCACCACCACCTGGCTGCAAATAGTTACACTCATGGGCTTGGCTGCATATACATATATAATATCACAGACATAAAGAAAAGTAATACCTATAGAAATTGTGGTTTACTCTCCCACTTGATTACTCATATACTTCAGTGGGAAACCCTTTGAAAATGTCTTGACAGGTCCTTTATGTGATGCATAATGTCCGAGGTGTGTGATTTGGCCAGTGCCACTGTTTGGTTCCTCTCAGGCTGGGGTAGTGACATCGAAGACAGTTCTTGAACCTCCACCCTGGTCTGAACTGCTCGCTGCCATGCCTGTGTCCAACAGGCTGTGAGATAACTATCCCGCTGAGCATCAGGTCTGATTCCACTTCAGACACTGTATGGTACACAATTGCTTATTCAGGATAGTGGACCCACAGTTTAGAGGGAAGGGAGTCTAAAATGCTTAAGCCAGCTTGCTTAAGGGCTTTTAAATCAAGTTATAAGCTGCTCACAGGGCTTGTATCTCTGGAGCATAGTCTTGGTCAGAATAAAGACAGTGATCTACCAAAAATGTCTTTTTTTGCACTAGGTGGCAGACAGGACTTTTTCTTTTGTCTGGTATCTCAGGAATCAAATAATTCCAGATCTCATGCATTCTGTAGATTTTGGAGGGGGCGCAGAGCTCACTGTGGACACTCGATTTGTAGGGGCTCCATTCCAGAGATCTCAAGTTTTTCATGTAGAAGCTGATCAATGAATTTTAAAATATCAGACCCCTCCATCCCCCTCAGGTGGTCCATAAATCCACAGATTTTTTCATCTTATACAGCCTTGGAAGCCAGTGCACTTGCTCCAGCTGAACATGCTTATGGTGCACGTTATATGAGATCTACCATTGAGTCTGTTCATTCAGTTACATCTGTTACAGCACCCTGCAATTTGGTAGTTTCAGTTTTAAGTGTAACCAACCAGTCCCTGGGGTTACTAGAATCCCATCAGTTTTAAATCAGGCAGATAGCCTGGGCAATCAGAGCGTTTAAAAATTCTCTGTAAAACATTACACCATCACTTACTTAGCTCTGCTGAGGCAGGGGATGATGTAATTTAGAACCCTCACAGCAGCATAAGCCACACTGTGTCTGCAGCTGTTTTGAACTGTGAGGCAGTTTGAAGTCAGAGTTTGGGTGGAGAGTTCTACAGCAAGTCGTGTTCTGCCCAGAGATCTCTTGCTAGAGGGAAGGACCCTCATTTGTTGTTTTTCTGCCATAGTTCAGTAACCAACAGCTGGTTTCCTGGGAAGTGATGGCTACCAGATGCTGTGAAACCCCAAGGGGGTGAACATTTTCCATAGAAAAAGGAGTGGAACTGAAGTGTCAGCAAGTACTTTGGGGCAACCCACAAAAGACTGTGAGAGCTATCAGAACTGCCCAGAATGTAGAGACAGTATGTGTACAAACTAGAGATATGGATTTTGTGTGAGATCTGCAGATGTTAAGTGTTATTTACAAGTGTCCTGAAGGGTACAAGATGTAGCAAGTACATGTTCATATGGGGTTGCCTGGTGCCTTGTCAGATACAGGTACTTAGGACCCTGGCACAAAGTGTGTGCAGTAAGATGTCTCTTGTAGCCTCTGTGTGGCTAGGGAATCCTGGTTTCCTAAAAGTAATGGCAGAGTCTAGCTTTGGCAGAGTGAGCTATCCCCTCATTCCAGGTCCCAAGGAGACCTAACTGGTTACAAGAGAAATGGTCTAAGGTGTTAACTTATGTCACCTGGTGGTGCTCAAAATAGTCCAGGTACCCCTGAAATAGGGCTGGACATTTGTAAGTCCATGATTCCCTGCATAGGGCTGGACATCTGTGGGAAATGTTTGTGTAAGAAGTCAGTACTGTCTACAAGAGGCTGGAAATGTTTTTTCCTGTTACACAATGTGTCATCTGCCTGTACAGCTTCAAGCCCTGGGGGCACCACCATTTCTGTTAACACTGTGTCAGGAATAAGAGCCATGAAGTAACACCCCAAATTTCTGGTTGCAGACAATCCATCTCTGAGTGACTTGTGTGATGTTTTTGGGGATCCCACAGTTAGGAGACACACCATAGCCCTGGCACCTCCCTTCCCTATCTGGTTAAAATATAAATATTGTTTTGTGCTATACCCCCTGACCTCAGAGATGCCCGAGCCAGGCGTTGCCCTAATGCCAGGGGTGATACCTATTTTCTGCCACTTGTGGTTTGTTGCCTTGTTTGAGTAACAAAAAAGGAGGATTGGGGTTACATAAGTGATGTGAAGTCTGTTCTGACTGCCTGCACTGAATTAGTTATTTCTGCCGTGAAATCATGAAGTTCTGCTAGGAGCTAGGCATTTGTTACTGTAGGTCCTGCTGGGTTACCATTGCTATCACATGGTGAGAAATTCACACTGGAGCTGGGAGTGGAAGAGTCCAAGGTAGTAGGCCACAATAACTTCAAGTCAGGTGAGGAGGTTCCCCAGTTTTTTAGGGCTGCAGTGGGCAGAGCCCTGCAGATCTCTTGCTATCGGAATAAAGGGAGATTTTTTCAGACTGAACAACATTGTGGAAATGCTTCACAGTTGCCTCCTCATCTGTGAAACATTCTGCTCTATTCTGCTTATTACTAGTGTACTGCATTATTTTTGGGTGGTCATGGCAGAATATGGCACACTTCACCATGTCCAAGATGGCCACCTAACTGTATTGCGCATGTGCGACTACTAGCGCATGCACAGTAGTGTTCAGCAGCCATCTTGGTCACAGCAGAGTGTACCATGTTCCACCATGACTGCTGAAAAAAATAGTTTTAAATTATAGCTATCCACCCATCTGACCCTCCCTTTCAGTACCCCCAGAAACATGCGAGTGACACTGGGGGTGCTCAATCCCTCAGTGTCGGATTCAGGCATACTCATTTTTTGTTTGTTTGTTTGTTTCATTATAAATATTGCCCCAACTCAATTCTCCCTCTCAACACCCCCCATCCCCCAGAAACATGACAGTGACATTGGGGGTGCCCAATCCCCCAGTGTTGTGAGCTGGACTCCTCCTTGTTTTGGTTTTTTTCCTTTTTAAACCTGCAAAAAAGAAAACCATCCATTAATGTCTTCTGCCCTGTTACTGCCCACCCCACCTGACTCTCCCACTCAGCACCCACCACCCTGCACCCCTTCCAAGCCCTTACTTACCCATCAGAGGTACAATGCCATAATCCTCTCTGGACCACAGATACATCTTCACTCCTTAAAGCCTGATCAAAAACTGAAGAAACAGGCATGATGTTTTAATGTATTTCAATGGTGTTTTGAACTTAGTGGCATAACTTAACCATTTCTGCATATTTTTGGCCCATGTTTTCTGCATGCCTTTTTTGGGTACCTGCTTCATGAACAATTGCACTGACATTAGACAAATCTGTCCCAAAAGGTGATTTCATGGTACCTGCACTAAATCACCTTTTGGGCAGGAGTTGAACATTTTATCTGCCCTTGTTCATGAGGCAGAGTCATAAGAAGACTATGTTGAAAATTTGATGTAAAAATATTAAAAATCAACAAAGTTATGAGTCTACATTGAATTTTGGGAATGCAGGCTCATAGCTTTGGCACTTTTCAACATTTTTCCCCCAAATTTACAACATAACCATTTCTGTACAGCACCTTATGAATGTCATTTTTCAAATCCTGGCCAAAATGTTTTTTTTTAAGTCACAAAAAGTGAGTTTGCAGTCCCTACATGAAATCACTTTTCAGACAGGAGCTGAAGATTTTCTCTGCCCTTGTTCATTAGGTGGGGTCATAAAAAGGCTATTATATAAATTTAGTGTCAAAATATAAAAAAAAAGTTATGAGGCTATGTTGAATTTGCAAACGCAGGCTCATAACTTTGGTCATATTCAATATCTTTCCCCCAAATTCCCAACATATCCATTTCTTTACAGCCCTTCTGAATGTGACAGCTAACATTTTTCAAATCCTGGCCAAAATGGTTTTTATTTACATCACGAAAGGTGATTTCATGATCCCTGCAAGAAATCAACCTTCTTACAAGAGTTGAAAATGTTCTCTGCCCTTGTTCATGAGCCGGGGTCATAAAAAGGCTATGTTATAAATTTGGTATAAAAATATTTAAAAAAAAAGTTATAAGGCTATGTTGAATTTGCAAACAAAGGCTCATAACTTTGGTGATATTCAATATTTTTACCCCAAATTTTCAACATAGCTGTTTTTCTATAGCACCTCATGAATGTGATAGCTGTCATTTTTCAGCTCCTGCCTAAAATGTATTTTTACACCCCAAAAGGTGATTTCTCAGTCCCTGCGTGAAACCACCTTTAGGCCAAGAGATGAATATTTTCTCTTCCCTTCTTCATGATGCAGAGTCATAACATAGCTATGTTGACAATTTGGTGTAAAAATATAAAAAACAACAACTTTGTGAGCCAACATTACATTTTGTGAACACAGGCTCAAAACTTTGGTAATTTTCAATCTTTTTACCCAAAATTTGCCACCTGCAGCCCTAACAGCTCTGACCAGAGTTTGGTTTTAGAGTCTTTCATTACTTGCTCATTGCACCTGCACCAAGAGAAAAAAAGGTGCAGAAGTAAAACTCACTTTTGCAGTTTTAAGGTGCATTTTGTTAATGGTCCCACAAAGCCCCAGAGCTTCTGTGCATTCCAGTCAGTGGCATCACCAGACGTCTGACCTGCTGGTGCTCTGTTTAACTTTGAAAAGACACCCGTTCTGTACCCTGTTCACCTCACTGAGGTACTTGTAGGTCTCTATCATGTCCCCTCTCATTCTCCTCTCTTCTAGGGTGTACATGTTGGAATCCCTCTTTCTCTCCTTGTAGGGCTTTTGATGAAACCCAAACACCTTTTTAATTGCCCTCCACTGGATTGCCTTCATGCTGTCTATGTCCTTTCTGAGGTGAGGTGCAGCCTCCAGAACTGGGCACAATACTCCAGGTGAGGTCACTACAGTAATTGATACAGTGAATACACCACCTCTCTCTTCCTACTTGTGACACCTCTCCCTATGCATCTCAGCAACCCGCTGGCCATATGCACTGCTCTGTGACACTACCCTGCCTGCTTTGTGACACTGCCATGCCACTTTGCAGTCATCAGATATGATAACCCCAAGATTCTTTTCCTGCTTAGTGACTGTCAGTACCTTCCCCCAGTCTATACTCAGCTTCTGGGTTCCTATGCCCTAGATGCATAATTTTGCACTTTTTGCCATTGAACTCCAGCTGCCATGCCTTTGACCACTCCTCAAGTTTCCCATGGTCTCTACACATTCTTTCCACCCCCTCCCGATAATCTGCACTATTACAGATTTTGGTGTCATCTGCAAAATGCATGCATGCCCTTCTAGTTTTTCTGCAGTGTCACTTATGAAGATATTGAAGAGAACTGGTCCTACTACTGAGCCCTGTAGCACCCTGCTGGTCACTCTCCCCCTCTTCAAGTGAGTATCATTAACCTCCATCCTCTGTTGCCTATCCGTTAACCAGTTTCTTACCCAGTTTACTACTTTGGATCCCACTCCTAAGCTGCTCAGTTTCTTTTGTAGTCCCCCATGTGACACAGTGTTGAAGGCTTTGCTAAAATTCAGATAGACCATGTCCACTGCCATCCCATGATCTATTTTCCTGGCCATCAAGTTGAAATCAATCATATTTGTCAGGAATGACCCTCTCCACCACCTTGGATCCAGCTGTCTTTCATCTTGTAACTGATTGGATTCAAGATATTCTACTAACCTTTCCTTTAACAGAGGTTCAATTAATTTCTCTACCACTAATGTGAGACTGACCAGCCTATAAGTTCAAGTTAAAGTTTTTATTTAAAACAGGAAAAGTTGTCATACAGCCAATTGAGCAAAGCTCATTTACAGTGGCTTCCTGAAATGTATACAGATTATAGTACAGTACATTAAAAATAAGTTACAAATCTACAGTAACACGAGTTAGCAGCAATTTCTTTTAAAAATGAGTTCAACATATCACTGTCCACAAGACATTGAAAACTATAAAGTCGTACAAGAGTTACAGTGTACATGGCAACAAAATATAAACCAGAATTTCAAAATACACAATGAAGTAATATTATCAAGACTGGAATGTATCTCATATGAGAGAGTGTTCCATAACTTTGAACCCTTGTAGGTGAGAGATGATTCACTTTTGTGAGAACTCACTCTCAGAACTTTGTATTTGAAGCTTTTTGCTGATGTTAAAGCTGGCTTAAGGGGCCAATAAGAAAACAAATCAATAATGTAAACAGGAACCTTTTGTTTGGCACATTTCCACATGAAAGTTAATATATGCAGTTTTCTCACTTGCTCTAAAGGCAACCAATGAAGAGTTTTTTAACAAAGTACAATGATGCATTTGCCTTAGGGCAAGCAAGACAAAATGGGCCAGTTTATGATCTGATATGTTTAACCTCCAGGACAGAGTTTTCAATAAAGCTGGCATACACAATGTCCCCATAACTGAACAAGGGTATTACCATAGTTTCTTTTTTTTTTTGGTGCCGGCCCCACTTCCGGGCAATCCGCCCAGTCATGGACCCCCTTGGTTGTGGCATCTCCACATGAGTCACTCTCCTGGGATCCCCTGGCTTGCCCCCCAGGGCAGAGACATGGCACCAGGCCCTAAGGTGCCATGAACAATGGGATAGGGTGGGAGTCAGCCTGGGGAGCTGATTTGCAGCCAGGTGGTGGGCATCACAGAGGCAGCTGGCAGGCTTGAGATTTTCTCCTGTAGGCGAGGGGTGGGAATGTGCAATGACATCTATGTCCATCCTGCCCCTTGAGTCCTCATTGACACCAGTTGCTATGGTGTCCCTGACCTCCACTAGGAGTCCCTCATGCTCCAGCGACATCCTGCACGCTCCCACCTGAGAAAGAGAGCAGTCCATGGGATGCTCAATCCTTCTCCTCCCGGCCAGCCCTCCGATGACCAGGTCCATTTCTGAACCCAGGTCACCGGCCTTGCAAGTGAAAATCCAACCACTGCACCAGCGGGCCTGCATAGTTTCTACTATTTTTTGTCTTACAACCTGGAAAAAATATGCTTTGTGTCTATACAGAAACCTTATCTTAGCATTCACCTGCTTTTCCAAAACCTTCAAATGGTAGTCTCATTTCAGATTTTCATCTAACCATTACCTCAAGTGTTTGTAGCTTGGGACATTCTGCAGTTTTCTTTCATTAAAATTGAAAATGGAAATATGTGCATTTTTGCCTAATTCCGTGTACAGAGTCAAACTGTAAAACTTAAGCTTTTTGTTTAAGAGTCTGTCATCACAAAAAAAGTGCTGAATCTCATCAAAGGCTAACTGTAGCTTAAACTGTAACTTTGTGACAGCTGGGCTCCAAATATACTCAACAGTATCATCTGTATAAAGGGGAACAGCTGTATTAAGATGTTGAATTTTGAGATCATTAATAAAGAGTGAAAAGAGGAATGGCCTCAAGACAGAGCCCTGGGGGCCTCTCTTCTCACTGCTATTTATTTTTATTTATTCCTCTAATATAAATAAGTTGATACCTACTTATTAAATAAATAGCAAGCCAGCTGACAAATGCACTTGAAAAGCCTAGTCTTTTTTCTTGCTAAGTAGTAAGCCATAGTTTATTGTATCAAAGGTCTTGGAGAGGTTGATGAAAATTGTTCCTGTTACCATTCCACTATCTGCTGCTCTGCTAAATCACTGGTGACTTTTACAAGAGCAGTAGTAGTGCTATGGTTTGAGCTAAAGTCAGATTGATTTCTATTGAACATTTAGTGAGTTGCTAAATGACAGAAATTTGCTTTACCACCAATGCCTCCAAAACCTTTGATGTAGCAGACAACAGTGAAACTGAGCAATAGTTTTTGAGTAACCTGCCATCTCCTGATTTGAAAATTAGAGTTGCTTTTGCAACTTTCCAAATTTCATGGAACTCTTCATAACTTACTGACATGTTAAACAAGTAGGTTAGGGGATGGCAGATCACTGGAGCAACACATTTTAATAGCATTCGATGATGACCATCAATCTCTTCACTTTTTTTGTGTTGAGTTTCAAAAGATCAAGCCTCACATCATGTGCCAAAAACATGTTTAAAATGAGGAGAAGATGGCCACCATGAGCTGTTACTAGTGCCATATAAGGCTCATACACTAGGGTATGAGCAGTGAAGCCAGCAGAGGTCTCAGATGTAGCTTGGGGAAGGGAAACAATCATTAGGGGCTACTGGTGGCATGTGAGGCCCATTTGATTGGATGCGTGCATCGCAGCCACCAATAATCTCAAAGTTCAAGCGTGAGTCAATAAAATATTCAGTAACGGGATTAACTATAAAATTCAGGTTACCTATTTTGTTCCCCTCTATTAGAATGTAGTTTGACACTCGGGTGATAGTGGTTGTGTTCAGACTCTTTACTGTGTTCTAAAACATCAGTGGATTTAGTTTTTTTATTTTTCTCCAGTTTATTACTAATATGAAGTTCTTTAACTGATCATAATTCTTTTACATAGCAGTTCCTTTTAGACATACATTCCACCCAGTCATGTTGCAAATCAGTTAATTTAGCTTTTTTCAAAGCCCAATCTCTTGCCCTGCGTATTTTGTTTAAGTGGACGAATACCATGGAGAGTAGTTTAATCCAATATTGTATCTCTTAACTGGGGCATGTTTATCACATATTTACAGGAAAACACTTGTAAAGCATGTGCAGGCTTCGTTAACATCCAGAATAATTGTGAAGCATTCCCACTTCACATATTCCAAGTCTAACATAAAGGCAGGGTAATCAAACATTTTCAAGGAATAACATTTCTTGATATTCAGTTTACCCCTTGCTTTTGTCTGCTCACCAATACAGAAAATGAACTGGTGGTTAGATAGTGATTCAGACAAAACCTGGCTTCAGAATACGTCCCAAGCCAGTTAGAAAAAATTAGATCAAGGGCAGTTGAAGTTTCCACATTTTTCAAAGTAAGTCATGTCAGTTTCCTTAATTAATTGTTCCGGACCATGGTCAGAATTCAGGTTAGCTAAACCCCCTGTTAGTAGAATTTTGTGATTACTAGTATAAAGACAGACCAATTTTTCTGAACTTTCAAACTGTACAAAAGGTGTTTGGTGGGGGTGGTAACAGCTTGTAAGCTCTCATGAAATTAAACTGGGGCTCTCTGGGGCAAAACCACAGTAGCTATGCAAGGAGCCCTGGCAGCTATGAAAAATAAATATGTGCACTAGGGCTGAGGCTATGACCCAGGTAGCTCTTCCTTCGCTGAGAACTCACAGGTTAACTCCTCACACCTAAGAAAGAGCCACTTTTGGGAAAGGAATCTATGCAAGGCTATCACTGTATTGGGAAGCAAGACATTAATGGGTTAAGATTCTAAAAACAATTAAATGTATCATTAAGCACATGGCGTTTTTAAGTCCTGTAAAGTTAAAGAACTATGTCCCACTTCTCTAGCCAGCACCAAGACCAGAGACAAAACAGACACTCCCTCTGTCCAAGAACACACAGGAGAAGATTCATTATTTTAAGGGGGAAGGTCACAGGTGCTGTTAATTTAGAAGACATATTTTCAGTACTATCTGATTGAAATATGACATAATGTTCCTTGATCCTGCTTTGCGCTGTCAGAAGAAGCTTACCAGGAAGAGTGAAAAGGTTTTTACAACCTTGAAAGTACAGAAGCTTAACTGTTGCTAATTGTGTCAGAAGTGCACCTTTTTTGAGAAAGACACCATCCCTCTTTGTCCTGTGAAAAAAAAGCTTGCTGATACAGTGGGGCAGTGTCAGTGGCTCAGTAGGTAGCACACTCGCATCTGAGGATGGGAGATCAGAGGGCTGTAGGTTAAGTTCCCACATCTGGCACCTGGGTAAATATCCCAGTACTGACACTGTTGTGCAGCATGAGAGGGGTGCTGCACTTCTGAGGTGCTGTCTTTCAGATGAGATGTTAAACCGAGGTCCCATCTGCCTGGATTGGTGGTAGTTCAGGTGGATGTTAAAGATCCCGTGGCACTTATCGAAAAGAGTAGGGGAATTTCCCTGGTGTCCTGGCCAAATTTCCCTCATTCACTAAAAATACCATCAACAGCTTAATCTGGTTCAAGGTCAATTGGCATTCATCTGTATCCCCCTCCCCTGGGTCATGCCTGAAAATAGGCAGGATTTGTCTAGGGCACTTACCTGGTCAACAAAAAAAAACAAAAAACTAAACTAAATAAACAGTAAGTGTGCCCTAGCTACCAGCCTGTGGGCACCAGAGATGATGTGAGAAAGCTTGCATTGAGACAATGGTGAGAGAAATACCTGAATCAATCTTGCAGACATTCTGGGAGAAGTACTGGTTAGTACTACTGCCAAGTTTTAACTTACATACTACACCAGGATCCAGAAACCTAGACATGTTGTGTTGTGTGGGGCCCCTGCTCCTTAGATTGATCTGTCCTTCAGAAGAGGGAAAAGGAAGAACCAGAGACTTCCATATGATTGTAAACACAGAGAGACTGTTCTGCCACACATAGAGGTACCTGAGACCTACATCTTCTTGCTGCCCCCCTCACAACTGCACAACTGAATTCTAAGCCTGAGAGGACCTCCAGCTGCAGAAAGGAAAAGAAGGAGTCCCCGCTGACAAGGGTGCTGGTACATCAGTACTGTGAGTACTCTGAGGGCTAGCCTTGCGACTGGAAAAATTTGTACAGAGTTTTGCCACCAAATATACAGATTTAGCCAATGAGTCAGGAGCTACAAATATCTCATTTGAAGGTCGGCAGTATAAGCAATTGCATGGCCTGTGGATTTTTTTTGGTTTGACTGTTCTGTTTGTTTTAAAGTGTACCACTTCCGGCCATCCAGCTGCAAGGTCACACGGGCCTGCAACATTGCAATGGCTGGGCACCCAGTGAAGCTCAGAGGAGCTCCCTTTAAGGTTTAAGAGTTAAACTGGTACCAGTGGGTAGTACACCAGTACAGGTGGAGGGGTAATTCTAAAAGATTTGCAGTATTATTTGCAATAGTATGGTCTTGCCTAGTGGTAAGTGGGCACTGCATTGTCACTGTTACTGTCACTGTTACTGTCACTATTACTGCTACTATCACTGTTATGGTCATGGCTAAATTTACTGCTGTTTTAAAGTGTTTAACTGGTCAAGCCTAGTCAAGCATTTAAGTTCAGTCCTGCAACCAGAGTTAATAAGTTTCTGCAAAAAAAAGTTTGGCTTTGCATCCCCTATCCCTTGTGAATATTCCCCGATAATTAGTTTACTTGTATTTTACATTTTGTCTCGAGAACATATTATTAGGGGTAAGTCGCTAGTTGCATTTTTGTTGAATTTAAGGTTGCACTGCAATTTTCCATGTGTAGGGGGACACTGTGAGGAGGTCAGGAGGTATTACATCCCAGAGGGTTGTACCACTCTGACACAGGCCCACTTAAATTTTACTCTGGGTGAAGGCACTACACTAAACTTAATAGACTTGGATTCAAACCCCCCAATCAGGCAAATCTGAACCCAGGCCCCTCAAACTTGTTTGAGTCCACAAGACAGGGCTTGTAACAACAACATCTACAGTGGCCCAGTTACAGAAGTAAAGTAAGGTAATGGACTATTTTCTGAAGTCATCCACACATCAGTCAATGGAGGGCTTCAGTAAGTATGTAGGGTCTGGGATGGGTTTAAATACACATACTGAAGGAACATGCATTTGTCCTAATTAGCAAGTGTGTGTGTGGAGGGGGGGACCTGGATATACAATGAAAAAGTGAAAAACCTATAGGTTAATATCTGTTGTTTGGTTTGGATTAAGCAGCAATGCAATGAATGGGTTGCTAGATATTGCAGTTTGTCCCATCACTATTTATTTACTATATTCATTAGAGCTGGTGGTAACTGAATAGCAATAACTGAGCCAAAGCTAGTTTTAATGTAGTTTTACTTGACTGGAAAAGTGGTGGGCTACAGCCATGTGGGGGGGGAGGTTGGCAGTCAATGGGGGAGGGGGGGAGTAGTCAGAGATCAGGTAGGGTCTGGGGTAACAATATCGGCAGGGACACAATGGGTAGACTAGGTGGGCCAAGCAGTCCTTATCTGCCAACAAATTCTGTGTCTGTGTGAAAGGAGGGCTAGGCAGTTCTGCCTACTTTGTTGGTGCCTTTTTAGTGAATTAGTAGTTTTCAGTTACAACCTAAGAGCAGGATATAGACTTGAGTTCAGCAGAAATTGTAGTACTTAAAAAAACGTTTGTACACTCTTTAGTCACTTACTATATTTAGAATTTTACAATGTGGCAGTATAGCATAGCCTAGATGTTAGAGTAAGGAGCTGTGAATGAACTTGGTAAATCCAGCTCAGCTGGGTTTGATTCCCACAACTTCCACTAGCATACTGTGTGACTGAGCAAGTCACTTAAGCTCCCCGGTGCTTCCAGGTCACCTTTGAAAACAGGCACTGGTGCCTAGTGGACCTTAACCAGTCACCAAAAAAATTAAAAAAATTATTGTACTGTTTTGCTGGCTGGTCCCTCCCGTCATTGCATTGCATTGCTGCTTAAAAATTAGTTTAAAATGAGTTATAAAACTGAAATTGCAAAACATGATAGTTTAGATACTGTAAATATTGGGGCCTCCATGGGGTGTCTCTTTTGATAGAAGAAGCTCTGATCATGAGGTTTGGATGAGAGGTGTGCAAAGTGTACAGTAGTAGAGCGGTCCTGGCTGCTTCCTGAACCTCAAGAGAGGAGTCTGATTGTCTTGTACCATAAGGGGCTCTATTAACTCATTATAAACCACTCAAGTATTCAAAAAAGTATGGGAAGTGGTGCACCTGACTTTGGATTTTTTTATCCTGTCTAAAACATGGGGTGATGGCAGATGATCCATGACAAAATGGTGGTGGGCCTTATGCAGAGACAACTGGCTATCTGGCTGCCAAGGGGAGTTGTAAGATCCAATGCTGAAAGCAGAGGGCCTTACATCCACTGGAAGGATGATTGTCTCAGCATGCTGCCTACCATGTTGAGTCTTGTTGCATTAATGGCTAGGTTCTTTAGAGCAACTTGGGGGGATGCACTGAATCATCTTTTTTCTGCTACTGCATCACACACAGCAGAGACACCCCTAGAAAATTTGGTAATAAGATAAGAAAGTTGATTGAATCTTGGTGAATGAACAGTGCTAGATAAGTTTTCTTCACTTTGGTTTGCTAACAGGTTTGGGTGGGGGAACATGACATATTTTTTAAAATATGTATTTTATACTGGCAATGTGATATTTGATGTGATGAGCCAAGAGTAGGCTGGTACTGGTACATTTTCCTCAGATGGCATCACAGTATGCAGATGCTGAGATAAATGCCCTGGTGTCAGCCTGTCTGAGGCATCAGTACCTTGAATTGCTTTACCCATTTTATAGGCCTTATATAATTACTTCCAGTTTTATTGTGCATTTTTGGGGGGTTTAATAAGGTTCACGCTTAACATTTTTTTTGCTCTGGTCAAGCTCAGAAAGTGCTACACACTTTGCTTTTCAAACCATAACTTTGGAAGAGAAAATATGGCATTCTGCCATTTACTTTAGTTTTGTTTTCAGGCAAGTGCATGTTTTCAAAGGATTCAGAATCAGGTATACATGCATTTAATTACAGTACATACAGTGCTAATATACAACTGTGCTCAGATCTTGGATTAGGTTACAGGTGTTTAGGTAAATCAAGTGCAGTACACAAGAATTCATTGTCAAGAATACAGTATGTTCATAGGAAATATTTATATATTCCAGAAGCAGTAAACGTGGCCAGCAGTTGCATTTTAAATAATGAAGCTCAGCTGTATGATTTATATGCTCTAGGGCTATGGTGCAGTATAGAAAATTTTATTCAGTTTGTAACTTCATTTTCTTTGATTTACCTTGGTATAATTTATCATGTCAAAAGCTGCTGATCACCACCCTCCAGTCATGTCTATCCCTTGCCCCACATTTGCACTGTGTACTCATCCCTCCATCCACCCACACCAATTTACAGTATTGTTCCTTCTCTGTATGTGTATTGCTTTTGTACATTTGCAAATTTATTTAACTTCATGCACCTTATTGTATTGTATTTCTCTGCACCTGGTATTTGCCTTTTGTACAGTTGTTATTGTTTTGTATTTATTGCACCTTGTTAGAGTGTACTGTTCTCCCCCACCTCCTACCATCAAATAAATAAGTAAATAAATGAACAACAAGGTGTGCATTGCTACTTTTTTCTTTGTAACTTCATACCCCCTCATTTCCCCTCTCCCAAATCGAACCTAGAAATGAACTTTGGCTCTGTGTTCCTTTCCCAGTTACCAGTAGTTTACACTGAGGATAATGGCTTGGGTTATGAAGTTTATCATGCTGTAAACCCCTCAAGCGGTTGCTAGGCTGACCTTGTAAACCTCGAGAGTGAAGCGCGAGAGGTTTACTGTCGGCAAGGCAACCGCGAGAGGGGTTTTCAATGTGATAAACTTCATAACCCCAGCCATTGTCTTTAATAATATATGGGATCGCAATAGTAAATACTTTCAGGACAGAATGGGAAAGGCTCTTATTTGTTACTTGTGGGCTTCTGTTAAACAGTTTAAACCAATCGTGGTAGAGCAAACAACAATCGGGTGCTAGAATTCAGCACACCTTACTGGATTCGCTCCTGTAATCTCACCGATGTGATGAAGGCAAGCAAGGTTTATAGCACTGATGTCAGATTGGTGAGATTACAAGATTGTTAGACAGCAGTATGCCATACTTAATAAGGGCTCCTCATACATTATAAATAAATAACATGCCATGCTCAAACATGCAGTTTTTAGAAAATGCATTAAAAGCCATGTTACGTAAGGCTTTGCATTGTATGCTTATTGTTACTAAGAAAAAAAAATGGGCTACATAAACTAATGAGTACTGTTTAGTGCAGTGTGCCTTCCATCTGACCCACTGGCGTGCATTACACACTGATTTAAAACAGCCACAGATGGTCCCTGATGCAAAGTGTTTAGGGCCCCAGTAGCTCTGGAAATATAATTGCTTATAAGACAAAGTGGCTCTGAGTTCTTAAAAATGACTTCTAATGCTTAGAGTTCAATATTATTAGTTAAAGCAGAGTCAGAAAGTTGACTGACACTGTGATTCCTTTAAAGCACCATTTCTTTTATTTCTATCCCTATGACAGGTATTGTAACCCTGAACTGAAATTTGTTTTTGGTTAATTTTCGAAGTTAGCCAAGTTTCAGAAATTATAATGAAATCAGGCATAAACATGTAAAACCCATGCCACAAAGGGTTCATTTTGGAGAAAAGACTCATCATATTACACTGTACAACTGTAAGCTTGTTAGTCCTGAGTGTGGGCTGGGATCTGGATGAATGTCTCCACAAAGAAGCAATATAATGCTTGACAGAAGCACTGGGTTAGAGCTACCTTTCTGGAAATGCAGACCTACACAATGAGTTCTATGGCACCTACTTCCAGTTATCACTCTAAGACCCCAGCCTTCAAAAAATGGAGAACGACATGAAAACATCAGAAGCACAAGTTTGTATGCACCAGTTATTGAAGGTGATGTCAATAGGTCTGGAAATACATCCAGTGACACTTCTGGCCCAAATGTAGCGCATACACAGAGAGTGATCCAGCCAGATTTAAAATCATTTTCAAATCAGTGAGGTTGCTGGCCACTTCCCTGCTGTCACTCTTATGTATTGGGACCATGTCTGCTCTCTTCCAGTCCTACAGAACCACACCTGTTTCTAGTGAGTTGTTGAACAGGGCCATCAGTGGTGCAGCAAGAACCTCTCTGACTTTCTTAGGTACTCTTGGGTGTATCCTGTCCTATATCCCCATAGCCATGTCCAATTTCAGAACTGCAAGTCCCTTCAGAACTCTTCCCTGTGAAAATGAACTTTTGTCCTCCTACGGCGTTGAAGTCAGGTGATGGTGCATGAGGAGCGTTGTCCCCCGTTGAGCCTCCCACAGCACAAATTAAACAAAAGATGGTCAGTATCACCAAAGAAGGTAACTAGTCTTCAAAATTCATTCACACTGTGCCAGAGAATAAAAAAAGATTGATTCGCCAGCTTTAATGTAAACGCTGCAAGATCTACTTGATTGCTTGCTTCTCCTTTAACTAAGATGGTGTTCCTTAAGCAGAGGCACAGGTGTATAAAGTTAAAAGTCTGGATGTCTAAGAGAGCACATTGAAAAAGAAAATGCCAGTCTCTGGTTGGGAGCCCTCGTGAATTACATTGCCCTGAGAGGATAACCTGGTGTAAACACCCCCCGCTACTTTACACAGTTAGCTACTCCTGGTACCCTTGACTGGGCACAAACTACTTTGGAAATGGTACCATCCCTAGCTTTGGGAATGTGTACTAGGCTCGTTACTTCTAGAGGTCAAAACAAAGGGGTTAGAGTGTACAAAAACAATACTTATGACCAATAACCCAGGTCCTGAGGAGAGAACTTTTTGCTTGGGCTATGCTAGACCTATACTTCTGGAAGAGTGCCCAGTAACTCCACACAGGAAGCAGTAACATGAATGTCCAAACCAGAGCTGCAATTTTAGAGTGGGACTTTATTCCAAAAGATGTTCTCTAACGCAAGGGTGGACTCCCAAGGTTTACTGGTCGTGGCACAAGGAATTGGCAGACTAACAAAATGACTGTATCTGACAGGCACTCTATATATTCCCATGTTTCATTGGACATTGAATTCTCTTCAGTGGCACTGGCCACAACTGCACATTTCTTCTAGTGGCACTGGCCACAACTGAGCACATATTTCTCATATGGCACAGGATTTTAAAACTTCTGCAAGTGGTAAACGGACACAACAGAGCACACCAGGTCTCATTACTGGCACAACCCACTTCAGCGGGTAAACTTCTCTTCAGACATTTGCCACTATGTCTGAAATAACCAGCTGCCCTTACAGAACCTGTAGTGCTGAACTGGTTACTCCAGATGGGAGGCTGCCCACCCTTTGCTTCCAAATCCATACCCAGACATTCTTTCAGAGTTACACATTAAAATGTCTTGAACACACTTAGGTAAATGCATCTTTGAATTAACTTTCACATCCAGCATTTAAGAAACACTACTCTGGGAATGTAAGAAATTAAAGTCCTGAACAATGGGAATCAGTCTGCCTCTGGACCCCATAATTGCCAGCCAACTTTAAACTGAGAAAAGCCTCAAATTTTAGAACAGAACTGGCATACCTTTCCCTTTTAACCAGAGAAAAAACAAAGTACAGGTACTTTCTTCAGAAGGCACAAAGTCAGATCTACTCACAATTAGAACAGTGCAATCAGCTTCAAATTGTCCTGGATCAAATAGGGGATTTCCCCTAGAATCCATTCTCTAATAGTCCTTTTCACCTCTCTGGGGATGAAAATCAGGAAATCCTGCTGTAGACAATGGTTTCCACCACTTCTCTTGGAAAGCTGGAGACTTTCATGACTAGGGTGAGAAAACAGTCTCTCCTCTCAGAGCCCACAGCTGAGCACTCCTCACACTTCAAACTGCTGACACCACTGACTACTATTACCAATTAACTCAAGAATCTAAAACTCCCCACTCACAGCCTTCCTTGGCTTATGCTGCTGCAAGAGTTCTCATCTCAGCTGAGGCCAAGTAAACAACAGAGTGAGTAGGTGAAAAACATATTTAACTAGTTATCCACCAGCTGCCTTTCCCTACCTAGCACTGACGCTGATGGGATTCTAGTAACCCCAGGGGACTGGGTGGTTACACTCACCCCTACCAGGCAAATGACTGTCCACAGTAAACTCTCCACCCAGCACCAGGCCATCCCACCCTCTGTGTTACCTATGGAGAGGTAGCTCTACTCCTCCCCTACCATGTGCCAGGTACAGGCAGGCAACACTAAAGGACCAGAGGCTGGCTGATGAAACTTCAGCCCTATCCTATGATCTACCTGTGGATTCTTAGTGGCTCCAAAAAAACTGCTTGAAGCATGCCCTAATAGACAACACTGGTGACCGCTATCCAGCTTAGGACCACCAGCCTGCCTATCCCCCTAGCCGTCCGTCTAGAGAAAATCTATCTGACCATGTTGCCTACTGGAGAACCTATCCCCCCAATCTTCCCAAGATACCTGTGAACAACAAAGAAAACATACATTACATTGCATTACTTTCCCCCAACTTTCACCACAATCTCATACCTGTGAAGAAAAACATTAACACTCTATTAACCACAAACAAATCTAAAACACTAAGAAAATAGGAATTTGGATGAGCTTCAACATCCTATTCTTTTCTTTATTTCTTCTTTTCTTCCTCATGAACACCTGCATGAGAAGAAAAACACAAGAACACATTCAGCATTCCACACAGTGCCTTAACCTCCACCTGAACACTAAAGAACCCCAACAATAATTTTCTATAAAAGTACAAAAGTAAAAAATGGAAAGCAGACATTTATACAACACATCTGCGGATGGAAGGCCCTAAAATGTTCAAAACTAGTGACAAGATAACTGTTGCCCATAGGCATGGTCCATTAAAGAGTCTCTCCTAGACCAAAGCCTGCTGAAAAACAGCTCTTGGACAGGACTGGGCCTATATAGTACTGCAATCCATGGGGATAGTCTTTGATAGCAAATAGAGTTCTATGGATAGTCTTCAAGTGTAGGATGTGTTGTGCAAAGTCAGTAAAGTAAATCTGCCCTTGATACCGACCACCTTAGACTGATGGATCATTATCAAGCCTGTCAATCCTCAATTACCCGTAAGAAGCAGAGTTCCTGTCTGGGGAGATTGCGGCTGCTCAGCTCTTTTGAACTGTAGACAGATTGTGCAAACCAGCCAGCCTGCAGATTTGAAGAGCCTTTTCACAAGCGGAGTGCGAAGAGCTTGCTCTTTTCTTTGCAGCTAAGGTGGCTGATATCAGAGCAGATCTCCAACCAGCATGCTCTACGGGTGATGCTTTGGATCGGTGCTCGGTCACTGCTCCTCAGTTCTCCTGGAGCACCTTCATCTGGCCCAAGCTCATGGAAGTCATGTGGATTGCCCAGAGTATACACCCTACGTGCTGTAGTTTGGATCTGGGACCAACTGCCCTGATTATTGGTTGCAGTGACATCATTGGCCCTGTCCTAGCATGGATAGTCTGATGCTCCTTGGAAACAGGTGAGTTTCTTAGTTCACTAAAAGAGGCGGTGGTGACACCCCTCTTGAAGAAAGCTTCTTTGGATCCAGACTGCCCTGCTAACTACAGAACAATCTCTAACCTTCCCTTTATAGGGAAGGTGGTTGAGAAAGTAGTGGCCCTTCAACTGGAGAACCATTTAACCATCCATGACATCTACGAACCTCTCCAATCCAGTTTTCAAAAGAGGCATAGTACTAAGATGGCGCTGGTTTTGGTGCTCAATGATCTCTTGATGGCTAGGGATCAGAAGAACCATTCTATCTTGGTTCTTCTAGATCTCTCATCAGCATTTGACACTGTGGACAATGGGGTTCTTTTTGGTGGCCAGAGATTCATTTGTGACCTGTCGAGTGCAGTCCTCAGGAGGTTTACATCTTTCCTGTCTGGCAGAACTCAGAGGGTGGTATCAGGAATTTATTCCTCTGATCCAGTCTCTCTGTCGTGTGGGGTCCCTTAGGTATCAGTGTTGTCCCGCATGCTGTTCACAGTGTACGTGCTTCCCCTCAGAGACATCGTAAGAAGGTATGAGCTGAGGTTTCACTGCTACGCTGATGATACCCAGCTCTACCTTCCTTTTGCACCCGACCAGGATAGAGTTCTCTTGGTATTTAACAACTGCCTCACTGAAATCCCGGATTGGATGAATTTGAGCTGGCTGAGGTTGAACTCAGGAAAGACTGAAGTGCTGGCAGTGGACCTGGGGCATAGGATAAAGGGGTTGGGGCAGATTCACCTTCAGGACTTCATCTCGGGGGCTTACCATTCCCTACCTCTGAATGGGTGCAAAACCTTGGGGGTGATTTTTTATGAAGGGCTGACACTGCAATCGCAGGTGTCAGCAGTAGTCAAATCCTCTTTCTACCACCTGAGAAACATCTCCAGGGTAAAGCACCTTGTTCCGTCTGGGTGATCTCCCTACATTGGTCCATGCCTTTGTGTCCTCGCACTTGTATTACTGCAACTCCCTTTACCTAGGGCTTCCTGGGGTGGATATCTGCCACTTGCAGCTAGTGCAGAATGCTGCAGCCCGGTTATTGATTGGAACTTCCCAGTCCTGTCATATCTCTCCAGTGCTGCGTGAGCTACACTGGCTGCCAGTGCAGTGGCAGATCACCTTTAAAGTCGGACTTCTGATTTATAAAGCCATACATGGACAGGGCCCAGACTACCTGAAAGAGCTTCTGGTCTCTTACTGCCCAGGGCAATTGCTCTGCTCAGCTGATGAGTGGTTGCTGCGGATTCCAAAGGTTTCCTTAAAATCCTCCGGGGCCCGTTCATTTATGTACACATCTCCAGCCATTTGGAATTCTCTACCCCGTCAGTTATGAGAGTGCATGACCATCAGGGCCCTGTGTTTACTGCGGCAAAGAGGGCCTACATTCTGTGACAGGACCTCACACTTTCTGTGGCAGAGCAACTGCTGATTCTGTGGCCATTCTGCAGCAGATAAATTGTGGTTAAACAGCATACCTTCAAAGGGATTAAGTCTTAGTTACCCCTTTGACACCCTTCGTGCAACCACTTTGCTACACTGAAAGTGAAACAGCAGGCCATTTAACAGTATGTAGTCTTCTTATCACAAATATTAAACTGCAATAACCCAAACCTGGCGCAGCTATTGGCATCATTGTTCTCTTTTAATGAATTTTCCCTCCCAGTCTGAATTTGAAGGCTTATCTGTTCTTTTTCTGGACATTGGTGGCCTTTACTGTTCTCCTAGGTTATAATCAGAGGAGTACATACACACTTAGCTACAACTATACAGAAGGCAAAACCTGCTTGGATTTCTTCAGGTTTATATCTACAGTTAACAAATACTGTATAAACAGAGACTCCAACTTGAAAGCCATTTTTTTCTGATTTTGATCAATGTTCTTTTAGATTATTATTTTTTAAACAAGGAATACCCCAACTGCCTTGCAACAAACATGTTGAGTGCAGTGTGCAAATCTGCATGTTGGGGAGGGGGATTGTCTTCCTATAACAGTGAAAGAGGATGTAGCTTGCAGTGTCTGTAGGATTTGTTGACTCCTGATTTTTCTTTTGGGAGACACACTGAAAAATGCAAGCAAGTCATCCTTATTAAGCTGGAGTAACCTTGGTTAGCATGTTCTCTTCTCCTCGCAACTTAGGGGGTTCTAGTGTTCTTTAGTCAATGACCCTCATTTCACTTATGTATAGCAGCAATCAAACTCTCCATTATGATTTTTTTCCATACTTGCTTGCTCCAGTTGTAGTATACCCTGGTCCCCTATTCTTTTTTTTTTCCATTTAGTAAACTTTATTAGTTTAAAATTTTAACAACAACCATCAGAACAGACAATGAGTAAATACATTAGACAGAAAAGCAGTCCTTGAAAAGAACAAATACATGTGTGTCATCTGGTCCCCAATTCTGCTGCAGTTGGGCAACTTGACCCTCCTTAAGAACTGAGCTTGATGCCCACCACTTAAGCTGCAGGTTCAAATCTACCAAGAAATTACTCACACACTTGCAGGTACAGATCTGCAGCCCACAAATCAAAACTGTGATCAATGTCCACTAGTGGGGACCGAGACTTCTGCTCAGTCTGCTGCCAGCCCTACGTTTCTGCAATCAGTTCTTCCTCCGATACCTGTCACCACACTAAGATTGATTCCACATCCACAGGCACTACTGAATCTTCTCACTTCTTGACTACTAATTGCCTTCCAGTTCTTCCTTCCAAATTTATCTTCCAAGGATTCAGCTTGCACCGTGAGCAGCCTCACAATGAAAAATGAACATGGCTGAGCTAGCCCCACCTACACCTACACAGCAGCAATTCATAACTGCTGTGGACCTAATCAAGCTCTGCTACTCTTGCTGCAGTCTCCCCACCCCACAATACTGACTGGATGGAGTTATGTAACAAGCCAGCACAAGTCAAGATGCCTAATGGTGCCTTGGTTGTAGAAAGGCACATTATAAATAAAATAATAATTATTATTATTATTAAAATAAATAATGAGTTTGTCCTTACCGGTTCCTTGAAGAACAAAAACAAAGGATCACCTTACTTCTACAATCTTAGGACCCTCTTCCTTTCAGACCAGATGGCATCCTCGGTTACTGCTGGGTGGATGTCTTCTGGAAAAACCAACAATGAAACAAGAAAGAAAAAACAATGAAACAAGAAAACTGCTGGATAGATATCATCTGGAAACCTAATGATGAAACAGAAAAACTGCTGGGTTGATGTCATATAGAAGGCCAGGTGAGGGAACAGGAAAACTGCTGAGCTGACATCCTCTGGAAGGCCAGACAATGGAACAGGAAAAACTGCTAGGCTGGTGAATCTGGATACACCTGAAGAATCCTGGAACACCAGAAGAGCTGTATCTTCCTCCATAGATACTGCTGCTTTGGATGACAGGCACTGGCCTGCCACTGCTCGCTTTCTTAAGGCATGCTGGGCATATTCACAGGGAGTGGCACCATTAAGGGTAGTACCACTCAGGGTGTGAGGAGAGGACTATGACCATGTCTGGGAGTTCAAAGCTGATGTTATGGAATGTCTCAATACCATCCCCATCCACAATTCACACAGTGTCCATAAACAGAGTCCTGCCCATTCTCCAGAATTTAAGGTGATCACTTATGACTTTCTCCCTTACACATTCTGCTGCACCAGAGTACAAATTCTTGCTTGCCTCTTCCAACAACCAGGATTGCCTGTTCTGTTCAATTTCCTCCCAGATTTGGTGAGGAAAGGTAGGAAAGGACTTCCCATCAATGGTGTCAACCCTCCTATATATCAGTTGCTCCTCCTTGCTACTCTTCACTAGTCTACGACCTATGGCCTGGTGTGGGGGTGGCTAGTCCTGGTTAACCCAGTGCTGCATACTTAAAGAATGAAAGAACTTGTTCCCCTATTATCTCTGTAGACAAGTTACTAGAGCCTTGTCCAGCTGTCTCTGGCTTCTCTGAGGCAAGAGCTAGAGGCTACTCACTGAATCTCTCAGAATAAAAGTACATTTCTTCATCCTTCTCTTCCTCACTCATTATCTGAGCCCAAGAGTGAGCAAATGTCCTCATTCCTGAGACATTTCGCTCCTCACTAGGTACAGAGGTAGACACCTGCCAATTCAGTGTCTCTTGCAGTTCATCCTCCCCTACTAGGCTAGGACTTGGACCCTGCTTCCATGTGTTCACAGATCCTTCCATTGCACTGTCCACCTGGGACACAGGCGTGGAAACCTCTGTTTCTACCCTTGCAGTGGATCAACATCAATTTTATTTTCTTCTTCTGTAACACACTCTGTAGAACTTTCTCCAACAGGTTTAACCTGGTGCTGCTGCAGGCAGAGTCTCCTACTTGGGTACATGTGGGAGACAGTCACATTTTTGATGCCCTCTCTGGTGCTGCACCCCTGATCATTCCATACTTCACAAGGCAGTCCAAGCAATGTGGTATCAGAAACACATCCCTTCTAGCCTTTAGGCACACAATGCACTGTCTCACTGGATGGCTAGGGATTGCTATATCTGGAGGCAACCTTTCATCATAGAAAGCACTCTCTATTACTCTTAGTGCTGTCATCTCCTCGTCGATCATAGCTCGGGCATGATCTGGATATCGGGGAGTTCCTGAAGCCATGTCTGAAAGCAAACACACACAAACTTGTTGTTACTGAATTGCTCACTAGTCTCTTACTGTCTCAAAAAATGGCTCCCTGCTGCTGTGTTTACATTGCTGACCCCGCCCTGTAATGGCGGCGGTAACTTTTCTCATGTATCAAACTCTGTTCACTTGCTCAAAACTGTTTTTGACCTTTTTGGCTACTGAATTTACTTAAAACTGCAATTGATTGCTCTGCTTATACATTTCAGCACATTCATACAGTTTTAAACTTGACTTTGCAATCAGTGTCAATCCAGGAAGACTATTTACACATGCTCAAAGTCACTTGTAAGCCCCACAGTCTTTCTTTGCACAAGACTGCTTGTTTTCTGCATTCTCACTATACAACTCACAGTCCCTTTTACTTATATAAATTCACTGTTGCTGAAACCATTATTACTGCTCACAGTCTATGCTCATAAGTTTTGTTTGTTGCACTTGTTCTAACAATGCACAGTCTTCTTAGCAAAAAAATCACACTGCTTGCACACAGATTCATCTGGCTTGATAATCACATGCAGTTTGTTTGCACAGTTAACTTGCTTTACTCAGTGAACTCAGTAGCTGGTCCTCTCCGATGGAAATTTTTGGCCTGGTACCGATCCTGGGAAGGCATTTGGGGTGAAACAGGCTGGTGGTCCCGCCGTTCATAGCCATGAATGTCTTGATCAGTCTCCAGTTGATTGGACAATGGATTGAGCCTGAAATTGCATAGCAATGGTCTGTTTACTACAGTTTAGAATCTTCACAAGCCCCTCAATGGTTGATCCTGGTCTGATCAGCTCACACACCACTCTCTCTCTCTCTCTCTCTCTCTCTCTCTCTCTCTCTCCCCCAAACACTCTGCAGTGCACAGATGCTGGCCAGGGGGTGGGACTGAATACAGTTACACCAATCACTTGATGCCATGCAAAGGAGCCTCTCACTCTCTCCTCACTTGCTCTTCCTTCATGGTGATCATTGAGCAGGAGCAAATTTAAACTGCAAACTGTAACTTTTTTCTTGGCTGCAATTTTGGTGGCAGGAGTGCTGTTTTGACTATTTCTGCCACAGTTTCTAGACAATTTCTCTAGTGACTCCCCAAATTTGCACACAAAGCACATGAAACTTTCAGGGCACATATCTGAGTCTGTCCCTTAAAGTCCACACTACTTTTGGCATTTTAAAATTTCAATTTAGAAGTTCTGTAAACGCTTTCCGTTGCAGAGACTATGACACACACTTCAGTGCTTTACTGACTATTGCCACAGATGAAAACCCACAGCAGCACTCAGTTCTTTACTGTTCTAGAAGGCACACAAGCAGCACATTTGGATGGCATTTTTCTGGGCAAAAATCCTCTTGTCCAAAGCTTCCTTTCTGTTTTGGCTACACAACTACCAGACAGAAAGATGCTATATATACCCTCATCAAAAAATCTCATGGCTCTCTCCCCAAATTAAACAACATCAAGTGAGTCCACATTTTCTGAGGCACTTACCCAATTTAAACATCCCAGATGAGCCCCAATTTTTTGTAACCACCCCCCACACTACTATACATAGTTAGCTACCCCTGGTATCCTTGACTGGGCGCAAACTACTTTGGAAATGGTACCATCCCTAGCTTTGGGAATGTATACCAGGCTCATTACTTCTAGAGGTCAAACAAAGGGGTGGGGGTGTACAAAAGCAATACTTATGACCAATAACCCAGGTCCAGAGGAGAGATCTTTTTGCTAGGGCTATTCTAGACCTATACTTCTGGAGGGGTACCCAGTGGCTCCACACAGGAAGCAGTAACATGAATGTCCAAACCAGAGTTGGGGTTCTAGAGTGTGACTTTGTTTCAAAAGATGTTCTCTAAAGCAAGGGTGTACCCCCAAGGTGTACTCATTGTGGCACAAGGAATTAGCAGAACAACAAAAAGACAGTATCTGACAGAAACTCTACATATTCCCATGTTTCATTGGACATTGAATTCTCTTCAGTGGCACTGGCCACAACTGAACATTTCTTCTAGTGGCACTGGCCACAACTGAGCACATATTTCCCATATGGCACAGGACTTTAAAACTTCTGTAAGTGGCAAACACACACAATTGAGCACACCAGGGCTCATTACTGGCACAACCCACTCCAGGGAGTAAACGTCTCTTCAGATATTGGCCACTGTGTTTGAAATAACCAAGCACCCTCATGGAAGCTGTAGTGCTGAACTGGTTACTCCAGATGGGGGGCTGCCAACCCTTTGCTTCCAAATCCATACCCAGACATTCTTTCAGAGTTACACCTTAAAACATCTTGAACACACTTAGGTAAATGCATCTTTGAAAGAACTTTCACATCCAGCATTTAAGAAACACTACTCTGAGAGTGTAAGAGATTAAATTCCTGAACAATGCGAATCAGTCTGCCTCTGGACCCCATAATTGCCAGCCAACTTTAAACTGAGAAAGGTCTCAAATTTCAGAACAGAACTCGTGTACCGTTCCCTTTTAACCAGAGAAACACCAAAGTACAGGTACTTTCTTCAGAGGGCACAAAGTTAGATCTACTCACAGTTAGAACAGTACGAGCAGCTTCAAATTGTCCTGGATCAAATACGGGGTTGCCCCTAGGATCCATTCTCTAACAGTCCGTTTCACCCCTCTGGGGATGAAAATCAGGAAATCCTGCTGTAGACAATGGTTTCCACCACTTCTCTTGGCAGGCTGGAGACTTTCAGGACTAGAGTGAGAAAACAGTCTCTCCTCTCAGAGCCCACAGCTGAGCACTCCTCACACTTCAAACTGATGACACCACTGACTACTACTACCAATTGACTCAAGATTCTAAAACTCCCCACTCACAGCAACCTGTGGCTTATGCTGCAGTGAGAGTTCTAAATGATCTCATCTCTCTCTCTTCTCAGCTGAGGCCAGGTGAACAAGAGCGTGAATAGGTGAAAACCCTATCACCAGTTGCCTTTCCCTACCTAGCACTGAAACTGATGGGATTCTAGTAACCCAGGGGACTGGGTGGTTACCACTGGAATTCCCTCAGTGATTCTGTACCAGCAGAGACTTTTAGTAAACAGGCATTAAGAGGAAAGGGACTGCAAGCTTCTTTCAGGATTCACTCAAGGAGTGACCATGGCTGAACTGTCCCACAGTTTTTATTGGGGAGGAGAGATTCCGGCTTAGAAACGGAGACAGGATACAGGCAGTATCTGTACTGTATGGCTGTATTTCAATATTAAGAAAGCCAGAGGGAAGAGGAAAAGAATAAAAACAGGGAAAATTAGAAGTCTTCAACTGAAGCAGACATTAAAATTCTATGAGGTAAATAGATTTCATGAAAGAGATTGTTTCTCTTGTCTGCAAGTAGTTGTATTACTGGACTGAGCAGAAAGACACTAGAGAAAAAACACACTGATTCCACTTTGATTTTCCGTGTAGCTATATTTGAACAAACAGCAAAAAACTGACTTATTTTTCAAAATGCCCTCAAGGAGAGAAAGAAGAGAAAAAATGCTAGCATCAGATGTTGCTGAATGTAAACAAGACACAATTAATAAACAGACAACCAAAGGTAAAATGAAACGACAATAAACTAAGTTACAAGTTGAACAGGGCCTGTTTAAATGTTTTTGGCAAAATACCAACTTTGAATATTCCTAACCCCTTAAGCCCAGTAAACTCTCCTGCTGACATAGGAGCCAAAGGCTCCCTTTGATCCAAAAAATGACCAGAAAATAAATACTGCAATAAACAATCTGGTGAAAAAAGAAGGGGGAAATTCTAAGTCTAAAATAAAAGATACATGCTCAGAAAATCACATTAATAATGTAAGCTCAATGGTTGACAAAATGGAGTTAACAATGGAATTCAAGTTAACATCAGGAAATTGCAGAAGGAGGGAGAGGATTTACAAGTAACACAAAAACACAACTTAAACTAACAAGAAGCCAACTTTATATCAGCTGAATCTGATGTAGAGCAATCCAGAACAGAGGGTGAAGCCCATCTCACTATATAAGAAAGGCACAATGGTTCATTGAAGGAGCAAAACATAACCATGCCCCCCATACAAGACACACAACCTCCTCAGGAAAACATAGAAAACAACACACAGAGTCTCACTATAACAGACCAAACAAATAAAACCTCTTCAGAAGAAACAATACCTACATGGGTGAATGCTTATTTGGGAACATTAAAACTATTGAAGGAGACTTAAACTTTGCTAAAAGTAAAGCTGAAGGAGTGGGTAAAATTATAAATGAAATAGAAGTGATAAAAATGTCTAAAACCAATTGAACAGTTCAGTAAAAGAGATCAATTCAAAAATGTCTCAACTACAAACAAGGGTAGCTAAAACAGAAGACAAAGTACTTATAAATAAAAGGCAATTTGCCAGCCTAGAAAATACAAGAACATAAATTTCAAACAAGATAATAGACATATAATTAAGAGCCAGAAGAAAGAAATTAAGAGTAATTGGAATACCAGAGTCTTGGGAACAAAGTCAAGATATGAAAGAAATTGTTTTATAGATCTTTGGGATTTATCTGGACATACCCACTGCTGACATGAACATTGAAATGCTGTACATAGGGTTTTGAGAACAAGGCCAGAAGTTAGTTTATCACCATGCTCAGCTATTGTAAAACTTTTTAAGTCAGAGGACAAATACAGAATTATGAACATGGTATATAAAACAGGGATCACTAGGAAAGGTGCAAATATTTCAATTTGTCGAGACTTGCCATACAGAATTATTAATGAAAGAAAGAAATATGACCATCTGAAAAAACTGTTATGACAAAAAGTATACAAGTCTTCAGTACTGATTCCTGCTAGACTATGTGTTATTATTAATAATAAACAACATTTTTTTTCTCCACAGCAGAGTAAGCTAAAAGAGAATTAAGGCAAATATTAGCTGAACATTTTGTATCAGCTATTTACCTGCTAATGGGATTTTGATGCTCGGGGTGGGGGGTGCGGGTTTAATCACTCTAAGCAATTAGGAACTGTGCCATGCATCTGCAGGGGATTGGATACCATGTATTCTATTAGAAAAACAATGGAATGTATGAAAAAAGTGTAAGGGAAATGGAAAGTTGTCACTATTATAGTGATTATCATGCTCTGATCAAAAGGGAAGCTACTGAATTATAATATATAAATGATGGCATCTTCAGACAGGAATTTGGACATCATGATTGCATCCATAAATGCTAATGGGTTAAATAATTATAAAAAAATGAATAAGATTTTACAATATTCTAAGCTGCATCGAATCAAAATGCTGTGTGTTCAAGAAACCCACCTTCCTGGAAATAAGATTAAAAGATTTAAAAAAATCGTGGGTAGGACAAATTTTGTATGTGACTGGCTTGAATAATAATTGTGGAGTAGCAATCCTGTTGTCCAAAAAGATGGCTTTTAAATGCATTCAACAAAAAAAGGATGCACAAGGGTATTATATACAATGGCCCCTATGCACAAAGGGGTGGAGTGGGTATGCGCCATGTAACCCTGGTTCATAGCCCACTTTGCAGCTTCCCAAACCCACTGCACCCCCTGTGCAGCATTCACCAATGTAGGTATGCCCCTCATGCACTGTATCTCCAGTGGAGCATGGACCTACATGCGGGAAATGGACCAGGGGAGGCACAGGGGTGAGCTGGCATTCCATGGGATGCATGAACATGCAGGGTGCCAGGCACAGGTGCCAGTACCTCCACCACATTGGGGCAGCTGTAAGGGCAGAGAGCCAGTTATGCAGCCCCCCCGGGAGTTACAGCCGCAGGCTGCAGCAGTGAAGTGGGGTCATGTGCACCCCCACCAAGGAAGTCCCAGCATGTAGGGCACAGTAGGATGCCAGTGGGTGGTTGACTAGGCACCCAACCCCTACACCACATGTGGTGCCCTACGCACCAGCAACTCACCTGGTGCCCACAGGCACAGGTGATCCACTGTGGGATCTGGGTCGGGCAGCTGATTGGCTGCCTGCCCAGATCCACAGCTCTGCCCCGACCACTCCTATGGGCCTGTGCACTGGGGGGGGGGCATATCCATGTACAGGAATTGCATGGTAGCCACTGTTCATGAATGTGGCCACCTGCAACTCTCCCGTGGGTGTGTAGCTGTGTGGGTGGAGTACTCACCTCAGGCATGTATTAACCACCCCTTTGTGCATAGGGACCATAATTAGTAAAAGCAGAACTGTATGATATAGAAATTTTAATTGGTTTAGTATATTGTCCATTAATTTAATATGGATCATCGTTTGTTAAATCTGGAAAATGAAATCATAGCCCTTAACTGCACTGACACCATATTGGTTGGGGACTGTAATCATATTTTGATCCCAGATCTGGACAAAACATCTAAGCCTATTAATAATGATTATCATGATGCTACCTTATTAAATAACTTTATATCTAGAAATCAGTTGCTTGACATATGGCTAGATAGAAATTTTGTAAAGAGAGAATGTATCTATAGATCTATGTTTTTAAAAATGTGCAATAGGATTGATTTTCTGATAAATAAAAACATAAAAGCATGACAATACGGATTTTATATTCAAATATATACTGTGTGTATATATATATATATATATATATATATATATATATATTATAGTGTACGGAAGTGCCACTATAGTTAGGGTTGCATAGCCATTTCTATGTTAAACTTCAAAGTTTGCACTTTAACAACTTTTGAACCATTTGTCTGATTTGCCTGAAATACAGAAAGTAGGAAGATTTATCATAGATCTCCAGATCTTGAAATTTTCATGTCAATCAGATATATAGTTGCGGAAATGTAGTGCACTCAAAAAGTAGAAAATCTCCAACATTCTGTTTTCTTTAGATGCACATATTACACTGAAGAATGCATTTGAGTGGGTTAAAATTTCATGGGATGCATGGGTCTTGGCTAGCAGTAGTGCCCTTTGAAGAGTCTGTGAAAAAATCTTGTTCCATTCAAAAGTTATAGCATTTTTACTGTCCCATTATATTCTATAGGAAAATTTATATGTGCACTGCTAAAACAATCACAATCACATTTTTTGATCGAGCTTGCCCTAAAGTGTTGTCATGCTGCTGCCATCTTGTTTTCAGTTAACGAGGAGAAAAATCGTTATAACTCAAAAAATACTGCACTTCTGAAGACACCAGTCATTGGGTTTACCTAAATGAGCCCCAATGACTGGTATTGGCCTGAACTTTTCTGGGTGGAAAGGCTTAGTCCTACAGGTGTGCCTTTTGGTAGTTTGGTATGGAACCATTGAAGATGCCCATAGTTACAGCATTCCAAAGTTCAAAAGTTTCCCCATAGGATAACATTGCAGCACCCGTCACGCCTTTCAGGGTCTGTATCTCGTAAAAAGTTCAAGATACAGACTTTTTGTCACAAAATTTCTTAGCCCCCCTGCAGAGAACTAGGTTACAAAGCCACAAAAACCCTGAAATTTGCATTTTTTCCTACCTTGTACGATTCCTGAGATATTTGTGAATTACTGTTCCAATTGCTCATTTTCATGGCTGTAGGCCACAATTGTCACCTCAGGCTTAGCACTCACATTGCATTGTGGTGCCCATTTCTTGGAAACAATGCAAGACAAGGGTTTGGTTGATCAATTGTCATTTGAACTACTCACTGTCATGATTACAACAACACTTTAATTTTTTTCCAGCTGCTATGGTTCATGAGATATGGGCACATTAGTGTTACAAGGGATCCTTGCCATATTGGGCTGAAGTATGGCTTCATAGCTATGTGTAACTGGAAGTGCAGGGCCCAGAGGGCTCACACTTCCACACATACACACCATTATGCACAACTGGGCGGGTTGGTGGGGGCTCCTACCCAGCCGCCCCTTTCTATTACTACTTACATTACACTTTTATTTTTCCATTCACATTTTATTAAAGATTTTCCAATGCAGAGAATAAATCCACAAAGTAATATACATAGTACAAACAGCTTGAGTACAACTACTGTGATGATTCATTCTCTCCCTACCTCCCCCTTCCTTCCCCCTATTCCCAGCACAGCATTAAACTCCAAAACCACAATAAGTAGTATGATAAGAAAAAGCACCCTAAACTTGTAAAGAGTATAAGGCCTGTAGCAGATCCCATACCTTGTTGAACTTCTTTAATTTATTTTGGAGACTAGCGATGGTCCTCTCCGTTCTGAGATTAGCAAGTAGTTCCTGGAGCCATTCCACATAAGTAATTTCAGAGGTATCTTTCCAGTGCCTAAGGACCACTTTTTTAACTGATAATGAGATTAGTGCCATGTGATGTTTCCTGTTCACAACTGATATGCAGGAGAAATCTCCCAGAAGGCATATTTCCGCTGTGAACAGGTCAGTCAACCCTAGTAGGGGATCCACCTTTTGCTTGATGGTGGTCCAAATTGGAGATACTTTGGGACAATTCCAGAAAATGTGAAGAAGAAGATCCCCTCTTTCCTGTTGGCATCTTGCAGAAAGGTGGGCGGGCACAATATCCATCCTGGCCAGTTTTTGAGGAGAATAGTATATGTCATGTAATATTTGAAACTGCATCAGCCTATGTCTATCTTGAAGCAAGAATTTATGGCAATTTTGCCAGAGAAGAGGCCAATCCAACTCCTTGTCCAGGAAAAGAGATGACCAGAAGGCAATGCGACACAGGTTGTCAGGGTAGGCCCAATGGTATAGAGTACTATATATTTTAGAAACAGCATGCAGTGAGCCTGCCAACACACTTAAAGTGTCCTGGAAACTGACAGTGGTGATTGGTGGGG
This sequence comes from Neoceratodus forsteri, assembly GCA_016271365.2. Taxonomy (NCBI): domain Eukaryota; kingdom Metazoa; phylum Chordata; order Ceratodontiformes; family Ceratodontidae; genus Neoceratodus; species Neoceratodus forsteri. The sequence continues at coordinate 219,235,633 of CM028134.1, forward strand.
GAACTACCCCTAATACCTTCACCAGAAGGTGGTGAAGCTGGAAAACCTTAAAAATATATTTACGGAGAATTTGAAATTTGTTCATGATTTTATTGAAGAACACTATTGCCCGTCTACTGTGATTAGATCCTTAAGTTGACAATCCCCTCTCTGGGGAAGCCAACTGGCTAAAGGGAGTCTACCTTCCAATTGAAATTTGGGATTACCTCTTAATGGTTGGGATAAATCTTTAGTATTGTCATATTTCAAAAAGGCACACAACTGGGAGTGGGCCCTGATAGAGGTCTCTATGGGGGAACCATGTAAAGATACTGGGAGGGATCTCAAGCTTATATAAATCAAGGCCTGAGGAGAGAGACCTAACTCTTTTATGCTAGCTAACTCCACCTTTAACCATTTCGGGGTATATGTAGCTTGATCTAAGGGATCCTCCACAGTCAACCATCTAAGGTACTTGTTAGCCTGACTGGCCCAGTAATACAAATTAATGTGGGGAAGTCTTAGCCCTTAGACCTTAGGCGCCGCTAATTTATGAAATGCCATTCCGGATTTTTTGTATGCCTAAATAAAAGCGGAAATCATACTGTGGATTTTTTTAAACCAAGATAGTGGAAGCCAGATGTTCAATAGATTCAGAGGGCAAAAAAGATGGGAGAAAACATTCATTTTAATTAGATTAATCCTACCCCAAAGGGAAAGGGGAAGCAAAGTCCATCTACTGAAATCTTGGTTTATCTTGCGAACAACGGAATCTAAGTTAAGCTGTTGAGTACATGTTGGGCTTCTTGTTAGGGTAAGTCCAAAGTATTTAATTGAATCAGCTTTCCAATAGAACCCAAATACAGTGACATCATGCTTACAAGTTTTATAGTTGAGATGAAAGACCGAAGTTTTATCAACATTAAGTTTGTAATTAGAAACTTTGCTGAAACCCTCTATTATTTTCAACAACGGGGAGATAGATGTTACCAGGTGCACTATTTGAAGCAAAAGACCATCTGCATATGCTGAAACCTTAGCTACCAACCCATGCAGAGGTATACTGAGAATATCTTGGGCAGCTGTTAACCTCCAGATGAGGGGCTCTAGATATATATTGAAAAGCAGTGGAGACAGAGGACAACCTTGTCTAGTCCCCACATGTAATTTAAATGAATTTAAGATTATCCCATTACAGGAGATTCTGGTGGAAGGGAGTTCATATAGAAAACTGACCCATTTTCGAAATACTATGGGGAAGCCAAATGCCTTCATAGTCACAAATAGATATCTCCAGTGGACCCTGTCAGAGGCCTTCTCGGCATCCAGGGAGACCAAAACCATAGGGGATTCAGCATCTCTGAAAGCCGAGAAAACATGAGCAAGAGTCTGAAGTGATCCACTGAGGACCTACCCTTCTTAAAACCCACCTGTTCCTCCCCTATTACTGAGGGAATAACTTCACTCACTCCATCTGTCAGCAGTTTAGCAAGGATTTTAATAGCATGATTAAGCAGGGATATTGTTCTGTAATTTGAAACCAGATCAGGGGGCCTATCTGGCTTGGGCAACAATAAAATTAATGCCTCAAACAGGGATGTGTCTGACACCTGGCCGGTAAGACTATACTGGTAAAGTGGCAAGAGAATAGGAATTAACTGTTTGGAAAACGCTTTATAAAAATTACTGGAGAACCCATCTGGACTGGGAGTTTTATCTGGCGGGAGGGACTTGATGACTCTTTCTACCCCACATTCGGAAATACCAGATACAAGTGTAGCCTTTTGAGATTCTGAAAGGGAGGGTAGCTCAGATTCCACTAAATATTGCTGTAATTCCTCCTCAGATGGAGGAGCTTTCATGGGGCCATAAAGTTGTTGAAAATAATTACTAAATTCATCCACTATTGCTGACGGTGAAGTTTTAAGGGACTTACTGTCGATGGAGCCAACTGCAGCAATTAATCTAGCAGATACTTATTGTTTGATACACATTGCAAGCATCTGATCTGCCTTCTCTCCTTGATCTGTGTAAGCTACTTTTGTTTTAAGGATAGCGAACTCGGCTTGTTCTCCTAACCAACTTAGATATAAGTCTCTCAACTTAATTAGCTTCTGCCTATATTCCTCAGTTGAAAGTGGAGTGAGCTTGGACTCCATGTCCTGAATTTGAGACAGAAGGGCTGTGATGCACTTTTCTCTTTCCCTCTTTCTCTGGGAGGTTAGACCAATCACAACCCCTCTCAGGTATGCTTTAAGTGCACCCCATTCAATATCCAGCCGCATGATAGAATTACAATTAATAGAGATAAACTGTGTTATCTGAGTTAAAATATATTTGACTGTTTCGGGGTCTTTCAAAAGTTGGTTATTAAATTTCTGTCTGCTACACTTTTTGGGAAGAGATGAAAAAGATACTAGACAGGTGACCACCGAATGATCAGACGGTGGTCCTGCAACAATGCTGGCATCTAGTACCGCTAGTATCAGAACTTGGAAAATCAGGATGTAATCGATATGGGAAATGATTCTGTGTACCTGTGAGGTGAAGGTGTATTCCCGTACCTTAGGATGGGGAATTCATCATATGTCACAGAGACCAGTACATTCTAGAAGATCTCTGAAAGCCCTTTGGGCAGGGGAGAGACCCTTGTGGGATAGGCCCAACCTGTCTAAGTACTGATCAAAGGCAAGATTTTAGTCATCTCCTATGATTATTGGGATATTTAGGAACAGTGTTAAGGCTTCCAGTATCAGCACAAAAAATCCAGGGGTGTCTATATTTGGGCCAGGGACACTACCTAACATGATATCCAAGGTGTGTAGTTGACCTCTAACTAGTAGAAAACTACCTAGAGGATCACTGAAAATTTGGAGAGGTTTAAAGGGGACCGATCTTTGTATTAGAATCATTACCCCTCTGCTCTTGGTATTGCCTTCAGCTGTGAGAATCTGTCCCACTTGCTTGACGTCTCATTTTGTTCACTTCAGAATTAAGCAGGTTTGTTTCCCGAAGGAATGTAATCTCTACCTTTAAGTGACTTAGATGTTTCAGTATTTTATATTGTTTGGTCTTGTGCTATGCCCTTTCACATTCCAACTAATGAATCTGAGATCCCTAGCCATTACCCTCTCTATTGACAAGGGGGCATTTATGGCTTCATATGTGTTTATACAGGCTTTTCCTATCCCATTCACAATATATGCTGTGCTTACTTACCCCCACCCTCCCCTCTGCATATCCCAACAATCCACTAAAGTAACCCCCCATATTAAACACAACAAACTCCCTCAACACCCCTGATCCCCCCTCCTCCCACTCCTTCCCTATTGTTTCCTGGTCCATGATAGAGAGCCCACCTAGTCATCCCCTCTGCCCAACCCCCCGCCTCCCTACAACTAATCTGGATATTGTAATACTACACGCATAACCCCTAGACAAACCACTACAAGGCAACATTTGAACAGCAATAATCCTAATTGTACAGGTGTCCAAACATACAAGACACCTGCAGCACTTATTGTTGTTAAGTATCCTTTTCCTTCCGTTTCTTGTATTTTCCCTATAAAAACTCAATGTGGGATCTAGCTCTGAAACTCTGTTCTAAATGTAGTATCTGGTGCCATCTAGCAATGAAACGGCCGTACTTCAAACCAAAAATTGCATAAATGAAAAACAGTACTTCTCTTCTTAGACAGCAGCATGATCTCTCGTTTCTGATTCCATACTGTAAATTAAGAGTTGGTACAAATATGCCAGAACATGGGTGCCCTGAAGCAGCTAGTACTTCTGGTCCTTAACAAATGCAGAACTCACCCCAGTAAGCAGGTGTCACAGCATCTCTAGTCCTTTTAGAGCTGACCATGTAGCATCTATGGACAGCAAACAAAGCCCACTCCAACTTCAAGGATAATTAAATAATTTGAAAACATACGGTTCTCACGTTAAGAGGAGCTACCAAACCAAAATGTTCAGGCACTTGTCTCAGGGCATTCTAAATAGCTCTGGAAGTACTGTTTTGAGGCCAGATGCTGCAGTTTCTGTGTCTTCATATGTGACACAGGAACCCTCTAGGGATACTTGGAATCTGGCTGGATAGCCCATTCTGAACTTGATTCCTGCCACAATTAATTTTGTGACCAATGGATGAAAAGTAGCCTGTTTCTGGCATACTGACAGTGGTAGGTCTTGTGCCACTCTCAACTTGGCTCCTTCCCACATGAGATCTTGTGTATCTCGTATTTTGGATAAAAAGTGCTGCCGTTCTTGAAAGTTCAAGAAATGGAAGATGAAAGTTCGGGGGTCAGCACCTTGTGGTGATAGTGAATGTAATGCTCGGTGGGCTCATTCGATAATGTAATCGGACATAAAAGGAGAGGGACCCACCACCTTCTCTACACATTTCTTGGCAAACTTAATCAGGTCTGTGCCCTCTTCCCTCCTGAGCAATTCGATTATTACCACATTATTGCGCTGGTTGCAGCCCTTGAGGTCCTCCACCTTGTTTTCAGTCTTGACCAGATGTGGTCTAATGGCCAGCAATTCTGGGTTGAGCTTATCTTGTTTACGTTCCAACGAATGTATGCAGGCTTCGTTATCTGCTGTTCTTTGGGAGAGGCCTTCCAAGGCATTAGATATATTTTTGATTTCCCCCGCAATGACCTGCATTTCAGCCTTAAAAGCCTAAACTCTTCTAGGAATCTAGTGAGTGTGAGAGGGTCCAATTCTGTACTCCAAGCACTGGTGGCCTGCATCTGTGGCGTGGGAGAGGCCTTGGATTTTTTCGGGGCCTTCTTGGGAGTTGCAGGTGGAGTGTGCTTGAGCAATGCTTTTTTCATCTCTGAGTCCATAAGACCTTTGTTAAATGAGCACCAGGTGCAAGTAGGATTCCTATGACTTGCCCAGTAGTTTGCCACTTTACCAAATGAGTTTAAAAGGTATTTAGGAGGACAGGGGGCTAGAGCTCTCGGAGGAAAATGCTGCCTAGTGCTGTGCATCACATGACTCCCCAAGTCTCTACATTACACTTTAAAAAAAAGAAAGGAAAGTCTTTGCAAAACATTGTTAATGCATCAGTTAGGGTTGTTTTCACACCAACAAAAGTGTGGAAATTCCACATTAGGGTTACCACACCTACACACTACCACCACCACCTCACCCTCCAGACACCACCAGGCATTGGGGTGTGCGTTGGGGTGGTCAGCCTAACTCTCATCCCATTCTCCTATACTGTACCACCACAGCTTCTTTACACATGGTATGGGGTGAGAGTTAGGCCAATCACCCCATGCAATACTGGCAATGCTTGGTGGTGAAATGGTAGTGGTGGGGTGGAGGAGTGGCAACTCTAACATGGAATTTCCACACTTGTCAGTCGTGGAAACAACCTAACTGATGCATTAATAAAATTTTTGCAAACAATATATATACATATATATATATATATATATATATTGCAAAGAATATATATATTTTTGAACAAGCTATGTTTTCCATACAAATGGCTCCTTAATTTAGATTGGGCAAGAACCCCACAGTGGAGGTCTGACAATAGCTTATTATGGGCCTCTGAATTTATTAAGATAATTAAACAAACAATAAATGAATATTGACAATTTAACAATCTCACAGAACTCTCTATGTCAACTAAATGGAATGTTTTGAAGGCCCACTTAAGAGGGGATATTATTACATATCAGATTAAAAAGAATAACAAATACAAATATTTAGATTACTAGAAGATTAAATCAAAAACTTGGAAAGTAAAACTATAAGCCAATGATTTGATTAACAAACAAGTAGAACATTACAAAATTGTATAAACAGAAAGAATGAGTTATTATTAGTAACATTAGAGAAAGACCTGTGGAAAAGCAAAAATAAATTGTACTTCTATGGAGTCAAAACTGGCAGACTTTTGGCATATGCACTTAAAAAGCAGAGGCAAAGGAATACAAAAATGGACATAAAACAGATCAAGGGGAGGAAGTATACACAGACAAATTAATAGCACAATAATTTACAAAATACGTTGAAAATGTTTAGAACAAAAAATATGTTAAGTTCTAATACAATGATAAAGGTCTATTTACAGAATACCATAATTCCTAAATTTGAAATAAAACAAGAAATGTTTTCTTTTGGAGTAGTAAATTTGGAGATAGTGGCACAAAAAGAAAAGAACCCAATCCTGGACCAGATGGTTTAACAGGAGAATTTTACATAACATTTAAAGAACACTTGTTTCTTTGGTTAAAAGTAATGATAGAGGAAATAACTTCTCTAGATAAGATTCAAGATACCATTAATGACTGCATCATTATTATTCTCTTAAAAGAGAAAAGAGATAAAAAAAAACAGAAAATTACCACCGCATATCATTCTTATATATGGATTACAAAATTATTACTGAATTAATAGTTAATTGTATCCAGAAACAAGTTGCCTGATACATTGGTATGGAACAAAAGGCTTTAACAAAGGGTGAAGCATATCTGATGGGTTAGAACAAGTTCAAGACATTATAACAATGTATTCCATTCAAAAGGTCCTGCCAAAGGAAGATGGAAAGGTATTGGTTGCTCTTGATGCTACAAAAGCTTTTGATTTGTTATCAAGAGGTTTTATGTTTCATTGCCTCAACCAATGGGGATTCCCACCTATTGTAATAACAATGCTTCAAAAACTATAAGCTTCTACAACAGCTAGTTTAAAGATACATTATTTATTAGAAGCGAGAAAACTTTCTAATGGGGTGAGGAAGGGTTGTCCCCTGTCTCCTTTGATATTTAAGATGTGCTTGGAGCCATTGCTAAATCAAATTAGGACAATTGGAAAGATACTGTGCATCTCCACTGGTTATGGAAGCATTAAACTGAATGCTTCCACAGATGATATAATGCTGATTATGAGCAATCCTCGAGTGTCATGGCCAGAAGCCCTTACCGAAATGGAGAAATATTCTTTATTGTCAGGTTTAGAACTTAATCAAAGTTTTTGGTTCTTCCTTTACCGCCCTTGAATAATGATACAGTGATAGTTCACTCTCTCCAATTAAAATTGTGGACAGTATGAGATATGACTGTATAATATTAGCTAGTAACATACAAGAAATAATGCAGATTAATTTAAATGAGATCCTGCTTCAAATTAAGATACTGTTAGAAGGTTGAGATAATTTATTCTTTTCATTATGGGAAAGAACTGAAATGTTAAAGATGTCCATAATGCCTCAGCTAATGTATTACTTCCAGGCTGTTTTGGGAGAATAACGAGAAAAATGATTTTCCAAAATTAAATGTGTATTTGTAAAATTTGTTTGGTGTGGTGCTTCTCCACGTATTATGGGGTACAATTCTTAGAAACCATGGAGGCATGGGTTGCCCTGAGCCACATACTTATTATTTAGCAGCTAAAATGAAAACTGCTTTTAATTGGTCTGACAGAAATAAGTATGAGGTAGACAAACAAGGAAAATACATCTCAAAAAATACAAGAATCTCTCAACAAACAGAATTCTAGTTAAAGGATCAAGGAAATTATACCCAATGATAAACTCTTTTGAAAATCCATCACTGATACAATGATTGGAAGCATGGCACAGGCAAGTAACACTTGGAATCTACAAGTCAAATCAAAGAATTACACATTACACTCTAGTATATTTCTAGTCTAAGCAATCATAAGGCGATAAAACAAAACAAAAAAACACACACAAACAAAAACGATTTGGCAAAGGCACTTTTAGATTCAAATATAATAAACTGGTTGGATTTAATTGATAAAGGGAACTTTATCGCAATTAAAAAAAGTGTGAATTTTCAGATATTACAAGTTTAGATGATAATAGTACAGTACCTGTATTCCACACTGAAATCCAAATTTAATGTATTAAAAAAGATAGATAATAGTATACTTTATAGTAACTCTGAAATATACCTAAATAATAAACTGAATAAAAAAGTCAATATTATAGCCCCGGTATACATCCACATATTAGATTTAGATAACCTATGTCTGCTGAATAAACTAATACATACCAAAATAAAATGGGAAGAGGAAAACAAAGTCAAGATACAGAATAGTAAGTGGAAAGTATTAAGAACAAAGGCAAATAAATTATGAACTTTTGCTAAAAATAAATGTATACAATACAAGATCTTAGAGCATATTTTAGGCCAGTAACAGTTTTACATTTTTCTGTACATTGAGAAAGAATGCTGACACCAATGTGGAAAAATAAGTGATTTCTCACATATGTTTTGGAAATGTGAGACTATAAAAAATTGGTGCAAAAGAATACATCAATAACTGGAAATGATTCTAGACAAAAAGCTTTTTTTTATTTTTTTTTTTCATTTTGAATGATTTTGAGAATTATGGACTGCCTTTTTCAGAAAAAAAAAGATATGCACCCTTACTTCCATGGCTACAAAAAGACAAATCTTACAGAAATGGAACTGGCCAGATTTAGGGATTTTTTATTATAATAAATGGCTCCACAGTTTTAGACAAACCTTATGTTTAGAAAAACTTTTAGATTGTATAGAATTGAAATATTCTTCAATACATGCAAGCAATACAAATGGGAGAAATATGGGTATTCAGCCTCCCATATTGAGATTGGATTAACGATTTACAGTAGTAGTACAGAATTAGTCAAAGGATTTTTAAAAATCCATATTGAGAATTATGAAACCTTTTGTTAGGAATGTTGTTTTGTTTGTTAGAGTGTTCACTGCTACCCAGAGAGGGTGCTTCTGTCTGATAGTCTAGTTGAAAATATACCAGATGGCACTTGAGTACTGTTATGAGAACTGACCTCTTTCTGTAGGTACACATTATAACAAACACCATTTTAGAGGACTTTTTCCCCCCTTAATTATGTGAAGGATAAATAGGAAGTCTCACAAAATTGCTTGACAAATTCGGCACTACTACTGTAACATGTCTAGAAGTAATACTCCATAAGATGAAAATGGATAATAACAGAAATAATTTATGCTTGTGTCAATAGATTAAGTCCAGAGCATGTAGAACATTTATCATTGGGTGTATAGAAATTCATGATAGAATATTTACTAAAGTGATGTATAATATTTATAATATTGGACAGTATTATTGAAAAATAAATTTTACAAATATTGATTTAAAACAAAAAGAACTTGTGTCCACCTCCCCCTTGTTTCTGCTGCTCTCTGGTGGTCTGTCTCCCCCTCCTTCCACTCTAAAGACAGAGCATAAGTACCTGTTCACAATGTCTGCTTTTTCTTGATTGTCTTCTGTACAGTCTACCTCTGTTGTCTTCCTTATCCCCAATATCTCTCCCCTTGCTTTTCTCTTCTTGCTTATGTACATGAAGAAAGTTGTATCCCCATTAGGTTCACCTTTGGTTATATTTTCCTCTATCTATTCCTTTGTTCCCTTTACTACCTTACCTGCTTCCCTCTGTTTTACTTGGTACACCTCCCTGTCTTCTGCCCTGCATGTCTTTGTACCTCCTGAATGTCACCCGTTTTTTCCTTCAGCACCATAGCCATTTACCTAGAATACCATAATTATCTTTTTTCCTTTTGTTTTTACTCACTTCCTTCACACAATTATGCCTTCCATTATTTTACCCCATTGTTCCTCCAAACCTTCCTGGCAATCCTCCCCTCATAGGCAAAGGTCAGGACCCTCATCTTCCTATGGTTTGCCTCTGCTCCAATCTTAATGTTGAACCACTCTGTACAATGATCACTGGTAACTAGGAGATCCAACTAAGAAGTCTGCAATGCTGTCCCTGTTTGCAAGTGCAAAGTCTAGTATTACCCTATCATAAGTGGGTTCACTGACTAGCTGCCTGAGAAACATCCGCTGTGGAGAGTCAAAGATGGTCCTGCTCCTTGCTGAAGGTGCAGTCATAAATCTTCAATCCACATCTGGCAGATTGAAGTCCCCAACTATCAGAACCTCACACTTATTTGCCACCCTGTTGATGCCTTCCCCTAGTGCCTTATCCAACTCCACTCCCTGTGCTGGAGATCTGTATAAACCCCTGTAGAGTTAGTCGCCATAGATGCTGTCTCCAAGTTGAACCATGGCACCTCCAGCCCTTCCTGTTCCTCCAGGTGTCCCTGTATTTCTGGAGCCTTTATTTCCTCCCTCACATATAGAACATCCCCTCCTCCCCTCCCTATCTCCTGAGCAGAAAGTAGCCTGATATGGTCATGTCCCATTTGTAATTGTCAGTGTACCACGACTCAATTATGGCCACCAAATTCATGCTAATCTCCTCCATGATGGCCTCCAGGTCTGGAATTTTATTTCCCAGGCTCCTTTTGTTCATACAGATGGCTTTCCATACCCTGTTTCCTCCTTGTCTGCAACCTCTCTTCTACCTGTGCTGCTCCCCCTGAGACTCCATCTTCCCTGTTTACCAACTCCATTTCTTGTCTCTTTTACTCTTCTCTTCTTACGTTCTTGATTTATACCACCCCGTTCTCTGCCTCAGCACACCTTTCTATTTGTGCTTCTACCTTGGGGAGCTTCCTCCCATTGGGCACTCCCTCCTTGTTGCTTCATCATGGGGTGCTGGGGAAATGTTTGCCTTCCTTGGTGACACAGGCTACCTCCTGTGGTTAGTTGCTCATCCATGGAACATTTAAACCTCCAGCTAATGATTGTGGTCCCTCTCCTAGAAAGATGCAGGCCATTACTCTTATAGTGGCTCATATCCTCCCAGGCTGACCCCCAGTCCCTAGTGTAGCTAAAGCCCTCCTCCATTCATCATGACTTCAACCAATTGTTGAAAGTCTTAGTGTGGATTGCCTTATTCTCCCCTCAGCCATATACAGGTAACACCTTGGCAAATGCTAATGTGCACACTACCTACTTAAGACCCTTCCCCATATCCCAGGTGGACAATGACATCTAGCCCCCTGCTATGATCTGCCACCCTAGCAATCCTCTAGATACAGTGCCAGGGAGGTGCTTTAACTTCCACTGCCTTATACCTCCCTATCCCAAGTTTATCCTCCCTAACAATAGAGTCCCCCACCAGCAGTTGCTTTCTTCTCAGCTGGGGGCTTCTTCTTCCCACCTTGGGCTATCCCCTTCTGAGGACCCCCACATCCTTCCTTACCACTGCTTTGGGTGTCTCCTGCCAGCAGGAGGATCTGTAGCAGAACTTTGGATGTATCACAACTCAAGCTCCCCACAGAACATAGCCTTGCTCTACGGACAACTGGTCCTTCCTGTCTAAGAAAGATCAGACAGTTGGGTCACTTGTGAAGTTGGGCCAACCATTTAGGGTAAAATCTAGGACTTTTGAGAGGACAGGATCTTGCTGTGTCTCTGCTGTGACATCCTGTGAAGCAATGGGTAATTCCTCAAGATGTGAAAGATGGAATACTGCCACATCATCTTCCTTCTCTGTAGCATCTTTGCATGGCAGTCTCAATAACACATCTGCATTTGCATAATCATGAGAATGTCTATGTTTGATGTCATAGTCATAAGCCAACAAAATCAGTGCCCACCACTGCATTCTGAATGCTGCAAGAGTTGGTATTGCAGCCTTTGGCCCCAGAATTTTCAGTAGAGGCCTGAGATCTGTTAGTAGAATGAATTTCCATCCATGCAAGCACTTATGGAACTTCTTGACATCAAATATTTTGCTAAAAGCTTCTTTTTCTCGATCTGAGCAGTTTCTTTAGCTTTGATACAAGGTCCTGGAAACAAAAGTGATTTGGTGTTCCTCCCCAGAAGGTAGCACATGAGAGATGATGGCCCCCACTCCATATGGTGGCACATCGCATGTTAGCCTCAGAGATTTGGCAGTGTCATAGTGCACTAACCATTTGCTTTTTAGAAGACACTTCTTGCAAACCTGGAATGCTTCCTCACACTGTGGTGACCAATTCCACTGAGCTTCTTTCTGTAGCAAGTCATGGGGTGGTTGCAACAATGTGGACAACTGGGCTAGGAACCATCCTTAGTAGTTCAACAGTCATAAAAATGATCTTAACTCTGTCACATTTTTTGCTGCAGGTGCCTTGACTATAGCATCCAGCTTGCTGTCTGTTAGGCATAGGCCTTAGGTGTCAGTCCAGTAACCTAGGTACTCAACAGAATTTTGCAGAAATCAGCATCAGGATAGCTTTACTCTCAGTCCATACCATTGCCTTCTGCTCAGAACTTGGTCCAGGATTATCAGATGCTCTTACACTGTGGATGCTGTTACCAAGATATCTTCCATAAAGCATAGTACATGGTCCAGTCCATGAAGTATCTGGTTGATTGTGTTCTGGAAAATTACTGGCACAGTGAAAACTCCATATGCCAAGTGATGATACCGGTAAAGTCCCTTGTGGGTGTTGATGGTTAGATATGGTTCTGACTCTGGTTCCAGTTCTAGCTGCTGGTATGCAAAAGATAAGTTCTACTTGCTAAAGAACTTGCCCCCTCAGGTTGTGGCAAACAAGTCCTCTGCATTAGGTAATGGGTATGGATCTTGTTATATACGACGGTTCACTGTAACCTTGTAGTCACCACACAACCTCACTGCTTTATCTCCTTTCAGTGCCATAACAATAGGGGCATCCCAGTCTCTGCTCCCTACTCATGAGATGAAACCACGGCTTTCAAGATGGCCCAGTTCATTCTTTACCACTTAACTTACAGCATAAGGCACTGGTCAAGACTTGTGGAAAATTGGAGCAACTCCCAGTTTCACTCAGATCTGTGCCTTGAAATCCCAGATTGTGACGTAACCATCCTGGAAAGTAGGACCATGTTTGTCCAATACATTCTTTAACACATCTTGCGGTGCTTTGCTCACAGTATTTAAGCTGAAGATCTTTTCCCAGTTCAATTTGATATGTGTGAGCCAGTCTCCACCTAGTAATGCAGGTCTTTCTCCTTGTACCACCACTAGAGGCAAGGTCCACGTTTCTCCCTCGTTGGTGACTGGTACTTCAGTCTCCCCTAGCACAGGGGTTGAACCTCCCAAGTAAGACAATAGTTGAATATAAGATGGTTGCAATGGGCACTGCTGAAGTGTGTTTCTGTAGATGTGCTGTGGCACAAGAGATATTGAGAATCTGGTGTCAAGCTGCATGCTTACCAAGTTTGCTGCTAGCTCTATTTGGAGGTAAATTTCTGCTGCTTTTGTCCATGTTGCATAAACCATGAACAGGTGCAATGCCTCATTTTCTGTTTCAGTGGTTGCAGTGCCATCTGTGACATATCACGCAGTAGCAGTCTGTAATGTACTTTTGCACACTTTCAGTATGTGACACACTTTTCCAAACTGTGGCATTTCTTGTGTCAAAATTGGCATGTGTTTTGCTGGTGGTTACCTCCATATCTGTAACATGGTTTTAACTTTGTGGAAGTGCCCTGTGGTGCTGACTTCTGAAATGTTTGGGGTTGTTGAGAAACAGATGAAGGACCACTTTGTGGTGTGGAATGTCCCTTGTGTACTGGAGAATGGGTAACCTTGTGAACTCCACTTCCTTGGGGTTCAGAATGTCCTGCTAATTCCCTGGTATCCTTCTGAGTGAGCTCCATAGCAAGGACATTCTCACAGGTTGTTTTGAAGGTTAGGTTATTTTGTAACAACAGACATTTTTGATAGGCTTCTCCTCTCAGACTGAAGACAAAGCAATCCCAGAGGGCATCCTCCAGAAACTGGCCAAAGTCACAAGTGCTTGCAAGACTCTTCAAAGCAATGATGTAAATGGCAAGAGCTTCTCTCTCCTCATGGGTCTGATGATAAAATTGGAAGCCTTCCACAATGAGAATTGGCTTGGACTTGAAATGCAATGAAAGTGTCTCTGTGAGTTGGGCATATGGCACGTCCACCACTTTGGCAGCTGCAGTCAAATTCTTGAGGAGTTGGTACACTGTAGGTCCAAAAACTCTTAGGAAGACCTTGGCCTTTTTTGCATCAGGAACTTCATTTGCCCCTAACCAGTGTTCAAAGCATACCAAATAAGAAGCAAAGTCCTCTTTTGATTAATCAAATTCTGGTACACTGCCAATTGCAGTAATGGTGGCTGTGGCAAGGTGTTCTATAGCTGCAGTGTCCACAAAAAAAAAAAAGAAAGTCTGTCTTTTATTTTAAAAAGCTTTTCAGTATGTGCTGCCATTTCTCTATTATACCACAAGAGGTTGCTGTTAAGTTGCTTTTACTGCGGTGGTGAGGAACTTAAGTTACTGATGTAAGCACTGGCATAATTTATGACTGTTCTTAGGTTTCACACACCATAGACTCTGTGTCTTCACTCTGTAATGCTTTCTCTTCAGATTCAGCAAGTTAAACAGACAGTTCACACTAGCTGGAGTTGCAAGTTGCTTTTTTATGTTGGCTTGTGCTTGCACGGCAGCAAACATCTTGTGGTAGTAGCAGATTTGGAGGCACAGTCGCTGTTGGACAAATGCAGGGCACACATCAGTAGGTGCGTTCCTCATTCCCCAACGAGCCAGCAGCAGGTGCTGACATCATGCATCCCTAATGTGACCACCAGATCTAAGAAAAGGTCAGTTGCAATGAGAGTGAAGCTCTCATGCAATGGGACCACAACACGCCTCCCGATGTGCATGCAATATAGTGACAGTGACTGCTGCTGCTGATGCCTGTCACAATGCCGATGGAGGAGCCCACTCCCCATCGGCATAATGACCCTCTCCCATTTAAAATGTATGCCAAGGGGGTGTCCAATCCCCCTCGGCATCATGAGCCCCCCCAACAGTTTTTCTTTGTCAACAGGGGCCCAATCCTGGTCGGCTTTAATCCCCCTTCCCCATTTATTTTGCTGACAGGGGATCCCACTCCCCAATGGCATAATGTCAACCCCCTGCATTTGTTGTGTGCTGATGGGGGTGCACAATCCCCCGTCAGCTACAGCATCCCCCCAAAACACTTAGGTGGCACGCTGGGAGCCCATCTCAGTGTGCCAAATCCCCTGAAAAAGAAAAACTGTCCAATGTTTTTCTTTTTTAACCTATAAAAAAGGCCCTTGCGGTCTCCCTGTCTCTTCCCCCAACCAGTGTCCACCCTCTGTGCACCCTGCCTCCCCCTTCACCCCATACTTACCTCCAGAGTCCAGTGCGATGATCTTTGGTGGACCGGGAACACGTCTGCACTCTTCATAGCCGACCGCGAATTGAAGACATACCGGTAATCTGTATAATGGCATAAATAGGGTTTTGTTCAACTTTGGTACATATCTCAACCATTTTTGGGAATTCTGGCACCAGATTTTCAACATGGGGTTATTGGGACCCCTCCTTATGAATTCAGGGACTGTCATGGTATTATTCAGTCCCAAAAGGTGATTTTGCAGTCACTTCAGGAATCACTGCTGCATTTCAGTCTTCAAACTACAGTGCCACTGTTCATGAGTGGAGCTCTCAAAAGCCTGTCTTGCAAATTTGGTGGAAAAATATCCCAAAAATGGCAAATTCTCAAAGTTACAAGCTTGCGTGGAAACTGATCAATGCACACTCGTAACTTCGTTAATTTGTGATATTTTCACTCCAGATTTTCAAAACTGGAATTTTTTCACACCTCCTTATGACACAGTACAGCTGTCATTTTACATATCCTGGCCAAAATGTGTTTTTGCATGTCTGGCGCAGAATAGCGCAGTCGCTGCGTGAAATCAGTTTTCAGGACAGTTTGAGGAAATGACAGTGACACTGTTAATGAGTAGAAGTATTAAAATGCCTATATTGAAAATTTGGTGATGAAATTAAATAAAATGACTGTGTTACAAGTGTGCATTGTACAGTTTCCACGCACCCTTGTAACTTCACAAATTTGCAATATTTTTATGCCAGATTTTTCAACACTGGCATTTTTTCACACCTCCTTATGAACAGTACAGCTGTCATTTTTCACATCCTGTCCTAAATGTGTTTTCGCACCTGTGGCACACAATGGTGTGGCCACTGTGCGAAATCAATGTTTAGGACAAATTAACAAAATCACAGTGCCACTGTTCATGAGGGGAGGTCCTGAAATGCCTATGTTAAAAATGTGGTTAAAAAAATCCCAAAAATAATTGGGTTATGGATGTGTGTTTCACAGTTGCTATGTATGCTCATGACTTCACCAATTTTTCATATCTTCACTCCAGATTTTCAACGTTGCTATTTTTTTACATCTCCTCATGAACAATACAGTTGTCATTTTCCACATACTGCCCAAAATGTGTTTTCATCCCTGTGTTGCCAAATGGCATAGCTGCTGTCCAAAATCACCTTTCCGCTAACAGACTGATAGTGCCACTCTTCATCAGGTGGGCTCACAAAAAGCCCATGTTGAAAATTTGGAGTGAAAATACCAGCACACGCCTACGGTGTTAGGGTTTCCAATTGTAGCACCCCACCCTGTGTGACTGACAGGCATCAGGGGTGTGACGTGGGATCATCGGCTGTAATGCTCATGCCATTCTACCCCCACCCCCACCCTGCAGCCATTGACAGGCATTGTAGTGTGCCTTGCAGTGTTCAGCCACAAAGCTCACTCCATTCTCCTATACTGCACCCACCTCAGCATTTTTCCTAATGGAATGGGGTAAGTATAATGCCCAAAGACCCCAAAGCACACCATGACACTTGTCAGTGTCTACAGGGCAGGGTGAGGTACAATGGCATGAGCATTATAGCTGACAACCCAAAGGCACACCCCAATGCCTATCAGTCTCTGCAGGGTGGGGGATGGGGTTGGCATCACTTCAATACTTCACTGCCATTCCTATTATGCGTCTCTAACTCCGGCACTACCAATGCCAATGCCAGTGAGACAACATTCGGCATTGATAAATGATTGTTTACTCTTGCTAATAGGCTTGTAAGTAAGCAAGATATTGCAGCTCATAGATTTACAGTGTTTACATTAGCCTGACTGGTGGGGAAAGATAAGCAAGCTCATCAAACCAAATGAGTGTTAGCAGATGGAGATTTAGTATGCCTTTTAAAAAAACATGCATTAGCTAATGTAACCTTTCTTGCACACATCTGAGTTGTTTTGATCATCCTGCATTGCCAGTGTAATATATCTTGGTGCCCTCACAGAGAGACAGACTCAGTTACAGCTCATATGTTCAGTGGCCATCTTTATTTTTCTCAGAGATAGTGGACACGCATCAGTGCACAGACACAAAGAAAGACGCACTGGGCATGACAGGAACTTGTATCTTAGATAGGACTACAAATATCCATATGCATAAACTACAACCTTAATGGCATTCTATAGACTTCCTAACATACATATCCATGTATATACTACAAGGTGCACCAGGAAAGTATTTTTCAGAAAAACAGATGCTCAAGAATAAGGGGGCATGCTGTGAAGTTGGGGGGGTAGATTCAAAAAAGATGTGAGGAAGTACTTCTTCACAGAAAGAGTGATGGATTCATGGAAAATCCTACCTGCTGATGTGGTGGGGTTAAAGAATGCATAGGATGAGGACGTCATGTGATGCGTCTGAGTGGGTGAGTTGTACTTCTCTCCACTCTGCTTCTTGCCTCTTCTCTACAGCCTTTAAAAATAATGCTGGGATAATTTCACTGGAGATTTCAGTGCACATTTGTTGGATTAGTTGCTCCATTGTACCCTTCTGACATTTCAGTTGTGAAATCAGTTGGAAAAAACACACAAACTGGCAACTGAATGGAAGCCAAAAGGCCCAATGTATACTCTGCCGCCCATGCTGTAAAAGTCTAAAACTGCTATGAAACCTAAAGATCAGGTGGCGGGCACTACCAAATGAATCCCAGCAGTACCGACTCCTCTAACAGAGGATAAATTTCTACAGGAACTCTCATTCATAAAAGAGGCCTTGCTAAGTATTACTAGTCAGCTGGCATCCCTACAGAAAATGTCTGAGACCCTCTCTCACAGGGTAGGAGATGTAGAAGCTAGAACCAGCTCCATTGAAGACTGGAGAACATCCCAAGATACAGACTCTGTGGCTCTTCATCTCAGAGAGGCCAATTTGGAGGACAAGATCGAGGACTTGGAAGAGCACAGTAGGTGAAACAATTTGCTCCTGTTTGGGCTCACAGAGGGATCAAAGGGTCAAAACACCATTTTATTTCTGCAAAAAGTTTGCAAAAAAGTGACCGGCCCCTCCCCTAATAGGCCGACCTACATTGCTGAAAGGGCTCACAGGGCATTGCAGCCCACTCCTGTTCCGAACAGCCCTCCTCATCCCCTGATCTTTAAGCGCCTACATTTTTTTGACAAGGCTCACATCCTGGCTAAGCTGAGGGATGCTAAAGAGCTTTTATGGGAAGGCAACAAGCTAAGATTGATGCAAGATCTCCCCCGCTCTGTGCTTCTCAAAAGGGCAGAATTCAACTCCATCATCTCTAAAATGCTAGCTGCAGGAATCTGATTTAAGATGCTGTATCCTGTGAGGTTGCCGGTGAATTGCAAGGGCACCACGAAGACCTTTGACACAGAAAGCCAGGCCAAACAAGAGCTCTCCACCATGTTCCCGGATCTCTTCCAAGCCCCTAAGTGAACTTTTCATGGACAAATATTGAGCTAGTTTTGTATCCCAGGGATGGGATGTAGAATATGAAGTCATAGTGTTTCGCATGATATCCTTTATATACATCAAAACATGATGTTTTCTTCAGTTAAGTAGGACTAGAGAGACTAGCATTTAAGTTTTCTCTGTTTTACCCTGAGGACTTAGAACACAGACAGTACAACTTAACCCCTCTACAGATGGGCTGTAAAAGGGCATGGAGCTGTGGTACACATTGTTTTGAGGGAGGACCCGCATATTTGCACATATGGCTGAGACCAACATGACAAGCATGTGTCCCCCTTATAGATTGAACAAAGAGGTTCTAACCCATGTATGCAGGCATAGGAAGCATCAACTGGAGAGCTGGATACTCTCATCTGAAGGCTCATACCCCTGTGGTCAGTCACCTCATCGCTGGTAATTAAGGTAGGTCAGTGGCCATGTTGCTGCTGGGGCTGGGGTGGCCATATGTGAACAGGGGGACTCTTCTCCACCTACCTCATGGTGGGCCAGTAGGTGTTTTATACAATACAGTGAAGAGACAAATTGATACCTATCATGGGCCTCTGGCCAGAATCCTGGGCAGATGCCCTCCAAGTCTTTATGGTTGTAACTGCAGGTGGCTCAGTAGGAGTTGAATAAGGGATGATGGGGTCTTAAGCTATGCCCCCCTTGGCAGAGTGGACTGCAATGTGGACCACTTGTGCATGGAAGATGGGGGTAGGAGGTTGGTAATTGCCACCCCCCCACTGAATTAGACACAGTCGATAAGTCAATGCAGTATGCCGTCATGGTCAAAACAACAAGGATCTTTTTCAGTGCTGGCAGCCCCAAGCTCTTGACTGCCTACCTCCCGCGATGGGTGCGTGCTGTGGATCCCATCAATATTCGCCTACTGAGTAGCATTCACTTTTACTGATGGATCGTTACTGTCCCTCACTGAGAAAGAAACTGCTTTTGGAATCCCTGTGGTGGGAGACGGGGGCCTCCATGTGTTCACGGGCCGGCCCTAGTGATGGGGTGATGGTGGCTGCAGACCTCTTCTGGTTAACTCGTGGGATCAGTGTGATGGGTTGGCAGAATGCAGGCCTGTTTTTAATGAGAACGGTGTCCCCTTTAGCTCTCCAAGAGATGTATCTGGGCCAGTCAAGATGATCCTTGGGTTATATTTCTTATTAGTAATTTGGTAACTTGTCATTTCTTGCTGGTTATGCAGTCTCAAACATATGGTTTCAGGGGTAGTAGTTGGAGTGGGTAGAGAATAATTCTTAACAAACGTGTTCTTTCACTCAGGGTGGCTTATAGTAGGGGGAAGCTGTTTATCTTTTATAGTCTTGGAACTTGTAAATAATTTGGAAATCAAGGCTGTGGGGATTGGGAGTGGGGAGTAGGACTGGGGGCCTGCAATGGATGCGTTTTCTCATCACGAGTAGGAAGTACTTGGAGTTGTGGCTTTTAGGGCTGGGGATAATGGGGGGCTCACTTAAGCTGGTGGATTACTGGTTGATTCTTCATCACTGTATCTGATTTACAAGGGTGGGAGAGGGGGGACTATGGAGGGTTTGTTTTTGGGGGGACAGGGTGGGTCTGGGGCACCCTACTTATGTACAGGCAAGCAGAAGGGAGTTTGTTTCACAGCCACCGTAGACAATTCTGATGGGTACCAAATATAAATTTATCTCATGGAACATAAAGAGGGTGAATGACAAACGTAAAAGATACATCATCTTGCACCACCTCATAAAATATCAGCCAGACTTGGTTTTCTTACAAGAAACCCACCTTAGGCAGCTGAACATACAGTATTTCCAGAGGTGAGGGAGAGAGGGAGAGTAATACATAGACTCCTGGCAGTGGATGGAAATAATCAGGTCAGGTTACAAAACCTGTAAGCACAACCTGTAACAATTTAACAGAAAATACACCTTGCAAAAAAAAAAAGAAAAACAATTTGAATAACAGAAAAATAAAGCAGTAATCTGTAAGCACAAAACAGTAACAAACCAATAAGCACACCCTGTAACACTGTAGCAGAAAATATACCCTGCAAAAAACAATTTTAATCAGAGAAAAATAAAGCAGTAATCTGTGCAACCTGTAAGCACAAAATAGTAATAAAACCTGTAAGCACAAAATGAAATAATAACACAACAGAACTTTGCTTAATCAAAAGAAGCCTTAATGTTTCCTCTTGCTCTGTTAATGTTGCTCCTTGCTCTGTCCTTGCAAGCAAACCCTAGAAGAAAAGAGCTTAGGAGAAGCTAGATGCTTTTTGCCAGCAAATCTAGGAGAGAGTGAAGGTGATACAAGAGACTTAGCTTCTGGTTGATCGTCTTTGTTAAGAGTGAGACATGGGTTTCAAATGCGAGTGATGGATCTAAGGTAACACTCAGGTATTTCAATGACAGCACAGATTCAAGAACATCACCATTTAGGGAAAGGATCGAGAAGGAGAGTTGCTGTTGGGGCTTGGAGATGGAATTAAAGATTGGGAGTATTGGCTTGCAGCTCCAAAGGTGGGTTGCTTTAGATTTGTTTTGTGGCTAAAATTAATCAGTAAATTTATTTATTTATTTATTTTAATTTTGGTAACCAGGTAGACCAACTGAGACAGAACAGTCTTTTTCTAGGAGCAACCCAGGGGGAAGACAAAAGCCAGCAATAACAGGTTAACAGGGGATTACAAATACATGAGCTAAAAGAACAATGCTTACAAAATAGTACAATAAATGAGCAATGCAGTAATATTACAAACACACTGTATCTCAAACATCCTGCACAATAAACAGACAAGACAAGAAGAAGATAAGGCAGAGTGAAGGAAACTGTTCTAACAGAGTGTGTCAACATGCAAGTTAGATATGAAAGTCATGGAGCATTATTCGGTCAGCGATAGCAGGTGCATGTAGAGGAGGCACAGAGGTAAAGTGAGAGGGAATGTCTAAATTATGGAACAGAAGTTCTGGAGATAATCATGTATGGGAGGGAGTTCCAAGTGGGGGTGGCCAAAAAGGCAAAGTATCTCCTGCCGACTACCAGCGGAGGTTTGGGAGTAACAAGTAGGGGAGGGAGGGAGGGAGACTGTAGGGGACACTAGGTATGCTTAGGTATGATGAGGTCACCAATGCAAGGAGGGTATGTATGTGAACCAACTTAAACACTAAGCACATGGTGGAATACTGGAGCTTAGACTCAAAAGGAAACCAGCCTAGAGATGAGAGAACATTACAGTGGTGATGCCTAAGGTCGACCCCTAGTGCAAACCATTCAACTCTAAAGTAAAGTTGTTTGAGGTGAGCAAGGGTGGTGGTTTGGGCTTGGAGGAGCAGCAGAGCTCCATAGGAGAGGAGAGGAGAGGGAGGAGTGCAGAGGTAACTATTTTTTGGCACAAGGCTGAGGATAGAAGAGGGTGAAGGTGATAACAGAAACCTATCTTCTGGCTGATCATCTTTGTTAAGAGTGTGACATGGGTTTCAAACGTGAGTGATGGATCTAAGGTAACACCCAGGTATTTGAATGACTAGACAGATCGAAGAACATCACCATTTAGGGAAAGGATTGAGAGGGAGAGTTGCAGTTGGGGCTTGGAGATGGAATTAAAGAACAACATGTTTTATTTTGTTTTAATGTTGATGACTAGATGTTTCTTCATGAATGAGTCCTCTTGTATATGGAAGTCAGAAGCCAGATTCATATTAAGCCACCCAGTGTTGGAGGAAGAACAGTAGATTATGGCGTCATCAGCATATAGGTGGACTCTGGCATCACCACAATTGTTTGGAAGATTGTTAATAAACAGGGAAAATAACAGCAGTCCCAGGATGGAATCCTGGGGCACACCATGTGTTATAGGCCTGAAGCCCGAAGGGCACCTGACTATTTGATCCCTGGCATGATGAATAAATCCTGTGGCATTTATGTATTTTTTTTTAATCCTAGTAATATCAACAGGTCAGCTGCTACAATATAACCTTTGAAAACTGAAAGAAAAGTTGACAGTGTCTCCTTAAGTCCTTACCCCATACCGATATGTAGTATCTGCAGATCTATGGAAAATACTCTACTTGCTTTTTTGTGTATACCATGCACATGTGTGTGCAGTGAACATCTTGGTATGATAGTGCCTTTTGAGGGGTGTGACACTGTCCATCCAATGCAGGGAAGTGTTTAATGGGTGAGTCAGGGCCACACCAATCATCAGCCAGACTGATCATGATGGAGTTTTGGCTTACTGGGCTGAGAAGTCATCTACTTGAAAAGCAAGAACCAACCCAGCCATGGATCCACTCATTCCATTGATCTACGGAGCAGATGATCTGTCATGATTAGGCTAGAATTTCAAACATCCAGGGGCTCAGGACAGCTGTAGCAGAGAAAACCTGTGTGTGCGTGCATGCGTGCATGCGTGCATGCGTGTGTGTGTGTGTGTATCTCTCTGTCTCTCTCAGGGACATTGACAGGCACACACAGTGTACACAACTGTGTACAAAATTTTTAAGCCAGGGGCATTATTAGAATGTCCCTAAGCCACCACTATTTCAACTCACTCTGTCCCTGAGCCATTGTTACTTCAACTCACTCTCTGAGTCAGTCACGGAGAGTAATGAGGTGATTATGGAGCTGTCTTGCCTTTTGTTTCAGTCCTCTGTCTCCCTTCATGGATTAGATTGCAAGCAGTGCTGGCTGTTAATGGTAGTTTACTTACCTGGTAAAGGTGATTGTGGGGGTATACATTTCAGAGGCACTCCACACTCCTTACACATAGGTTGTGTCCACCTGATAGGTTGCTTGATACACATGTGAATTCAAAGAAGTCCGACTCCCTTTCCCTGTGATGCTGCCTCTCCAGGATCAGTTTGAATTCTTCCAAAGCTGTACCTATTCTGTAACCAATAACTCTTGACTTGTTAATAGGCAGCACAATTTTCCTGATATGTATCTTAGTGTTTTAAATAAATTATAGTAGAGGCATTTGTTATGTTTTACCAAAAATTCTGTGGCCCACAAGGGTTCTCTCGTCCTCTCTTTATTTCTTATTCATACAAATCTAAAATTTCCTGCCCATATGGCATGCTGATTGTTACTTCTTGAAGCTCATCTGTGAGTCCTTTGTCTCTAACTGAATATCTGGGTGGGCTGTGTAGAGCCACAGAGATGTATACCTCCACAATCACCTTTACCAGGTGAGTAAACTACCATTGTGGGGGATAATCGCTGAGGCACTCTACACTCCTTACACATGGGTTTCGATGTAAAAAGCAGTACCCTAATGAGAAGGGTGGGCAGTCAGTCCATCATGGTATGTTCAACCTTGCTGCTAACAACACTACTTAAGTAAAGTTAGTTTTTGCTTCCAGTTCCACATCTACCCTCTAGTGTTTAGTGAATGTGTGTGTCGATGCCCATGTAGTGGCAGCACAAATTTTCTCTACTGTGGCCATGTTTCTCTTGACCTATGATGTGGTTATTGCTGTAGTAGAATGGCCTTGATTTTCATTGGTGGTGTATGATTTGAGGCCTTATATGCCTCTGTGATGGCAGACTTAAGCCAATATGCGCTGTATGTCTGCTGTTCTTTTGATGTAAGTTGACATTAGTCTCCTCATGGCTAGCAGTTGATGCTGAGGTCCCTATCTACCTGTCTGCAGGCATATAGAGAGGTATTTCGATATCCTATTAGGTGTGAAAAGGTGTGCATATTTTAGGTAGAAAGGAAGGGATCATCTTTAAAGGAGAAGTCTACCCAAAACTTGAAAAAATATATGTTGTGCAGAGTGTTTTAATTTGTATGTGAAGTTCTAGTGTTTCCTTCCCTCTGACTGGTATCAGGAGTTTTTCCTAAATTAGCCTGCTAGCTTTATGCTAGTTTTACGACCCCTGGGGATCTTCATTCCTGACAGCTTAATTGTATTTCTTGTTCCCACAGTGCATCTTGTCTCATGTGACAGTGATGTAAGAGAGACCCAACATTCAGCACACACATGCCAAACAAACTAAATATCTTGGAAGCTTTACAAGCTACACAAAAATTACCAGCAGCAAAGTTTTTCAGGACAGTAAGACCTTTACGATGAGGGTGGTCACCAAGCTGAATTCTACAGATTTTAAAATGTAGCCATCTCTACTGTTGTGAACTGATTGTAAAGCAATGTTTTCTGCTGGATTTATGGTCTCTGCTACATCACCATCACATGAAACAAGGTGCATTGTAGGACAAAAGAATACAATTAAGCTGTTTGATATGGAGATCTCCATGGGTCATAAAACTTCCCTAAAGCTAGCAGGCTAATTTAGGAAAAACTCCAAATACCAGTCAGAGGGAAGGAAACACTAGAACTTCACATACAAATTAAAACACTCTGTACAACATATATTTTTTCTAGTTTTGGGTGGGCTTCTCCTTTAATTTTGTATTTGGGACTGTTTATTTGTTGTTATTTATTTAGAGTGTTAAATATGTGCTGGGCAGCACAAGAACAGTCGGGTATTATTCCCCCTCCAGGCTCAGAGACCTTCGTCCTTTTTCCTGTCCTCCTCTATCACCAGAAGTTTAGAGATGGTGTAGGGCTTTGGGGATTGTTGGAAGATGGAGGAGGACGAGGGCTGGGTCTGGAGAGGGAATGGAAAGGAGTGGGCGGATAGGGATAGTGGGGACAAGGAGATGCCCTGGGGTGAAATGGGTCCAGAAAAGGGGCCCTCCCTCCCTGGTTCCCATACCCAAGGGTTCTGCTTGTAGTCAGCAGGTAGCATGGTCATCCTTGGATGCTCATCCTACTCGGGCAGTGTTGTGCAATGCCAGGTCTATTAAAAACAAGATGGCTATTATAGCAGATTTTGTTGGGGCATCTGACCTGGTGTGCATCACTGAGACCTGGCTGGATGAGAATGCTGGACCAGTTTTGGCAGCAGCAGTTAAAGCCGGTTACTCTGTAATACACCGCCCGAGGATGGATCGTAGGGGCGGGGGTGTTGCTATCTATTTTAGATCAGAACTGGGCCTAGTGGAGGTACCAGTGGGAACTACCAAGTCCTTTGAATATATCATGGGCGAGGGTGTGGGGTGCAGGATACTCCTCGTGTACCATCCACCAGGTGATGGGAATGTTTTCCTGTGGGAAGTCGCAGACTTCATTGTCAACCTGACATTGGGGTCCCCCAGATGGTTGGTTCTGGGGGACTTCAATGCCTGGGTTGATGATGAACTCTCACAATTTGGTCAAGATTTCATCCAGTTAATGATTTCACTGGGCTTCACACAGGTTATTTCCTCCTCGACCCATATTGGTAGTCATTCATTGGACTTGGTGTTCCTTCTGGGGATGGAGATATCCGATCTGGTGGTGGAACCAGTCGGATGGTCGGACCATCACTCCATTGGGTTCAGTTTTGAGGCCACCCCTAGTAGGCCGTCCCCTATGGAGATGGTCCGGTATTGCCCTTTAAGGGGTGTTTCCCCAGATGGCCTGATGGTGGTGCTGGACCTATGGGGCTTACAGAGAGATTGCATGGATCCAGAAGAGCTGGTACTTGCTTATAATAAGGCGGTGGCAGGGGCCCTGGATTCCATTGTTCCTGTTCATGTTCATCTTCTCACTCTTTGCTCCAGGTCTCCTTGGTTCGATGAGACTCTGATGTAGTTGAGGAGAGTTGGACAAAGATTGGAGAGGTGCTGGCGGAGGTCGGGCCTGGATTGTGATAAACTTAGTTTGATGGACCTCTATGTGGTCTATCAATCCACAATCTCTCATAAGAAGGCAGAATTCCTGTCCAGAGAGATTGCTGCTGCACAGAATAGACCACCACAGCTCTTCTGGACCATGGACAGATTGTACAATCCAGTCTGTCTTCAGCCCAGAAGAGCTTTTTCTCAAGAATGGTGTGAGGAGTTTGCTCTGTTCTTTTCAGATAAGGTTGCCACAATCAGATCTGATATCCATTTGACCCTCTCTAATGGGAGTTGTGATGGTCAGCAGGAGATGTCGGACACCCAGTTTGCGTGTTCTGACTTCAGCCTCCTCACAATCAGTGACATTGTGATGATCATCCAATCACTGCGTCCGACCAACTGTGGTTTGGATCCGGGCCCCACATGTCTCTTAGTGGGCTGTGTGGATAAAATCAGTCTCGTCCTTGCTGAGATAGTCTGGAGGTCCTTGGAGAGGGGGATTTTTCCAAATCCTCTAAAGGAGGCTGTGGTTCAGCCCCTTCTTAAGAAGTCCTCCTTGGACCCAGACTGTCTGGCAATCTACAGGCCTGTCTCTAACTTACTCTTTGAGGGTAAAGTTATTGTGAAGGTGGTCGCATCACAGTTGGATGATCATTTGACTAGCCACAATGTCTATGATTCTCTCCAGTCCGGATTTAGGAAAAGGCATAGTCCCAAGACAACTCTGGTCCGGGTACTAAATTACCTCGTAATAGCAAGAGATCGAAGGACTCATTCCATCTTGGTCCTTCTTGATCTCTCTGCAGCATTTGACACTGTGGACCATGGTGTGTTATTGGAACACTTGCGGTCTATCTGTGGGCTGTCTGGTACAGTCCTCAGTTGGTTTCGATCTTACCTCGAGGGTAGGACTCAGAGGGTGGTGTCCGGGATTTTTCCTAGGCATCATTCTCCCTATCCTGTGGGGTACTGCAGGGTTCCATCTTAGCGTCCATGTTGTTTGCGGTATACATGCTGCCATTAGGAGTGATTATTAGGTGGTACAGTCTGGGTTTTTCATTGCTATGCAGATGATACTCAGTTGTGCATGTCCTTTGTGCCCGGCCAAGATGCTGCCTTTTTGGTCTTTAACAACTGTCTTGCTGAAATCCAGGACTGGATGAATGTGAGTTGGTTGTGGTTGAACCCAGACAAAACTGAGGTGTTGGTTGTGGACCAGGGTCACCGGGAGGTGGGTTTGTTGGTTGGATCACCCTCGGGTCCATGGCTTGGGGGTGTCCAGCTAACTACCTCAGACCGGGTGCGGAACCTGGGTGTTGTGTTTGATGACTGTTTGACATTTAAATCTCAGGTGTCAGCAGCTGTCAAAACCTCTTTTTACCATCTGAGGAACATCACCTGGGTGAAGCACCTGGTTCCTTCAGACAATCTTCCTACTCTGGTCCACGCTTTCATTACCTCCCGCCTTGACTACTGCAATGTTCTCTACCTTGGGCTACTGGGAGTTGAGATTCATCACCTGCAGCTAGTGCAGAATGTGGCAGCCAGGCTGTTGACTGGTTCTTCTAGGTCCAGTCATATAATGCCTGTGCTCTGCAGACTGCACTGGCTGCCAGTTTGCTGGTGAATCACCTTCAAGGTCAGTTTGCTGACCTATAAGGCCCTACACAATCAGGGACCTGCTTACCTGAAAGATCTCCTTTGTCCCTACTGTCCCCTCCACTCTCTCCGATCCACTGATGAGGGATTGCTAGAGATTCCCAGGGTTCATTTAAAAACTTCAGGGGCCAGATCTTTTAGTTTTATGGCCCCAACCCTGTGGAATTCTCTACCTCGTCAGGTGTGAGACTGCCCGACTATCCAAAGTTTTAAAGGAGCTTCAAAAACCTATCTCTTTAACAAAGCTTATAATGATTTCTGAATATTGTTGTTTAGTTTAATTTTAATATTGTTTTAACTATTGTTTTATCATGTATTGTACAGGCACCTTGATTTTAGAAAGGTGCCTTATATAAATAAAGATTGAATTGAATTGAATTGAAAGTTGATCTTGTCATCATGAAATACCAGATAAGGCAGTCTGTGGGATAATGCTTTTAGTTCGCTCATGCATCAAGCTGAACATATAGTGACCATAAGGATAAAGTGTTTTCCATTTGAGTGGTAGTGACTCTAGAGGTTCAGATGGTGAGTTGGTCATTGCCCAGGCAGTCTGTGGGATAATGCTTGTAGTTTGCTTATGCATCTAGCTGAACATATAGTGACCATAAGGATAAAGTGTTTTCCATTTGCGTGGTAGTGACTCTAGAGGTTCAGATGGTGAGTTGG
Source organism: Neoceratodus forsteri (assembly GCA_016271365.2). NCBI lineage: Eukaryota > Metazoa > Chordata > Ceratodontiformes > Ceratodontidae > Neoceratodus > Neoceratodus forsteri. Next base: position 219,264,139 of record CM028134.1, read on the forward strand.
CCATTGTCCTGGGTACTAAGTTGAGGTCCCAGGGAGTGGTCCATTGTTTTATCTTAGGATGTAGATTGGATTGACTGCTGCCACTTGCACTGTTAGGGATGCTGAAGATAGTCCCTTATCCAGCCCTTGCTGACGGAAGAGAAGTATGTTGGACACTGTGGCCCTTAGTGGTTGTATTTTTTTTTCTCTTCTTCACACCACCTGTGGAATATTCTTGAATGTCTCTGATATTTTGAGGTAATGGGGTTTCTCCATAGTGTCGGTGCCCACTGGATGGTATCCCTCTCTTTACAGTCTATCCATTTCAGAAGCCAGGCTGTTAGTTTGAGATTGTTTGGACTGAGGTGACATTCCAGTCCCTGTGTGAGAATATCTTTTCTGAATGGTAGTGTCCATGGGTGGTCTAGTGCCATTGTCACTATAGCGGTGAACCATGCTCTCCTGGGCCAATGAGGGCTGATGATTATCACCGATATTCTGGTTCTGCTTATCTCTTTCAGAACCTGTAGTATCAGTGGAAAGATGTAGGTTACCGGGAATGACCATGTGGCTGATAGTGCATCCATTCCCATGGATTTGTGATCCCTGAAGTGGGAGTAGAACCTGGAGCACTGATTGTTCTTGTTGGTGGCCATTAATTCTATTTTTATTAGTCCCCAAAGTCTGTTGATCATTTGGAATATGTTGGAATGAATCTCCCACTCTCCTGGATGTATTAACTGCCAACTTAGCCAGTCTGCAGTGGTAATCAGCCTACCTGCCAAGTGTATGGCTGATATGCTCGTCAGATGTTTTTGTGTCCAAGGAATGAATCTTGAGCCTCTCTTTGCATGGGTTTGCTCTTTGTTCCTCCTTGCCTGTTGATATAGGAGATTATAACCTGATTGTCCAAGTGTAAGAGGAAATTTTCCTTTTTTCTGACTAGCCTTGTGAAGTGCAGTGGTGCATGGGATATTGCCCTGATTTCCAGAATGTTTATGGCCATTTTAGACTCTTGCATGTACCACTTTTCTGGACTTCCCAGTGGAGTGGACAATATGTAGAGGCTACTCAAGGGTGTATGACATTATTAGCAGGCAAATGGCATGGGCAGTGTGCCATTAAGATGTGGCGATTAGCTAGGGAAGTGGGGTAGGAGCTGGTGTGTCAGACCCAAGCTTCATCATTGTGTTTTGCAGAAATGCTTGTATCTGATGAGGCAAACACCATTTGGATGTTAGTGTTTGTGTAACCGCCTCCATCTCTGTTTCTAGATTAGAGTGTCTTTCTGAGTCCAGCTGTGGTGAGTGGGGTTCTGGCCCTGCCAGTACCTGACTTTACTTCACATGGAGTTTTACACTAGTTTTTCCCTGCATTGGTTGATTATTTTGGTGGGGAATTGTTGCTGTGTCTAAATCCTGCCCGGCGGAGGATTTGGGGTTGCAGGAGGCATATTTGTTTGTGACTTGTCTTTTGTGTTTTTATTGGTATCCTCCCCAGTGTCCTCCTGGTCAGATGGCATGGGTGCATCTTCTACATCTGATGCACACAGTACGCTTAGTTGTTTTGGGGCTAGTGGCACATTGCATTGGCTGCAGCTCTTTGTTTTGGCCATTATAGTAAGTTGAGAAAGAATACATTGAGAGGGTGGTGTTGGGGGGGAATTAAATATATTGTTTTATTTATTTATTTCCCTTAATTTTTCCCTTGAACAGTAATCAATAATGTTCTGCACCGTACAGGCTATTGTTGTGCCTGTGCAGTAAAGTGTGCACTGTCCCTATAAATGTGGCTAGAGTGAGTGAGGGACTCATTGTTATGTTGCCTTGCCCACAGCTGTGGTAATAGTGCTACTCCAATGTATTGTCCCCATTGTTAATTGATTTTCAAATTGTTGCCTTTATATTTAATTATTTCCATTGTGGTCTGCTGTTGCAGATCGGTTGGTGGTTTTAACCAATGCCTCTGTGTTGGTTGGGCATTTGTGAGTGTAGTTGCACTCTCCACAAGATGGCGGCAGTAACTCTCAGTCAATCTACACTGTCTGGCAGCCGCCTACACCCTTAATCCCGCATAGGTAAGGGGTGAGTGGAGAGCTTTTCTGAGATTACAGCAGCAAGTCTCATGAAGATATTTCTCAAGGTTGCTGATCTGGATAGGCAAGTTAGGTTAGTCTCTCAATACTCCTCCTCCTCATGAGACCTACTTTGTTTATGGTGTTTCAGTCAGGTAAATGATAGAGGAGTTTCCTCTACCTTTTGATAGAAGAAGGTGGTGAGTTTAAAAGACATAATATGTCATAAAACACTCTTGAGAGTACATCATTTTGAGGTGAGGCACAGAGGGACTGAGAAAATGCTTCAGAGACTGTTGTGTAGTGATGTCTTGAGTGAGTATTTGAGGTGCTACTATGCTTGTAATGGGGAACTGTGACACATTACTTAGTATTTTAGAAGTCCGGGGCACTGGCAGGGTAATCCAGATGTTCTAAGGTGGCCACTTGGTCATTTAATAATGGATAGACTCTGGAGCCACTGGCAGGGGCTCCAGGTCATCAGGTACCTTAGTAAGGTGGTATGCTTGTTCTGAACAGCATGTAGGGGAACTCAGAGTATCTGCCCAATTAAGGAATGAGGGCCTTTAATTATGTAGTAGCCCCTGATGTACTGAGCTCCTGGGACCGCTGGTAGGGGCTTCCAGGTAATGGTGGCTGTGGAATCTGTTTGGTCATCTGTGAAAGATCTCAGACAATACATGGCTCTGTTAACATCCTTTAAATTTAGCATCCTTTAAATTTAATAAATGTGATAAATTATCTTGTTCAAGCCCTTTTTTATTAAATTAATAGGGTTACACCATACATTCACATTAGTATGCATTACTTTTGTTGCACCATGTACATAGTAGCGGCTCCTTAATTAATATGTGACTATGCCTTTAAGAGAGAAAAACAACTGTGAATATCAGTGAAAGAGATGACTCTATTAAAGTTCACTATTTTCAAAATAATTATTTTATTTTAATCAAACCTCCTTGTATGTTGACCCAATATAGTACAGTGCTGTGTATTATTTTTGGCCCCTTTTGTATGCCTTGGTTATCTCTGGGATAATGAAGGCATGTGTCTTTAAGAGGGGGAGGGGTGCGGAGGATGCCTTAGCTAGTCCTTGCCTTGGCTGTGGTAAGCTGACTGAGGAATCATCTGCATTGCTGCTTGTATAATAGGACACAGTTTGGGGCAGAAGCATTTTTTTTGTTCTTTAAAACATGTTTCTTCAGTCCTTCCTCATGGTCAGTGTTAAACGTTAGGGGACTTAGGCTTGAGGAGCTTTAGCAATTGCTAGCTCCATTCTCCATTGCAAGATATGTTGGATTTAGCCAAATGTTGTTTGTTTATCCTCCTATAAGATAGTGGCCGAGATCTCGCGAGAGCTGAGAGCCAGTTAGCTTGCAGGTCTCATGTAGCAGGAGATTTGGAAACTAGAAAGGAGCAGGGGATGTGGCCATGCTAATAGGAGTTGTTTGAGAAGCTGGGGCCATAAAATAACATTTGGGTGGCTCCATTTTGGTCCATAGAGCTTCCTTTTCTCTTCGGAAGTGTTTTTGAGTAGAATATAGCATGAAATGGATGCAGGTGTTTTTATTTGGTGCCACTGAATTCCAGGAATGTCTTAATCCAGTGTAGGCATTTTAAGCACTTTCCAGTGCAAATAAACTTTTCTGGATGAGTTTGTGAGTACCTTTTTACAAGTTAGTGATGCTAGCAGGGTCACCAGGTTCTTGCTGGTGATTACTACAACTCAGGGACCACTGGCAGTGGAACCAGGTAGATTATTTATTATATTACCTCCTGTAAATCATTGCATAGATTCTGTGTTCATTTATGTGGGTCAGACATTGCTTTTAGCTCCTGGCACTGCCAACAGGGGTGTTCGAGTAGCTAATAATCTCTATGCTTGTACAATGTGATAATGTTCATAATTTGAATATTGTGCGGGCAATTTCTCAGCGAATATTTTTCCAGACAACTGACACTAGTAGAAGCTGCAGTGCTAACATCTCTATGACTACCAGTTTTGCAATTTTTAAACAGTTACATATCTGCAGAAACATACTCTGGAGCTGCTGTGTTGGAATATTTTACAGTACATCTAAACACAGGCATCACTAGCAGGGGTACCAGGTTTATTTTGCAATAATGTCATCATTTTATTGTCTGTCCCCAAGGATAATCAGTTACTGTGCCCAGTCATTATGTTTTTTGTTGATTAGTTCCTGGGACCAGTGGAAGGGGTGTCCAGGTCATCACAATTACCCTGATTTAATGCTGATGTCAGTCACTGTTTAGACATGTAAAAGTACTTACATTCTATGCTCATGTTCTTATATTAGCAGATGCTTTCAGCTCTTTTGATATCAAATGCTCTGTATAATGCAGTTTTCTTACCTGCATTTTGCAAACTTAGATTTTATCAGCACACTGGCGCTATAGGGTGTGCTTGAAATATTCACTTGCTGCAGCAACCAAACTCCTTATTGGAGTTGTTTTAAATATATGTGTGGCAGCACTCCTGTGGCTGCTAGCAGGAGCCATAGGGTGCTCCCAATCCCACAAGAATGTAGTAGAGGGTGTAGACTGAACTGGGACCACTAGCAGGGATCCCAGAGAGCTGCAAACTGCAGTCATGAGTGCCTAATTCATCTTAGACTTGCTGAGAGGGAATCTAAGGCATCTGGAATTAAATTTATGGGCATGACAGAATACCCTGAGTTGACCTGCTGTAGTGTGCCTCTGGTAATAATAAAAATGTAGGCTGAGTGATTGTCAGATACCATGAACTGGTGTTGAGTAGCACAAAGGAAGTTATTTTAAACAACAAATTATCTCTCTGGAATAGATTGAGTCATATATTTTCAGACTGTAATTCCATAAAATGCTTTGCTATGCTAGCATATCCTAAGCTGCCAAAAAAACCTTAGATATAAAATTGCTAAGCCTGGTGTCCTTACCTGTTGTGTGATATTCTTGAAATAACAACTTGGGAGCTGTTGTGATGTGCTGCAACCTGTATAGATGCACATTCAGAACTGATCCTGGAAAGGCAGCATCACAGGGAAAGGGGTCGAACTTCTTTGAAGTCACATGTGTATCAAACAACCTATCAGGTGGACACAACCCATGTGTAAGGAGTGTGAAGTGCCTCAGAGATTATCCCCCCACAATTGAATGTCTCAGTGATGCAGACATATCCATTCTAAACATGATGGGAATTATAGATTTGAATCTGCCTCAACACAGACCAGAGACTGTTTGTAAAAACCTTGGACAGGAAATGGATAACTCTACAGCTTGCTCTGCCATTAGTGGGGGGACTGTGGCCAGTAACATGTCTTGTCAGGGGCTCTTTATGATGTTAGAAAGGAGGTAGAGTAACTGGTTTCCTTAGCCTCCCTTTCAGTGCCTAGAATGAAGCATATAGCAGAGAAGAGGGGCCATAGGTCTTTTTGGTAATTGCGCTCCAAATCACTCCATGCCTGCAGGGCATACAAGAGCTTCAGGAGTTTCCTGAGCAGGGAGATTATAAACTTCTGCTGAATACTACCCTTTTTCTCAAGGGGGGTATCTCAGCTAAAATCACAAGTTGTGGTTGCCAACTTGTAGGCTAACAGTGGCCTCAGCTGGTGGCCCTGTGATGCTGAGGATTACAGCTGTAAGGATCACAATGAGGGAAGTTTTAATATGAAATCCCCTAACACAAGCCTGCTACAACTATGGATGGCTGTCAGGTGTGCAGCAAACAAATCCCCCCTACAAACTTGGAAGGACTGTGGACTGTTATTAGAGTGAACTGTGCCGTCATCCCATACAGTTCTGGAGTAACTCTGAAATTGCTATCAAGAGTTAAATGTGTGCATCCCTAACCAATCTTGGAGGAACTTAGGAAGAGTCCCTGTATTGACTCACTAGCACTTAGCAGCACTTCAAAAAGTCACTCCCATTCACTGCTGTTTTTTTCAGGGGCCTACTTTGCTGTTCCTCTAATCCTGGAATGTTCCTGATCTGTGATACTGAACGGAAAAAATGCATTCATTATTAGAATGTACACTAGGTGCATATTATGAGGCTAGATGCACATCCGAGTGCACACTCACACAAACTCTAGCCATTCACTATCAAAGATGTGTGTGACAGTGAGTACTCACTTGTGCATCCAGAGCCATAATGATAATTTTATGTGCGGCAACACAAACAACTAGGCATAACAGGATATGCATCACTTGGTCTTTTGCAAAGTTCTCCTTTTTTATGTTCGCCACGTGTGTGTGCATGCAACAAACATTTTGTTATAATAGATGGGTTTTGAAAGGTGTGACACTGTCTGTCCAATGCAGAACAGTCTTCAAAGAGCACGTCAGTGCCACACCAATTATCAGCCAGGCTGATCATGACATAGGTTTGGCTTGCTGGGTGGAGATGTCCTATACTTGAAAAGAAAAAAAAAATACCCAATCATGGGTCTGATTTTTCCTTTGATCTATGCCATGCAGCAAGCGGAGCAGATCTGTCTTGATCAGCCTAGGAATTTCAAACACCCAGGAAGAGCCCTGCACTAGCTAGCTGTAAAAAAGAAAATGGTCCATCGATGGATGTTGCTGCCACCCCTGTAACTGTATCCATCATCCAACCCTCCCTCTGAGCACCAACCACCCTACACCCTCTTCCCCAAAACATAACACTGACACTGGGGGTGCTTAATCTCCCAGTGTTGCCACATAGTGTAGCATGACTGAGCATTATTAATGGTCGTAGTGGACGTTCTGGCAGAGATATAAAATAAGACATACTGTGTCAAAAAAGTATGTAAACTGCCTTTTTTAACTTAATATTACTTAGATATCTGTAAAGGAAGCCACAGACTGTAGAGGGAGGACAGCGAGCAAGTTCCATTGTTGTAGTTTAGCTTGATCAAATGGAGTCAATGGTAGTAAAGGATGTGCTGTCAGAGGTTTAAAATAAGTCATCTACTGTTAAAAAAAGTATATAAACTCCTTTGTATGCTTGCCATGCACAAGCACAAGTGAAAATCTTGTTATGATATACAGGGTTTTGAGAGGTGTGTCACTGGGGTCCAATGCAGGAGACTGTGCAAGGGAGTTGACCCTGTCATACCAATCATCAGCAAGGCTGATCATGATACTGTTCTGGCTTGCTGGGTGGAAACTTTGTGCATTTCAAATACAAGAGCCAACCCAAACACAGGTCGGCTATTTCCTTTGATCTAAACACAGCCCAGCAAGCACAGCTGATCTCATCATGATCAACCTGCTGTCAGTCTGCTTGCTTCCTTCTCCCTCAAAATTAAGGCCATGGAAAACTGAAATTGCTTGCTTGCTGCCAGTGTCTCAGTGAGTAGGTGAGTTGAAGAAAAATGAGTTTGGTTAGAATTACAGACCAGTTATGTTTCATGCTAAATGGACTCATAATGGTGTAAACTGCAGGGCATGCATGTGTGAGTGTGTGTGTGTGTGTGTGTGTGTCTCTATCTCTCTCTCTTTCTCTCACTCTTGGCATGGAGTCAGGTTACACAAACACATTCAGGAAAAATGATTAAAATAATGTTGAAACACCTCATATGCTCACTAAAAAGATTATCTGAATGCAGCATAAATACTGGTTATGTGCCCCTTGATTGGAGGACAGCAAACTTTATACCGATTTAAAAAAAAAATTGATAAAATGAAGGTCAAAAACTATATACCAATCAGTTTGACATCTTTGGTGGGAAAAATATTAGAGGGCCTTATAAAAGAGTGGATGGAAAAGCAGTTAGGTAATATAGATACTACCCAGCATGGTTTTGTTAAAAAAAATATCTAGCCTGACAAACCTGCTCTGCTTCTATGAAACAGTAAGCACAAATCTTGACAACAAAAAAATAAAATGACATCATTTTTATCGACCTTACCAAAATGTTTGATAGGGTACCCCATGAATACATAACGGTTAAATTGATGCAGAGAAATGTCAACCCCAAACCCATACAGTGGGTACATAACTGGCTGAATGACAGAACCCGGAGGGCAACCATTAACAGGCATCATTCTAAAACACCAGGAGTTACAGGTGGCATCCCTCGGAGTTCGGTGTTGGGGCCATATATCTTCCAAATCTTTATAGTAGATCTAAGATAAAATAAACAACAACAACATCAAATTCAGATGTGACCTTAAACTGAGGGGTGGGGGACTGTAGTACACAAGAAAATAATATATCACTACAGAAGAACATGGATAGTATCACAGAGTGGACAAACAAATGGGGAATGGCTCTGAATAGAGACAAGTGTAAGATCATGCATTTAGGACCAAAAAACAATAAGTACCAATATAGTTTGGGGGATAGCATGTTAACTGCAACAACCATAGAAAAGAATCTGGGAGTACTAATAAAGGATTATCTCAAATTCTTCCAACAGACCAATGTAGTTATTTGAAGGGCCAGCAAGATTATATGAACTTTTAGAATGAACATTGTCTCAAGAGTCTCCCACTGTACAGAGCTTACAGTATGTAAGGCCACATGTCGATTACTGTTCCCAATTCTCCCCCCTCAAAAACAAAATCTGACATATCTCATCTTGAAAAAATACAGAGAAAATTTAGCAAACAAATTAATGGGCTTAAAAACAAGGAATATCACAACTGGCTATAAACACTAAATCTGATGACCCTGGAAGTGAGATGACAATTGGGGGTTTGTTGCTCCTATTTGATTTCATCAACGATCCACATCTATTCATGGAAATGGGATTTATTTATAAACAGGATTCGATGGCAACTAGGGGGCATCCACTGCAATTACACATGACCAAGTTCAATGCAAATTAAAGAGGATCCTGTTTCTCACAGAAGATGATAAGAGCTTGGGATAAATTACCACTGGACATAATCATTAGTGAAAATGAAACCACATTAAAGAACAAATTAGACAGGAGGATTCTCAGCAGCAGACACCAATTTTGTTAGGGGAGCAAGGATGGAAACTACAATGGGCCTTCTGCTTCCAGTTTTCTGACAGAATGCAGTACGAACCAGAGCACGAGTCTTGGGACCAATTTAACCCTTACACTGCTGATAGAATGGACCATGCAACGTATAAGTAAATTAATGATCACTTGGCCACTAGGTTTAGTAACACTAGTAAATAAGTGACCAGTTCACATAAATTTAGGGTAGATCAAACAATGAAATAAACAGTGGCTGGCATTCATTTTTTTTTTTATTTAGTTGTTTAACCAGGTATAGCACACTAAGCTGAAAGCTTTTTTACAGGAGCGACCTTGGAGTATTTTTAAATATTAGTTGTCTATAAAACTGGAGTTTAGTTTACCCCTTCAAAATGCAGCAACTTGAAAATTTGAACACTTAGCATTTAAACATTTTCTTGGGGAGGACTCCCATATTCCCTATTTAAATGAAAAAAAAAGATACCCTGGTGAAATTGTGGAAATAGTCCTGCTCTCAACCAGATCCGACTGCAGTCTCTGGGTACCTCAGGCCAGTCATAGAATTATATTTTTTCCTTGGAGTCAGCGGTAGGGGAGACCTAACAGAACTTTAGTAAATAAGTGACCAGTTCACATTACTTTAGGGTAGATCAAACAATAAAATAAACAGTGGCTGGCATTGATTTTTAAATATTGGTTGTCTATCAAACTGGAGTTCAGTTTACCCCTTTGAAATGCAGTAACTTGAACATTTGAACACTTAGCATTTAAACATTTTCTTGGGGAGGACTCCCATATTCCCTATTTAAATGAAAAAAAAGATACCCTGGTGAAATTGTGGAAATAGTCCTGCTCTCAACCAGATCCAACTGCAGTCTCTGGGTACCTCAGGCCAGTCATAGAATTATATTTTTTCCTTGGAGTCAGTGGTAGGGGAGACCTAACAGAACTTTAGTAAATAAGTGACCAGTTCACATTACTTTAGGGTAGATCAAACAATAAAATAAACAGTGGCTAGCATTGATTTTTAAAGATTGGTTACCAATCAAACTGGAGTTCAGTTTACCCCTTTGAAATGCAGTAACTTGCAAATATGAACACTTAGCATTTAAACATTTTCTTGGTGAGGACTCCCATATTCCCTTTTTAAAGAAAAAAAAAACAGATCCACCTGTTAAAATCATGGAAATGGTCCTGATCTCAGTCAGCCCCAACTGTAATCTCTAGGTACCTGAGGCTAGTCATACAATTATATTTTTTCTGTGGAGTCGGGAGACCTAACAAAACTTTGCTTTATCTTCCACATAAGCCTTAAAATGCACGACGAGCATCTAAAACCCCAGAGCTTTTGTGAGCCACTCATAACACTGACACTGGGGATGCTCAATCCCCCAGTGTCTCCATGTGAAATAAAGAAAGCCCTCCATCGTAGTTTAATTTTTTTAAATAAATGCTGTAAAAAAGAAAAATATTCGTCAATGTCTGTTGCTGCCCCACTGTAACTCACGCCCTCCAAGCTCAACCCATATTAGTCTTCTAGCATGGGATCTGCACCTAGATCCAGTACAACAGCAATACTAGTGGCAAACATCTGTCATTGACAAATGCTTGCCTTTATTTTATATGAGAGAGGCCACAGTGGTATTCCTGTTGAATGTAAATATTCCTTACAAATGCGTCATCAGTTTCTGCAAAATGTAGTCTCTGACAGCTGTGCAATCTAGATGCAAGAAAACACAAAAAAAACTCTAGTGCTTAAAAGTTGGAACAGCTGCACCCTCTATTTGTGAGGGGCTGAAGCAATGTTAGATTTAAATGCTCATTTCTAACTAGTGGCTATGGAAGATTTCTCGTTGCCCCATACGGATAGAGTTGCTGTCTTCAGGACACTGAAGACCAAGAATTGATTCCCAACAAGTGCTTTTCAGGAGTCTGTGTGCACCAAATTAGTCAGACATGATGTTGTTACCTTTTTCAGGTACACCAGCACAGTCGCTTCACCTGACAGATGGCACTTTCAGCACAACACAGCCCATTATTCATTCAGTAAAGCATGGGTGCTGGAGGGTATATCCTTGTTTTCCCTAAGTGGAGTAGCAAGTAGTAATTTAAACTTGTTTTTATGTAGAATAAAATATCATTATGTCCAAAGCCTTATTTACAAGGTGGCCATGTGTTGGGTTGCAGTTTGCCCATATAAATGCAACAGACATATATAGAAAAATAGACAATGTTGTCAGAAAAAGACAATCAGTCACATCCAGTCTGCCTGGTTATAGCCTATGAAACCCTGTAACCTGATGTCTAGGCAGTGTTTATGCCATCACTTCCCCCTTACGTTATGCCTTACTACTGCCCCTGTTTTTTTGTTCACAATCTCCCCCCCAAGGTGACCATAGGCATGTCACTCCACCCTGTCTACCACCTGTGACCATTCACCACTCCCCCCTGTACTGCCAAGCCCCAGTTCCCCCACAGACGTTCCCCCCATGGTAAGGCCAGGAAGGGGAGGGCCATCATCCCCCACCCAGGACTCTGATCCAGATTGGGGAATTTCAGCAATCTGCCAGTGCAGTAGTACACTGGTTGGCTGGCAGGGCTTCATGAAGCCTGTGGTCACCCTTTTCTGTTTTTCTGTCCCTCCCCTTTGTGGTCATAACCATGCTTTTGCTTCTGTTACTCCAACTCTGCTATCTGGCCTCCACCAGGAGGCAGCCAAGGAGCAGGACAACCTTCCCTCCCTCCCTGAGAGAGGAGAGCCTTCATTGGATGCTCAATCCTCTCCCTCCCCTGCCAAACCTGGCAACCCAAGCTCACTTCTGAGCCAGGCGCTGGCATGGTGTGAGGTGTGGCATCCAGCATCTCAACCCTCAGCACCACTGGGCTGTCTCAGCTGCCTCTCTTTTTAACTAATCTCTTAACCCTGTCCTAGACATTCTTGAAACCACTGATGGTTTTTGCATCCACTACATCAGTCAGTAGGCTATTCCAAGGCTATACTACCCTCTCTGTAAAGTAAATATTTCTTACATTCCTCCTGAATCTCCCAACTGTCTTCCAGTATGTGTTAAGAATTTTTAATTTGCCCATGAATTGAGGTGAACTTGGCTACTACGTATTATGTATAGCATTTATGTAGTTCACACTATACAATTCTCTGCAATTATGATGAATTTTATTACACAAATTGCTATAGTTCGCACTTTTTGGGAAATTGTTGCTGTAAATTGCATAATAAGATTCATCACAACTGTGTAGTGTGTGCATAGCTCTGCAATTCACATAGTACAATTTGTGCATTTCCAAGAATGTTAATCTGTGATTGCGGCTCTATACAAATTGTGGAGTTTTTGCATGGAGCTAGCCATCAGCTTTTGGTCATGTCACCATGTTTTGACTTGCCACTCCTGCTGAATAATTCCTCCCAGTTTACCTTATTTTTTACGATCAGGAACTTGATGGTCACTATCATGTCTACCCTCTCCCTTCTGGCCTCTAGTGAATACATGTTCAGTTCTATAAACCCTTCCTTGAAGAATATGCCCTGTTAGCCTTGAATTAGATTTGGTTACTCAGCGGATCACTGTCTCCAGCTTGTCTTTGTCTTCCTTGGATAGAGACCCCAGAACTTTGCACATGCCTTATTCTAGATTCAGTATCACCAGTATTCATCAGAAAGGTAGCATTTCCTTTTTCCTCCCGCTATCAAATCCCATCCCAATACACCACAATATGCTGGTCACCTTTGTGTAGGACTTGTTGCACTGAGTGGATTGCTTTAGGGAGTTATTTATGATAAATCCAGTTCCTTTTTTTCTGAAGTAGTGTCCAGCTTAACCCCTCCCATCCTTCGGGTTCTTGTGTCCTTTATGCATTAATTTGCACTTTTTGTCACTGAATTATAACTTACAGATTTTGGACCATCTTTCTAATCTTTACAGTTCCCTCTGCATCTCCCTTACCCCTCAACACTCACTGTCTAGACTGCCACACAGTTCAGTGTCATCTGTGAAGAGGCACATTATGCCCTGTATTCATAGAAACATAGACAATGATGGCAGAAAAAGACCAATGGTTCAACCAGTCTGACCGAGTTCCATATCTAAACCTGGGACCTACTGTCCATGCAGGGTTCTAGTCTTCCTCGTCCTCCCCTGTTCTCTTTCACGATTCTGTTGCCTCAAGTGACCACTGTATCCTTCACTCTGTCCCATCCATGCTGAAGCCAGCAACTTTTTTAGTGTCCACCATCTTGGCTGGTAGACTGTTTCATGGTTCCACCACCCTTCCTGTAAAATAATACTTCCTCAGGTCCCTTCTGAACCTCTCTCCTATCAGTTTCAATTTATGGTTCTATGACCTCAAAATATCATTCAAGCTAAAAAGTTCCTTGCAGTTCCCTTGTTTATTCCTTTTAGGAACTTAAAGGTCTCTATCATATCTCCCCTCTCCCTTCTGGCCACCAGTGAGTACTTGTTCAGTGCCTTGAGGTGCTCCTCGTAAGACCTGCTCTCTTGGCCCTGAAACATTTTAAGTCACTCTGCACTGTATCATCTCCAGCTTATCTCTATCCTTCCTGAGGTGTGGGCTCCAGAACTGGGAACAGTATTCCAGGTACGGCCTCACTAAAGATCTTTAATTGGGTTACCTACTTCCTCCTGCTAGCAATACCTCATAAAAACATAGAAGTTGATGGCAGAAAAGGACCACAAGGCCCATCCAGTCTGCCTCTTTTACTAATTTGGGCTCCTTAAAAGCCATAGCATCCTACCCACCTTACCACAGCCTTTGTTGCACTAGCTCAACTGCTTGAGTGTGTCAATGATGATAACTCCTAGGTCACGTTCCTCAGCCATAGTGTTATGCCTCACCCCACCCATCCAGTACTCTGTTCTGGGGTTCTTATTCCCTAAGTGCTTTACTTTGCACTTTTTGACATTGAATTTCAACTGCCAAACCTTAGACCACCCCTCTACCTTTCGTAAGTCACTTTGCATTTCCCTGATTCCCTTGTCACTATCCACCCACCCACAGAGCTTAATGTTATCTGGAAAAAGACACAGCCTGCTGTGGATACCCTCTCCAATGTCGCTGAGGAAAATATTGAAGAGGACAGGGTCCAGGACAGAGCCCTGTGGCACCACACTCATGTCCTTCCTCTCTGCGGATTTAACCCCATTGACTACAACCCTCTGCTGTCTACCCTTTATCCAGTTTCCTATCCAGTTCACTATGTCCTTTGCCACACCCAGATCCTCCATCTTCTTTAGGAAGCATCTGTGGGGCACTGAGTCAAAAGCCTTACTTAAGTCAAAATAGAGTGAATCCATAGCTTGTCCTCTATCCAATTTTCTCATCATGCAGACAAAGAAAACTATCAGGTTTGTCTGACAGGACCTCCCTGCCATGAACCCATGCTGTCTGCTGTCCTGAAGAAATCTGCCCTCCAGGTAATCCCCGAGGTCTTCCTTAATCAGTGACTCCATCAGCTTCCCTACAATGGAGGTCAGCCTGACTGGTTTGTAGTTCCTCTGGTGTTTCTTGCCTCCCTCCCTATGGAGCAGAACAACATTTGCCACCCTCCAGTCCCTCAGAACTACCCCCATCCATAATGATCAGTTGAATAGTCCTATCAGGGCTTCAGCCAGTTCCCTGACAATCCTCGGATACAACCCATTCCTTCTCCTATGTTGCTGATAAACATATTTAAATGGACTGCTCCTAGGACTGACCCTTGCAGCACCCAACTTGTGACATCCCTCTCCCCTGACTTCACTCCATTTACCATAACCCTCTGCTGTCTCCCTCTCAACCAACTTACCACCCTTCACTGCATTTAGATACTTTCTTCAGCAACTTTCTAAGTGGCACTGAGTCATATCCCTTGTTGAAGTCAAGGTATAGCAAATCCACTAATTGTCCCTCATCTACTGCCCTATTTACACAGTCAAATGATGCTATCAGGTTATTCTTTTGAAACCTCCCTGCCATAGACTCATGATACTTACTATTCTGGAACTCATTAGCCTCCAGGTAGTCCACTAAGTCCTCTATGACTAATGTTTCAATCAGTTTACACACAATGGAGGAAAGACTGATGGGCATGTAATTACCCAATTGCTCCTTGTCACCTCCCTTGTGGAGTGGAGCTATGTCCTCTAACCTTTCTATCTTCCAGGACTACACCAGACTATGGTGAGTTACTGAACAGTTCTGCCAGGGATTCAGCCAGTTACGATGCTAGTTCCCCGAGCACCCTTGGGTGCAATCCATCTAGCCCAGGGTCTTTATCTACTTTCAGGGCTGTAAGCCCTTTTCTGGTACTTTCCCCTGTGCTTAACAACTATCCCCTTTTTTAGATTCTCTATATAGTAGCCTTTATGCTGCTTTATGGCAAGGGCCCACTATCCTAAACAGTTAATATAAAGCAGATGTAGCCATTAAAGAGCAACTGACACAGTATTGTCTGTGGGGCAGGCAACTCATGGCTAGGTGCTGCCTGCCAACCCCCCCCCCCCGGACCTAAAATAACAATAGATGAAATTTGTTTGTGCAGTGGTTATAAAG
The DNA here is from genome assembly GCA_016271365.2 of Neoceratodus forsteri. NCBI lineage: Eukaryota > Metazoa > Chordata > Ceratodontiformes > Ceratodontidae > Neoceratodus > Neoceratodus forsteri. The sequence continues at coordinate 219,279,693 of CM028134.1, forward strand.
TAATTTAAGTTACAAGAGGTGTAATCTCAGTTCCTTATCAATCACTAGATGCCGATCACCCACTGCTGCCCCACCCAGAAAACCATGCTTTAATAACACAAAGTGGGGAAGGAGCTGCAGGGCTACAGATGGTATTATAATGCTATTAGGAGCAGTGGCAGTCTTTAGATGATAGGCAACTGTACATGTTAAGGGGGCAGTAAATGAAATACTGCCCCTCTTAACATGTACAATTACCTATCAATAGTATAAGTATCACCTAAAGACTACTACTGCTCCCGGTAGCATTATAATGCTATTAATAGCCTTGCAGCACCTTCCCCACTCTGTGGCATTAAACCATAGTTTTCTGGGCAGGGCGGCATCAGCACTTGGCAGCTAGCGATCAATAAGTAGGTGAGATTTCACTTCTTGTAAGTTTAGATACTTTATAACCACTGCACAGAAAATTTTCATTTATTGTTATTTTAGGTCATGTGGCGGGCAGGTGCTAGCCATGAGTTGCCTGCCACCATGGTATCAGCTGCTCTTTTAGCATTGCTGCCTTGTGTTTGCCCTCCTCAATTACCCTGCTGCCTTATTTCAGCATTGAAATTTCTCCTCTCATTTCCTTTTTTCTCCCTAATGTTTCTAAGAAACTGTTTTCCCCTCCCATGACCCCTCCACAACATGCACCATAGTGTTGCTTTTGCTCATTTAACTGTCTTCTTAGCTCCTATCACCTTTGCTTGGTATCGACTCCATTCCTCATTTCCCCTTTTCCTGCCCTCACTGCTACCCTGACTTCTTAGAGAACCAGATTAGTCTCTTGTGCCTGTTACTCTTGGTAACCATTCTCAAGCAAGACTTAGTTGCTTTGAGAATGATCTCTTTACTTACTCCCCAACTCTCCTCCACCCCTCTAATTTGATTTATTACAACCACATTATCATGGACTGAATCTCCCCATCTTGTCAAAGTCTGCTCTTCTGGAATCCAGAACCTTAGCTTTTGATGAGGGAATACTGGTACTCTGGGCCAGTTCAAAACATACAGTGTTATGGTCACTGGATCATAGTGGTTTTCCAACGTGCATTCCACCAACCATTTCTGAGTTGGTTAGCACCACATCAAGAATAGAAACCTGCCTTATGAGCATCCTGATCAACTTCTCTAGCAGTCAGTCCTGTGACTTATGTGGCAAGGTCTAGCTCCTGGCACTCTTAGCTGCTGGAGTTGTCCTAGTCTTTGTGTGGTAGATTGAGATCCCCCCCCCCACCACTGCCTCCTCCTTTGTGACCCCTTCACAATTCCTGCCCCTACTTCCCTGTCACCTTCTTCTCCAAACAATTACTGAGGTTTAACCAATTTTGAATTTAACAAATACAAATAATTTCAGTGTTGTACATGCAGATTGTGTGAAACTAAATTATTCTTATAGGTTGCATTGGCACCTGACTGAAAGTTCATGCTGTATGGCTGAACTGAGGGTTTCTGATGAGGCAGATAGTCAGCGTAAATTTGATGAAAGCATTTCCATAATGTCACTGCACTGTAGCGGACTGTCAGTTTACCATAAGAGGTGTTTATGTTTAGCTCGCTATATCCCCTTGACTTTAAATTCCATAGTCAATATTTATGCTGTGACTTTCTTATTTCTGTTAGGTGTGAAGGTCTGTGTAATGAGGAAACAACTTACAACTCTCAGGCTCAGAGTCAAGCATGTTGCAGTAGAAATATGGCAGTATGTTTTCTTATTCATAAGTGCAGCAATTTAGAATAGTTGGAAGAAAAAGAACAAATATTAAAATTGTTAATTTTGAAAGCTTTGCTTTTAACAGACATCTGTATTTGGACCCTATGAAGCCCGAGGTGAGACACTAACTTTCGAGCAGATTCCCTTTCTCCTAGAATAACAGTAGTGAAATGTCATACAGCAACAGTAAACCACTACAGGATGGATAGCACAGGATACCTGACAAATACCCTCCTAAATATAGAACAATAACAGCTTCTGCAGCTCTCAGACATGTTCCTATTAATTATCAAGCCCTAGAAGAGCAGTAGACCGTACTGGATAGGGGATATGGGCAGCTGAGAGTTCAGGGCATGCTTTTGTTTAATGAAAGAGAAATTGAAAGAAGAGGAGTAGTAAAAGGTGTGTTAATGTTGGTGGTTTGATATATGGCAGAATCCATAAACTTGCAACCCTTCCTCCCCAAAAAAAAAAAACACAAGGCTCATAGACTCTGCTCACTGGAGCAAGTCCAATCCCCTGCCCTCCCTCCCCTTATCTGACTATTCTGGGACTTTCCATTTAGTACAGAGAGGTGCTCTGGACAGAAAACAAAAAATGACATTCTTGATTGTGAAGGCAGGCAAGAGGCCATGACTGTGACTGACAGCAACAAAAGGCTTGGGCAGGCTCCTTTTCAGAGTAACCTGAATGAATTCCAACTCCCACATTCTCTGCCTTTCATCACCACATCCCCCAGTGCACTGCTATTCCAAACAACCTTCTGTTCAGTTTCAGTGGTCCTCAGAAAAGGTCAAGGAGGAACAAGGGAGAGATTTTATAGTCAACAAGCACATCAAAACAGGGTTTTGTTACTATGGGCTGTAATTCACTTTTCTTGTTTTTTTTTTTCTCTTGCCCCAGAGATCAAAGCCGAGGCCCATTATGATGGCTGGATATTTGTATTGGTCAATGCAGCCTATCTCTGCTAGGCTTATGTTGCTTTGAATGGGTCTGACATGTGGGTTTGATGACAGCTCAAAGAAGTTGTGTGTTGGGGGGTAGATGTGTTAAAGAAAATAATGATGACAGGGATATTGAAGCTGGAGGGCACAACAGCAGGTTATGAAAAGTGGTAGGGTACCCACCCTGCTTTAGAAATGACATTAAAAAGATGCAGGAAAGATTTGCAATGTGCTCTAACCGATTGCAAGCACATCTAATATGTATTGTTTTTATTGGAGCAATGGGAAATTTCCTTACAAGTGTGCTTCATATCTGAGGGGGCAAGCATCGAAAAAAACATTTGTGATACAAAAATGCCATTTTTATTCCATATTTAATTACTTTTTACTACTGTACATATTAAGCACAGTGTTATAATTTTAAAGCTTCTCTAAAATTGCAGCAGTTAAATATGTCTGTATTAAGTTCAAAATCAGAGCCTTCGCAATCAAAGTACAAGCACAGTGCATTGTCAATGGTTTAGTAGGTAGCACACTAGCCTCTGGAGTGGACGTTTTTTTTTTTTTTATTCTTTTTTATTGAAATGATGACATGTGGTTAACATAGTGTAACAGATCTTACATAAACATACATTGCTGTCACTTTTACATTCTTTGTATATCCTTGATATATAGTAATATACTATTCCAAATTTACTTCCTTATTTCTGAGTCACAATACCCAAATTAATCATAGCAAAGTAAGGACCATACCTTTCAACCTTTTGTTTCCCAAATGTGGAACATTGTCTTTCAAAATGTGCAACAAATGAGCAAAATGTGGAACACTTAATCAAATCTTTACCTAGGAGGCTCAGAACACTGTTAAAATGTTTGCATTTATGCTTAGAAAGTCTGTTATTAATTGAGTAATACATTTTTTGCAACATTTACTACAGATTTTTGCTTTAAAATGTTAATACTGAATGTGGAACACGTCCTCACAATGTGGAACAGGGAGCTTTTGTGAAGTAAAATGAGGAACGTTCCTTGTAATGTGGTACAGTTGAGAGGTATGGTAAGGACCAGATATTCTTATCTACAAGTACCAATGGAAATAATGACTTCAGTAAAAGGATACCATATTTTATTGAATTGTTCCTCTTTTTTCAGCAAAAAATAATGAATTCTTTCTATTCTGTATAATTCGGTCATTAAATGAATCCATTTTTGTATATTAGGTGGATCCTTATCTTTCCACTGCATTAGTATACATTTTTTTGCCACCAATAATCTCAATGATACCAGCTTTTTTGTTCTACTGTATCCTTTCCCGAGTGGAAGGTTAAAAGGTCATAGCTTGTAGTCCTACACGAAGAATTTGGTTAGTGAAGGCATAAAATAGGCTGCCACAAGTGGTGGTATATATGATATCAGCAGGGGGGGCATTTAAACAAGGGTGAAACAGATACAGGGGCTTGGCAAAGACCACACCAGGAAGGGAGCAGGAAGGGGTAGAGTGAAAAGTCTCTATGGCTCTCTTATTCAACATTACATTGGAAGAAATGCACTGACATTATGTGCCAATAGTCCTGTTTCTGCTGACAGATTCTATGTTTCTGTATTAAGGGTGAGAGAAGTGGGCCACTGGCAACATCAGTTGACTTTGAGACAATCTCATAAATTTAATTCAGCTTCCATAATTTGTTCAAACCACTTTGGTTCCCGAAGCAGTACTTGGCATTGGGAAAGCGATGGCAAACAGGTGGATAAAAAAGTTTGGGGTCAGCGATGTGTGTTTTTTTACTGTAGCTTACTTGGAGCAGTTGGTGTTGGCATGCCACTAGAAACATAGAAACATAGAAATTGACTTCAGATAGGGACTACTTGGCCCACCTAGTCTTCCCATTTTCCCTACTGTACCTACTGCAATATAACAGATCCTACTTGATCTCTGGCTTTTACCCTCTCTTTTCTATTGCTAGGGTTCTCTTGTGCTATCCCATCTATTCTTGAATTGCCCTACCATTTTTGCCCCACCACTTCCACTGAGAGGCTGTTCCATACATCTGCCACCCTTTCTGTGAAAAAATACTTCCTCAAGTTACCTCTGAGTCTACTCCCCCATCCAGCCTAATAGCATGACCCCTTGTTCTTGAGCATCTTTTTTTCTGAAGGATGCTACCCTCTTGTACCTTATTTATGTCCTTGAAGTATTTGAAGGGTTCTATCATACCCCCCCATCTCTCCTCTGTTCCAGAGTATACATACTGAAGTCCTATTGTCTCTCCTTATATGACTTTTGGTGTAGCCCCTGCACCATTTTTGTTGCTCTTCTCTGAACTGCCTCTACTCTGTCCATGTCCTTCCAGAGATGCATCCTTCAGAACTGGACAGAGTACCCCAGATGGGGTCTCACCAATGATTTGTACAGTGGTATCACCACCTCCTGTTTTCTGCTGGTGATATCTCTTGCTATGCACCCTAGCATCTCACTGGCTCTCCTCACAGCCTTTTTTCAATGCTTGGTCACCTTTATGTAATCAGCTATGATTACCCCCAGGTCCCTTTCCTGTTTGGTGGTCATCAGTAGCTCCCCCCATCATGCACTCGTCCCTAGATTTCTGTGCACCAAATACATAGTTCTATACTTCTTTGCACTGAATCTTAACTGCCACACTCTTGATCACGCCTCAAGCCTGCTTAGGTCCCTCATCATTTTTTAAAACCCCTGCCACCCCCACCCCGGTTTTAACCCTGCTGCAGATCTTAGTTTTGTCTGCAAAGAGGCATACCTTCCATTCCAGCCCCTTTGCAATGTCACTTATAAAGACTTTAAAGAGGACGGCCCTCCAAACTGATACTTGTGGCACCCTGCTGGTCACCCTCCTCTCCTTGGAATGAACTCCATTTACCACCACTGTCTGTGTTCTGTCCCTTAACCAATTTCTGACACAGTTTACCACCTTGGGACCCACTCCCAGGTTGTCCAGCTTGTTTACTAGCCTCCTATGTGGAACAGTGTCTAAGGCCTTGCTGAAATCCGGGCAGGCCACATCCACCACCCCTCTCTGATCTAATTCCTGGTCACCCAGTTAAAGAAATCTATCAGATTTGTTTGACATGATCTTCTTGCTGTGAATCCATGCTGCCTAGAATCCTGTGATCTGCTGCATTTAAGATATACCACAATCCTTTCCTTTAGCAGTAATTCCATTAATTTCCTGACTACTGAGGTCAGGCTGCCTGGCCTGTAATTGTCAGCCTCCTCCCTGCTCCCACTTTTATGGAGACGGACTACCTCTGCCATCCTCCAGTTCTTAAGAACCACACCCCCGTTTCCAGCAGTTTCCTGAACAGGACTGTCAGTGGTGCTGCAAGCACCTTTCTAAGCTCTTTTAATATTCTTGCATGTATACCATTGGTCCCATTGCCTTGTCCACTCTCAGTTTTGAGAGTTCCTTTAGGACTCTCTCGTCCATAAATGGACTGGTGTCCACCTCCTTTCCATTGATGCTCCTGTCGTTTAACTGAGATCCCACACTTTCCCCATCTTCCGTGAATGCCGAACAAAAATATTTATTCATGATTGCTGCTTTCTCCAGGTCCCCTTCCACACACTCCCCTCATTCCCCTTTTAGCCTAACAATTCCACCCCTGGTCTTTTTTCTTTCACTAACATACCAGAAGAATGTCTTATCGCCTTTCATTACTGCCTGGGCTATTTTTTCCTCCGTTTGTGCCTTTTCACTCCTGACTGCTGTCCCTGCCTCCCTCTGTTTTTCTAGATACACTTCCCTGTCCTCCTTCCTCTGTGTTTCCTTGTACCTCCTGAATGCCAGTGTTTTTGCTCTTACCTTCCCAGCCACTTCCTTTGAGAAACATAGTGGTTTTTGTTTCCTCTTGCTTTTGCCTAATTACCTAATGCAAAGGTTTCTTGCATCCTCTATGCCAGTTTTGAGATTTTCCCACTGGTCCTCTACGCCCCTCATCCTCCCCCGCCAGGGCTTTCCTGAGAGATTTTACCATCTTTACAAAGTCAGCTCTTCTGAAGTTCAGGACCCTTGCTTTTGTGTGGTTTGATACACCACTGTTCTCATATTGAACCACACTGTATGGTAATCACTGGACCCCAGGTGGCTACCCACCATGACATCTGCAACTCTGTCCCCATTGGTGAATACTAGATACAGTATCGCTCCATCCCTGGTGTACTCTCTCAATAGCTGCCTATGGCGCACTCCCCGCAGGACATCCAGGATGTCTCTGCTCCTGGCTGAGGCTGAAGCTGGGATGCTCCAATCAACATTTGGCAAATTGAAGTCTCCTACCAGCTGCACCTACTCTTTAGCTACCATCTTATGGATTACTTCCACTAGAATCCTGTCCAACTCTTCCCCTTGTGCTGGAGGTCTGTAGATTACTCCAGTGCAAATAGCAGTGCCATTAACCTTCTCTAGGGTGACCCACAGTGCCCCTGTCTCGCCCTGCATTCCCTGTACCTCTGTTGCTTTTATACCCTCCCTCCTCCCATTTTACCACACAGTCTTTCCTGAATAGAGTATAACCTGGTATGGCTATATCCCAGTCATGGTTCCCATTGTGCCATGTCTCAGTAATGGCAATGAAGCCCAGGTCAGCCTCTGCCACTAAGGCCACTTGGTCCAGTATTTTATTTCCTAGTCTGTGAACATTCATACACATGGCCTTTCAAGTTATGCTACCTCCCCTTCTGACAGCTCCCCACTTATCTTCATGCCTTCCCTCTTTACCCTTCCTGCCTTTACTCCCTTTTCTCCTTTTCTCTCTCATACTACCTTTTTGGTTCTAGGTACCTTTGGTGATTTCCTGTCCTTAGGGTCCACCCTACTAACTGTTTCCTCCTGTGTGGGGAGAGGGGCATATTGATTATCCCTGCTTTCTTTCATCTCTTCCCTTGGCTAGTTTAAATGATTGTCAATGAAGCATTTAACCCTTTCACTGAGGATCCAGGTTCCCCCTGGATAGATGCAGGCCATCTCTCCTGTATAGGCCTCCAACCTTCCAGGTGGGTCTCCAGTCCCCAGTGAGGCCAAATCTCTCTGGTCTGCACCAGTCCTTCAGGCATGCATTGAAACTCCTGGCATGGAGTACCCTGTCTTCCTTCTTGCCATAGACAGGTATCACCTCTAAAAAGGTTACTGAGCATGCCACCTGTCTAAGACCCTTCCCCAGCTCCCTGAACTCCTCCTGCACTACCCTAACCTTATCACTAGCCAGATCATTTGTCCCCTGGTGGACAATGACATCTAGCTCACCCACATGTCCTTCAAGGGATTGTCATGTTTGTGGTGGTAAGACAGGGTCTGCAACCCAAAAAGGCCACCAGGGCCCATTGCTAAACTATAGTAATAGTTATTTTAAAATGGTTTTCAATCATCAAACCAGTTATAGAAACTTCATTGGTTAAAAATCATAATCTGACCATGCATTACAGCACTAGACATGCACATTTCATTACCAACCTAAACTAATCTACCTAGTAACACTCTAACTTCAGAATTCTCCAGAATCCTAGAACCATCATTGGTCAAAACACATCACCTGACAATTCATTAATTCCTAGTAAATGCAGGACCTGTCACCAACCTAAAATAATCTACTTAAAAACAGCCTAACTACACTAAAATAATTTTTCCATTAAAAAATCAATTTTATAAGTGTAATAACCCACTTTAGGATGTGTGTTTCTTAAGAATTAAATATAGAATAATACCTGGGTAGGTGTAACCAGAATTTTACACATACCCGAGGTGTGGGATGCTACATAAAGGCCCCCTGGGTTTATTAAAGAATCCCTCACTGAAGGTGTGTGAAAAATTTTGGTTTTACACCCACCCACCCATGTTTATTTAATTACTCATTTTTTACACAGAGACAGACACACAAACACACACTGACACACATTCATTTGTTTTCTTTTTTCATTGCTGCTTTTTTTTTAATTACAGTGCAAATCACAGTTAGCCACAGTGTGTCAGAGCCTCACTCAAATGGTACAATTGGCAGGATCAATCTGATGGATTTTTAACATTATGAAGGCAGGATTAACCAGATAAATAGTGAAAAATATTAAAACAAAGGTACCTGAGGGGAGTGGTTTGGCCACTGAAAAGATGGCAGTCTAAAAAGAGAGCTCTTGCCCTAAATGTGCTCATCCGTGCTTAATCGCCTTGATTCCAAGGAGTCCTGACCAGAAAAACAGCTCTGTGAGTTAGTGACACGCGTACCTTCTGAGCAGTGTATGTTTAAAATGGATTTCGGGGAGAGCAGTAGCGTCTTTGGGTGCCGGGTGTTTGGGACTTGGCAGACTTCTGGGAGGCCAAGTAGGCCCTATTTGCAACCCCCAGCCATTCTACACACTGCAGCAAAGATCAGAAATGGTAGCTGATCGCCATGGAGAAGACAAGCAGTAAAGCGATTCAATCGGGGACAACCCATTTTTTTTTCTCCACTTTCATTTAGCAAAGATTCAGTAAAGATGAGCTCTTCAGCTACTATCGTTGAACAAAATATAACACCCTCATGCCCTGACAATCCTCCTGCTGTAGAAAAATCCTTACACCATATTACTCACCTGTTGGAGGCCTTAATTTCTAGGGTGGATGGGCTACGTTTATCACTTTCAAACACAGTTACAGAGGTTAAACAACTACAGGACAAGGTCAACGTTCTGGAGCAAAAGGCAGAAACCTTCGAGGATCATCAGTCGCAAATTTGGCAAAAGATGAGACAACGTGAAGAGCGCCTCGAAGTACTATGGAGTAGGGTAGAAGACCATGAAAATAGGAATCACCACAATAATTTGCAAATTATTGGTCTGCCTGAGGGAGTGGAGGGTCAGGATATGGAGAAATTCCTAAATCACAATATCCCTGTAATACTGGGTGAGAGATGGCAGGGCCTCATTGAAGTTGAAAGGGCCCACAGAGTAACTGCCCGATATAACAAGCAATCTGAACATTCCCGACCTATTGTGGCATATCTGCTTCATTACTCAACTAAAGAGAGGATTCTATGGACAGTGAGGGATCTAGGAGAGTTGCACTGGGAATGAACACCAATACAAATCTATACAGACTTTACACAAGAAACGGCAGCAAAGAGAAGGGCATTCAGCCCTATTAAGAGGTTTTTATACCAGAATGACTTTCGTTTCAAGTTCAAGAACCTTACCAGACTCTGGGTCAGTAAAGGTGGGCATGAAGTGGTTGTGGACCACCCAGAAGAGTTGGAACGGTGGCTGGCTTGGTCCTGGCTTGGTTTATATTACCAAACTACAACACCCAGAATGCTCTGGGAACCTCTCGCAACTACACCTCCTGCTAGGAACCTTTCTGTTGGAAGATACATGCCTGGGGGCACATTAACAACGGGACCAGTGGAACCAGTCGACAGTCCCCCTGGTAGAAGGGGTAGTAAGCAACTGCAGAAATCAAATGTTGCACAAATGACCCAGACTAGCTCTATGCCACAAAGATTGGACATTTCCTTCTCTAAATCTAGGCACTGAGCAAGAAGTGGACCCCAGCAGTTTCCAAGTAAAGACCCTCCTGCAAAAATCTCATGGGGCGACTCACCCAGCCCAGTGGAACACAGAAACTTGGAAGCTTCTTTCAGTTCAGAAATGGAGACAGAGGTTATGGGGGACTGGGTGGACTTTCCAGATAGCACACTAATAGAAGCAGTAGAGGCTCCATCAAGAGTAAAGCCCAGTCTTTTGTTCTATGCAGCGGCTGCTGCAAAGGTTTCTCTGGATCCTGGGACTCTCCCTCGAGGACCGCCCGAGAGGGCCGAAGGCTCGAATACTTGAACCCTTTGAAAAGGCAGATGGCTTCAGGGGGTTATGATTTAACATTGCATCTTGGGATATCTGCTTAGTATTTGTACCTCCTCTCATCTCTCTCTCGTCTACAACCCGGAAGAGAGGATACTCCCCTTCCCCTACCCCCCTCACATTAAGGTTGAGTGACTGCCCTACTGTTGTTCTGGTTTACTAAGGGTGTTGTTATTTGTTCCTAATTTTCTCTCCCCATTAAAGTGTAGAGAATATGACTCCAAGGGTATGGCAATAATTGGAAGGTAGATATCCCCAACTTCCCTACTCCCTTCTTAGTTCTCCTTATATTTTAAATAGGGTCTTGTTTATCGTGGATGGGTGATAAAGATACCCCATCCCCCTCCCTTTTTTCCTTTTTTTTGTGTGTTTCTACCCATCCCCCTTCCCTCCACAGAGTCAGAGTGACCAACCATGGATGCACACTTGGCTTGGGCTGCCTTGTATAGAGTGACCACATCCAGTACATTACCTCATACTGAGCCCTGGTGCTAGCATAGTTGCAGGGTGTTAAGATTACCCTCTTTTGCTGTGATCTCCACACTCATAGAGAGGATTCATTTTAGTGCCTGGTTTTCAGGACACTACTTTGTGTATTAACAAGGTATTTGATTGCAATATCGTTATAAGTTATAACTGTTTACACATCTCTGTTTTTTTCTTTTCTCTTTTAGCACAGTAGTATATTAAGAAACCAAGAACAAGATATTGTCTGTTCCTGGCGATGCTTCCATCTCTGTCTATCCTAATTCAGGGTTGGATATTGCTGTTGTGGGCAGGGTACAGTATTAAGGCATTGAATCCAGCTACAGAGCTCCCCCTCAGGACTCTCAGTAAGTAATTTTTCTTCTCTTCCATTGAGGGTGAACAGGATGTTGAACACAGCCCGGGCTTATAGATGTATATCTTGGAATGTAAAGGGGCTCAACCACCCTGTTAAAAGAACAAAGGTTTTACAGCATTTAAGGTCCCTGAAGATAGAAGTAGCCCTACTCCAGGAAACACATCTCCTGCTCAGAGCTAATAATTGGCTGAAGAAAGCATGGGTTGGAGAATTGGTGGCGAGTTCTGCCCCTACCAGATCCAAGGGGGTAGCCATTCTGCTTCGCCGGACCTCTGCCTGGAAGATTACCGATGTAAAGAAAGATAACCAAGGCAGATGGATAGTTGTAAGACTAATTTTTCCAGAGGGAGCCATGATCTTGGGTAATATATATGCCCCCAATGGGGAACACTCTGATTTCTTCCCGGCAGTAAGTCAGGCAATCTCGGAACTACAAGCAGACAGTCCCCCCTTCTCATCATGCTGGGATGTGATTTTAACCTAGTGGAGGACATATATTTAGATAAGTCTACACCCACTGCGCATGCCACTCCTAAGGTGAAACACTCCCTTACTGAGTTACAAGAAGAATGGGCTTTGGTGGATGCCTGGCGTAGGGAGCACCTTACTGCTAAAGACTATACTTTTTTTTGCACACCACATCAAACCCATAGTCGTATAGATTTCTGGCTAGTGAATGACCTAGCTGGGGGTGGTATCTCTGATACTGGGATAGGTTCGATAATAATATTGGACCACTCTCCAGTATGGCTCTCATATCTCCCTACCAAGCAATCTACCGAAAAAGTCCAGTGGCAATGCAACCCACTATTGTTCAAGGACCCAGATTTTAAGCGTATGCTTTCAATGGCTACGAAAAAGTATTTTTCATTAAACTCAGATTGTGGTGTGTCTCTGAGCATGGTTTGGGATGCCTTTAAAGCGGTTTTGTGGGGGCGTATTATTGCCTTCTCAGCAAATCGAGATAGGATACGGAAATCCAAGCTTAAATCCATGCAAGTAGAATTGGCCGGGTTGGAACAATCCTTCAAGGCTGCCCCAAGAACAAATGTGATAATTTATATTGCAGAATCATTAATCTAAAATACCAGATTAATGTGATTCTACAGCAAAAAGCTGAGTGGATTCTCCTTCAAACTAAACAGGAGTATTGGGCTAATGGGGAAAGAACCGGAAAGCTTTTGGCTAATCGGTTACGTAAACAGTAGGCGTCCACGAGGCTATATTCCCTCCGTACTTCCTCAGGATCATTAGCTTCTAGCCCCAAAGTGGTGAACCATACCATGCAGTTATTCTATGAATCCCTGTATAAATCCCATTCCATGATTAACCCTATGGAGATGAGCCAGAAACTATTGAGTTTCTGTCGTCAAATGCACCTCTCATCCCTATCATCTAAGCATGTGGGGCAATTGGAAGCACCGGTATCCAGTGAGGAAATATGACTTGCATTAGCAAAACTGGCATGTGGGAAAGCTCCTGGACTGGATGGTATGTCGGTCGAAATATATCAGGCATTAGGTTCAGATATACTCCTCCCACTTCAACAAGCCCTTCAGGATTCACATAATAAGACTACTTTCCCACCATCTATGAGGGATGCCCTTATCATTCTCCTGTCTAAAAAGTCATCCAATCCATTAGACTGTGCGAATTTTAGGCCAATATCATTATTGCCAGTAGATACCAAGATTCTAGCTAAGGTGCTTGTCACTAGACTGAGTGCGGTGCTTCCCTCCATTATTCATCCGGCGCAGGCGGGCTTTATGAGGGGAAAAACAGGTGCGGACAATACACGCCTATTACTCAGCCTTCAGTGGATTGCATCTAGGTCTTCTCACCCTATGGCAGCCATGGCGATAGATTTTGCCAAGGCTTTTGATTCTATTGCGTGGGTATACTTGCATGAAACTTTAAAGGCGTTTGGTTTGGGGCCATATTTTCAACAATGGATACGCACCTTGTATGCATCACCCATGGCCTGCATCCTCACAAATGGTGATATCTCTCCTCCCTTCTCACTGCAAAGAGGCACAAGGCAGGGTTGCCTGCTCTCTCCCCTCCTGTTCCTGATTGCCTTGGACCCACTTATATGGGTTATTGGTTCAGACCCATTGATACAGGGTATTGAAAGTGGGGGGCAGTCCTATGTGGCTATGGCATATGCAGATGACCTTTTACTAACTCTAACCAATCCTCAGCAAGCAATTCCGGAGGCACTTTTACTATTAGAAGAATTTGCCACAATTTACGGTCTCAGGATTAACCAAAAAAAGACCATTTTAGCACCACTAAACTACCTTTGCACAAAGGAGTGTATACAGAGCACTAACCTGTCATGGGCTGACCATAGTTTCCAATATTTAGGAATTCAAATTCCTTTTAAATGGTCAGCCCTCGAAATGGAAAATGTTTTCCCATTGTGTGCTCAGCTGGCTGTGGAAGTAGAGAGGTGGCGAAAAATTAAACTATCCCTTCCAGGTAGGGTAGCTACAATCCGGATGTTGTTTCTACCGTGCCTCTTATTTCTTTTAAACAACTTACCCATATCTTTATCTAAAAAACTATTTCAATCAGTAGATAAGTTGGCATTTAATTTTATTTGGGACTACAAACCACCAAGATGGAGTAGGTAAAAAATAAGGGAGCATTGGACTAGAGGGGGCCTCAATGTACCTGGGTTTTGTGGATATCATTTAGCATGTATGGTAGCCCATGCCACTAGGTGGTTCATGACAAAAAACAGGGCAACCCCTCTCTGGGTTCAAATGGAAGCAGCCTTAGCAAGCCCTGCTATACTGTATAACCTTCTAGTGGGTCACTCTAAAACTGACACACAACTCCCCCCTATAATCTTCTACACTGCCAAAGCCTGGAGACTGTTAGGCATTAAATCCCACACATCAAAACAAGAATGGTTCCCCCCACTGCAGTTGACCCCAATATGGCATAATAATTCAATTCAGATTGAAGGTGCGAGGGTGAACTGGATGCAACGGCAACAAAAAGATATACAAATAGTCCAAGACTTGGTTAAACAAGGGGTGAGCCATCTGCTTTCCTTTGAACAACTGCAGGAAAAATATGGCCTACTGAATAAGGATTTTTGGCAATATCTACAAATTCGCAGTGCAATAACACCCTTGCTTTCTGAAAGTCTAGATAGTACAGTGTGGCAATGGCTTGCTGACCCCCACTAGCAAGACACTCAAAAGGGTCTTATGGGTAGATTTTATGGTACATGGAGAGACTCACAACCTAACCCCATGCACAGATGTAGAATGCAATGGGAATCACTGCTGGGGGTATCAATATCTGAGGAACAATGGCTGTCCTACTGTAAAAACATCCATTACTCTTGCAGAGATTCTAATAGCCATTTCATACAATTAAAAATATTGTTGTTCTGGTATTGTGCCCCAGCAATGCTACTTAGGAGGGGTCTACTGGGCCATAGCCATTGCTGGCGTTGTTCTCAGCCAGATGCTCATATTGCACACATACTCTGGTCCTGCCTCCTCCTAGTATCATTCTGGGACATGGTAGCCGCAGTCTTGTCACAAGTGTTAGGTACCAAGATTACCCTGTCTGCTTCCCTGGTCCTCCTAGGAGATGCAAGGCAGCTTGAATTTCTTTCTAAACCTCTGCAGCATTGGGTCATCTCCTCCATTTTGGAAGCGAAACGCCTCTTGCTCATGCACTGGAGACAACCTTCAATACCTAGCAAGAATATGTGGCATGAAACTTTAGCTCGCCTCTCACTGTTCGTGAAGCTTTCTGCCATGCAAGGGGCAAACATGCAGCTATTCTCAGCTAAATGGGGACCATATCTCCAACCTGACTTTTTACAAATTACATAATAAGTTGGGAATTCCCCCTGGAGCACCCATACTCATGTAGCTGGTTAATAGGCAGGGTGAACACTCCCCCCCCCCACCTTTCATGGCCTAATGCATTTAGCTGGAGCAAATCTGAAGAAAGAGGTGGAAGCATTAACAGCATGGTGTTTGATAAGTTAGGTGATAAGGATGTTAACTCATGAATAGTCTCTATTACTAATTTGTGGATAGAGATTAGTGTATAGTTATACTATGTGGATTTGTATATGTATATATAACTAGTCATAATGGTGGTATATATACCCTTGACCTGGCTATGTGGTTACATCAGATTGTAATACTGTGCAGTGTATTATGGTATATCAAAAGAAAATACCTAATAAAACCTTATACGATAAAAAAAAAAAAGGTACCTGGAATGACAGTGTGACTGTAAGGCAAAAGATGAGGGCAGGTGCTTGACAACTGAGCAATGGAGCTGCCATGTTTTCCGGGATGTTTGGTCAACCAACATGGAGTCTAAAAGCCAATGAGCTTTGTATAGCTAGCTTAATTGACAAGCACTGATTACAACCGCCTGGCCGTAACACAAAATATCAACTGGGTGGCTGTAACTGGATTTAAAAGTATGGTTATCCAGATGCAAATAATGAGGACCAGTAATTAATGCACAATAATACATTGTTGGGTGAGTTCAAAGGCACTCAGCCATTAGCTTTCTGCCTTCCATTTCATTCTGAGTGTGCCTTAATTCTCTTGGAATTCACTCCCTGTTGTGGGCTATTGCTTTAATATTAAATACTGAGCTCAAGGCTACCCCCAACTCACGTTGTCTCTGCTTTATATCCATGCCAGTTACTATGTTTTCCCTGGTCTTATAAATTTTCAAATTATATAATAATATTTCTTCTCAAAAAAAAAAAAAACATTATGAATAAAAAACAGAAAAAAATCAAAAGGAAATTAGATTTTAGGCATTACATGGCTGTCATAATATGATATCATCCATAGATGCACCTTTTTGTAGTTTTTATGTTTTTAGTCACCAACAGTCAATCCACTGCTAGAATACATTTAAAAATTGTTTATTAATGAACAAGATACAAAGTTAGTAGCACCCCCTCCAACTAAGTCATCATTTCACACTGCCCTAGTGCTTTTTCAAGGCAACACTGCCATTTAGTGAAAGCTATAAATATCACAATAATCAACATACACTGTGAAAACTCAGAGCGTAATTCACTATCTATATTGCACACATACTATATTGCACACTATATGTATTGCACTTAAGTCCCAAAGGTACCTGTGTTAGGTAGTGTTATATTAAACAGATCAAATATGTACAAGAATGATTAAGTAAAGTTAAGTATTCAAACCTTAATTCACCACCTATATTGCACACAAAATGTATTACATATTGAATGAATTGCACCCTATCACATGTGTACTGCCTATGTTAGGTAACATTTCATTCATACAGTCTCAGTATCATATAGAGTACTAGATATTTATATTACAACTTCTATATATTGCACAGTTTACATATATTGAGCTAAAATTACATACCTACCCCCATACTAGATGGTGTTACCTGGGACACTTATACTAAATTCATCTAAAAACATCACTTAGAGGTTATAAATTACATAAAGGCACACTAAATACAAATGATCTTGTCAGTACAGAGACAGAATATCAAATGTGTATATATATATATATATATATATATATATATATATATACACACATCCACCACCTCCACACCCAAAAACACATGCAAAATCAAGAGAGATGAGGGGAGTGAGGGTCACGCAACCCATATAATAGAACAGAACATTATACAGCATTGATTATGTATCTATTGCATTCTCTGGATCACTAGATCAGCATACTTAAAGGATGTCAGTAATTTCTTATATAGCAATGGGGCCAACTGGAAATTACAAAAAATGTGTTTTTCTTTGGGGCAAAGATGTTTCATCAGATTAAGGGGACAGTGATGGGGGCAGCAATGGCCCCCAACTATGCCAATGTTTTTCTGTCAGAATGGGGGAACAGAGTTCTATACAACCCAGATGTGAACCCTTACTTTGAACATTTGGATCTGTGTAGAAGATACATTGACAATATATTATTAATATGGAAAGGAAATATGGAAGAACTTCTGAAATTTGTTAAGTACCTCGAGGATAGTGACAATAACCTTCGGTTTTGCATTACAGCTAGCCAAATAGAAATTACATTCTTAGATTTGACCATCAAGAAAGGGGAATCTGGCAGTTTGAAAACTGATATCTAAAGGAAAAACACTGATAGAAGCAATTTACTACACTGTAGCAGCTGTCACCCTAAACACATTGTAACAAATATACCCAAGGGGCAATTTATGAGGGTGAAACAAAACTGTGGTAGCATTACAACATATGAAAAGGGATCTCAGGACTTGGTAGATAGATTTATGAAGAAGGGCTATACTGAGGAATGTATACTAGATGTCCAAATTGAGAGTGGATGAAATGGACAGGAATGTTTTATTAGTTCCTAATAAGAGAAAAAAATAGGAATTGGACAGAATCTAAGAGAAATGGTCCTAATGTTGTCACTACATTCTCCACACGGCGTATAGAAGTAGTGAATATCCTGAAGAGAACTTGGCATATTCTGGGGATTGGACTTGCCTTGTGAGAAATAATAAAGGAAGGTCCAGTGATCATCTACAGAAGAGGGACCAGTTTGAAGGACCGAGTGGTACGTAGTGCCAATGTAGTAAAAGATGGCAACAGCGAGAGACAACTACCAAAGGGGAACTACAGATGCAGTAACTATACTGCTTGTAAATATCTATAGGTGGGAGATGACTTTTTTGTACAAAACAAGACGTAATCAGTGAATTCCTTTATAACCTGTGGAACTGAAAATGTAGTTTACCTTGCATTGTGCTGTCGCAAATGTTACTATGTCGGAAAGACTAACGGAAAATTGAAGGCTCGAATTATGAAACACCTGCACCATATTAAAGCAGGGATCGAAGAAAATGCACTGGCACTACACATTAAGAAAAAGGGTAAAAACACTAATTTATGTTCAAAGGGACTGGAAATGTGGTCATAGGTCCATGCAGTGGTGTCTTAGAAAATAAACTACTAGGTAGGGAAATCTTCTGTCAGTTTAAATTAAAAGCAGGCAGTCTACCTAGTTTGAAAGGACATTTCCAGTTGGTCCCATTGCTACATAAGAAATGACTTGACATCTTTAAAGTAGGGTGATCTAGTGATCCAGAGAACACAATAGATACATAATCAATGCTGTATAATGTCCTATTCTATTATGTGGATTTCATGAAATACACTCTCCTCATCCCTCTTGGTTTTGCATGTGTTTTTGGATGTGGGGGATGGACATGTATCTATATATATATATATATATATATAAATTTGATATTCTGTCTCTGTACTGACAAGATCATTTGTATTTAGTGTGCCTTTATGTAATTTATACCTCCAAGTGATGTTTTTAGATTAATTTAGTATACGTGTCCTGGGTAACACTACATAGTATGGGGTTAGGTATGTAATTTTAGCTCAATATATGTAAATTGTGCAATATATAGAAGTTGTAACATAAATAATTAGTACCCTATATGATACTGAGACTGTGTGAATGAAATGTTACCTAACATGGGCAGTACACATGGGATAGAGTGCAAATTATGCCATATGTAATATATGTTGTGTGCAATATAGGTGGCAAATTAGGGTTTGAATACTTAATTTTACTTAAATAATAATTCTTGTACATTTTTGATGTGTTTAATATAACACTACCTAACACAAGTGTTACCTTTGGGACTTAAGTGCAATATATAAAGTGTGCAATATAGTGTGTGTGCAATATAGATAGTGAATTTCGATTTGAGTTTTTACAGTGTATGTTGGTAATCAGGGCTTCAGATAATTTTTTTTTTGGTGGAAGTCAAATACTTCCATGGGTTGAAATTTGGAAGTCATTTCAGTTTTACTGGAGTCAAAATACTCCAACTTTCAATTTTTTGGAAGTCAAAATAATTCCAGTTGACAAATTCTGGCAGTCAGAATACTCCAAGCCCTATAGGTTTTGAAGGCAGCTCACTGGCCTTCTGAATATTTCACTGGCTGCAGGCAGTTAAAAGGGAGTTAAACTTACTTAGGTGTAAATTACACAGTAACATTTGAGTGAAATACTAGTACATATAGCAAGGAAGGCTGATTTTGCAGAAGCTGTACAACACAAGCTATCACTTATTCACTCAATGATGATGAGTAACTTTACTTTGACACACACTGACTGTGTGCCACTGCCGACAATCACACTAACACACCACATCATCACTGTACTACCCACATACCATTTGCTGAACAATTCCAGCCCCCTACCAGCTCCCAGTCCCAACACCATACCTTTCCTGGCTAGGTAATTTTGTGTAGAGAGACTGAGTCAGTGTCACCTCATCACTAGGCACTAGACAGATACAGATCACTTCACACACAGTCAGATAGTGTCAATATAATAGCAAAATAAAATAAATATAATTTTTATCTTTCAGGTGAAGACTGTGTGGACACAGTCCAGATTGCAGAACAAGATTTAGCAGCATCGAGTTGTCGATGACTGGGCTGGCTGTGGCCGGGTGGCTTAGACAGTTGGCTGCGGCCTGCGGGCTGCCTCTCCAATCTCCTCGGGCATGCACTTCCTAATTGTGATTCTCTGGCAGCAGCAATTGGGGTATTTTACCACCACATTGCCCACAACTGGAGCTCCCTGCTGGCCTGGCTCAGTATTAAGAAGGTTGGCGTGATTGGATGGGAACCCAGCTGACCTTAACCTTGTCCTCTCAGGCTAGCTTGCTCAGCTCTACCCTTTATTAAAGTACTTGAAAGGGATCAACAGGGTGAACTGTCAGCAACTGTTCAAATGCAGCAAAGGGACCAATAGGTGGCCTGGATACAAATTGACTGGGGGTAAGGTCAGGTGGGAAGCATGGAAATAACGTCTTCACGGACAGGGTGGTGAACAAGTGGCCTAACTTGCTAAGGGGAGTGAGTGGGCATGGCAGAGAGTGTGAAGGGTTTCAAGGTGAGGTGGGACAGATATAATGGTCTGAGACCAGTGGGGGCAAGGAAGGTGGAAGGGGATAAACCTGCAAAGCAAACTGAGCTGCTTATAGGGGGCTCAGCAACAGGCTGGAGCAGAAGTTGGCAGGACGGTCAGACTTAAGCAGACTAGACAGACCTATGGTACTTTTCTATTTATAGTCATCTAGCAGAGGTCTGTCTAAGTATCAAGCTGTGAACCTGGAAACTCAGTAGACCTGGGTTTAAAACTCACAGCTGTCACTTGCATACAGTGTGAGCCTGAGCAAGTCACTTTAACCCCCTGTGTTCCCAGGGCACACCTGTAAATGAGCTGCAGCTCAGTGTGCTTTTCACAGCCAAAAGTAAAACATAAATAAATACATAAAATGTTTCTATGTATTTAAAAATAATTGTAGCCTGAGTTTGCAATTGATGCCTTTGTTTTGTGAAAAACCTTTTGACCCCTGGCCATTAGAGTACCCACCTGCACAGTCCCAGCAGCTAAAAAGCAAACATGGACTGCAATTCACACTTGGCATAGAGTTGCCAAATTGGATAAAGCAAAAATAGGATAAACAAGCCATACTCCCTAACTCTCCCTTTTCACAGCTGATGAATAAGGTTCACTTCCTCAAATGTCATCAAGAAGCAGTAAACATTACTACTAAAAAACATCAGGAACTGCTATACTTTTCAGCTCCCTGATTAGCTGGTTTACAACCAAACATCTGCATGATACTAGACTCTTATGTGTGACCTGGACATACAGCAGCTAAAACAATGAAAGAATGAATTTGATAGCATCTTTTTTAAGAGTATATGGCCACTCTGAGCACAGCTCAAAAAGCAGAGTACCTCTCTCACATACCAGAGATTAGGATAAGGACCACAAGACTGGAGGATCCTGTCCCAAACTGGACAGGTGACCACCCAATCCAGACACATCCAGACTGAATGTGAAGGAAAAGTCAGCAAAAGTTTATCTCTAGAAACTGGGGGGGGGGGAGGTTACAGAACAGTCCCAAATCAATTTACTGTATTAGTATGATGATCCCCAAATATGTTCTTCCTCTAATTCCAAAACCCATTGGTTAAGCTAAAGTTTGCTTATTGTCTGTATGTCTAGTGTACTGTACATGTCCCCAACCAGATGCACCCAATGATTTTCTAATCCAGTGCAGCCCCTGATAATGGAATTGAATGACTTCTTTGCTATTACATTGGTCATTTTATTAGCTTGGCGCTTTGATCCTCCTATTAGCAGACACTCCACTGTAACCATTCACACAGCATCCAGCTACCTGCTCATTGCTGAGAGCCAATATCTTGAGAGAGGCCTAGCTCTATGGTATGGACATCCTGCTCTAGAACTGGCTGGGGGGAATCAGAAGCAAATTGGAGGTCCCACTGCTAAGGCACTCAGCTCCCAAGGAAGAAGGTACTCCTATTAATGTGGCTGCTAGGTTTACCTTGGGGAAAGTAGCTGGCTGCCCTACAGTCACAGAAATGTTTCTTTTTCTTTGGGGCACGTTACCTTACCTGACTTCCTCTAGAGATGTCTCCCCTCCACTCCACCGCAGTCCACCTTCCTTCCTTCCTTCCAGTTACAACCATAGCGCAACCGGCCATGCACCTCAGGATCCTCCGGCTCCCAGTCTCGCCCTCTCTCCACTCTGCCTATGACTGCACCCTGGGCCGTGAGCAGCCTGCACCAGCTGCACATGTGGTCCACGGCCCTCAGCTCTCTCTGAATCCTCAAGTTGACTGGCAACTGGGACAGGCACAAGCAGTGGAGTAAACTCATTGTGCATCCGCACCACACTAGATTCTTCCTCTCAAATCAGTCAGTGACTTTTAATCACTTCTGGCATGGCTGGCTCCACACTGTGCAGCTAAATTTACAGCGCAGGTCTAACTTAATAGTCATTCATCTGCTCACTCTGATGACCTCCTGCTCCTCACAGTCACAATGACTGACGGGAGGCTTAGGTGCCAAACTGACTGTGTATGTGTGAATTGAATGCTGTCAACAGTTGTTGGGGGGGCATTTGGAAAGAAAAAAATACAGACGACTACCATGGCAACATAGCAATCCCATGGCAACGGATAACCCTCCACACAGGATTAAAAAAAAAATAAAGATCCGACGTCCACACCATGAAAAACAGACATCAGTATTAAACAATGGAAATGTTACTGGAAGTCAATGACTCCAGAGACTACATTTTTGGATGTCTTGAACTAAATTATGGACGTAAAATACGTCCAAAAAGGAGTTATCTGAAGGGCTGTTGGTAACTGTGATGTTTATAGCTTTCACTAGATGGCAGTGTTGTCTTAAAAAAGCACTAGGGCAGTGTAAAACATTGACTTAGTTGGAGGGGGTGCTTCTTACTTTGTATCTTATTCATTGATAAATAATTTTTTAATGTATCCTAGCAGTGGATTGACTGTTCACTAGTTCAGGCAGCCGAACAACCATTTCTTGTATGTGGAGACAGCTCTTTTTGTTATGGCTGTATCCAGTGTCTCCATTCTCAAGCTGACTGTAGTGTTTTTGTTTTCAAAGCATAGCTTGTAGCACTTCTTATAGTCATGCATACTCTGTTCTGCAGTTTGGAAAGATTAGCATTGCATTGAAACTAAGTGATTTGGTTTTGTTGATTTCATTGATAAGATTGGTACATGGTTGTATAGTCAATTCAAATTCGTTTGTAGCTGGGTCTTATATATATAAGTAATAAGCTATGACAGGGTGTGCATTATAGGATTTGAATGCATACTCCAGGGGTGTAGTACGGTACAAGGCCGAAGGCCGAGTGTCCTTATGCCCTCAGAAAGGACTTTACAATCCTGTGATGCATACCTTGGAGGGGCTTATTATGCTTATAAAATGGCTCTAGGTAGCTTTTTGGGGGGAAGAAAATGAGATTGGTACCTGGCTATGCATTTATACAGATTTAATTCAGTCAGGAGATGTCTCCCAGCCAATAAAAGTTCTAGATGTAGTCTACCCATTTTATAAAGTTTCTGATTAAATGGGTTTCAGAATCCTAGAAACTTCATTGAGCTAAACATCTTACCTAACCTTTGATTTATTCCCTATTTAATGAACAGTTGGGTTAGTGAACTATATTATCAAGCTAGTAATGACCTCATGACAAAACAAAACCTGTACAGTACTGTTTCAATAACAACTGTGTTTCTTAAAGGGGGAGCTATAGTCAGAATGTACAAATAATATGCTGCACACAGTGTTTTAATTTGGGGATGTAATCCTAGTGTGTCCTTCCCCTTGTTTGTTGTTGGAAGTGTTTTTTTTTTCTGTCTAAAATTGTCTGCTAGTTTTATGTCCCCTAGGGATATTCATGCTAGCATTTCTTAGTGCTCTTCTTTTTCCTACAAGCCTCATATCCCAGATAAGTAATGACTACATGACCATTGATTTAGCAAAAGTAGTGTCACGTTTACAGCAGTAGAACTGTGATTTTAAGTAACTTCTTTATCCAGTGAGTACTAATGAAGACTGTATTTCTAGAGGGCAAATGCCTGAGGGAAAATTGAATGAGCTATTCTGTAAGGAAACAAATTGAGTGTTCACTAATTATAGCATTGATGACCTGGTATGAATGATGTGTTTTTTTATGACTGTGTAGTTTGATGAAATGAAAAGCTTTAAAAACAAAATATTTACTCCTGCTGGCTTGACCTAGACACATGCCTAGATAACGACAAGAATGGATAAGAAAGAGTTATTTTGTTGAGGCCAGAATATCAGACTCCCATGTTAACAGCAGGTTGCTGATGCAGGGGCTATCACTAAATCAAAGGTCACAGACATATCACTGTTACATCGGACTGAAGGCACTGAAGTAAAAAGAAGAACAATATAAAAATCAAACATTGAGATCCTCAGGGACCATAAAGCTAGTTGGCATATTTAGAAAAAAAAAACTCCTAACAGCAAACAAATTAAGACACATTAGGACTAGACACACACATGGTAACACTTTGCACATTGTATGTTTTTTTGCAAATTTCATGCTAGGATTTCATCGTAGGAAAGAATAGGCATACAGAAGGCCATGGCCCACTGATGTATGTCTCCAGCCATGCTGGTATAATGTCCCTTAATTTACAACAGAAATTTATCAAGATTTTGTTTAAATGTAACCTGATTATTACTTTCTAATAATGGACTAGGAATAGTGTTCCAAAATGGGATTACTCTCTGGGTAAAATATGATCTCCTTTTGTTAGTTTTTGGGTATGTTAGTGCGGCACTAGCACGTAAAGTCACCAGCTGTAATGCTGTGGACAATAAGTTGCTGTTTAAAGGTAGCCCGGAGCTTACACTGCCAGACTAAATGTTACCGAAAATGTTGCGAGATGGTAAGCAGCGATGTATTTTACAATCTTCAGCAACATACTGGCAGCAACATGTTTTAACTTCAATCTGCAGCATAGTATATTTTTAATTTAAATAACTCGCAACTTACGTTGACACATCACTGAAATCAGCATTGAAATTAAAGCACCTGGATGGAGATTTAATTACTTCAGTTGCTACATCACATAATTAATTAATCATTATTAGCCTCACCTATGTGGTTTCAATTTGAGTTCACAATGTGCTACATTGGTATATTTCATCGACGTGGAGTTCATCCAAAGTCAAAAAGGCAAGCCAAAGCTTGCACTTGATAATTACCTATACACAAAGTAAAAGGATGGTGCAGAAAATAAGATTATTTGGCAATGCGAGATGCGAAGCTGCAGGGCCAGGCTACACACTGTTGGAGAGGCAATTTCTATGGCTCTGACAGAACACAACCATGCCCCTATACACAGCAAGGTTTCCGTAGATGCAGCTAGAGCAAGCATCAAGCGCTGTGCGAGAGAGACTGAGGAGCCAACATGCAATGTTGTGCATCGTGGATTGCAGGAGGTGGATGTTCACCACGTGCACCTTCTACCTTCACAGGACACCTTGAGGAGAGATGTTTGTAGACAGAGGCAGCAGTGCAGCACAAACAAGAACTGCGATATTCAGGATTACGTAAATACTGTTAGCAATGAGCCGTTTTTAAGGGTGAACGAGGACATATTAATTTTTGCAAGTGATGATGACCTTAAATGCCTAGCACAAAATGGTCATCGGTTTTGTGATGGTATCTTTAGTGTTGCACCAAGGGGCGATGATCAGCTGTATACTGTGCACACATTAGTTAGTGGGGTGAACCATCCGTGTGTATGCCCTTCTCCCAGGATTCAGTGAGGCTGTCTACCTTAAGTTTTTCAAGCACCTAGAGGCATTAATGGCTGCAAAACTTGAAGCACAAAGTATAATGCTGGACTTTGAACTTGCCACTATAAATGTCTTAAGAAAGATTATTTCAAATGCAGACCTTAATGGGTGCAATTTTCATCTGGGACAAGCTTTGTGATGCCATATTCAAAGTGCTGGTTTGCAACAGCGTACATCAAGGAGGAAATGTTTGCTTTTAAGGCTCGCTGCTTACTTGCACTTGCTTTTATGCCACAAGATTTTGTAGAGCAATTCTTTGAAATGCTGCAAGATGATGACAGCTTCTCAGATCTGGAAGTAATAATCGCCTACTTTGAGGACACATACATTGGAAGACCCTATAGAACAAGAAAAAGTAGACGCCAGCCATGATACCCAATAGCATTCTGGAATCAATATGACCATGTTGTTAATGACCTTCCAAGAAGTAATAATGCCCTCGAAGCATGGCACAGAGCTTTCTCAAGAACAGTAACAATAGCCCATCCAACTCATGCTAGACTGGCTAGAAAATTGAGGCAAGAACAGCAGGCTGTTTCTCTTCACAGAAGGCAACTGGAGCTTTGTCAGGATCCACCGAAAAAGAACAGTAAATATATGAGAGTAAACAAAATATACAAACACATCTGCAGTGATTTCTCTCGCCGAGAACCAAAGCAATACTTTGAAGACAGTGCCAGTGTCCTCAAAATAAATGTTGTGTAGAGACATTTTTAAAGCTTTTAACGTTTTTATTAAAGCTTTTATGTTTTTTAACCCTAACTGTCCCATTTCCACAACCCGTTTCAAGCACAAGCACAAGTACTGTACTACTACCAAATCAGTTTCAAGCACCAAATCCAACATCAACATGTTTTTTAACCCTAACTGGGTCATTTCCCCAAGCAAAAGTACTGAACCATCCAAAACCCGTTTCAAGCACAAGTATTGTACTACTACCAAATCAGTTTCAAGCACCAAATCCAATATCAACATGCAGAAGTACTGTACCACTACCAAATCCAATTTCCACAAGCATGAGCATGTGTGACATTTTGTCCGCTACCATATGCGATATGCAATGTTTAAATCAACTTGTTTTTGTCAACCCAACTTTTTAATCGTGATATTGTTCCAGCGACGTTTTGTCCAGGGACAAAACATCCACATTTGGTTAGTGCTAACTGATAATTATGACTTCTTAAAAAATGGTCTCGTTTATTATAGGTCATGTCTAACTGATTCAATAACTCAGTATCTGTATATATCTTGTTCATAAGTAAGAGGTCCCCTCTCTTACTTCTCAATTCAAGGGAATACATGTCTAGTTCATGTAACCTTATCTCATAACTCTTTTCCTGCATGTTGGCAACCATCTTAGTTACTCTCCTTTGCACTCCCTCTAGTCTGCCAATATCTCTCTTTAGATATGGACTCCAAAGTGGGGAGCAGTCGTCAAGGTGTGGTCTCACATAAGCCCTGTATAGTGGCAGAACACATTCTTTATTACAGGAGGTAAAACTCCTTTTAATGCAACCTGTAAGTCTATTGGCGTTATTATTGATAAAGCTGAAGTGACTACAAAGGTTAACTCAGAGTTAATAATTATCCCTAGGTCATTGTGTTGAAGTGTGGATGTTAATAGTTGACCATTTAGTGTGTACTGGTTTAACATGTTTGCAGTACCCAAGTGCAAAACTACACATTTATTTATATTAGAGGACATCTGGTTAATATCGGCCCAATTCTCAATTTTCTTTAAATTATTAGCTAAGCTAATTGCATCTTCCAATGTTTTAACTGATGCAGCTATTTTAGTGTCATCAGCAAATTTAATGGAAAAACTATTAATATTGATGGTTAGATCAGCTATAAAGATATCAAAAAGTATTGGGCCCAATACCGACCCTTGGGGAACTCACTTGTAACTGGACATAGTTCAGACATATGACCCCTGATACATACACACTGGGTACGCTCCTTTAACCATTCTTCTATCCAACTGGTAATTCTATTGTTTATGCCTAATTTTCTCATTTTATTAATTATGCGGTCATGGTGAACTTTGTCAAATGCCCTAGAAAAGTCAAGATAAACTACAACTGGTATGTTGTTTTCCAGGGCCTTACTAATATATTCATAAAACACCAAATTACCTGTCAGACACAATCTATTTTTTTTGAAGCCATACAGTGTACTGTCCCTCAACCCTTTTGTATTCAGATCATCCTCTAATATGGTTTTTAGTAGGGACTCAAAGATTTTACCTATGATACTAGTCAAACTTATGGGTCTGCAGTTTGAAATATCTGCACAATCTCCTTCTTTTATAAATAGGTGTTATCACTGCTGTTTTCCAGTCATTTGGTATTTTATTACTCATGAGATACATATTAAAGAGTTTATGTAGTTTTTCCAGTAGCCAATCCTTAACTTCTTTTAAAAGTCTAGGATGAAGCTTATCAGGCCCTGGTGAGTTATTAATATTAATCTTATTTAATTGGATCATGATTTCATCCTTTGATATTACCAAATCGTCGCCATCACTGTATTCTGGTGATATATCATGAGTTTTCTTTTGGTATTAAATACAGATGTGAATTATTTATTGAATTCATTGGCAGTTTCCTGCGGTGTTGATATCTCCTTTGTATTTAATGTTATTGGTCCTATTGTCCAAGATGTTGTTTTTTTTTTATTTATATATGAGTAGACACTTTTTCCTCCATCTTTTCTATATGCTAAGCCATATTCAAATTTCTTTTTCCCTATGGATATTTTTGTTTTACAATTTTTTAGGGTTGTTCTATACTTCCATTTGTTAAAGTCATTCCCATCCTATTTCATTTGTTTATATGCCCTGTTTTTTTTTTATTTGATTAGTTTGATTAAAGTTAGTGATGCCCATGGTGGAATCTTTCCTATTTTGTTATAAATTATTTTATTTGGAGCATATTTTGCCTCAAGTTCTAGTATCTTATTTTTAACTATGGTCCAAAGATCACTGGGGGAGGTAATTTCTTCATCCCATGTCCATTTGGAAAGATTTGACTTTAACTGGACCAGATCTTTAAAAAATGTTTTTCCAGTTTCCCCTTTGATTTGTAACTCACTGTCAAATCTTATAATATCATGATCACTATTTTGTAATGGTGTTTTGACCTGAATGTTAGTAATTTTGTCAGGACTGTCAGTTAATAGTAGATCAAGAATGTTATTTTTCCTTGTTGGTAACTTGATTAATTGATGTAGTTCATTGGATGAACAGACATCCAAAAAGGAGTTCTCCTGACTGTTGGTTCCTGTATAGTTGATCCAATTATTGCCAGGGTAATTAAAATCCCCCATTAATATTATTTCTTTATAATTGGATTTACTACTTATACTGTCAAGTATTTCTTCATTGCTTGCTAAATCTGTGTTGGGGGGGTCTATAACAAAGGTCAGTGAGGTGTTTAGGTTGTCTATTGCCCAAGAGTTCTACCCAAATAATCTTACTAAAATGTTTTTTCAGATAAATCAGTAATTGGTTTAAATTTAATATAGTTTTTTATAAATAGTGCAACCCATTCCCCTACTTTGTCTTTTCTATTTCTGTGGTGAGTTATATAACCATTTATGTTTATATTCCATGCAGAATTGTCATTCCACCAAGTTTCTGTTATTGCAGCTATATCTATATATTCTCATTGTTTAGTAAAATCTGAAATTCATCCATTTTAGTTCCGTGTAGGCTCCTTGCATTTGTTAAGAGAAAGGCCAACCTAGTTTTTCTACTAAATATTTTTTTTGTAACGTTTGGTTTGGTTGATGAAGTTTGTGATTTGCTTCCTTTGATGTTTGCTATAGGGTGTTCCCTTTGCCCCTTACATCTTAGTTTTTTGTTTGGTTTAATGCATTATGCATAATACAGCCAAGTAGCCTTGATCCTTGCCTACTTAGGTGCAGCCCATCATAACCATATAATAAATGATTATTTTAAATTTTTCCCAAGTTCTTAAGCACTGTATGTTGTTAGTTAGGCTCCATCTACATAACCAATTATTGAAACATTTAATTTGTCTTGTTCTTTTGTAGCTTGCCCTAGGTACAGGGAGAATTTCAGATATTATTGGAGCTGTTTTGTTATCCTGTACCATTTTTATTGCTATTTCCATTTCCTGTATTATATCTCCCACCTCTTGCTTTCCAAAATTATTCATTCCTACATGTAATAAAACAGTCTTGGGTTCAGAGACATTTTGTAACATTCCTGGAAGTAGTTGAATGATGTCTTTAATTGTTGCCCCACTATAGCTGCAGCTGGTAACATTATCCTTATTTCCCCTAGTAGTGTATCTGTCAGTAAATTGTGTGATTGAATCCCCTAGTATAAAAATGTGTTCTGATACAGCTTTATTATGTTCTGAGGAGTTTGTAATATTAGTATAATGTTTGTCCTGTACATTGTTTATATTTTGTACTGATGGGTCAGTTATGATCCCTTGTCCAGTGTTAGCATAATCTAATAATGACATAATGGGAGAGTGGGTAATAGTTGTATTGACAAGGGTAGTCTTGTTATTTTGCTGTAATGCAATGATCTTGTTTAATGGGGTTGTGGGGAAGGGGCAAGAGGTAGCAGTGGTGTCACCATCCACTACTGTAGTTAAGGGGCCTGAGGCAGCAGTAGTGTCACCATATACTACTGTAGTTAAGGGGCCAGAGGTAGCAGTAGTGTCACCATCCACTACTGTAGTTAAGGGGCCAGAGATAGCAGTAGTGTCACCATCCGCTACTGTAGTTAAGGGGCCAGAGGTAGCAGTAGTGTCACCATCCGCTACTGTAGTTAAGGAGCCAGAGTTGGCAGTAGTGTCACCACCCACTAATGCAGTTAAGGAGTCAAAGCTATTGAAGAGATCTAAATCAAAAGCCTCTGCTTTTCTCCCCCCTTTTTTTTTACCGGTCTTTTGGATTGAACAGCATACCAGTTAGCATCTAAAGTCTCCTGTGTGTCATTGTCCCTTGCTTGTTTTCTATTTGTTGTTACATTCGGACATAGTTTAATATTTGTTTTATCAGGTTTGTTTGTTTGGTTTGAACAAATATTGATATTTGGGCCTACTTCCTGGTTACGTGAAGTACAGGGAGATGTGCTTATGCATATACTTTGGACCTGGCCTTGGGTTTCAGTAGATTAGTCCTCTGGTATTGCACTTTGGCCTGAACTTGATTCTGCAATCTCTATTTACTTTAATAACACCTGTTGACTAATCTCAAAAGCCTTAACTCTTGTGTTAAAAAGTGAGATTTCTTTTTGCATGTCCTCATTTTGGTTGCATTTTAAGCAAATAAAGGGTGAATCAACAATTGGTATGTCAGAAAGAAGATACATGTTGCATCTTACACAAAGTACCCCATTGTTGCTTTTAAGTATCTGTTTCAATTCCATAAAGCCTTCTATTTTCAATTAGTACAAGCACTTTTACAGTTAAATTTACTTACTATGTTTTGTCTTTTTTGTATTCTGATCGTATTTACTATCTTGGCCTCTCCCTCTGCCCTCGCACAACATGCATAACACACACTGAAGCGCATGTCTCTGAGCGCGTCTCTGCATGCGCAACTGCACGTGCCCTGCTCACGCTCACTTTGCTCACAGCAGGGCTGATTAAGAGTCCCAAATTGACCCAGAAGCAGTGCTGGGGGTCACAGAGCCCTCACAAACAAACTGCTTGATTTCAGGTTAAAAAACACTCTTGCTTTGTTTCTCAATGCTATATAGTGTGTTAATGCCTCCAAAAGCAGAAAAAGTGAATAAATATGCTCCTAGCTGAGTGTGTAGTTTCACTCTTACATCTCCAAACTACAGCACTCCTCTTCCTAGTTCCTGGTATGGGAGCAGGGCTCAGTGTGACAGCTGTTGTACAGTTAAAACAAACATAAAATTACACTTTAGCATAGGCAAACACAGCAAAGATCTCATAAATGTTTCATTCTGCTTTGCACTCAATAAGTGCTTTATCTGTGCTTGCCCACTCACAGCAGGGCTGCTTAAGAGTCCCAAATTGACCCGGAAGCAGTGCTGGGGGTCACAGAGCCCTCGCAAACAGACTGCTCAATTTCAGGTTAAAAAACATTCCTGCTTTGTTTCTCAATGCTATATGGTGTGTTAATGCCTCCAAAAGCAGAAAAAGTGAATAAATATGCCCCTAGCTGAGTGTGTAGTTTCACTCTTACAGGTCACTACAGCACTCCTCTTTCTGCTTCCTGGTTTTGGGAGCAGGACTCAGTGTGACAGCTGTTGTACAGTTAAAAAAAACACAAAATTACACTTTAGCATAGGCAAACACAGCAAATGTTTCATAAATGTTTCATTCATAGAGCTTTGCACTCAATAAGTGCTTTTATTATTTGGCTATAGTTCTCCTTTAACTGCTAGACTGAAGCAACCTGTATGTGCAGAAATGCTCAGACTGAAGGGACTGCATGTGAAGACTTGCTCATTACTAATACAATCTATGCAGGTATGCTAATCTAGCATGCTAATAGCAATGGGGCAGGTGGAATCTGCATGGAGTTAGAGAACGTGCATGCAGACCTTGGGCTCCGAAATAAATTGGAAGCCTGAGAACACAACAGGCAGATAAAAACAGGGCTGGATTAAGAAATTCTAGGGTCACTGGAAATGTGTAGTGTTTGGGCCCCCTGTGACTTCATCAATATGCCAGGGTTTGGGGGATACCTAGGCCCAAAAACCTGAAGAGTTTAAGATGACTTAAATTGCAGATGGAGGGGTTTCAGTGCACTCTGACCGAATACCATTTTTGGGGGTGGGGAATGAAGGCTGAAATGTGTTTATTTGTAAGGCTGGAGTGCATCCACATTATAAGTGTCACCACAGCCAGCCCAAACTTGGGGAAAGTATATGTTGAGAGCTACACACAGTAACAAAAGACATGACTTTCGTTCATTATGTTTGCTTGCACGCATGTGCAAGAAACATAGTGCCATCATCCGAGTTTTTGGAGGTGTGTCAGCCCTCTTCCAATTCAGTCAGCGTGTTTGCAGGCACGGCCGCAGTTCTCCAATGCCTGCTGGAGCTGTCTATGACAGCAGTCCAAAATGCAGTGGCGTACAGTTGAAAAGGGACTCCTCTGGACTCCTCCTCAAGAAAAAAATGAGACTACAACGCATATTCTCAGCTAATGCTTGTTCAGACC
The DNA here is from genome assembly GCA_016271365.2 of Neoceratodus forsteri. Taxonomy (NCBI): domain Eukaryota; kingdom Metazoa; phylum Chordata; order Ceratodontiformes; family Ceratodontidae; genus Neoceratodus; species Neoceratodus forsteri. The sequence goes on from CM028134.1 coordinate 219,312,513, forward strand.
CATTGCTGACCTTAACTTACACACTGCTATGACCTTAGACTTTTTTGTATTCTTGTGACCTTAAGAATTGACATCATCATCCACAACTTTTGATCCATCAGTCTTACTAGTAAATGTTTACAGACACTTTCTCAGCTCATTTCGTCCTTACTCTACCAAAAAACAAAACTCACAGAATCAACAGAGGAGTCCATGGGCCTGATTCTCAAACCCCGGTGCAAGCCGTGTCAACAGTGGCGTGCGCAGATTGGCAATGCACAATGGACCATGCACAAAATTCTGTATTGGGCACGGTCCTGGTAGCAATGTCCTGCAGCTTGCAGCAACTGTTTAGAGAATCCCAAATTAGTGGCATGGCAGCTTGCATCAGCTGCATGCCCCCTGGTGCCATGCTGCAGCCCATTTTGTGCCTCAAGGACAACTCAAGCCCCCTTTAATGCATGCAGCCTGTGGTCAATGCAGGTTGTGTTTGAGACTATCTCCCTGTGCATCTTTTGGCACAAGTGGCACTTTGTGCCATTTCTTGTGGCGCAAGCCCATTGCTTTGAGAATTGGGCCCTATGTCTCATATTTTGCTATAAACTCAACCTGGTGTCATATTCAAATATCTAATTTGCTGCAATTCTCAGCTAGACATCCTCCATTCATCCTCTTCTGTACACTCAGTCCTACTCCATCATGACTATGTCCTGGTTCATCCTCCATGTCAGAACACTTTTATCTCACCTGGATTTTGATGCTTCTTTCTTTTTCAGCCAACTTTTAGAATAGGATCAGCCACCTCAGTGTCCCAAAGGAATATTCTGGTTCATATAATTAAAGTCATGCATCTCTGGACATTTTCTTTTATGAAACTTATATCAGAAAACCAAATTCCAGACTCTGCCAAGCTTATCAACAGCTAACCTCATAATCCTAAGCCTGGAGGGAGGGCTAACCCAATAACCTTGGTTCCCATAAAGTTTCCTCCACATGGGTTTTTTCCCTCTCTTCCATGTTATTGGGACTATTCCATGAGTTGAAAGAGATGAGTTCCATAACATCTCACTTTGTATGTTTGGTTCTTTGGCTATAACTTTCCCTTTAGCCTAGATACTATTTTCCTCGCACCTCTACCGAGAGTGGAAAACTAAAGAAAGAGATAAACCAGCAAGTTGGGCAGCCTAGGAGTAGGGAGGAAACTGGTTAGATGGGTGAAGAGCTGGTTACAGGATAGGCAGCAGAGGGTAGTTGTGGGGCAGTTGTGTGTGTGGGGGTGAACTATCAGAGCCCACAGCTGTAACATGCAGGGTTCCACAGGGCTTGGTGCTGGGACCAGTGCTGATTAACATTTTTATTGCCGACACATTAGACAGGATAAAAAGTAAGATCAGCCTCTTCACTGACGACACTAAGATCTGTGCAGAGCAGATGGGCCGGGGGGGCAGGTGGTAAAGTACTCCAGGAGGATTTAACAAGACTGGAGGGATGGTCGAACACATGGCAGCAGGGATTCACTGCCAGGAAGTAAAAAGTCATGCACCTGGGGGCCAGAAATCCCGGGAATAATTACTGGTTGGGGGGAGTGCAGTTATCCACATCAACAGAGGAGAAGGATCTGGGAGTACTAGTAGCAGGGGAAATGAACCACTCAGCCCAGTGCAGGAAGGCAGCAGTCAAGGCCAATAGAATGCTGGGGTGCATCATGAGTGGGATCACCTCTAGGAGAGGGGAAATCATCCTGCCCCTGCACAGGTCTGTGGTGAGGTCACACTTGAAGTATTGCGTGCAGTACTTTTGCCCCTACTTAAAGGGACACTGTCAACCTGTTTTCCACCATATTATTTCTAGTTTAAAACCCACATTTTATGATTTCTTACCTTCTCCAAAATTCATTAATGTTGCTGTTTGTTTTGTCTTTCTCCTTGTTTAGTAGAACTGAAATGCATGTTACTGTGTATTTATAAACAACTTTGTTTTGTTTATAATCCTGGATGTGTTCTTACTGCATAACATCCTGAGCATTAGAAACATCTCAAAATAGTGCAGTCACTAGTGATGCAACACTCTCCTAAACCCCCACTGCATCATGAGTGACTAGACCATGTTGTGGGCATTACCAAATCCAGGAAAGATGCAGTTGGAGCTGATAAAGGAATGTAAACCAACATATTTTGGTGTGGTAAGATCAGTATGTTTGGCAGTCTATTTTTCACTTTTTTAAAGAAAAAAGAATCAGAATCAAACTACCAACTACATCAGTAATCTTTACAGAATGCTGGCAATCATAAAATGCATTTTTTAAACTAGGGATACTTTGAGACCTAAGAGGGTTGACAGTGTCCTTTTAAACTAGCATTTGTCAATGCCCGAATGTTGTCTTGCTAGCATTGGTATTGGTAGTGCAGGCGTTAGAGAGAATAATAGGAATGGCAGTGAAATATAGAACTGATGTCAGCCCAACCCCACCCTGCAGAGAGTGACAGGCATTGGGGTGTGCCTTTGGGTCGTTGGCCATAATGCTCATACCTTTTCACCTAACTCTACCTTGCAGACTCTGACAAGTGTTGCGTTGTGACTTGGGGTCATCGGGCCATATGCTCACCCCATTTCATAAGGAAGCATGTTGAGATGGGTGCAGCATAGGAGAATGGGGTGAACTTTGGGGCCGAAGAGTCCAAGGCACACCTGGATGGCTGTAACTGACTGCAGGGTGGGGGTGGCGGGGGGTGGGTGTAATGTCATGAGCATTACAGCCGACAATCCAAAGGCACACTCTGATGCTTGTTAGTCTGTACAGGGTGGGATGTTATGATTAGAAACCATAACACTCTGGGTGTTTATTGGTGTTTTCAGTCCAAATTTTCAACATGTCCTTTTTGTGACCCCACCTCATGAAAGCATGTAGGACCTCCGCTCATGAACAGCGTCACTGTAATTTTGTAATGTGTCCTGAGAATTGATTTCCCACAGTGACCGTGCCATTCTGCACTACACAAAAATGTCAGCTGCACCATTCATAAGGAGCTGTGAAGAGATGGCAATGTGGAAAATCTGGAGTGAAAATATTAAAAATACTCGAAGTTATGAGCGTGCATGAAAACTGTGCAACGCATGCTCATAACAGTCTTTTCTTGGAATTCTGTCACCAAATTTTTAACATAGGCATTTTGGGACCTCTGCTCATGAACAGTGGTAGTTTGTTTTTCTTAATCTGTCCTGAACGTTGATTTCCCACAGTGACAGCACCATTATGCGCCAGATGTGCAAAACCACATTTTGGGCAGGATGTGAAAAATGATAGCTGTGCTGTTCATAAGAATGTGTGCAAAAATGGCAATGTTGAACATCTGGGGTGAAAATATTAAAAATTCTCAAATTTATGACTGTACGTGGACACTGCACAACACACGCATGTAACATATTAGTCATTTTGTGAATTTTTTTTTACCAACTGTTTAACATAGGCATTTTGGGACCTCTGCTTATGACCAGTGTTACTGTTATTTTCTTACTCTGTCTGGAACATTGTTTTCCTACAGTGACTGCATCATTGTGCGCCAGATGTGCTAAAACATATTTCGGGCAGGATGTGGAAAATAACAGCTGTACTGTTCATAAGGAGGTGTGGAAAAATGACAATGTTGAAAATCTGGAGTACAAATATTGCAAATTCTCAAAGTTATAAGCATGAGTGGAAACTGCTCAACACATGCTTGCAACATGGTCATTTTGTGGAATTTATTCACAAAATATTCAACATAGAAATTTTGAGACCTCTGCTCATGAGCAGTGTTACTGTGATTTTCTTACTGTGTCCTGAACATTGTTTTCCTACAGCGACTGTGCCACTGTGCGCCAGATGTGCAAAAACATATTTCAGGCAGGATGTGGAAAATGACAGCTATACTGTTCATAAGGAGATGTGAAAAAATGGCAATGTTGAAAATCTGGAGTAAAATATTAAAAATTCTCGAAGTTACAAGCGTGCGAGGAAACTGCGCAACGCATGCTCGTAACATGTTCATTTTTTGGAATTTTTTCACCAAATTTGCAACATAGGCTTTTTGGGAACCCACCTCATGAACAGTCACACTGAAAGGTGATTCTGCACAGTGACCGTGAAATCACCTTTCAGGACAGAATAACGAGATGACAGTGACTGAATTCATGAGGTGGGGTCCGAAGAATCCCATGTTAAAAATTTGGTGCCAAAGTTCACAAAAATGGCTGAGATATGCACCAAAGTTGAAAAAAAACCCCATTTATGCCATTATATAGCTTACTGGCATTTCTTCAGTTCACAGTCGCTTTAAAGAGTGTAAATGTGTTCCTGGTCCACCAAAGATTGTCGCTCCAGGCTCCAGAGGTAAGTATGGGATGGGGGGGTCTGGGGAGGTGGGATGCGCAGGGGATGGATGCAGGATGGGGGAGGGGACAGGACAGCAAGGGACTGTTTCCTTTGTTTCAGGTAACAAAAATAAAAAACTCACTGCACACTGTTTTCTTTTTTTTTACAGGTTTGGCCACACTAGAGTGGGCTCCCAATGTGGCACATAATTGGGGTGGAACAGCGGCAGGAAAATGGGGGGGTTAACATGCCGACAGGTGGATTGGGCACCTCCGTTGGCAACCATATCTGTGTTCAAAGGCATGATGCTGAGGGGGATTGGGCTACCACTTGCAAGACCACATCAGTATAGGGGTCACATATGCCAATAGGGGGATTGGACACCCCCCACGTTGGCTTCCTAGGGACTGTGAGCAGTGGGTGGCGTGCTGCTGCACGCCATGTTTATTGAAATGTTACACCAGGCAAGGCATGCCCTGCAATGAGGAGTCGCTCCCTCATTGTAGCAGCTAAAACATTTCAAGTTGGTGGCACGTTTTGCAACTGCTGTCGTAGACAGTGTGCAATCAAATTTGTGTCACAGAGCCCAGCCATAGAATGCAGTGGCACCACTGGCCACAACATGAACGTGCCTCCAAAACCTGCTTTTCCTCTTCAAGCAACCCCAATATGTTGTCAGCGCTGCGTGCACAAGACAACATAAAAAGGACATGAAGGTACTTGAGGGAGTACAGCGTAGGGCAATGAAAATTATTCTGGGATTGGGAGATAAACCACATGAAGAGAGACTGAGGGAGCTCAGAATGTACTCCCTGGAGGATAGAAGGGAGAGAGGGGATATGATTGAGACCTTCAAGTACCAGAAGGGCATGAAGAGAGTAAACACATAGAGTATATTCAAATTAAAAGGTGAGAGGGAAACCAGGGGGCACAGTTTGAAATTGGGAGAAGGAAGATTCGGGAGGGAAATGAGGAGGCACTATTTCACAGAAAGGGTGGTTTTAGGATGGAATGCGCTGCTGGAGGAGATGGTATCATTGAGGTCAGTGATCAGCTTCAGGAGGAGGTGAGATAGAATCAAAGCAAGGGTCCAAGTTGAGGGTGGACAGGGGTGTGTGTATGTGAAAGAAGCAGGATGAAATACAGAGTGCGGGGGAAGGGGAGGGGGGTCAGCTGCAGTCTAAATGACTGAAGTGCTGCACACTTGAGCAGACTAGATAGATCATAAGGCCTGTATCTGCTTTCAGTTTCATGTGTTCGTATGTTCATATCACAATGGTTTCAGAATTACCATACACACTGGTGGCCTTCCTGTGAGTTAAAAAGTTTACTTTGCGGTTCAATGGGGGTCATCAGACTTTTCCTCCCTTTCCTACTACTTAAATCCCCCACAATACATCATCTCCATGCCTAGTTTGTCTTCACAGTGCACGTCCCTCCCCTCCTTGTTCTCCGGATCTCTGCCTCTGATATGGCTCTTTAGCTGTAACTTTTCCATTAGCCTAGAAACTATTCTCTTGGCATCTCTACTGAGGGAAGAAAACCAGTGGAAGAGACAAGCCAAATTATCACAATTGCACAATCACTACACACACTGGCAGCCTTCCATTGAATTTACATCTTATTGTAATACAAGAGACATACCAACTGTGACCATTGGAAGTGTATAGAATTCTAGCCTAGCCAGGGCAGAGGCCATTGGAGAGACAGCACTAAAGTTTGGTTGTCCATCATGTACAATTACAATAGTCAACTTTATACAAATGTAACCCTAACACCATTATACCAAGAGCTACTACCCCTGCCTGCTTGCCTAAGTACAGGTTGAGGAGCCTGGGTTCAGTTTCAGCAAGTACCAGGGTGTCCCTACTCACATATGTGCAATATTTCGGTGCCTCCACCCAGAGTAGTGCTTTAGAGGGTATCTGTCCAGCCTGGCACGGCCTTCTGGGAAGCTATAACCACCCACAATCCCACCTAGTGACCTTATACCCTTGACTTTGCAATAACCAGTTTCAGCAGTCAATACACAGTTTACAGCAAGCATTGATAATATGCTCACATACCTTTCACTTACCACCAGGGTTTAGTCTTCTGGCAAACACACTGGAACCCCCTGTAGGAGACAGTTCAAATGCAGGCATGCACTTTAAATACTTTATAAAAGTTTCAGTAGCTTTGACCCAGATAATGATATGCTCACAAGCCAGCTTAACAGTAAAACAGTAAACTGGATTTATTAAGGGGTCATGAACAAGGAGGGGGAAAGAATTCAGAATAATGATTACTTTACTGTATCGAGACAGGTTACTTTGCATGCAATCACTTAAGTCCCTGAATTAAACAGTCTAACAACTACTGAGTACCCAGAATGTGATGCTGGCATGCCAGAACAGTGCCCAGTGTAGCCGGTGTTGCAGCTGTTGTTGGGGCCCTTAATGAAGAAAACAATTAAACATTGGCAATGAAAAGCAGATTAAGTCATTTGTATCTGTGGCTGGTTGGCCTAGTCTATAGAAACACTTGAACACTGGCTGAACACAATCATATATGATTAAAACATTTGTTGTAGGGAGCTATCCTGGTTTTACTCATTGTACACGGTCGATGGATGAGGGCTCTGGTGAAATGAAGACCTGCATTTGACAGTTGCTGTCCATAGGGAACTGGGCCATCACAACTCACCTTCTCTTCACGGCCTTGCCCAGTAGATAGGCCACAACCTGCGATGACTTGCTGCACAAGGGCTGAATCCCTGGATCTGATCTCTCACTGAAAGGCTGTTACTGATACTGGGCATGGGCCCAAATGCAGAAAGTGTGTCTGGAATGGTTCAGTTGTTTTGCTGGTGAAACCTCCATCTGGCAGACAAGTCGGTTACTGTATAAGGCTGGATCTTTTTTTGCAAACAGGAGTCCCTGGATCACAGTCTCTTCACATGCAGTAGCCCTCAGCACATCAAGCTGAAGAAACATTAAACTTTCTCTTTTCTTCGGTTTATGACTGGTTGCAATGTCAGCTGACTTGCTGAGCAACCCCTCAGTCTGCTAGCAGGCGGTTCCTGAAGATCGATCCCTTTTTGGATTGAAATTGAACATAGGAGGCAATTTCAGGCCCCTCCTGTGTAAATCTCCACGGAGCCTAGCCAGCTCCTCTCTCTCCAGAGTCTCGAGCTGAACTGCCTCACAGTTTTTTGATTGTTTCCAGACTTGTCTGTTTTCCCCTTCAATCCAGTTGGCCAAAGGAGCTGTCAAGTCACGTACCGGGTCATAATGTTGCACGCTTAATAGTGTATGACATTATGGCTAACCCAGTACAGCGCTGCACTAGTGAGCGAATGGTGCAATATCGCATATACTGCTGTACGCGGTATTGCACCATTCCCACTTTCCCAGACAGAGGACAAGACACTGCTGGGAGTGGGTTCCACTGATCAGTTGCTGTGGCTCAATGGACTGAGCCACAGCAACAGGGAGCCCAGGCAGTGCTTCTGGGAATGGGTTTGATTCCCGGTCCCAGAAATGTTATTTTTCCAACCTTTGTGCACTCCCCGACCTGAAACCCCCCCAGAGTTGAGAATCTATATGGGGGGAGTTCGGGGGGCACAGCCCCCCACAGAAAAGAAAGATATGCAGCATGGCAAGAATTGCGCTATATCAGCAGCGTGATTGTGCCATGCAGCATAGTGTTGTGCGCGGTAATGACCTGGTGCCTGTCAGTCACAGTCTTGGGCTCCCATTATTCCTTTTAGGTGCCAAACAGTAGAGTTCACAGTTTCTCCCACAAGGCACCTAAGTTAAGGACCCCTTGAGATCCCCTGAGTCCCAGTTCATTTAAACCCTGGAAGGCCCAGACCTAACTTGGTGGCTCCCTTCAGGGAGTAAATACTGCAGTAAAGACAGGCTAAACGTCTTATTTTTATCTAGGAAACAGTATACAGTTAGAAGTAAATAGTTACAGTACTAAGTAAGGCTCCCTCTGCACTGTTATCGACACCCGAGTGGAGCAAATCAGGGGAGAGCCTGGTTGGTCATGAGCTCCGAAACACTCGGACCCAGACCAGGCTTTTTACAATATACACAAAGCTGGAGCTCTTAAAGGGACAGTGTGGAGACACTGGCATGGCACTCTCATGCAGATCAACAGGGAACACCAACAACCATGGATTTATCAGCATTGATGGACACCTGCCTGGCAGTGGGCATTACTGGAGCCCTGGGACACACTTAAGGTAAGCCCCCCGATTTGGGGTGGGCCTACACAAAATAAGCTGTACATTTATGGAAACATTAAGCCACGTAATAATCATCAGTATTAAGAAGAGCCTGAAGGGGTAAACAATGTAGGTTGTCAGGAATGCCATTTCTTTTGGAGGTTCTGAGGCATGGGAAGTGCTAATCTGCTGATATTATGTTGGACTGTCCCTAGCTGGGTAGGTTTGGGGATGGAATCATGTACTCCATATTGCTGTGCTTGCATTGTGCCCCAGATATGGTGGTCTCTGGGTCTGCATGTAGGTTGGTTGTGTGGCTGTTTGAGCCCCTCCCTTGCCTTGAGTCGTGTAGTGGGGCATGTAGAGGCCCTGTGGTATTCTGCAGTTCTCAGAGAATAGGTAAGTTCTCCAAATCATGACAAATTCCTCTAGTCCATTGCTCACTGTGTGGTGTGCTTCCCTCAAAGCTGGCTGTCTTCCCTAGTTCTAGCAATTGGTGCACCGCAAGGGAGGAGGGAATGGCAAGCAGCGGCTTGCAGATGGACTGCATCGGAGGCCCGGGAGGGCTGATTTGGTGGCCACAATAAGCGGCACCAAAAGGGACTACATCGGCAGCCTGTGAGAGGCTGATTTGACAGCCGCATTCGGTGGTGCTAAGAGAGAGGAGGGGCCAATCAGAAGCAAAGGCACAAAGTTTAAATAGTGCAGCTGAGCTATAAAAGCCAGTGCCCAGCCACAGGACTTAACTGTTTTGTTTTTGCGGCCACAATCAGTGGACCGCAAGGAAGGAGGGAGTTGCAAGCAGTGGCTTGTGGAGGGACTACATTGGCAGCCCAGGAGGGCTGATTTGGTGGCCGCAACCAGCAGCACTGAAAGGGACTACATCAGTGGCCTGGGGGAGGCTGATTTTGAGGCTGCATTCAGTGGCTCCGAGAGAGAGGAGGGACCAATTGGAAGCAAGGGGCCAATCGGAAGCAAGGGTGCAAAGTTTAAATAGTGCAGCTGGGCTATAAAGGTCAATGCCCAGCCGCAGAACGTAACTGCTTTGTGGATTGAAAAAAGCCCCCCCCCTTTATTAAATACTCAAACAGCCACAGCCACAGGGGTTTGGACTTGAGGGCTGTGGGGAGGAGCTCGGGGAACAAGAAGATCTTAAAGCTACAAACTGGTTGGGCTTGAAGACTGTGAGAGAGGAACTCAGGGAGCAAGAAGATCTTAAAGCTACAAAATGGTTTAGCTGGTTTAGCAAGTTAAAGTTTTGCTTGTTATCTCTTGAGGTTTAATAGTTAAGTTGTTAATAGCTTATCTCTTAAATTTTAGCCCTTGCTAAGTTATTAATAGTTTATCTCTTAATTTTTTTGCCTTTTGCTTGTTATATCTTGAGGTTTAATAGTTAAATGTTTGAAAGCTTATCTCATAAAGTTTAATTGTTAAATTCTTGAAAACTGACAAGATTGGGTTGAGGAGGGGTACCTGCATACTTGGGAGCATGGCGCTAGGGGCAAAGGGGAGAGAGGAGGGAATGGACTAGGGGGAAGGAGCACGGAGGTTAGTGGAAGGATCAGCATAGAGGAGCATGCCTGGGGGAGGGTCAGTGGCAGCATAAGGGGATGGTGGACAGGTGGAGGGGGGAAGGGGACATGGACAAGGGAGGATCATGGGGTGTAATAACTGTGGTGTAGCATTGTTCATGAGCACTTTGTGGGGGCTGGGGGAGTGCCCAGTTTGTCAAAGGCTAGGGAGACTGGAGGTTGAGCTAACATAGCTAAAAAAGGAATTGTCCTGGACAAAAAGAGAAATGGTTGGGAGAATCACAGAAGGCAATCCGGTAGGGGACAGGAGACAGGACGACAGAAGGGAAGGAAGGTGGAGGGAGCAGGCCATACTGGGGGCCAAGGGGGGAAAGACCAGGACAGAAGACAGGGACACAATAGGCATGAGTGCCACCATAAATGAGCATAGATACATAACAGGCTCACACAGGTATTGGCCCTTAACAGAGATGATAGAGCAGGAGGAAGTAGATGGGAAAGAAGCTCAGGTTAACAAGGACACATGCCAGGATAGGCAGACAAAGTCAGAGATAAGGGCAGATCAGGGAGTGGAGATACAAGATAAGAACAGAAGGAGTGATACTTTGAAGGAGAGAAGAAATAAGGAGGGACATGGTTTAGCAGACTGGGGTGGAAAGAGAATAGGAAGGAAGCAGGAGGGGACATCTAAGGGGGAGAGCAGGGAAGGGGACAGAGTGCAGGCAAACAGGTACACAATGGGTTACAAGGAGGGAGGGTAATGGGAAGTGGAATACATGAGAACTGGAGGAGGCAGGGGAAGGGGGGTGAGTCGGGAAACCATCCGGGAGGGCAGGGGGATAAAGGGATGGGGGGCAGGAGTGGAGATAGGGGGTGGCAGGGGGGTGGAGTGGGAGGAACACAAGAGAAAGACAAGTAAGGGCTGCGGAGGCACCCTTGGGGTTAGTGCATGAAAAATCAGTGGTAGTGTATGGGGACTCTATTATAAAAGAGATCCACTGGTCAAGGAGGGGAGTGTCTTTTAAGGAGAGGTCAGTTTTTTGTGAGCCAGGAATGGAGGCGAGCAGGACATTTCTGAAAATTAAGGAGTGCATTAGGCTAATTGGGGGGAACCTCACCTGGTATTTCACCTTGGTATAAATGACCTGGCTGGGGTGGAGGTGGAAGAGATTTATGGAACTAGCGAGGGTGCAGGGGGATGATGAATTCCATAGCTTTTTCAGAAGTTCTGCTAGTACACTGTATCAGTACAGCTAGACAACTGAGAATCAAAGACTTTAACCACTGGCTGAGGCAATGATATAGGAGGGAGGGCTATGAATGTATAGACAATTGGGGGGGGACACATGGGTAGACCAGCATCTGTAAGCGAGGGACAGGTTGCATACAAATGATGAGTGGGCTAGACTATCGAGGGGGAAACTACAGGGATACATAGATAAAATCCTAGCGAGCGCTTTAAACTAGGAAAGGGGGAGTTCGAAGCTAGGCATAGCCCAGTGAGAATGTCGGGTGGAATTAACCTAACTCACTTTCCCCCACAGCGGGGGGCAAGAGGCACTGGGGTAAGGAAAGGGGGGGCTGGTGGAAGGGATTGCTAGCTAACACCAGGAGTCTGGGAAAGAAGATGGGAGAACTGCAGGCGGTGGTGGCAGTGGATGACCTGGATCTAATTGCAGTTATGGAGACCTGGTGGACTGAAAACCACAGTTGGGAGGTGGAAATACCAAGGTATGGACTCTACAGGCAGGACAGGACAGGAAAAAGTGGGAAGGGGAGGGGTTGCCTTGTGTGTGAAGAAGAGGATTCAGGCGATGGTGAGTGGGGGTGGATATGGATCGGCAAAGACCCTATGGGTCACTTTAAGCAAAATGGGGGGGGAAGGTAATGAGGGTAGGGGTTGTCTTCAGACCACCAAATCAGGGGGAGGAAGCAGATAGAGAGATGGTTAGGGAGATACAGGAGATGGCCAGCAAAGGGGAAGCCATTGTGGTGGGAGCTCTAAATCTACCGGAAGTGGACTGGGAAATCCAGGCACCATCAACAGAAAGGAGTGGGGAGCTGTTGGAAGCCATGCAGGAAGTGTTCATCAATCAGCTAATCACAGAACCTATGGGGGAGGCATAATAGATCTGGTTATGACAAATGGGGATGTTGCTGAGGGGGTGGAGATTGGGGAAAATTTGGGCAACAGTGACCATAGGACAGTAAGCTTTAGAATTAGAAAGGGGCTGGTTAAAAGCAGTTCCATCACTAAGGTGCTAGGCTTTAGAAAGGCAGATTTTAGGAGGATGAGGGAAATTGTTCAGAAGGAGCTAGAAGGGAAGGACAACATGGATGACGTTGAGGAGCTGTGGGAGGAGAATTAAAAGAAGAATATTGAAGGTGACAGAGCTATGTGTTAGGATGGTGAGCAAGAATAAAAGGGGGAAGAAACCACTTTGGTTCATAACAGACGTGAGGAATGCATTTAGAAAGAAAAGGAGGGTGTTCATGGTATATATAGCCTCTCAGAGGGAGACAGACAAGGAAGTATATAAGGAAAAACTGAGGGAAGCGGGGAAAGTGATCAGCAGGGCGAAGTCAGAAACTGAAGAGCATATACCAAGGGAGGCAAAAAGGGGGGAATAAGAAGTTTTTCAGATATGTGAGCAACAGAAGGAAGGGGAAGCAGGGGATTATGAAGCTCAAAAGGGAAGGGGGCACTGGTAGAGGAGGATACAGAAAAAGCCAATGTTCTGAATGAATACTTCACATCGGTCTTCATGGTGGAGGAGGAGAAAGGGCCAGAGCTGAAAAGCAGGGGAAGGATGGATAGGGAGATGGACTCAAGTCACTTCATGGAGATAGGTTATTGGAAGAAATAGGAAAACTGCAGATGGATAAAGCGATGGGTCCAGATAGGATTTACCCAAGGGTGCTCAAAGAATTAAAACAGGAGTTGGCAGCACCGCTCATGAGGTTATTTAATCTGTCACTGCTCAAGGAAAGGGTTCCTGGGGATCGGAAAAGGGCTGAGCTGGTGCCATTACATAAAGGGGGAGGAAAGCAGGAGCCAGGAAACTACCATCCAGTTAGCCTTACCTCTATTGTAGGTAAGCTAATAGAGGCACTTATTAAGGAAAGGCTGATAAAATAACTAGAAGAGGAGGGCCTCCTGGATGACAATCAACATGGATTCATAGGTGGTAAGTCCTGCCAGACCAACTTGATTGAATTCTTTGACAAAGTAATGGAGATATGGGACCAGGGTGGGGTAGTGGACATGGCCTACCTGGACTTCAGGAAGGCCTTTGACACCATCTCCCACAGGAGGCTGATAGGTAAGGTGGGCAGCTTGGGGATGGGGAGCAAGCTCGCAAACTGGGTAGAACATTGGTTAGAGGGGAGGACACAGAGGGTTGTGGTGAATGGGGTGAACTCAAAGGAAGAAAAGGTGATGAGTGGGGTTCCCCAGGGCTCCATGCTGGGACCCATATTTTTCAACATATACATTGGGGACATTACAGAGGGTCTACGGGGGAAGGTGTGTCTGGTTGCAGATGAAATGAAGATCTGTAATAATAGGATTGATATGATGGAGGGGGTGTGGAGAGTATGAAGGAGGATCTGGCTAGGCTGGAAGAGTGGTCAGAAAGATGGCAGCTGCAATTCAATGCAAAACAATGCAGAATTATGCATATGGGATATAATAACCCAAAAATAAAATACTGGCTTGGGAGGAAGAACTGGGGGTAACAGATCAGGAAAGAGACCTGGTGATCACTATTTCAGACAACCTGAAAGTCCGGAGTCAGTGCAACAGGTCAGAAGGGGAAGCACTTAGAATGTTAGCATGCATAAGGAGGGCTTTACAAGCTGGAGGAGAGATGTGATCATGCCACTATACAAAACCATAGTCAGACCACACCTGGAATATGGGGTCCAGTTATGGAGGCCATACTTGCAAGGGGACAAGGACAGGCTGGAAAGGGTCCAGAGAAGGGCAATCAAAATGGTGAAAGGGCTGCAGGGGAAGTCATATGATGAGAGACTGGGGGAACTGGGCCTGTACACGCTGGAGGAGAGGAGAGAAAGGGGAAATATGGTTGAGACATTCAAGTACTTGAAGTGCATAAACAGGATGAGGGTTGACACATCTTCAGAAAGAGTGAGAATAAATCCCCTAGGAGGTATGCATTCAAACCGGAGGGGGAAGATTCAGAGGTGACATCAGGGGGGAATCCTTAACTGACAGAGTGGTTGGGCTATGGAACAGACTGCCGGAATGGGTAATGGGGGTAGATACAGTGGACAAATTTAAAAGAGCTTGGGATGCATACATGGGCTAACCAACAGGGGGCAGGCTGAGAATGGAGGGTGGAGGTCTTCCTGAGAGGGGGGTTCAGGCAGACTGGATGGGCTGTGGGGTCCTTTTCTGCTAACAGATTTCTATGATTCTATGATTCTTCATCCAATGCCTGAATAGGACTCTTTTTGCTTGCTCTGGGGCATGGTCAGTGGTCTAGGGTTAGCCACTTCAGTGAGACCTAACATCACTAATGAGAAGATAAGCATAAGCTCGGGGTTTATTAAATTCCTGAATATGTCTGGAATTTCTCTCCACAATTTGTACAACCTTGTGCATTCCCAGAGCAAATGTGTGATGCTGCCTGTAGCAGAGGAGCATCTCCATCAACTATATGCAGTGGATAGGCCCCATTTCTGGAGTTTTTGGGGGGTACAGTGCCACCAACATAGGATTTTGAATTGGGTAACACAGTTCCTAGTATCCCTGGTTGCTAGGTGCAGGCCTCTCCAGCAGTTGTTCCAAGCGAATGGGGTTATGTCAGCACCTAGGTCTGCACAACACATGTTCGGCAGCAGCTCAGTCGGGTCGCCCTTCAGGTCAGACAACCTTTTATGTATCTGGTTAGCTTTGGATGTGCGTCTGTCAACTGTGTACAGTATGCCATCCAGGTCATTTGGAGTTCTGAATTTGTAGTGCGGCCCTTGGAGATAGCCCATCACATGTTTGAGCTGTAGATATTACTAGTGCTGTTGTATCTCCAGCAAGAATTCAGCTTGCAGCTAGCTGAAGGCTTTTAGATGGTTTGTTGCCTTGTCTATTAGATGGAATAGGCTATGCAGTTCTGTGTTGGATCAAGAGTTCCAGTTTATGGGGTTACCTTCTATTTTGAGCACTTGGTTCGGCCAGAGTGAGAAGAGGGGTAAGGTGTGTCGGAGCCACTGTATCAATCGGGCATAGCGTGTCCAGGATTCGCCTTGGGTGCAGTATTGAGTGTGTTGTCAGCGTGGGTGGAATTATGCCAAACAATCACAATCTGAAGGTTACCCCTTAATAGATGTGATTCACAGTGAGCTTATTTAGGTTGTAACTCCAGTTTGTTGAGGGTGGAGGCTTGGGAGAGTTGCAAGAGTATTACAGCAGTGTGCTTTAGGGTAATGTCAGGCAGCTTGTGTAAGCTTCCAGTGGCTGGTTCACTTGGGGCCCATGCCCCAGGGAAAGTTTAGCATTTTCTGCTGCATTGCTCTAAAGAGTTCTGGGCAGATTCTGTTGAGGAGCTTGTCCAGAATATATTGGAGCTGCAGTGCTGTTATTATTTTGAAAGTGCATGCCCTGCCCCACTGTGAGAGATGTAAACAACTCCATTTGACAAGGTGCTTGTCCAGGTCTGCCTGGGGCAGGAATATATTGAGTTTCTCCAGCTTATTGAAGTCCCATGTGAAGTGAATCCAGAGGTATTTCAGGCTGTCTTTAGCCACTTGTAGGCCACATGGGAATCTCCCATGTGTCTGGGTCTGCTGCCTTGAGGCCAAAAGCAGGGAGTTTGACACATTCTCTTTGTAGTCGGATAGTCTGCCAAATCATTATACTAAGGTTAGCATAATGTCATCAGTGTATGACACAGCCTTGTGTTCACCACCCCCCCATTAGACCCTATGGATGTGCTCATGCAAGCATTTCACTTGTAACAGGGGTTCCAGGGCAAGGACAAAGAGGAGTGGGGAGGGTAACCTGTCAAAATGGCAACTTTGGAACCATGACCCATGAAGAGGGAGACTGAACCACAGCACTGACACTTTCAGGCAACCAATGGTTCTCCCCATCCTCAAAGTATGCTCCCCCCAGAGTTAGTATATAAAATAAAGGTGAGTGTGGGGGGTGAAGCCCCCACAAGGAGGGGTGAGGGGGGTGAAGTCCCCCATTAAAAATTACTTATTGCAGATCCATCGCACTGCGGGACTTGTGCCCTCTTCATGGGTCTCGGTTCCACACTCGCCATTTTGAAATGAAACCAGTGGGGAGAGGGGGCACCCTTAGAGCACACCCTACATAGTGGGAAGAGAATAGAAGGCTGATTGGTGACCACAGTTGCAGTGGCAACCTTGTAGATGATTTAGACCCGATGGATGAATGCTTCCCCGAAGCCAAAGGTAGGCCCACTCTATCCTGTCAGATGCTTTCTCAGAATCTAGTGAGATGAGTACAGTTGGAGGATGGGGACGTGCTGCATTTTAGATAAGGTTCAGAAAGCGTATTGTATTTACCAGTTCCTTGTGCTGTGGGATGAAGCCCACCTGGTCTTTGTTAATCAGATCTGGGTTAACACCCATAAGCCTCATGACCAGTATCTTGGCATAGGCCTTTCAATCCACTGTAATGAGGGATTTGGGGTGGTAACTGCTGCAGAGAAGGAGGTCCTTGCCTTGCTTGAGGATGACGGCTATTACAGCTGTTCTCATGGATTGGGGGAGCTCCCTGATCGTGCTTGCCTGTGTACATGCATCTGTCAGGGGTTCCAGCAGAACTTCTCTGAAGGAGTATAGGAATTCTGCTTAAAGGCCATCCCCTCTAGGTGCTTTCCTGGTGGGAATTGAGCATAGTGTCAGTTCCAGCTCTTTGGATGAAAAGGGCTTTTCTGGTGCATCCCTGAGATCTGGGGAAAGCTTTAGGAGGCCCGGGGGGAAGTGCGGGAGAAGAGTCTCCATCTGTCTGAGTCACTTCCTACCTGCACAGGGTCTGATAGAAGTACAGGAAAGCATTGTTGATGTCCTGGTTATCTCTTTTGTTTCTCAAGTCAGTGTCTTGTCCCCCAGTATCCTGGATTTCTCCTGGAATTTTTTGAACTGATAGGCAAGCAGCCAGCCTGGGCATTCCCCAGATTCCCAAAAGGTCTGCCTGAGCCTGAACATTGTGAACTTCTCTCTCTGGTGCAGGTGTAGGTTCACTTTGTAGTAGGTTCCTGTTATTTGTGCAGGAGTGCACAATGGTACCTCAGATCACTCCTGTATTGTCTTTCAATTCTTTGAGACTCAGAAGCTGGTCCTCAATGTCTCTGGTCCTTTCCTTTTTAAGGTAGGAGGCATGACTGATACACCCTCCTCTAATGAAAGCTTTCAGTGCATCCCAGTTTGTGGCTGCAGATATGTCCCTAGGATGACCATCTCTAGGGATTTGTAGAAACCTGTGTCCCTTATAAAAGAGGTGTTGAAACACCACTGCCACCTGGGGGGGCCTCTGTGTCAGCCAGCATCCAAGTGAAGGATACCGGAGCATGGCCTGAAGTTATTACAGTGTGATGCTGGCCTCAACAACATCAGGGACCAACTGTCAAGGTACAACCCATATGTCTTCTCTGAAGTACGACTGGTGTGGGGCCAACTAGAAAAAGCAGTCTGTGCCACTAGGGTGCACCAGTCTCCAAAAGTCAGTTAGGCCCAGCTTGGCTGTCATTGTGAAGGAGGTTGGTGTTTCAGGTCCTGTGGGCACCTTGCTTCTAGGAAGTTATCAAAGGCTGTGTTGGTGCCCCTTCCACCTCTAGGTGCCCCTTATGGTGTGCCTTCAAAGTCTGTACCACTGCACTGAAAAAAAAACAGCTTCTGCATGATTTGGGCCATATATATTGCAGAGGGTGAGCTCTTGACTGTCTGGAGTATGGCAAACCTTCCCTCTGGGTCAGATATTACTTTCCCAGGTGTGAATGTGATGTTTTTATGTATAAGCATGGCTAACCCTCTGTTTTTTTAAGTTATAGGTGCTGCTATACAGCTGTGAGACCCATCCCATTTCAAGTGTATTAGTCTCTACCTACAAGAAGTGAGTCTCTTGCTCAAAAGCAATCCCCGCCTCCTCCCACCTTAGATGGTCTAGTATCTTCCTCCACTTAATGGGGGAGTAAATACCCTAGACATTCCAAGATATCCATTTGAGGAGGTAGCTAGCCATACTGACAGATACAAAAGGCAGAGGGGTTGTGTCCAAGGGGAGAGTGTCCTGTAAAGCATATATATATATATATATAACATGGGTGCCCCTGCTCAGGGGAACAGGTCAGTGTGCATGGTGGAGGAGAGATCCCTGTAGTACTTTGTCCTGACCACCATGTTCCAATTCAAGGCCCTACATAATGAAACGCTGATAACCCGTGGTCTCCCAACAGACCACAGTATAACAATTCCAAACAGTATCAACAATATCTTAAACCCCACAGTTATGAATGTCCATGTAGTTTCTATGTACAAAATGTGAAGCAACCTTCAGTAACTTTTATGTTTCTTTTGGGGGGGGGGTAGGATGGCTTAGCCTCAGAGGGGGCAGAGGCCCCCTGAATTGGCCATGCACAAGCCTCTCCATGTCCCTTCACAGCCTATGACAATGCAGTAGGGGTGTCCATCATCTTCAGGGACGTAGTGATGCACTGCAACCTTGGTAGCTGTGGTCTGAGAGGGGTTCCTAAATGTTGTCAATCTCCATGTGGATGAGTCATCCCTTATGGCCGTTCAATCTCACACATTCATGCGGGAGGGTGAGAACAAGCTGCCTCTCTCATGGTTGTGCAGCGTGGTAGTCTGCCTGCTCAAATGTTCTCTGCTTTAAGGGCCCAGCAACTCTTGAAAGGAGGAGCTATGACAAGGAGAATTAATCTGACCATGAAGCAGGCCAGGCCTACCGGGAGGCAGGATTTCTTATAGGCAACATGGTGACTGGCACATCAAAAGCTTAGTGTTAGGCCTGACCTGACCTTCTGTCCCATTGTTCCCCTGACCCCATCGGTCACCCCAGTGCCTCACTCTTGTTCTCACAGCACTGTGGATAATTCAGTTAGTGGGTCACTGACTGGTGAGTTGGTAGAAAGCAAGGGAGTGTTAGGCAAAGGGGGAGAAGTGATGTGAAGGGAGGGGGGAGAAAATGGATGGGTGGAGGGAAATGGGATCAGTGGTCCTCGGTTACTCTTAAGGGGGAGTATACTATAGCAAAATACCTGAATGTCCACAAAGCAGAAGTGATGAGAGGAGCAGTTCAAATTATCAACATGTTAGCAGTCTGGGTTGTAACCGGCAGGCACCAAGATGGCCATCTTAATTTGAAGCCCTGAATAATTAGAAATAACATCCATCAGAATCCTCCTAAAATATTTATCAGAGTGAGACCTGTCTTTGTTTTATTTTTGTTTTTTGAGTAGTTTGAATCCTGCTCTGCACAGTCAACCTAGTCTAGTCGTTTGGCTTTATCTCGTTTCAAAGTTTCTGCCAAGTGGAAAGTCCATCACAAGCACTCACTGCTGCAGCCCACCCACCTTCTTTCTCATGAGAATGGTCTTTGTAGACATGTGCAAGTTTCTGAGGTGACAGGACACAATCTCTCTTCGCTGAGGCTCTCCCTCCAAGACCTGCTGATGGTGGGTAACATTTCAGTAATTTTTGCTTTCACTGAAGTCCCCAGTGAGCAAAGACAATAGTCAAAGAATTCCATGCTAAGCACTCACCACTGTGAACCACCCACCTCTTCCATGGCTTTAACAGTTCCTGTGTACATTTGTGAAGCACCCAAGAAATGACTCCACATCATCAGGGCTCTTCTACGGAATGCTGTTACTTGTGTTTAACTCTATGGCTTGTCCTCAACTTGGGCACCAGAAAAACAGACAGGAAACTGCTTTGGAAATCAGCTTCAGGACATTCAGCAGCTTGCACGTTCAGGAGCTGCTACACTCCTTCGCCTCTCGAACGTTCGAGAAGACCTGCCATCTTCACTGCCTGCCTCTAGTGCCGCACTGTCACTCTCACCCTTAGGGTAAGCATAGCCTTCACTAGAAGAATACTCAGAAGGAAATGAAAGAAAGGTGAAAATTACTTTTTTTAAAAACACCCAATCCTCCTGGGTGATTATCTTTCTGAAAACGTTCGAGAAGCACCACCAGGAACCTGCTCATCAAACATGTGAGTGAAGATATTTTTTCCTGAGCTCCTTGATAGGGTGGACTGCAGTGCAGCCATCAAGACTGTTCATGCATTTGAAGCACATGAGGGATCAAATTTAATTCAAATTTCAAAAAAGAGTGCCCAGGTGCCTTCAAAACCTGAGGGACAAATCAGTATCAGTTTGGACTGCATCAGTTATTCAGACAAAGATATGTCCATACTGCAGAATAGGTACCAACTCTGAGACAAAAAAAAAAAAAATAAGAATTGCCTCACAACGGCCTTTACCTGCTGTACTCCCTCACTTGCCTCCTACTGTACTAGGAACTGAGACAATCAAACCAGACAAGAACAAGATCCCCTTACACCAGCCTGCTTCAGACATTAGCTATTAGTTAAAGACAGGGGAACACCGGACACCATCCTTATTGGACTGACACTGTGCTACTCTGAGTCACAATATAAGATCTGGGTGGCCATCACCAGTCGGCACCAGGGTGACCCCATAAAAGCAACTATGTAATCAGGAAGAACCATTTCCTGCCACTCATCCAATTCTGAGCTCTTCAGAATTAGTATCTGATGTCATTTGATGCAAAATAACTATCAAAAACATATAATACTTCTTTTAAATTGACCTGCTGACTCTTGCTATGACTATGTGCTGATATGACCTCCACTGCTAAGCAATTGAGACTGCGGCCTGTCTCACCCGTGATGGACTTTTAGCTGACTACTACTTTCAGCAACATTAAATAGACCCTGGCCAGTAACACCATTTTAAAATGGATCACTCCTTGGGAAGTCTCCTACAATCCCCCGTCAGCTGGTACATATTTCAGTTATGCTAGTTCAAATTCTCAACCACTACCCAGACAAATCTTGATCTTGACAGCCTCAGAAAGATTATCTGCTGCCAAATAATACATGCAACTAAATGAACTCTGGACATCACACCAAGCCTGCTGAAGACAGCAAGACTACCGTATTAAATACATAAATACTAAAGTTGACAATATGGAAAAGAGCACTAAGAAATAACTTAAGGATGGTGTTTTTTCCTGAGGGGATGGAGAAGCAGGATGTTACAACCTTCTTGCAAAGACTGGTCCTATTGCTAGTGAAAGCTACTAACTGCCCCCTACTGGAAACTGAACTTTGCCACCACACTCTGGCTCCTAAACCTTGACAGGGGGAAGATCTAGGCCCATTTTATGCACATTTGTAAGCTGCACAGTAAAGGAAAATATGCTGCACCTTGCCAGAGAAAGAGGCCCATTATGCTGGAAGGGGCATACCATCCATATGTTTCAAGACTTCTCTTCAGAGTTAGCCACAAAATGCAAGGCATATGCCTCCACATGCCACAAACTGGCCCAATTAGGAGTGCAACAGAAACATAGAAACTGACAGCAGATAATGGCTGCTTGTCTGCCCTTTTTCATTGTGATTGTTTTTGCTGCAGACCTTTCTAGGTCCACAGCACTTTCTCTTCCACCCCTTTCCTATCCTTTATGATTCTCTTGTACCTATCCCAGGCTTTTGTAAATCCCACCAATGTTTTGGCCCCCACTACCTCCCCTGGAAGACTGTTCCAGACATCTACCACTTTCTGTGAAGGAGTATTTCCTCACATCTCTCCTGAACCTAACGACTTCCAACTTTTATATTATAACCCCTCTTTCTAGAGCATTCTTTCCTCAAAAAAATACCTCCCACCTGTACTTTATTCATCCTGTGAGGTATTTAAAGGTCTCGATCATAGCCCCTTTCTCCATTTTCTCCTCCAGGATGTACAAGTTTAGTTCCTTTAGCCTCTCCTCATAGGGCTTTTGATGCAGACCCTGTATCATTTTGCTGGCCCTCTTCTGGACTGTCGTTTCTCTGCCTATGTCTTTCCTGAGATGCAATTTCCAAAACTGGACACAGTACTCCAGGTGTGGTCTTACCAATGACCTACATAGGGGCAACACCACTGTCTTCCTCCTGCTGGTGATATCCCTAGCTATACACCTCAGCATTCCACTAGCTCTCCCGATTGCTTTGTTGCATTACATAGAAACATAGAAACATAGAATTTGACAGCAGATAAGGACCGCTTGGCCCACCCAGTCTGCCCATTTCCCTACCTGATGGATAAGCTGCAGATCCTAGTTAACCAGCAGCCTACTTCTTCCTACCCCCACCCCCTAGAATTGCCTTATGACTGTCCCATGCATGCTTGAATTCCACCACTGTTTTTGACTCCACAACCTCCTCTGGAAGGCTGTTCCATACATCCACAACCCTCTCTGTGAAAAAATACTTCCTTAAATTACCTCTGAGCCGCCCCTTCTATCTTCAAATTGCCCTTGTTCTTGCACACTCTTTTTGAAAGATGCTACCTCTTGGACTTTGTTGATTCCTTGAGGAACTTGAAAGTTTCTATCATGTCCCCTCTCCTCCTTTCCTCGAGGCTATACATATTAAGCTCCTTAAGTCTCTTCATATGTCTTCCGGTGCAGACCCTGCACCATTTTAGTTACCCTCCTCTCGACAGCTTCCATCCTGTCTATGTCTTTGCATGGAGATGGTCTCCAGAACTGCACGCAGTACTCCAGATGTGGTCTCACCAGCTGTCTGTACAGAGGATAATAACTTCTTGTTTTTACTGGTGATGCCTCTCCCACGCATCCCAGTATCCCCCAGCCCTCCTTGCTGCCCTCTCACATTGCTTGCCCACCTTTAGGTCATCTGATATGACTACCCCAGGTCCCTTTCCATTTTGTTGTTGTTAGTATCTCACCCCCCATTGTGTACTCTTCCCTTGGGTTTTTGTTTCCCAGGTGCATTACCTTGCACTTCTTAGCACTGAATCTAAGCTGCCATACATTTGACCATTCCTCTAACCTTGCCAAGTCCCTTCTCATCCTTTCCACACCACCTTGTGCATCAACTCTGTTGCAGATCTTTGTGTCATCTGCAAAGAGACATACTTTTCCTTCCAGTCCCTCTGCAATGTCGCTTATAAAGACTTTGAAGAGGACCGGTCCTAATACTGAACCCTGTGGTACCCCACTGCTAACCCCTTTTTCAGAGTGGACTCCATTTACTATTACTCTCTGTGTCCTATTCTCCAGCCAATTCTTTACCCAGGCTGTCATCTTGGGACCCACTCCCAGGTTGGCTAACTTTATATTAATCTTTGTGTGGGACTGTGTCAAATGCCTTGCTAAAGTCTAGGTAGGCCATGTCCAGCCCTCCTGATCAACTACTTTGGTCACCCAGTCAAAGAAATCTATCAGATTCGCCTGGCATGACCTTCCGCTGTGAATCCTTGCTGCCTGGGTCCTGTGCCCTCTGGCCTCTAGATACGCAACAATTCTTTCCTTCAGAAGTGATTCCATCACTTTCCTACCACTGAGGTTAAACTAACAGGTCTGTGTTTCCTGCTTCTGCCTTGCTCCCACTTTTGTGAAGGGGAATCACATCTGCCCTCCTCCAGTCCTCAGGTACCACCCCATCCTCCCATGATTTGTTAAAGAGGGTAGTCAGTGGTGTCACTAGTTCTATCCTTAGTTCTTTTAGAATTCTGGGATGAATCCCATCAGGCCCCATTGCTTTGTCCACCTTCAGTTTTAAGAGCTCTTTCAGAACTCTTTCTTCTGTAAATGGCTGGTATCAACTTCTGTATCCAGAGTGTTTCTACTGTTTGTTTAGGTACCTCCCCCTCTTCCTTTGTAAATACTGAGCAAAAATATTTGTTTAGTATCTCTGCCTTTTCACAGTCACCCTCTGCCCACCTCTCCTCCCCTTTATTAAGCCTCACTATCCCTCCCTTGGTCTTTCTTCGCTCCCTGATGTACCTATAAAAGGTTTTATCCCCCTTCTTAACTGAGTTGGCTATCTTTTCCTCAGTTTGGGCCTTTGCTGTTCTGACTGCCTTCCAGCTTCCTTTTGCTTTAACTGATACATTCTCGTCCTGTTCCTTCTGTGATTCCTTGTACTTCCTGAATGCTTTCTTTTCTCTTGAACCTTCACTGCCACTTCTTTGAGAACCATAGTGGTTTCTTACCTCGTTTTGTTTTGTTTATTTGCTTTACACAAGGCTTGTTACCTCTGTGATGACAGTTTTTATTATTCCCCATTGTTCTTCCACTCCTCCTTCCTGCCCATTTGCTATTGCATTCCTTAGGCACTCACCCATTTTGGCAAAGTCAGCCCTCCTAAAATCCAGTACCTTTGTCTTTGTATGGCTTGTCTCTATTGCTGTGTTTATTGTGAACCATACTGTTCGATGGTCGCTAGTTCCCAGATGGCTACTCACTTCTACATCTGTGATCCTCTCTTCATCTCCATTTGAGAGAACCAGGTCTAAGATTGCTCCCTCTCGAGTGGGCTCCAATACTAGTTGTCTAAGGCATGCCCCCTGTAGGGCATCTAGAATAACCCCACTCTTAGAAGTGGCTGCTGCAACTGCACTCCAGTTAACATCTGGCATATTCAGATCACCCATCAGCAATATCTCCCCTTTATCTGCCATTCTAAGTATACTTTCTATCATTTCCTTGTCCATTTCCTCCCCCTGAGAGGGGGGTCTGTATACAACCCCTGTGCGGATTGTGGTGCCATTGCCTGCCTCCAAATTGACCCACAGTGCTTCTTCTCCTCCCTGTTTACCCTTTTGTTCTGTTGCTTTGATTTCTTCTCTTATGTAGAGAGCTACTCCTCCTCCTCTTTTCCCCTCCCTGTCCCTCTTGTAGATAGTGTATCCTGGTATGTTTACGTCCCAGTCATGGTTCTGTGTGTACCATGTTTCTGTGACTGCCACAATATCCAGATCTTCCTTCTCCATCAAGGCCACTAATTCAGGAAGCTTGTTACCCAGACTATGGGCATTGGTACTCATTGCTCTCCATTTTTTGATGGCTTTACCTTCTGTAGCGGCAACCCCCACTGACCTTTCTACCTTGGTCTTTTTCTCATTTAGTACCCTGTTTTGTAGGGGGAGGCTGGGATTTTCCTTCTGCTTATCAGTGCCTCCCCTTGACTAGTTTAAAGGCTTGCCAATGAAGCATTTAAACCGATTGCACAAAAGACTTGTTCCCTTCCTGGACAGATACAGACCATCCTGCCAGTATAGGCTGGTGTCCCTCCAGGTGGAACCCCAGTCCCCAATGAAGCCAAACCCCTGTGCTCCACATCATTTTTTCAACCATTTGTTAAACTGCATGGTGCAAAGTACCCTCGCCTCACTCATGCCACTGACAGACAGCACCTCTGAGAAGGATACTGTGTGTGCTACTTGTCTTAAGCCCCTCCCCAACTCTACAAAGTCCTTTTGCACTGCTCTAATCTCATGATGAGCCAAGTCATTTGTCCCTCAGGCCACCTTCAGGTTATCTGATATGATTAACCCCAGGTCCCTTTCCTGCTTGGTTGTTGCAAGTATCCCCCCCCAACACACACACATTTTGTATGCCAACCATGGGTTTCTGTGATCCAAGTGCATCATTTTGCACTTATTTGCAATTAACCTTAGCTGCCAGATGTCTGACTACTCCACCAGCCATTTTAAATCTCTTTCCATCCTTTGCACCTCCCTTGGAGTGTCCACTGTGTTGCAGATCTTGGTGTCATCTGCAAAGAGGCAGACCTTCCCTTCCAGTTCCTCCACTATGTTGCTAATGAAGATGTTAAAGAGGACAGGCCCCAGTACTGACCCCTGAGGTAGCCCATTGGTAACTCTACCTATCTCTGAGCAAACTCCATTTACCACCACCCTCTGCCTCCTATCCCCTAACCAGTTTCTTACCCAGGTTACCACCTTGTTGCCCACCCTCATGCTACCCAATTTATTTACCAGCCTACTATGTGGAACGTTGTCTAAGGCCTTGCTGAAGACCAGGTAGCTCATATCCACCGCCCCTCCCTGATCTAACACCTTGGTTACCCAGTCAAAAAAATCTATTAGATTTGTTTGGCACAATCTCCCCTCTGTGAAACCATGCTGCTTTGGGTACTGCAGTCTGTTGGATTCCAGGTGTTCCACGACCCTTTCCTTTAATAGTGTTTTCATCAATTTCCCTACTACAGAAGTAAGGCTGACTGGCATATAATTTCCCTTCTCCTCTTTGCTATCACTTTTGTGAAGTGGGACTATGTCCGCTCTTCTCCAATCCTCCTAGACCACATCAGTCTCCAGTGAACTGTTCAATGCATCTGCTAGGGGTGCAACCAACACCTTCCTGAGTTCCTTCAGCACTTCTGGATGCCCCATGGCTTTGTCCACCTTCAGATTAGCGAGTGCTTTCCTGACCCTCTCAGAAAAGGGACTGGTGTTCACTTCCATCCCCTTCAAGCTCTTGGTGCTTATTTGTGGTCCCTTCCTTCCCCTTCTGCTGTCAGCAGTGGGAAGAAATATTTGTTTTCTTGGTCCTCCTCTGTATAGCCTTCTTCCTTTTTTAACCCTACAATCCTTCCCTTTATCTTCCTTTTCTTGCTAACAAACCAGAAAAATGTCTTGTCCCACTTCAGTACTGTCTGCACTGTTCTTTCCTCGGCTTTCACCATTGCACTCCTTACTGCTTTGCCTTCCTCCCTCCATTTCCCCAGATACACTTCACTGGCCTCCTCTTTCTGGGTCTCCTTGTACCTTCTGAATGGTGCTGTTTTTTCCCTTAGCTTTTCTGCCACCTTCTTCGAGAATGATAAGGATCTCCTCTTCCTTCTGGTCTTGCTTACTTGCTTGATGTACAGGTCTGTTGCATTTACTATGCTTTCTTTTAACCTAGCCCATTTGCCTCCACCCCACCCAAGACACCTCCCCGCACTAGACCGTCTTGGAGGCACTCCCCCATCTTTGTAAAGTTAGCCCTTCTAAAATCCAGGAAACTCACCCTTGTGCGGTTTGGATTCTGCTGCTGTTCTTATATTAAATCACACTGTGCGACAGTCACTGATCCCCAGATGACTTGCTGTCCCCATTAGTAAGCATCAGGCCCAGTATTGCTCTACCTTGAGTGAGTTTATTGACTAGCTGCCTGAGGAATGTCCCCTGCAGGAAGTTCAGGATGTCTCTACTTCTAGCAGATGCTGCAGCAGGGAGACTCCACTCTACATCTGGCAGCTATCCTGGTTTGTTCAGGGTACAACTTAAGAGGATCAACCTATATGTTTCAAAATTCCCACTGAACTGGAACAATTTATACAGCACCATCGGCCCGGGAAAACATTTCTTCTCAGTACCACACTACATCTATGGCAGTCCCTTCTCAACTGGTGGAGACTACAGAACCTGAGCTTCCACAGTTTAACTCCTCTCAAGGCTCACTGATGTTAGGTGGGGACCAATTGACTCAAGCAACAAAGAGCAGAGACCACAAGAAAACAACCCCCAACCCCATATACCCCACTCTCTCAGAGGCATCATTCCAAGAGCTAGAAATGGATCCCTCCATCCTCAGGCTCAACCAACAACTCCCCAGCATACCCGCCAGTAAAAACACAAATCCCTTCACAGCTCTCTACTTTACATCTCCTGAAGATCCTTTGCTGCTTGATTCCTTCCAAACTGAAGTCCATTATCCTAAAGAAGCTTTCTGGAATCCATCTTATTTGACCTCTGACCCAAAGTCTTGGGAGGATCAGGTGGCGACAGCACACAGTAAGAACAAACTGCAGACTCCGAGGATGCCTGCGTGCCAGACCTCACCTCCTTGACAAATACAGCAGACCTGCCAAGGCAGGCCACAATGGACACAGTGAGTACAAAATCTGTATTGACTCTGACTTTAGTCTTCTCACGCTGGTCCACTCAAGACTGTATTTCAGGCACAGCTGGGCCCTTGTGATAATTTGAAGCCAATCAGGATCCAACAGGGGGAGGTGGGATGGACAGATCAACTCTCCTGAACTGATCAACTTATAGAACTTGCTATAGCCCCCATGGCTCCTCTGACTTCTGTTTACTGTTTGGGGTCGTGATGCATAGGGCCACAGGCCAGATGTGTACCCACTAGACTCTAGTCCCGAATGTTATATACCGGTATCCAGGAGCCACCTACTGTATACCATAAACTTTAAAACACCACTGCCACTTAAAGCTTTTCTTTGTTTGTTTTACTGATTAGAGTTGCTCCAAAGAAGGTTCTGATATTATTATTATTATTATTATTATTATTAGAATATTGGTAACCAGGTATGTCCACTGAGACCAAGCAGTCCCTTTTTCAGTGACGACCCGGGTGTCAATGGTGAACACAGTACAATAGATAAATACAATAATAATATACAGGATACAGAGAGATTTAACAATGATGCAAAAATTATTACAGTGGAAAGCCAGGTAAGTAACTTAAAACAGATCAGGCATTAAGCATATATAAATAAACAGGATAACTAATATTATACAATATATACATAGCAGGAACATGAGAGCAGGTGGATTACAAGATACATCTATCAAAGTAACATAGACTAGGCAGTAACAATGCTATAAGGGTTATTTAAAGCAATTGCAGAGGAGGGGGGTTAGTAGGAAGGAGGTAAGCTCTTTTTTTGAAGGATAGGTCATGATGTACAGTAACAATTCACAGGTTCGAATCCCACCAACCCTGTATGAGGCCTAGCATGTAAGAACAGCACAGCACCTAGCCAGTCCTGACAAATTTGTGCAGTATGCAGACTCCCCCTCTCAATTCTTCCCTTTGCTCGGTATACCCTATAATTCACTGGAGATGTATCTCTCTCTCTCTCTCTCTTTCTCTGTCTCTCTCTCATAGCAACACAGAAAAATACAACAGAATTTGTTGGAAGAAATGGACCAATAAGCCAGTCTGTCCTATTTTTCCTGGTGTATTCCAATACCTCAGATCCCATTTAATCACTAGCATCTCTACCCCCTCCCTTTCCTATACTTATTATGCATGTGTGCCTATCCCACTCATGCTTGAAGCTCCACACAGTTTTCATCCCACCACCTCTTCTGATAGGCTGCTGTAGCCACCACCCATTCTGTGAAGAAGTATTTCTTCACATCCCTCTTAAACTCCCCCACCATAGTTTCACTGTGTGCCTCCATGTTCTGGTGCTTTTCCTCCTCTGACAGATACTCCCCACCTGCACCTTGTTTATTCACGTGAAGTACTTATAGGTCTAAATCATGTCCTCTCTCGCTCTCATCTCCTCCAGGAAGTACATGTTGTTATCCAGTAGCCACTCCTCATATGGCTTCTAGTGCAGCCCTGCAGCATTTTGGTAGCCTTTCTCAGGACATCTTCAAACCTGTTAATGTTTTTGTGGAGGTGTGGCCTCCAGAATTGGACACAGTACCCTAGGTGTGGTCTCACAAGTGACTGATACAATGGCAGCACCATCTCCCTTCTCCTGCTAGCTATCCCCCTTCCTATGCACACCAGCATACCATTAGCCTTGGCTACTGCCTCGCCACACTGCCCTGTCCTGAGATCATCAGATATGATTACCTTAATGACCCTTTCTTGCTTGGGAACTGCCAGTACCTCCTCAACCTTCTTCTATACAGCTCCATCACTTCCCTGCCCCAGAAGCATAACTGTACTTTCTGTCATTGAAACCCAGCTGCCATACCCTAAACTACTCCTCCTCTAGTTTTCCCAGAATCCTTGATATTATCTCTACCCCTTCCTGAGTGTTCACTATGTTGCAGGTTTTTGTGTCATCCTCAAAGAGACACATCTTCCCCTCCAGTTAAACAGCAATATCACTTATGAAGACATTGAAGGGGACCATTCGCAGTACTGATCTCTGTGGCATCCTCCTAGTCATCCTGCTGCTCCCCCAGTGTCTGCCATTTACCACCCCTCTCTACCTCCTATCCTTCAACCAGTTTCATACCCAGCTTATCATGTTCTCCTCAATGTCCAGGCTGCTTACAGTAGTTTCTTAAGAGAAACACAAGTTCCCCTTTCACTTTGTCTGCCCATCTCTGGGCTTTAATTATTTGCATACCTTGTGTGGTATTGCTTAGGTACATTGGTACCATTTAGGGACTTTTCCATAATGTTATACAGTGCCCCCTCCTCTACACACTTTTTTGATCTCCTCCTTTTCTTTCAATTTTATTTTCTCCTTTCATTCACATTTTTACTTCTGTTTTGCACTTTGGGCGATTTTTATTCACACTTATGTTTTTAATTTTATATTTGGAAATGTGTCAGCTTCAACATGCTGTTTCTAAAACTGTACCTGTTACTTTAATTTTAATGAGAACAAAGTGCGTGATTTGCTATCTTTTAATGGATTAACAAGAGATTAACAGAATAAAGCTTTTGAACTACACAGAGCTCTTTATCAGAAAATGGCAGGCTATGCAAAGAACATTGATTAAGTACATACTGTTGAATTGGTAACAAAAAGAACAATTACACATGGACGTGACAGTTCTGTTAATACAGTAAACAGATAATTGGACATTATTCAGAAACAAAAAGAGTTTTTGATATCCTAGTTATTAATCATATTCTCCCCATGGATGGAAGGTGACAACAAAAGGCCTATAAATTTTCAAAGCTTAATTACCTCCCTGAAAATGGACAGTGCCTGTGTGTGTGTATGTGTGTAGTTCAGAAGCACTCGAGTAGAAACCAGAAAGTATGAAAAAATCAGACACAGCTTATGATCAAACATATAAATAGAACTATGCTCATTTTAAAGGCACACCATAAATATACATAATATATACATAAGGCATAGTATGCATATACAAAATAATGTGCACAGAAAATGACCATGTGCTATATGTGAGTCAAGAAAAAGGCGTCAGTTCAAGTTCTGTAATGGGTCATGAAACTAAGGTCTATATTCATTCCAAATATACTAGAAGAAAAATAAATCTGACCTCATAAGCCCACCTTTCTTGTTTATTTCTGAAGTGTCTTTTAAGAACCATGACCGGGAGGTCAGAGATGGAGTGATCAGATTGAGAGAAATGTTTTCCCACTTGTTTTAAAGTACTTTTTATTTTAATGCCATGCCTGTGTGAGTTAATTTGGGTTTGAATGGGTTGTCCAGTTTCCTCTATGTGAACACTTCTTTCACTGGATGTAGTAAACAACATTCTGGGTTACACATGCATAATTCCCCTGTATCTTGAGTTGTTTATTTTGGGGTTGTTGATAAAGTCTGAAGTAGAATGTGTTCACATGTCTTGCTTTTAGGAATATTGCAGAGTTTAGTGCCTTCTACTGTTGTTTTGGTCAGGTATAATTTTGATCCTGACAATCAGGTTGGATAGATTAGGTGGCTGTTTGAAAAACAGAAAAGGGCGTTCTTGGAAAATACAGTTCAAGGGGTCATCCTCACTGAAAATTGGTTGTAGGTCCTCAATGATTTTACTTAGGGGCTCCATCTTAGGGTTGTATGTAAAAAACATGGGTATCTGGTTGGTGGCAGTCTTTTCTGTATATTGTAGTAGTTGTTCTCTTTGAATAATGAGGGCCCATTTCACATCTCTGTCAGTTTCTTTAGGGTAATGTCCCTGTTCAATAAATGTTATCTTTAGTGTGGCCAGGTGTTTATCTCTGGGAAAGAAAGCGGATGCATTGGTCAATACAACCTCGAATGTTGCTTCCCCCACATAGCCTGTATGTGAACAAATACAGCCTATATACAACAAAAGGCCTATACACATATATAGCCTGTATGTGAACACTTCTTTCACTGGATGTAATAAACAACATTCTGGGTTACACATATATAATTCCTCTGTATCTTGAATTGCTTGTTTTGGGGGTGTTGATAAAGTCTATAGTAGAATGTGCTCACGTGTCTTGCTTTTAGGAATATTGTAGAGTTTAGTGCCTGCTACTGTCGTTTTGGTCAAGTATACGTTTGCTCCTGACAATCTGGATGAATAGATTAGGTGGCTGTTTGAAAGACAGAAAAGGTAGTTCTTGGAAAATACAGTTCAAGGTGTCATCCTCACTGAAAATTAGTTGTAGGTCCTCAATGATTTTACTTAGGGGCTCCAGCTTAGGGTTGAATGTAAAAACTATGGGTATCTGGTTGGTGGTGGTCTTTTCTGTATATTGTAGTAGTTGTTCTCTTGGCATAATCATGGCATGTTCCACATGTCTGTTAGTTTCTTTAGGGTAATGCCCCTGTTCAATAAATGTCAACTTCAGTGTGGCTAGGTATTTATTTCTGGGAAAGGAGGCGGACGCATTGGTCAATACAACCTTGAGTGCAACACTCAAGGTTGTATTGACAAATGGGGATAGCATGGGGATGTAGAAATGGGGGAAAATTTAGGAGACAGTGACCACCGAATGGTCAGGTTCTCCATTCGGCCCGACTCACTGCAAAGAGCTGTAGTGCCGGGGAGCCACATCGGCAGCAAGGAGGGACTGATTGGGGGTCCAGGAGCTGCATCAGTGGTGTGGGCAGGAGGAGCTGTTAATGGCCACATTGGCAGCAGAAGAAGTCTTCCCATTTTTTTGGCTGCATTGGTGTCAGCTGCACCGAGAATGAAGGAACTGATTAGGGGGCCTAGAGGCCGATCTGCCAGATGTTGATTGGCAAACCCCATCAGCCACCTCAGAAAAAAGCAGGGACTTGCTAGAACCCATGTAGGATGAGTTCCTAAGCCAGCTAGTCATCGCACCTACTAGCCGAAGACAACACTTGATGTTGTACTGACCAATGGGAACAGAGTGGGGAATGTAGAGGTGGGGAAAAACTTGGGAGACAGTGACCACCCAATGCTCAGGTTCTCCATCTAGCCCAACTCACTGCAAAGAGCTGTAGCACCAGGGAGCTGCATCGGTGGCTAGGAGGGACTGATCGGGGGTCGATAAGCTGCATCAGAGGTGTAGGAAGGAGCAGCTGTTAATGGCTGCATTGGTGGCAGCAGAGGTCTTCCCATTTTTTTTTTGTCACATTGGCAGCAGCAGCACTGAGACTGCAGGGACTGATTTGGAGGCCTAGAGGCCAAATCTGAAGTATGGGGAGGAGAAGCAGTTAACAGCCACATTGGTGGCAGAAGAGGTCTGAGTTTTTTGGACGCATTGGTAGCACCAGAACCAGGACTGACCACAGCAACAGAAACAGTTTTTTGGGCACATGGACAAGTCTTGAGAAAGCCCCAGGAGCCAATCAGGACCAGAGGCACAAGATTAGAAGGAGCAGCTGGGCATAAAAGGAGGCAAGCTCAGCCACAAACAAGCCCGACTCAACGTAAAAAGCTGTAATGCTGGTGAGCCGCATCGGTGGCTAGGAGAGACTGATCAGGGGTCCAGGAGCCACATTGGTAGTGGGGGCAGGAGGAGCTGTCAACAGCTGCATGAGCGGCTGGATAGGTCTTCCCATTTTTCGGCTGCATTGGTGGCAACAGCACTGAGACCAGAGGGACTGATTTGGGGGCCTAGAGGATGAATCTGAGGCATGGGCAGGAAAAGCAGTTAACAGCCACATTGGCAGCAGGAGTGGTCTGGGTTTTTCGGCCACATCAGCGGCACCAGAGACTGGACCAACCACAGCAACAGAAACAGTTTTTCACGCACATCAGGGACAGGTCTTGAGAGAGTCCCAATAGCCAATCAGGACCAGAGGTGCCAGATTAGAAGAAGCGGCCGTGTATAAAAGTTGGCAAGCCCAGCCGTAAACAAGCCCAACTCACCGCAAAGAGCTGTAGCACCAGGAAGCTGCATCGGCAGCTAGGAGGGACTGATTTTTTTATTCCTGTCCACCCACCTCTGCCTGACCTCTATTAAATGCACAAGGGAGGCAAAGCCAGCATCAGAAAAGACCACACTGATTGACCATAAGGATCACAGGATCACGGGACTTGACTAACAAAGGGCTGAACACTTGCAGTCAAACTTAAGACACTGGTGAGCCTCGGCTAAAAAAGAGCTGAACACTTGAAGTAATAACTTTACACACTTGTGAGACTTGATGCAAAACTTAGACACTTGCTTTAGGTTATTGGGTTCTGGTAAGGGGTGGATAATTTCATGTTTAGCTGGTACTGTACTAAATCTGTACAGAATCTGTATTGAAACTGCAGATTTTGTTGCTTTTTGCTATTGGGCACTGATAAGGGGTGGGACGTTTTTATGTTAGCCTGATACTGTACTGAAGCTGTACTGAAACTGCAGATTTTGTTGCTTTCCTGAGAAGGTCCTTACTGACCGGGTATTAATTAAGTAGGAGGGCAGGAAAGAGAAAATGTGAAGAGCTAGGGAGGAACTGGTTTGGACAAGGGGAAAATCACAGCAGATGGAGCTGGAAGGGTAAGGGGCTTCAGCAGCTGGATCTGACCTGGAGGGGGATGGAGGCAAATTACCAGGAAAGGAGAGGCAACATGGGATTGGGGGAGGGAGGACAGTTGGTTGTAGAAGCTGTGGAGCTGCTGTATTCATGAGCACTCTGTGGAAGCTAGGGGAATGCCCTTTCTGTCAAAAACTAAGGAGGATTGAGGGCGAATTGGTAAGGTTAAAGAGGGATATCGAGAGGAGAGACAGGGAGCGGTGAGGAAGGGAGGAGGGAGAGGGATCAGGGAGGAGAACTGAGAGGGTGGAGGAGGGAACAAGACAGTGGAAAGGGGATAGAGGGGCCAAAACAGGCAAAGGACAAAGAGTCTATGGACAGAGAGGCAATGGGGAAAATGTACTCAACAAGAGTTACAGAGTGGAGTCAAACAGGTACTGGCCCCTGGATGAGTTAAGGGAAAAGGAGGAGGTCAGGAAAAGAAGGGTGGAAAGTCCAGGAGGGCCATGCCTAGGGAAGGGGAAAAGAGAGTGGTGCATGTGAGGGGCACAAAGGGAGAGAACTAAGGAGGTCAAGTGAGAGTGGCACACATACAGGTGGTACGGTCAAGGAGGATCGAGGAGGATATGCAACACATGGGAAGAACGGAATGGAGGGCTTGGAAGAAGGTAGGGTGTTAGAGGGGGAGACAGGATGCAAGAGCCGGGGACAAGACAGGGGAAGATGGTCAAAAGGGGACAGGGAGGATAGCTGACAGCAAGAAAAGGAGAAGAGAGAAAAAGAGGGGTCAGGGAGGTCAAGTCAGGGTGGTCAGAGAACAGAGGAATGCACCTACACAGGGTGGAGGGTGCATGGAGTGTCAGGACAGTGTAGACAAGGCACTCTTGAGGACAGAAAATGCAGGGGCTGTGGTAGTGCACGGGGATTTGATCATTAAGTGGATTCATTGGCAAAGAAGGAAAGTTTTTTTTAAAGGAAATTCCGTCTTTTGCAACCCAGGCATGGAAGCTAGATGGGCGCTCCCCACGGTAAAAGACTGCATCAATTTAGTGGGAGGTAAGCTGCACCTAGTACTGCATCTAGGTATGAATGACTTAGCAGGGGAAGAGGTGAAGGTGGTTCAAAGAAGGTTCAGGGAGCTGGAGGAAGGTTGTAGAGGGCTGGTCAGTTCCCTGGCATTCTCGGAAGTCCTGCCAGTACATTGTGCTAGCAAGGCCAGGCAACTCCGGGTAAAGGAATTTAACCACTGGCTAAGGCAGTGGTGCAGGGAGGAAGGGTTCACATGTCTAGGAGAATGGGGGAATACGTGGGTGGATGAAGACCTGTATGCAAGGACAGGTTACACATAAGTGATGCAGGGGCTAGACTACTAGGAGCAAAGTAGCAGGAGTACATTGATGAGAGACTGGAGATTAACATAAATTTAAACTAGACAGGGGAGAGTGTGGCACTAGGGGGGATGGAGATTCTTGGCCTAGCGGGGATAATCCAGCTTATACTCTCCTGATGCAAGTAACATGGGACAGCAGGAGGGAAGGGGATCACAGGGGCAGGGTGGGTTGGAAGGGTATACTAGGCAATGCCAGCAGCCTAAGGAATAAAATGGCAGACTTGGGGGGGGTGGTGGTGGGAGTGGATGACCCAGACTTGATTGCAATAACAGAAATGTGGTAGACAGATTGCATAGCAGGGAGGTGGAGTTATTTATTTATTTATTTAGTTTTTGTTTACCGGGTAAGTACACTAGACAAGTTTTATGCCTATTTTCAGGAACGACCCGGGAGAGTACAAAAGGGTACAACAGGTACACTGATACAGTAATTGGTTCAGACGAATACATTCAGGTACAAAAACAGGAGAAAAGACAATTTTTACAGTTTTTACATTTACGTGGAAGGTACACCCAGATACAGTGTTGGGGCAAGGTATAAGTTAGAGATAAATTCAATGACCAACAGGGCTGGTGAGGATTATGAGCATAAAAAAGACAGCACCTCAGAAGCGCAGCACCCCTCTCATGCTGCACTACAGTGTCAGTATTGGGATATTAACCCAAGTGCCAGATGTGTACCGTCTTTTTAGGAGGGATAGGCAGGGAAAAAAGATGGGGGGGCATCCCTGTACATGCAGGATGGGATAATAGCAGTGGAGGGTACAAAGGAGAAGGGTTCTGCTGAGATCCTCTGGGTTGCCTTGGGCAGAAAAGGGGGGGTGGGGCAATAAGGATGGGGTGGTCTACACACCACCACATCAGAGTGAGGAAGTGGATAGGGAAATGACTAGGGATATACAGGAAAAGACCAGAAAGGGGGCAGTCCTAGTGGTTGTGGATCTGAGTCTGCCGATGTTGATTGGCAAACCCCATCAGCCACCTCAGAAAAAAGCAGA
This sequence comes from Neoceratodus forsteri, assembly GCA_016271365.2. Taxonomy (NCBI): domain Eukaryota; kingdom Metazoa; phylum Chordata; order Ceratodontiformes; family Ceratodontidae; genus Neoceratodus; species Neoceratodus forsteri. The sequence goes on from CM028134.1 coordinate 219,349,411, forward strand.
GACTTGCTAGAATCCATGCAGAATGCATTCCTAAACCAGCTGGTTATTGAACCTATTAGGGGGAGGCAACACTCAATGTTATATTGACCAGTGGGTACAGCATGGGGAAGGTAGAGTAGGGGGAAAACCTGGGAGACAGTGACCACTGAATGGTCAGGTTCTCCATCCGGACAGGGTCAGAATCGGGCAGGCCAACCACAAAGGTGCTCTACTTCAGGAGGGCAAATTTTGGGAGGATGAAGGACATTTTAAGGAGGGAACTTGAAGGGATGCACCACCTATATGAAGTAGAGCAGCTGTGGGGGGCAATGAAGGAGGGAATTCTGAAGGCCACGGAGCAATGCATCCAGAAAATTAGCAAGTGCAAAAGGGGTAGAAAACCCCTGTAGTTCACGGTGGAGGTTAGTGAGGCCAGCAGAGAGAGAAAAAAAGGTGTTCAAAGTCTACTAATGGTCACAGGGGTTAGAGAAAAGGGCAGTCTATAGGGAAAAGATCAGGGATGTGGGAAAGACAGTTAAGAAGGCAAAAGCATGCACAGAAGAGAAAACATCTAGGGAGGTGAAGAGGGGAGACAAAAAAATATATAGATATGTGTGTGACAGGAGGAAAAGCAGGCAAGGGATTCCAAGACTTAAAGGGAAGGGGGGAGATAGTAGAAGAGGATGAGGAAAAGGTGGCCCTACTCAATGAATACTTTGCATCAGTATTTATGGCTGAGAAGTAAGGTAGTCGGCTGGTATTGGGTAGAATAGGTAGCTTGGGAAGGAGGTGGACACAGGTAACTTCACAGAGGAGAGGGTGTTGGATGAGCTGGGCAAAATAAAAACTGACAAGGCTATGGGACCAGATCAGGTGCATCCAAGGGTACTCAGGGAGTTGAGGGAGGAACTGGCAGGGCCTCTGGTCAAGCTGTTTAATCTATTCCTTGAATCGGGGAGGGTCCCAGGAGACTTGAAGAGGGCAGAGGTCATACTGCTATACAAGGGGGGTAGAAAGGATGACCCTGGCAACTACCACCCAGTCAGTCTTCCCTCTGTGGTAGGCAAGCTGATGGAAGCCCTCGTAAAGGAAAGACTAGATTCTAGGGGGAGAATGGGGTTGCTCCCAAATCTCTAACAGAGGGAACAACTTTATACAAAAGCCAGAATACATGCAAAATACTATCATTAAATGCAAGATCATTAAATTTAGTTAAAATAGCTGAATTAGAGGCTAAAAGCAACTTACATAACATGGGCATTATAGCTGTCACTGAAACATGGTGGGACTCAACATCTACATGGCAGGGTTTTAAATAATTGATTAGCTGTTTTTCTCTTGGGACGATACTAACTGTACAGAAAGTATTTATATAGATTTTCAAGAAGTGCTGTATTTGTTAAACACAGTGAGGCAAGAGCTATGCATTTTCACAAAGATTTAGCACTTTTATGAGCAAAACACTAATCAATTTTTAGAGTTAAATAAATCCCTGCATGGTTGAAAGAAATTCCTGGTTTTAAGCTCTATCAGAAGGACAGAGCAAACCAAATTGGGGGGGGGGGGCACTTTATGTTAGAGAAGACATACTGTCCTATCAACTTACCTTTCAAACAATTACTGAAAGTATATGGGTTAACATCCAGTTTAAGGGACAACCACAGTTAACTATAAATATATGTTATAGGCCCCCCTCAGCTGATCTTGATTATATATCTACGTTAGCCAAAGATATATCACACATGGCTAACATAGGCAGTGTTATAATTTTAGGGGACTTTAACATGCCCAAAATAAATTGGAACACACTTACTGGCACCACTCAACATGAACAATGCTTTGTATCCTCATTAATTGATTCAGGCCCAGAACAAATAATTAAACAACCAACCAGAGGTAGTAACATTTGAATCTACTGATTACAAATATTGAAAACAAATTATCTAACCCATGCATATGTGATCTGCTAGGTAATAGTGACCATAGCTCTATTCTTTTTGATTTGGCATACAAACACCAACCCCCCATAAATCAATCCATATTTAAAAATTATGACAAAGCAAATTATAAAGAAAATAACAATCACCTAAGAAAAATTCACTGGAATGAAATTCTCACACTACTCCCTCTCGAGGATGCCTGGAATTATTTAAAATACTCAATTTGTGAACTTGAAAACTCATTCATTTCAGTTCAAAATAAATATAATAAGAAAGGGAAGATCCCAATTTGGTTAAATAAATCTTTCAAAACCCAAATAAAAAGAAGGAGAAACTATTTGCCTTTCTCAAAGACTGTGGTGACAATGATAATGGGAATATCCTACATAACTATAAACTAGCAGTAAAATAATTAAAACATTTAATAAAATGCTCAAAAAGAAACTAACAATTCAAAATAGCTCAAACTAAAGATTGTCATAAATCATTATTCTCATATCTAAATAGTAAAATAGTCCCACAAGTCCTACAAGAGCTTGCTAAGCTCAGGGTGGACAAGGCAATGGGACCTGATGGCATACATCCCAGGGTACTTAAGGAGCTAAAGGTGGAACTAGCAGAGCCATTAGCAGAACTGTTTAGTGAGTCTCTGAGCACAGGAGAGGTCCCAGAAGACTGGAGAAGGGCTCATGTGATCCCGCTCCACAAGAGTGGTAGCAGGGAGGAGGCAGGGAACTACAGACCAGTCAGTCTTACCTCAGCAGTGGGCAAGATTATGGAGGCACTCCTTAAGGAAAGGATAGTGCAACACCTGGAATCCATAGGGGCACAGGATCCAAGACAGCATGGGTTTACAAAAGGAAGGTCCTGTCAAACTAATCTCATAGATTTCTTTGACTGGGTAACCAGAGTGGTGGACCAAGGGGGAGCAGTTGATGTGCCTACCTTGACTAAGCAAAGTTTTGACACTGTTCCACATAGAAGATTGATAAATAAGCTGGGTAGGCTTGGGGTGGGTCAGAAGTTGGTCAACTGGGTGGCAAACTGGTTGACGGGCAGAAAACAGAGAGTGGTGGTAAATAGTATACAGTTAGAAGAGATGCAAGTCACAAGTGGGGTACCTCAGGGATCAGTCCTGGGGCCAGTCCTCTTCAACATCTTCATTAGTGACCTTGCAGATGGACTAGAGAGTAAGGCTTGTCTGTTTGCAGATGACACCAAGATCTGCAACAGAGCAGATGATCCAGATGGGGTGGGCAGAATGAGAAGAGATCTGGATAAACTAGCAAAATGGTCAGAAGAGTGGCAACTGGGATTTAATGCAAAGAAGTGCAAGATCATGCACATAGGGAAGAGAAACCCTGAAGCCACCTACCGGCTGGGAGGGGAGCTGCTAGCAGTCACAAAGGAAGAAAGAGACTTGGGCATCATCATCACTGATGACCTGAAATCATCCAAGCAGACCTCTAAAGCAGTATGTAAGGCTAGGGTATTAGGGTGTATTAGTAGGGGTATCACAAGTCGTAAGAGGGAGGTAATAATCCCTCTTTACAAGACACTGGTTAGGCCCCATCTGGAGTACTGCGTGCAGTATTGGAGACCACACCTTCACAAGGACATTAACCAAATTGAGGCAGTCCAGAGAGGGCAACCAAAATGGTGCAGGGACTGCATCAGAAGACATATGAGGACAGATTAACAGAGCTCAATATGTATACCCTTGAGCAAGGAGGAGAGAGGTGATATGATCGAGGCATTCAAACACCTTAAGGGCATTAAGAAGCTGAAAGAGTCTAACATGTTTAAATATAAGAAAAATAGCAGGACAAGAGGACACAGCATGAGATTAGAGGGGGGCAGATTAAGGGGGAATGTGAGGAAATTCTTTTTCACAGAAAGGGTGGTGGATGCATGGAATGGCCTACCTCAAGAAGTGGTGGCTATGAATACAGTGCAGGGCTTCAAACAGGCATGGGATAGGCATAAGGGAGCAATACAAATGAGTATGAATAGATAGGCCACTGACAGAGCAAAGGCCAATGGCACATTTATAAGGTAGAAAAAGAAATGAGCAGACTGGATGGGCCTTGCGGTCCTTATCTGCCGTCAACTTCTATGTTTCTATGTAAAAAGGGAAATTACAAGCAAATTGGCCCCCTAATTGTGAACAACTCTACAATTACATTAGATAAGAAAACTGTTAATACTTTCAATGATTATTTCTGTTCTGTCTTTTCCAACAAAGAAACATTCCAACTCTCTGATACCCTAGCATACACTACTAAACCTAATATAATCTCTGCAGCTGATACTCTTCAGATCCTAAAAAGGTTAAAAGCAAACACAAATCTGGGCCCGGATAATATACTGGACACCCCAAATTTTTATTAGAAACTTCCAAAGCTTTAGCTACCCCTCTGACAATTATCTTTAACAAATCTTTATCTCAAGGTATGGTCCCGCAGGACTGGCAAAGGGCTATAGTTACACCCATCTTCAAAAAGTGTTCCTAATCAAATACTGAGAACTATTGTCCTATTAGTCTGACCTTGGTCATCTGCAAATTAATAGGAAAAATAATTAAATCCCTACTAGAAAAAGAAATGGAAATCCTTAACATCTTAGATTTGTCCCAACATGACTTTAAGCAAGGTTATTCATGTACTTCTAATCTTATAGCATTTTACAATCATATAAATCAAGGTCTCAACTCTCAAATCCCCAAGGATGTAATCTTGCTAGATTACAGTCATGCTTTTAAAGGGTATTGCATGACAAACTCACAGACAAACTTAAAACACTTGGTTTTTCCTTCCACTGATCATCGGAGACTCCATGATTCAGGGAGTTGATACCTATCTCCAGCCAGGGGTAATGGTCAGATGTCTCCCACAATGTTCCCTCTAATTTTTAGTCCCTGTGGGCGGGCGACTGATATGTGTGTGCAGCACTTTGTGCAAAAAAATTGATTCAAGTGCACAAATTGGGTGGCCTAAACAAGTGATACATTTTATTGCCAATAAACAGTAGAAAACATAACCAAACACTCAAACACTCAATGCAAAATATAAATATACATTCTGACGCAGTACGAAGCTTGGATGTGCATTGTGCACCATAACAGTATGAACTGGAAACATGTGTAAACTATGTACATTTTAAAGAGTCTTGCATGCATCTAAAAGGGGTGCTGCTGATGATGCATTGCTAAGAAATCAACATTTACTGTTTTTCTCTCCTGTCTTTCCCATTCTTCCAGTGGACGTATATTTTATTAAGATCCATTTTTCCACCAGATGCTAAAGACAATTTTGTTTGCATCAGCATATCTAAATGGCCTTCTTCCAAGCAGTTTCTTTGCTCTTAATGCAGTTCATGAGGCTGAAGCCTCTTTCACAGTCAGCACTAGAAGCTTGGAATGTTGCAATAGTAGTAGTAGTAGTAGTAGTAGTAGTAGTAGCAGTGGGGCAATTTATTGTTCAGCATAAGGCAGTTACAACATACTCAAATCAGGACAAAATACATAGTAAATATAAATAGACTATAAATAAATCAACAAGGAACTTAAATATCTTTACAGTGCAATTCAATTTAACAGTGTCTATTGAGTACCTTTTCACATAAAAAACCTCCACAGGACTTCAAGTCCTCCTAATAAACTTTACAAATGAGCTGAAATTAAAAATCTTGCAAAGCTCTCTACCATGTTCTTCTCTTTCATAGTAAACAAATATTCCAAAAGATCCTCCAGGGGGAGGCTGAGATCCCTTAACAATCCACCCAGAAGTTTTTTCCTAGTTGATTCGTACCTAGGACACAAGAGTATCACATGTTTGAGATCATCTATAGTCCTCACTCCACATTTACAATATGGAGAAAGTACCCCCTCTCTTTTTTGTCTGAAATGAATGCATTGAGCATTATAGTTTTCTGTTCTGAATCTTGTATAGATTCTCCTTTGTTTAGGACAGGTTAAAAAAAAGAGACAGGGCTCATATCCCCATGAAATCTTTACTTTTTTATAAAACCCATATAGCTTAAGCTTGGAGAGTTAAACATAGCAAGAATTTATGTCTAAGTCAATAAACCTCAATTTGACATCCTACCTAATCTCCTCAAATGGTCTTGTGTAAATTTTATATAAGAGGTGGCCCAATCCGGACTGCATTATTTTTTCCTTAGTAAGTTGAATAAATGGATTTACATAACCCATGCTGGTCAATTTGATGGCTTCCTCTACACACATTCTGGGATATCTTTGTTGGGGCAAAAGAAAAAGTTTCAACAGAAAGAAAATCTGTTGTTCACAGATGAGAAGTCAAGGAACATCGTCCTAACTCCAAGGCAAGAATACAGCTTGGAGTTCCATTTAGCAACATTAAGATGTAGCTATAGAGTTTATTCAGAATTATTTCTAATTCTCTAACCTTAGTATAACCCCAGATTTCAGAGGCATATAACATGCTCATTCTTATTTTGGCATTAACAACTCTTAATACCCCTCTGACCGATGACTCCCCCATCTTGTTATTAAATATTTTTAGGGCATTTACCGAAGATCCCATTTTAAATTGAATAGCTTTCAAATGTTTGGTCCAAGATAGGCTATTTGCAAAATGGCACCTAAATAGTCATAGCACTTAACAGTGTCTATATGGTTACCATTTAGCCTAAAGTCTACCGTATTCTTGGTTTGGGAGCCAAAAACTGCAATGTTGGTCTTGCCAATATCAACTTTTAGTTTCCTTTGAGAACAGAGAGATTCAAAGTGAGCCAATTTTCTTTTAAGACCTAAGACTGAAGTAGAGAGCAAGACTAAATCGTTTGTATATGCTAAACATTCAATGCTTTGATCATTCATTTTTGGAGTATGAAAATCTGGGTTACCAAGCTGATACAAGACTGTATTAATGTAGATGTTAAAGAGAGTGGGGGCCAAAATACACCCCCGTCTAACCCCCACTTTTGTCTCAAATGTATCAGTTAGATGACCATACTGATTATACTGGACCCTTGCCCACATATTTTCATAGAGTCTAATAACATCAAGAAGTGAGGCCTCCAACTTCAGATCCCTTAATGTAGCCCAAAGTATTTTTCTACTAATGCATTCGAAGGCCGAGGAGAAGTACACAAAACAGTAATATAATCTGTTTTTTCTCACTTTAGTATACTTCCAGATCAAGTGCTGAAGCACATAACAGTGTTGTACTGTAGAACGGTCCTTCTGGAAACTGTTCTGTGCCTCATTCAATCCTGAGTTCTCCTCGACCCACGACAGCAATCTGCCCAAAATTATCCTAGAGAAAATCTGTGAAACATCTATCAAACTAGTAGGCCAATACATCCTTGGGTCATTCGGATCCTCTTTTTTAAAAATTGGGAAGATAACACTACCTGCCCAGGCAGAAGTACCCCTGAACCAGGCCATTAAACAGCAAAAGTAGAAAAGGAATCCACCAGTTGGGAAAAACTTATAGAGATCACCTAGGACCCCATCCGGCCCTGGTGCTTGATTTGCTTTAAGCCCAATCAGTACCATCTGGATTTCATCCTCTGTGATCAAGATAGGTCTTGGAAAAATGCCATCCTCCTGTATTTTGAAAGCATCATGTGTCTCCTGCTCTTCATGAGAATAATAGAGCTTGGAGAAATGAGATGCCCAAACTTCAGGTGTAATATAAGCTTCAATACTATTGGCTTAGCTGTTATATCCCTGGGCAACAATATTCCAAAATCACCTTCTATCCCTATCCACAACAGCCTGCTTCAGTTTTTCCCAAAGTTCCTGAGTATGTTTATGTCTCTCCTGTTTGAGAATTCTCCTATATTTTTCTCTTTCAGTCTTTTGCAATTTAAAATCTGCTGCAGACTTATTTATTTTCTTCTTATGCTGTCTTAGTTTACAGCCAAACTCTTTCTTTGCTTGTAGGCATACTGAATTAAACTAAGACTTTTCATGAAGGGACCTAGGATGGTACGTTGTTCTACATCTAGGTCCAAGTAAAGAATGCATAGTTTCCCAATTTTCCAAAATATTAAAGGCCTTACTTTTGTCCAGGATCAACTCATGAATATCACCTAAGATTCCTGTACTAAGAATTTCTGTGAAACTAGCTTGACAAATCGGCCCCCATCTAATCCTTCTCTTGTTTATGACTTCCAGACTCTCTTCCTGTTGTGCCTCACTCCTTAAAGTCCCAAAAGGCCATTTGATGTTAATTACAATAGCACAGTGTGCTGATTCCAATCTATCCATGACCTCTAACTTTTGGATCAGCTTTACTGCTTCCAAATTGGTCCAGACCTGGTCAGGGGTTGAAGAGCCAGTAGGACCTCTATACATTAAGGATTCAACTAGATCTCCCTGACTTCTCCCATTTAAAATACAGAAATTTATACTGGCCAAGCCTGCTAGCAATTCCCTACCTCTGAGGTTAGATTTTAGATCCTGAGCAGTCCTAGTATATGAGATATTTGAATTCATTATATATATTGTATGGATCATATATGAATACACATACTCGAAGAAACAAGAAGGAATTCTGGCATTAAAGTCTCCCAAAATAATTATAGGACAAGATATACTCTTATTTGACAATTCGTCAAGTGCCATTTTCAGATCCTATATGAAAAGGTCATCGGGATCAGTAGCTCTATTGTGAGTGGGAAAGTATATACTGCAGAGAATGATCTTCTCTTGTCCCTTGCTACTCATTAGAGCCAAAATACCCTCTGAAATATCCCCTTTAAACCTTCCAAAGTTTTTATCTTTAGTTGCTGGCAGAGTAAAGACAGACTATCCAGCCAATTTGGGAGTTATATTTTCTGTACACCATGTTTCTTGTAGACCAATAATATCAAAATTATCCAGAAATCTCACTACTTCAGGGTCAATTATTTTAAGATGGATGCCCTCAATATTCCACGAAAGTATAGAAAGGGCGTCCACATCTCGATCCCCAGCTCCCGCATCCAAATCTAGCTGGCATTCGGAGTTCATTTGTTTGATATTATCTACAGGCTGCATTTGTCAGGCTTAATCAATAACTGTCAGAGGCGAGTAGGTATTTGTGTCAATTAGGTTTCCAAAGTCAGTCAGGGGATTATCTGCCTCTAAGATTGATTCTGGACTATCTTTACTCTGTGCCAACGAGGAAAAGACTTCACCCAAGTCTAATGTGTTAACTAAATGTATTCCCAAACAATCCAGCTGTCTGGCCAGAGAAAGCAAGCTGCTAGCTGTATGAGGATTTTTAAATGTAATATCAATCTGTGTTGTGGGCTCAGGATCTCCATATAACTTTATGGACTCCACCATGTTTCTAGAGATGTAAAATCCTAATGCTCTTTCCAAGAGCAGCAACAAATCTTCCCCAACATTCCTATGAGAATCCTCATGTGAAACCTTCCACCCAAAGATAGTTATGGTCCTACTCAGCTATACTTCTCTCTGCTTCAGTACATGATCCTCTATCACTCCCAAGATTTGTCTCGGTGCTATCGTATCCTTCTCACTCTGCACCTCCCTATGGAGAATCTCTTCTGGGGAAGGATAAGACTGTGTAGGAACCTCTATACATGATAGCTTCATGTTTAGCTTGGAATGTAGCACATACAGCAATAAGTTTAGCCACCTTGCTGTACTGCACGTTAGTCAAAGCAAAGTAGATTATGTCAGTAAAGGATTTTAATGATCCTTCCCTAATTTTTTGGGCAACTATAAATCTGAAGTCATTGTACTGGCTAACAATTGCTGCCTGGTCCATTGATGAAAATAAATAGTCCTGATATTTGCTGTACAGTCTCTCAATATTTGATAAGCCAGACTCAAAGCTGCAATGTGGCATTGCTGCAAAATCAAAGGCAGATCAGTCAGAAAGTTCACCTGCAGGAAATCAGCTGTCCAGATGGTCACATAACAGACCAATGAATTGCAAAATTGCTGTTGTGCTTACTTCAAGTGTGCAATTAACCAAAAGCAGTTTTACTGGTTGGCTCCAGTAGACAGTTTCACCCAGGTACTGGCTTCTGATCTTTTTAATTTTTGCCCTAACAATCTGTACAGCTTCAACTGTTGTTAGACCACTTTTCTGAAACATCTTAGACAACTCTGCCAACTTCAAAAGTACATCATTTAATAATGTTATGGCAATGTGGTATTCAGGGTTGGACAGCTTCTTAAAGCAGTACTTAGCAATGGGATCATCGATGGATGCATGCATAATTACATGTGATGTCATTTACCCTAGGTATGGTTTACAACAACAATGCTGGGTACTGTCAAGCTCAGTGGGGGTTTTAAAACATATTTTTGCATTGTAGTGAGAGAGTCAGTGTGATATGAGAGAGGAGATGCATTTGAGAGACTGTATTTCTCTTCCATTTCGGATCCATACTAAGCGCATTCTGAATTTATGAAATTAAATGAAAAGGACATTTTTTTGTGCTGCCATTTCTTGCTGTCCATTTTAGAGTTACTATCCCCATGTAGCCAACATGGACAACATTTTACAAGCACTGATTCATTGAATCTCAAATGTGTATATAATGTGAGACCCCATTTTAAAGAGAAGCGCCATCTCATCTCTCTAGACATATGTACAGTCAATGTCTCAGCCTGCTAATTGAGAAGGTTATACCCGTCCCAGCCCCCAACAAATACATTAAAAAATGACACATAAACAGACAGTAGGTTGCTTTGATGCTTTTATTTTAAACAAAAACTATAGTTTTCACATTTTCTTGTACTGAAAAAAAAAATGAACACGCTTTCAATGGTGAGGCTTTAAATCCATTATAAACACATTTTATATGTGACATGCTGCTTGGGGAGGAGGCAGATTACACTGAAGTTGTGCAAATTTAAAACTGAAATAATATAATATACACCCTATGTCAGAGAATCTCTCGCATTGCTTTGTTGGAGGGCATCTACCAAACAAATAAAACATGCCATTTCTGTGAAGAGCAGGGTAATACTGTTCATTATCAAGTACTGTCTTACTGAAAAGTGGTGTCAAGACAAAAACATTGCTGTAACTGTAAAGCCGATTGGTTGGAATTTTGCCAATTGGTTCCTTTGTTCAGTAAGTGGAGCGAGAGCGAGATGTCTGGCTTGTTAACTGCTGGCTTGTTAAAGTTAATGGGTTGCGTCCTCGAGGGTGGGCATACAATGTTTCTTTCCCATTCACTTTCATGTCCTGCTGTTTGAGTCTTAAATCTGAGCGATGACTGTTGTCACTACTTCATGAACATGAGGATCCCTGTCAGCTGCTTTGTGTGCTACTACTGAAGCAGTGTTGGGTTATTTCTGACTGCTGTGTGGACGCACATGCGCACACCTTAGAGGGAACATAGGTCTCCCAGGTATATCAGCATGGAGAGACACTGACCGCATTGCTAAAATTGTTCAAGAAGCAGGAGAAAACATTGATGTCCTAGCACACATACAGACTAATGATCTCACCAGCTGGTCAGTTGTGGAGACCAAGGAACACCTGACCAGACTGGGTGACAAACTATTATCCTTTTTGTCTGGCATCTCTTTCTCTGAGATCCTGCCAGTCTGGGAGAGGGGGGCAGATGGACGGAAGGTCAGAGAAGGGGATACAGGGGAGCTAAATATGTGGCTCAAGGGCTGGTGCCAGGAAAAAGGTCACAAATTTGTAGGGAACTTGCAACAATTTTGGGAACAAAAGTTATTTCAATTTGTTGGCTGCATCTGACTAAGGAGAGAATCAATGCATTGGGGCAGAAATTTGATGTCCTTGCAGAATATTTAAACTAGCAAATGGGGAGAGGGGTGCAGCACCCCATACGTCGAATGGGAAGAACACCCCTCCCCACTCAGCTATTGGTCAAACAGGAGTTCAGCATGTTTGCAGTTCATTTGCATCACCAGGTAAGGAAAAAGGTCTAGCTGCCCAGGAGAAATGCCAGACCTCACCCAATAACTAACACACCAAAATCTGGCCACTGGAAAATCATGTTCACAAATGCTCACAGTCTGGGAAACAAGATCCCAGACTTGCAGGCAATAATGACAGAGGCTAAACTGGACATAGTAACAATTAACGAGATGTGCTTTACCAGTAACCACACTTGGAAGACTTCTGTACCTGGCTAAGTACTGTTCAGAAGTGACTGAGGTGCAAAAGCGGGGGGGTGAGGGCACACGTATGTCAACGAAAATATCAAAGCTACAGAAATTCAGAATATACATAAGGAGCCAGAAAAACTGTGGGTCACCCTGGAAGCAGGAAATGGGGCAGCCATAAGAACTAGGGTTGTCTACAGGCCCAAATACCAGGGGGAGGACATAGACACATTACTGTTAGAAGATATACAAAACATAACAGCTAAAGGGGAGGTTCTGATAATGGGAGACTTCAACATGTCAGATACAGATTGATCAATACCAGCAGGAACATCTTCAAGAATTAGACACATGGTGGATTCCCTGCAGGGGGAAGATATCAAACAACTGGTACAACAACCCACAAGAGACAGGGCTATCCTAGATCTAGTACTGACTAACAGGGAAAGGATTACAGATCTCCAGGTAGAAAGTCACCTGGGGGCCAGTGACCATCACATGGTATGGTTCAATTTGGCCACTAGAACTAAATCATCCCATTCCAAGGCAAAAATACGGGACTTCAGAGGAGCTGACTTTGATAAGATGGCCAACAGAATTAAGCTAGCCCTGGCAAAAAGAAATAAGGTGAGGGTGTACAGGTAAAGTGGGCAAGCATTAAGGATGCAATACTTGAAGCAACATCCCATTGTGTTATAGAGAAAAGGAAGTGCAAAAGAAGAAGGAAACTACTTTGGTTCTCAAAAACAGTAGCAGAAAAGGTCAGAGCCAAAAGGCTTCAGGAATTATAAGGGAACACAGTGGGATGAAGATAGGGAAGCATACCAAACTTCCCTAAGGGAAGCAGGGAAGGCAGTAAGGCAGGCAAAGGCCCAAACCAAGGAAACACTGGCACAAACAGTAAAAGAAGGTGACACGACTTTCTATAGCTACATTAGTGAAAGGAGAAAGTCCAGAGGGTGTTTTGCTAAGATCAAAGGAGATAAGGTGGCATGTGAAGAGGAGGACCATGTAAAAGCATTTATCCTAAATAGATACTTCTGCTCAGTATTTACTGAACAAAAAGTAGGGCAGGGCCACAGCTCAGCACCATGGACACAGGGGGGGAGGGAGGTGAGCACTAGTTCCTTCACAAAAGAAAGGGTCCTACAAGAGATCGATAAGCTCAGGGTGGACAAGGCAATGGGACCTGATGGCATACATCCCAGGGTACTAAAGGATCTAAGGGTGGAACTAGCAGAGCCATTATCAGAAGTGTTTAGTGAGTCTCTGAGCACAGCAGTGGTTCCAGAAGACTGGAGAAGGGTTCATGTGATCCTGTTCCACAAGAGTGGTAGCAGGGAGGAGGCAGGGAACTACAGACCAGTCAGTCTTACCTCAGTAGTGGGCAAGATTATGGAGGCACTCCTTAAGGAAAGGATAGTGCAACACCTGGAATCCACAGGAGCACAGGATCCAAGACAGCATGGGTTTACAAAAAGGAAGATCCTGTCAAACTAATCTCATAGATTTCTTTGACTGGGTAACCAGAGTGGTGGACCAAGGGGGAGCAGTTGATGTCACCTACCTTGACTTCAGCAAAGCTTTCGATACTGTTCCACATAGAAGATTGATTAATAAGCTGGGTAGGCTAGGGTGGGTCAGAAGTTGATTAACTGGGTGGCAAACTGGTTGACAGGCAGAAAACAGAGTGGTGGTAAATGGTATACAGTTAGAAGAGATTCAAGTCAAAAGGGGGGTACCTCTGGGATCAGTCCTGGGGCCAGTCCTCTTCAATATCTTCATCAGTGACATTGAAGATGGACTGGGAGGGTAAGGTTTGTCTGTTTGCAGATGACACCAAGATCTGCAACAGAGTAGATGATCCAGATGGGGTGGGCAGAATGAGAATAGATCTGGATAAACTAGCAAAATGGTCGGAAGGGTGGCAACTAGGGTTTAATGCAAGGAAGTGCAAGATTATGCACATAGGGAAGAGAAACCTTGAAACCACCTAAAGGCTGGGTGCGGAGTTGCTGGCAGTCACAAGGGAAGAAAGAGACTTGGGCATTATCATCACCAATGACCTGAAATCATCCAAGCAGACCACTAAAGCAGTAGGTAAGGCAAGGGGGATGTTAGGGTGTATTAGTGGGGGTATCATAAGTCGTAAGAGGGAGGTAATAATCCCTCTTTACAAGACATTGGTTAGGCCCCATCTGGAGTACTGCGTGCAGTACTGGAGGCCACACCTTCACAAGGACATTACCCAAATTGAGGTAGTCCAGAGAAGGGCAACAAAAATGGTGCAGGGACTGCATCAGAAAACATATGAGGACAGATTAACAGAGCTCAATATGTATATCCTAGAGCAAAGGAGGGAGAGAGGTGATATGATCGAAACATTCACACACCTTAAGGGCATTTAGAAGGTGAAAGAGCCCAACATGTTTCAGTATAATAAAAATAGCATGACAAGAGGACACAGCATGAGATTAGAGGGAGGCCGATTAAGGGGGAATGTGCGGAAGTTCATTTTCACAGAAAGGGTAGTGGAAGCATGGAAGGGCCTACCTCAGGAAGTGGTGGATATGAATACAGTGCAGGGCTTCAAACATGCATGGGATAGGCATAAGGGAGCAATACAGATGAGTATGAATAGATAGGCCATTGACAGAGCAAAGGCCGATGGCACATTTATAAGGTGATAAAGAAATGGGCAGACTGGATAGGCCTTGCGGTCCTTATCTACCGTCAACTTCTATGTTTCTATGTTTCACTTAGTGCAGTGGATTAACAACTGTTTATCTAATAGATCCCAACAAGTTAAAATCAATAGAATCCAATCAGACAAGGGATTTGTGAGTAGTGGGGTTCCACAGGGCTCAGTCCTAGGTCCCACTCTGTTCAACTTATTTATCAGCGATTTGTAGCTAGACCCCTGTAATATATTATCAAAATTTGCTGACAACACTAAATTAGGGGGCAGAGTTGATTGTATTGAAAATAGGATTACATTAGCAGAAGATTTACAGATTATTGAATGATGGGCCCCCACCAATGGTAAGTTATTCAACATAGATAAATGTACTGTCCTACACTTCAGTAGACATAACCCCAAGCTGACTTACACACTAAATTACATCCCCTTGAAATCCTCAGATAGGAAGAGAGGCCTGGGCATTATTGTTAATAATAAACTTTCCTTCACAGATCAAAGTACAAAAATTGCTAAACTATCCAATGGACTGCTTAAACACATAAACCGCACCTTTATCTCTAAGGCAGAAGAATGTCTGATATCATTATATAGGACGCATGTTAGACCCTATTCCAGCTGTGGTTCTCCCTTTTGGAGTCCCTACCTTATCAAGGACATTGAAAGGATCGAGCGAATACAGAGATGGGCAACTAGGATGATCCTGCATTTAGCAACAAAAAAATTACACTGAGAGACTCCATGCCACAGGTCTCCACTCCCTGCAACAGAGGAGGTGCAGAGGTGATGTCCTGTTTCTTTTTAAACTGCAACATTCACCTATGCTAATGCAGCAGTGTGGATTAACCTTCTTGCAGAGAAAAGTAGTGCCCCAACTACATGACAAACAACTTGAAGTTAGTAAGGCAAAAACTAATAAAAGATTTAACTTCTTCACAGTTAGAACACCTAGCGTTTGGAATAAGCTTCCACAAGAACTGATAGACCTTAACTCCTTCAATGCCTTTAAGAAAGGCTTAGATAACTGGCTAACTGTTAATTGAATTTGGGAATAATGATTCACAATGTAGTGGGGCACAATCTCAATGGGCTTCGTCCTTCTTTTGTCCTATTCTACCAAGTAACCAAGTAGTAAGACACCTAGAGGAGGAAGGGCTAATCGATGACAATCAACATGGGTTCACAGGTGGTAGGTCTTGTCAGACCAACCTGATAGAATTCTTCAAGGGTGTAACACAGGTGTATGATCAGGGGGGAGCAGTGGTTATGGCCTATCTGGATTTCAGGAAGGCGTTTGACTCCATCACCCATAGAAGGTTGGGAAGCAAGTTAGGCAGTTTGGGTATGGGAGTTAAGTTTACAAAATGGGTGTAGGATTGGCTGGAAGTAAGGACTCAGAAAATAGTGCTCAATAGGAAGCACTCCAGGGAACCTAATGGTGATGAGCGAGGTACCCCAGGGATCAGTGTTGGGCCCCATATTGTTCAGTGTGTCCATGGGGGATTTAGCAGAGGGTCCAAATGGAAAGGTGTGTCTGTTCACAGATGACATGAAAGTCTGTAACAGGGTGGACGCTCCAGGTGGAGTGGAGAAAATGAGGCAGGATCTAACCAGAGTGGAGGAGTGGGGTGGAAAAGTGACAATTGCAATTGAATGTGAAAAAGTTCAAAATAATGCACATTGGGTGCAATAATCCAGGAGCTAATTATTGCCTGGGGGGGACACTGCAGGTCATGGGGCAAGAAAAGGACCTGGGAATTTGGATCGCTGACATTTTAAGGGTTAGGAACCAGTGCGAATAAGCAGCTGGTAAGGCAACAAGAATGTTGGCGTGCATTGGGAGGGGCTTCACAAGTAGGAGGAGGGAGGTGATTATGCTGCTATACAAAATACTGGTCAGACCACAGCTGGAGTACGGAGTTCAATTATGGAGGCCCCATTTGCAATGTGACAAGGACAGGCTGGAGAGGGTCCAGAGGAGGGCAACCAAGACAACCCAGTAGATGCAAGGGAGGCCATATGGGGAGAGGCTGGAGGAGCTTGGTCTGAATACACTGGAGATGAGAAGGGAGAAGGGGGGTATGGTGGAAACCTTCAAATACATGAAGGGAATAAATAAGGTTAAAGGGGCCAGCATCTTCAGACCGAACAAAAACAAAACCACTGGAGGTGATGCACTCAAGCTGGAGGGGTGCAGATGTCAGAGGGATGTAAGGGGGGTTACTTCTCACAAAGGGTTTTAGGGCCTTGGAATTGGTTGCCGGAATGGGTAGTGGAGGTGAATACGGTGGAGAAATTCAAAAGGGCATGGGATAACTATATGGGACTAGGCAGGGGAAGTGGGAGAAGACAGTGGAGTGTGAGGTAAAAAGGCGGGAGGGGGTGGACTCTCTCTTTTGGGCAGACTTGATGGGCTGAATTGTCCTTTTCTGCTGACAGGATTCTATGATTCCTCACTCAGACAAATTTGGTAGTACCAAAGCACTTGACTGTACATTACACATTTTTTTAGTGTGCCTAGGGTGATTGCTGTTTCTGTGTACATATCTCTGTCTCTGCTGGATTCCTGTACATACAAGTCTGCAAGATTCCTTCTTTGATGGTAACTGTGGTGTCCAGGAAATTGACATTAATGTTGGAATACTCCATGAAAAGTTTAATGAATGGGTGGAGGATGTTAAGTTCCTGATGACATTCTTTAAGTGTCTGAGTACCATCTGTCGACATTATAAATAAATCATCAATATAACAGAAACAAGAGTGTGATTTGTGTGTACATTGTTTCAGGGAATCCTCCTCCAAATCTGTCATGAAAAGGTTGGCATACTGTGAAGCCATCCTGAAGCCCATTGCTGTTCCCATAGTTTGAGCACAGTGTTTACTATTGAAACTGAAGTTGTTGTTGGTCAGAATAAATTTGATAAGTCTTGCAATTAATTTAGGATGGGCATCATGGTGCTATCCTTTTTCTTATAGAACAGGCCAAAATGCCATCAGTATGTGGGATATTAGTGTACAGGGAGTTCACATCTATCTTGACTGAGGTGGTATTAGGTGGTAAATCCTTAAAAGCAGAATGTTTGTGCAGGAAGTGTGTAGTGTCCTGAATATAGTTGTCTCTTTCTATGTCAAGTGGTTTTAAAATGGTTTCTATAAAACCGGAGTGTTCGCCTCTGTCAGCGCACCATTCCCAGATATTCTAGGTCTCCCTGCATTCCCAGATATATGGATCTTGGGCAGCATGCAGAATGTACCTGGCCTAGGTTCACCTGGGATGAGATTAGTCATGTCTCTGACATGCTTAGGAAATTATCTGATAATGTTCCATAGTTCTTTGCTGTATTGTGCAGTCGGATCTCTAGCCAGTTCCCTGTAGTAGATATGATCTGTTCATTGCCTGTTTGCTTCATTAACATAATCTTCATGGTTTAAGATCACAACTGCAGACTCTTTGTCAGCTTTCCCTGTCACAATGTTATCGTTAGATTTCAGTGACTGTATTGCTCTTCTTTCTAATGAGAAGAGGTTATAGCTGATTTGTTTTTGCTTGTTAATGATTTAGCAATTGACTGTGATGAAAACACTTATATATGTGTCCACTGAGAGGGATAACATCAGATGGCTTCTTTTTCTTTTTTAGTGGAATGCTGATGTCTAGGGTTTCTTCTTTGTTGTGAAAAATTCCTTTAATCTCAGTCAACGGAAGTATACTTCTAGTTCACCACAGAACTGTATTTTGTCAAGCTCCTTTGTTGAGCAGAGTGAAAGTCCTTTAATTCCCCCACTGGTCAGTGTGTGTGGGCTGACAAATTAACAACACAGAGTTGTTCAGCAGCAATACCTTGTCATTCTATGTTATTATTGTCATCCTCGTTTCTACTGCTGTAATGTCTGGCTTGTTGGAGGGTATTCAACTTCATGTTCTTGTGGAATATGGCTCTCTTTAATATTTTCTAGTAGTTCAGGTGGATCTCTTTCTGGATTTCTGGTTTTGACTTAACAGTTCTTTCTTCCAGTGTATCAGAAATCATTTCTGATATCGTGGACAGATGGCCTGGGCGGCCCATGAGGTTCGTCCAACTCAGGCGGTGTTGTGCAATGCCAGGTCCATTAAAAACAAGGCCGCAATTATTGCTGCTCTTGTTGGTATGATGGACATGGCTTGCAATACCGAGACCTGGCTGGATGAAAATTTGTTCCCCATTTTGGAGGCTATGACTCCAGACGGGTACTCGGTGTTACATCATCCAAGATTGGATCGTGGGGGGGTGGGGGTTGCAGTCTGTTTCAAGACCAAACTCAGCCTCACAGAGGTCCCAGTGGGGGGGGGGGGAAGTTGAGTCCTTTGAGTGTATAGTAGTAGCAGGTGTAGGCTTTCGAATTGCTTTCATTTACCATCCACCCAGTGATGAGAAGTGATTCCTTCAGGAAGTGGCTGACTTCATCGTCGATATGGCATTTGAGTCACCCAGATTGGTGGTTCTGGGTGACTTTAATGCCTGGATCAAAGGCGAACTCTCACAATTTGGTCAACACTTCCTCCAGCTAATGACAATGCTGGGCCTTACACAGGTGGTTTCCTCTGCTACACATAAATTTGGACACACTTTGGACCTGATCTTCCTCCTGGGGGTCGAGGCATCCGATGTGGGGTTGGAACCCATCAGGTGGTCAGACCATTACACCGTGGAGTTTAGTTTTTGCACCCCCTCTAGAAGGCCTGCCCCTGTGGAGTTGGTTAGGTACCGCCTTTTGCAGAATATTGATTCCCAAGGCCTTGCGATGGTGCTCGACCTCTCGTCTCCCACGTTGGCAAGCAGTGATCGAGAGACCCTCATGTCAGTTTATAATATAGCCGTGAAGGTGGCTCTGGATTCTATTGCTCCAGTTCATGTTCTCCCCCTCTCCCTTCACCCCAAGTCCCCTTGGTTTGATGGGACATTGAGGGAGATGCGGAGACAGGGGTGAAGGTTAGAGCATTGCTGGCGAAGGTCCACCCTTGATGCCGACCACCTTAGATTGATGGACCATTATTCGGTCTGTCAATCCGCTATCACCCGTAAGAAGGCAGAATTCCTGTCCATGGAGATTGTTGTTGCTCGGAATCTACCAACTCAGCTGTTTTGAACTGTGGACAGACTGTGCAACCCATCCTGTCTGCAAATTTGGAAAACTTTTTCACAGTTGGAGTGCAATGAGCTTGTTTGGTCCTTTGCAAATAAGGTGGCTGACATTAGGGCGGAACTGTTGCCATCATACTCTAGGGGAGCAGCCATGGAGCGGTGTGAGATCATGGTGTCTTGGTTTTCCTGGAGCTCCTACAGCCAACTGGAGTTCATGGATGTCATGAAGATCATCCAGCATATGCGCCCTATGTGCTGTAGTTTGGATCCTGGACTGACCTCCCTAATTTTGGGTTGTATTGATACCATCGGTCCTGTCCTTGTGTAGACAGTCAGATGCTCCTTGGAATCTGGTGAGTTTTTCTAGCTCCCTGAAAGAGGCGGTGGTGACACCCCTCTTGAAGAAAGCTACCCCGAAAACTACAGACCTATCTCTAACCTCCCCTTTGTTGGGAAGGTGATTGAGAAAGTAGTGGCTGCACAACTGGAGGACCATTTGACCATCCACAACATCTATGAATCCCTCCAGTCCGGATTTCGTAAAAGACATAGTACCGAGACAGCACCAGTTCGGGTGCTTAATGATCTCTTGATGACTAGAGATTGGAAGAGCCATTCCATCTTAGTTCTCCTCTACCTTTCTTCAGCTTTTGACACCGTAGATCACATGGTGTTGATAGAACGCCTGAGGCTTTCTTTGTGGAATATCTGGAACCGTCTTAAGATGGTTCACTTCATTCCTCACTGGGAGATCACAAAGGGTTGTGTCCGGGTTTTTTTCCTCGGGTTCAATGGCTTTGTCATGTGGGGTGCCTCAGGGTTCAGTATTGTCACCCATGTTATTTGCGGTGTATATGCTACCCATCAGAGACATTGTAAGGAAGTATGGGCTGAGGTTTCACTGTTATGCAGATGATACTGAGCTCTATCTTTCTTTGGCCCCCGACCAGGAGGGAGCTCTCTCAGTCTTTAATAGCTGTCTAAGAGAAATCCAGGAGTGGATGAATTCCAGCTGGCTGAGGTTGAACTCGGATAAGACTGAGGTGCTGGTTGTGGACTTGGGCTGACAGATAGGGGGGTCCGGTAGTGTTGCGTCCTCTGGAATTTTTCTTGGTGGCATTTCTCTCCCGACCTCTGAACGGGTGTGGAACCTGGGGCTAGTTCTTGACGATGGGTTGATACTGCATTCACAGGTGTCAGCAGTCATCAAGACTTCCTATTATCATCTTAGGAATATCGCCAGGATTCGGCATCTTGTTCCGTCTGCCGACCTGCCTACTTTAGTTCATGCCTTTGTGTCCTCGCGCCTGGATTATTGCAACTCCCTTTATCTAGGGCTTTCTGGGGTTGAAATCTGTCATCTGCAGCTAGTGCAGAATGCTACAGCCTGGCTTTTTATGGTGTCTAGAAGATCCTGTCATATTTTCCCGGTGCTGTGCGAACTGCACTGGCTGCCAATTCGGTGGTGGATCACCTTTAAAGTTGGCTTGCTGACTTTTAAAGCCCTACATGATCTGGGCCCAGCCTATCTGAAAGAACTTCTGGTTCCCTATCGCCCTGATTGATCTCTTCGCTCGGCCAACAAGGGGTTGCTAGAGGTTCCAAGGGTCAATTTAAAATCTTCTGGTGCTCAGGCATTCTCGTATGTTGGAACTCTCTACCCCGTCGGTTGCGGTAGTGCACTTCTGTGGAGGGTT
Source organism: Neoceratodus forsteri (assembly GCA_016271365.2). Lineage (NCBI taxonomy): Eukaryota > Metazoa > Chordata > Ceratodontiformes > Ceratodontidae > Neoceratodus > Neoceratodus forsteri. The sequence continues at coordinate 219,370,947 of CM028134.1, forward strand.
TTAAGAGGGGTCTAAAGACCTTTTTTTGGGAAACAGCATTCCCTGAATATTGATCGTTTTAATTGTTTGGTTTGCTTGTATTTTTTATGATGCCTGTTTTAATTGTTATTATGTACAGCGTCTTGACACTTGAAAGGTGCCCTATAAATAAAAATTATTATTATTATTATTATTATTTCAAACTCTTTTCACAAAAGGACTTTCTTAGAGTATACCCTGTGAATGATGTGATTTCTTAGTTTCTTAGAAGTCCTTCAGGCAGAGCTGTTCGGCTTATTTTGAATTATAAGTGGTTCTTAGTGGATTGTTGATAGTAAGGCCCATAGGGATAATACTTTGTTTTTTTGGATTGGGTTAGGAAATAGATGTCACTATCCAACCGAACTTCTTTCTTCCTGTTTTTATGAAGCTACCATATGAGATGACAGATGACAGTATCTTCCATGTTGTAAAGAATTGTTTGTTGCCGTATTGGTCCTTGTACAAAAGATGAAAAAAGTAGGTGATTGGATACTTGTTAATGGACCATCAAGAAATTTTCGGAATTAAGTTTTCAAACTGCACAGAGCTCCTCAGCAGAAAATGTCAGGCTATACAAAGAACCTAGTTTAAGTATATAGTGTTGGGCTGTTAACAAAAAAAAATATTTTACACATGAATGTGACAGATCTGTAGATACAGAAGAAGGATACCTGTATATTATTCAGTGGCAAAAAACAGCCTTTGAAATCCTTATTTATTTTTTATTTATTTATTGAAATGTTTCACCAGGAAGGCACACTGAACAAGAAGTTGCTCATATCCTGGTGCAACCTGGGGGGGGGTACAATTGGATGAAGAATTAGACATATAGTTTAACATTTAATATATCTAAGAAATGAAACTTTCAATTACATTTGTAACAAGACATACAGTAAAAAAAAATCATAAATAATCATACAATTGCATTTGTGACATAACATACAGTTAAATATATCATACCTGTGGAATATGCATTTAATTACAAGTGGCATATCTGAGGAACATAGTACAGGAATTTAATGTAGCCTTAGAGCTAACTCCTTGCAGGAATGGATCACAGTTAAGAGGCAGACTATTTGGCAATTATTGAATGAATGCGGTGCAGTGAGGGGCATCAAGAAGGGTACAGGGGTAGGCAGGGGAAACCAGCTGGAGGAAGGAGAGGATAAAGATGGGAGGGGGGACATTACCAGAGCAAAGTGAGCAAAAATCAGTTGCGAAGGGCAAGTGACACAGGGCTAGTGCAATCTGAAAGCACCTCAGACAGAACAAAAAGTGCAAGTTATTAGCTCAAGTGAACTAATTCCTTTGTTTAAGTGCAGGGGGGAAATCCTAGATAGGTATTAATAATATCACCCCTGTAGAGGGATTGTGAAAGCAAAAGGCCTATAAACTGTAAATAGCTTAACGACCTCCCTGAAAATGGGCTGTGTGTGTGTGTGTGTGTGTGTGATGTCAGGGACGGAGTGATCAGACTGAGAGAAATGTTGTCCCACATTCCATGCTAATGTTTAAAGGCACACCAAAAATATATATAACAAATACAAAGCATAATATCTATATAAAAATAATAATATGCACAGAAAATACCCATGTGCTATACCTGACAGGAAAAACAAGCATTTGTCAATGCCGAATGTTGATTGCGTTGGTGTGTTGAGCTCGCTTACTGCCCCTCTGTCACTCGCTCAGTCTGTGTCTCCCCGTGCTGCAGGCTGCTGTTTTATACTGGGCTCCTGCCTGCTTTGGCACATTGTTCTGGAAACTAAGAAATCTGCAGCTGTCCCAACAGAGCTCCGTTGAGGTGGCTCACTCCTCTTCTCTCACTTGCTCATTCTGGTTCTCCTGGCACTGCAGGCTGCCCTTTTGTACGGGGCTCCTGCCTCTGTTGGTGGCTTTTTCTGCCCAGAAAGAAATCTGCAGCAGTCCCAACACAGGTCTGTTGAGCCTGCTGACTTCCCCTCTCTCACTCGCTCATTCCATTTCTGCCAGCGCTGCAGGCTGCCCTTTTCAATTGGGATCCTGCCTGCATTGCTGCCTTCGTCTGCCCACAAAGAAAGTTAAAGCAGCTACAATAGAGCTCCGTTGAGCTCGCTGACTCCCCCTCTCTCACTCACTCATTCTGGTTTTTCCGCCACTTCAGGCTGCCCTTTTGTACTGGGCCCCTGCGTGCATTGCTGTCTTTTTCTGCACACAAACAAATCTGCAGCAGTCCCAATAGAGCTCCATTGAGCTCACTCACTCCCCCTCCCTCACTCACTCGTTCCATGTCTCCTGCCGCTGCAGGCTTCCCTTTTGTACTGAGCTCCTGCCTGCATTGGTGGCTTGATCTGGCCAGAAAGAAATCTGAAGCAGTCCCAACAGAGCTCCATTGAGCTCGCTCACTCCCCTTCTCTTACTCATTCAGTTTCTGCTCGTGCTGCAAGCCGGACTTTTGTACTGGGTTCCTGCCTGCGTTGTCGCATTTTCTGCCCACAAAGAAATCTACAGCAGTCACAATACAGCTCTGTTAAGCTCATTCACTCACTACCACGCTATCACTCACTAATTCTGTTTCTCTTGGTGCTGCAGACTGCGCTTGTGTACAGGGCTCCTGGCTACATTGGCACCTTTGTCTGTCCACAAAGAAATCCGCAGCTGTCCCGACAGAGCTCCATTGAGGTTGCTCAGTCTCCCTCTGTCACGCGATCATTCTGTTTGTCCTGGCGCTGCAAGCTGCCTTTTGTATGGGGCTCCTGCCTGCATTGGCGCCTTTTTCTGCCAACAAAGAAATCTGCAGCAGTCCTGATAGAGCTCCGTTGAGCTCACTCAGTCCCCCTGTCTCACTCACTCGTACTGTTTCTCCCACTGCTGCAGGCTGGCCTTTTCTACTGGGCCCCTGCCTGCTTTGACACCTTTTTCTGCCCACAAAGAAATCCGCAGTAGTCCTGACAGCGCTACGGTGAATTCGCTCACTCCCCCTCCATCACTCACTCTCTTGTTCTGTTTCTCCCAGTGCTGCAGGCTGCCCTTTTGTACTGGGCTCTTGTGCTGGGGCATTTTTTTGCCCACAAACAAATCCGCAGCAGTCCCGACAGAGCTCAGTTGAGCTTGGTCACTCCCCCCTCTCACTCATTCAATCTTAATCTGTCCCAAACACTGATTTCCCACAGCGACCATACTATTCTCCGGCAGGAGTGCAAAAACATATTTTAGCCAGGATGTGGAAAATGACAGCTGTACTGTTCATAAGGAGGTGTGAAAAAGTGCCACTGTTGAAAATGTGGTGTGAAAATATTACAAATGTGTGAAGGTACAAGGGTGCATGGAAACAGTTCAAAGCACGCTTGTAACACAGTCATGTTATGGAGTTTCGTCACCAAATTTTCAACATAGGGATTTTAGGACCTCTGCTTATGAACAGTGCCACTGTCATTTTCTTAATCTGTCCCAAACACTAATTACCCACAGTGACCGCGTTATTCTGTGCCACAACTGTGAAACCACATTTCAGTCAGGATGTGAAAAATGACAGCTGTACTGCTCATAAGGAGGTGTGAAAAAATGCCACTGTTGAAAATCTGGCATGACAATATTACAAACTCATGGTTACAAGGTGGTGGAAAGTGTGTGCAACGACACTTGTAACACAGTCATTTGATGGCTATCATAACCAAATTTTCAACATAGTCTTTTAGGACCTCTACTATGAACAGTATCACTGGTCATTTTAATCTGTCCTGGCAGTGATTTCCACAGCAACCGCTCTATTCTGCTCGGAAGTGCGAAAACACATTTGACCAGGATGGAAAAATGACGGCTACACTGTTCATAAGTAGGTTTGGGAAAATGGCAATGTTGATAATCTGGAGTGAAAATATTATAAATTTGTGAAGTTACGGCAGACGTAACCATGTCCAATGCACGCCTGTGAACCCAGTCATTTTATGGAGTATTAATAACTTCAACACAGCCATTTCAGGACCTCTACTCATGAACAGTGTCACTGTCATTTTCTTAATCTGTCCCGAACACTGATTTCCCACAGCGATTGCACTATTCCACGCCAGAAGTGCGAAAACACATTTCTGCCAGGATGTTAACAATGACAACTGTACTGTTCACAAGGAGGTGTGAAAAAATGCCAATGCTGAAAATCTGGCCTGAAAATATTGCAAATTCATGAAGTTACAAGCATGCATAGCAACTGCATAGCGCACACTCGTAAAACAGTCATTTTTGGAATTTTTTCCACCAAATTTGCAACATAGACTTTTTGAGAGTCCACCTCATGAACACTGGCACCGCTATTCATTAATTGGCCCGGAAAGGTGATTCTGCGCAGTGACCATGAAATCACTTTTTGGGGCTGATTAAAGCCATAACAGTTCAAGAATTCATGAGGAGGGGTCCCAAAAACCCCCTGTTGAAAATCTGGTGAAAAAAGTCCCAAAAATGCCCGAGATGTGTACTAAAGTTGAAAAAACCCTATTTATTATGTTATAGAGTTTACCGGCATTTCCTCAGTTTGCAGTCGGCTTTGAAGATCGCAGACGTGTTTCCGGTCCACCGAAGATCATCGCGCCGAGCTCCGGAGGTAAGTATGGGGTGTTGGGGGGTGTGGGGAGACAGGGTGCGCAGTGGATGGGTGCGGGTTACAGGTGGAGGCCAGAGACACTACGAGGGACTGTTTCCTTTTTTTCCCTGTACAGAGGCATGTGGCACACTGGGGTGGTCTCCCAGCGTGCCACCAATGGCTTTCTTTTGGGGTGGGCAGCAGTAGCCGACGGGGATTAGAATCCCGCTGGCACACAAAAGGGGGGAAGATTCATTATGCCGATGGGGATTAGGCACCCTGTTGGCAGGAATTAAAGCGGGGGGGCTTGTTACAGAATGCAGACGGGGAGTGGGCTCCCCCGTCGGCACCAGAAACAATGGGGCACTGAGGCCGATGGGGTTTGGGGCCCCTGTTGGCACATAAACATGGTAGGGGGTATATTGTTTGTGAACACGGCGGCAACCCACCTCCATGTTCACAAACAATATCAGGGTTTTTACATCCCGCCCTGCAATGACATGTCGCTCCCTCAAGGCAGCGGATGGGTGACGCTGCAATGACGAGGCGGCCCCTGATTGCAGTGGCGAAATTGTCAGTAGTTGGTGTGAACATTCCAAACTACTGTCACCAGCAGCCTGCAATGGTATTGGGGAAAGTGGGACAAGCCTTTGCAGGCTGTGGGGGCATTGGCCACAACAGTGCCACACCTCCACAGTCTGCTACTGAGAAAGCTGCTGCAATATGTTGTTTGCGCTGCCCGCAATCAACATAAAAAAACAGTTGTTCGTTTACATTCTGCAATGGGTCATGAAACTAAGGTCCATATTCATTCTATCATTAAATGTATTGAGAAGAAAAATAAATCTGATCACATAAGCTTGTCTTTCTTTCGTATTTCTGAAGTGTCCTTCAAGAGCCAGGATGAAGATGTCAGGGACAAAGTGATCAGACTGAGAGAAATGTTGTCCCACTTTCCATGTATTCCTTTACTGTCTTTCAACCAGGCACCTAATTTATACAACCTGATTGTCAGGAAAAAATGTATACCTGACCAGAACAACAGAACACTAGGAGGCACTAAACTCTGCAGTATTCCTAAATTTAAAACATGTGAGCAAATGTCCACTTCAGACTTCATCAACACCCCTCAAAACAAAAAAATACATGTGTATTCCAGAATGTTGTTTATTACATCAAGTGCAAGAAGTGTCCACATGCAGGCTATATGAAGGAAACTGGAGAACCTCTTCAAACCTGAGTGAACTTACACAGGCATGACATTAAAATGGAAAGTACTGTAAAACCAGTTGGACAATATAGAAACATAGGAACATAGACAAGTGAGGCAGAAGGAGACTATAGGTCCATCAAGTCTGCTCAAGGGTTCCCAAGACCTGATGTGGGTCCCAGGATCTAGCCCCCCTTTTGCTTTTAACCCTTACCCTTACCCAATCCCTCAGATCCCTCTTGAGTCCTTGCTCTATCCCACTTCTTTTTGAAAGCTGATACAATCCTTGCACTCATCACTTCCTCCAGTAAGCCATTCTGGGTCTCCACCACTCTCTCTGTGAAAAAATGCTTTCTCACATCCTTTCTTTTTTCTTATCACTGCTGCTGTTTCTCCCTGCTGCAGCACTAAGCTGGCTTGGGGCATCCAGTTGCTGGCCCTGCCTGCCCGGAGAAGTGGGTGGCTCGAACCACACCCAGGAGGATCCAGGACAGCCATCATGCCATCCTGCTGGAGGGCCCCCCATGCCACTCCCAGCCAGGATGGCCCCGGACACTCCCTGATGGGACTCCTCATGAGTTCTCTGGGCAGCGCAGGGTGCACCATCAAGCTGCAAGGTCGCTCCCAGCCTTTTTCCTTTGTTCTCCCATGGGAGAACAGACATGCAATGACATCAAGGCACTGCATGCCGATGTCCACTGCACTCCTCCCTCAAGTACACTCATGCTAGTAGTGCCCCCGGGCATCCCCAGGGGCCGCTATAGTGTGGCATGTTTTCCACAACCTTCCCCAGGACTAGGAAAGCAGTCTACAGATGCTCAATCCTAGTCCTTCCCTGCCAACCCCTGATGACCCACTCTCATTCCCGAACCCAGGTTGCCGGCATGGTGTGAGGTGTGGCATCCAGCGCCTCAACCCTCAGCACCACTGGGCCGGTTTCTCACATCCTTTCTGAAGCTGCCACCCCATAGCTTCCATTCATGCCCCCTAGTGATTGAGTTGGTGACCCTTTGGAATACTTCTGAGGATGGCACCTTGTTAATACCTCTCAAGAAATTGAATGTCTCGATCATATTCCCTTTCTCCCTCCTTGTTTCCAGCAAGAACAAGTTAAGCTCCCTCAGGCATGCCTCATACGAGAGACCATGGAGGTCCTCTATCATCTTGGTTGCTCTTCTCTGCACAGTCTCCAGTCTATCCCTGTCCTTTTTAAGGTGAGAATTCCAAAACTGGATGCAGTACTCCAGGTGAAGTCTCAACAGGGACCTATAGAGTGGGAGGATCACCTCCATGCTCCTGTTGCCTAATACCTTTCCAATGCACTCCAGCATTTTTTTTGCCTTGCCATAGGTTTTGTTGCATTGGCTTGATTGCTTAAGGGTGTCACATATGACGATCCCTAGTTCCCTTTCTTCCTGAGAGGTGCTGAGTTTTACTCCATTGAGCTAATAATCTATCATGGGGTTCCCCTTCCCCAGATGTAGCACTTTGCACTTTTTTTGCATTGAACTGCAGCTGCCAGATGTTAAATCATCTTTCTAGCTTTTGCAAGTTGTTCTGAAGTTCTCGAATTGCCTCATGCTGTTGACCTTACCGCCCAGTTTGGTATCATCTGCGAAGAGCATGAGCTTGCCCTGAATGTCTGTGTTTATGTTTCAGATAAACATAATGAACAGAACCGGGCCTAAGACTGGTCCCTGGGGCACTCCTCTGGTGAATCTACCTATGCTTCACCTTAATCCCAGTTGATTACTACCCTTTGGCTTCTGTCTTTAATTAAGTCAATTTCCCACCCACCTGACTAAGTTCTTAGCAATGCCTACGTCTTTCAACTTTTTTAGCAGGCACTTATGTGGTACCAAATTGAAGACCTTGCTAAAATTGAAGTAGAGGAGGTCTACTGGGTGCCCTTTATCCACTTCCTTAGTTACCCAGTCAAAAAATGTAATGAGGTTTGTCTGGCATGACCTGCCTGCCTCTAAACCATTTTGTCTATTATCCTGTATATTGTTTGTCTCCAGATATTCCACTATATCTTGTTTAACTTGGATTTTCATCAACATTTTCCTCAATTTGATCATTTTAATGATGAACTTAATCAGCTTAATCTGGTTCAAGGTTAGCTGGCATTCATCTGTATCCGCTCCCCTTGGTCGTGCCTGAAAGAAGGCAAGATGTGTCTAGTGCACTTACCCGGTTAACAAAAAATAAATAAAAATAAAAAACTGAATAATGAAAATGTAGTGTTATCACTAAACAGTGACAGCTAACTGGCAGAAATGTAACTATTGCTGTAACGTAATACAAGGAAACAATATGTTATGTTTGGTTAAATTCTGTCTATTATTATTTTACAGGTACACACACAACTACTCAAAATGAAAGAAACAGTGGACTGCTGTTGCTCTGAATGAACCACAGACATATTCATATATACTCGAATTTATGAAAGACATCACCCATCAACACTGTACTGATGCCCTGCCCTTGGTGTGCACAAGGGAAATTCCTTCCGGTCATTCACTGCACACTGCATCAACAACTGCAAAGGTTAATCCACAGGATGTTTCTTAGTTAGTCCAGCAGAGGAATCACAGACAGATAAACAGAAGCAGTGCTGAAGTGAATATGCTTGCCACAACTGAGTAGCATGAAGTATGCTTCCAGCCACCATGTGGGACTACAGACTGTAATGTTACATAACAGTATCAAGTGTGGTTAACTGTGTGTTCATTGATGTGCTTGCAACTGCAACCCACCTTTGATTTGCTGAATTAGGGCTCAAGGTATCACACTTCATCTTCTGTCAGGCCATGCTCCCACAGTTTATGAGATGGCTGATGTCACAGATTTTTTTTGGTTTTTTGTATAGAGATTTCAATTTTGATTCACATGAATACAGCTGATCGTATCAAACCACCCCAGCCCAGGAGTTTGTTTCATCACTGTGTGATGGCACATCAACTTATCCAAGTGACTTGCCAGTCCCCAGCAAGTTCATATCACTTAAACCTTCACCTGCACAGCTATCCGTGGGCAGCAAGTTAGAGGTAAAGTAAAAGAACAGAAATATCCCCCTCGCTTTCTCTGGAAGAAATGAATGCTTTCCTTGTGATAGGAGCTGGAATGGCCCATGGCTCTTCCTCGAACCTGGTTTGTCTGCATCAAATTCAGTGGTGGTAATGCTTCACTGACAGGACAGCCATATAGCTGTTCCATTCGCAGAATAGCAAAATGTTTATGTTCCAATGTATGCTTACTCTATCTTCCAATTTAACAAACAAAAAAATTAAAAAGGTGAACAAACATCCTACAAATATCATACTGTGTGCTGCTATGGACATGACTAATTAGAAACAATTGTGAAACAGTGACATTATTGTGTTTTGAATACAAAATGAAACAAAAAAAAATTGCCAAGCAATTTGATCAGTTGTTATGATTTTTTTAAATCACACACTTGTTATTCATCAAGTGTGTCATATGTGCAGTATCTGCTTGTATACGTTAACTTGATAATTGGCACAGTAATAAAGATATCAACTTTAATTAAGCAATAAACAATGACAGGGTGTGTCCCAGCATCACCCACACCCTGGAGTGGTTTATTGTGATTATACAATACCACCCTTTTATTGCTGAAAAAAAAATAAAGAAAGGGTCTTTTTTGTTTGTAATTTTAAATTGTTTTTATAGTTGCTATTGCTCCACCAAAAAAAATAGTTCTTTGCTGCTAGGCAGGTGGGGGAGCTGGTACAGGGAGTTATAGCAGCTGCCATTCTCATTCGCACACACACACACAAGCAGCAGGAATTGGTCAGGAAAAAAGAAGAGAATCCATGCTAGCTGGGTGGGAGCAATCCTTGATCTGTGCTCCCATTTGGCAGATACTCTTTTTTTTTTTTTTTCAAGTTTATCCAGACTGCAGCAAGGTACAGGGAGTAATAGCAGCTGCCATCCCCATTCAGCTAAACACATGTTTTAACACGTTGATCAAAGCTGAACTGGTGAAAGTGTTTTTGAATTAAAAACAAGTGCTAGAAGTTATGTAAATCAGGGCTGAAAAACTGAGCAGTGATTTCCAGCCCTCATTTTTAATTCTGAAACTCTTTTCCCAGGGCCCAGTTCATCATTGCCTTCATTGGTCATAGTGTTCAAATTTTTTTTTTGCTGAACGGGGATGGTTCCAGGCTTGTACGAATGTCCTACGGCAGGTGCAGCCAGTTGGAGAGGTCAACTCAGTAAAACCATGTTCCAAACTGTTAGGATTTTCTTTTCCTTTTTTGAAACTAGGCTTCTGTGGCTGTTGGGTCAAAGTGACCGCTACGGTGGGGACCTGTGATTGGGACAAGGATGGATTTAACAAGTGATGGCTATGGTGAGGACTTACTGAGATTGAGACAGGGGGTGGATTTAACAGCTACTAACTTGATCATAAAATCCAAACAAGTAGTACTAACCTTGATCTGTAACAATACTGTGAAAGGGGAAGGTGTCACTGTGGATGGCGTCCATGCCGATCGGTTATGACATGTCACCTGTTGCTTCTCGGCCCTCTTCTGCTTTGTACCGGAGAAAGAAGTTGTGTTTTTCCTCTCTGCTTCTGCCAGCAGAACCATGGAAAGGGCATGTTGTGAGCTGGTGTGCACTAGCCCTACCGGTCCTCAGTTTCACAGTTGGGGCGACTGGAGGGTGTAGACATCGGGACTAGTCTCCACTTAGGTAACAGGAGATCACAGAACTAGAAGAGATGTTGTCCGATAAAATGTTTTGTTTATTGTTTTTTTTTTTTTTTTACTTCTGCCGGGTCGATTAGATGAAAACTGTTTTTTATTTGGGTTTTTTGCTTGAAAGTGGTTTTATCACGATCTTGGCAACAATTAAGATGGCGTCTCAGCTGAATGTTAAAATTTCATTGGACTAATTCAGCTAATTGTGATGGCCATCTGATGGTAGCTGGCACCCCTTTCTGTTGGTAATGCTAGAATTTACCATGGCTAGGAGGTGCTAGCTAGCCAATCAGATTACTTGAATTTTAAAGCCATTGTATAATTAATCAATATACTATGAGAGAGTGTTGGTGATGCCAGGATTTACCCATGCCCTGGGGTGTTGTTTGGCCATTAGGCACAGCCGAGTGGCCAAAACACACCAGGTGTGGTTAAATCCTGACATCACCAATACCCTCGAGTGGCATATTGCGATTATACAATGTCCTCTTTTTTGGCGCACATAGAAAATAATAAATAAAAGATTTTTTCCCCTATTTTATCCAGTTTTTACTGTGGTTATTGTTGTGCTGGAAAAAAATACTCCCCGATTGCTGGAGCCGCCCTGCTACTGAGGATGCGCACTTTTGCTTCATGATTCTCGGTTGCAGTGTGTTTTGTGGGGCTGGGTTGTGAGTGAGGTTCAGATGCCGAAAAGTGATGGAGAGCACATTGCGGACAGAATTCTCTTGTGCTGGATTTTTGGGAGTCTGCTGTTTCTAGGGTTTTGTCAGTTAAGGCAAATGAGGTATCCATTTGTTTTGGTTTTTTTAATAACTGGCGGTTTTTATTTTGTGAAGCGAATGTGTAAGCAAGTGAGGAAGATGTTGGGACATGTGGACCGAGATGGGTCTCACAGTGATTTACAGACAGTGATGGCTCGAGAGTCTGCCTGGCATCTTAGTTTGTAGAGTGGTGAAATTTTAAAACTCAAGTCCGTTTGAATTTCATGGTCAGCTGTGGTACACGGCAGTTTAGCGGGGTTTAATATGGCAGCTTTGGTTGGCAATTTCAGGGGTTGAATGGCTTTTAGAGATGCGGCTGCCTGGCACCTCTTCCCATGGGGTGACTGCAGCTTTTACAATGGGAGAGGAGTGCCAGGTAGCCAATGAGATTAGAGGATTTGTGCTTAATTTCTATGCCCATTGTATAATAATATGTATTTGCAATGATTAGCTACAACTTTAGTAAGAGTAAACAGTGAGTATGTAACATTGGCGAATCACTTGCAAGATTCATATTCATATGCATTCCTACATTGGCAGGTTGATTTTGTGATTATTAAACAATGTTTATCAGATTATTACAATAGCTATATATGTTACAATGTTTCATTGCATCAACTCTCAACTATGCACAGAACAGCAGAAGTTTAATATTCAGTGTCATCAATGTTAACCCCTGTTGCAAACATACCAGAGTTAACATATAAAAAAGGTAATTTATAGCACAGCTATAACAATACCACATGCAAAAATTGTATTACAAAGCTTTGCCCCCCCACCTAGGATACCACAGAAATATGTAAACAGATGAAGAATGCGCTAGTGTTATGCCTACTACACCACATATATGAAGCGGAGTCACAACCTATCACTGCCATCTAATCACTTTGTATTACCCCCCCCCCCAACCTAGTGGTTAATGTTCTTTCCAGCTAGATGTGGCATCCATCGCAGGCCCTCCTCTTACTTGCAACACTGGAAGCCATAACAGCAGGTGAAGAGGACATGAGAAAGCACAGTCATAGCCAGTACGTACAATGTCTGGATGTTTAGGTAAGAGGAAGGTATTCAATGTGGCATGGATGCAGCTAGGAGGGGAATTGTACACTTGGTTCAGGAGGGGGCAGTAATGTATAGTGGATAAATGTAAGCTGTAGAGTAATGATGGTGACCTTTTTAAGAGATCTGAGGCACCCTGATCCTCTGTACATATCCTCTGTTCTATACTATGTGAGCATTGAAGGGATGGAGGGGTGGAAAAATCACAGAATATCAAGTGACATGTTGTAATATATGGTTTCTTATTTTTCCCATAGAACCAGTGCCATTTTAAAACATTCATAATACTGTTGTTCTGATGTCAGGAAGCCATAATACACTAACAATCTGATGTTAGAATCATGATATTATGACTTTAAATCTTTGTTCCTGTTGTGCTCGTGCTTATTCAAATCAACACTCGCAGTGCAGATCAACACTACACTTCCACGGAGATGACTTTGTGATGGGAAGAAAGAGAGGAAGCACTTCATGAATGTGATTCTATTCCTCAAAACAAAACAAACAAGCATTTGTCAATGCCGAATGTTGTCTTGCTGCCATTGGCAGTGCAGGAGTTAGAGAGATGCAGCATAGGAGTGGCAGTCAAGTATTGAACTGATGCCAACCTACCCCCACCCTGCAGAGAGTGACAGGCATTAGAGTGTCCCTGTGGGTGTTTGTTAGTGCAGTGCGGGAAAACATGCTGGGCAGGATGTGAAAAATGACAGCTGCACAGTTCATAAGGAGGTGTAATTAAATGGCAGTGCTGAAAATGTGGCATACAAATATCTGAAATTCACGGAGTTGCAAGGGTGCGTGAGAAATATGCAAGGCACTTGCAGCACTGCCAGTTTGTGGGGTTCGCACCAAATTTTCAACATAGGTATTTTAGCACCTCTGTTCATGTACAGTGTCACCGTCATTTCCCTCAAAGTGTCCTAAGAAGTGATTTCGCAGCAGCGACCATGCTATTCTGCTGCGAAGTGCGGAAACACATTTGGGCAGGATATGTGAAGTGACAACTGTACTGTTCATCAAGAGGTGTGTAAAATGGCAATGGTGAAAATCCAGAGTGAAAATATATCACAATGCATGACGGTACGGTCATGGCGCGTAATCTGCCAACGACGCCAGAATAGCCATTTTTTTTTGGCGGAGCATCAGCTCCAAATTTTCAACATAGGCATTCTAGGAGCTCTGCTCATGAACTGTGTCACTGTCATTTTCATAATCTGGCCCAAACACTGATTTCCCACAGTGACAGCGCAATTGTGCGCCGGAAGTGCGGAAACACATTTTGGGCAGGATGTGGGAAATGACAGCTGTACTGTTCACAAGGAGGTGCACAAAAATGCCAATGCTGAAAATACGGTATTAAAATATTGTGAATGCGTGAAGTTACGAGCCTGCATAGCAACTGCGCAACGCACGCTCATAAAACAGGCATTTGTTGAATTTTTTCCACCAAATTTGGAACATAGGCTTTTTGAGAGGCCACCTCTTGAACACTGGAACTGTCATTTCATTAATGGGTCCCAAAAGGTGATTTTGAGCAGTGACTGTGAAATCACCTTCCGAGGCCGAGTAACGCCATGTCAGTAACAGAATTCATGAGGAGGGGCCCCAAAAACCCCATGTTGAAAATTTGGTGCCAAAATTCCAAGAAATGCCAGAGATATGCAGCAAAGTTGAAAAAACCCTATTCATTGCATTATACAGCTTACCGGCATTTCCTCAGTTCGCGGTCGGCTTTGAAGAGTGCAGACGTGTTCCTGGTCCACGGAAGATCGTCGCGCCAGAGTCCAGAGGTAAGTATGGGGGGTGAGGGGAGGCAGGGTGCGCAGGGTGGGTGCAGGTGGGGGGAGGGGGCATCTAGACTACGAGGGGCGGTTTTGTTTGCAGGTGGAAAAAAAGCGAAAGCATGGACAGTTTTTAAGTATTACAAGGCATTTGGCACTCTGGGGTGGGCTCCCAGCGTGCCACCTAATGGGTTTTGTGGGGTGGTGTCAGTAGCTGATGGAGGATTGGGCACCCTGCCGCACACAACACGGGCGGAATGCCAGCGGGGATTGGACTACCCCGGCAAACAAAAAAGGGGGAGCACAAGCTGAGGGGATTGGGCACCCCGGCATTCAACAGTTGGAGGTGATGCTGATGGGTAGTGGCCCCCATCAGCGGGCAAAAGCAGGGGCAGCTGAGGGATTGGGCACCCTCGGGCATTCCACATTTGCGGGGGATGCCGACAGGGAGAGGCCTCTGCCGGCACACAAACATGGGGTGCCGACAGGGGATTGGACACCCCCAATGTCAGAAACTGTGAGGTGGTTGCCTGTCATTTCATGACTATATCGGCAGTGAAGTATAGCAAGCAAAGGACTGCCATGCATGACGCAGCTTTGCTCGGATTGCATGGACCTTGCTTTGATGCCTCTCATTATGAATGCATGGTGTGGCGGTGGTATGCAGGCTGATTGGGGAATGAGGGACGCACCTACTGATGTGTGCCCTGCATTCGCCCAAGAGCAGCCGCGTCCCCAAGACCCGCACTGTCGCAAGATGTTTCTTGGTCATGCATGCAAGCCAACATAAAAAGAGAGAGAGAGAAAAGGGAAATTGATTCACTTACTTTTGCAGGTGTCTAGTGTTTTTTCCCCCTCTTGCTTGTTGCTCATTTTGAACAAGTGGCCATTTAACAGATAGGGAGCCATGTACTGTATTACAAAAAATAACAGACAGCTTTCTATTTGCTATGGAGTAGGTAACTCCAGCTTGGAGTTCCAGTCACATCATAAATCTCTCGAGCTTCGCTCTTGAGGTTTATGATGGCATTGGAATCATTCAATGGAGGTACAGCTCCATAACAGATAGACAGCCATCTGTTATTCAGCTTATAACATGTGTAACAATAAGACCACAACACATGTATGGGGAGTAGTGGCAACATAAGTTATGTATACTCAGGAAATGAGGAAACCAGCATGCAAACAATAAATAGCATAGAGTTGTGACCTACAGGCAGTAATACTATGGGTGAGATACTTGAATCAGTAGAGTCTGTGTGGAAGAAAGCCAACATGTACACCATTAGGATAAGGAAACATATCTCGTATCCTCCACACATAGCAAGGTGGTATAACCCTCTTGTCTCCTGATCCTAGCTGGCCATACTGTCACACTATGGACTGCCTGTAGGCAGCAAATCTCATCTCTCTATTGTAATCTTGATGGGGTGACCAGCCAAACAAAAACAAATCATTATGGTATGCAATTGCAATAGCTAATGTAGGCTCACATAGGCATAAGAGTTTTAGAGTTTGACTGCGAAACACACTAACTGGGTATTTTCCTACAACAGACCATTTCCATGGTTGTTGGCATCTCTTTACAGAATGTACACATGCACCACAGTGGGGATGAACTGGAATTGAATTTCACTGTGTGCATCTTCACGCAGATCGAACATTCCACCAGGGGGCATCTGTGTCATCTGAGAAGCATAGTGCCTCAGTCTTACAGTGTCCATCCTTGTGATTATCTCTGTGTAAAGAAAGGTAGAAAACCATCAATGGATGACACTTGTCACACAAACTTGTAACATCACATATTTTGGACTTTGGATTAGGAAAGGGGGCAGATAAGAAGATGGTGCCACAAATCAGAAGGATGGGAAGCATACCCTATGGATAGATAGTGTAGCAGAAAATGAGGGTGAGCTGGATGTCATTGTCCACTTGCGGACAAATGACATGGCTAGGAATGGGACTGGGATAGTGTAGGTGGAGTTTATGGACCTGGGAAATGATATTAGACAGGTAGGATGCTCACTAGGTTTTGTGGATGTACTCCCTGTATGCAACAGGGTGAAGGAGCTGGTTCTCCATGCCATGACCTTCCTCTCACTGTTGAGGAACTGGTGCAAAGATTGTAACTACAGATGCATTGGAGACATGGGACCCACATAGGAGGATTTATGCCTATACACGGCTGATGTCCTGCATCCAACTGGGAGGGAACAACAGTCATCAATGGAAAAAGTCATGGTGCACTGACAACCATATCTGGGACATGACTGTACCAGGCTACACTCTAATCAGAGAATACAGGGTTGTAAGGTAAGGTGGTGAAGTGGTGCTACACGTGCAGGGAAGCATAAAAGCAATGGACATACAGCGAGTTAACTGTGGCAAAAAGTACTGTGGGTCACCCTCAAGAGTGGGAATTGAACCACTACTCACAATGGTGTGATCTATGCACCTCTGACACAGGGGGAGGAATTAGTTCAGGTATTGATTGAAGCAGCTGGCAAAAGTACTCAAAATGTGGAGGTGCTGCTGGATGGGAAATTCAATCTGTTGGATGTAGGTATGGAGCTTTCTAACTGCATCTCCATATGTAGACCCAGGAGGAGGACAGTGAGAGGGAGGATATGAAAGGTGGTACATTCATGGAGATGTGAAGAAATACTTCATCCCAGTAAGAACGGTCGATGACTGGAACTGTCTTCCATCTCAGGTGGTAGATGTGAAATTGACTGCAGGGTTCTAAAATGCCTGGGATAGGCACAAGGGCATCATGGAGCTAAGGAATGGGGGGGGGAGACAGATATATAGATCAAGTCAGGTCTGTGGTGAGAGTGTAGCTAGGAAGAAAAGGGCAGACTGATTTGTTCAAGTGGCCCGTATCTTTCATCAGATTTTGTTTATATGTTTCCACGTAAATCCATGTAGTGTTACATCCAATATACCAGTAACCTCATATAAGCTAGCCAGTTCTTCTATCAAGACAGTCACCACAGTGTACCCACTGCTGAGGTAAGGCTGATTGGTGTGTAGTTCCCCAGATCATCATTCAGCCTATATTTGTGTAGAAGCAACACATACAAACTTCACCAATCACAGGGTACCATTCCTGATTCAGCATATCAGCAGTCCACCATAAAACATATTCTTATACTGATGAGGTAACCAAACTAACTGTTGTAAGAGTGGCTTCATGCAAATTCTTAAGACATGACATCTGTAAGCCACAGTGAGATAGTCTGATACCATTACAATATAAGTGATGCAACTCTTACAACTGCAAAAGTAGTATCCATAGCAGTATTAATATTTTATTGCTAGAGATTGTACAGTAACATAAACTTTTTTTTTTGCATCTGAACTGGATGATGCCTATTTCTAGTGCATCTCTGCATAAGACACTCTTCACAGATTAAAAGTGTCTCAAGTGCATTTGACAGTAACAAATGAACCAGTTTGGTTTCACAGTGCTGTACCACAAGATAACATTTGGAAATTAGGACAATGAACTGTATTGTGGTGATAATGTAATGGTTTATAATATATTGTTTATGAAGAGTTGCTTATGACATGAAACATACATGAACTTCTGCAGCTTGTGTTGCAGGTTCCATGTCACCACTGTGTACCTCAGCTACAATGAATGTTGGCTGAGTCCTTCCACCTCTAGATCTTCTTCCATGGGTGCTGCTCTGTGTCCTGACACATCCTCTATACACTCTTCTTATAGGATGGCTACAATAACATGAAATGGGTGCTTCGTTGTTAGTCAACAGTGATGAGACAGAATCAGATTCTGAACTGGAACCCCTGAAGGAAAAACAACAAAAAAAAAAGAAATGCTGTCAGTAGAAAGTTATTATAAACAGAAAAGGCAAATATGTACTGAGCTACAAACCAGTTTGTACAGGCTATACAGATGGAAACCAAATGCAAAAAATAGGGAGAAAGTGATGCTGTTAGTAGAAGTCAAACTGCAGGATGTGGACAGAAGCCTTCAATATACTACTACAGCTATAAGCATGATAAATCACAGGCATCCTTCTGGGGATAAATACTGGGACCGATCCTCTTTAATGTCTTCCTTATCGATATCACAGAAGAGATGGAAAAACATGTGTACGTCTTTGTGAATGGCACCAAACTCAGCACTACCATTGACACACAAATTGAGGTGGAAAAGCCGAGACCTGACTATAGGAAAACTGAGAAATGGTTAATTGAATGGCACCTGAGTTTTACAGAGGATCAGTTCATAATAACAGAGTGTCAGAGGACAAGGGTGGGAGTGCAGATGCATTATGAATACCGCACTGGAAAGATACATAGTGGATGATCCAGTCGGACAGCTTACAGGTAATCAAGCTTTACTGCAAAACAGTTGAGAAGTCCATAAGGATGATGTGGTGCATAGGCATGGGTAATATCAACAGGGATGGGTATATCAACAGAAACATGGAGGTGGGGATTTCCACTACATAGATCATTGCTAAAATTTCTACAACAGTTCTGAGTTCACTACTGTAGACTACAGCTGAACCAATTTTGCTAACAAAAAAACAAACAAATAAAACAAATACACACAAAACAGCACCCATAAGATATCAGTCCATGCAGAACACAGACTTAGCAAGTATGTTCATTTATTGGGATTATTTGGAGTAGCTACAACTATTTTCCAGTTGAAAAGCAAGTAGTACAATACCCCAACTAAGGATACAGCTTAAAAAAATGACTAAATCTAGTCAGAAACCTGATGAGATATGGGGATTAGTGTACACATTTTTTTCCAGATGGGATTAAGACTGCAACTGACATGTTTGACTTTTTTTTTGTTTTGCCTCCCAATCCAGAAGAACAAGAAGTATCAGCATTCATATAGCAATTCTCATGCAGATTGCATCACAACACTATACAGTCAGAGCTAGACTGGTAATGAAGTGACAGAATGTGTGGTAGCAGTACTCTCACATATAAACACCAACCCACAGTCTTGCACAAGTGCATAACTCCACTTCATGTGAATAGGGATGTTAGCCAGACCACAGAGGAACACTGTCAATACTGCAGAATGTGCCTTAGGTTCTGTTACTTCCACGTGGACTCCAACCAGTATGGCAACAGAGATGGGAGGAAGGGACATGGACTTCGCATCCTGTCAGAAAAACAGAACACATCAGCAGTGCAGCTCTCCATATGGTACTTAGTTGCCAACTTTGACTGTATGAGCCCCTTCCTTGTGATGGATCAGAACCCACTACATTCTAACCCACTGATCCATGTGCTTCCAACTGAGCCAAGCTGATGCCTGGGGCCAGATTTTCAAAGACCAGCTTGACTGCTGCTAGTTGCAGGTATCTATGGGCTTCACCACATCCCGGCTGCTTCATGGACCCTGCATCGTGTTCAAAAAGAGCAGGGTCCCTGCACCAGACATCCAGGATTTGCCACACCCAGAGGCATGTGGCAAAGCAATGAAAGCACCTGCAGGTAATGCTGCAGTGCTCCGGCTGCCCCCTCCCTCATTGCAAATGCAGAGATTCTGGAATGGTCAGGGTGAGGGGCGCACACAGGGCAGGCAAGTGAGGCTCACGGATGGCATGAGCAGAGGGTGGCACAGTTGCTTTTGGGGAAGGGTTGGGTGAGCATCTGAGTGTAGTAGCATCTGGCAGGGGTGCCAATTCTTGCACAAGACTGTGACAGACCAGGAACAGCATATGGGCGGTATAGAGACACACAGTGCCATGGCCCCACATGGGCCCAGCCCTTGCAGCAGTCCCCTGGGCTGTGCCTACTGGGGTGCCTAGTACTGTGTGTCACCATATCCCCCAATACGCCATTCCTGGTCCATCACAGTCTTGTGCTTGAATTGGCACCCCTGCTCCAGAACTGGATGCAATACTCCTGGTGTGGTCTCACCAGTGTCTTATACAAGGGAAAAATGACCTCCACCCTCCTACTTGTGATACCTCTCCCTATGCATTCAAGCATCCGCTAGCCTTCCCCGCCACTTTGTCACACTGCCTAGCCTCTTTTAGGTCATCCAAAATAACTCCCGGGTCTCTTTCCTGGTTTGTGACTGTTAGTACCTCCCCTCCTAGTTTGTAAGTTGTCCTTGGGTTCTTGTGCCCTATGTGCATGATCCTGCACTTTTTTTTATTGAATCCCAGCTTCCATGCTCCAGACCACTCCTCCAATTTTTTAAGGTCCTCCCTCAACTTTTTAACCCCTTGGTATATGCACTGTATTACATACCATCATGTCATCTGCAAATAGGCATATCTTTCCTCCAGCCCCTCTACAATGTTCCCAAAATAGGCATTGAAGAGGACTGGCCTCAACACTGACCCCTGCAGCATCCCACTTGCTACTTCTCCCTCCCCAGAGTGTTCCCCATTTACCACCACCCTCTGACTCCTGCCAGTAAGCCAGTTCTCTATCCATAGTACTATTTTAGGATTCACTTCTATGCTACGTAGTGTGTTTATCAGTCTTTTATGAGGGACAGTGTTGAAGGCCTTTCTGAAGTTCAGATGGGCCATATCCATTGCCTCGGCCTGGTCCACCATCTTAGTCATCCAGTCAAAAAACTCTATTAGGTTTGTCTGGCAGTACCTCCCCTTGGCAAGACCATGTTGTCCTAGGTCTAGTAGGCCATTCCCGTCAAGATATTCAACTAACCTTTCCTTCAGCAAAAAAGCCATTATCTTTCCCGCTGCTGAAGTCAGGCTAACAGGCCTGTAATTTCCAACCTCATCCCTATCACCACCTTTGTGGAGTTGGACCACATCCACTCTTTTCCAGTCCCCTGGCATTTCCCCTGTCTCTAGCAATAGGTTGAACAACTCTGGGGTGCACTATGTCCAGGGCCATCGCCTTGTCAACCCTTAGCTTCTTTAGCTCACTTAGGACTCTTTCCTCTGTAAAGAGGCTGGCGTCCACCTTTCTACCAGAAGGTAGTTTACTAAGGTGGGCAGAGAGGTCAGTGAATTTCAGATTAAAGGCCTTGGCAACCTCAGATGGGTCAGTCAGAGGGCCAGCTGGGAAACTGTGGGTTCATGGACTGAGCAGGGACCTAACAGAGCCCCAGAAACAATGGGGGTTACCAAGGTTATCCCTTTGCAAGGTGTCATTAAAAATTCAGTTTCTGGGACTGTGCCAATTGTTTGCATTGGTTATGCAACCACCTGTAGTCATTCCAGAGGGTGGAGTAGGGGGTCTTTTTGTAGGCATCCCACCTTCTGTCCCTTTCTTTCATAAGGGTCAGAATTTCCTTTGTGATCCAGTGGGTAGAGCCTCCCTTCACTCTCCTAGTGGTGAGTGGGAAGTGGCGATCTTGAATCTGCAGGAAGGCATTCATGAGAAAGGTCATTGCCGATGTCACATCCGTAATGGAGTACAGTGCTGACCAGTTCACTGTCCGGACATCCTCCAGTAGGTTAAAAGGTGTCCAAGCAGTTAAAATTTTGGAACGATAGGTATGGGGGTGAGGAGTTGGTCCTGCTGGACCAGATAATGTAGGTAGAGGAGTGGTCACTGATCGAGTCAGACAAGGTCCCTGCCTGGAGTACCTCATCTTCCCTGTTTGTAGCCACCCAGTCTATCACGGAACGATTTTGTGTGCAGATGTTGTCTGGTGGGGATAGAGATGGTTTGCACCAGGTTGTGTTGTTTTAGCAGGTTGGTATAGTCAGGTTCAAGGGCACTTAACCAATGTCTGTTAAAGTCACCCAGGAGAATGGTGTCTCTGGCCAGTGTGAGTTGGCCCAGTCTGGTCAGGTGGCTCATTAGACCTGGTTTGCCCCTAGCTGGGGGGTTGTAGCAGTATCCTAAGTACATTTTCTTTGCTGAGACCAGGGTCAGCTCAGACAGCTGGGGGAATCAGGGTCAGAGCTGTGGACGGAGGTGGCTGAGAGTGGTTCCCTGAGGTGTAGAGTGATACCTTCACCTTTCTTTTTCCTGGTCCATCACGACTTAACATGGAGTAGCCAGGCAATTGGTATGTGGCATCAAGGATGTGAGGTTTAAGCCATGTTTAAGCCAGTCTTTATACTTTACATTTACACAAACTTGCTATGTTTAACTTGTGTATCATGACAATCATACAGTCAATCTTACAGAGGTAATAACTTTATGTTTTAGGGATTGTGACTGCACTACAGAAGGTTAAAACTCTGAACTGAGCCAAGAAGCCAAATTAGAGTAGAAAACCATCACTAAATACGTCTACTTTTGATTTCATCATGATGTCTACAATATGGGTCAAAGTTCTAGTTCTGAATGATAACTGCAATTGAGTCATGTGGGCATGTGAAACAATTCTCGATGTAGAAATAGAAATTATAGATAATCTTGTCAAGGATCTGTGTCAGCTTAGAGAAAAGTTTCCAGTGAGTCTTAATGAAGTCAAAATAGTTGCAGGTGCCATAGGTTTGGAAGATAAATTCAAGAAAAAAAGGAAACAGAAAAGGGCTCACTTTATTGATGAAACTGATGATTTAAGCCTGCCCTCTGGAGATCAAGGGGAGACAGAACAGGAGACTTCGTTCAGAAGAGAAGTGTACTAGAGGTTAATTGACACCGTTGTTAATGGACTCTGTTCACTTTGAACCAGCAAGAAGTCTGAGCGCAAAGTTTTCCTTTGTATGGAATTATCATACAATGGAGGACAATGCTCAAAGAATTTTGGTCAATCGCAACTTGCTGAACAATACAAGAGTGACATTTCAGAAGAGGAATTATATGAGGAAATTCTGCTTCTGAAATCTATACACAGATCTAGTATCCAAACAGCTGAAAATCTTAAGTCAATAGATTTGCTTATTAAGATTTGCACCTGAAGGTTAGAAGAGATTTTCCCCAGTTTATGTACCATTCTTAGAATCTTCTGGACAATGCCTGTCCCTATGGTGAAGGCTGAATGTTCTTTCAGCAAGCTCAAGTACATTAAAAAACTTCAATGGTCAGCAATGGGGCAAGACCAGTTAATGTCTTTGGCCACTCTAGCAATAGAATCTAGTCTTGCAAGATCCATTGATTTTAGTGAGATTATGTGCAACGTTACTCTTAATAAGGCCAGAAAAGCTCTCCTGCACTCATAATACACTACAATTCACAATTAATGTATTGAAGAATTACATAATAACTTTTAATGTCTTGAAAAAAGATTCTTAATGGCCTTTTATAATTTATATATTTTTTTCTAGTTTGCTGTGGATATAGCATTGGATTAAAGTACTGTATATCTGTTAATATTGCTAAGACCATAGAAATAGTTCAAAGCAGGATAAAGAGTTGTTGCTGGTCTCCTGTTACTCTGATTGGATAGTTGAGTTTCTAAGGTTATTTATTTATTTATTTTTCTTTACTTGACAGTAGCTGGCCAAAGTGGGAGGATGGCTGTGTCTCTCATCCAGCGCTGGATAATACTTTAAAAAGGTAGTTGTTGGGGTAGGTAGGTGGGGGCCCCAGAGTCTGAACTTTCCCTGGGGCCTGGAATTCCTCTCAACAGGCCTGTTCATTAGTCTTTTCTTTACCACTGTCTGAGCACTGAGGTTTATATAAAATTAGGAGATCTGGGATTCTATAGACTTCAATTGCACCTTCAGAGGCAGCTGCAGAGAGGACTAAAATTAATGAGAATCAGTCAAAATCATTGAAAACTGACAGACTGGACCAATCAAAGTGGGAGAATGGCTAAATTTCATGAATTGCTCAACTTTCCCTTTACCCTCCTAGAAATTAATGACACACCAGCCTTTTTATTTCCAGGCTTATTGCACTAACGGTAATTAATGAAAATGCACATTAGTTACACCATGGCCGCTTTGAACTGTATCCCACACCCCACCACTGACACAAACAAAGTGATTGTCCATAAATGTTCACCTACATGATAACCAATGGATGGAGAATCTGACAAGAACAGCTTAACACTTCATTATTTCTACTACTTTAAGGAAAGAAAAAATAGAGAAAAAAACCTGGACACAAAATGTCACATGTAACACCTGATTTATTTTTAACATTCTCATCCTAGATTACTCTGTTGAGTAGGAGTAGCTACTTGAGAAGCCAATGTTGCCTTGAGAAGCTGCTCCCTCAGCCATGATACTACAGCCTTCTTGTGAGCATGCAGAATGATGGAACTGAATTATGGGAGTCTCATTTTGCAGCACGATAAACATCAAAACTAGTAAAAATAAACAATAACCGTGATGTAGCATGAATCAACATTGTAATCATGGTGAGGGTCCATGTGTACTGCAAGTAAACAGAAAATAGTAAAATGAAAATAACATGCTTTACAGATCTGAGACTGTTACATCTTACTCAAATAAGAATAGCTTCATATCTAATGACTGGATACCACATTTCATTTTATAGCACTGCTGCTTTAATACACCAAGGCCCGAATGCTCAGAGCAGAAGTGTATGGTGCAACTGAGTTGCACCAGCGCAAGTACGGAGATGCGCCACCAAGCGATATTCAGAGGGCACCACTGTGCAACGCAAATTCCATTGCGTCAATGTGCAACTATAAAATATGCCGCGCAAGTGCAGGGGGCATTCCCATGAATATGAGGTGCAACAGGATATTCAACCTGGAAGCCATGGTGCAAGTCCACAGCAAACCCAAGATGCACTGACCAGACTTGTTCCTATAAAAACAGGGTGCAAACACACAGACAGTGGTTGTGCCAAGGGAGAGAGAGAAAGAGAGAGACAGACAGACAGACACAAGAACAAACACAAAGGGAGAGAGACAGAGCGGTGGAGTGGGAGAGGGAGAGGGGCCAGAGAGAGAGAGACACACACACACACACACAAACAGCGTACCAGGATGGCAGACAGATAGGCATCGAACAGCCCAGGGGCACACACAGAGTGAAGGAGTGATGGACAGTGCGCTGCTCCTGATAGAGGTGGTAATGAGGGGTGTGAGGAGGCAGGGAGGTACAGCTGCATGGCCGACAAAGGGCCCTTCAGCAGTATGCCCAACACAGATGGTACCATGCCGGCATCACCTTTTAGAACTATAGCAACACCGAGATCGTGGGCCAGTACTGCATGAACAGGGCCATTCTGAGGCAGCTCTGTAAGCTGTGCAGTGAGGAGATGCAGGCACCCACCAGATGGGGCCATGCCATGTCCATGGAAACCAAGGTGACCGCCTTCATGTGCCTGTTCGCCATGGGCACCTTCCAATGACCAGCAGTGGATACCACAGGCATCACCCAGTCAGCCACATCCCGCCTCCTCACACAGTTCCTCAACACTCTGCTGCCACATGCTTCGCGGAATTCATACATTTCCCCAGCACACAGGTGGAGCATACAGCAAACATGCAGGACTTCCACAGGGTGGCACGCATGCCTGACATGATTGGAGCCATTGACTGCATGCACATGGGCATCCACATACCACCTGGCCCTGAGGTCATGGTGTACATCAACAGGAAGAGGAGCCCAAGCATCAACTGCCAAGTGGTGTGCAATGCCAAGGGGTGCATCATCAATGCCTGTGCCACACACCCTGGGAGTGCACATGACACATTCAACTGGCACAGCTCTGCGCTGTGCCACAGGTTTGAATGTGGAGACATCCCCACGGGCCACCTTGTGGGTGAGTATGGCATGGGCAAGGGACGATGGGCACAGCAGACCTAGGGATGGGGAGGGCAGGGTGTGCATGATGGTGTGGGTCCCAGGGACAGGCAAGGGGTGCAGTACAGCATAGCATAGAGCTAACCATGTCAATTTCCACACAAGTGACAGCACGTACCCACTGAGGCCGTGGCTGTTCACCCCTACTGGCGACCATTGTCCCCAGCAGAACGGTACAACGATGCACATGCTAGCAGGCACAACATCATCGAGTGCATCTTTGCCATGCTAAAGGCATGATTCCATTGCCTAGACAGGTCAGACAGTTCCCCTACAATACAGCCCCTCGAAAGCCTGTGGCCTATTCCTGGTCTGCTGTACACTGTGCAACATGGCAATTGACCATGGGATAGTTGTCGAGGCTGATGAGGACGACAGTAGCAGGGACGATGGAGACAATGGGCTTGAGGGGGTGGACAGCCACCCCCTGGGCAGAAGGTCCTCCGACTCCTGCAGCAGGCATGACGCCACCACGACATGGTCACAAAGGAACTCTTTGGCAAATGCAGGTAGGTGGCATGGTACACATGCATGGGCCACACACACCAGCACACCACAAATGCAGGGCTGTGCATGGTGAGGTGTATGCACAGACAGTGGCGCTAAGCAGGGTAGGGGAGGCAGTGGCACACAACAACACACACGCTGCAAAGGCATGTACAAGCACACACACACACACACACACATATGCACCATGCCACACGGTCCAGTAGCCTGGCATGCACACACAGGCAGTCTGCGGCATGACACGCATGAGCGCCACCACAGGTATGACACACACCACCCATGTGCACACAGGGCAGCAGCAGCAGACTGCTGGCAGGGCAGCACACAGATCAGAGCAGTTGCACAGTACCACAGCCACCATGGCCACAGGTGTGACCACACCAGGGCTGATCGGCAGCTGCAGGCTGCGCATCAGCCACAGGGGGTGTGTACGACAGTCCCCCAGGGGTAGAAGCGCAGGACCACAACCGTGTCCTCCCAGGGGTATGTAGGTGGCCAAACAGGCCAGCCCCGAGTGTGCCTGGGATGCCTACATCTGAGCCCAGCATCCACTGTGTTGGGTCGCCTGATGTCGGGTCCATGGGGTGGACAGCACATTGCGGGGAGTCCCCTGTGCACAGCCATACCTGCAATTGCACCAGCAATGTGATCCATGGCTGCTGTCATGGCCTTCTGTATGCATTGCAGCCCCTCCAGGATTTGCATAGTGCCCCAGTCCTGCTGCTTGGCTAACTGGCGCACCTCCACCCGCAGTGCATGCACTCCAGTGGTGAGCAGCACCTGTTGCTGAATGGAAGCCCACAGCAGCCGGGTGTGCTGAGCCAGATGGTCCACATTCTGTCGCTCCTGGACAGGATGACGATCGTCAGTGGGTGACTTGTCATGCTATCCAGCCCCCCTTTCTGGTGGACACTGCACAGTGGGGTCTACAGGGGAAGGGGTACAGCTGGTGCACTGGCGGTGGACCCTGTGTCCAGCTGCCCAGTGGTACCCGCAGTCTGCTGCTGTCACCCGTCAGGCTGCTGTATGCCACCCTGCATCTGCGCGGCTGCACTACCACCTACACAGGGCACAGCAGTGGCACCACACACCGCTGCACACACAATGCTGGCAGGTGGCCGTGCTGCCACTGGCATGGAGCTGGGCCCTGATGCTGCCTGTGATGCCAGCAGGAGCGACTCCCCCTCAACATTGCCCATGCTGTTCAGGATCAGTGTGATGTTGTCATTGGAGTCAGACCCCGCCCCAATCTGTGTCTCTGTGCACAGGACATCAAGGCTGGTATCCTGCAGGAATACGTCCAGGGCCTCGTCTGACCCTACGCCAAGAACACCCACAGGCACTGTGGTGCTCAGCCATGGCCTGTCAGGAACCCAGGTGCTGGTGGACACTGACAGTTCATCCTCAGGGGCCGTGCTGCCATCCACAGGGGCCACGGCGACTGCCAGTGCCTCATCCTCTGCATGGAGGCATGCTGGCACTGCAAGAGGAGGAGGGAGTGTCAGTGATGCATTGCCCACATGTGCCCTCCCCCATACACTGCTGCTGTTTGGGTCCAGCAGTGTGGCATGTGCATGGGTGCACACACATGCACATGGCATGCAGAACAGCAGCATGCACACCAGCATGCCTGTGTACGCACCCTCTGGGCCAGTACCTGTGCATGACTGATGTACATACCATGCAGTGCTGGGCTTCCACCCATCTGGAAGCCCCCTCCAGGCACACCCTGCACTGAGGTGTGGCAGATGGTAGCCGCCACCAACTCCTCTGTTGGTGTCAGTGTGGGTGCGTTTGGTGGCCATCCCCCAGTGATAGTACAGGATGCTCTGATGGCTGCCACCTTCTCCTTTATGTACCACCTGTCTGTCCCAACCCTCTTGCAGCACTTCTGCACTGACCACTGGTGGCATTCGTGCTGGTTGACATAGGCCGCCACCTCCTCCCATCCGGTGGCCATGTCCTGTGGTGTGCCCATGGCACTGCTCACCAGAGCCTCCCTGTCAAGGTAGACCTCAAACAGGGCACCCGTCTCTCCCTTAGTGAAGTTGGGCCTGCGCTTCTGTGCAGGCCCATGCTCCTTGACCACTTCCTGTCCCAACATGTTGCCTCCTGTAAACATGGACAGCACAGTGTGTCAGTGGCAGCATAGCCCTGGGCTGTCCCATCTTGCAGTGCTGGCATCTCCCTGTCTGTTGCTGTGGCATCTTCCATTTACCTGTCAAGGTTGCAATACCAGTCCATGGCCTGTGCTGTTCCGTGGTGCTTATGAGGCGCAATGCATGCAAATGAGGTTGTGCGCAATGGTAATGGTATGCTAATGCACCCCACTGCGTCAGATATTGGCTGATACACTCATTTGCATAGGGCATCTGAATATCACAGACATGTGCCATGCACATTGGTGTTGTGCCAGAGCAAGCCCAGGGTGCAATACCTGTGCATGTGTGGTGCGCATGCCTGCAGTGCGCATGTGCGCTACACATTCAATGTTCCAATCACGCACCATGCGCGGACTGCGCAATGCATCGGCACTGTGCATGTAGCACATGGGGGCTCCACACATGTTCGCGCATACTGCCATACACCCTATTGTGCACATGCGCAACACACTTGATGGTCGGTGACCTCTGACCCACAGGTCACCTACATGATCCCTTGACCCTGCTGGGCCACATGTAGTGCGCATGCCCATCATTGCACGATGGTCCAGCACTGTGCATCCTGCTGTGCATCCCTTGGATGCACTATAGAGCTTGTCAATAGTCTATTGTGCATCCTGCACCTGTGGCATCCATGTGCGAATGTCCCTGCCATTTTCGCTGCCACACCGTGTCAAGACCATGGCGCAAGGGAGCGGTCACCATGCACACAATTGGTCCGACATGGAGGTGATCAACCTTGTGGCCTCTATCCAGCCAAATGTGGACCAACTCTTTGGCCAGGTGCCCCTGCATCAGGCCAGGGGCATGTTGTGACACACTATAATGATGGCATTGGAGAGGAGGACTGGAGTTCCACAGACCACGGAGCAGTGCAGGCACAGGTATGGTGACCTGTGGAGGAGGGACCCTGACCAGCTCTGGAGGCTGCAGGCATACGTCAGGCATGGTGCAGTGCCACAGCCAGGTAGGTGTACACATGTTGCATGTCTGCCCTGGCGCTGTACTGTGGTGCTGGCACCTCTGTCTGGCATGCCCTGCAGTGGGGTACACTGTCATTGTGCAAATCACTGACCGTCATGGCAAGCTGCTGCATGTGTTGCAGCTGTGCTGGTGTGTGGGACACATGATGGGCAGGGGCATGCCCTGTGCACAGAGGGCTGTGTGATGGGGGGGAATGCTGGTGTGCTCAGGTACTGAGGACTGCCTTTCTTCTTTCCATTCCCATGGCCAGAGGACTGCAGACAGGCCAGGGCAGAGGCAGACCGCAACCAGGTGGTGCACTCTGATGGGTGACAATTGGCACCAGCTCCACCGCAGGGGGCAGATAAGCAATTTTAAGGTCATTATCAATGTACATGCGGGGTGCCAGTGGGGAGTGGGTGTGGCCATGGCCGCCTGTGCCATGTGATGTGACAACTTTGTGTGTTGCACTGTGCGTCATGCATGCCACTGTGGCACATCTGTTGGACATGTGTGCCAGCTGTTGGTGGGGTGGGCACGCACACAGTTGCCACTGTTGCTGCTGTGGTGCTGCTGGTGCAGTGTGCTATGTGACTGTGACTGTGAGGTTGTGTGGCCATTGTGCAGTGGGGGACCGCCTCTTTGCAATGACATGGTGTGCTGTGTTGATAGCTGGCATTGGCCCCCCACTGCAAGTGTCCATTCCGCGCTCCCCAAGGGTGTGTTCTGTCACTGACCATCGCGCACTGTGGGTGGGCATGGTTCCCTGGGCCATTGCACTGATCACCTGTCCTATCCCTTGCCATAGGTGTCAGGCATCCGGTGGCCAGACATCCACGGAGGATGCTTTTTGGACTGCAGCATCAACTCCTCCTCATGGTGTCAAACATCCTGGAGGTGGTAGTCGCCATCAGGCAAATAATGGCAGCGGACCGGCGAGACAGGAGGCATGGTAGGGCAGCCGGATGGAGCCGCCATTGACTGTTTTGTAGATAGACCCTGTTTTCCCTGTTGCACCTTCCCCTACAGTCCCCACTCCTGTTGTACAGTCCCTGTTCCCTGTCCCCTTCCCTTGCTGTACCTACCGTATCCCTGCCTCTGTTTTCTGTACCGCCTTAATCACTATTTTATAATGCATTTATCACATGCATGCCTGTGTCTTTGTCTGCTTTGCAGGTGGCGTGTGGAGCCATACTGCAGTGGTCCAGTGTCTGTCCATGGTGTGTGCATGGGGGGGCACATTTTGTGCTACTGTGGTTCCCTGCTGTGTACTGTGGTGTGTCAAGTTGTGGTGGGGACCATCCCCCGGATCGGTGGGTGTGCTTTGGGATGGCAGTCAGGGGTGTGTGGTGGCTGTATGCATGGTGGTGGCACACAGCCATGGTCATTGTTCTGGTAATGTCTGCACACTGGGTTGGGGACCTCTGCTTCACATAGGCACCCCATCTCATGTGGTCCACCATGCTGCCTGCGTCCTGGCCTTTTCGGTGCCCAGTGTGTGGGTTCCCTGTGTGCCTGTGTGGCATGTGTGTGCTTGGCTCCATGGTCCTGGGAGTGGACTGCCATGGTCACATGGCGGGGGGAACAGCCGACTGGCTGGCTCCGGGGGGGGCACCCATGGCAGCTTTACATTGGCCATTGTCCATTCCTGTAGCCTGCTTTCCATGCCACAGTTGTGTTCTGGGGTCCAGTACCTGGGTGCCTGTGTGTGCCCTGCTGGTGGGGATGTCCTGTGGCCACTGTCACTGTGCTTCCCTGGCTGTGACCCTGGGTCTGTTCTCTGTGGCATGCCCCCCTCTGTTGCTGCGCTGCTCTGTGCTTCCATGGTTGCACCATTGCACATCTCTGGTTGCGCAATGGTGCACCTCTGGTTGCGCCATGGTGCAAGTGTGCCATATTCAGCTGCATTGCACTGGTGCTGTTCAACCTGCACAACTTCTGAATGTGGCACCCATTGTGCCATGGTGCATTGAATTTGTGTTGCACCAGACTTGCGCCTTTTTTTATTGCAATTCTGAATATCTGACCCTAAAACTGTTTTGTTTTACAGACAGTAATATTTTTTTTTTATTTCTTCAAACCCATTGGCTCTGAGGAAGAGACCCTGGGGGTCTTAAAATATTATCAAGTGATTGTTTGAATCTTAAAGCAAGAATAGTGGGGCACAGACACAGTTCAATTTTTGGTGAATGGAATACAGTGCTTGTGCTAACTTTAGCTTTGGCCATTCTTTTTTCCCCAACTTCAGTAGAGGAACTGGGTGTCATTTAGGGAAGAGAAGGCCCAGCATCAAGGGTGAGTAGATTGCCAGAGGAGGAGGCTGGGGAGGATAATGGGGAACAAAAAACACTGTGCATGGATTGCTGAGAGGGCTGGCTTACATTTTAGATGTGGGAGAAGCTATTCTTCCAAACTGAACCTCGGGCTTCAGCCCTCCCAGAAGAATAAAAACTGTTTTATGAGAACCATAAATGATTAAAATAATTGTGAACAAAGCAAATATATATATTACAGTACAAAACAACTGAAAATGTATTGTCTGTAGCAATTTCTTTGGCTTGAGTACCTTATATTTACAACAAATCACAGAGTGAGGTCACAGACCCTAAACTGTACTGCACTTCTGGAGTGGGGGAGAGAGAGAGAGAGAGAGAGAGAGAGAGAAAGAGAGAGGTAAAAGGGACTGACACAGAAGGCTCATTCTTCTTTCACTAGGTATTCTGTGTAAACCATTTCAAGGAGGGGCCCAGGCCATGGGTCTAATGAAAGGATTGAGGTAACAGAGTAGTGTGCATAGGGAGATTAGCAAACGCTGCAAATGTTAGGAAGATAGCCAAGTGTTTATCTACACAAGTGTGCAAGTTTTATTTTCTAAATCCTGTTATGCTTACTGTCTGCTTAAATAACGTGTAAATATTGTACATGCCTGTTTACTACTGTTGTAACTAGCTAACCACTGTGTAGTACATGTGAACATATGAATCTGCCAGGAGAAGGCCATGTGGTCTATCAAGTCTGCTGATTCAGAATCTACCTGTACCATTGTTTACAGTGAATCCCACCCCCTTCCCTTGAACTCTAAACCTCCCCTTGACTTTGTCCCATTCCCTCTTGAATCCATCAACTGTTTCTTGAACTTTCCCCTTCCAGTTTGTAACTGCCCTGTTTGTGTTCCTATTCAAGCTAAAGAGGTTACTAAGATCTACCTTGTTTACACTTTTAAGTTACTTGAAGGTTTTAATCCTGTATCTTTCTCTTCTATCTTCCAGGGAATACATATTATGGGTCATCAGCCTTTCCTTATATGGTCTGTCCCTGAATCATTTTTGTGCCCCTTCTCTGTACTGTCTTGAGCTGATTTACTGTGTGTCCTTTCTGAGGCAGGGACAACAATACTGAACACAGTACTCCAGGTGCTGTTTCACCATGGATCTGTACAGCAGGAGGATCACCTTCTTTCTTCTGCTTGTGAACCCACTAGCTATGCAACCCAGCATCCTGGTTCCATGTGAGAATAGTGATTGCGAAAAGACGATCACCATTAGGGCAAGTGTACATCGCCAAAAATCAGTTTTGGCAATGTACACTCCTGGAGCACAGCAAATGGGTGCCGGGGACTATTTTTATGTGAGAGGCTGTGCCCCCCTCAAAGGATTCTCAACTCCAGGGTGGGGAATGTCGGGGGGGGGGTGCAAATCAGGAAAAAAAATGGCTGGGTGCAACAAAACTAATGCGCACCTGGAACTGAACCTGGCACCCTCACAGCCCTAGCCTGTCACCCACCCACCACACCACAGGGCCAGCTCAGCAGCCCACTGCTGCACTACACTTTATAACCCTCCCTCCACTTTCACCCATTGCAAGGTGTGCTCACTCCCCCCCCCCCCACATGTTCATATAGAGACATCCTGTCGCTGTATTTGTGGACCCACCCCCCATCCGGTCACCCTCCCTGCCCGGTAGCTGCAATTGAGTCACCCTTTTTGAAAGTGCTCAATCACGGTCACCATTGTCATGAGCTACCAGCAAGTTGTTTGCTTTGGCTGCTTCCTTTTTGCTTTGCATTATAAATTAAAATTTTTTTTATTAAGACTGGAGTAACTGGTTTGTGTGTGACTGCCTTCTCAAGGGAAAGGTATCTGGATAAGCTGTACAAGGTAAAGCATTTTCTGGTGAGCAAATTGTCATACCCAGTGCAGAAACCCTCATACATAGAATCGGAAGGGTAGAAGGCAGAAAAAAAAGGGGTTATCAGAGCACAGGGGTATATGCTCTTTTTAAGAGGGAACTTTGATGCTGTTGCAGAAGGCCTAAGGGTCAAAGCCTGAGAGAGAGAGAGAGAGAGAGAGAGAGAGAGACCCTACTGACATGACAACTGCAGTGTGCTCTAAGCATCAAACTTCTCAACAAAATAAGCTCATAAGTACTGCTCTCAAACCATTTTTTTTCAATTAATTTTTGTGTGGCAAGCCAGCCTTTCCCTTTTGTTTTTAAATTCTCTTTTTATAACACAACTGACTGTCTTCAAGGTAAGTGTTCCATCAGCCACCTTCTTTTGACTTGGTCTGTCTGCCTCACAATGTCCTTAGGCCATGCCTAAGACACATACAACACCCCCAAAACCCCCAGCTCAGTGGACCCTGGGACATGTTGGAGCTCTGGCTGCAAAGCTAGCCTTAGGGGGGGTTGCGAACTGTGCAATTGCATGGGGCTCCACAAGCAGAGTGGCCCGCCAAAAAAATCAGCTGTCCAGTTGGCCTCCTTCTTCCTGGTCCTGTAAGTACTAATTTAAGTAAAGTGCAAAAATGGCAGGCACAAAAGTAGCTAAAAATGAAGCTACAGGGAGGCCATGATAGGGATGAGGATGTTCCCCGAGGGCTTCGCGACTTCTGATACAGGGAGCCATCAAGGAGGTTCACACAGGGCCCTGGAATAGCTAGGGCCAGCACTGTCTGGGTGTATGGTTAGTTCAGCATTGTTAAAGAGGAATCAGACAGGTATGCAGGGGCTGTGGTGTAGGGTCTGGATGGTACATGTCAAATGCCTGTCAGGAGGCATTATTCTTCTATTGTGCAAATCT
Source organism: Neoceratodus forsteri (assembly GCA_016271365.2). Lineage (NCBI taxonomy): Eukaryota > Metazoa > Chordata > Ceratodontiformes > Ceratodontidae > Neoceratodus > Neoceratodus forsteri. The sequence continues at coordinate 219,405,445 of CM028134.1, forward strand.
CTCCTACCTCCCTATGCACTAATAGCAGGCATCTTTCGTGACAGCATGGAGAAGAGAGCAAGATGACACATGGTCTTTCTCACCATCAATACCCCTCTTTCATAGTGGGTGTCACTCCCTCAGTGGAAGCCCCTAGAGCTCTCCCTCCAGAGCCTGGAATCAATATCTCCACATTGCTCTCCATGCTCTACTGGCAAACACAGTGCACTGAACACCCACAAGGGAATGCATTGCACTTGATCTTCACCAATCGGCTGGATTGGCTTTTCCCTGATCATAATGGTGCAAGTCTGAACAGTGAAAGTCCCCTTCACAGACATTTTCAAACAGCTAAAAGTAAACATGATCTGTATTGAAAAGGTTTTTGTATGGAAAATGTTCATTGTTTTTTATTTATGACCAGAAAAGGCACACTGAGCTGTGGTACTTTATTTCCAGGTGAATCGTGTATGAGAGAGAATGTGTGTGTGTGTGTGTGTTGGGGGGGGGGTGGAATATGGACTTCTTTTATTGGTGGGGAATGTTGGCTGTAATACTGAGGATAGCAGTTACTCTCCTTTGATAATTACCAATGGATCTTTAACTTTCAGCTTGGGTGTGACAAGAGATGGGTTGGTTCAACATCTCATCTGAAGGATGACACCTCAGCAATGCATTACTTACCTCATACAGCAATTACAGTTACAGTCTGGGGTATTACTTTACGTGAAGTACCTGGTGTAAGGCTACAACCCATGGCTTTATGATCTTCTGAACCCAGAGACAAGTGTACTACTACCTGCTGTGTCACTGACACTGGTGTGAGAGATAGGGGATATACTTGATAGACTGACCACACATTTCTTGTAGTTCCCCGACTACACATACACCATATCAGAAATCACATTCAGAATCTAAAATCTTTTTTTTTAATGGCCTACAGTGCAAATACATTTTTTTCTCCTTCACTGGAATTCTAAAAGGCTTTATTCGCAAAGGCTTGAGCACCCCTTTTGATGATGAGCTGCTCTCCACTCATTGTAGAAAGAAAGTCTTTCACAATGCGGAACCCTCTGTGACATCCAACACAGCATCCCTCCTGCTAGCCACATACAGCTGCCACCTTACTCAGTTTTGTTTGCATGTGGCCAAGGTGGGGATTTGTTGGGGGGGGGCATGGCCCACTTACATGACATACTAAAACACAATTATGGCTTCTTTGAGCATCAAAGTGGTTACTGAGCAATGCCCAGGGGGACCCATGCATAAATTCTTTACACCCCCTTCTGCATGCAATATGCTAATCAAGGGTTCCTGAAAAGTGGATCAGCCCCTGAAACACCTGTCTGCAGCCATTTACTGTGGCACAGAGGACTGGGAAGGTGAACCAAGCACTGTGATTGGAATTCCATGGCCTCCAGGATTATTGTCACTGATACTTCTTTTAGATATATTCAGTTCTGCGTTACAATGAGGCCAACTTTGAAAGGGCAACATGGAAAGCAGCAATCTATCGGTTCAAAATGTAACTCTGGGGTATTAGTTGAATCATGACTCTTTGTCAGGAGGGAAACTTCATGAGAAAGCTCAGAACTTGAAAAACACTTAAAGGAAAACTACACCCAAAACCTGAAAAAATATATGTTGTGCAGAGTGTTTTAATTTGTATGTGAAGTTCTAGTGTTTCCTTCCCTCTGACTGGTATTAGGAGTTTTTCACAAATTAGCTTGCTAGCTTTATGCTAGTTTTATGACCCCTGGGGATCTCCATACCTGATAGTGTAATTGTATTTCTGGTTCCCACAGTGCATTTTATCTCATGTGACTGTGATGTAAGAGAGAGACCCAACATTCAGCACACGCATGCCAAACAAACTAAATATCTTGGAAGCTTTACAAGCTGCACAAAAATTACCAGCAGCAAAGTTTTTCAGGACAGTAAAACCTTTAGGATGAGGGTGGTCACCAAGCTGAATTCTACAGATTTTAAAATATAGCCATCTCTGTTGTTGTGAACTGATTATAATGCAATGCTTTCTGCTGGATTTATGGGCTCTGCTACATCACCATCACATGAAACAAGGTGCATTCTAGGACAAAGAAATGCAATAAGCCTATTTGATATGGTGATCTCCAGGGGTCGTAAAACTACCCTTAAGCTAGCAGGCTAATTTAAGAAAAAACTCCTAATACCAGTTAGAGGGAAGGAAACACTAGAACTCCACATACAAATTAAAACACTCTGCACAACATATATTTTTTCAAGTTCTGGATGTAGTTTTCCTTTAAGAGAAAGGCCTTGGTATATTAAATAATACACTTATAGTATATAACTAATGATGATGACTACAATATTGCATAACAAACATCTAAAAATGGTTATACATAAAAACATCAACGTTAGGTAATATGTTTATACTATAGAATGAAGCTGATGAGTATAGCCTCTAGACTTGTCCTCGCATACATGTAGACCTGGATAGAAACTGGATCCCATTATAAAAAAAAATAATCTCTGGTGGATGGTTTTTGTTATATAAATTCTAAAAAAGCATATGGAAGAGAAGATGCAATACTTGGCAGTTTGAAAACAGTTTAAGAACGAGCCACATCTGGCTTCATGTGAACAATCTACCACCTTGTTTTCATTTGTCTGTTTTTGCTGTTGAAGATCAGGGCCCAGGTTTTGAAGCCATTGTTAGAGACCACCAAAAGCCAAGGCTGTGTTTTTTTTTTCAACATAACCACAACTCTCTGGTTGCTTTCCCATTTGTAAAGAAATCATAAAAAGAGACATTTGTGAAAGTTAAGCCACATAGTTAGACCTAAGAATCTCTAGTCAAAGACCTTGCATTCCCAATGTTTTGTTGTTCATCAAAAAGGAATAATGTTTTAACCAGACCTTTGTAGTTTCAGAGGAAGTCTACCATGGGGGCTGCAAGAATGCAGGGCTTATTGAAAGCATGGGGGCCAAGTGTAGTTTTCTAAAATCATTCATGAAACTGTAACTTTTTAAGTTTGAATTGAAATCTGAATTTGGAAACAAAGCCAGTGCGTATGGTATATGAAAATAGCCTTAAAGATTGTCTGAAATTAGTCTATTGTTAAGTTATGTATCGGAAGTATTGTTTTCTTTTCCCTTTTACCAATTATATATTCTGCTTGACAGCACTAGGCGTGCTTTATTTAAGCAATAAGGCATGACAGGACATTGGTCTTACGAGGTTTACCCTACAGTCATGGGCATTGTAAAGCACAAAGCAAAGCCGAGTACCTTCAGCCTCTGATCATGGGGTAAACTAGTACAACCAATTTCCCTGAAGTGCCTTACTGCTTATATAAAATGGACTGTGAGGCAAGTTTTAAAAAATAAACACTATAAAGTTTTCAAATCCACAAAAATTATAATAAAATGTTGCTAAATAATGTAAAATAATCCCTCCACAGATGTTTTTAACCTGTCAGTCATCTGTCTTTCTTCATATTCAGTACACTGTGTGATTGTTTACCATGGAATAGAAGAATTCAAAGCTCTGCATTATTCCAGTAGTAGAATCCCCCTCCAACACACACACACACATCACACACACATACACACACACATACACATACATACATGGAATGGTAACATGGAATACATGAATTTAAAATTCTTCCGAGTTTCACTGGCATAGACACACACACACACACACACACACACACACACACACACACACTCACTCACACACCTCAAGTGGAGCAGAACCTCAATTTTATCTGTTGCCAGGTAAGGAGCAAGGCATTCTCAAGCAAACTGGTAGGAATAGGAGGAGGATTTTTCATGGTCATCAAAGAAACACCAGCAATGGAATCTCTGAATAGTGCTTGATTTTCTAAATTTGTGTATGTGAGTAAGGAGGGGCTCTTGAGGGAAACTAACATTAAATGATTTACTTACTTTAGTTAATTTAATTGACTTTTCCTTTTTAGGGTCTATCTGAGGGTTTCTATGTATGAGTAAAGGTTGCAGCCATGTTTATGATGGAGATTAGGAAGCAAGTGGCCTATAAATTCTATGAGTTGTCCCAGTTGGCAGGGACTTGTTTTTAGCCACTGGCAGTGGTCTGTTAATGCAATGGCTGGAACCAAGTCTCAGCCAGTTACAACAAAGGGATTTCCTTGCACATTTTTATACAGAGCAGCAATCTATCTGAAGGTTTATATCTTATTCTGTTCACATTCATACCTCATCTGCATTCTGACCTCACTGGCTTTGATATCACAACTGACCAGGAAGAACTACTCATCCTCTGCCACTGTGGCCACTTGAGATGTCTCAGTGAGAGAGGTGACAATGATGATGAGGAATGGACTAGCACTAGAATTGTCAATTTCCAGGGAGAGAGCTGTACTACTCTACATATCACATCTAATGCCATTGTATCTGGCAGAAAAAAAATGTTTGTTTTCTGAAAGAAGAAAGAAAAAATACTTTAGAAATAAAAGCAACAATGCATTTTTTTAATTAAGAGCATTTTCTGTCTGCTGCTTTTGACACTACAAGCCCTTAAAAGCTCGCAATCTGAGCAAAAACTAAGGTCGTCATTGATCTTGTTCACATGACCACAAGGTAAAATAATTGTTTATATGCCATTGAAAATTGCAGTGTTCATTGTACAGACTTGCCACACATTTGTTTTGTGTTTATTTTTTGGTTTTTCAAAAAGTTCAGATATTAGCCACAATGTCCAAAATGTAGTTTGCAAGTCTTTATTTTGCTATCTTCCTCAAGCTGGCCCTACAGCATCCAAGCCCAGTGTTTCATCTGTTTAAATTCTTCAGAGAATTAAAACCTTCCACTTATTCTATACAGTGAATTTCTTTCCCTAAGATTCATGTATTAGTTCCATTAATTCTTGTACTGAGCACACGATGTCTTGTCTTCTGAGACAAGGTAAGTTTTTCTACTTTCCAAAATGCTGTGTCATATCTTCTCTAAAATGCTTCTCCTCTCTGCTTCATGTTTTATTTATTTTCATGCAGTATGCTTTCTTCCATTCAGACAGACAGCATTTCACCAGGCATCAATCCTTATTTTGTATCTGAAGACACAGAGTGCTCAGTACAAGAATTAATGAGACTAACACATGCAACATAGGGAAAGAAATTCACTGTATCAAGTAAATGAAAGGCCCCAATTCCTTTAGGAAGCCCACATGGGTGAAATGTTAGGCTTGAGTATTGTATATTTTGGGGCCAGCTTGATTAAGAAAGAAAAATAAAGACTTTGAAACTACATTTTGGACTGTGTGGCTAGTATTTGAACTTATTGAAATTCATTGCACTGCTCACTAGCTCCAACCTGTCATATGGAGGACTTAGAAAACTATAATGTGGAGTGCCCCTTTTTTGGGCTGTAGTGGGCATAGCCCTGCAGATGTCTTGCTATGTGAAAAGACTCTTGCATTCCTTGCAACTGAACAACATGACGGAGTGCCAATATAGTCACCTCCATGTCTGTGAAGCACTCCGCACTGCAGTATTTTACTCCCAGTAGTCAATTTTTTTTTTATTATACATATCTCCTCACCCGACACTCCCTCTCAGCACCTCTCCCAAAGCCTAATAGTGACACTGGGGCTGCCCAGAGTCCCAATCACAAAATCCTGTTACTAACCCCCCTCATCCACTACCGCACATGCGCAGTTATTTGTGTGTTTCTTTTTATTAATTTATTTAGTGTTTCTGACCCTCATCTGACCCTCCCTCTCAGCATCCACCACCCCACTCTCCCCCAAGAACTGTAATAGTGGCACTGGAGGTGCCCAATCCCCCAGTGCAGGAATCCTCATTTCCTCTTACTGACATGACCCCCCCCACTACCACGCATGAGCAGTTATTTCTGCTTTTTTTATTGTTTCCTCCCCCCATCCAACCCTCGCTCCAGCACCCACCACTCCACTCCCCCCCAGAAACATAACCGTGGCACTGAGGGGTGCCCAATCCCCCAGTGGAGGAATGCTCATTTGTTTGTTCCCCCCACCTGACCCTCCATCTCTTCACCCACCACCCCACTCCACTCCTCAGAAACATAACCATGGCACTGGGGCAGTACTCAATCCTCCAGTGCAGGAATCCTTATGTATTTGAATTTGTTTTTTTTTTGCCTGTAAAAAAAAAAGTCCATCAATGTCTTTTGTAGCCATTGAACTCCCCCCACCCACCCCTTCCACTCAGCATCTACCACCCCGCACCCCTTCCAGACTCTTACCTACCCATCAAGGGTCCAATGCCATAATCCTCTCTGGACTGCAGACACATCTTCACTCTTCAAAGCCAGACTGTGAACTGAAGAAACAGGGTATGCTGTTCAATGTATTTCAATGGGGTTTTGAACTTAGTGGCAAAACATGGCCATTCTTTTATATTTTCAGCCCAGATTTTCAACATGCCTTTTTTGGGACCCTGATTCATGAACAATTGCACTGTCACTAGACAAATTTGTCCCAAAAGGTGATTTTGCAGTTCCTGCATGAAATCACCTTTTGGGAAGGAATTGAACATTTTCTGTGCCCTTGTTCATGAGGTGGGTTCATAAGAAGGCTAATTTGAAAATTTTGTGTAAAAATATTAAAAAACAACAAAGTTATGAGCTTACATTGAATTTTGCAAATGAGGGCTCATAACTTTGGTAATTTTCAATATGTTGACCCCAAGTTTACAAAATAGCCATATCTTTACAGCATCTCATGAAAGTGACAGCTGTCATTTTCAAAATCCTAGCCAAAATGTTTTTTTCACATCCCAAAGGGTGATTCTGTGTTCCTTGCATGAAATTAAGATTCAGGCAGGAGTTGAAAATGATCTCTGCCCTTCTTCATTAGGTGATGTCTTAAGAAGGCTATGTAGAAAATATAGTCTAAAAATACTAAAAAACCAACACAGTTATGAACCTGTGTTGAATTTTGTGAATGCAGGCTCATGACTTTGGTAATTTTCGATATTTTGACCCCAACTTTACAACATAGCCATATCTTTACAGCACCCCATGAATGTGACAGCTGTCATTTTTCAAATCCTGGCCAAAATGTTTGTTCACCTCCTGAAAGGTGATTTTGTGGTCACTGCATGAAATCACCTTTTGGGCAGGAGTTGAAAGTTTTCTCTACCCTTGTTCATGAGGTGGGGTTATAAGAAGGCTATGTTGAAAATTTGATATGAAAATATTAAAAAACAACAAAGGTTGTTTCAGCCCAGATTTTCAACATGCCTTTTTTGGTACCCCGATTCATGAACATTCGCACTGTCACTAGACAAATTTGTCCCAAAAGGTGATTTTGCAGTTCCTGCATGAAATCACCTTTTGGGAAGGAATTGAACATTTTCTGTGCCCTTGTTCATGAGGTGGGTTCATAAGAAGGCTAATTTGAAAATGTTGTGTAAAAATATTAAAAAACAACAAAGTTATGAGCTTACATTGAATTTTACGAATGCAGGCTCATAACTTTGGTAATTTTCAATATTATGACCCTAAATTTATAACATAGCCATTTCTTTAAAGCACCTAATGAATGTGACAGCTTTAATTTTTCAACTCTGTCCCAGAATGTGTTTTGCATCCTGAAAGATGATTTTCCAGACCCTGCACAAAATCACTATTTCAGCTGGAGTTGAACATTTGCTCTACCCTTCTTCATGAGTCAGGGTCAGAACAAGGCTATTTTGAAAATTTGGTGTAAAAATATTACAAAACAACAAATTTATGAGACTACATTACATTTTTCTAATGCAAGTTCATAACGTTGGTAATTTTCAATATTTTTACCGCAAATTCCTCCAGTGCAGCCCTATTGGCTCTAGTCAGAATTTGTTGAATTTGGAGCTACAGTACAGTATTATTATTTTTTTTGACCAGAAGAAAGCTCCACTGAGCAATGCTCATTTACAAGAAGGTCATGGATAGGTCAATACAGAAATAAATTGAATACAGATTTAGAAAAGAGATTGCATACCTAGCTGCATGTCACTTTTTGCAGAAAATATCAAAGGCAGTTACAGGCAATTCAAACTCAACAGTAACAAAATAATTTATTGCACGGCAAATTTGGAAAAAAAAGATATCAAGGCAATTACAGGCAGCCCAAGTTCAGCACAATTAGAAAGTAGATCCTGATATGTAAAAATTACCTGACACATGGTTGTTGCAAAGTAAACCACTCTTTTTTACTTTTTATTTAGCATTTTCATATATTATAATACAAGTATATTTCCTTATTTATCTTCTTGTCATACAATAATAAGAAAAATAGCAATTATATTATATATATATATATATATATATATATATATATATATATATATATATATATATATATATATATATATATATATATATATATATATATATATATATATATATATAAATGTGGAAAGGTTGTAAGCAAGTAGAAAACAAAACAAAATATAGAATAAAGTATGGGGTGGTGTGTGTAATGAGAAGTATACACACACCTGAGACGTTAGATGCTACATAAACCCTGAGAGCGAGGCTCAAGGTGTTTGTGAAAAGCATCTAACACTGAGGGTATGTGTAAACCTTGAGTTTATTTGTTTGTTTATTGGCTTAATGGGGGAACACACTAGAACAGAAATTTCATGTGCAGGTGCAACTCATAAAAAATACAAAACATACGCCATATTCAATAGCAGCATAACAAATTCAAGACATCATACATTCACATTTAAATAAGCCAACAATATAAGAAAACACAACTCTATTAAAAGTGGTGACAGTGGTTTGGATCCTTGTATCAAGAGGAAGGCTATTCCATATGCAAAAGACCTTTGACTATTTACACTTCTCATAAAAGGCACTTTTAGAGTTCTGTTATCTACTCTGTTTCTAGAGAAAAATCCCAGATCATGATATTGAAAATAGTTAAATAATCATAGAGGAATGCTTGTATTCATAATCCTGAAAGAAAACCTAGCCACTATTAACCTAAAATGTAGAGGAACTGGTAGCCAACCCATTTGTTGTAAGATAACACAGTGGTGTGTAGTACTTGGTAAACATAAAGCAAATTTGCCAATAAGCTGGAGTAAAGCTGCCTTCTTAGCTAATACCTTTGAGGATGTGTTGTCAGTAACCAAAGTAGTATAATTCACCACAGGAGCAAGGCATTGCTTGGGCAATAGCCATCCTTGTATCAGAGGTTAGAAAACAGTAAAGCATGTATAGCATATTGATTTTAGAATGGATCACAGATGTAACTTTTACAAAATGTGGTTCAGAACTTAACACAGTTGTCCAAAGTGACCCCAAGGTAACAAAAACTACAGGACCCTTCAAAGGTTGCAATACTAAGACATTAATTGTTATCCTGAACTCTAGCCCTTGTGCCCAAATAACATCACCTTTGTTTTGGTCCTAGTCAGGACTAATTTATTGGTTTCAAGCCAGTGTTGTACAGCGTGCATCTCTTCATTTAGTATAGAATTTATCTCTATGACAGATCTGCTTTGAACATAAATAACAGCATCATCTGCATATAATGTAAACAGTGATTTAGTAAGAGCCCCACCCATTCTATTAAAAAATACAGAGAATAACAATGGACCCAGTATGGAGCCCTGAGGGACTCCACAGTTTACCGATGATAAAGTAGATGTAACCCCACCAAATTTCACCTTTTGAAACCTGTCAGTAAGGTAATTTTGAAGCCACCTGAGAGCAGATCCACCTACCCCCAAGTATCTACTAGATCAAAATCCTTGGTCAAGTCGATGAACATAGCCCTGGTTAAACAGCCCCCCCCATACCTTCCAGGACCATGCTCGTGAACTCGACCAAGGCCGTGTCAGTACCCTTCCCCTTCCTAAAACCATTTTATGCCTGTGATAAATGATCATTCTATTTTATAAATGCTGAAAACTGATTAAACACTATTCTTTCATGGACCTTTGCCAAAGTGGCCAGAATTGAAATTGGCCTATAGTTTGTGAACTGAGAAACTGACCCCGCCTTATGTATAGGCACTACTGAGGAGTGTTTCCAGATATCCAGAATAATTCCAGTGGTAAAAGACAAATTCAAAATAATAGTGACTGGATATGCTATTTCATCAGCTGCATCCTTAATCAAATTTGGGATTAGACTATCTGCACCCCCAAAGCTATCCTTTTTTATCTTTTTCAATAATATTTTTACTTCCTTGACAGTAATCAGTTTAATATTGAATTTTGGGCCATTAACAGGAGTCTTTATATAATCATTTAAGGGCTGGTCATTCCTGACAGTCCTGTACATATCCAGATTTGTAAATTGTTCATTAAACACATTTGCTATTGTTTAAGGACATGATATGTGTTCATTCCCCCCATCCATGGACAACTCAGTTTCAACATTTGGTTTAATAATACCGTTTATTGTTTTCCAAAATGCACAATTATTAAGAAGGCCCTCCTTTTGTTTTTGTTTAAGAAATGAGGCCTTTTCTTTTTTAATTGGGCCTTTACATCTATTTCTAAGACAACGGTAATCTAGGAAATGTTTCTCAGAACCACATGATTTATACTTCCTCCATAGTTTATCATGAACTCTTAGTTGTTGTAGTAAGCTAGGGGTAATCCAGGGAGAGCATTTCCCATTTATCCTATTTTTTTAAAAAGGTGCAAAGTTATCCAAGACTGTATTAAATTCATTAATGAAAAAATTAAGAGCAAAATTAACATCTGGGGTACTATATAAAAAAGACCAATCAACATTTCTAAGACATGCCCGGAATCCAGACATATCAAATCTGAAAAAAAAATCTAGCAGTTCTAATCAAGGGCTTGGGCTTAGTTATACTTTTATGCTTCCAAATACAGAGGACAGGGTGATGGTCACTGACTGAATCTGCAATGATACCACACTTTACTATATGATTCAAATTATCAGATAGAACCCAATCCAACACTATGTGTTCATTGGATTCAATATTTAATGTTGTGGGTAGGGTTAACAATTGCTGTAACTTAGTGGGGACCAGTATAGAATGCAATTTAACTATCTCTTGCCCCACTATAATTAGAGTTAAAGTCCCCTACTACTAAGAACTCTTCAAATGATTTTGTATTAAGGTGATCCACAAACTCCAATAGACCCTTTTGTTTATTGTGTGAGGGGACATAAACACAACAAATAGTCAATTTTTTGTATCCAACAAATACAAGTTGTATAGTTAGATGTTCAAACAAAGTTACACCTTCAGAAAAAAAAATTCAGTCACCAATAAGTTAGACTTATATAAAACATTACCCCCTTCCTTCCCTTCCTTCCTTCCTTCCTTCCCTTCCTTCCTTCCTTCCCTTCCTTCCTTCCTTCCTTCCTTCCTTCTCACAGGGCAACCTTTGTGATATGTTGTAAAACCTGAGAAAGATATCTCAGAGTTTCCAGTTTTATCAGTTAACCAGGGTTCACTCAATGCTAAAATATGCAGGTCATGTACTTTAATCCGGGCCTCTACCTCATAAACTTTGCATGGCAAACTATACACATCAAAATGCATTATGAGAAGTCCATTCTGATTTGTTACAAAAAATCACTATCAGCCAGTTCAGCAGTAAGTGGCCCTGGGTTACTCTCAATATCTCCTGAGCATAGTGACAGTAACCATGCCATATAATGCAACCTACGATAAACTTTTGTTAAAAAAAATGCAATCGCAGTTTTCTAAAACTAAATCCCACATTATACCCCACATACTTACTGTTTAATGTAACATAATAGCAATAGTGCTGTTCATATTGATACACTATCCCCCATTCCTTCTCAAATGAAGCACCTGTTACCTCATTATTGTACGAGCTAATATGTGCAAATACAGCATCTGCACACAGTACGCTAACAAGAAACACCACCCCCACACATATACTGTACCTCAGTTAAGAATCCTGGACCAGATATTTAATTTCAAGATATTCTAACAGAGTTTAGTGTCCTGGTCTTTTCCGGTCTGACTCTGGATGAAACACTTAGCTCCTGCACTTCATTACTGCCATGTCCTGGAGAGGAGTGCAATTTAAAGTTAATTACCCCATCTTCTCCTGAAGCTGCCACCAATGGGAAATCAGGCAGGGCAAATCACACAGGTGTTTCCTGTCATGGATGGCAAAGGTACTGTTGCTTGGCAACAGCACTAAGTAGAAAGGGTGAGCAAGGGACTGTGTGCAAACAGCAATTCAGTGCAATATGCGGTAATAGAAAGACAGTACCTTATGAGCCCCTCAGTACAGTGTCCAGAACAACACAACATGAACAGCCACATACTTGTCTCAGGGAAAGCTGGCAGGCACCATCAGTTGTCAAAAAAGGTGTTAACTGCAGGGACGTGTAGATGGACCAATGGAGCCTGCCACACTCTGGTCAGACTCTGGATGAAACACTTATCCCCTACACTTTGCTGCTGCATCTGAAACTCTGTTTAAGCACACCACCTCATATTTTATTTTCTATGATTGCTGGGTTTTCATTTTTCACCACAACAATTACATAAAATAAAAAGTTGTCCCTGTGTGACTGCGATCTGGTTAGGCTTCAGCACGTGGGCCGAGGTCGCCTGCATTTGTTTCTGTCAGCAGCTGAAAGTTATGCTGTTTTTTTTCCCTCTCTTAGTAGTTTTTTTTTTTTAAATCACTTACCACTGAGTACAAGTTGCGGTTCAGTTTCTGAGCAGCCTGAGGTCAGAATGGAAGAGCTGTTGCTGCACATGCATGGAGCGAGAGAAACCGGGTGTGTGTTTGCCGTTATAAATACTCCTTTATAAAGGCAAATTACACCACAGTTTCCCTATTGGAAAAAGGTGAACTCAGTTATTATAATATATAACAAGCATTTGTCAATGCCGAACGTTCGCTTGCAGGTATTTGCAGTGGTGTTTGGCATGTATGGTGCTTTACCCTAATGCCCTGTGTGATTGCTGGTATTTGCACAATAAATTGTCAGCATGACCTTGCTGTTACCCCATTTTGCGCTACATGGGCGGAAACACGTTTTGGGCAGGATGTGAAAAATGACAGCTGTACTGCTCATAAGGAAGTGTGGTAAAATGGCAATGTTGAAAATCTGGAGTGGAAATAATGAAAATTCGCAAACCTATAAGCGTGCATGGGAACTGTGCAACACACGCTCATAAAACAGTCATTTGTAGGATTTTTTCACCAAATTTTCAACATTGCCATTTTAAAACCTCTGCTGATGAACAGTGTCACTGTGATTTTCTTATTGTGTCCCATACATTGATTTCGTCACACCGACTGCTCCATTGTGCACTATATGGGTGGAAAGACATTTTGGGCAGGATGTGAAAAATGACAGCTGTACTGCTCATAAGGAGGTGTGGTAAAATGGCAATGTTGAAAATCTGGAGTGAAAATATTGAAAATTTGCAGACTTATGAGCGTGTGTAGGAACTGCGCAACGCACGCTCGTAAAACAGTTATTTTTAGGAATTTTTTCACCAAATTTTCAACATAGTCATTTTAAGACCTCTGCTCATGAACAGTGTCTCTGTGATTTTCTTAATTGTTCCATACATTGATTTCGCACACCGACTGCGCCATTGCGCGCTGCATGGGCAGAAACACATTTTGGGTGAGATGTGAAAAATGACAGCTGTACAACTCATAAGAAGGTGTGATAAAATGGCAATGTTGAAAATCTGGAGTGAAAATATTAAAATTCACGAACTTACGAGCCTGCGTAGGAACTGCGCAACGCATGCTCGTAAAACAGTCATTTTTTGGAATTTTTGCACCATATTTTCAACATGGGGTTTTTGGGACCCCTTCTCATGAATGATGTCACTGTCATGGTGTTATTTGAGGCAGAAGGGTGATTTCGTGCAGTGACTGCGCAGTGCCTGCGAAATCCCCTTCGGGCCCGAATAACGCCATGACAGTGAGATCATTCATGAGAAGGGATCCTAAAAACCCCATGTTGAAAATTTGGTGCAAAAATTCCAAAAGATGACTGAGATATGCAATAAAGTTGAAACCCCCCTATGTAGCCCATTATACAGTTTACTTGCATTTCCTCAGTTCGCGGTCGGCTTTGAAGAGTGCAGACGTGTTCCTGGTCCACCGAAGATCGCCGTGGTGGAGTACAGAGGTAAGTATGGGGTGAGGGGGTGGGGAGGCTGGGTGCGAGTGGTGGGTGCGGGCTGTGAGGGGACCTGGGAGATGCGTCAAGGGACCGCTTTTTGTTTTACAGGTTAAAATTTAAAAAGATGACGTGGACATTTGCCATGCTGGGGTAGGCTCCCAGCATGGAAGAAGATGACTGGGGGGGCCGAGGAGCTGACGGGGGATTGGGCACCCCCGTCGGCAAACTACACGGGGGGGGCGAGGAGCCGACGGGGGATTGGGCACCCCCATTGGCAAACTAAACCACCATTTGCCACGCTGGGGTGGGCTCCCAGTGTGGCAGCAGGACGGCTTGGGGGGCCATGGAGCCAATGGGGGATTGGGCACCCCTGTCAGCAAACAGCATTTGCCACGCTGAGGTGGGCTCAGCGTGGCACCAAAGCTTTGGAGGAGGGCGGCGTAATGCGCGCGGGGGGGCAGCGCATGATGCGAGGGGGGGTGGCACTCAATATGGCAGCGGTGCTTTCCTTTGAAGCAGAGGAACACCGCTATCATACTGAGCTCCTGCTCCCATTGGTGCAGGACCACCACGCCTGCTCAAGGGAGCAGTGTATTGGGTGGGAGAGGCACACCTCCAAGTGTGCTACTCTCCCAAAACATTCCTTACGCATGTACGCAAGCGAACGGAAAAATACCTCATTCCAATGTATTAAAACAAAACATGTGTGATAAGACACAAGCAAAAACTAGTTTTTAAATGCTTACAAGAACAACACCTGCCCAGGTGCCAGCATAATTTGTGGATTACCACTATTCACTAGCCAATAAAATAGAGTCCAGCAAAGCCAAGTTTTTACATTTTAGCTGTCCACCCTTACAGAAATATAAGTGTGCTGTGTACATGCAGAATGCATGCCACATGTTTAATTGTGCATACACAGAGTGAACTTACGCAAACCACATCTAAAAAGCAAATCAAGTTTGCATGCTGCAAGCTTGACATGTGAGCAGCTGTTAAGTTGGTGTGAACATCTTCTAAAAATCACATCAGGTTTATGTTTTGCATGCTTGACATGAGTACAGCAATTAAGCTGGTGTTAACATCATTTAAACATCACATCAGGTTCACATGTTGCACGCTTGCCGTGTGTGCAACAACTAAGCTGGTGTGAATCTAATCTAAAAAGAAACATCAGCTTCTATTTCTCATATTACTGCTAGCAATTAGAGCAATTAAAATACCATTTTCATTGATTTTCCATTAAAATTAGGTAAACTCAAATAATTCTGATCCTTTTGCAGGTTGTTTAATGGCTTTTGATTTTTGTCATTAAATCATCATTAATTTGTAAAGTACTGTTTGTTTACTGTATTAAATGCATAGAATATAGTCAGCCAATGTCCCCCATTCCAGATGTGTGAAGAGGGGCCTCTGTGTTTTGAAGCCTATCCTTTTTGTTTTGGGTCATGCAAATCCCCTTATGAGATTTAGTGCTACAAATGTGTTTCTCCATGACTGTTTCGGTTCACTTACTTTCACTTTGTCATTCTGTATGGAGCATATACACTATGGCCATGCTCAGCACTTTTTGTGCTGAGTAGGGTCTTGGAATCATGCACCATACCTCACATTTTGTCACTGAAATGAGGGACATGGACACTCAAAATGAGTGACAATGAGGGACACTAACCCTCACGATGATCAGGACACATCCTGAAACATGGAGATACAGTGCATCAGAACACGATGAAAACCATTGTATTTACATGTACTGATATTAGCACCTGAGAATGAATGTCTACCATAAATCAGTGTGTCATTTAGGTAGGGCAGAGGAAAGCAGTTGCCCCCCCCCCACATTTATGCCTAGGTTGTTCTTATGGTGTGGCAATACTGGCATTAAAAATCTACTGCACAATAAGTGTCCCCCGTCCTGTGTGCACTGATGCTGTAGGCGCACTCCTGACTCGACTGTGTCTGTATCGCATAGTCCACTACCTCTACTATTACCGGTGGCAGCATCATATGTGACATGGAGGAGCTCCAGCCAAGCAAAAGCACATGAATCATGTGAATGCGACACTGTCCTTCCCAACGCAGAGTACACAGGCTGCACACTACAGCTTGGATGAGTCAGTGATCACTGAACTCTGAATAGCAGTGTTGTGGCGGCATATTTTTGTTGGTCTACTCTTAGTGAGTCTCCATCTCCCCTGGTGGCTGAAGGGGCAGAGGGTGAGGTAGAAGCTAACTGGAGACTAGACTACCTACTTACTCTACTAGGCTCACCTCACAAAAAAGGAAAAAAAAAAGAGCACAGGCCCCCCACGGCAGTAAGCTAGGCCTAGCAGCAGCAGTGACAGCAGTGTGGGTGGCTTTAATAAGCCTTGATCAGTGCAGTGTGGCAGCAGCCAAGCAAGAAGCAAAACACAACAAAGGTTGTGTGGGTTCAGTTAGTGAGCTGACCATCACAGACCACATTGTGCACCTGGGATGCTCAGTTCTAGCATCCAGCTTCTGGCAGAAGGAAGGAGAATGTGCGGACTGAAAACTGGGCTGGTGGCACACTGGGCCAGGCTGCAGGTTCTGGACAGATGGCTAGAAAGTAAAAGTAAATATTTGTTTTTTACAGGGGATTGGGGAAGGAGGAAGGACTGAAATATTGATGCATTCTTAATGTTTCTATGCCTTTGGGTGGCTTCACGACCCATATGGGATGGGTATTGAATGGAATGGAGTTGGGGAGAGAAATCAGGACAATGTTTTAGTTTGGGAGAGGGTTCAGAACTTCAGCCCCCCCAAAACATTGTTAGTAACTTGGTGGGTTTAAGCCCAAATCTGATGCACTGCTCTGGTGTAACAACATGATGAAACTAGACACTCACCCCCACATATAATGTTGACAACTGCTTTAGCTAAAAAAATGCTTTAATAAAAGAACATAGCACAAATATGCCTGCCTGATGCGTTTTTGGTCTCCCAACTGGACCCTTTCTAAGGTGAGCATATTTGTGCTTTGTTCTTTTATTAAAGCCTTTTTTTTATTTAAAGCAGTTGTCAGCATTATATGTGGTGTTGAATGCCTGGTTTCATCATGTTGTTGTTCTAAGTTTTTTAACCAAGAGCACCACAGCCTTGTGCGAACTCTTTTCTTGTTGGTATGCTGCTCTGGAGTATAGACAGATGAATCTTATGCATTTAAATTTCTCCTGATTTGCATATCACCTTTCAGTCACAACAAATAGGTTTTACCTTTTAGAGACGTTCCAGACATTCTAGAGCTTGCCACCTGTGGGCTAACTAGCACCTGGCCTCCTCTGGTTGTTGGCTCCACCTTGCTGAAATCTGAAATGGCGACCCTGCCATTAAGTCTAAATTTACAGGAAATCCTATGTGTGAACAGCATGTTTTCCATGAGGGATGGATGAGGAGCAGAGCAGTTTCAAGGGGAGGAAATAAGGGCTGTTGAGTGGTATGGTATGCACAGACTATTGGAGCCCAACTATAGTCAGGCTTATACCCCCCCCCATGAAGCTGACCTCTACATCTCTATGCTCAGTCACATTCTGAAATATGGCAATGAAGACTGCAAGGATGTGCATCATTGAAATTAATGGGGGTATGTTTTTAATTAATGGAGTTATTCTTTATTATTATTTTATACCTTACTGATGGAAAGTTGGAGGTTAATGAAGGCAACTGACAAGGGCCTTATTAGTAGAACAGTGGCCTTCATTATTCTCCAATTCACCATAATAATGTATAAAATAGTAATAAAGAATAATTCTATTCATTTCAAGGAAGTACGCCCCAGCACTCTGACCGATTGACATCATCTCTTAAAGACTCCTACCTCTTGCTCCCTAGTACTCAGGTAAGAGACTCTCGACTTATATCTATACTCAATGGGTTGTCTGCAGCAGCATGGCTGCACACCCTACAGTGTGTGTGCATGGCGGGGAACTGGCCATGTGGGCAGATGTTGAGTTATTACTACTTTTGTGTTTGCCCCTTAAAGTCTGTCTGTGTGGAAGCATTCAAACCTATGGAGACAAAATAGTAGGAGTACAGGCAAGACAGAAATAATTACATAGTTTTTTGGGTAAGTGAGTATATTGGGGTGGAAAGAACCACATGTGTTTCCACTGGTATGTGTGCAGCTTGTGCTACAGTTCAGCTGTGCAGCTGAGATGAGGGGGGACAAGAAAACTAAAGCATAACAGTGGCTATAAGCATGCCACATGTGTGCAGATGTATGCAGATTTGTATTGAAGTGCAAGTGAGCAATATGAGTGCAGGCAGTGTAGCTTAGTGGTTAAAGGCACTGAACTGCAAATCAGGAGACTTGGCGATGACCTGGGTTTGAATCTCATCAACCCTCACTTGCATATGGTGTGATCCTGAGCAAGTCACTTTTATGTGTGCAGTTATCAGTGACCACTTGCTTTTTGCACGCATGCCACATGCATGCAGTGTGTTCCAATTTAACATAAAAGTATGCTTTCCACACTTGCTTACTGCATGCATGCCACATGCATTCAATCAGTTCCAATTTAACATTGAAATCATACTTACAGCATGCATACAACATGGGTAGTTTTATGTGTGCAGCATGGAAACATTTCATATAATTATTTCTGTAAGGGCAGAAGGAGAAGAGTCGTGATGTAATTATATTAAGCTCAGCATCTTCAGTAAATTTAGAAAAAAAGACAGTCTCTTACAAAGAATCGGATCATCTCTCACAGTTCCAAAGGTGGCATAACTTCACAGTCTGAGTATGGCTCTTTCATAGCAAAGTCTTTTTCTGTACTTTTTTGCTTTTGCAACATTTCCTATTATCATGCCAAAATTACTTATTTTAATTTGTCTGGATCATATAACAAATATTTTTTCCAGTCTGTAAAACCACACTTTGCTGGACAATACAAGTTCAGAAGTACCAGTGGGTAGATCCAGATATGTATTTTTGTTCTCTTTATTCTTTGGTAATGGAATAAGGCCACTAGGCCCAAGGCCTGTTTTCAGGGAAGCAGTGAGGAGGTTAAATGACTTGTTCAGAGTCACATAGTATGCATGTGGAGGTTGTGTGATTCAAACTCAGGTCTGCTGGATGCACTAAGCTCATTTACAGCGTGTTACTCTCTCTAACCTCTAGGCTATACTGCCAGCCTGGACAGTTAAAATGTAGAAATCTTGGCTTTGCTGGACTCTAAAAATTTTATTGGTTACTGAATTATGGTAATCTATAAATTGTGTTGTCATCTGACCTAGTGTTGTTTATGTAAGAGTTTAAAAAGATATCCAATAAATATTCTGCAGAATTAAATGATATAGGGTGGTTGCAAAGTAGAAAGCAACAGAAGTCTGGCTTAAATAATATATTTAACAGCATGCTCCTAGGGTCTGCAGGAACAGAGCAGTCTCTGCTTAGGTGAGCAAAAGGTGGGTAACTGTAGTACTATAGCACCATGCCCATCATGTATGTTTTTCATTCTCTTTATGCGTTCTTTAATGTAAGATATAAGTAAAGCAGAATGTGGGTACTCTCTTGCAGGGTTCCTAATATACACTCAGATGCAAAGTAACCCTGTCTGTAGATGGTCTCCTTAGGGAATCACCAACTTAATGAAGTTCCTTGTTATGCTTGAGTCTAAATCTTGGTGTGGACAATAATGTTATTACTGTTAGAGCTGTTATAGGAAGCATAATGGTCTTGGGGACTCCTCAGACTGTTGCCTCAGTGATGGGACACTTTCTAGAATTCTGGCTAGTTACTCTAGCT
This sequence comes from Neoceratodus forsteri, assembly GCA_016271365.2. Taxonomy (NCBI): domain Eukaryota; kingdom Metazoa; phylum Chordata; order Ceratodontiformes; family Ceratodontidae; genus Neoceratodus; species Neoceratodus forsteri. The sequence goes on from CM028134.1 coordinate 219,425,315, forward strand.
TGCAGTTAGCCACTTACACTCTTGGACTAAAAATGGGTCTTCAGTGGTTAAGGCAGACCAGCTCAGAAAGTGACTTGCTCAAGGCAACACAAAGATACTATTTACATAGCACCATATGTGTGTCAAGAAAAGCAACCCTATTGGATCAAAGCACACATTTGATTAGATTCCCCTGCTATATGCACAATACCTTACTGGGAAAAGCAGGTTACATGTGCAATTCTAAACCAATACAGTTCCTAACAAGAAAACTAATAGAATCTCTTTCCCTGCAATCCAACTCATTGCCAGAATAATATGAAGATATACTTTCAGATCTAAAGTTTGTTGTGTATGTAGCATCTAGGGACATTTCAAAGTGAGGTCATTGGTCCGAACATGTTGGTAATGTGTTGCTTATTAGTTGGCGCTACTAATTTCTTGTAACAAAAACAAACAAACAAAAAAAACTGATGTCTCACTATTAGTGACTAAATATGGTCAAACTTAGTGGCCATTTGCCACTTAATATTAGATTGCATTTAACCAAAATCTAATTAAGAAATGTCATCCTTAAGAAGAATTACAATGTAATCTGCAAAATGCTAGCAAAAGTGTGTATGCACATGCGTGCGTGCGTGTGTGTATGTGTCCAACCCAGATTTTACCATCTGGGTCAATTGTGCTTTCTTTTGGCTAGAGAAATTCTCACTTAGAGGCATTAAGGTATTCCTTTATGCCTTCTGATACTGAGTTAAGTAAGTCAAAAATGTGACTTTTTTGGGAGCAGAGTTGAGGAAGAATAGTTCTTTTTACCCAGATAATCAATTCTGTTTGAGTCTTTGTTAGGAAATTGTGTGCAGAAATTTACTTCAGCTATTTACCACCCAGCCTCTTGGATTAACACTTCTTGGTTGGGATATGTATACACAAGCACTTATTAGTCTCTCCTCCCAACCATAACTGTACTATGGCAGCTGACTGGGGGGGTGCAGTTAGGCTTCCCATGTACTTCACAGTCCCTCTGTCGCCAGCAGGCAGCATCAGGAGGTGCAGCTAATCATTCTCTCTAGTGGCTGATGAGAGCCTTGTAAGGCAGAGCTTTGGCACAGGTGACCAACCACAGCATTGCAAGGGCAGGTCTTTCTGGGTTTCTGAGACCACTGCGCTTACTCAGAGAACACAGAAGCCAAAATGTCTGTCTTCACAGCTAGAGTTGTAATACTAGATCTGACTAGGAGGTCGCAAGAGAACAAAATTCACCTGCACCTCATTGCCCCTTCGACACTAGTGGCCAGCACCAGGAGCTGCTGCCAGTCACTCCCTAAAGCAGCCAATTAGAGCCCTGTAAGGAGAAGGCTTTTGCCATAGATGTTAATTCACAGCCCTGTAAGGGCAAGACCTTCTGGGCATTTAAGCCTATTGTGCTCATCAGAATACACAGACACTGAACCTTCTCTTCTCACAGCTAGAGGCACACTACTGCAGCTGATCATACTTGTCAGCCAGCTAGGCTCCCTCCACCCTGCAATATCCTCTGATGCCAGCAGGCAGCAGCAAGATTTGTTAACAATCTCTTTCTTGAGCAGCCAATCAAAGCCCTGTAAAGGTGGGACTTTGGTTACAGGTGGCCAATCACAGTCCTGCAAGGTTGGGCTTTTCAATGTTTTTAAGCCCTCCTATCCAAAGCAGTCTTCAGTATAGTCATCCTCAGCATAAAGGCTACAGCATCATAAGGGCTTTATACTTGGGTGCATCAGCTTGGAAAATCTGCAGTCTGCATTGCAGGCTGCCACCAACCTGAGTGAACCCCTTCCAACTTTCCCTTTACTGCTGACTGCTATGTCTTGAGTCTGGTGAGTCATTTTGCCTTTAGTTTCTACTGTGTGGTCTAGCTGATTCATTAATAAAAAATGTTCCATATAGTGTAACTTATAATTCTCTGTGGGTGGACTTAGGTAGTGGCAACTAATTCACTTATTAAAATGTGCAATATTTAACAGCCTCATTGCTGAGTCCTTTGTGGAGTGGGAGATTGCTAGTGTAATTACTTTCCTGTTAAGCTTTTGTGCAGTATAAGCAGAGGTGTGCAAAGTGGGAAAAATTTGCTTTGTGGAATAATTAATGGATTTGCATCAATCTGTGAAGTTTTCCACCCTGCAGTCAGAACTTCACCTTGCTTGGCAACTTCACAAGAAAAGCTCCACTGATTCGCAAGGCCATAACTTTGACGGCAGAGTTTGTCTCCAAGGTGAAGTTTGCACTGTATGAGATTGGAGGTCACAAGTTGCTCAGAGGAGCTCACATGATGCTGAGCATCCTAAAGGAAGCTTAGTAGGTCATCCCTCAGTGTAGTGTTATGAGAGAACAAGAATAAAGTGAAGATTGTGTGCATTTCCAGAGCTAGAAATCCATTACAAATCATTTCAAAAACCTTTTTTTGGGAGTCCAAAGTGCTCCACAGTTGTAGAGAAGCACCTTGTGATTCCAGATTTCTGTGTTTTACTTAAGATAATCTATGATTCTGTACTTTGTAGTACTGGCTTCAGTTCTGAGAGTGAACTAGTGGTTTGTGTTGGGGAGGGTAGCAGCAAGGCAGGGTACAAAGCTCTTCAGCTGGGATCCCTGACACTGCAATGAGACCTGTGCAGTGTGTAGAAAAACAAAAGGGGTCTGTCACTTTTGGTAGTGGCATGGCACCCCTGCTGTTCCAATTCCTGTGTTGTGTATTATAAATAAGGGTTCTGTCACTCTCGGCACGGTACCCCAGTTGTTCAAATCCCTGTACTGTGTAATATAAATAAGGGTTCTGTCACTGTTGGCATACTACCCTGTTGTTCCAATCACTGTGTTATGTATTATAAATTAGGGTTCTGTCACTGTTGGGATAGTACCCTGTTGTTCCAGTCCCTGTGTTATGTATTATAAATAAGGGTTCTGTCACTGTAGGCATAGTACCTCTGTTGTTCCAGTCCCTGTGTTGTGTATTATAAATATAGGTTCTGTCACTCTTGGCATGGTACCCCTGTTGTTCCAATCCCTGTGTTATGTATTATAAATAAGTGTTCTGTCACTGTTGGCATTGTACCCTGTTGTTCCAATCCCTGCATTGTGTATTATACATAAGGGTTCTGTCAGTCTTGGCATGGTACCCCTGTTGTTCAAATCCCTGTACTATGTATTATAAATAAGGGTTCTGTCACTGTTGGCATAATACCCTGTTGTTCCAGTCCCTGTGTTGTGTTATATAAATAAGGGTTCTGCCACTCTTGGCATGGTACCCCTGTTGTTCCAATCCCTGTGTTATGTATCATAAATAAGGGTTTTGTCACTGTTGGAATAGTACCCCTGTTGTTCAAGTCCCTGTGTTGTGTATTATAAATAAGGGTTCTGTCACTCTTGGCATGGTACCCCTGTTGCTCAAATCCCTGTACTGTGTATTATAAATAAGGGTTCTGTCATTGTTGGCATAGTACCCATAATGTTCCATTCCCTGTGTTGTGTATTATACGTAAGGGTTCTGTCACTCTTGGCATGGTACCCTTGTTGTTCAAATCCCTGTACTGTGTATTATAAATAAGGGTTCTGTCACTGTTGGCATAGTACCCTGTTGTTCAAATCCCTGTGTTGTGTATTATAAATAAGGGTTCTGTCACTCTTGGCATGGTACCCCTGTTCAAATCCCTGTACTGTGTATTATAAATAAGGGTTCTGTCACTGTCAGCATAGTACCCTGTTGTTCCAGTCCCTGTGTTGTGTATTATAAATAAGGGTTCTGTCACTCTTGGCATGGTACCCCTGTTGTTCAAATCCCTGTACTGTGTACTATACATAAGGGTTCTGTCACTGTTGACATGGTACCCCTGTTGTTTGAAATTGCTGTGCTGTGTATTAGAAATAAGGGTTCTGTCACTGTTGGCACAGTACTCCAGTTGTTTGAAATCCATGTGTTATGTATTATAAATAAGGGTTCTGTCATTGTTGGCATGATAGCCATGATGTTCAAATCTCGGTGCTGTGTATTGTAAATAAGGGTTCTGTTACTGTTTTCATTGTACCCATGTTGTTCAAATGTCTCTGCTGTGTATTGTAAATGAGGGTTCTGTCGCTGTTGGCACACAACCACTATTGTTTGAAATCCCTGTTTTGTGTATTATAAATAATGGTTCTGACACTGTTGGCATGATACCCCAATTTTTTTAAATCCCTGTGCTATGTATTAAACATAAGAGTTCTGTCACTGTTGGTGGGGTACCCCTGTTATTGAAATCTCTTTGTTGTGTATTATAAATAAGGGTTCTGTCACTGTTGGCACAGTAACCTTGTGCTTTGAAATACATGTGCCATGTGAAAAAAATCAAGTTACATAGCAGAGAAGAATGACTGGGAAGAGAGGTTAAGTAAAGGGACAGGTGTCAGGGTGATAGCAAAGAAAAGTTCCAAATCTGTGGGACCAAAGAGTGGTGCTGTAGTTACAAAAGCAATTACAGTAGGAGCAGTAACAGAGAGTTCTAGGAAGTCCAGGGCTAGTACTAGCTCAGGAGTAGTTTGTAGTTGTGGCATTAGTGTATCCAAATTTTTCTCTGCCACATCTGTTGGAGCTATGATGTTGAGGGATGTGACATACAGTATGACAAAGGAGGTATCAGTAACAGCAAACAAGAAATAGTGGTTGAGTAGCCATTTATTGGTGCCCACATGGGAACTGGTGGTGGTGGTGCTGAGAATTTGAGAAAGTGAAACCAACTCACACATTCACTTCCTGCCTGCAATGTCCCAGCTCTCCTGTAACCTGCAGAAACTCTGCCATGTGACTGTGCCATTTTTGGGGGGGGGGGATAACTATGCCTTGACAAGTGCAAGGCGAAGCTGCATGTTGAAGTTGTAGAGGTGAATTTTGGCTTGCAGCAGGCAACCTCACAAAATGCTCCATGGGTGTGGATTTGGCAACTTCACCAGTAATTTACCCACAGAATTAAACTTTGCTGCATCTCTAAATACAAGGTTAGCTACACTACATTTAGTAAACATTTAACAGAAAGCACCCTCATTTAATTCCTAGGTGGGCTGTGTCATTAATAGTGTTGTTATACTCCTCCTAAATTTATTTTTTACAAAGTGCAATACAATCTCTAAATCTTAGAGTTACCCAGCTGCTAATTTACTAAGTACAATACAAGGGCTGTACAGGTTCAGATTTATGTGTCTTACCAGAAAAAAGCTCCATTAAGCAATGCTCATTAAAAAGAGGTCCTGGTTAGGACATGTAACAGTATAAAATATTGACAGCACTGCATAAAAGAAATATAAAGTTTACCATGGAATGTACAAACTGCAGATATAATAGAATGTGTTATAATGACATACAGCAGAAACGAGTAATAACAAATAAAAGTACAATAAATTAAAATTGCAAGATATTGCAAACAAACCAAGGAATATAGCAACTGAGGTACAATGAAGGCATGAAGAATTTAATGGCAAGAGGATTTATCAGTGCTGTGAGTTTCTACCAACAGGTTGAATGTATGGAGGCTAAAAGGCAAACTCAGTTTGAGTGAGGCTTGTCATTTACTCCAGTACATGGGGACAAGCTAGCAGATAGGCATTTTACCAAGTTTTAATGTATTTATTTATTTGCTTTTGTTTATCAGGTAAGCACACTAGACAGCCAAGTGCCTATTTTCAGGTGTGACCCGGGAGGATTACAGGTACATAAAAAACATCAGACAGAGTCAAGGTAACATACAGGAGCTTCTGGCATACACCAGTAGGTGATACAGCATATGAGAGATAAGGCATAAACAGATAAAAAGGAAGACAGCAACACAATTCATAACAGAATTTATGTGTAGAATAACATTAAAATAACATCAAAATGTAGAACATCAGAATATTAAAATACAGACAATGTCAACCAAGCTAACAATATGGGTGGGGCATCCCCTGGTGGTTGTGGTGGGGGGGTAGGGATCGACGGAAACAGGAGGAGTGAAGAATAGCACAAAAGGGAGTCCGGGGAAAAGGCACAGATATGACAGGGTCCCCCCTCAAACAGGAGGGCAGAAAAAAGTGCCTAGTGCAAATTAACAGAAAAATTAAACAGCAAACTGTGGCACCATCTGTCAGGGGGCATCACCCCCAATTAGTCGAATAGGGAAGAGAGTGTCTCAGGTGGGGTCTATAAGGCACATAGACAGGCAGAGGCCGATTTTAGGAAGCTCCAGAGGGATGCTTTGATGCAGGGATTGGAGGGAGAGGAGTGAATTAATGCAGGAAGGGAGTTCCACAATCTAGGCACGTGGATAGAGAAGGCCCAATCCCCCATAAGGGTGAGGGTTTTTGGAACTAGGAGGTCCTGTGCAGCACTGGATCTTAAGTGGTAGGCTGGGGTTCCATGTTTGAGGTGAAGGGCAAGCACATAAGGGGTGGCCATTCTGACTATATTTTCAATGAAGTTGCCGAGGACAAAGGTGCAGTGCTTTTCAGGGGGCAACCACTCCAGCTGCGAGTATAGCTCACAGCGATGCATAAGGCAAGGAGCAGAGAATGCAAAGTGGCATATATTGTTATAAGCAGTGTCCCATTTCGTGAGACTGGATTTTGGGACAGAGGCAAAGGATACAAGCCCATAATAGAGCATGGGAAGGAGGATCCCCCTGGCTAGGGTGAGCCGTGCAGCAGGGATGAGGCAACTTTTTTGCTCTGTAGGCAAGTCCGAGCTTGCCATTTGTTGCCTTGCATATGTTACGAAGATGCAGGGCAAGGTCCAGTTGTGGGTCAGGGGTTACTCCCAGATACTTGACAGAATCCATGACCTGCAGTAGGGTGCCATTTGTTCCACAGATGGTTAGGGGAGCAGGGCAGGAGTTAGTTGTGGCCACAGAACCAAAGAGCATGGCCTGGGTCTTTTTCAGGTGGCTGGTCAGCTTATGGCCCTCTAGCCAGTTTTGGATAAGCTTGAAGTCAGAGTTTAGCCTGGAGTTGATGACAGTGATATCCTGGGAGCTGGTCAGGATGACGAGATCATCCATGTAGAGGGTGGAGTGCCAATGGGTTGTGATGGAGGGCAGTTCATTAATGAATAAGGAAAACAGAATGGGTCCAAGGATGGATCCCTGGGGAACCCCGCAGTCAGCTGAGGAGGGGTCAGAGAGGACACAGTTGAAGTTGGTGTATTGCTGACTGCCCACAAGGTAGTTGGAGAACCAGGCAAGGGCAGGGGGGAGAATCCAAGAGATTGAAGAGTGGATCAGAGGAGGGAATGGTCAACCCGGTCGAAGGCCCTTGAGAGATCCATGAAGATGGCTCCAGTCAGTTTGCCTTGATCGGCCATGGTCCTAATCTCGGAGGTAGCCATGGCAAGCACAGTAGATGTACTGTACCCTTTTCTGAAGCCATGTTGAGCAGGAGAGAGAAGTGCATAACTCTGAAGGTATTGGGAGAGCTGTGAGGCAACTACCTTTTCAAGGAGCTTACAGATTGCAGAGAGTATGGAGATGGGACGATAATTCTTGATATCTTTAGGGTCACCTTGTTTGAAGACAGGGACAACCTTGGCCACTTTCCATAAGTCAGGGATGATCCCCGAGATAAGAGAAGTGTTAAAGATGTGAGTGACAGGCCAGGTGAGGAGGGGAGCCCCCCGGTTGAGCAGTTTTGGTTCAAGGTTGTCATGTCCTGCCCCGGTGTGGGGGGAGAGACCAGCAAGGAGTTTCTGGGTCTTTATAACAGAGACCCATTTTAGGTAAAAGGGTGGTCAGGGGGTGTGCCCACTCAGAGGCTTATGGGCAGAGGGTTGGAAAGAAGGAGGAGCAGGCAGGTCAGAGAACATGGAGTTAAATGCATTGGCAATAGTTTGGGGGTTATTGCAGTTGACCTCACCAATATGTATGACCCCACCGATATGTATGTCAGCTACCTGTTCCCTGGCAGACCCTCCAACCAGGTTTTTGATGTTTTGCCAGCAACTCTGTGGATTTCTGGCTGAGGCCAGCAGGGCAGATTGGCAGTACTCACTCTTGGTGGTGCGGATGGCTCTTTTACATGGGTTTCTGAGCTGCCAATATTCAAGGAGGTCGTTGTTGTTGCAGGAGATCTTGTGTTTCTCCTAGCATTTGTCCCTCTGCTTCATGAGGGAGAATAGGCCTCCATGGAGCCACTCTGTGATGGTTCCCCTCATCCTCCTTTTTGTGAAGGGGGCATGCTTGTTTTGCAAGGGGAAAAATACCGTGAGGAAATGGTCAAGGGCAGCTACTGGGTCGTTGGTGGCAGCGACCCTGGACCAGTCAGCACATCGTAGGTCCACAAGATAGTCATTTAGTATAAATTTTGAATAGTCCCTCATCTGGATCACTTTGCTGGGGATTTTGGGTGAGGAGATGCCCCATATGCAGTAAGTTGGAGAGTGATCTGAGATGACGTAAGGGAGAATTCCTGATAAGACAATTCTGTCCAGTCTATTGCTCAGTACCCAGTCGATAAGGGATCCTTTATCCCCCCCCAGGGAGGTGATCCTTGTGGGTACCGTAATGAGCTGGCTCAGAGCAAGGCCTGAGAGTAGTGGCTCGTATTGCTTGGTATTGGATCCCAGTCAATTGAGGTTGAGGTCCCCCAGGATTAGTACCTCATTAGAGCCAACCTTGTCACTAAGGCAGTCGAGTAGTGAGGAAAGCCCTAGTACACCTCCCTTTGGAGGATTGTAGGCACAGACTAGATGCACCTTTTTTGTGTTTCCTAGCAGGAGAAGGCCATGTAGGAACTCGCATTCTGGGGATGTAGGGGGAGTATGATTAACAGCGGACACATTAAGGTGCACCTTATAGTAGAAGAGCACTCCGCCCCCATGCTTATTTCCTGCCCTGTCTTGCTTGCCTGATGAGGCTGTAGCCCAGAAGGGCACACAAGGAGTCAGGGATGTGAGGCTTCAGCCAAGTTTCTGAGATCTCCATAATGTCAAGGTTGTAGTAGGCCACCCAGGCCATTAGTTCTGCTAGGTTGTGGAGGATACTACGAACATTCAGGTGTGCCATTTTTAAGCCTTAGGCAGATAGGCAGATGGGGGGGGACTTGAATGAGGGTAAGGTGGCCTGAGGACCTTTATTTTTAGCCAAGTCCCCAGCCTGACCAGGGCGGGCCATAGCACCAGACATGAAAGCCACAGGTGTAATCGTGACACCGGGTTAGGGAATTCCTGAGAGAACAGTACCTCAGCCAAGGTCGACAGGGATTAGCCCAGGCAAGTTATGTGAGTGCAATGCGCACGCGGCATGTTCTTGCGACAGGACTTATTTCTAAGCCCCCTGAGCAATAGTACAGGGATGTTGCTAAGATCAGACATCAAGGAGGCACCTCAGGGGGGTTGGTGTGACAACCACCATATGACTCACTTCCTGATGCTCAAAGATTGTGTGCTAACTTAAGTAAGAGCTAGGTAGCTATAACGCAAGTGTGCAGGTGCTTGTGATGATGGTGCAAGCTTGCAGGAAGGCAAAGAATATGCTTATAGAGCTCAGCTAAAGGAATCATATGCCAAGCAACTAAGCACAAGTGTAGTAATTTAGTCCCCTCGGCAGGTTAGATGCCTGATACGTCCTGGAAATTGGTAAGCCAGGAATAAAATATTAGCCAGTGGAAAAGACTAGGTTTTGAGACAATTTCTTAGCAGTATAATGCAGTGGCAGCCACTACAGGTGAGAGCAGATAAGCTGCTTATGGAAAAGAGGACTGATAAGTTTTTCAGTGCTCACGTGACCCATCCAGCCAGCCTATATATGGCTAAGTTGACCTAGGGTGGTGGCAGGGGTGGTGGGGCAGTCAGTGCAGAGCACCGGCGGGGCTTCTCTGCTTTCCATTCTGGTCTGAGCTGGCATCTGAGAACAAAAGACTGTCGAATTCAAGCAGGCGTCTGATAGTTCAAGTGAAATAATGCTGCCGTTTTCTGCTGTAGTGGGCGTATCTGTGCACTGAGGATTCCACAGGGGGTCCGGCTTGCTGTAGGTGAGGGTAGGCTCAGAGACCCTCATGACCTACTGAGGAAAGAGGAGAGATGAAAGGAGTTATATGCTGGAGGCAGGTAGGTAGGGTGGTCAGGGGGTCCTTCAGGAGGAGTCAGGACAGTCACTAAATAAAATGGGAGGATTTACTTATTAAATCAGCAGCAGCATTACAGGCTTTCCTGCTGCTGTGAGCTGTATGCATCAAATAAATTAACAAGCTCCCTCCCGAATAAATGGGAGGATTACTCTGAATATCAGTCACAGCTTACAGGCACTCCTGCTGCTGTGAGTTCTATGCATCAAATAAAATAACAGGGTAGTGTGTTTAAAAGAAATAAGGCTCCCTCCCAAATTGTTCAAGGATGAGCTGATTTAGGCTCTCCTGCTGCAGTGGGCTTTGGTATACATATTTAAAATGGATTCATTAACAATTAAGGCTCCCTCCAGAATACTGCACAAATGTGCAGATTTTAGGTTCTACAGTCAATCATACAATTAAGGCACCACCCCAGAATTAGCACAAACACAGCAGAAGTACAGAATTAAGTAGGCTTAAAAAACTATCAGCATTGCTATGCCAACAGAGGCGGTGTGGCACTCTCAAAATGGCATCAAGTTTGAATCTCTGCTCTGCGCTCCAATGTGGTCTGAGCTGGTGTCTGAGAACAAAAGACTGCCAAATTTGAGTAGGCATCTGACAGTTCAAGTGAAATAATGCTGCCATTCACGGCTGTAGTGGGTGTACCTATGCACCGAGGATTCCATGGGGGGTCTGGCTTGCTGTGGGGAAGGGCAGGCTCTGAGGCCCTCATGACCTACTGTGCACCAAGGGTTCCATGAGGGGTCTGGCTTGCTGTGGGGGTGGGCAGGCTCAGAGGCCCTCACTACCTGTGCACTGAGGATTCCATAGGGGGGTCTGGCTTTGCTGTGGGTGAGGGCAGTCTCCGAGGCCCTCACGACCTACTGTGCACCGAGGATTCCATGGGGGGGCTCTGGCTTGCTGTGGGGGAGGGCAGGCTCTAAGGCCCTCACAACCTGTGCACTGAGGATTTCACAGGGGGTCTGGCTTGCTGTGGGGGAGGGCAGGCTCTGAAGCCCTCACGACCTACTGAGGTCTCAAGCAGAATGTATAGGTAGAGGTCCTGTGAAAAAAAGCCATGACATAATGTCATTTCGGAGAGCCTTTTAGATCCACATATGCAGTTTTTTTTAGCCTTCTGGTAATTAGGGATTCCCAGCCAATTGAAGTATAAAGGGTGCAATGGTAGGTTCTACAAGTACTGTGTACTTAATAGTGTTGTTACACTGTTGCTAAATTTCCAATGTGCAATACAAGGGTACCCTCACAAAATGTATTTGTAGAGTAGGAGGAAGAGGGTTCCATGCTACTGTTACTGTATTATATTTATTAGTTAGGGTCAGTAAACCATTACTAGTAGTTCCCTACAAACTCTGTGTTTCACACTTGTGAATTACAGAGTTCCATAAACCACAGCTCTCAGAAATAGCTGTGAGTGTCCCTGACCACCTATCTGAGTAGCTGTCCTCACACTGGTGGTCTGCTCATGCTGCTGACAGAAAACCACCAGTGTGAAAAACAGCCTTCTTGGAGAACTACCATCAGAAAACCAGCAGCACTCAGTAAGATCTCTAAAAATTATTCTAATCTAATGAATTCTAGTTTACAGTTTAAGAAAATCTCCAGTTAAAGCACTTCTTTACAAAAAAAGTTCAAGCTCTAATGAGCAACTGTTTTACTATGTTCTGTTCAGCTTAAATAAATGTTCTTCTTGGTCACTACTAGAGATTTGCACTCTCTCAATCATTTTTTTCCAGAAACCAGTAAATATAAAAAATAAAACATGGGGAAGTCTTGGAAACTCATATTTTATGCACACCCTCAGTGTGTGATGCCCCTATAAACCCCTTGGGCTTATCCCTCGGGGTTTATGGGGCATCACACACCTCGGGTGTGCATAAAATCCTTATTAACCATACTTCCCCATGCATTATTCTATATGTAATATAAGTAACCTCTACTTTTATCACTTGCAAGGTGAAACTTTTTGTTAGCGGGATTATTTTGCTGTCATGGGTTAAGTACAATTCATTATATCCCCCACCCCCACTGGGATCTGCCAAAGGTGCTCCATTAAAGGTGAACTCCGGACTGTCACAAGTGGTCCCTCCCCCCCTCCTTTTACTTTCACTGTTATCCCCAGTGCTCAGTACTATTGCACCTATATTGGTGAGTATAGCCCAGGTCAGGCATGTCTTGATTCCCCCTCCTCCTTTTCCACTTAGACCATATACTATACATAGTCACTCTAAGCATCCAATATGTACCGCTGCCTCTTATCTGTAACCTGTTGATATTCTCATTGCCTTTTTTATGTGTTGATTGTATTATGTATGCTCTTATATGTATGCTGATGCTAGAGTTACTCTGTATTAGGATTGTTTTGCAAATCTCAATATAAAAAATAACTGCAAAAAACATGCATGGTATTGTATAGGCAGCCATACACAACTGAAATATGTCTGCATGTAGAGGTTTCTATTGTGACCAGGAACCTCAAGAGTAAAGCTCAAGAGGATCCCTGGTTGCCATAGAAAATTTGAGATTAAGACACAAGCTTGTTGTGTATGGATGCCCATTCATTATCTTCTATAGTGTATGGGATTCCATGCCCATTTCAGACACTCTGCTTCCTTTCAGTGAACTGGCTGTTGGGGGGGGGGGTATTTGATGGACGGTGGTGGGATCAAATTAGAGATTCAGTGTGAAGCTAATGACTGTGTGTGCAGCAGTTTCTGTAATTTCAAGTTAGAACAAGCATTTGTTAATGCCGAACGTTCACTTGCAGGTTTGTGCCAGGATGGGTAATGGGCACCCTCTGTTACCCATCCTGGCCAAAACCTGCAAGTCAGGTGTGAAAACATGCTTTGGGCAGGATGTAAAAAATGACAGCTGTAGTGTTCATGAGGTGGTGTGACAAAATGACTATGTTGAAAATTTGGAGGCAAAATATTAAAATTTAAAAGTTACAAGGGTTCATAGCAACATTTCAACGAACGCTCGTAACGCATAAATTTTTAGGAATTTTTTCACCAAATTTTCAGCATAGGCTTCTGGGACACCACGTCATGAACAGTGGCACTGAGATTTCATTAATTGGTCCCAAAAGGTGATTTTGCCAGGGAACGCGCCATTCCGCGCCAGAGGTCCGAAAACATGTTTTGGGCAGGATGTGAAAAATGACAACTTTACCATTCATGAGATGATATGAAAAAATGCCTATGTCAAACATTTGGAGTCAAAATATTTTTATTTTATTTATTTAGTTTTTGTTTACCAGGTAAGCGTGCTAGCCATGTAGATGACTATTTTCAGGCATGACCCGGGAGGTTACAGGGTAAAACATTACAGATATACAACAAGGTGGTTACAGCAAGGTATAAATAATAGTGTTACACAGTTGGTTCTGCAGCATTTACAGAAATACAGTGGGAACAGAGAATACATTGGGCAGACAATACAAAAGAATAGACATGCAGCAGGTAAGCCCCTGGAGGTAGACAAATGGACAAGTAAGATAAGGGAAACAGGGCTGCTAAGTGCTAGGGCAGATGTAGGAGATAGGCAACAATATAAGAAATTACCAAAGTTACGTGTGTGTAGAAATATTTCAATGAGCACATGTTACTTGGCCATTTTTAGGAATCTTTCCACCAAATTTTCATCATGGGCTTTTTGGGACCCTACCTCATGGACACTAGCACTGTTGTTTCATTAATCAGTCCCAAAAGGTGATTTCAGACAGCAACCACAAAATCACCTTCCAGGCCCTAGTAACAGAATGACAGTGCCAGAGTTCATGAGAATGGGTCCCAAAAAGCCTATGTAGAAAATCTGGTGCAAAAATAAGCAAAAATGGCTGAGATATCAACATACATGTAAGCTCAAAACAACATGGAGAGCCATTATATTGCACTTATCTTTATTCCTCAGTTTGCAATTCGGCTTTGAAGAGTGCAGACATGTTCTGGTCCACAGAATATGACAGCTGATGGCCTCAGGTGATAAGTCTTGGGCAAGGGGTGTGTGGAGTGGAGGGAGCTCAGTGGGAGGGTCAGAATGGGGAGGGGTATGGCGGGGACAATGAGGGACCGTTTTCTTTATTTCAAGGGAAAAAAAGACATCGCTGGACTGTTTCCTTTTTTTACAGGTTGACAGAAAACATCTGGGGACATCGGTGGGCTCCCCAATGTCCCGGATTAACAGGAGGGGGGATACCAATTTGTGGACAATGGGAGTGGGCTCCCCAGTGTCTACACTAGAAGTGGAACAGGAGACATCACTGGGGACACTGGGAGTGGCTCCCCAGTGTCCGACAGTGGAAGTGGGATGGAAGACATCACTGGGGACACTGGGGGTGGTCTTCCCAGTGTCCCAGAGTACTGGGAGGGAGATAGACATTTGGGAACACAGGGAGCGGGCTTCCCAGTGTTCCACAGTTTTTTGGGGGGGGTCTTGCAGTGCCAACACTGGGATTGGGCCCCCCAATGTCAGTAATTAAAGACAAAAAAAAGACAGGGATGAGTCTGGTGGGAAGGACCGCTCAATACTTTCTTGATGTGCGCTCCATTTTCTGCAATCTACGAGACGGGTGGGTGACTTTCATCTGCACAGCACCCGTCCTGTCTCCCACTACTGTCCCAAACATGGAGACTGAATGCTGGACAACCAAGTCTTTTAATGGTGGCTTGCGCATGCGCAGCCAACATATTACGGTAGTAGCAGATTTGGAGGCGTGGTCACTGTTTGGCGAACGCAGGGCATGCATAAGTAGGTGCATCCCTCATTCCTCAATAAGCCTGCATGTTGGCACCTCACCATCAATACATAATGTGGTGAAAACATCTAACAAAAGGTCCACTGCAATGCAAGCCAAGCTCATCATATGCAGTGGCACCTCCTGATGTGCTTGCCCTGGTGAAAAAGTAAAAACATGGCGTCACACTGTCTGCCATAATGCCGACTTTGGGGGTGGTTCATGGGGTTGTGGTGGATGTGATTTGTCTTGTGGGGTTGGGTGCTTCGGTATCTTCTGCTGGGGGCATTAGTGTCAACTGTAATGCGCATGCCTGAAGTTAAGGCTACAGAAAGAAATGGAGCACTCTCTCATCTTAGCGTTTCATTTCTTTCAGCTATAGAACATGCCACGTCAGGAAGCAGAGCTACTGTCATGACCAGAATGCCTGGTAATTGATGTACACTGCCAAGCCCATTGCAGTTTCAGCTGCAATTGGCTCAGCAGTGATACACCTCTAAAATGCCATTAGTACCAAGACGTTCCTTGGGCAAGTGCAAGTGAACACAAAAAACAGATTCCATTTCAATTTGCTAGAGGAAAGCAGCTGTGTGGCAGCCTTATAAGTTCTGCTGCAGTAGTCATTACTACTGCAACACAACAACATATTGATTTCACTACCACAGCACAGCAAGCTTATAATAACTGGCGTAGTCTTTTTCCCATAGGGAAACCATGGCATAATTTGCCATTATAAAGGTGCATTTATAACGGCAAACAATTGCATGGCTTCCCTCGCTCTGGGCATGTCCCTTTGCTGCTTTTCCCTTCAGAATGCTTGCCGCCGCTTTTCCCCAGAAGACTGAACCACCACTTAGAATCGGACTCGGCGGTAAGTTTTATTTTTAAACAGAATCTGCAATGCTAAAAAGAACCTGTTTCAACTGTTCACCCCCCCCCAAAAAAAATGTTTTAAATTAATTGAAAACAGCACAGTTTGTCACAGACCGGATGCTCAAATCGAACCGGGCGGGCTGCACAGCAGCCTGCATTCAATTTATATAATTGCTGAGGCGAAAAGGGCAAACCCAGCAATTATATCAAATAAAGTAGTGAATGTGTGTAAACTTGTAGTTTACACACCCTTGGGTTTAGATAGTTTTAATAACCTGTTAGCTTCGCCTCGGGTTTAAGCATCTAACCCCTGGTGTGTAAACCTCTCACACACCAACCCATACTTTATTCTATATGATGTATAGTAGAGCATTGTTCTGTATAGAATTCCATCCCTTTCAAAATGCTGTTGTACAACAGGTTAAAGTTCCTGGAATGTGATTGTACCCTTCTGTGGTACAACAACATTCTGAAACTTCTAGAGACTGCATGAGTCATTTTCATTTTGAAAGTGCAAGAACTAATACATGGCCCCTGCAAACACATTTCACACAATACTATATAGTATAAAGAATACAGGATGAACAACTTCATGCACAACCAGTACGTTCTGCCACCTTGGGGTTCTGAATCCCATGAACCTCTCAAACTTTGCTCTCAAGGTCAGAGGGAATCTGAACTGCTCTGTTTCAGAACACACTGGTTGTAGAGTTGCACAACCAGTACTCTGTATATTCTAGGCATGGATTTCCATGCAGAACAACAGTTCACCACACAGTATAATACAGTATATGTTAGTAACCTTGCTGTACTTGCAGGGCAGAAATTATTGGGGTAGATACCTTACTATTAGGCTCATTGCTTACTCTCACCATGTGTCTGCTTTGCTATTCCTCTGGTGTGATGTTGTCGTGGTCCACTACCTCTTCTTTCCATGAACTTACATTATATTGAGTCTTGTTCCCTTCCTCTCTCCACATTTTTATGTTTACTTGCACGCATGTGCAAGAAACATAGTGCCACCATACGAGTTTTCATAGGTGTGGGCACCCCCACTTCCAATGTCCTGATCATTTTTGCAGGCATGGCAGCAGGGCACCAATGAATTTCCAAACTGTCTATGACAGCAGTTCAGATGCAGTGGCATACAGCTGAAAGAGAAAGACTGCTACAATCAGCAGTGGTAACGTGTAGGCAATTTGCATACTGCCGTGCCATCAGCAGTATTCAAATTGCCTACACGTCACCACCTTAGCAGTCATTCTCTTTCAGCTGTACGCCACTGCATCTCTCGGCATGATGTGCCCCCCCATTTGTTGTGTGCTGAGGGGGTGCCCAATATCCCTCGGCACATGCACACTCCCCCCTCAAGCACACTGTATGTCCGATGGGGTGCCCAATCCCCTTCAGCTCCAGTGTCCATCCAAAAAAGCAAACTTCAAGGTGCCACACTGGGAGCCCACTGTAGCGTGGCAGAAGCATTGCATCATCATGTGCTCCCCAGCACACTGTATGGCTAATGGGGGTGCCCAATCCCCTGTGGGCACCACTGCCCCCCAAACAAACTTCCAGGTGCCACACTGGAAGCCCACCCCAGCATGGCAAAAGTCCTGCGTCGTCTTTTTTTTAAAAAACCCTGTAACAAAAGAAAATGGTCCCTCATTGACTCTCTTGCCCCCCAACCCGCACTCACCCTCTGCACATCCCACCTCCCCCTCACCCCATACTTACCTCCGGAGCCTGGTGTGACAATTTTCGGTGGACTGGGAACACGTCTGGACTCTTCAAAGTCAACTGCGAACTGAAGAAATGCCGGTAAGCTGTATAATGGCATAAATAGGGTTTTTTCAACTTTGGTTCATATCTCGGTCATTTTTTGGAATTTTTGCACCAAATTTTCAAAATGGGGTTCTTGGGACCACCCCCCTCATGAATTCAGTCACTGTCATCAGGTTATTCAGTCCCGAGAGGTGATTTCGCAGTGACTGCACTGAACCACCTTTTGGGACCTATTAATGAAAAGACAGTGTCACAGTTCATGAGGTAGGGCCACAAAAATCCTGTTTTGAAAATTTGGCAAAAAAAATTCTCCAAAATGACTGTTTTACGAGCGTGCATTGTGCAGTTCCTATGCATGCTCGTAACTTTGAGAATTTTTAATTTTTCACTTCAGATTTTCAACATTGCCATTTTACCACACCTCCTTATGAATAGTACAGCTGCCATTGTTCACATCTCACCCAAAATGTGTTTTTACACATGTAGCACAATGGTGTGGTCGGTGTGCGAAATCAATGTTTGGGACAGATTTAGAAAATCACAGTGACACTGTTCATGAGCAGAGGTCCTAAAATGGCTATGTTGAAAATTTGGTGATAAAAGTCCATAAAATGACTGTGTTACCAGCGTGCATTGCACAGTTTCCATGTACCCTCGTAAGTTCACGAATTTGTAATATTTTCAGTCAAGATTTTCAACATTGGCATTTTTCCACACCTCCTTATGAACAGTACAGCTGCATTTTTCATACCCTGACCGAAATTTGTTTTCGCACTTCCAGCGCAGTGGGAAATCAGTGTTCGGGACACATTAAGAAAATCAGTGATGCTGTTCATGAGCATGGGTCCCAAAATACCTGTGTTGAAAATCTGCTGTAAAAAATCCTCAAACTAATTTCATTACTTGTGTGCGTTGCACAGTTCCTATGCACGCTCATGCTTTCACCAGTTTTTTTATATTTTCACTCCAGATTTTCAACATTGCCATTTTTTACACCTCCTCAAGAATAGTACAGCTGTCATTTTTCACATCCTGTTTGAAATGTGTTTTCGCACCTGTGGTGCCAAATGGCGCACTCACTGTGCAAAATCATCTTTCAGCTAATGAACTGATAGTGTCATTGTTCATGTGGAGGGGTCACAAAAAGTCCATGTTGAAAACTTGGAGTAAAAATACCAAGAAATGCCCAGGGCATTAGAGTTTTTGACCATAACACCCTACCCTGTAGGGACTAACAGGAAATAGGGGTGTGATTTGGGATTGTTGACAGTAATGCTCATGCCATTCCACCCCCACCCTGAAGCCAGTGACAGGCACCGCGGAGTGCCTTGGACCCTTTGGCCCCAGAGTTCACCCCATTCTCCTATGCTGCACCCATTTCAGCGGGTTTCCTTATGGAATGAGGTGAATGTAAAGCCCAAACACACCAAGGCACACCTCGACACTTGTCAGTGTCTGCAGGGTAAGGTGAGGTGCAATGTCGTGACCGTCCTGGGCGACAACTCAAAGCCACACCCCAATGCCTGTCCATCTCTGCAGGGTGGGGGTGGAGTTGGTGTCAGTTCAGTACTTCACTGCCATTCCTATACTGCATCTGTCTAACTCCTGCTTTTCCACTGCTAATGCTAGCAAGCAAACATTCAGCACTGACAAATGCTTGTTGTTAGTGGTATCTATGCCTCACAAAGGGCAAACTCTAACCCCATTCCTTACTCCATCACTTCTTTTTTCTCTAACACTTTCTCTGGAGAAGTCCTGTTACTTGGAAACCTTAATATTGATTGGCTCTTAGACTTGGTAAAACCTACCATTCAAATAACTGAAGCCTTCAGTCTCACTTAACTCATTACTGAGCCCAAATGCCTGAGCCTCTGTTCTTCAAGTCATTCTCTGATTGACTGAGTCCTCTACTCTTACCTTTATCACACTGTCACTGCTTCTATTGACTACTTCTTGGTGTATTCTGTTCATAAAATCCACTGAATAAAACCCCCCAGCTCATCTGATCTAGGGTATTCAGATCTCTCAATCTACCTCCCCACTTGTATGGCTTTGGATTACTGACTGATCCCCACACTTCATATCCAGTGACATGCATGAGACTTTCTTTCTATTCCAAACAAGATTCCCTAGGACTTGCTAAGAGAAAAGTTACATAGGCGCACTTGAAGGAAGGCACCAGGGAGGCCAAATCAAAGTATTTCTCTGCCAACTTTAGTTTCCCCGACAGGTCCTAGAAGGCCATTCACTTCTTTTTAATCCCCCAGTTAGTCACACCAGTCCTAAACTAAGGTCATTCACTCTTTTTCTATCTTACTGAGGTAGTCTTCTTTTTTAACAAATTCATCACCTCCTGTGCTGTCACTTGTCCCCTCTCAACCCCTTCCCCACAATATTTCCCCTCTCCATCTCTTTCCTATCAACTACGTAACCTTGACACCATTATACCAAGGGGTACTACCCCTGCATGTCTTCTTGACAGCAGGTTGAGGGGCCTGGGTTCAAAATTAACAAGTACTGGGTGTCCCTACCCTCGGTAAACACAATAGTTTGGTGCCTCCACCGAGAGTAATGCTTTCATGGGTATCTATCTAGACTGGTACAGCCCTCTGTGAGGCTATAACCACACACAATCCTGCCTAGTGACCTTGTTCCATTAAACTGGCAATAACCAGTTGCAGTATTCAGTAGACAGTTTGTAACAGGCATTAATAATATACTCACACACCTTGCACTTATCACCAGGGTTTGGTCTTCTGGCAAACACCCTGGAACCCTCCTGTAAAACACAGCTTTTGCATACAAACATATACTTTTGAACACTTTATAAAGGTTTCAGTATCTTTACACCAGACAATAATATGCTTACAAGCCAGCTTAACAGTGAAACAGTAAATCAGGTTTATTGAGGGGATGTAAGCAAGAAGGGGCCATGAATTTAGACAAATGATTACTCTACTGCTTTCCAACAGATTAGTTTGCATGCAATCAATTAAGTCCCTGTATTAAACAGTCTACAACTACTGGGTATCCAGGATGTAATGCTGGCATGCCAGAAATGGTGCCCGGGGTGGCCTGTGTTACAGCTGTCAGTGGGGCCCTTGATGGAAACACCATTAACATTAGCGGTGCCAAGAAAATCAATTGTATCCACGGCCAGTTGTCATAGTCTATTAAAACAATTGAACACTAACCGAACACAATCAGATAGTACCATAAATTAATTGAAAGACTTGCTGCAGGGAGCTACCCTGCTTTTACTTACTGTACCCAGAAGATGGACGAAGGCACTGGTGAAATGAAGACCTGTTGCTGGCAGTTGCTGTTCATGGGGACCTGGGCTGGCACAACTCACCTCCACTTCACGGCCTTGTTCTATAGGTGGCTGCAACCTGCAATGATTTGCTGCACTGGGGCTGATTCCCCAGATCTGGTCTCCCACCGACAGGCTGTTGCTGGTACAGGAACAAATGGCATGGGCCGAGGCTGACATGGGCCCAGATGCAGAAAGTGTCTCTGGAATGGTTCAGTTCTTTTGCTGGTGAAACCCCCCGTTGGTAGACAAATCTTTTACTGTGTAATACTGGCTCCCTTACTGGCAACAGGAGTCCCTGGATCACTGTCTCTTCACATGCAGTAGGCCTCAGCACATCAAGCTGAAGAAACATTAAACTTTCTTCTCTCCTTCAGTTACTGGCCGGTTGCAATCTCAGCTGACTTGCTGTGCAACCCCTCAGTTTGCTAGCAGGCATATTCTAGAGATCGATCCCCTTTTGGATTGAAGTTGAACAACAGGAGGCAAAACAGGCCTTTTCTGTGAGAATCTTCTCTGAGCTGAACTGGCTCCTCTCTCCTCAGATTCTCAAACTGAAGTCCACACAACTTGCTTCAGAATAGCTTCTCCTCTGAGTTTATTCATTCTGGGTATCTTCCCAGCCAGTAGAGAAGGCAAGACAGATCCTTTTCTCTACCTTTTCCGTAGCTCACACAGGAGCTCCTTTCAGTTTAGGAGTGTGAGCTGCACTGACTCCCCGTTTGAAAACAGTTCTCAGATTTGTCTGTTTTTCCTGCAATCCAGCTGGCCAGGGGAGCTGTCAATCACAGTCTTATGTTCTCATTGGTTCTTTTAGGTGCCAAACACTAGAGTTCACAGTTTCTCCCACAAGGCATCTGAGCTAAGGACCCCTTGAGTCCTGATTGGCCCAAACCTGGAAGCCCTGGACCAAATATGGTGGCTCCCATCGAGAAGTGCATACTGCAAGGCAGGCAGGTTGAACAACTCACTATATCTCAAAAACAGTAACGAATTAAAAGTAAATATTTACAGTACAATGTAGGGCTTCCTCTGTTCTATTAGCGACAGCAGAGAGGGGTAGATTAAGGAAATGCCTGGCTGGTCGTGAATTCTGAAACACTCGAACCCAGCCAGGCTATTTATAATATACACACTGGCTGTGATACTTAAAGGGACAGCTCGGAGGCATAGCATGGCACTCTCATGCAGATCAATAGAAGAACACCAACAACTATGGATTTACCATCTCTGAGGGACGTCTGCCTGGCAGCAGGCATTAAAGGAGCCCAGGTTGACACTTAAGGTAAGGCCCCCGATTTGGGGGAGCTACAACCACATTCTCCCTTTCTTCCTATCTTCATCACCCTCTCAGCCTCTCTGCCCCCCCCCCCCCACAGCTGTTCGGGCTTGAAGTACCTTAAATGCCACAGTTTATATGTGCTAATCCCAAAGTTTCTCTTCCAATCAACTACTGCAATCACTGATGCTCTTGATACCCTCCATAACCTCTCCTTCAGTCTCAGTGTGGTGCACCATGTACAGTAGGGAAGTAGGCTATGATTCTCCCCCATACAAAGGGGGAAATCCTTCCTCCGTTGAGAACTTCCACTCTATTTCTTTCTTCCTACCCTGACTAAATCTCTGAAAAAAACTGCATTTTCCCAACTCTCTACATTACTTGACTCATATTGCTTCCTCTCACCCTACCAGTCTGGGTATCAGTAAGCCAGTTCCACCATCTCCTCCCTCCAGGTCACTGATTCCATCTCGATGGGGAAGGGTCAGGGACACCTAACTGCAGTCTTTTTAAACCTGGCCAAAGTTTTTGATACTGCCTTCAAATCTTCAGTGGTAATCCTAGAACAGAAAGGGAAGATAAAGTGCAGAACTTGAGCAATACTCAGAGGGACACAGATGCATTTTTCTCCTATATAGACAAGAAAGATTTCAGCTATGAGGTGGGAATACAAGAGCTGGAATGGATGGTAGGGCTCCTGTGGTGCTGGGTTCAAGATACAGTGAACAGGAGCCACTGACATAATGTATGGATAACTGGTTTTCTGGAGGGGCTGAAAAGTCCAGTGTTACTGCTTTTCTTCAGTGAGAGCTCCCAAGAATTCTTCAGTATACCTGAAGGCTAACCCTAGAGATCAAGAAGGCATACAGGTACCCCCCTCCAAAAAAAAATAAGCTGACGGTTGTCCTCAACCTAACCTGGCCAAACCACTGAGATTACCAGAAAAATAGTGCATTCTCATCTTGGTCAGGGAGAAATGGCCACTGTTATAGGAAGGACAAAACAATCTTCCAGGACTTCAAGGTACTCTACTAATTATAGTCAGCTGTTAATTGTAAGAAATTGAATCACTCACATCTTTAATCCTTGGAGGAGGCTGTCAGATATATCAGCAGAAGCTGGCTTGATAGAGCAAAAGAACTGGCAGTTATTTGTTTTTCTTTTATTGAGGTTCAGAATCAATATATTGGGAGAATAGTCCTCTGATATAGATAATTATCAGTTTACGTCATCCCTTCTTTTTTCATCACCCTAACCTCCTACACTGCTCTATCCTATTAATCTAGGAAACAGACTAAAATTAATATTAGTTACATTACAACTAGAGAAATTGTTATTTTTTTAAATTGGTTCCGAATTAAACTATGCCTATTTATCTTTATTTGAACCAATGGTCTAAGTGTTTTATGAGTACTATATTATGCCTTTTTGAATGTGGTTATGAAATGTTCTCCAAATTTTATCAAAAGTGTTGCCTTCCCCTAATTTCAAGTAGTGGCAGTGTTCCATTTTCATTGAGTCAACCATATAGTTAACCCATGAAATAAACAAAGGCAGGCTCTGGTCTTTCCATTTCAGCAAAATGTGTTTTTTCACTATAGTCATTGCCATTATCAAGAACGTTTTTTGATATTGATCCAAAGATATGTCATTTTCTTCTTGAGCTAACAGAGTAAGTTTAGGGGAGAGTCTAACCTGTTTGTTTATAGTTTTGTTTATTGTAGAGATTATCATTGACCAGAAATTGGAAAAGTAAGGGCATTGATGGATTAAATGCATCAGGGTTCCTGTGGTATGAGAGCACCTACGGCACTTATCTGAGATTGTGTCATTTATCTTATGTAATTTGTATGGGGTACAATATACTCAATGTATTGTATTAAATTGAATTTGTTGCATCTTTGAAGTTTGTAATTTAGTACTGAAATTTGAAATAATTGTATGCCACTACTCTTGTTCAATTTCCATACCTAGATCTTGTTCCCATTTTTTTTAAGTACCGATATTTCTTTTGAATAATTAGGGATACTTAAGGCATATCATTTTAAAATAAGACTCTTGTTTTCTGTTTGGGATATTAAAGCATCTAACAAAGGAGTAGATCTTAAAATTAGACCACTATATGTTTTCCTTGTATAGTTTTTTAACTGTAGATAGCAGAAGTAGTGTCTGGCTGGAATATTATATTGACTTTTTAATTGGGCATATGTTTTAAACTGGTTAGTAAAAAATAACTGACCACATTCACTCAAGCCTAATGTGCACCATTCCTTATACACTTTATTATTAATTGAGAGTGGTAATCCACAGTTCATATAGATCAGAGTAAATTGCATAATCCCAATCTCATATTTTACTTTTCTATGTAATTCATGCCAACTCCTAATTGTCATTGGATCCCCTTGGATAGACCACACAACACCACACCTCTTTCATGGTTCAAACCATCTGGAGTTTATTTGGGGTAGAAACCCTAACTTCTATATACATCATTTCATATTTACATTTTTATTATCATTTGTTTACAACATCCTGGGTCTCAATGCCCAACATATAACAATATTCATCATTTACAATATTTAGGAATGGGCCTACCATCCAATTCTTCGTGCGGCCTGGGTGCGGCTACCCGGTGCCCCCTTTCCATTTCTTCTTCTGGGTTCAGGTGTCCCTCCCACCTGACCCCCCCAGCCCCATTCCCCCCTTAGGTGATTACCCCATAAGGAGCCCACCCCAGCCTAGCTGTACCGCTTCCTATGGCTCAGCCCTTGCAAACCTTTTTTTCCACTAGCCTGCATTGGGCCATTACCAAGGCCCAATCAGGCTTCCCATTAAAAACCAGCCCCTAGGCCCCCCTACCCCAGCCAGCCCTCCACAGTCTGCCTGATGTCCCCTGTGAATGCTGCGTTACCCACCCTTGACAGGTGTACCCCATGCTCTCTGCACCATCCTGGGGTGTCATGCCTGATTAACTCCTGGGTAGTGTAACCACCTCCTGTCTGCCTTGCCCACTTTGCTAACCTATGGTTCACTCTCTTGCGGGCCTTGTCCACTACCAGCAGATTCCTTGCCCCCCTCCAGCTCCTCTGCTGGATCATCTCCGACCAAGCAAGGTGCACCCTTGGCCATTTGGCCTTTATCACCACCAAGTCCTTCCCGATCATGTGGACTAAGTCCACCCCTGGCAATTTGCCCAAATTGTTACCCCTCAGATGCATCACAATCAGGTCCAGAGTCGGGTGGGATCGGCTCCCTTCATCCAGCAGTGGAAGCAAGCCCATCCACCTCAGGCCCCTCTGGCACAGCCATATGATCCTGGTTCAATCTGGATCCTGCCCCAACTGCTGTTCCCCCATCGTGGTGCAGGCCCATCCCTCTGCCCAGTGGATGAACAAGTGCCCCACTATCCACACCATTTTGCAACAGCTGGTCCCTAGGAAACAAAAATTGAACAATTTTAGATGTCATGGTTGAATGTACCTCTTGCACACTTGTGACAACCATCTGCCTACCCTCTGAATTTCCACTGGCATTCCCCCATCCCTTGCCACATCAGAGGCAGCTCCTATGCAAAAAGAATGTGATGAAAACCCCCTAGGCTCCTTCCCCAAGAAAGCCGTCCCTTTCTTTAAAACTGCCGTAACCTGTGTGGCTGTGACTGGTTCACCGCCCACATGGCGGAAGAACACTCCTCTCCCAGGCAGCCATTCAGCCCAATATCTGTCTAATGCGGCCACCAGCAAACTCTCTTCCTCTTTTGTTTTCCTGAGATCAACCGGACATCCTCAGCCCACTTGGTCTGTTTTTGATCACCTCAGCCACATTGTGGCTGAAGCCGTAGACCAGGCAATGTCCCCCATCTGAAGCCCTCCCCCATGTCCCTTTTTGTTTGCGTGACTAGTTCCCTGACCCTAAATGCCCCTTTCTGCATTACCATAAAAATGGCCTCAAACAGCTGGCCTTCCTGAGCTGAGGAACAGATGCATAGCAGCACCCTCTATGTGCCTTGCTTTAAATGTCAAGTTAAGCCTTAAACCTTCCCAAATCAACTGCCTGGTGATGCTCAGGACCACCTCCGTGGACCCAGATTGCCTGTTCGAGATGGCCACCACCGCCATATTATCACATTGAAACAATATTTTTTTGTTCCGCAGCTGTTGCCCCCCACACCTGCAAGGCTACCCAAATCAGGAAGGCCTCCAGGAAGGTGATGTCCATGGTTAGCCCCAGCTCAATCCCCCCTAGGATGCCAGGCCTTGGAAATCCACTCACCCTGGAAGTAGGCTCCCATCCCCAGCCCACCCGCAGTATCAGTGAATAGCTCCAGCTCCTCCTCTGATGCCCACATGTCCCTCCAGAATGTGGTGCAATTATAACCCTCTAGGAACAACTTCAATGCCAGGTCTTCTCTAACCCCCTGCAGTTAATTCCACCCAGTGATGGGGAAGTCTGGCTTTTGCTGAAGCTCTAGCTAATGCCTGGTAAACACCCTTACCGGGGCATTTGCTCAGCAAGCAAAATTCATGTGTCCCAATATCTGCTGGACCACCCTGAGTTGTGCTCGCCTACGCCCTTTCATCTTTTGTAGGAGCTCCAGTAGCCTGGCCATCTTGTCCCCAGGCAAGTGAAAACACTGCCTGTCCAAATCCAGCTCTATGCCCAAGAATTCCAACTGCTGAGCAGGGCCCACTGTTTTCCCTTCCGCTAGTAGAACTCCCACCCTCCCACATATGTCCTTGAATGCTAAGAGCATCCTGCTGGTGCCCTCTTTATTCTCCCCACTGAAGAGAAAATCATCCAAGTAATGGACTACCACACCTGTGCCATGCCTCACAGTAAAAAACCATTGGAGCCATGTGCTAAAAATTTCAAATTTGGTGCAGGCCACAGAGCAACCCATGGGCATGGCTTTGTCGAAGTAGTACTGCCCTTGGAACTGGAACTCCAACAGCTCCCAGTCCTCTTCCCTAACTGGTATGAGACAGAAATCAGATTCAATATCCATTTTTGCCATCCAAGCATCCCTCCTGTCTCTAATCAAGTCCACTGCCTTATCCAGTGTGTCATATGTTACCGTGCAGTGTTCGACTGCAATGCCATCATTGACCGACTCTCCCTCTGGGTAGAAGAGGTGATGGATCAGGCAAAATTCCCCCGGGGCCTTCTTAGGTACTATCCCCAGTGGGGACACCCTCAGGTTTTTGAAGGGTGGGTCCCAAAATGGCCCCTCTAGCCTGCCGGCCTCTTTCTACTTCCTGATTTTATTCTCTACCACTTCCTCCTTGCCCTTCACTGATGCCAATTTTTTTGTCTGCATGAGTTTCCTTACCCTTGAAAAATATAAATTAAAACCCATCAAAACCTCCTCAGCATCCTTCTGGCCATCTCATCAGGGTAACTGGTCCACCCCTGACCACCTCTTCCTTGATTGGTGTCCAGACCTGGGAGTGTCCCTTACTCTCCAATGCCTGTTCACATCTACCACCTCCATACTCACCTCACTCTGCCACCTGTAATTACCTGCCTGCCCCTCATGCCCTCCTGCTGCCCCTGAAGAGGCTGACTCTAGGCCTGCTGACTGTCTTTCCCCTTGTGCCTTGCATCTGATAACTGGGTGAGCCCCTCTGCACCCTAAGCAAGCATGCTTAAACTTGCAAGTGGCCCAAGTGCAGTTAGCCTTGTTGTATGCCCAGCATGCTTTAGCCCCTCCCCCGGCCCTTTTCTTTCTTCGCCACCCGAACCACCAGGTGTGGACAGTGTCCTTATCCACAGCTCAGAAAGTGTCACATCCCACCTGACATCCCCATGAGATCCCACCCTCTGCCAGAATTTCTCATCGTATACTAACCACCCATACCCAGTGCGTGCCCAGTACGCGTCTTTTATTATGGCTGAGTACATGAGGAGTGGGATGGCTAACTCTGGTTTCTTCTGCAGCATTATAGCACTGAAATGAGTGAAACCCTCCATTCATGTACTGAAGGTTGTACCTTTATGTGTAATCTCCTCACTAGTCTAGCTGACAATGGCCAGGGCCACTGCCATTTCCGAATTCCCTACTGACTCTTTTTGCTCATATTTCTTTGCTGTATCCTTATCAACAAGAGCAAACATATCCACATACTGTCCCTTACAAATTTATCTTTTAGGGCCTGGGCCACATGGTCACCCAGAGTCATACCTGGAGACCAACCATATGGTCCCTTTTCGGCCCCCCTGCCCCTGCTTGCCTGGACCCTTGGTCCATTTTTTCTTTCTGTAACTCCTTCCAAGTCTTATCTACCTTCTTCCACTCCTTATCCCCTTGCTCTTTCATAATCCCTGCCAGGTAACCTTTTAGGGTCCCATCCATCGATAGGTCCACCACCGGAACCTTACCCTCTTCCGGTTGAGGCTCACCACCCTCATCTGGGCTCTGCTTGGTTGTCCTCTGCCTGGCCCTTTCTTTGCCCACTGATGGCTCCTTCCTTTTGTCGGACTTCCTATCCTTCTCCTCATTTGCCCTGGATCCCTTCAGAATCGCCTGCACCTGGTCCATAAGATCTGCGACCTTGCTGGCGAGCGCCTTGCTGGTCTTCTGCTTTGGTGCCTTTTTTGGTGCCATGCTGCAATTACAAAAACCATGGCAATTAGATATTGTATCCTTTCCTCCACCATTCCCTCCCTCCCCCAGACTGTTCTCCCAGTCCATGAACATATCCATCGTTTGAAACATGGGGCCCTGGGCTTAGTGAAACACTCCCTGGCTCCCCCATGGCCCATATATGCCCTGCTGACCCAGCTACTCCCCCATCTGCGTGACTACTCATGCCTGGACCCCCACCAGTGGACCCAGCATGCCCATGCATGCCTGTCCCAAATATGGTACAGTGGTATCCCCCCCTTGAAAACCCATGTCCGCTTCCCCTCAGTAGGTGGAGGGTTCTGTGCCCGTGCTCACCCTCTGCACCTGCAGCCATAAGCTCCATGGCACCGACTCCCCTTTTCAGCCAAAAAGACAACAGCCCCCCCTTCTGCTTCCCTCACAGGGACTGTCGGCCCCTTGCCCCAGGTCTGCCTTGCACCGTGTCCTCTGAGGAGCTGGTCTATGCCCCCCCAGGTGCACCATGATGGCCCCTTCATGCGCCACCACCAGCAGTGGAAGTCCTGGGCCCAAGCATCCTGTAGTTGCTGTTCTCCCATCCTAAATGTCCCCCTTGTGGCCTGCCTGGTAGGTTGCAATATGGCCACAGTCTAGCCACCATTCCTGGAGCTTCACTTCAGTCACCACCTCATGGCTCTCTACTGTGCCGGTACTACTCCGGACACCAGGCCCCAACCTTTTCTCCTGTGGGATTGAGCCCTGCTCATTTAACAACTGCACTCTGCTGCCTTTCGACCCAAACCTCTGTACTGCCCACCCACATGGTTCAAAAAGTGCAACAAGGAATGCAAACGAGCCTGCACGTGGGTCCCAAAATGGTGACTGCCACACAGTCCCACAGCAACTCCCGGAACAGCCCACCACCTCAAAGGGCATCCATTTGCCCCAGCGACTCCCAGCCAGATGGCTGTGCCCAGCCTTCTCAAATGCACACCGCACTGCATTGTGCCTTGCTGGCCCCATTGTTAGGCCTGCATCTCCTTCCTTCACCCAGCAAGAGGGCCAGCTGCTGAAAAATCTCCTGTCCGGTGCTAAACTCCCATCCTGTTGGGCTAGCATCTCACAGCTGTCCCTCTACCCTGTTGCCATCCCTTGCTCAGCCTTCCCACGTGCCCCCCCTGCCGGATCCACCTGCTCACAGCCAGACCATGCGGCTGCCAACCAGCGCAGACCTGGAAGACAGAATGGCACCAGAAAAGAGAAAATAACACCAGTAACATCCTTGGTGAGTATGTGCCTTCCCAAACGGCCATCCCCCATGGATCCACCTGACCATGTGGTCGGCAACCAGCTGCAGACCATGGAGATAGACAGTGCCACAAGGAAAAATACCTCCAGTGGCTGCCTCAGCAAGAATGCCTCAGTAATTCCACAAAGGAAAAATTAATTGCAACCAGTGTCTGCCAAAGCCACCCAGCTTGCCCACCACTCACTGCTTTGCTTGTACCATACTCACATGCTCACAAGGAATCATTACATTCAAGGGCTATACTTAAGCATTTTAACACACGCTGCAATAGCAATGAAAGAGAAACAGCAGTTATTTATTATTTGCATAAGCTGGTGCCTTCCATACATTCCTTGCACTGCCTATATATTAATTAATATTAGCTATTCCTGTTAACAGTGCATACCTACTAATCCCTGCATATGTGCCTTGCAAGCTGTTCTATCTTTTGTTATTTTATTTGAATTTATTTTATTTTTATTTTTTAAATTGTGGCATGCCCTAGGCCCCAGGTAGACCCTCTCGGTCTACCAGGCCCACTGCTCCCACACCTTATCTGAATTCTTGTTTTTTTAAGCCCCAACCTCCAGATTGTCCTGTGCAATCGAAAGATTGAAATCAAATTCAGCTGCAGTAGAGAGAGGTCCTCCTCCTCTTTGCAGGTCCTTATCAACCCCCTTTAGCGCCCCCTCTTCCTGTGAGCCTGTCCAATCCTGTGCTTCTGTCCTCCCAGCTCCTTAACTCCTCCCCCTCTTTGACCTCATGCTAGTACCTCCCTCCTCGATGACCTCACTCCTACCTAGCTTCCCTCCCACTATTCCTTTGTGCTCCCTATTCTATTTTCTCCCTCTCCCTGCTACTCCATCCTTCCTCTTCCTTCCCAGTGGGCCTCCTGACAATCTGGGCTGCCCCTTGAATGGGGCAATATCTTTTGTTGTTTGTGTGGTTATATGTCCCATATTGGGACTTTGCTCTTTTTGACCCGGTCCTGAAAATAATAACTTAATTAGTTTCATATAGTCAGGTTTCTTTAGTTCCATTTCCATACTTATTAATGGTTGATGGGGAGTTTTAGCCAATTCCATATAACAGTTATTTGAGCAACTAGGTAATAAATGTGAAATTCTGGTAATGATAATCCACCTTTTTCTTTTGGCATTGTTGATTTATCATAAGAGATTCAGGGATTTTGGTTTTTCCATCTAAAATTAGTGAACAATTTTTTAATGTTTTAAAACACAAAGTCGGGACTGGTATAGATAGTGCTTGAAATAGATATAGTAACTTGGGAAGGGTCTGCATCTTTATAACATTTATTCTTCCTATTACTGTCAATGGTAGGTGCTGCCATTTATTGAAATCCAGCTTAATTGTCTGCAAATAAACTTTCTAAATTACTTGTATATAAGGCATCAGTTTGTGACATTATTGTAACTCCTAAATACCTAAAGGAATTAACCAGTGGGCTAGTGCAATTATTGGAAAGGTGAATGCTTGTAGTTTTTTTTAAGTTGAGAATCATGTTTTTTTCCCAGTCGATCTTGTAACCTGAGCATTCCCTGAATGTCTTAGTTATTTTGATAAATTCATCTAATGAGTTTGGTGAGTCTGTCAAGTATAATACAGCGTCATCTGCATACAAGCTGATTTTATGTTCTGTGGCATTTTGTAGAATTCCAGCAATGTCTTGATTAGTCCTTATTCTTTGTGCTAGTGGTTCCATCATAAGGGCAAATAATAAAGGAGGCAGTGGGTAGCCCTGCCTTGTACACCTTATGAGCTCTATGGGGTTTGACACCATAGTATTGGTTTTAATTTTTGCTGTAGGATGATGGTACAAAGCTTTAATCAAATTTGAAAATGTTTTACTAAAGTTCATTTTAATTTTGTATCATAAATTCCCATTCAGCTCTGTCAAAACTTTTTCTGCATCCATCGTAAGCAAAAATGTTCCCGGTAAATTTTCATTTGTAATTATATTGATAGTGCATCTTATATTTTCAGAGATTCCTCTCCCCTTGATGAAGCCATTTTGATCTTGGTTTATTAAGGCTGGCATAAATTCCTCCGGTCTATTAGCTAGAATTTTAACTTAAAGTTTGTAGTCTGCATTGAGCAGAGCTATTGGTATATAAGACTGGGATAGCGCTGGATTTTTTCCCTGTTTATGAAATAAAAGTATACATGCTTCTAAGAATGAAGGTGGGATATTAGCAAGCACATTCATTTTATTGAAAAGATTTTCTAAAGCAGGGGCTAAGAACTCTTTATACTTCTTAAAAAATTCTATCTGTAGTCTGTCCGGACCAGGTGCTTTTTCTATTTTTAAATGATCAATTTCCTCTGTACTTCCAGTATTGTTATGGGGCTGTCCATCCTGTTTTTTGCTTGTTGTGAAATTTGGCTTAATTGTGTTTAATCTAGAAACTTCACTATGTTTGGATTGTGTAGCTGTAGTTGTGAGGTATAGAGTTGCTTAAAATAACCTGTGAAAATTTGATTTATTTTTTGGGATGTCTTTCTGGGTTGCCAGTAACATAATTAATCAAGTTTATGTTCTGATTTTCCTGTTCTTTTTTAATTGCCAGGCCATCAACTTCAGAGGCTTATCTGAAGTTATGTAATAATTAGTTTTTGCAGATAGAATTTGTTTTTCCACATTTTCAGTCATAAGATGATAATATGACTTTTTTTTAATTAATTGATCAAGTTTTTTTGTCAAATGATGAAGCATTTAGTCATTCTAAAAGCTGAATGTCCGTCTCTAGCTGTTTTGGGTGACGGTCCCATTTTATTTTCCTGAAACCATTCAAAGTCTGCAAGCATCCTCTCAGCCATACTTTAAGCACGCCCAAGTGGTGGATATACTTGTATCTTGTTCATCATTGTGTAGAATAAACTCTTTTATTTCTTATAGAATTATGTTGCCAATATCCACATCATTCAACAAAGATATATCCATTTTCAAACTATGGATAAATTGAATGTGTTTTCCATTTCTAATCTCACAAAACAGGGAGAATGATCTGATATAATGATACCAGGATAGTCAACACATTTTATATTATATAGTATAGTCTCTGAGCCTAGGAAATAATCAATGCGTGAGTACGAGTTATGGACAGAGGAAGAATATGAATATTTCCTTGTGGGAGAAATATGTAACCATGGATCTATTAATTTTAAGTCTGATATAACATTTTTGATTACCTTTAAAGTTGGTTTAAAGTAAGTGGAAGAACAAAAAGTTCTGTCCTTCTTATTAAGAGTAATATTGAAGTCCCCTCTGATTATGTGTGGTGCATTATATGTTGATAAATTTAGGAAGGAATCAGTGTAGAAAGTTAGATTATTCTGATTGGGTCCATATATAGTAGCCATAGTAAATTGGTTTGGCCCAATTTGCACTTCCATAATAATATATCTTCCATTTTGATCAATATTTACCTTAGATATTACTGGATTTAACTTCTTCTTATAGAAAAAAATTGCTACACATCTCAAGTTGGAGTTATATGGAGAATAATTGCCCTTGCCCCATTTCCTCTGGAACCACTGATAATCAGCCTCTAAAAAACGTGTTTCTTGCATAAACAAGCAGTTGATAGAAACACAGAAACATAGAATTTGATGGCAGATAAGGACCGCTTGGCCCACCCAGTCTGCCCATTTCCCTACCTACTGGATAAGCTGCAGATCCTAGTTAACCAGCAGCCTACTTCTTCCTACCCCCACCCCCCAGAATTGCCTTATGACTATCCCATGCATGCATGCTTGAATTCCGCCACTGATTTTGACTCCACAATCTCCTCCGGAAGGCCATTCCATGCATCCACAACCCTCTCTGTGAAAAAATACTTCCTTAAATTACCTCTGAGCTGCCCCCCCATCTTCAAATTGAGCCCTCTTGTTTTTACACACCTCTTTTTTTGAAAGATGCTACCCTCTTGGACTTTGTTTATTCCTTGAGGTACTTGAAAGTTTCTATCATGTCCCCCTCTCCCTCCTTTCCTCGAGGCTATACATATTAAGCTCATAAGTCTCTCTTCCATTGTCTTCGGTGCAGACCCTGCACCATTTTAGTTGCCCTCCTCTGGACAGCTTCCATCCTGTCTATGTCTTTGCGGAGATTGGGTCTCCAGAACTGCACACAGTACTCCAGATGGGGTCTCACCAGCTGTTTGTACAGAGGGATAATAACTTCCTGTTTTCTACTGGTGATGCCCTCCCTATGCATCCCAGCATCCCCAACCCTCCTTGCTGCCCTCTCATTGCTTACCCATCTTTAGGTCATCTGATATGACTACCCCAGGTCCCTTTCCATTTTTGTCGTTGTTAGTATCTCACCCCCATTGTGTACTCTTCCCTGGGTTTTGTTTCCCAGGTGCATTACCTTGCACTTCTTAGCATTGAATCTAAGCTGCCATACATTTGACCATTCCTCTAACCTTGCCAAGTCCCTTCTCATCCTTTCCACCCCACCTGTGCATCAACTCTGTTGCAGATCTTAGTGTCATCTGCAAAGAGACATACTTTTCTTCAGTCCTTCTGCAATGTCGCTTATAAAGACATTGAAGAGGACCAGTCCTAATCTGAACCCTGCAGTACCCACTAGTAACCCTCCTTTCTTCTGAGTGGACTCCATTTACTATTACTCTCTGTGTCCTATTCTCCAGCCAATTCTTTACCCGGCTGTCATCTTGGGACCCACTCCCAGGCTGGCTAACTTGTATATTAATCTTTTGTGTGGGACTGTGTCAAATGCCTTGCTAAAGTCTCGGTAGGCCATGTCCACAGCCTCCCCTGATCTACTACTTTGGTCACCCAGTCAAAGAAATCTATCAGATTCGTCTGGCATGACCTTCCCGCTGTGAATCCATGCTGCCTAGGGTCCTGTGCCCCTCTGGCCTCTAGATACTCGACAGTTCTTTCCTTTAGAAGTGTTTCAATCATTTTCCCTATCACTGAGGTTAAACTAACAGGTCTGTAGTTTCCTGCTTCTGTCTTGCTCCCGCTTTTGTGAAGGGGAATCACATCTGCCCTCCTCCAATCCTCGGGTACCACTCCTTCCTCCCGTGATTTGTTAAAAAGGGTAGTCAGTGGTGTCACTAGTTCTACCCTTAGTTCTTTTAGAATTCTGGGATGAATCCCATCAGGCCCCATTGCTTTGTCCACCTTCAGTTTTAAGAGTTCTTTCAGAACCCTTTCTTCTGTAAATGGGCTGGTATCAATTTCTGTATCCAGAGTGTTACTACTGTTTGTTTTATGTACCTCCCCCTCTTCATTTGTAAATACTGAGCAAAAATATTTGTTTAGTATCTCTGCCTTTTCACAGTCTCCCTCTGCCCACCCTCCCTCCCCTTTATTAAGCCTCACTATCCCTCCCTTGGTCTTCCTTTGCTCCCTGATGTACCTATAAAAGGTTTTATCCCCCTTCTTAACTGAGTTGGCTATATTTTCCTCAGTTCGGGCCTTTGCTGTTCTGACTGCCTTCCCAGCCTCCTTTTGCTTTAACTAATACAGTTCTCTGTCCTGCTCCTTCTGCGATTCCTTGTACTTCCTGAATGCTTTCTTTTTCTCTTGAACCTTCACTGCCACTTCCTTTGAGAACCATAGTGGTTTCTTACATCGTCTTGTTTTGTTTATTTGCTTCACACAAAGGCTTGTTACCTCTGTGATGGCAGTTTTTATTCTTCCCCATTGTTCTTCCACCCCTCCTTCCTGCCCATTTGCTAGTGCATTCTTTAGGCATGCACCCATTTTTGCAAAGTCAGCCCTCCTAAAGTCCAGTACTTTTGTCTTTGTATGGCTTGACTCTATTGCTGTGTTTATTGTGAACCATACTGTTCGATGGTCGCTAGTTCCCAGATGGCTACCCACTTCTACATCTGTGATCCTCTCTCCATCTCCATTTGAGATAATCAAGTCTAATATTGCTCCCTCTTGAGTGGGCTCCAGTACTAGTTGTCTAAGGCATGCCCCCTGTAGGGCATCTAGAATAACTGCACTCTTCGAAGTGGCAGCTGCAACTGCACTCCAGTTAACATTTGGCATATTCAGATCACCCATCAGCAATATCTCCCCTCTTTCTGCCATTCTAAGTATACTTTCTATCATTTTCTTATCCTTTTCCTCCCCCTGAGAAGGGGGTCTGTATCTAACCCCTGTGTGGATTGTGGTGCCATTGCCTGTCTCCAAATTTACCCACAGTGCTTCTTCTCCTCCCTGTTTACCCTTTTGTTCTGTTGCTTTTATTCCTTCCCTTATGTAAAGAACTACTCCTCCTCCTCCTCCTCTTTACCCTCCCTGTCCCTCCTGTAGATAGTGTATCCTGGTATGTTTATGTCCAGTCATGGTTTTGTGTGTACCATGTTTCTGTGACTGCCGTGATATCCAGATGTTCCTCCTCCTCCATCAAGGCCACTAATTCAGGAAGCTTGTTACCTGAGACTACGGGCATTGGTACTCATTGCTCTCCTTTTTTGATGGCTTTACCTTCTGTTGCAGCATCCCCCACTGACCGTTCTACCTCGGTCTTTTTCTCATTTAGTACCCTGTTTTGTAGGGAGAGGCTGGGATTTTTCTGCTGCTTGTCAGTGCCTCCCCCTTTGACTAGTTTAAAAGCTTGCCAATGAAGCATTTAAACTGATTGCTCCCTTCCTGGACAGATGCAGACCATCCTGCCAGTATAGGCTGGTGTCCCTCCAGGTGGAACCCCAGTCCCCAATGAAGCCAAACCCCTGTGCTCTGCACCATTTTTTCAACCATTCATTAAACTGCATGGTGCCAATTACCCTCGCCTCCCCCATGCCTTTGACAGGCAGCACCTCTGAGAAGGATACTGTGTGTGCTACTTGTCTTGGCCCTCCCCAACTCTGCAATGCCCTCCTGCACTGCTCTAACCTCATGATGAGCCAAGTCATTTGTCCCTAGGTGGACAATTACGTCCAGCTCAGAATCCCTTGCAGCTATTATCGTGATCCTGAGGATGCGCTTCCTGTCCCTCCAAGCCATGGCACCAGGCAGGCACCTTACTTCAGTTTTCCCAGCTCCTCCCAGTTCTATCCCCCTAATAATTGAGTCCCCCACCAGGAGCTGCTTTCTTTCCTTGTGGTGTCCTCTGCCTCCTTCCTGTGGGCCTCCCTTGTGACAGTTGTCCTCAGCCTCCTTAGTCTCCTCTGCGGGTGTATTCATAGGGGAGCTATGCTCCCCCAGAATGGTGTATGGATTGTGGTGTGGAACAACTGACTGGGTGTGCCTCTGTTCCACTATCCTCACCCTCCCTGAGCCCACTGTGGTCCAACTGCTGTGCTTTCTTTGCAACCTCTGAGGTAGTGGTGGTGGCTCTGGTGCTCCCTGGATGGGGGAGGTTCCCTTCCTACTGTCCAGTGTGGCCTGGGGGAAGGTCCCCGTACTACTGTCCAGTGTGGCCTGAAGACGGGCAACTTCCTCCCTCAGGGCAGAGAGTTGTCTGCAAATAGGGCAGCATCTCAGCCTCCAGAAAGACTCCTGGAAGTCTGCTGCCCCACAGCCATTACATTGCACTACTCCCCACATTTTTTTTTGTTTTGTTTTTTTGTTTTTTGTTTTGTGTGTGTGTGTGTGTGTGTGTGATTGGTTTGTAATATAGAAATAGATATATATTTATATTATACAGTGTGTATGCTTATATTGTCAGTGCAGTGTGCTAGAGAGGATCTGACAATGACAAGCACCTTGCACTCTTGAGGAAATGATGTCAGAACCCCAGGTATAAAGAACTATTTCCAGGGATGGGTGGGGTGAGGGTGGGAAGGGGTTGGGCCTAAACTGTGCCCTTGCAAAACAATCAGCTAAAAGCTCCGACCCACTGCTGCAATGAGTGCCTTCCTGTCAGCAAGATGCCCTACACAACAATTTGATAGAGAAATACCCTGCTAATCAGACAGAGAAAAATCCACACTTCCAAGTCAGACACAGGTAAACCTCCCCAGCCTCAAAACAGGCCTGGTGGTTTGATCTGCTTTCTTTCTAAGTAATTAATCATTTTATTCCTTTTAACCTTTTGCCTTAAGCCTGTAGCATTCCATGAGGCAATGTTTATTTGTTCAGACATAACAACCTATAATAACTATACCACTCATAAATACTTTTGATAACATGTATTGTTTCCTGGATCAATTGTGTATTTTTATTTTCATCTATTTTTCTGCTTCATTTTATTATTTGTGCACCCCACACCTCTTAACTTTCACCTAAGTGCCCACTGCCCTTTCTGGAGAAATAAATATTTCTCCACCCTTCCCCCCCCAAGCAGCCGAGATGACTTTGGCGTCATCCCTGTACACCATATTGTATCATTCTGAGTTTATTCATCTGTGGTTCTAATTATCAGATACTTGACCTATCTAATCGACTATAATAAGCAATATAAAAGGAGAGAATACATTCCATAGTTAGATCAAGTTTAAAGATACCGGCATGCAAAAAAGAAATAACATAGAAGTATCAAATATTATGGTATTGCCATGAGTTTGGTCATATTCCATTGGCATGGTTTTTTTTTTCCCTCCATTTTCTCCTCATCTCTTTTTTTTTTTTGCATTTTCAAAATTGCTTGCCTATGCTACTTATCTCTTTCAGGGCTAAATCCATTCAAAGTTGATTGCCCTTAAAGCAACATAACATAAGAGGAGCGGTTTCTAGGTATAGAGCTGATGACGGTGCTGCTCTGGACCTGGAGAGTTATGCTGGTTCGGTTGTTTGCTATGTGCCTTTTCATAGGCCTCCTCGGCATCCTCTGGGTTGTCAAAGGTCATTCGTTTTCCATTTACAACAAAACATAGCTTAGCTGGGTAGGCAAGAGTGAACCTTATTCCTATCTCGTATAATTTCTTTTTGACAGGATTAAAAAGTTTTCTCTTGTTAACAGTATCTGCCGAGAGGTCTGGATACACGTTGAAATTAATGTCTTGGCACTGTAATCCATGCTCAGTTCAGGTTTTCTGCAGGATTGCCTCCTTGTCCTGATATCTGTGTGGCTTGAGATAGATGGGTCTAGGAAAATTATGATGAGGATTTGAAAAACATGGCCCTCACCAATGTGCTCTGCCTAAAGCGATTTTTTGCTGAGGGTACTGTCTTCCCATTGCTACTGTAATCAATTTTTCAAAGAAAGGCACAGGGTCTGCATTACCTTCTAGAACTTCTGGTATGTTACTCATTCGAATATTGCCCCATCTAGAACGATCTTCCATTTCTGCAACCTTTTGTATAAGAGATTGCAACTGTTTATCAAGCGTGGTCTGGGTCTTTAAAATAGGGCCTTTGATGTCTTCTATCTGTGAAACTCACTCCTCTAGATCATGCATTCAAACTGCCAATCCTTCTAATTTTGTCGCAAGTGAATTAACCGACTGAAATCCCTTTTATGGAGATATTAGTATCCGTTAATGCCTTCAGCATTTCAACCCTCAAGGAGGTTACTGCTTGCATTATTTCATTAGATTCAGCCCCTGGAGGCAGAGTCATTCCATTGCTGTTGAGATTCTATTGTAGGTTCTAAAGACCCTGTACTCGAATGTTCCCGTAGACTCTCTTGGGGTTCTTGTGAATCAAGAGCCAAAACATATTCGTTTCGTGAAGGTCTCTGATTATTAAGTCTTCTATCGACTCCAGTATGGGGCAAAGCCCCCCACCCCAATTTCTCACTTGCTACATTATCAGCTGCACTCGGTAAGTCTGAAACATTCATTTCCTGCTGTAGTGTGACCGAATTCGCTGTAACTGCCAGCTTGTCAAAGAGCTTGTTTAAGTTGGCTACACAAGATTGCTCACCTTTGTTTTGTTTGCAATAGTACGTTATTTTACCAAGCTGAGGAATATTTTTTTTCTTACCGGCATATCGCGTAAGGGGGAGAGGGGCAATACATTTACCAACCTTGTGTCCAGGAGATTAAAGGAGAGAATATTCTGGTCTGCAGTCTCTCAGCATCCAGAGGGGGTCTGCTTGCCATTCTCTTCCTTCCTGGTCCTGCTGCTAGAATGGATAATTTCTTTAACCAGACAAACCGACTTGGACAGTCCACTTAGGTATTTTTTAAGTCACCCACGTCAGTGTCAAAAAAAGATCAGTTACAAAAGAATTAGCCATTTAAAACTTTTCAGGTGAAGTGCGAGCATCTTTAGCATTGATACAAAATGGCAAGTTTCAATCTGCCGCCGTGTCGTCCAGGATCAGTGCTTCAGTGTCCTGCTCAGCTCCACCTCTCATGTAGAACTGATGTCAGCATCCCCCCAGCCCATCAATAACTGGCAGTTAAACTCCAAACATCTTACCCCAGTAAGTTATAAGGAGGCAAGGGTACCCCTAGGCAAGCCACACACTGACAGCTGCCACCACAGAGACTGTAGGATGGATCAGATATGAAAAAGTAGACCACACTCTCCAAAAGAACAAGGGTAAGAAAATGTGCAGAGAACCATATACTGCACACTGACCAAAGACCCAAAGAATGCAGCAGGGACCCAGGTTCATCCTCCCACAGTTCAGATTCTTTGTGTAACTCATGTTGAAACAAGATGGATGAGCGAGAGAGAGAGAGAGAGAGAGAGAGAGAGAGAGAGAGAGCATCCATGGCTCTACTACCCAAATCCACTAATTCTTCTCTGCCATTGAAACAGCAAATCAGGACAGTCCAGATGCCATGCCATGGCCAGAAATTGCCTCAACTCCACCTCAAGTCGACCCATCACAGGGTAGAGCAGCTGAAATGGTGCCAGACTCTCCCCACAGGAATCAGAAAGAATGCTACACCTACACACTAGATACAGATGGTAAATTTTCCCGTCTGACCGCCAATGAGAAATTCCTGCACAAATTACTGGACTATAATTATTGCTGATCGCAATGGACTCAATCCATGTTTCAAATGCCATAAGTTACCCAGTTACTATGGCATTTTCACATCACTCTCTTCTGCTGTGTACTTAAGCGGGGGTGCCCATCTCAAGACTGTAATGGTTGCTCAGCCTTAGCAGCTCACCACAGTTACATACTCCATTTATGCTATGGGGAAACCCTGTAGTTTGCAGGAGGCACCCAAAACAAATTTCTTACCAAAAAAAAGAAACAAAATCTTTGCACTATGATTGTTACTTAGGGACATGCTTGCTCCGTCTCAATTTCACTCGCGCTGTCAGATTTCACCTAGCAGTTTCTAACACAGTACTGTGTATCTCACAGTTTTTATAAATTAGAGAATTTCAGGCAGTGAAAGTCAGAGAAAGGGATTTGGACAATCAAAACTTTTACTACCTCCGTAGCTTTTCCACAGATCCTGAACCTAGCACTTCAGCAACCATGCTATCTCCTAGTTACAAAAGGTAAACTCCCAATAGACTCTTTGCACCAGTAATTATAAAAAGTAAAACATAGGTGACTGTGTGTTTATGAAGCTTTTTTACACACCCTCGGTGTGTGATGACATCATAAACCTCCCAAGCTTCTCTCTTGAGGTTTATGGGCCATCACACACCTTAGGTGTGTAAAAAAACTTCATAACACACAGTCTTCTATGCATAATTCTCTATTTTAATCAATATCCTTTTTACTTGGTTTTGTCATTGGTTTAATTTAAATTCAGTGTATAACAGTGCTAAGTTGCTGGATTGGGGTCTTACGCTACGACCCCCGGGCTGGTTTTATTTTATTTATTTATTTAGCTTTTGTTGACCGGGTAAGTGCACTAGACAAATCCTGCCTATTTTCAGGCACGACCCGGGGGAGGGGGATACAGATGAATGCCAACTGACCTTGAACCAGATTAAGCTGTTGGTGGTATTTTTAGTGAAGTTTAGCATTGATGCTTTCTTATTTGGTGGGGAAAGAGGTAAT
The DNA here is from genome assembly GCA_016271365.2 of Neoceratodus forsteri. Classification (NCBI taxonomy): domain Eukaryota; kingdom Metazoa; phylum Chordata; order Ceratodontiformes; family Ceratodontidae; genus Neoceratodus; species Neoceratodus forsteri. The sequence goes on from CM028134.1 coordinate 219,467,117, forward strand.
ATGATGTGGGAGATAGATCTCACTGTCCATTTCACTGGCAAGATTCTTTGATCCATGTATACAGTATGTAATATCAAACAAGTCAGTACATTTGAGCATATCTGAGCTGCATCCCTCCCTGTTTCTTGATCAGTGTAAGCCAGTTGCCTCACCGAGTATGCCACAACCTTTTGAATTGTAGGTCAACAGTCCCCGACAACTAGCCCAGCCCATGGGAATCTGTGAGGTAAGAGGTGGATGACTTATAGGGTGATCTGACAGGCAAAGAAAATATTCTATTATTGAGAGGACCACTTCTATGCTGTCATCGCAGACACCAGGAGGGGGGCACATCTAGCATTCATGGTGCCAAAGCTTTCTTCTCCTTCTTGATCTCTGGAAGAAAGGTTAGCAACATCCAAATCTGTGTATCCCTAGTGGAAAAAGAAATCAATATTTAACTGAAATCAAGAGTTGCAGTATTCCCTCACAGATTGCAGTGGGTCCCCCACCTAGCAACTCTGAGAGGTGACAGCATATACTGGCATGTGAATAATCACTCTCGCATAACTGTGAGAGAATCACCCTAACACAAGCATGACTCCCCCCAAGGCCACTTGTATCTATACAGTAGCACACACTCAAGATAAGGAGTCCACAGAATGCACCCCTGTCCACCAGTTCCCACCCTCTCAGACTGCTTAATAGCAGCCATCGCTGTCACAGCACAAGGGGCATCTTTAACTTGGGCTAGATATTAGTGGAAATTTCCATTCACGCATAGCACCCTCTCAGCTGGCCTGCCTTCTGCATAGATGGAAGATATAGGTGATGTATTAAATTGGCCATCCCACCTGTACTTGACCCACTGCAAGCCCAACACACTCCACCAAATGCAACCTCTGAAATTGACTGGAAGGCTTGGGGTAGCTGTCACCAAATTGGTCAGCAAATGCACACTGAAGGGAGGCAGATAAGAAAGGGAGGGGGTGGAAAAAGTGAGCTGGGAATACCAAGCTCACTACTAGGGCCAGTATGTCTATAGCCAACACAGGAGACGTAAAATAATATGAATCAGGGGTGAGGAAACAGAGACGGCCTCCCAAAGTCAAGGATTCCATTCTGTTCCTCCTAGTAGTTTCCCTCCTCCACACTGCAAACAAATTGAAAATGGATGGTCATGCAGCTAGTGCATCTCCTGACAGGGTCTATTCTGGGCTCAGTATGGGTGAGAGAAGAGCTCCACATACTCCTAAAGTCACAGAGAGTCTCACCAAATGGCTAACAGGTACGGCAAACATCATATTACCACATTGGCAAATGCAGCAGAGTGATGGCCAGAAAATCATGCATTGTAACAGCACAGAGTGGAGAAATCCAAATTAACCCTGCGAAAGGCAGCTGTCAAGTGGAATAAACCAGTGGGGCTAAGGAAAAACAGTAAGCAGAATTCATGCCTACTTTGTATCTTCCATCCTACCCCCACCCTTTAGGGTGAGTAGGCTCGCCTTCGATCCAATGTAGTAGAAAGGACTTACCTCCAAAATTAAATGTGTTAAGGTCCTTCATCTGCAGCCTGATCAATACAAATGCAAGGCCTCTGGATGGGCTGGTTCAGGACTTTGATTCACTGCTGACAATGCCCCCCTTGTTCCCAAAGAAACCTTTTTATGTTTCCTTACGCGTGTGCAAGAAACATCTTGCTTTGCTTCAGAGAACAGCATTTTAGAGGCGTGTCATGGACTAATCCAATTCAGAGCAATCTACATTGGGCTTGTCCTTGACAGACCAATGACTATGCAAGCAGAGTATGATGCTGGTCAGAGTTTCACAGCTGGAAACTTTGTGTACTTGAAGGAAGTGAAGTGCTCCAATGAGAGCATTTCAGTCCTTCCATTTGCATAAAGCCCCCTGACAAGCTGCTGAGTGGCTTTACTGCTGCTTTTCTGTATCTTTTCTGCTGCCTAGCTCTGTATGCCACAATACCAGTTAACACCCCTCCCCCTGCAAGACAGGAAATGCCCCCACAGTACTGCACCCCCCGACACACAGAGATGCTGTGTGAATTATCACAACCCCCCTCCCCCTAGGCAGCACAGGTGGCATGCCGCGGTTACCTTATTTACCCTGCAAAATTCAGAGGGGAATGTGTGATTATTAGGCACCGAAACACAAAAACAATGTCTGAGTGAGATACACTGTGTACAGTTTGCAGATCTTCCACTGTGGGTGAGAGGAAAGGTTGTCTGAAATTAGTAAGTGAAAAAAAAATTTACATCACATGTTGGGGAATAGCAGATTGCAATGAAGCTGCCGTAAGAGCTTAATTTTACGCATTCAGAGAAGGTGACCAAATTGTGTGCATTTCATAATGCTAATTCCAGCCAGACTTTGTTTCACTTATTAATTTCAGACAGCCTTTCCTTTTGGCCCATTGTGGAAGCTCTGTAAACTGTACCTGGTGCATCCCAGCTGCGGATAAAACAGAAACCTCTAAGCCCGACTAGACTGCAGCTTATTATTCAACCTGTTATTGTAGCAGTCCAGAGTGGTAGGAGATATGAATGGAGTCTCTGAGCAGCAATTGCTCCATTTCTCTCTGTGTATCTTGAAGGCAAAACAGGGTCAGAAAAAGATAAACCCGAACAGTCTGTTTGTATTTCACTCATTTCTGCAATAATCCGTGGTAGTCGCAGCCACTTAAAATAGAACACCTGAACTCAACATTTTTTACATACCTCATTTTGCTTTTGCTTCATTTTGCCTTAAGTACAGTGGAATATGAAGAGAAATGGAGCCACTGAAAAAGGAATACTTTCTAGGAAGGTACTAACATCTCCAGGAAAAGAAGTTGCTTACTACCATGGATTATTGCAGGAACGAGTGAAATAATAACAATGCCACATGATGTGCCCAGCCACAGTACACCTCTCAGCTGACCCTTATTACCAGGTATGCCCCTGATTTTATTCCTGGGAATTGCTCAGTCATTCATGGAAATGTGGTGCATGCATGAAAGGTGCTATAAACTTCACTCTTTAAGGCAGCAATTCATAATATGCTGATGATTAAAAAAAAATGGCAGAATGAAACCTTAATGCACTAACTGCCACAGTGTTCTGAGCTTGAATCGACAAGTTTAGTGGATGTGTCTCAGATTCTGAGGCTCAGTGTCCCCGGCTCATCTTCCCACGTGGTGTTAAACCTTATTCAGCATATGATTAGGCTGTACTTATGTGTTAATAAAAGTGCAACAACTTTATTGCTGCTTTCCCATATCTTTTCTGCTGCCTGGCTCTGTATGCTACAATACAAGTTAACACTCCCTCTCCCCCTCAAGCCAGGAAATGCCCCACACTACTGCACACTCCCCCCATTAAAGCTGTGGCCACTGTGCAAATTAACACAACTGCCCTCCACCTTGCCAGCACAGGAGATGTGCCATGCTACTGCACCCCCCCACACACACACAGAGCTGCTGAGTGAATTAACACAACCCCCCTCCCCCAGGTGGCACTGGAGGCATGCCTCACTTACCTTATTTACCCTACAAAATTCAGAGGGGAATGTTGTGTGATTATTAGGTGCTGAAACAGGATGCAGGTGTAATGGTGCACTGCAGAGCCTGCAGTACCTCGACCTCTCCACTCTCTCCCCTGAGGTCTTGTTTGGAGAAGCTGGCTGGGAGGAGGAGGAGGAGGAGGATGTCATACCTCTCAAACTTGATTATAAATGGGAGCTCACAGTGCCCATTTAAGTGCTGGAATTAAAAAAAAGAAATTCAGCAAGTAAAAAAAGAAAATGTTCTTTACAAGTTCACTAGTCACCTTATATGAATTTGTCCTACCTGGTACCACTAGCGTAATATGTGGGAAGAAATGTATTATTTCACTGTTTGCCTTTAAATTCAGTACATGATTTCAGGGCACGACAAGGCTATTATAATGTCATCAGCATTTTGGGAAGCCTACAAAGCATTGCAGCAGGTGAGGATTTGTTTAGCAACCTTAAGTTGTGATTCAACTAACACAACAGACCCTTGCCACATACACCATGCAAGGAAACATTCGGCATTGACAAATGCTTGTTCTTTTTGCTTTCATTTAATTATTATCTGAACTGGCTGGGAGAGCAGTTCTGCGGACACTCAGTCCTCTCCCTCCCCGACCAACCCCAGTCCGCCCGCTTGCTCCATGAACACTCAGCCCTCCACGCCACTGGGCCAGCAACCCTTCATTTTCTGTATGAGAAGTACATGGACAGATAAGTGACCATATCATTATACTGTACAGCCTTTATTATAGCCATTTAACATGAATAGGCATGCCAGATTCAGTGTGAATTTGGAGGTTTCTAAGTCTTTTGCTATACAGCCTTGGATAGTTTCTGTGGAAATATACAGTAGCACAACCATAACAACAATCATAATTATCTCTGTAGCAACTTGCAAGGGCTGTGGGGAGGGCTTGGGGACTCCTGCCCTCGCGACCCGACCTCCGCTCTTTGTGTTCCTCGTTATCTTGGCATCTGGCTGGATCAGCACCTTGACTTCTCAACACATGTAGAGGCTCTGCAAAACAAATTACATCCCATGCTGGGAGCTCTCTATCAGAACAAGTTCTGCATCCCTCTACCAACCAGGCAAGCAATGATACAAAAAATGATCCTCCCAATTTTTGACTATGGTGATGTCATCTACGGTGCCACCCCCCAAACATCCTTAGCCAGGCTCGACCCCATTTTCAACTCCTTCTGCTGGTTCACTTTGGATCGTCCTCCCAACACCCACAACTGTGACCTCTACCAGTCCCTAGACCTCCCATCACTCCAAAACCGGCGATTGCTGCACTGTGCTAGAAGTACTGCTAAACTCTGGTCACATACACTACCCTCCTACCTATCAACATCTCTAACCGCCATCCCCCCACCTACCTACGATCTCAGGAACTCTGACTCCAGGCTTCTTCACATTTCCCATAGATCCACCCAATCAGGTCAGGTAGCTTTCAGCTTCAGACTGCCCAAATTATGGAACTCTCTAGCAGCCCACATCAGACTCACCGCAAGTACTCCCCATCGAAATGCCCTCCTCAAAACGCATTTTGCTACCAACTGCTTATGCTTTCCCCATCGCTGAACTCCCTGCTCAACTCTTATCAGCTATGCTGGGCTCCATTTCAAAATCAGTACCATACACCACTTAATCCCGCCTCTGTTGCTGTTGATACACGCACCTACCCATATAGTAGATAAATCTAATCACACTATGTAATTGTTGCAACTTCTACCATGCTACTATATCACTGCCTGTAAATACTCCTCACTTTGTATAAACCAATATGCATCTCAGTTACTGCACCCATCCTACTGGGCCATTGCTGGTTATCTGAAAATTATGTATGTACTATTGTGTTTTTTTTTATGTAGTTATGTACTGCACTCTTGTAACCCCCTACCCCAGGGCGCATCTGGAATCGAGCGGTACTCTGCTCAGTATGCCTTCCTGGTAAATCTCTTAAATAAATAAATAAATAATTATGATGTGTGTAAACGTTTAGGATTTGCAAGTTGTTACAGAGATAATAATGATTGTTGTTATGGTTGTGCTACTGTATATTTTCACAGAAACTATCCAAGGCTGTATAGCAAAAGACTTAGAAATCTCCAAATTCACACTGAATCTGGCACGTCTATTCATGTTAAATGGCTATGATAAAGGATGTACAGTATAATGATATGGTCACTCATCTGTTCATGTACTTCTCATACAGAAAATGAAGGGTAGCTGGCCCAGTGGCGTGGAGGGCTGAGTGTTCATGGAGCAAGCAGACGGACGGGGGTTGGTCGGGAAGGGAGAGGACTGAGTGTCCGCAGAACTGCTCTCCTCTCACGGGGAAAGTGGACTGGTGTTCCTGCCAAACTACTGCCCCCTGGTGGAGGTCCGAGGGTAGTACAGGATTGTTGGGTGCCAACAAGTGGAGGGTGCTGTGGAACTTCTTCAGCATACACATGCCTCTATGCATGCACATTGATGTGTGCATCCCAGCAATGGGAAAGGGAAGGGAGGAAAAAAGGAAAAACACCCCAGGCTGCAGATGATGACCGACACCACACAGGCTCCGCACCCAGTGACCAGGCACTGCCGCAGCCCAGTGGCAGACAGTGTAGGTGAAAGTAAGTCCCAGGGGTGCTGGTGTAACGGGGCTGGGGGTGGTTAGATGGGGGCACCCAAGGGAGATCAGGCAATAAATTGCATATATATATATATATATATATATATATATTAAAAAAAAAGAAGTGTAAATTTTTAGTCAGTTTGTTATCAAAGTCCATGCTTTACTCAGTGTTAATACAATTCAGCCAGCCAGTTTCCCAGTTTCCCATTTTCATCTTTCATTGGTAAAACCATTCAATTTTTTGGTTCACAATAACCCCTTGAATGCAATTCACATGCCCATTTTAAAAGCAGAGATATTTTCAGAACCAGTGCCCTGAATCAGGACCACTGCTGACGAGCGGCCACAGTGAGGAACTACCCCAACCTCCCGCTCTCCAATCCTGGCCTGAAAAGCTACGCTCCTCTGCTAAGGACCAGTGCCCTTTATTAGGGTCACTACTGATGAGCAGCCATGGTGAGAATCTACCCCGGCCGCCGCTCTCCAATCCTGGCCTGAAAAGCTATGCTTCTCCGCTAAGGTACGGTTCCCGGCTGGAGAACAGCTGCAGTGCTGATTGGTCAGCCCCATTCTTGCCTGAAACCCTATTGGTGGCTCTCCTCCACTGCTCTCAGTGATTGGCTGCCTTTCGATTCTAACTTTCTGGGACTCTGAGTAAGCACCTTTTTGAGCATTTTTTTTATTATTTCTGCTCTTAACTTCACTGCCAGCCTCCTAGGGAGCTATGTTTTGGACTATATGGTGTTAACTAAATTTGTTTAAGCTGTACTGTGCTATGCCTGAAAAGTATTCCTAGGGCAGACAGGACTGTTGTTACTAGCTAGCCCAGGAACTGCATTTAAATCTGTCTAAAAATTGTTGTAATTGCCTCTCTACTCTGCTCCTTTCTCTTTCCTCTGACTAATCCCTACTAGCTTGTTTGGCAGCCATTTAGGCCTTGGCAAAAACTCAGCTACCACCACCCATCCCTCTTGCACTGTAACCTAATCCTCTCTCTCTACTGCCCTAATGACCCCCCTCCTCTGCTTCCCCCTATTGTTTCAGTGGCCCTCCCACCAGTTAAACCTGGTGTCAGCCATCTGGCACAGGCCCTTATCTGTCTCTAATTCCAAATCCTCTTCCTTTCAGGACCAGTGCCCTTGATCGGGGCCACAGTTGATGAATGGCTGCAGCGAGGAAATACCCCAGCCACCTGCTCTCCAATCCCATTCTGAAAAGCTACGCTCCTCCGCTAAGGTATGGCCCCGGCTGGAGAACAGCCACAGTGCTGATTGGTCAGCCCCATTCTTGCCTGCAACCCTATTGGCAGCTTTCCTCTGCTGCTCTCAGTGATTAGCTGTCTTCCAAGTCTAACTTTCTGACTTTTTGAGCACTTTTTTATTATTTCTGCTCTTAACTTTACTGCTGTCCTCATAGAGGCCATATTTTGTCCTTCCACCACCCACCCTGCCTCAACCTCTATTAAATGCTCTTCTCCTGAGGCACACACCCTTCTGCACATTCCTATTGGCTGTCACAACAACAGGCCATTCTGGATGAAACTGCGGTTCCATCCCTTCCTTAAAACAGAAATGCTCTGGCTCCTCATCCTCTGTAATCTCCACCTAGTAGGCGAGGTTTCAAGACTCAATGATTCCCTACCCAAGACATTCCTGCCTACCATGAAAGTTTGACACACTACCCAATGAGAATGCAGACAGATTCAGATACTCTGCTTCATAGAATACTAAAACACCAAACTTATGTACCCCCAGCTACTCAAAAGATAACTGTGACAGCCTTTCTGCTGTGCAATTTCTTAGTGGCTACCACCAATGTCAATAGACACTGAAGGTCTGAATACACTGCCAAAGCTTGGCACAACTGGGTACACATTCTGAGGAAGCTGCTGCTATTGCACCTTCTGATCTCTGGGAACGTACACCCCAATCCAGGTCCCCACAAGCCTAAATCCTTTCCCAAGCTGGGGTGCCTAAAAATAGTGTCCCTCAACATCTCTAACCTCCTACCTAAAATACCTCAATTTCTGGCATGGGTTGAACTAGTAAAACCAGACGTTACTGCACTTACAGAGACCTGGCTGTCCCCTAAAGTGAGTGATAATGCCATTGCCCTTGATGGATATACCTCATTCTGGAGGACAGGCTCTTCAAGCATGGAGGAGGCTGCCTGGTCTACATCAAATGCAGTATTAGTGGCCAATTACTGCCAACAGAACTCCTAACTAGGGAGGCCCAAACCTTAAGCATTAAACTTTCAACTGGAAAGCAGAACAAGGTGTTACTACTCTCCATCATCTACATACCACCGAGCACCCACACTATGGGAGTTCAGCAAGTATTCACCAACCTGGAGCAGTTTGATAAAAACTGGGAACAAATTATCGTTGGTGACTTTAACTTTAACTGGCTGGCCAATGACACAACCTCTGTTCATGATCAGTTTGCATGACTCTGCCTCTCACAGTTAATTACTCAGCCTACCAGATACAACCATAAAACTGGCACCGGCATAGTCATTGACTGGATGCTCTCTACCTGCCGAGAGCATATCTCTGATGTCTCAGTCTTATCGCCGCCACCTTAAGTGACCACTCCCCAGTCATGTGGACCTGGTCCAATAAATTCACTAAAAGTGACCTCCAGATCACAAGAAGTCACTCTGTGATCCTTTTTGAATGTTTGCAACTGTGTCTGATTTATGTTACCCATTCCCATTCCTGCTTCCCTGGCCCATTACTTCTCCTTACATCCACCTTAATTTCCCCTCTTCCCTCACCCATCTGCTGTCCCCACATCTCCTCTTTTCCCTCCCCCTCCTCCCACAGCCGCTTACCTTTCTAAACTCTCCCTGACATCTAGCACCTCTCCCCCAACCCCCACCCATCCTTCTCCTTTTCTAAAATTCTCCTCAGCCTCCTGGTTTCTCGCTAGCCCTCCTTACAGGTTCCACCCATGCCATTGCTGACAAAGCCATTTTCTGGCTGCTCCTCTACACCCTTCTAGTCTGCTATTAGTTAGTACTTCAGAACTCTGTTTTCCCTCTTTTCGCTATACTCTCTACTCCCTGTTTTCACTCTCCTGAACCTACATCTCACCATCCTAATGCACATATATATATATATATATATATATATATATATATATAGATATACACAAGTACTGTTGGTTTTTGAATGCCTAGTTTCAACTATTTCTCTTTGCTACAGTTTGTAACTATTGTAACTAATTTTATAAATGCTTTGTATACCCTCCTTACTTTGTGCATTGATTCTGTAACTGTGTGTTTTCTGTCTGTCTTCGTGCCTAAGTTGTCTTGGAACCTTTGTAAATGAGTCTCTGACTCAAAGGTATTACTCCTAATCTGAAATAAATAATAAATAAATATATAAATAAATAAATAGAATCCCTTATTTATACATCATTAACCCTTCTTGTTTGCTATCCAGTTATCTTCTCTCGTTCTGATAAATCTTTTTCTGCAAATAAGTGCGAAGGTCATTACTGACACTGGGTAGCTCAGAGAAGCAGGAACATTTACAACTAAAAGCAGTAATACCATCAAAAAGCAGATTGGAGTTATACGGCAATAAACTGGTTTGGATAGCTAACATGGTGCATGGAAGAAACAGAATAAATTGTATCAGCATGATGCATGGTCTACAGTAAGTTCAGAGATTTGTAGTAAAATAAAATTTAATGTCTGCTCATTGTGTGTATCCAGATTATGGTTCATGTGGAGAAAGTGTGTGTGTGTGTGTGTGTGTGTGTGTGTGTGTGTGTGTGTCAGAGCTCCCCAGATCTCCAGGGATTCCAGTGTTTTACAGGAATTTGGAGCCATCTACAGGGAAATTGTTCCCATAGACTTGCACTGGTTATACTGGAAAATAGAGCAATCGAGCTTCTATAGGAAACAATGTAATATACAGAAAAACACAGGAAAGTGTCCCTGGAGTTACAAGAAAAATACTAAATCAGTCTTGGAACACTGGTGTGTGTCCTCACTTAAAGCATTTCACAGTCACTAATCTGCCCTTGCTTCCCCCAACTAGTATAGCTTCATGCTGTTCCCTCAACATGCAGTGATGCTGCAAGGAAGGGGACTCAGCTCAGTGGCCAGAATTTACCATACAGCTCCCATCATGGATCAGGGGTACTACCAATTTGTTGTGTTGACCATAAAGGGCTGGGGGTAGAAATTGGTAGAGAATATTTGCTTTATAGACACCGCAGTTTGGCAAGATGGGGCCACTCAGATGAGTTCCCTGGATTTACTTACAATATATCTCCCCCGTCCTAACTCAGAGGTGCAGACTCAGGAGCTGCAGTGCATGTTACGAAGGAGTGGTGGTGAATGGGTCTGACCTGGTACTAGCAGGGGGAGGATTTGGAGACAGCAAACAGAACTTTTTTTGGGGTAAAGAGACACTTTCCATTCTGTCACTTCAGTACATATATTCTCCCTTCCCCAAAGGTTTGGATCAAAATAAACAAGCATTTGTCAATGCCGAATGTTTGCTTACTGGCATTGGCAGTGGTAGTGTAGAAGTTACAGAGCTGCGTAATAGGAATGGCAGTGAGGTATTGAACTGAAGCCAACCCCACCACCACCCTGCAGAGAGTGACAGGCATTGGGGTGTGCATTTGGGTCATCAGGCATACTTGTGCCATTGCCACACACACCCCACCCTGCAGAGACTGACAAGTGTCACGTGTTCCTTGGGGTCTTGGCTCCTTATGGCACCTATTTCATTAGGAAATATGGTGAGATGGGTGATATAGGAGAATGGGGTGAAGTTTGGGGACGAAGAGTCCAAGGCATACCTCGATGCCTCTCAGTGACTGCAGGGTGTGGAATGGTATGAGCATCACAGGCAAGAATCCCAAGTCACACCCCTGATTCCTGTCATTCTATATAGAGTTGGGCGATTTAGTTGAAAAGTCTAATACCTCAGGCATTCATTGGTATTTTAACTCCAAATCTTCAACATGTTTGTTTTGTGACCCCACCTCACGAACAGGGGGAATATCAGTGTAGTAGCGGCTGCTTATGCACAGTGACTACAGGATTTAGCACCACAGATGCAAACATATTCGAACAGGCTGTAAAAATGGCAGCTGTACTCTTTCATGGGGAGGTGTAAAATGGCTATGTTGCAAATGTGTAGTAAAATATTTAAAAATGGTGAAGACACAAGCGATATAGAAAACTGTGCAACGACACCGTTATATAAGTAGGTTGGGGATATTTTATAGCAGATTGTCAACTCAGGCATTTTGGTGCCTCCGATCATGAACAGTGTCACTGTGATTTTCTTTATCTGTGCCGAACAATGATTTCCCATAATACCACGCATCTCTGCACTGAAAGTGTGAAAACACACTTGGCCATGTTGTGAAAAATGGCAGCTGTACTGTTCATAAGGAAGTGTTGAAAAATGCCACTAGTGAAAATCTGGACTGGAAATATTACAAAGTCATGAACTAACGAGGATGCGTGGAAACTGCACAATGCTCACTTGTAACACAGTCATTTTATGGACTTTGTCACCAAATTTTCAACATAGCCATTTTAAGACCTCTGCTCATGAACAGTGTAACTGTGATTTCTTAATCTGTCCTAAACATTGCTTGCACACCAACAGCACCATTGTGCGCTACATGTGTGATAACACATTTTGGGTGACATATGAAAAATTGCAGCTGTACTGTTCATAAGGAAGTTTAATAAAATGGACATGTTGAAAATCTAGAGTGAAAATATTAAATTTGCAAACTAACGAGCATGCATAGGAACTGTGCAACGCACGCTCGTAAAAGTCATTTTTAGGCATTTTTTCACCAAGTTTTCAACATAGCCATTTTAAGACCTCTGCTCATGAACAGTGTCACTGTGGTTTTGTTAATTTGTCCCATACATTGAGGTTGCACACCGACTGCGCCATTGTGCGCTACATGGGCGGAAACACGTTTTGGGCAGGATGTGAAAAATGACAGCTGTACTGATCATAAGGAGGTGTGGAAAAATGGCAATGTTGAAAATCTGGAGGAAATATAGAAAATTTAGAAACCCACGAGCTGCATGTGGGAACTGTGTAAACGACACCTCAGAAACAGTCATTTTAGAATTCTGTCACCAAATTTTCAACATTGCCATTTTAAGATTTCTGCTCACGTAACAGTGACACTGTGATTGTCTTAATATGTCCATATTGATTGAGTTCTACAATGACTGCGCCATTGTGCGCTTACATGGGCGAAAACACATTTTGGGTGAGATGTGAAAAATGACAGCTGTACTGCCCATAAGAAGGTGTGGAAAAATGGCAATGTTGAAAATCTGGAGTGGAAATATTGAAAATTCACAACCTATGAGCGTGCGTAGGAACTGCGCAACGCACGCTCGTAAAACAGTCATTTTTAGGAATTTTTTCACCAAATTTTCAACATAGCCATTTTAAGACCTCTGCTCATGAACAGTTTCACTACAATTTTCTTAATTTGTCCCGTACATTGATTTCACACACCGACTGCGCCATTCTGCGCTACAAGGGTGGAAACACATTTTGGTGAGATGTGAAAATGACAGCTGCACTAGTCATAAGATGGTGTGGTGAAATGGCAATGTTGAAAATCTGGAGTGAAAATATTGAAATTTCATGAACTTACGAGCCTGTGTAGGAACTGCGCAACGAACGCTCGTTAAACAGTCATTTTTTGGAATTTTGGCACAAATTTTTCAACATGGGGGTTTGGGCCCCTTCTCATGAAAGATGTCACTGTCATGGTGGTATTCAGTCCTGAAGGGTGATTTCGCAGTCACTGCGCAGTCACTGCACAAAATCACCCTTCGAGTCCGAATAACACCATGACAGTGACATCTTTCATGAGAAGGGGTCCCAAAAACCCCATGTTGAAAATTTGGTGCAAAAATTCCCAAAAATGCCCGAGATATGCAATAAAGTTGAACCCCTCCTATCTAGCCCATTATACAGCTTACCGGCATTTCCTCAGTTCGCGGTCGGCTTTGAAGAGTGCAGGCGTGTTCCCGGTCCACGAAGATCATCGCGCAGAGTCGGAGATAAGTATGGGGTGAGGGGTGCGGGGAGGCTGGAGTGCGCAGTGGGTGGGGTGCAGGTTGTGGGAGGGGTTCGAGAGGCCGCGTGGGACAGTTTTGTTTTACAGGGTAAAAACAAAAAGACATTGGGGACCACTTGCCACGCTGGGGTGGGCTCCAGCGTGGCTGAGGACTTGGGGCGTTCAGCCCGACGGGGATTGGGCACCCCGTCGGCAAAAACAAACACGGACCGTTTGCCACGCTGGGGTGGGCTCCCAGCGTGGCACAATGTTTGGGGGGCGTGTTCAGCCGGCCGAGGATTGGGCACCCCGTCGCAACATACCAGATTGCCATGCTGGGGTGGGCTCCCAGCGGTAGCAGCAACAACCAGGAGGAGGGAGACAAATAGTTCAGCCGGCGAGTTGGGCACCCGTCAGCTGCTCTGCTGCTGCGGGGGCACGACGCCTGCGGCTGGGGGGGAGCTGCGCGTGAGCAGCTCCTTATCGCTGCTCACTCAAGCGTAGCTCCCCCTTTCAACTGTATGCCACTGCATTTTGGAGTGTGTCATAGACAGCTCCAAAATGCATTGGCTTACAGGGGCCGTGCCTGCCAGCACAGTGCCTGAATTGGAGGAGGAGGTGACACACCTCCGAAATCTCCATTCACGGCACTATGTTTCTTGCACATGCGTGCAAGCAAACATAAAAAGTGCCATATTACAGTCCTCAAAAGGTTAGCATGGCACTAACCACATTAGTGTCATGCTAACTATAAATAGTGCAAGTCGATGGGGCGCGGGTCTTATTCAAAGACCTCCAGTGCATGGTATAAACTGGACATGCAAATGTGCATAACACTGACATAATTACTGGTGACCCCCTTTAATGCACAGTCTGAATTTGTGTTTCAAATGCAGTAATAACCAGGTTACCCAGTTATTACGACATTTTGTTTTAACTCTCCTGTCAGTTTCAGTCATCCTATTACCTCACTGGCTCTTACTCTGTGTGTGGGCAGGCTGAACAGTTCCGCAATCATGGCAGCTCTGTTTGTCTTTTAGCGACGCACCACCAGATTGACCGATACTTTCCCTATTGTAAGTCTTTCCTATCAATTATTTTTTGTTTAGTATTCATCTGTTTGATCCTGCCTTTACTACTTCAGTTGCAGAATTTATCTGGTTGATTCTGCTGTGCATCATGTTCAAGGAACCATGTGTTCGACCCACTACAATCACCAGTGGGACTGTGTCTGACAGGGCTGGCTGACTTCCTACACCATGACTTAAGCACGGTTCAGCACTTTAATTTTTAAAAAGAAAAACAAAGAGTGTGTGTGTGTGTGAGTGTGTGTGTGTGAGACAGACATGCTTCTGTAGCTTTGGCATTCACTCCCTTACACCAGTAATTTAAAAAAAAAGGCCCTCAGTGTGATAACCTCATAAACCTTGGTTGTGTAAAAAAAATCCATAATACACAGTTACCTATCCATTATTTTCTATTTATTTAGTTTTTGTGACTGGGAAAGGAGGGCTAGGCAATTCTGCCTATTGTCAGCCTCATCCTGAGGCTGCGGAGAATGGAGATACAGATTCAAACTGACATATTGAATCAAGTTAAGCTGTTGGTGGTATTTTTAGTTAATATATCGCTATACTAATGCACACAGGGCCCAGCAGTATACTGAAAGGTTTGGGCAGCACTAAATAGCTTCCATCACAGCACATTGATTAACTCTTCCAAAATTCTACCCATATGCATGTGCACAGTGGTGCCTGAACCCCCTCCCCAGCAGCCAAGTGGTAGCAGTGGACTGACAGTATGATCTGTCAGTCTAAGGGAGCATTCCTCAATCACCGCCAATGCCATGTAGTACTTTCCAAACCATTCCATAGGTGGTGAGTAACCCCAACCCTCTATCATTGCCAATGACATGGGTATATAGCTACAGCCACCCTGTGGATCGATGCAGGCTGCACCTAGCTGATGCTGCCCCCTTAATGTACAGCTGACCCTCTCCCAACCCACCCACTCAAGGCCTTCTACCCAACACCCTCCCCTTTACTCCACAAACACTGATGTCACTATACCAGATTAGAGATGCAACCAGAACAGTCCTTTCTTCACCACCTTGGCCAGCTACAATCTGAATGAGAGTGGTTGTGCACTTATAGTCAGTGCGCAATCACTCCCTGTCTATCAGACAGTTAGTGGAGGGCTGTGCCAGTCACTACCACTAATTCTGTATAGTAGCAATTGTGCAGTGGAGGAAGGGTTGGTGTGGGGTGGAGGGTCCTGCACATGAGAGTCAGAAGGAACGTCTGTTGTACATTTAGTGGGGTGATTGGGGTGGGGTCCGCTATCCACCCACAAGGTGGCTGAATTTATATTTCTGTGCCATTGGCAATGATTGGTAAAGGAGTGGCATTCATCACTTTTGAGCAGGGGCACTGGAAATTTGTAGGCATGATTTTTGCACAAATTCCACAGTTTTTGCCTTCCCCTGATACTCTATCCATGATTTTAGACAACCCCATACAAATCTGTCTCAAAATGCCCTGTGTTTCATTTTGTTCTGAACTCCATGTTCATCCATGTGGTTTTTGGCATTCAGAACAAAGGAAATGCAAGCAGTTCTGCCCCCATGTCAGCATGTGTGTGAGACGTCCTATGGGGTGGAACACTTCTGGGGCCAATTTAATTTTTTTTTATGTGTAAAGGACTTGGTACCCTTTTTCAAATTTATGTCCCCCCTCGGGTCTGCCTAATCCCCCATATATATGCTGTAGGGTTATGAGAGGGGACAGCAGCACACCTGATGTTGTTTCCAGAGATCTCTGCTCTGAGCCGCATTTGAGATTTTCTTCAGTGTGTCACTGAGCCGCAAAGGCTTCCATAATCTCGGTTTGCAGCTTTTCTGTTGCAGTGATCCTGCTTCAGTCAAGACCGGAGGAAGGAACCTGCTGACAGGGAGCTGACCTGACCTGATCCACCCCAATGAACAGCTGAGCTTACCTGTTGCAAGGCACACATGTAAGCCAGAAACAGAGCTGTAATTCATTTTGTTTTTGGCTTGCTGTGGCTTTACTGCTCCAGCTGAACAATTCTGTCTGCTCCCAGAATGGTTTCTGCTCCCAGAAAGTCTGCTGCCAGCTACTGACTCATGGAAGGACTTCTGGAGGACTCCTTCTGCCCTACCCTGCTCTGCTTCTGGTAACTCAACTGAAAATAATTAAAATATCAGTTGTGGGGGCAAGAAGCAAAATGAATGAGGAGGGAACAAGGAATGGTGCCAGGATGTGTATGTGAGGGTCAGAGAGGTGGTACAGGAGGGAGGGCAACCACAGGCTGGCATTGTGCTTTGATATAAAATGTATATACTTGATGGGTGGGCAAGTATAGTGGTCAAGCATAGGTTGGCATGGTTTTTGATGGAGAGTGCTGGAGGACTACAGGACTGTACTGCTTTGCCTGCTGCCAGCTGCTGGCTATTGCAAGGACTTTTGGAGAACTGCTTCTGCCCTGCTTTTCTTTTGGTGAATTGACTAAACCTTAGCATAAAAAACAATAACAATATCAGTTGTGGAGGAAAGAAAGAGGTAAAATGAATGAGGGGGGACAGGGAATGATGCCAGGATGTGTATGTGAGGGTTAGAGAAGTGGAGCAGGAGGGAGGGCAAGCACAGTTTGGCATGCTGCTGTTATATAAAATGTATATAATTGATGGGTGGAAGGAGGGGTAGTCAAGCAGACTGGCACAGAATACATGTGTATATATGTCTGTAAGGTCCATTCCTCCTTTCTGTGGTTAGTTGATGATGGAGGGTGGAGGGACAGGCCTGGCAGACTGGTACACATGCAGAAAAATATAGTTCTGGCCTCTGGCAATGTAGGAGGGAAGGACATCTGTGCAGACTGGCACAGAATATTTTTTTTTCCACCTGTATACCAGTCCACTTGGTACATGCCAAGCTCCTGTCGCTTGTTGTTGATATTCGGTGGAGGGATGGGCCTGGCAGACTAGTTCACATCAGAAAAAAATTGTTCTGGCCTCTGGTGATGCAGGAGGGAGTGGTGGACACACTGACTCACACAGAACAATTTTTTCCCACATGTATACCAGTTTGCTTGGTCTGTGCCAAGCTCATGTCACTTGTTATTGATGGTCGGTGGAGAGACAGGCCTGGCAGATTGGTACACATGCGGAAAAAATCGTTCTGGCCTCTGGTGATTTAGGAGGAAAGGGCGTCTGGGCAGACTGGCACAGAATAATTTTTTTCCACAGGTATACCAGTCTTTTGTTGTTGATGGTCGGTGGAGGGGTGGGCCTGGCAGACTAGAGCACATGCAGAAAAAAATTGTTCTGGCCTCTGGTGATACAGGAGGCAAGGGTGGATGGACTGGCTGTCACAGAACAATTTTTTTTCCACATGTATATCAGTTTGCTTGGTCCCTGCCAAGTTCCTGTCACTTGCTGTTGATGGTCGGTGGAGGGATGGACTGGCAGACTAGTGCACATGCAGAAATAAATTGTTCTGGTCTCTGGTGACACATGGGGGGGGGAGGACGGACTGACTGTCACAGAACAATTTTTTTCCACATGTATACCAGTTTGCTTGGTCCGTGCCAAGCTCCCGTCACTTGTTGTTGATGGTCGGTGGAGGGACGGGCCTGGCAGGCTGGTATACATGCAGAAAATAATTGTTCTGGCCTCTGGTGATGCAGGAGGGAGGGGCGGATGTACTGACTGGCACAGAACAATGTTTTTCCCACCTGTGTACCAGTCTGCTAGGAATGTGCCTTGCTCTTATTGTTGTGTCACTGATGGAGGGTGGAGGGACGGGTGTAGCAGACTGGCACACATGTGGAAAAAAATTGTTCTGGCCTCCGGTGATGCAGTAGGGAGGCAGATGTCACAAAACAATTTTTTTCTGCAGGTATACCAGTCCACTTTGTCCGTGCCATGCTCAAGTGGTTTGTCATTGACAAGGTAACTCCAGTAGCTGAGGTTAAATGTTCAGTGATACTAGCCTGGTTACAACATAATAACGCGCCGTAGTGTGTGACATGTCATCCACTACAGGGTAGTGCAGCATTACATCCTGGCAGGTGCAGCTGCGTAGGGTGTGTAAAGAATTTGCAATACATTTTTTGTACTTTTATTCCTTTTTCATTTTTAACTGTGTACAATACATTCATTTTCAACTGTGTACAACACACAAGGATAGACACATGAGTTGCAGTACTTCAAAACAAAAGCAATTGCAGTGTAGCATATACAGAATCTGTTTTGCAGAGAATATTCATTAAAAATTGTTTCATGTGTGGCTAGCCTGCATGTTGTTATCTGAGGTCCTTACACCCTAATTGGCATCACATTGTATACCTTAGACATCCTATATTATGCATATGGGCAACTTCATGAAAAGGGGTTACCAAAGTGTGACATGAGTGTCAGTTTTTAAAACCCAAAGTAGATGAATTTTGTTATCTGTTTTATGATGATGCTCCTCACCATTTATTAAGTGAATATATTGGGAGATAACTTCCTGACTGGTACATGAGAAAATGGGTCGTGAAAATTGCAGACATAACAAGGGACACCAAATAATTGTGATGTGCATGTGTGTTTTTGTAACTCAGATTAGGAAATATTTGTTATTAGGCTTAACTTGTCTACTCTACCAGGGAATATGGGGTGTGGTATTTGGTAACTCCCTTATACGGGCATGAGGTTAATGCATCTTTAAGGTTGCACACGTAACATGGACACCAAAGACCTTTTTGAGGGGAAAAGATTTTATTAAAGCTACCATTCATTACATAATACTAACACTATCCATTACAATACAAACCATCCAGCATTAAGCAATAGAAATGTGAAATATTTACAAGATCTGTTTCAAATCATCCTTCACTGTTCTACAATGCATTTAAGTCCATTGTGTATGGCTGGAAAACAAACTATTCTTGTCCTACAAGCAAATGAAAATTATTTCAAAGCATTTCAGCTAAGTGTATTTCATTTAATTTGTAAAAGATTGTTAATTGTTCTGGTCAACAGACATGTCTCTCAACTCTTGTGACAAGCTCAGTACACTCCTAATCCCATTTCTTCCTCAGTCTGGAATACTTTCCACATATTTCTTCCATAATTCAGTGCTAATTTTAAAGTTTCTATTTCCCTGTAGCTGTAGTAGCCCATAAAATATTCAGGTACATTTTATATTCTCGTAGTCATAAATCCATTGCCATGTAAATGTTAAAATCCCATGATGGTGCAGGAATTTGCAGGTGTACAGGTGCTTATGTACTGCCGTGACCTCACCAATGTAGAATGCATTTGATTAATAAACAGCATACAGTTTGTTGACTTCAATTGGGCCTGAGGGAGTGATTCTTGTTTTTGCTGGCTGCACACTGTGTGTGGTAGTGTCAGGTAGCAGAACACATGGATCCTCGGGAAGATCAGTTTGGGTGCTTGTTGTGGGGGTTACATCATTTGAGGCAATGTCATTCTGATTAGTAGAAATGGCCACTGATATAGGGATGCTGAAAATAGTTTCATCTGAGTGACCACTGGTTTCAGAAGATTCTGGTGTCGGCTCATGTGACTGTTTCATGTGCAGCAGGCAAACAGGGGTCTTTTGTAAAGCGGGCCCAGAAGCTGTTGTTAAATGCTTTACTGTCCACTGTCCTACATACCTTCTGTTGTCACATGGTAGCTCTCATTGACATTGTCTACAGAAGCTTGCTAAGTCTCTGACTGCAACCACTCCTGCTTTCACTAACTTTACACTTTGTACTTGGCGGGTCCCTGGTATCATTTTGATATTACCAAGCATGTTTTGTTTTATGTCATTGCTGCCAAAACAGATGAAAGTGTGAATGGAATGGCTACACCCAACACTGGCTGGCTCTTTAATTAGATAGTTCTTGCAGCATGTATACAAGACTTCTGCATTAGCAATGGCAACACACGGTTAAGGAGGAGACTATACTACATTTTGTTAAGAACTGTTACAAGACACACATGCAGGAAAGTGGCAGTGCTCTTCTACTTAACACAGTTAAGGAGGAGAGAACACAACGTTTTGTTAAAAACCACTACAAGACATGCATGCAAGAAAGTGGCAATGGATTCCTACTTGGCAAACACTCAGATAAGGAGGAAACTGCATGTTTCTTTAAAACCATTACAAGATGCACATGCAAGAACATGGTAAGGGGTTTCCACTTGAAGACACAAAGGCAAAGAGCTATTGGAGCCAAAACAGGCAGACAGGAAAAAAAATCAACTAGTAGTCCATAGTAACTTTCTATTCTCTGAAGTATATTTCTTTTCTCATCAGAAAGTTGTGATGTGATAATACTGTGCTGGATATATTTAACAGATATTAAACTGGCAGTTGACAACTCTACTGCCCCACAAGACATCATCAGCATTATGATCTCAGTGACTTCATAGGCAATTGCCCTGGCAGTCATTTACTTGTTGTTCTAAGTAGCACTGATGTCACAGTCAGTGAGGTCATATTTCTAAAGTACTGTGGGGCAGTAGATCATCAGCTACCATTGTAACCACTGTTCCACACATTTTGCAATTCAAGTACTCCCCCAACCCCACACCTTGGGCAATGTGGGGCAAATGTGTGTGGTTGCATGCACATTTCGGCATCTTGTCACACCTGAAGAAGGGATTTCATGCTATTTCACACATAAAACATAAACCATTTATAGTAAACCCATGCCCTCCATGCTTAGGGAATATTGTGCCAATTCAAGAATGAATGGCACCAAACTACTCTCAAGCCCCACCCTGTTTGTATGCAAGCCTTGGTATGAATACCACAGGAAAATCATAATGGGTCACAGAAGAAGTATTGTGAAACAGCATTAAACAACACTCCCTGTGAGCAGAAAGATAGCAAAATACCATGGCAATTAACACATTACCAAAATATTGCATGAGGTAGGGGTGCTCTGGGAATTATTGGCCTGCTGCCAGTACATGGTGCCTAAAGTAACCAAAACCATAAAAGTAGGCAGAAATGCAAACTCTGAAAAAAATAAAACACAGATAATTGCTGAATCAAGCCTCAAATAAACATAAAGCTGAAATATATCAACCCACCACCACAGTTTACTTGGAGGGTTCTTTATTTTAATAAAATACAGTTTGTGGGTGGCTAACATAATGGGGACCCCAAGCACATGGTGCCTAAAGTAACCAAGGCCACAAAAGTATGGCCAAAGTGCGAACTCTGAAAAAATAAAATGCATATAATTGCAGAATTAAGCCCCAAATAAACAGAAAGCTGAAACACACCATCCCACCAGCACAGTTTACTTGAAGGGTTCTTTATGTTAATAAAATACAGTTTAAGAGTGGCTAACATAACTGGGACCCCAAGCACATGGTGCCTAAAGTAACCAAGACCACAAAAGCATTCCAAAATGCAAACTCTGAAAAAAATAAAATACAAATAATTGCTGAATCAAGCCCCAAATAAACAGAAAGCTGAAATACACCATCCCAATAGCACAGTTTACATGAAGGGTTCTTTATTTTAATAAAATACACTGTATGGGTGGCTAACATAATGGGGACCCCAAGCACATGATGCTGAAAGAAACAAAGACCAAAGGTACTGACATAAAGCAACACATTTGTCTAAAACAAATTTAGTGATAACACAGAACGCATCTGTAGGTTACATTTCTCATGCGATAAAATTACTGTATCATTTTTGTTAGAAAACCACTTCAAATAGTGACTACAACTGCACGATTGGTGCAAGAACAAAGAGGTCCAAACTCCAGCCAAATCACACAGCCTTAGAAATAATGTGAAAAAAATAATTTACCAAGAGCAAAATCACTTCTGTGAACACAATTATTTTTTTGTTAAGGCTGCATTTCGAAAACAGACACACGCACACACACACACCTGGGTGCTTGGCCTTTGGGGCCCATTAAAACTGTACCACCAAATCCCCCTCAAAAACACAATTTAACTTGCCCAAAAGAAATGTGCCACTGATTAAAACTGCTGTATAATGCTAGACTGCAATTGTACTATATAACTGCCCCTTGGAAGTTTGTAAAAAAGATAGGAGTCAGAGTCACGTAATGTTGGGTGTCACCTTTATTTAAACGGTGCCCTTTTCCAATATCACAATGCCTCCAAGCCTCATTTCACAAGAAAAAATATACATGAAAATGTTCACATTTGTTCTGCACAGTAAGTGCACAGAAACATTTTGTTCCACCAACCTTACAGCCTGATACACACAGTAATACTGAGAATGAGACCCATTTGGTGGTGAACACACAGAGATACAATTCATTTGTAGTCCTTAAACACTGCATTGGGGCTCTAATTCTCATTAAAATCATCAAATCACTATACTAATTGCTACAATAAGCCCCCCCAAAATGTGTATAAATGTACACTGTACTCTAAGCAACATCCCATTTGTACGAGCTGTTCTGCAGCTGTATTCTTAGACCTGAAAGTAACAATGGTATACCTGGGATCCACGTGGTTGCTCACGTAACTGACATGCAGCTGGCTGGACACCGGGATTGTTCTGCGAGCTGGTAAGAGCAGGATTGGGACTCTGATGTAAATTCTTGTGCTTTTAAGCACTCTGAGAGCCTTCCCCACTCTTGGTGCACATAAGTGCACTAACATGATTATTGGGGGGTGAGGAGGGGCACCAGGGTGGGAGTGAACAAACATCCAGGATTATGGACACCAGAAGACCATGGAGATATAGATTAGGCACAGCACTCCTGCAGTACAGTATTCTCCAGTGAAACTTAGTGTTGTGTCTTTTGCAGAAGCTCCCTGATCAAAACAGAAGGCAATTTCTGGAGGATTTATTAATATAAGTACATTTTGGGGGCAAAGGATGAACATAATCACTGGAGACACAAGTGGTTACTTTAGCTACCGCATTTACTCTGCTGTGTAAGTACTGTTGAGTCACATTTAACATTAACTAAATGGTCTGAAAACAAAGTCTGGACATAGGACAATAAGTCAAAGCAGTTTATTGTGATAAAGAGCATTTTTTTAATTAAAATAATGAATGCTGTTTACAGTGTGTCCCACAATGTCACAAATTAGACACAAAAAATGACAGCTTTTATCACAAATCATGTTTCTTTCTTGAGGACATTAACAACTGGCAGTATTCATATTATGTAATTTATCTCTCCATATCACATATTTTCCTTTTTTTTATAATTCATATTTTATTAGTAATTTCCTTCTGTTAATTCAGGGGACAGAAAATTACCACTTATAATACTTATACATAGACTAATACATGAGCTCTCCCCATCCCCCCACCCGTACAGCAGCAAGGTACTTGCACAAATAAAAATAGGGTATGGTATCACACAATAAAAGACACTGGATATACAGACTCATTTAGCAGTTCTAACCATAATTAGCGTGTGAAGGGGATCCCAAGTGTTCTTGTACCACTGCAACTTATTGTGGAGGCTCGCTATAGCTTTCTCAGTAAGTAAGTTAGCTAAGATTTCATTAACCTATTCCTGGTATGTTGGGCCTAATGTATCCCTCCAGTGCCGAAGCACAATTTTCTTAACTGATAGTGCAATCATGGAAATATGAAACCTTCTGGTTCTAACTTTAACAGAGGATAAATCCCCCAACAAACATATATCAGGAGTGAAATATTCCTGCAAACCCAGTATGGGGTCTAGGTTATTCTGTATGGTCATCCATAATGACTTTATCTTAGGACATGACCAAAAGACATGAAGCAGCGTGCCTTCTTCTTGACATCCTCTGGTACAGGCCCCCGATCTTATAAGACACCATTTCTTTAGCTTCACAAGGGTATAATACATGTTATACAAAATATGAAATTGCATTAGGCAGAGTCTATCCTGAGAAACATATTTATGACAAAACTTCTGTAAAGCTGACCAATTAGGAGTATATTGAGGAAAAAAAGAAACCCAGAGCTTAGTAGGGCCTTCTGGTCACCCATATCTCCATTGATATAGGACACAATATATTTTGGAGATAGTACCTGGTGCTCCCAATAAAGGGGAGAGTTCCAGTACAAACCTAAAAGCAGGGGGATGGGGAGGGACATTACGAATACTGTAGAAAGTAAATGTTTTAATTGGGCCACCCTGAAGTAAAAAGTTAAGGGAATATCAAACTTGCGGATGATATTGGAGACTGAGAGCCATTCCCCTGCGTCATCCTGAAAAGTAGAGATTATTCCATCTCCTATCTGGGGTAACCATTTACGAGATATCTGCTTTTTATTTATAGAGAAAGATGGGGAATTCCAAATAGACTGAGACAGGTCCATTTCTGGGGAATACCGCAGAAATGAACAAAGCTGCATGTAAACTCTGAGGGACGTTCGGATAATAGGGCAACTAATAGTGTCCGGAAGGGAGGCTAAGTTTAAAAAGAACAATGTCCAAGGGTCCATGTTCATGGATTGAATAAAGTCTAGCTCAATTTTGAGCCAGACCGGTCTTGAATATTCAGGACCCGGATTAACCCACCACAAATATTTTGCAATATGACTAGCCCAATAATAAATTGCTAGATGGGAAATCCGCAGCCCTCCATCTGTTTTTTGAGCAGCCAGTTTATAATATGCTAACCTGGCTTGTTTATTAGACCAGATAAAATTTGTGAAAATGCATTTTATGAAACCATGATAACAGTGTAAAGGTGTTAAGAAGTGAGAGGGGATAAAATAAACAAGGAAAAATGTTCATTTTAATGATATTAATACAGCCCCACAGGGAGAGAGGAAGTTTGGACCATCTTTTAAGGTCCTGAACTATCACTTGGGATAGAGGCTCCAGGTTTTCCTTAAACCAGGAGGAAGGGTTACGCGTCAAATTAATGCCAAGATATTTAAGAATGCATGGAGACCAACCAAGACCAAGAGAGGACACATCATTTTTAAAAACCTTATGATTAAGAGGGAAAATGGAAGATTTGGCTACATTCAACTTGTAATTCGAGAGAGCGCTGAACTTAGTGATTTCCTTCAACATGGTGGGAATTGAGGTTTTAGGATGGGATAAATGAAGAAGAAGATCATCAGCATAAGCTGTGATCTTCACCACCTGATTGCCAATTGGGATACTGCCTCTCTCCGGATTATTGAGAATATTTCGAATAAGGGGCTCTAAGTATAAATTAAATAAAAGGGGGGAGAGAGGGCAGCCCTGCTGAGTACCGGAAAACAAAGGAAAGGATTTGGAGAATGCTCCATTACCAGAAACTCTGGCAGATGGGGTTTGATATAAGGCCCGAATCCATTCTATAAATTTAGCCAGAAAGCCATATACTTTAAGAGCCTGAAACAGGAAATTCCAATTAACACAATCAAACACCTTCTTGGCATCCAAGGAGACAATCCCGTGGGAAAGGCAGCATCCCTGGACACCGAGACTACGTGTGACAGGGTACGTAGATGGTCAGCTGATGAACGTCCCTTCATAAATCCTACCTGGGACATACTAATCAGATCAGAGAGAACTCGTGTTATTCTATCAGCCAGTATCTTAGAGATAATTTTTACATCTTGATTCAATAAGGATATTGGTCTGTAACTTTGCACTAATTCCGGATCCTTACCAGACTTAGGGAGAAGTACAATCAGGGCCTCAAACAAATGTGTATCTATTTTTGCTCCAGAAAGAATGTGACAATACAACCAGTGAAGGACTGGCAATAATTGTGATCGAAAAGTTTTATAAAATAAAGCGGAAAACCCATCTGGACCTGGGACCTTGTCCGAGGGCAAAGCCCCTATGACCTCTGAAATTTCCTCTAGGGATATTGGTGAGGATGGAAAATTCCCCTGCGATTCTGAGAGAAAAGGTAAAGAGGACTCCCTCAGGTAGGCCTCGAGCTCTTCTAAGGAAGGAGGGTTATCCATATCCCTGTATAGATCCTCATAATAGGAGGCAAACTCCTGCACAACCTCAGAAGGGGATACCTGCAAGGATCCATCTGCCTGGGCCCTAAATAGGGGTATAAATCTAGCTGATTCTTGCTGCTTTAACCTTAAAGCTAGCAGGCGACCTGCCTTTTCTCCCTGATCGGTATAGTTTGCTTTAGTACAAATAATAGATAATTCTGCTTTTTCCCTTAACAAGTCTAAATATTTATCTTTAGCTACCGAGAGCCTTCTCATATCTTCTTCCAAAGCATTAGATGATAACCTAGTTTCCAAAGGCCTAATTAGAGATAATGAAGCTAATAAGTCTGCCTCTCTGTTTTTTTTTCCTTTTACTGGCTAAGCTAATAATGATCCCTCGCATATATGATTTGAAAGCACCCCACAAAATATCAGGAGTCATGTCCTCAGAGGAGTTAATGGAGAAAAAGAAATCGATCTGCTCCTTTATTAGGTCACGATATTTAGTATCTTTGAGCAATTGACCATTTAATTTCCATCGGGTTTCTTTATGAGGAAGGTTAAGGAAGGCCAACTTAGAAGTTACCAAGGAATGATCAGATACTGGACCTGGCTGGATCGAAGCAGTTAAGATCCCTGGCAGAAGGGCCTGAGAGAGGAAAAGATAATCAATGTGAGACAGGGTTTTGTGCACTGGTGAGTTAAAGGTATACACCCTGTCCTTTGGGTGTAACACACACCACACATCACACAGTCCGCACTGATCCAAAAAGTCCCTGGGGGCCCTCTGTCCAGGTGTTAAGCCCCTCGACCCAGTACCAGACCTGTCTAGTTCAGGATCAAGAACCATATTGAAATCCCCACCTATTATTATACCCATGGGAAGCATAGGAAGGAGTATGGAGATAAGTTTCATGTAAAAACTCGGATCATCTACATTAGGCCCATAAATGCTACCAAGTAAAATAGGCATAGACCAGAGACTCCCTTGAACTAGGACATATCTGCTATCCGGGTCCCTAATAACTTGTTGAGAAATAAAGGGAATATCTCTATTAATTAGAATCATAACCCCACAGCTATTAGTAGACACTGAGGCATTAAAAACCTGCCCAATTTGTTGCCTCCTTAGTTGCAGAGATTCGCTTTCTAGTAAATGAGATTCTTGCAGGAATGTAATCTGAGAAGATAGTAAACTGAAGTGTTTTAACACTTGGTATTGTTTGACTCTTTTCCTTATCCCCTTCACATTCCATGTAGCAATGTTTATGCTACTGGCCATTTATCCAGAAAAAAGAAAAAAAAAAAAACATTATGTAAAATCCAGGAACTATAACAATCAGACATAACTGACCTGGTCCCCTGCTCATTGCTGTATACCCTCCCCCCCCAAATATCAACTGTCCTCCCACCCACCCCCCAAAATGTTCTGCCCCCTTCTAACTAACAAATAATATAACAACCCTGAACATGGTGTCACCCTCCCTTCCCCCAGCTGTCCTAAGCAATGTTCAGCACAATACCACTTTCCTTCCTCCCCCTCCAACCTCCCACGCGTGTACCCAAAAACTCCACCAAGACCTGTAAGCCTTCTTATGATATCAATAAGCAATAATATCACTTCAAAAATGAAGAAATGTAAATGATAGTAAGAGAGCACTGGTTTCTCGAAATCCAGAACAAAAATGGCAAGAATGAGACAAAGGGAAGAGAGCAACCTCTACTAGGGAGCAATTCAGAAACCCCGAAATTCTGAGAGAAAACAGATAATACCCAATATAGGGCACATTCACCAAAAATGTCCTTATAACTGCTGCCATTGAAAAAATTGAAAACTTTCCCCAAGACGTATAAATACTAGCAAACTAAATGCTCCCAAGTAGTGGACCTCCACTTGTGTCTTAACCCCTACAGCAATCTATATTAGATGAAAATACATTCCAGAAAGAAATAGATGAAGGGGGGTTGAACCACGAAGATTAGGACAAATGCGCCCTCTAGTGGTAATATCTAGGAAAGATTGAAACCAACAGGGCACTGTCATGAGCCATGCCCCCATAGTCAAAAAAATCAAACTAGAAGGCATTCATAAAATAAACTACATCCTGTGAGACAATCGAGTGCCCCTAGAGACGAGAGACCAGAAAATGTGCTCCATATGAGTAGAAAGAGAATGCTTCCAAACCACTGCAACCCCCCCCCCAGAGAAAAAGTCCTGAGTTATGAGAATGCTCCAAAACATGAAGACCGAGAAGGAAAACTCGAAGGGTCGAGACTCCACTAAATGTAGTCCCCTCCATTGCAAACTTCAAAAGTCCACAAAACCAGATTAGCATTCAGTCATCAAGTGGCACAACAACGTGAAGAAATTCCTCTCCCTTCCAAAGCAGGGTAGGGCAAAACTGACCAACGGATCAGGTGTCTTGAAACAAATCAGGCAGAGCAGCTTTCAGTGCCAAGAAAGCAATTTCAGGAATCTCATATGTTAACCAGGTACCGTCCACTAGTACTTGCAATCTAGCTGGATACCCCATTCTGAAGCGAAGGCCTGCAGCTATAATTTTTGACACAACAGGATGGAAAGCAGTGCGCTTTGCCCTGACTGACCCCGGTAAATCTTGGGCAATTCTAAGCCTTTTATTTTCCCATTTCACTTCTTGTAACTCTCTTACTTTTCCCAGAAAATGCTGTCTCTCAAGGTAGTTTAAGAAACAACAAATAATGGGACGCGGCGTAGCTCCTGGGGATGGCTTGGGTTGCAAGGACCTATGCGCTTTTTCGATAATGTAGTTAGCCCCAAAGATAGAGGGGCCAGCGATCTTCTCAATCAGCTTCTTCACATATCCCAGCATATTCAGGCCTTCTTCTCCTTCTGGAAGGCCCAAAATAACAACATTATTTCTTCGGCTGCGGCCCTCCAAATCTTCCAGCTTAGCTTCCAGGCTAGAGATCTTTTGCCGCATGGCTACTAGACCAGGGTCGATTTTTCCACTTGCTTCTCAAGAGATAAGATACGGGCTGCATTGTCCGAAGTTTTCATCGTGACCTCCTCGAGTTTCTTAGACAGGGATTTGATTTCTGCTGAGATTTCTTTAATTTCTTCCCTGAAGGGTTTGAATTCCTCCAAAAATCTGCTCAGAGTTAGGGGCTCTTACTTGGAGATCAGGTTCTGGAGCTCAGGCTTATCCACGGTACTCGAGGCCCTTGATTTTTTTGGGGCCTTCTCGGGAGTGACCCGGGGTGTATGCTTCTGTGGAGGCTTTTTCATATACACCTCCATCGTCTCTGACAGCAAGTAAACAGGAGCCCAGGATGTTACTGAAGGCAATGATCTATGAACTTTCTGTTTTTTAGTGGAAAATAAGCACCAAAATAGCGATAATTCATGGTTAGGAGGTTGGAGCTATGCAGAGGAGCTCCTACTCGGTATCCTGCATCACGTGATCCCCCTCCATATCACATATTTTTCTACAGCAGAGTCATTCACTGGGCGCAGGTTTTATGTAGTTTATAGATGGCATGTACATTTTGGGACACCGTTGGTAACCCATTTTCATGGAGTCACCCATATACTATACTAACATATAGGGCTCAGACACTTACCATACAAGAGTAAGCATCAGGATAACATTATGATTTGTATTCTACTTTGCTTTCTTTATGCCTGGAAACAGAACATAGCAAACCAAGACATTGGTGTCTTTGTATAATTATTTAGCAGACTTTGCTGCCATCTTTTGGATTTATGTATAACTACATTACATCCTGTGTTTTCCATTCAACTTCTATGCATCCTTTGTTTTAAGATATAGCTGACTTAGCACTTATTGTATAAGACACTGTGGAGCCACCTAACTTTTAGCCAATAGGGATTATTTTATGTATCTATTACCGCTTCTTATGAATGGTAACCATAACAACTATCTGTAGTATATCATGTAAGGTATTACATATTTCCCTTGGAGACCTTCTTCACTCCTTGGGGTATTGGGGAATGCTAGGCTCGGCTCCCAGTGTCTTATGGTAAGAACTGCTTAGGGCAACTATGATTTTCTTTTGGTGTACTAAACAAGATTTATTACTGATATGCAACTAGTCTGTGTCTCTTTTGCATCTCTATTACTGCAAAGAATCTGATCAGGACTAATCACCCTAACATATTGGCTACTATGTGCAGATGGTTTGGATGGTGCAAAGTTTCACTGGTTGCTTAAAAAAATGTCTCTTCCCTCTGGGTTTAGTAGGTGTGCACTCCCACATCACCTCACCCTTTACTTTGACTCCATAGCACCTTGAAAAGTCTGGCTGCTTACTGGGTTTGTTCGATGCTGACTCACCGAGCCCAACAGCAGTTTTGAATTGCAGATTGTGAGAGTGCAGTAGCCCAGTGGGTTTTGCCTGCTGTGGATCAATACATAGCATGGCTCCCTCTTATGGGTTAATATTTTTGAGTTCCCCCAAGAATTTGTACTGGTACCACGATGTCCACTACATCAAATATATGCACAGACTTGAGACATGATGTCTCTAACTTCCTTACCTCCCATGGAGGCTGGAGTGACTTCATGCAGGACACAAGTCAATTAAAAAAACCCATGCTGGGGATTTCAACTCAGTACTCTGAGGTGAGACAAACAGCCAAAAAGTGTGAGACTAAAGGGCTGTTGGTCATGGCTCTGTCTGCTGCTTTAGAAGCCACCAAATTGAGGTTTCAGTTCCTCAAACTGCACTCCTCATCTCTTAAGAAAGAGATGGGATTGCAGGAGTCTGAAAGTTTGAAAAAGGAGCAACAGCTGGAAGCTGAACTTCAGTCATTGCGCAGAGGAAGATACTCTTTTGTACTGTTCTGTACAAGGTAGCAAGAAAGATCTAAGTATGTTGAGAGATGAATGTGAAAGTTTGAGACAGGTTAAGAAACAGGTATTGCAAATAAATGATTTGTTGAATGACACAAATGAACAATTGCGTGATGAGATGGATGAGTTACGAGATGACCTGAGACGGGTAAGTGAAGAGTTGGACAGGGAGCTTAGGGACAACTGCGAATTGAGTGCTGCATATAGAGTGTTACAGAAAGAAGTTGTGAAAGGTGTGCAGCAAAACATAGCAAAAGTTAGTCACAAAAGTTGTAAATCAAAGATGGCGAGACAACGTCATCAGCGAGAGGTGTTGACTGGTCACATCAAGGTGATGGGCAGGTTTCACTACACACCCATCGACTTCACGTCATCCGGCAATGATGACTCTGGTGATGACATTTTCCAAGATGGCACCCAGTCACACCTCCTCTGTGGTCCAGTATCCCTTCACCACCCACAAGATGGCTGATCCCTTTGCTTCGACAGCACTACCCTACCTCATCAGCGGAATGACGATTGTCATTTGTGACACCAAGATGGCAACCCCCATAATAGTAGGGGAGGTCGAGGCCTAGGAACGGCCCCCTTGATTGCCATTCTGACAAGGGCTGACAAGCAGGAGATAGATAACATGATCAAAACCACCCTCGCTAAGTCGGGTCTGTCTGAGGAAAGCAAGAAAGCCTTCAAAATGTATCTGGAACAGATGATGAAGGATGCTGCTGACCAGATTTCTGTCATTCAAACTGTGGCCAATGCTGCAGCAGAGGACACCCTTCACGGTGCACAAGACACCCTTTCCCCCCGACCGTGTTCCCTGTAATTCCCTTCAGATGGTCCACTCTGTACAGCACATTGCTGACAGCATAGGCCGCATGGGCCCCAGTGGCAATCTCACCTGTCATTTGAAGAAAGTATGCTCCAAATGTGAGATGATCAGCCTAGCAAAGAAATACCAGGTACAAATCCTCCGACAGACCATTAGACCCCAGCCTATGGGTGAAACTCCGAGTTGAGTCCCACCAAAACAGCAAGGCAACTTTTGATGAGAACGCAGGAGAACTCCTTGCTGCACACAACCCAGGAGTGGTTGGTGTGATGTTGGCCTACCCAGTAAAACAGAATGCCAAATAAAGCCCTGTGACATTCCACCAAAGGTTGTGGATGGCCTATTGTGCCGGCAAACATCTTGCAAGTGAAGCCACAGATGTCGACCTAATTGAGTACAAAAATTAATTTCTCCAGAACATGATTCCAGCCATCTGTGAAAAGGTGGAACCAACAATTTTCTCCATAACAGACAAATTTACAGATGTTCTTCAGAAAACAGCATGTTTACCAGCTCTACTTCCAAAATCTCAACTCAGGTTCAAAAAAGGTGGCTGTGGTACAAACTACCAGTGAGCCCACAACCCATTATACAGTGGAGGGCAAGGCCCAAGACAAAAAGCCCGCATCTTCGGATAACTGACAGCAGATTTCAGCAAAGCCTTTGATACCGTCCCACACAGAAGGCTGGTTAACAAGATGAATAGTCTGGGCTTGGGGCATAAGGTGATACATTGGGTTAGAAACTGGCTGATGGACAGAAGACAGAGGGTGGTAGTAAACTGGATCCAATCTAGGGGGAGAGAGAGGTGACCAGTGAAGTACCATAGGGATCAGTACTGGGATCAGTCCTATTCAATGTCTTCATTAGTGACATTGCAGAGGGGCTGGAAGGAAAAGTCTGCCTATTTGCAGATGACACCAAGATCTGCAACAGAGTGGATACTCCAGAAGGGGTTCAGAAAATGAAGAGGGACCTGAAGAAGCTTGAAAGATGGTCAGAGGTGTGGCAACTAAGGTTCAATTCAAAAAAGTGCAAGATAATGTACCTGGGTAGGGGGATCCCTGGGGAGAGCTACAGAATGGGGAGGGAGGGAGGGAGGTGCTGACTGTCACTAAAGAGGAAAGGGACCTAGGGGTTATAATATTTGGGGTGCATAGGCAGAGGCATTACTAGCAGAAGACAGGAGGTGTTGATGCCATTGTATAAAACACTGGTAAGGCCTCACCTGGAGTACTGCTTGCAGTGCTGGAGACCACACATGTGTAAGGACATGGACAAGATAGAGGCTAGCCAGAAAAGGATGACAAAGATAGTGTATGGCTTGCATCACAAAACATATGAAGAGAGACTAAGAGTCCTGAATATGTACTCACTGGAGGAGAGGAGACAAAGGAATGACATGAAAGAAACTTTCAAATATTCAATGGCATAAACAATGTGCAGGTGGAGGATCATTTCCAATGTAGAAACGATATCAGAATGAGGGGACACAATATGAAATTGGAGGGGGAGTAGAATAAGGGGTAACGTGAGGAAGTTTTTCTACACAGAGAGGGTAGTGGATGCTTGGAACAGTATGCCACTAGAGGTGGTGGGGACAAGAACAGTGGAGGGGTTTAAACATGGCTGGGACAGGCACAAGGGAACATTGGGTGGGGGGAGTGATGAAAGCCATTGATTACTCAGGGTCAGTGACTGCATACAAGTTTAGGGCTTATGGGCAGACTAGAAGGGCCTAGCAGTCCTTATCTGCTGACAATTTCTATGTATCTATGTAGTACTCCCAGTCCAGCAGTGGGAACCAGAACCACAACAAGAACAAATGTTACTGGAATTCTAATTCTAATTGGGGTAATCTAAATAATCGATCAGGCCCCTCCTACTGAGAAATTGCAAGGAGAATAACAACCTCCATAACCTTCTTGGTCAAGTCAGATAGGTAGTGGATACAGTTCCAACACTTACCATCGCAGCCCTAGCCCCATGACAGCAGACCTCACTAGGCCACGGGGACACTGGAACCATGAGGAACCAGGCTTCAGCAGGCTTGAACCCCATTGCTACACCTTTCATTGCAGCTGTCCAGGACCAGAATGACACCTGACAAGAACAGGCCCAAACACTCTTTCAGGAGCTTCCTGGTACTGGTAGTTCAGATTGACAATTACAGGCCCCAGTCCATACTGTGAACAAGCTCACCTTGGACACAAATGGAAGGCCTTGCACAAAGGCCGTGGTCGGGGGCTGCCAACTGACTATGCTACTTGATATGGGCACAGCTGTGTCTGTATTACACAATGAGAATCCAGCAAACTCTTCTTGGTCTACCGGATGGAGGACCAACATGTCAGGCGTGGATGGCATAAAGCTGTCTATGTATCACTGTATTGTACTTCCAGTGGTGATAGACAACCTGAACTCACAACATACCTTCGATCTCATGTTGTTACGTGATCATCCCAGCATCTTGGGAATAGATTTTATCATGCCACATAGCTGTGTGGTGAATCTGGTTAACATGCTTCTGATCCAGATCAGAGGACAATGCCATACTGTCATGATTTCTGATTCACATGTGGTTGCGGCTATTACCACCAATGACAAGGAATATGACATCATAGCTGTATTCCAGAACCACAAGCTTTTCAAGAAACTCCTAGCCATCCTGCAGAAGCATTTGGATGCTTTTGCCACACACAAACATGATTGTGGGAGACAAGACTATTATCAAAATTCCAGGCTCAGCACATGACACGCAAAGGCAATATCCCTTTCCTGCTGAGGCCTTACCTCAAGCAAGGTGTAATCAGGCCTTGTGTCTTGACTGCCAATTCACCTATTTGGCCGGTGAAAAAGCCCACAGGATCTTGGTGACTTACAATTGATTACATGAGGCTTAGTCAAGTCACTCCTAGCTGCTCACCTGCAGTAGCATCAACACCTGATGTGCTTAAACTGCTAACACCAGATCACAAGTGGTTCAGTGCTCTTGACATCTCCAGTGGTTTTTGATCACTGCCCCGGCTTTAAAAAGCCAGTACAAATTTGTTTTTATTTTTGAAGGCCGACAGTACACATGGACCTGCTTACCTCAGGGGTTTCACAATAGCCCCTCCATCTTCCATCTACACATGATGGACATTCTGGAAGGTTTCTCTGCCCCACAATGCATTCTTCAGTATGTGGATGATTTACTGTTGGCAACTGCCACCAAAGAACAACACTTTGACCTCTTTGATGAACTTCTGACCCTCCTTCAGAGGGCAGACCTCAAATGTAAGCCTGCAAAAGCACAACTGTGCCACAAAGAAGCCATCTTTCTTGGCCTACTTGTAACAGAAGAGGGCAGAAGCCCAGCTTGGAAGAAAATCCAAAGCCTACAAGATCTGCCACTCCCCACCA
This sequence comes from Neoceratodus forsteri, assembly GCA_016271365.2. Lineage (NCBI taxonomy): Eukaryota > Metazoa > Chordata > Ceratodontiformes > Ceratodontidae > Neoceratodus > Neoceratodus forsteri. Next base: position 219,502,361 of record CM028134.1, read on the forward strand.
GTGTGGCAACACTCAGACATTTCCTGGGAATGGTCAACTATTCCAGGGACTTTATTTGTGATTTTGCAAAGAAGGCTGCCCCTCTGCATAAGCTTCTGAAAAAGGATATTCCCTGAACTTGGGGTCCCATCCAACCCAATACTGCCTTTCCATCTGGAATCAGCCACCTCAGACATTGCCATGTCTGTAGTCCTTGCTTAGAAGGTAAATGGTACTCTGAGACCCATTGCTTATGCATCCCAAATGTTGTCTCCAGTGGAACAGAAGTACAATCTTTGTGAAAGAAACCTCCTGTCTACCTACTGGGCTGTCAAACATTTTATGTATATCATTGGGTACTGATCTATCATTCTGAACACTAACCACACCACAACCTCCTTCGTGCTATGAGACATAGTAAAGGATGGATCATTATCCAACACCAGACTCACTAGTCCCTCCTTCTCCAGGACAGTGACATACAGGTCCACAATGCCAAGAAGCCCTCAGTTCTAGCCCATGGCCTCCTATACCAAGGAGCACCACATGACTGTGCACTACAGCACCCTGATTTGCCTGAACCATGCCATTTTCTTCATGGTACTCCAAAGCTCCTTGCAGACACCTCTTTGTGTCATGTCAAGGTAGTAGTGGGGGGGTCATCTGAACCCAGGGCAGTAACAAGTGGTGTACCACAGGGCTCGGTGCTGGGACTGGTTCTGATTAACATTTTCATAGCCGACATTGCAGTAGGGATTAAGAGCAAGATCCGTCTCTTCCCAGATGACACAAAGATTTGTGCCGAGATAGATGGGGGGAGGGAGCAAAAGTACTTCAGGAGGATTTGGCAAAACTGGAGGAATGGTCTCACACTTGGCAACTTGGTTTTAATGCCAAGAAGTGCAAAGTGATGCATTTAGGAGGCAAGAACCCAGGATTGGCTGGAGGCTGTCCTGCTAACAAAATCCAAGGAGGAGAAGCATCTGGGAGTGCTGGTAACTGGGGAGATGAACCACTCTGCTCAGTGCAGGAAGGCAGCAGTGAAGGCAAACAGGATGCTAGAGTGCATAGCAAGGGGGGTTACTTCTAGGAGTGGGGATGTCATCTTGCCCCTGTACATGTCCCTGGTGAGACTGCACCTAGAGTACTGCATACAATTCTGGTGCCCCTACTTGAAAAGGGACATCAAACTACTGGAGGGGGTACAGCGCAGGGCAACAAAAATGATCCTGGGGTTGGGGGACATACCATATGAGGAGAGACTGAGATAGTTCAATATGTATACCCTGGAGGAAAGAAGGGAGAGAGGGGATATGATTGAGACCTTCAAGTACCTGAAGGGTTTGAACAGAGTAGACACCAGGTGTATGTTCAATCTGAAGGGTGGAAGGAAAACCATTAGATACTGTATGATGTTGGAAGGGGGCAGGTTTAAGAGGGAACGGAGGAGGCACTATTTCACAGAAAGGGTGTTGGCAGGGTGGAACACTCTGCCAGAGGAAGTCATATCACTGCAGAGTGGTGGGGGCTTCAAGAGGGGGTGGGACAGATTCAAGGGGAGGGTGCAAACCGGAAGGGGGTGTAAGACATGGGGGATGGCATATGTGGAAGGGGGCAGCTGCAGTCTGATGGCCTGAAGTGCTGCACACTTGAGCAGACTAGAGAGACCAAAGGGCCTGTATCTGCTGGCTATTTCATATGTTCATTTGTCTTCACAGATGGCTCAGCCTCATACTATCAAGGAGAACAGGTAGCTGGATATGGAGTGTTCATCGTGCATCCCAATGGCAATGCTGTTTGTACCTCCAAGCACTGCAGTGTTGCATCACCTCAGTACACAGAATTGGCAGCTGTGGCCTGTGCTCTCCAGCTCATACAACATGTACCATGGACACCATCATTACAGATTCTGATTGGGTATGTTGCTCCCTTACTGAGTTTCTACCCCTCTGGCAGATGAACTCCTTTGCATCTTCTGATGGCAAACCTGTGAAGTATAAAGCACTCATTGTTTATATTCACAAACTTACATAGCATTTCAAGCACAAACTTTTCATAAACAAGGTTAAAGCCCACTCAAAATCTGATTCCTATCACTCAATCAATGACTGAGCAGATACTTTTGCTACAGAGGGTGCTCGAAGGGAGAGACATGGACAATGGATCACCCTGATGCTCTAGCAGTTATGCAAATAGCTGCTATCAAGAAGAAACCAGAACTTTTGTGCCATTGGACTTGTCCACTGTATAACACTCTGACCCCCAACTGAAGGATGTGTTCAGATTCCTTGACAAAGGAACTGAACAGAATTTACCAACTCACAGTACACATAACAGACATGCAAGTAGGTTACATTTGTCACAAGATGGCTTATTTATTTGGTATCAGCCAGAGGACCTGCCCTACAAGCTGTGGGCAGTCACTGAATCTTTGAGATCTTAATTCCTCCACCAGGTTCATGATACTCCAACTGGTGGACACCAGGGAGTTGAAAATACACTCCAAAGACTTTAATCTGTTGGTTGGTGGCCCAGCATTACCAAAGATGTCAGACACAAGATAGAGAACTGCCTGGTTTGTGCTCAGAACAACCCATCATGAACCAAATGAAATGTCAAACTACTTCCCCAAAGACATTCTGGCCCTTGGCATGCCATACAGATTGACTTTATTGGTCCATTGACCAATACCAGCAGGAACAACAAGTATGCACTTGTAGTCACTGACCTATTCTTTAAGTGGGTTGAAGCCTTCCCCATTAAGAACTGTGCAGCCAAAGCAATTGCAAGAGTCCTGGTAGAACAGATATTCTCCAGTTGAGGACTACCTCTTAAGGTAGACTCTGACAAAGGAACGAGTTTTACAGGTGAGTTAATGCAAGAAACATTTGAACTTCTAGGGGTACACCAGGTGTTCCACATACCTTACCACCCTCAATCTTCAGGTCAAGTAGAAAAAGCCAACAGACAGATTAATCCGCTTTCCAAATTCACTGAGGACAATCCCAAGGATTGAATTCCCTTTTGCCTTTACTCCTTATGGCAAGTAGGGGTACTCCTTCAATGATGACCCAACTGACACTCTTCAATATGATGACGGGTAGAACTATGAGATTACCTGAACACCTGTTGTTTGACCTGAACACTCCCACTGCAGACTGAGTGTCTGTAGACAAGTATGTGGCCAAACTCAAAGATGACATTGTAAAAACTCATCTGTATACTGCACACCACACGGGCAAGGCCCAGCAACAGTCAGCAACAGTCCAAAATCCAACTTAAAGGGGAAGTCTCCCATAGTTTCACACAAATATTTTCCCAACTCCTTATCTGTAACTGTTGTGTGCCTCCTCCAGTTGCCAGCAGTCCTATTGCTGTCCAACTCTAGATTATAAATAAAAATATACAGCCCCCAGAAGTTATCAGTGTGTTTGTCCTCCATTTTACCATCAATGCTGCTGGAGGATGATGTCAATGGAGCAACAGATAATGGTGCTCCACTAAATGCAGTTCCACCAGTAAACCAAACCCACAATGTTTGGTTCCCCACTTGAGTAATGGAGGAACTCTTTAAGTGGTCTTCATATCCTAAAGTGAAGGTCTAATAGGGACTAGGACCATGTGAGTGTGATGCAGCACTGATTTGACATGTATATACAGTATTCATATAAGGAAGTGCCTGTATGTGTTGTGTTACTGTTTCTGTTAGCAAAAAGAGTTTACCCAATAAATGACTCTGGGTACAACAAGAGTTTTAAGTGGTATTATACAGCTGTTGTATTATGTTCTGTGTGTGTTGGCATTCTCTGTTTTGATTGACACCAGCAGTGAGAAACAATCTTGCAAATATGCCCCTTTCCCCGCGTAACTAGGCAGTCGGTGATTGTATGGCTGCTGTAAGGCAATAAAGAGTTCAGCTATAACAAGGAATAGGTTATCAGGACAGCATCAGCTGCAGCACATGGAAGAAGGATAATCTAGTGGTTAAAGCACAGGCACAAGAACTGGGAGACTCGGGTTCATATCCTACTAAAGTCCCTTACTCTGTAACCCTTAACAAGTTCTCCTAACCTCCTTGGGAACTGTGATGGCCCCTCAGGTCCATGACTTTAAAAGTGCCCCATTCCCATTATAAATCATTAGCAGTGAGGTGAGAGCTACAGCCCTTCACTTTGAAGGTACTGAGGACAAGCTGTGGCAACCCCCTCCACTTTGTAATGCCAGCATTCAAAGTAGGATGTCCCTCACAAATCAGATGCTACACTTCAGCTGTTGTAGGTAAAGAAACTAATCAGTCTCAGTGTTTGTAGTGCTCTGTATTTGCTTAGCTCATTCCTCCCATGTCATATGCATTCTGTGTCTTAGTATTTCCAGTCATAACCTCAGATTTAAGGAGCATTTGAAATGTAAAACAATACACGTTATAAAGTAAGTGATCTAGCTCTCCACTTTCAGGCTGCTGAAAAGGAGGTGTATCATTTGTGCAAAGGAGGAACTCATTCTTGCGTGATCCTTTGGGAAACTGCCCAGGCCTACCTTGTAAATGAATCTTCTCAAGGGTGTTCACCTGGTTCAATACAGATTGACTGACTGACTGCTTGATTGTCTGATTGATTGATTCAGTCTACTACTGTCCACAACGTGTTGCAGCTGTCTCACAGAGAGAAATGAGCAGTGCACAGAAACAGATTCTGTTTCCTGTGAATGAAATACTATTAGATGTATTATTTGCTCTACACATACAGTATTAAGGCTACAAGTACTACTCTCTGTGTGAGTTGCATGACAGAACTGTCTTAAGCCATTGCAAACTTCAACTAAAATCCGGATAGACAGCATTGATAACCTTATGTTTTCTTCTGCACTGTTGCTGCAGTGACATCAGGGAATGGGAGGGGCTGTATTACAAGTGACTCATTTGCATGTAAATGGAGGCTTGCTTGACACTTCACTACCTTGTGTCAGAGTCTCAGACTCTAGATATGTGTTGCAACAGAAGAAATGACTGATCTCTTATTGACATATGTACAGTAATTGATGTAATGTATAATAAATACATCGGACATATCCAAATCAGAAATATACAGGAGTATTCTCCTTTAACAAGCACACACAAGAAATGGACTGACAAGTTAGAGATCAGGTGATGGTACTCAGATTTGTTCATCCTACACATCCCATCTCCAGTAAGTGGGAAGGACCCTACCCCATTGTCAACAAGTTCAGTCTTGCAGTCTATCAAGTTAGACTTCTCCAGAACAAGAAAATTACTGAGAAATGGTTGCATGCAAACCAGTTAAAGCTTTATAAAGGGGTATAGTTACTTTTCCTAGCCCAATTGGGTGGGATTGTATCAACTGAACTTTTCTTTTTCCTCACAGGTAATCCTGCAAGATGGCTATGATGCATCTGATTCTCTTACTCTCAGGAGCTTTCCCCTGCATCCAAGGCATGGTGGGCTGCATCCTTCCACATTTTGACCATCCCTCCTACTACCATTCCAGAAGAAGTTAAAATTAAAGTCCCAAACAAATTGATTGCCATCCAGGAAGGCAAGGACGCCTACCTCACTGCCTCGGTTGTAGCCCCTGACAAATCTCCCCTGCAAATTGAATGAAAAACAGATTTATATGGACAAACTCTCCCTGCGGCCTGTCTATCCAAAGGAAATTTCCATGTTTGGTCAAACACCAAAATTGTCCCAAATGATACTCTTTCTATTCACCAAGCTAATCACAGACATTCTAGTTTATACAGTCTTACTGCTTTAATTTACCCTGCCTTTTCCGAGAGGTTCCTTCAAGACTCTGCTAAAGAATTCTCCTTATGAACATTGCCTGTCTTGGAGTGGACACTACATGAGGATGAGAGTCAGGGAGCTTCTGGTGGGGATGCTATCTGCACAAGAGGTTAAGGTGGGATGCTACTTGAGGGCCCAGCTTAACTTGCGCCCCTGCTCAGTGCCCCGAGGAGTCTTGTTTTTATTTGGTGGAATAAGAGTGGCATGCAGAAAGTTAGGAGAAATCCTTAAATAAATGCACACTTTTGTCTGTTGATATGCTATATGAGAATGGAAAAGAATAGGGAAAAGTAAAGCTGTGTTAGAAAATTACCTGAGAGTTCGGGAGCGATCAAAGATCATGAACAGCCTCTAGGGATGTACAAAGTAAACTATTTATTTATTTATTCTCAGATTACAATACCTTTGAGCACATCACAGCTCTTTTACAAAGGTTCCACATCAGTGGGAGGGGTCAAAAATCACCTAATAAAAGGAGGCAGCCCAAGGTGCTTTGTCAAATAGGTATAGGTAGAGTTGGGTGAACAAAGTTCAGATAAGTGAAGATAAACAGTGGAAAGAAGGTGGAGGTTGAGAGGGGTGAGGTGAAAAAAGGAACAGGGAAGGAGGCAGGAAATAGGGCAGAGCAGTTAGGGTGAAAGTGATTATTCACAGAGAAAGGGGGAGAAGTAGGTGCACAAGGATGTGTCAATACTGCTGAGGTAGTGCCATATCAGTTGAAACAGTCACAGGAACTGCTAGCTGTAAGATGCTGATGGAGAGTGCCTTTAAATGTCCCAACTTTGGTAAGGAAGAGATATCTCTGGGCAGCACATTAAACCATAGTGGTGCTCTATATGCAAATCATACTAACATACCAAAATGCCAGCAGAATAGGCCTAACGGTCTTTCGTGTCTGCTCGTTTGGTCTGCCCCCACCCTGGGTGCTGACCTTACTGCCCCCCTCACCTTCTCTGCCTTCTCCCTTCCCAGTTCCAGATATTCTTGCTGCATTGGATTTTGCTTTCAGAACCCTTCTCCTGTACCTGTCCCACCCCCTCTTGAAGCCCTCCACCGTCTCTGCCTCCACCAGCCCCCTAGGCAGAACATTCCATGGCTCCACCATCCTCTCAGTGAAGTAGCACCTCCTCCTTTCTCCCCTGAATCTTCCCCCCTCCAGCTTCCACCCATGCCCTCTAGTGGCCCCCTCCTCCTTCCTTTGAAGCACCCTGACTGGTCCTCCCCTATTTACCCTCTTCATGTACCTGAAGACCTCTATCATGTCCCTTCTCTCTTCCAATGTGTACATATTTAGCTCTTCGAGCCTCTCCCCATAGGTCCTGTCCCCCAAGCCCCAAATCATTTTGGTTGCCCTCCTCTGGACCCTCTCCAGGAGTTTAATGTCCCTCTTTAAGTGTGGCCTCTAAAACTGCATGCAGTACTCGAGGTGCGGCCTCACCAAGCAGTTATACAGAGGGAGTATCACTTCCCTCCTTCTGGAGGTGATCCCCCTAGTGATGCATCCCAGCATCCTGTTGGCCTTGGCTGCTGCCCTCCTACAAGTCTCCGAGTTGTTCATCTTGACATCCACCACCACCCCCAGGTTTCTCTCAGCCATTGAGACTTGTAGCATTCCCCCCCAGGGTGTACACTTGGCCCGGGTTTCTGGCCCCCAGGTGGAGTACCTTGCATTTCCCTGCATTGAACCTCAGCTTCCACTTTCTAGACCATCTTTCCAGAGCCTCCAGGTCCCCCTGTAGGGCCACCCTCCCTCCTCCCATCCACCACCACCCCAGTTTTGAGTCATCCATAAGAGACTCATCTCACTCCTGATTCCTGTCCTTATGTCAGAGACATAGGCATTGAACAGTAGGGGCCCAAGGACTGATCCCTGTGGGACCCCACTAATGACCCTCCTTGGGGATGAGACTATCCTGCCAACTACGACCCTCTGGGTCTGGTCCTGGAGCCAATTGCCTATCCATCTGATCATCTGGTTCCCCACCCCCATTTCTCCCAGCTTTATCCAACAGGCCTACGTGAGGAACAGAGTCAAATGCCTTGCTGAAGTCTAGAAAGAGGATGTCCACTGGTCTACCCAGGTCCAAGACACTCATCACCCAGTCATAGAACTCCACAAGGTTTGTCTGACATGATTTCCCCGGGACAAATCCATGTTGTCTATCGTCCAGGCACCCTGACTTTTCCAGGTCCCCCCCAGCCTCTCCTTGACAATGACCTCCATCACCTTGCCCACCACCAATGTCAGGCTGACAGCCCTGTAGTTCCCTGCCATCTCTCTTGATCCCCTCTTGTGGATAGGCACTATATGCACCACCTTCCAGTCCTGGGGCACCCACCCTGTCCTCAAAGAGATGGTGAAAAGCTCCGCCATGGGTTTCGCCAGGACATCTGCAAGTTCCTTCAGCAGTGTGGGATGTAATTTATCCGGTCACGGTGCTTTCTCTGTCTTAAGGGACCTGAGGGCTTCCCTCACTCTCTCTGCTGTGATTTCCACTTCCACTACCTCTTCTCCCGGCTTAGCCTTCCCCCATCCTGCCAGTGATGCCTCCCCCTCTCCTCACACCCACCGATCGGTAAGGGTCCCCCCCTCCTCAGTATCTCTGTCTCCTCCCATGTGTGATGCAGCACCCCCATTTTCCTTGGTGAAAACTGAGGTGAAGTACTCATTTAGTACCTCAGCCTGCTCCCCCGGGTCTTGTGCCCATCTCTCCCCTGTTTTAATCCCGCTAATCTGCCCCGTCACCCTTTGTTTTTCCCCAATGTATCTAAAGAACCCTTTGTTCCCTCTCCTAATTTCCCTGGCCAGGTTCTGCTCCTTCCTTGCCTTAGCCCCCACAACCCTAGTGGCCCTTCTAGCCATCAGCTCGCACTCCCTCAACTTTCTACCCTTGAGCACTTGAATTGCCCATAGGCTGCCTCTTTCCCACACCACCTCCTGACCTCCCTCGCCCACCAGCAGGGTTTTCAGGCCCTACCGCATTTTTGTCTTACTCTTGCACAGGTGCTGGTAGCATCCTGCACCCCTCTCCTGATGATTTCCCAACTACTATCAGCGTCCATGTCTGACCCAATCACATCCAAATGCTCCTTAAGGATCCTTCCCATTTCCTTAAAATCCGCCCCTGAAGTCAGTTACCTTCGTCTTTGTGCAGCCTTCTACCCTTCCTAGGTCCAGGCAGAACCAGACCGTGGCATGGTCATTCCCTGCCAATGGGTCCCTTACCTCCAGGCCCCCATTCTGGTCACTGTCTGCCAGGACCACATCCAGTACCCACGCCTCTCTGGTCGGTTCCCCCACCTGCTGAGTTAGGAAAGCGTCTTGAAAAACATCCAACAACCTCTGTTCCCTGGTCACTGAGGATGTCATAGTCTCCCAGTCTATTACTGGCATGTTTAAGTCCCCCAACACCACCACCCTTCCCCTGCCCAGTCTGCAGTGTCTCCCAACATCTGCCACCAGACTCTCCTCCAGCTCCTCCGCCAGTGCAGGGGTTCTATACACCACTCCTATTTTTACTCTCTTGCCCCCCCTTGTTATCAAGGTGACCCAAATTGCCTCCACGGTTCCCTCCACCTCCTCTACTCCCCCTATGCCAATGCAGTTTTTGACTATCATTACATAGATACATAGATACATAGACAGTGTCAGCAGATAAGGGCCTATGGCCCACCCAGTCTGCCCATTTAAGTTTGTAAGTTCAGTTTATGTTTTCCAGGAAGTCTGCTGCCACTTACCCCTGACCTCCAGAATTCCTTTATGTCTATCCCATGCATTCTTAAATCCCGTGATTGTTTCAGCCCCCACCACTTCCTCTGGCAGGTGTTCCACTTGTCCACCACCCGCTCTGTGAAGAAATTCTTCCTCACGCTTCCTCTGAATCGCCCTCCTCCAACTTCATCCCATGCCTCTAGTCCTGGAACATCTTTACACTTAAAATAGTGCATTCCTGCACCCTGTTCCTCCCTGTAAGATACTTGTATGTCTCTATCATATCCCTCTCTCCTCCTCTCCTCCAGGAGTACATGTTCAGTGCTCTCAACCTGTCCTCATAGGACTTGTGATGCAATCCATGCACCATCTTGTTGCCCTCCTCTGAACCTTTCTACTCCTGTCTATGTCCTCACGTAGGTAAGGTCTCCAGAACTGTACAGTGTACTCCAGGTGCGGCCTCACTAGTGTCTTGTATAGTGGAATTATGACCTCCTTTTCCTGCTGGTGATGCCCCGCCTATGCATCCCAGCATCCTATTTGCTTTACCTGCTGCTTTGTCACACTGTTTCTGCCTTGAGGTCATCAGAGATGATAACTCCAAGATACCTTTCCTGCTTGGTGCATGCTATATCCTCACCCCCAACTGATATATTGTGCCAGGGTTTTGTGCCCCATATGCATTATCTTGCACTTCCTTGCATTGAATTTCAACTGCCAAACCCCTGACCATTCTTCAAGTTTCTGCAGGTCCTTCTCATTCTGTCTACATCCTCTGGTGTGTCTACTCTGTTACAGAGCTTTGTGTCATCAGCGAACAGTGAAATTCTGCCTTCTAGGTCCCTGCGTAATGTCACTGATGAAGATATTGAATAGTACCGGTCCCAGCACTGATCCTGTGGTACCCACTGGTCACTCTTCCCTCTGTGGAGTGACAGCCATTTACCACCACCTCTGTGTCCTGCTGCCCAGCCAGTTACCTACCCACCGCACTACTGTCCTGCCCACACCCATATTCCCAGTTTGTGCAATAGTCTTCTATGTGGCACAGTGTCAAAGGCCTTGCTGAAGTCCAGATAGGCCATGTCCACTGCCTCCCTGATCCACATCCCTAGTCACCCAGTCAAAAATTCAATGAGGTTGGTCTGACATGACCTTCCCTGGTGAAACCATGCTGCCTTGGGTCCTGTAGTCCATTGACAACCAGATGTTCCACCAATCTCCTTCAGTAGTGCTTCCATGATCTTCCCCACTACCGAGGTGAGGCTGACTGGTCTGTAGTTCTCCGCGCCTCTTTGTTCCCACTTTGTAAAGGGACTACATCTGCTATCCTCCAGTTTTGGGTACTCCTGTTTCAGTGATCGGCTAAACAGGATAGCAAGAGGTTCAGCCACCACCTCTCTTAGTTCTTTAAGGATCCTGGGGTGCACCCCATCTGGCCCCATTGCTTTATCAACTCTTATTACTTCCAGTTCCTTCAGGACCCTTTTCTGTAAAGGGACTTGTGTCCATTTCTGCACCATTCTCACCCTTGTACTCCATTCAGACCCATTACCCTCCTCTTCCTCAGTAAAGACTGAGCAGAAATACCTGTTCAATATGTCAGCTTTACTGTTGTCATCCTCCACACAGCCCCATCCTCCCCTTCAGTCTCACTATCCTCCCTTTGCCTTTCTTTTTCACTTATGTACCTGTAAAGGTTTTGTCCCTCTACCCACTGATTTTGCAATGTGTTCTTCTGTCTGAGCTTTGGCTTCCTTACTGACCTCCCTGCCTCCCTTTGCTTCTCCTGGTACTTCTCCTATCCCCTTCTGCCTGTGTCTTTTTGTATTGCCTGAATGCAATCTTTTGGCTTTCACTTTCTTTGCTACCTCTTTGGAAAACCATAATGGTCTCTCTTCCTTTTCCTTTTGCTAACCTGCTTAATACATAATTCTGTTGCTCTTGTAATCCCCATTTTAAATACTCCCCACTGTTTCTCAACCCCTGATTCCTGCCCCATCTCCTTAATGCCTCTTTTCAAGTATCTCCCCATTTTCTCAAAGTTTGCCCCCTAAAATCCAGGATAATGTGTTTTTGTGTGGTTTGGTTCTGCTCTTCTCGGTGATTTCAAACCACAGTGACTGGTGGTCACTGTTCCCAGGTGCTCCCCACTCTTACCCCCATCACACTGTCCCTGTTTGTGAGCACAGGTCCAGTATTGCCTTCTGCCGAGTTGGTTCCATGACCAGTTGCTTGAGGAAGGCACCCTGAAGGAGTCCAGGATAAATCTGCTCCTAGTTGTTGCTGCTGCTGGGATGCTCCAGTCCACGCCTGGAATATTGAAGTCTCCAACCAGTACTACCTCACTCTTGTCTGCCATCCTCTGGATGGCTAGCATCAGCTCCCTATCTGTTTCTTCCTCCTGGGCTGGTGGTCTATATATATATATATATATATATATATATAGATATATATTGCTACCCCTCCTCCCTTCCCTCCGTCCTTCCTGAACATAGTGTAACCTCCAGGTTCAGGTCCCAGTCATGTCCTGCAGTGGCCCAGGTCTCAGTGACCGCTGCCACATCCACTGCTCCCTCTGTTAGCATCACCTGGAGCTCAGGCATTTTATTGCCCAAGCTTCTGGCATTTATCAGGACTACCTTCCACCCTTTCCCTATACTTCCATTTCCCCTGCTCATGTTCCCATGGGGATTCTGTTTTCCCCTGGTCTGCACTTTACCAGTCGGCCTTTTCCTGCAATCCTCCAGCTCCCAAGGGGGGTGGAGACAGAGTCCCTCCTTTATCGGCACCCCCTTGACAGCCTTTTCTCCCATCCCTCCCTCCTTCACAAGTTTAAACACCACTTTTCACCAATGAACCCCTCTATTTTCAACTTAAGGATTCCCCTCCCCTCCAAATTGAGATGGAGCCTATCTCTAGCATACAGCTCCTTATCCTCCCAGGTCTCCCCCCAATCCCCCATCAACCCATACCTCTGGCCTCACACCACCCCTGAGCCACTGGTTTATCTCCCTATTCTTCCTTTTGTGTTCCCTACTAGCCCTTGGCACCTCACAGGATTTCTGAGAAGGAAACTATGCATCCTATGTCATGATGAGACCCTGGCAAGCTCTCTGAATCTTGCCTGTATCTCTAGCTCGCTATTTCCCTCAATGTCATTTGTACCCAGGTGGACCAGTATGTCCAGGAACCCCCACAATCCTTTGCCAGCTGATATACCTCATGCTTGGCCCCGTGCACCGTTAGTCCAGGGAAGCATTTTGTTCTAACTGGCCAGACTTCTCCCTCCCTATCTCATTTGATACCCCTGATCATAGAATCCCCCAACAGGAGCACTCTGACCACTCCTTTTCCTCCATTCCCCCCTTCCATGTCCCTCATCCTTTCTATCAGCCCCTCCACCCAGCCGGGTCCTTGTTCCTCCCCCTATCTGCGTGCCACATGCCACCCCCTCCTTATTTACCCTGGTCACCCCCTCCCCTCCAATCTTATGCCTCTCCTCCTCCTGAGTATCCTTCTGTACCTTGCTAACTCCCCCCTCACTGCTCGCAACTGGTCCTTCTCCCCATCTGGTAAACTAACCTGGCTCATCCTACCTTCCTTCCTGTCTCCATTTAGTCCCTCCTTGCTTGTCGTGCTCCCATGGCCTAAACCCTCAGCTCCCTTTACTGTATCCTCCTTGTACTTCTGGTCCTTCTCCTTTACCTTTCCTCCCAACTGGTCCTTCTCCTTTCGCTTTCCTCCCTCTTCCCCTGCCCTCCTGCTCTGATTCACTGTCCCCCATTTTCTGCATTCCAGGTTCCCCTGTTCTTCCTGCTATCTGGCTCCCACCTCCTGCCCCCCACTCCCTTTCCATCTCTAACCACCCCTGTCATGGCTACCTCACCCCCCCATCCTTGAGCAGAAGAGAATTGAAGCAGTTACTGAGTGTAAGGTCTGATCCACCTCCCCGCCTTGCTTCCTTCTGTCCAGCACTGGCCATCTGCCTACTTCCCTGAGAATGTTGTCCATCTGGCCCCCCTTTGTGAGGGTCTCCAGTTACCTACCTGCTTCCTTGGTAGTATCCTTTTAGGCCCCCTCTGCCAGGGTACCTATGTGACCCCCGAGTATTCTTCTGTACTCCTTTCCCTATGCCCCCACCCCCAGTGCTTGGTGCAACCCCATGGGAGATCCCCTGCCCCCCTCCCCAACCATACCCCTTCCCCAGCTGTCTCCTAATCCCCGCAACCTCCTCCCTAAGCTGTGCCAGCTGGTAGCACACTGGGCAACCACCGAACTTCCAAGCCCAGTTCAGTATCATAGCTGCTCCACACACTGTGCACCCCACCACCCTCCCAAAGATGCCGGCCCTAATGACGTATGGTTCCATCCTCTTCCAAGTAGGTTTCCTTGGGTGAGCCACCAGGATCCCCCCTAGTCCAAGATACACCCCTACTGCCTAATCAGGTCACTCCACTAATCAGAAACAGTCCCACAGTACATCGTGACCCTGTTACTAGGTGCAGTACAACACAGTAAACTTATAAGGGAAATGAACAACTCCCTAAGCTCCCTCACTCCAGCCTTTAAATCCAACCCCCAGTGGCTAGAACTACATGAGCTGCACCTGCAGCCTTTTCCTCCAATTGCAGGGCAGGTGTTCCCCATAAATTAGCAGAACTCTGGGGAGGGAGGGGTGGGGAGGGTGGTCTGGGCCTCACACCCCACTTGAGAGAGAGTGACAGCCTGTGTCTCCCCTCTAAGCCCAGCAGCCAAAGAACCAGCCCCAAGCAAATCCCACCAAATAGGTTTTAAATCAGAAGAAATAGGCCTCCACCAGCTCAGCCTGTTACACAGTGAAACATCCAACAAATGAGCCCACTTACAGCCACCAAACCAGTTTTCAAACTTCCAACAGCCCCCAAAAAAATACCCTGCTAGCCCCTTAGAAGTATGAAAGAAAAGGAATAGCCTTCTACCAACTAAAATCCACAAGAAACCCTGTGAAAACAACAAGAAGCAGCTACTGTCCTGGAACACAACTGATCCTGTCCCCTTCCAGTTCCTTCTGAGAAGCCAAAGTAGCTAACACCACAAACATGATTCAGCTCTGCCTCCAGTCAATTAGCTGAGTGAGTCCTGGCTAGACCGTTAACACCCTTCCCCCACTTTGCACTAACCTTTGCAGCTACTGAAGTCAGCAAAAAGGAATCAAAATTCAACTCAAAGCCCCCAAAATATGTTTGCTGCCAAAGGAAATAGGTCTCCAATTTAATCAGCTTCACTAACAACACATCAAATCAATCAATCAATCAATTAATCAAATCTTTATTTATCCAGGCGATCTCCATTGAGCAAGCTCATTTACAAGGTGGACCTGCTGTTGGCAGGGAAAATTGTACAGTTACATATAAATATACACAATACAAAAGGAGCAACACGATTACACTACTGATAGGAGCAGAGTATTTACATTCCAAGTCACATGTACAAGAAAGATATAGATAACACAACCTGAATGTAATATGTATATATATATATATATATATATATATATATATATATATATACAGTTCCTACAGGAGCAGGATGTGTGGATGTCATATACAAACCATAGAAGAAAAAAGAAAGATTATTTATATTCCTGTCCAGCACAAACACGTTACACGCCTGGATGGAAATTCCTAAGCTATGGAGGTGCGTATAACAGTGTGTAAGCCTTAGGTAAATGCAGCAGAAGGGGGGTGGTGAATAAGAGGGATGCAGAGGGTGCTAAGGGCAAGTGGAGTAGAGGAGGGGGAGTAGTAGTGGTAAGGGCTGATTTGGATAAGCAGCTGGGACTAGTGTTGAAGAAGAGAGGAACAATAGTCAAGCTGCTAACAGCGATAGAAGCAATTACAGATTTCATCAAATGTTTTGTCATAGAGGGTCTTAAAGAAGGCAGGACTGACAGGTGAGGTAAGTCTCAACAATTTTTGTATCCTATTCCAGACAGTAGGCAGGGCATAGCTTATGGCGACCCTTCCAAAGCGAGTGTTGGCCCTTGGGACATTCAAAGAAATCTGCGATTGACTTCTTAAGGTATAGTTCCTAATAGGACTAAGGGGGAGACAGTCAACAACATATTGTGGGAGTTTGTTGGTAAGGGCTCGGAGCGTTCATAGGGCTGTATTTCTATATCGCCTGTATTGAAGGGAGGGACATCATATGGCTGCGTAGAAAGAGCAGTGATGTGTGGAGTATGGGAGGCCAGTTATAAATCTCAGTGCTCTATGATATAATACATCCAGTTTTGCAAGATATGAGGCAGGGCAATGGCCATAAATGAAGTCAGCGTAGTCAATTAATGAAAGGAACATAGATTGGACAAGCTGTCTTTTTGCATCTGTGGTCAAGAGGCATTTAATTCTGAAAAAAAGACCAAGTCTCTGCCTCAGTTTTTTCAACAGTTCTTCTGTGTGTTCCACAAAAGAGAGTTTGTTGTCTAGCCAAATACCAAGGCATTTGAATTTAATCACAAATTCAAGATTTTCTCCTAATAAAGTAGAGATTGATGGTAATGGACTAGTGACAGCAGATTAAGCCCCTGGGCCTGATGGTGAGAAAAGAATGGCCTTGTTTTTTTTTGCATTTAGTAGTAACTTTTTGCTAAGGAGCTGGTACTGCAAAGTATTAAAGTCAGCTTGTAACACAGCGCAGGCAGCTTCACGAGATTCCCTGCTTAAGTAGAGCACCATGTCATCAGCAAACAAATGAATACTGGCATCTTTGATGCCTACGTCCAAACTGTTGATATAAATGGCAAACAGTAATGGGCCCAGTATGGAGCCCTGGGGGACACCTCTTTTTGTCGGTTTAAGTGGAGAAATCTCTCCATCAGCCTTAATTTGTTGCTGTCTATCAGAAAGGTAGTCTTGGAACCATCCCAGTGCAGTTCAGCCAATGCCTGTAGTTTTTAAGGTGGAGAGGAGCAGGCAGTGGTTGACAGTGTTGAAAGCCTTACTGAGGTCCAGAAACATGGCACAAACACATTTTTTGTTGTCTAGGTCCCATTGCCAATCATTAGTAACTTTTGCCAGTGCTGTAATTGTACTATGCTTAGCTCTAAAGTCAGACTGCATTGGGTTGAGTAATCTAGCATTGTCTAAGAAAGATCTCTGCTGCGTATCCACAATTTTTTCCAGAAGTTTTGAAAGTATGGGAAGAACAGAGATTGGTCTATAGTTATTTAGGTCACAGGGTTCCCCTGCTTTAAACAGGGAAATGAGGTGAGCAGTTTTCCATGCCTTGGGGATGGAGCCTTGTGCTAGGGACAGACTGAATAGGTGTGTTATAAGTGTAGCAAGTATATGGTATGCTATTCTCAAGAAATATGGGTCGAAGGAGTCGGCCCCAGCACTTTTTTTAGTATCTAGTCATAGAAGAAGATCTTCAACTTCTTTTATGGTGGTAGGTGAAAAGGAGAAATCCATGTTATTGCAACTTGGTTCTGAAGGCTGGGTGTTGGTCTGAGGAAGAAGTCTACTTACAGGTGCATTATCAAACGCCAGGCCAGCAGTGGCAAAGTGATTGTTGAAAGCCTGCAATATCTCTAATTTATCGTTAATGATAATATTATCAGTGGTAATTTTGGAAGGAAGCGCACTTCCTGGAGAGTGGCCAGATAGCTCTTTTATGGTGGACCAGCGCTTGGTAGGGCAGTTTGACACAGAGAGTAGCTCGGTTTGATAAAAGTTGGCTTTGGCCTCTCTGACCAACTTAGTACAGACGTTTCTAGATGCCCTGAAGAGACACCAGTCTGCGTTGGCACAAGATTTATGAGCCTTTTTCCAGAGGTAATCTCTTTTGAGTAAGGCAGCCTTCAGATCCAGTGAGAACCAACAACAGGTTCTGGCTTTTATTCGTGCTTTAACCAAGGGAGCATGGTTGTTTAGGGCGCTGGATATGATTTCATGGAGAACGTCATAGGCATCACTCACTGACTTAGCCAGGTAGAAACTCTGCCATAGCAAAGAGTTTTTCAGATCATTGAAGTATGCAATAGGATCGAAGTTCCATCTGGATCTTCTAGTGGAAAACTTTGATGTAGATAGAGGTTTGATAACAGTTCTTATGCCACCAATAAAGCAGTGGTCACTGACATCCGCTAAGAGGATACCAGCATGGGAAAAGCATTATCCATCTAGGTACTAATGACTTGGCAAATGGGGAGCCAAAGGAAGTTCAGGAAGAGTTTAGGAAACTGGGAAGGGGTCTCAAGCAAGTAGCTACTTCTGTCACTTTCTCAGAAGTACTACCCGTGAGAGGCAAGGGAGAGCATAGGAGTGCATGCACCAGGAACTTTAACTCATGGTTGAAGAACTGGTGCAGTGAGGAAGGGTTTGATCATTGGTGACTGGGGACCCACCTGGAGGGATGAAGGTTTGTTCAAGCCTGACGGCCTGCATCCATCCTGGGAGGAATCCAAGCACTCAATGATAAATTTAAATGCTACATTGACAAGCATTACTAACTAGCAAGGGGGTGGCAGGCCAGCAAGGAGGGTACCTACTTGCTCACCCCCACAGCTAGCAGTGGAACCAGTGAACCAGAGGAGGGCTATCTCTGCAAAGCAGTGTGCAAAAGATGGAGATTAGTGTCCAAAAGGTGGATAAGCAGAAAAGGGGCAAAATTCAGCAGAAGGGCAGACAGCAAGGAGAACCAGGGATAAATGACAACCAAGAAAGGGCTGAGTAGAACAGTGAAGCAGTCTAGGGAGGTCAAATCATGGAAAGTCATGTGTGCAAATGCCAGGAGCCTTAGCAACAAGATGGAAGATCTGAGGCTGTCATGGTACAGTCAGATCTGGACATTGTGGCCATCACTGAAACCTGGTGTAATGATAACCATGACTGGGAGATGGCCATACCTGGCTACAACATATTCAGAAGAGACAGAGCAGGCAGGAAGGAGGAGGAGGGCACTGTATGAAAATGACATAAGGGCCACACAGATCCAGGAGGAACAAAATGGGGAGAGATACTGTGGGTTAGCTGGAAAGGAAAATGGGCCAGCCATCCAAGACAGGTGTGGTCTATAGACCACCAGCCCAGGAGGAAGAAACAGATAGGGAGTTGATGCTAGCCATCCAAAGGATGGCAGACAAGGTGAGGTAGTACTGGTTGAGACTTCAATATTCCAGACGTGGACTGGAGCATCCCAGCAGCAGCATCAACTAGGAGCAGATTTATCCTGGACTCCTTCAGGGTGCCTTCCTCAAGCAACTGGTCATGGAACCAACTCGGCAGAAGGCAATACTGACCTTGTGCTCACAAACAGGGACAGTGTGATGGGGGTAACAGTGGGGAGCACCTGGTAACAGTGACCACCAGTCATTGTGGTTTGAAATCACAGAAAGATGAGAACCAAACCACACAAAAACACATATCCTGGATTTTAGGGGGGCAGACTTTGGGAAAATGGGGAGTTACTTGAAAGAGGCATTAAGGGGAATGGGACAGGAATCAGGGTGGAGGAACAGTGGGCAGTATTTAAAATGGGATTATGAGAACAACAGAATTATGCATTAAGCAGGTTAGCAAGAGGAAAAGGAAGAGGAGACCATTCTGGTTTCCAAAGAGGTAGCAAAGAAAGTGAAAGCCAAAAAGATTGCATTCAGGCAATACAAAAAGACACAGGCAGAAGGGGATAGGAGAAGTACCAGGAGAAACAAAGGAGGCAGGGAAGTCAGTAAGGGAAGCCAAAGCTCAGACAGAAGAACACATTGCAAAATCAGTGGGTAAAGGGGACAAAACCTTTACAGGTACATAAGATAAAAAGAAAGTCAAAGGGAGGGATAGTGAGACTGAAGGGGAGGATGGGGAGCGCTGGAGGATGACAACAGTAAAGCTGACATATTGAACAGGTATTTCTGCTCAGTCTTTACTAAGGAAGAGGGGGTAATGGGTCTGAAGGGAGTACAAGGGTGAGAATGGTGCAGAAATGGACACAAGTCCCTTTACAAGAGAAAGGGTCCTGAAGGAACTGGAAATAATAAGAGTTGATAAAGCAATGGGGCCAGATGGGTGCACCCCAGGGTCCTTAAAGAACTAAGAGAGGTGGTGGCTGAACCTCTGGCTATCCTGTTTAGCCAATCACTGGAAACAGGGAGGTACCCAAAGACTGAGGACAGCAGATGTAGTCCCCTTATACAAAAGTGGGAACAAAGAGGAAGCAGGAACTACAGACCAGTCAGCCTCACGCCGGTAGTGGGAAAGATCATGGAAGCACTACTGAAGGAGAGATTGGTGGAACATCTGGTTGTCAATGGACTACAGGACCCAAGGCAGCATGGTTTCACCCAGGGAGGTCATGTCAGACCAACCTCATTGAATTTTTGACTGGGTGACTAGGGAGGTGGATCAGGGAGGGCAGTGGACATGGCCTATCTGGACTCGCCAAGGCCTTTGACACTGTGCCACATAGAAGACTATTACACAAACTGGGAATACGGTGTGGGCAGGACAGTAGTGTGGTGGGTAGGTAACTGGCTGGGTGGCAGGACACAGAGGGTGGTGGTAAATGGCTGTCACTCCACAGAGGGAAGAGTGACCAGTGGGGACCACAGGATCAGTGCTGGGACCGGTCCTATTCAACATCTTCATCAGTGACATTGCACAGGATCTAGAAGGCAGAATTTCACTGTTCGCTGATGACACAAAGCTCTGTAACAGAGTAGACACACCAGAGGGTGTAGACAGAATGAGAAGGGACCTGCAGAAACTTGAAGAATGGTCAAGGGTTTGGCAGTTGAAATTCAATGCAAAGAAGTGCAAGATAATGCATATGGGGCACAAAAACCCTGGCACAATATATCAGTTGGGGGTGAGGATATGGCATGCACCAAGCAGGAAAGGGATCTTGGGGTTATCATCTCTGATGACCTCAAGGTAGGGAAACAGTGTGACAAGGCAGCAGGTAAAGCAAATAGGATGCTGGGATGTATAGGCAGGGGCACCACCAGCAGGAAAAGGGAGGTCATAATTCCACTATACAAGACACTAGTGAGGCCCCACCTGGAGTACAGTGTACAGTTCTGGAGACCATACCTACGTAAGGACATAGACAGGGTAGAGAAGGTTCAGAGGAGGGCAACAAAGATGGTGCATGGATTGCATCACAAGTCCTATGAAGACAGGTTGAAGGAACTGAACATGTACTGCCTGGAGGAGGAGGAGGAGAGGATATATGATAGAGACATACAAGTATCTTACAGGGAGGAACAGGGTGCAGGAAACACTATTTTAAGCGAAAAAGATGTTTCAGGACTAGAGGCATGGTATGAAGTTGGAGGGAGGACGATTCAGAGGAAACATGAGAAAGAATTTCTTCACAGAACGGGTGGTGGACAAGTGGAACACCCTGCCAGAGGAAGTGGTGGGGCTGAAACAATCACGGATTTAAGAATGCATGGGATAGACATAAAGGAATTCTAGAGGTCAGGGGTAAGGGGAAATAGACTTCTAGGAAAACAAACTGAACTTACAAGCTCAAATGGGCAGACTGGGTGGGCCATAGGCCCTTATCTGCCGACACTGTCTATGTATCTATGTAAAAGGAATGAGGTCTGTTAACAAGAAGAACATCCAAGAGGGTGCTTCTCATTGGATTTTTTTTTTTGTTAATGCAAATAGGCTCAATAATAAGTTGGTTGAGCCTATGAGAGTTGCAGAATTGTTTCAGGGGTAACGAGACCTTAGTCAGCCAATCACAGTTAAGGTCACTTAATATGATTATTTCCATTGGAATAGTATCCAGGTGGGATGACAGATGTGTCAGAAGTTGCGGTCCTGCTACTGGAGGTCTATAGCAGCCTATGATGTGGAACACCACTGATGGGGAAAGCTCGACTTTAAGAGACAGGTATTCAAATCCACAGGCAAAGGAGGTAGCATCTAATATAGATACTGAGAATTTGTTTTTAACATAAATGGCTACTCCTCCACCCCTGGTCTGCCTGTCGGTTCTGAAGAGGAGGTAGTTAGGGATGTTTACCTCTCTGTCTGGGGTGATGCCCAGAGCCAGGTTTCCGAAAGCACGAGTACGTCTGGTGCAGTATGAATAATCCAAGCCTGGACTGAATCGAGCTTCTTTAAAAGACTACCCACATTAGTATGCAAGAAGCTAATTCCTTTCAAAGTTGTGAGATCAGAAGGAGATGAGAGCACTTTCATTGGGCCAGGGTTAAGTTCGATGTCACCTGAGCATAGGAGTAGAAGGAGCACAATTTTCCTCAGGGCAGCAAGGAGAAGTTTAAAGGCACGAGTCTTTCTATGTCTGGTATAGGTTTGAGTACATGGGTCCAAAGACTGAATCATCTTATTGTGCTTCCCTACAGATACATATCCTAGAATCCATGCAGAATTGTACCAAGCCATACCTAGTTTGAATGAATAGGGTATAGGACCACGTAGAGGATATTGGTTAGCAGTTCCACTTTGAGGACATTCCACAAACTGTGAGGTGATCAAAGATGATTGTTGCCCTTGTGTAGTTCTGGCATTTTGGGACAGGGAAGCGTTGGTTGACTGAGCTACATGTGTGCTGAGAGCTGCAAGAGGGGATCAGTAAGTTTGTCACACCAGAAGGCAGAAGCCCGAGAAGTGCCTTTTTAGTTAGCAAGCAGGTTTGATAGTGAATCCTCCCATTTAGCTGAAGCCAACCTATTTACGCATACAGTTCACACATGTGGGTAAGGCGTGCTGCTCCAGTAAGAAGTCAGCATGGTTTATTGAGTGCCACTGATATTCTGTGGAGGATAATGGTGGAAGCTTTTTGTGATTTGTGATGAATCTCTGAGCACTATAAAGGTTGCAGGTATACTTTACCAGGTGAGTAAATACCATTTTCTGTATCAGATAAGCAGAAGCACAGAGGAACAGCCCACCCCAAAGAACAATGCTCCCCACCACTAGTACCAAGGAGCAAAACACCCCACCAGCAGAACATGAGAACAGTGAATCCTTACCAGCAGCATCAGAAGGCAGTTTATCCCCACTAAAGTGCACAACATGACAAATGTGTGTCCAGGGTAAGCAACAACATATTTAATACTTTTGAGAATGGACTAGTTTCCCCTGCAACTTTTTTAGACTTGTCAAAAGCTTTTGATACTGTCAACCACACTATTCTACTAAAGAGACTCAAAAGTTCCGGTCTGGGATTGGGTGCACTGCTTTGGTTTGCAGTCTAATTGAACTCCTGGAAACAGTATGCTAGGGCTGGATGCCACTGCTCTGACCTGGCAGCTATCAATAAAGGGTTCCCCCAGGGCTCTGTCGTTGGGCCTCTTCTGTTTCTAATTTAAGTAAATGACCTTCCAATGCACAGCTCAAAGAAGGCAACTATATTTCTGTACATGGACAACCCTATTCTCTACACACAGAACAAGGATATCAATGCAGCAATGCACGCAATCCAAGGAGATTTCTGCATGATCCAGAAGGCTCTAGCTGAACTGAGACTTCTCCTTAATGTAAAGAAAATGCAGTGGATGCTGTTCTCCAAAAAGGGAGTAGACATTACTCTTCTCACATTAAAATCCTTAGCAGGCACAATGATTACTAGAGCTGAATGCTACAAATATCTGGGTATCCATTTAGATGAACACTTAACATTCAACCCACACACCCTCCACCTGTCCAACAAACTGAAACGCCTATTTTTTTCCTTTTTTTACAGAAATAAAAGATGTTTTAGCCTCCCCATTAGGAAAAGTCTGGTCAACTCCTTTTTTTTTATTTATTTGTTTTGTTAACCAAGTAAGCACACTAGACAGCCAAGTGCCTATTTTCAGGTGCAACCTGGGAGGTTACAAGGCACAAACAAGCACATCAGGCAGAGTAAAAGGTAACATACAATAACTTCAGGCATAACAAAATCAGTTTGGTAGAGTAACAGCATTATACAAGCAAAGGCAACAAACTAAACAAATATAGAGCCAGCCATACCCTCAGGGGGTTAATAACAGAGGGTTACCGGGGGGAGACAGATATAGAAAAAAGGAGTAGAATGGGTAATCCCACAGACAGTAGGGCAGGGAATGGGCCCAGAGAAAATTGATACCATTTGATGCAACTGGCAGTTACAGGAACATCATTGGAGGAAGTGCGTTCAATAAACAGGAGCCACGCCCCCAACAGTCGAACTGGGAGGATTGGCACAGAAACAGGTGAAGGCCAATTTTAGGAAGCCCCATAGGGAGGCTTTGAAGCAGGGATGGAAGGGGGTGGCACCAGTGATTGCGGGAAGGGAGTTCCACACTCTAGGCGCAAGCCTGATCGCCTACGAGGGAGCGAGTTTTTGGTACTGGGAGGTCCTATGAGTCACTCGATTTTAAGTGATAGGAAGGGGTTCCAGGTTTGAGGTATAGGGTGAATGCTTAAGTGGTGGCAGTTCTGACAATGTTGTCAATGAAGTTGCCGAGGACAAAGGTACGGTGCTTATCGGGAGGGAGCCACTGTAACCATGTGTAAAGCTCACAGTGGTGCATGAGATGAGGGGCAGAGAGTGTAAAGTGGCATACATTGCTGTATGCAGTGTCCCATTTTATGAGAATGGTCTTTGGGGCAGAGGCAAAGGATACAAGCCCATAGCAGAGTGAGGGTAGGAGGACCCCCCTGGCTAGTGCGAGTCATGCGGCTGGGGTGAGACTTTTTTTGGCTCTGTATGCAAGTCCAGACTTGCCATTTGTAGCATTACACATGTTCCAAATGTGCTGGGTGAGGTCCAGTTGTGGGTCGAGGGTTACACCCAGGTACTTGACAGTGTCTGTGGTTTGCAAGGGGGAGCCATCTGCTCCAAGGATATTTAGGGGAGGAGGGCAGGTTTTTATCTTGGCCGTGGAGCCAAAGAGCATTGCCTGGGTCTTTTTTTGGTTGATGGTCAGCTTATGGCTCTCAAGTCAGGCTTGAATAAGGTTGAAGTCAGAGTTTAGCCTGGAGTTAATGAGGGTGATATCCTGGGAGCTGGTCAGGATGACTAGGTCTTCTGCATATAGGGTGGAGCGCCCATGTGCTGTGATGGAGGGCAGTTCATTTATGAAGAGGGAAAACAGTATCAAACAAAGGACAGATCCCTAGGGGACCCCACAGTTCACTGAAGAGAGGTCAGAGAGGGCACGGTTGAAGTTGGTGTATTGCTGCCTGCTAGAGAGGTAGTTAGAGAACCAGGCATGGGCGGGGGGGGAGAAGCCCAGAGACTGAAGAGTGGAGCATAGGAGTGAGTAGTCAACCCAATCAAAGGCTTTTGAAAGGTTATCGAAGATGGTTCCAGTCAGCTTAAATTGATCAGTAGTGGACCTGATGGTGGAGGTCACCACGGCATGGGCAGTAGAAGTGCCATGCCTTTTTCTAAAGCCATGTTGGGCAGGAGAGAGAAGTTCATAGCTCTGAAGGTAGTGGGAGAGCTGTGAGGCAACTACCTTCTCGAGAAGCTTTCAGATCACAGAGAGGATCGCAATGGGGCGGTAGTTCTTGAGATCCTTCGGGTCACCTTGTTTGAAGACATGAACAACCTTGGCCACTTTCCAGACATCAGGGATGATTCCTGAGATTAGAGAAGTGTTAAAGATGTGAATGACAGGCCGGGCTAGGAGGGATGCCCCCAGGATGAGCAGTTTGGGTTCTAGGCAGTCATGGCCTGCCCCATTGTGAGGGGAGAGACCTGCAAGGAGCTTCTGGGTCTCCTTGACAGAGACCCATTTTAGGTAGATGGGGGGTTGAGGGCTGTGCCCACTCAGGGATGGACCATGAGCCATGGGGTCAGGGGACTGGAAAGGGGGAGCAGGCAGGTCAGAGAACACAGAGTTGAATGTGTTGGCAATAGTAAGGGGGTTGTTACAGCTGACCTGCCAATGTGCATGTCGGTGACCTGGACTCTGGCGGACCCTCCGACTGTGTTTTTGATATTTTGCCAGAAACTCCTTGGATTTCTAGCCGAGGAAAGCAGGGCAGTTTGACAGAACTCACTCTTGGGAGTGCGGATGGCTCTTTTACATGAGTTTCTGGCTTCTGGTATTCTGTGAGGTCATTATTGTTGAGGAAGGTCTTGTATCTCTCCCAGCATTTGTCCCTTTGCTTCATGATGGCAAATAGGCTGCTGTGGAGCCATTTTGTGACAGTGCCCCTCACCCTCCTTTTTGTGAGGAGGGCATGTTTGTTTTGTAAGGGAGTGAACACACTGAGAAAATGTTCACGAGCTCCTGAGGGATCACTGGTGGCAGTGACCTGGGACCAGTCAGCTTGTAGTATGTCTGCAAGGTAATCATTAATGATAAATTTGGAGTAGTCCCTCATCTGGATCACTTTACAGGGGATTTTGGGCTGGGAGATGCCCCAAGTGCAGTAGGTGGGCACGTGATCTGAGATGACATCAGGGAGAATGCCTGAGGAGACTATTCTATCTGGTCTATTGCTCAGTACCCAGTCGATGAGGGATCCTTTATCCCCCCAGGAGGAGAGCCTAGTGAGTTCACTAATGAGTTGGCTGAGGCAAGACCAGTGATCAGAGGCTCGTATTGCTTGGCATGAGATCCCATCCAGTTTAGGTTAAAGTCATCAATGACTAGTACCTCATCTGAGCCAACCTTTTTTTTTAGGCTATCAAGTAGCAAGGAGAGCCCTAGCACTCCTCCCTTCAGAGGATTATAGGCATAGATCAGGTGTACCTTTTTTGTGTTTCCTAGCAGGAGAAGGGCATGCAGGAACTCACAGACTGGGGGTGTAGGGGTGGTGTGTTCAATGATAGACACATTTAGGTGCATCTTATAATAGAGGAGCACTCCACCCCCATGCTTGTTCCCTGCCCTGTCTTGTCAGATGAGGCTATAGCCCGGGAGGGTACATGCAGAGTCAGGGGTGTGAAGCTTCAGCCAAGTTTCTGAGACCCCCATGAAATCAGGATTATGGTGGGCCACCCAAACCATTTTCTCTGCTAGGCTGGGTAGGATACTATGAATGTTCAGGAGAGCCATTTTTATGCCCTTGGCTGATTGCCAGGCAGGGAGGGACTTGAATGAGTATGTGGCAGCCTGAGGTCCAGGAATAAGAACTGAGCCCCCAGCCAGTCCATGGAGGGCCATGCCTGCAGTCATGAATGCAGCGATGGCAGCGAGGCTCCAGGCACACTTTATGATGGATAACAGGAGGCTCAGAGAGGTTACAGCATTGCCAAGCCCTATCCAGACTGTAGTGCTATAGGCTGTTTGTAGCCATTGGTAAGTTATAGGTTGCTTAAAAAAGCACAAGCACAGGGATGGAAGCGATACAATTGACTGGCTCAGCTATAACTGGGCACTAGCCATGCTACTGTATCACCAGTAAAAATTACCAAGGCAGAATGCACCCCAAGGGGCTATATGTTGCCAACAGATGCTGGGTAGGATCAGTTTTATTTTTCTTAGTTGGGGAAAAGAACTGTGCTTCTGTTGAGCATTAGTTGGATTGTATTGTCCTGGACAGTGAAGGACAGGGCTGTCTCTCTAGTAGCTGTTGGTTAGTGGTAGTAGAGAAGGTACAGGGTGGCCACTAGAGGTGAGAGCAGATAAGCTGCTAATGGGAATGTGGGCTGATAGAAACAGCAGCTCACTTGACCCTGACTATAAAAGGCTGAGCTCACCTAGGATGGTGGTAGGGGTGGCGGGGCCTCCGTGTGGTCTGTTGAAATTCTGCTGGCTTATGAAAACTCCGAGTACAATAATGCTGCCGTCTGCGGCTGCAGCATGGTATACCTGCACACTGGGGGATTTTCATCAGAGGTCTGACGGCTTGCTGGGGGGAGGGCTGAACTGGATTATAGCCATCTACATTCTGGAGGAAATAAAAGCCACAGAAGTAAAAGGGCAACCTGGGGACTTCGAGTCACTGTGGCTAACAGTAGACATGGCAAGGAAAAACCTGTCAGAATTGGTGTGGTGTATAGGCCGCCAAATCAAGGAGATAAAGGAGACAAAGACCTAATAGAGGAAATCCACAAAATGTCTGATAAAGGTGATGTAATACTGGTGGGGGACTTCAACCTACCAGATATAAACTGGAGCACACTAATGGCAGCAACAAGAAGAAGTAGGGACTTCTTATTGTCACTACAAGGCACGAGACTATGCCAACTTGTTAAAACCCCAACAAGGGGAGATGCCATTCTCAATCTTGTCCTCACAAACTCGGAGAGGATCAAGGACATCGAAGTGGGATGCCATATGGGCAACAGCGACCATCGCATGGTAAGCTTTAAGGTAAACATAACACAGGACACCAGCAACTCAAAGATAAAGATGCTAGACATTAGAGAGGCTGACTTTCAAAAAATGAGGAACAACATAAGTAGCCAGTTAATGGAAATAGAGGCTGAGTAGGTGGAGGTCATGTGGGGGAGACTCAAGAGAGCACTAAAGACTGCCACAGATCAATGTGCCAGATGGGTTAGCAAAGCAAAAAGAAAAAGAAATCCTCTATGGTTTTCTAAGGAAGTGGCTACCACAGTTAAAGAAAAAAAGAAGGCGTACAGCAAGGAAACCAAAACTGAGAAAGACTGGGAGTTGTACAAGGAAAAAATGAGAGAGTCTAACAAACAAATTAGAAAGGCAAAAGCCCAGCCAGAGGAAAAGATAGCAGAAGGGGCAAAGAGACAAGACAAATCATTTTTTTAGATACATTGGAGAACGTAGAAAGGCAAAAGATGGATAATAAAGATTGCTACTGAAGAAGGGAAATGCACCAAACTTGACCCAGAGAAAGCTGAAATCCTCAACAAATACTTCTGCTTAGTGTTTACCAAAGAAGACCCAGGGGATGGCTCAGCCCTGAAAAAACATACCCAAGGACCAGGGGTAGACACTAGTCCCACTACAGAAGCTGAAGTATTGGAGGCACTAAATAAACTAAAAGCAGACAAAGCCATGGGACCAGAGGAGATGTACCCCAGAATGCTTAAGGAACTGGGGGCAGAATAAGCATCCCCTCTGGCACTTCTATTCACAAAATCCTTTAAGAGCGGTGTGGTACCCGAAGACTGGAAAAAGGCAGTAGTGGTTCCACTTCACAAATCAGGAAGTTGCGAAGAGGCTAGTAGTTATAGACTGGTGAGCCTCATGTCTATAGTAGGGAAATTAAAGGAGACACTACTCAAACAGAGGATCATAGCATTCCTTGAAACTAGCAGGCAGCAAGATCCTAAACAGCACAGTTTCACAGCAGGTAGGTCACGCAAGACAAATCTGCTCGAGATTTTTGACTACGTTACAAAAATAGTAGACAACGGTGGGGCAGTAGATGTGGTCTACCTAGACTTTAAAGCCTTCAATTCAGTTCCACACAGATGGCTGGTAAAGAAGTTTGAACACACAGGTATTGCTCCAGAAGTAGTCAGATGAGTACAAAACTGGTTACATGGCAGAACCCAGAGGGTACAGATAAATGGAACACAATCAGTGGAAGGCAGGGTGACCAGTAGGGTGCCCCAGAGCACAGTATTGGGCCCTCTGCTCTTCAGTGTTTTTATAGCAGACATCGCTGATGGACTGCAAGGGAAGGTGTGTCTGTCTGCAGACGACACCAAGTTATGTAACAGGGTGGACACCTCAGAAGGAGTGAGCAAGATGGAAGCTGACCTCAAGAAACTAGAAGAATAGTCTGGAGTGTGGCAGCTGATATTTAACACCAGTAAGTGCAAGGTCATGCACACAGGAAAGAAAAATCCAGGAAAGGAGTATTACCTAGGAGGCAAAAGACTGGCAGCCTCAAACCAGGAACAAGATCTGGGAATCATAATCTCAGATGACTTGAAGGCTAGTAAGCAGTGTGAGAAGGCAACATTGAAAGCCAACAGAATGCTGGGCTGCATTGGGAGGGGAATCACGAGCAGGAGTGGCGAGGTGGTACTACCACTGTATAGATCACTGATCAGGCCTCACCTGAAATACAGAGTCCAGTTCTGGAGACCTTACCTCAGGAAGGATATTGACTGGGTGGAAACAGTACAGAGAAAGGTGACAAAAATGATTCAGGGTCTGCAGTACATGTCCTAAGAGAAAAGACTTAGGGAACTGAATATGTACTCCCTGCAGCAGAGAAGAGAGAGAGGGAACATGATTAAAACATTGAAGCACGTCAAAGGCATTAACAAGGTACAGGCACAGGAACTTTTTCACTTCAAGAAGGGCTCCAGGACCAGGGAATATGACCTCAGGCTGCAAGAAGGGAGGTTCTTTACCAACACCTGGAAGTGTTTCTTCATAGAAAGAGTAGTGGACGCCTGGAACAGCCTGCCCCAAGAGGTTGTGTGGAGTCAACACTGTGGGGGGATTCAAGAATGCATGGGATAGACACAAGGGAGCCCTGACTACAAATGGCAACTTGAGTGTCAAAATAGTTCTAAAACAAATGGCCAGACTAGATGGATCTAGCGATCACCTTCAGCTATTAATGTCTATGTTTCTATGGGGACTGCATATACAGAAATGCATCTGTTTCTCTCCTGGGAATGCTCAACCCTCTCTACCACAGTGCCCTAAGATTCATAACAGGTTTACCATGGAGCACCCATCACTGTTACTTATACAATGAAGTGGGCTGGACCCATCTGGCACTCCATAGGCAATTACACTGATATATCTATGTATACAGATTCGTAACAAATACACTCCCATCCTTCTTGCTATGCAGACTAACTCCAAAAACCCCTATCATGTACAACCTCAGATCCTCCAAATTGCCTACTAATAATCTGCCAAAAATTTGTACTAAATCTGTGGCACACACCCTCGCTGCTGCTGTCCCAAGTACATGGTAAAGCATACTAAAAACAGTAAAAATGGCCTTTGTAATTCCAATTAACCAATTCAAGTCTTGTATGCATAACCTGCTACACTCCCGGTGCGACTGCTACACCTGAATCAACCCCCTTCAATGTGCACTTACTGTATCCCTCTATTGAAACTGTATGTAACTCATTGTTTTGTGCTGTTGATGTCTTTTTGTACTGGACACAACTGTAAAAGAGAGCTCTTGCTCTCAATTTGCCTTCCAATAAACATTGATTGATTGATTGAGCTACACTAGGGAGCCTTATACTCCAGTGACAAAAACCAGAAATGAGATATCCCATTGACAGCAACAAGGAGTGACCCACCCACCTGCTTAATTAACATTATTTTTTTTCTTTTGCAGGCTTGGAGTATTCTTTTAGTTTATCAGATAGTAGTAACGTTTATTAAGCAACACTATATGTTATTACAATCAAAAATAAATAAAGTAAAAAATAGCAACAGCACTAATAGAATATAATATATAAATATGCTCAATATAAACAGTTTCTTATTAGGCTAAAATGCTTAAAAACATTGTAGGGGTACCAACAACATATAAAAACTATAAAGTGTAGGCATTGTTTCATCCCTATGGATGACAATTAGTGCCTTAACCACATGTGTTTAGTTCATAATTGCTTATATTCTGAGTGTCAGAGATTCTGATGATCATGTTTGTTCAAATGAATTGGTTAATAACCAGTAATAACCACTGGAAGATTAAGAAATGTAATCTTAAATAATTCTGGCTCCAAACTGCCAGACTGTAACACAAGTAAACTATTATCCAGGGGTTCGGGCCTGGGTATCTATATCCCACCCTGTGTATTTTCTATAAAGCCCACTGGGAGTCCTTGAAAAACTCTAAGGTCAATTAAGGACAAAATTAGGCCATTAAAAGATTTTCCCTTTTCTTACAGTCAATCTATTCCAAGGTATCGATATTTCACCAAATATCATTTATCATTTGTAAGTTTAAGCTAATTAACAATTTTCCTAATCACAGATATATCAAGAATTAATTTGTTTAGAATACAGCTGTTCTGAGTTTAAATATGTTTTTCTAAAAGTTTCCCAAAATGCAGGCTTCGCTGTTTACTGTATTTAATACTTAGACAGTGACCTCACACCACTGTCACCTGTTTGTGAGAACCTGCCTCTTGGGCCATACCAGCTTACAGAGCAGTTGTCTGGGTATACTGCTTCACTGGGCTGCCACCACTTCATTATCTCAGGAAAATATCATGTTACTCAAGGTAAGAAAGGTCAGACACAATAAAATTAGATAGAGTGCTCTTCAGACAATGGACTGCAAACAGAGAATTTGTTGTGCTAGCAGATATATTCAAATTACCTTCTCAATAATGAGGCACAGCCACTGATTCCATAAAGATAGAGTCTTTACTAGTAATTACTATGGGTATTAACAAATATACAGGGTATATGCAGTAAGACAAAAGGTTTACATGGTTACTGGGAAAGGAAAAGAATGTCAAGTATACAGACAGATGATGGATTGAAGAATCTCAAAACCTAAACTCTCCTATTGTCTATATTACCTATCACTAGCCTGAAAAAATTCCACTATGAGTCTATCCTTTCCTCACACAGATGTCTTAGCAGGGCTCCCCGCCTTCTTCCAGATATAAAGGTTCAGAGAGAGAGGAAGCTTGGTGACCAGCTCCCCAGTTTATGTGCTCAGGGTTGTGGGGAGGAGTGACCTCTCCCTTGAGTGACAGTTCCCCTCCCAAGTGGGTGTGTGTGAGTGTGTATGACATCATCCCTGCCAACTTACATCTTTCTCACCTAGGACATCCTTCCTCTATCTTTACGACCTTGACTGTGATGTTGAAAATTGCACCCTGACATCTTCCAGCATCTGTAACTAGATGAGCTTGTGGGAAACTTACTACTAAGCAATTGATCAGTGTTTCTCATAAGATCTGCTGGGCATACAACCTGGAAGCCAGGTTTGCATCCCCTACAAATAACAGAACTTAAAAAAAAAAGATTTCACTAAGAGCTAGTCCACTGGTGCAGTGGCATGGCATCTGCTTGCAATGCTGATCCCCTCCAGGGTTCAGGAATGGACCTATGGAGTGGGAGGGCCGGCCAGGGGGAGGAGGATTGAGCATCCATTGGACAGCTCTTCCATCTGGGTGAAGGATGGGTATGTGCCTGGTGTACAACTGACCCCTGGTGGAGGCTGGGGATGCAACAAGTGGGCACCGAATTGGTGTGGAGGCGTGCCAAATGCTGATGCTTCAGAATCACTGTGTCATTGCACCCAATGCCTTCCATTGGGGTTACAGTAAAAAAAAATAGCTGCCACCTCTATGGTGCCACACTCCTCTGGCCCCATTCACCATCCATGGTGCTCCACCAATGACTAGTCCCATTGTCCATGTCTGCCCTAACCCCATGCCCCACTCTGGTGGGCATGCCAGGGAGGCAGTGCCGGTGGGCAATGGTGCTAGTGACCTTGGAATGGCATTGTGTGTGTTCATGTCAGAGTGGTGGCCCCACCCGGGGGGACAAGCCAGGTGGATTGTATGGATGAGGTAAGCCCCGGGTGCTAGAAAGGGAACCAGAGAGTGTGGAGGCTGAGACTTCAACAGTACCCCCTTCCCCCCAGAAAGCATACTAAATAAAAAAAAAATAATTATACTAACAAATAAATACATCAATCTGGTCACATGTCCATCACAAATACAAATGCAAAATATATGTGGTACATCTTCTCTGGCCAAAGCTACTACAGTATCTTGGTTTATACATTTTCTATATCTAGTGTTTAACCTATTATTGTTGAACAATTCTAAATGGAAAATGTGAATATTTTTTTCTCGTGTGGATGTATGAGCAAGAGTAAATAAGGTTCCAATACAATATCCCCTTTGTTCCTTGCTATCCATTGGAATGCCTTTTGTTGTTTCAATAGCATCCTGTGTTCCTGCATAACTTGCAGTTCTAATTTGTTATAAATGTTTTCCCCTCATCAGGGCTGTCGTTTCTGCCTCTGGGAACTCCCACATATATCCTAAATCAAACGTATTATCTCTTACTGATTACGGCCATAATAGTTTTACTCCGTTATTTATGTACTGTAGTTTCTCATTTCATCCCAATATTTTCGAGGGTACAGTACAAGTCACTGAAGCGGGATGGCTGGGTGGAAAGTTGATCATCAGACTTAAGCGGTCATCCCCTCTTAATGAAGTTCACTTGTGGGGGGAGATGGGTGAGAACTGAGAACAGATGTAGGCTGATGATGTATGTGTGGCAATTGGTGATACAGTGCTGTGTTTACATAAAGTGAAGGACAGGGTCTGACATTCTTTCTTTTTCTTTTTTTTATGCTTGTGACACTGTAAAGTGCTTTATGTGTGCTCATGGCGTACTGTAGCTTAAAGCACTGTGTAGACTTTTGGATCATCGTTTCCTTCATAATAGTCTCCTTCTTCATGCAGGAATAAATCTTTCTGCAGCAAAATATCAGTTGGCTGTTCGATCAAGGAAAAGGACGATGTAGATGGGGCTTTGTCTTCAACTTCAAGTGCAGACTGGACAGACAGGGCAGATGAAGCACACTGTGCAGCAGGAATGGCATGAACAGCAGCCAGCAGTAAAGAACTCTGTGACGCTCTTCTGCTTTTTTTCCATCAGAGCTTGTGCTTGCATGCTGCTTTCAACATCAAACAACTTAGCCCATGTTGCAGTGTGTCCATGCTATTAGCACCACATCATAGCTGACCTAAGACCAGTCAGTACCTCAACAGTTGAAACAGTTCACTCCTGCTCTAGTGTGTCAGCCTCTGATGTGTCATCCATGTTGGTGTGTCCACATTTAACCATAGCACTCACAAGTTCAGCATCAGAAAGTTCGCCAACTCTTGGCTCATTACAATCCATTTCAAGCAAAGTCATTGAAGGTGGCAGCATCCATGAAGACAAGGATCATAATGTCATCAAGCCCTGTCTATGTGCTTATCTGGTCTGGTTGGGCACTGGCACTGGGGGTAAATCCTGCTTTACAAAAGCAGTGTTCTATTGCTGCTTGCTTTACAGCTTGCCATGCTCGATGCATCATATAGATTGCATCTAAGAGATTCACCTTGCAGGTGATTTCAGCTGCATGAGCAGTCTCCCACTTATTTATTGTCTGTAGGATTTTGCCAGCAATGTAGGACTGGTAGTGTCCTTTCAGATTTTTAATGATGCCCATTATCCATGGGCTGTAGGATGCTTGTGGTGTTCGGTGGAAAGAAACGAACTTGGTAACTTGGCTGGTACAAAAGGAGGACAAGGGCCTATTGAGATTCTCTCCCACTATATAGTGGATATATTATTGGTTTCCATGTTGTATTATAAATTCATCTAATCTGCATTTAAACCCATAAAATGGTTGAATATTCACTATGTGAGTGGGTAATAAATTTCATAACTTAGCCACTCTAATGCCAAAAAAGTTAGTTCTTTTGTTTGTGTTTACTCTTGCTACTACTAGTTGTTTGGTATGTGTCCTCAAGTTAACAGTTCTTTCATTAAAATGAAGATCAAATTGACTCATCAAAACTGGGTCCTTCAATAAACTGAGCAGAAATAATAGGTCATCTCTGCTCCTCCTTTCTTAAAAACTAAACAAGCCCAGATTTTTTAATCTATTATAGTTAAGTGACCTCATACCCCTAATCATTTTAGTTACCCTCTCTGTGGTCTCTCTAACAAAGTGACATTTTTTTCAAGTGGGGATTCCAGAAGGAGGACCCATAAGACGTGGGATCACAAATATTCTGTAAATTTGTATTATGCAGTGTGAATCTCTTGAGACAAATAAACACTATATAGAACGTATCAGATGATTTTCTTTTCCTCCGACCAATGCACAGTGATCAGAGAAAGTTAGTTTATTATTATTGGTTATTCCCAGATCCCATTCTTTATTTACTGATTTGAGCAACACGTTGTTCATATAATAGCTGTATCTTGGATTATTTGTTCCATAGTGTAGCACTATGCATTTTTTAGGGTTGAAGTCCATGCGGTTTGTTATTGCCAAATTCTGAATACTTTTTAAGTCTTCTGTAAGAAAGATATGTTTCTCTACAGCGTCTACTTCTCCTAATTTCATGTCATCTGTGAATTTCGCTAATTGGCAATTTATATTTTTACTCATATCTGTAATAAATAAGCCAAACAGAACTGGTCCTAGCACAGATCCCTGGGGCACACCACTACCCACCCTACCATTTACAGAAGCTTGATACATTTTTGGTGTCTGGCAAGATCACACAGATGGGCTGAACAGTTGTTAACAAACAAAATAATTTTTCAGTGGCTCAGCATCCCAAGCTAGCAGCCACTCCTGGAAAATTGCACCTGTCATCCATGCATTGCCGAAACTAGTGTATGTCACCTACAAAGGTTTTAGGTTCTTTGGCAAGCAGCGAGGATGTTTGCTTTTGCCAATGACAACTAGCTTTCTCTTTTCAGTTCCAGTTTGATTGGAACAGCACAAGACAGAAATTCTGTCTTTGGTTTTCTTCCCTCCTATGAGGTCTTTCTGCTTTAAAATGTGCCCACAGTCAGGATACCCATGGTAAAATAAATCAGTTTCATCTGTGTTCCAAACATCATCTGGCCAGTAATGAGACAGAAGTCCAGGCAGCACTTCGGTCATTCAGGTTTGAACAGCACTTACATCAGCATCCAGCTATTCACCATGCTCTTTTTTAAACATGATCTGGTGCTGCTGCTTCCATCTGGACAGTCAGCCATTCATATCACTTGCATGGCCCATCTGAGCAGCCAAATCAACTGCCTTTGCTTTCAGCATTTGGCCAGAGATACTGTCCCCCTTCTCAAGAGCCTGTGAGAACCATAGCATGAGGGCATCCTCAACATCACTGCCTTTGCCCTCTCTCTTTCTCTTACAGCTGGCGTTTGAGTTAGAACACCACTCTGAAAAGATGGCTTCATGGCTGTTACTTATTCTCCCAGCTTGGCTTTTCGAGATATTAAATTCAGCAGCAACAGAAGAGAGCGAGCTGGTGGGGTTATTCAGGGCTTCAATCACCTGCACACGCTCTGCTAGTGTCATCTCATTTCTCGGCAGAGACATGACTGCAATGGGCAGTTCCAATCAGTGTATGCACACTAAAGCCACACACAGCATTCATTTTAACTGTTTTTAACTGTTCACAGCTGATTACAGCTGATTACATGATTACAGTGTGCAGAAAATGTCAAGGTAATTGGCTGCAATTGGTTGAGAATCAGCTGTCAGGCGTCTCATTAAAGCAGAGGTCAGCATTATGGGAGTCCCACTAAAAGGTAATACAGCCTCACATGTTAACATAGGAGCAAATCAGTTCCAATGGAGATGTCCTATTTAAGCGGTCAACTCAGTTAACTACATCTTGTTTAAATGGCTTGGACTGTATCTTGTATCTGGAAGCTTTACCACCTTAAGTCAGTATGAGTTTTAGTATGTACTATAAAGTCAAATTGTTCTACTTTGGCTCTAGTAACTACAGAAGATGTTAATGTGGGTACTTACAAAATCCTTTTGCAGAAAGTGTTAATCACTGTGTTCAGCTCCTTAGCTGGTCTGTGGCCCCAGATCTTTGCTCCATAAGTCAATTTTGCTTTAGCTTTGTATTAGTTACCAGCAACATTCCCGTAATACTACCCCTTCATATCTTTTGTTGAAATATTCAATTCAGTTCAATTCAATTCAATTCAATTCAATTCAATTGATTTGTTTACCAGGTAAGTACACTAGACCAGAGGTCTGTTTGCAGGCATGACCTGGGTGTTTAATAAAAACACAACTAAACAATTATTACATATACAGTCACATGCCACTTACAATAAACATGCTGAAAGGTGTAAAATGTATAAAAAAAGCAAAAATCATGCACATTCATTCCAACATGTAGGATAAATATCACTAAATACTGTAAGGCTCCTAGTGACTGTTTAGCTTGGTATCCAGTGAGTACAGAGACTAAATATGGGCAACCGTCAAAACAGTAGCTCATATTCAGTGCTATCCTCATGGGCTACCCTCAAGGGTAGTGACCCTACATGTAGGCAAGTGTAGGGAATGGCTACCAGAAGGGGAGGATAGCGCAGGGAAGGGGAGGGAGAGGGAAGGGGTTTTTAGGGGAGTGGTGTACCTGCTGCCACCGAGCTAGCCATGTGACATGGAGGTGTAGGTGGCTAGCTCTGACTCTGCAGATACTGGGTTCAGGGCTAGTGACCAGCAGGGTAGAAACTTTGCTGCTGCCTGTGGCTGTGGGACTTTTTTTTTTTTTT
This sequence comes from Neoceratodus forsteri, assembly GCA_016271365.2. Classification (NCBI taxonomy): domain Eukaryota; kingdom Metazoa; phylum Chordata; order Ceratodontiformes; family Ceratodontidae; genus Neoceratodus; species Neoceratodus forsteri. The sequence continues at coordinate 219,539,996 of CM028134.1, forward strand.
AAATCTGGACTGAGCCCCTTCCCTGACATGCACCCCCCTGGAGTTGAGAATCTAAAATCAGGGGGGTGCGTGATGCAAAGCCCCTGATGAGGGGGGGCAAGGGGGGGCACAGCCCCCCTCAAAAACACTGTTTTTCATCACCAGATGCTGGGTCACTGGCAAGTGTATATCGCCGATTTGCTTTTTCGCAATATACACTCACCATAATAGCGATCGATGTTTTGCGATCACAATTATAACATGGAACTGTTTAGCTTTACTAGTGCAATTTGCTAAATGCCCATTCAATAAATCATTTATAAGAAAATCTAATCCCTAGAAAGTCATACATAGTGACTTGTTATAATTTCTTACCATTCAGAAAGAATTTTACTTTATGTGATTTGATCCTTCCTACCAGCATAAATTCATTTTTTTTTTTTACTTATACTGAACCCATTTTGTAAGCAGAGATTATAGAAAAGATTTAATTTTCTTGGGAGGCACATTTGGGCACAGACATTAGAATAACATTGTCAGCACAACAAGCCAGACAACTAACATGCTCATCCTGAACCTTTGGATTATGAAACTCTTTCCTATTAATTTCCTGCAGAGTAGAATTAATGAATAGTCTATTAGACAAGCTAGAGATAGGGCTGGTGAAATTTATTTTCCATCAATGAAATTCTGGTGAAATTTTGGTTTTCCTTCTGTAAAATTGTTATGAAAACTTTGTGAAATTTTGATAAATTGTGATTTCAGTTGTTTCTACCTAATTTTAGAAGTATCTGTTCACATTACACCAAATTTGGCATGACTACTTTACCTAGGTCCATACTAAAATGTACTAAGTTACAAATCTCTTTCTTTAAGGGTGACTAAGTTATAGCCTCCAAACTTCCAGACATTTTAAAATTACATTTCACAATTATGTAAATGGCATAATTTTAAGCCTCTATAGCTTTAAAACTAGAGTACTGAATATCACCAGTTTTGTTAGGTTCACTGACCCTAAATATTAGACTTTGAGGCCACCCCCATGGCCAGAAGCAGAGCATCGCACTGCCATGCTGATGACCTGAGATCAGAATCAAGCCCAGAAAATCATATCAGGAGTCAGGCCATGGCTGAGCTAGTTGCCACTCAGCAGTGCATCTCAGTCGGGGCAGGATGGCAGTGGGTTCTACCAACACAATGACCTCTTCATGTGTGCCACGGAGCTTGTTTCTGTCACATGGGAAGCTATGACTATATGAGGCTGACAGAGGCACCACACACACCAGGGAAGTAGGACCAAAAAAATGTGGGAGAAAAACTGGATAGCCAACTGAATGATGGCTGGGTTCAGCCTGATCAAGGTATATTCCTGTGAACAGGGTATATCCCTGACAGATGAGCTATCATCTGGGAGAAAAACCAATATAGAAAAAAGAGGCTGTGTGTATCAACTCTCTGGTCTCTTGCTCAAATGCTGACCAAGCTATAAGCAGCCAAAGATTCCAAAATATCATCAGTAATTAAAGTTGATTTTCATGAGCTTTTATGAAATTGTGAAATCTTGTGATACATTTGTCAAAGCTATGTCCATACATTTTGTCCAGTCATACACTTGACTTGCTATTGTAGAGGAAGGTAAAGGCTGGGTAAAGTGGCAATAAGGTAGCATTCAGAGGAGACTCCATAGCAGAAGAATAGTGGTGCCAAGTTTCAGGTAACTATTTTGAGTGACTAACCATGAAGAATTGTCATGGACAGGGCTAGCCCAATGGAATGTAGGGCTGAATTGCTAGGTGCCTTATCTCCTTATACACCAGTAACCCAGGTTCAGAAACAGAAGTGGGTCGACCAGAGGCTGGCTGGGTGAAGGAGGATTCAGTGTAGATAGGACTGCTGTCTTCTATCAGGGAGAAGGGTTGAGGTGGCTTGCTGTTTCTGGCCGGAAGATGTTACAGTGTGTGGGCTCTCAGGAGCTGCAACCTGTGGATGCAGGAAAAGGTCCATGTGGGAAGTGGTTGGTTGGGACCACGGCGGGGTGGCAGACCATCTGAGTGGCATAATCAGCAGTCCCTGCATGAAGGCATTCCTGAAATTGTTATCGCTGCCTGAGAGGATAGTGCCTCTAGTTCTCTGTAGGTCCAGGACTGTGCCAGATTCCTTGGGGAGACCTTGGTCTCTTTAGGTCCAGGAATTGTTTGGAACTCCTTGGGAAGAACAGATTGGTGCGTGGTATCAGTGACTGAGTATACAGAAGGTCTTTGGTGGTTCGGTTCTTGCTAAATGTTGACTGTGTAAGACTGCACAGTAATGAGCAGGATCCCTGTATTGTAAGATACTCCCCGATGTAGAAGGGTAAAGCCAGGCAATGTAAGAAATGGGACTGAAACAGTAGAACCATCTTGTGCTGTCACAATTGATACCTCAGTCTAAGTTATACTGAGACTTAGAGAATGGAAAAGTAATCAAGTGCCTGGGTAAGGACAGAAGGAAGTAAAGGAAATATGAAATGAAAGTGCTGCTGTATTGGGAATACTCTTAAGTGTGGCCTGTTTTGTCCCACCGTATTGCTGCTGCCAGAAATGTAGTCATTTCAGTTCAAGGGAATGTCTGCATGCAATAAATCAATCTGTTGACCAAAGAGACTGTTGCAAAAGGAATGTCTGGTTTCAGCCTGTGAAGTGCCCTCCACAGTATGTGTTACCCCCCACACTCCATGGAGTGGTAATTAATTGTTCTCATTCACACTTTTGATTCTGGTGTGAAAATTGAGTGTAATCAATTCAAATAGTGCACTTGGTGTTTGTTTAATGAGCATTGTCCTTGCAGTTGTCCTACCTATGAAGAAGACAGTGCCTGCTCCTCACCTAGCAAGGCCATGTCGCAACTATCAGAAGAACCAGATAATGAGCATATTTCTGCTTTCTTGGACTATGTTTTCTGGCTTGTACAGCACCCCCTCCTAACTTTTACCATCTGTATGCCCATAGACAGCGGAAGTGGGGGGCTTACTTATGTAAAAAAACATGAAAGATAGCGCTTCTCTATAATATTTCTGCATACAGCAGGAATACAGTATTCAACCATATAAATTTGGTACACGTGGAAACTGAGCATAACAGTTATGTTAAAATGCAACTAGTCAAAGAGTTAACAAATGTAACATGGATAGCCATCAGTACAGAACTTGATGCATCAGCCCTGCTCTCCAGATAACACAGAAAGAAAATACAAATGCAGTGTAAACCATGAAGTGGATCTGAGAGGACACAGGACAGACCCCATCCCAAAATAGTAATGACCAACTATCTCTACTAATCTCACATGGAGGGAAGGCAGCATAAAAGTGATACAGTGCAGCTGGAAAAAATAAGTTACTCCCTCCCATTAAGACATAGGGAGGATCAGTGACCCATATTGTCCTGACTAATGGTGCCAGTCACTGTAGGAAGGATCAAAGAAACAGAATCATACAGCACTCATTTTTTTCTCCATCAACTTCCTCCTTCGCATCAGCATTTTCTCTGGTAGCAAATTCTTTTTTAGTTTCTTCTAGCCACTGTCCTGCATCCTTAGGGTCTGTAAACTGACAAGATTTGCTACCATAGGTAATCCACAGATGAGCTGTCAAAAGAAACGAGTGGTTCACTCCAAGTGCCTGAAGCTTCTGTCTGACCCCATCAAGCTTCTTTCTTTTAACGCCTACTTTACTACTTGTGCCCCTTCTCTTATACCCTCTTCCTCTACTCCCTTCTTTCCCTTTCTCTGCCTTCCTCTCCTCCTTGTTTTCCTTCTTTCCTATCACTCCCTCTGTCTCCCTAAATGCTCTTCTTACCCTTAATCCTATGAAGGAAGGTAGTCCAGATGGCCATGACCTTACATTTCTTCTCCTTTCTGCACCTGCCATTACTCTGCCCATTACTCTGCTCCTCAATCTTTCCTTTACCTCTGCTACTATTCCTGATGTTTGGGAACATGTCGTTGTCATACTTCTTCACAGAGGTGGTGATCCCACCACTCCTGGCAACTTCTGTCCTATATCTCTTCTTCCTACTTTGGCTAAGTTACAGGAACACATTGTTCTTTCTCAGCTCAATTCCTTTCTTGACAACTTCTCCGTTTTCATACCTTTCCAGTCTGGCTTTAGGAAATCCCACTCCATGCCAGCTTCCCTCCTTTGTTTCACTGATTCCATACTCACAGGTACGGATCAAGGACTGATTACTTCCAGCATTTTTGTTGATTTTTCTAACATATTTAACACTGTGGCACATCCCCTCCTTTTGGACAAACTTAAAGCTGCAGGCTTCTCTGACCCTTCAGTCAACTGGTTTCATTCTTACATTGGCAGGAGGTCTTAAGCTGTCTGGATAGGAAACTCCATTTCATCTCCACTTCCCATTGGCTCAGGTGTCCCTCAAGAGTCTGTCCTGGGTCCTATTCTCTTTTCCATTTTCTTAAATGACCTCCCCACTGTTCATCTGTGTCCATTGAAATATATGCTGATGACATAGTTCTTTTTGCTTCTGGCTCCTCCTCCCATGATCTAATCTCCTGGCTGCAATTGGATTTTAACTGCATTCAGCACTAGTTCTAGTCTAACCAATTGTCCCTAAATGCAAAAAACACAATATCCTTGGCTTTTGGCACCCATCAGAGGCTTACTAGATTTACTTCTCTCCCATTATTTAATACCCTTGATGGTACTAAGATAGAAGACGTTTCCTCCTTTAAGTACCTTGGGTCTGCCTTAACTGGCATCTTGATTTCTCACTGCATACTGATGCTATCCACCATAAGCTACATCCTAAGCTTGGAGCATTGTACAGGAATAAAGCGGGTATTCTGCTTCCTGCCCACTGAGAAATTGTAGCAAAAATTATTGTCCCTATCATTGACTATGGTGACTTAGTCTGCAGTGGTGCCCCTAAATCCTCCCTTGCCAGACTGGACCCCCTTTTCCATTATTTCTGTTGTTTTGCTTTAGATTGCCCTCTTCATACTCACCACCGCTCTCTTTACTCATCACTTTCTCTCCCCTCTCTTGATGCTAGGCGCCCTTCCCATTGTGCATCTTTTACATCCAAATTTGGGTTCAGCTCCCTTCCCTCCTATCTTAAATCCCTTCAGTCCTCTCTTACTTCTTCATCTTACCTTCTCCACAACACTAATTCCCCTTCTCTTTCTATTCCATCAAGAAAATCCACTGTTGGACAATTTACTTTTTCTTGCCGATTTCCTGAACTTTGGTCCTCCCTTCCACTGTTTATTCATTCTGCCTCTTCTCCTTCCTCCCTAAAGTCTCTTCTTTATGACTTTTTCTCCTACCTGCTACTGTCTATGACCCTCTCCTCTTCTTATTATTCCCTTTCTCTATACATATGAGTGTGTTTTATTTTCTACTTGCATTCATTTAATAATTTGTCTCTAATTATTTATATTTGTGCTTCATGTATTATTATATTACTGTAATTGCTTATTTTCATCAGTTGATTGTTTAGCAATCACCTTCTCCCCTTTCCACCAGGAAGCATCTGGAAATGAGTTGTTCCCATTTCAGTAAATCTTTTCTGGTTAAACTTTTAAATAAATAAATAAAATCAAACTGTTTACATCAGGCTTGGTATCTGAACAGGACAGTCATAATCTAACAGAGGTCTTTTCAGCACCAAATTATTAAGGCAAAAAATACAGATTTAAGGCATCAGAACCAAAATATAATGGACGGAATACTAGAGCAGATCAATTTTATTGGGGTGAGGCGGTACAAAGCAGACCACCATTCCTTTTGAAGTCACATCTAAAGCCAATACAATACCAAGTGATTCCCACACCACAGCCCAGAGCATGGCAGCAGTGGCAGAAGAGATGGGAAAAGGAAAGGAGAAAAATTGTCACAATTCCTCGGTTACAGATTTACTGTTTAACCTACAGCAGGAGATCTGAACAGGATTTGAGAACATCACCACTCAAATAATGCATCTTCAGACAATGGTTACGGGTTTGGCAGAAACTTTGGCTTCTCATACCCAGCACTTGGATGAGGCTTAAAAATGGATAAGGTAGCTGGAGGATATAATAATTGATCTCAGCAGAGATTAGAGATGTGGCAAAGTAAAACTTCTGTGGTGGAGTTCATACGAAGTGATGAAATTTTCCACTTTGTGGAGCTTTGCAAAGCTTCCCCAGGTCTGGGAAACTTTGACTGCACCCAAATTGCAAAGTTTTGCTGCGAAATGCAGAATTTTACCACGAAGTATGGAATTGCACTGATGAAATTCTGCACTTCGTGGCAAAACAATTTGCACTTCACGATCCTCACATTTTATGAATTGTGCAAATTGCACTTTGTGAATTGTGTGAAATTTGTGAATTAATTCATGGAGTGAAGTTTGCTGACTTCACCCATTTCTAGCAGAGATGGGGAGATACTCATGGAAAAAACATAGCACCTGTCTAAATGGGCCGATGATCAGGAGAACAGAGGTCAGTGCTCTAATATCAGGTTAATTGGCATCCTAGAAAATATTGAGGGCAAGAAGGGTGTCAAGGCAGTCCAACATTTCCTGGTTGAAAAGTTGGGTATGGAATCAGGGGTTGCGAGTTGTGAGATCCAGCTGGCCCAACAAACTGGACCAAAGTCTAAGGAAGGAGACAGACCCAGACACTACTTAATCAAATATTTAAGATTCACTGAAAAAGAAAATATGCTGCAGGCAGTCAGAAGGCATGGACCCCTGGAATTTAATGGCTCCAAAGTCTTCATATTTCAAGCATTTTGTAGAGATCTCCAGGTACAGTACCAGAAGTTTGCAGGGGTGAAGACAAAGCTAGATGCCCTGGGATGGGAATTTTCACTTATGTACCCAACGAAACTGCAGGTCATATGCCCTGGTCATCCACCAAAATATTTCAGAAAGCCCTTGGAAGCCAAAGAGTTTGTCAGGATGATGGAAGCAGCTAGAGAGGGCAGGTCCCAAATTCAGAACCATCAGGCTGCATGATGGAATTTAATGAGGTACATTTCAAGGTGAGGCTTTGACTTTCTGGCACAGGATTGAGGTATAAATATGGGGTTCCTCCGCTTTCGTATGATATAATTTGGATGTGGAACTGATGAGGTTGACTTTGATGAATAGCATATTACACAGTTGCCCTAAGTAAATGTATACTAAGGCACTGGGTAATGTGGCAGAAGCTCTTTAAACAATAAAAATGCTCTTATAAACTATCTACATTAAGAGTTCAAAAGAACTGTTGATAGATTTTTTTAATTTAATGCTGTACAAACAGCCTAATGACAGGCAGTGACAGAAATTAACAAATCTGCTGTCTGTCAATTATTGCTCTCTCATGGTGCCCATGCCGGATGGTGTAGGTAGCCCTGTATGATCTGCTGTGCAGTCCTCCTCTTGTCACTATGACGTATGATGTCTTGGCAACCTTCATCAATGTGGTTGCTAGGGAGGGTGATGACAGCACAAAAATAAGTAATACATAAAAAAAGAAAAAATGAAAAAAAAAATGTTTTGTTACTGTTATTTGCCAAAGGGATTTGAATCACATGGGTGGCTGCCCAAACTGCTGTGACTAGTCTGGTTCTTATTTTTGGTGTGGGAACTCTTCACTGGAAGGGCAACGACAAAATTGGGCCATGATTTTCAGACTGGAGGAACAACTGAGAAGCTTTTCCTACTATCTGCTGTACAAGTGATTTAAATAATACTCAACAACAATTGCAATCAAAATTCTGACATATCAATACTGGCAGCTCATGGATGCCCATTAAGGATGGCGTGGGGAAGCCCATATGGCTTGCCATACTGTCTCTCTATTGACAATGTGGTCTAAATTACCTTGCCAACCAGTGACATGCATTTGCCTTATCGAGAGATAACTGAGCAGTTACATGCAATCCATATTTCATCTCATGTCTGACATACTAAATATTACTGAATTTCAAATTTCACAGGCTACTGTCATGATTAGTATGGATAAACTGATTGCTGATTTGTAATATGGTGGTTCTGATATTTCTTCTTAGGAGCTGGAATTAGTATTTGGGTTAATTAATCAATCTATCAATCAATCAAAATCTTTATTTATCCAGGTGTACATCATTGAGCAGAGCTCATTTGCAAGATGGACCTGATTATAATAAGATCTCGAATACATGGCAAAAGAATAAAAGAACAAAAATTAAAAAAAGGAGTTATGCATAAGTAATGACAATAAGATAACTTGATAGATGTAGGTTACAGAATACAGGGCATCAGACAATAGCATAAAACAATTAAAGTTGCAGCAGCATCATTTGAACATGACAAAATTGCAGATATCTCAGATTAAGTGACAGGATGACAAGTTGAGTTTGGGGGGGTAGTAGTAGAGGTGAGGGCTAAGGTAGCTCTAGAAGTAAGAGGCCAGGTGGTAGAGGAGCGTATCATCACAAGGCAGGGCCAGAATAAAAATACATAAATATTATTAGGTAGTTGTGATGGAGGTCAGATAGGTAAATCAACAGAGGACAGTAGAAGGCAGAGGACGGAGGATAAAGCATGTAAGAGAGGTTAAAGACAGCCAGTAAGGTGATACCATGGTTAATGGTTCTGATTAATGGTGTGAAAAGCACTTGCATGGTTCCTTGAGGAGACGAGAGTACAAGGTCTTGAATGAACCAATGCTGATGAATGTATTACATTTTAAGGTTTTCTGTAGATTGTGCCACAGGGAGGGCAGTGTTAAGCTAATGGCTGTTCTGCCTGGGCGAGAGTGGACTTTGGGAATTTTTAATGAGATACAGGAGTGACTTGTCAGGGCGTAGGTGCCTATTGAGCTTAGCAGGAGGCAGTGTGAGATTTATTGTGTAAGTTTTTTTGAGATAGCTCTGTAGGTCCATAAGGCAGCATTTTATTTTCACCTAAACTGGAGGGAGGTCCATCCTACGGCTGCATATAATGAACAATGGTGCGTATTGAAGGGGAGACCGGTAATAAATCTCAGTTCACTATGGTAGAGCGTATCCAGTTTTGCTAGGTAAGAGGTAGGACAGTTGCTGTGTAGAAAGTCCACATCGTTTACTAGTGAAAGAAATGTAGCTTGCACCAACCTCATCTTGGCATTGCTTGTGAGTAGGTAGCTGATCCTGAAGTAGAGACCAAGTCTATGGTGTAGTCTTTTTAATAAATCCTTGATGTGCTCAATAAAGGAGAGTTTATGGTCTAGCCAGACTCCCAGGTATTTGAGCTTCGTAATGAATTCTAGGTTTTCCCCTAGGATTGTAGAGATCTGCGGTTCTGTTCCTGTAGTTGCTGAGTTAGCTGCATGTATGTAAGGAGAGAGGAGCATTACTTTGGTTTCTTTTCGTTAAGTAAGAGCTTTTTGTTTCGGATCTGGTTTAGAAGTAGGTTAAATTCAGTTTGAAGGTCGCTACATGCAGCTTCTGGTGATGGATGGCTTAAGTAGAGCACTGTAAAACATTTTCCTAGTGTGAGCTATGTCCCAGCATCTAGAAAGACTGTTGCTCTGTGAAATATTTAGCTAAAATGAAACTTGCGCTTGTGCATAACATTATAGGTGAGCAGCTGGAGCCTTGTAATTGTATTGCAGGAGGAGGAGCTGTAGTCCTGTCCTTGCCTTGTGGACTACAACTCAGATTCTAGATTATATTTTTGTGTTTGGGATAAGCCCTCAGTGTTTTTAAACACATTTTGACCCTTTTCAGGGCATACTTTAACATTTTATTTAATTTTTAAACTGTTTGCAAGTGAGGAGCATCCAGTGACCCCGGAGACCACTTCCAGGTCACTCTGAGCATATTTATTCCTGGCTTTAGTGAGCAGGGCAAGCAAAAGCAGGGTGAGTGCTTGGATCCTCGCATGAAGAAGTGTGCATCTTTGCATGTGTCTTGCTTGTGTAGCGTGATTGTGGGATAAAGCGGCACAGGAAAAATGCAAGGTAAGCCTGTCAATCCTTTAGATCTACAGCAAGTTTCTGGGATTGAGCTGTTAGGACACCGTTCTTTTCCTCATTAATGTGGTATTGGTTGACCCCTGTAGTACATAAATCACATAGCAGAGTCCCATAAATTCCTGCTTATAATGCATATAATAAATCTTAAGGATGAAGGAAACAATTATTATTGATGGTGATACTGGGTACTTATATGTGGAATGTGCTATGTACTTGATTACTCAGACAACAGTTATGGATCCCTTTACTTGTAATAAATGTAGGCATAATCTCGAGTTATAGATTGAAATAAATATGTTCTCTTTGAAACTTGAAGCTATTGACCAGGCTCAACTACAAATGGCACAACAATTAAACATGAATATTGACACTCCTTGTCCCACCAGTAGTCCTATGGATCCGATTATATCACAAAACAATGGTGATAGTGTGAAAAATAAAGTTTCTAAACCAAGTATTAAGAAGGGGGGAAAGGCTTCACACAAAATGATAGCTGGGGAAAGGACCTTAAACACAGTGCTATCAGGGACTGGTGACATATTACCTAAACAACAAACAACATCTAATAATACAAGTATGACCAAAAATTAAAAAAAGGGATGAGAGAAATTGAACACCCTGTTGGTTATGAAACTTATAATGACAATGAATGGTTTGAAGTCCAAGCTAATAAAGTGGCAAAAAGAGGTAAAAGGGCAGTCCACTTTGAACTTCCCCTGTTAAATCACTTTGACCCATTAACTGTACTGGAGAACTCTGATGTAACTAACATGACCCATGAATCTGAAATACCTATATAGGTGATACCCAATGATAATAATAAGGAACAACTTAATAGTGTATTATTAAAAAAAGGGACTACACTGCCAAGAAATGAACTGTTGCTAGATCTCAATAGTGAGGGCAATCAGGTAACTACACTCATGGAGATTGATGAAGTACCATCTAATAGGGAGGTGATAGTTGTAGGTGATTCAATTACTAAAAATCTTGACCATTTAATTTGTAACATTGATAAATCTACTAGAACTGTTTCAAGTTTCAGTGGAGCTAGATTAAGTGATATCACTGAAATGATGGACAACATATTGCAAAGCACAGGTACTATCCCCCGGTCATTATTCACATAGAATCCAATGATACATGGCAAGCACCAATGAAAAAGAAATTAACAAGATTTTGCATCATTTACAAATAAATGTATTGATAAAGGCTGTGAGGTGATTGTTTCAGAAATCTTCCCTATTTCACGAGCGTCAAGACAGCATCAAATAAAAATCAGAGACATTAATAACTGTCTCTGTAATTGGTGTATGAAACAGAGTATTAAATGTGTTACACATTGGGAAGAATTTTATGGAGTATCCAACTTGTACTCAGTAATACAATGGAAAATAATCACGACCAGAGTTTAGGTATGTTGCTATTGAATGCTAGAAGTTTACACTCCAAAATAGATGAATTACAACACTCTCTCAAGGAGGATAATATAATAATTTGTGGTATTACTGAGACTTGGGGCACAGATGATGCTTGGAATATGGACATTACTGGCTACAACAGATTTTATAAATACAGGAAACATCATTTGGGAGGTGGTGTAGCCTTATATGTAACAGATGACATCAAATCCTTTGAGATTTTCAACACTGAGTATAATGAAAATGAATGTGAATGTATATGGGTTAATCTGCTGTTTAACAACAATAATTTGACCGTGGGCTTTGTCTACCATCCTCCAAACTTAACTACTGAACAAAACAATAACTTATTACAAATTATTGAAACTAGGAACATTATAGCTGATTATGTGCTCATGGGGGATTTTTACCTACCTCACATTAATTGGACCTCATTGGATAGTAAGGTAGCATTAGAAAAAAAAAATATTGATCTATTTATTCAGTTAAACCTTGAACAATTGGTTCATTTATCAACTAGGGAAATAACACACTAGATCTAATTTTAACAAATTGTGAGGAAAAAGTACATAATATTCAACTGCATCCACCACTTGGTGATTCTGATCATAATAGGGTAAATGCCTATTATAAAAATAATACTGAATACACCAAAGGAAAAACAGTCATAAGAGACTTCCACAAAGCAGACTATCAGAAAATGAGGTATCAACTGGGTAAATGTGAATGGGAAAAAGATCACACAGATAAAGATCTTGAACTTACCTGGGAACTAATTAAACTACAGATTACAGAATGCATTGAGAAATATGTGCCGAACAGAGTGAAATACAATAAAAATAGACATATTCCCCCAAGGTGGAGAAATACAATTAAGAAACAGATTCACAAAAAATAACAAATATTCCAGAAATTTAAGAAATCAAATAGTACAGAGCTACTCAACAAACTTAAATTGTGTAACAAAAACATAAAAGGAATGATAAAAAGAGCTAAAAAAACAGAATTTAAGTTAGCATCTGGGGTTAAGGACAACAAAAAACAGTTATATAATTACATTGGTACATTAAAAGGCAATCAATATACCGTAGGGCCCCTAAAAATGGATAAAGGTATAATAACAGTTGTGGAGGAGATAGCAGAAACCTTAAATAAGTATTTTCTCAGTGTTTTCGAAAAAAAAAGACTCTCAGATCCAACAGATAGATTTGACTAATTCATACTTACCTAGCATCTGTAGCTCAGAAGTCTATGATATAATACAATCACTGAAAGCTAATAGTTTACCTGGACCAGATGGTATGTCTCCAAGACTTATCCAAGAATTAGCCCCAATAATAACTGAACCACTTACTTATCTCTACAACAAATCTCTACAGGATGGTAAAGCATTGAACGATTGGCTTATAGCAACTGTGACTGCAATTCATAAGGGAGGCAAAAGAGATGAACCCAAGAACCATAGACCAATTAGCCTGACATCTGTGGTTGGTAAAATCATGGAAAAATTATTACAAAGGTGAATTAATGAACATTTGATAAAGAAGGAATTAACGGATCACAGTCAGCATGGATTTGTTCCTGGGAGATCATGCTTGACAAAGTAACTCAACTTCTTCTAGCCCATAAGTCAAGCACTTGATAAGGGTATTCCCAGTGATGCAATTTATCTCGATTTCACAAAAGCATTTGACAAATATCCCACCATGTATTAATAAAAGAGCTATTGAAGATTGAATTATCACCCAATATTGTAAGCTGTATCAGCTCCTGGTTAAATAATAGATACCAAAAGGTTGCAGTCAAAGGGGACTACTCCTCTTGGGGTAGTGTAACTAGTGGTGTCCCTCAGGGATCAGTTTTAGAACCATCCCTTTTTAATATTTTAGTCTCAACTATGCCAATTTTGGACAGCGGATGGTTAGCCAAATATGCAGACGACTGCAAGTTGGGGGCTTGTAACTACCATAATAGATAAGAACAATATCCAAAAACAGCTAGATCTACTTATGGAGTGGAGGCAACCTATGCATATGCAATTTAACTTAGAAAAATGCAAAGTTATGCATATTGGAAAGAACAATTCATGTTATAGTTACAACCTAGGATATTCCTTACTGCAGTCTATATCTGAAGAGAAAGACCGTGGCACTATAAAAATTAATTATTTTAACTTTGAAAAAAACACTACTTTAAAGGTTAAGAAGTGCCATAAAATAATAGGTTCAATTTTGGCAAACATAAAAAGTAGGGAGCAGGAGGTATTAATGCCATTATATACCAGTCTGGTGTGACCACATCTTGAGTACTGCTCCCAGTTTAATACATCTCGTTGTATAAGAAGCTGTAGACTGGTTGAAGGTGTCCAGAGAAAATTTACAAAAAAGATAAGAAATCAAGAAAAACTGGACTATAGTACAAGATTAATAAACTTATAACTATACTCTGCAGGTTATAGACAAATTTGTGGGGACCTATGCTTTACATATAAAGCACTAAAAGATAGCTATCAAGGAGTAACTATAGGTCTGACACTGAGTGGTACAAGAAATAATGGACTTAAAATCACAGGGGAATTCATAAAAACTACTAAAAGAAGTAAATTCTTCATTCAGAGGATTGTCAGCGTATGGAAAAGTCTGCCTGCACACGTAGTATCCAGCCTGACCATGGACACTTTTAAAACTAGACTAGATCTACATATGGGGAACATAAAATACATATACCACCTATAATAAGGTGGTGAGTTCTTTAAAAGGCATCAAGCCTATTCGACTTGCATACATTCTATGAATCTATGAAAAGAAAATATATCATCCGCGAATAGGTGGACGCTAGCCTTAGTTACACTGTTATTGATGGTATTGATGTAAATCGCAAACAGAATGGGACCAAGAGTAGATCCCTGGGGCACTCCTCTTAGTGGGGATTTGACAGGTGAAAGTTCACCTTCAGCTTTGACTTGCTGTAGACTGTCAGTAAGATAATTGGTAAACCACCAAAGGGAGAGAGTCCAAGCCTATAGTCTGTAAGAATGAAAGGAGCAGGCTATGGTCAACAGTGTCAAATGCCTTGCTTAAGTCCAAGAATACTGCACAAAGTATTTTTTTTTCCAGTTAAATCTGCCAATCATTGGTCACTTTTGCAAGGGCTGTGATAGTGCTATGGTTAGCTGTGAATCTAGATTGGGCAGGATTTAGCATATTTTGATGATTCTAAATAAGACCTCAGTTGTGTACTTACAATTTTTTCCAATAATTTCGACAGAACAGGGAGAAGGGAAATCGGCCTATAGTTGTTGAGGTCACAGGGGTTTCCTGATTTAAGCAGAGGTATAACATGGATTGTTTTCCAGATGGATGGAATGGCTCCTTCGGTCAATGATAGGCTAAATAGGTGTGTTATAGGTACAGCTAGTATGTTTTAAGCAATCTTTAGGAAGTATAGGTCCAGGGAGTCGGCACCAGCACTTTTCTTTATGTCCAATTGACATAGAAAGTCTTTAACCTGTTTCAGGGTTGCTGGTTGCAGGAGAATATAGAGTTTGTGACTCAGACTCCATTATTTTGATAGCCCAGCTGGGAGCATAACAGGTTCACAGGAAAGTTATAGAAGGCTAACCCCACAGTTGTAAAGTGGTTATTGAAGGAGTCCAAAATCTCCACCCTATCAGTGATGGTGTTGTTGTCTGAAATGATCTTAGGTGAGAGAGAGTTTCCAGGTATGTGACCAGAGAGGTCCTTGATGGTATTCCAGAATTTGGCTGGGTGCTCGGTGGCCGAGTCCAGTTCTATACGATAGTATGCGGCTTTTGCATCTCAAGTCTTCCTGGTACAGAGGTTTCTGGCTCTTCTAAATGAATACCAGTCCAATGGGGTCTTAGATCTATGTGCTTTTTTCCAAAGCTTGTCCATCTTTAAAAGAGCAGACTTGAGTTCAGCGGAGAACCAACAACATGTTTTATTCTTAACACGCACTTTTATTAAAGGGCCACATTTATTTAAAGCCCCTAGAATTATGTCATTGACGATGTCATAAGCCAATTGTACTGTCCTCACCAGGTAAAAATCCTGCCATTGTGTGGAGTATTTTAGCTTTTCTAGATAGGCATATGGGTCAAAGTTCCACTTGGAACTTTTAACTATCAGCAAGGCTTCCAATTTGCAGAACAAAAAGGATGTGTATTGGGTTGACGCCCAAACCTGTCTGGAGCCAGTAGATACTTTCTCAGGGGGGCTGTGTCACTTAAGCTTTACACCAGCACACTCTATTTAAACAAGTTATTAAACTCTTTTATGCAGCAAGTTGTTTCTATATCCCCAACAGTATTAAAACACTTACATTTTTGTCCGGCCCGGTAGCGCTGAGGGTTGAGGTGCTGGACGCCACACCTCACGCTATGCCGGCGACCTGGGTTCGGGAACGGACTCGGGTCATTGGGGGTCGGAGGGGGTCGGGAGGATCGAGCATCCCAATGGAAGCTCTCCTCCCTCTGGGGTGGGAAACCAGGGGTGCGTCTAGCACCCGACGCCCCTGAAGCTGGTGGATGCACGGGCTTTCAGGGCACCAGTGACTCTACTAGAGTCAGGAAGGGGGGACGCTGTTCCGCGCATGGCTGTCACCATGTGTCAGCACGTCGGCAAGCCTGGACGTCAGTCCTAAGCGCAGGCATCTCAGGGGAATAGGGAGAAAAACAGGGGAAAAATTAAACACCCTTGGCCCTACAAGCGGATGAAACTAGGGGATGGGATGCCATGGGGATTGCCCTGGCAGACAGAGTAGGAGGAGGTACAAGGCCTCTTCTGAAAGCCGTGTGAGCCAGGCAAAATTACAAAAAAAAAACACATACATTTTTAACATAAGACAAAAAGCACCAAGCAAACAAGGCATAGGAAAAAGCTGAGTGAGCAGGGACCATTTAGAACAGGGCCTAGAACGGCGTTCGCATTCCGATTGGTTGTGGCTTTTAACCATACATTAGGCCACCAAGAGTCCAGGGTTGTGGTATCAGGCGGCAGCTATGAGAGCACTGACCTCCCACTGGCAGAGTCTCCCTCAGCTCGAGAGCAGGAAGCCCCTGGAAGGATTTCCTTGGCAGGGGAGAAAGAGAAAAAAATGTCAATTTAAATGCTGCTGCAGACAAAGGACCTGCACTATCAGCAGGACTTCCAATTTGCAGGACAAAAAGAATGTCCTGGGTTGTGGTATCGGGTGGCGGCTATGAGAGCACCGACTGTCTGCTGGCTGAATCTCCCTTGACTCAAGAGCAGGGAGCCCCTGGAAAATTTTCTTGGCCGGGGAGAAAGAGAAAAAAAGATCAATTCAATGCTGCTGCAGACAAAGGGCCTGCACTATCAGCAGGGCTTCCAATTTACAGGACAAAAAGGATGTCTGGGGTTGTGGTATCAGGCGGCGGCTATGACAGTGATGACCGCCCACTGGCCGAGTCTCTCTCAGCTCGAGAGCAGGCAGCCCCTCGAAGGACTTCCTCGGCTGGGGAGAAAGAGAAAAAAAGGTACATTTAAATGCTGCTGCAGACAAAAGGTCTGCACTGTCAGCCAGACTTCAATTGCATTACAAAAGGATGTCTGGGTTGTGGTATCGAATTGGCGGCTGTGAGGCGCCGCCGCCCTACCCTAGTCTCCCTCGGCTCAAGAGCAGGAGCCCTGAAGGATTACCTTGCTGGAGAAAGAGAAAAAAAGTGTCAGTTTAAATGCTGCTGCACACAAAGGACCTGCACTATCAGCAGGGCTTCCAATTTGCAGGACAAAATGGATGTGTATTGGGTTGGCACCCAAACCTGTTTGGAGCCAGTAGGTGTTTTCCCAAGGGTGCTGTGTCACTTAATTTTTTCACCAGCACACTCTCTTTAAACAAGTTATTATACTCTTTTATGCAGCAAGTTGTTTCTATATCCCCAACAGTATTAAAACACACATTTTTAACATAAGACAAATAGCGCCAAGAAAACAAGGCATAGGAAAGAGCTGAGCTAGCAGGGACCAATTGGAACAGGACCTAGAAAGGCTATGAGGGTGCCGACAACCCGCTGGCTGAGTCTCCCTTGGCTTGAGAGCAGGGAGCCCCTGGAAGGATTTACTCTACCCCTCTGACTGCGACTGGGACTGCAGGTAGCAATAAGGAGGAGGATGCATGAACTCTTTATATCACCAGTCTTCTAGTGTTAGAGAGCACTTCCTCTATATTTTCAAAAAAAAAAAAACTCTTCCTCCCTACTCTAATTCATAACACTGGAAACTCTGTTATGTGACATTTTGCATATGAGGAGTATGAGGAACATGGCTATCATAGGGATTAATCTGAAGCTATCCATAGTGGTCTGCCTGTTTATCACTGTATGTCCTAATGCTCTACGTTTTCTGGTTTTACTTCAATGATTAGGTGAAGCAAATTCAAGACCTTCACATGGGGATCTACAAAATGTAAGCTCTGAGATGTTTCTGATCAGATTTTTATAAAGCATTTTCCCACTCTACAAAGCATTGAATGTCCGGGATTGCCCATGGCAATTGGAAGAGGGAGCCCCGTGTGACTTGTCATTTGGTTTCCCTCTTGTTGGTGGATTTTGTGCAGTACCGACTGCCTGGTCCTGTGGCTGCCCTAACAGATGTTGTAATATGGGAAAGATTCATAGAACTAATCCAGAATGAGTGAAAACTGACACATGCTGAAGTGGACATATAGCAACCATTCATATGACTGACTACTGTACTACAGCACACTCCATCTGGATGATGGGGGCTTGCTTTCCCTCACTTGCAATGGGTACTATTTGTGAATGGGGAGAAACAAGGGCTGCAGCCTGTTTGAATTCCACCACTTCCCCTCCGTCTGCATTTGTGACTGCAGGTAACGATGGGGGGGGTGCACTTAACTATCCACATCTGTGTGGCCAAATGTCATTACCGAAACCTATGTACATTTTATGACCTAATATCATTAGTAGATTCAGTGTACTTTACTACTGGTTACTGAACTGGTAAATGCTCATTAAGTGAAATATTCAGTATTTTATGAAACATTGGGAGGGAACCTGAGTGTTATAACCGTACTACATGTTTTTGCCCTCATACATTCTAACACCCTGTGTGCTGGTATGAGGAGATCCATTGATACCTCGGAGTGAGGTTGAATGCCTCAGTCACTGGTAATAACAGTCATGCTAACAGGGTCCTCACTCCTGAGTCCTGCCTCTGTCTGTGTATTCCCCTAGGATCCTTAATCATCAACAAGGAATACCATGGGGATGAAATCTTAATGTCAATGCCTACACTGTAAGGACTGGGTATAGTGTAGTGACTGGCTGATCATTTGAAACACAGGATAAAACCCAACCCCAACATTTCTTCTATGATGTTGCTGTTTATAGCTTCTATGTATAGATATCACCCACACAGTGGGTTCAGATGGCATGGGGATTGTCTCCATCCCCTTAATGTGGCGGGGGGGGGAGACTCCTTGCTGAATATAGATAATTTGCCTAACAATTTTCTTTTTCATTTTTTTCAATTTAGTGAAAATAGGTGCTGGTTGGACTTATTCTACTACTTGTCCACCAAAGTACTGGTGGGAGGTAGCACTTTTATTCCATATATATTTTATCCCCATTTCTCAAGGAGCTGGCAGACAGGCTCCATCACCTGGGGGGGGTGCTCACATTCATCCCAGACTGTGTCCCAGTCATAGCCAGGATCATTATGGAGCCTACCAGCTCCATTTTCTCCCTTCCCCTGTTGCGGACACACACACGTGTGTGGAATTGCATGCATGCTGCATTCCCGCAGCACCCTCCCTTTGTACTGTCCACCAGCCGACAGTGCCACCAGGCCTCCACCCGGTAGCAGTCATATGGCAGGGCCACCAATGTCCCTCCCCAGGAGGGGAGAGCTGCCTTTTGGCTTCTCAATCCTACTCCCACGCTCCCCCCAGCTGACCCCCAATGATCTGAGCCCATTTCTGAACCCTGGTTGTTGGCATGGTGTGAGGTGTGGTGTCCAGTACCTCATCCCTCAGCACCACTGGGCCAGCATTGAGGCTGCACTCTTTAAGTGCGGAGCCAACTTGAGGAGAGGGAGACATGTCAACTCAATTAATTTCCGTTGGGTAATTATTTTTTGGGGGGGCTATGGAGACACTGGTCCTGGGAGATGGGAGTGGGGTCATGTTTATATTTATGGGGGTTAACATAAAATTTAGTAGTAATTTAGGGCATTTATTTGGGGAAAAGGAGGTGGTGGTGTGGACGGTTTATTATTGTTTTGGGTGGGTAGGATAGTAATTATCTGTTGGGCTGTTATGTTTTTCAGCATTAAATGTTTTACTATGGTTATTGTTCTTTCTTCTCAAAATGGAACTACTTCAAATGCTTTACAGGATGTACAGGCTATAGCTCCAGTATTAGTGGATCTAGATTTACACTCCTTCAACAATGGATGATGCTACTTTTAAAATGAGGTCTTGGAATGTTCATGGATTAAAGTCCTATATAAAACGCAAGAAGGTGTTGACCAAAATTAAAGCCATCAAGTCTGATATTACATGCCTCCAAGAAAACCATATGACTTATAGGGAAGGTATGCATACAAGTAAGAACTGGCGGGGGGGATGGTATGGAGCATACTTTTCCTTGAAGGCTCGAGGTGCTGCTGTTTGGCTTAGGCTGAGATTTCCAGGGATAGTCACAAGGCTTCTGAAGAATCAGCAAGGAGATATGTTTTGTTACAGGTCCTGCTAAACTCCAGGCACAAGGTTGCAATTAGCACTATTTATGGACCCAATATAGAGTGTCCTGAGTTCTATCAAAGGCTAAAGGTGCAAATGGCAGATTTTGAGGGACTGGTTTCTTTGTGGTGACTACAACTGTGTACAAGATATGATTTTAGATAGGTCTTCTAGAGTGGTCACAACACTATCTAGGAATGCTAAAGCACTTTTGGACATAATTAAAGATTATTATTTGGTTGATTCATGGAGGTATGCATTCCCTGTGGGTAGGGAATACATCTACATCTAGCATTCAGCCAGCAACTATGGTACACTGGATGCTATTCTAATTTCCCAATCTCTAGCACTTTCTATACAGTCAGCTCAGCATGGCCCCATAACCATAACTGATCATGCACTGGTTTTGCTTGATTTAAGTAGATGGGGCATACCGCTAACATGCAGGGCCTGAAAGCTGGACCCTGTCCTATGGCAAAAGCCAGAATTTATCCCATTTATCTGTGAGCAGACAGAACAGTTTTTTTTATAATAACCCTAGAAGGTATACATCTGCCACCACCACAAGGGAAGCTCTAACCTAAAGGGGTCATTATGTCATATGCTAGTTATGAGAGGAAAACTGAAAACCATTTGTTGTTTGACTTGGAACAAGAAATCTCTAAACTGAGAAACAACATATGGCTGACTCCATATCCATGAGATACCAAAAGTTGCAAAAATTGAAATGGTAATACAACCAGTTATCCAATTGAAAATCAAAAATTGAGCAAATATACTACTTAATCAAGCCACTACTTATTTTGAAGGGGATTCTGGGGAAGGGGGAATGGCTGGCTTGGCAACTTTGACATAGGGGGCTCAGGAATAAGTGTAAGAAAGCAATCAGGGCTGTCAAAAGTGAATTCTACAAAGCAGGTCTGCTGAATTCAGCTAAAGACCCTAGGACTTTCTGGAGGAACATAAAAAAACATAGTAAGTGGTTCCCCCAATGGTGAGGCCACTGACATGCTCATCAATGGTACTAGTTGTAACAATCCACTTACCATCGCCAATGCATTTAACTTGGACTTCTTGGACCTGTCTGCCTTCACCTCCCTATTCTCCTCCAGTGGTTGTAATAGTTGTGTCCATGACCCTGCTTCACAACTGGCTCCCATCTCCTGCCCATTATTCTATTTCAAAGCTGTGATGGCACAAGAGATGCAGAGATTGCTCTCTGGTCTCTCCACCTTCTCCAGTGCTGGCCACTACGGCATGGAACCTAAGCTCCTCTGTCTTGGTGCCTCTCATATTGCCTCCCCGGTGGCCCATATCTTCAACTTATCCCTAGCCTCTTGGGTCATCCCTGATATATGGAAGGTGGCTAGGGTTGTCCCCATTCTCAAACAGAGCAACCCTAAGATTCTTGACAACTACCGACCAATAGCCATATTGTCTACTATCAGTAAACTTCTTGAGAAAGTTGTGGCTGGACAACTCATGGAGTATATTCAGTCCCACGAGCTGTTGTCTCCTGAGCAGCATGGCTTTCATAAAGGGCACAGTATATCCTCTGCCCTTGTCACTGTCACATCTGGGATCCGAGCTGCCATGGAACAGGGTAAACTGGTGCCATCTTCATCGATCTATCCAAAGTCTTTGATCTAGTTGACCATGCTCTACTCTGTTTTCAGCTTAGGTCCTTTGGCTTGCCACCCCTTGTACTCAGTTGGTTCACCAACTATGAACAGGGCAGACAGCAGCTGATCAAATACAGTAAGGTGCTTCTGGACACCACTTCTGTATCCTCAGGTGTTCCCCAAGGTTCAGTCCTGGGGCCCCTGCTCTTTTCCATCTTTGTCAATAATCTACCCTCTACCTCCTCCTACTGTAGGTCCATTCTATATGCTGATGACCTGGTCATTCTCACCCATTCTTGGGACATTGGGGTCATAAAATTACCAGCTGAGAAAAGACTTTATGGGTATCCAATCCTGGATAATGTCCCACAAGCTGGTCCTCAACCTCAAAAAAAACAGGCCATGCTCTTTGGGTCCCTGGCCAAGATAAAGGACTCCCCTACTCCTTTATGTATCACTGGTCTTGACGGTACTCCTGTCCTCACCCCTGACTCCATCAAATACCTTGGGGTGATACTTGACCCTCAGCTCGACCTTGGACTACATATCCAGAATGTATGAAGAGCCGTTAACTGCAAATTGGGTCTGGTCTATCGAGCAAAGGGCAATCTCACTTCTGCTGCTGGCCTTGCACTGGCTAGGGGTGTGTTTCTCCCCTCCCTCTGCTATGGGCTTCTCCTGCTTGCTTGTACCTCCAAAGCCCACCTCTCTAGGTGGACCGTCACCTACAAAAACATTTGCTGTTTTTCCCTTGCTGTCCCTCATCTCACCCACCACTGTAACCTGTATAGTAAGCATAATTGGCTCTCCCCACCCAATTACTTAAATTTTGTCCTGGGCTGTTTCATGGGCAAGGTCGTTGTTACTGGCACCTCCCCCCCGGATTGGCGGAGCATCTTGTGCCAGCTGCCTCCTTCTCGTACTCCCTCAGATCCCTGGGCCCTGCTGTTCTTAGGATTCCTGCCACTTGCACTCAAATGGGGGACAGATATTTTGCCTCATGGACCCCCAGACTATGGAACTACCTTTCTGCCCAGGTCTGCTCCTCCCACTCCCATGCATGCCTCTGAACCTCCCTGTGGAATCATTTGAAGCTCTCCTCAGCGTGCAGTTGTCCCAAACATCTATAATCTCACCTGGTCCCCTGCACTGAACATCTTTCCTAAGGTATAGCCTGCCTGCATGGTTTTTGTCCTGCACACAATGTATACACCCTATGTATTAGGTATTGCTCTGACTGTGCCCCCACTTTTTTGGGGTCCTATACTGTATATAATTTGTATATAATGCACTGCACACAGCCTTGGTGACTTGATGTATATGCTCAGACCATTTGTGTGTACCTACTGACTATGTGATGCTTCTGTTTTCCCTGACTCTGTGTAAATGCCTAAAGTGTATCATGTTGTCCTATGTCGTATTTCCTTATACCTGAAAATAGGTAAATGTCTTGTCTAGTGTACTTACCTGGTTAACAAAAGCTAAATAAATAAATAAGGATAGTATCAAAAATGTTGCTGTTATCCATAATAAAGAGGGAGGATTGAAACACACAGATAAGGACATAGGGGAATGATTTAAGAATTATTACTAAGATCTATATACCTCAGAATCACAGGTGTCTGAGGAGGACATCTAATATTTTTTTAAGCTGGACAACTCTTCCTGTCTTAGATCCAGATGCTAGCGACAATTTAGATAAAGACTTTGAGTGGGAGGAGATCAAATAAGGTATAGCACATTTAAAAGGTGGTAAGGCACCTGGACTAGATGGCTTCCCAATGGATTTCTATAAAGCCTTAGTTGTGGAATTAAAAGAGCCATTAGGAGACATGAATATGGAAAGCCTGCAGATGTGTATGGTCCCACCCACCACGTGGACAGCCACCATCACAGTCCTCCCAAAGCCTGATAAAGATCTAACATTATGTAGATCATACAGACCAATGTCACCACTTACAACTGACTATAAAATTATAGCCTGAATTTATTTATGGATGACAAGGCAAACAAAATGTACGAAAAGCATTGAATATATTAATGAGGTGGGCCACCAGGGGGCCGAATGAGGAGGCAGCTGTCCTCAGCCTTGATGCCGAAAAGGCATTTGACCACATGGAGTGGGGATACTTGTTTATTGCAGTTAAAAACTTGGCTTTGGCAGTAATATGATGAAATGGGTGGCTCTTCTTTATCAAAAGCCCACAGCTCATATCTTAGTTAATGGGAGGCTGTCTCCCCCTTTGCACTATCTCACGGCACTCATCAGGGCTGGCCCTTGTCCCCATTACTTTACGTACTATCCTTGGAACCCTTAGCGGCAGTAACATGGGAGGACCCTGACATCAGGGGATTTCAAGCCAATTGCCAACATTACAAGATTTCATTATTTGCAGATGACCTATTGATCTTTCTGGATAAACCTGATGAGGGTATACCAAAGGTCCATCAAATATTGACCAACTATAGTACTATATCCAATCATAAAATCAAATGGACTAAAAGTGAGATTTTACCTACAGGGAACGGGCCCCATTGGGCCTTGGTCAACAACCCCCTGAATATGATGGTAGTTAGTTCCTTGAAATACTCAGGTATACAAGTTAGTAATACAGTCAAAAAATATTCCAAGATAATTAAGCCACTCTACTAACCTCACTTAAACAAGCCTGTGAGAGATGGAAGGGGTTGCCCCTGAATTTGATAGGCAAGATTAATTCAATAAAAATGAACCTTCTACCCAAATGTTTGTATCTGTTTCAAAGCTTACCTATCAGAGTCCTGGAGGTTTTTTAAAATCCCTCAATAGTATAGTACACAGGTTTATGTGAGCAGTGAAGAAGGCAAGCAACCCTAGGACTATTCTCCAACAACTGATTAATAAAGGAGGGATAATGTTGCCAAATTTGAAATATTATTATTGGGCAGCACAATAGCCACTTTCAGCTGTGGGAGCCAGGGACAACCCTTATGACTGGATGATCCTTGAAGGTGAGAGATATGATGATGGCTTGCTCTAGGGGTTGCTGCTACCAGCTTTGGGTGAACTTAACATCCTATGCAGAGGCGTTCACAACCTGGACACGTCAGTTTGTCAGAATATGGATTGGTGCCCATAAATTCTTACAGCAAACTCCTGCTGTTTCAATGAGGGCAGGTCTTGTGGCGACTTTAAAGAAAATGCAATGTTACAATGTACCACGCTATCAGGCTCTACTCAGATGGAGAAAGAAAGTGATCAACATAGTGATGGACCTGTATGCAGGTGGGGTTTTAAAATCATTTAGCTCTATAATGAAAGAATGCACACTAAAGGCAGGTGACTTTTTTGTTTATTTAAGAGTCAGGCAATGTCTTTTTAATACACTATCTATAACCTTCCCCATTGACAAAATTTTATTCCGACCACAACCGGGAACCAAACCATTAGCTTATATTTATAAACATCTTGCAAATGCCTCCCTACCACCTAAGGTAAGGGAACAAGAACGTTGGGGTGATGATCTGGGCCTGGAGATGGGTGGGGAAGAGTGCAGACAGCTATAAAACATGTCCATACATGTGCCTTGTCTCATAAATTGAGAAAGATACAGTTTAATTTTCTATATAGAACATATTACACACCACTAAGACTCCACCAGTTTAAATCTGCATATGATCCACTTTTTCCAAAATGTCTTACAGAAGAAGGGGACTTTTTGCATATGGAGCTCATGTGCAGTAAGGTTGCACCCTTCTGGCAGTAGGTACATTACACTATGGAGAAAATTCTTCAATGTAGCCTATCTTGTGCTCCATCAGAAATCATACTGGGGCTGGGCTTAGAGCTGCATCCAGGATCTATGATGGCTGCCCATCATAGATTGTGGGGTATCAGCTTGGTCAATGCCAGGAAGACTATAGCCCAACATTGGCTTAGCTCCTCCCCTCCCACTATAGCCCACTGCCTAAATAACCTACTTTGATGAATGAAGTGCAAACATTTTCATCTAAAAGCCACTGGACAAAGTTCAAATTTTCATCAAACTTGGGAGCCCATGCTTCAAGCCATTAGTAACAATGTAATTAAAGGTCAGTTCGACCTGGCATTAATGTGAGGTATCTGTGTGTATACTGGATTTACTGGATTATTTAAGGACAAAAGGAGGCTAAAAGCCCATCAAGATTGTCCTCCCACTTGAGTGGGTCAGATGAGTCCCCAGCCTACTATATACTTGGAAAACCAGTCCTGCAATTCAAATAAGCAGTCAGAGACAATAAGGTCTCTAGTTTGTACCAATAATTGCCATTATACTGGTTTCAATATCAATATACAAGCTGTTGTCTGAAGGGAAATCCTGATTATCTACTTCCCATAATATACTGTAAAACACTAAATATGTACATTTATATACTGATAGCATCCATTGTAATCCTGACATATTTATTTATTTATTTATTTAATTCACATATCGGATTTACAAACCTTTGAGTCAAAGACTCATTTACAAAGGCACCTCGTCGCAGGGAGGGGAGACAATATATTTGTGAAGCAAGACAGTGGGGAACAGTACAGGTGAGATACAAACAGCATACACAGCAGGCATTTCAAAGAGCAAAAATAGACAAATTGCAGAAGAGCACACGAAATATATACTTCATGTATGATTTGTTGTTGTTGTGTAGTACCTCAATAAACCATGTTTACATAAAAAAATGCTTACATCTGGACCGGGTTTGGCAGGTTAGAGTGGGGAAAGAATTTACATCTAGCTCATTGCTGACATGAGTAAGTCCCAGATCTCTGCTCTTGATGTCTTCACTAACACAGTGCGGAATAGATTTGTATTGGTAGGCCACACCCTAGGGTTAACTTAGTAGGCTTTCAGTAGCACACCCCAATCACAGTCCTCAGGCAGAGAGGTAGATGTTTTCATCCAGTCCTTAAGGAAGTCCAATAAATTTACTCCTTCCACTCCCTCTGGTACTGCAACCAACCTGAGGTTCTCTGCCCGAACCTCATTCTCCAAGGTTCCAAGCCAACCTCTGAGCTACTTGTTTTTCTTTGTGGGGTTAGTGCACAGCCTGTGTGGTAATAGATCTTTTGTCTCTTTTGGCAACAGTGCTGGTCAGTTCAGTAATGGCTGCATCATGATTTTCCAGCCTGGCTAAAGTTTTTTTTCAATTTCTATAGCCATAAACTGCATCATGGCTACCATTTCATGCCAAGGAGGATTTGAAGGGGGCTGTGGTGCAGTTTCCACCTTGTGGCTCAAGGTCTCTCCAGCCTTACCTGTTTTTTTTTTTTGCTGTTACTTTATCTCCTGTTGCTATGGCCCCTACCTCTGGAGGGAACCCCCAGCCCCATCCACCAGCCAGCGATGACCCTTACCCCCAGGGCTTACACCCCGGTGGGGCTGGCGGGGTTCACCAAACCCCACTGGAGACCGGATCCAGTGTAGCCAGCACTGTGGCTTACCGCGAGCGGGACCTGTGAGGCACCCTCCATCATGTGCTGCAGCAACCAATCTTCTCCTCCATTTTTTCTCCCTAAGGAGATAGGGCATGCAATGATGCTGGCGGAGGGAGTGCACATGCACCCACATGCATTCCTCCAGGCATCTGTCCCATATCTTCCCACATCTGCACTGTCAGCACGCTGCCCCCCAGCCTGCGCTAGGGGCCAGTCATATGCTGACCACTGGTACCCCCTTCCTGGAGAAGGAGAGCAGTCCCTTGGATGATCGATCCTTCTCCTCCCCTGCAGACCCCTGGTGACCCATGCTCATTCCAGAACAGGGGTCACTGGTGTAGCATGAGATAAGGCATCCACACCTCAGCTCTCAGCACCACTGGGCTTCAGCCTTCCCTGTTTTGAGTGCAGAAGGTTTAGAAGCCACTGGAGCTGGATTGTTTGTTTACCCATGATGAGTTTCAGATCTTCTGAAAAC
Organism: Neoceratodus forsteri; assembly: GCA_016271365.2. NCBI lineage: Eukaryota > Metazoa > Chordata > Ceratodontiformes > Ceratodontidae > Neoceratodus > Neoceratodus forsteri. The sequence continues at coordinate 219,567,659 of CM028134.1, forward strand.
TGATAACTTCAGTAAATTATTCCAAAGGAGTTAAGTAACTTTATCCAGCTGAAATTGTGCTATGTAATAGACTAATGGAGCTGAATTGCAGAGCTGAGAAGAGAAGCTGCCTGCCTGGAGATCAGCTCTCTAGCACCCTGACAATAATGTTTGTGTACTTCTTTATGTTTAATGCTGTTTTTAACATTCTGTTTACCATGACAGCATAACCATACTATATCCCACATTTTGCTTGGAACGCATGTGTCTGTTAGATTTTGTGGGTTACTATAGATATGTGGTCTCAAGAATCTCTATAAAAATTTGGACATTCATGAAACTTCCTAACTGAAATGTCATTATACAAACCTTTCCTAATACTAATCAATATATGCTGTTTTGAAATATCCCATTGTTTTATTTTACAAAAACAGTCCTCCATATATGATATGTTAGTGGCTGGAGCCTCTTATTCTTTGGCCAAAATCTACCCCATTACATTCTTGCAACGTTTTTCACCCTTTGAGAAACCCAGGGTACCCACAGCAGTGTAGTCCCTTAAAACACAGGAACTATATTTGCAAACAGAAAAATACTATAAAAGAAGACAGAGAACTGTACCAGTTAAAGCAGAAGGAAGCAGGGAAGGCAGTCAGAACAGAAAAGGGCCAAACCGAGGAAAAGATAGCTAGTTCAGTTAAGAATGGGGATAAAAACTTTTATAGGTACATTAGGGAGCGAATGAAGACCAAGGGAGGGATAGTGAAGCTTAATAAAAGGAAGGGGGTGGGCAGAGGCTGACAGTGAAAAAGCAGGGATGCTGAATGAATACTTCTGCTCAGTATTCACAAAAGAAGAGGAGGAACCTAAACCAAACAATAAAAGCACTCTGGATGGGGGGGCCAATATCAGTCCATTCACCGAAGAAAGGGTTCTGAAAGAACTCCTAAAACTGGAGGTGGACAAAGCAATGGGACCTGATGGAATTCAACCCAGAATTCTAAAAGAACTAAGGGGACAACCAGTAACACCACTGACTACCCTTTTTAACAAATTATGGGAGGATGGTGTGTTACCTGAGGACTGGAGGAGGGTGGATGAGATTCCCCTTCACAAAAGTGGGAGCAAGGCAAAGGCAGAAAACTACAGACCTGTTAGTTTGACCTCAGTGCTAGGGAAGATGATGAAATCACTTCTGAAAGAAAGAATTGTTGAGTACCTAGAGGCCAGCAGGGCACAGGACACAAGGCAACATGGATTCACAGAGGGAAGGTCATGTCAGACGAATCTAATAGAGTTCTTTGACTGGGTGACCAAAGTGGTAGACCAGGGAGGGGCTGTGGATGTGGCCTACCTAAACTTTAGCAAGGCATTTGACACAGTCCCACACAAAATATTAATAAACAAGTTAGACAGCCTGGGAGTGGGTCCCAGGGTGGTAACCTCGGAAAAAAAATTGTCTGGACAACAGGACACAGAGGGCAATAGTAAACAGAGTCCATTGTGAAGAAAGGGGGGTTACAAGCAGTTTACTGCAGGGTTCATTACTGGGACCGGTCCTCTTTAATGTCTTTATAAGTGACATTGCAGAAGGACTGGAAGGAAAATATGCCTCTTTGCATATCACACAAAGATCTGCAACATAGTTGATACACAAGGAGGGGGTGGAAAGGATGAGAAGGGACTTGGCAAAGTTGGAGGAATGATCAAATATATGGCAGCTAGATCCAGTGCAAAGAAGTGTAGAGTAATGCACCTGGGAAACAAAAACCAAGGGGAAGAGTACACAACGGGGGGGGGGACCAGGAGAGGTATTAACAACAACAAAAATGGAAGGGGACCTGGGGGTAGTCATATCAGATGACCTAAAGGTAGGCTTGCAATGTGAGAAGGCAGTAAGAAGGGCTGGAGGGATACTGGGATGCACATGGAGAGGCACCACCAGTAGAAAACAGGAAGTTGTTATCCTTCCGTACAGTTGGTGAGACCAGAGGTGTAGTCCTGGGGGTCTCAAGGGGACAGCAATTCCTCACTTAATTTTGAGAGAGGGCATGGCTCCCTCGCTTCTCATAGCCATATGCTTAGTTACTGCTGTTTGTACCAGCCTGTACTGCTTAGTTAAACAAACATTTGTCAATGCAGAGTGTTTGCTTGCTGGTATTAGCAGTGAAAGTGTAGGAGTTAGACAGATGCAGTATAGGAATGGCAGTGATGTATTGAACTTGACACTAACTCCACCCCCACCCTGCAGAAATGGACAGGCAGTGGGGTGTGCCTTTGAGTCGTCACCCATCACGGTTACATTTCACCTCACCCTACCCTGCAGACACTGAGAAGTGTCAAGGTGTGCCTTGGGGTGTTTGGGCTTTACACTCACCTCATTCCATAAGGAAATATGCTGAAATGGGTGCAGTATAGGAGAATGGTGTGAACTCTGGTGCCAGTGAGTCCAAGGTGCACCTCGATACCTGTCACTGGCTGCAGGAGGGGGGTGGGGGTGGAATGGCATGAGCATTACTGTTGACAATCCCAAGTTACACCCCTGATGCCTGTCAGTCCCTACAGGGTACAGGGGACGCCTATCAGACCCTACAGGGTAGGGCATTATGGTCAGAAACCCTAAGGCCCTGGGCTTGTCTTGGTAATTTTAGTCTAAGTTTTCAACATGGGCTTTTTGTGACCCCACTGCATGAACAGTGACACTATCAGTTTGTTAGCCACAAGGTGATTTTGCACAGTGACTGTGCCATTAATGCCACAGGTGCGAAAACACATTTCCAACATGATGTGAAAAATGACAGCTGTACTGTTCATGAGGAGGTGTAAAAAAATAGTAATGTTGAAAATCTGGAGCAAAAATATAAAAAAAAACTGTTGAAGTCACGAGCTTGCATGGAAACTGTGCAACGCACACCCATAATGCAATTATTTGGGGGATTTTTTCACCAGATTTTCAATATAGGCATTTTGGGACCTCCACTCATGAACAGTGTTACTGTGATTTTCTTAATCTGCCCCAAACTGTATGCCACTGCAATCTGCAATCTGAACTGCTGTCATAGACAGCTGGGGCATTCATTGGTGTGGTGCGGCCGCGCCTGCAAAAAACGCTGAGGGCATTAGAAGTGGGGGTGCCACATCTACGAAAACTCGTATGGTGGCACTATGTTTCTTGCACATGCAAGCAAGCAAACATAAAAAAAGAAAGGCCGAATGTTTCTTGCAGTCTAACACCTCCTCACTGTTGTTTGGCACTTTAGCCTTGCTTGTCTTAATTAACTGTATCTCTTGCCATCCACAAACCTTTGCAGTCTCTCTTTCAAGAGTGGTTGCCACCCCAGTCTGCTCCTGAGCTGTCAAATCCTTATCAGGAACAGAGAGATTTACCATGCAGACAAGAGGCCCTTTACATATGAAATCCTACAGTGTTGAGGGGGAAGAAGTACAATTCTTCAGATCCAAAGAAGACTGCATATCCTTACTTGGCAGCCTGTCTGTTGTGCTTGAATTCAAGAGAAAACTGGTATGCTTGCTTAATTATTTCTTTCATGTGGACTTTGTTGACATCTTATGTAGATTAAAAAAACACAGAGCACTGTCTTATAGAAAAACATTATTACAGAAACTGTATTTTGGGGTATGTGCAGTAACATGGAACTAAAAAATATAAGCCCTAGCCTTCCTGACATGTCCAGATTGGGGGTGGGCTATAGTTTGGGGAGTAGTTTTGAATGACTATTCTAGTTTGAAAAGGGATATGAAAACATATTAAGCCTTACTTCACTACTGAGTCTTGATTCAACAAAGAAAGTTCCATGTCATTGGTTCTGTTGATATGCTTGTCTCTAGGTCTTGAAGATAGGAAGGTCTTGGGTTCTAGTCCCACACCAGGAACTTAGGTTACTACTCAGTACTGACACTGTAGTGTAATATTAAGGGGCATTACACTGTTGAGAAACACACCTTAGCTTGGTGTACCTTTCTTGTAACCCATATGTAAATTCATAATATGCAATATTCTCTTGCTAGTAATGTGCAATATTTTATATGAACTAAATTTTCTAAGATGCCTTTCTTTGCTCTGACTTTGTCAGGTATTACCAAGCCAATATTGATAAATGTGTGTATATCATGGTTCTCCATAAATTTAGGGCCCCAGAGCCATCAATTCACTGAGGGGCTCCAAAACTGTAAATCTAGCCCTGCTTGGGGGGATATGGGATCAATGGGTCTCCTGTTCGGTCGGTGGGAAGGTGGAGTGAAGGGCCTACTGTGGGGGGGCTTAAAGCCAGAGGAAGTGGTCTGGCTTGGGAATCTAGTCTGTTGGTGTGGCTTGTGAGGAAAGTAGAGTGATGGGCCTCCTGGTCTGTCTGGTGGGGAAGGTTTGGAGTGAAGGGCATACTGGTGTGACTGGGGGTTTGGGTTGTGGGGGGCATTGTGGAAGTAATGGTGCCTGTTAGCATTGTGCTCTGGGGGGGTCTTGGAGCTGAAACCAAGCTTGCTGTTTTGGTTTTGTGATCTAACCTGAATGTGGCTTTTGGGGGGCTTGGATCGATGGACCTTCTAGTTGGTTGGGGAGAAGGTAGAATGAAGGACCTACATGGGGGGCCTTAAGCAAATGGAGCTGATCCAGCTTGGGAATTTGGCCTGTTGGTTTGACTTGTGGGAGGTGTGGAGCAATGTGCCTCCTGATCTGTCTTTGGGGGGGATTGGTGTGAAGGGCTTACTGGTGTGGCTGGGTATGAGGGTTGTGCAGTAGGGGGTGTTGTGGAAATAATGCTGCCTGCTGGTGTGTGTGTGTATGTGGGGGGCTTGGAGCTTAAGGATTGCTGGTCTGGTTTTGGGATCTGGCCTGTTAGTGTGGCGGGGGGGGAGATTGGATGGATGGACCTCTCGGTTGGTTGAGTGGTAGAGTAAAGGGCCTACTGGTGTAGCTGTGGGGTACTTGGAGTGAAAGGACTGCTGGTGTGGCTTGGAGGTTATTTTGGAGTGAATGGTCTGTTGGGCTGTCTTGAGGAACAACCAAGCCAGGGCAACCGGTCCTTCACGCCAAGCCTCCCATGAACCATGGCCCTTCACTTCAAAAGCCGTTGGGGGGTGAAATATCATTTATGTGTGGGGGTGGGAACTGAGGTTTAAAAATTATGTTTGGGGATGTTAAAATGTATGTGGAACTTGTGTGGTTGTGGGGGTGGAGATTAACAGTTCAGCTTAAAACAGAGCTTTTGTGGGGCAGGGGTCCATAGTCTTGGAAGTGTTTTTGATTAAAGTATACATTGCAGTGTGTGTTCCAGACAGGGTGGGACAAATCAGGTAGCCAATGCCCTCTAAAATATTTGGTTTGGCTACCAGATTTCAAAAGTTACCAGCCAACTGGTTGCCCATGGACGGGATTTTTGAGTCTTTAAAAATGATGGATATTAAAAAATATTAATTTGGGTATCAGTTTTTAAAAGCTAGGGGCCAAGGTGACCACCAGCCCACAAACTAATTTATCCCACTCTGGTTGCAGACGAAGGGTACTGTTTCTTGTGGTGATGGATGGGAGGGGGGATTGCAGCAAAAGACCTGTTGGTCTGGCTTTGAGAATGCCCAGTCTCTTTAAGATTGTTTAAAAAGTGATATGTTTTCCAAATACTGTCTAAAACATGTGCTTTTAATAACTTGTAGTGCAACACTTTGTTTTCTAATTTTTTGGGTTGCGTCCTATTTATAATACTTGTCTCAGTTTGTATATGGAAACTGGTTTGCTCCCACTTCACTCCCCCTGCCCCCCAGCCCTTCATTTCAGCAACCAGAAGAGCAGACTTGGGACTGCACAGCCTGCTAGTGTGGTTTGGTTGAGAGGGCTGGAGAGATGGGCTTCTTGGTCTGGATTGGGGAGGGGTGCATTTGGAGCACAGGGCCTGCTTGTGTAGCTTGGGAGGAGAGGATTTGGAGCAAAGGACCTGTGGTCTAGCTCGGGGAGTACATGCTCTTCTTTCTCTCCAGATTCCCTCCTCTGACAAACCTAATTATGGGGAATTTGTGTGCAGTGTATTGTCTGGCCAGAGTTTAATACATTTGTGTAAACCACTTATTTTCTTATTCGAAGTGAAAAGATAGTGGATGTCCTAGGTGCAAGTTTAACTTTGGAGGGGGAGGTGTTTAATTGATAGGGTGCCAGGTGACTCCCTCAAGATATAAAATATGGAATGTTTTAGTCTTTGGGACAGGCTGAGAAAGGGTGCTATACTAAATTAAAAATCAGTCTGTCCATATACCTCTCCCTCTGGCTACTGGTAGTTTGCTGTATTGTGGGAGGAACTTGACAGTGGTGGAGATGACATTGCATCAGAGAGAGGGTAGGAGACACAACTGGCGCTAAAGTGGAAAACCAAACTGCAGGTAACTATCTGTTATTATTTCTCTTTGTTGAAACATATAAACATAGAATTAGATGGCAGATAAGGACTGCTTGGTCTATCTAGTCTGTCCATTTCCCTACCTTATGGATAAGCTGCAGATCCTAGTTAACCGACAGCCTACTTCCTCCTACCCCCCACTAGAATTGCCTTATGTCTGTCACATTCATTCTTGAATTCCCCACTGTTTTTTACTCCATGACCTCTTCAGGAAGGCTGTTCCATGCATTCACAATCCTCTCCTTGAAAAAACACTTCTTCACATTACCTCTGAGCCATCCCCCCTCTAACTTCAAATTGTGCCCCCTTGTTCTTGCACATCTCGTTTTCTGAAAGATGCTACCCTCTTGGACTTTGTTGATCCCCTTGAGGTACTTGAAAGATTCTGTCATGTTCCCCCTTGCCCTCCTTTCGTTGAGGGTATACATATTAAGCTCCTTTAGTCTCCCTTTGTATGTCTTCTGGTGCAGACCCTGCACCATTTTGGCTGTCCTCTTCTGAACAGCCTCCACCCTGTCTATGTCTTTGTGGAGATGGGGTCTCCAGAACTGCATGCAGTACTCCAGATGGGGTCTCACCAACTGTCTGTACAGAGGGACAACAACTTCTTGTTTTCTACTGGTGCTGCCTCTCCCTATGCATTCCAGTATCGCCCCAGCCCTCCTTACTAGTGGTGGGCGAACTGGCCAAAATTCACTCCGCAAAGTGATTCATGGAGTAATGCGGAATCCATGAAGTAATCGGCAATGCAAAGTGGAGTACGTCACATCATAATGAGTAACGCGAAGTCCATTGAAACCAATGACTTTGTGTTATTCCACCTTCCCCAAACAACTTTTCCGCCAATTTTAAGGCAAAGCACATTGAAATCAATGTACTTTGCATCACTTCGCCTTGTAATTGAGCTCCAAGGCGAATTATGCAGTGATTCATGGGATTGCAGGTTTCATGGGCTCTAGATTGTTCTGCACAGCCTCAGTTCTGGGTAGTGTGTATGTAGTGGTAGCAGGAGACAGTTTGCTATCAGAGCTCTGCGATTCAAAACCTCTAAAAACTGTTAAGAAAGCCTTTCTGAGTCATTTTGTTTTGCTCAAAATTTAGTTCATCTATTGTAGGAAACTCTCCTGTGCTCATATCATCAAGTGCTTATTGTTCATGTGTGGATTTTGAATGTTAATTTAGAACATTCAGTCTGTGTACTATGCTTGCTGGGGTCCATACCCGAACCCCAGTTAGGCTTTCTGAGTTCACTTCACGTACATGGGTTGGCCTTTTGGCCTCACCATGCCCTGCAGGAGTGGACATTCCCTCTATCAACTTTGATAGGCTAGGATAGAGTCTAGCAGGAGAGGTTATTATCATGGCTGGATGTTCATTGGGGTTATTAAGGCCTTGAATCCAACCCACATGAATTGCATATCCATCTATCTGATGGGCCAGAACTATTTTGTCCCCTAGAGCAAATAGATCATATTCCCCGTAATCACCTTCATGCTCATGGGCATGTATTTCTGGTATATTGTAATGGGACTGGCCGAGGTAATCAAAAATCTTAACCACCAGATAATTCATTGTTTTCCCATGATGCCTGGGACAATCCATTATTCTACACTGGTCTCCCTTGGAAGGGTCATAATGACACCAGCCTAGGTATTTATGCAATAATGCGTTACAGTGTGGGTCTTCACATTGTAAAATATGTTGATAGCCATCTGTTGTAATTTCTAAAGTACCAGCATGAGGAATGTAGCAACAATCATGTATTAATTTACCTTTTCATACATTATCTATGCTTCTGTAGGTGATAAGTCCCTGTACTCCAGGAGCTACACCAGGGGATGTCATGTTAATTTATAATGTTTCAGTTCCCTAATATTACCTTGGTTTGAATGTGATTGAGACAATTTCACTACTTAATGCTATTTTTCATATATTATTCCCCATCACTTAATGAAAAATGACTTTTAATTTTCCTGTTCCTTATTTGGAATAAGTTATATTTCATTATAAATCTTAATTGTTATTTCTTAATTACCATCAATATACTAGCCACACATGTCAACCTTCTAGGAATTGTATACCTTTATACTAAAATTCTTATAACTGTGTTTGATATTTATAAAAGTACCAATGAATACCAAGTCCACTCAATTTTCTTTTACTGAGAAAGATTTCAGAAAATATAACAATAACTGATCAGCAGTAGCAAGCAAAAAACAATATATAATTCTCATTGCAGGGGGTAGCCCCCATTTATTAGAATACAAACTTTTACCAGAAAATAAAACATACACAAATTAAAATTATGCCAAGCACCTCCTTTCTTATTCTGTTCATTTAACTGACAGAATGCAGGCTTTCTGTTACCACTGTTCCAGTACACCGATGCTCAGTTTGAGGCTGTAGGCTAGGTGATGAATGCTTTCTGGTTCCCACTTCATCTGCCCTGCTTACCTTGACTCAAACAGAGTTTATATTTATATGTTTGAATGGAAGTGACTTGATGTACCTCATGCTGTACTTCTTTCAGAAGTATGCCCCATGACACACTTCTTACAGAAGTATGCCCCATGACACCCCTCTTGCAGAAGTATGTTATTTATGCAAGGTGGTAACAAAAATATCTTATTTTAGAAGTGGAATGACATGTCAATTTCTTGCTTTACTGGAACAATGTTTTGTAAGCCCTTTTTTGTGCTTCAGAGGAAATAGTGGTTTATCTAGCATTCTGACAAGCACAACACTTTGCTCTCTTTTACTTCCTCAAATAAAACTTCCCATTTCTACAGTTTAGTTCCATATTTCTACAGTTTAGTTCCATATAATACATATATATATATATATTGCTTTTAAACTGTAAGCTGTTAATATCACAAAAAAAATTTAATGTATTTTTAAACTGTTTATACATAATACTCATGCTATTATAAGATAATCAGTTCTTTAATTATGCTTGGCAATACAGTTTTACTTAAAAAAGCATTCTTTCAGAAAAAGCAGAAGCAAAAAGGCAAAGCATTTTCAATTGTCATTGTTTAATTCAGAGAAAAGGCTATCAGCCAAATCTATTTGTTGGTTTATCTCTGGGAAATATTTAAAAGAGTCTTGCTTCAGCATGTCCTCTATTTCTAGGAAAAGCTGTTTCTCTGGAATACTTGGATCAGGCAGTCCAAATAGGGACTCAGGGGAATTGCAGACTCTGCAATTTCCATTCCTGTCACAAAAATATATTAAGAGAATAAAATGTTGGATCTGTTGGTTGATACAGAGCATAAGTGTTGATAATATTAACCATAAGACAAGTCTGGCCATTACATTGGAGTGATAAGCAGTGGTTATAGTCAGGATGTTGTTGGAGCACATGAACTTTGATGTTGTCACTAAACCGATATCTGGAACATAAGAGAATGATGTCAGCACACAGGATACATCTGACATGGGTGCTGGTAAATGGTTGAAGGAACAGTTCATCCATCTATGTTTCTGAAAATCAAGCTCAGAGGTGACTTTATGGTGTCTGAGACAAGTTATGACTGAAAAAAAATAGTTGTGATACTTTCTCATTCTGAAATAAGAAGAAAAACTAGTGACAGTAATAATGCATGAAAAAGTTCCATTTGTGACAACAGCAAAGCAGCAGGACCAGAGCCGAGATCCCCAAGACTACTAGAATTTAGTTAACAGGTGAGAGAAACCAATCTAATAACTTCTGAATCCATTTTTGGGGATTTCACCAACTCAAGGTTCCTTCAGTACTGAGTTGACAGACACTTCAAGTGTGCTTTGGGGGAGGGGCATATCTGTGGTGTAGGTAGATTAACTGGGAGAAAAAGGCATTCTTTCTGTTTTGGTTATATTTTTCTTGTGTAACTGTGTTAATGTACACACAGTAATATTTTTAGTAATTCTTGACTTTTTTGCTGATTGTTGTGTTGCAGCAGTGTATAATTTCAGTTTGTTTAAAACATTTGGTTATATTACTAAAGGTTTTCAGTTTGCTACACATTACTTGTAGTGTGTGTGTGTGTGTGATGCGTAATATCAACTCAGACACCTTTTAATGTGCTACAGAGTAACTGCAGCAGTGTTAACCTGCTATCCACTGCAACTGCATTAATTTTTTTTTACTGCTTTGTGGTATCTTTACTGGTAGTGGATTGTTACTGCTTTGCACTACCCCCCAACTGGAAAAATACACAGATACACAGAAATATGGCAGCAGAGAAAGGCCCCTCGGCCCATCTAGTCTGCCCAACACCCTACCTCCCCCCTATCTGTTATGTTTCCGTCCTCTCTTCGCAACCCCTTAAATCCATCCCAAGCCCTCTTGAACCCCTCTACTATTTCAGCTGCCACCACCTCCTCTGGCAGCTTGTTCCAGGCCTCCACCACACTCTCTGTGAAAAACATCCCCCTGACATTACCTGTATTACATGTATTGCCCGCCTTCCAGTTTGAGGCTATGTCCCCTCATGTTCCCTCCCTTCTTCAATTTGAACAAACTATTACCCTCTACCTTGTTTATTCCCTTTCAATAGTTAAAGGTTTCAATCATGTCCCCCCTCTCCCTCCTAGTCTCCAGAGGGTACAAATTTAGATTTTTCAATATTTCCTCAAAGGGTACATCCTGCATCCCTCATACCATCTTGGTTGCCCTTCTCTGCACCCTTTCCATCAGCTCAACATCTCTGTGTAGGTGAGGCCTCCAGAGCTGCACCTCATATTCCAGATGCGGCCTGACCATGGTTCTGTATAATGGCATTAGCACTTCCCTCTTTCTGCTATTAAAACCCCTCACAATGAAGGCCAACATTCCATTTGCCTTTCCCACCACCCTGCTACACTAGCTGCCCACCTTGAGGTATTGTGCTACCATAATCCCCAGGTCCCTGTCTGATTCCTTCTCTTTGATCACCCCCTTCCCCCAAGGGAGTAAGGTTACCTCCTATTTCTCCTCCCCAGGTGCATCACTGAGCACTTTTGTGCAAAAGGTATTCTTATCCAGACTTGGATTTGTGACTTGTGAGCACTGGTTAAATGTTATTGTACCTTTTCGACTGCATCTCTTGAGTGCACAGCACAATCTTAATCTGTCTGTGCATTTGCAGTGCACCATTAATTCTGGGAGATTTTACATTTATTCTTACGCTCTCATTTCACTTCATCAGCACTGGGGAATTTTCTGGACACAAGACAAAGTAGTATTTTGGGGATGCACATTAATTCTGGTGACTGTGTGTGACCACTGCGTGCATGACTGAGTGTGCCATTAATTCTGGGAGACTTTGCATTTCTTGTTGTGCTCTCATTTTGCTTCATCAGCACTGACAAATTTTTTGGACACAAGACTGTAGCATTTTGGGAATGCACATTAATTCTGGTGACTGTGTGTGACCACTGCATGCATGACTGAGTTCACCATTAATTCTGGGAGACTTTGCATTTCTTGTTATGCTCTCATTTCACTTCGTCAGCACTGGGGAATTTTCTGGACACAAGACAGTAGCATTTTGGGGGTGCACATTAATTCTGGTGACTGTGTGTGACCACTGCACACATGACTGAGTGTACCATTAATTTGGGGAGTCATTGAATTTCTGCTTGTGCTCTCATTTCACTTCGTCAGCACTGGGGAGTTTTCTGGACACAAGACTGTAGCATTTTGGGGATGCACATTAATTCTGGTGACTCTGTGTGTGTGGGGCTGCCAATATTTTTGTCACTTTGCCTTACTTCACGTTAAGGTGGAATGAGAATGTGAAGTAATAATTACAAGTCACAATGAGCCTTTCATATTGGCTACTCCACATAGCGGAGTGACAACGTGAAGTGCACACTTTGTGGACACTTCACCGATGAAATTAAATTTGCTGCATCTCTACTCCTTACTGCCTTCTCACATTGCTTGCCCACCTTTAGGTCATCTGATATAACTATCCCCAGGTCCCTTTCCATTTCTGTTGCTGTCAGTATCTCACCCCTCACTGTGTACTCTTCCCCTGGTTTTTGTTTCCCAGGTGCATTACTTTGCACTTCTTTGCGTTGAATCTAAACTGCCATACATTTGACCAATCCTCCAACCTTGCCAAGTCCTTTCTCATCCTTTCCACCCCACCTTGTGTATTGACCCTGTTGCAGATCTTTGTGTCATCTGCAAAGATACATATTTTTCCTTCTAGTCCCTCTGCAATGTCACTTATAAAGACATTAAAAAGGACTGGACCCAGTACTGAGCCCTGTGGTACTCCACCAGTAACCCTCCTTTCTTCACTGTGGACTCTGTTTACTATTACCCTCTGCGTCCTGATGTCCAGCCAATGTTTTACCCAGGCTACCACCCTGGGACCCACTCCCAAACTGGCAAATTTGTTTATTAATCTTTTGTGTGGGACTGTGTCAAATGCCTTGCTAAAGTCTAGGTAGGCCATGTCCACAGCCCCTCCCTGGTCTACTACTTTGGTCACCCAGTCAAACAAATCAATTAGATTTGACTGACATGACCTTCCTGCTGTGAATCCATGCTGCCTTGGGTCCTGTGCCCCACTGGACTCTAGGTACTCAACAATTCTTTCCGTCAGAAGTGATTCCATCATTTTCCCTACCACTGAGGTCAAACTGACAGGTCTGTAGTTTCTTGCCTCTGTCTTGCTCCCACTTTTGTGATGGTGAATCACATCCACCTTCCTCTAGTCCACAGGTACCACACCATCCTCCCATGATTTGTTAAAAAGGGTAGTCAGTGGTGATACTAGTTCTCCTCTTGGTTCTTTTAGAATTCTGGGGTAAATCCTATTAGGCCCCAATGCTTTGTCCTCCTTCAGATCTGGGAGTTCTTTTAGAATAGTTTCTTCTGTGAAAGGGCTGATATCAACCCCCCATCCAGAGTACTTCTATTGACTGGATTAGGTACCTCCCTCTCCTCTTCTGTTGTGAATATTGAGCAGGGATATTAATTCAGTATCCCTGCTTTTTCATTGTCCCTCTCTGCCCACCCATCCTCCTCTTTATTCAGCCTCAGTATCCCACCCATTGTCTTTTTTTACTCCCTAATGTACCTATAAATGATTTTATCCCCCTTCTTTACCGAGCTGACTATCTTTTCCTTGGTTTGGGCCTTTGCTAATCTGACTGCATTCCCCACTTCTTTCTGCTTTAACTGGTACATTTCTCTATCCTGCTCCTTCTGTGTTTCCTTATACTTCCTGGATGCTATCTTTTTCTCCCTAACCTTCCCCACCACCTCTTTTGGGAACCATATTTTTTTTTCATTCACTTTAATTTATTTGCTTTACACAAAGGCTTGTTCCCTCTGTGATGGCAGTTTTGATGTTTCCCCATTGTTACTCCACCCCTCCTTCTTGCCTGCTTGCTAGTGCTTTTCTGAGGCACTCTCCCATTTTGACAAAATTAGCCCTCCTGAAGTCCAGTATCTTCACTTTTGTATGGCTTGACTCTACAGCTGAATTTATCGTGAACAACACTGTTTGGTGGTCACTTGTTCCCAGATGGCTACCTGCTTCTAGATCTGAGATCCTATCTCTATCCCCATTTGAGAGTACCAGGCCTAAGATTGCTCCCTTCCGAGTTGGTTCCAACACTAGCTGTCTGAGGCATGCCCCCTGTAGGGCATCGAGAATGGCCCTGCTCTTGGATGTGGCTGCAGCAAAGGTGCTTCAGTTAACATCTGGTATGTTCAGGTCCCCCATCAGAAATATCTCCTCTTTCTCTGCCATCCTCAGGATGCCTTCTATCATTTCCTTGCCAATTTCCTCCCCCTTAGAAGGGAGTCTGTATACAACCCCTGTGCAGATTGTGGTGCCATTTCCAGTCTCCAGGGTGACCCACAGTACCTCCTCTCCTCCCTGTTTACCCTTTAGTTCCTTTGCTTTGATCCCTTCCCTTACATAAAGAGCTACTTTTCCTCCTCTTCTACCCTCCTTGTCCCTCCTGTAGATTGTGTATCCTTGTGTGTTGACAGCCAAGTCATGGTTCTCTGTGTACCATGTTTCTGTGACTGCCATGATATCCAAGCATCCCTATTCCATCAAGGCCACCAGTTCAAGGAGCTTGCTACCTAGACTATGGGCATTGGTACTCATTACCCTCCATTTTTTGATGGCCTTACCCCTTCTTGCTCCATCCCTGTCCTTATTGCCTTTGTCTTTTTCTTCATTTACACCTGCTCTTCTCCCTATTGACTTCTTTATCTTGGTGTTTACCTCACTAATTACCCCGATTTTTTGGGGAGCTAGGATTTCCCTTCTGCTTTTCAGTGCCCCCCCTTGTCTAGTTTAAATGCGTGCCAATGAAGCATTTAAACCTATCACCTAGGATTCTGGTTCCTCTCCTGGACAGATGCAGACCATTGCACCAGTATAGGCCTGCATCCCTCCAGGTGGACCCCCAGTCCCCAATGAAGCCAAAATCCTGAGCTCTGCACCAGTGTTTTGATCACTGATTGAATCCCATAGTGCAGAGCACCCTAGCCTCACCCATGCCATAGACAGGCAGCACCTCTGAGAAGGTTACCATGTGTGTTACTTGTCTAAGGCCCCTCCCCAACTCCTCAGACTCCTCTTGCACTGCTCTGATCCCTTTCCCAGCCAGGTCATTTGTCCTTAGGTGGACAATGACATCCAGTGCTCTTCCCAGTGCAGCTGCTCCCACAATCCTGAGGGTTCACTCCCTGTGCCTCCAAGCCATGGAGCAAGGCAGGCACCTTACCTCCCTATCCCCTCCCCCAGTTCTACCCTCCTAACAATGGAGTCCCCCACCAATAGTTGTTTCCTCCCCCTGTGGAGTCCCATGCCACCCTCCTGTGGGTCTCCTTTGTGGAGGTTCCCACCATCCTCCTTGGTCTCCCCTGTGAGTGCCTCCATAGAGGAACCACACTCTGCCAGAACAGCATATGAATCATGGAGAGGTACAACTGGAGGGATGTGCCTCTGCTCCACCAACCTCACCCTCCCAGAGCCCACTGTGGACCAACTGCTCCTCTTTCTTGGCAACCTCTGAGGCAATGGCAGTGTCCCTGGTGGTCCCTGGGTGGGAAAGGAGGTCCCCTGAATCCCGGCCGAATCAGCCTGGAGATGAGCAACCTCCTGCTTCAGCCCGGAGAGGTGCCTGCAGATGGGACAACACTGCATCCTCCAGAACATCTCCCTGAAGACTGCTGCTCCACAGCCACTGCACTGCACCACTCCCATCATGTCTTATTTGTGGCCCCTTAACTGTTGCTTTGTATACTTACTCTTTCCACTCTCTGTTTATTTTTTTATATAATTTTTGTTTTCTCCCTACTTTTCTACTGCATCTGTGCCCTTAAAGCTCCTGATCTTCCTGTTCTGAAACAGGAAGTTCCTATATTCCTCAGTAGTCTCCTTACTTGCTCAGAATCAGACCTCCAGCAGTTGGGGGGGATGGAGAGCTATTATTTCCTTCTAGGATGGTGAGTCTTTTGTGCCTCTGTGATCACTCCCTTCCTGCTCCCAAACAGGAAGTTCCTGTTGTCAGTCAAATCCTGTGCCTATAAAAGCAGAAGCAGCTAAGAGTGGGGGTGGGGATGGAGGGGATGGATGAAAGGCAATATAGTCCCAGTAAAGTTCTAACAGCAGCTCCTTCCTCTTGCTGTTTACTGCCATAAGCTATCTAGGTCAGTTTTGAAATGCAAACACTTGGCTTCCTTCTGCCTAAGCCACTCCCCCAATTCAGTTTCTTTCTTCACCTAGCTAACTGCACAGATAACAATTCCTTCACGCAACTCAGACAAACACACTAACTCTTTTTTTGTTTGTTTTTACCCTAAATTGAAGTTCCCAGTAGTAGAGTTCTAGTTCTTTAGTCCAGTAGAGTAGTAAAGTTCTAACAGCAGCTTCTTCCTCTTGCTGTTCTCTGCCAAAAGCTATCTAGGTTAATTTTTAAATGCAAACACCTGACGTCGTTCTGCCTAAGCCACTCCTCCTAATTAACAGTTTCTTTCTTCACCTTGCTAACTGTACAGATAACAATTCCTTCTCCCAACTCAGACAAACACACTAACTCTTTTTTTGTTTGTTTTTACCCTAAATTGAAGTTCCCAGTAGTAGAGTTCTTGTTCTTTAGTCCAGTAGAGTAGTAAAGTTCTAACCACAGCTCCTTCCTCTTGCTGTTCTCTTGGATCCTCGCCCTCTCATGATTTCACTCCACAACATTTATGGCATGAGCCCAATACCAGTGTGGGATTAGAACTCACAACTGTCTGACACAGAGGAGGGTGCTATCATGTGAGCCACACTGACACCTGCTAGCCAGTAGCCATAGTTTTATATGAGATAAGAGACACAGTGACAGACAAAAAATTCATAAATGGTGACAGCCTATCTTATCTCCAAAATGGTCTAGTCCCTTATCCTGTATTTTTAAAAGCATGTGTAAATCCTATGTGCAGTAAAGTTGACAATGTGCACATTTCGTGGCTGAATTTTCTGGATTAGAGATGTATGTGGTTTCTGCTCCTTGATATTTATTAAGAAGTTGTTTTAGTTTTGGCAATTATTTTTAAAGAAAATAAAAAGCTAGTTATTTTGATAGTGATATTGGTTGTTTGCAACAAGTCAAGATTAGTGATAGTCACAGTGTAAAAATGTAGAAATTAGGACAAAAGGTGACCAACTTTTTCAAACAGTGGCAGTGAAGGTAAATAAATAACTGCCTTGTCTTTAATGGGTAATCCGTTAGTTGCACTTCTTAGAACTCCTGAACCTGCATTGAATACTGCTTACTGGGACAGGATTTTGAACTCAAATCACAAACACCATCCCCCTGTACAGTCACACAGTAAAAATACTGAACTGTAGTGGGCAGAATCAGAACTACTTGTTCAGCAGAAGGGCAAAGAGAGCAGCTCCAAATCTGGTTCAACTGACCACATGCAGCAAGAAAACACAGAGCCTTCAGTTTGCACAGATGCCTTGCAGGATCAACTTCCATACTGGATTATGGTCCATAGATAATTCAAGGCATCAGATTCTACCATACTGTCAGTTTGGAGGGCTATAACATCCATGTATTAGGCAGATCTTGAACAACACAAAGCCGGGCACCCTTCAAAGTCACCTCCTGAAGACTTCTAACCTTCTAACCTCCCTTCTAGGTCTTCCAGACGTGCCTCTAATTTAGAATTTTTCTTTTGCAAAGCCACCAGTTTGGGATCTATTTTATCCCTCCAACCTTTGAGTGAGCTTGTATGAGCTTCATTGTCCCTGATCCTCCTTCTAAGCCCATCTACTGAAGACCATATTGGGACTAACTGCTAGCTTCCACTGTACCCTCTAAACCTCTTGACTGGGAACTGGAAGGAGTGGGTGACTGCATAAAAAACACCAACATTTTCCTGTTCTTGTCTGGGGCAAAAATATTTGTATTTAGATCATCCATCTGTAACGGTACAAAACGTCACCATTTAGCCGTCACGATTAAACAATCGCAACAGCTCCTTTTTGCCTGCGACCTCTCTACTGGTGACGGCATGTCTTTTCGACTAAATGACCACACCGTTGTGTCCATGGATAATATTTCAGTGACTTTATGACCACATGCCCAAGCCTCCAGGTGAGAATTTTGGCATGGGGTCATATTGCCGCAAACAAAAACAATGCGTCAATAAAATGCCACAGGCAAAATGCCATCCACCAAAATAAGGCTGGTTAAAACACCCACCACACAAAAAACAGCACATCCCATAGAAAATGGCACTTTTTGTGTTTTGAGGGGGGCTCTGCCCTCACCCCCTGATGTGGGAGGCTTTGCCCCCAACACTTCCCAGACTTAAAATGACCAACTCTGAGGAGGTGTGGACTTCGGAGATGAGGAGAAACTCAGAGTGGGGGGAAGTTATTTTTTTAACAAAAAACAGCTGCAACACCATGAGACCTGGGGGGAACCAAACCCTGGTCCCAGGTCTCCAAAGCTTTTGTGTGCTGGTACCCTAGCCACTCCACTACTGGAGCGGCTTGACCGGGCACCACACATGGCAACTTGATACCTTCCTCTTTCCAGTGGACAGCGACCAGGGTAGCAATAATTCCCTAATGCTATTCTACCCCAGTTGCTGTCAATGTAGTCGCTGTTCTGACAGCGCAGTTAATACCATGCTGTCATTGTAACGTCATATTGACCTGGAACCAGAATTCTAGTCAATAGTTTAAGATCTGTGTTTAACAATGTAATTGGTCTCCAGTTGTCAATATCTGTTTTATCCCCTTTTTTAAAATGAAATATCAAAACTCCTTTGTACAGTTCTGTTGGTATTTTTGTATAAGTCAAGAAAACATTATACATGACCAATTCTTCTGGCATCCATTCCCATAATCAGTTATATAGTTCACCTGGAAACCCATTCAGACCTGGTGCTATGCCTGCTTTAATTGATTTATAACAGAACGCAATTCTTGCAAAGTTATACTTTTGTTAGAAGACCATGAACATCTACAAAAGTTTGTGGTATATCACAGTCAGCTAAAAAGGAATCCATATGTAATCAGATGTGTCCTCAAAAGCAATACCAAATGTATGTGTAATATGGGAATAAAAAATGTGTTCAATGCCAGTCTTATCTGAATAAAGTTCCCCCAAACTATTTTTAATGATTTTATGGTGTATTCTTTACACACAACTTTCATAAGGATTTACTTGAAATTTCTTTCCTTGAGTTCCAAATGTTTGCTCCATCTCAAGGGATTTTAATCTTACAGTATAAAATGGGACAGGAGTTTTCTGTCTCCCGATTGGCTGAGAGGTGCATTTGGCTGTGTCCTTATCAGTGCATATAGTGCCAGCCTGCCAAAAGGTACCTCTTCAGGCAGTCAGGACTGTAACAGTACTGAAGTGATCCGATCTGGTGAGGTAAAGTAACACATTTACAAATGAAACTCTGACCACTGCTACCTCCAGGTCAGAAAGAGCAGGTAGTGATCTTCCTTACACAGCCACCCTCAGTTCACTGAGCACCACTGCACATGCTTGCAAGAAATGGCTTTCTAATCAAAGCCAACACCCATGCATTCACTTTGAAACACTGTTCGAAAAAATAATTGTAAAATGCTGTAAGCTGACAGTCACTCACTCACAAAAGCACTCAGAGAAAAGGTCTTAGTATGGTGGCTGATAAGGGACATGTTCACTATGACAAAAAGTCAAAACAAAGGAAAAAGCAGACTAAATAAAATAAAAAAATGAAACACTATGTGAACTGCGCTTATGTGTGTGGGGATGGGGGGCATAACAAATGTATTCTCGAAGGTCATTGTCTCTGTATGAGGGAGTGTGAGGGAAGGAATACATACATCAATGCTCTGTACTGCTTTTCATTAGCCAACAAGGACTATTTTTCTAGGAAGATTTCTTTTAGAGTTTTTGCCACTTTTTATTTGGATTTGTGAATTTTTTTAATGTATTGTTATTTTTTTTACTGGGGAACCCATTTTATAAGTGGAATAAGACACTCTGAGGTGCACTGAGAAACATGCCAGTACTTGATATTATACTATTTTATCTAAAACAGCAATATATATTTGCTCTGGGGGCTGGTCTGAGCACTGTCATTGCTCCAGGTCCATCAGGGATACTGGGACTTGTAGTTCATTGAGGGGACGTGTACAACATTAAGACTGCTAAAACAGACTCGAGTTTTAGAAGTTTTTATTTGCAGTTTATTTGTTTTGCACATCACTCAGCACTTATTTGTCTACCCTGAGGGAGTTATTTTTATATTTTAAAAAACCTGTTTGAGGTAGCCAATCTCGGGAGTGGTCATGTGACTCACTTCCTTATTCCACTTCATAGATACCCTCCTAGCAAGTGGGGTGAGCTCGAGCAGGTGAGTGTACATGGAGATGTGCATGTCTGCATGTGTTTGCTGTGATCAGTGAGGAGACAAGACCAGAGTGAATAGTTAACACTAGTGAGCATGGATAAATCCAAGGGTGAAGGGCAGCATTGTAAATAATAACTCATTACCAGTGGTAGTCAGTTATAGGAAACCTTAATTACTAAGCTTAACACAGTGTTACAGGATCAACAAAAATTGTCTATAGGCTTCATTGTAAAATGGCCACAACAATATTAACACTAGATGGGGAATTGGGAATTAAGTGTAACAGCTGTTGCATGCACAAAATTGTGGCTGGTTATACAATTCTGAATGAGTTTGTTTGTGAGAAATGTGTGCAAAATAAAGAACTTAGAAATGAACTCCATAAATTCTGCTCTAAATTAGACATTCTTGAAAAAAACCAGCAGGAAATGACAATTAAGATCAGAGCCCTGACTAGTTCAAAGAAAGTACATGACCAACCAAGTAAACTGAATACTGCTGATCACAGCTCCAAAAGTTAGCTTTCTGAGGGGGGTGAGGTGATTGAGGAAAATAATTGGTGTGTTGTTACCTCTGCAAAAAGGAACACATGGGACAGAAGTCCCCTAAAACCAGTTGGCCCCTAGTTACCATGGTAGTAACATCTGTGCAGGGTACCAACACTACAAAACACAATGGGGGAAAGGGACATAAAAACTGAGCAGCACCTGGGTGTAGTAATGAAGAGTTGCAGCCTATATCTCTTACCAACAGATTCTTGATCCTTACAGAGAACGAGGGCACAAATTATGGAAACAGTCTTACTTGAAACTAGTAATACCCCTTCCCCCCGAGGACATGTCTCTAACAAATGAAACACCAAGCCAAAGGCAAACAATTGTGCTGGGAGACTCAATCATTAAATACATGGACAGATATATATGTGGGGATGATAAGGAGGACATGATGCTCAGTTGTTTCTCAGGGCCTAAGATCCAGAACTTAACAGCAAGGATGGATAATATTTTCAAGAGAAGTGGGGACAGGCCCTTGGCTGTGATCCATGTGGGGGTTAATGATATCAGAAACAAAACGAAATCAACAATAGAAGCTGACTTTACTAAGCTAGCAGATAAACTGTTAAACAAGGGATGTGAGATTGTGTTTTCAGAGATACTAGCAATACCCAGAGCCTCCAGTCATAAGCAAAGAAGAATCTATCAGGTTAACTCTTAGCTAAGAAACTGGTCAAGAGAAATTTAGACACTGAGACATTTTCCTAAGTAAACCAGATATTTTCTGTAGGAAGGGGTTACATCTGAGTTTAAGGGTAGTAGACTACTGGGTATGTGACTCAAGAAGGAGATTCATAATAATTTAAACTGATTAAATTGGGGCAAAGGGAACCCTTTCAAAACCCAGTCAATAATCACAATCTAACAGGTGGCCACAAGAGTGCTGCTAAAAGAGCCAAGGTATTGCATTTAAATGCCAGAAGTTTGAATAAGTACTAAATTGCAGAGCTTCAATGCCTCATAGCAAATCAGAAAATAAGTATTATTGGTGTGACTGAAACGGTAGAATAAGGACAATGGTTGGAGTAGAATATTATCTGGATTTCAGCTATTCTGTAGGGACAGGGATAGATGTAGAGAAGGAGGAATAGCCATTTACTTCAAGGATAATACTGAGTGTTCCATTAATGATTCTGACACTGTGGCAATTTTATAGAACCACTCTGGGTTGATTTAACTGGCCTGAAGGGTCAAAAACTAAAAATAGCCATTTTCTATAAGCCACCAGATAGCCCAGCACTGGCTACCAAAAAATTTGTAGAACATATCATAGATGTGGCAGATGAAAATGATGCATTGGTAATGGGAGATTTTAATTTACTGGACATTGACTAGTCAAACAGTAGGGCTAAGGGGTCACTAGAAAATAAAATCCTATCAGCATTAATAGCCTTGGACTTGGACCAACTCATTGATGAACCCACTCAAGGAGAAAATATATTGGATGCATTGCTGACTAACATTGGTTCTGATATCATGAACATTGATGCCACACATGCCCCCCACCACCACCAGCAATAGTGATCATAATGCAATCAAGTTTGAAATTAAGAACAAGAAAATTTACCAGAAGAAGGAATATATATATATATATATATATATATATATATATATATATATACTGTATATATAAACTACACCAGAGCAAATTTTTCAGCTATGAAGGATGAACTACTTAAAATGGATTGGAAGGGACAAACAGAAAAACTGGATGTTGAGGAAACAGAAATCACTAATACACACAATTTCATCCTTAGAGTTGAAATACATTCCAAGCAGGTATACAACAACAAGGGCAAGAAACCATTATGGTTTAATACTAAGGTTAAAAAGCTTATTTCAAACAAAAAACATATGTATACTAAAATGAAGAAGAATCCTATCTCCAATAATATCAACGGGTATAAAGGGGTGTTAAAACAGCTCAAAAAAGAGATAAAAAAGGTGAGGGCCAACACTGAGTTCAGACTAGCAATCACTAAACATGATCTTAAGGGATTATATTCTAATATTAACAATAAAAAAGGGAACAATAGTGGTATTGGGCCTCTCATTAGGGATAATGTAACATATAACACATCAGAGCATATGGCTAGAGAATTTAACAGCTACTTCTGTTCAGTGCACAATCTAGAGGATGAGTGTGTTAGTATCCCAGCTCCTGCGCTAGCAGATTTGGCTACCAGCATGTTGATTAAAACAGAAAATGTTCATTAAATATTAATAGAGCTAAGTATAGACAAATCAACTGGACCGGATGGGCTCCATCTAAAACTTTTGAAAGAACTAGCCACTGTTCTTGCCCCAATTATATGGAGATGTGGACTGTTGCTAGGCAACTGCCCTAAGATTCCTGATACCTTTTCAGCTAAGTGTCAAAGTACAGTGGAGAGCGAATGACTATTGTACAGTTGGGCACAGGCTTGTCTCATAGCCTAGTCACTTTTACTGAATGTTTTAATATTTTTAAAAACCTTGTTACTTTAATCAAAGTTGTTGACAGGATTACCAGAAGTGGTGAAGGGACCAGCTTCTGCTCCTACTGGCACATAAGGATGATGACTCACGAGTGTCAGTGAGCACACAGTGGAGGAAGGCAACCAGAGAGTTTAAGCTCCACTTTCCGTAAGCATTGCAATATAGTCTGAACTCTAGCATAGGTAGAAGAGTAGTGGGATCAGTAAATCGCTATGGCATCAGATTGGAGTGTATGCAAGTCCTGTTACATATATATATAGCTATTAAAAATCTATGTAACTGTGTCTGTGATAAATGTGCACTCATTACAGCACATCAGAAAGAAACTGATGAACTGAGGAGGATAATTGATTTGTATGGTTCACTTAATAGTAGAAAAGAAAAAACAAATGCAACAAACATTTCAGGTGAAACTAAAGAGATCTGGGAATTGGAAAAATTCATTGATGATACTATTACGTCATTTGGACAGAATGGTTTAGTCCAGGGTACACATTGCAACAGGGAAGATGATAGCAATAAATGTAAGAGAGTAACAAATACTAAACAGGATAATTATGGGGCAATGATAGAAGATGACTGGTGTAAAGTCGCATGTGTAAGCAAGAGGAGAAGGCAATCTTTTGGTGGGATGGCTGTATCATTATTTAATAGGTTTACACCATTAATGAATCATACTACTTTAGTTGATAATGATAACAATAGTCAAGTGGGTGACCAGCACAATGAATGTCAGGTAATCAATGTGCCCACTCACATGGTAAAGGAATCTGATATAGACAAAGATTTACCAAAGGAGGCTGATATGAATGAAGATTTGATAGAAACCAATGTTCAAATTATAAGTGGTCAGAGAAACGCGTCCAATGCACGTGGCACAAAGGAATCAATAGTACTCAGGCAAAAACGCCTGATAGTATGCCCTCGAGAGATAGGAGTACATCACATAGTGGAAGTGAAAACCAGGTAGTAACCTTGGAGCATAGGAATGTGACTACAAATAGTAATCCATTAGTGGACCACAGGCATATGGTGGTCATTGGGGACTCTATGCTGAAATTCACAGATGCAATTATTTGTGAAGGTAGAAAGGCTAACACACACATTGCATCCCTCTCAGGTGCAACAATCTCTGACATTAAACAATCAATTGGAGGGTATATCAACAATACATTGAATTCAATATTACTCCTACATGTTGGTACAAATGATGTGAGAAGAAGGAAATTAGAGGAAATAAAAATGGGCTTTGAAGAACTAGGTACTATTTTAAAAGAGAAGTGATGTACTGCAATCATTTCTGAGATTTTACCAGTGCCCAGAGCTGGAATTGGCAGGAGCAGAGCCATCTCGCAATTAAATATTTGGCTCAAACATTGGTGCATAAAGGAAGTGTTTACTTTCCTTAGAAACTGGACCACCTTTAGAAATACAGATTTATTTAGGCCTGATGGTCTGCATCTCAATAAATATGGTACTCAAATCTTTACTCATAGAATAAAGAAAAGTATTGATTCACATTTAAACTAAATATGCTGGAGAAGGCGTGGCCAACAGCCAATCTGAATGGACATCTAAACGTCTGGCTCCCAAAGTAGCCCCTAAAATCCAGCATTTATTTCCAAATTTTTCCCTGTAAACGGCACAATGTTATTATGTTTCTCTTACCTGACAAGCACTCGTTCAGTTATCTTCTAGGCATTGCTTGATCAGCACAAGAACATTGAAGTTCCCTCGGCTGTGCAGTTTGTCTCCTGGCCCTGCCATTAGGCCTGCAATGTCCTCATGATAGAGTCTACCCCCACGGCTATGCAATCAGAGAGTAATCTATCTGAAATCTGGCAGATGTTCACTGAGATTCTCCACCGAATGGACAGACTAGATGTAGCCACAAAAAAAAATATGGAGGACATTGTCGACCTATCGCAACGTGCTTGTGTTTCTGAACATCGACTTGTGGAGGCCGAGGATGGCTGGTACAAGGTTGGGGCTAAATTGCAGGATCAAGAAAGGCTAATACACCATCTCTGAGCCCGTGTTGAGGATCTTGAAAATCGAAGCTGTCAGAACAACCTCAGGTTCGTGGGTTTTCTAGAGGGCTGTGAAGGGAATGCTGCCATATCTTTCTTACAAAAAGAGCTTCCCCCTTGTTGGATTGGCACTGTGAGATCCCCTGGGAGATGTATAGAGTGCATAGAACCCTGGCACCTTGCCCGGCTCCTGGGGGTCGACGTCGTACTATCCTGACCAGGCTTCTCAGGTTTCAGGACCGGGAACTCATTACCCAGCTGGCACAGAAAAAGAAGGAACTGTATTGGAAAGGTCATAAAATCCAAGTCTTTGCTGATTATTCACAGAAAGTTACCAATCACCATCGTGCCTTTACAGTGGCTTGCAGAGCGTGTGCTGAACTGGGTCTGGACTATTCTCTCAGATACCCCGTGGCCCTCAGAGTTATGATCAATGGGGCCCCACAGGTCTTCAATAACCCAGCAGCAGCCAAGAATTTCCTTGCAGCTTAAGCCCTGAAGCTAAACTGGGGCAAATTGCATGCTTTCCAGAGCAATGAGGCTATGCCTACTTGACCAGCCCAAATGGACACTGTTGTAACTAAGAACCACGTTGCTTCAGCTGCTTGTGCCCCTCAGTCTATCGAGCAATTTCAGACTCCCACCTGGACACCTTCCCAAAAATCTTCCGGCAATAAAAAGAAGAACAGGAGAAGATCCAGGATAGAAGGGGGTCATGTGGGCAAGACTCCCCAGCTCCAGTCCAGAAGTCGAAGTGTTAGCCCAGACCCAAGTGTCTCTTGTGACATCCAGATTCCAGACATGACTTATAACAAATATAGAGCACTGATGGACCTTCCTACTGAGGACGTTCCGTGAGATCTCTCTCTCCCTCCTAGATGTCACCGATCAGAGGGTCAGAAGTCTTCCAGTTCCAGAATGCTTTTCTGGGCTGAAGAATCAACAGGCATTCCCTTTGAAGTCTCCTACCCTCTGCAGCTTTGCCTGTTCTGGAGCCCTTCTCAAATGCTGCGGCGACTTCTACTCCTGCTGCTGAATCAGTGGGCTGACTGTTGATGTTATATCCTTTATGGTGCAGGTTTACCTGGTGATGCAACTGTAATTAATGTATCATCTGGTCTGTTTATGGTAAGGTACCTTTGGCTAATCCCCTCCCCTCCTTTGAGTAGGGATGACATTTTTGGACCCTAATGTTTAAGAGGAATGTAGTTCAGAAGAAGGCCTATAATTGGCTATGGACCTTTGCCAGGTCTCTATTTAATTGTTTCCATTCCCTTCATTTGGTCTTTGGGTTGACCGGGCATTTTATGTGCTGGTTCACCAGATGTGATGCCTTATTGTGAAGGGAGATGGACTGCGTTGTTCCAGTCTGTATCCCTGTCTCCATCCAATCCTTGATAATTGTTATCAGAGGGTTGGGGTGGGTCTTCTCTACCTCCCTTACTAAGCATGATGCGCGGCAGTTCAAGAGGCCATCATGCAGGGAAATTTAATTTTTGTTCTTTGTTTTATTTGGGGTTGTAAAGTGATTTGTTTTACCCCTTAAATGAGCTTGCGGGATTACCGACCTCCCAGCGACCTCCACTGGTATCTGGGCTCCTTGTTAGCTGATGCAAGCAGTGGATGCTGGTCATTTGTGGGATTGTATGGCAGTCAACTGTGGGTTGGGGGTTTGGGTTAAGTTAATACAGTTGGTTTAAGCTTATCTCTGTTACTGGTTAGTTTAACTGTTAGCACTTGGCTGTTTCAGGTTAAAATGTTTGTGTTATCCTGTTTCATTAAATATTTCTCTGGCAATCTTTTTACTTGGGCTAGGCTACACCCTTTAATTATCTGGTGGGAGAAAGGGACAGGGAATTGTGCTAGACCCAGACCCCGCGTATATTGTTTCCTATCATATAGTTTTTCAGACATGACTTACTGGGCTCTAAATGGAGACTAAGCATCTTTCATGGAATGTGAAAGGGCTCAATTCACCTACTAAGTAAACGCAAGTTTTGCTTCATTTAATAAAACTAGGCCAATGGTGGCCTTCCTGCAAGAGACCAAACTATCATCTAGGGAAGCCATAAAGCTTAACCAGGGTTGGGTAACCAAAGAACTACATGGTGTGACACCCTCTCATAAAAGGGGAGTTTCTCTACTCTTTCACAAAAGTTTGAGATGGAAAGTAAAGGGTCATATACAGGATCAGGATGGGAGGTGGATAATAGCTGAAGTCGACACCCCTGATGGCCCCCTGGTCCTAGCTAATATATATGCCCCCAATCAGGATCGCCCGCAATTTTTTCATTCTGTTAACCAAGCCCTGCTGGATTTCTATCAGAAAAGATCCCCTATATTATTAGGTGGGGATTTCAATCTAACAGTTGATCATTTTATAGATAGAAGCAATAAAGCTCCCGAACCACACCAACAGGCAAAAAAAGCAGTACTGAAGCTAATGTCCGAACATGGATTATTGGATGCCTGGAGAGCCTTACACCCAGGGATACAGGATTACTCCTGTTTCTCTCTGACTTAAGGAACTTCCAGTAGGATTAACCTTTGGCTTATCACCTCTGGGCTATATGACAGGGTGGCTAAATCTTCAATGTACCTTATTTATGTCTCAGATCATGCCCCTCTGGAATTAATAATTAGACCAGGACAGGACCCCTATCAGACCCCCTCATGGCACCTGGACCCTCTTCTCTTGGAAGACGTGACCTTCCTAGACTGGATCAACCCAGCAGTATTAGAATATTGGACCAATAATGACAATGGGGAAGTATCTGACTCTACCTTATGGGAGGCTTTTAAAGCCACCATTCAGGGAAGGATAATTCCCTATTCAGTGGCAAGTCAACACCATCGGGAACTGGATTGGAGAGCATTAGAAAAGCAACTTTACACCTTAGAGTCCCAGTATAAATCCCTTAAAAACCAAACTCCATCCCCTGCTCTTTTAGCACAATTAGTTAGTGCTCGTATCTCACTTAATGCTCACCTAACTTGGCAGGCTGAGTTAAACCTCAGATGGGTCCAACATGCTTTCTGGGAAGGGGAAGAAAAGGCCAGTAAGATTCTGCCTTACCGTCTTAAATGCAAACAAACTTCTAAGGTTATACATGCACTAGTGGATACAGAGGGGGTCCAATGCCATATGAACAGTGGAGTAAATCTGATCATGCCTCGATTTTATGAGCATTTATAGTCTTCTCCCTGTCCTCCTGGTCCATCCAAGATCCAGGCCTTTTTATCCTCACTACCCATTCCTAGAATTCCTGAGAAAGACATTAAATTCTTAGAAGCCTCGATAATGGTTGAGGAAGTAAACCGGGTGATTCAATCTATGAATCTATGCAAAACTCCAGGGAAAGATGGGTTGCTCTTGGATCTGTATAGACTCCTGGGAGTAAATCTGGCCCCATATCTGGTTTGGGCTTTTTGACATTCTCTCCTCACAGGAATGCTACCTCCCTCTTTGAGGGAAGCTACAATTACAGTGCTTCCAAAAAAAGGGAAAGACCCTTTGTTCCCAGGTAGTTATCACCCCATTTCCCTCATTAATGCTGATGCCAAGATTTTGGCCAAAGTTCTAGTTAGCCGACTTGAACCCCTTTTGCAGAGTTTGGTTAATCCTTCCAAAGCTGGCTTTGTTAAAGGCCGTCTGGTGTTGGACCACCACAGAACCTTAGCTTCCCTCATCCACATTGTCAAAAGCTCAAAACAAACATCGGTGACCTTGGCTATAGACTTTGAGAAGGCCTTTGACTCAGTCGAGTGGCCTTTCCTCTTTCATACCCTTTCCATAATGGGATTTGGACCAGGTTA
Source organism: Neoceratodus forsteri (assembly GCA_016271365.2). Classification (NCBI taxonomy): domain Eukaryota; kingdom Metazoa; phylum Chordata; order Ceratodontiformes; family Ceratodontidae; genus Neoceratodus; species Neoceratodus forsteri. Next base: position 219,596,772 of record CM028134.1, read on the forward strand.
TATCTCCTGGATAAAATTACTGTATACGGCTCCCTTAGCCTCAGTTCTGGCACCCTCTCTTTACCCTTCCAATTGCAGAAGGGCACAAGACGGGGCTGTCCCCTCTCTCCCCTCCTATTTCTTTTAGCTATTGAGTCCTTGGCTATTGCACTTCAATCCTCTAGTTCAATTCCCGGTATCCAAATGGGTGCTGCCAACTATAAAACATTTTTATACGCAGATTATCTCATCATCACTACCGAACACACTTCATTAGGGATTCAAACAATTTTTTACATTTTGGCTAAATTCTCTGAGTTGTCTGACCTAAAATTGAATCAGTCCAAAACCAAAGTCCTTCCGCTCAATGCCCTATCTTCTGGAGCTGAATTTACAGCCATGGGCCTGAAATGGTCCCCTAATAGCATAAAATATTTAGGCATTGTCCTGCACCCAAATCCACTTAAAAAGCTAGTGGTTAATTTCAACTCCCTGACTGATTTTCTCAGACCAGATATAGAAAGATGGAAGGCACTTAAGCTCTCTCTCTAGCTAGGAAATTGATGTGATCAAGATGATGGCAGCTCCTAGGATGCTTTATTTACTGGCCCACCTTCCCTTACCTATTCCACAGAAATGGTTTTCAAAATTGGAAGCTCTGATGGACAATTTCCTCTGGGAAGGTTCCCCCCATGATATAGTCGACTCAAGCTTCGGCAGCATTGGAAAAGGGGTGGATGGGGGCTTCCCTGGTTGCAATGGTATCATATGGCCTTTGTCCTGGTTCAGACCCTTAGGTGGTTCTCTAAACCCGTACAGCCCTCCCCATTGTGGCTTCAGTTAGAAGCTTTCCTAACCCATACATCTTCCCCAGCGGTGACCCTATATGGCAAGAAAACAATATCAGTGGGCCTTTCCCCCTCTATATCACTATCAAAAAAATACTGGAAACAAGTGGTGGCACTGTTAGGTCATGATCTGACTCCTTGGCACTACATGCCTTTATGGGATAATCCAGCTCTGAAAGTAGGAGACTCTACATTACACTGGAAAATTATGGGAGGTGCAGGGCATCTCATTTATACAAGATCTAATCCCTGGAACCACTGCCATAGATTCTTTTGAATCTTTAAAAGTGAGAAATCATCTCCCAGCTTCCCATTTTTGGAGAGATCTCCAGATTAGAGATGCCATATCTCACCTTCCTAATTCTCCTCACAATCAAATGCCTCGGGAAGATCCTCATCTCCTATTGTTATGGGGTAAACTCACCAGGAATAATGCTAGCTGCATGTATAGTGCCTTTAGAGAAGCTACTACAGATCCTTCCCAGAAAGCTATATCCCAATGGGAAAAGGAACTACAGATGCCCATGTCTGAGCAAAAGTGGGAACATGGTTGGTTAAGGATTCATTTAGTCTGCCGGGATGGGTGCGCACCACTTATTATGAATAAGACTCTTCATAGATGGTATAGACATCCAGCTAAATTATTTCAGATGGGTCTCATTTTGGTGGACACTTGTTGGAGATGTGGTAAGCCAGGTGCTCATCTGGTCCACATCCTATGGGATTGCCCCAAACTCCAACACTTCTGGCTAGCAATTCAGGATATGTGCTGACAAGTGTTTCCCAAAATTGCCCCAGATCCCCTTTTACTCCTTCTAGGCTGTGGTAGTGTTACCACACCGAAGTATAGTCTAGCTGCACAATGGATCACTCTAGTTGGGGCAATTGCCAAGAGACTCATTTTGATGAGATGAAGAACTACTGAGATGCCTACCTTTCATGGGTTTCTGGGGGATCTTGTCCAGGGGGCCACATTTTAAAGGATCTCTAGTATTGCTCAGGGCTCCTTAGCTCAATATGACAAATGCTGGCAACCTTATTTGAGGTCCAAATATTGTCACAATACATCTCCCAGAGCTACTACTTAGCCCTCTCCCTCATCTATCAAGACTGGTATCCTGACACCAAGGTTCTTCTCTTTTCTTTCTTGTCTTCTACCCACTCTGGATGAGCCAATTCTACAGTTAAAGATTGCCTTTCTGTATATAGTTGATATTATAATATGCATATTAGAAGTTCGCAGTAAAGCAGTAAATAACTGGATGAGACTTTGGTGCCTGAAACAAAATATTGTGTGTGTGTGACACATTGGGAGTATTTTGACAATAATTGGCACTTATTCTGTGGGGATGGGCTTCATTTGAACAAAAAGGGAAGTTCTATCTTATGCAGACAGATAAATGACTGCATTAATGAATTTTTAAACTAGAGAACGGGGGGTGAGAGTATTTTGTGAATGCTCTCCTTCTGAGGATAGCTATGTTACTAATTGTCCTAGGTTATCACAGGATACAATTATTATAAATAATACAGTGAAGGCTCAGTCCTTAACATTTTTGCTAACTAATGCACAAAGTCTTAATACCAAAATTGAGGAACTAAGTCTAATCTTGACTGACAACAGTATAAATGTTTGTGGAATTACAGAGACATGGTTCTCAGGACATGACTGGGGAACTAGTATTCCTGGTTATTGTCAGATAAGCAAGGAAAGAAATAATAAAATTTGGGGAGGTGTTGCTTTTTATATTAAAGAAGATCTAAAACCTGTAGAAATAACACTCAATAACATTCTATATGCTCAAAATGAAATTATCTGGGTACAAATTTCAAATGTGTCTAATGATTTAGTTCTTGGCCTAGCGTACTGTCCACCTAATTTTTCCGTTGAAGAGACCCATGTATTTTTGGATGAAATTGAAGAACAGTCTTTTAGAAGAGATATAATTTTACTAGGTGACTTTAACTTCCCAACTATAGACTGGGTGAATGCCATAGGAGAAAATACTGTTGAAAAAAGATTTCTTGAAATAATGATTCATTCAAACCTGGAACAAATAGTACAGGAAAATACTAGGAAACTAACTATTCTTGATTTAATATTAATAAATCCTGAATTTAATTACAAGAGCCCCAGGATTCTTCCACCCCTGGGAAACAGTGACCATAATGCAATTCTTGTAGATATTGGGCTACCTATCTATAAACCCATTGTAGGTGTCACTAAATTCAGGGATTTTTATAAGGCTGACTATGATAGTATTAGAAAACATTTGAATGATTGGAATTGAGATGTAGAATTAAAAGACTGTCCTGTTGAGCAAATATGGGAGATATTATCAGCTAAAATAGATACTTGTATTTAATCATTGGTCCCTGTTAGAACCAAATACTCCAAAAGTCACAGAGTACCAATCTGGTGGAACAGAAAAATCAAAAATGGTATTAAAAGAAAGAAAAAGCTATATAGGAAACAGAAAAAAATTCCAACTGATCAAAATATTACAGCCTATAAAGAGGTCACTAGGGAACTAAAATCAAGAATAAAAAATGCAAAAAAAGACATGGAACTAAAGTTAATACCAGCTATAGGAGATAATAAGAAATTATTTAATTACATAGGCTCACTGAAACAAAATGATAGAACACTAGGACCAATTTTAGTTGAAAATTGTGTACTAAATTCTGAAAATGAAATAGTTAATGCCTTTAATGAATACTTTCTAAGTGTTCACAAAAAGAGGGACAAAATTCCAGCTTACCTACTCCCCCTGCAAGATAATCATCCTATTTTTCAAATATCAGATATCATTGGAATAATAACACTTATAAAAAATAATAGTTCAGCAGGACCTGATGAAATCCCCACAAAATTCTTGAAGGAAGTAAACCATCAGATAGTTGGCCCATTAACTATGTTATTTAATGCTTCACTAAAATCAGGGAGCGTGCATTGAAATATGGAATATGGCTAAAGTTACCCCTGTGAATAAAGGGGGAAAAATGATATAAAAAATGACAGGCCAATTAGTTTAACATGTGTACTGGGGGAAATCTTAGAAAGATTGTTGCAAAAATATATTGTGGAACATCTTAAAAGTATCTCATTCTATGATTTATTACAACATGGTTTTGTATCCAGGAGATCCTGTCTTACTAATCTTATGAGCTTTTTTGAGCCCATTAGTGCAGCCCTGGAAAAAGGAATGCCTGTAGAAGTGGTATTTTTAGATTTCTCTAAGGCATTTGACTCTGTATCACATAAAATTCTGATTGAAGAATTGGTAACACTTCATTTTCATCTGAATGTAATTAACTGGATCAATTCTTGGTTGAAAAATCATTCTCAATGTGTAACTATAAGGGGTCATGAATCAGAGTGGGGAGAGGTGACAAGTGGTGTTCCACAGGGTTCAGTCTTGGGACCTATTTTGTTCAATATCTTACTATCATTGATGCAAACATTGCCGGGGGTGTGGTCTTGTAAATACCTGATGATTGTAAAGTTGGTGCAATTGTCCATAATGAATCATCAGCAAAATTATTTCAAGACAATTTGAACTTTTTGGCAAACTGGGCAGATGAACATAAACTATCATTTAATGAACAAAAATGTTTAGTGATGCATTTAGGTTCTAATAACCCAGGTTTTCATCACAAATTGAACAATATTCCCTTATTAAAAGTGGTAAACCACAAAGATCTAGGTGTCTGGATATCAAATGACTTAAAAAATTGACCATCATGTAAGTAGAACAATAATAAAATGTAACCAGATAGTCAAAAGTATCTTAAGATCTATTAAAAGTAGAGAGGCTGAAGTTATATTACCATTGTATTCAGCACTGATTCATCCTCATATTGAATACTGTTCTCCATTTTGTGCCCCCCCCCTCCCCACTTCTATCTTGGGAAATAACAAGATGGAAAAAGTACAGAGAAAAGTAACCAGAAAAATTAGGATGGTAAGACATTTGAATTATAACAGCAGATTAAAACATCTGAATCTATATTCTGTTGAATATACAAAATTAAGAGGTGATTTATGTTTAGCTTTTAGAGCTATTAAAGATGATGCCTTTCTAGAACTAATTGGGTTAACAAAAAAAAACAGTAACATATAACATAACTAGATCACATAACATAAAATTAATAGGGGATACATTTAAAACTGTAAAACGAAGTCAATGTTATACCCAGAGAATTATTGGTATATGAAATACATTCCCCAGTAATGTGGTTGAAAGTGAGAATATACATAGTTTTAAGAGGAGACTTGATTCTTTCATGGGGGATAGAAGATTTGTCTATTCCACCATGCCAATTTGACATGGTGGCAAGTTTCTCTATGGACGATTGTCCTCTGAACTTGAACCTAACCTATGAACCTATGGGTGAAGGAAGCTACTGTTACTCAGGTTTTTCCTTTTTTTTACTGTCTTGCAACTGTTACATTCCATTAGTGAGTTATGTAATTACCACTAGGCTCTCCGCCCATTGAGGGGTAGCGGCCTTACCTATATTGTGTCATCCTTAGATTGTATGACCTGTATTATGGGTCTTTCCTATGTCATATTCTCCTAATGTGCATTTTTTAGTTGCTTAATTATCCATGTTGATTACATATTCTGGTCCTACCAAATGTTGTGGTAAGACTCAGAACTAATGTTGTAACACAACTTCATGGGTATGCATTCTGTTCAAATAATAATGACAATAAACATTTTTAATAACAAAAATATGCTGGGGAATGGGGGGAGAGGAATGTAATTTTCCAACAATGATGCAACAAAGATAGCCAAACTTCCTAATCCAAGTAAAATAAAACTGCCAAAAAAAAGTTGAATTGCTTATTGATCAACACCTAAAGTTTAGTCAAAAAAAAGGGGCACTTTAAATAATATTAAGATCAAAAGATATTGCTTTATGCACTATTACAGAAACATGGTAGAGCAAATCGGACAACTGGGATAGGAATATCCCCGGGTGTAAGTTCTTTGACAAAGACAGAGAACATAGGATAGGAGGGGGAATAGCCTTATACTGTATGTGGCTGAGAACATCAAAGCTGAACCTATAATAGACCAAGTTGATGACATGCTTGAAACTACTGTATATAGTTAAGAATTAGGCCAGATCTTGAAAAGCAGATATTAGTGGGACTGGTATATGAACCACCATCACATTCACATGGCATGGATATAAAGCTATTAGAATGTTTGTCTAGTTTAGATGTGAACAAGGTGATCTTGATTTTAGAAGATTTTAATTTCCCCACTGGCTTAATGGCTCTGGAAAAACATCAGTTGAAGGGGAATTTATTAATGTCCTAGAGGAGTTGGACCTGGAGCAATATGTTAGAACACCTACAAGAGGGGAACATACTTTAGATCTTGTAATAAGTAATTTAGGGGAACAAATCATTAACTGCCACACCACACATCCTCTTGCAAATAACCACCATGATATGGTTAAATTAGGGATAGAATGCACAAATATAACAATCAAGTTGAATGCTGCATATAAATGGGAGGGCATGGGATGAAGTTGGAGGGAGGACAATTCAGAGGAAACATGAGGAAGAATTTCTTCACAGAATGGGTGGTGGACAAGTGGAACACCCTGCCAGAAGAAGTGGTGGGGGCTAAAACAATCACGGGACTTAAGAATGCATGGGATAAACATAAAGGAATTCTGGAGGTCAGGGGTAAGGGGCAACAGACTTCTAGGAAAACATAAACTGAACTTACAAGCTCAAATGGGCAGACTGGGTGGGCCATAGGCCCTTATCTGCCGACACTGTCTATGTATCTATGTAAATGTTTCAAAGAAGCCAATTATAACTCTGTGGGGGAAGAACTTAGTAAATGGAATTCTCAGGAATTATTTGTTAACAAAGCATTAAATGAGATGTGGGACACACTCTTGGACAAATTGAACAATGTAATTGGCATGTATGTCCCAATTAGAAGCAAATATAAGTCAAGGGGTTGGATACCACCTTGGTATAAAAGGAAAGTTATCAAGATCATAAATATAAAGAGGAAGTTATATAAAAGGGCTAAACAGTCCAACTCAAACAGGAATTGGGAAGTTTATACTGAGGTAGCCAGAAAATGCAAGAATATGACTATAAAAGAAAAGAGGAAATGTGAAAATAGCCTACATAGAAACATAGAAACATAGACTTTGATGGCAGATAAGGACCACTTGGCCTACCCAGTCTGCCCATTTCCCTACCCACTGGATAAGCTGCAGATTTTAGTTAACCAACAGCCTACTTCCTGCCACCCCCCACTATAATTGCTTTATGTCTGTCCCATGCATGTTTGAATTCCCCCACTGTTTTAGACCCAACAACCTCCCCAGGAAGGAAGTTCCATGTGGCTAAGGTAAAGGATAATTACTAATTCTTTTAAGGTAAAGGATAATTACAAATCATTTACTCTTATGTAAATCCCACAAGAAGCAGGGACCTGAGAGTAGGACCATTAATACACAGCGATGGTGAGTTAGAAATGGAAGACAAGGAGATAGCAGAAATTCACACTTTGACCCAATAATGGACACATGTTGTGATGAACTGATTAGAGATCTAAATGCATTGGATATATGGGATAGGTTAAAAAAATTAAATGAGAAGAAAACACCAGGCACAGATGGAATGCATCCAAAGATCCTTCACAAATTAACTGACGTATTGACTGGCCCTATAACCAATATTTTTAATGAGTCACTGAGGACAGGCAAAGTGGTTGAGGCATGGAAGGTAGCTACAATGGTTCCAATTTTTAAAAAGGGCAGAAGGGAACTTTGCAGTAATTACAGGCCTGTAAACCTAACATCTGTCTTATGTAAAATACTGAAGGACATCATCAAGTATATGATAGAGACCCATCTGAAAAACAACGGTTGGGATCCATCACAACATGGATTTGTGACTGGCAGATCCTGCCAAACTAATTTAATATAGTTCTATGAACTGATCAGCAAGAAATTGGATAGGGGTCTGTGAGCTGATGTGATCTTTTTTGAACTGAGTAAGGTTTTCGACAAGGTCACTCATAGGGAGCTTGTTGCAGATCTGACCATATTGGGGATGAATAATATATAGACCAAATGGCTTTGGACCTTTGTTCTCAGGAAGAAAGCAGAGGGTTGTAATTAGAGGTTGTGCATCTAGCTGGGAGAGAGTCACAAGTGGAGTTCTGCAGGGGTCAGTGTTGGGGTCAACTCTATTTAACATGTAGATATCTTCAATGAAGTGTGGGCAAAAGGTTTGGATGCCAAAGTTCGCCAATGGTACTAAACTTGGCTGCACCATTCAAAATGTCTTAGTCATGCAAATTCTTCAGCAAGAACTATTGATATTGGAAACATGGGCTAATGAACACAAATTAGCATTTAATTTGGATAAAAGTGCTATTATGCATTTGGGCCACTCAAATCCTACAGCACCATACTATTTGGGAGGGAGGGTACTTAAGATAACCACAGAGTAAAGGGACTTGGGAATAGTTATCACCAATGACCTCAAAAACAGCAGAAACTGCCAAGTCAAGGTTAATAAAGCAAGGGGCATACTTTCCTGTATACCTAGACACATATCCAGTCGGGACCATAGGGTGATTATTCCACTGTATAAGCCTCTGGTGAGACCCCACATGGAATATTGCTCACAATTTTCATCACCATTTAATAAAAAAGACATCAACTTGATGGAGAGTGTCCAAAGGAGAACAACCAGAATGATTAGGTCTAAGGATCTGTACTATGATGACAGATTAAGGGTTCTTGATCTGTACTCATTAGAATACAGATGAATCTGATGGATCTGTGTCTAGTGTTTAAAGCATATATCAATGATGACCTATAAGAATGCTTGGGGTACGAATGTAAGAATACTGAATCACAGGAATCATAGAAATCATAGGAATTTACAAGTCAAGCTATCAACAATTGTAACTTGACTGTTTATTTATTTTTTCTGTTTAAAGTTTATTGAAATTTTCAACCCAAAACACAACAAACACTCATGGATAGATACAGTACAGATTCAGAATACATTCAAAACCAACCTCACCCAAAACCTCTCTTCCCCGCTCCCATATGCCATAATACAGGAGTAAACATAATCAAATTTATTAGCTCCCTAAAAAAAAAAAAAAAAACTCCCAACCTCACCCCCTCCTCCCAATGCACCTTGAAATAAGTCAGTCATGTCTAAAAAGTAAACAAGAAAAATGTCAAAATATCCAAAGGGCAATCCAGTACCAAGTTAAGCCTACTCTGAAACCTTCAGTAAAGATTAGAGAGTGTACAGTGTCTCCCATCTTTGTTGGAAGAGATCATCTTTGATGAAGTCTAGCATTCTGTTTTTCCACCAAGAGAGCCTGCATGATCTCATTATACCACTGCCTATAAAGCAGAGTAGTATCATCTCTCCAATAACGCAAGATAATAACCTTTGCCACCACAGAGAACAGAGATAGATGGGCTTTGTGGTGGCCAAACAAAGTGGGAGGGTAGTCCCCTACCAAACAAATTTCAGGAATGAAGGGACATGACCATTTATATCGAGAACCCCACAAATCCCACTCTTTCTTTTGCCTTCATGTGCATATCTAGAAGTCTTTTAAACCCCTTATGGTGCTCAGAGTGCTGACATTATGGTGCAGGGCAATAAGGGTGCCAAATGTGGGATTCACCACCCCTACCTGAGGTCCACCCCCCAGAGAAGGAATCCTCCAGTAGGGATGTGTGGGGGGCACAGCCCCCTTAAAAAAAGTGTTTGGCGACATTGCCGATTAGCACCCTAATTGCCTAGTGCCTCTGGTGCGTTCTGAGGGTGGAATCCTTTTAAACTGGTCCATAGTAGTACTTTCCACAATTTCCACTGGAAGGTAATTCATTCCATTCTGGGACTACCCTCTGGTTGAACCATTGTGTCCTACTATTACTCCTGAATCCTTCTCCTCTAAGTTTCAGCTTGTGTCCTCTAACACTTCTTTCTGATGCTCTTTTTGTTAATCCCAAGCATTGCCACAAGTCTGAATTGTTAAATGCTGTATAGACAGGACAAACATCTCCTCTTAGTCTCCTATACTGCAGTGAAAATAAATTCGGCTCTCCCAACCTCTCCCCATAGGTCATACCCCTGACACTGTGCACCATTCTGGTTGCCCTTCTCTGTAAACCCTCAAGTCTCAATATAGATGCTCTGTTGAGTGGGACCTCACCAGGGAATCATAGACAGGCATCAACACAATGCTGTGCTGGCTTTTGATGTTTCTACCTATACATCCCAACATTTTGTTACCCCTTTTTAGGACCTCCCTGCAGTGCGTGTCAAATTTTAAGTTGTTTTTGATGGTCACCCCCCGATCCCTTTGCTCTTCGGACACTTTTAACTCAGTCCCATTAAGGAAGTACTTTGCTCTTATATTATTTTTGCCAAATTGCATTTCTTTGCACTTATCAGTGTTAAAAAATAAACCCTTAACATTGGCCCACCTTGCCAATAAATAAATCTGTTTTTGAAAGTTACTGGCTTCTGCATTAGAGCTGACCAATGCCCCCATTTCACATCATCTGCAAACTTACTAAGACATGCATTTTCTCCACATTCCAGTGATGCCACAAAGATGATAAACAATGACGGGCCCAGGACTGAGCCCTGTGGCACCCCACTCATAACCTCGGCCCAATCTGAAAAATGCCCTCTAACTGCCACACATTGTCTTCTACCTCTTAACCATGATGCATTCCATATGATAATACTGGAATCTATTCCTACGTCCTCCAGTGTTATCAGTAATTTCCTGTGCGACACAGAATTGATGGCTTTTGAAAAGTCCATGTACAGGACATCCACAGGAATTCCCTGGTCCAGTGCCCTGATAACTGACTCAAAGAAACTGGTCAGGCCTGTAAGACAAGACCTTTCTTCTCTGAATCCATACTGGTTTATATCAATTTGATCAGTAGCTTTCATAAACTCTTCAATATGTTCTTTTATTATGGATTCTAATATTTTACCCAAGATAGGAGTTATACTAACTGGCCTATAATTTCTCATCTGACCTCTGTCCCCTTTTCTTAAATATCGGGGTCACGTGTGATAGCCTCCAGTCTTCCACTACCTCACCCTGATCTAATTAACTTTGAAAGATATCAAGAACAGATGGAGCTATTTGTTCGGCTATATTCTTGAAGAAAGCAGGATGGAGACCATCTGGCCCCTGTGATTTGCCTGGATCTAAGTTCCTTATTCTATTTGTTTATTTGTTTATCAAGTCTAGGATTACAAATACCTTTGAGCCTTGGCTCTTTTACAAAGGTTCCATGTCAGCATTCTGTTTGCTAAATCCTTTTCTGTTATTTTGATTTTACATCTTTCTTTCTGGCAATCTTATAAGACGATCCCCCCATCCCTGGGATGATTCACATTGATAAAATATTTATTAAGTTCATTTGCCATAACATCACAATCTGAAGTTAATGCATCATTCACTAGTAACGGTCCCACTTGGACCTTTTCTCTTTTAAAACCCCCAATGTAGCTGAAAAATGCTTTTTTGTTGTCTTTAGCTTTGGTTACCAAGTTGAATTCAAACTTACTTTTTGCTCTCTGAATAAGTTTTTTACAGTCCCTGACTTTAGCTTTGTAATTAGCCCATGCACGTGTCGTGTCCCTTATTTTGGCAATGTTATATGCTCTCTTTTTGTTCTTATTGCTTTCCTGATATTTTTGGTAAACCAAACAGGTAATCTACCCTTACTGTTGTACTTCTGTATAGTAGGAATGAATTCATTTTCACAGTTACTCAGTTTCAACTTGAGCTGATCCCACTTTTGTTGAAGAGTCTTAACCTCAAAATCTATTTTCCTGTCTCATAATTCTAGTTTTTGTCCTATTTTTTTGATAGTCAACCTTGTTATAGCACTTAATGGTTGTGGCACCACCCTGCCTGAAATTATTAAATAGAAGATCAAATTCCACCATATTATGATTGCTCCACAGAAACGTCTCTCTTACAAAACATGCTCCTATCTTCTCATCCATATTGGACATAACCAGGTCCAGTATTTTATCTGCCCTAGTGCTCTGTGTCACAAGATTTACAAGGCCTAAGTCTTCCACCATATCCAAGCAGTACTTTTTGGTGTGTACAGTATGTTGGATGTTCTATTGGACCAGTTTATCCCTGAGAGAATGAAGTCACCCAGTAATAGTATCTTACTACTATCACATTGATGTGTTGAACAGCTGAACATTCCATCAAGGTCCCTGAGCTGACTCTTACATACGGGGCTCAGCGTCAAGCCATAGGGTGAATCTGCTAGAATGGGAAGGACACAGTTCCTTCAAAACTCAACCTGCTCCACTGGTGAAGAATGCCAACTCCACTGTCAGCACCAGCTAAGTGATCACAAACAGCAAGGAAGACTGTCTGCAAGCAACATCAGTAAGAGACATTTTCCTCTTATTGCAAGCTGCATTTTTCTGACTGGGTTTGTTATTATTACCCAGGACTGTGTTGAACAGCTAAACATTCCATAGAGGTCCCTGTGCTGACTCTGATGTAGGGGGCTTGGCAGCGAGCCATAGGGTGAGTCTGCAAGAAGGGGAGGGACACACTGCCTTCAAAACTTGCGCTGCTCCACTGTGCGAATGCAGTTCGTCAAGTGACCCAGTCCCAGATTTTAATGTTTTATGTTTACTGTATATTCAAAGGGTGGGATATTTGAAAGGGTTGCGCCGTGCGCAATAGGGTTGCACCTGCGCAAGTCCAAAAGTGCGCCATTCTGTGATATTCAGCAGGAGCAGTTATGCCACCGAAACATGCTGAGCAACAGTGCAATGCAAATGACGGCATGCACAACGAGAGGGGTGGATCCCATGCATAAAGCGTGCAATCACGATATCCAAAGACTTGTAATGCACAACAGCAGACCAGCTAGAAGTTGCGCCGCATGAAATGAGCCAAAACAAAAGGCTCAAGGAAGCGGCGCAAGAACACCACAGGGATGCCAAGTGGGGAAGAGAGAGAGAGAAAGACAGACAGTGACAGGCCAGGGCAGGCAAGGGAAGCAGTGTGGGCCATAGGCTGCAGAGGCCAGCGGGGGTGTGCCCGGTGCAGTGGAAGTAGCAGTCAGGACAGCAGGGGTAACAGAGCAACATCAGCCGGGGGGCACAAGCCAGGAAGATGGACAGTGCCAGCTTCCACATGGAAGCTGTAATGAGGGGGGTGAGAATGCAAGGTGCAGGGGGACGTGGCCGTGGAGGGGCCCTTCGGCGGTATGCCCCCAACAAGCAGTACCGTGCCCGCATCAGCTTTGAGTTGTACATAGATGTAGAGATTGTGGGCCGATACCACCTGAACAGGGCAATACTGAGGCGGCTCTGTGAGCTGTGCAGTGATGTGATGCAGGCACCCTCACGATGGAGCCATGCTCTGTCAGTGGAGACCAAGGTGACAGCCTGCATGTGCCTGCTCACCACGGGCACCTTCCAGAGGCCAACAGGGTACACCACAGGCATCACACAGTCGGCCACGTCATGCATCCTCACCCAATTCCTCAGCGCACTGCTGCCACATGCTGCGGAGCACATCCATTTCCCCAGCACCGCTGCAGAGCGTACAGCAAACATGCAGGCATTCCACAGGGTAGCACGTATGCCTGGCATGCTAGGGGCCATAGACTGCACCCATGTGGCCATTCGAGCCACCCGGCTCCCATGGGCCACCTATGAATCGGAAGGGCTTCCAGTGTCAACTGCCAGGTGGTGTGTGATGCCACTGGGCATATAATCAATGTCTGTGCCACACACCCTGGCGGAGCACATGATGCCTTCATATGGCATCAGTCCGCACTGTGCCATTGATTCGAGAGTGAGGACATCCCCACAGGCCATCTAGTGGGTGAGTACGCATGTAGGGAATGCAAACTCGGGGCAAGGGTGGGAATGCCACAGGTGCCATGGTAGTGGCACACAGGGATATGGGCAATATGGACCTGAACAGGAGACTGATCTCCACTATCTCCACACAGGTGACAGCAGATACCCACTCCATCCCTGGCTGCTCACACCGTACCGGCGCCCCATGACCCCATCGCAGCAATGCTATAATGAGGCACATGCCGCCACACGCAACATCATTGAGTGGGTGTTTGGGATGCTCAAGGCACGCTTCCAATGCCTAGACACCTCCGGCGGTGCCCTACAGTACAGCCCCTCAAAGGCTTGTGGGATATTCCTGGCCTGTTGTATCCTGCACAACATGGCCAATGACTGTGGGATAGTCGTACAGGTTGAAGAGGGGGACAGCGATGGGGACGCCAGTGGCGCCGGTGTTGATGGTGATGTGCAGCCCCCCCTTGGACAGCGGGACCCCCGACTGATCCGGCAGGCCCAGCTGCACCGGGACACCATCACGGAGGAGCATTATGCACAACACAGGTAAGTCAAGGGGCCATGTGCAAACAACACTGTCCTGGCGCAACCCACAGGCACACAGAGTAACACACCAGGGGTGCATGACGGCAAGGAGGGTGGAAGGCACACAAACACACCATCAGGGAGGGGCGAACAGTCATATGGACACACACACACACAACACACCAGGCACAAAGTGTACATGGGCAGGTGCACAGCAGAGCAGGAACAGACATGGCAAACACACAGATCCACAGACCACACCCACCACCTGTACTGTCCAAGCACGTGTGTCAGATGCTGGGCACCCTTGCACCTTGGTGTACAGTACAATGCAGGCATTATCATGCACACGCACCTGTGGACAGCAGTCGGGATGGTGTGCAGGTGGTCCGTATGTCGGCGTGATGGGCAGGGCACCCACCAGTGCACTGCCCACCATGACGCACAGTGCACACAGGGAAGCAGCAGACAGGGCCCACACTGGGAGACAGGTCAGTCATGTTGCACTGTTCCATGGCCACTGCAGATGCGTGGGTGGCCCCACTGTGACCCAATAGCACTGGCAGGCTGAGCAGGGGCCACATGGGGTGGCACCGATGGACCACCAGGGGTCCCACTGCGCGATCGCGACCTTGTCCGCACTGGGTTCTGTAGGATGCCAAACATACCTGCACCAGGGGTGCTTGGGATGCCCACAGCAGAACCCGGCATCAACAGGCCTGGGGTCGCATGACGCCGGGAATGGGGAGTGGAGAGCGTACTGTGTGGGGTGCACGGTACAGGAGCACCTGCGTGTGTGCCCAATGCAGCCACGACAGCGACTAATGCCTGGGTCTGCCTGCCAATGGCGGCGGTCACCTCCATCCACATACGGACCATCTCTGCATGGTCCAGAGCACACTCCCTGCTGTGCCGCTCCACAGCCGCACACAGTGCCTCCACAGACGTTGCAACCCACCTTTGCTGCTGTCTGATTCTGCCAGCAGGCGGGTGTGCTCGTCAATGGGTACTCTGCCACAACGGCATCCTGTCCCCAGGGTGTGGAAGGTCCTGATGCACAACACCCCTTGAGGGTGGGCGCTGTTCGCCAGGACCAGGAATGGGCATATCAAAGGGCGGCAGGCATGTGCCACCGCTGGACACTGCACCCCCAGACCTGGTGGGTGACTGCTGCTGTTGCCCCTCCAACCGCTGTGCACCAGGGACCACTCGTTCTCACCGCTGTGGCTGCAACAGTGCCAGACACCTGCACAGCCACCGGTGCTGCCCCACCGGTGCTGACAGGCACAGCCTGGGACTGTGCCGACATGCTGGCACACAAGTCAGAACCAGCAAGGCCCAGGGGCATGTGCTGGCCTGCTGTGTGTCCATCATGGGACACACACATGTCACTGCCCATTGCAGTCCTTGCATCATCAATGGTGCAGGTACGAGCTACAGCCACAGTCACAGCGTGCTGGCATGCTTACATGCCAGACTGCTGAGACACAGGCTGTGCACCCCCCACACCTGAATCACCGACACCAGAGTTGGCAGCCCAGCGTGCATGTTGGTGCAGTGCATGCTGGCTGGTGACAGAGGTGGATGGACCCTCCTCCATGTCCAGCAGGTCATCCTCACTGCCTGGACCCACCACCACCATCCCCTGAAGATGAACAGGATCTGTAACAGAAAGAGAGGACATGTGAGTGTATGTGAACAACCTTCCCCCCCAACACCACCACCATGTCATACCGTGCAGTGATGGGCTTCCACCTGTCTGGAATCCACCTCCTGGTATGCCCTCAATAGCACTGCGCTGCATTGATGCAGCCAGTCAGTCCTCAGCCGGGGTCAGCTCCACCACTGCTGGCTGGCCCCCGCCAGTGCCAGCATGTGCCGCCCTGAGGGCTGCCACCTTCTCCTTCACCCTCCTGAGGTCTGTCCCAATCTTCTTTTTGCATTCCTGCATGGAGTGCTGGTGGCTTCCATGCAGGTTCACTGCCCAGGCTACCCCCTCTCATGCAGCCGCAAGGGCCTGAGGGGTGCCCGGCCATCCACTCAGTAGTGCCTCCTCCTCCAGGTAGGCCTGGAAGAGGGCCTCAGTCTCTGCCGTGGTGAAGTTGGGCTCCTCCTCCTTCGCCCACCATCCTCACCCTCACCTTGGCTCTGCTCGGCATGGCGATCTGTATGGGTGGAAGTGGACACCTGTCACTGTGCAGTCTACAGCGTTATCCCATGCCCATTGTCCAGAACATCCCACAGCATGCAACTCACCTCTCACCTGCAGTAACCGAATCTGGCCAGCGCAGCCCACTGTCGCACTTTTATAGCACAATGCATGCAAATGAGGAGTGGAGCAACTGTAATGAGATGCAAATTGCGCCACTGCGCCTTTGAATGGCTGATCAGATGATCTGCATGTGTTGGCTGAGTATCGCGCCATTGCACTTTTCACAATACGGTTGAGCCAGCTGAGCCAATAGCGCAGATCTGTGACTGTGCGGTACAGTGCATTGCGCATGCCCAGGTAGCTTACGCAGGCGTCTGCAGCGCTGATGACGTGCTGTGCGCGATTGGCAATTCAGGCCATGACCACCATTGTGCCAGTGGCGCTACAGCACTGGGCACTATATGGCGCTGTGGCACTACTGCGCAATAGTCCACTGTGGCACTGTCACGCAGGTGGTCGGTCGCGCAGGATGCATAGACGTCAGATGGCACTGTGCATGGCCTTGTGTCATAGACCCCTGACCTGGTGTCCAACCTTTGCCCCCTGGCGCTGTTCGGCTGCCATGTGTACGGCCCTATTAGCTGTCTGGTGACAGTGCTATGTGGACTACGCGGCACTGTGTCACGAACAGCGCGATTGGAATCTATGGTGGTCTGTTAGCAACATTTCCACGTGGGGTTTCCATGCTGCGGGGTGCCATATTGCCTGCTGTAAACTTGGAAGCATGGCATGCAGGAGGGCAGTGCAATGAAGCCCGGTGGAGGTGGCCAACCTGGTAGCCCTGGTAGAGCCCCACTATGGGGCACTGTATGGTGAGGAGCCCCTCACCATAGCTAGAACCCAGATCTGGCTGCAAGTGGCCAATGACCTGGTGGGGGTCACTGGGTGGCACTGGTCTGCTGAGCAGTGCCGGCACAGGTACAGTGACCTCCGCAGGAGGAGCCTGACCTGCATGAGCTGGCCGTCACGTGCCAGGAGGGCATGGTGCCTAGGCCAGGTGGGTGTACCATCTATGCACCTGTATTCTCTGTAGGGGTGTGAGTGTGTTTTGTTGGCTGTGCATGGGTGATGGCTCTGACATGGTTGGCTGTGTCAGTGTGTGCAGGTGTGAGATGCATGGGTCTGGCTGTGGGCAGGCACTCTCACTGGGGCAGGGGCAGTCTGCTTTGAGTCACACTGATGTTTTTCTCAACATTTGTCTCCCACAGGCCGGGCAGAGAGGATGCAGGCACGGAGTGAGGAGGGCCGTGGCAGGGCCCGGTGGCGGTCGGTGGTGCTGCGAGGTGGGCCACAGCAGCAGCCACAGCTGCTTGCGGAGTGTGAGTATCATTACATTATGGATGCTATTGCATGCTGGAGGGGGTGGGCATGACCACCAGCCATGCACAACACAACCATGCACGACACAGGCGACATTCATCACTGTCCAGTGTCACTGCACGTCTGTGTGTGCGTCACTGGTGGTCCATGCATGCACTGGGCACATGGGCAGTGTGTGTGTGCAGTGGTGCACATAGCTGGTGCCTCCTGGTTGGGCTGGCCATGTGCATATTCACTGTGGGTGGGTGCATACCATCACAGGTGCGGGACATTGGGCTATATGGCTTGCAGGTTGGGTGGTGTTCAGGGTTGTGGTCAGTCACAGCCATTGACTGTGTTCCCATTTTCCTAGGCCTCATTGTGCTCTGGAGGATAGAGCGGGCACTGCAGCAGCTCACCCAGGTGTCCATGGACAATAGGACCATCCTCACCAACATCCAGCGCCATGGCTTTGGAGGAGGCATGGCCAGACACGACGGCAACAGGTGGCAGAGGACCAGCCTGCTAGGCCTTAGGCCAGATTCCCTTCCCACTTCACCCATCCCTCCCTCCCTGCCTTCCCTCTCCAAGTTGTTCATCCCTACCCCTTGCCCACCCCTACCTTGTACCCCTACCCCCTCTTGTAAATAGTTTTCTTGTTGTTGATTTTGTAATTTACATTTTTCTAATACGTTTATATTTTGATATGAATACTGTGTTGGTCTCTGATTTGCAGCTGGCTATGGTTGCTCAGTTGCAGTGGTGTGCATGCCATCTGGGGTGGTATGGTCCTGGGTGTGTGTGTGTGTGTGTGTGTGTGTGCGCGCTCATGTGTGTGCATGGGGAGGTGTCTCCAGTGTGGAAGTGACTTTCTGTTGGTCTTGCCATCTGCTGCCACCCACTGCTGGGTGCACAGGGTGGGTCTGGCTTGTATGCTTCTCTGTTACACGGGGTTGACGTGTGCCAGGGGGGATGCATGGTGTTTCCTGCAGTGCCAGTCACTGCACATGGTGGTGTCTTGGGGTCACGGTGCAGGGTGTGCTGTTGCGGGGGCTGATGTGCACTGTGGTTGTCAACCCTGTGTGTGGCAGTCTCAGCCTGCCAGTGGTTGTGCTAGGCATCTGGCCCTGCTGTGCTTTGTTGGCTTGTCCCCATGGGACAGTGTATCATCCATCCCACCCCCAGTGATGCTGTGCTTGGGGTGTGCAGGTGTCTTGTTGGTTCTGCAGTGTGTTCCTGTGCCCATGTATGGCATGGCTGGCGGTGGGCCCCAGCCTGCCTCCCTGGTAGTGCAGTTCCATTGCTCTGCTAGGGGGGGCTCTGCTTGCGCTATGGCACCTCTGGACTGCTCAGCTGTGCTGCCGTTGTTGCGCTATGGCGCAACCTTTCTGCTCAGCTTCCCTTCCTGGTTGCACTATAGCGCAGTTTGATGCGATATTCAGACGCTGGTTGCCGCAATTGTTCTGCTCCATGTTTGAATATCGCGTCTGTTGCGCATATGCGCAATTGAATTGTGCTCACTCCTGCTGTTGTGCACATTTTGGGAGCAGTTTGAATATCTGGGCCAAAGTGATTTTAGCATTTGGGGATGTTTATTTTTTAATAACATAGCCTGGTAAAATTACAAAGACTGCAATTTATTATCAAGTTCTAGGGAGGGTTAGTTAATGCCTAGTAGAGTAATGTTCTTGTTAGTGTAGAAAACAATTACTCCTCTCTAATTCCTTTTAGTCCTACAACCATTGTGAATTAAACAGGTCCTGCTTCTTAAGTTAAAGGTCTTCAAGGGGGGCATTACAAATATGTATACTTTTAAAAGTGTACATTTGACCAGTTTGCTCTTATTATTAATCTGTTTGTATAAAATAATGGCTATTGAGAACAAGCAAGTCAGGTGGATTATAAGAGGGGACTCTGGTCATCATGTTAGGGGAGTAAATTGGCAAATATCTCGACAAGTTATGTCTCAAGGGTTATATGGGGGAGTTATTTAAGTTAAGTAGTATTCATAAGGGGACTGTTGGTCTACAGCAGGTCTGTATATCTCCTGCAAGGATGATTAATAGTATAATGAGAAAAGCAATGGTCAAAATTAGTGGTGGGCGAAGTGAGCTCAATCCACTCTGTGAAGTGATTCGTGGAGCATAGGCGGATTCCAGGAGTGCTCCACAACACAAAGTGAAGTACTTCGTGTTATAATGAGGAACGCGAAGTCCGTTAGAAACAATGACTTCACTTTACTCAACCTCCCCAGGCCACTACTCTGTCAATTTTAAGGCAAAGTGCATTGCAGGCAGTGCACTTCGCCTTGTTTCTGAGCTCCAAAGGCAAATTTTGCAGTGATTCATGGGATTTCAGGTCACATGGGCTCTATATTGATCTGCACAGCCTCAGTTCGGGATAGTATGAGTAGGAAGGAGTAGGAGACAGTGTGCTCTGATAGCTGTCTGTGATAGGAATCTTGTAAAAGCTGTTCAAAAAGCATGTTTGATTTTTATGTTTGCTTGCACGCATGTGCAAGAAGCATAGTGCCATCATTGGAGTTTTCGGAGGTGTGTCAGCCCTCTTCCAATTCAGTCAGTGTGTTTGCAGGCACGGCCGCAGTTCTCCAATGCCTGCTGGAACTGTCTATGACAGCTCCAAAATGCAGTGGCATACAGTTGAAAGGGGGAGCTACGCTTCTGTGAGCAGCGATCAGATATTGCCTGCTCATGCGCGCTCCCCCTACACACACACACATATACACATATGCTGCTGCTGCTGTTCCCCCCCAACGCACACACTGTATAGCCGACGGGGATGCCCAATCCTCGCTGGATTTGCTGCACCTCCCAAAACATTAGCTTCATGCCACGCTTGGGTGCCCACCCACGCGGGCTACATCAGATAGCTGACAGGAGTGCCCAATCCCCCACTGTGTCTCCCCCCTGAGTACAGGGTGCCATGCTGGGAACCCACCCCAGCATAGCAACAGATGCCATGGCTGATGGGGGTGCCCAATCCCCCGTTGGCTCCATACCCCCCCAGCCATCCTTCTGCCATGCTGGGAGCCCACCCCAGTGTGGCAAATGTCCTGCATCTTCTTTAAAAACAAAAAAAAACTGTAAAGAAAAAAACGGTCCCTCGAGTCTCCTGCCCCCACAACCCGCACTCCACCCACTGTGCACTCCTGCCTCCCCAGCCCCCTCACCCCATACTTACCTCCGAGTCTGATGCAAAGATCTTCGTGGACCGGAACACGTCTGCACTCTTCAAAGCCGACCGCGAACTGAGGAAATGCCGGTAAGCTGTATAATGGGATAGATAGGGTTTTTTCAACTTTGTTGCATATCTCAGGCATTTTTGGAATTTTTGCACCAAATTTTCAACATGGGGTTTTTGGGACCCCTCCTCATGAATTCTTGCACTGTCATGGCATTACTCGTGCCTGAAGGGTGATTTCGCAGCCACTGCATGAAATCACCTTTCCAGAATGATTAACAAAACGACACTGCCAGTGTTCATAAGGTGGGCTCTCAAAAAGCCTATTTTGAAAATTTGGTGGAAAAATTCTCAAAAATGACTGTTTTACGGGCGAGTTATGCAGTTCCACGACGCTCATAAGTTCACACAATTTTCAATATTTACTCCAGATTTCATCCATTTTACCACACCTTCTTATGAGCAGTACAGCTGTCATTTTTCACATCTCACCCAAAATGTGTTTCTGCCCATGTAGCGCACAATGGCGCAGTCGGTGTGCAAAATCAATGTATGGGACACGTTAAGAAAGTCACAGTGACACTGGTCATGAGCAGAGGTGTTAAAATGGCTATGTTGAAAATTTGGTGAAAAAATTCCCAAAAATTACTGTTTTAGGAGCGCACGTTGCGCAGTTTCTACGCACGCTGGCAAGTTTGCGAATTTGTAATATTTGCACACCAGATTTTCAACAGAGCCATTTTACTGCACTTCCTTATGAGCAGTACAGCTACCATTTTTCACATCTCGCCCAAAATGTGTTTCCGCACATGTAGCGCACAATGGCGCAGTCGGTGTGCGAAATCAATGTACAGGACACATTAAGAAAATCACAGTGACACTGTTCATGAGCAGAGGTTGTAAAATGGCTATGTTGAAAATTTGGTGAAAAAATTCCTAAAAATGACTGTTTTATGAGCGTGCGTTGTAGAGTTCCTACGCACACTCGTAAGTTCGCAAATTTTCACTCCAGATTTTCAACATTGCCATTTTACCACACCTCCTTATGAGCAGTACAGTTGTCATTTTTCACATCTCACCCACAATGTGTTTCTGCCCATGTAGCGCACAATGGCGCAGTCGGTGTGCAAAATCAATGTATGGGACACGTTAAGAAAGTCACAGTGACACTGGTCATGAGCAGAGGTGTTAAAATGGCTATGTTGAAAATTTGGTGAAAAAATTCCCAAAAATTACTGTTTTAGGAGCACATGTTGCGCAGTTCCCTCACGCTGGCAAGTTTGCAAATTTGTAATATTTGCACACCAGATTTTCAACAGTGCCATTTTACCGCACTTCCTTATGAGCAGTACAGCTACCATTTCTCACATCTCGCCCAAAATGTGTTTCCGCACATGTAGCGCATAATGGTACTGTCGGTGTGCGAAAACAATGTTTGGGACAGATTAAGAAAATCACAGTGACACTGGTCATGAGCAGAGGTCTTAAAATGGCTATGTTGAAAATTTGGTGACAAAACTCCATAAAATGACTGTGTTACGAGTAAGCATTGCACAGTTTCCATGCACCCTTGTAAGTTCATGAATCATGTAATATTTTCAGTCCAGATTTTCACCAGTGGCATTTTTCCACACCTCCTTATGAACAGTACAGCTGTCATTTTCCACAACATGGCCAAAATGTGTTTTCACACTTTCAGCACAGAAATGCGTGGTCGCTGTGGGAAATCATTGTTCAGGACAGATAAGGAAAATCACACTGACACTGTTCATGATCGGAGGTCCCAAAATGCCTGTGTTAACAATCTGCTGTAAAAAATTCCCCAAACTAGTTACATTACGGGTGTGCGTTGCACAGTTTCTACACACACTCGTGACTTCACCAGTTTTTCTAAGATTTTCACAGCAGATTTTCAACACTGCCATTTTTTACACCTCCCATGAACAGTACCGCTGTCATTTTTCATATCCTGTTCGGAATGTGTTTTTGCACCTGTGGTGCCAAATGCCATAGTCGCTGTGCAAAAGCAGTTTTCGGCTAACAAACTGATATTGTCGCTGTTCATGAGGTGGGGGTCACAAAAAAAACATGTTGAAAATTTGGAGTGAAAATACCAACGAATGCCTGAGGCATTAGGGTTTCCGACCATAACGCCCCACCCTGTAGAGAATGACAGGCATCAGGGGTGTGACTTGGGATTCTTGCCTGTCATGCTCATACCATTCCACCCCCACCCACACCCTGCAGCCAGTGAGAAGCAACAAGGTGTGCCTCGGACTCTTCAGCCCAAACTTCACCCCATTCTCCTATACCGCACCCATCTCACCATATTTCCTGATGGAATGGGGTGCGCATAAGGGCCAAAGACCCCAAGGTACACCGTGACACTTGTCAGTGTTTGCAGGGTAGGGTGTGGTGAAATGGCGTGGTCGTTATGCCTGATGACCCAAAGGCACACCCCAATGCCTGTCACTCTCTGCAGGATGGTGGTGGGGTTGGCTTCAGTTCAATACTTCACTGCCATTCCTATTATGCAGCTCTGTAACTTCTACACTACCAATGCCAATGCCAGCAAGCAAACATTCGACATTGACAAATGCTTGTTTGAGGGGGATACAACTTTAGTTCATCGATTGTAGGAAACCATCCTGTGCTCATATCATCGAGCGTTTTTGTTTTTGTGTGTATTTTGAATGTTAATTTACAACATTAAGTGTGTGTGGTGAAAGACAGTGAAAGTGTGCTTTGGGGGAGGGGTGTATCTGTGGTGTAGGTAGATTTAAGTTGGCGAAATAGTGATTTCTTTGTTTTTTGGTTATATTTTTGTTACATAACTGACTGTGTTAATGTACACATAGTAATATTGTCAGTAATAGTAGAAATGTTCTTGCTGTTTGTTGTGTGGATGTGGTGCAGCAGTTCATAAGTTCAGGTTGTTTAAATTACAAATTTACAATATGTAACGTGGCATAGTACTGAACGTTTGCATTTGTGGTGCATTCCTCGTTCAGCATTGTACACAAACTGTTCTGTGTGAGTGTGTGTGCAGTGTTACGTGCATCAAATAATACACCTTTTATTGTGCCACAGACTAGTGTAATTGCAAGTGCAGCAGTGTGAACCTGCTTTCCACTGCAGCTGCCTGATTTTGTACTGTGTTCGTGGAGGTATCTGTTCTTAGTTTTGCTGCTTGTAGTGCCATAAAAATCAGCACTGTCTGTATTCGGTGCCCCCACCCCCACCCCCACATTCAAAAGGTAATTTTTACCAGATTGAATTGTTTTTGTGACTTCATCAGCACCACTGGTTACTGAAGCTGTTTTAATTCTGTGACAGTCTGAGTAGTCTCTTATCTGTTGCTGAAGCCACAGTTGTTTATTTGGCTTCACATCCAGCCAGCATCCCTCCAATCAGAGAGTGAACGTATCAAAATCTGAATTTGGTTAAAATATTTGTGGTTGATCCCTCAAAATGCCTGCAATGAGACACTCAAGCAAAGCTGTTTCTTGCCATGGCAATTCTGGCAGTAAGATGGTCTGTGGGCGTGGTAGTAGTACACAGATGCAGAGGTGCATTGCTGATGTGAGGAAAGGTATTTCTCCTGCAATATTTTTTACAGCCCAATCAGTAGCTTCACTCATAGTTGGAGGAGATGATGTTTTCCCAGCCGGTGGTGTTAGTGTTAGTGGTGGTGGCGGTAGTATTAGTATTGTTGCTTCAAGTTCTAATTCTGACCAGTATACCATATCCAAAAATATTGAGTGTGAAGCAGTGCAAGTGAGTGGCAGCGTAGATGATGTCATACTTCCCAGTAACATCCCAGTAACTGAACCTGAGGATTCTGCTAATCATGTCAACGATAGCATACAATGTGATATTCCATCCACCGTGGCACTTAACGTCACGCATTTTCCATGCAGTGATTCCTAGTGTGGTGAAAAAATATCAGGTGATGGTGGTGTAGATACTGATGATGAATGTGATGATGATGATGATGATGTTGCTGTTGTTGCAACATGCAGTCCACATGCTAGCATCCAAGCAGAAGATGTGGATATGTGTGATGTTGATGAATATGATGATGATGTAATTGGCTCCAGTTGGGAACTGTAGAAAAAGGAATTAAAAGTGGCTGTGTCTGAGTCTGTTTGCAGGAATTCCCCCCTGTAAAAACTTGTGATCTACCAGTTTTAGTTGATGATGATGACGACCCAGTGATCAATATGATAGGTAGTCATGGTGGTCAGTTGCAGTCTAGGTGTGCAGTGCCCAAAACATCACGTGCCCCCCCCACTTCAGTGCTTAAAAAAACAGACTTAAATAAACCACATCATCATGGACATGTTAAAAGCAGAGCATCACACTCCCTTGTTTGGGATTTTTTTGTTCAAGATGCAAATGATGATTCAGTTGCAATCTTCCAGGTTTGCCATGTGCGTGTGAGTCAAGGTAAAAAGTGGAGCCATCTGGGCACAGGAGGACAGCGTACACATCTTAAGAACAGGCACTGTGGACCCAGCACAAGCTGGCAGCTAATACTACAGTGGGGCATTCACCTGTGTCACAGGCAACCATAGCCAGTATGTTATCCCCTTCCATGACTGTTAAGCCTAGTAGGAAATTAAACGTGTGCAGTAATAAGAGCAGAGGATTACTACAGGCATGATGAGGTGGAGGACCATAATGACTTTGAAATGTTGTCCAGTGCTGGTGAGAGTAGCAGTTTATGTGGTGGTGGTGGTGGTAGTGGTGAATGCAGTATGTCTAGTGCAAGTGGTACATCAACCCCGGTTGGCAAATCTGGCAAAATAATATAATTTCTGGGTTTGTCATCATCACCTGTGCAACCGTCTTCATCAAATGTCCACACTTCACACCCTACCAATGCCATTCATCACAGAGCACAACTATTTGTGATCAACACACCACATGTAAAACGTTTAAGTCAGCCCACGTTACAGAGTGTTTTTGCATATAAGCTGAAGTACCCCCCCCCGAATCATACAGTGTCACTTGAACTCAATGCTGCTGTAGTGGAAAAGCTGGAAATTGATCTTTTGCCCTTCTCCTTTGTGGAGAATTCTGGGTTCTGGCAGTTTGCTGCACCTGCCTGTCCAAAATGGAAAGTTCCATCCAGGACATACTTTCTAACCGTGCTGTCCCCGAGTTGTTCCGGACTGTGTCTGACTCAGTAAGACATGCCCTTCAACATTTCTCCTCTCCATTCATCCATTTAAGTATGGATATGTGGATAAGTGGCAAAACAGCGGAGGGTTCATATCTGTGTATAACTGCACACTGGGCACAGGTGCCCAGGGTTGTTTGTGATGTGGGTAGTGTGAATAATCAGTGCAGTAAGGTGCATTGTTGCAGTTGCAATCTTCCTGAAATTCGAAAGCATGCAACGATTGCTATGCACAGTGTGACCTGCTCACACACTGGTGAGAACATGTTGGACATGGTACTGACTGAAATTGACAGATGGCTCTGTCCCTGAGAGTTGGGTTCATAGCAAGTGACAATGGGTCAAATGTGGTGAAATGCATCACGAATGGTGTTTTTTTTTCGTGTTCCATGCATGGCCCACTGTTTAAATCTTGTGGTTCAGGAGTTTCTGCAGCACCCTGATATAAAGGAAATGCTGACCGTTGCACGACGTATCTGCTCTTACTTTTCAAGATCTGGAAAGGCCCGTGACCAGCTGCGGCAGTTGCAGATACAAAACAGCCTGCCTCAGCACTGCTTGAAGCTGGAAGTTGTCACCTGATGAAAGTCCATGTTATACATGGCAGAGAGGTTGTATGAACAATACAAAGCCATCTCAGAATATCTTGTTATGCACATTAGCTGTGACAGTTCTGGGGCCTCCATGTCTATGAAGACTGAACAGTGGCGCCTCATGGACTCTGTAATAACAATTTTGCGGCCTTTTGAACATGCCACACAGGCAGTGAGTGGTAAGTCTGCCTCCATTAGACAATCAATTCCACTACTGTGGGTGCTGAGGCAGACATTGGTGAATGTACAGCATAGCCTTGATGTTGCCGGAGACGGTGGTAGTGGTATGTTGCTGCAACACATGCTGACAGTATTCAACCAGAATCATCACGTTGTGAGCATTCAGCATAGTGACAACTTTGCCATAGCAACAATGCTGGACCCACAATACAAACATGGAATTGCATCAGTACTGGAGGGAGGGCCTGAACAGGTAAAAAATATCAGTGGTCAACTGGTGCGCTTGGTTCATGAGGTACAGAAGTCATGTGCCAAGGTCAGCAAACCTCAGCAGTATAATCTGGCTGAAGGTGTACCTGGAGGACCATCAATCATATCCTGCAAGGGGAAGGGGACTGTAGTTCCAGGTGGTCTGTCATCCAAAGTGGCTGGCGTCAACCCGCTTTGGGCATACATTGTCCCATGTGGGTTTTTGTGAAATAAATTATTTGGGAGAACAGGATGATGCATCAACAATTGGACTTAGTGCTGCACAGAGAATGGTTGAGTCATATTTGTCTGAAAGCAGGCATCTGACAATAACTGAAGATCCTCTTTTGTAATGGAGTGGAAAGGTCAGTGAATGGCCAGAGCAGACTGCAGTGGCACTGAAGTACCTCACATGCTCACCCTCCAGTGTAAGTGTTGAAAGGGTATTCAGCTCAGCAGGTGCAATAGTCAGGGATCGTTGGGCAAACCTGTCTCCTGCAAGTGTTAGTTTGCTAACATTCATTAAAATGAATGAGAGGTACATACCAGCAGAGACTGCAACCTTGGAATTCCAGTCATTCCAGTCACCCCGGCCTAGTCATGGTGGTCTTGCTGATGTGGAAATGGAGCATCCAGGTGGCACTGGCAGTGGCTGCCTAAAACAGCCCACTACTGACGTAGATGATGACACAATGGAGAAAGAATTTCCCAGTGGTCAGACTTCAGACATCGATGACTGTGAGGGCAGTTTTCTTTATGAGGATGATGATGTGATTAATGTTGGCAGGTTTTAACTGAAGTTTTTAAAAGGTGGTGTGCCCCCCCGGACCACCACCACCGGGACTGATGTTATCCACTGCCACCATGAGTCTGTCTGCCCCTCGGACCACCATCACCGGGACTGATGTTATCCACTACCACCATGAGTCTGTCTGCCCTATGGACCACCACCACCGGGACTGATGTTATCCACTGCCACCACTGCCACCATGAGTCTGTCCGTACCACCACATCCATCAGCCAGAGACAGAAAGATTCTTAATATTTAAACCATAAAGTGAGTATGTGTACTCATGTTTGTTATGCTGCCTCACTTCCTTTAATTGTATGTTTTGTTTTCTGTAGCTTTTCAGAGCCTCTATGGTAAAACACATACAGTACACTTCTTTTGTTTCTTTTACAGGGTAACAAAAAAAGGCTCCATCACTAAAACTTGTTGGGAATGGTATTGTAGCTGTACTGTACAGAGAGGAAGCGATGTAATATCCATGTGAAATCCATTCTGGTAAGTATGAAGATTTTATTTCATCCATTTCATTGTTTTGTAAAGACTGCAGCAAATATTGCACAGGCTGTGTTAGTTGACAAGATGTGGCTTTGAAATGTAACTTGATTTTAGGGATTGAGATTTGAGAACCAGGGAGGGACACATAACAATTAAGTTGTAAGAAGTCATTAATTTATTTTTTTAGGAAACTTCCAGATGCTTTATTGTTCTGACAATGTTGCCTTATCCAGAGAAGTTCTTCAACATCAGGCACCCCACCCCCCTTGGGATAGGGTGCACATGCAACATGCAGAAGTCATTTCATTAGATGACCATGACCATCATTAACAACCAGACTCGAGAAGGATGCAAATGAAATCTGTGAAGAAGTAAGAAAATAAGAAACCATTACAGACAAACCTGCAACTATGCTTCCCCCCACCCAAAAAAAAAAATATATACTTACCTTCATGTGCTTGACAGTTATTCATTGCAAATTTCTATGCAAAAAGTTCTAATTGAGCACTGGAATGTGCACACTAACAGTATCTGTGACCTGTGATACAGAACAATACTATGAGTACATGTCCATGTCAACCCCCCTCACCTACAAAATATTGAAATATATATCTATATAAATATCAACTCACCAAAGCTACTATTAGTGTACAGACAATGGGCAACCTTCCATCCAGTTGAGATGATCACATTGCATTTGCTTGAATCATAGCACACATTGGACCAGCAACAGTTCGCTCATGGTCATCATTTTATTAAATATGGTGACTCTGTGCCACCACTGCGTGCATGACTGAGTGCGCCATTAATTCTGGGGGACTTTGTATGTGCTGAAACAATCCCATTTCACTTCATTACCACTTGTCAATTTTCTGCACACAAGCAGGATGCGTTTTGGGCTGTCAGATAAAATCTGGGGACTCTGTGCCACTTTTGTGTGCATGACTGAGTGCACCATTAATTCTGGGGGACTGTATGTGCTGAAACAGTCTCATTTCACTGTGTAACCACTTGTCAATTTTCTGCACACAAGGAGGATGAATTTTGGGCCGGCAGAAAAAATCTGGGGCCTCTGTGCCACTTTTGTGTGTTCTGTGATTGTTGCTGTAAGCTCATGATGTCATACTGACATTTTTACAATTAAAGCAGCATTGCAAGAATGTCCTCACAGTTCTGAACTGTACTTTTTTATGCTACTTTACATTGCCACAGCCACCACTACTTATCTCCGAGTCGTGACTTGAATGATACGATTCTTTTCACAATTTATGTCTGCTTTACTTACTTGACTACTTTTTTCATGTATGAAAAAAAATGAGCACGTCTTCCAATATTGTTCGGACCAGGTTTGTATTTATTTGCAGCTGCTTTTCAATAACTATTGTTCCGTGGTGTCATAAAACACTGCCTGATGCATAACTGTTAATTAACAACAAAAGTGATATATAACAACTACTTGATGTGATAGAGAAAAGCAGAAGAAAACAATAACAAAGACCTGGTCAGCACCAATTTAAAAGGAATGCCCCTTTCATTATTTCACACATGAAAAAAGGTAGTACAGCAGACTCAACTACTGTAAATTCTCGTATCATTCCAGTCAGTCAGGATGTAAGTAAAGGAAGTTGTAACATAGCATTAAAAAATATAGGTCAGAGTTATCAACAGATTGTTGCGCTGCTGCTTTACAGACGTTCACCACATTACATAGTTATGGTGATGCACATAAACTAATATGTGGGGGCATTACTACCACTAGAATATTTCTTGCTCCACAGAGTGCAATATATTTCTGTGGAAACCACCCATAATTTCATTACAGTGAGTCACGTGATGGAGGAATTACCGATCAGAAGAGCCACCCACATTCTGCCACCCTTTCTCAGCAACATTAGGACGTGATGCCAGGGGGATCTCAAGTGCATGCTCCATTATAGTGAATGTCCAGCAGCTGTCCCAATGTTTCCTTATGTTATAAGGTTCACTTTGTGGTGAAATGTTGAATGTTTCCACTAACAAGGCTCTTCTTACTGGAAACGTGGCCACACATTTCACCACAAACTGACCATTATAACATAAAGAAACATTTGGAAACATGCCGGACAATCAGATATTCACTGTAAGGAGCACGCACATGCGCTCTCCCTGCCATCACATCCTAACATTGCTGAGAAGGGAGACAGAATGTGGGCAGATTTTCAGAACGGGAATTCCTCCGTCATGTGACACACTGTAATGAAATTACGGGTGGTTTTCACAAAAATGTATTGCACTATGTTGTTAAACATTTTTATTGTTGACTTAAGGCAGGTCATACACACAAGGCAGAGTATACATAAAAAGAATCCATACATGACATATAGTTAGGGTTTGATCAATAATAATAATTGACACAACAATCAGTCAGTTAGTGGTGACCATATAGGGTATCAGTTCACATATGTTGTACACCACTGAATAGATGACCAGGAAGGAGATAATTTGTAGAGAGTTGAGTCCTATCAACCAAGGAGAGCATAGATTGATAGAAAATACAATCCACCCTAACTAGGGATATGACAAAAGAAATCAGTACTATCTAGTCACTCTACCATAGGTGTGTTGAGCTCACATGTGGTTGTAATATCAACTATATACAACATTGGCAATCTTTCTTCATATTTAAATATGTCCAAAGGAGGTATGGAAAGGGCGAGAAGGAGGAGAAGGGAAAAGAGGGGGACTTTACAAACAGAGGGGAAGGGGAAGGGGGTATCCCCACCTTATAAATGAGGGAAGGGGGTCTGGGCCATATGATTGGAAGCAGTTTTATGACAATACTCTGACCTTAAATACGGTTGCCAACATTGGTCATATTGAGATAGGGAACCATGGGCAAAGCTCGAGATCCTCTCGAATGCAGCCCCTTGGGCTAGGGCCAAAAGAAACTGATGGAAGGTAGGACTGTCAGGGGTTCTCGGTCTCATCAGGATGAGCCTTTTGGCCAATGCCCCGACCATAGTGATCCGCTGCGCCCCTGGACTATGCTTAGGGATCTCAGGATTGCTGCAGCCCAAAAGGAGTAGGTCGGGACCCGGGACGATATTAGGGAACAGTTGCTGACACATGTACTGAATGGCATTCCAAAACTGTTGAAGGTTCGGACAGTCCCAGAGAACATGAAGTAGATGAGCTCCTTGGTTGCCACATCTCCAGCAAGTGTTGGCCTGGATAAGTCCCATTTTAACTAATTTCGCCGGGTCTCTATACCATCTATGATGAGTTTTGTTCATAATAAGCCTCGTGAGGCCATCCTGACAAGCCATATGAATACGTACCCACCCATCCTTCCATTGTTGTTCTGAAATCAGGGTCCGCAGCTCTTCCCCCCATTGCTGCTTAGCGCTCTGGGTAGGATCCGAAGTGGAGTCCCTGAGTGCGTGATATATATTACTAGCTTTACTCTTGGTAACTTTAGTCCATGAGCCAATAGGATGCATTTGTTTTTGTGAAGAGTTACCAAAAGGTGACTTAGGAAGATGAGATATAGCATCTCTTAACTGAAGATATCTCCAGAAATGAGAAGTCGGAAGCTGATACCTCGCCCTCAGAGACTCAAAAGAATCCATAACAGTTGTCCCAGAGATTAGGAGATCATGTATTGAGGTTAAGCCCAGTCTTTCCCACAGTTTCCAGTGCAGGGTAGATTCCCCTATTTTCAGGGCCTGATTGTCCCATAAAGGCATGTATTCCCATGGGGCTGGGTCGTAGCCCAGCATGGTCATAGCTTGTTTCCAATATTTAACTGAAAGTGACATAGGGGAGAGAGGCTCGTGGGCAATTTCTTCTTAGCATATAAAGTGACCGCTGGAGAAACAGCATGAATTAGGGATGCTTCTAACTGAAGCCACTGCAGGGAGCCCTGTCCAATTTTAGAAAACCATCTAAGAGTCTGGGCCAACACAAAGGCCATATGATACCGCTGTAACCATGGGAGTCCCCAACCCCCCCTCCTCCAGTGCTGCCGGAGTTTCAATTTGCTATATCGGGGGGGGCACCCTCCCAAATAAAATTCCCCATAAGGGTCTCCAGTTTCTGAAACCACTTCTGGGGTATAAACAGGGGGAAGTGGGCCAGTAAATAGAGCATCCTCGGAGCAGCCATCATTTTGATCGAATCAATTTTCCCAGCTAATGAAAGCTTTAATGCCTTCCATCTTCCCATATCAACCCTGAGCGAGTCAATCAGAGAATTGAAATTGGCCGCAAGCATTTTAAACGGGTCTGGGTGCAAAATAATACCCAAGTATTTAATACCCAGAGGGGACCACTTTAGCCCTAAGGCAGTAAAATCCGATCCTGAGGATGAGGAATTTAACAGAAGAATTTCCGTTTTGGATTGGTTTAACTTTAACCCTGATATCTTGGTAAACTCATTCAGGATTCGGAAAATAGTCTGAATTCCCAATTGAGAATGTTCAGTCATGATAAGCAGATCATCTGTATCGAGAAAGGTCTTGTAATTAACGTCCCCCACCTGGATCCAGGGGATGTCACTGGAGGACCTAAGTGCAATGTGCAATAGCCAAGGGTTCCATAGCTAAAACAAATAAGAGTGGAGAGAGGGGGCATCCCTGTCTCATGCCTTTTTGCAATTGGAAGGGCCTAGACATGGTGCCATTGGTCATCACTGAGGCTAGGGGTGCAGAGTACAACAACCTTATCCAGGCAGTATATTCGGGGCCAAAACCAATGATGGACAAAGTATGAAATAAATAGGCCCATTCAACTGAGTCAAAGGCCTTTTCAAAGTCGAAGGCCATAGCAACTGAGGGGATTGGTGAAAGTTTGGCAAAATACATCAGTGACCCCAGTGTTCTATGATGGTCAGATCCTGAACGGCCTTTCACAAAACCCACTTGGGAGGGACCCACCAGGTCCTGCAAGAGAGGTTCCAGCCAAGTAGTGATAACCTTAGCCAGTATCTTAGCATCCGCATTGATTAGGGAGATAGGGCGATAGCTACCTGGAGACAGCGGGTCTTTACCTTTTTTGGAAGTACTGTAATAACAGCTTCTCTCATAGAGGGGGTAGTTGTCCAACCATTAGGGAGTGCAGAAAGACCCGGGCCAGATAGGGGCCCAAGTTAACACCAGGGAGTCTGTATAGATCAATAGGGAGTCCATCTCTCCCTGGGGATTTACGTAAATTCAAAGCATGAATCGCTTGGGCAATTTCCTCGGTTGTAAAGGGGGATTCTAACAATTTAGTATCCCGACTGAAGATGCTGGGGATGGGTAGTGAGGATAAATAAGCTTGGATCTGAGCTGGGTCAGAAGGGTTTGGTGAAGCATGTAACTTTTCATAGAATTGAGACATAATCAAATTTATCCCTGAGTTAGCCCGACAAGGGTTGCCAGACGAATCTGCCAATGCATATATCATCTTAGAAGCATGCTGATGCTTAAGACGATAGGCCAATAACTTGCTGGCCTCTTCTCCCCCTTCCCAATAAACATGGTGCATGCGTCTAAGATTTAGCTCAGCCTGCCGCGATAAGTGAGCACTGAGAGAGATTCGGGTACTGGTTAACTGTGCTAACAAATCAGGGGAAGGAGGTTTATTGTCTAGGGCTTTGTATTGCGCTTCCAAGTGATATAGTTGCTTCTCCAAAGCCCTCTGATTAGCCACCCGGCTACGCTGCCTGGCTGCTGCAAAGGCTATTATCCTACCACGAATGGTGGCTTTAAAGGCCTCCCATAGGGCTGAATCAGATACCTCTCCATTATCATTATCCATCCAATATTCTGCTACAGCCTGGCCAAACCAATTAAGAATTTTTTTATCTTCTAGCAGTAATGGGTCTAGCCACCAGGACTGGGAGTGTTGGGGGTCTAATCCCCTCTTAAGAACTAACTCAAGTGGAGCATGATCAGAAACATAGATTGGGTGAATCAAAACCCCCACCACGTTCTCATATAACCCTGAGGATATGAGCCAAAGGTCTATCCTACTGCAGCAGCTATAGGTAGGGGAGAAACAAGTATAATCATGAATGCCTGGGTGTATTACCCTCCAGGCATCTAGTAGACCAAGTTCAGACATAAGTTTCCCGATTGCTTTCTTGGCCTGTCGATGGGGTTGGGGGGATTTATTGCTTCTGTCTAGGGTATGATCCAGTGTTAAGTTAAAATCCCCTCCTAAAAGTATTGGGGCTCTGTTTTTATTGAAATCCAGAATAGCCTGATTAACAGTATGGAAGAATTGAGGGCAATCCTGATTAGGGGCATGTATATTGGCCAACACCAGAGGACCTTCAGGGGTTTCAACTTCCGAATAATCCACCTCCCTTCCTGATCCCTTATAAAGTCTTTCACCTTCCATCCCAGATTTTTGTGCAAAAGCAGGAAACTCCCTTTTATGGGTGGGGGCCACACTGTGAAGCTCTTCAATCACCCGAGCTTTCTTAAGCTTGGTGGCCTCTTGGGAGGAGAGTTTAGTCTCTTGCAAGAAGACTACCGTAAGAGCTAACTTTTTAAGGTGAATTAAAACCTTCTTTCGTTTAATGGGTGAGTTAAGTCCCCTCACATTCCATGATATTAGCTTAGGCTCCATTCAAACCTAAAATGAAACATGTTAACTGGAATTTATGATCGAAAATGCTAAATGGGGGTCTGGGCAAGCCCCCCCACTCCTTCTTCCTTTCTCAACAAACATTAACGGGCACCCCAAGCCCCATTAGAAAGATTGCCATATTAACATAAACATAACACCCAGGTATCAACATTATAATCTGACAGGGATATGTAATAACAGATACTATCCCTACTGACAGCAAACGATTCAACCTTTCCAGAGTAACAAAACCCACCCCCCACCCCTTTGTTTGTACCCTTGCAAACCCACAAAAGACCAGCATTCACTGTACGTGTCGGCTAAAAATAAAAGCAAGCCCAGACACCAATGGAGGTCGCTGGGAGGTAAGTGGCCCCGTAGACCCATCGTAACCAAGTGGATAAACTCTCCTAGTAACCCCTTTTAAGGAGAGGCATAATAAAAAAAAAAAAAAAAAAAAACTTCCACACAACAGTGGCCAGAATGGCGTCATCCAACATAATGAAATGGGGCAGTTGTAAAAGCAGTACAGACCCCTTTTTGCATGTATTAGTAACTAAGGCAGGTTAACAATAGTACAGAGCCCCAAATTAAGCCCTGAGCAACCCCTATTGGGCTCGGTTGGTAATGAATACCAGCCGGTACAGATCTATACCTCGAGTAAACAGGGACAGCAGGTGACAATATAGAAAGACTGCTCGAGTAAAGTCCAGAGGGCAACTCTATGCTGTCCTCTAATGGGAAGTCACCTTTAACTCGATGCATAGTGGTTATACCTTAAACACGGCAATGACTGTTAATCCACAGGCATGCCTAGCATTATAGAACTCAAGAAAAAACCATACAGTATTAACCATCAACCAGTTGCTATTGTTGCAAAGGTAAGACTGTCCATGTTGCTTGCGGAAAGTTCCAAGGCCCGTCCACCAGCCGGGGCCTCAGAGTTCTCCCTAGAGGTGTCAGCTGCCCCTTTGGCCCAACGCAATTGTTTGGCTGCTGATGATTTTGAACCGGCTGAACTGGGACACCTAGGTGGAAGAGGGAGGTCGCGAGGAATATCCTAGGTGGGGAGATCCATCAGAACTTTGTACTGATT
The DNA here is from genome assembly GCA_016271365.2 of Neoceratodus forsteri. Taxonomy (NCBI): domain Eukaryota; kingdom Metazoa; phylum Chordata; order Ceratodontiformes; family Ceratodontidae; genus Neoceratodus; species Neoceratodus forsteri. The sequence continues at coordinate 219,632,936 of CM028134.1, forward strand.
GTTACTCGTATCTGGGGCACAGGAGTCATGAGAGGAGTTCGGCTCTGGACTGCAACTCCTGCTTCTGCTTCTGGAGCGAAGCCAAGGGGTTTTGTCTACATGACCTCCTTCAATCCTGGCCCTTCTTCAGTTCTTCTTCTTACTTCCTGGGGATTTATGAGGAGTAGACCGGGTGGGGGTCGAGGTATGCTCACCTAGGTGAGAAGTCGAAGCTGCCATATCCTTCGAGGTTATGGGTCCACCAGTGTCCATCAGGGCAGGCTGAGCAAGCAGGGGTCTCGGGCTATAGGATGAACTCAATTTGCCCCAGTTTAGTTTGGATGCTTGTGCAGCAATAAAATCCTCAGCTAATAACGGATTATCGAAAACCCGTGGTGCTCCATTAATCACAATCCGTAGAGATGCAGGGTAGCGCAGGGAGTATTCAAGTCCCAGTTCTGCACAGGCCCTCCGAGCAGTTGTGAAGGCCTTCTGCCTATTCGTGACCTCCAATGAATAGTCCGCAAATATTTGTATTTTATGTCCATTCCAAGTTAGTTCTTTCTTCTGTCGTGCTAATTGCGTCACCCGTTCGCGGTCTTGAAATCGGAGAAAACTGGATAGAATAGTTCGGGGGCACCCCTTGGGGGGAGGCCGCCGGGCCAGAGTTCTGTGCGCCCTGTCCAACTCCCATGGAGACCCGCACTGGCACTCCAACAATAAAGGCAGTTCCCATTGGAGAAAAGCTATTGTGTAATTCCCCTCGCAGCCTTCAGGGAACCCCATGAATCTAAGATTGTTTCAGCGGCTGCGGTTCTCCAGATCCTCCACCCGGGCCCAAAGGTGCTGAATCATTTGTCCTTGCTCTTGCAATTTAGCCCCCACTTTATGCCAGCCATCCTCCACCTCAGCTAGCCTATGCTCGCGGATGTCAGCCCTCTGTGATAAATCCACAATGTCCTCAGTATTCTTTCTCGTGGCCACATCCACTCCCTCTATTCGGTGTAAAATTTCTGCAAACATTTGTCTAATTTCTGTAAGGCTACCTTCCGTTGCAATCAGGGAAGGCATAGTTGAGGCCTCCATGTTGTGCGTAGTTAATCCAGGCAGCAGTTGAGCAGGCGAGAGCCCTCCGTGAACAGGGAAACAACCCGGTCAAAACGCATGCGACCTGCATCGCGCCAGTCAGATTAACCGATTCAGGCTAGCCACCAGTGAGTACTAAAACAGTTTTTCCTTTCCATTGTGCAGAAATAGAGAAAATAATGCAGGATTTAGGGGTTACTGTCGGGAGCAAGCCGTTTATGCGTGCATTCCGTTTGGCTGCTGGCCACGCCCCCCATGTATTGCACTATGTGGTGCAAGAAAGATTCCCCTGGAAGGGAAAATGTGTATGATTAAACAATAACAAACAAAAAACACACAAAAAAAGTACAACACAGTAGTGGAGTGGGATCAGGGTTGGGGGTGGGGGGACAGAAAACAACCCCTTCACTTACTATGGCTGTGGGATGCTGTGGTGGTCCAGCAGCAGGTGTAGCATTGAAAGTATTTGCTACTGCTGTGCTTCCACTCTGTTCACCTGCTGCTCCAAAGCACTGACCTGCTCATTATTTTCCTTGAGTGCTACCCACACCAGGCCAATGTCAGACTGGTTTGCAGGGACTGTGGCGGGGTCCACTGCAGTGGCGAATCCTGGTAGTGGAGCTGGTGGTGGACAGGGTGGTGCTAGTGGCTGTGGTGGCAGTGGTGGTAGTGGAGCAGCTGCTGTGGTAGCCCTCCTCCTCTTGCTGCAGCAGTGACTGTGAGGCACATCTCCCACCCCAGCAGCACCCTCAGCCACTGCCACGGAAGGGCCAGCAGGTGGATGCCTGGCCCCTTCCGTGGCAGCCTGCCACTCTGCCCTGTGGTGGTTCAGCATGTGGGTGCGCTGGCCACCGGTCCCCATATGTGTCCCAGGGGGGCCATGGCACACCAGCACACCACACACATGGCACTCCACCACTGTGCTGTCTCCTCCCATACAATTAAAAAACTCCCACACTGGGGATCTGCGGGGGGGGGCCAGACACATTCCTTACATGTCGGGCACAAGTCCCACCACCACCTACAATTTCTGGGGCCACATCCTGTGGCTGTGGAGGTGGTGGAGGGGGTGCTGCTGGAGCTCCAACAGCTGCTGCTAGTGGTGGTGGTGTTAGTGGTGTTAGTGATGGAGAAGGTGGATGCGCAGCAGCCACTGGTGGCACTGGTGCTGCTGCTGCTGCTGCTGCTCCTGTTGCTTCAACGGGGGAAGCAACACCAGCCAGGAGTCGGAAGCGGTCCAACATCACATGACCGCCCCACCCCCCCACGGGTCCGCACTTCTCCCCTCCTACCGCGCCCATGGGCCAGCGACTCGCCTTCTCCTATGTGACCGTCCATCCTCCTGAAGTCCACGGGCCAACACACACAAACACAGTGGACACACATATACACACAGACATACACAGTCAGTCACACACACAAAACAAAACAAAACTTAAAAAAATTCACTAACAAAAAAAACACAAATACAATACAAAAACTAAATAAAATAGCTTTTAAAAAAGCTGTTTGTTTTCTTCTGGCACCACTGAAGAGCAATGAAAGGCAAGCAGTAACTCCTCTCCTCTCACAAATGCTTTCTCCCTCTACAAATGCAAAGGAGAAAGTGAAACTGCTTCTGTGACTCACTTCATTCCTGCCTGGCTAAAGCATGTGACTTACAGTACTGCAAGCCATGTGATGTGCCTATTTTCTCCACACTTTGCCTTACTTTGCGTTAAGGCATAATAGCAATCTGATATTAATAATAATAATGCAAAGTGAGCACTTTACAGGGTCCACTTCACATTGTGCTCCGGGTACTTCGCGTTCACTTCGCAGGCGGATTAATAATTCGCTGCATATCTAGTCAGAATCTGTTCCCAGAAGAGAATTTGTGTTAAGCTTGTTTTTGTAACTACACTGATAGTACTGAGTGGGAATATACATTTACATCCTGGACCACAGCATTTGAAAGCATTCTGTATGGATACTTTGAAAGGGAAAGATTTTTCAATTGTACACCTTAATATGCGTAGTCTAGTTAACAAAATAGATGCTTTTAGGGAATAGGTTTTCGAAAATCAGGCAGACACAATTATGTTAACTGAGACCTGGCAAAGTGCAAAGATTCCATCCACTACCCTTGGGATAGACAGTTACCAAATATTCAGACATGATTGCAATAAAAAAGGGGATGGAGTAGTGATGTATGCCAAGCAACAATTAGATGCTAAAACTCTATCTAATGATGAGGATTATCAAGGTAGGTGAAGTATTAGCAGTAGAATTAAGACTCCCCTTTTCCCAACCCATAGTGTTAATGGGAGTTTATAAATCCCCTAAGTTACACCCATCAAAATTTGAGATTATGTATGATCACCTAAAGAAATTTAAATCAACACATGAAATATTGTTGCTTGGTGATTTTAATGTAAATTGGGAACGAATAACAGCTGAGCATGCATTGGTTGATTTGACTACAAGATTGGGTTTAAGTCAACTAATTGAAAGGGCAACTAGAATTAATATTAAGGATAGTGAGGCATCCTTGACTTTGGATTTGATCTTTACTACAAAAAAGGAAAATTACAGAATGAGTGTGGCTCTGATGGATACTTTTAGTGACCACCAGGGGGTGGTATGTGTTCAAGCTAAAGAAAAAGGAACCAAAATTGGATACTGGGGCTTCAAAAGAACGTTTAAGCACTTTGATTATATTCACTTTATACAGGATTTGGAAAAGGTGAACTGGGAGAGGATATACTTAATTCCTACTTTAAATGAGGCTTGGCAATATTTAAAAGAAGAATTTTTTAAAATTTGCAACACACATGCACTTGTGAGAAAGGCTTACCGTGGGTTAAAAAATGATATTTGGTATAATGGGAGCCCTCATAATCTGCATAAAAAGAGAAACATTCAATTGCAAAAGGCTAAGAGATCGAAGACCCAGGTTGATTGGGATGGCTACAGGGCCTTAAAAAATAAACATTTATTTATTTTTTTTTTATTTTAGTCTTTGGTAACTGGGTAAGGCCCACTAGGCACAAGTGCCTGTTTTCAGGGGAGACCTGGGAGCACTGGGCAGTTAAGTGACTTGCTCAGAGTCACACAATATGTAAGTGGAGGTCGTGAGAATCAAACTCAGGTCTGGTCTGCTGGATGTATCAAGCTTGTAGGCTATACTGCCAGCACAAACACGCTCAGTCAGTCAGCCCTGTACTCCCAAAGTGACAACCTCTGAGCATATGATTTGTGTACAGTGAACAGAACAAGGTAACCCTCTTGTCTATTTTGTGGGTTGAAGTCACCTTAGTCTCAAGCTCTGGAGGGATTCAAACTGATAACCTCTTGTTAGCGTACCCAATTATCAGGCTCAGATAATTCTGTCTTTGGGGGGGGCAGATATCTTTGCCTATGGACACTCAACCAGGTCTTTTTAAATTAACCCTTAGAACTCTATGCAAGACTGTAGAGAACTCTATCCATTTCCCAGTTTGGTATACAATAAGCTCATATACAGTGTTATTTATAACCTTTAAAAGCTCCATTTAAAATAAAAAGAAATGTCAAGGCACTCCAGACAATTTCCGTTGTAAAATCTCTTTACTTTAAAATATCAAAACAGAACAATAATTACAGAACAAATATATCCCAACACATACAGCCTTAAAACAAACAGGTAAAAGTGCAGTTCCTACAATACATACATTCAGACTGGTCTAATCTAATGCTTACTTTCTTTCAGTGCTTTGAGGGTCTCTCTTCTCTCAGTCAGAAATATATTGTCTTGTCTTTAGAAGAAGTAAGGAAGGCTAAGGCTGGTTATTCCAAATACGTATTACAAGATTCTCAATTTTCACATCCTGGTAAATTTTGGAACCTAATTCATAAATTACAAAATCCAAGTAAAAATGGCTATCCAAAAACTGTTCATATTAATGGTAAAGATATGAAACAGAGCCCCGAAGTTGCAAATTGTTTTAATGATTTTTTTTGTGAGTATGGGTGTTGTAAGGGATGAGGTAGAAAAAGTCACCATAGTTAAAGAGGAAAAGCCTCATGATAATAATGGGATGTTGGGGCAGTTGTTTACATAGAAACATAGAAGTTGATGGCAGATAAGGACCGCAAGGCCCATCCAGTCTGCCCAATTCTTTTTCTGCCTTATGAATGTGCCATCGGCCTTTGCTCTGTCAATGGCCTATCTGTTCAGACTCATCTGTATTGCTCCCTTATGCCTATCCCATGCCTGTTTGAAGCCCTGCACTGTATTCATATCCACCACTTCCTGAGGTAGGCCATTCCATGCATCCACCACCCTTTCTGTGAAATAGAACTTCTTCACATTACTCCTTAATCGGTCTCCCTCTAATCGTATGCTGTGTCCTCTTGTCCTGCTATTTTTCTTATATTGAAACATGTTAGACTCATTCACCTTGTTAATGCCCTTAAGGTGTTTGAATGTTTCGATCATATCACCTCTCTCTCTCTCCTTTGCTCTATGGTATACATTTTGAGCTCCGTTAATCTGTCCTCATATGTTTTCTGATATAGTCCCTGCACCATTTTGGTGGCCCTTCTCTGGACTGCCTCAATTTGGTTAATGTCCTTGTGAAGGTGTGGCCTCCAGTACTGCATGCAGTACTCCAGATGGTGCCTAACCAGTGTCTTGAAAAGAGGGATTATTACCACCCTCTTCCGACTTGTGATACCCCTACTAATACACCCCAACATCCCTCTAGCCTTACCTACTGCTTTTGTGGTCTGCTTGGATGATTTCAGGTCATCAGTGATGATGACGTCCAAGTTTCTTTCTTGCCTTGTGACTGCCAGCTACTCCTCTCCCATCCTATAGGTGGCTTCAGGGTTTCTCTTCCATACATGCATGATCTTGCACTTCTTTGCATTAAACTTCAGTTGCCACTCTTCCAACCATTTTGCTAGTTTATCCAGATCTCTTCTCATTCTGCCAACCCCATCTGGATCAGCTACTCTATTGCAGATCTTGGTGTCATCTGCAAACAGACAAACCTTACCCTCCAGTCCATCTGCAATGTCACTGATGAAGATATTAAAGAGGACTGGCTCCAGGACTAATCCCTGAGGTACCCCACTTGTGACTTGCATCTCTTCTGACTGTATGCCGTTTACCACTACTCTCTGTTTTCTGCCCGTCAACCAGTTTGCCACCCAGTTGACCAACTTCTGACCCACCCTGAGCCTACCCAGCTTATCAATCAGTCTTCTATGTGGAATAGTATCGAAAGCTTTGGTGAAGTCAAGGTAGGCGACATCAACTGCTCCCCCCTGGTCCACCACTCTGGTTACCCAGTCAAAGAAATCTATGAGATTAGTTTGACAGGACCTTCCTTTTGTAATCCCATGCTGTCTTGGATGCTGTGCTCCTATGGATTCTAAGTGTTTCACTACCCTTTCCTTAAGGACTGCCTCCATAATCTTGCCCACTACTTAGGTAAGACTGACTGATCTGTAGTTCCCTGCCTCCTCCCTGCTACCATTCTTGTGGAGCAGGATCACATGAGCTCTTCTCCAGTCTTTTGGGACCTCTCCTGTGCTCAGAGACTCACTAAACAGTTCTGATAATGGCTCTGCTAGTTCCACCCTTGGTTCCTTTAGTACCCTGGGATGAATGCCATCAGGTCCCATTGCCTTGTCCACCCTGAGCTTATTGAGCTCTTGTAAGACCCTTTCTTTTGTGAAGGGACTAGTCCCCACCTCCCTTCCCCCTGTGTCCATGGTGCTGAGCTGTGGGCCCTGCCCTACCTTCTTTTCAGTAAATACTGAGCAGAAGTATCTATTTAGGATAGATACTTTTACATGATCCTCCTCCTCACATTCCCCCTTATCCCCTTTGATCTTGGCAATACCCCCTCTGGACTTTCTCCTTTCACTAATGTATCTATAGAGAGTCTTGTCACCTTCTTTTACTGTTTGTGCTAGCGTTTCCTTAGTTTGGGCCTTTGTCTGCCTTACTGCCTTCTCTGCTTCCCTTAGGGAAGTTTGGTATGCCTCCCTGTCTTCATGCTGCTGCGTTCCCTTATTTTTCCTGAAGGCCAACCTTTTGGCTCTGATATTTTCTGCTACTGTTTTTGAGAACCACAGTGGTTTCCTTCTTCTTTTGCACTTCCTTTTCTCTCTAACACAATGAGATGTTGCTTCAAGTATTGCATCTTTAATGGTTGCCCACTTTGCCTGTACCCCCTCACCTGTATTTCTTTTTGCCAGGGCTAGCTTAACTCTGTTGGCCATCTAATCAAAGTCAGTTCCTCTGAAGTCCCACATTTTTGCCTTGGAATGGAATGATTTAGTTCTAGTGGCCAACTTGAACCATACCATGTGATGTTCACTGTCCCACAAGTGACCTTCTATCTGGAGATCTGTGATCCTTTCCCTGTTAGTCAGTACTAGGTTTAGGATAGTCCTGTCTCAAGTGGGTTGTTGTACCAGTTGTTTGAGTCCCTCCCTCTACAAGGAATCCACCATGTGTCTAGTTCTGGCAGATGTTCCTGCTGGTATTGACCAATCTGGCATGTTGAAGTCTGCCATTATCAGAACCTCCCCTTTAGCTGTCATGTTGTATATCTTCTAACAGTAATGTTTCTATGTCCTTCCCCTGGTCTGGAGGCCTGTACACAACCCTGGTTCGTATGGCTGTCCCATTTCCTGTTTCCAGGGTGACCCACAGTTGTTGTGGCTACTTTATTGTATTCTGAATTTCTGTAGCTTTGATATTTTCATTGACATAAAGGGCCGCTCCATCCCCCCTCCTTTTTACACCTCGGTCACTTCTGAACAGTACATAGCCAGGTACTGAAGTCTCCCAAGTGTAGTTACTAGTAAACCATGTCTTGCTAATGGCTACTATGTCCAGTTTAGACTCTGTCATTATTGCCTGCAGGTCTGGGATCTTTTTTCCCAGACTGCTAGCATTAGTGTACGTGAATTTCCATTGGCCAGATTTCGGGGTTTTAGTTGTTGGGTGAGGTCTGCCGTTTCCCCTCTGCATCGTATGTGGAGCCAGACCTTTTTCCTTACCTAGTGATACAAATGAACTACAAACATGCTGAACTCCTGTTTGACCACTAGCTGAGGGGGGAGGGGTGTTCTTTCCATTCGACACATGGGGTGCTGCACCCCTCTCCCCATTTGCTAGTTTAAATATTCTGCAAAGACGTCAAACTTCTGCCCCAATGCACTGACTTCCTCCTTAGTCAGATGCAGTCCCTCAAATTTAAAGAACTTTCACTCCCAAAACTGTTGTCAGTTCTCTACGAATTTGTGTTCTTTTGCCTGACACCAGCCCTTGAGCCACATTTTTAGCTCCCCTATCTCCCCTTCTCTGACCTTCCGTCCATCTGCCCTCCTCTCCCAGACTGGAAGGATCTCAGAGAAGGAGATGCCAGATGAAATGGATGATCATTTGTCACCCAACCTGGTCAGATGTTCCTTGGTCTCCACAACTGACCAGCTGGTGAGATCATTAGGCCTTATGTGTACCAGGACATCAATGTTTTCTCCTGCTTCCTGAACAGTTTTAGCAATGCAGTCAGTGGCTCTCCATGCTGATGTACCTGGGAGACATCTGACCATTACCCCTGGCTGGAGATACGTATCAGCTCCCTGAATCATGGAGTCTCCTATGATCAGAAGTTTTTTGGATTTCCTTTTTGCTTTTTTGTTTTGGTTCCTGTTTTAGGCAAGTTTTGTTGTGCTAGCTCCTGTGCTGCAGTGTCCTGCTCTGCAGTGTCCTCTGCCCCTTTATTTGATTTCAGAGATAGAGGCACATACCTGCTTGCAGTTTTCATATGGTGTGTGGAGGTGATATGTTGGAGAGCACCGAGTGATGGGGCACCTAATTTTACCCTCCTAACCACCTGGCACCCTCCTGGACCAACTATCCTGTGTGGTCGAGGTGCTTCTGTTGGATGTTGGGGAAATGGCGGGTGGTTCTTATAATATATTTCCTCTTGAATATGCAATCTGAGGCATGCAATCTCTGCCTGTGCTGCCTGGAGCTGAGCCCTTAGATCTCCAGTGGCCCAGCATGTAGGACAGTGTTCTAAATCCTGTAAAACTGCCCTTCTGAAAAGTGTTCCGCAGTACCTGCCGTTTTTATTTATTTTATTTATTTATTTATTGAAATCTAGGATTACAAATACCTTTGAGCAGGAACTGCTCATTTACAAAGGTTCCATGTCAAGAAAATGGTAGGTAAACATATATACAAAGGTCGATAGCATAATACATAATTACATAGTAAAAATGAAGAAAAAAAGAGCAGGAGACTGAGGCATAGTTTACATACAGTACCCCAAAATGTGCAAGGGTAAACTTAGAGAATAAACTTATAAATAAACTTAGTTTGTTTACAGTTAATGATATCCATTCCAGATAAGTTGCTGGGTTTACAACCTGGTCAGAGTAATTAGAAGGAAGAAAATGAAAAAGTTTGAATTTGTGTTTTGTTTGTTTGTTTTTATATAACTTGTTTTAACAAGTTAAATTACTAGTGCCCCTGTAAATGAGGTCACTGTATGCATACCCCTCTGATCCACCCCTTCCTGTTTTGCTACAGGAAATGTCACAACTGTGCTACCCTATAAAAGGAGTGTAGTTTGGGGTGGTTGGGGATGGGGGTGGGAGGCTGGGCCCTTCCCCTGCTGACAAAGAAGAACCATGGATGAAAGAAAAAAGGAGGTAAGAGCAGAAACAATCATCCAGCAACAAATACAGTAGCCCTGAAAGCTTATCCTAATGACAGATAAAACCGTAAAACCTGTAAAGCACCACCTGTAATAATTTCACAGAAGATATACCCTGTAAGAAACACTTTGCTGTAGAGAAAAATAAAGCAGTAACAGAAGATATACCTTGCAAAAGACAATTTGAATCAGAAGATTACAGCAGTAATCTGTAATCACACACCTGTAGGCACAACCTGTAGTAATGCAGCAGAAGGTATACCCAGCAACAATAATTTGAATCAGAGAAAAATAAAGCAATAAAATGTTAGCAACAAACAGTAACAATCCCTGTGAGTACAAAACAAAAATAACAACACACAGTAAATCTGCCTAGCCAAAAGGAGCCTTAATCATTTTCCTTGCTCCTTGTTTAGGGAAAATAAATACAAATGAGGTAATGCTAGAACTGTTGAATAATAACGAAAGAAAGGCAATGGGACTTGAGATTTGTAGTAAACTATTGAAATATGCAGCACCAGTGATTGCTCACCCCCTGACACAAATTTTTAATTTATCATTAATTAGTGCTGAACTGCCTGATGAATGGAAATTTGCTTAAGTTAATTCCTATGTTTAAATCCGGATCAAAGGGTGAGATCAATAATTATCAACCAATATCTCTGATTCCAGTAGTGGCAAAGATCTGTGAAAAAATGGTAGCTAAGCAGGTTAAGCATTATCTAAGTACTTAGGGTATTCTGAATTGTAACCAGTCTGGTTTCAGAGAAAGATATAGTACACAGACTGCATTAATAAATGTAACAGGGGATATTCAGATTACTATGGACAATGGGTTACAGACAGGAGCAATAATGATTGATTTCTCAAAAGCATTTGACACTTTAAATCATGGCATATTAATAAATAAATTAAAATACTTTGGATTCTCAGATAACATTGCATGTTGGTTTTCTAATTATTTAAAGGGTATGAAACAAAAGGTATTTTTAAATACACATTATTCATATTTCAGACAGATTGAGCGGGGTATACCCCAGAAGTCGATACTGGGGCACATTCTTTTCAATTTATATACTGATGATTTGGAATTTAAACAATGAAATCTAATATATCACCAGTATGCTGATGATACAATCATGTACATTTCAGGAGTTTATTCCTATTACATACAAGAAACTTTACAGGCAGCATTTGATGATGTACAGACTTATTACATTAAAAACAAATTGGTTCTGAACAGTAGTAATACAAAGGTAATCTTATTTCAACATAAAAATAAAGACCCACGTATTAACAAGACATTGGAAATAATAGTAAAAGATGGTTCTATCCTATAACTAGTGACTGATTATAAATATCTAGGGTTATGGATGGATGTAAACTGTGAATGGTCATTACATATAAATGACATGGTAAAGAGGTTGGGACAACAATTGGGTATGTTATATAGAATAAAAAAATCACTTTTTAAGAAAGACTAGGTTGCATGTAATTAATACTATGTTAGTGCCAGTGATAGACTATGCTGATGTGATCTATGGAGGGGCAAATAAGACATATTTGAGGAAATTAGATAGTATATATAATTAAATGGCTAGATATGTAATGGAGGCACATAGACATACACACCATTGTGAGTTATATAGAGATTTGGAGTGGGATCATCTGGACAATAGGAGAAATCAACTTATAACCAAAATCATGTATAATTCTATTAAAAACACATTGCCTGAGTACATTACCAAAGATTTGATAATAAAGTAGCCGATTAGGAGATTAAGATCAGCCCATTATAGAGAATTTGAAGTACCAAAACACAGAACCTAAATTGGTTGTGCTACTTTATCTTACTTAGGTCCTAAAATATGGAACAACTTACCCGTAACTCTGAGAATTTATGGCACCAATGTGAGTTGCTTTCAGATTAAGCAATGGTATCATAAACAAATTGGAGAACTGCAAGAATGTTGCACTGTATTAGAAGTTGGATAAGTATCATAGGAAGGGTAAAATGTGGTCTGTTAGGATGTAAAAATTAAATGGTTAAATATATTTAATATGTATATGTAATTTGGTAACATTTGTACAGGTATGTTTGTGACAAATTTTCTTCCTAGACTGTAACCAGGATATGTATTTTTATAATGGTGTCCCTTGAAAATGAATATATTTTTTTGTACTCAATGGGATCTATTTTCTACCATGTTCATTTTATAAAATGAATAAAATCATTACTACTTAATACTACTACTACATTGATCTTTAATGGTTTTGAAAAATTGGATACATTCACTCACACTTAAAGAGGGTGCCCTGTAACAGAATCCTACAGTAATTTTTCCAGTATGTGGTGGAATCAGATCTATCCACAGTTGCTCAAGTGGGCTCAAATTTCCATCATATATTAAACTGGCTTCTAGACCCTCATTAACGTATATGGCCAGTCCCCCACCTTTTTTATTAGTTCTTTATTTGTTGAACAGCTGAAATCTAACCATTTGCATGTTCCAGTCCTGACTGTCCCACCATGTTTCTGTAACAGTATGCAGTACTATATGCTCATCATAAAGTATCTGTTCCAAAATATATTTTTTATTCCTTAAACGTTTTGCATTAAGTAGAAGTGCCCTCCACTTATAAGATTTCCCCATTCCCTGGTGCAGTATGTAGTGCTTGTACTGCTTCATCCTGTCTCTGTCTCCATTCCTCCATGCTCTCATGAATATGCCATGAGATCATGTGATCTACAATTAAGGGAACATACAAGTAAGACCAAGAAAAGGGCAGGTTTTTTAATCAAAGGGTTGTGGGTCTATGGCACAGACTTACACTTGAAGTTGTAAGCAGTGATACAATGCATAACTTCAAGAATTGGTTAGACAAATGCTGTTTTTTGCACTGTATAAAAAGTTACTTCACTTGAGATGAGGGTGAGCTGTATATGGGCTTATGCCTGACCTGGCTCATATAAAATTTATGATCCCTATGAATGATTACTGATATTGGGAATAGATTATTAGCAGAAACCTATATACCCTATGACTGGCATAGAGCGATTGTGATACACATTTACAAAAAGGGTAGCAAGACTAATCCAGCTAATTACAGGCCAATTAGTCTTATGTCCATTGTGGGAAAGATCATAGAAAGTGCTGTCAAGGATGAATTGATTAGGATACTGATGAACAGGGGATTGGTGGACCACACTCAGCATGGCTTCACCAACAGGAGGGTCAGTCAAATCAGTCAGTGTTATTAGTCTATGATCTGTGATTTCTATCAAAAGTGTATTAACCTTAGTAAAGGGAACAGAATTGGAAATCACCCAGAAGTAAAATTTGGTAGAAAAATAATCATAAAAATATATATGAGTTGGAGCTGTAGTAAAGTGACCCTGAGTATCAATCAACCCTGCTTGTTAGCACATTTGTCTCAATTTGTGTAGCAAAAAAAATCTTATTTGTCTTGGCACCTTATGTCTGTCTTGTAGAGACCACATTTGACATTTCCTCCAAATAAAATGTTCCTAGAAGTAAAGACAAAGGGCTGTATTAATTTGAACAAATCAATTCTCATAACTTTTGTTTGAGGGCCATTAATATTTATCAATCTGAATCTGTGGTTCTTTTAGTCAATATCTGTCAATAGAGCTCTCCAAGGTAGGATCTCGCTCAATCTCTGGAAAGAAATGTTAGAATTTTTAAAGCAGATGCCTACACCCGAGCATGGATCATCCCCAAAGATCAACATGAGCTTTTCCAGATCCATGCTTTTTTTACTACTTGAATGTCTGCAGTGGATCTAACTCTAGTACATTATAAAAAGAAGAAGTCATAATTAGTTTGACTTAAAATTGAGAAGGTAGTCATTCTTCTTTTTTTAAATTCTTAATACTGTTGACATCAAGGGAGGCACATGCAATATGTAAAGGAGCTGCCATAGTTAGTTTTATGACAGTTATGACTCAAGTCATCTATTAAGAGGTCTTTTGTTCTTGCCCTTGATCTTGTTTTCCATGTCTTCCTCTTTTGAGTGGGATTTTGGGAACCCAGTTCCTGTGACTCTGAAGACTGCTTTTTTTGGAAAGAAATGATGGATGATGTTATGGAAGAAGTGTCTAAATCTTCGTCCTCATACTGTCTCTCTTGCTGCAAAAGCTGTAACTTATTCTGCAACTGTGCATCTTCTGTGCAGGAGATTTTTCTTGTGCCTTTTTAACCCCCTCTTTTGGGTACAGATTGAAATCCATTGTCAGGAGGATGGGGGGGGGGGGCATTGCAGAGATATTGTTCTCTGTATGGTTGTCATCTACTAGTGTAAAGTTCATTGAGCTGTGTGCTTGCTCTGTCTCCAATACCAATATGTCCCCAGGAGAAGAATTTTGCAACTGAAAATTGTCTTTAGATAAATGTCCTAATTGCTGATCATCCATTTTCTGACTAGGGTCTGGTACTGACGGCTCTGGAGTTTCCACATTTATGGTTTGTAAATCTGCCTCATGAATTTCAGTGGGATGTTGAAGACAAGATTGCTGTTTTTGAGCTTTATGCATGTAATAATCTTTTTTCATACAATCAGAATTATTATGGACAGCCCAATGGCATGACTTAAAAGTGTGTCATTCTTCCTCACAGAGGTTACAGTATGGTGTATTTGTACAGTGCAAAATAGGATAACCAAGTTCTCTACATAGACCACATTTTGTTTGTTCACAGGCACTACTCAGACATTGCAAATAACCACACTTGTAAAATGATTTTGGCTGGCCTTGATAAAACAAAATCCATCTATCACACCCCCCCCAAAAAAAAATCCTTAGAAGGTGCTGAAGACCATTTTCAGTGTGCTGCAGTTTTACTCTAATTTTCCAGTCGCTAGTCAAACAAGCATTTGTCAATGCCGAATGTTTGCTTACTGGCATTGGCAGTGGTAGTGTAGAAGTTACAGAGCTGCGTAATAGGAATGGCAGTGAAGTATTGAACTGAAGCCAACCCCACCACCACCCTGCAGAGAGTGACAGGCATCAGGGTGTGTATTTGGGTCATCAGGCATAACGGCCATGCCATTTCACCACACCCCACTCTGCAGAGACTGACAAGTGTGACGTGTTCCTTGGGGTCTTTGGCCATTATGCGCACCCCATTTCATTAGGAAATACGGTGAGATGGGTGCGATATAGGAGAATGGGGTGAAGTTTGGGGCCGAAGAGTCCAAGGCATACCTCGATGCCTCTCAGTGACTGCAGGATGTGGAATGGTATGAGCATCACAGGCAAGAATCCCAAGTCACACCCCTGATTCCTGTCATTCTCTATAGGGTTGGGCGATTTAGTTGAAAAGCCTAATACCTCAGCCATTCGTTGGTATTTTAACTCCAAATTTTCAATATGTTTGTTTTGTGATCCCACCTCATGAACAGGGGGAGTATCAGTTTGGTAGCCGAAAGCTGCTTATGCACAGTGACTACAGGATTTAGCACCACAGGTGCAAAAATATTCCGAACAGGCTGTAAAAAATGACAGCTGTAGTCTTTCATGGGAGGTGTAAAATGGCTATGTTGCAAATGTGTAGTAAAATATTTAAAAAATGGTGAAGTCACGAGCGCATATAGAAACTGTGCAACGACATCTGCTATATAAGTAGGTTGGGGATATTTTATAGCAGATGGTCAACTCAGGCATTTTGGTGCCTCCGATCATGAACAGTGTCACTGTGATTTTCTTTATCTGTGCCAAACAATGATTTCCCACAGCGACCACGCATCTCTGCACTGAAAGTGTGAAAACACACTTCGGCCATGTTGTGAAAAATGGCAGCTGTACTGTTCATAAGGAAGTGTTGAAAAATGCCACTAGTGAAAATCTGGACTGAAAATATTACTAAGTCATGAACTAACGAGGATGCGTGAAAACTGCACAATGCTCACTCGTAACACAGTCATTTTATGGACTTTTGTCACCAAATTTTCAACATAGCCATTTTAAGACTCTCTGCTCATGAACAGTGTAACTGTGATTTTCTTAATCTATCCTAAACATTGCTTTTACGCACACCAACAGCACCGTTGTACTTTGTATGCGCGATACACATTTAGGTGACATATGAAAAATTGCAGCTGGACTGTTCATAAGGAAAGTTTAATAAAATGGACATGCTGAAAATCTAGAGTGAAAATATTAAATTTAGTAAACTTACGAGCATGCATAGGAACTGTGCAACGATGCTCGTAAAAGTCATTTTAGGCATTTTTTCACCAAGTTTTCAACATAGCCATTTTAAGACCTCTGCTCATGAACAGTGTCACTGTGGTTTGTTAATGTGTTCCATACATTGAGTTTGCACACCACTGCGCCATTATGCTACATAGGTGGAAACATGTTTTGGGCAGGATGTGAAAATGACAGCTGTACTGCTCATAAGGAGGTGTGGAAAAATGGCAATGTTGAAATCTGGAGTGGAAATATTGAAAATCTGCAAACCTACGAAATGCATGGTGGAACTGTGCAATGCACACTCGTGAAAACAGTCATTTTAGGAATTCTGTCACCAAATTTTCAACATTGCCATTTTAAGATCTCTGCTCATGAACAGTGACACTGTGATTTTCTTAATGTGTCCCATACACTGAGTTCAGACAACGACTCGCGCCATTGTGAGCTACATGGACGGAAACACGCTTTGGGTGAGATGTGAAAATGACAGCTGTACTACTCATAAGAAGGTGTGGAAAATGGCAATGTTGAAAATCTGGAGTGGAAATATTGAAAATTGCAAAACCTATGAGTTGCATGAGAACCAACGCAACGACACCTAAAACAGTCATTTTAGGATTTTTCACCAAATTTTCAACATAGCCATTTCAAGACCTCTGCTCATGAACAGTGTCACTGTGATTTTCTTAATTTGTCCCGTACATTGATTTCGCACACCGACTGCACCATTCTGTGCTACAAGGGTGGAAACACATTTTGGGTGAGATGTGAAAAATGACAGCTGTACTACTCATAAGACAGTGTGGTGAAATGGCAATGTTGAAAATCTGGAGGGAAAATATTGAAATTCCGCGAACTTACGAGCCTGCGTAGGAACTGCGCAATGCACGCTCGTTAAACAGTCATTTTTGGAATTTTGGCACCAAATTTTCAACATGGAGTTTGGGCCCTTCTCATGAATGATGTCACTGTCATGGTGGTATTCAGTCCCAAAGGGTGATTTCACAGTTACTGCGCGAAATCACCCTTCGAGCCCGAATAACGCCATGACAGTGACATCATTCATGAGAAGGGGTCCCAAAAACCCCATGTTGAAAATTTGGTGCAAAAATTCCCAAAAATGCCTGAGATATGCAATAAAGTTGAACCCCTCCTATCTAGCCCATTATACAGCTTACCGGCATTTCCTCAGTTCGCGGTCGGCTTTGAAGAGTGCAGATGTGTTCCCGGTCCACCGAAAATCGTCGCGCCGGAGTCCGGAGGTAAGTATGGGGGGGGGTGTGGGGATGCTGGGTGTGCAGTGGGTGGGTGCGGGTTGTGGGGGGGGTTCAGGAGACGCGCCACGGGACCGTTTTTGTTTTACAGGTTAAAAAAAAAAAGATGTCGTGGGACCGCTTGCCATCCTGGGGTGGGCTCCCAGCGTGGCACCAGGACTTTGGGAGCGTTCAGCCGACGGGATTGGGCACCCTGTCGGCAAAAAAATTAAAAAAACAGCGGGACCATTTGCCATGCTGGGGTGGGCTCCCAGCGTGCACAAGGACTTTGGGGAGGGGGCGAGTTCAGCCAGCGGGATTGGGCACCCGTCAGCAACATGATGGATTGCCACGCTGGGGTGGGCTCCCAGCATGGCATCAACTATTAGAGGGAGGGAGAGACAGGCGCGGATTCCTTAGCGAGATTGGGCACCCAGTCGGCTGCTCCGCTCGTCAGGGCGCGCACGCCTGCAGCTGGGGAGCTGCGCATGAGCAGCTTCTATCGCTGCTCACTCAAGCATAGCTCCCCTTTCAATCAGATGCCACTGCATTTTGGGTGTGTCATGGACGGCTCCAAAATGCATTGGTTTCGAGGGGCCGTGCCTGCCAGCACAGTGCCTGAATTGGAGGAGGAGGTGACACACCTCCGAAATCTCCGAGGAAGGCACTATGTTTCTTGCACATGCATGCAAGCAAACATACAAATGAACACGATAGGCTCTGGTGTAGTTTGAATGTCACAACTTTTTCCAAGCCAAAACACATTATCTGTTAAATTCACTCCTTCATTTCTGAACAAAACAATAAGATACTTAAAAGCAGGTTGTGTTAGGAGGATTGCAACAAAAGGTGTCCAAATTGGGGTATCCTTGAGTATGTGGTATTGGTTCCAAAAATGTTCTAATGATTTTGCTGTTTTGAAGCCATACTATCCCCACAAGCATGCATTAGGACCTAGACATCTGAAGCCAGACAGAAACATAGACTTTGATGGCAGATAAGGACCGCTTGGCCCACCTAGTCTGCCCATTTCCCTACCTAGAGGATAAGCTGCAGATCCTATTTAACCAGCAGCCTATTTCTTCCTACCCCCCCAAAAAATTGCCTTATGTCTGTCCCATGCATTCTTGAACTCTCCCACAATTTTAGACCCCACAACCTCCTCAGGAAGGCTGTTCCATGCATCCACCACCCTCTCTGTGAAAAAATACTTCCTCACATTGCCCCTGAGCCATCCCCCTCTATCTTCAAATTGTGTCCCCTTGTTCTTGCACATCTCTTTTTCTGAAAGATGCTACCCTCTTGGACTTTGTTGATGCCACTGAGGTACTTAAACATTTCTATCATGCCCCCCCTCCTTTCCTCAAGGGTATACATATTAAGCTCCTTTAGCCTCTCCTCATATGACTTCTCTTGCAGACCCTGCACCATTTTAGTTGCCCTCCTCTGAACTGCCTCCATCCTGTCTATGTCCTTGCGGAGATGGGGTCTCCAGAACTGGATGCAGTACTCCAGATGGGGTCTCACCAACTGTCTGTACAGGGGGATAACAACTTCCTGTTTTCTGCTGGTGATGCCTCTCCCTATACATCCCAGTATCCCCCCAGCCCTCTCTACCACCTTCTCACCTTGCTTGCCAACCTTAAGGTCATTTGATATGATTACCCCCAGGTCCCATTCCATTTTTGTTGTTAATACCTCCCCCCTATTGTGTAATCTTCCCCTGGGTTTCTGTTTCCCAGGTGCATTACTTTGCACTTCTTTGCACTGAATCCAAGCTGCCATACTTCTGACCATTCCTCCAACCTTGCCAAGTCCCTTCTCATCCTTTCCATGCTTCCTTGTGTATCAACCCTGTTGTGTCATCTGCAAAGAGGCATACTTTTCCTTCCAGTCCCTCTGCAATGTCACTTATAAAGACATTAAGAAGGACTGGACCCAGTACTGAACCCTGCGGTATCCCATTAATAACCCCTCTTTCTTCAGAGTGGATTCCATTTACAATTATCTTCTGTGTTGTTCAGTCAATGTTTTACCCAGGCTACCACCCTGGGACCCACGCCAAGGCTGGTTAATTTGACTACTAATCTTTTTGTGTGGGACTGTGTCAAATGCCTTGCTAAAGTCTAGGTAGACCATGTCCACAGCCCCTCCCTGGTCTACTACTTTGGTGAGCCAGTCAAAGAAATCAATTAGATTCATCTGACATGACCTTCCCACTGTGAAC
This sequence comes from Neoceratodus forsteri, assembly GCA_016271365.2. Lineage (NCBI taxonomy): Eukaryota > Metazoa > Chordata > Ceratodontiformes > Ceratodontidae > Neoceratodus > Neoceratodus forsteri. The sequence continues at coordinate 219,652,403 of CM028134.1, forward strand.
CCATGCTGCCTTGGGTCCTGTGCCCCACTGGCCTCTAGGTACTCAACAATTCTTTCCTTCAGAAGTGATTCCATCACTTTCCCTACCAAAGAGGTCAAACTGACAGGTCTGTAGTTTCCTGCCTCTGTCTTGCTCCCACTTTTGTGAAGGGGGAATCACATCAGCCTTCTTCCAGTCCTCAGGTACCACGCCATCCTCCCATGATTTGTTATAAAGGGTAGTCAGTGGTGTCACTAGTTCTCTGCTTAATTCTTTTAGAATTCTGGGGTGAATTCCATCTGGCCCCATTGCTTTGTCCACCTTCAGTTTTAGGAGTTCTTTCAGAACCCTTTCTTCTGTGAAAAGACTGGGATTGACCCCCTCCAGAGTGTTTCTGTTAATTGGATTAGGCACCTCCCCACTTCCTCTTTTGTGAATACTGAACAGAAGTATTCATTCAGTATCCCTGCTTTTTCACTGTCACTCTCTACCCACCCACCATCCATTCTATTCAGCCTCACTATCCCTCCCTTTGTCTTTCTATGCTCCCTGATATACCTATAAAAGGTTTTATCTCCCTTCTTAACAGAGTTGGCTATCTTTTCCTCAGTTTGTGCCTTTGCTATTCTGACTACCCTCCCTGCTTTCTTCTGCCTTAACTGGTACAGTTCTCTGTCCTGCTCCTTCTGTGTTTCCTTATATTTCCTAAATGCTATCTTTTTCTCCCTAACCTTCACCACCACTTCTTTTGAGAACCATTGTGACTTTTTCTTTCATTTTGATTTATTTGCTTCACAGAAAGGCTTGTTGCCTCTGTGATGACAGTTTTGATATTTCCCCATTGTTGATCCACCCCTCCTTCTAGCCTGTTTGCTAGTGCTTTTCTAAGGCACTCTCTCATCTTGCCAAAGTCAGCCCTCCTGAAGTCCAGAACCCTCACTTTTTTATGGCTTGACTCTGTAGCTTAGTTTATCATGAACCACACTGTTTGGTGGTCACTTGTTCCCAAATGGCTATCCACTTCTAGATCTAAGATCCTTTCACTGTCACCATTTGAGAGTACAAGGTCTAAGATTGCTCCCTCATGAGTAGGTTCCAAAACTAGCTGTCTGAGGCATGCCACCTGAAGGGCATCAAGAATGGCCCTGCTTTTGGATGTGGCGGCAGCAATGGTGCTCCAGTTATCATCTGGCATATTAAGGTCCCCCATCAATAGTATCTTCCCTTTCTCTGCCATTCTAAGTATGCCTTCTATCATATCCTTGTCCATTCCCTCCCCTTGACATGTGGGTCTGTATAAAACCCCTATGTGGATTGTGGTGCCATTTCCAGTCTCTAAGGTGACCCACAGTGCCTCCTCTCCTCCCTGTTTACTCTTTTGTTCAGTTGCTTTCATCCCTTCCCTTACATAGAGATCTACTTCCCCCTCTTCTGCCCTCCCTATCTCCCCTATAGGTTGTGTACCCTGGTATGTTAACATCCCAGTCATGGTTCTCTGTGTACCATGTTTCTGTGACTGCTATGATATCCAGGCATCCCTCTTCCATCAAGGCCACCAGTTCAGGAAGCTTGTTGCCTAGACTACGGGCATTGGCACTCATTACCCTCCATTTCTTGATGGCCTTACCCCTTTTTGCTCCATCCCTGTCCTTATTGCATTTGTCACTTTCTCCATTTACCTCTGCACTTCGACTTCCCTGCTCCTTTCCAGTGCCTCCACCCTTGGCTAGTTTAAATGCTTGCCAATGAAGTATTTAAACCTATCACCTAGGATTCTGGTTCCTCTCCTGGGCAGATGCAGACCATCACGCTAGTATAGGTCTGCATCCATCCAGGTGGACCCCCGGTCCCCATTGAAGCCGAATCCCTGAGCTCTGCACCAGTTTTTCAACCACTGATTGAATCCCATGGTGTAGAGCACCCTAGCCTCATCCATGCCATAGACAGGCAGCACCTCTGAGAAGGTTACCGTGTGTGCTATTTGTCTAAGGCCCCTCCCCATCTCCACAAATGCTTCTTGCACTGCTCTGATCCCTTTCTTAGCCAGGTCATTTGTCCCTAAGTGGACAGTGACATCCAGCTCCCTCCCTCCCTGTGCAGCTGCTCCTGTGATCCTGAGGATTCGGCCCTGTCCTCTCAAGCCATGGCACCAGGCAGGCACCTTACCTCCTCTCCCTTCCTTCCCCAGTTCCACCTCTAATGGGAGTCCCCCAACAGGAGTTGTTTCCTTCCCCTGTGGGGTCCCATGCCACCCTCCTGTGGGTTTCCTTTGTGGAGGTTCCCAGCATCCTCCTTGGTCTCCACTGTGGGTGCCTCCAGAGGAACCACACTTTTCCAGAATGGCATAGAAATTGTGGAGAGGTACAACTGAAGAGATGTGCCTCTGTTCCACCACCCTCACCATCCCTGAGCCCACTGTGGTCCAACCGCTCCCCTTTCTTGGCAACCTCTGAGGCAACAGCAGTGACTCTGGTGGTCCCTGGGTGGGACAGGAGGTCACACAAATCCTGGCCAACTCAGCCTGGAGATGAGCAACCTTCTCCCTCAGCCCAGAGAGGTGCCTGCAGATGGGACAACACTGCATCCTCTAGAACGTCTTCTGGAAGACTGCTGCTCCACAGCCACTGCACTGCACCACTCCCATCATGTCTCTTTTCTGGCCCCCTAACTGTTGTTTGGAATACTTACTTTTTCCTCTGTTTGTTTATTTTCTTTTTTTGTTCCCCTACTTACCTACTGCCTCTGTGCCCTTTTAGCTCCTGATCTTCCTGTTCTAAGACAAGAAGTTCCTATATTTCTCAGTAGTCTCCTTACTTGCTCTGAGTCAGACCTCCAGCAGCTTGGGGGGATGGAGATCTACTCTTGCCCTTCTAGGATGGTGAGTCTTTGGTGGCTCTGTGATCACTCACCTCCTGCTCCCAAACAGGAAGTTCCTGTTGTCAGCTAAATCCTATGCCTATAAAAGTAGAACTGGTTTTGGGAAAGGGGGTGGAGGGGGGGGAAGGAGGGCAACATAGTCCCAGTAGAGAAGTTTTAGTTATACCAGTAGCTCTTTCCTCCTGGTGTTCTGTCTGTTCTCTGGCAGAAACTATCTAGGGCAGTGCTTAAATCTAGTTTTAACCTGGCTCCTTCTAGCTAAGCCACTCCCCCTACTTTGCAAATCTTTCTACACTTAGTTAATTTCACAGATAATTCCCTTCTGACACCTGTGACATGCACCTAGATAAGTACACAGATAACACAGATAACAGATAACAATTTACTTCGACTACCTCTGACAAACACAATAACTTTTTTTTACCCTAAATTGAAGGTCCCAGTACAAGATTTCTAGTTCTTAGTCCCAGTAGAGAAGTTTTAGTTATACCAGTAGCGACTTCCTCCCGGTGTTCTGTCAGTTCATAGGTTGTTTGATCAATATTTTCCAAATATGTATTCTATCCAGTGGTATAGCCAGTGCCCCTTTATATTTTATTCTAACCTCATATTTACATTTAGCAGGCTCAAGTGGGAGATGAAAAAGACCTGCATAATTTGAAGGACCAGGTTTTAATGTAGGAGCTGCTCTCTGACTGCCCCCCCCCCACACAACTGCAGGCAGAGGCAGTGAGTGTACTGGTGAAAAAGATCTTGAAGTCAGATTGCTAGGTTACACCTGAGTATCAGTATTCTATGTATTACCCTTTGTTCCAGTAATCACCTGTGTATTTGTATTGGCAGTACTCTCTCGAAGCGCTGGATTGTCAAGAGAATGCAACTGTGGGCACTCTGGCATTTTCCTGTGTTCTGTTCAGGCAGGGGTATTCTTGTACAACTAATTTTGTACTCTTTTTATGACTATATAAGTAAGGGACTTGATTCTGGTAAACCTATGGATGTAATCCTGCTTGATTATAGCAGGGCCTTCAACAAGGTGCCACATGATAAACTTATAAATAAAATGGTGAAAATGGGATTTTCCCAGATGTTAGTTAAATGGGTTACCTGTTGGTTGTCCAATAGACAACAACAGGTTAGAATAAATGGTATTCTTTCTGATGTGGGGAAAGTGACCAGCAGGGTTCCTCAGGGTTCGGTCCTTGGACCGACTTTGTTTAATGCATTTATTGGTGATATGCAGGTTAATGAGGTAATCTTATTTCAAAGTATGCCGATGATACCAAGTTGGGGGGAGCAGTAAACACAGTCACCAACAGGTCCATACTCAGCAATAACTTGAGAATTATAGAGCAATGGACAACCTCTAATGGTATGATGCTTAATCTGGACAAATGCACAGTATTGCACTTTGGAAAAATAACCCCCGTCAAACCTATGTTCGAATGATACCCCTCTTAAAATCTCAGTGAATGAATGGGACCTTGGGGTTATTGTCAATAATAAACTGTCTTCATCTGACCAATGCATTAGGGTTGCTAAAACATCCAATGCATTTCTCACTTGCATTAAAATTACATTTGTCTCAAGGACTGAGGAATGTATTATTCCTCTTTATAGGACCCATGTAAGACCCTATTCTGACTATGGGTCTCCATTTTGGAACCCTTATCTGAAGCAAGATATAGATAGGATACAGAGGAGGGCAACTAAAATGGTTCCCGATTAGCTAACAGTGACTATTATGTTAGATTGCAGGAAACTGGGCTCCACTCCCTTCAAACTAGGTGAACCAGAGGTGATATGTTCTTTATGTATAAAATCCATAATTTCCAAGACCTAATGCAGCAATGTGGTTTACAATTTTACCAGAGAAAAATTGTTCCACTACTCCATAATAAACAGATTGATGTGGCCAAATCTAAAACCAACAAAAGATTAAATTACTTCACTGTTAAAGCCCCCAGACTATGGAATAGTTTGCAGCAAGATCTGGTTGACAGTATCTCTTTACACTCATTTAAAAAAGGTCTTGATCAGTGGTTACAGTCTGCTAAGTTCAGGGAGTAAAATTCCCACCGAAGTGGTGGGGGACAATCTCGATGGGCCTCGGCCTTCTTTTGTCCGTAAGAACCAAGTCAACCAAATATTACCTCCCCTCCCTCCATTTCCAAAATAAATTCCTCCAGGTTTAAATTGCTGTCTTCAGGCTCTACTTGTGGAGTCTGTACACTGGATCAATTGATTTCTGTCTCAAACGTTGGAACTGCAGCTGAAACTGCAGTTTCTGTGTGTTGGTTTTGTTTGATGCCATCTCAAGTGAATGCCAAGTGTCTTCTCACCCAGCGGCTTGTTCCCCTGTTCCCCAACCTTGTACCCTGAGCTGGTTTCACCATTAGCTCTGCAGCACATGTTGAAACAGTAAAAGAACTCTGCTTACCAGTTACAGTTGTAGCAGCTTGTTTTGAGCTCAGTGGGGAGACATCAGTTGTCAGCAGCTTCCTTTGATCTCTTGACGGCCCAGCTAAGCTGTCAGCCATAACTGATGAAATGTAATTTACACCAAAGGGGCCTGAAAGAGGAATCTCTGGGTGAGGAATGCAGTCTCCTTTGTCATTTTGGATCCAGCCAGCTTTCAACAAGGCTCTGTCCAGAGATCACATTACATCAAGTTGTCTTTCATCCATAGGAGTATGCAAAGTTGCAGAAACCCTGTCCGGCCTGTGTAAGTTTATAATACTGGTTTGGCAGGGAGGGCTTGTAACAACATTTGTTTGCTGAAATTTCTTGCCTGGATTAATTTGTGGGCTACCCGAATGTCTTTTACGTAATTTTTCCTCCTTAATTTTCTGTTTCTTTAATAAGAAGTTTGCCTCTTCTTTTAGCAGAGCTAACAAAAATCTCATTTTATTCTGTAATTCTATCATGAGCTTATTTCATTCCACTTGTAAAGCAGTATCGTTATCCTCGATAACTTCAGGGGCAGGTTTTCCCTTTCCAGCAACCTCTTGAAAAATAGGGGCAGAGGTGGCGGTTGACTCCTTTGTCCCATAAACTCCTACTCCTACTCCATCCTCATCCTCTATGCAGGTCTCCTACTTTGTCTCCCACAGGAAACAGACAGCATCCCCTGCAGGAAGAGTAAGGGAGTTCCTCCGGTGTCCTGGCCAACATTCCCCATCCCATAAAACTAGTTCATGCAGTTGTCCTAGGCTGTGTGTGGGTGCTGATGTATGCAATGACTGCCACTACACAGTCAGTCACTTCACTACCAGTCTAGCACTGCTTGTAAAGCATTTTGTGATACAATTTATATGACAAGCACTATATAAATGCTGATTCTTCTTCTATTAATAGGGCTGACTCAAGCAAGCTGTGTTTTCAGGTATTGGATTACTGAAGCACATCCCACTTACAAAGTTGTAGTAAAACTCATAATAATGGTGTTATATTGTTATACAAGCCTAAATACCCGACATGGTCTGCGAGAATCAGCATACTGGATAGAACATGGCCATCATGAGACCCTTCCCATTAAGCAGAAGAAAGACTTACAGCTTTTGTAGTGTTAGCTATAGCACATACTTGCCACCATGGCATGTATTACTGAGCTTCCAACATAGCTCATTTGTACATTAATAACCAGGAGACTCATCCACACCTACTCCTGGATTTACAAAGCACTGCTAAACAAGCTGTTCCCTTATATCTCATCAGTCCTTGTTTGCTCGAGTAGTGTATACGCCCTTAGAACATGTTCGCATATTTCCTTGAAGGTGCCCAAATGTTGAACCCGCTTTGGTATGGTGTCAATTAACTATTCCCTTCCTACCATTTGGAATAAACTACAAATCTCCTTAAAACTGCACAGTCTAATTCCACTAAAATAATACAACAGCCTGATCAGAAATGATGTCACTGAAACCAATCAGTGCACTTAGTTTCCCTATCTACTGTTATTCCTGATCATGTCCTGTTGATCTACTGTTAGCAATTATTCTTCTGTGCTTCTCTCCTTCATCTTACCTAGTGTTCTGTTTTTCCCCATGATTTGCATCATTTTGTATTATTAGACTATGTTATTTAGTCCCAACTATTAGCTTTTCTTACTCATGTCCCCTGTATTAAAATGTATATTGCTTGTATTTTGTGGTATATGTATTTTAGTGCTGTTATATTTTCTCCTGTACCATATATGGTATAATTGCTGTATACTGTTTTATTGTAAATTGTGAAATTGTGCATTAGAGTATTTTTTTTGAATATGTTGTAAAAGGGACCTACTTGTAAATGAGTGTGCTCAATGGATCCGATCCCTTCACAATACATTGAACTGAACTGAACTTTAAATGTGTGTTCTGAATCACATTCAAAAATTAACATAATGAATACAAAATGCACATTTTTTGCTAATGTAGCCAGTCAGCTTGCTAGCTGTTACCTCTTATTGACCCCACACACCACCTGCACAAACACTGACACATTTCACTGCAAATTACATCAGAAGTTGATATGTCACAGGTTAGGTACATTACTTGTGTATTGATATAGTCTTGAGTAACTCAGATGCTGCAGTAGTGAGAGTGTGAAACTGGAACAGGTGCTCCACAGACTGTCTGTATAGAGGTGGTGCACCGTAAAACTTCAAGCAAAAATGACCAGACTGGTGCACCCACCACAGACTTAGTGAATATTCACTAGTATGAGTATCAAAAATAAATTAATAAACACCATAATCAGCCACTAGAAAATAAGGCATATTCACATACCTTATTGTATCTTTTCCTTACTGGTGGCAAAAAATGTGAAGCAGTGCATCCATATGAAATAACAGCAAGAATCACTCAAATGGATTAAGTGGTGAGAGTGCACAGACTCTGCAGTGCTCCAGCCACATGTGTGACCAACGGTGGGGTGAATGCCATATCACAGGTAGGGATGACAATGGCAGTATGTGGACTTATGCAAACTTGTGTGCATGCACCAAGACCACATTATAATATGTGAAAGGGAGACAATTATGGAAATCCCCATGGCAATGTCATTCTCATGTTAGCACAGCACTGTTGGCTGAGGCAACACCTCTACATAACTGGCAGTATACAAGTGACAGAAAAATGAAATACCAGAAATAACATTTGTCTAAAACTGTTCTGTATACAAGTTTGATAACATTTAAGAAATCATACGTCAAGGTGGGGTATGCATTATATGTATTACAACTGATCCTATTCTGAGAACTGTATTATAATGTCCATTAGGCTACTAAGTAAAACAAAAGTATCATACTTACACTAAATGGATTGATACTGATGCCTCATGGAAACCAGTATTACGTCTCTTATGGGAACTTACTGCATATGGCTAAAACTGTGCATGCTGGTAGTACTTTTCAAGTTTTATTTATTACAATGCAACTTTCATTGCGAATCAAAGTGCTTTACAAACAATAAAAACATCACCAAAATCATAACTCTAAATTTAAATACCATAAAATATGCATTATATCAGCAATCTAAGTCAGTTAATTTACAACACGAATGCTTCTTTTAACAAATGGGTCTTTGGCTCCCTTTTAAAAATCTCTACAGAGGGACTTTCCCTGATGTAATGTGGGAGAGTGTTGCAGAGGGTGGGTGCCATGCAAGAAAATGCCCGTGCACCCGATAACTTCAGTGCAAACCCTTGGAATCTCTAACAGTCCCTTTTCTGTGGAACAGAGAATTTTTGATTGTTTTCCCAATTATTGCCACACCCTATAAACAATTTGGCAATATATCAAAGTAACCTGTAACAAAGAAAAACATAATTATACAGCCTTCATGTCCAGATACTGAAATTATGCAATCCCTACATATTGAAGTGACAGTTATATATTGATTATAATACTTGTTAATGCATTAACTGACAGTAAAACTGTTCTTGAAATAGATATGATGATAAATAAAACCACTATGTAATAAATGTTAATAACATAAAAGCTAATATGAATTATACCACAGGTATCTAGTGTCAGCCAATCAGAACACAGAAAAACTGGCAGTTATTTTCTCACAAACTACCACCTACATGTCCACAGTAGATTATCCACATGTTAACCACACCCACAGTAGATTATTCACCTGTGAGCATGCCCACAGTAGGTTATTTGCCTATGACCATGCCCACAGTAGGTTATCCATATTACCTTCTCTGCCTGTCGACTCAGAGTCCTCCACACATTGATTCTCATTCAGGGACACTGTCAGCCTGTATTACTGATTTTGAAAGGCTGACAGTGAACGAGTCTAGTGCATGGTGTAGTTATATAAAACGTATAGCCAGCCTCAGAATTTTATAGCAGGGCTAGTTTTTTTTTTTTCACCAAACATCAAGTAGAAATCTGACCACTTGTAACATGTGCTCAGTGCGTCCATGAGCTGTAGTGGTGCAGGAGCAAGTAGAAACTCATTTATGAGTAAATTAAGCTTTCTGGGTCATTCCTTTAAAAATAGCAACATTCAACACTTGCTGGCACACAGATGAGTTGAAACTTGGTTCCTCGAGTCCTGGAACCCTTTTTATTTTCTGTTACAAAATCGAATCCATGATTCTGTACATGCACATTACCCTAAGCCTCATGTCCAGAATGACGGATTAGATTTGATAACACAAAATAAAAAGGGTTCCAGTGCTCACTTTTCGATGGGACCAGCTTTCAACTAATTAGTGTGCCACCAACTGTTGAATTTTGCCATTTTTACAGGTAGGACCTCAAAACCATACTTTACCCATGATTGAGTTTCTACTTGCTCATGTGCCACTACAGCTCACAGACATGCGAGAGCACACATTACTCATGGTCTGATTTCAATTAAATGTTTTCTGAAAAAATACATGTTCTAGTGGTATAATAGTAATAAAGTTAAGTTTTGTGGAGTATACTCGCAATAATTGGCTTATGTGGGGATTAAATGCCTTGGCTTCACCTCAGCGTTTAATCATCCAGAGAAGCTGGTTATTGCAGGTATACTCCACAAAATTTAATGTTATCACTTAAATATATGGTAGTGCTACGTTATAATTATAGTAAAAAATTGGTCTCAGTAATACTATTAATCAGACCTAAGATGCAGTTCTGAATAGTAACATATTAATGGATAAACACTTAATGTTGATTATTTCATGGTGGTTGATTTTATTTTGAGATGTACCCTCATTTCAGTTGGCTCAAATTCACTCCGATGTAAGTGATATTAGACCTTCACGTAAACCATGACAAAATAACTACTGAAGTAACACTCACTTGGCTGATTCATTATCGCCCACAGGGCCATCTATCTTTGTGTATTCATAGAGACACGATGATAATGCACCTTTGTCTAGACACATATTTTTGAAACCTTGTGCATTAGTTATGCACTGAATACTATCCATCGTTTCAAATTTTTCCGATACTGCACAATAAAACCAGCAACTCTGGTTTTCAATAGTGGTTGGCATGACTGACCAATTGTCACAATTGTACCTGTAAGGAATGAAAAGTGAACAGGATATATTATATTGTAAGAACAATTAATATAATGTCTTTTTTTTGTAATTGTATTGCATCATGATCATAAAGCAGATACATTCCAAGAATCAGTGTACTGTGTTGGTGCATGATGGTTTAATACAGGTTGTGAATAATTCAAAAGGTGTCATTTACACCATGCCTTCAGTACCAATTTGTGCTAACAATTCTTAAATGTGGCCTTCCACACACACCATCCCCCATATCCAGCTTATGCTGTCCAGAAACACCACATATGATGTTGTGCAAGCACTCTGTGTATGTGTGGTGTCAATGACATGTTACTGTTACCATACCCTCCACCTCCACTCATAGCAGCTCATGCTGTGCAGACACTCTGGGTATGTGAGGCATCATTGACTGCCTCTGGCCCTGCTCAAACACTACAGCATATCACATTGTGCAGGCACTCCATGTACTGTATGTGAGGCATCAGTGACAACATACACCAGCGCCCTCCCCAACCCCAAACAGACCATTTCATGCTGTGAAGAAACTCCAGCTATCAGTGGCATCATTGGCTTCCACTGACCCTGCCCTAAAACTGCAGAATATCATGTTGTGCATGCAGTCTGTGTATAAGAGGCACCGATGACAATATGTTACCCTGCACCTCCCCCAGCACCACACACTCCAACTCATGCTGTGAAGAGAATCTGGGTATGTGATACATCATTGACTGCCTCTGCCCTAGAGACACAGTAAAATAAAATTTCACCTGTGAAACTGCAGCAAAATTTGCAATTTCACTGTGCAAAATATTTCGCAAAATTGCAGTGAAATTTCTCCTGCCAGCCACTGCAAATGCTGGTGTCTATTGGTCCCCCCACCCTCTGGCTGCTCACTGGCCCAAATTTTGAAAAAAAGAATCATTCTCCCTGGTGTCTAGTGGTCCCCCCCTCGGCTGATCACCAGGCCATTGAGTGAATGTGAATAAATCAAGACCCCCACCAGTTAACTCATTATTTTCCCTGGACACCCAATCCTGAAAAAAAAAATAATTCAGTCCCCATTCCCAGGTGTCTAGATGACCCTCCACTCCCCCACCCTGTCATCATGAGCTAGCACCCACCTCGCTCTCTCCCAGTACCCTGATTGAGCCACCGGCACAGCTCTCCACTCACCTTCATGGCTGGTAGTCCGACTGAGTGCTTCAATGAATAAGTGCATGCTTGTACAAGCACATGCTCATTCATTGAAACTCTCAGTTGGGCTGTTGGCCATGGAGGTGAGTGGATGGCTATGTCAGCCCAATCGGGGTACTGGTGATGAGTGGGGGATAGCTCATGATGACAGGGTGGGGAGGTGGGGGGTCCACTAGACACCAGGAGTGTGGGTCTAATTATGATTTTTTTTTATAAAGGAAATGAGGGGCCAGGGTAACTGGGAAGGGGCTTAATTCAATTATGGCTTGTGATCGGCGGGGAAACCACTGGACACCAGGGAGTGTGTTTTTTTTTTTTTTAAAGGACATGAGGAGGCCAGGGCGACTGGGGGGGGCTTTATTGAAATACGGACGGTGATCGGCCGGGGAGTTGCTAGACACCAGGGAGAATAATTTGGGCCAGTGAACAGCTGGGGGGGCACCACCAGACACCAGATAGAACTTTGGCCAGTGGCCACTTTAAGTTTCACTTGCAGGAGGTGAAATTACACCCGCAGGTGGGGAAATTTCGCTACGGGTGTTTAAATTTTACCCACAAGCAGAAAATTTCACCAGTTTGTGGATGGAATTTCGCACACTCCAGGGGGTGAAATTTTACATTTTGCCCTGAGAAATATTTCACAAAATGTGCAAATTACGTGAAATATTTTGCAGAGCGAAATTTTCCAATTTCGCTCAACACTACTCTGCCCCTGCCCTAACACTGCAGCATATCATGTTGTGCAGGCACTCTGTGTAAGTGAGGCATCAGTGGCCAAATATTACCATACCCCCCACCCCCACACACACCAGCTCATGCTGTGTAGACACTCCCCTGTGAGAGGCATCACTGGCTGTGGTACCTCTTCCCCTGCCCTAACACTGCAGCATATCATGTTGTGCAGGCACTCTGTGTATGTGAGCCATCAATGACACCTGTCCCCACCTCCCAATGCATCATCTCATGTGAAGGACTTATTCCCTGTACTAACTAAATAGGACCTAACAGGATACACAAGCACCATAATGTGCTCTTTGTCCTTGGATAGCAGGGTACTGAGGTATCACATGTGCAGGGAGAGTGGGTGGCAGGAGATGGAATGATGGTCAGTGGATGAGAAGGGTGTTCTGGAAGGGGATTGGGGGGTGTTGACCAGCTGCAGGGTGCATGTGGTCTATTGTAGATGGAGGATCTGGGGTTGTGAAGAGGTCCAGGAAGGGTACCAAGCATGTTTGTCATTGTTATCACTTTTTGACTCTCTCTGTATCTCCCATTGCAATGCTGTATCAACCATCACCCTGCTGTAGGATTTCCATTTTTTTCTACTGGGAGATGGGAGTGGGTGCAAAGCCTTCCATGGGAAGGATAGTGCCCTTTGTTTGTGGTGTCCATGTTCAACCTCGTGGAGTGCAGGACCATGGTTTTGGAGTGAGGTTAGCAAATACATGTGTAGGGTGCACAAGCCCATGCATGGATGGGGGGTACAGGGCTCTGTAAGGGGAAGTGAGATTCCAGAATCCCAGCTTCCACAGCTCCACACTTCTGTAGCTTCTACTCCATCTTCTGGCCACTGACATATCCCTTCTCCAATGGGGAGGGGGTCTGGGCACCTCCTGCCTGTGATATGGTCATGGGGGATGAGAAAGATCTGAGGTCTGACAAGCCTGTGGCTATGGATGGGTCTCAGAATTCTGCCACCATTGCATGGTGTGAGGTGGATGAAACTAGAAATCAGAGCATACCGCCATGGTGGGGGTGGGGGATCTCAGGAATCTGCTTCCATAGCTGGGGGGATCATGGAGAGCTGGCTAAAAGGGCTGTGTGAGGGTTGGGTTGGAATCATGTTGCCATGGATGGGGCAGTTACGAGCATGATGGCATATGTCTGGTGGCTGAAACATCTGATGCAAAGGGTGGGACTTATATTCATGAAGAAAGGGCAGAGTGGCAACTCAGAAACATGCAACCCATTGCTAGCAGAGGATGGGATGATGCAAGTTTGCCAAGACTGGTGGGAAAGATATTAAGTGATCTGGAGTCCTGGGCTGGGGGGAGCCTGAGCATAAACACAATTCTATGGGTTGGCGGTGGGGAGAGTGGGTTCATGCCATCTTGGACAGAGGAGATGCTGACTGCCATCATAGCTTAAGTGGTTGAAATTCAGGAGAAATCAGTGGCACTCAAGAGGCATGCCAGGAAGAGATTAGCCAGGAACATCTGACCACATTTCCAGTCTAACTGCACCTGTACCACTGTTGTAGCTTCCAGATGAGCTTCTAGCTAAGTGTTGACCTGCCTCCAAGTTGTTGGACCACACTTCATCCCCCTGACTAGCCTCTCCTTCCCAGTTGACTAGCCTCCATTAAACTGGAACACCCTTCTAGGCCTTGGACCAGCTTCCCTTTACCCGCTGACCAGCATCCCAGCAATGAACCACACTTTATGCCACACAGAACTTCCACCCACTCATTCTGAACTTCCTGTCATCACTTGGACATTATTTCCAACTCCTTGACCATCCTCTTTAATCACATACAACCACCATCCTGCAGAATTATCAATGTTATAGCACTGGTACAAATATCCCACCCCTTGCCAGACTTGCTCCCGGCACTGGCACTACCCTTCCAGTTCATGGACTAATAATACAACTCCTAGCTGACCTCTCCAATCAGTAAGAGCATACTTCCAGCCACAGTACCAGAAATGGGATACCCTGAATGGCCTCCACCACCAACATTCTCATTTTCTGATGAACTTGACAAGTCCTGGCACACCCAACCAGCATTCTTCACTTAATTCCTCCATGTTCCTCCAGCCTGATCAAACCTAGGACACTCGGGCTAGCATTCCCTTGCAATGAATTCCCTGTCCACACAATAGACTTGCCTCTTCAATTTATGTACCCTAATTTTCTTCCATTCATAACAGTCATATCACCAGATGACTAGCCTTCCCAACCCCACGTTTTCATGGAATTGACCATATAATCAAATATAGGTGCAATGATGTTTTTATTGTGGAATGCACATGAAAACCTATATCTGGTACCAGCTGTAGTACAGACCACACTGAAACAACACCCTGAATGTGACAGCTGAGTATGTCAAGAACATGTGTGGCAGCATTCCTTGTTGGAATATACTGGATGCAACTACCAAGTACACAGTAAGTCACGCACCACTGTTTTTTACAGGACGACTGAAGTGGATTTGGTCACAGCCAGACCTAAGTAGGATAACTAGAAATAAAATGTCATATATACAAGGTGGCACAGACATAACCAGAATACACACATGAAACATTGATTGTAGGCATCTCTCTGGCAGCTGTGGGGGCAATAAATAAGTACCGAGAATAGCTTTAGCTTAAACATACATGATGCAAGTTAAATTAAATACAAAAATGAATCCATCACTGCAATAAGATTCACAATAAAAAAACATTTTTGTAGACATTAAAAAACGTTTTTTAAAACAATCTCAGAGATTTGCATTACATCAGAGTGACATACCAATATGAAAATATTTTTACACTGCAGCCTGGTTCACATGCATTAACAAACACAGACCAATCATCTACAGAAATGTGGGTGCTGTCAGCCGATCACTGGATCTGACAGACAGCATCACAATCACTGATGCCATGGGTTCAAATGAATACAGCTCAATATTAGATACTGCTCGACAGGACAGAGCTTCTAATTCAGGTGTATCCCCATCAAAGGACATAACTAACTTTATAATGGCTAAATTAAAGAGCTGCTGATGCCTTAAAAAACTTTGAAAATCACAATAATTAGGTACAATTCAGCTTTTATTCCATATATATTCTAAAGATTCATCCTTACCAGTAGTTATCACTAAGAACATTTGCAAGAATATATGATCTTTATCCCTCAGGGTTTCTCTGCCTCTATAGCTGACTCACCACTTCGTCATAATCCTCTGTTGTGACATCATAGTCTGTTGCCATGGGAGTAACAGTGATGTCACAAGAAGTGCATTATGATGTGAGGTAAGGAGTGAGCAACAGGAATAGATGAACTGTGCAGGATCAAAGACCTTGTTTTCGTGCAGATGAACTCAGTAATTAATAATGGGGAGGTGGAATACAGAACTAATGTGAAATACAAACTGGACTGTG
This sequence comes from Neoceratodus forsteri, assembly GCA_016271365.2. Classification (NCBI taxonomy): domain Eukaryota; kingdom Metazoa; phylum Chordata; order Ceratodontiformes; family Ceratodontidae; genus Neoceratodus; species Neoceratodus forsteri. The sequence continues at coordinate 219,668,101 of CM028134.1, forward strand.
TCTATAAATATTATCTTTTGGTAAAGTTCTCCTGAAAGTGTTAGCTGCTCTTTATGTTGCTGATTAATAGAGAATGTTTATACATCTACTGAACTCTCAGATCACTGAAAGCATGCAGACACTCACAGCCACCAAATCATGTCACTGTTCTTCACACTCATCAGGATTTCAGTGGCAAAAGACGGTAGTAAACAGCAGCATGAGTCACACTATGTCTGAGTTATACAAAGATTAAAAAAATATTTGGATGAAAATGTTAAAGGAACTGCTTTCAATAACATCTTATGTCAGTATACTTAAACAGCACATGACTATTTTGTTAAATATATGAACTATTTGTGTAGTATATATATGTACTGTATGGTAGTAGGAAGTAGAAGGAATGTCACTAGGGCTCTAGTCCATGCATATAGATATTGGTAGTCATATTTATATATAGTTTCTGTCATGCCCAGTTGGCACTCCTTTGTCTGTGTCCAGCAGTGAGTGACCAGTATCTCTAGCAGGAATAAAGATGACCACTGAACTGATGTGCCACGTCTGAGTCTGTCTGTACAGGGCACCAGAATATTACACTGGTGACAAGGATCACAAGAAAAACAACCTCCAAGGGTGTCAGAAAGGTTGAGAAGGCTTCTGCATGTTCTTTAAGTCCACAAGGACCCCCAGCCCCATCCCCACTGCCTTGCATTGGTCCATCGGGCCGTTAGCCCTCCCCCCAACTAGCTACTCCAAACACCTTTTCCCTGCCAGTTGTAGTATGTGGCTTACACAATGAGGAAAACACACCAGCACTCCTGTTCCTGCCTGCTTGCTACCTAAGCCACCTCAAGAAATTTAATCCACATAAAGAAAACTGAGCACTCCTATAAGCAGAGCTGCTACTTTATCTGTTCGCCTTCCTCCATCCTGCTGGACTGAGATTACGATCCAGGTAGCCCACCCCCACACACTCTCTGGCACTCAGCCAAACTCTGGGGGACATTTATTTATTTTTTATTTTATTTTATTTAGTTTTGTTGACTGGGTAAGTGCACTAGACAAATCCTGCCTATTTTTCAGGCACGACTCGGGGGAGGGGAATATAGATGAATGCCAATTGACCTTGAACCAGATTAAGCTGTTGGTGGTATTTTTTTAGTGAATGAGGGAAATTTGGCCAGGACACCGGGGAAATTCCCCTACTCTGCTGGCGCTGGGAGGCCAGCAGGGGTGTGCAAGGGTCAGTCATGGCCACTGCAGCTCGGGAGGAGGAGGAGGAGGAAGTGGCGTTGGTTGGAGTCTCAGAGGAGAGATGTCTGCAAGCAGCAAACGCGCAGCCTGCGTTAAGTGAAATGTCGGAGCCAAAGGAGGATTCGGTAATCATTGCCCAGCATGAGATGAGTGTTTTTCCTGAGGCAACTGAGTCGGGGAGTCTTAAAATTGCTTCGTTAGCGAAGAACCCCGGAGTTAGTTTTAAAGTGGTTTCGGCGCCTTTAATTCCTGCTGGAGAGCGTAACAGTGCATCTAACAAGATGGAAGAGCGCGAAACCCGGAAGAATGTAGAGCGATTATCGCGTTTAGCATTGCAGGTTGTGGAAGTTGTAGGAAACCGGAGGCGAGAAAAACAGCTTTGTGACTGGGGGTTTAAAGTGCTGGATCGGTGCAGAGGCAGTCAAATTGATTCTGCTCATCGCACAGGAGAGGGATACAAAAGAGACAGCACCGTGAAAGGCTGTATGCTACATACTGAGCCTGTAAGTACTGATCAAAGTCTTTCTGTCTTCCCCACTTTCCAACTAAAAAAAGAGAGTGGATTCGTTTTTAAGCCTCCCACAATTGAACCTGTGGGTGCAGATACCAAAGACTCGATTATCTATCAAACCAATGAGGGATCCCAAGAAGGGGTGACAGATTTTTATTTTTCAGACAAGAACCAGGATCTTAAAAATCCTATTAACACTGTGGAGTCTGTAGCCAATAATGTATTAAAAAATCCTTCATTTCCTCACTTAGAACATGATGAAAACTGGTCCCCTCAAGCAGCACTAGCAGCTGCAGGGTGGAAATCTTTAGGAAAAGGGATTTGGACACCAGACTCTGCTTGGGACAATACTTTTGAATTAAAAAAAAATGGGCCAGAATGGCAACCGGGGTAATGAATTAAATGTTACTGCTGATGAAGTTTCTGTTACCAATGTGTTTTCATGTGGTGATGCTGATGTGAAAATATTATGCAGAAAGATAGCCCAGTACCACAAAACTTAAATAAGGTAGACATGATAGATGGGAGAGCAAAGAAACCCCTTATGTCTAGTCTTTTTACTCAGTGTAAAAGAGAAGCAGCTCCTAGGAGGAATGCTGTCCATATAAGATATAAGGAAGGGTTACAGGAAAGGCCTAACAGATATTATGTGGGTAAATCATTGTTAAAGGAGTCATTAAAGTTTTAACCTCGGGATGTCTTTGCTTTTATTAATATCTCAGGAGAGGATAACTTTGATGTAAGTTTTCGTTCCCCTGCATTACTAGACCTTTTTTGGGATAGATATAATCAAGTAAAGTTCTCCCCTCTATGGACACCCTTTTTAGTCATTCCTTTATCAAAGCCCCTAATTAAATATGTCACAGTCATGTTCAGGAACGAAGGGGTTCATGTGGAGGACATTGTTTTCTGGTTATCACAAAAATGTGAAATACAAAGTGATCCAGAACCAATCCTAGATACTGAACAGTTCTGGACGGGTGGGTAGAAATTTAAAGTTAAATTACGCCAAACAACAGCTGGCATTGAACACATTCCTAACTCCTTTATGTTAGGTAGGGATAGGGGTGTGTTTTACAGTGGTCAGCCGAGGCCTGTTACAGGTGTGGTGCTAAACACATTTATCAAGTTCATGTGACCAGCCGAAATGTGATAATTGTGGAGGTGGGCATGTAACTATGTTTTGCACTAACCCTATTAAGTGTGATCTATGTGAGAACAAAATCATGCTTTTTAGAGACTGCCCATGGCTGCACAAAATAAGAATGTAAGTGAATCCAGAGTTATTAATCCAAAAAAGCACAGGATGCCAGGGAAAACCAGGAAATAGGTATATCCTTGACAGACCCTCTTCTAATTCCACAGAGTCCTGCAGTCACATTAAAGGAAATAGAAACTAATATTATGGAAACAGGCCTTGTGGATTTAAAGAGGAAGGAAATGGAAAAAAATAGCTCCGAGTTGTTGCAGCCGGTTTGCTATACAGAGTCAAAGGGTATATTATTAGATAAATCAGCTGTTCCTTTAAAACCCCCGCCAGTTCTTAGAAGATCAAGCAGGTCCCTAAAACCTCAGGTGCCTTCAGAACCAGAAGGTATCGAAACCAAAAATTCTTTTGAGGCCCTAAGTTGGGGAGATTCAGAAATTGAGATGGCAGACACAGATTCCCAGGTTTCACTTCAAGAGGGCCTAGTGATTTCTAGAGAAGACTACATGGGTAAAAAAAAGAAAAGAAGGAAAAAATAGTAAAGGTTTTAGGCACTCGACTACAGATGTATGGATTTAAACTTCTCGTAATACTTTAAATACTCATAGCCTTTAAAGACTATGAAGAGACAAGCAGTTTTTCACCTGATTCATGACTTAAAAATTTCAATAATTTTTCTCCAAGAAACTTGGATGTTTACAAAGAATCAGTGCTCTGCCTTCGCTAAAGACTGGCCGTGGGGGCCGTCTTATTGGTCCTTTGGGGAGGACAAGGCAGATGGGGTGGGTATCCTTTTTAATTCATATAACTTTACTCTGCATAAATTAGTGGAATTATGTCCTGGGAGAACGTTAATAATAGAGTGTAAATGGTTTTCGTATACTCTTCGCTTAATAAACACTTAAATCCTCAAACCAAGGCTGGGAGAGTGCTTTGCATGAGACAGATTCAACCTTTTTTAGTGACCACTATCCCTATTTTTTGGGGAGGAGATTTTAACTGCGGTACAGAAGCAAACAAAAAAGTAATAGACAAAAATAAAAAAATTATTGTGACACTGCATGTTTAACAGATATAATTAAAACCGCAGACTTAATATCTTGTATGGACAAGAGGGTGACTGGGTTAAAAGGTACATTTTTTAAAAAAGGGAAAGGGTATACCATAGATTGCCTTTTCGTTTAAAAAAAAAATGATATTTAATCAACTACAGATAATCCCGGTAGAATTCTCAGATCATGCTCTAGTAAGGGTCAATATAGGCCTTACGAGAGATTGTGGGAGACAGAATTCTAGATGGAAACTTAATACTTCTATTCTGCAAGATAACTTAGTTCAGAACTCCATAAAACTTATATTACAAGCAAGATTATCAGTGAGATTTCTATATCAGGATGTGGGGACATGGTGGCAAGAAACTAAAGATGATTGTATTTGGTGGTTTAAAAAACATGGGAAAGTATGTCAACAGAATAAGTTTTTCCCATTACCTTAAATTAAGGAACCAGTTACAATTATTATTATCGAGATCTAACACCTCAAAAGATAATTTGTCATCCCAAATAGACGAAATTAAAACAAAAATGAAAGCTTTTCAATATAATAGAGCCAAAACGTTACAAGCTATTATGTCAAACCATATGAAGAAATCGGTGTATGGTGATCCGTTTGAATTATGTAAAAAGGTCAAAGAGCAGGTGTCTTTGAATTCTTTAAATCAAGGTACTAAGAAAGTTTTTTCAATTCAGGAAATAGGGGGATATAATACATAATCATTTTCAGGAGTTAGAGCCTCAAATGATACCTTCCTTAACCCAGATTAATAATTTGCTGGGACCTCCCATAGAGTTGGACCTAGAGCCAGACTTAATTAAGTTGCTCCAACAACCTTTTTCACAGGAGGAAATAATTGAAGTTTTAACTTCACTAAAACCTAATGTAGCTCCAGGTCCAGACTGCCTTTCCAATTTATTTTACAAAACTTTCCAAAGTGACCTTAGTCACAGTTTAGGAATATTGTTCAACCATTTTTTGGAGAAAGGAGTTAGTATTTCTTCCTTTTCTGATGGTTTACAAATTTATATTTTCAAATCGGAGATAAGGGTGTCTTTCAAATTGAGGCCTATTACATTACTGAACTCGGATTACAAGATTTTGATGTCCTTAATTAATAATAGACTTAAAGAATTAGCAAAAAATAGTTTTACTCAAATCCAGCATTGCGGCATTCCTGGCCGTAGCATTCAGTCAATCTTATGTTTAATTAGGGACTTAATTGAGAAAATTAACGAATTAGGAAGTAATGGTATTTTATTAACCTTGGATTTAGAAAAGGCCTTTGATAGGGTTAGCCACATCTTTCTGTTTTCGGCCTTGGAATTCTTTAAAGTGCCACCGAATTTATTAAATTTAATTAAAAATCTATATTGTTCAGGTAAGGTTTTTCCTTATATTAAAGGAGAAATGGCAAGGGGCTTCCAAGTTAAGTGCGGGGTTAGACAGGGTTGCCTGTTAAGCCCCCTGTTGTATAACTTTTCATTAGAACCTCTTTTAAGAGCTGTGAGTTTGGTCCCCCTATGGCAAGGAGTACGTATTCCGGATTCTAATTCATCACTTACCATCCAAGCATATGCAGATGATGTATGCCTTTTTTTTACAGATATTTCACAACTCAAAGTATTTTTTACAAAATTTGAGGAATACGGATTAGTAGCCAATGCCAAAATTAACTTTAATAAAACTAAAGGTTTAATTTTAGGAGGGAATTACCAAAACCCGTTAGCCTGGAACTCTATTAACATAACTACAGAACCTTTAACAATCTTAGGGGTAAAATTTAGTCCACAGAACTGCCCTGAGGATAATTGGATTTCGGTGTTAAACAAAATTGAGTGCAAGGTCAACAGATGGAAAAAGTTTAGATTTTCTAAAATGAAAAGAATCCAGGTTCTGAAACAATTTCTCCTGCCCTGTCTTCAATATATTGCAGCAGTGTTCCCTTTACCAGTTAAATATGAGACTAGACTGTATAGTATTTGTTTTCAGTTACTTTGGGGGAACAGACTAAACCCGGTTAAAAGATGCTTTACATACTTAGAGAAGAAAAAAGGGGGGTTGGGTATGGTAGACCCAGTTTTTTTTTGCTTCTCAATCTTCTTTTCTAATTCATTAAAAGATATTTTAGGTGGGATAATCAAACAGGAGGCCCCTTTTTTTTAAGCTTATTGAGTCGTTACCTTACTGCCTGGATACATTGTGCCCCAAAATTGTCCAGTCATTTATCTTTGCCAAATTATTTTAAACCGGCCGCACAGAAATTATTCAAGTGGCAGGTAACAAAACACCAAATTTTAAGATGTTCTTCAAAGGCACTATACAAAGAGTTAATGGCTGCAACCTATTTGGAAGTCCCTTGTTTTAGGAATTGTCCTAGTAATCGGAAGGAGGACATTTTGAATCAACTTAATAACCCAAGATTACCAGAATATATGTGGGAAACGCAATGGCTTATTTTATATGGAAAATTAAATATTAGAGGAACAGCAAAATATAATGCCAGAGAAGAGAGAATCTGCCCTTACATGGAATGTACAAACCAAGAAGAAACAATGGAACACTTTTTTCTTCAGTGCTCAGTGGCAACTAAAATTTGGGACTATTTGGCAAAGGCATGGAATTTTCCTTGGCTGGCAAAGCTTACTTATGATATTCTGGTAATTGGATCCTTTCCTTCAGGTTTCCAGAAATATGAGAAAGGGACTTTACAGGTTTTCATTGCTAGTCTAAGATATTGCTTATGGCAAACAAGATGCCAATGGGTTTTACACCAAAAGAAGCCTTCAGTTCAGGGTTATAAAGAATATGTGACAAATGTATTAAATAAGGTATTTCTTTCAGATTCACAATTGTATGACGTAAAGAAAGTTAGAATGTGGTGGAAAGGCTTCTCCCACATCATTAAATTTAAATAAAGTTGTTTTTCCTTTATCAATTATTAATTTAGTTTAGAAGTTGATAGACAACTGTGGGTTTATATTAAGGGGGTAATATTAATTTCACCTAGAAGCTGTAATTATGTGGATAGGAAGGAGAATGTTTTTATTAGGATTTAGTGTTCAGGCTCATGTTTTTTTCCTTTAATTTTATTTCACTTTTATTTGGAGTTCAATGTAAAATATGCCCTTTTTTCTATAATTTTTTTTTCTGAGTGCCATGTATCGCCATTTTCTCATGTGCTTGATTTAGTATGTGTTTATTTCAATAAAATTGCCCCTACTCTTTTCGATAAGTGCCATGGGATCTTTAACATCCACCTGAACTACCACCAATCCAGGTAGATAGGACCTCGGTTTAACGTCTCATCGGAAAGACGGCACCTCTCAAGTGCAGCACCCTTCTCATGCTGCACTACAGTGTCAGTACTGGGATATTAACCCAAGTGCCAGATGTGGGAACTGAACCCACAGCCCTCTGATCTCCCGGCCTCAGAGGCGAGTGTGCTACCTGCTTAGCCAATGACACTGCTAATTAATTAGCTAATTAATTAAATTAATATATAAATAAACATTAAACTACATCTGTACCTTGATGTAACAAGTGGAAGAACAGCAGGAATTCCAGGCATCCAAAATTAAGGGAGTCATTAAACTCCCACTAGCCACAACACACCAATGAGTGATGAAAATAGAAAGCAGGCACCAACTCCATCAGCCTGCATAGCCACAGCAGTTGTTTCTGCCCACAGTGCCCTCTAGGCTGGAGGACTGAAAAATCCTAGAATTACAACAAGTCCAATAGCTGTAAGCCATGATGACTTGGAAGTGTGAAAATTATCTATATTCCATCTCTCCTCTGTTTTTCATCTCTTCATCCAGTAATTTTTTTCTTACATTGGATGATACTAACACTTCCAACTATGTCACTTGGCAGGCTATTCCATAATGCCACCACCCTCTGATTCAGCCATGCTCCTCTTTTGCTGGTCCTACAATTTTCCCCTTTCAAAATCCTGTCATGGTCTCTGATATTTATTTTTATGTTTCTCCCTATCAGTAAGTCCCACACATTCCCACAAGTCATTACTGCCATGTGCCTTATACACCAGACACAGATTCTACCCCCGCCCGTCTTATACTTCATGGAGTATAAACTCAACTTCCTCAATCTTTTATCATGTCTCTTATCTTGGTTACCATTCTAGTCACCCTCTTCTGGACCACCTCCAGGACCCTTATATCCCTACTCCTTTGAGGGACCCAGAACTAAACACAGTACTCCATATGTGGCCTCACCAATGATACATAGAGAGGCATTTATTTATTATTGAATTTTGTTGACCCGGTAAGCTCACTGGGCCTAGAAGTCCCTTTTTCAGGGTGACCGGGGGGAGGGGGATGCAGATGGTAAACAACTGAAACTGAGCCAGATTAAGTTGTTGTTGGTGGTGGTGGTGGTATTGTTTTAGTGAATGGGAGAAATTTGGCCAGGATATGGGGGGAGGGGACTTCCCCTACACTTTTTCGATAAGTGCCATGGGATCTTTAGCATCCACCTGAACTACCACCAATCCAGGCAGATGGGACCTCGGTTTAATGTCTCATCTGAAAGATTGCACCTCAGAAGTGCAGCACCCCCCTCATGCTGCAGTACAGTTTCAGTTTTGGGATATTAACCCAAGTGCCAGATGTGGGAACTGAATCCACAGCCCTCTGATCTCCCAGCCTTAAAGGCAAGTGTGCTACCTACTGAGCCACTGGCACTGAATGCATAACCACCTCCATGTCCCTGCCCCTAATATTCCTTGCCATGCAGCCAAATATCCTATTGCATTTACTCATCTCATACATTGGCTTAAGTTTATTATTAACCAATACCCCCAAGCCTAACTCCTCCTCAGTAGCAGTTGCTTCTCTATTATTTATATAGTACCTGGCTGTTAAATTTTTATGACCAAAATGCATGACCTTGCATTTATCAATATTGAAATTGAGTTTATTTCTTTTTGCCCATTCCTCTATGTTGTTTAGTTCACCTTGACATTTGATGACATGCTCTTTTGTATTTACAATAGCACCTATTTTGCTGTCATCAGCAAACTTGCATAGCCATGCATTTTCTGAGCAATTCATGGAGGACACAAATATATTAATAGTACTGATCCCAAGACTGATCCTTGGGGGACAACACTTGTTATACATGTTCATTTAGAATAATAGCCCCTCAAACTTTTGGTCTGTTTCCTCCAAGAATTGCTAAATGTCCTCTTTAATTAAATCCTGCTATAGCTTTCTGTCCACCAAGGTTAGGCTCACTGGCCTACAGTTGCCACAGATAGCCCTAGCCTCTTTCTTGCAAATGAGGACGACATCTGCGATTGTACAATCACATGCTACCTTCCCCTTATCAAGGGATTTCTGGAAAATGACTGTCAATGGCTCTGCTATCACCTCTGCTGTCTCCTTCAAGAACTTGAGATGAAGTAGATCAGGGCCTGAGGTCTTGCTAGGTTCCAATCTTAAAAGTCCGTGTTTGATATCAAGAGCACTAACTGTAATGCCATTGGTCTGCTTAGTTACAGCACTAATTTTGCTTGATCCCTCACTGGCCAGGTGCACACTAGTAAAGAAGTTGTTAAAACCTTGGCTATGTCATTACACTTGGATATCATTTCCCCTTCTTGAATTAGTGGACCAACTTGTATTGTTGTTTTCCTGAGACTCCCAACATAGTTGTAAAATGCTTTTTATATTATCCCCTGTATTTTTGGCCAGCCTCAGTTCAAACTCATTTTTAGGCCCTGTCCACACTAGTCTTGAAAAATCCCTCTGTAACATTACTGAGGGACCAAAACGGTTTGTGTTTACACTGTTAATGTTACAGAAGGCATTTTTAAACCCGCTACAGAAACCTGTTCTGAGGTGATTTCAACAATGGTTTTGGCAATGCTTTTATTTCTGTAACGTTACCATGCACACTGCAAATGCACTACTGTTTAGCCTCCAACCATCAAGTATACCTTCATGCATTGTGGCAGTGCTGTAATGCATGCTGGGAGAGGCTAAACCAGGAAGTAAACACTAGGCAGCATGAAGCATGAATGGCATCTGCAAGCAGGGAGATTTGTGACTGGCAGCAACAAGATCCAGCACCTGCACACCAGAAAACCTTCATATTTTTGCTCTGGAGTGCTGCACAGGACCAGTGCTTGAGCAGAAACATCTATTGGGGCAATGTTATAAATGGAGCCGCAGTCAGCAGTGGAAAAGTGAGCAGCACTCACAACTGAAGTGCTGGAGTGCCAGAACTGGTGTTGTGCCCTAAAGACCACTGTCAAAACTGTGCTGGCTTGTACCTGCACCCAAGCATAACTGTGGTGGCAGCAGCTGTACTGTGGCACCCGTGGTTGTGTCTGTGCCCCCAAGACCTGGAATGGGTGCTGTCACCACCAACTGCATCATGGGATGTGCACTGCTCTCAAGGGGTTGATACCACTCATAGAGTGTGGACAGGCTGTAACATTTTCAAAAAGTTTTCAAAACTGTTCAGTTGTAGTGTGGACACACTGTAAAGTTTTCAGTCTGTAAAGTTTTCAAAATGTTACAGATTTTTCAGGTGTAGTGTGGACAGGGCCTTAGCCTTTCTAATTTATTTCTTGCAATCCTTAACCTTGATTTTATTCTTCTCCCATGAACCTGGTGTTCCTCGTGTTTTAGCCAAGTTATAAACCATTTATTTACTTTTAATTGCTTTTTGGATTCCCTTTGTGAACCACACAGGAATTCTGTCTTCCTTATTGCACTTTGTACTTAGGGGTATGAACTCTTCAACATAGTTCAACAATTTCTCCTTAAAAATGTTCCACATACTGTCCAGGTCATTTTCCGTGAACTCTTCCCTACACCTCTAATTTTGCAATTGATTTGTAATATTGGTATAATTAGCCCTATTAAAGTTTTTCACTTTTGTGATCCCTGCTGGCATGTCCCTTAACACAAATTAAAAACTGTACCATACAGTGATCAATTCCTGCTAGTTGTTCATGAGTTTTACACTCACAAAGATCTTCATTCATATTGCTTAAGACCAGATCTAATATGTGGTCTCCCCTTGTGCTGACATTGACATAATTGTCCAAGCACAGTGAATTCATTATATCCAAAAACTCTGTCTTCACTAATGTGGTGGCTTTTTTCACATACCAGTTGATACCCAGGAAATTGAAATCTACCCTGATCATCAAGTTACTGCTCATGTCCAGATCTTTAAATATACTCATAAACTCAGCTGTTTTCTCCTGAGTTAAAGTGGGAGACCTATAGCACATCCCTACAATAATCAAAATACTTGATTCGGGGAACAATTTCAGCCATAGCTGCTTAGATTCATTTTTATTCCTCAGGTTCTGTACTAGCGTAGCCTCAATACCATGTTTTATAAATATGGCAACCCCTCCTCCACTTTAATTATTCGAATCCTTAGGGAATAACTGATAACCTTCAAGCTGCATACCCTAGGTCTCATCGTTCATGCATGTCTTGGTAATTGCACACATGGTAACATTTTCATTGTATAATATACATTTCAACTCATCCATTTTATTCCTAATACTTCTGTCATTCAAACATAATACCCTCCAGGTGTCATGGTTATCTATTATACAGCCCTAATTATTACCCCTACTATTAGACTGTGAATATCCACCCCCATTCCCCTGACCATTTAATTTAAAAATGTTTCTATTGCTTTATTTAATCTCCCCTCCAAAATATTTGATCCTAGTATGTTTAGGTGCAGACTGTCAGCAGCATAAAGATTCCTCCCATACTGAAATCTTCTCCAATTTTCAGAAAATTAAAAACCTTCTCTGATGTACCACCTTTTTTACCAGCCATTCAATCTAATAGTCTCCACAGTTCTTGCCTTTCCTGCCCTTAGTACAGGTAGAATCCCTGAAATCACTACCCCACACTTCCTTCGTTTTACTTCCTAACCCACCTCTTCAAAGTGACTTTGTACCTCTGTAATCATTTTTCTACCAGTATCATTTGTGGCTATGTGAAGCATCACCATTGGTTCACTAATGTTATGTAATAGACCCTTTAAATTATTTTTTAAATCCTGTCTCCCTGCTCCAGGCAGGCTGCTAACCAATGTAGTTTATTTCCTTCTATTGCAAATAATTTTATCTGTGCATTTTAAAAGGGAGTAGTCCAACACCACTATGTCATTTTTCCTTTACCCCTTCAGGTTGTATATTAATTTTTTGATCGTTTTCTCGTTGAGCAAGAAGATTAATAATTTCAGGCTTATATCCACTTGGTGTTCCCCTAGACAAGGTTATACATGACTGCCCTACTTCTGGTTCCATTTCTTCCAACATAATAGTAGCCCTACCAAATTCCTCCCTGTGTTCATGTGATCCAGGTTCATTAACAATCTTCTGACCTTCGAGGACTACATTTGTAAGTGGTTCAAAGGGATTCTTAGTCACCCAATTATATGCATTCTCCCTTCTGCTTCATTTTGTTGGACCATTTTTACCACACACCAATCCTTCTCTAATGGTACTTCTTCCTTTGATCCTGGGTTCTCACCAGATCTATACTTTCTCTTGTCCCTGCCCCCTTCCTTATTAAGCATTGCATCTGGGCAGCTAAACTCCCTGTCATTTGTCTGGAGCATTAGCTTAGCATTGTTTACAAAATGTTCTATTTTCCTGATCTCATTTTGGAGTTCCAACTTCTGCCTATGTAAAAGAACCTCTTGTACCAAGTTATCTATTTGCTCACATTTTTTTACATTTGATTTGGGTGACCTTATTCCCTTTTATATACATCTTGCAACTTCTATATTCCACCCATCCAGTTTCCATATCCTGAACTTCAGCCATTATTAATGATTGTTTACCTTACTTTTTAGTCCTACCGGGTATATACACTTATGCCTAAGGCTCCTGGCAGACTTCTACTGTTGACATGGGAGACAAAGTTGTTTGCCTCTGCTGTGTCATCTCAGCTGTGCTCACCAATGCTGTGCTCACCGACATTCACAGTAGGAAAGAACTAAATAGTGAGGGGACCGGAAGCAGTGCTCTGCTCACTTCTGGTTCCTTCACTCCAGAAAAGTCCTTTATTTTACTGTGGAACCACTTTGCAGTATAATTAAAATCACACCCTAAGTGCTGTTGATGTTAAATTAACAAACCTGTACAACTCGGCTGTTTGCCCCAAGTTGATGTCTCACACCTGCATGGTCAGGTGCTTCCTGGTCCACACACAAATAGTTCTCTTGATAGGAACAGCCCTTAAAAAATCTGGGAGAAGTCTCCAAATTAAAAAACAAACAAACATCAGCTTAAAATCAGCTCCTACTGATGTCAAGTTAACTGCCAATTACTCACAGCACTTTCTGCACCTCTCCAGCACAAAAACAGCACTAGTAGCTGAACAGCAGAATTACAGCCACATAAGTGTAACTATCTGCAAAGTAGCATAAATTACTGGCAACATGGCACAAATTTGACATGTACCAGAATTTGATGACACACATGAAACATTTGATTTGCTACTTGGATCATTTACAACTCTGGTTGATGGCAAATGACATAGCAGAGGACAAAAAGGTGCATGCTTTCACGGCAATTTTGTCACCAAATGTCTATGCACTTCTTTAGAATCTCACAGCACCTGTTGACATCCTCACCATGACATATGTGCAGATCACTGAAGAACTTACACAGCATTTTAAACCCAAGCCACTCGTCCTTGCCAAACGTTTCCATTTCCACGCTTTGCTCCAACAGGTGAGGGAACCTCTTGTAGCCTATATTGTTGCACTGAAGTGAATCACAAGTACCTGTGAATTCAGGCAGTTCATGGATAAGGCTCTCTGTAATCAATCTGTTGTTGGTGTGATAGGGAAGGTTATCACAACAGGCTTTTGTCAGAATTGAACTTAACTATCCAGTTGGCCTGTGACATTGTCATCTCTATGGAGCTAGCCTGGAAAAAATCCAGAGAGCTAACAGGACATGTTGAACCACAAAAGACTGGTGTTCATGAGGTCACTCATACAGCAGGACCCAAGGGACATTCCGCACCACAGAAGTATCCACCACCCATGTATCAGCAACCCCAAACATTTCTGAAGCCAGCACCACTGGGCACTTCTACAAGGTCAAAATAACTGTTACAGATGTGACAGTAACCACCAACAAAGCACATGCTGATTTTGACACAAAAAATACCTCGACTGTGAAAAAGTGAGTCACATACAGAAAGTGTGCAAGAGTGCAGCATGGACTGATTACGCACAGTATGTCACAGATGCTGCACCAGCTCCCAAAATGGAAGATGAGTCATTGCACCTATTCCTGGTCTATGCAGCACAAGCAAATGGAGATGAAATCTGCCTCCAAATTGAGTTGCTAAGACAACTGGTTAGCATGCAACTTGACACTGGAGCACCAGTATCTCTTGTACCAATGCACATCTACAGAGAGAAACTTCAATGGTGCCTGTTGCAGTCATCGCATATCCAGCTCTCGTCTTACACTGGAGACTGCATCCCTGTGCTGGGGGAGATTCAGGTATCAGTCACCTACGAGGGAGGAATGTGGACCTTGCCTCTGGTGGTAGTGCAAAGGGAAAGACCTGCTTTACTAGGAAGAAATTGGCTCAGGAAGATCAAGTTGAACTGGGAAAATATCTTCAGCTTAAACACTGTGACTAAGGCACCTCAAGATGCACTGAAGAAGGTATTGGACAAACAGGATAATATTTTCCAGGATGACTACGGCACAATCCATGATTTCAAGGCAAGGATCCAAGTGCAACTGTGAGCTGCTCGAATTTTCCAAAAACTTTGACCAGTACCCTACGCCTTAAGAGAAACAGTAGAGAATGAACTGGACCATCTTGAAAGTCATGGTATCATGTCACGAGTAGTGAGGAATGACTGGCATGCCCCTGTCATTGTGGTACTGAAGCAAGACAAAGCAGTAAGGCTGTGTGGTGAAAAGGTTTCACTAAACAGTTGTATAGACCCAGACCCATACCCATTACCCAGTGCAAAGGACTTGTTTGCCCCACTAGCAGGTGAAAGTCCATTAGCAAGTTGGGTTTATCTTTTACATACCAGCAGTTGGAATTGGAACCAGAGTCAGAGCCATACTTAACCATCAACACACACAGGGACTTTACCGATATCATCATTTGGCCTACAGAGTTTCCAGAATGTCTGCAATTTTTCAGCACACAATGGACCAGATACTGCACGGACTGGAACATGTAGTCTGCTTTATGGATGATATCTTGGTAACAACACCTATAGTGGAAGTGCATCTGACAATCCTGGATCAAGTTTTGTCCAAACATCAGCAGTATGAACTGAATGTGAAGCTAGCCAAATGTCAATTTATGCCAAATTCCATTGAGTAACTAGGCTATCAGATCAATGCTCAAGGCCTAAGCCCATCAGAGAGCAAGGTGGATACCACAGTCAATGCACCAGCACCAATAAATGTCATTGAGTCAAGATCATTCTTAGGCATGTTAGAATACTATGGACATTTCCTAGCATTTATCCACATTGTTGCAACCCCTACAGGACTTGCTACTGAAAGAAGCTAAATAGAATTGGTCACACAGTGTAAGGAAGCATTCTAGGCTTTCAAGCAACATCTTCAAAGAGCAAGTGGTTAGCACACTATGATCTAGCCAAACCTCTGAAGCAGCCATGCAATGCATCTCCATATGGAGTGAGGGTAATTTTCTCTCATATGTTACCATCTGGAGAGGAACGCCCAATCAATTTTGCTTCAAGGACCTTGTCCCCAAGCAAAAGAAACTATGCTCAGATTGAAAAAGGAGCCTTAAGCATAATTATCAGTGTCAAGAAGTTCCAAAAGTACTTGTACAGATGGAAATTCACTCTGCTAACAGATTGCAAGCCTGTACTGGAAATTCTGGGGCCAAAGGCTACAATACCAACTCTTGCAGAACTCCGAATGCAGCGATGGGCCCTAATTTTGTTGGCTTATGACTATGACATTGAATATAGACGTTCTTAGGATCATGCAAATGATGATGCATTATCAAGACTGCCATGCAGCAAAGATGCTACACAGAAGGACGATGAAGAGACAGTATTCCACCATTCACATCTCAAGGACTTACTCATGGCTTCACAGGATGTTCAGTGGAGACACAATGAGATCCTATCCTCTCTAAAGTCCTAGATTGCACCCTAAATGGTTATCCCAACTTCACAGGAAACCAGACTCTCTGAATTTTCATGGACAAGAAGGACCAATTGTCCACAGACCGAGGCTGTGCTCTGTCGGGAGTGCCAGTCATGATTCCTCCAAAGATCCAAAAGAGGTTACTTTCCAAATTACATGACAGTCCTCCTGGAATCTCTCATATGAAGGCATTGACCAAGGGATACCTCTGGTGGCCTGGACTTGATCAAGGTATTGAACATCTTGTCAATGAATGCACACCATGTGTGGCTGTCTGCAACCAACCTGCAACTGCACCCATGCATCCCTGGTCCTGGGCTACCACACTGTGGGAGCGCATACATGTTGACTATGCAGAAGTGGACAAACAACATTTCTTAATAGTAATTGATGTCCTCTCTGAATGACTGAAAGTGCTTTCCTCACCACTCACAACCTCTGAAAAGACTAAACCTTGTGAGACTACTGTTTGCTTCATATGGACTACCACAGTAGTCAGTGCCAGACAATGATCCCCAATTTTCATCCCATGTCTTTAAACTGTTCTTAAAGCAGAATGTGATCTGACATATATTGATTCCAGCTTACCATCCAGCATCCAATGGCACAGCTGAATGAGCTGTACAGATGTCGGACAAGCTTGGACTAAACAAACTTCACAGTCAATGCCTACAACTCAAAGGTTGCTTTGTTTCTTGTTCACTTACAGAAACACTCCCCACATAGTCACAGAGTGAACATCTGCTGAACTGTTCATAAACCATCATCCTTGTACCTGATTGGCATTTCTCAAGCTGGATCTGGCTGATACTGTTGCCAAACATTAACTGCAACAGAAAGAAAGTCATGACAAATCACCTAAACCAGTACAGATTTTCCATCCTGGGAAGAGGGTGCTTGATCGAGACTGCAGACATCCCAACATTTCTTGGATTCCAGGAGAGTCATGATAGCAACTTGTGGACCTTTGACTTATGCAGTTCATGTAGGACATTGACTTGTTCATGTACATGTGAATCACCTGCTACATTCTGGTTCCAGCATGAGGCAGAAGATGTAACTCCAAATGAGGACAGTGACAGAGAGGAATTTGCTGCTGCCTGTGAAGCTCCACTGGAGCCAGTGCCAAATAATAACAGAATGCCTGATTCACCAGCAATGGTAGTTCCAGCCTGCAGATATCATGTGAGGCACCAAAGACCACCACAAAGACTCGAACTTTAAGTCATGTACTGAACTTGTACATCTGTGCAACTGGATTCTTACATGTACTGTTACTTAATTAGTGACACGTTCCACCAGAGGCATAACAATCCCCTGAACTTGTTTCTGGGTACCAAACAGTCTACTTCAGCTCCGAAGTTAGGAAATGTTACCATTGAAGTATTTTAGACTAGTTTCTGTCTAAGGCAGGGAGTGTAGTATATACATATAGGTATATGTATGGTAGTAGAAAGTACAGGGAATGCCATTACAGTTGTAGTCCCTGCATATAGATGTCTGTAATTCTATCTATGCATAGGTCCTGTCGTGCCCAGTGGGTACTCTTTTATGTCCAGCAATGTGTGACCAGTATCTCTAGTGGGACTACAGATGGCCATCAAACTGATGTACTACATCTGAGTCTGTTTGTACAGGGCACCAGAATATTACACTTTGCACATGATCTTTAAGTTTCATACTATAGAATTAGCTGTGTCCTTTTCTTAAACTGTGTAGAACGACAACAGAATGATTTGTTGTTTGTACAAGCTGTCTTTCAGACAGTGGTTACCCACACTACCTCAGTGAGTTCCCTAAAGAAAATGCAAACTATGAGAGCTATTTCTAGCCTGTGTGTTTAGGTCAGGCTTTTTGATGTTGTCCTTGTATTACAGCTTTGTTGCTTTCACCACCACTAAATCTTCAGTACTGGCATCAGGAAGAACTGTGGGATTTGATGTTTTCCACAATATTCTCCCTTGATACACTCCTGCAAGGTTTTGTGGAGCCAAGTATTTACATGCCAACTAGAACTGTATTTTCCCATTGAATTTCTATTTTTTTGCTCTATTATCACCTCCCCAGAGTCTTGTTTTACACAGAAGAAAAATAATTTCAGCTGTTGCATATGTATTGTTGATTGCTTACATGTGAGGTTGGGAAGTTTATATAACTGAACAAAGACGTGAATCATCAATTTGAAATGTATTGTTGCTGAAATAACAGACAACACTGTACATCATAGATTTATGGCAGTTTTCAAGAAGATCTGTGTGTCCTGTCCTTTGCCTGTTTAAACTTTCATACTGGGAAAGCTTTATCAGTTTTGCCTACTCAAAGATTTGCATAAACATGATGTCTTGCACTGAATTTGAGGCTTAAGAGTGTATACTTGTGGTTTGGAGAGAAACACAAAAACCAAACAATCTGGACATCTGTTCCCTTCTTGCATTCTTTTATGGATCCTACACACTGCTCTTCTTGCAAAATGCCTCCCCAGTATGTCGCCTCTGAATGCACTAAGTGTTTGATTTCCACTGGGGCAGGCCTGATACTTGGAAGGGACAGTGACTGCACTGACTGTTTCTTCAAGGACAAAACAAGTGTCTGTAGTTTGTTATTCTCAGCCTAAACTGGTTCCAATGCAAACGTCTTTTCAAAGGCAGCTTCGTTCCAGTGAAGTCTTGTAGCCTGCCCCACACAAGGATTTGCATGCCCATGCCTCTGCACTGAATTAAATACTTGAACTTTCTCATTAGCACCTTACCTTGCCCTGCTGCTTCTTCCCATGAAGACTCTGATCTTCTTCCCTTCCTGGCTAATTCCAGCACTGGACTGGACTGATCGGTGGCAGCTGTTGGTCCCCACCTGGATAGCCCGTGACATGGGTGTCAGAGATTGAGCACTTGCAATAACAGTGACTCAATCCTCACGCATGTTGATGGGGCTACCGCTGAGGAAGGGCGACCAGAAGGGGGAGGTGGGTGCATATAGCAACAGGATGTCGCTATATGTATATGTACATGGGGGGAAGCGAGCATGATGGAAGGGAGGGAGGGTTGGCCTGGCATGGTTGGCATGGGGCTGATGAGCTTGCCCCATAGCATGGTGGGTGGGTTCCAGCCTAATGCTGCAAGGGTTCCGGGTTCGGGTCTGGGCGCACCTACATTTTTGTGTGCCTGGCCCAACATTTTTATTTCTCAAGATTTTGCACCCCTTGGAGTTAAGAATCCTTTAGTAGTGGGGTGCAGGGGGTGAAGCCCCCCTACATAAACAATTAAAATCTAAGTCCCCAGTGCCATTTTGTTGTGCACCGGGGATGTACATCGCCAAAATTGATTTTCAGTGATGTACGCTCACCCAGCAGCCAATCGCGATTGGGCTTTCACCCTTTTCATATAAATCCCCTGTCTGCTGGTGGGTGATGCAGTGGTGTGGCAAGAGCTCCCAGGTTTAAAAGGAGAACCACTCTATGCTGCAGCAAGCCTCTGAACTGAACTAAATACTCAGATGTTGTCAACTGCAGCTTACCTTGCGCTGTTGCTCTCTTCCACCAAGCTCTTATCCTCTTCCTTGCCTGGCTGATTCCAGCACCAGACTGACCAGTGGCAGCTGTTGATCCTGGTCTGACAGCAGGTGATGTAGCAGAGTGAGTGGAGCTCCCAAGTTTAAAGGAAGAGCAGCTTCTGAGCCTGCAACCAGCCTCAGTACTGAACTAAATACTCAGACTTTTTCATCAACAGCTTACCTTTCCTTGCTGCTCCCTCTTACCAAAACTGTGATCCTCTCCTCTGCCAGGCTGTTTCCTGTACCAGACTGGACCAACTGGTGGCATCAGTTGGTCCAGATTTGCTGACAGATGATGTAGCAAAGTGGGTGGAACTCCCAAGTGTAAAAGAAGAGCTGCTCTAAGCTCACACCACAGAGTGTCACTTCATGCTAGTAGCCTCTGCAGGAGTGATGAGAGTCACCAGCACTGCTTTATTTTTATTTTTTCTTTCTATATATTTTGTTTTAGTTATAAGGTTGTACATTGTAATAAATTCTTTTTTGGGTTGTAGTCTTAGTTTTCGCTGTTAATTTTTTTAAAACATCTGATTGATGGGGTATATTTTACTATGTGGGTTCTTTTTATTGTGCCTTTTCTCTTTTAATGAGTACTTCAAACTCTGATTTGAAACCTTTAATTCAGACTAGGTTTGCTTCATGTAATTTTTTTTCTTCCCTCTCCATGGTCAGATATTTCTTCGGCTATTATATCCGAAAGCACTGCCTATAAAGGCTTGCATTTTGTTTCCTCCAGAGACTTCACTTGGCACTCCCGGTGGTTTTTTTGGACTTCAGTGGGTTTGAGATACCTGTTTTTCTCAGTCCAATTTTGTTTTTTTGTTTTTTTTTATTCTTATTAACAGCTGAAAGATGCGGAACATTTTTGGGGTCTAACAAAAAGTAGTGTAGGCTTTTATTTTATTTATTTGAAAATTGGTTACTGGGAGAGGCACAATGAGCTGACCCAGAGGGAAGTGGAGTGTACACTTCCATCTTCAGTCTTATTTCAGTGTTATTTCAGTCCAGACTGACAAAGCACTGCTTTTCATCAGTGCACTGTTAATACACTGCACTGACTTTCTGCTACACTGCTGTACCACTGCTCAATCTTTCTTATGTTTTGATGCACACTGTAAGAGCACTGCAAATAATTATTAGATTTTCATGCACACTTCTTTAGCACTGTATTTCCTTCACAAATTTTTGCTGCATACTGCAGTAGTACTGGCAACACTTTACAATTTTTATCACACTTCTTTAGCACTGCATTGTCTCAGCAATCTGGTTACCCTTGCTGAATTTGTCACAATGGCATTATAGTGGTATAGCAATGGCAATACTGTGGTCAGCTGAAAAATCCACAATAATACTACCCAGTGGTACTCTGGTATCACAGTGGTAGGTGATATATAGATTTTCCTCTGTGCATTGGTAGTGCACTGGCAGAATGGTATCCCTATGGCATTTTTTACCATTTTCTCTGTCTCTCACACATACACTGGTAATACAATGGTATCACGAAATTTTGAGATTTTTGTCGGCTCCCACAAATACGGGTACACTGGTAGCACAATGGTACTGCGTTATTTTGACATTTCAGTATTTGGTACCTCTCACAGCAACCCTAGACTCATGTGGTAGCACAGTGGTACCAGTATTAATCTCATCATACTCTGTACTCTAAAGCATTGTTAAGATAAATTACATTATCAACCCCATGGAGAACAGCTCTCAATTCCGTATTTGTATTTGTTCACTTGTCATTATCTTACTGGTAATGGACTGCTATTGTTCACATAGACCAGGACATTCAAAGAGCATTTGCGATCGCTAAATGGGTAAGTGACTCTCAAACAACACTTTGCACCCCAAAAACAGGGTAGAATCACAAAATGATATCTTGAATAACATAATTAGTGAGTCTCTGACCAGTTGGTAAATTGCTCTAAAAGATGTTGCCTCCCTAAACCAGGTAGTATCACCTCTGCCTCCTACCACTGCCCCTTTGAGCTCCCACCATCAGTAATATCACACTTCCCTTGGTGTTCAGTGGTGCTGCTGTCCATTCCATACATTGGAAACTGCCAATAACTACCTGCCCACCCAGTCCCACCGCTTGCACCATTCATGGCCCCCACCATATGTTTACGCACTCTCCCCACAGTGGCAATTGGCACAGACACTCTGCTAACCTCTGTAACCAACTGAGGACAGAACACCAGTTTTGCTCCCATGTGCCTATTGTATAAACAGCTGTGTACAGTTAGCACATGATTGTGAACTATCATCCATTTTGTGCCTGATCAAGGAGCTGAGAGGATGGTCTGTGCCAAATGTGGAAGGGTGTCAAATATATAGTAAGGCTGGGGACCAGGGGGTAGTATTTGCTGTAAGAATTAACTGGGTCATGGTGGGGACTTTGGATATACAGGGTGCAAGGACTTTCACTCAACACACCACTGCTCACTCTATCAGACCCTGGGCTGGCTTTCCCCATCAGCCCAACAGACCTATCTCCTGGCCAGCACAGTCAATAAGGCCATCCAAAATTGAGCTACCTCTCTGCAATCCCACCTTCTTTGGCCAAAAGTGTTTGTTCTAGAGCTCTGCCTCACTGCTGGCCCCATGCTTGAGTGCCCCCTAGTCTCCACCATATGGGTAAATGTGCATTCTCATCTGCAGCCCCTTTCCTTTGGAACAACCTGCCCACTCCACTTAGCACCACTGACTCTCCAGGACTCCTCCACTCTCTCCTTGCATCTCACCTTCTGTCCTCCACTACTTGCTTCTGCCCTCCCAACTTATTATCATGCCTCTACTTCCCTTCCCTCCATTTCCTTCTTGGTTTATACCTACACTGCCATGATGCACTTTTTCCTTTACTCATCTCAGATCATGCCTAATTTGTATTACAACTTGGCTACTACTGTGCCTGCTATTGTCATAAATGTTATTTATCCATTGCGCTGCAAGTTTATATATATATTGTCATATAAATATCCTGTATATTTTTATTACTGTCTATTGTATGCCTTGTCCCAGCCTCCTTTGTACTTGCTTTTATTCCTGTGCCATCTTCAATGGCCCAGGTCATGCCTGAAAATGATTCTCGGACCAGTGCACCTACTCGGTAAACAAATGAATGAATAAATAAATAAATGGGAACCACTGAACATCAGGGATAGTAACAATCTACTGTATACCTGCGGGTGATTGTAGGATGGGGTAGGACTGGAGAACAGGTAAATTAAGAACCTGGACCTGTGGGATAATTAGGGAGGGGCCCAATGGAGACTGTTTCCCAGGAGGGCTCTTTGGTGGTGTAACTCCCAGGATACATTTTGCCTGGTGCTGTAATGTGGCCTGTGCTGTAATCGGCATCAGCAACATGGCTGTCACACCAGCATGGGTTAACCCTTTCTCCACACCCTCCTGAGTGTCAACCCTATAACAGGTTTTGGTGGCATCTGAAAAAAGACATACCTTCCCATTCAGTTCTTCTGCAATTTCACTTATGAAGGCACTGAAGAGGCCCACTGCTAGTACTGAGCCCCACCCTGCACCATGCCTTTAACCAACTGTTGAAAGCAGTGTGGAGAGTCCTATCTTCTCCCAAGATGTATATAGGCAACCTTTTGGCAAAAGCCACCATGCATGCTTGAGGACCCTCCCCTATCCCTGAAATTTCCCTGCACTACCCTACCCCATCCCTTGCTAGGCCATTTGTCCCCAGGTGGACAATGACATCTAGCTCCTCTCATCTCCTGCTGCCTAATGATCCACTGTATCTGTTCTCATCCCTCCAAGCCAAAGTACCTCTCAGGTATTTCACCTCCTCTCCTTACCCCACCCTGCTCACAAGTCTATCCCCATTAAGTCCCCCACCAGCAGTTGCTTCCTACTCAGCTGGGGCCTCTTCCTCCCTCCTTGTAACTGTGAAATGGTCCATGGACAGTGCTTTCCTTGGGAAGGTTTCTCCAGGGGCCAAAGGGTGGTTCAGCTTCAGGAGAGTGGTTGGCTGGGTAAGGCCCATTTCAGATGCAGGAGAGTGGTTAGTAAACAAAGCAGGTGAACTGAAACCTGACAAACAAACTGGCAGAGGGCAGAAAATGCAAGCCCCATAGGAAAGAGCACAGTGAGGGCTACAATAGATCATTTACCGGAGAAGTCTCAGGTCAGGGAACTACAGCTGAAGAGAACATAGAGAACAGGTAGGCATCAGAAAATGATGCATGGGGGCAGCGGACAGACATGGACTCATGAAGGCATGCATGGAAACTACGGATGCCAATGCTGGGGGGTGCAAAGGCCAGCTTAGGTAGGTAGACACTGACCTGTAGGCAGAGTGCACAACACACAGGGACCCCTGCATCCCTGCATGCTGGACAGCAGGGAAGTGTACCATGGAGCATAGCCCCACTGCAGCACAGTAGCTGATAGAGGCACAGGACACTGTGGACACAGAACTTGAATGTGACCATGGTGCACAGCACAGCCTTGAAGCACTGGGACTGTGGGCAGACAGGGGCACTACAGTACTGGTACAAACCACCCACAGACAAGTAGCAACTGCCACAGGTGTGGCCCATGGAGTGTGATGTGCAAATGAAGTGCAATCACACCCACATGCCTGAGCTGGAACCAAGGCCGGTCATGTTGCACAGTCTTCTGGCACAATGGAGGACAGCGTGGAAGCCATGGAGGGGCCAGGGTGCTCAACTGCAACCCCAACAACATGGACAATCTGTGAGGTGGTACCATCCAGGAAGGAAAAGTCTAAGCTAAAGCTTCCTCCTGGTCCATGAATGGACCTGCAATGAGATAGTGTACTGTTTTTTTTAACATATCATATTTTTCACCTGCTGCGGCACACACTCCGGCTTGGGGCATCCAGCAACCAGCTCCACCCACCTGGAGAGCTGGGTAGCTCAAACTGCACTCAAGAGGATCAGGGACAGCATTCATGCCATCTTGCTGGAGAGCTCCCCCTCTGCCTCTACCAGCCAGGACAGCCCCAGACCCTCCTCAACAGGACTCCACCAAAGTCCTTCGGGTGGCTCAGAGCACAGCCAACAAGCTAAAAGGTCATGCCCAGCCATTTTTCTTCGATTGGCCCCAGTAGCACGGACATGCAATGACGTCCAGGAGCAACGTACCAACATCTGCCATGCTCCCATCTAGTATCACTGACACTAGTAGTGCCCCTGAGCATCCCCAGGGGGCAGCTACAGCACAGTGAAATTCCCCATCCCACTCCAGGACTGGGAAAGCAGTCTGTGGATGTTCAATCCCAGTCCTTCCCTGCCAACCCCCTATGGTCCAGGCTCAATCCTGAACCCGGGTCACTGGCATGACACATGGTATGGCATCCAGCGCCTCAACCCTCAGCACCACCGGGATGGCATGAGACAGTGTAATGGTGCTGCCAGCACTATAAGTCCAAGTCCTGCCTCAGCCAGGCCATCACACTGCTCCAGGATGGCCAGCACCACCTAAAGAAAAAAGAATGAGCACAGTCATGCTCTGGAGGTGACAGATGCTCTACCAGCACAGGTGTTGGCAGGCATCAAGTAGAAGGCACACAGCACCGTGGCTAGCCCCGCATAGCTACTTCAGAATGAAGCAACTGCAATGACCACTGAGCTGTGGCAACAGTTGCCAAGCAAGAGGGCCCTGCTGCAGATTGTGAACAGGACCCACCGCAAAGGACCTCTAACCAGAACCAGTGACACTGGCTGACCTCACTATCCCCAAGCAGCTACAGACAGTGACTGGATGGCCATGGTACAGCAGGATCACTGGCAGCACCACCCACCAGGTCCTTCTACTCACCACAGAGGACAACATCAGGGACCTAGCACAGGCACCCTTCTGGATGATGGATGGTACATTCAAGACTGTGCCACACCTGTTCACTCATTGTACACCATCCATGCACCCATGGGGATGGGCCTTAACAACCTCATTATGTCATTGGTGTATACACTGATGACGACAAAGAGCCTGCAATGTTGCTGCACCTTGTTCCAGGAGCTGAATAAATAGGCACTCGGGACAATCAAGCAACTGAAGCAACAAGCAGCTCACCTGAGTAGCCGAGGAAGCCAAATCTCCAGCCTGATAACTTCGAGGCAGCTCCCCAGCTAGGCACTGGACAATCAAGCAACTGAAGCAACAAGCAGCTCACCTGAGTAGCCGAGGAAGCCAAATCTCCAGCCTGATAACTTTCGAGGCAGCTCCCCCCCCCCAAGCTAGGCACTCGGGACAATCAAGCAACTGAAGCAACAAGCAGCTCACCTGAGTAGCTGAGGAAGCCAAATCTCCAGCCTGATAACTTTTGAGGTAAGAGAGCCTCTTCTCTTCGCCTGACGCCTGCAGAGGGTAGCATTCTCGACGGCGCTTGCGCCCGCCTGCCCCGCCCACCCCAACTACACCCTCCCACCCAGGGGCGGCTGTCAATTTATATGATCCACCCCTGCGATATCACATCCGTGACATCACGCCTGTTGCCCAGAACCTATCTCCCACTTTCCCATTTGCAGGTTATACCTGTTGGCCACCAGAGGGACCTATGCTCCCTCACTACTTCCTACTCCTACCTGTACAGCACTACTTCCCTGGGATCTTGCTCACCACAATGTATTGGCCCTGCCTCACGCCTTCCTGTGCCTATCCCCACTAGCAGTGCACTTTCACCCACTTACCCATCTGCTAGTCCACACTGTGCCTGGCACCCTCCTCCCTTGCTCCTGAACCTCCTCTCTCCCCCTTGGGACCTCTGTGTGTCCCATCCTTCCTGCCCTCCCCATAGCTTTCTCTTCACCTCAGGCACATCTGGGTGTCTCCTTATTCTTGCTTTCCCTCCTGTACCTCCCTGCCCATCCCCTGCTCCTTAGCCTCCCTCCCCTCATGTCAATCGGGAAAACCCTCTCACCATCTCCCAGCCAGGGTGTTAGTCATGCTACTACTCCTGTCAGGAACATTCATCCAAACCCTGGCCCGGTTCCCAGGAGCTCCCCAACTCGCACCACAGGCCTATGCATGGTCTCCATGAATATCTGTAGCCTCCTAAAAAGTTTGACTCACTACAATGCCTGGTCACATCAATTAACCCTGATGTCATCACCCTGGTTGAGACTTGGCTGTCGAAATCCTCCCCTGACTCCCTAGTCTCCCTTCCTGGTTTCACCCTCTTCCGGTCCGACCATGTTGGGAGACGGGTGGTGGCTGCACTATTTATGTCAAGGAATCTCTCCCCATACTAGCCCTGCCCACTCCATCCTGACTCTAGGGCCCAGGCGCTTATGCTGAAACTACCTCTGACCCTTTAAAGGGACCCTTTATCTGATCATTGCATATGTGCCCCCAGGGACCAAACACAGGCCATTGCCTCTTACAGAATACCTACCTCTCTACCTCCTTCCGCTGATCAAATTCTGGTGGGTGACTTAAATGTCAACTGGCTCAGCCCCTCCTCCTCCTCTACCCGAGACTCCTTTTCTGCAATAGACCTAACACAACTAGTTACCCACCCTACCAGACTAACCCCAGAGAGGCTCCAGTACACTGCTTGATGTGGTACTCACCAACCGCCTCAATCGGATCCCCAATGTACAAGTCCTCCCAGACTCTCAGCGATCACTCCCCATTCTATTCCACTGGTCAACCTCAGTCCCCAAACCCATAGCACAGTCCACATGCAGGCGGCGTCTAATACCTGGTGGACTGATAAAACTTAGGAACTTCTGTCCCAAATTGACTGGTCTCCTATACTGGCAACTCCTGACATTGACACAGCTCTCTCCTTCCTTTTCCAAACTTTTTAATAATGCCTGTGATATCTTTGCCCCAGTGTTGACCCGCCATTCTAAAAGGAAGAATGCCCCTGGTTACTCCCAGCTTTGATCCACCAGCTCAAACATAGGGACAACCTATGGCACCATGCCATTGAGACTGGCAGGCCCAATGACAGGTGGTTATATGCTGCTGCCCGAAACAAGTGCACTGGCCATCAGAAAAGGCCAAGTCTGAGCACTATTGGTCCTCACCACTGCCTCATGGGGAATCCAGAACCTTCTGGGATAACATTAAACAGTTAAATGGAATGCACACCCCCACCCACCCAGATCAACATTAATGGTGTGACCTCCTGACCCAGCCCTCATAGCCAACCACCTCAACACCTCATTCACTGACCTTAGCCCTATCCTCCTACAAATTTTTGACCTTCTCCCCAGCACCTGCGAATCTTTCTCGCCCTTATTTTCTCCTCCACGCTTCTGCCCTAGAACTTAGGCACACCTTGTCACTGCCCTCAAGAGTAATAGTCAGCAGTGACCCTGGATCCGTGTATCCTACAGCTGGTCTTAGACACAGTCCTTACCCGATCACATGCCTCATAAACCACTCTCTTTGCTCTGGGAAGGTTCCAACTGCCTGGAAAGTCACCACTGTCACCCCTATCTTTAAAGGTGGTGATAGGACTGTGACTGGAAACAATCGACCAATCTCCATTCTCTCTCCTCTCTCCAAGGCCTTGGAAAAAGTGGTGGCCTCTCAAATCTCTGACTACCTCTCCACCTACAATGTCCTTTGTCCTGAGCAGCATGGCTTCCCGAGAGGCCACAGTACCAACACAGCCCTCCTAGAGTTCTCCAACTTCTCCACCTCCTTAGACACTGGTTCTCTGGCTGGTGCTGTCTTCATTGACCTCTGGAAAGCTTTACACTGTCTCACCCCTCCTTCTTGATGCCCTTAGTCTCTGGTTTTGCTGTGGGCCTATCTCCTGGTGCACCAGTTATCTGTCTGACCGCTCACAGCATGTAAAAATTAATGGACCTACTCAGACATCTGTCCCATCTTTTCTGGTTCCCCAGGGCTCCATTCTGGGCCCTTACTATTCTCCCTTTACCTTAACACCCTTCCACCCTCTTGCTCGGGGAACATTCTGTTGTACGCTGATGATGCAGTCATCTTGCCTTAAGTGTAACCTATTGCCCTCCAGGACTCGCTGCAGAA
Source organism: Neoceratodus forsteri (assembly GCA_016271365.2). Classification (NCBI taxonomy): domain Eukaryota; kingdom Metazoa; phylum Chordata; order Ceratodontiformes; family Ceratodontidae; genus Neoceratodus; species Neoceratodus forsteri. The sequence continues at coordinate 219,696,841 of CM028134.1, forward strand.
GTCCTTCACTGAAGCCGAGGGCTGGTTCAAGGAACATAGATTGGTGATAAATCTTAAAAAACCAAAAACCATGTTCTTCTCTCATCCCCAAAACAAGTCCTGCAACTTCAAACTCCTCATTCACTCTGGGTCCTCATTCCCACTCGAATAAGTTTGCTCCTATAAATACCTAGGGATCCATTTTGACCCCTCCCTCTCCTTCCATGGACACATCGCTGCCCTAGCCACTGCCACTAATATCCGATTGGGCATCTTACATCGTATAAACACTGCCTCCCGGAGGCTCTTGACCGCAGTTCACCTCCTCTATCCTGTCCCTAGTAGACTATGGACTGCCGGTGTATGGTGCTGCTGATCAGACCGCACTCCATAAATTTCGCACTACTCTGAATAAGGCCTGCAGGTTAATTACTGGAGCACCTAGGATGACACACACCTGTCTACTGTATGTTAAAGCGCTGGTACTTGATCTCGATGAGTGCCTCAAATATCTTAGCTGTACCCTTACAAAAAAGACCCTCCTTGGGCTTTCCCCACCAGGATTGACCACCACCATACGCCGCTCTGTCCCACCAGTTCATACTCAGACCTCTGGGAAAACCTCTCTTGTTATCCCTAGAGCTAGGACCTCTCACGGCCAAAGAGCCTTCAGCTTTAGGGCCCCCTCCTGTTTCAACACACTGCCCCCCTCCATCTCCGAAGCTCCAACTATATCGTGCTTCAAAACTTCCTTACGTAACCACCTTATTAACACCCGATGCTGTAACTGCCGCTAGTCAAAGCCGTACTCATACTTATGACAAAGCTTATTACCTAAGTTGCTAAGGACAACATAACTCTGGTATTGTTGCATCCATCCTACCTGTACCAGCTTGTTTGTATCTATGTCTTAATTTACTGTTATACTTATGTGTTGTACTGCTATACTGTGTATTTTGGTTTGTCTTACTGTGACAAGGTACCTTTGTAAATGATCCTATGGCTCAAAGGTTTTCCAAACTGCTGTTTAAATAAAATAATAAAATTAAAAAAAATGCCAGTATACAGTCCTGCACCCTCAAACCACCTACTATCATCACTGACTTTGAGCAGGCTGTGATCAATGCCTGTAAGATGGAATTTCTACAAATCATAAGCAAGGGACACCTGTTCCACTTTGGGCAGATTGTGTGGCAGAAGGTCCAGAGCTTTGGCCTTGCACCACAATACAGAAGTGACCCAGACTTCAGCCTGAAGATTCATGAACTCGTGGCCCTCACCCATCTCCTGGCACAGGACATTCCAGCAGCATTCAGCCTCCTGAAGTCAACCATTCTGCCCAATGCCACCACACTCTTCTATTGTTTCGAGCAGACACATGTGCTGGGCAGGATATGACTGTACAGTAGGGTGACCCAGGTGCCCACGAGATACAACCCCATGTTCTCACTCAGCTGTGGTTGGTTGCAGATCTCAATGAGCGATCCAAAGCAATGTCGAGACCTGGCACTGCCATCTCCATGCCCTGCATGGGAAGGTGCATGTAGGGGTCATGACAATGATAGCAGAACTCCACAGGGAACAGCAATGGACCTATGTCTCCAGGGAAGGCATTTGTTGTGGACTGCCATGGACACCACCCAAAAAGAGCTATGAGGGGTGGATAAGGATGGTACTATATCCAAGGACAAGGGCAAGCTGCTGAAGTTCCTCCATGGCATGGCACCCAACACCACCCTGTAGGGTTTCCATGGTTACTTGGCACCTGACAGTTGTACACTCACAGTACACATCATGCACAGCCACCAGGTTGCCACTGTGGCCCCCTACTGTTGAATAAAGTTTCACCCCCACATTTAACATGCACCCCAACCTGGTGGTGATGTCTCATTCCAACACTGCTGGGTATTGCCAAGCAGCCCGCTGCACACTGCCACATCTGCACATGCCGCACAGGTCTGAAGCTGTGTGAGTGCCCACCAATCCTTCCAGCTGTGCAACTGTGTGGTAACAGCATTCCCACAATGGGCCCTTGTGGAACCCCGCACAACACACCTGGCAGCCTTCATGCCACAGTGGGCTCCTGTGGCACAGCGCCCCCCAAACACATTCAGATTTTTTCTGTGTGGTTACTGCAGGCCCATAGTGTGCTAGCATGACACGGCCACATGCGCACATTGCACGGTTGGTGCAATGGCATGCTGCTCTGTGTCCTGGCATCCACATGTGGTGATGCTGTGGACCATTTCCTGGTGCAGCTATACATGCTCTCGCTGTGCCACTCTGCTGTGTGCCTGCAGTGTCATGCATGCACTGACCAACAGGCATGGTATTCCAATTCCTTCATGCATGCCCAGCTGGCTGGCTGTCAGCTGACATAATCATGCATGTAGGGATGCAAGGACAATCCACCATGCTGCCTGGCATGGCTGGTCAACACACTGGGGCATGCACGGCTATTTGTTTCATCCCTGTCTCACGGATGGTGAGACAGTCATCCTTACCAGGGGGTCCATGTTCAGGTCAGTGTGTCCTCAGAGGGTGCACCACATAGGGGGTGGGTGTTTTCACATTGTCCATGCTGTTCAGTAGTGTCTCAGGTCCTGGGATGGGTGGCATAGGTTGGGATCGGGTGCTTCATGTGTTTATGGAAAATCCACTCAACAGCTGCACAGCATCCCAACCTCCTCTGGCCTGACAGTGTGCCAGGTGTTGTCCTAGGTCAGGCCACTGTGTGTTGGGCTGCTGGGGCTGTTGGGTTGTTGTGTGTGGGATGCAGCATGTCAGACTAATAAGCATTGGGATTATAAAAGGGTACCTAGCAGGGCAGGGTTTTCTATGTGCAAACAGAGTGGCCAGTGGTGGGATGGGCAACTGGTATCTGGGCAAGATGGGTAGTGTGGGTGGGTCCAGCTGCAGAAAGAGTTGTTATCTAGAGGGTGGTGGTCCAGCTCTAAGGAAGGTGCTTTGTTTGGTGAGACAGGGAGGTTGGTCCAGCTGCAGGGAGGTGGTGTACTGAAGTGGGGAGGCAGGTCTGGAGGGTTCCATCTGCATGGGGATTGTGTCTGAGGGTAGGTAGGATGGCCTGGAGCAGCCAGCTACAGGTTGGGTGATAGTTGATGGAGAGAGGCTGATTTGGGACTTGTAGGTGGACTAGCTTCAGGCAAGGTACACAACTTGGGAGAGGTCTATTGGGATGTTGATATGGTTGTCCAGCTGGGTGGTCATCTGGGCAGGGGTGTTCAAGATGTGAGTGGTCATGGAGGTGCAGGCCCAAAGGGCTGTGCTTGGGAACCCTCACTGAAGTCAAATACTAAATTTATTATTAAAGCATTCATTAATTTGCCTTCAAAGACTAATTTTAGTAATTTTAATAATCTTTAATCATCATTCAAAATACAACCGCTAAGAATACTAAATTCTAAGAAGTATTTCAGTAGACTAGTTGTTCAAGAGTAAGTTATTGCTAAATGAGGATTAGAAATAGATCTGCAATGCTCTTAAAAGTACAATTTTTTTTAATACAACTGAATCATAAATGAAGATTACAGTCAGCAGAGTAGTTTTAGGATTTAAATTAGCCAGTCAAGGCTGGGTACATTACCATGCATTTCAGTTCTACTAAGCAAGGAGACAGATAAAACAACCAGCAACACCAATGAATTTTACAGAAGGTAAGCAATAATAAAATGTGGATTTTTACCTGGAAATAATAAGGTCCAAAAAAAGTTGGCAGTGTCCCTTTATTAAAAGTCTATTCTAAACTACTTTTCCCATAAGTCTACTCAGTCAGAGTCCTACATTTCCCAGCTCTCTTCCTGTCTGTGTCCAGTGTGATGAAACTGCACGAGTGCTCTGTGATCTCCATTTTGAACAACTGAGGTTTCCTACAGCTAAGATTTATATGTTAAGGTAAGAGCTTATGTTTAAAAAGTACATCTTTTTAACTCCCTAAAATGTTAAATACAGTAAAGGAATTATCACTCAGCTGTTTTTTTTTTTCAAAATGAAATGCTGTGCAAGTGTCACTTTCAAAGTTTTGTCTTGAAAACATTTTCTCTTTTCTGAACTCTTGGCTAAACTTTGAAATACACATTTTATTTTCAATCAACCCACCCCCCCAAAGTGTTTAGGATGCATTGTGCCTCTAGATTACTTGTTATTTGTGGAATTTTTGCTGATTTAGTTACTTTAAAGTAGTGTTGGTGGGGGCAGAAGAATGAACAGCAGGAAGATTGTATAACTGAGCAAATTCAGAATGCATAGAAAAAGGTAGAAGACTTGGTTTGCTGGCCAAGGCACCTAGCTTCACCTGAGCTCTTTCCTTCTAAGACTGCTTGAAAGGCAGAGTAGAGAAACTTACCAGAGCAAGGGAAAAGGATTAAGACTTAGTTTGGCTAAACAGATTTACTGTGTGGTGGTGTTTTTATTTTTTACTCACAGGGATTGCTACTGTTTGTTGCTAACATTTCATTGCTTTATTTTTTCTCTGATTCAAATTGTTGTTGCTGGTATACCTTCTTCTGCATTATTACAAGGTGTGCCTACAGGTGTGTGCTAACAGATTACTCCTATAATCTTCTGATTCAAATTGTCTTTTGCAAGGTATATCTTCTGTTACTGCTTTATTTTTCTCTGGAGCAAAGTGTTTCTTACAGCGTATATCTTCTCTGAAATTATTACAGGTGGTGCTTTACAGGTTTTACAGTTTTATCTAACATTAGGATAAGCTTTCAGGGTTACTGCATTTGTTGTTGACTGATTGTTTCTGCTCTTACCTCCTTGTTCTTTCATCCGTGGTTCTTCTTTTAGGCAGGGGAAGGGCCAGCCACCCACACCCATCCCCAACCACCCACGCTACACTCCTTTTATAGGGTACCACAGTTGTGACATTTCCTGTGGCAAACAGGAAGAGGCGGATCAGTGGGGCCTCCACAAAATGATCTCATTTACAGGGCACTAGTAATTTAACTTGTTATAACAAGTTAAACAAAGCACAATTAAACCATTACTTGCATTTTTTTTCATTTTTTTTCCTCTAATTACTCTGACTAGGTTACAAACCCAGCAACTTATTTGGAATGGATTTCATTAACTGCAGGTACTGTGGAACAATTTTCAGAAGGACAGTCTTACAGGATTTAGGACACTGTCCTACATGCTGGGCCTTTGGAGATCTTAGGGCTCAGCTCCGGGCATCACGGGCAGAGATTGCACGCCTCAAATTTCATATTGAAGAGGAAATACATTATCAGAACCACCCACCATTTCCCCAGCATCCAACGGAAAAACCTCGACCACAGAGGGTAGTTGGTCCAGGAGGTTGGCAGGTGGTTGGGAGGAGCAAATCAGGTGCCCCATCACTCTGCTCTCCAACACATTACCTCAAAACCATATAAATACTACAAACAGGTATCTGCCTCTATCTCTGAAATCAATAAAGAGGCAGAGACACTGGAGAGCAGGACATCGTGGCACAGGAGCTACTCAACAAAACTCACCCAAATCAGGAACCAAACAAAACAAGCACAAAGGAAATCCAAAAACTTCTGATCATGGGAGACTCCATGATTCAGGAGTTGATACCCATCTCCAGCTAGGGTGATGGTCAGATGTCTCCAGGTACAGAAGCATGGAGAGACACTGACCGCATTGCTAAAATTGTCTCAAAGCAGGAGAAAACATTGATGTCCTAGTCATTAGGGACTAATGATCTCGCCAGTCGGTCAGTTGTGGAGACCAGGAGCACCTGACTAGGCTGGGTGACAAACTATCATCTATTTCATCTGCATCTCCTTCTCTGAGATCCTGCAAGTCTGGGAGAGGGAGCAGATGGACGGAAGGTCAGAGAAGGGAGATGGGGAGCTAAACACGTGGCTCAAGGGCTGGTGCAGGAAAAGGACACAGATTTGTAGGGAACTGGCAACAGTTCTGGGAGCGAAAGTTCTTAATTTGATGGACTGCATCTGACTAAAGAGGGAGTCAGTGCATTGGGGCAGAAGTTTGGCGTCTTTGCAGAATATTTAAACTGTACAATGGGGAGGTGCAGCACCCCACATATGTCGAATGGGAAGAACACCCTCCTATTTAGTGGTCAAACAGGAATTCAAGCGTGTTTGCTGTTCATTTGCATCACCAGGTAAGAAAAAGGTTTGTCTCCCCACACGCATGTATAGGGTAATGCCAAACTTCACCCAACAACTAACACACCAAATCTGGCCAATGGAAAATCATGTACACAAATGCTCACAGCCTGGGGAAATAAGATCCCAGACCTGGAGCAATAATGTCAGAGGTAAACTGGACATAGTAGCAATTAGTGAGACGTGGTTTACCAGTAACCACCGGGGAGACTTCATGTGACCTGGCTATGTATTGTTCAGAAGAGACTGAGGTGCAAAAGTGGGGAGGAGTGGCCCTGTGTGTTAATGAAAATATCAAAGCTACAGAAATTCAGAATACATATAGAGTTATAGAACTGTGGGTCACCCTGGAAACAGGAAATGGGACAGCATAAGAACTGGGGTTGTCTACAGGCTGCAGGCCAGAGGGAGGACATAGACACATTACTGTTAGAAGATATACAAACATGACAGCTAAAGGGAGGTTCTGATAATGGGAGACTTCAACATGCCGGATACAAATTGGTCAATACCAGCAGAACATCTGCCAGAACTAGACTCATAGTGGATTCCTGCAGGGGAGGGCCTCAAAACAACTGGTACAGCAAACCCGCAAGACAGGCTATCCTGATCTAGTACTGACTAACAAAGAAGGATCACAGATCTCCAGGTAGAAGGTCCTGGGGCCAGTGACCATCACATGGTATGGTTCAATTTGGCTACTACATCTAAATCATCCCATTCCAAGGCAAAAATATGGGACTTCAGAGGAGCTGACTTTGATAAGATGTCCAGCAGAGTTGATTTTAGCCCTGGCAAAAAGAAACACTGGTGAGGGGGTACAGGCAAAGTGGGCAAGCATTAAGGATGTCAATACTTGACAACATCCCATTGTGTTAGGCAGAAAAGGAAGTGCAAAGAAGAAGGAAACCATTTTGGTTCTCAAATACAGTAGTAGAAAGGTCAGAGCAAAGGCTGGCCTTCAGGAAATATAAGGAACACAGCGGGATGAAGATAGAGGCATACCAAACTGCCCTAAGGAGCAGGTAAGGCAGTAAGGCAGCAAAAGTCCCAAGCTGAGGAAACACTAGCAAGAACAGTAAAGAAGGTATTAAGACTTTCTATAGATACATTAGTGAAAGGAGAAAGTCAGAGGGGTCTTGCTAAGCTTAATGGAGAAAAGGGAGCATGTGAGGAGGAGGACCCTGTAAAGGCATCTATCCTAAATAGATACTTTTGCTCAGTATTTACTGAAGAGAAGGTAGGGCAGGGCCCACAGCTCAGCATCATGGACACAGGGGAGGAGGTGAGCACTACCCTTCACAAAAGAAAGGGTCCTACAAGAGTGCTAAGCTCAGGGTGGATAAGGCAATGGGACCTGATGGCATACATCCCAGGGTATTAGGGAGCTAAAGGAGGAACTAGCAGAGCCATTAGCAGAATTGTTTAGTGAGTCTCTGGAGCACAGGGAGAGGTCCCAGAAGACTGAGAAGGGCTTCATGTGATCCTGCCCACAGGAGTGGTAGCATGGAGGAGGCGGGAACTACAGACCAGTCAGTCTTACTCTCAGTAGTGGGCAAGATTATGAGGCACTCTCAAGGAAAGGATAGTGCAACACCTGGAATCTATAGGGCACAGGATCCAAGACAGCATGGGTTTACAAAAGGAAGGTCCTGTCAAACTAATCTCTATGATTTTTTTGACTGGGTCGCCAAGTGAGTGGACCAAGGGGAGCGGTGATGATACGCCTACCTTGGCTTCATAGCAAAGCTTTTGACACTGTTCCACATAGAAGATTGATAAATAAGCTGGGTAGGCTCGGGATGGGTCAGTTGGGTCAACTGGGTGGCAAAACTGGTTGTCGAGCAGAAAACAGAGAGTGGTGGTAAATGGTATACAGTCAGAAGAGATGCAAGTCACAGGGTACTTTAGGATCAGTCCTGGGGTCAGTCCTCTTCAACATCTTCATTAGTGACCTTGCAGATGGACTAGAGGGTAAGGCTTGTCTGTTTGCAGATGACACCAGATCTGCAACAGAGTAGATGATCCAGATGGTGGGAAGAATGAAGAAGAGATCTGGATAAACTAGCAGAATGGTCAGAAGAGTGGCAACTGGGATTTAATGCAAAGAAGTGCAAAATCATGCATAGGAAGAGAAACCCCAGCCACCTATAGGCTGAGGAGGAGTTGCTACAGTCAAGAAGGAAGAAAGAGACTTGGCATCATCATCACTGATGACCTAAAATCATCCAAGCAGACCTCTAAAGCAGTAGACAAGACTAGGGGGTGTTAGGTGTATTAGTAAAGAATTATCACAAGTCGTAAGAGGAGGTAATGATCCCTCTGTGCAAAGACACTGGTTGAGGCCCCATCTGGAGTACTGCGTGCAGTGTTAGACCACACCTTCCTAAGGACATTAACCAAATTGAGGCAGTCAGAAGGGCAGCAAAATGGTGCAGGACTGCATCAGAAGACATATGAGGACAGATTAGCGGAGCTCCATATGCCCTTGAGCAAAAGGAGGGAGATGATATGATCGAGGCATTCAAACATCTTTAGGGCATAAACAAGGTGAAAAGAGTCTAACATGTTTAAATATAAGAAAATAGCAGGACAAGAGGACACAGCATGAGATTAGAGGAGGCCGATTAAGGGGGAATGTGAGGAAATTCTTCTTTCACAGAAAGGGTGGTGGATGCATGGAATGGCTTTACCACAAGAAGTGGTGGCTATGAATACAGTGCAGGGCTTCAAACAGGCATGGGATAGGCATAAAGGGAATAATACAAATGACTATGAATAGATAGGCCACTGACAGAGCAAAGGCCGATGGCACATTTATAAGGTAGAAAAAGAAATGGGCAGACTGGATGGGTCTTGCGGTCCTTATCTGCCGTCAACTTCTATGTTTCTATGTTTCTAAGATTACAACTTTTTTAATTTGAGAAAATCTGGAGTTACCCTAAAGGAAGAATTATTTACTGCAGATATTTGAGTGTGTTTGTGGGGGAACTGTTTTTTTGCGTTTAATATTTGTCTTTAACAGTTGCATGTGTTAATCCATTTTGTAATTTGGGGATCAGTGTATTTTTTTTCTTTTGCTGAAGACTGCATTAATTTATATTTTATGTTTATTTTATTTCATTTTTGTTGACCGGCTAAGTGCACTAGACAGATTCTTGCCTATTTTCAGGCACGACCCGGAGGGAGAGGAATACAGATGAAAACCAACTGACCTTGAACCAGATTAAGCTGTTGGTGGTATTTTTAGTGAATTGGGGGGTGGAATATGGCCAGGGCACTGGAGAAAATTTCCTTGCTTTTTTCGAGAAGTGCCATAGGATCTTTAACATCCACCTGAACTACCACCAGAACAGGCAGATGGGACCTTCAGTTTAACGTCTCATCTGAAAGACAGTGCCTCAGGAGTGCAGCCATCCCCCTCATGCTGCACTACAGCATCAGCATTGGGATATTAACATAAGTGCCTGGTATGGGAATAGAACCCACTGCCTTCTGATCTCTCAGCCTCGGAGGTGAGTGTACTACCTGCTGAGCCACTGACTCTGCAAATGCAATATGTTAGTGTCACATAATTATTTTTTTTTTAAAATACTACATTGAGAAGTATGGGATCCACGGTTGAGGAAGGGTGATTGGGGGGGGGTCTAGATGTAGGGAGGTTCTGCTCTGGATGGTGGGTGTGTCCATCTTTTGGAAAGGGTGTCCAGCTCTGGGGAGGTTGCTTAACCCCCAGAAGGAGAGAGCTACTGTGGGTGTGGGTGAGACCCCAGGGTTCTAGGCTGCAGGAGTATTGTCTGTGGGAGGCTAGTCAGGGCATGAAAGAGTGAGCCAGCAGCAGGGAGGGTAGCTGGTGGTGGTGGTGGGGCTAGTTCAAGGTTGGAAGTGAGGTCTAGCTACAGGGTGGGTGGTTCAGTGGTGAGGCTGGTATGGGGCTTCTGGTGGCTCTAGCTGTAGGTTGAGTGGTTACGTGGGGGACTGCTGGTCCATGGGCTTGGAGGGACAGCTTCAGATATGTGGGCTGTTAGAGTGGAGGTTTGGGGTGGTGCTCCAGCTACATGGAGGTTGTATAGAATGTAGTTGGAGGCTGGTCCAGATGTAGGGAGGGTGGCTGGCTGGGAGCGGCTGACCCGAGCCTGTGTGGTGCTCTAGCTCAGTGCTCATTATGTGAAAGGCTGGGGCTGAAGGGTTGTCCCAGCTGGAAAATAGTCTGGTGCCTGGAAGGCAGGAGGTGGTTGACTATTTTGGGGGCAGGCTAAAGAGATTGATCAGCCTAGGAGGGATCCAAAGTGGTAAAATTAATTAGAAACTGGTTAAGATGTGTGCCCTTCAGCTTAGCAGTAGCACTATGACCTGCAGCGGAGGTGACCTTAGTTCAGGAATGAGCTCGCGTCAGGGGCTTTCTGAGGAGAGGAGGAGGATCAACTGTTATACAAAAAGGCTCTCTTCTGGGAAGAAGGACAGCCAGCTCAGCTGTAGTACTTTCCAACTGAGTGACCACAAGTGGCAGCAGGTGGAGCAGCCCATGGGTGGAAGACCTTGACTGGTGCTGTGCCACACATGTCTGTGCATGTGTTTGTGCACCCTGCCGCTTATGTCCTAGGGAATGGAAGCATGTAAGCGTATCCTGACTATCTGGGCAGCTGCTCCATATATTGGATTCATTCTTTGTGGTGGAACAAGTCCTGCAGATGCCTGAGTAATGGTGTTAGTGATAACTGAATGGGGGGGGAGACCAGAAATGCAGGTTGGAAAACGGAGTAGTAGTTGGGGTGGGGGGTTAAGTGTCAGAGGGTGATGATTAATGGCACTTATTACAGTGATGGGACAGTGAGCAGCTCAGCTTAGTACTGGCGCAGATCCTCTTCAGTGTCTACATAAATGACATTGCAGAAAAACTGGCAAAGAAGGGAATACCTTTTTGCAGACAATACCAAAATTTGTAGGGTGGGCATTAAGAAGGGAGCAGAGAGCATGCACATGCCTCTTGGAGAAACTCGAAAAGTGGTCAAGATTGGGACAGTTGGGGTTCAATGACAAAGTGCAGAATTGTGCACCTAGGGCATAGGAAACCAAGAGCTGCTTTATAGCATTGGTACTGATTATCACTAAGCGGGGGTGGGGGGGACCTTGGAGTTATTATGTGATTCAAGGGCTTTGCAGATCACTGCCCTGCACCATACCCATAGGTGCCTTGCTGCCAGAAGACCCCAAGGAAGTTAATATGTCCCTAAATTTATAAGCCATTAAAAAGTTCTGTCCCTCATAAAAATATACAAACTGGGTCCCAAGGACTTCCTGTTTTGTTTTACTGCTACAGCTCCTTTTATGCTCACTAGCAGGATGACAAGATGCCAATGAGTGAGCGTACGTGACTCCATTTATATGTAATGGGCGGTAGCATTTCTATTGATTTTAAACTATATAGTGATACCTAAGCAATAAAATGTGGGCACTGTTCAACTAACAAGGGCCTTGTTACTTGACTGATGCCCAGCTTCATTGCCAGTGGTCACTAAATCATTAAAATCAATGGAAAGCTGCCGCCCATTACAGATAAAGATGAGCACCCTGCACTCTCACTGGCATCTCATCATCCTGCTAAAGAGTGTGGGAGTGGAGCTGGGCAGCAAGCAACTGGGAAGTTCTTGGGACCTCTTTATATTTTTACGAAGAACAGAACTTTTTAAAGGCTTGAAAATTTGGGGACATAATTACTGGGGTCCTCTCAAGGCAAGGCACCGATGGATATGGTGCAGGAGCTGACTCAGTTACCTTACCTTGGTAAGTCTCTTTAAAGTTGCTGGCCGTGGACAGCAGTGGTGAGGCTAGAAGGATGCTGGGGCTACATAGGAAGGGGTATCTTCAGCAGGAGGAGGGAGGTAGTGGTGTTGCAAGTAATCCCTATTAGTGAGATCCAGCTATGCCCCGTCCACACTGCACTTCTCAGACCCCGTAACAGATAGAAACCAGTTACAACCGTGGAGTGGTACAGTGTGTCCCACTGCCCGCGGTGTCCATTTCGGGACCGACATCCACACCTTCGAGCTGTTCAACTGCTGCTGTGGCACCGATCCCACAATGCAGCTCATGCTGCACAAGGGGACCAGAGCCACGCATCCACACTGTGCCCAGTAACGTTACCGAGGCATAACTGGTTTCATATCCGTTGTTGAAACCACCTCATGTGGTTTCAACAACGGTTACGAAAACTCCTTCTGTAACGTTACAGGTGTAAACGTAAACCATTGCGGTAATGGTTTGGGCACTCTGTAACATTACAGAGGGGTAGTGTGGACAGGGCCTAAGAGTCCTGTGTCCAGGTTTGGAGGCTGCACCATAGAAAGGCCATAGGGTGTAGGCAGTATAAAGGGCAACTAAAATTGTACTTGGGCTGTGGCAAAAGCCCTGTGAGGAGACTGGGATCTCAACATATAAACCCTGAAAGAGAGGAGACATGATGGAGACCCACAAGTACCTTACAAGGATGAACAGGGTGCTGGGGTGGGGCTCCTTGAAATAGGAAAAAGGACCAGGGGACATGATGAAGCTAATGGTGGAGGTAAGATGGATGTGAGGAATTACCACTTCACTGAAAGGGTAGTAGACACCTGGAACAGACTGACAGCATTATAGTGTTGGAGGTCAGGAGTGAAATGTGGTGGGGGAAGGGGGCTTAAAACATGTGGTATATAGACATAGGGAAATCTCAGTAAATAAGCAGGAAAGGGGGAGGACCATAAGGGCCACAAGAGACCATTTAGAGTTTACAGAGAAGGACTTCACAGCAGCCTATGGTTGCAGTTGTAGCGTGTCTGAACCACAGCAGAAGTGTGACCTAGAGGTGTGACCTAGAGTGAGGGTCTTCATGTGCAGTGGGGTTTCATGCAATGCAGTTTAAGGAAAAAATCTGACAGTTTCTATGTGCGGGGAGCTCTGGTGGCAGTTGTAGCGAGGTGGGAACCACAGTGGGCAGAGTAAGAGTGAAGGCTTATCAGTTTTTGAGGAAGCAGTGTAAAAAAAAAAAAATTCTGGCTTTTATATCGAGAGGTGTGGCGAGGACACGGCAACAGAATGCAGAGGAGTGCGACAGTTTGGAGCAGCCAGTTGAAAAAGGTTTGGTAGAAAAGCAAAAAAAAAATTGTTAAAACAGAAACAAATGATCACTGTATGATAGTGGGAAGACTGGGGAGAAGTATGACTAAATGGCACGTGGCGTGGCTGAGGGACGGTCAACCTGGAAGAAACAAAACTAAAAGCAAGATACCAGTAAGCAGTGTCAAACAACGGGGGTGAGGGATGGGGATGTGTGACACAGTCCACCATGCACATTAATCAAGGATGACCATAATAAATACATGTGTAAATGTAAGATTCTGCATGTATACACGTACATGCTCGGATAAAATGGATTTATCACACTCCATTTATGTCCACTCCTATTCGTAAATTTACTTAATATTTATAACCCATCAAGGCTCTTTCTTTAGCGCTCTGTGTTTTAATGAGCTGTCCTGGACCTTATGTTGTTTTTTTCCTCCCCCAAATCCTTTTGTTAGCCCCTGGTACTTTGACATTAGCTGCTGTGCGACTCTATTGTATGCAGTGCTTGCTGCTTTCATGGTCCCGTCAGGGAGCCCACTGATTTCCCCTGTTTGCCTCCCACCCACAGCTACTTTTAAGTGAAGTTCAGGCATTGCCCTTCAGCTACACTGTGGATTTTCCTTTGTGGTTCCTATCTTTGCATTTGCTCTCCGGTCCCTTTCTACCAGGCTCTCAGGGCACCTGAGTCTGCCACCGTGAACTTAGCTAAAGGTTCCTGCCACCTACTGCTGGCTGCTCACCCTCCAGACCCCTCTTCCCGTGGGGTTGTTCACAGCCTACTTTGTGGCTGATGGGTGAGAGGAGACATATGCTCCTTTTTCTTCCTTCTTCTATTGTCCCTGCTTCATTAACTTGAATCCTGTTGGGAGTTCTCCTTCAGGATCTCCCTAATCTCAATCTCAGCCTGTGGGGGAGGGCAGTTTGTGACTCCCCTTTTTCTTCCACCACTCCCACAGCTAGTTTAAATGTTCATCAAAGTACTGTAACATTAAAAGCATTCATTGAGGACAGGTTCCCCTCCAGGATGGAAGCAGACCATTACCTCTATTTGCTCTAGTCTCTTCCCCCTCCCAAAAATATCCCATCTTCATTCCCACACACATCGAGCAGGTTACAGCCTGAGCTCTGTGGGCTGAATCATATACACATAGACCTTGATGGCAGATAAGGACTGCTTGGCCCACTCAGTCGGCCCATTTCCCTACCTAGTGGATAAGCTGCAGATCCTAGTTATCCAACAGCTTACTTCCTCCTACCCACCAATAGAATTGGTTCATGTCTGTCCCATGTATTCTTGAAGTACCCCACTATTTTTGACCCCACAACCTCCTTAGGAAGGCCATTCCATGTGTTCACCAATCTCTCTGTGAAAAATACTTCCTCATGTTGCCCTGAGGCCGCTCCTCTATCTTCAAATTTGGCCCCTTGTTCTTGCACATCTCTTTTCTGAAGATGCTACTCTTTTTGACTTTGTTGATTCCTTGAGGTGCTTGAAATTTTCTGTCCTGTCTCCCGCCCTTTCGTCAAGGGCATACATATTCAGCTCTGCTCTCTTGTATGGCTTGGTGCAGACCCTTCGCTTATTTTAGTTGCTCCTCTGGATTAGCAGTTGAAAGTGCCTGCCATTACTGTCACTGTAGTTCAGTAGCACTAAACTGTCTGCCTATCAACAGCCGCAGCATTTCTGGTCAGCAGTTTATGAACAGCCTCCTGTCTGCTACATACAGTCTGGGCCCAAGAACATCACCCCCCACATTAAGTTCCAGGGGAAGAAAATATAAAAAAAAAATTGCCACTGTCCATGAGGGAGTGACCTATTATATCACCAGAGCTATACCTTTCAAACCACTGGCCTCCTGGGACAACTCAAGACTCCTGAACCACCAGTATCCCCTTTTTTAAATAATATAGGGGCCCCTAGCCCAAATGCATTCCCACCTGCCCATCTGGACTACTTCTTAAATTTACCGGCTACCTGCAGGTCACCTAGGGACACTAAGGGGGGGTTTTGCCGAGTCCCAAATACCACTTTATTCTCTGTTCTTAGCTGTCTTCATTTTTTTATTCCATCTCTAGTTTCCTTACTTTGGCCTAGATTGTCTTTTCCTCTGAAACTTCTCTTCCTTTACTCCTGTGCTATATACCATTTTTGTATCTCTCTACTCTTTCTACTATAACTTCCCCATACTGATCTATGTTTCCCTTTATTTCTACAGGTCTGGCCAAACATACCAATCAGATAAGTATCTTTGTTTAATTCTAACACTCTAATCTCTCCTCTAGCACCTCCGAACCTTTGTGTCCCTTCAACATTCTCTGTTCTTCCCTTTCAGGTCCTACCAGAATACCCCAAACCAAGGACACCCCAACTCTGGACTCCCCTACTGTGATGGAACAGGTAAGTCCTAATTACTTAACTGCCTTAGAATCATAGAAATCTGGTGACAGAAAAGGACCATTTTGGCCAGTCGAGTCTGCCCCTTACCCCCACCCCCAATCATCATCTTTGTCAAGAGACACCCCACTCTGCCCACTGGTCAGCTCCTGGTGTCTGTCCCATGCCCCCTTGAATCCTTTCACCATTTTTGCACACACCACCTCTTCTGGTAGTCAGTTCCTGGACTCCATTACCTTCTCAGTGATGTAATGCCTCCTCACATTGCCCCTAAACCTTCCTTCTTCTAATATTAGTTTATGATCCCTAGTTCTAGCACTTATTTTCCTTGCAAATAAGCTTACTAGTCTCCAGTGGGTACAGATCAGATTCCCTCCACCTCTCCTCATAGGGCTGCCTATGCATAGCGTGCACCATCTTGGTTGCCCTTGTCTGAACCCTTTCAATCCTGTCTTATATCCTTGTGTTGGTGAGGCCTCCAGAACTAAACCCCATACTCAAGGTGAGGCCTCACCATGGATTTTTAAAGGCGCATCAGCACCTCCCTTTTTCTGTTTTATACCCCCTCCATATGCACACAGCATTCTATTCACTTTGCCCACCACTGTGCTGCACTGGTTCTCCATCTTCAGGTTATCTGAAATTATAATCCCCAGATCTCTGTCCTGCTGAGTTTCCTTACCCCCCCATGTGTAAATGGTTTGGAGGTTATTACACCCATGTGCATTACTGTGCACTTTTTGGCATTAAATTTCAGCTGCCAAGTTTCCGACCACCTCTCCAGAATCTTTAGGCCCTCCCTCACTGCCTCCACCTCCCCTACCTGGGTGTCTACCCTATTGCAGATCTTCGTATCATCTACAAATAGGCACACCTTCCCCTGCAGTTCCACCACTATATCTAACATACTAAAAGCTATCAGAATAGGCCGGATGGTCTGTTGTGTCTGCTCGGTAGCCAGCCTCCTAATGGGTTCTTTCTTTCCCACCCAGCCCCAGAGAGGGTCATCCTCTAATTCAGTTTACCCTTGAATCTGTCCCACTCCGTCTTCAAGCCCTCCACTGTGCCCTCCTCCAGACTCCTGGACAGTGCATTCCAGGGCTCCACCACCCTCTCAATGAAGTAAGGTCTCCTGCATCCCCCCCTGTAATTTCCCTCCTCTGGCTTCCACTCATGTCACCTGGTTGTTTCCCACCTTCTTTAGTCTGAACATCTCTTTGGCACTGCCCCTGTTTATTCCTTTTACATATTTGAAGACCCCTATCATGTCCCCCAATCTCTCCTCTCCTCCAGTGAGTACAGCCAAAGCTTTTCCAGCCTTTCCTCATAGGGCCTTCCTCCCATGCTCTGAAGCATCCTGGTTGCCCTCCTCTGGACACTCTTCAGCAGTGTTGCGTCATCCTTGAGGTGAGGTCTCCAGAACTGCATGCAGTACTCGAGATGTGGTCTGACCAAGGTATTACACAGAGGGAGGATCACCTCCCTCTTCCTGGATGTAATCCCCCTGGCTATGCAGTATCCGGTTTGCTTTGGCCACAGTTCTTCTGCAATTTTTAGTGTTGTTCACTTTGACGTCTACCACCACCCCTAGATCCCATTCACTCGTTGTGGCTTGCAGTATGACACCCCCGGGTGTATACACGGCCTGGGTTTCTGACCCTCGGATGCAGCACCCAACATTTCCCTGCATTAAACCTCAGTCCCCGCCTCCTTGACCACCCCTCCAGGGTATCCAGGTCCCTCTGGACTGTATCTCTCGCTTCGTCTCCGTCCACCAATGGTCCCAGTTTTAAGTAATCAGCAAAGAGACTCATCCTACTCTTAACTGCCCTCCCCATATCAAAGACATAGGCACTGAACAGGAGTGGCCACAGTACCGAACTTTGGGGGACCTCACTGCCGACCTTTATGGGGAGGAGACTACCCACCACTACCCTCTGTATTCACCCTGTTAGCCAATTTTCTACCCATCTGAGCAACTGTCCTCTCACCCCCACCCCCCCCAATCTGAGCAACTGTCCTCCCACCCCCAGCTTTAATAGCAGCCCATTTTGGGGTACCGAATCAAATGCCTTACTGAAATCCAGGTATAGGACGTCCTCCAGTCTATGCCGGTCCAGGGTCCCAGTCATAAAAATCTATGGGGTTGGTCTAACCGATCTCCCGGGATGAAAAATACTGTTTGTCATCCAGTTACCCCAACCTTTCCAGCTGCCTCCTGAGCCTATCCTCGATAATGCCCTCCATTACTTTGCCACCCAGACATTAGGCTGACAGTTTATAATTCCCCATCTCCTCTCTAGACCCCCCATTAGTGGATAGGCACCACATGAGCCACCCTCCAGTCTTGAAGCAACCCATCCTGTCAGCAGAGAGGTGTTAGAGTGCTGCCAGTGGTGCTGCTAGCTCATCGCCAGTTCCTTCATAACCTTCGGATGCAGCCAATCTGGCCCTGTGCCTTATCAGTTTTAAGTGTCCAAGGGCCTCCTTCTCCTTTCCACTGTGATTTCTCCCTCCCTCCCAGCCCACCCCTCATTTAACCACCCATCCCTTCTAGACTTGGCCAGCCTGCACCCCAACTTCTTTCAGTCCTCTGACTCATCTGACCTCTCGACTCTGCTGGCTCTCCTTCTTTCCCATTGGGTTGGAGGGATCCCCTGCCTCCCTCCATAAATATCAAGGCAAAGTACTCATTTAGCACCTCTGCCTGATTTCCCCTGCCTCCTGAGTCCATCCCTCCTCAGTCCTAATCATGCTGATCCATGCCCTCCCTTTTCTCTTCTCCCTTGTGTTTCTAGAATCCCTTCCCCTTCCGGATATCCCAGCCAGGTTTTGCCCTCCTCACCTTGGCTCCCCCCACCACTGTGGTGACCCCCTCCAGCCATCAACTGCATTCTCCTCCCTACCCCCCAGAGCGCTTAAACATGCATAGGCAGCCTTTTATCCCTCACTGCCTCCTGTACCTCCCCTGGTCCACCAACACAGCTTGTTGGCTCTACCATGCTTACGCCTCACCTTTGTACAGGAATTGTAGTCTCCTGCACCCTCTTCAATGGCCTCCCACAAGCTGCCAGCATCCATGTCCGGCCTAATCTTGTCCAAGCTCCCTGTAGAATCCCCCTGCCCATGCCCATGAAGTCTGTTCCCCTGAAGTCCACTACTACTGTATTAGAATGTTTATCCTCACCCCGATACAGCAGAAACCAGACTGTAGTGTGATCACCACCTGCCAGTGGGATGCACACCTCCAGGCCCTTTATCTGGTCACTGTTTGCTAGGACACATTCCAGTATCCGCTCCTCCCTAGTAGGTTCCCCCACCTGCTGGACCAGGAAGGCATATTGGAACATATCCATCAGTCTCTGTTCCCTGGCCACAGAGGATGCCATAGTGTCCCAGTCTGTCCTCAGCATATTAAGGTCACCCATGATCACCATCATTCCCTTTCCACGGTCACAGTGCCCCTTGATGTTCTCAACTAGTTTGTCTTCCAGGGCCTCTTCCATCTTTGGGGGTTCTGTACACCCCCATATTTTCAATCTTTTACCTCCCCTCTTTTGTAGGGTTACCCAGATCTCCTACACCTCCCCCTATAACCTCCTCCACTCCACTAACTGCTATGTCATTTTTGACTATCAGTGCTATACCCCCTCCTCTTCCCTCTCCTCTATCCTTCCTGAATATTTTGTAGCCCACCAAATTTAGGTCCCAGTCATTTTTCTGAGTGGCCCATGTCTCAGTAATTGTTGCCACATCCACTGATCCCTCAACCAGCATCACCTGGAGCTTGGGCATTTTGTTGACCATGCTCCTAGCATTGATCTGGACTGTCCTCCATCCTGACCCCTCTCCCTTCTCCAGTCATCTCGACCCTGAGCAGTCCCTAGATGCCCTTTCTTGCACATCTCTGGATAGATTTAGATCGCAGTTACCTGCCTTCTTTTCATGTCCTGGACCTGGACCCTCGAGCAGCCCCCTTGGAGCCACTCTTTAACTTAACCTCCACCTTTACAAGTTTAAACTCCACCTCTTGACTATGAATCCAGCAAGATTTAGTTTCAAGATCTCCTTCCCCTCCAAGTTGAGGTGTAGCCTATCCCTGGCATATAACCCCTTGTCCTCCCATGTATCCCCCAGTCCCTCACCAGTCCATACCCTTCTGCCCTGCGCCAGTCCCTGAGCCACTGGTTCACACCTCTAAGTTTATGTTTGGTCTCTCTGGACACCCTAGGTACTAGCAGAATCTCAAAGAAGGAGACTGCACTTCTATAGAGTGGTAAACCTTGGCCAGTTCTCGGAATCTTGCCTGGATTTCTAGTTCACTGTTCCCCTCTAAGTCATTTGTTCCCAGATGTTTCTTCTGGGGATTACCCACATTCCAGTGTTATCGAGTATAGCTGGAATTTGACCTTGTGTATGGCTAGGCCTGGGATACAGTTAGCCTTGACTGGGCTGCTTTTTCCTTCCCCGGCCCCCTCCCACTGGATGCCCCAGGTCATGGAGTCACCCAGCAGGATCACCTTCTCCACCCCCCCACTTTACTGGCCCGTTAGATTCCATCCAGGCTCTTCCTTCTGTCGTCAACCCCCAGCTTACTTCTCTTGTCCCCCTCAGCCTGGGATCAAGCCTGTGCTTGCCCTACCATGCTCATTCTTCTGCCTGTAGCTCCCAACATCCTTGCCCCCAACCTTCTGGGTGGCACAGATTGCCCCAGATCTCGTGGACTCTTTCTGGGCTGTCCTCAGATCCCCACCCAGGCTCCTTCTACTCTTCCCTCCTTGCCTCCCCTCCAAGTTCTGCATCCTTCACCCCATCTGCTGTATTTCTCCCACCCCCGCCTTCCCCGCCACCTCATCTGATTTCTCCCACCCTGAAGCTGGCCTATCTAGTATTCCTTATCCTTGGTTGACTTCCCTAACCAGGATGCTTGCCCAACCCTAGTCCTCCCTCCTCCCACCCTGGCTTCACTCTGCACTCCCCTTCCTCCCCACCTCCCTCCCACCTAGCTAATGTCTCCCCCTTCCCTTCTGTGGATCTGGCTTTCCTGCTCCTACTCTCCCAGCTTACTGACCAAACCCTCTCTGTCTGCCTGCTTCCTCCCGCCAGCCTCTCCACTTCATCTCCCGTATACAGCAAGGTGAATATATTAGTAAGTGTGATGCTTGCCCCTGACCTGCTGTTTCCTGTCCCCCCTTCTTCTGGTCATCCACCTCCCTACGAAGTGATTTCTGTACATTGCTTGTTTCATGCCCCAGCCCTCATGAGTAACCATATGATCCTTGTCTACCTGTTCCCTGGGTTATGCTATATTAGCCTCGTGTACTCTCATGAGGTCCTTTCCACACCTTTCCTCCCCACCCTTCCCGCCTTCCAGCTGCCTTCTGATCCCCTCTACTTCCTCCCTAAGACCTGCCAACTGAGAAACACACTGGGCACCTCTGAACCTCCTTGCCCAAATTAATATTATTGCCCCCACACCCTGTACACTCTAATCACTTCATCAAGGTGCCCGCTGGTCACCCCAAGTCTACCCTCATTTTAGGTGAGCAATGCGTCTCTAACAGAAATAATTCAGTCAGTGTTGCACTAAAACCCAAGCAGTTTACCTCCTGAATACAGCAATTTTCCTCTTTCTTGACAGTAGCCAGTTTTCTAGCCCTACAGTAGACGGTTCTACAAGCAAAATTAGCCCATCACAACACTAGCCAGCTCAGAGACCCTAGCAGTAATCGATTCACACACAGTTTGCCTACTCCTCAGATGTAGTTGGCATACACAGTCATTTATACAGTCTGCTTCTATTATGGCCCTTCCTGGTAGTAATCAGTGTTGCCCAAAGTAGCACAGTGTAGGGACCCTTTTCCCCCAATCAATAACAATCCAGCTTCTGAGTGTTCCAGTTCGCCCAATCTAGACTTGTCCTCCTCCAAGGCTCCGCCCTCACCAACCATTTAATAGAGGTCGGCGCCAGGGTAGGTGGTGAGGAACAAAGAACAGTTCTTCTCCTCTGACTGCGACTGGACTATTTGCCTTTTATGGCCCAGTCACACAGTCAAAGGTTTGTGCCCTATTCACTGATTGGCCGCTCCTTCCTGAGTTGCCGGCTTGCAAAGTTGTGGCTGATGTGGACCCGGTATGCATTGCCTGTCCCCCACCAGCAAGAGCTTCCTTGTCGATCACCAATGTGATCCCATCTTCTCCCACTGCCGATGTAGCCTCAGAATGCCTGCCCAGACCACTTCCAGTGACAAGCCCCAGTCTGGAAAGAACAGCTCTCTTCCCCTGATTGGAACTGGGCTAATCATTGC
The DNA here is from genome assembly GCA_016271365.2 of Neoceratodus forsteri. NCBI lineage: Eukaryota > Metazoa > Chordata > Ceratodontiformes > Ceratodontidae > Neoceratodus > Neoceratodus forsteri. The sequence continues at coordinate 219,718,770 of CM028134.1, forward strand.
TATAGATATTAAAAAAGGATGGGTCCCAGCACCAACCCCTGGGGCACACCACTGCCACCCTGGAATGCACCCCATTTCCCTTACCACCACCCTCTGGTTTCAGTCTTTGAATCAGTTCTCCACCCACCTTGTTATTTTCTGTTCCACCCCTAAGCCTTCCAGCTAATTTACCAGCCTTCTATGTGGCAAAGTGTCAAAGGCATTGCTGAAATCTGGGTAGGCCACATCCTCCTCCACCCACCTTCCTTGTTACCCAGTCAAAAAACTCAGTTAAGTTTGTCGGGCACAGCCTGTCTCCCATAAAACCAAACTGCCTTGGGTCCTGGAGGCACTATAGTACATTGGGTAAAGGCTCTGAGCTACAGATCTGGAGATCTGGGTTTGAATCCAACAGCTGTCTAAGTGCATACTGTGTGATTCTGAGCAAGTTACTTAACTTCTCTGTGCTCCAGGTTGCATCTGGAAATAAGCTTCAGAATAGTGTGCTACTCCTGGTTAAACAATGTTCCTTCCCCCTTCCCATAAGACCACTGACAACCAGGTGCTCCCACTATTCTTTCCTTCAGCAGTATTTCCATTACTTTTCCCACTGTTGTGGTCAGGCTGACCAGTATGTAGTTCCTGCATCCTCCTGTTAACACTTTGTATAGTGGGACCACATCAGCCCTTGTCCAATCCTGGGCATGTCACCAGTTTACAAAGATAGGGTGAACAGGGTAGTCGGAGGCCCTACTAACACCTCCCTTAGCTCCCTCAGTGTCCAGGGATGCATCTATCTGGCCCATAGCCTTATTGCTGCTAGTTCCATGAGGATCCTTTCTTTTGCAAAGGGAGCTGTGTCCTTTTCTATGATCTCTCCATCCTTATTGATGCTGGCCCATTTCCTGCCCTTTCCTTTGTAAAAACCAAACAGAAGTATTTGTTCAGTATTTCTGCTTTTTGGCAGTTATCTTTTACCCTCCCTCCATCCACCCTTTTGAGACACTCAATATCTCCCCTTGCCTTCCTTTTCTTCCTGATGTACCTGCATGTAAAAGGTTTTGTCCCTCCTTACCACAATATCCACTGGCTGGCTTGTGTCAAGGGTCCCACATAAGTGTGGGTCTGGTGCCAATGTGCACTTTACATGTGGAAACATTTTGGTTTGCCTGCTGTGTGCTGTAGTGTAGTGGATTATAATGACTGGTTTTGCTGGATTCTGCACTGACAGCTTCATTTACAGCAGATCCTGGAGTTCTTTACGGTGGGAGATTGTCCTACAGTACATGTTAAGAGTTTATATAGGCTCTCAACTTTGGTTTACTGGCCCCACTGAACTCCCTGAGCTAAGTTCTGTCACAGACTGACTTATCCTCTGGAGAAGAGCAGAATTGGAAAACATCTGATAAGAGATTGTGTAGGCTCAAATGTGCACTGCAGGCTATTGGAACTTCTATTGCCTGTTGCCAGCTGCAGGGAGTTCTGGGACTGGTTGTGTCTGTGTATATCTGCCTAGAGATGGTCACAGTTGGCCTGCTATGGTGTGCTATACTGCAATGGATGGTAGCAGGAAATTCCAAATCAGTTGGGGGGGGACTTAGAGGAAGGATTAGGAAGTACTTCTTCACTGATAGGGTGGTGGGCAACTGGAATGGGCTGCTGAGAGAAATGGTGGAAGGGTTCACGAGGGCATGGGATAAGCACAGAGGGCAACTGGCATGGGGGGACTACAGAAAAGGCCTAGTGGATATCTAGGCAAACTGGGCAGACTAGGTGGGCTTGCGGTCCCTTTCTGCCATCACATACCTGTGTTCCTGTGTATTCTACAGGCAGATTGGGAAAAGGGAGGGGGGGATCCACTATACCACCAGGGAAGCATTCATTGTGCCTTGAATATCTGTTCCTTGGTGTCTTTATCCTACCCTGTGTTGGTTGATGTGTGGAGCAACATGATGACCTGCCCCCAAAAAAGATCAGTTCTAGGGGCACGGGCAAAGAGTCCTCCTCCTTCCTCCCCCAACCATGACATCCCCTGAGTGACCAAGTCCATTCTAAAAGCCAGGTTGATGGTGTGGTACAGGTCTGGTATCTCCCCAACCCACTTTTTTTATTTTAACCTCTACAGAGCCTTCCCAACTGACCCAGCTGATCAGTATTTTTATTTTTCATACTGACCCATTTTCCCTTTTATATCTACAGGTCTGACAGGACATTGACTGGGAGTAGGAGGACACTGACCATATGTATCAGATAAGTATTGTTTTTTTGTTTACCCTACATTGTTTGTCATATAATAGTTCATAACGAGCTGCAGATGCTTTGTGAACCCATTGCTGTTCTTGTTTTACTGGTACGAATGGCTGCTATGGGAGGCACTGGGTTGGAGCTGTACCTTGTGCTTTAGAAAGGAGATTATGGGCTGGTGGGGGGTATGGGATGGGCATCAAGGTTGGGAACTCCAGGGAACACCACACAATCAATTTGCCAAGACTCGTGAGGCTCAAACCCTGTTTTTCATTTTCTTGCTTTGTGTGCTTTGCACTCTAATGCCTGCATTAATGTAGTGTTTTTGTTTTGAAACAAGTACTGTCTGTGTGTGTGTGTGTGTGTGTGTGTGTGTGTGTGTGTGTGTGTGTAATAACCCACTGCAGGGTGTGCGGTCATGCTCTGATATACGCACACCTTGGTGTGTGTTGTTGCACATGAGGTCAGAGGCCGAGTGCATCAACCACCCAAGCCGTGTGTATATCAGTGCAATTCCACACACCACACAGTGGGTTATCTATCTTATAAAATGGCAAAATTGTTTTGGAGGGAAGTAAAAGTGCAGGTGTATGGTTGCACTAGATATACACACAGTCACCTAATGGTGTTTGTCCAATGCGATTGATAATCCCATTATAGAGATAGATAGAGTATATATGAAATATATATATATATATATATATATATATATATATATATAGAGATGACACACAGACATGCACACACATATATACATACATACACACACTTCACTCGAACAGCCCTTGATATAGAAAATAATTTTCCACACCGTGCATGTGCTCCCAGTCTGAAGAAGCTCTCTTCTCCTTTTGAAGATAAACCTGGAAATACTGGTGAGGACCTGCATATCAGGTTGGCTCCCATACCATTTTCTGCAAACCAGAACGATTGTTGGTCATTCCTTTACCTAAATGCCCACCCCCTTCCTTGTGACTTTGAGTTAAACATGGGGTAACAGACTTTAGTACCTCCTATAGACATAGCCCCCAAGATCTCCATCTTCTTTGGAATTCACAGACAACTTTCTCACTCAGGAACCCTTAAACAAAGCTTCCTCTGCTGAGGGTGCAGATACTTGCAGATGAATACTGTTTTGTTTTTGTTGAATTTTATGAGACGCCATCTTTAATGCAGCCTAATACACTGAAACATAACTACAACACTGCTGACAGGAGTGCTACCAAAATCACACTGCACACTGAAGTGCACTACAGGTTGTTGATGCAGTGCTAATTAACATAATTCGCACACACTGAAAAAGCAATGCAACACTGCTTCAGGCAGTGTTGAAAACACTGCTAAGGGCAGTACTTTTGCAGTGTGATTACAGTGCTAATTAACATAATTCGCACACACTGTAAAAGCAATGCAACACTGCTTCAGGCAGTGTTGAAAACACTGCTAATTGCAGTACTTTTGCAGTGTGATTACAGTGCCAATTAACATAATTCACACACACTGTATCAGCACTGCATCTACACCAAAAGAGACCTGAAGATGCACTGATTAAACACTGATGGACTGCATTACGAAATGAAGTATGCAGGAAGTGTACACTGCTACTGTAACACTGAAATAACACCATATAGTGACTGTTTGAACACTTCACTTCCCTCTGGGGAGACTCATTTTCAGGTGTGATCTGGGGGAAGTGGAAGGGGAAGGGGAGAGCACAATTACATACAAATACAAACAGTCAAATTATGTGGTTATGAGTATGATACATAAAGTGCATAAAAGTTGAATGTAGAACAAGCACGATGGAAAAACATTGCATATAGCAAAGGAGAAAAAAAAAACATAGCATATAAATCAGCTGTTCAGACTGAACACAATCAAAAAGTGCTTAGTGACTGTATGAACAGCAGCTGAACTGGTGCTAAGAGAAAAAGTCAAACAGGCTGTAAAACATTTAACGAAGTTGCCAAAACCAAACAGTTGGGGGTGGGAAGGATAAGGGGTTGTCATAATCTTAGGGGAGGGTAATGAAGGGGTTAGGTAGAGGGTTGGCAAGAAAAGGAGGAGGAGTTTTAGCTGATGCCTACTGAAGTGAAGGAAGGGGGAGAGATGGATGGAGGAAGGTGGTTGGTTTCAGATAGAGGAGAGGCTATATAAGAAAGCAGATTCCACAGCTGAGGAGTGTGGAGAGGGAAGAGAGAAAGCATGATGGTCCCTTGAACACAGACAGTAGGAAGAGGGGAGATGGAAGAGGAGAGAGGAGTTGGAACAGATATGAGGGGAGGGACAAAAAACAGTATTTAGAGATGAGACTAGTACAGTGGGACTGGCGATGTGAGGGGAGAGGGATGCTAGATAGGGAGGAGGAACTTTTTTTTTTATTTGCAAAATGTTTCAGCAGGAAAGACAACATGAGCTGAGGAACAGCTCGTTTCCAGAAGCATCCTGGGGGAAGGGGAGTTACAGTGGTTAGGAGAGCAAGTAAACTTAATACAAGAATACCATACTGGAACAAAAATGATTCATAACATTGTAGTAGACAAGGAGTGGTGGTGGGTGCGAGAGGCTGAGTTGGCAGCAAAGCAGCAGAAGGCACTGCAGAGGGTGTCAAGTCTCCCAAGAGAGGTGGAGCGGACAGTATCATAGACCACATTTGCATAGTCAAAAACCAGCATAACCATTTTGGTGCCAGCTCCCAGAGGACCTGGGGAGAAAAGCAAGCCTGGTAAAGGTGCCATGAGATTTTCCTATCAGGGAGTTGTCCTGTCAGGATACCTGTGGTGACCTACTTGTTGCACTTAGTGTTTCTGCCATGTAAATCCCTTTTCCCATATAGATTTATTATTCTAACACAATGCCACCATGGATCACCACTCAAGTGAAATTCTGAGAAAGGAACAGTGAGGAGATGTATGGATTTGAACCCACAACCTCTTGTCTATGAAGCTGTAGACCTTTCCACTACACCACAAAGCTGGGACAGTAACAATGCTGAGCTCTTTAGCTGTAGAGCTTAAAACCATGCCTGGAGGTTCCTGACAGGACAATATCATTCCTAAGAAGAGAATGTCATTCCTGACAGGAGAATTTCCTGACAGGAAAATCTTGTGGCACCTTTACCATCATACTGGAGAAAAGCAGTCCTTATTGTACTACTGGACACTGAGTATGGGGCAGAGTTTGGCATGGATGGCATCAATGTGGGTAGAGATGTCACTCATGCTATCTATCCACACACTGAGGTACTTGAAAGTTGTGACTGCTTCAAGTGGGGTGTCATCCGGCATAGAGAAAATTGGGAGGGTGCAAAGTCTGGCCAGCTTCTGTCTGGTGCTATGCCCCCTTTACAGTAACACTTCTACAGTGGCATGCGTTGATATCGACAACAGTGCCATGTCACTGTAGAAGTCTACCTGGGACCCAGCAACACTTTCCACCATCCTGCACTCCCTCCCTGAACCAACTCCTGCTCAGAGTTGGAATCTAAATTTATGGGAGGTGCGTGGGTGGTATGGGGGCAAAGCCCCTCAAAGAAAAACACACTCTGATGTGCGCAGTTCCCTGTCGAATGTAGATCTCAGTTGACATGGAGCCTGGCGCTGTGATGCCGGTCAATGAGTTTGTTGTTGACCTGGCATCGTAGAACCCTGCCCGCTTCCAAAGGTCATATACACTGTTTTTTTTGTGTTTCAAAGTTGTTTGAACTGGAACCAGTGCAGAACATTGTGAAAGTCTTGCTGGAATGAGACTTCCACAGATGCAGCTGAGGAATAACAGATGTAGAGAACCATGTCATCTGCACACATGTGGATGTGCAAGTTGGCATGGGCAGAGGGGAGGTCATTTAGGAAGCTGGAGCAGAGGACTGGAACCAGGATGGAGCCCTGAGGGACACCCAGCCTGGATGGGGGAAGGGGAGAGGGCCCTCCCAACCTCTACTGACTGTAGATGACCTAACAGGTAGGTATGGACCCAGCTGACAGTGGGGGTTAAGAGGCTGTCAGAGCTCAGATTGTCCAGGAGGAGTGAATGGTAAACCAAATCAAATGATTTGCCCAGATCAATGAAAATGGCCACTGTGATGTGCCCCTGATCCATCCTGAGAGGATGGAGTCTGTGACCCTAAGAATGGAGGAAAAGGTGGAATGATCTTTCATTAGACCAGACTGGAAGGGAGAGAGGAAGTTTTAGGAATGGAAGAAGTCAGCAAGCCATGAGTACACCAGTTTGTCCTGCAGCTTTGCAAGAGAAGGGGGGAGGGTGATAGGGCAGAAATTGCCAGGAGTGGTTGGATCGCCCTCTTTGTGGAGGGAAAGAATCTTAGTAATCTTGCAATAGTGAGGGAAAGTGAAAAGGTTAAAATAGAGATTTAGGAGACGAGTAAGGGGGAAGTGATGGCAGCAGATAGACAGATGAAGAATTTTGGGGTACAAGCCATCAAGGCTAGATCTGGAAGGGTTGACCGAGGAAAGGGTGAGCAGGGTTTCCTGGGGCGTGACAAGGGAAATCAATCTCCTGGAGGTGTGGGTTGAGGTAAGGGGGAAGGAGAAGGAAGGGGGAGAAGAGAGGAGCTAGGAGAAGGGCAAGGCAGAGCACAGGTGGTAAAAAGCTAATTGAAATGAGTTGCAACTAAGAGAGGGTCAGATGCTGGTGAGCCATTAACCATGAGGACTGGGGAGAAGAAGGGACTGGGGGGTCAAAAAAGGGAATGAATCACCTTCCAGAACTTGGATGTAGAATTAAGACTAGTCTGGAGATTGGCCATTAAATAGAGGGGCTTGGCAGGATGAACGGACTTAGTGCAAGAGTACCCACTATAAGTGCTGTGTGTTGGTGGGGAGGAGTACTGGTGTCTGGAGAATCCTCATAACCCCTGTTCTGTTGCTGAGTGAGAGTGGAGAATAGTGCCAGACACCAAAGCAGACAGAGGATCTTTGAAAAAGGGAGCCAATCTGAATCGCCACCCACTGGAGCCCTGGAGCCACCTGATTGTCTGCCCTGTAGGAAGGCTTGACTCTCAAAGGTGAGCTTAGGCTGAAACCTGTACTAGGAAACATGGGGCTGTCCATTGTGGGGAGTAGGAATGAGTGTTTGGAGACCCTTACATTCCCTGTTCTGTTATACACAGGATACCTTAGTGAGCTATTGTAGACTCCAGCTCTTTGATGGTGTAAGTCTAGAGTCCCTGCACAAACTATTTTTAATTTCTAATGCACAAAATGTTCTTTCTAAAAGTGATCTCTTTTTAGAGGGGCCTCTGTAGTCCAGCAATCAGCACTCATTGTAACCTAAACATGGCTTCAGCAGTCAATATCAAATATTGTGACTAATTTACCAAACTGCACTATTTTCAAATCAGACAAGAACAGACATGGGTACTGTGCTGTCTTATTTGTCCACTCATCCATCCCCTGTTCTTTACATAGAAACATAGAGGTTGACGGCAGATAAGGACCGCAAGGTCCATCCAGTCTGCCCATTTCTTTTTCTACCTTATTAATGTGCCATCGGCATTTGCTGTGTCAGTGGCCTATCTATTTATACTCATCTGTATTGCTCCCTTATGCCTATCCCATGCCTGTTTGAAGTCCTGCACTGTATTCATAGCCACCACTTCCTGAGGTAGGCCGTTCCATGCATCCACCACTCTTTCTGTGAAAAAGAATTTCCTCACATTCCCCCTTAATCGGCCTCCCTCCAATCTCATGCTGTGTCCTCTTGTCCTGCTATTTTTCTTATATTTAAACATGTTAGACTCTTTCACCTTGTTAATGCCCTAACGGTGTTTGAATGCCTCGATCATATCACCTCTCTCCCTCCTTTGCTCAAGGGTATTCATATTGAGCTCCGTTAATCTGTCCTCATATGTCTTCTGATGCAGTCATGTGCAACGTTTTTTGCATATTTTTAATAAAAGCTTTAAAAGCTGAAATTCATGTCCTTGTGTCGTGATTAGTGTTTCCTGAAAATTTCATGCTGTTTGGTTTTGTGGTTTTCTTTAAATCAGCATTTGTTAACTTGCTTTACAGTGGCTGAAATCAGTGGAGTTGTTTCTGTCCTCTCAGCCAAACTTAGAGTGCAATTACATCATTTTGGTGTAGCTTGCTGTTCAGATTCCCAATCAGAGCAGCACTCTGTAGAGTTTATGGTTTGCTGAGCTCTCCAGATTCCTTACAAATCCCGTCTCTGGTTTGCATTTAGATAGATCAGCTTAAAGTATATAATTCTCTTCTTTTACAAAGCTGATCATTTCAGTTCCAATGCTGAACTGAAGTAGTGGAAATCTTTTTCTGTGAGAAATCAGTTTGTCTGTATCACAGCTCTGTTCTTTCTAATCAAACCTCAAATTTTTTCTAACTATATAACTCAGGGCTGTTTAATGAATATAAAATAAATCTAAATTTTGTTCATTCACAGAAACAGTTTGTCTTTGATGTAGCCTTCATAAATACAATCATGTAAGAACATTATTTTTTTCACGTCAGATTGACAAACAGGTCCTTGTCACACTCTGCTACAGTATTTCAAGCACATGTACTGTCAGAGCTCACAAATTTAAGCTCTTTGGTGGTTTCTGTGTGAAAATACATCAAGTATGTGCACAACTAGAACCACTATGTGGCATCCTGTTGCACTGTGTCTCTGCCCCATAGTTGAGGCAGCTGCAGTCTACTGCCACCAGTCCCCTGCCCCACAAGCCCCTGCCTTCTGCTCCACATTTGAGGCTGCTGCACCCTGCTGCCCACTGTCTTCTCCAACACAGTCATGGATTGTGCACCCTGCTGCCTCCATCCCCTGCCTAAAGAATCAGGACTACTGCACCCTGCTGCTCCATGCCCAAACAATTGGGGTTGCACCATGTTGCTCTATCTCCTCCACCCTCACAGTTAGGGAAGCTGCACCTGTTGTCCCCTGTTCCTGTCTCATCAGTCAAGGTTGCTGTGCTGCGCTAAGCCCTAAAGTGCCATGTTCCCTGCCTCCGTGGGCAGGGCTGCTGCACCACATGTACCACATCTCACAGTCAGGGCTGCTGTACGCTGGTGCCCCATGTGTCCTGCCCCACAGTTGAGGCTTCTGCACTATGCTGTTTTCTATCAGCTGTCACCACAGACAGGGCTGCTGCACCCTGCTTCTTTCTACACAGTTGGGGTTGCTGTAGCCTTCTGTGCCCTAGAGCCTCATGCCTCTGCAGTTAGGGCTGCTGCACCATGCTGCCACTTGCTGCAAGATTCATGGCATTTGCTGCACCCTGTTGCATGCCTCCACAGTTGAGACAGTTGCACCCTACTGTTCCCTTGCCACCAGAGTCAGATCCTTTGCTACACTCTGCTGAGACAGGAAGAGGGGGCAACATGTGCAGTGTCCCTGACTGTGACAGAGAGAGAGAGAGAGAGAGAGAGAGGGTAGCAGGGTGCAGCAAACCCAACTGTTTGGGAAGGGTGCAGCACATGAGTAAGAACATTTGCTGCACCCTGTCCCCTGCCTGTGGAGGAAAGAGGCTGTGTGGTGCAGCAGGACACAACAGTGGCAGGGGACAAAGGACAGCATGGTGCAGAAGCCTTGACTGTGGGGCAGGACACAGGTGGGCATCAGGATACAGCAGCCATGATAGTGGTACAGGGAGTACATTGTGCAGCAGCCCAGCCCATTTGGGGCAATGAAAATGTGTTGCAGGGCTCAGCAGCCCCAAATGTGGATGCAGGTGGCATGAGACTCTAGGGTGTAGCACAGCACAGCAGCCCTGACTGTGGAGACAGGGACAGGGGGCAACACAGTGTCGTGGCCTTGACTGTGAGTGTGGGAACAGAGGGCAGCAAGGTGTAGCAGCCCTGAGTGTTCGGGGCAGGAGATAGGGGTGGCATCATGATACAGCAGCTCAAACTTTGTGACAGAGTGCAGCAGTCATGACTGTCTGGGACAAGAGATGTGGGCAGCAGGGTATAGCAAAGCATCTGACTCTGGGGGCAGGGGACAGCAGGGTGCAACTGCCTCAACTTTGGAGGCATGCAACAGGGCACAGCAAATGCCCTGCATCTTATAGCAAGTGGCAGCATGGTGCAGCAGCCCAAATTTCAGCATGGTGAACTAGAGCACAGCAGGCCATGGCAACCCCAACTGTGTAGAAAGGAGCAGGGTGCAGCATCCCTGTCTCTGGTGACAAGGGATAGAGGACAGCAAGATGCAGAAGTCTTGACTGTGGTGCAGAACACAGGGGGCATCAAGGTACAGCAGCCCTGACTATGAGAGGAGTACAGATGGTGCAGCAGCCCTGCTCATCTGGGGCAATGGAAGTGGGTAGCAGGGTGTAGCAAAAGACCAACCTCTGGTGGCCAGGACAGCATGGTACAGCAGTCCCAGCTGTGGAGGCCGGGGGACCTTGTACTCTAGGGCTTACCACAGCACAGCAGCCCTGACTGTGAAGACAGGAACAGAGATCAACAGGTGCCACTTCACTAACTGTTAGGGTGAGGGAGAGAGGGCAGCAGGGTGCATCATCCCCAACTGTCTGGGCAGGGGGTGGCAGGGTGCAGCAGCCCTGATCCTTTAGGCAGGGGATGGAGGCAGCAGGGTACACAATCCCTAACTGTGTGGGAGAAGACAGAGGGCAGCAGGATGCAGTAGTCTCGTATGTGGAGCAGAAGGCAGGGGGCTCGTAGGCAGGGACAGGTGGCAGTAGACTGCAACTTCCTCAACTGTGGGGCAGAGACACGGTGCATCAGGATGCCACATAGTGTTTCTAGTTATACACACACATGATATATTTTCACACAGAAACCACCAAAGAACTAAAATTTGTGAGTTCAGACAGGTGCTTGTCACACTCTGCTATAGTATTTCAAGCACATATACTGTTTGTCAATCTAACATAAACAAGCATTTGTCAATGCCGAATGTTTGCTTGCTGGCATTGGCATTGGTAGAGTAAATTTACAGAGCTGCATAATAGGAATGGCAGTGAAGTATTGAACTGAAGCCAACCCCACCACCACCTGCAGAGTGACAGGCATTGGGGTGTGCCTTTGGGTCGTCAGGCATAACGGCCACTCCATTTCACCACACCCTACCCTGCAGACACTGACAAGTGTCACAGTGTGCCTTGGGGTCTTTGGCCCTTATGTGCACCCCATTCCATCAGGAATTACGGTGAGATGGGTGCGGTATAGGAGAATGGGATGAACTTTGGGGCTGAAGAGTCCAAGGCATACCTTAATGCCTCTCACTGGCTGCAGGGTGTGAAATGGTATAAGCATTACAGGCAAGAATCCCAAGTCACACCCCTGATGCCTGTCATTCTCTACAGGGTGGGGCATAATGGTTGGAAACCCTAACACCTCAGGCATTCATAGGTATTTTCACTCCAAATTTTAAACATGTTTTTTTGTGACCCCCACCTCATGAACAGTGGCAATATCAATTTGTTACCCAAAAGCTGCTTTTGCACAGCAACTATGGCATTTAGCACCACAGGTGCAAAAAACACATTCTGAACAAGATGTGAAAAATGACAGCTGTACTGTTCATGGGGAGGTGTAAAAAATGGCAATGTTGCAAATCTGCAATAAAAATATTGAAAAAACTGGTGAAGTCACAAGCATGCATAGAAACTGTGCAACGCACACCTGTAATGTAATTAGTTTGGGGATTTTTTACAGCAGATTGTAACACAGGCATTTTGGGACCTCCGATCATGAACAGTGTCCCTGTGATTTTCTTTATCTGTCCCGAACAATGATTTCCCACAGCAACCACGCATCTCTGCGCTGAAAGCGTGAAAACACATTTCGGCCATGTTGTGAAAATGACAGCTGTACTGTTCATAAGGAAGTGTGGAAAAATGCCACTGGTGAAAATCAGGACTGAAAATATTACAAAGTCATGAACTTATGAGGGTGCATGGAAACTGCGCAATGCTCACTCGTAACACAGTCATTTTATGGACTTTTGTCACCAAATTTTCAACATAGCCATTTTAAGACCTCTGCTCATGAACAGTGCAACTGTGATTTTCTTAATCTATCCCAAACATTGCTTTTACGCACCGACTGCACCATTGTGCGCTACATGTGCAGAAACACATTTTGGGCGACATGTGAAAAATGGCAGCTGTACTGCTCATAAGTAAGTGTAATAAAATGGCAATGTGGAAAATCTGGAATGAAAATATAGAAAATTTGCAAACTTACTAGCGTGCGTAAGAACTGCACAACGCGCACTCATAAAACAGTCATTTTTAGGAATTTTTCCACCAAATTTTCAACATAGGCTTTTTGAGAGCCCACATTATGAACAGTGGCAGTGTCATTCCATTACTCAGTCCCGAAAGGTAATTTCATGCAGTGACTGCGAAATCACCCTTTGGGCCCGATTATCGCCAAGGCAGTGAGAGCATTCATGATAAGGGGTCCCAAAAACCCCATGTTGAAAATTTGGTGCAAAAATTCCAAAAAATGCCTGAGATATGCAGCAAAGTTGAAAAAACCCTATCTATCCCATTATATAGCTTACCTGCATTTCTTCAGTTCGCGGTCGGCTTTGAAGAGTGCAGACGTGTTCCCAGTCCACCGAAGATCATCGCGCCAGAGTCCGGAGGTAAGTATGGGGTGAGGGGGGTGTGGGGATGCAGAGTGCACAGTGGGTGGGCGCTGGTTGGGGCAGAGACAGCGAGGCACCATTTTTGAGTTTCAGGTTGTTTTTTTAATGACGACGATGGGGGACATTTGCCACGCTGGGGTGGGCTCCCGCGTGGCACAAGATGGCTGGTTGGGGGCGTGGAGCCGAGGGAGAGTGGGCACCCTCGTTGGCAATAACATCTGTTGCCATGCTGGGGTGGGCTCCCAGCATGGCACCTGTACTCATGGAGGGGACCAGTGGAGCCTATGGGATTGGCACCCCGTCGGCTACTCTGATGTGTAGCCATGCTGGGAATGAGCACACAGCATGGCCTATGGAGCTCTGTTTTGGGGGCGCAGCATAGCCAGCAGGGGAGTTAGGCATCCCATTGGCTATACTGTGTGTGGGTGGGGGCGAGCATGCAGCATGCGTGTGTGTGTGTGTGTGTGTGTGTGTAGGGGAAGCACGCATGAACAGGCGATATCTTATCGATGCTCACTGAAGCATAGCTCCCCCTTTCAACTGTACTCCACTGCATTTTGGACTGCTGTCATAGACAGCTCCAGCAGGCATTGGAGAACTGCAGCCATGCCTGCAAACACACTGACTGAACTGGAAGAGGGCTGTCACACCTCCGAAAACTCGGATGATGGCACTATGTTTCTTGCACATGCGTGCAAGCAAACATCAAAATGTTCATACAAGAACATATTTATGAAGGCTACATCAAATACAAACTGTTTCTGTGACTGAACAAAATTTAGATTTATTGTATATTCATTAAACAGCCCTGTGCTGTATAGTTAAAAAAAAATCAGATTTTTGATTAGAAAGAACTGAAAGCTGTGATACAGACAAGCTGATTTCTCACAGTGAAAAAGTTCCACTATTCAGCATTGAAACTGAAATGATCAGCTTTTTATCAGAAGATAATGATATGTTTTAAGTTGACCTATCTAACCACAAATCAGAGACTGGGTTTGTAAGAAACTTGGAAAGCTCAGCTAACAATTAACTCTACAAAGTACTGCTCTGATTGAGAATCTGAAACAGTAAGCTACTCCAAAATGATGTCATCGCACTCTAAGTTTGACTGAGAGGACAGAAATAACTTCACTGTTTTCAGCCAGTGTAGGCCAAATTAACAAATGCTGATTTAAAGAAAACCACAAAATCAAACAGCATGCAATTTTCAGGAAACACTAATCGTGACACAGGGACTTGATTGTCAGCTTTTCAAGCTTTCATAAAAATACGTAAAAACTGTTGCCCATGATCTTTAAGGTAGATTCTCTCAGGGGCTCAATATATTTTGTTTTTGTAAGTAAAATAATTGACAGGGAAAACATTTTTAGTGGACAATGTTCTATAATGACTCTGATTTCCAGGATACTCAGAAAATCCAAAACTTGAACAGAAAGGAAGAAAGAACAAGCATTTGCCAATGCTGAAGATTTGATGCTTTGCACCAGTACATCCTCAGATGTTACATGGGCACTTGGGCTGTGAGTGCAAGGAATGTTGGTAAGGCAAACTGCTCTTTTACAGGATGCTATGAAGAACACTGAGTGTGCATTATTTACCTTGGGAAAAAATCCATTTTGGTTTTTTACACCTAGACAGATATCAAGGATACTGAATAGATAGGACATTTGAGAGACTAATAACTGTCTTGAGGCTAGGATACATCTGGTGCAGAGGTTCACCATGGTCAGAAGGAAAATACTGGGATCACCACAGGAAGGATGGCAAGGAAAACAGTTGTGTACAAGAAACATGAGAATACATGTAGGGATCTGCCAGTTATTCTTTTTTATTGAATTTCAATATATGTAATATCATAACCATGTTAAGATCTATGCATCACTCAGATCATGGCAGGTCTTAGTATATATGCAAGGGTTAAAAAGGGAGGGGTAAGGGTTGCATACAGGAGAGGGGTATGGATGGCTAGGGCACGGGGAGGGGAACGTAAGAGTTATGGGACAAGGGGTGGTGAAAAAGGAACTAAAGTGGGAAGGGGGTAGGAAAGGATTGCAAAAGTTGGTGACATCCATATACCAACAGTTCTATAAGTGTGGGTTCACCTTTCAAATGGAATTTGTGTAATATAGACAAAAAAAGTTTAGAATGAATATGTGTCTTTACCTAGGTTAACATTGTTTGCCATATACACTTGATAGTGGAGAGAAACAGGTATATTATTATTTTTCCCAATATTTAAAAGTTGCCACAGTAAAGAGACTGACTTCCATACTACAAAGAGGCAGACATGGGTTAATTTTTCTTTAGGAGACTTGCTAGTTTTGGAAAAAAAAAGACCGCAATGTGAGACATCGTGGCCTGTTTCAAACTGCCTACAGACTAGGCAGAAGAAGCAGGAAAACCTTTAACAGTAATAAAATAATAAAGACTGGCACAACACAGTTCAAGCTTTCTGTAGATCTCCTTTCAGTTTTGTGATGTAGTCTGGTCAGCCTGCTGGTGTTGACAGCCCATCAGCTGTTTGTTGAATAGCTTCATTCACATCAAAGGACTGAAGCCCACTAATTTATTGGCTTGGTTCTTTTGAAGTGCATTCAGTCAAAGAAGAGTGGTGTCACGGTTAAGGTGCATGGTTATTGGTCTAGACTGCTTCACCCCTACAGGTTTTAACTGCAGTAGGGTCATAGAGAGACACTTCTGAAATCCCCTTCCACTTATAACAAAAGGTTTGTTGCACATGTGCATCAAACCTAAAAAAATCAACCCCATGAGAGCCAAATCAGCACTCTGTGGCTTCTGGTACAATTTGTCCATTCGTTTATTAGGGACACAGCTGATATTTTATCAGTTATGGGAGACACTGATATGCAGAAAGAGTGGATTTTTGCCACTTTACATCTATCCTCCACAGAAATGGGTTAGAGGCAATGAAGTATTATTTGGATCAGAGAAATGCTGCAAGTCCACCAACAAAATTTATATCTACATTAACAGAGATTATTCTAAAATTTAACATGTTTGTATTTTTGAACTGTTATTATTGCCAGATACAAGGAACCGCAGTGGGTACAACATTCATGCCCAGCTTTCTCAACCTTTACATAGTAAGGTGGGAAGAACAGTTAATTTGTAATGCACTACAAATCTATCATACCTATCTTGGCTGGATTTGTGAATCTACTATATCTTTTAATCTCAGCTGGCCCACCTCAAAAAAGTACCGTATTTCACCATTTAGGAGCCACAGTTTCTATTAATATTTTGTTTGTTTGTGTTTGGCGGTGACTTCTAAACAGAGGCAGCTTCTAAATGGGGGCAGCTTTAATTATTATTATACAATGGCAAGAAAGAATTCTGGCCCCTGATTGGTCAGACAATGACTGGAACCTGGATGTTATCCCAGCATAACATCCCGGCTCTACTCCCAGCACAGTATCAACCGCATTAAATGTTTTAAAAGAAAAAAATCACTCTGGAGCCATCCCCATGACTGGCTTCAGCAGTAGCCACTCCACTCACATTCAGTGCTCCCTGCTCAGAATTGCTGCTCCGCCGTAACTGCACCCACTGTAAACACACTGAAGAGGTCTTGTAATCACACCCTCCTCTCCCTCAGCACACAAAAGTAACACAGTAAATTAAACCTTTACAGCATCTTTTCTTCATGAACCCAGCAGCTTCAATGAACCACAGACACTGTAACTGTTGGTTGCATGGTTCACTGATGCCACTCAGCTAATAACAAAAAAAGCAGCCGTTCATTCATAAGGAATGCATGAAGGGTCTGGCTTTACAAAACCTATGAAATCACTGACAGCAACAAAAATAAAATTTTGGAGGGTTGAAACTGCTGATGCTAACCTAACTGATTCCAACATCAATGCTGTCTTCCAGGCAGCTCACCCTGCACTTAACACAAGAACAGCCTCCACTTAAGCCACACAGTCCCCTAGCTCTTTGGTGACTCCCCAAAAAACAAAACCTCAGAGGCATTCTACCTGAATGAAGTAATCAGCATCTTTAGCAGGATCAGGAAAGTGGGTGTTTTGGGGGGTTCAGGATGGGGGCACTTGCACAGGAATGGGCATTCATTTACCAGCAGCACCACCTACTGGATAAAACAGAACTACTTTTTTCCTCAGTATACCTACACATTGAAAAATAAAGTGAAAATCTATTTAACATTTTTTTTTTAATATTTCTGTTTTTTAACATAAACAAGCCATTGTATAATAGGAATAATGCACTCCAGGGTGGGTGTTATGCTGAGATAACATCCCTTCTTGGGTGTTGGATGCCGAGGCTGCTCCACCTGAGGTGGCATGTTATCCCAGCCTAACACCCACCTTGTCATGCATTATTCCTTTAATATGCCAAATACCCTCCTCGGACTTTGCTACCTTCCATAATTTCCCCCAGTGGGTAGTGAATGACGTATGTTGTAATGAATTCTCCACCTTCCCCAACAAGAGAATCAACTAGGAGAATCACTTACTGGTATGTACAGTGTTTGTATATCATATGGTATTTGTAGATTGGGGGACAAGTGGGGAACAAGTTGAGGAGCAAGTCAAGCCTTCATTTAATACTTCTGAAGCCCTGCTCCATTCTGTGATACACCATAAAGTGCAGTGAGGAGCTATTTGTTGAAAGTGAGTAAGTAGGGCTTCAGCAGTGAGCATAAGAGGCTTCACATTTGAATGCTTTGCCCGACTGCAGGATCCCCATTTGGCTGCTGTAAGAGGTATTGATTTCTAACTCACTATGTAGTAAAAAAATCCATAACAACTTTCCTTTCTATGAAATGTACATAAAGCAAAATATGGGGCACTTTTTTAGAAATATGAAACTGGTGGCTGCTTCTGTGGCAATTCAGGTAGGCATCAGAGAGAGGAGGAAAGCATAGAGATCATTACCGTTTACTGTTTGTGGGATTTTGAATGAGAGATTTTTGCATGAGCAACATTGTTAGAGGATTACTTCGTGGGACTGTTTTGACTTTTGTCCATTTTGGAGGTGGTGCTCTTATTTTGTGGTACTGTTGGAAACAATCTGGATTACTGTTAGAAATAATTTGAATGCTAGAGTTCAGACTGAACCTCTGCCAGGACAGCAGGAGGCCCCTGTATTTGTGGTTTAGCTGCCTGGGTCAGCTCCTACTCAGGAGAACTGAGCTTAGACTGACCGGTGTGCTGGCCAGCAGGTTCATAATATCCTAGGCTTTACATGGGTGTTGATCAGTGACAGTTGCAGGTGTGGGGGCAGATATTCCGGGCAGTGACCCACATCGAGAGTGCCTTCGGGCTGTTATCATCACCTGGAAAATCGATTGTTATTCAGAGGATTTATTCTTCAAGAACCAGGAATATAAATGGTCAGATCTAACATTTTTCATTATTCAAACAATTACTGTTTTGGGCAGTGAGTGTGTCTGTGCTCATTCTGGCTCCCCCAGGTAGTGAGAGTGTCTGGTGGTTTGAATTTCATTTAACGCTGCTTACATGTTTTTATTTGAAGTCTTCAGTTAAAAAACTAAAACTTAGACTCTGACTATTTGTTGGGTATGCAGAGCTGGTGCAATATATTTTTGGCAAAGGCCTATGATAAGCCGACTGTGTGTTAAGGATTTTTGGTGATTGTAAAATTTAGCCCTGTAGGAAGGGTGCTAGGGAGTCCTAAAAGTTCACTAGGAAGTAATTAAACTAGGGCTAATTTTATTAGTTTAGAATAGGGATATACGTATTTGTAAGAGTTTAAGAAGAATTTGGTTCGGGAGGGGGTGAGTGAGTGGAGATGTGATTGTGTTAATATTGGTGTGTGTGTGAGTACCTGAAATATGTGCTGGGGCATTAGGAATATGGTCAGGTGGTACTCCCCCTCGAGATTAAGGGACATCTGTCCATTTGACCATCCACCACTCCTGTTTGAAGTTTATTCTAGATGTTGTGCTTTCGACATCTTAAAGAGATGAGGGAGTAGAAGGAGCGGGGGGTCCTGGAACTCTCGAGGGGGATGGGAAAGGAGTGGATGGACTGAGACAGTGAGGACTAGGAGGTGCCCTGGGGTGAAATAGACACAGGAACGAGATTATTGATTGTGTATTTTATTGATATGTTTTAATCATTTTAAGCTGTAATATTGTGTTTTTAATGAATATTGTAAAGGTGCCCTGAGCATTGGAAGAGAGCCTTATATAAATAAACTGATGATGATGACCGTTTACCACACATTACATGCACATGATTTCACCATTCTGCTTGCAGCCCCCTTTAGAAGCTGGTACTGTATTTGATTCTGTGACCCTTTCATTGCTCCCAGTCCTGCGATTCTTGACTACAGTGCCAAAACCTCACACTCACCCCACCACTAAGAAACACCAGCATGGGCTGCCCTAAGTGCCTACCTTAAAACTGCACATCTGTCTGTTCAGAATGGGAAATACCAGTTTAGGGAGATGCGCCAACCGTAAGTCTGCTGCAATTACAATTTTAGCCCTGAAACAGATATAGCCAGGATATGTAAATGGTCCGCCGTGGCAGGAGGGGCACCAAGCAATCCTATTATTTAGTGTGGACCATAAGTCTTCTGCAATTACAATTTTAGCCCAGAAACAGATGTAGCCAGGATATGGAAATAGGTGGCAGTGGGGGTTCACCAATACAATTCTATTATGCCGTGTGGATGGACGAAAATGTTTTTTATTATCTACATGAGAAGAATTCCTCATATCTAGCTTGTAACTGGAGGGAGGAATTACAGACAGAGATAAACTGGGATGACTGGGACAGGGAATGCTATGAAGTAAGCAAGATAACCTCACATTTGGCACAAGTATGCTTTGAAACAAAAGAAAGCCGCAGCGTGGCGATATGTACAGTGCTCCAACAGGGCTGTGAGCAAGCTCAAAGAGGATGACAGCAGCAAGCTCAGTGGAAGACACACATTTACAGCTGCACCACATGGCTCAAGCTGAATTTGTTAAAGCCTGCAGAAGGCAGGCAGAACATGGCGCTCTCTGGGGGGAGTAATAACACAAAGCCACGCTGCGGCTGGGATGCTTTCTAGTATGGAAATGAAAGTAGCCAGCTGCTCTCTGAATGGAGCGGTTGACTCCTTTCAAATATGCAAAGTTTACCCCCCCAAACAGAAACACCCATCAGGATCAGCCTTGCTGATCATTGGGCTGTTATTGCAGTGCCATTCCAGCATGAGTGGCATTAGACCTGGCAGAGGCACACCTCTGAAATGCCATTCACTGAAACAAAATGTTCTTTGTGCACATGCAAGCGAACATAAAAAGTACCTTGTAATGTGAGAGGAAAGGACAGGGGGAATGCAATGAGTAGATGCAAGATTTGATGGATTCTCAGGACCTGGGCATGTATGCTGCCCAGGTTAAACGTTTTGATTGAAATTATACTTTTGCTAAAATAAAGATTTTGAAATACTTGGCAGAAAAACATGTAGGTCTAGTAGGAATATACTTTTTCTATGGAACTGTTTCTTCACCCAATAGCTGGAGGTGGCTAGTCACCCCTGTCCCCACCTCCCCTGAGTGGTGACTGTTTCCCCTAGCGACTTACCTGGTTTGCAAATGCCCCACAGCTTCCCCCTGTTGTGGGGCCGGAGGAGGAAGGACATCTTCCCCCAGGTCCATAATCCAGTGCAGACCAAGGCCTTCAGGTAGCAGCATAAAACAGAGCTAGACATGCAGGACTTCATGAAGCCTCCACCATCATTTTGCCAATTTTTCTGGTCCTGTCCCTCCTGCAGCTAGTGTATTTGTGCATGTGGACGCACACACATACATCACGCATTATGCACTTGTGGACCCTCCCTACATGCTGACCAGGCATCCACCTGGTGACAGTCCAAGTCCAGGCAAACAGGTCTCCCTATCCAGGCAGAGGAGAACAGTCCTTCAGATGCTCCAAGCTGTCACATCTTGACTGCCCCTGGCAACCAGAGTATGTTCCTGCACTCAGGTTGCCGCGTGGCAGGAGGTAAAGCGTCCGTCGCTTCAGCCCTCCACACCACTGGTCCAACTTGTCTAGAAGGTATATTTGATGTATGTTAACTCTATCAGTGCTAATATCATTGAGAGGATCCGCATATATACTCTATGATGTAAATAATCATTGTTGTGTCAACAAGAGTGCTATAATATATAAAACTGTACATGCATTACCACTGTTCTGTCTTTTAATTTTTGTCTAATTTATCATTGCAGCACAGAATATCTGGTGGAGTGCAGCAAACTGGAAAAAATGTGACGTCCATTGAGTGAACAAGCATGAATTTTGAGAATTCAATTGCTGAGGAGAAACATCATGCAAATAACAAAGTGAAGATATAAAGAAGGTACAGGGATAATGTTGAATAATTTCAATGATAGCAAGCAGTGGACATTTTATATAGTTTGGTATTTGCATAGTGGGACACAGAAAATAATATGTGTATATACGTTTTAAGACAGCAAAATTAGCTATGAAAAATAATATTTGCAAAACTGAGATACACACTTGTCACAGACTTGTTTGACATGCATGAATATGATATACTATTCTTGGCATTTGTTTTTGAATTTTAGTTTAATATTTATATTGGTGTAAATTGTCAAGGAATAATCCTAAAATAAAATATGCCAACTGTTGGATTTAGTCTGGAAGGTGACTTCTGATTTCCCTACACCAAGTTTGTCTTAAGTTTGAACCACTTCTCATTTAAATGGGGGTGTTTGTAAACTCTTAAATTCATATTCATATATATATATATATATATATATAGAGCTACTCTGTCTCTGTTAATTAAACTGGGTTTGGACACTTCTTTATTAGTCAACAGACCTTCTGTAAACTGCCCATGTAATAGGCCTAGTTTTTACTTCCAAGATATTTAAGTGGCAGAAGTTAATTACATAGATACATAGACAGTGTCGGCAGATAAGGGTCTATGGCCCACCCAGTCTGCCCATTTGAGCTTGTAAGTTCAGTTTATGTTTTCCAAGAAGTCTGTTGCCCCTTGCCCCTGACCTCCAGAATTCCTTTATGTCTATCCCATGCATTCTTAAATCCCGTGATTGTTTCAGACCCCACCACTTCTTCTGACAAGGTGTTCCACTTGTCCACCACCCGTTCTGTGAAGAAATTCTTCACGTTTCCTCTGAATCATCCTCCCTCCAACTTCATCCCATGCCCTCTAGTCCTGGAACATCTTTTTCACTTAAAAATAGTGTATTCCTGCACCCTGTTCCTCCCTGTAAGATACTTGTATGTCTCTATCATATCCCCTCTCTCCCTCCTCTCCTCCAGGGAGTACATGTTCAGTTCCTTCAACCTGTCCTCATAGGACTTGTGATGCAATCCATGCACCATCTTTGTTGCCCTCCTCCAAACCTTCTCTACCCTGTCTATGTCCTTACATAGGTAAGGTCTCCAGAACTGTACAGTGTACTCCAGGTGGGGCCTCACTAGTGTCTTGTATAGTAGAATTATGACCTCCCTTTTCCTGCTGGTGATGCCACTGCTTATGCATCCCAGCATCCTATTTGCTTTACCGGCTGCCTTGTCACACTGTTTCCCTGCCTTGAGGCCATCAGAGATGATAACCCCAAGATCCCTTTCCTGCTTGGTGCATGCTATATCCTCACCCCCCCCCCAACTGATATATTGTGCCAGGGGTTTTGTGCCCCATATGCATTATCTTGCACTTCCTTGCATTGAATTTCAACTGCCAAACCCCTGACCATTCTTCAAGTTTCTGCAGGTCCTTCTCATTCTGTCTATACCCTCTGGTGTGTCTACTCTGTTACAGAGCTTTGTGTCATCAGTGAACAGTGAAATTCTGCCTTCTAGGTCCTGCACAATGTCACTGATGAAGATATTGAATAGGACTGGTCCCAGCACTGTTCCCTGTGGTACTCCACTGGTCAATCTTCCCTCTGTGGAGTGACAGCCATTTACCACCACCCTCTGTGTCCTGCCGCCCAGCCAGTTACCTACCCACCATACTACTGTCCTGCCCACACCCATATTCCCCAGTTTGTGCAATAGTCTTCTATACGGCACAGTGTTAAAGGCCTTGCTGAAGTCCAGATAGGTTAAAATTACTTGGGACCTTAAGAGAGGATACAGTGAAAGGCCTTGATAACTTAAATAACTTTTTGTAAAAACTTAGCAAAATATATTGGTCCCTTCTTACTGATTTGTTTAATTTATCATTAATCAGTTTAACCATTCATTTAGCTTGAAAGCATTCAATAGGCATTTCCCTGCAGAAGTGTGGGTCTAACCCTGTAGCAGATAACTACCTTACCACCCAGTTTTCATTTTGCTTGTCATTTAGAAATGTATAGAAACAAGCATTTGTCAGTGTCAAATGTTGTCTTGCTGGCATTGGCATTGGTAGTGCAGGAGTTGGAGAGATGCATAATAGGAATGGCAGTGAAGTATTGAACTGACGCCAACCCAACCCCCACCCTGCAGAGACTGACAGGCATTGTGGTGTACCTTTGGGTCGTCGGCCATAACGCTCATGCCATTTCTCCTCAACCTACCCTGCAGGCACCGACAAGTGTTGCGGTGTGCTTTGGGGTCTTTGGGCCTTATGCTCACCCCATTCCATAAGGAAATATGCTGAGATGGGTGCAGTATAGGAGAATGAGATGAATTTTGGGGCTGAAGATTCCAAGGCACACCTCAATACCTGTCACTGGCTGCAGGGTGGGAGTGGTGGTGGAATGGCATGAGCATTACAGCCGACAATCCCAAGTCACACCCCTGACACCTGTCAGTCTCTACAGAGTGGGGGCATTACTGTTGAAAACCCTAATGCCCCGGGAATTTGTTGACATTTCACTTCAAATTTTCATCATGGGCTTTTTGTGACCCCCACCTCATGAACAGTGGCACTATCAGTTGATTAGCGGAAAAGTGATTTTGCACAGTGACTGTGCATTTAGTGCCACAGGTCTGAAAACACATTTCAGGCAGGATGTTAAAAATGACATCTGTACTGTTCAAGAGGAAGTGTAAAAAAATGGCAATGCTGAAACTCTGGAGTGTAAATATGAAAAATTGGTGAAGTCATGAGTGTGCGTAGAAACTGCACAATGCACACAGGTAATGCAATTATTTTGGGGATTTTTTTAAACCACATTTTCAACATAGGTATTTTGGGACATCTGCTCATGAACAGTGGCACTGTGATTTTGTTAATCAGTCCCAAAAGTTGATTTCCCACAGCGATTGCACCATTGTGCACCAGATGCGCAAAAACACATTTCGGGCAGGATGTGAACAATGACAGCTGTACTGTTCATAAGGAGGTGTGAAAAAGTGGAGATGATGAAAATCTGGAGTGAAAATATTAATAATTGTCGAAGTTACAACAGTGACTGTCCTGCTGCTGCTACAGCGCTGGCCTACACACAGTGTCTAACATCTGACTTCCTTTATTAGGCTTTGAAGAAGCATTTGTTTTCTATTTTTTTGGCTGTAATTGTCATGTTTAAAAATATATATTGGGGTTATATTATAAATTCCTATATATGTCTGTACTACTATCTAAAACTTAAGAACAGCAGCACCTGGCAAGTTATAGCATTTAAGCACTTTTTTGTTTCAGACAGATAGCACCCTTATTGTCTTCTCTACCTCACTTAATTCTTAGGGTCCACATCATCCAGGTCCATCTGGTCCTGTGGCTACTGTGGAAGGTCAACCTCCTGGTGAACACCACAGTTATGGTTATGGTTCCTTCCAACTTTGCGATCCACCCCCAGAGACTGAATACCCTGACGGCAAAAAGACACGATTCTGTTCTGCTCACTACTATTGGAAATTAGGCAACAGATGTAAAACCAAAAGAGACTGGTTAGTCTACTCAAAAGTGACTAATTCTGTATTCTGCTTCTGCTGTTTGTTATTTGATCATGATGAGAAGTCAAATTTCTCTAGTTGGTCAGGTTTTTGTGACTGGAAACATCTGTCTGGCACTGAAGGGTGCTTGCATGTGCATGAGATTTCAGCTCCTCATGTTGAGAATTACTTGAAGTGGAAAGAATTAGAGTTATCTCTTAAGTCAAATGCAACGATCAAAAAAGAACTGCTCAGAAAGTTAGAATCAGAGAAGGAAAGATGGCGTCAGGTTTTGAATCGTTTGTTAGAAGTGATTCAATGGCTAGCGAAAAATAATTTGCCATTTCGTGGATCTTCTGACAGAGTTTTCACAGAGCACAATAGCATTTTTCTGCAGCTGCTCAAACTAATGTCTAAGTATGATCCAGTTTTGATGGAACACTTGTGATGGGCTAGCGAGAAGACCAACACACATTATCTCAGCAAAGATATGCAGAACAAGTTTCTTCATCTTTTAGCAGATGCTGTGCTGGATAACATGATAGCAGCAGTCAAAAAAGCAAAGTATTTCAGCTTGATCGTCCATTGTACGACAGGCAATTCTAAACAGGAACAACTATCGCTAGTACTCTGCAATGTTGAAATTGATGAGGAAACCAACAAAACAGTTGAAAAAAAGGAAAGCTTCTTGGAATTTCTGCATGTCAAAGACACAGCTGCAAAAGGGATTGCCAATGTTGTGTTAGACTGAACAGCAAATTATGGTTCATCAATTTCTGATCTTCGAGGACAATGTTATGACAATGGCACCAAAATGAAGTGATTGTACAATGGTGTGCAAGCCATCATTGCTGAAAAGAACCCTTTGGCTTTATTTGTTCTCTGCTCTCCACACAACTGGAACCTTGTAATTATACATGCTGCTGAAAGTTCCACTCGTGCAAAGTCTTTTTTTGAAATTTTGCAGAGAATTTATACATTCTTTGCTGCATCCACAAAAAAGATGGGATGTTGCTTCACAGCATTTGACCAACTGAAAGGACTCTCTGAAACACGTTGGAGTGCTCACCTAGATTCAGTTAGATCAATTGTGTCCCAATTTCCTCAGTTTACTGAATCCTTTGAGCAGCTTTTACATTGTGACATTCTGGATGCTGAAGCCTTTTCTGAAGCATAGTCTCTGATGGCTCAAATTTCATCATACAAATTTATTTTGTTAATAATCTGGCATGACATTTTGTCAAAAGTCAACAAAATTAGCATTGTTTTAAAGTCAAAAAAGATGGACATCTCCAGTGCAATTTCCTTGGTTCAAGCTGTGATTTCAGACTTCCAGGATTATTTGTTGTGTGGACTTCAAAAGGCTGAAGCTGAAGCTGCAGAAATCTGTGAGCAACTAGATAGTCCAGCTGAATACCCTGTTCACAGAATCCGCAAACGAACTCAAAAATGCTCTGACCCAGACTGTCAGGAAGCTTTCTGCTAGAAAGCAGATGCTGAACAACTTCACACAGATCCTAGAACTGAATTTCAGCAAACATTCTTTAAGCCCCTACTAGAAAAAGTCCTGGCTCAAATTGAAACAAGATTTTATTTCCTGCAAAAATTTAGCTGTAATTATGGATTCATATTTGACATAAAAAACATAGCTTCTTTGCCATCTGATGTTGTAGAGTTTGAGAAGACATGTAAGGATTTTTCAGTTCAATTTGCAGATGGGGATCTGTCTGGGGGGAGATGTTTCAAGAAATGAAGACATTGTCAAGAATGTTGCCTGATCATCTGTCACCTCTGGAGACTCTGCAGTTTATTGTTTCTTGATCACTGTGCCCTGCTTTCCCAAATACTGTTGTTACATTGCAATTGTTGCTGACTCTTCCAGTGTCAGCTGCCTCAGCAGAAAGGAATTTCAGCAAGTTAAGGCTGATTAAGAATTATCTCTGGTTGTAGATGTCACAAGAATGACTGAGTGCCTTAGCTATTCTGTCAACTGAGTGTAAAGAAGCTGAATCTGTGAACTTTGGCAAAATGATTTCAAAGTTTGCCTCTGAAAAATCAAGACAAAGTCTTCTAATTTTCTTTTTTGATTGATAAATATAGAGAAGGAAAGAAGCTGAATCAATCTGTGAATGATCACAAAATTGGTTCCAAATTTGCGTTTCAGTCTATAGAGAAAAAATCAAGATGGAAAGTCTTGTGATACTGTTTTTTTATTGATGAACAGAGTAGAAATAAACTATTCTGTCATGTGAACTTTGACGATAGTCCAAATTATTCCAAGTTTTGTCTGTGTAACATCAAGATGGAAATTAAAGTCTTTATTTTTTGTTGATTTAACATGACTAGAAAATGTTAATGCTATGCTTGAAAAATTTTTTATTAAATTACAGTATGGAAAGGAATGCTTATTTCATGCCTTATTTGTAGTTTGAGCCAGATTCAGTCAAAAAGTATGACAATTAAAAAAAAACACGCTTTTGATTGGGTGGGGGTGGGGCAGGGACAAGGTGAGGGGGGCCCACAAAAACCTGAAGCCAGCTCTGCATATCTTGTAAAAAAACACATATTAAAACTAAACCATAAGATACATAACACCATGTATAATGGCATGTACCGGTAATTGTATGTGGCAGGTAAACACAGAAAAGGTGAGATTGAATGCCCAACCTAAACAACAGACAGGTGACAGTGGTGGGTATTGGGGGGTGGGGATGTCCCTTGTACAGTACCTGTAGCACTTGAAAATTCTGTGGGGTGCACAACTGAGTGACATGGGAATGAGTGTTCTGGGTGGATGTCAGGAGATTACTGTATGTCTGTAGGTGGTAGGAAAGCACACCTAACATTTGTGCAATATCATAGATGGGAAAACATGACCTGATCATGACAAGAACAAGCAGACACAGATGATGTATGAAGAAGATGAGACATGGTTGGTGTTGTAATATGGCACTTCCATCTATAATGCAACATCCAAATGGTGCCAGCCTAGTACCACACTGTCTCATATTTTTCATCTTCCCTTCCAGTGTCTGCAGCACCAACTGCTCTCAGACTATCTATGGATGAAGAGTGAAAAGTCACAACCAGCTGATGAGGAGGATGTAGGTCAAAGTCCTTATTCATCTTTAGAAATGTGAGCATCTCAGCATTCCCAATGCTTAGCCTTATGTGACTATCACTCAAAATGGCTCCAGTGGCACTGACAATATGCTCTAAATACTGTACACATTGGAACATGGGCATGGTAGAAAGTTCACAGCTAGAGATGGGTGAAACTGGAAAATTTCATTTTGCAAAATATTTTGCAAAATTCTTGCATTTTCGTGAAATATTTCATGCATGCGAAATTTCGCTGGTGAAATGCAGAATTTTGCCAGCAAAATGCAGAATTTCACTACATGCAGGTGAAATTCTGCTGTTCGTGGGTGAAATTCCACATTTTGCAGACAAAATTCACATTTTTCTGGCAGAATTTTACATTTCACACCAGTGAAATATTATGCAAAATGCGTGAATTTCGCTAAATATTTCACAGGCAACATTCTAGATTTTTCTGGAATTTCACTGGTGAAATGAAATTTCGCTGCATCTCTATTCACAGCCAGACAAAACAGCTCAGGCCACACCTGTATCTTGGAACTTCAGTTATTAAGAACCATGAGAGAAACTTGGGCTGTCCCAGAAGTACTTCTTCAGTTGAGTATTGAGGTCCACAGATCTCTTGGATCCCACCTCAGATTTCTTTGAATTCTTCACCATTAAATTTAGCATAGACATCCATTCTAGTAGTGAAGCCCCTGGTGCAGGCAACATGTCCTCTTTACCATCTGACTCCTCCACCTCTGTACATCCACAGTGTTGTACCTTCCCTCTGGATGGTCAGCTGTTCCAGACTCAGCTATCTTCTCCAAGCTATGACGCAAAACATTTCGCTAGTGTTCCACATCATAACCAGAAGGCAACATACGACTTTATCCTTAAAAAGTGACTCTGCATTTCAGAATTTCTTTCATAAATTAGATGGTTCAGCTGTTACAGTTTATTAGAGAATACATTTGTGTCTTTTTTTTTCATTTTCAATGTTCCTTTCCAAGATTTACAACACATCTTGGCAATCCATCTTAAAAATCTGTATGGAAAACATTTGAAAACATTTGCCTCTCCCCTGCTCCTCTCACAGTGCCTTTGTTTATGGCATTACAGTGCTCAACGTGACAACAGACTATGATGTCACAAACAGCAACTGTGTGGTTAGCAGGGGGAGTCTGAAACATTTTGAAAAACTCAGCAAAATAATTGCAGCATTATCTACAGTATTTAGTAGACTAACAGCAGGGAAAGTAAACAAAAAGAATGAACTAGAAAACAATAATGTTAAAACTTAACTGGTGTAAATCTAGTGTTTTTAATATTGTTATTATAATAGAGAGTTACTCTTTAAATTGCAGATCCAACATCACAGGGAGGATATTCTGATCTTCTACAAACATGTGCTGCACTTTGTTGCCACAAAGGAAAGCCAATAGGGAGCTGGTGACTACCTTCACATCACATGCTTCTGCATCCCATCCATACTGTGCACATTTCTGCTCCAAGAATACATGTAGGAATCTGAGCTGTGTCAGAATCATGCTCATACTTCAGAAGGTGGAACTGATTTCCCTTGTAATAACATCAAAGGGTCCCAAGAGCTCTAATATCTTCACCATATTCCAGCAACTCAAAGACACCATCACATCTTCTCCAATGACTTAATTACATATAATTGTGGATGGCCAGATTTTGCTCTTGGAACCATTCAGATATATGGTATGTTGAGTTCCACCTCATCACACAGTCCTGCATTAGAGTGTATTCCTGCAGTTTTGCTTTTCTTGGTGGAGCACATGCAATTCTCTCCTGGCTTTCATAGTGGGGAGAAGTGGGTAAATATTTTTTTCTAAGTGTACCAACTATGTACTCCACACTATGGGTCTTTCTCAAGGTATTATGTGGGACCAAGTATAGGCAGTGGGCAAGACATGGCAGATTGATGTACCCACCATCATCCATAGCTTTCACAATGTTGGCAGCATAGTTGGTGACAACCCCAGCCTCCAGTCTATTACTTACTGTATATTGGCCAGTTATCAATTACTTCCTCCAACTTGACTAACACGTTTTTGATATGTGGGTGTTGTCAAAGCCAGTGACACAAAGATCTGCCTGTTGTCTGGATGCAGCAGACTTTGTGCTAGTACTGCCAACACACCTTCTAGCCTTTTGTCTTTTGTATAATGAAGGCACACCCAATGTGCCATCACTGTCATATAGTCCACATGTATCAACTGTATGCAAATCACACATAATCCACATTAAACTTGGCATAGCATATAAGACTCGCCACAATCTTACCTCTGCTGCAAGACTCGCCATCATTCAGGGTGTACTAAGGCCTGGCCTCACATCCGTCCTCTTATCATACATGGATAAAAATAAAGCTGTTCTAAGCAAATTGGAAACCTGTTATAACAGCATCTGTTGTTTCGCTCTATCTATGCCAAGAAGCACCCGCCACTGTGTGCTCTGTGCTGACCTTGGCTGGTTCTCCCCTCCCTCATACTAGACATATGCTGCTGGTTGTGCCATAGACAAAATAATTAAAGAAGGCCTTCCAGAGTCTATCACTTGCTGGTTCAAATCTTCCTTACCGACCTACTCCCTGCGCTTGATGGACAACTGTCTACTGAATATCTCCAAATGCAACACTAGGATGGGTGAGCATGCCTTTGTCTGGATAAAAACTCTGGAATTCTTTCCCTAAGGAACTGAAACATGCACAGTCCCACCATATCTTCAAAAAATGGCCTCAAAAGACATCTACAAGTCAAGGACAAATGCTCTTGCTCCTAAACTAAATGGGATTCTGACCTGGTTCTTGCCTCTCCCCAAGGACCAACTAGCACTTCTGGGACTCCCCTATCCCAGCTCACTACTCTTAGAACCAAGCTGCTGGCCACTTACCCTTGACTCCTGTATTTGTCCTCTGGGTAACCCTTCCCACCCTCTGCTTCACGGTGCCCTCTGTACTTACATGTGTTATTTTTTTTCTCCCTATAGTGATGATTGCCTGTCAAATTCCTTGTACTCTCTGTGTATATTCATTGTATACCATGTGTTTATCATGTTCCACACTGTTTTCTGTGCTGTATAATGTCAGGAACTCCACTGTTTAATATGCTGGTTTCGTCTGTAACTCTCCCAGGTTATGCCCGAAAGTAGACAATGTTGTTAACTAGTACACTTACCTGGTCAACAAAAACTAAATAAATAAATACATGATCTGACCACTCGTCCACATGTTGGTGGTGAGGTGGACTAGTCAGATGTAGACTGCCACAGGCAACAGTACCTCAGAGCACACACTTTTAGACAGCTCAAGCAAGGTAACCCAAGTAAAAACATACCCTTATGGTACACAGTATTGAGACTCCACCATATACATCAATCTGTAGGACACAGGGCTGGAATCAAAGGAGAAGGGAAACAGGATCTCAACCTACAGCTCAGCCACTGCCTTGTTAATCTCCTTGGCAATAGAGTGTCAAGGGGCAAACTTATCCTTGTATTTCAAAGGTTGTTAAAAGGTCAATTATCACCTGGGGAGAATGGGAACATTGGAATATGATGGAGTGATTGGCTCCTCTAACTGCTCTAAGACACTTTCTTGTATAATGAAATTGCACAAATTGCACATTTTACAACAACTTTTTTAATCCATTGTTTTAAAATCCTGTATGTGTTTTAATTTTTGTAATGGCTTATTTGCAGAACAAATCAAAACTGTTGATCTGGATCTTCTAACTGAGAGGATGTCCTCCTCCAAGCCGCTGGTGTCTGGCTCTCATCTGGAAGAAAATGCTGACCAATCCTGGTCTCCTGGCTTTCCTCACCATGGACCCCACTTTTTCTAGCCCATTCACAATGGTGATTTGTGCACAAGTAGGTGTGCATGCCAGAGGCACCAATGGCTGGTGAACTACCCCTACTGATTTTCATGAAATACATCAAGCAGTGGGAATGTGTAAAGTTACCAGAACAAATCTAAAACTATGTCCAGATGTCATAGCCTTTAGATGTTTTGGCTGGTATTGGTGACAGAGGTGTTAAGAATGGGGAATGGCGATGACCCATACTATCATCACTACCATCAGCACCCCCAACAGATGAAGTGGCACCACTTTTTCTTTTTTTGGGGGCAGCAGCTGACCTTTAGTAGTCTTTTTCACACTGAACTTCCCCAAAGATGCAGTCAATTTCCTTGCTGACTTTCTCCTCTTTTGCCAAGTACCTTTTACTCTAGCTGCTGGCTCCTCCTCCTTCTCATCACCATTATTGTCAATAGTAACTAGTGGGCACTTTCTGTATTACCATCATCAGATGCTGGTTGGGGTTCATTTTTAGTCTTGCTGACTTTTTGTCCAGAAACATCAGGTACAGGTTCAGCAACTTCCCTCTGCTGCTCTTCTACCACTTCCACAGCTTCTGGAACCACAACTGGTGCTGGTTCTGATTCAGGCCTGGGTTCTTGAATCATGTGTGGCTCTGACTCTGACTAAGTGCAAATGCAGCACCACGAGTGGTGGTCCTAATACTGGGGGTCATAGCAGTTACTCTATTGTATACTGCATGTGTGCTATAAATGACATGTCCAATCTGGATCACAATTATTAGTTTCTTAATTTTTTTAACATAACCTTCCCCAGAACCATGCTCAGAAACCAGTTTATCACCAAAACCACCACCAGAACAAGAACCATCTTTACCTTCTCCTCCAGAAATTTCCAACCATGACACAAAGTGGAAAATGCCTTTTCTTCAATCACATGTGACTTGTGCACCTTCCCCGAGACACAAGACATCCTTTACTGCTGCTCACACCACCAGTAGAAGTAGGACCAACACCCCCACCATGAGGAGAAACCTCCCCCACATCAGGTCCCTCAACAGTGGTACACCAGCCCCCTCTGCACCAGTGCCACTGGCCACTATCTTAGCATAAGAATGCTTAGCTTTACCAGCTGCTCTACTGCTGTCTCTTCCAAACGTATTCATGTATAATAATATACATTTTGCTGAAGCATTTACAAGAACAAGAATGAGGAATGCTGGGTGTTAAACACAAGAACATTTTTAAACACTGTCACTTTAATAGACACTCTGACAGCAAATAAACACAAATTACAATCAAAACCCATTTTTATTAAAAAAAATGTTTTTTTAACTAAGTTCCACTTGCAAGCAAATGCTCACTGAAAACGAGCCTGGACTGCATCAGGCAGACAGACACAAACACACACTGCAATAGAAATACACCAAGAATGTTGTATTTTGGGGGTTACTGTTGTAGAGGCATAGATCAGGAAGCAAGATCAGATCAGGAGAAGTTATACAATTCACAAGTAGCATTCTATTATTATCAATAACATTAAAATAATAAAAAAAATGTACAGGATAGCTATTCACAAAGGCAGTACAAATAAAAAGTCCTTCATCTGAGACTCTTTCTCAGTTTAACTCAAATCATTCTACATCTTTCTAAACAAAACATTGCTCACTTTGTATGATGTTTTGCCTGCCATTTTAAACTCTGCACCCTGCTCTTGTAAGTTTCATCTTGTGTCTTTCACAAAATTATTAGAACTTTGTCAATTTCTTTCTTGAGGCCAGCCTGAAGAACACCTCTAGGGCCGAATTTTCAGATGACCCTTAGAGCGATGCAAGATGCATCCATAAAACACTTGCTGCTAAGCCTAGTGCACCAGAGATACTGCACTGTATTTTGGTACAGCAGCGGTCCTGGCAGCAAAGTGCTGATGGCTGCACAAGAGGTCAACTGTGCCAGATCAAAGATGCAAGTGAGGGGCTTGGCAGACACCTCCATCAGCTGTAGGCCCCCTAGCCTCTGACTCCTGCCCTGTATGGCCATCCTGTATCCATGCATGACATCTTGTCCCCACTGGTGGCACCCACGAGCACTATGCAACATAGTGCCCCCTCCTCCTGAAGAGACCATGCCATGCACAGGCAAAGGGCATCCCACCCAATCCACACCACCGGTGCATGTAGGTGCCACCACATGGATTGCACTGTACCAACTCACTCTTTGGAGGCTAATCACCATTGCAGTGGCTCGAGATTGGAGGGTCCAACTGCCCAGATGTATGGTACCCCATCTGGGGTATCCAAACATGGCATCTGCTGTTCTGGATGATGCAGTCCTCACCCATAAAGATGGTATTGGTTGGGGCAGAGGTGTAGCTCCATGCTCTGGCACATTGATGTCCATGATGACAGGGGCACAACATCTGAGCAGTGATCTGCCCACATTCCTGTACCACTGCTGCTGGTATCTCCATGTGGCATGGCACACCACAGACAAGGTACCACATCTGCCAGTTGGGGAACACAGACATTGTGGTGTCCTGCTGCAGGGACAGGTCAATGCTGGAGTAGCTGTTAAACCAGCCCTGGCTGGTCTATGCACAGGCAGGTCCAGCCTGTTTGAAAAATGGCAAAACAGGGGATGCTGCATCAGTTTACTGATGCAAGCCTCCTTTACGACAGGGACAGTTCTTAGGACACTTTTCTTGCTATGTGCCATGTGTTTTGGAATTTATACAAAATCAGTTTATTAGTCTTAGCATCCCTTCAGTACCTTATTCTGTTTTCTGAAATCTCTTGGGCCTTGAGAATAAAGTGGTCATCCAGTGTTGATGGTAGGTCTTCAGTGAAGTGGACTATAGAGCACTCTAAAGTACTCAGCCAGTGAGATTGCCTTCTCTGCACTTTCAGTCTCAAGCCAGTGTTCCTTGACCCATATCTGGACACCACCCGGTAGGACCTGGACCAATTATTCGGTTACCAGGATGTTGATTACCTACTGGAATGTCTTCCCCTTGGGAAGTATATACTTGTTATAAAGCTTCTTAAGGTGGTTGCAGTTTTCATCTGATGCCATCATGAATGGAGTCTGGAGGGCCAAAAATTGTCTATATGTTTTTCCTGATATGTCATATTTCCTCAGAATGTTTTGCATGACTGCTTCATAGTTATCTGCAAGCTTGCTGTTAATTTTGCCATAAAGGTTAGCTGTGTCTTTCCAGTGAGGTATAGAGCCAGTCTAATATCCCACTGCTCTACAGTCCACTTACATGTTCTGGACACTCACTCAGACATAGTGATGTATGCACCAATGTCATCACTGGGATCTAATGTAATCAATGTAAAGTCCTTTACATTAGAAGGTTCCTCACGTACTCTTCTGATGCTTCAATCCTGCTTGCAGGGCCTTGGTTCAGTGTCTTTCTTGCCTTTGTAAATCTAGTTTTTGTTTCTCACTTTGCTGATGTTGTAGGATTGGCTGCATTCAGCTCAGTGTATTCCTCTGGCATGTCAGTCCAATCCTTCTCTCCCCTTTTTCACACCCTTATCTGTTGGACTCCAACAGTTCCTTAAGGAAGGGGCAGTGTTACCTTGGGCTCTACTACCAGTTGTTATTCTTCCATCTTTCTGACAACTGCCATACTCCTGGTGGTCACACTAGACTTAGTACCAGTTTTGCAGTTTACTTTCTTTTTCACACCTCTTGTCATCCCACTGCCACCTACTGTAACTCTGCTGTGCACAAATTGGTTCAGACTTACCATACTCGCCTGTCAGAGCATGAAAGCAGATCTTCTAAAATACTTTGTCATGGGGCTATGGGTTATAGAAACACAGAGATGTTAGTGGTATGCTTAAGCACTTTTTAAAATTGCTTATTTATTGGTTCACAGCAGAATACGAAGGAACTATTCAATACAATTGAGCAGCTCTTAGTTAAGATGATACAGATTGGCATACAGGTACCTCATGATGTGGTTCACCATCAAGGACAGCTTTGGATTTCAGCTGAAAATTGACAGGACTAGGACTCGGTATCTCTGACCTGCTGATGCTTCTATGGGCACAAATAAGTATTTTATTTTAAAGAATGTTATTATTGTGTTTGAATTTAGTACATGTGAAAGGTGCTGGATTGACAGCACTGGAATCTGAAGTCCTCTGCATATCCACATGATAGGTACAGCATGGGTGAACACAGTGCAAACATTCCCACATTGCCCTGTCAATGTGTCTTAACCCTGCCATGGAGGAACCATCGTATGGTGACAGAATAATTCTGTCTTCATATCCATTCAGTCCTTGGTCTCTCATGTGAAACTGCTAGCAGAAGTGAAAATTACTGACTGTCATATTGGTGATTTTGTGATGTTG
This sequence comes from Neoceratodus forsteri, assembly GCA_016271365.2. Classification (NCBI taxonomy): domain Eukaryota; kingdom Metazoa; phylum Chordata; order Ceratodontiformes; family Ceratodontidae; genus Neoceratodus; species Neoceratodus forsteri. Next base: position 219,754,748 of record CM028134.1, read on the forward strand.
ACACCTGCCCACTGGGAACTGGACTAAGACCATCACAACTGTTTTTACATAAATTACTGTAGAGTTCTAAGGTGATAAATGCTTTTGGCCATTACCAACCTGTGCTGGTCTTGAACCAGTGACTTAGAGATGAAAGGATATCAGTCTGCTACAAATCCACTGAGTCATCCAGTTCCTCTGGGCTCACAGAAATCAGTCTGACATCAAGACTCTAGCTACCCTGTCTCTCTCACTCTCTGCTTCTCTTTAGGTCTGAGTCCCATGAAAGTCCGATCATTATTCAGAACACCTTGAACCAAGGACTTACATACTAACATACTATTGGCCAGCAGATTCGGCCTTACGGTCTATTGAGTCTGCTCGAACCTTAGATCCTTAGTTGGGTGCCGAGGCCGTCCCATCCCTTGTGCTCCAAAAACCCCTATCATCCATCCCCACCCCACTGGGACAGGCCATCATCTGATACATCCACTTTCTGTGTCTGTCCCACCCTCTCTTGAAACCCTCCACTGTGGATCTCTGAACCAGCTCGCCTGGCAGTGCATTCCAAGGGTCCACCACCCTCTCAGTGAAAAACCTCCTCCTCTTTTCCCCCCTCACCCTTCCACCTTCCAACTTCAAACCATGCCCTTTGGTGATACCTCCCTGCTTTAGTCTAAAGATCCCCTCCATGTTTACCCTATTTATTCCCTTGAGGTACTTGAAGACCTCAATCATGTCCCCCCTGTCTCTCCTCTCCTCCAATGAAAACAGGCAGAGCTCCTCAAGTCTGTCCTCATAGCCCTTGTATCATCTTAGTTGCCCTCCTCTGTACCCTCTCCAGGAGCTGTATGTCCCTCTTCAAGTGTGGTCACCAGTACTATACGCAGTACTCAAGGTGTGATCTAACCAGTCCATTGTACAGCGGCAGAATCACTTCCTTGCTGATAGAGGTGATCCCCCTTACGATGCATCCCAACATCCTGTTTGCCTTGCTAGCTGCTCTCCTGCACTGCTCAGAGTTATTCATACATGCATCCACCATGACCCCTAGTTCTTTTTCCCCATTGAGGCCTCCAGCGCTTCCCCTCCCAGGGTGTACCTGTGTTATGGGTTTCCCTGACCAAGATGCAACACCTTGCACTTGGTGATATTGAAATTTAATTTCCATGTGTGAGCCCAGCTTTCCAGGGTGTCCAGGTCCCCTTGCAGGGCTAACCTGCCCTCTTCTCCCTCAACTACTGCTCCCATCTTGGAGTCATCCGCAAAGAGACTCATTTCACACCCTATACCCTCCCTGATGTCCGATATGTATGCATTAAACAGGATCGGACCCAGGACCGAGCCCTGCGGTAGCCCACTACCAACCTCTCTAGGGTTCGAGAGCTCCCCACAGACCACTACTCTCTGGGTGCGTCCCAGCTAGCCAGTTTTCAATCCATCTGACCATCAAAGGGCCTACTCATAACCCCATCAGTTTCTCCACCAGACCATTGTGGGGACGGAGTCAAACCTTGCTGAAGTCCAAGAATAATACATCCACAGGCTTTCCCTGTCCAGTTCTGATGTTACCCATTCGTAGAACTCCACAAGATTGGTTTGACATGATCTACCTGGCACAAACCCATGTTGCTGACTATCAGACCTCCCACCTCCTCCAAGTACACCCTAATCATTCCTTTAGTATACTCTCCATTAATGTTCCCACCACCGAGGTCAAACTGATGGGTCTATAGTTACCTGGTACTTCCCTTGACCCCTTTATGGATTGGCACCACATGGCCTCTCGCCCAATCCTAGGTACCCCCCTGTCAAGTGACCTGTTGAAGAGCTCCGTCAGGGGTGCAGCCAGTATGTCTGCCAATTCCCATAGTACTCTCGGATGAATGCCATCTGGCCCAGGAGATTTGTCTTTCTTTAGGGCCTTGAGGGCTAACCACACCCTCTTGGCGGAGATAGCATCATCCGTCCCCTCCACCTTTCTGGCCTTTTTATCCTTATCCAGATGTGACACCCCTGGGGTACCTCTCCCTCCCTCTTGCTCCATTTCTGTTGCTCCCCTGATCCCACTCACTGCCGCTTCTATCCCCTTCGTGCCTTGCTTTGTAGATATCCCATCCCCCTCTCTAGTGAACACAGAGGCAAAGTACTCGTTAAATACCTCTGCCCGGTCCTCGCCACTTCCACCCACCCTCCTTCTGATCTCAATCTGCTGAGATGGCCCTTAGTTTTCTCCTCTCCCAATGTACCGGAAGAACCCCTTTCCCCTCCATGTATCCCTGTGCCAGCTGCTGCTCTTTACTGGACTTTGCTCCCTCACCATATGGGTGACTTTCTAGATCAAGATGGTACATTTCCTTATCCCTATCCCCTCTTGTTGTTTTATATTTTTTGTAGGCCGCCTTCTTTTCTCTGACTGCTACCTGTACCTTACTGGACCACCAGCATGGTTATGTGACCTTGCTCCCTTACATTTCAACTTAGCGCAGATCCTGACTGCCTCATGAAGTCCCCGTTTTATGACCTTCCATCTCCTTTCCACACTTGTCATTGATGTAATCCCCTTCAAGTGATCCTTGAGAATATTTCCCATGCCCACAAAGTCTGCCCCCCTGAAGTCCACTGCCAGTGTCCTAGATCTCATCCCCCTCCCCATGCTTATTTGAAACCAGACAGTATTGTGGTCGCTCCCAGTCAGGGGTCCTGTACAACCAGGTCCTTACCAGATCCCCATCTGCCAGAACCACGCCCAGGACATGCCCCTCCATTGTGGGCTCCATCACATGCTGTGTTAAGAACACATCCTGGAAGCTGTCCAGCAGCCTCTGCTCCTTGGCCACCTTAGGGACATGGTTCCCCAGTTGTACCTGGCATATTAGGTCCCCATCAACACCACTCCTTCCTTTTGGTCCACACTGGGCAATGATGTTGTCCAGCAAACCATCCTCTAGAACATCACTCATCCCGGGGGCCTATATACTACACCCAGCTTGACCATATCTCCTGCTGAGGATCGAGGTGATCCATAAGGCCTCACACTTCCCTCTGCCTCTTCTACCCTAGCAATTTCTGTCATCTCTCTAATGAACATAGCCACTCCACCCTCTGCCTCCTTTCTATCCTTCCTAAGCATAGTGTGCCCCGTATGTTTGGGTCCCAGTCATGGTTTTTGTTGGTCCCGTCTCCGTGACTGCCGCCACATCCACCCCGAACAGCATGGCCTGGAACTCTGGCAACTTGTTTCCCAAGCTCCTTGCATTACTACACCAACCCCCACCCTTATCCCTGATCCTCTTTGTCAAACCCCACCCAGATTCCTTATACTTCCATCCTCCCGCTGCTCCTCCTGAAACCTCCACCCCAGTCTGTTTCCCAGGCTTGAGGCTACTCCCCTCATCTGGAGGAGGGCTTCAGTCAGCCTCTCCTTATCCTTCCCCTCACAAGTTTAAACCCCCATCTTTCTTGAATGTAGTCAGCCATCCCCTGTTTAAGGACTTCCTTCCCTAATGGGGCAAGATGAAGCCTGTCCTTGGCATATAGTCCCTTATCCTCCCAAACTCCATTCCAGTTCCCTAACACCCCCAACCCACTCTCTTCACCCCACTTCCTGAGCCAGTCATTAACCTCTGTGAGCTTCATTTTTTTCTCCACTGAGGCCTTTGGTACTGGCAATATCTCCGAAAAGGAAATGTTGCATCCATTATCCCGACAGACTCTGGCAAGTTCTTGGAACCTTGCTTGGATTTCCAAACGCTTATTTCCTCTAGATCGTTAGTTCCCAAATGCACCAGGAAATACGGTTTCCTCCACAATCCCTAACCATTTCATACACCATGAACTTTGCTCTGTGCACTTTCAGCCCAGAGATACTCACTACCTTCACTTGGCTATGGCATCCACCCCCTGTCCTCCACTGGATACCCTAATCATCAGGTCTCCCAATAACAGAACCTTAACACGCCATCATCCTTATGGTTACCTCCACTATGCCCTCTCAGCCCCCTTCCCCTTATTCATGATCTCAATTCCATGGGAGTCTTCCTGCCTTATTAGAGACCCCCTTGTCACCCTCCCCTTTCTGCCTCCCTCGTTATTTTGCCCACTTAACTCAAACCCCCCCTGAATAGGTGTCCCCTTTTAACCCTCTCTTGTCCAAACCCTTTATATACTCTTCACCTGTGTGTTTAGTCACATGGTCACTGGTGCCACTGCAAACAATTATATTTGTAAGTTTTTACCTTATAATCCTACAAGAGCAAGTCTCAGATTCTTACATACAGGTAAGAACACATTTTAACAATCATTTCTTGTCATTTGCACATCAGCATTTATTCTCACAAAAGCACACTAATTTTGTGTTTTTCCTTCTCTAAGCTCCTTCTGGGGTGTTCCCATCTGGCCGTGACTGGATAAAAACAAGTAAGTCAGGCCCACTCATCTCTTATACTAATGACAAACAGACTAAACAGGAATGTTGAACAAATATTTCCAACTTCAATTCTTTTTGTTTTACAGTTACTTTGCTAATGCAAGAAATCATTTGACTCAGTTTCATGTAGTGTGTTATGCATTAGTTAGGGTTTAAACATTTATAATTATAGTCAGAAAGTAACATATATCAAGAACGGATTTGCATGATTTACCTCTTAATGCAGACTTCCCACTCTTCATCACCAAGATAACAGGGCATATCTGCCTGTACCTGAGGATATGTTCATGTCTCATACTGCAAACACTCTACAGTTGCAAAAATTCAGAGACCATCTTACTTGTGGCCTACATGGAAAACTCTGCAGTCTAATGTTTCTACAAAAAGTTTTGCTGGTTTGTTTTTATTTTTTGTATTCCTGTCCTATTTTATTTTCATTGTTAAATGCTTTGCCCTTTGCAACGGTGGTCACAGGACAGGAGAGCAAGCATTCCCTTTCCTTTGCCCTCCATGTCCTTTTTTTAGTAGGTCTACAGGGCACACTTATCTGTGCCCAAATTGGGCACACTGCACATACAGCCCTACTCAGGACCCTAGGCTTTGGGACTGTCCAATCAGCTCCTTATTTGACTGGTCAGTTTGTGCATGGTTCAGACCAAGTGGAGTGACAATAACCACATGCCTTGGCTGGCCAGGCATGGCAGCACTGAAGGGCACCATCAAGATAGAAAGGGTAGGTGCTTCTTTCTTAACAGTCCACCAGCAGTGTACCAAGCATGATAGCTGCATGCAGAGCAGCAGCGTATCTCAACATATCTAATTGTATTATCAGAGCAGTATTTCACTATTATACCACTGAAGCTCTCTATATTTTCTTTCTGTCCAATGATAGGGGTGGGGGGTCATCTCAAAGGCTGCAAAGGGCTGGAAACAGGAAACAAACAGCATGGGGCAGAAAGTAGAAGACAGCTGAGATAAACAAAGAAATAAGGCAAAAGAAAAAGAGGGAGGGGACGAGGGCTGCGTGGAATGTGGAATTCTGCTGACAGAATTCATGTGGATTGGCAATTCTGCTTCCAAAACTTTTGGGAATTTCTTTTCAATGGAACATTGTCAACCCCCCTTAGGCCTCAAACTGTCGCCAGTTTATAATAAAAACACACTTCATGGTTGCTCATACTCTGCATAATGTGCTGATGTAGTTGGTAGGTTAATGCTGATTCCTTTTTTCCTTTTTGAAAGTGAAAAAAAGACTGACCACCATTTTGGTTTTACCACACAAAAATCTGTTTATTTCAATGGCCTATGCAACCAGAATAATGTTATGCTTGTGCAACTGTATTACATTGTTGTGGCTGTTTGCACTGTCTAGTTCATGAGGAATTACCACCCTGTGGGGGTACTGAAGGCAAGAAACCCTGTAAGAGGGTTCCACCCCTGGAGGTGCCACAGGAAGGTTCCCTTGGCTTAAGGTACCTTAGAGAGGAACCCCCTGGAAGTAGAGAGGCGAGCCACTGGAGGAGGAGGGGAGGATGGTGGGACAAAGAACAAGTGCTTCAGAGGGAGGCTGTGAGGAATTGCTCATATAGTTCAGGAAGCAGGTGTGGCTGGTTCCTCACCCATTGAACTGCAGGTGTAGCCTTTCAATTCAATGGCCTATGCAACCAGAATAATGTTATGCTTGTGCAACTGTGTTACATTGTTGTGGCTGTTCACACTCTCTAGTTCAAGAGGAATTACAACCCTGTGGGGGTACTGAAGGCAAGAAACCCTGTAAGAGGGTTCCAACCCTAGAGGTGCCATGGGAAGGTTCCCTTGGCTTAAGGTACCTTAGGAAGGAACCCTCTGGGAGTAGAGAGGCGAGCCACTGGAGGAGGAGGGGAGGATGGTGGGGCAAAGAAAAAGTGCTTCAGAGAGAGGCTATGAGGAACTGCTCATATAGTTCAGGAAGCAGGTGTGGCTGGTTGCTCACCCATTGAACTGCAGGAGTAGCCTTTCAATTCAATGGCCTATGCAACCAGAATAATGTTATGTGTGTGCAATTGTGTTACATTGTTGTAGCCATTCGAATTCTGTATTCCATGAGGAATTACCACCCTGTAAGGGTACTGAAGGCAAGGAATCCTGTAAGAGGGTTCCACCCCTACAGGTGCCATGGGAAATTTCCCTTGGCTAAAGGTACCTTAGGAAGGAACCCAAAAAGAACTGCAGCAGCGATCGATGACTAGGAGGTAGAGAAGCAGACTGACAGCAACAGGCAGCTCAATTAAATATAAATGAAAAGCACAAGTTAGCAGGATAGCTCCAATAAAATGTCTTACACTGATGACAGTAGGAGGCTTCCTAAGGAGAGAGGGAACAGCTAGTAGGGACACCATCCATCTCCATCCAACAACAGAACCTACCTAAGTAAGCTAAGAAATACTACTAAAACAAATTAAGTATTAAGATCTGAAGCATGGAGGAGGGGGAAAAAAAAAACCTTTGAGGAAGAAATCTCTGGGTGCCAAAGCCAAGATCACCTTCCCTCCAGGCTTGGGATGGTGTAATTAGTGATGGCTCTGCTACTGTCATTTAGAAACCGAAACATGGGGAATGGAAAATCTTCCACTTTAGAAGAAACTTTCATTCTTTTTGTCTAATGGGAACACCTTGGAGGGTTGTAAGTAGTGGGTCTCAGCAACAACACACTTTGGAAGCAGAAGGAGGAGAGAATGATCGCTGAAGCACCCACTTGACCTACTACTAATCTACCTGAAATCAAGTAAACCAAAGGCAGTCATGGAAGAATGTATTGAAGGTGCCTTAAATAGCTGATACTACAGCTAAAGGATAGCAATGTATCCTCCCTTCATCGCTAACCATAAATTCAACATCAGGAGGTGCCACTGAATCACAACTCCAACTGGGGAAAGGACATTCCCACTATGGGTCAGATAGGAAGGACCCCACCCAGGCTTCACACACTCAAGATGTGGACTAGGGTGCCAAGCAAGACTGTTGGCTGAGAGGGAGCTCAGAGCCAATAAATTGATGGGCATGATCGACTAGTTTCCTTTAGCAATAGAGCAGGCAGTACATGGTAATTCAAGAAGTAACAGGCAATGTGCAGCACGGTAAACAGATAATACACAGAAATATGCTAAGTAGTAGGCATTGAACAAACAGCTCAGGCTAACCTGGTCCCTTATCCAGTGCAAGGCACTTGCCTGGCCAGGTTATAGGACAAGCGAGGCAAGTAAAGAGGAAGGAATAGAAGCCAACCAGTCCATCAATGAATGACAATTAAAATTGACATAAATACTTGGAGGATTTTAGCGGCAAAGGCAGTATTCGAACATGAAGTATTTGAACCACACAGGGTCACAACTCTCCACTATAACCCCCTCATCCTCCACCACAGGAAAAACAGAGAAGCCACAGTAAAGCACCATGACCCACAAGTGGAAATTAGAACTAGTTTATGGCAACAGGTGTGGCTGAGCTGTTCTCCAGGGTATACTGAAGCATTGCACAAAAGTAGTTTAACACCTTCCAGCAGTAATTAGTTATAGCTTCCAGCAGCAGCTATGCTGAAACATTGGACAAGCATAGGTATTCTAGGCAGAGGCACTAATGCACTGAAAAACAACAGTAATAATTGCTTGGTATAATAGCATATAATCAGGTTGGAATTCCATGGAGAAGTAATATAGAACTGCATTAGATGCTGGTTTGAGTCCCATCGAGTGCAAATAAACATGTTTGAGCAGACTGAAATCCCCAAAAGGGCTGTATGCATGTTGAGCACCATGAGATCAAACAGCAATTGTGACAGTGAAGCAAATTAATGACTTAAATTCAGAAACATACAGTTAAAATGCCTGCAGCTGGAAGATGGGAATAGGCAGCTATAATAAAAGTAGAAAGTTTCAATATAGCAATGCAGCAGTTGGGCCTGGCTGAGCAAACACTGAATAGATTGAACAGAGCACACTGAACTCCAATACTGAACCAACTGAGCTAGCACTGAGTTAATCATGAGCAGGGCTGTAAAACAGGGTGTAGCTACTGGCTGAGCAGTGGAGCCAGGACCAGGTACAATCAAAAAAGGAGAAACCCAGGAGGCAGCAACAGCAGTCAGCTGAAACATGCTGCAGGAGATTAAACAGGCAATAGCAATAGCAGGAAAACTGAGGGCAGGTAGGAACATGAAGTACAGGCAAAAATAAACACAGTGTAAACAAAGGGCATCAAAATGGTAGGAGAAGTAGAAAGCACACAAAAGAAAAACACAAACAGAAGAACAGAAACACAAGCACACAGAGAAGCACACAGCATCAGCCAGAGGCAAAAATGATACCAACTAAAGCAGGAGAAAGACTCAAACAGAAGTCAGCAGAAACCAGAATCCAGAGCACAAGCAATGGGGGGGGGGGCTAGAGGGAGAGGACAGACCAACAGAGCCTCCATCTGGCAAAGAAAAAGTGCTTCAGAGGAAGGCTGGGAGGAACTGCTTATATAGCTCAGGAAGTAGGTGTGGCTGGTTGCTCACCTATTGAACTGCAGGTGTAGCCTTTCAATTACAGTCCTTGAGCAACTCCCACTACATCTTGACTGGATTTGGGAATACCACCAAACTTTCTAGACACTGAATATACAGTGGGGGATAGGATGCTATTGCATCATGAGTTGCTGCACTGTTTGGGGATGTTCCTAAAGTTCAAAAAGTATGCAATAAGAAAAAGTCAAGGATTTGAAACAAATTAAGGTTGGGTATAATTACACCATAGCATTAATTTCAGTTCTAGTAAGAAAGGAAGCAGGAAAAAACAGCAACATCAATGAACTTTAGAAAAGGTAAGCAATCAGACAATGTGGGGTGTCAAGTTCAGCTTAAAATAATAAGATGCATACAGGGCTGAGAGTGTCCCATGTAATTCTAAAAATATTTATGTGTAAACTGTGGAATACATTTCCAAGTATCACATAAACCATGGAAGAAAGTTCCACAGATTAGATAAAATAAGGATTACTAATCCGTAAACATGAGTTTGCTTGTACATGTCAGAATTTTGAGGAATTCCATTCTGTCCGAATCTGAGCATACCACACAGTACTACAGGGGACATACTCAGAACAAGGAGTGGTCAGCTCCCAGTCTGGTACAGGAACATACAGATGCAACAGGCTTGGCAGATAGACAAGATACTGTAGCTGAGGCAGGGATAGCACAGATGGAGAGAAAGGAATGGGGCCCCTAACTTGTCACTGCAGACTTCGGGGACCCTGTGAAGCAAATAAATGTATTTTTCCTAAGAACTCTTGGGTTTAGACCACTACATTTAAAAAAGTGGTTTTCAACAAGAGCACAAATTAATGTGTAGTTCTGATCAACATATTATATAAAATATTTACTTTGTCTACTATTTGCAATGTATATACTGTATAGATTTCTAATATGCATCGTTAATTTAGTGGGTATCCGTGTATAAAGTTTGGCGTTGGCCTCTTTATTTGTATTATATATTTTAGTATATTGTGTACACATTTTATGCTTGCTGCATTATATAATTTTGTATGAATTGCACTGAAATGTATAAGTGCGTATATGTATATTGTATGTTTATACCTGTGCCTACGTGTTAAAAGTTTGTATGATACTTAGATAACTTGTATTAAGGACCTCACTGAAAGTGAGCCTCAGCTTAGATGAGTTTTCCTATTCATTTGAAAAGAATGAATAAAAATGTTACTACTACTACAAGTACTACTACTACTATTACTACTACTACTACTACTACTACTACTAATTTAAAGTTTCTGTTCTGATGCCTACCCTGTTGTCCCTGAGTGAGATTCTTTGATTTTTCTGTTACAGCCTCCTTCCTTTATTTTCATACTCTCCCTCCATCCAAAGCCCTTGAGAAACTAGTGTTCCCAGCAGCATGGATTTCAGTAAAAACATTGCACTAATATAGGACTAATTGAGTATTCCAGTTTCATCCTTGAGGCCCTTGACAATGGAGACAAGGCTGGTACCATCTATATTGACTTGACAAAAGCCTTTGACTTGGGCAGTCTAAAGCTCTTTCTCTACCAACTCCATCACTTAGACCTATCACTAGATATGGTTGCTTCCGTTTTCCTCTCTGGATAAACTGGTTTCTTCCTTTATCTGAAAAAGTAAAGCAGCTCATTGGGGGCATACAAATTTTTAGAGCCCAGTGGTCCAACGGTGGATTTGGGGTTCCTTGGTTGATGGGCTACCACTTAGCCTTTCATGTGGCCCAAGCCACTGCTTGGTTTGTTCCAAGACCGACCCCCTCTCCGCAATGGGTTGTTTTAGAATCTGCCCTTCTGCCGGGAAACTCTCTCTTCTTGTTATTGGTCAGCAAAAAACTTCCGGGAACTCAGCCTATCCCAATCATGATTGAGACCTGTAAAGCATGGCGTTGTGCTATGACCCTTACAGGCATTCCGAACTCAGCTGACTTCCCCCCGATTCTATATGCCCCCCTTGGGAATAACAGGCTTATCCTGGTGGATCTCAAACCTCTTTATTGGCAGCATTGGGCTTACAAAGGGATCCACAAAGTGGGAGATCTCTTCCTCCCGGATGATAAAACTCTGATGTCATTTGAACAGCTGCAGGAGCAGTTTGACCTGAGGGCACAAGACTTTTGGAGGTATCTCCAAATAAGGAGTGTGCTTCATCCCCTCCTGGCCAAGTACACTATTGAGAGTGGCTGGAGTTTCCTGGCCACACTACACAAACCCAGAAAGGGTCAGAGGCTAATGGGAACCATTTACAGGACATTGCGAGATTCTTAGCCGGATATTACCTCCAACTGCCGGTTAGCGTGGGAGACGGAGCTTCGACGCCCCCTTCCCTTACAATAATGGCTCACCTGTCTAAGGGCAGCTCACACAGCATGCGAAGATGTCAAGAGCCAGCTGATACAGCTGAAAATTCTTCATTGATTGTATAGGACACCTGCCATGCTTCATAAAATGAAAGTGCTGAACCATGACAGATGCTGGAGGTGTCAGGCCTCTTCGTCCCATCTCCTTCATATCCTGTGGACCTGCCCCATTCTTCATCAGTTCTGGACTCTGGTACTGAAGGACTGCTCCAAAATTGTGGGCAAGGAGATCCCACACTCCCATGACAATTTCTTATTGGGAGATATCTCAACACTGGACCCACTGCCTGCCCCGCTTAAGGCATGGCTCCTGGTAGTGCTCATGGAAGCTAAGAGAGCCATTTTGATGCAATGGAAGCAGCCCTTCCCCCCTTTGATCCTCTCCTGGCAGGCGGACCTGGCTAAGCTTGTCATCTTTGAAAGAATCACGGCAAAAGGAAAGGGCCATCTCCTTAAATATCATAAGAAATGGGAGGCATATCTCCAATCGCACATATGTGTGATCCCACCTCCTCCCCCAGGCAACCCTCCTTTATTGTGATCTACCCACCATTATACCCCTTACCTCTTCCTACTCGTACTCTCATCTGTCAGAAATGGAGTCCTCACCTCACCTTGCTATAAATACTTCTTACTTTACCTTAACTGTTCTTCTCTACATGTCCTCTTCCCTAATTTCTGCTATAAGGAACAATGTAACTGCTCAGGAAACCAAAAGGAGAGCCTTGTTAGTTGTCAAACTGATTCAGGGCAATATCATACCCTGATTTTAATTAGAACCTATAGATTTCTTTTTCGTTAATTAGATGCTCATAGTTGAAATTGGACTGTATATGCAACTGACGTTTCTTACAGAATACACTGATGATGTATACTTACTAACATGTGGATGTGACAATGCTGTTACCTAATACTTGACAGGCGACATGCTGCCTGTGTACGCATAGTGGAATAGTTTTGTGCATTTGACACCTATGTTCCTACCTTTCTATTTTTGTCTCTTCTTGAAAAAGATAAAACACAATAAAATCTTACATGATAAAAAAGATATGGTTGCTTGGTTCCAGAATTATATTACAAACCTCACTTAATTATATTACAAACCTCACTTAATGCAATAAGATAGATGACTTCTTGTCAGATGATGTTAGAAATGTATCCATAAACCACCTTCCTGATGCTTGTCAGACATCTTTTCTGTGCAGACAATGCTGTTATCTATTCCAAGATCCCTGACCTTGGTAGCCTTACCTCTGTCCTCTAGGGTAATTATGAGGCCTTTGGAAAATGGTTCTCCCCAAACAAATCTGGTTATAAATTACACAAAACAACCTAAGACAATGCTTTTCACAAGCCCACAAGTGAAGAATAAGATGCTCCCCTCTTATCATCCACAATCACCTGGTACATACGCTTGAACAGGTGGAAACCTTTAAATTCCTTGGGAGTGATCCTGGAAAATATTTTATCTTTAGTTCCCTACATTGACCACCTTGCATCCATGGTAAACAGAAGACTGGGAGCCTTGTACCATAAGCAGGTCAACCTCACTTCAATTGCCTGTGATTACAATTCTCAGCAGAATAAATCTGATCTGTAGTAAGGCTTGTCACGTTGTGCTTGAGGATGACAGACTCACCCATGGTGGCACCCTCTATACCCAAACAAATTGGTTACCCCAACTGAGCAGAATTAAGTTCCAGACATGTCTGCTAGCTAAGAGGGTGCTACTGGGCCTTAGAAACCCTGGTCCTAATTCATTGCTTCTGCCCTGTTGCCAGTCTCTACAACACTTGGAGCATGGCTTGAAATGCCCTTGAACTGCTTTTTTGCCATACTCAGCTGGCAAGTATTCGTTCACTGTTAGAGCTGCTGGCTGGTTTAAATGAAGTGCCAGTTTTCGACAGCACTGTGGACAACCCTAACAGTTCAATGCAATTGTAACTGCTTATCAGCCAAACTAATCTCTCCCAATATACACTTTGAACTGTGTCAGACTCTGGTGCTGCAGTCATGTACCATTACTATGCATGTTTTACACTTTTTCTGTTTACCTGCTTATTGTAAAATTGTATACAACTGATCTCACATATTTATTTAGACTTGTTCAACTATGTTGTATTTATTTGACTTCATTCCACTGGAACTGGCCTATTGTATTTATGTTGCCTTATAGTCTCTGTAATTAACATGGAACCTTTGTAAAAGAGCACTTGTGCTCAAAGGTATTCTCCAAACTTCTCAATAAATAACCAACCAACTAAATAAAGACATTTCCCAAATTCATAAGTGAATAAAAAAGCTTTATTTTTATCAAGGATGAGAGAGGACAAGCCTATATATGATACCATCCTAAGTAATTAACAGTTGCAAAGATACAGTACTAAAATATACAAGGTAACAACAGGACCAGGATAAATCAAAATGAATTTAAACTTTTCGGCCAAGCAAGTTATACACAACAAAAAATGCAGTCAGTAATTCAATTAAAGCATTCTCATCCATCTACAATAACTTAATAAAAAAGGCACATATTTATGTGAAAATATTTTAAGTTATCAGAAGTGTCGGTATCCAATGGAAGTACATGCCAAGCTCTAGCAGCATCTGCTTGGGTGGGGAGGGTGCTAAAACACAATTTCACTTTTGGAGTTATTGTGTAATTCTGAAATAGTTTTAAGATTAGGTGGTAAAGTACAGTACAAGTCACATTAAACTGTTCCCCCAATTAGTTGTTTTAGCATTTCTGATTGAGTTGCACAAGTGTTGCTGGATCCAGCACAAAGTCCTGCACAAACTGTTTCTTAAGAATTAAAACTCAGTTTTGCATTGCATTGTAACAGGACTACAGATGCATTCCAACTCAGCTGCAAGAACAATTTACAAACATTGTTCTTGAGCTGATTAATTTATTCATTTATTTATTTGTAAAATCAGTTTACAACCTTTGAGCCAGAGGCTAGTTTCCAAAGGTACCTCGTCACATTAAAGACATACATAGTGTTTTTGGTTACATAGCATAGGTTTGCAAAACAATAGGCGCTCAACAGAGACACCACTTCACACTGAGGTCAGACAAATACATTTAGGTTACAGGGTACATGTAATTGAGAACAGGTGTTACACAAGTTGGTATCAAAAATTGAGCAATCTAATAGGTATACAATGAAACAGCTGGCACTGGCCAGGTTAGACATAGGCACGGTGTACCAGGAAGCGGTGGTGGGGATGGCTAGGTGGAGAGCCGCCCGGAGGGCGTTGTCATGAGAAGTTGAGGTGGAGGCTACTTTCAGAGACAGGATCAGCTACGAGTGTTGAAGAGTTGGTTTTGAAGGGTGGTTTTGAACTTGGAGATGGTGGTGGCATTGGTGATAGGGGCAGGGAGAGAGTTAAACCAGGATGGGGATCTGTAGCAGAAGAACCTCTGGCCATGGCTGGTTCTTGATCTGGGAACCATTAGAGTGGTCTTGTTGGATGACCGTGTTGCAATAGTGGGAGGGCTCTGGTGGATGGATGCTGTTACTCCAGGGGGGGAGAGCCCGAGTAGGGTTTTTTTTGTGAGGAGACAGGTTTGATATAGGAGCCGTTCATCCAGGGTAAGGAGTTTAGCCTCGACATACAGCTGACAGGTGTGTGTGAGCCTGGGGGCACCAGTAATCAGTCGGCAGGCTTTATTCAGGGTTAGGTGAATTTTTTTGAGTGCAGTGGTGTCGGCAGCACCATAGACTGGTAGACCATAGTCTACAAGGGACAAAACGGATGACGTAACAGCGAGCCGGAGTGCATTTGGGGGAAGGCAGGTTCTATGGTGGAAGAGGATGCCAAGCCGTGTGTTAGTGGCGGATGTTAGGGCATGGTTGTGAAATGTGAGGGCTGAGTCGAAGGTAACCCCAAGGTATTTGTAGGAGCAGACTTGTTCCAGTGGCTGATTGGTACTAGGAAGGATATAGAGTGGTGGTTGCTAGCTTTGTTTTGGGGTGGGAAAAGAGCATAGCTTTGGTCTTTTTAAGATTGATGACGAGTCTGCGCTCCTTAAACCAAGCTTCGGCACTATTGAAAGACTGCTGTAGGGTGTCCTGAAGGGAGACGGGATTGCGGTGGGTGGCAAAAAGGACAGCGTCATCTTCATACAGGAGAATTTTGCCAGGGCATGCACTGGGCAGGGTGTTCAGATAGAGTGAGAAGAGAAGGGGGCCCAGGATGGTGCCTTGGGGGACCCCAGAGTGAATGGGATGGGTATCAGAGAGTATCCCATTGATTTTTACACACTGTGATCGAGCAGCAAGATAGCTTGTGCACCATGCTAGGGGACCAGCCAAGAGACCAGTGTAGCAGAGAGCATTCAGCAGAAGTGGATGGGAGACAGTGTTGAAAGCCTTTGAGAGGTCAATGAACACTGCACCAGCTAGGGAGCTGGTATCCAAGGAGGTGTGTAGGAAGTTGGAGAATTCAATTAGGGCAGTACTGGTACTGTGACCAGCATGGAAGCCATGTTGCTCTGGGCATAAGATGTTATGCTTAGCCAGATAATCAGTGATTTGAATGGCCACCACTTTCTCCAGGGCTTTAGAGATGGGGGAGGATGGAGACTGGCAGGTAGTTGTTGGCCGACCACCTGTCGCCCCCTTTATGAATTGGTGTGATTATGGCTGTTTTCCAAGCCATGGGAAATTGTCCCAGGCAGAGTGATCGGTTAATTAGGCTGGTGAGTGGGGCAAGGACTTCATCTAGCACCAGCCTGAGGATACTGGGGTCCAGTGAGTCACTGTCGGGACTGTTGCTATTCAAAGCTTTGATTAGGATGGGTCTGGCTTCCCAGGTGGAAATCTTGCGCAGGTGGAAGCTGGGGTGCTGGAGGACAGGGGGAGGTTGGTTGGGGGGAGGGTCAAAGAAATTACTAGGGAGGACTGAGCTAAGGTCAGTGAAAGCGGTGTTGAGCCAGTTAGCTATGGTGGCAGGCTCGGTGGTGGTAGTGCCATTTCTAGTGAGCTGGGATGGGGCAGGGGCGAGATTTTCCGTTAAGTTGTTTAATATTATCCCAGAAGTCCGGCCGAGCCCCAGGAGGAGGTAAGGGTGGCCTGGTAATGGTCGGCCTTGGCTTTCCGGATGGCCCAAGAGCACTTATTCCGGGCTGCATTGTAAGCCTGCCTATCAGACAGATGACCCGTTTCAGTGGCAAGGTGCCAGAGGTTATCCCGATTTCTTAGTAATTGTAGAAGGGCAGGGCTAACCCAGGGTGCATTCTGCTTTTTGGACCAGATTTTGGTGAAGGGTGCAAAGAGATCACAGGCCATGTTGAAGGTGTGTGTGAAGAAGGTGAGGGCAGTGTCAATGTCAGTTGCACGATGAATGGGGGACCAGTTTATCTGGGTGAGGAATACTTTAAGTTTTTTCAGCCCACCAGGGCGGAGGTGCCTGTGGAGGGTGGTCTGGGCTTTGGATTTGGGATTGGGGACTGCCCAATGAAATAGGATAGGGAGTGGTCACTAGGGAGTCTGGTAGGACCTGGATGTTTTGGATTTTGGGGTGGGTTGGTTATAATAACATCCAGAAGGGTGCTGGTACCTCTCTAGGGGTTATTCTCGTGGGCTGGGTGACGAGTTGCGTCAGGTCTTGGGCGGCAAATGAGTCTCTGATCGCGGAAGAGGAGGTGCTGAGCCAATTTACATTAAGGTCCCCAAGTAGGATTTGTTCCGCCTTATGGTGGAAGGTGGCCAGGTAGTCAGTTAAAGATACCAGGGCCGGGTGCTGGTTCTTTGGGGGAACGTAGGCCGTGGTGAGATAGATAGGGATCCTAGAGGGGTCCGGGGTGAGTCTGAGGGTAAGATCCTGGGCCCCATTTACAAGGGCAGGGGTGGGGAGTGCGTGTCCAAGTACTGTGTTCCTAGTGTAGATTGCACAGCCTCCCCCTCGTTTGCCTACTCGGTCCTCCCAGCATAAGGTATAGCCTGGGAGGGAGACAAATGAGTCAGGGGTGGATTTGGACAGCCAGGTTTCAACCAGGGCTATGATGTCTGGTTGATGAGCCAAGGCCCAGCACTGTAGGGCGTCAAATTTTTTCAGCAGGCTGCATATGTTCATGGAGGCTACTTGGAGACCAGTGGGCTGAGTGGGTGGGTGGGTAGGGGGGCAGGGCCTGGGTTGGGATGTATGTTCCTGTCAGGAGTAGGAGGAGGAGGAACTGCTCTGGTCAGAGGGTGGCAGATGGAGAGTTTACGCCGGGAGCGATGGGATGAGAAAGGGGTTTCAGAGCACAGGGGTGGTAGGGCAGCACAGGCAGAGAAGGCTTGCGTGATCAGATGCACAAGGGAGCCGGGGGGGGAGGAAAGGTAATGTCTGGATGGGGGGTGAGGTGGAGAGGAGCATATGGGGTGTGTGGAGGAGGAGGAAGGGGGAGGAGCAGTGGTAAAGCAGGAGGGGAGGACAGGAGGGTAGGTAGGAACACTGGAGTAGTGAGGCTGAGGGTTAATAGGGACAATGGGGTTGGTGGAAGGCAAAAGAAGGAGGAGGAGAAGAGAGAGGCCGGTGAGCAGGGGGTGCACATGCATAGTTGGTAAGGGTGGGGTAGCTGAAGTGAAGAAAGAATGGGGGAACTAGGATGATAGAGGGCAGATAGTAGTGACAGGTCACCTCTAAGTGTAGGTGCCGCTTTGGTATAGTGGCAGAGCTGGTGCACAGGGCACTAGGTTCAAGTCTTGGCCAGGGTAGCAGGAAGGAGCCCAGCCAGTGGCTGTAGCAGCAGGGAGTTGGGTTCAAGGTCTGCAGAAACAATCAGATAACACTTTAGCAGTGTCTGAGGGTTAGAGTGTTTTTTAGAGTTTGAAATCCTGCAGAAATAATAGACAGGTGTGCTAGCAATGAAAACTAATGCCACATGAGTTGCCAATGCATTGCTAACTATAAAAATCAATGCTGAACCAACTCATTAGTGAAACAGTTTAATGCGACTTGTACTCTACTTTGAGGTTGTTGTCCTAAAATTGTTAATAGGAGGCAGTATAGCGCAGTGGTCTAAGGCTCTGAGCTGCAAATTTGGTGACATCCAGCAAACCAGACCTGGGTTTAAATCCCACAGCTTCCACTTGCATACTGTGTGATCCTGAGCAAGTCACTTAACCTCCTTGTGCTCCCAGGTCGCTCCTGTAAAAAAGCTTTCAGCTTAGTGTGCTATACCTGGTTAAATTAAAAAAAAAAAAAAAGAGAGTTTAGGGAACATCTTGTCTGTACATTTTAAAGACATTGGGAAACCATTGTTTACCTCTTCTTTTATGAAAAGACAGCCAGTTAAGATTTGCAAACATTGAGCTGGAATGTGTATAACACAGACACGCTATAAAAAAACTGAGATATTGTGTTGGCAGTTCTGTCTAGCCTTTGATGCACAAGTTTAATAAAGAAGACTCCCATAATCAATAACAGGAGTAAGAATTAAATGGATATGTTGAATCTTTTGCCTTCATTCATACAGTGCCTCTAGCTGTTCTAAGAGCTCCTGTGCTCGAATATAGTCTTTTATATAAATTACTAATGTGTAGTTTGTGAGTTAATGACAGATCAAAAATAAATCATAATTATGTTTGCTTGCACGCATGTGCAAGAAACATAGTGCCATCATCCGAGTTTTCGGAGGTGTGGCAGCCCTCTTCCAATTCAGTCAATGTGTTTGCAGGCGCGGCTGCAGTTCTCCAATGCCTGCTTGAGCTGTCTATGATAGCTCCAAAATGCAGTGGCGTACAGTTGAAAGGGGGAGCAACGCTTCAGTGAGCAGCTATAAGATATCGCCTGCTCATGCACGCTCTCCCTACACACACACACACACACACACACACTCACATGCAAGCATACTGCATGCTTGCCCCCCCCCACGCACACACTGTGTAGCCGACGGGGGTGCCCAATCCCCTGTCAGCTGTGCTACACTCCCCCCCAAAACAGTGTTCCATATGCCACGCTGGGTGCCCACCCCAGCGTGGCCACACATCGTATAGCTGACGGGGGTGCCCAAACCCCCGTCGGCTCCACTGGTTACACACACACACACACACACACACACACACACACACACACACACACAGAATACAGGGTGCCACGCTGGGACCCATCCCAGCATGGCATCATATGCTATCGCTGATGGGGGTGGCCAATCCCCCATCAGCTCCAGGCCCCCCTCCTGCCCCACCAGCCATCCTTGTGCCACGCTGGGAGCCCACCCCAGTGTGGCAAATGTCCCGCATCGTCATTTAAAAAGAAACAAAACCTGAAACTGGAAAACAGTCCCTCGCAGTCTCTGCCCCCACCTGCGCTCACCCACTGCGCACCCTGCCTCCCCACACCCCCTCTCACCCCATACTTACCTCCGGACTCTGGCGCAATGATCTTCAGTGGACCGGGAACACGTCTGAACTCTTCAAAGCAGACCGCGAACTGAGGAAATGCCGGTAAGCTGTATAATGGGATAGATGGGTTTTTTTCAACTTTGTTGCATATCTCAGGTATTTTTTGGAATTTTTGCACCAAATTTTCAACATGGGGATTTTGGGACCCCTTCTCATGAATGCTCTCACTGTCATGGCGTTCATCGGGCAGGGTGATTCCGCAGTCACTGCGTGAAATCACCTTTCAGGACTGAGTAATGAAATGACACTGCCACTGTTCATAAGGAAATTTCTCAAAATGCCTATGTTGAAAATTTGGTGGAAAATTCAAAAATGACTGTTTTATGCGCGTGCATTGCGTAGTTCCTACACACGCTCGTAAGTTCACGAACTTTCAATATTTTCACTCCAGATTTTCAACATTGCCATTTTACCACACCTCCTTATGAGCAGTATAGCTGTCATTTTTCACATCTTGCCCAAAATGTGTTTCCGCCCATGTAGCGCACAATGGCACAGTCGGTGTGCGAAATCAATGTGTGGCACACATTAAGAAAATCACAGTGGCACTGATTTTGAGCAGAGGTCTTAAAATGGCTATGTTGAAAATTTGGTGAAAAATTCTGTAATGATTAGTTTACTTAGCCGCGCAGTATTGCTCAATTCCTATGCACGCCGAAGTTTGTGAATTTTCATATTTTCACTCCAGATTTTCCACATTGCCATTTTATTACACTTCCTTATGAACAGTACAGCTGCCATTTTCCACATGTTGCTCCAAATGTGTTTCCGTACAGGTAGCGCACAATGGTGCAGTCGGTGTGCGAAAGCAATGTTTGGGACAGATTAAGAAAATCACAGTTACACTGTTCATGAGCAGAGGTCTTAAAATGGCTATGTTGAAAATTTGGTAACAAAAGTCCATAAAATGACTGTTACGAGTGAGCATTGCACAGTTTCCACGCACCCTCGTAAGCTCATGACTTTGTAATAGTTTCAGTCCAGATTTTCACCAGTGGCATTTTTCCACACTTCCTTATGAACAGTACAGCTGTCATTTTTCACAACATGGCCGAAATGTGTTTTCACGCTTTCAGCGCAGAGATGCGTGGTCGCTGTGGGAAATCATTGTTCGAGACAGATAAAGAAAATCACAGTGACACTGTTCATGATCAGAGGTCCCAAAATGCCTGTGTTGACAATCTGCTGTAAAAAATCCCCAAACTAATTACATTACGGGTATGTGTTGCACAGTTTCTATGCACACTCTTGACTTCACCAGTTTTTTTAATATTTTTACTGCAGATTTGCAACATTGCCATTTTTTACACCTCCCCATGAACAGTACAGCTGTCATTTCTCACATCCTGTTCAGAATGTGTTTTTGCACCTGTGGTGCTAAATGCCGTAGTCGCTGTGCATAAGCAGCTTTCAGCTAGCAAACCGATATTGCCACTGTTCGTGAGGTGGGGGTCACAAAAACATGTTGAAAATTTGGAGTGAAAATACCAACGAATGCCTGAGGTGTTAGGGTTTCCAACCGTAATGCCCCACCCTGTAGAGAATGACAGGCATCAGGGGTGTGACTTGGGATTCTTGCCTGTAATGCTCATACCATTCCACACCCTGCAGCCAGTGAGAGGCATCGAGGTATGCTTTGGACTCTTCAGCCCCAAAGTTCACCCTATTCTCCTATACCGCACCCATCTCACCGTATTTCCTGATGCAATGGGGTGCGCATAAGGGCCAAAGACCCTAAGGCACACCGTGACACTTGTCAGTGTCTACAGTGTAGGGTGTGGTGAAATGGCGTGGCCGTTATGCCTGATGACCCAAAGGCACACCCCAATGCCTGTCACTCTCTGCAGGGTGGTGGTGGGGTTGGCTTCAGTTCAATACTTCACTGCCATTTCTATTATGCAGCTCTGTAACTTCTACACTACCAATGCCAATGCCAGCAAGCAAACATTTGGCATTGACAAATGCTTGTTTTTTGTATGAATCAGTATTATTAAGCAAGTAGCCATCCATAGTTTTAATGTAGAGAGGGGTTATAATATGTATGGCGGTTTTTGACTAAGAATAAAAGGTCACAGTTTCCATTTTTTTTTTCATTTCTTTGAAGGGGAACAGTCATGTATAGTGCCCCACATTGCCTGGAATCCCATGAAAACTTTTTTTTAAATAAGGTAGTGGGCTTAACTGCAGCTGAAAGAAGTCCAGAGCTATAGGTAAGCCTGCTGTATATTGAAACTATATTGCTACCATTTTTTGGAACCTTGTGATATCATGGGGGGAACATGCTGTGGTTTACTACATATATTTATACATAGCTTGTTCCTCCATGACATCACTATATTCCATAAAATGGTGGCAATGTAGTATCTATATATGACAGACTGAGTCAGCTATAACTCTGGACTGCTTCCAACTACAAGTTAGTCTAATACTTTTTGTAAAAGATATCAAATGGAACAGTCTAATGCAAGGATTAGGTCCTTTATTGATGTGTATACTCTTCCTAAGCTGTCTGTTGATCAAGCCAGTTTATTTACTACCCTGATTACTTCCCAGGAGGTTCATTCTGCCATTGACCAGATTCCTAGCGGTAAATCACCATGCCCGGATGGTTTTTCTATTGAGTTTTATAAGAAGGTTGGGGATTTACTTAGCCCTTTGCTGGTAGCCACTTTTCAAGAAGCCTGGGAGTCCTCTTCTCTGCCAGAGTCTATGACTGAGGCCCTTATTACTGTGCTGCTGAAGAAGGGCAAGGACCCCCACCAGTGCTCAAGTTATCACCCCATCTCTCTCCTCAACATTGATTACAAAATTCTGGCTAAAGTTCTGGCCCTAAAGTTGCAAGCTATGCTTCCTATATTGGTGCATGTGGAGAGGTTTCCGCATGTGGTGTGGCCTCTGACACAGAATGACACCAGTTGTAACTAAACCAGATACCTCTATCACCAAATATTTTGGAGGCTTATGGGTCAGGAAGCATGAGCAGTCCAGGAGAAGTTGTAGAAAAACCACAAGTGGTGATTTATTGTACACAAAACAAAAACAAACTAATTGGAAAATATCAGCATCTCTCATCTAGTCTCTCCAAATCAATCTCTCCAGCAGGAAATAAAGCAGCCTGTCTGCTGTGGAAAATCTCTCTCCTTCTCCTCACTGGCTGCAGGTGAGTCTCCACACAGACACAAACTCAGACACAGACTGAGACACAGACTGACACAGACTGACTCTTGTAGCTGCTGGTTGCCAGGCAAATGATTGTGACCTGTCTTGTTGCTAGGTCTAACACTGTGATGCATCTTGTAGGTGGCTAGACCATTGTGACCGATTACATCAGTCTGATGTCACACTCTGTCATAGCTGCCTATCTCAGCCATCATTTCACTATCTCTATGTTGTGTATCACGGAACCCAACAAGTAATTAGAAAATTAGGAATTAGTACAGTAGTGGTAATGACTGCACAGTCTAATAAAGAGTTAGAAAAGATAGAGATAGAAATAGTAATAGGATCCTTGCTTCTGGTTTCCTCCTATATAACACACATGGGACAGGGCCTAATATCAGCCCTGTCACATTTACCTCCCCCCCATCAAGAAGGAACCTGTTCCTTTTTTCTCTTTAACTCTTTAAAACAGGTTTCCAAAACCTTCTGAGTCAGAAGCCACACCACATCTGGAAACCTCTCCTCATAGACACATAGACCCCCGATTGAAGAAATTCTACTTAGTAGGGTCCCTGTCTGACCTAGTAGTGGCAGTAGCCTTGGATACAGAGAATGCTTTTGACTCCATTAAATGGCTATACTTATTTGCTGCCCTTCTAGCCTTTGGACTAGGGAGAGTTTTGAGCGTTGGGTGTAAACCCTGTATTCCACCCTGCAGGCTTCAGTGATTATGAGTGGGTACACCTCGGCCCTGATTACCTTGGGTAGAAGAACATGGCAGGGCTGTCCCCTATCCCCAGCTTTATTTGTTCTGGTTCTTGAGCCCCTCACCCAAAAACTATGGGACACCTCTACTATTTCTGGAATTGTGCTGGTAGTGGAGGTGTTTAAGCCTATGTTGTTTGCTGATGGCATTCTTATTTAAGAAATCCAGCTTAATTAAGTCTGGTGCTGGTTGAGTTGCTGAACCAATTTCAGACCTCTCTGGGCTTTGCAATAATTGGGGGAAAATGGAGCTCTTACTCCTGAATTCCAAATGTACCTCAGTTTCTCTTCAGTCTGCTGGGTTGTCTGGTTAGCCTCAGTTTTACCCCTCTGTTACAGATGTTACAGGAGGATTTAGATAGGTGGAAGCAGTTAAGACTTTCCTTATGGGTTATGTCTCAAACCCTGAAAATGATAGTTCTTCCCTGGAGGCTTTACCTTATCCGATATCTGCCCCAGCCCATCACTGACTCCATTTGAAAATTGTTAGATAAATTGGTTAGGAATTTCCTATGGGAAAAGGGTAAACCTCGAATTAAATTACAGTGGTTGTCAGCCCCTTTGGCCAAGGGTGGTCTATGTGTACCTTGGTTTAAAGATTATTTAGTTGTGGGCCTCAGGCAGGTACGTATGCAGTTTCATGCTGATCATTGCAGAAGCATAGCCTGGTGGATTTCTATTGAAGAATCATTAGCTCAGGGGAAGGATTCCAAGCTGGTCTTCTGGGACCCTTGTGGCTCTTGGTCTGATTATCCTATCCACAATTACATCCTCAGTATTTGGAAGGATGTTTCCATTACAGTCTCATCCACTTGGCAGGCCCAATTTTTGAGATGGCCCCTTTGGAATAACCTCAAATGTTTAGAGGGAAGCTCTTCTGTCTACTGGCTGCAATGGGTTAAAGGGGGGATTTCAAGGGTGGCAGACATCTTCCATCATGAGACAGGTCACTTTAAGGAATTTGCCACCCTTAAATCTCAAGCTTCCTACCACAATCTCATCTGTGGAGATATTTTCAACTTCTGCATTTAGTTTTGTCATTCACAGGCCCTCAACTCTGCCTGCCCTTGAAGGAGATTTGGGAATAATGTCTTGGATTTGGCAGGTAGGGGTTCCTCTACTTCATGACCCCCAAAAATTGGTCAAGTCTATAAAGGACTCCTGAAGGAATATACCCCCTCATCGCTTTCCTTGAATGCCAGTGGGAGAAACAGCTTGGTTATACTTTAGAACAAGATGATTGGGACTGCTGAGGGACTGGTGTGTATGGCTCCTGCTGGGATGTTGGGTGGAAGCTGATGCAGTGGAAGATGCTACACCCGAGGCACAGGACACCAGACCTATTGTAGAAAATTAGCTTAATTAGTCATTCTGAGTGCTGGAGATGTCATCAGCAAAATTGCACCTTGTTGCATATCCTCTGGTCCTGTCCTAAATTAATGGGCTGGTGGTCTTCACTGTGGGTGAGACTTTCTGTAGTGCTTCAGTGCAGGGTTCCTATGGATGCCTCTCTCCTGATTCTGGGTAACACTAATTGATTACATGTTTGGTGCAGATCTCATCGTTTTGGTCTATGGCAGCCATTTCAGAAGCTAAACATGTAATTTATAGGATGTGGAGGTTGAAGATAATTCCCACTTTAGAGGAATGGGAGGACAGTATGCACAAGCTAGTTAGTATGGCATGTTTGTCTTATTTGGCAGTGGGTAAGGTTGCTATGTGTGATCAAGTGTGGGGTTCCTATCTGAGCTGACTCTACCTGTATGGGTACTAGTGAAAAGAAGGGGTCTTGTTTATCTATTTGTCCTTCATGTTTTTCTGCTGCCCGAGCATGAAGTAGCCCAGTTGTGCCTGTACATTCCCCAGTCCTTCACAGTCTAGGATTTATGGTGGTGGCCTTAGTCTGAAACCTCTGTCTCATCCTTTTTTCCTTTTTCCTGTTTCTTTTTTCTTTGTTGTTTAGTGCAGTTGTTTGTTCTTTCTGTTTCAACGGGTGTTCTGTCTATTTCCTGTGATACTGTTATGGCAGCATAAAACTGGTCCGATGGGGTGTTTTTGTTCAGGCAACTAATTTTAGACACATTTTGTCATACTCTTTCATTCAGCTTTTGGTGGTGTAATATGATCACTTTTTCTTCTATTTTACTTTGTGATATTTGGTCTTTATGATCTCTAATGTGTATCTTGATACAGATATTGCAGAATTGTCCGCTGAGCTGGTGATGTGATTGTAATTATATTTTTTCTTAAAAATGTTTAATCAAGTGTTAATTGAAAAAAAAATATATCACAAACTGTTTTTTATTTTACAATTTTTTTATAAATACTTTTTTTTAAGTCATGTGGGAAATTCAATTACAGTTTTTTTCAAATCTGCTGTCCCTGGGAGAACAAGTGAGTGCAGGTAGCAAAAGACGTTTGATCTAAAAGACTTTTGTTTTAGTTAAACTTCAAAGGGATGAGTATCTCTCATAAAAAGACATGCTCTGAATGTACAGTTGCAGCCAAAGACATGGGCAGACATTTTGTGAAATGTCTGTGATACGTCTATCAAAATTCCCTGCCTACATGCAATACCACTGTGAGCTACCAAAGAAGACTTCATTACATATATTGCAAAATATCTGGAAATATCTGAAAGTTTCTGTGGCTATAGCTGTGAACAGTGACCCATGTAAGGTCAGACATTTCCAGCTGAGCAGATGGTGGTGACAACAAATGGCCAAGCTCTACATAACAAATCCAGTTTGGACCAGTCTAGGAAAATGCTTATACCCAGAGATCAAAAGGAGGTTCAGAATGTGATGTCAGAGAGGCATGTATGATGATGCTGGTGTAGTGGCCCACCCATCCAAAAGCATTTCTGCTTTATGTTTACAGTGAGAATTCAGTTATACTTTAGGGCATCAAACTTGAAACCCCATGTATTCAAGTCTGCCGTAACTCACCAGCTCCCAGTTGGGGGGAATCTTCTTCAACTCTACTTAGAGATTTAGATTCTATGGAGTTAGGTTATCTATGTGATTGCTATCTTTTTCAGATGTGTTTATTTTCATCTCTGTAGAAATACTTAATTCCCCATAGTCTTTAATGTGTATAATCCTATAACATATGTAAATATTTTGGAGTATTAAATGTTATTCTTATAGGCTTCATGTTTTCTGTGACTGAGTCATTTCTGGTATATATAAGCAGGGGTAAATTGGCAAGTCTGTGATCTGTTTTGGAAGAGACAGGCTATAAAATTACCCTAGTTAAAGCAAAGTATTCTCTGGTGTGACAAAGGGTTGGCTCCTTTGCCCTTTCAGAAAAAGCACTGTACCACATGAGCAGTGGATCTGGTAGGATTCAGACCTAGTGATTCCCCAAGTGAGAGTCACGCTTAGTGGTGGCAGCATACCAAGGTAGCCATTTCGAGTGTCTAAAGGGTTGTGAAAACTGATAGCAGTACAGACTGAATTCTGACACAGGACCAGTCTGTGACCAACTGGATGGCAGTGGCTGGGATCTGAAACAGATTGTCAATGAAAAGGTTGTCTGTCCAGTCACAAAATATAATATAAAAAGGGAATACTGCATGCACTACCATTTTTATTATGTTGTAAGTAAGAGTAGATTATTAGAAGTAACTGTGTCTGGGCCATACAAAACATTAAAGTTGGCACACCTTAAGGAGCTATGCAACAGGAGAGGGTTTGTTTTTGAGAAAAGACCATTGACCTCCTTGAAAAATGTGACCAGAGAAGTAGTGCAAAAATGGTCACTGCTATCCAAAATCATAAGACTGAGGCTAGGGAGAGTGTAAATGAGCCAGAACCTATAACTGAGGCAAATGCACAAACAGACAGGATATAAAAGGGGCAACTGGAGCTCACCCTTGTTACAGTGAAGGTAGAGGCTGAGCCTCAGACAGTGAAAGTGGAGGCAGAGCTGCAAAACCTGAGACTGGAAGCAGGGGGCAAGAGAAGCAGTGCAGAAAGAGATCCAGATGAAAGAGAGGAGTGAGAGAAAAGGCAAAAAGAGTGAGAAGGAAAGCACCAACATGACAGTCAGCTGAGAGAGGAACAAGAGCATGAACATAGGGAGATGGAGATTCTGAACCAAAAGGTAGCATCACAAACTGTAAGTACTGGCATAATGGGTTTGACCTAAGAAACCAGAATTAATTTGAAAATGTTTCCCAAGAATCAGGTTTGGGATGATCTTGCTTTCTTTTTAAAATATATTGAGAGAATTTGTGGGCAATTTGAATTGGACCAAGCTTTTTGAGCAACTTACCTTTTGTCACTCTTGATGGGTAGGGCATTAGAAGCCTTCATCAGGATGGACAGCAAGGACAGTATGGACAATAACAAAGTGGAAAAATGCCTTGTTAAAGCATTTTGAACTTACTCCTGATGCCTGAGATAAAAATGTAAAGGTTTAAAGAAGCCACCAGGAGCTAGCCATTCTGAAATGTGTGTACAACTAGTTAAATTGTTAGAGCAATGGTTAAAGGGTGCAAAGGCTAACTCTGAAAAAAACAAATAAAAAGATCTGTTCCTCACAGAATAGTTCTTAAAGATTGTAACAGTGGAGTGGACGATAAGGTTATTGGATTGGACTCCTAGCTGTATGAAGGAAGTAGCTGAAAAGCTGATCAGTTCGTATCCAGCCAATCATACCCTCAGCACAAAGACAGTGGGGTTGGGGCATCAGATGGCTTTAAGGAAATCCCATGAGGGGACCTAAGGAAAACCAGCCTGTGCCCGAACAAAAAGGAAAGCTGAATGATTTCCTAAGTAAGGAGTCAGGGGAATAAAGGTAGGTAGGTAGGTCAAAGGTTTATTTTTATACAGGTAGAAATGGTTTACATCATTGGGTCGTAGACCCATTTTCAAGACGGACCTGTTATGTTTAGGATTAAAAATTAGCATACATTTACACGAACAATTATATGTTACAACATTCATTATAAAAATATACATTAGACAAGGTACTGTTTCTGCAAAAAAAAGGGGGAACACCTATAGCATGACTGTCCAAATAATATAGCAAAAGGGTCAAGTGCAACTGTGTGGGGGGGTGCTAGCTCTGGACACTCCCAACAGCTAGTGGTCTGTACCCAGAGTGCAGTTCCCACTACCTCTGCTACACAGATGCATCCTGTGCTAGTAAATGGGATAGTAACTCAGGAATTGAGGGACACTGTGGCCTCCATTTAAATGGTAAGACAGGAGTTTATTCACAGGGAACAGATCCTGCCGAGACAGTTCTCTAGAATTAGAGGAGTGACAGGTCCTGTAGTCTCAGTGCCAGGAGCCTAGATCTTTCTAATCTAGGAAGGTGATTAGGGCATATGGGAGGTATGTGTTGTACCAGACCTGCCCATTGATGTAATTATGGGTAATGACTTTGATAGCTGGGCCAACACTGTGGAAGTCACTACCATACTAAAGCTAGGGAACTGGATCCTGAGGATGCAAAGAGGGCAGTGCAGCTGGAAGCAATCCCTCCCTCAGCAGCAGGGGAAGTTGTAGCTGAAGAATGAGTTGGGAGCAGCAGTTCTGAGCCACAGCTACAGACTGGGGAAAGCCAAGCCATGGGCAGCTCTCCCACAGGACAGCATTCTTTAGGGAACGCCAGGTGTGAAGACCTAGGGAGAGTTTAGCAAGCTGACCCATCATTACAGAAATTAAGGGAGTTAGCCACTGGAGTGGAGAAGGACTCTCAGGATTCAGAGGAAAGGGAGGTATACGAGCAGTGTGAGCTCTTATATTATAAGTGGGTTCAAAAGGGTGGACTGGAGGAAGAGGTACTCAGATAGTATTTCCTAATGAGCATAGGAAGCAGCTTATGGCCACAGCCCATAATATACCTTTTTTTCCTAACACTTAGGAGTCAGCTGCACATAAAGGCTGCTAACAAATTTTACTGTCCCAGTATCTTTAAGGACATGTCAAACTACTGCCAGACTTGTCTGCTGTGCCAGAGAGTGGTAAAGGTTGGGGTCAAATTACAAATAGTGAAAACACAGACAACTGGTGGATATAGAAAAGAAACATTCGCTACCTATAATGGAAGCAGCTAGGACAGTCTGTACAACATATTTACTGAAAGAGATCAGTTCATTTGGGTAACTTAGAAAAAGACTGACCTATACATTACTTACAGCAAGATAGGTGGCATCAGTAATTAAGTGCATACTAAGTAATTCTAAGTAATACTGGCGATACGTGAAAATATTATCCCTCCCTATCATTTCCTCCATCTCTCCGAGGACCCTTTGCCAGAAGGGTTTGAGACTCAGGCAGTCCCAGAAAACATGTTCCTGGTTTGCGTCTACTGAGTTATATTTTCTCCAGCAGGAACCTATCTCTCTGCCCAGGTATTTTGCCTCTATGGCTGATGTACGAAAATATCATACTCTGTGCTTCCATACAGATTTACTGAAGTAGGGAATTGCAGTAACCATAAGTGCTGGTAGAGTGTAATTCAGTCAAGTTTACATTGTATGTGTAGTTCCCAATTCCTGATTCCAGTTACCCAAAATATGAGAAGTAGTCGGGGGGGGGAGTTAATTCCATTAAAGCATTATATAATTGTCCTACCAGATGTTGCCATACCGTCCCACTGTGTACTCATAAGAATTCTACCAAGCAAGAATTATTTACTCAGGAAACCATACCCTAAAGACTCCAAGACCGCAGATGGGCTCATACCTGGAGGTATTGGAAGTGATTCATGCAGGGGAGACTATATATTTTCCGGAGATCCATAAGTGGCACTGTGTCTTTGTCATCCAAAAGTTGGTTGCCATAGATGAGTCCTAGTCGACTCCAATGTTTCTGTGAAGTATTCAATTTATTTAATGGGCAGTTCAAGTCATAAGGTAGAATGGTTAACCACATAAATAATATTCTATTTTCTGGACAGCCTATAAATTGGTCCCAGATCCATAGAGTACTAGCCATATAGTTTGCAAAATCTGAATATCCCAGGACTCTCTCAGCAGGTCATACAAGTAGCAGTCAATTTGAAGCATATCATTTGAAGTAAATTATCTATGTTTCTAGTGTGTGTTACAGGCTTGGGAAGTACACAAGCAAATCAATCTTGGGTAGTTTCAGGAAAGTAAAAGTAAAATAGATTGGAAAGGCCTACCCCTCTCTTTCTTTCGGTAGCAACAATACCTGGTATGTCACTCTAGGATGTCCTCTCCCTCAAAATGAAATGAGATAAGCTTATCCCTTTCCTGGAAATATAATTTATTGGGAAGCAGGGAAGGGTCTGAAATACATGTAGCAGCCGTGGTAATATAGTTTGCCTAATCATCTCAATCCTGTTCCAGAATCCTACAGTGAGGGAGAAACATCTTCATAGATCAGCCTTGATAGCTGCTGTCAAAGGTTCATAGTTAAGTAATTCCAGATAGCCCGAATTCTTGGTGATCTGAATTCCTAAGTAATCAAGTGCCCTTCTGTTCCACCTAACCAGTAATTTAGATTTCAGAGATTGAGAAGAAAGAAAATTGTAATGGATAACTTCCATTTTTGTTGTATTTAGTTTAAAACCCATCAAGGACTCATGTTCCAAAAAAAGGACCCATGCCCTGGGGACAGACATCTCCGGAGATGTTGGACTTAATAGGATGTCATCCACAAACAACATAATTTTAAAATCTCTTCCTTCTATTGGTATGCCCTCCACCTCCTCTCTGCATGGATCCAGGCTGCTAAATGTTCCAAATATAAAGCAAACAAAAGGGGGAATAAGGGACATCCTTACTAGGTGCTCCTTTCTAAATGAATCAGGTCAGATAGTGTACCATTAATCCTAATGTAGGCCTGAGGGGTCCAATAAAACACCTGCAATAGAAGATATAGGAGGGAAATGAGGAGACACTTTTTCATGGAGAGGGTTGTGGCTGAATGGAACACTCTGCCAGAAGAGGTGGTATCCTGTAAGACAGTGGGTAGTTTCAAAAGGGGTGTGGGACAGGGTGAGAGGGCGGTAATTGTGAAGGGGAAGGGGGGTTGGGGCAGCTGCTAAGTAAGGGTGCTAGCTGCACACTCGAGCAGATTTGAGAGACCATGTGGCCTTTTCTGCTGGCAAATTCATATGTTCATATGATCAAGTTCTCAGGGAAACCACAACAAGATAATGTTGCCCAGAGAAAGGGTCAGGAGACCCTATGAAATGCATTGTCCATGTTGAGGTTGGCTAGGACCAGGGTGACTGAGCAAGAAACAGCACAGTCTATGGGTAATAGTTTTCATCTTACATTATCATGTGCCTGTCTATGTCGCACAAAACCAGCATGGTCCCAGTCTAACAACAACAGGAGAAGGGCATCTATCTGGGCTACCCAAATGACTGTAAAAGGCCTTGTAATTAAAATTCAAAATAGAAATTGGGTGGTAAGATTGTGGGAAGCTGGGATCTTTACTGGGTTTAGGTATTGCAGAAATTGCTGTGTATTTTCAAGAAAGAGGTGGTGGGCCCCCATTGTATCAATCTATAGGCCTGCAGCAAATGCAGAAGCAGGAGGTCTGAACAATATTTGAAAAACTCTGCTGGATATCCATCCAGACCTGGGCATTTTCTGGTGTTTGAGTTCTTAACTACCTCCATTACCTTTTCCATCATAACAGGGGCCTGTAGAGATGTCAGACTGGCCTCCGTTAGAGTGGAGAGTGACAACTTAGTGAAATAGGCTACAATCTCAGCCTGAGGTGTGGGAGAAGCAGCTTGATAAAGAGTTTGATAGTAAGTATGTAAGATGTCCTGTATTCCCATGGTAGTATGTGTTAAAACTCTGGATCTTTCATCTGAGTAACACAGGTCTGTAGTCTCGTGCCCATAGCCTCCTAGCTAAAGTGCATGCTTTCCTAGCTCCTCTATAATCTTTATGATCTAGGTAACGGTCTGTTCTCTTTTGAATCTATCAAGTCCTAGATCTCCCTATGGAGCATTCTCCTCTGGGGTTCTACAGAGTTATCTACTTGCACAAGTATCATTGTAATGTATGAAGGGTGTCCTGGAGTTCCTGGAGTTTTTCTTCCTGGGCCTTTCGCTGTTTGGAGGCATATTCAATAATATGATCTTAGAGCACCGATTTTAAAGTGCCTCACAAAATACAGGGGTATACCTAGGGGGGTGTAATTGTCACTTAGAAGCTCCTCTAAATATGACATAAAAGAGGAATCCCTCAGAAATGCCAGGTTGAACCTCTAGTGTGTTGAGCAGACAGGCTTATTCAGTCACAGGGAGCCATCACTGGGATGTGATCAGAAAGCTGAAAAGCTCCATATTGACTATCATGGACAGAGTTAATATGTTCTGTCATTGTAAATATATAATCAAGTCTTGCGTAGGTATGAAGCCTGGCTGAATAATTAAAATATTCTTGATCTATGGGGTGTAAATGTTTCCAAACATCCGTGACCCCTTAAGTACTAAAAGTTGTTTTAATGTATCATTGTTTGGCCAGATGTCTAAAGGTGTGGGACAAGGAGACATCCCTAGTAGGAATCATAGTAATATTCAAATCACCCCACATTAACACGTGTTGATTAAGCAAGGAGAGTCATGTATTAAAAAATAATTTAATTGGGCTGTTTTTTAGTGCCTGTTGGGAAGTAAACATTTTTCAGTATACAGGGTTGATTATATAGCATTTCCACAACTATAAAATATTGATCTTCCACGTCATCATAAATAGAAGTATCCGAAATGGGAATCCCTTGGTTGCCAGTATCAGCACTCCACCGCATTAACCTGAGAAATGGGTGGAGAAGCCCAATACCTCAAAACCATATTTTCCAATCTTTTTACTTTCAATCTATGAAAAATGTATCTCATGATAAAAAAATCCAATCTGATTTTCCCTACTAGCTGATTGTACCAATCTGGCCCATTTGGCAAGGTCATGAACCTCATTGACATTAAATGATCAAAAAATTAGTCAATGGAGTCATAATATAAGGGAGATCAAATAAGTAGTTGGATCAAACCTGTCCATGGCAAGTCCCCTGGACCACCTCCTAGGACTCCTCTTCCTGTAATCTTGCCACTTATAATAAAACTGTGTTCAGTAAACCATCCATAACAAAAAAGACAAACATATGCAACCGTTGAAAACGAGACAGCCTTAAGACAGGCACTAACAGGGCAGCCTGTCTAAAACCAGATAGGATAGAACAGCCAACCAGGCTATAAGTCTATTTTACAGTTTGTGTTCTTCCTAGGTAGAGAATCTTTAAATCCTGGATTCCTGGGCAGAGCAAGATGTAATCTTTTGCATGGAAGTAAGCTAGGGTGAATTCCCCAAGTCTCCGTATACAGAAATGCTTGCATAGTGCACAGTTCCAATGTCAAGTAGGGATAGTCCATTACATAGCAGTGGGCTTCACTAAACCGAGGTATATACAGTAAATCAAAAGAGGAAGAAAAGACCCAGGCTTCCGGGAGGTATGATGGTAGTAAATAATCATTTAAAACATTGTGAAATCTCTACCATTCACATGTATGCTCAGAAAAGTATAGCTCCTATGTCCCAGAGCATCCTGACCTCATAACACAGTTCCCACTGTCATTATATGCCGATGAAGGAGTTTAATGTTAAATGTAGAAGTCAAGGATTCAGGAATGTCCCTTGGTGTTCAAAATAAGTATAATGGCCTATATAGAAGCAATCCTCTGCAGCATCAGGGGTCACTGCTCCAGAATCAGGGGCAGTGAAGAAGGGCATCATTAAGCAAAACTGGAAGGTTCTGTAGCTGACTGTAATACAACACCATTTGGTGCAAGGTTGGGAGAACCATGGGGCATTGGGACCAATTGCATATGGGACTTGTTGCTGTAAATCAAAGAGCATTAGGCCAGAAGTCAAAGTAAGATGAAACCTGGCAAGGTCTGTGTGGTTGCTCAGGCTAAGGGACACCAATGGGTAGGTGTTACAACTGCTGTCCCCTTAATGAGGACCCCACTACTGGATCCCCCGATCCACCCTGGCCATAATCACTACTTAGCCCCCACCGGACCTCTGAAAACATGTGATATCTCCATTTTTATGAGATGAGCTGCACTACGGGGTCACATCACAGGTGGCCAGTCTGACTCAGGGGTCTCCATCCTGTGCAGCTCCCCCCAGCAGTTAACCAGCGACATAAAAATTGTCCCCAGAGAGCACCATTATATCAGGACTGCCATTATATCTGCTCTGTTGAAATAATCAAACTAGCTGCTAAAGTTTGACCTTGGGGTTAGTCCACAGCCCCACTCCCTCCTACCTCCATTCCAGATGGTTCCCCCTCTACCTGCAGTTCATGTAATCTCTGGCCAGATGTACGTTTGAATAAGCAGAATATCAGCCATTGATTTGAGGGAGTCCATTGAATGTGAAAGCGTCTTAAGAGGTTTAGCATTCAAACTGCTGGAGCAGGGCTTTAATATGTTTTAAAATTCCTGAGGGCTTTAATATGTTTTAAAGATTCCTGAGAGTGATGAGCCTTTTCTTCTGCCATTCTGAATCTGAGGTCTTCCTTCTCTAGCCCTGGTTGAGTTCTACCAGGCATTCGCCTGTCTCCACCAGAGGCTTGAGGGTGAGTCTGCGATTTAGGTGGTCATTGCATTTGTATGCCCCTGGTTTCAAAGTCCCTTTTAAGTTTGCCATGTGTGCACATACGGCAAACTTCTTTCTATGAGTGCCTTTTGAAGGGTGTGACGCTGTCTGTCCAATGCAGAGTGGACTGCAAGGGGCGAGACAGTGCCACACCAATCATCAGGTAGGCTAATTGTGATGACGTTTTTTTCCATGGTCAGAAACATTCTCTATTTGTGAAGAAAAAGCCTCACCAATCATATGGTGGCTTTTTTCTTTGATGTGCGGGACAAACACCGCCTAGCAAACAACTGATCAGTGTCCTGTCTCTCTCTCTGTCTCTCTGCATGCGATATACAGACACTGAAAAGTGCTGCCACAGACACTCAGTCCCCACAGTCAGCGCTTACTTCTTTCTACAGTAATGTTAATTTTCTTGAGTCCTGTTGCAGTGTGCAGTCCAGTGAGAGAGAGAGGGAGAGAGAGAGAGACAGCAGGAGAGACACAATGCCAACTTAAACACAGTTGCTGCAATCTCCTCTCTCTTTGCGCTTCTGCAAATGTGTTAGGCAAGTGTGTCCTCCTGTTCACCTCCCCGTTCATGTAGGAGGTAACTAATCACTTCTGCATCAAGAAAGGTACTGCTATAACTCTTTCCTATTTATATAGTACAACCATTTATGACACTCTAAATGCAATTTCACAGAAACTTAAAAATTGCCATAACCAGAAGAAGCTTGCTACCCCAAATGCCATCATTACTCATTGGTCTATCATTCCACAGGCAGTCTCAGGACAGGTCGTGGAGATGCAGGAGCAGCAGTGTTACAGCCAAGGTGCAGGGTCACCCTTTTTTTCCCAATTGTTTAGCCAGGTGAGACACATTAAGTTGAAAGCTTGTTTACAGGTGCAACCTGAAAGCACAAGGAAGTTAAGTGACTTGCTCAGGGTCACACAATATGCAAGTGGGGGCTGTGGGATTCAAACCCAGGTCTCCAGATTTGCAGCTCAGAGCCTTAAACCACTGTGCTATACTGCCTCAAAGAGAGCATCCTCTTAGTTTCAAATTGGAATTCCAGTCTGAAACTAAGAGGACCCTCTCCTCACATGGAGCTAAAAGTAAATATAGCCAATTTTGCCACTGGAAAGTTTAAATATGCTATGTTGTGGGGGGAGGGGTTGGTGTGCGGTGGTATTTTTGGATTGTTTGTTATATGCCACAACCCAGCAGCACCCCTTGGTAGAATAGTAAATTCTAGTGTGTGAAGCAACATAAAAAGTTTGAGCATGCTATTTTTGGATTTGTTTGAGTTCTGGGAGTCTGTGGTGCTCCTTTTTAGCATGCTCCCTTTTAACACCTGTGTCAATTCCTTGATGGATGGAAGCACAGTGTATTAAAGGAGCCAACTAGGAACATTAGCCCTTGAGACATTTGAAAGTTGGAAAGTTAGAATAGGGACTAAATCATGGGTCCCACCATGACTTTGGTGGTTTAGCATACTCACATTGGAATTCCAGTGTGAAACTAAGAGGACCCTCTCCTCACATGGAGCTAAAAGTAAATACAGCCAATTTTGGCAGTGGGAAGTTTAAATATGCTATGTTGTGGGGGGAGTTGGTGTGCACTGGTATTTTTGGGTTGTTTGTTTTATGCCACAACCCAGCAGCACCCTTTGGTAGAATAGTGAATTCTAGTGTGTGAAGCAACATAAAAGGTTTGAGCATGCTATTTTTGGATTTGTCACACTTGTCCCACCCCCCCAGAAGCCTGCAATTGGAAGGCAAGTACAGAAGAGCCTTGCTTACAACAATAGATAAAGATGTAGAACTTACTGTGAAGTCAGAGGACACTGGCTGATTGAAATGAATTGCTGGACTATTCTCTGGTGCAGTGTGTGGTGTTGAACCAGAGCTTTAAGAACACTACTGAGTGCCTGTGTGTGGGAGAGTGTTTTTTGCTGGTTCTTTCAGGTGGTATTGAACCAGAGTGTTAAGGACATAACTGAACACCTGTGGGTGGAAGAGTTTTTTTTGGCTGTCTCCTTCAGGAGGTATTGAACCAGAGCTTTAAGGACACTGCTGAATGCCTGTGGGTGGGAGAGTGTTTATTTGCTGGGTCTTTCAGGTGGTATTGAACCAGAGCTTTAAGGACATAACTGAACACCTGTGGGTGGGAGAGTGTTTTTGGCTGTCTCCTTCAGGTGGTATTGAACCAGAGCTTTAAGGACACTACTGAATACCTGTATGTGGGTGAATGTTTTTTCCTGGGTATTTCAAGTGGTTTTGAACCAGAGTTTTAAGGACATTAATGAATGTCTGTGGGTGGGAATGTTTTTGCTGGGTCTTTCAGGTGGGCTTGACAGTAACCAGTGCTGGGGCAACAGCAAAACACAGCATGTTTGTTTATTTATTTGAATTTTGATGACCGGGTAAGCCCTTTCAGACTAGATGTCCCTTTTTCAGGGGTGACCAGGGATTAGTTGCATACATTACTATACTATGCTATATACTGTACTATCATTACATACTATACTATATACTACTATTACGTACTATACTACGCTCTCAATGAATGCCCGTACCATTGTAAAGCTAGTAACAAATTGTCTCATGACCTGCATTTGATCAATACTGCTGTATCTGTTGTTTATGAACTATGCTGTAATGTTGTTTATTTGTGCTCATTGTATGTACTCCCATCTCCCCTTCCCCCGGGTCACACCTAGAATCGAGCTTTAGCTCAGTGTGCCTTTTACAGTTATCAAATGTTTAAATAAATAAATAAAAACATTGAGTGACACAGAAGTTTAGTCAGGTATAATACAATGGTTGTACA
The DNA here is from genome assembly GCA_016271365.2 of Neoceratodus forsteri. NCBI lineage: Eukaryota > Metazoa > Chordata > Ceratodontiformes > Ceratodontidae > Neoceratodus > Neoceratodus forsteri. The sequence goes on from CM028134.1 coordinate 219,792,801, forward strand.
GTAACACGTGAATAAAGACATATAAATTAGTTACACAGTATTGAAAAACACACTAGATAGATACATACCTATGATTTTTTTCTCCATATCTTGGATACAGATGTAAAGTATCATACGAATATAGACCTACTTAAATTAGTTACATGATATGACCATACAGAGTGCCAGTGGCTCAGTAGGTAGCACACTCGCTTCTGAGACCAAGAGATCAGAGGGCTGTGGGTTCAGTTCCCACATCCGGTACTTGGGTTAATATCCCAATACTGACACTGCAGTGCAGCATGAGAGGGGTGCTGTCTTTTGGATGAGATGTTAAACCAAGGTCCCATCTGCCTGGATTGGTGGTAGTTCAGGTGGATGTTAAAGATCTCATTGCACTTATCGAAAAGTGTAGGGGAAAATTTATTAAACACAAAAACTACATAAGAAAACAATAATACTACAGTTCAAAACAAAGAGAGAAAAAAACAATAATAACAACTGAAAGCAATACTTAAAAGGAAAGCATCAGTACAGAAAATACTTGTCCATAATATACTAAGGAGAAAAAAACTGCCGGTGGAAAAAATCTGAAAAAGAAAGGGAGAAAAAAAAAACACAAGCAAAAACAGCATATGGAAAACAGTTGGACTGACAAGAACCTATTGTGTCCCTGAGGCTTCAGAAACAACCCTTATGTAATTGGGAAATCCTAATTAGTGATCCAAGGTAAATCATGCAATTTTCAAAGCCAGAACTCCGCCTGTAATGATTGTCTGTCCTTCAAACACAAAGCCTTAAGATCCTTAGTAATTCTTCCTACCAATTTAGAGTAGGTACAGTGTTTTTGCTGTAAAGAAAATAAGCAGTGAGCATTCCAAATATGCCATTTACAAATGGTAAAAATCAAACAGAGCGTGTCTCCCTCCCACACCCGTCACGGTCCATGGGTCTCCCCATACATATGATTCTGCTGAGATACACTAGCAAAAATGGGAGCCCCACCAAGCCACCACTCAAAAAGACCAAACATTTTTAATAAATGAACAAAGAAAAAAACAAGTGATCAGTAGACTCAACTTGTGCCACACATTCCAGTCTGCTACAAATCCTCTCCTCCATCTGTTTATGCTTGTGATTATCCTTAACATTAATTTTATCATGGCAACTAAGCCAATAAAGATCCCAGACATGAGGAGGAATCCTAGGGTTACGCAACAGTGTAAGCAGAGCTGGCTTATTACAGCCGGACAATGAGTAAAAATCTGGGTAACAGGACATACCATGCCCAGTAACGTAGTATACAAACCTTTCCTCTGTAAAGTAATAATGCCATGGGTGGTGACCTTCCACTGCCTAAGTCTAGTACAAGTATCCTTCCAATAATGAGGGGCAAATGGCAGTTGTTTAACAACTTTCAAAGCATTACTGTCCCATAACTGAAACCAATGATGTACAGTATCAAAAACCCACGGTTTCCACCCTTTATTCATATGAACTAAAAGAGGAACGTATATTGGCCATCAAAAAAACACAATTAAAAAACAGTAAAGGGTGGACCACATTCAAACCTCCCTGACTAATTGGGAGATATAAGATATTCTGTTTTATTGGGTTAAGTCGACTTACCCACACAGCCTGGAAAAAGATGCCCAATAAGCAAGTTTCCAAAGATTTGGGAGGTGGAAAAATATAATTGAGTAATAAAAATACTGGAATCAGGAACGTTTCAATCAGATAAACCCTCTTCTTTTTCCCCATCTTCCAACGATTCCAGCCAGAAACCTTGCATAGAGCAATAGCCTATTTGTTTTCCCAGTTATAAAAATCCGAAGTGAACACCCAAAATCCAAGTAGGGCCTGCCGGCAGCATAATCCCACCCACCAAAGAAAGGGCACCACCATGTAAGCCCAAACACTTCCCTATGCATTTCAACATGTTAAGCCTGGCCCCAACCACAGACCCAAAAAGAGATCATATGCATAAGGCTTACAAAATAGAGGCTTCATCATTCAACAAAAGGCACATATCAACTGCATAAGCCAATATTATATGTGCTCGGAGTGCCGCTGTAGTACCCAGAGGGAACAGGAGTGGAGAATGTTGAAGCAACCATAATAAGGGGTCCCAAAAAAATCCCATATATGATAGGACTAAGAGGGCACCCCTCTCGTACCCCACATTTAATCCCAACCAGGGGACCTCTCCACCCATTAACAACAGGAAAAACAGTTGCAATTTTATAGAGCAAACAGAGCCAATGAATAAAGCCAGAAGGAATCTGAAACTTTTCCAAGACAAACCACAAGAAATCATGACTGACTGCATCAAATTCTTGTTGTTGATCCAAATAAATGACTAAACACTTCCAGAAGATGCAAATTGCCTTTATCAAATACCTCCTGCAATAAAATGAAATGATCCTGAATGCAGCAGCCAGGAACAGAAGAAGTTTGAGCTTCTGAAATAACCCCTTTTGCAATGGACAGTAATCATTTAGCCAGAATTTTAGATAAGATTTTAAAATCAGTATTCAATAAGCTAATCGGTCTCCAGTTGGATAAAGCCTTCCTGTCACCTTTCTTATATAAATAAAGCAAAAACCCCATATTAAACTGTAAGGGTAGATTCGGACTTTGTAACAAACAAAACATCACAGTCAATTCATCTCCCAGTTCAGTGGCTAGAAATTTATATACCTCAGAAGGCAGGCCATCAGGGATTGGAGCCATATTATTGTGCAGGGTACTGATTGCATCCAGGACCTCAGAGACCTGAATAGTCTGCCCCATCAAATCACCCTCCACATCTGAAATCCCCAGAAAAGCAACCTGGCAAAGTAAGACATCAGCCTGGGCCATATCAAAAGTCATAGGGCCCATATTTCACACCAGATTAGGCAACAACTACTTCCATGATCTCAGCATTGGTGTCAACAGTGTGACCCTCTTGATCATATAAAGCCAAAATTTATTTCTTCCCCACCCTTAAATGACATGATTCATATGGACAGACAGACTCCACAGATCCAGATGTACCAAACTGCTGTTGACTTTGCAGAGAACGAGCTTCTTCCAAATGGAACATACTTAACTGATGCTTCAAAACCTGAATTTGGGAAACATAGTCCTGTCTTATCAACACTGATAAAGACATCAGCCACTGCAATCGGGTCCTATTAGCCAAATAATCTTTGTAAGCGGATTGACATAAATTCCTGCTATAACCTTTAAAAAATGAAATCAAATCTCATTTAGTGCCTAACCACCACTGCACAGCCTCATCATAAAATATTAAAACTGATTTCCTGGCTTGTAAAAAAGGAAGCTTGAAAGAGGGAGTCCAGCAATGAGGAAGCATTCATCTTCCAGGCCCTGGACCCCTCTTAATAGAGGATACTGCCCCCAGCATGACAGATAACATATTGTGGTCTGAAAATTCAGCCACAGTCACCTTAGCTGCCTGAATGGGCAACCATTGGGAAATAAAAAGAAAATCAATCCTCATTGCCAAGGAACCTTTGTGAAAAGTAGGCATATGTAGACCAGTATGAGAACGATATGCATCCTTCAAGCGTGCAGTTCCCAACATGGAGGACAAAAAATTAGAATCGGGAAAAAATATTTTTGGTACTAGTAGTCACAGTTTTGCCCTTCAGTGAAAAGCCACAATTCAGGTCTCCAACAAAGATGATAAACTGCGAGGTGTACAGAAAAGGTTGGATCATCTTAAAGAGCTCCACTCTCAAAGCCTTAGTCTGAGGGGTATAGACATTAATCAATCGATATACAACATTACCACATGTAACATCCAGAATTAGAACCCTCCCTGAAACCAAGTCATACAGATCTACCAGGGCAACATCCGGGCAATTAAATAAAATGCCAATCCCAGAACAGGTTTCCTGGCCAATAGACCAAAATGAGGGGCTGGGGTACCATGCTCTAGAGGCTAGTGCAATCTCCTGTAAAGAATGATAATGAACATCCTGAAGAAACACAATCCCCACTGTATGCATAATCAAATAGGGAAAAAAATCATGTTTATCTGGGTTCTTAATACTATTAACATTAACAGTAGGGCATACAAAATGTGTGGAAATCATTCAGGAAAAAAAAAGGAAAAGAGGAACAAGAAATTGATCATCATTTCAGGCATCCACGGCAAATGACTGACTCTTTGTGCTTAGTCTTGGCTTTGTGTTTTTGAGGATCCCTGGGCACCTCCATGTCTGTCGTTTGATCAGGGATGGAGGATTGCAAAGAAGAAGAATCTGAGTCACTGCCTGTATGATCACCTTCCGTCTGCAAAAGTTCATATCAATTGTGAGTGAGAACTACTCCAATGCTTGGAGAATCCACCCAAGATGAGTCACTGAAACATTACTCTGAGTGATCCTGGTTATTGGAAAAGGTTGTCCAGAAAAAAGCAGGAGGAGGGGGGGAGGTTTCATCACCTCCACATCAGGGGGCCCCCTAGAAACCAGTACAATGGGAGACCGAGGTGCAGCCATCTGGTCAACAGTGGATGTCTGCAATGGCAGAGAAGAACTGTCAGACCCTGCCATCTCTACCCCAAGGGGCAACACTGGAAGGGGGAAGGTAACTCCTCCATAGGCCACTGGGGAGGCAAAGGTAAGGTGCCCTCCTGTCGGGGTGGTACCATGACCAGTAAACCATCATCAGAAAGTAGAACATCAGGAACAGAAATGTCATCTGGTCTCGGTTCATCACAAGTAAAAATCCTCTGTTTCTGTGCCAAACTAATATAAAGTCATTGTTCTGCACCATCTGCCAACTCACGCTGATTGTGAGTGGCCCACTTGCAAGTTTGGAAATTATGGCCCAGCTCATCACACAAGTTGCACCTCTCTTGTGCCACACAATGGAAGCCAGAAAGGCCCAGAGAACCACAGATCATGCATTTCACCTGGTGGCATGCAGTACTCAGATGGGCCACAGAGCCACATCTGTAGCACGCCTTGGGTTGTCCTGAATTAAGTAGGACACCTCGGTCTCTACCCAGAAAGAAACTGTTTGGGAGATGAAGGAGACCAGTATCAGACATTTTTAACATCACTGTCACCCACCATTCCCCCATACATAAATGTTCAGAATCGAAGATTGCTTCAGGGTCTAAAAGCACCATGCAACGTGCCTTAAGCCAGTGTGTCAAATCATTCATATTAACCCCCTCACTGTGAAAAAGGACAGTAATAGTCTTCTGAGTAGGCTGGAACAAGGGCAATACAGAAAAGGGTTCCAGAGAGGGGATGTCTTCAACCATTGATATTTCAGCCAAAAACGTTCCAGACCCTGTTGAGTTTTAAAACTGACACAAAAATAGTTTTCCCAGAGACATGAATCAAAGCATGACTCTCACTGGCAAAAAACTTGAAGGAATCCTTAAGAAGGACTCTAGCCACATATAGTCTATCAGGGGCTTCAACCATGCCACCCAGATAGTGTAAGCGAATGGCATTGTGGCATTTAGCAGGGTGCATTGGGGCCTGAGGGAAACGTGGCTGTGATTTGGGAATATTCTGGGCAGTAGCTTCTCAGTAGGAAAGTCGAGAAGCAGAAGCCCTGGTACAGGAAGTTTGTGGATCCAGCGGCCTAGAAACAACAGGAGAAGGAGTGGGCTCAGTATGTGGCAAAAGCAAAATTGGATTTAGCGTTAGTTCCAATTCAGGAGGAAGGACCAAGTTCTGGAATTCTCCAGGCAAAAGGCGAACAGACAAGTCAGATGCCTGAACATCATGATTTGCACCAGGGATATGAATAGGGGATGACCCTGAAACCCATCACCCACCAGCAGCATCCTGTTCCTGTCCTGCTGCCAGCAAAGCTTTCTCAGCAGACCAGGAAGTATCCGGAACAGGATCAGTAACTAATTGATCAGGAAGCGGCAAGGCCAGCTGCTCTACAGCCTTAATCTCCTCAGACACCACACCAGCGGCTGCAAGCTGAGGTCCAGCAGAAGTAACAGAAGTCTCAGAGGTTGTGGGGCAATGGAGGCCAGGTCGCATACCTGTATCAGCCAGTCCAGAGTCAGTCCCCACAATCGGACCCTCAGTAGAAATACAGCATGAAAAAGGTTCTGTACCAACCTGTAAGTTTAGTGCAGGAGAGCTGAGTTCAATAGTCTGGTGTGGTGTAAACCTCTGAGAGCCAGCAGTCATGCTCAAAGGGCTTACTCGACCAACATTAAGAACTTGATCACACACAGGGGCAGCAGACAGAGTCAATTGTGAGAGTAAATCACGTTGGATGGCCAAATGCCATTCATCTTCAGCTTTAATTAGATCCTCCACAGTTGGGTTAGAAAACACAAGATAGCTGGCAACATCAGGTTGTGCTAAATCCTTCTGTACTCGATTTAAATTCTGAACCATAGGATCTTCCACAAGATCAGACATCTCCTCATTCAACCAGATTCCTTCACTGAATTCCATAGGGGTCTCAAGCAAAGACGAGACAGGAGAGGAGACCATCTCCCCTATCTCCACAGCTTCCAGACAGACTCCATCCACACTGGATGTCATCTTGGGTCAGAAGACCAGGATGTTAGGTTACCCTACCTGTGAGTAGGGGAATTTTGTATTCAAAAACTGAAAACAAAATATACAGAAATGTATTGCTTCATACATAAACCATAAAGAGAAAAAACAAAGATAGGAATAACAGAGTACTTGAAACTACAAACAAAAATAAGCTGTTACTGTAAACAACCCCTGTCTCATCCCCATTAAAAAGTAGGGGAGTTCAATAAGGAAAAGAAAACATACAAGAACATGTTACATCATGCAATTCATAACAAAGGGAAATCAAAACATAAAGAAGTATTACAGTATACAGTCACTGCAAACAGAAAATATCTACATTAGGAAATAAAAACCATCCCTGACTCCCAACCCAGTCCAAATGAAAAGGCAGGGGAACATCACAATACAAAGAAAAATAAACTCAGGAGAAAATGCAGGAGCAGAAATCCCAGTAGCATCAGAAAACCCCAGATGGTAATGAGGCCTGCTCGGAGCTATAGATATGTGTAATACACAAACCCTGCAAAATTTGGGTTACTATTTGAGTGGGAGTGCACATCTTTTGTTGCAGCAAAAATGCATATCTGGCCTGCCATAAATAGTAGCAGCAAAAGGCCAAAATCAAACGCAATGTACTGGGGTGATAGCGACTCAGACCAGAAGGATAGACGCCATAAATTAAAATATTATAGGTGAGCGTAGAAAGGGCCTTGTCTTTCCACTTGTGAAGGAGAAGGGTCCAAACAGGCCGCATAGAGGGGCAATCAATAAAAAAATGAAACATGGTTTCAGGAATAGAAGGGCACGAGTCACGAGGACAAGTTCTTTCCTCCTGAGATTTATGTTTCAGGTTATCCCGAACACCTAGTCTGCCGTGACATGAAAGCCAGGTCACATCCCAAACCTGCTGTGGAATGCTGGGATCAGTCAATTGGTGAAAAACACAAGAAGAGTCCAGAACAGAGACAAGAGGGTTCCGCAACACCAGGAGGTCCAGAAAGGATGATCCCAGAATAGACTGATATAGTTGCTTCCTGGATGAAGAAAGAAGCATCGTAGGAGTCAAAAACTATTGATGAATCTTTAAAAAAGTTGGGATAATGAAAAAAGGGAGATTATATTTCCGAAAATTCTGGGGAATTTCCATTGGCGGAAGATGCCATGCCGCACACAATGGAGCAGCACGATGATGGAGAAGGGAAAGCCAAAAAAAGCGGCTGGGCTTGCAATAAGGAAGGAAAAGTGGTCTTGAGAAACAAACAGTGAAAGAACACCAAAGGGTTCAACATCTGAACACCGCCATGGTTATAATCAAGATATGTGTAAGTCCTTTTCACCGGGTTCAAGCGACTACCCCAGAAGCCCTGAAAGAAAACATTATATAAATAAGCTTCCAAAGAAAAGGGAACTGGAAAAACAGAAGCTAAGTGAAGAAATAAAGGAAGGACAAAAGTTTTCAACAGCAAAACTCGTTTCCCTTTAGAAATAGTATGACCCTTCTAGAAAGCAACAGTGTGAAAAGCCTTGTCCAAAACAACAGTCTAGTTGGTGAGGGCATCACCTGGTGTGCCAAAGGACAGCCCTAAAATCTTGATGGGGGTATGATAGACCGGTACCCCAGAAATATGATGAGTAGAAGTAGGAGAACTAGGGAGAGGCAACAATGGGAGATATACAGCGGAGCTTTTACTGAAATTCAACCTAGAGCCAGGTACTCACTCAAAGTCTGAGAGGAGATGGAGTAAGGCTGTCTCTTGATGTTGTGGTGTGGTGAGAATACATAGGTCATCTGCATAAGCTGACACTGGAGGTACAGGGGGCACAGAAAAAAAAGAGATGAGGAATAGAAGGATGATGCAAAATCCTGCGAAGTAAGGGATCAATATGAAAAATGTAGAGAAGATGACTCAATGAACAACCTTGCTGAACTCCAGTCCTACTCAAGAATGAGGGACAAGGGGTGCCATTCACATAAAGCTGGATCCACGTAGTAGAATAAAGCAATTTGAGCCACTGGATGATACGACATGGAATACCATAGTGGGAAAGGACATGGAAAAGATAATCATGGTTCACCCTGTCGAAAGCCTTTTCCTGATCTAGAGAAAGAAGAAGTGAGGGAGAAGAAGAAGAGCTGAAGGCAGAGACATCCCGTAGAACAGAAAGATTCTAAATGATGGAGCGATGTGGAATAGCACAAGTCTGAACTTCAGAGATAACATGTGATGCAACAAGAAGATGTCGATGGAGCAAAACAGAGGCAACAATCTTGTAGTCTACGTTCAAAAGGCTCAGTGGTCTCCAATTCTGAATATCTGCCCTATCCCCCTTCTTATACAAAAGAAACATGATGGCATCCGAGAAGTGTGGGGGAGAGAATGAGAAGAAATAATAGCATTAAAAAGCACGATAAGGAAAGGAGAAAGAATATCAGTAAACGTTTGGTAAAGCTCCGCTGTTAGACCATCTGATCCTGGAGAAGTGCATCGTTTTTGCTTTTTGATGGCAGTATGGACCTCCAACAGGGATATCAGGGAAATCAACCTGGTACAGAGATCTAGAGGGGGAGAAGGAAGTGGAAAATTAAGAAAAGAAAAATCCAGAGGTGAAGTCACTGTAGGGGTACCAAAGGCACTTTCCAGATGTGGAAAAACCTTACCCTGAAGGGAAGTAATAATATCGTAAACAGTTGCAGAATCAAGGTCTACAAGACGGTCAATATAAGTGGCCAACACTCTGTCAGAACAATGCGTATAGATGTCAAATGAAGCTTTGGAAGACCCAGTGCCACAAGAGGCATCTAGACGCAAGGAGTGGGCTCTATCATACTGGTACGCTGCCATCTGGGTTTTCAGGGAAGCAATATGAGGGGAGAGATCAAAACCGGACTCAGACACTCTTGAGATAGTATCCTGTAAATGTCTTCGTAAAAGTAAGTACCGATGATAAGAGGAGGCTGATTTCTTCCTAGCGTTCTGAAGAAAGAAACGCTTGAGATCCAGTTTGGTGTCTTCCCACCACGGGGGGGGGGTATAAGCATCTAGCACCAAGACTCGGGCCAACAAAAAATCCCTACAATCCCGAACGAGACTAGCATCAGACAACAAGGAGCTATTCAATTTCTAACGCGATGAAACGACCAGAGGGTGAGAAGCAGTAGAAGGAGAGTACAGCATGGAAATGGCCATGTGATCTGAGGTTTCGCAGGGGACAACTTTAGCTTGGTGAACCTTGACATTCTGTGACAGAAAGAAAAAATCAGTAAGAGTGGCCAGAAGTCCTCTGTGATAGGTTTTACCTCCCGTGGGGTGTACCTCACAGTAGCCATCCTTAAGAGAGGCAGTCTAAAGAATGGTAAGTAGAGCAGTAGAGTCACCAAAAAGTTTCTGAGAGGAACCCCCCCCTATCTGCCAGGGAAAGACTGCAGTTGAAATCCACCCCATGTAAAGATGACAGGAGGTATGTAAGTAAGGTTGTAAAGATCTGAACAAGTCAGAGCATGCAGCGATACTTTGGGGTTCATAAACATTCAGAATCTGGAGCCGTAGGTGATGGAAAGTGCAGTCAAGCAGAAGGGCTCTACCAGGAACAATGTCAACCAGTCGGGTAATGGTGCAATCAAAACCAGAAAAAAAAAATGCCAAGACCATCACAGGAATCCACTCCTGAGGACCAGTAAGAAGGGCCCCTGGTCCAACCCGCAGAAGCCCGAGACAATTCGTAATGGATCTTTAATCTGGTATCCTGGAGCAAATAAAAATCATGAAGGAGATCCAAATGATATTGTAAAGAGGTGAGGTGTTTCCTGTGGGATTTCATGCTGCATACAATAAGCATAAAACAGAGGAGACTCAAACAACCCGACATAGGAAAGAAGCAGAAAATCAAAAACTAGGGAACAAAAACCCGGAAGAGCAAACTAGGAAAATCAAGCAACCGCAGATCGCTGTCCAGTGTCGGGTCTGGTGGGGGAGGGATCTCGCTGGGAATCAGAGGAGTAATCCATGTGGATAGAAGAAACTTGAGTGGACTCCGAATCATTTTCTTCTTCCATTATGTCACTCCACTGTTTCCGTTTCATCAAGGCCTGGTACCAGTTTGTAGTCAGAATGGACTACCTAGAAGGGGGACCGGGAGCCTTCCGCTTGCCTTTAAACTTGCCCCGCTTTTCCTGGGAAACGTCCTCGAAGGGAACCTGATCTGGAGGGGGAGGAGGGGGCATAGAGTTATACAGGGTAACAATTTGTAGATCCAGGTCCGAACTGGGTGGGACTTGGTCCCGTGGTGAAGGATTGGCCATACAAACCGCAGGAGGGGAATCTGAGTTAATGACAGTGAGGGAGGCACTTCGTCCCGGTGCTCCTCCACATGCTGAAGAAGGATCTGAGATTGGGCATCAGAAATAAGGGCCACCTGGTCCTGAGAGGTACGATCCAGTCTATTGTTGTCTGCCCAAGGGCACAGGAGGTAGGTATGGCCGGACTCATCAGGATCTGGACAGCCAAGGCAGACATGACCATAGGCCAGACAGAGAGAGCAGCGGGGTTTATCGCAGGTGTGGCTGAGGTGTGTACGAGCCCTGCATTCATGGCAGGTACGAGGCTGGCCAGGGTAAAAACACAAACCCCTGTCCTGACCAATGTAGAAGCTGCCTGGCAAGTGGGGAATACCCCAGTCTGTTTGTCTTAATTGTACTTTAATCTTCCAACCCCCAGTCCAAATGAGGTCCTCGTCCAAGGTAGGTCGAGGAGCATTAAGGATATCGCAGTGCTGCTTAAGCCAGTATTGGACATCCGCTATGCTCACTCCCTCATTACAAAACAGAAAAGTAATAAGTTTAATAGTAGGTTTAGAAAGGGGAATGAGCATAAAGGGGGTCCATAAAGGCTGAGATCTCATCAGTTCATATTTAGTCCAAAATCTCTCTAAGGTTTACACATTTTTAAAACTAATGTCATATATAGATTCCCCCTTAATATGTATAAAAGCAAACAATTCACTAGCAGAGATGCCCAAAGAGTCCCTTAACATTGAGTGTAAGACAGTTTTATGATCAGGAGCATCAGAAAGGTCCCCAAAAAATTTCAGGTGAACAGCGTTCCTACACTGAGCTGGGGCACCCAAGTTCTGAAAAAGATCGCTAAGGTGAAAGGAGCAATCTTGCAATGTCTCACCTGCAGGCAGAGGAGGCTGAGCTATGTCATTCTTGCCAAGCTGGGACTCATTGTCTGAGGTAGAAAGTACAGAAGCAAGGAGCTGAGGAGCAGAACCATGGTCCTGAGCCGGCATAGCGGTCATTAAAGGAAGAGGTGGTTGGCCAACATTGGAGTCCTGGGTGGGAGTTGAAAATTCCCTGTGTGGTAGCAACTGAGGAGACGTGGACAGTAGAGAAACAGTCAAAGTGGAAAGAATAGAAATCGAGGCACTGTGAATAATGTCCTGTGCACTAACTGCATGAGGCAAAGACCACGGTGCTCCAGGAAGCGGTTGTATCCAGCCCGCAGCCCATAAAGCAGAAGCTGGGGACCAGGCTAAGTCTGAAGAGGCATTAATTCCATGGACGAGAGCAGGAGAAAAGGAACCTTGATGCATCTCGGCAGAGCAGGTAGGGTTCGCAGTAAGAGTAGGTGACAGAGTAGAAGGTAGCATAGTAGAGAGCCCAGTCAGAGTGGAAATCAGCAGTGGGGCTGGATGAGAGGTGTCATCTTCATGCACAAAACGTCACAGGAGAGCGATGCTGTTGGTAGAGAAGGTGTAGATGTGCATGGGACAAGGAAGCAGTACTAGGCTCAGGAATCAGTGCTGTAGAGGGGTTCACAGGAGACTGTGTAACATCTGCGGTAATAGCAGCAGTGGAAGACTGAAGCACCACAGTTGAGGCATCGACAGGAGGCACAGAGTCTAAGAGACCATTTCTGTAATCCATAGCAGGAGAAGTAGGCTGAAGAGCAGGAGTTGGAACCTAGGGACAGACAGAAGCATTTCCACCACCTCCACTAGGATCTGGAACAGCAGCCATCTTGGAGTCACCGGCAAAAGGGTCTCCCCTGCTCACAAGAAGCAGAGTAGGGGAATGTCCCCGGTGTCCTGGCCAAATTTCCTCATTTGTGAAAAATACCATCAACAGCTTAATCTGATTCAGTTTCAGTTGCTTACCATCTGCATTCCCCCTTCCCCGGTCGCCCCTGAAAAAGGGACTTCTAGGCTCAGTGGGCTTACCAGGTCAACAAAATTCAACAAAACAACAAAACAAAACAGTGAGTACATCCATGCAAAATTCTAGTAGAATGGATAGGATTACAATACATACAAGGGACAACCTGCATAGGCTCATCAGTCCTACACTAGGACTTCAATGAGAGCAGTTACTTCAATGAAAGCAAGTACATGGGGCTGCGGTCCAGAAGTGGGCTTTTAGTCTTTTTTTAAACAGTACTAGTGTAGGTCAATTCAAGATCACTGGGAGCAGTGAGTTCCATAGGTGAGGGGCACAGAAAGAGAAAGATCTTTTTCCTATTTTGTATCACCATTTCGAGGTTACCAGTAATGGGAGGGCTGCAGTTCTAAGTAGTCTGGCAAACTGATTGAGTTGAATAATGCTATGGAGACTGGGGAGGCGGAGGATTGCAGGAGCTTAATTGTAATGCAGTATGGGGGTAGCTCAGTCTTGTTTCAAAGAGGGCCATCCCAGGGTTGTGAGCACAGTGCAGTGGTGAGTTTTGAAGTGTGCACCATGCACAAATCACCCTATTCTATGATAAAGAGTTTTAAGCCTAGACTGGGTGGCTTCTCGGACAGACTGTATTACTGGGGCACCATAGAATAAAAGGGGAAGGAGGGTGCTATTAGTAATAGTGTAACGTACCTCTCATGTCAGGTAGGGAGAGAGTCTGTAGAGTAGAGTGAGTTTTTGGTTAAGGGTTCTGGTGAGGTTTAAAGGTCATGGTTTGATCCAGGACCATGCCTAGGTACCTAAAGCCCTGTACCACCTCCTGGGTATCACTGGTGTGAGTGGTTAGTTTAAGTAGATGCTGCTTATCTAAACCAAGGTTATTATGCCTGAATAACATTGCTTTTTTTTTTAGTATTGAGGATGAGTTTATTTTCTAGGAACCAATTTTCTAGTGATCTGGAATTATCTATTAGCTGAGAGTTAACCAGGGTTGGGTCAGGGGAGAACATATATAATATGGCATCATCAGCATATAGCTGCACTGAGGTTCTGCCATAGTTCTTAGGTAATTCATTAATACAGCAAGAAGAGGGGGGAGACCAAGTATTGATCCTTGGGAGACCCCATCAGGGATTATCCTACGTGGGGAGATGATATCCTCCCATTTGACACTCTGCTTCCGTCCCTTCAGATTGTTCAGGAACCAGCTGCATGCATGATCATCCAGATCACAGTTCCGAAGTTAGGTAAGTAGCAGATCATGACTGACCAAGTTGAATGTCTTTGTAAGGTCTATGAAAATTGCTCCAGTGGCCATGCTCGGGCTCATGGCATTGATAATTTTGCTAGTGACCCATACCAAGGCTGTATCGATGTCATGGTTTTTATGGAAAATGTGCTGGAAATGTGTAAGCGTATTGTTACATTTGAGGTAGGCTAGGAGTTGTTCATATAGGAGCCTCTTCTGAAGTTTGCAATTGTACAGAGGAGGGATATAGGTCTGTAGTTTTCTATCATGTCCATTTGTCCCCCTTTATGTATAGGCACTACAAATGTCATTTTCCATTTGTCAGGTACAGTGCCAGCTAAGAAGGGCTTATTGATAAGGTTCCTGATTGGGGTGGTGATGGCTGGGGCAGATATTTTCAGGAGGCATGGTTCCAGAGTGTCACCACCTGGTGAGCCTTCAGTTTTTAGTCTCTTTAACTTCTTTAAGATTTCCAGTCTGGTTACAAATTTAATGTGGAATTTTGGAGGAGAGGTACTGTTTGAGGGCTGATACAGGGGAGATTTTGAGTTTTCGGATGTTTGCTGAGGTGCAGAAGGTTAGGGGGTGATAGGGTGAGAGTGTAAGGAGGCCTTAAATCTATCAAGGTCATTGAAAAAGCAATTAAATTTAGATGCAATTGATTGGGATTAGATAGAACTTGGTCATCATGCCCGGCCCGGTGGCGCTGAGGGTTGAGGCATTGGATGCCACACCTCGCGCTACGCTGGCAACCCGGGTTGGAGCGGACTCGGGTGGCGGGTCGGCGGGGGAGGGAGGATCGAGCATCCCAGCGGATGCTCTCTCCCTCAGGTGGGAACCATGAACGCTTCCAGTTTCACATCACCCTCATAGTCGGTGAAGCACCCGACAATAGAGGGGATGGAGGCTGCTCCGTCTAATGGAGTCGGGGAGGGCCGCCGCCCGATGCATGAGGCTCTGGCGTGCGTCTGCGCCATCACTCAGACGTCGTCCGCGTTCGGCGCTCCTAGGGGTAGGGGACGTAAGGTGAAAAACGGAAAAAAACCCTCCGGCAGCCCTAGATGAAGGCCGCCCTAAGTCCACCCGGACCACCTGCAGGACAGACCCCACTGTGCAAGGGAAGGAGGATGGGCACTCTAGGGGCAGATCCCCAAGGTAGGCAAGGGAGACATGAGCGGACGGAAGGAGGGGGCTCCGGAGGTAGTAAGGAGAGATAAAGAAAGAAAATAAAAAAAAAAAAAAAAGAACTTGGTCATCACAGCGAATAGCATGGTTGGAAACAATAGTTTTTCCAAGGAGAAACTGATTTATTTGGGCACAGAAATGTTTAGGGGAGGAAAGAGTTTTGGCCTGTAGGGACTTTAAGTAGGCCTGCTTTGCACTTTGTGGAGCTTTTGCAGGTGTTCTGAAGGGATCTATAAGAGTGCCAGTCGGAGTGTAGCTCAGAGAGCTTGTATTTCAGCCAGGCTTTATCTCGGAGTCTCGCAACTTTACAGAGCTCACTGGTGAGCCATGGGGCACAGAGGCCTTTCACCCTGTGTCACCTAATAGGAGTGAATCTATTGACTACATTAGTGAAATTGTGCATACAGTAGTCAAGTGCCTGGTCAACTCTTGGTAGGTCACTTATTGAACTCCAGTCAGTTTCCAAGAGGCTTTGGAGGAATGCGGGCTCATTGAAGTGGGAGAGATCCCTGGTCTCTGTATATTTGGGGCATGTGGGGGATCTGGGAGAATTGTTTTTCCATATACAATAGACCAGTGAATGGTCACTAAGAGTGTTGGGTAGAAGCCTAGATGCTCTGATTCTATCTGCCCTGCTAGTTAGGATCCAATCTAGCAGAGTAGGGTTGCCAGATCTTGAATTAAGTCTAGTGGGTTCAGTGATTATTTGAGTGAAGTGGGTATTATCCAGTGATGACTGAAATGTTTCTGGTGTGGGCCTAGCCAATTGAGACTGACATCACCACACACAATGAGTTCTGTGAGGAGCAACTCAGAGAGGCAGGTTGTAAGGAAGGACAATGCCTGAGAAGCATGGTTTGGGGGGAAATAGACACAGCCTAGACATAGTGTCTTAACATTGCCCAGGGGTAGGGATATGCAGATGGATTCCACAGGGAAGTCCTTCATGGTGGGTTCATCCAGTTGGATGGCTGCTAGGTGAGAGAGGACATAGATTAGTACTCCCCCACCCCATTTAGATATCCAATATTTTCTAAAGACTGATTATCCTGGTAATACAACCTCATGTGGGAGCACTGTAGATCTGAGCAAAGTTTCTGGGATGGCTAGTGTATCTGGGGAGTAATTCAGTGACCAGACTTCAAGCTCTGGTAGCTTGGGACGTAGACTGTGGGTATTCATATGTACAATACTTAACCATTTTGTTGTAGACCAAGCTTGGGATATGGGTGAGAACACAGTAACTTTCACTGCCATGGGGCCAGGATTTTGCTCAACATCCCCAGATAGTAGAATAGCATTAAAGAAGGTTAGGAACCATGGGTAAATGCCCAGGGTTGCAGGTTGGAAAACCATACAGTAGCATCTGATTCCAGCCATTAGTAGGTAGCAGATCCCACTTCTGCGGAGACAATAAATGAGCAGGGTATTGGGAGAGTAATGTACTGCTACCCACAAGTACCCATTTGTGCCTAGAGAGTAATTATGATGTGTTTGCCTAGGATTAGTTAGGTAGGTAGCTACGAGAAGATCACTACACAGCAGGGAATCAATGAGTGCAGTGGCTACTAGTGCGCCTCTGTTGGTCATGGTCTTTTCAGATGAGATTGTTGGGTTGAGGTACCAATCAGTAAGGAGAGGGGGTACAGACTGAGCTTCAGTTTGATGCAGTGAAAAGTGACCACCTAATCGTAGGAGGTTAGCACTGGAAGAGGTGGTGGCTCAAAAGCAGTGTTGAACCATGGAATTCACTTTAAATGGTAGCAGAGCAGAAGATGCTGAAGGAAAAAAAAACTCATGCAATAGGGAGTGTTAGAGGTGCATAGAGTTTTGTGAGATCAAATAATGAAAGTGTCTTTGGTGGTTTTGTGACCTCTAGTGGTCAAACAATATAACCTCCAAATGGGAAAATTAGGTGATAGAAATTTACAAGAAAATCACATGTTCATATTATCCTATTTAAGTAAGGCTAACCAAGAGTGGGGGGGGGCAGGTGGGGATCTGCCTCGCTTGTGTGGCAGCGGGGTCTACTGAATCAGACTGAGCAGACTGCAGCTCACTGGTCTGCAGCAAAGTTTCCAGAGTACATTAAAGAATTTAATATTAGGCTGCAGCAAATAAGAATTAATTTAAGGCTGCAGCAGTTCAATGTTATTACAATTGCAACTCTTGGCACAGCTGCAGTGGAAAATTAAGTGTCCAGTCTGAGTTCCGTGGTCCCAACAAAAAGGAGCCAAGTTCAAAAACAAACCATCACTTTGTGTAGTCTTCTGCGCACTGAGTTCCATACCTGGGTAACTGGCAGTGGCATCTGGGAGCTCCAACCGGGCTGAAGGGCAGGTAAGCTCCTTGGGGGGAGTTGTTCTGGACAACTGGCGGCAGTGACTGGGAGCTCCGACTGGGCTGAAGAGCAGGTAAGCTGCTCAAGGGTGGGGAGTTGTTCCAGGCAACTGGTGGTGGTGTTTGGGAGCTCTGACTGGGCTGAAGGACAGGTAAGCTGCTTGGGGGGAGATGTTCTTGGCAACTGGTGGCAGTATCTGGGAGCTCTGACTGGGCTGAAGGGCAGATAAGCTGCTTGGGGGGGTTGTTCTGGGCAACTGGTGGTGGCATCTGTACAACAGAAAAAACAATGGAGAACTTTTGGCATTGACAAATGCTTGTTAACTTCTGGTGTGTGACAGAGGATATCCCCCTCCACATGCATCCCTTTGAGGTTTTCTGGAGAGGGTGTTTGGAATCTGAGGCCAGCTTGCTTTAGGGCCTGAGGTATGGTGTGTACATTATACACTGTTGTTGCACAGCTGTGGCATAATCATTATTGAGAAATACTTTCAAGTACTTGAAAGGGATAAATAATGTTGATAAGGAAGGTCTCTTTAAGCTGAGTGGCAACCATAACATGAGGGGGCACAGTCTTAAGCTGGAGGGTGGGAGGTTTAAGAGGGAGGTCAGGAGGCACTTCTTCACAGAAAGGGTGGTGGACACTTAGAATGCATTGCAAGAAGAGGTGATCTCATTGAAGATAGTGGGCAGTTTCAAGACAGGCTGGGATAGGCATGGGGGAAAGTAAGGATCATTTGTAGGGAGTATGGGAGGAGCAGGAAGGGAGGGCAGGGGCATTAGCTCAAGCTGTGGACCCTCCAATATGAGCAGACTTGATAGACCAAAATGGCCTTCTTCTGCTGGGTTCTTTGTATGTTCGTATGTACAGTGGCATCCCCCAGGATGAAACCCACTTTTAAAGCACTCTGCAGTATGCTGCAGCAGACCTACTGAATAAAGCAATGTAATTTCAATGGCAATTAGTCCCTTTCATCATGCAGGAAACTGTGGCATTCACTTCATCCTGGCAGCGTCACATTTTCCTGAATGACAAAGGGACTGGTATACATTAATGATGCTATTCAATAAGGTCTACTACCTTTTCTACAGTCTTCTAAACTCTTGCAGAATTGAGTTTCATCCTGGAGGACGCCACTGTATGTATGTTCGTATATCTGGTGGTCATTAAATGTAACTATTGTTTGGCATCATGCTTTTGTAAGTATTAGTTCCTTAGTAGTGAAATTCAGAAACTTCATAATTATGGATTGGGGTCATTCCTTCACCCTAGTTTCGGGCCTGAGGCTTGATGCACCCTCTCCAGTTTTAAATCCAGCCCTTCTGACAAGGACAGGCTGGTGCACAGTAAGTTACTAACAAACTACTGTATGAGATTTAGGGTCCTTCCACTTCCTCCAGCACCCCACAGATTTGGAGAGTCTTATGACAGAGCCTTACCTCCAAGTCCTGCATTTTTAAATCCATCTGCAGCTGACACTGGTGCAGATGGAGGAGAAGGTCTGCCATATTATTTTCTCTATCAGCTAGGGAAGAAGTAAGTCTTGGTGGCCTATTTTCTTTTTTTTAATATTTTTCATTAATATTTTTCTTTATACACACTCTGAAGAGATTATTACACTATCTGCAGTCAAATATTTTATTAATAGATCTCTGACAATACAACTAAGACAATTATATTTGTTTCTAACATGGTAATAAATCATATGCTTCAATACAGTAGTGACACTGGTTGAAATGCAACACATGACTGAAAATGAAGCGAGCATTAATTCTGTAGTAATGCCCACCATATAATGCAGTACCGTTATGAACCACATCAACATCATTTTTGTGCAAGTCAGATACACACCCAAAAGTGAAGGAAAGCACCAGAAGTAATATTTTGTCATCAAGCAGCCCTCTGTCTTCCATGTACACCTCAAAGCCCACAGTACAGCAACCTGTACTGGATAAACCATGTAAACAGTCAGAACCAGAACATAAGCTACCAAATAATCCCCAGCAAGAGCCTTAAGAAAGTAACAGCATGAACTGGAGTCAGCACCATGCCAAAAATAGTAAGTTAATCAGTAGCAGCCCTTTTAAGATAAGCCACTTTACCATTCAATCAGGCAATCAAAATCTTTATTTTAACCAGGTGGAACACCGTTGAGAAAAACTCATTTTTGAGGTGGACCTGGACAATATACATATTCAGTACACATACATTCATAATTATATATATTCAGTACACATAGTACAAATATATGTACAGTATATACATGTTCAAGTTCAGTACATACTGTAACCTGTACACACATTATACATGAGAGTACACACGGTAAGTAATGACCACATCAGTACACAGAGGGATAGGCTCCAATTAGAGAATATAACAGGGGTCAATATACTAGAGTAACACATGCAGTCAAAATTGTGCTGAAGTAAGACAGGCAGGTGCCTAGAGAAGCATATACATTAACATGGAGTTCTATGGGAGCCTTGAGAGACAGGAACAAGAGATGGTAATGTGGGGGTAGGCTTGGAGCATACATAAAGTGGGGAGAAGGAGGGCAGATCAAGCATACTTGAAGAGGAAGGGGATGTGGCTCTCTACATTTAAATTATTATTCTGCTAATGACAACTCTACTCCTTAAGATAGTACAGCTGCCCAATAGTACCAGTATGTTTTATAAGCACCTTTTTCTATAGTAGCTGCATAGTACTAGTTGCCCAGTTTTGTGAATGGCATACCCTAAAATGTACCGAAGTAATGTGTTATATTTTTCAGTTAAAGTTGTTAGAATTTAGCTATGTAGCATAGTAAAGTACCTTGCAATAGTTTTCTGCCCGTTCCACACAGGAAATATTTATTGCTGTAATGTTCAGCTTCCAGTGTTTGCAAGGCATGGTAAATATTGTAAACATTCAATCTCAGAATGCAATGTGCCTCTTTTGAGACAGTGTGAGCAACGATTTGCAAGTGTTTCAGGTCCCTGTTTTTGATGTTACTAAACGTTTGAAACTGTTTGTATTATTAATATATAGTGACTGAACAAATGCTGGTATTTTTGACGTTAAGAATGATATACCACCTACAATATAAATAAATGTTAAGGCAGTCAAAAATATATTAAAATTGTTCATACTGTGGAGATCTGTGTATGTTTTATCCTTTTCAAATAACATTTCTTTTAATGATAGACCTTACCAGTGCTTGCTATGTTACAAATGCATTAAACCACTTCAAAGGAGGGTTCAACTGGGGAATAAATGCCTGGTTGGGTGGTTGGAGGCACTCAGCCTACAGCCTTGTAGTCCCCCAAACCAGGCATTAATTCCCTAGTAGAGCCCTCCTTTGATGTGACTTAATGTTTATGTCAGTCCTGAAAGAACCACTGACAACTCAAGAAGAACTTTGCAAAACATAATATTTGGAAAAAAAGCAGCTTTACATTTCTCATTAACTTTGTATTTCTTATCCCCATTATTTATTACTGAGGTCATACGCATGAAAACAGGATTTTTGTTCCCTTAAGCATTCATCAGCTCCTATTGCTTCTTCCCAACCCGATGTCATACTACTCTGATTGTGCCATCACAGCTGTTTCCATGGCAATAGACTGTGATATCACAACAGAGCATTATGATTTCAAGTAGGGAATAAGCTATAGAGTCAGATGAACTCTGAGGAATACAGATCTTGTTTTGTGATAATTTTTTCACTAATAAATAATGAAAAGGAAAAATCTGTAGAAATATATAAAAAAATATAAAATGTAACAGCTGAACTGTGTTTGAACATTATGGGCCCAATTCTAGAAAGGGTTACACATGGTGCAAAGTGACTTGCGCCAACGAGAATGGGAGGTGTATGTGTATCTTGCATCCACCAGGGGTTGCACCACTGTGCCTCCAGCCCATTCCCCAGGTCATGTAGCCCCCCCAACCCCGATCCTCCATAAGTGTAAAAGCGCCCTGTCAGCCATGATCCCCTGTAATCTTAGTAAGATCCCTCCTTCCAGCCCCGATCCAGTTTCTGCACCCTGCAGGGGTAATATGGCAGCTGCATGATGGCGTGATATTCAAAAGTATGAACTGTGCCGTGCATATCCGATTGCATGATTGCACACAAATAATGTGTGCAGTGCAGTAAAAGGGGGCAGACACCTGCATATGCCGCGCATGTGTCTATTCAGAGAAACTGCACGGCGCATGTGTTGTGTATCCCATATTTGTGCTGCTGAAATGTAGACAAGGAAAGGGCTGTCCTAAATCAGCCAGACACCCACAGGCAGTGTGATGTACTGCAGACAGGATATCCTGAGACAGCTGTATAAGCTGCTCCAGGATGAGCTCCAGGCACCCATATACAGAAGACATGCCAGGATGGTAGTGCCCAAAGCCATGGCTATGCTGTGCCTGCGTGCCGCAGGTATCTGCCAGTTACTAGTGGGAGACACCACCAGCAGTACCCAGTCACCCACCTCCCACACCGCACCCAGGTCAAAAATGCCCAGCTGCCCTATGCTAGTGAGGTCAGTCATCACACTTGCACATCAGCAGTGTGGGCAGCTGCAATACAGCACATGTACTAGGTGCTATTGCCTGCACCCATGTGGCCATCAGAACACCACCAGGGATGGCATACACCCATGGTCACTTATGGGATGCCAGTGATAAGGATGCATGACTGCACTGGTGGTGGCTTGACACTCAGCATGCCCAAGCTAGTCCCACACCATCAAGAACCACATCCATGTCCCTGATGCCAGCCATGCATTGTGACAATGCCACAGTGACTGTGAGGTGGGTCAGTATGGTGTACTGAATGTGGACATTGGGCAACTGTAGGCAGCACTTGTAGCCTGGAGGCATCATGTGCATGCTGCATAGACACTATACTCTCCAGTATTGCTTGTGCAGACACCATGGGTATGAACATGGCCATGGGTAACAGCACTGTACACAGACCAATGCATTCTACATACACACAAACATGACTCCTCACCTGCCTGCAAGGCTATAGTACTTCCTGGTCACCTCTGTGGAGTGGTGGTGTTGTCCTGCATATCTGGAACTGCACATGCAAATGGCCTGAATACATTCCAATAATAGGATGCAAATGTGCTGTTTGGGGGCAGACTATGCAATGAGGTATTTGTATGCCCTGGCTGAATATTGCAAATCTGCATGCTACATGTGGTTTCCCATTGCACAATTATATATGCTCCTCTCAGGTCATAGGTCATGTGCCATGCTGCACATCTCCCACTGCACAATTGCACATGCCTGGGATATTCAGCCATGTTTGCCCTATCTACTTTGCTGGTGCACTTTCTGAATATCCTGTTTTTTTGTGCTGGTGCAAGTCAATGTGCAACGCATTCACATGTGCAGCGCACTCAGCCACTTCTGAATATGGGGCCCACTGTGTCTGTTTGTTACACATAACAGTAATTTCTTTATATATTTTGAATGAATGAATGAAATGAATGAAATCTTTATTGATAAAGTGCCTTTCTAGAACCAAGGCGCTGTACATAAAACAGATAAAATAATTTAAAACACACATTATGATCAGATATTAAAACCCATAAAACTACAATATCATACATATTAACTTCAATAAAATCTAAATATGCTATACTTAATATTAAAATTAGAGACTAATCTGGATATGCAAGGTTAAATAAACATGTTTTAAGCGCTGTCTTGAAAATCTGGACAGTCAGGCAATCTCTTATCTGACAAAGTAGAGGATTCCACAGGGTTGGGGCCACAAAAGCAAAAGATCGGGCCTCCAATGTCTTTAAATGAACCCTGGGAATCTCTGGCAATCCCTCATCTGTGGATCAGAGAGGATGGAGGGGGTAGTAAGGGTGAATGAGATCTTGCAGGTAACGGGGTCTCTGGTCATGCAGGGCTTTATAGGTAACTGACCCAACCTTGAAGGTGATCTGCCACTGTATTGGCAGCCAGTGCAGTCCACAGAGCACAGGTGTTATATGAATGGCCTTAGCAGGACCAATCAATAACCTAGCTGCTGCATTCTGCACTAGCTGCAAGCGGTGGATATCAAGCACCGGTAGTCCTAGGTAAAGGGCATTGCAGTAGTCAAGGCGGGAGGTTATGAAGACATGGCCCAGTGTTGAAAGATTATCAAGAGGAACTAGATGCTTCACCCGGGTGATATTCCTCAGAAGGTAAAAAGAGGATTTGACAATGGCAGACACCTGAGATTTAAGGGTCAGACCATCATCAAAAATAACGCTCAGGTTCCGCACCCGATCTGAGGTAGTCAGCAGAACACCCCTGAGCCAAAGTCCAGAAGGTTGTCCCGCCAACAAACCTGACTCCTGATGATCTGGGTCCACAACCAACACTTTAGCCGGGTTCAACCACAGCCAGCTGGCACTCATCCAGTCCTGGATCTCAGACAGACAGCTGTTAAATACCAAGAGGATCATATCTTGTCAGGGCACAAAGGATATGTACAGCTGAGTATCATGTGCATAGCAGTGAAAACTCAGACTGTACTGCCTAATGATCTGTCCAAATGGCAGCATATACACTGCGAACAACATGGGTGACAAAATGGAGCCCTGCGGTACCCCGCAGGGTAGGGAGAGAATGGCTGAAGAATTAATTTCAGACACCACTCTCTGAGTCCTACCCTCGAGGAAAGATCAAATCCATCTGAGGACCATTCCAGACAGTCCACAGATGAACCACAGACACTCCAACAGCACACCATGGTCCACAATCTCAAATGCTGCAGAGAGATCAAGAAGGGCCAAGATGGAACGAGTCATCTTTCACTATTAGGAGGTTGTTAAGCACCCGAAAAAGGACTTTTTCAGTACTATGCCTCTTCCTAAATCCTGACTGGAGAGAATCAAAGATATCATGGCTGGATAAATGATCATCCAGCTGCAGCGCAATCACCTTATCTATAACCTTACCCAAAAAAGATAGGTTAAAGATTGGTCTGTACTTAACCAGACAGTCAGGATCAAGGGACAGTTTTTTAAGGAGGGGTCGAACAACGGCATCCTTTAGAGGATCTGGAAAGACCCCCCCCCCAATGACCTCCATCTCAGCGAGGACTGGGCCAGTTTCATCTACACACCCTATAAGAAGGCACATAGGGCCTGGGTCCAAACTACAGCTGGTTGGCCTCAAAGTCTGGATGACCCTCATAATATCCATGATTTCCAGCTGACTGAAGTTGGACCAGGCAAACAGGGCATCCATCACCTCCTGCTGACCTCCACAATTTCCACTAGAGGGGCCGGACAGATCCCAGACTTGATGGTGACAACCTTATCTGAGAAAAAATTAGCAAACTCATCAAACTTCTCTTGTGAAAAAGTTCCACCAGACTGAAGATGGAAGAACTGAGCTGGTCGGTTCTGCACTGTGGCAATCTCCCCGGACAGGAACTCTGCCTTCTTATGGGTGATTGCCGATTGATAGATAGCATAATGGTCTATCAATTTGTCTGTCACACTCCAAGCCCAATTTCCACCAGTCCCTCTCTAGCCTTTGTCCCACCCTCCTCATCTCCTTCAAGGTCCCATCAAACCAAGGGGACCTTGGGCGAAGAGTGAGTGGGTGAACAAGAACAGGAGCTATGGAATCCAGGGCTTCTGTCACTGCCCTGTTATAGGCGAGTACTAGATTCCCTGGATCCATGCATTCACCTGGTATACTCGATAGGTCCAGCACCACCATCAGGCCGTCCGGGGTCATACCCCTAAAAGGGCGGTACTAGACCATTTCCGTAGGGGCCGACCTATTTGGAAAAGCCACGAAACTAAACCCCACGGTGTGATGGTCAAACCACCTGACTGGCTCCACCACCAAGTCAGATATCTCCATCCCCAGAAGAAACACCAAGTCCAATGAATGACCATGAATTTGGGTCGTGGATGCAACAACCTGTGTAAGGCCCAGTGAACTCATTTGTTGGAGGAAGTCTTGACCAAATTGCAAGAGTTCATCGTTGACCCAGACATTGAAATCCCCCAGAATCAACCATCTAGGGGAATCCCAATACCACATAGATGCTGAAATCCATGACTACCTACAGGAAAGCTTTTCCATCTCCTGGTGGACAGTAGATGAGAAGTATCATACACCCTACACCCCTGCCTACAATACATTCAAAGGAGTTGGTGGTCCCTACCAGAATCTCCGTAAGGTCTAGTTTTGAACTAAAACAGATGGCTACATCCCCACCCCTACCATCCGTTCTCGGACAGTGTATCACCGAGTACCTGGCCAGAATTGCTGAAGCCAACACTGGGCCAGCATTTTCATCCGGCTAGGTCTCGGTGATGAAAGCCAGCTCCGCTGATCCAACAAGATCTGCTAATAAAGCAGTCTTGTTGTTAATGGACCTGGCATTGCATAGCACCATCCGATTGGGATAAGCAACCTGGGAAAACTGCCTCACTTGCCTGTACAAAGCACAGCCCTTGGGTATGGGAACCAGGCAGGGAGGACCCCTTTCCTTGGCCCATTTCACCCCAGGGCATCTCCTTGTTCCCACCACCCCAATCTGCCCTCTCCTTTCCAGTTCCCCTCCAGACCCAGCTCCCTCACCCATCTTCCTTCTCCTAACTATCCCCAGAGCCCAACACAACCTATATGCTTCCAGGGGCAGTGAAGGTCAGTTAAAAGGAAGGAGGTCACTGATCCTGGCAGGGGAGTAATGCCTGACCGTCCTCGCACCTCCCCAGCACATCCATCCTATCCAACACATTCTTCCATACTACCAGCAGCAATCTCTTCAACCAGCAATCAACCCCCCATGCTCACAAAATACACTATCTCCTCACAATCACTCCACAAACCACACACACAACTAACTTAAACAACATCCCCCCAAAAAGCCCAACAAAGTACCAGCTAAATAAATAAATAAATAGATAACAGCAGAAAATACTGGATATGAGTTGCTGCCACTCTTTAAATTGTAAAATGTATAAATGTCCTGAAGATCTTTCACATCCCTAGGTCCATGTCAAGCCCCAAAAAAGTCCTGCTCCCACCAGGGCTCAACAGGCTTTAATCAGATCTCATATATGATGAAATTCTAGGCACTCTCACTGCCTCTTACTGTAGTGAAAAAGATATCACTGTCCCACCACAGTTCAGTCCATTCTCTTGGACCATGAGAGGAGTCCACACCCTAAGGTCATACTCCACAATCCTCGGCAATACTCTCCAATGGGCACATACAAATGAGATTAGTCTCCCTGAAACATCAGAGGGCAAGACTCGTGGTTCAGCCACAACCTTCTTTGGGTCTCCCCATGATGCTAGTGCAGGCGACATGTTAACTCAAATAATTCTCAGCCAGTCTGAAAATAGACTGATACTCTGGCAATCTACCCCTAGTGGGCCTACAGCCTGATGAATCATCAACCCTTCAGCCAAATTCTTGGACAGGCCATTTCAGGGACCAGACAGCAAACGCCCCCTCGCCACCGGCACACATTAGAAAAGTAATGTATCTGTTCCTTTTGATCTTGTATTTCTGCATTCCAATCCATTATTTGCTGGCATTTAGTATAATTTTAAATTTCCTAAGCAAATGTATGCAATATTTATATTCCCACCATGAGACACATACTTGATTATTTATTGCATTAAGTTTCTCATGTGGGAATAGGCCTGAAGAACTGATAATCTGGTAACATCTAGTTATATTTGCTCCTGAAAAGGAGTCTGCAATGGTCTCAGTGGGCCTACTGAGTTACCAAAATTTAAATAAATAAAACAATAAAATAAAATAAACAGATTATCTATTAATTGTATAATTGAATGGTCCAAAGACCCTTTGATTTCGGTTCCTATTTCCATTAACAAGTATTTTAATTTTTTTTGAGTATCAGAATACATATTTTTAATGATATTAATTACTTCTGAACATATCAACAGATTGTTATGCCAAGTTGTATAAGGTTGAAATAACACTGCATAATGTATGTGCTTTCTCAAGCATTTGCAATATTGCATTAGCAGGGTAATCATTATTTGGTATTAGTGCCCATTGCCATGCCAGAGAAGATTTTAATGCATAAAGATAAAAGTGTAGCTCAGGACATTCCATGCCACCTTGATTTCTGGGAATGATTAATGTCGTCCATGGTATTCTTGGGCTGCCTCTTCTCCACAATAACTTTTTGTAAATGGTTTTCAACATACCCAAAAGTGTTTATTCTACCTTACCCATGGTTGCCTGAAAACAATAAACATATGTGGTATAATCATCATTTTTGGGGTATTAATTTTACCCCATAGTGATCATGACAAAGACTGCCATTCTTCTAAAAATGTTTGTATTTTCTGTATCATGTTTAAATTTTAATTTGTTTTCTGCTGTATATCAGCTGTCAGTTGTATTCCCAGATACTGAGTAGTTGTTTGAATTAACATTTCTTGGAAAAAGTTCATTGTTTCTTCTTTTAACCAAGCAATATGTACTATTGCTGATTTTGATTAATTTAACTTATATCTGGAGACCAAAGAAAATTTTCCTGTTTCTTTGATCAATTCTAAATATGATTTTCCTGGATTTTGTAAGAAGACCATGAGGTCATCTGCGTAGGCATTTATTTTAATAATTGCCTTATTAAGCTTCAGACCTTCCATATGTATCTTTAAACATATATGCTGAAGAAACATTTCTAAAGAAATAAATAAAATGGGGGAGAGGGGGCAGCCTTCTATGACACCATTTTTCCATTTCCATCGATTGTGTTTTATAATTTTTAATCTTGAATATTGTCTTTGGTGAACTATAGAGTAAATGTATAATATTCATGAAAGGTTGGGATAATCCAATATATTCTAAAATTTGAACATAAAAGGCCATTATAACAGGTCAAAAACCTTGGATGCATTCAAGGCTATCACTACAGTTTCAGAATCTATATATTAATTTCAATTATAACCTTAGTTTACCTCAATCCTTCATGCCTTTTCCTACCATTAACAAAACCTGTCTGCCTGAGGCTGATGACACTAGGGATTGAACTCTCAATGTTCTTTACAATTAATTTAGCAGTGATTTTAAGATCAACATTTAGTAAAGCAATTGGTCTTTCATTATCCAGATAAATCTTATTTTTCCCTTCCTTGTGTATGAGTGCATCTAACATTGAATGAGTGATAGCTTTTGCTAAGCTCATCTCCTGGGCCATCAGCTCCAGCCAGGTACCAACATTGTGAAAAAACAATAACATTCTATTGAAAGGCCATCTGAGTTGGGTGCTTTATATTTTGGAAATGATTGAACAGCTTCTATTATGTCCTGTTTAGTAAAGGTCATGTGTATTTCCTAGTTTCGGTATATTAGTTTGTTTAATGTATTCTTCAGTTTAATATTCCTGAATGTTTAAGGGGTTTCTACATATTGTGTTATAATATCCATATGAAAGATTCATCTTTAAGTTTATTCTGACTTACTATGGTGGCTTTTGAATTTTTAGTCTCAATAATTAAATTTATTTTCCTTATGTTTTTCAAGGTATATGCCAGTAATCAGCCACTTGTTTCACCATTGTAATAAGCTTGTTTTCAAAACCCATACATCCTTTTCAATTTGCTGATTCAGTACTTCCAGTATTTTAAGATAGTTATCCTTTTTTATTTTCAGTTCATCTGCATTATCTGTGCCTTGTAAATGGATATATATATATATATATATATATATATATATTATAGTGGCACAGTAGTGCAGCTATAGTTAGGGTTGAATACCCCATTTAAGGTTAAAGTGTGACATTTTGCATCTTAATAACTTTGCCACCATATGACAGATTTGCCTGAAATATGGCAGGCATGGAGCAGTGCATAGATCTCGGGATCTGCCAATTTTCGTAATGGTCGGATATACAGTTTCGGAGTTATAAAGTGACATTCCATAGTGCATTTACCCTTTTTTGCGCATTCTTTGCTCACACCTACAGGTTGCACGGTTTGTGTGACCAGTCTGAAAACTTCAGGAAACATGCGGCAAGGGTTTCCAATGTGCCTTTTGAACATTTTGTGAAAAAATATTAAACGGCTCAAAAGTTATTTAAAAAAACAAGTTTCCCATTATAGTCAATGGGAACAGTTAACAAAAAGTTCAACAGTGTTGCAAATGCAGTTTTTAGTGTCACAATATACCTCTCTAGTGTCATGAATCAGCCATTTGTTTTTCAGTTCATGGTCACAGAAATGCTTGGCATTTAAATTTGGGACCCTCTAGGGACACAATTTTTTTGTGTTGATCTAGTTGGACCCTGAGGATGCTCCCCATGTCTTTTTTGGGGGGTTAAACACCCCAGAAATATGTTTTTGAAATTTTTGTAAAAAGTAGTGTCGCACTCATGACACTTTCGTGATTTCATTTGTGAAAGTGTTGTGATTTGCAACACTATTTTGCGATACTATGGCCAAAATAACAAGAATTATTTGCCACCCTGCTGCAAAACAACAGTTTGGTCTTTTCAGCTGAAATTTGGAGGGGAAGAAAGCCAACATCCCACAGATGTACCTTTTGGTGGTTTGGTGACAAAATATTGCATGAATGCAAAGTTATGGTGCTCTGAAATTTACATGTTTTCCCATAGACTAACATTGTGGCGTCCGCAGAGCCTTTCGGGGCCTGTATCTCAGAAACACTTCGAGACACGGACTTTTCATTGGAAAAATGTTTAGCCCCCTTAGTGCAAAACTAGCCAGGTAAGTCATAATTTATATGATATTTTAATTTGTTTTCTACATCGTACGGTTCCTGAGATATAAGTAATTTAGTATTCCAAGTGCTCATTTTCTGCTCTGAGGCCCATTATTATGCATACATTGTTTGTATTCACTGTGTTTCTCTATGCAGCTGTTGGTGAAAAAAGTGTGTGCACTTTCGTTACTGTCATAGTTAGTGTTCCCACTTGTGTTTCTGTAACTGTTTGCGTTAGCGTTACCATCTATGCCACCGTGTGCATTACCCTTTGCCTTTTTGTTTGTGTTTGTGTTTGCATTACTGTTATCACTTTTGGTTCCATTACTGTTTCTGTTTGTGTTTTGTTCTGCATCACCATGTGCATTACCATGTGCGTTTATGTATGCGCTTCCGTTTGCGTTTCCTTTGGTGTCATCGTTGCTGTTACCATTAGCATTTGCATTTCCTATTGTGGTACCGTGACTGTGCGCATTACCATTTGCATTTTCGTATGTGCTTGCGTTAGAGTTTCCATTTGCATTACCGTTCCCATGTACACCACCGCAGGCAAGTACTCCTATGCATTTTCATTTGCGCTTGTGTTACTGTTAACATTTGTGTTCCCATTACTGTTTTTGTTTGCATTTTGTTTTGCATCACTGTGTGCATTACCATTTGCGTTTGCGTACGTGTTTGCATTTCCTTTGGCACCATCGCTGCTGTTACCGTTATCATTTATATTTCCTATTGCAGTACCATGACCGTGCGCCTTACCAGTTGCATTTCCATATGCACTTGCATTTGCGTTTGCATTACCATTCCAGTCTACACCACTGTGTGCATTACCCTTTGCATTTTCGTTTGTACTTGCGTTTGTATTACTGTTAACATTTGTATTTCCATTATTGGTTTTTTTGCATTTTGTTTTGCGTCACTGTGTGCATTTCCATTTGCAATTGTATATGTGCTTCCATTTGCATTTGCATTTCTGTTTGTGTTTCCTTTGGTGTCATCGTTGCTTTTACTGTAACTGTCTGTATTTCCAATTACGTTACAGTGCCCGTGTGCAATACGGTTTGCATTGCCATACATGCTTGTGTTTGTGTTTCTGTCTTCATTAACATTTGTGCTTGTGTTTGTATTACCATTTGCATTATTGTTTATGTTTGTGTCACCATGTGCGTTACCGTTTGCACTTACGTTTGCGTTGCCATTACTGCACTATTTATATTGCATATTCTCAAAAAGAAGGAAAATTCATGGCAAAAAACTCAATTTAATGCATCAAGTTAGGGTTGTTCCACAGTGACAAAAGTGAGGAAATTCAATGTTAGGGTTCCACTCCCTTGCACTCACCCCTGCCCCCCACCAGGCAGGATTGTGCATTGGGGTCATCAGTCCTAACTCTCACCCCATTCTCCTATACTGCACCACCTCAGCTTGCTTGCACATGGGATGGGGTGAGAGTTAGGACAGTTGACCCCAATGCACACCCTGATGCCTGTTGGTGGGACAGTGTGGGGGTGGGGTGCAAGGGGGACGGGAACCCTAATATCGAATTTTCTTGCTTTTGTTGCTGTGGAACAACCCTAACTTGATGCACTAAATGGATTTTTTTGCCATGAATATATATATATTTATAAAATGCTTGAGACAATCATGGTCAGCAAGAGCAATCACACTGGACAAACACCATCACATGACCGTACAGATATCAGAGCGCGACCGCACACCTGCACTTTTACCCCTCCAAAACAATTTTGATATTTTATAAGATAGATATACCACCTGAGGTGTGCGGTCACGCCTGATATACGCACGCTTTGGCGTTGACGCACACCAAGGCGCGCGTGATATCAGAGCGCCAACCACACACCTCAGAGTGATATATCATTACATATATATATATATATATATATATATATATATATATATATATTATATATAGTGGCACAGTAGTGCCACTATAGTTAGGGTTGAGGAGCCATTTACATGTTAAACACAAAATTTTGCACCTTAATAACTTTGCAACTGTTTGACAGATTTGCCTGCAATTTGGAATTCGTGATCAAGACCTAAATGCCTTGGGATCTGCCAAGTTTCATACTGGTTGGCTATATGGCTGCGGAGTTATTAAGCGTGATCTGCACGCGTGTTTACGCTTTTTTGGAATTCTATGGTCACGCCTAGAGGTCGCACAGTTTGTGCGAGTGGTCCAAAATCTTCAGGGAACGTGCGGCCGGGGTCCCTGATGTGCCCTTTGAAGAGTTCGTGAAAAAATATTAAACGGTTCATAAGTTATTCAAAATATAAGTTCCCATTATAAGTCAATGGGAAAAGTTAACAAAAAGTTCGACACTGTCGCAAATGCAGTTTTTACTTTCACAAATGGCCCTTTTACTGTCGCAAATCCGCCATTTTGTTTCCTGTTAGCGATCAGAAAAATGCTTGGCATTTAAATTTGGGACCGTCTAGCAACCTAATTCTTTTTGTATTCACCTAGTCGGACCCTGAGGATGCTAGCCATGTCTTTGTTTTGGGGTAAAATGCCCCAGAAATATGTTTTTCAAATTTCAGGAAAAAGTACTTTTGCAAAGTACTGTCACACTTGCAACAGTGTCGAATGAATTTGCGAAAGCTTTCACAAACTGCAACAGTACTTTTCTAGGCTATGGGAAGATGACAGCAATTCTTTGGCACCCTGCTGCAAAAAAACGGTTTGGTGTTTTTGCCTGAAATTTGGAGAGAACACAGACAACATCTCACAGATGTGCCTTTCAGTGTTTTGTTGAAAAAATATTACATGGCGACAATGTTACAGCACTCCAAAGTTGATGCTTTTTCCCATAGGATAACATTACGGTGTCTGACGCATTACAGGAATCCTTCGGCGCCCTGCTGCAAAATAACAGTTTGGTCTTTTGGGCTGAAATTTGGAAGGATCACAGCCAACATCCCACAGACGTGTCTTTTTGTAGTTTGGTGAAAAAATGTTACAGGGAGCCAAAGTTATGGCATTCCGAACTTCTCTTTTTTTCCCATAGGATAACATTAAGGTGTTTGCCGCGCCTTTCAGAGCCCGTATCTCAGAAATGGTGCGAGATACGGACTTTTCATCAGAAAAATGCTTAGCCCCCTAATGAGGGCTAAGTACAAAAACTAGCCAGGAAAGTCATAAATGATACGACTTTTAAGCTTTATTTCTACGTCGTACGGTTCCTGAGATATAAGCAATTTAGTATTCCAACTCCTCATTTTCTGCTCCGAGAACCATTATTATGCATACATTCTTTGTACTCTTTGTACTCACTGTCTTTCTTTATGCAGCTTTTGGGGAAAACCAGCCTGTGCACTTACATTACTGTTACTGTTACCATTTTCGCCTGCGGTTCCGTTCCCATTTCACTTACCATTCACGTCTACTCCACCATGTACGTTACCCTTTGTGTTTTCATTTGCGCTTGCTTTTACGTTGTTTTTAACATTTCTGTCTACACTACTGTTTCTC
This sequence comes from Neoceratodus forsteri, assembly GCA_016271365.2. Lineage (NCBI taxonomy): Eukaryota > Metazoa > Chordata > Ceratodontiformes > Ceratodontidae > Neoceratodus > Neoceratodus forsteri. The sequence continues at coordinate 219,826,483 of CM028134.1, forward strand.
TTTCTGTTTCACTTTGCGTCACCATGTGCATTACTATTTGCGTTTGCGGGCACAATGTTACTATGTGACAAGACATCATGTGGTGCGCTCCTGCTGCCACATTACATTCACTATTTCTCGTTATCTTTCTCAAAAAGAAGGGAAATTAGAGGCAAACAACTCCATTTAATGCATTAGTTAGGGTTGTTTCACACCGACAAAAGCAAGGAAATTCGGTGTTAGGGTTAAAAGCCCCCGTTGGCCCCCCCCGCCCACACCTCCAACCTGAATTGGGGTGCACATTAGGGTTGTCTGTCCTAACTCTCACCCCCATTCTCCTACACCTCTGCTTCTTTACACATGTGATGGGGTGAGAGTTATGGCCGACAACCGTACTGCGCACCCCGATGCCAGTTGGGGGTGTGGGCAGGGGGGCCAAGGGGGGCTTTCAACCCTAACACTGAATTTCCTCACTTTTGTCAGTGTGAAACAACCGTAACTAATGCATTAAATGGAGTTTTTTGCCTCTAATATATATGGTCCATTCCACTGGGGTGTCAAACAGACGAGGCATACTGATGAGTCCTGGTAGGACGAAACACGTGTCTATGTCTTCTGTTAGCACCCGTTGCAAACTGTGTGAGAGGCCTTTCGGCACCATGCAATTCTGCTTAAAGTTGGACCAGCATAACATTCTGTGGTGATTTGCATATGCAGCCCATGATGCTTTGTATTGTGGGGGCATGTGTGATTTTGTATTTTCTTGAAACTTGGCTTCCCAGCCAAATGCCCTTTGGGATAACCCTTGCCTCAGTGTTTACGCACAGAGGTTCTTTGTCTTTTATATATATATATATATATCATTAATATTTCCACTGTTAAATTTCAGGGCCTGATTCTCAAAACTTTGCCCTGGCGCAAACTGGGGTTTGGGCAGGCCAACTGGGCTTTGTGTGCAGTTGTTATTCACAGAAGCCCAGTTTGCATGGTCAAATTTGGTTTGTCCCTGGGCAAACTGTTGAGGGGAGTGCAATGCAAATGAAGAGGAGGGGACCTGAATATCAGTGCAGTTCAATCCCAAGAGCATTTACACCAGGCATGTTTTTTTTGTGTGGTCCTCTTGCATGGCACAGTTACCACCGACCAAGACCTTGCCATATCTGTGCAACTCTAGTGGTTGTCAGAGGTATTGCAGCAGCCCCCCACCCCCGACACAATAGTCCCTGGTGTCCAGTGGTCCCTTCCCCCACCTGATCCCTTGCTCAGTGTATTAAACTTTCTCCTTGCTATACAGTAGTCTCTCCCCCCAACTGATCCTCTTCCCCAGTAAGGTTGACAGCACTCTAATATTTGCTAATCCTATTACAAGCCTGGTGCAGGTATCAGTCCCCCCACAACACAACCCTGGCCCAATCCTGAAAAGTGCACTTTGGTTTCCTCGCCTGTCCCTCATTTGTGGTCAGGGGGCCCCCCTCCCACTCACAGCACTGGCAATCAACCCCTGGTCCCCCTTACCAGACTGTCAGTGCTGCAGTGAATCAGTGGTGAGTGACACAGTCCTCCACACACCAGCTCGGCTGCAGACCATATGATATGAAGCTGGGAGCATGTTGCTTATTCATATGGCCCATAAAGAAGCAGCAAGCTCCCAGCTTCGGTCAGATGGCAGGCAGCTGTGGTGGTGTATGGAGGGCTGCGTTGCTCATTGTCGACTAACCACAGCACCAACAGTCAGGTAAGCAGGACTGGGGGTGGGTTGTTGGTGCCGCAGATGGGAGAGGGTCCATTAACCACCAAATGAGGGAAAAGGCAGGGGGGCCCAAAGTACACTGTTTGAGACTGGGCCAGGGCTGTGTCAGGGGAGCTTTATTCTTTTTTTCTTTTTTTTTTTAGTAACCAGATAAGGCCCGCTAGGCACAAGTGCCTATTTTCAGGGGTGAACGGGAGCACTGGGGAGGTTAAGTGACTTACTCAGAGTCACACAGTATGCAAGTGGAGGTTGTGGGACTCAAACCCAGGTCTGCTGGTGCAACAAGCTCATTTACAGTTTGTTACTCTAATCTCTAGGCTATACTGCCAGCCCTGTTGCCTATACTGTCAGAGCTGATACCTGCACCAGGTTTGTAATAGGATTAGAAAACAGCTGAGGGCTGTTAGCCTTACAGGGATGGGGATTGGACAGGAAGAGGGACAGCTAGACACCAGGAACAGTGTTTAATTCATCAGACAAGGGCTCAGGTAGGGAAGGGAGCATTGGACACCAGGGAAACATTTTCCAATATATATGAAGGGCATTGGTTGGGGAAAGGAAACAATGGACACCAGGGAAACATTTATCAGTACATTGGGATGTCATGGTGGGGAGAGGGACCACTGGACACCAGGGACTGGGATTGTGTACCTAGTAGGGTCAGGGGGCATGCTAAGCTCCGACGCAGCCTTTGTAAATTGGCTCATAATGCATATGCAAATGGCCACATAGTGCCTTGCATGTCCAATGGGCTCATTTACATGGATGGTTTTGTGGCTAGGAAATAGTGCATCTGTGCTATCCATTGCTGAGCCATACTACTGGCTACTTGTTGGGGCAGTGCTACTGAGGTGAGCACTGACTTGACTTGGCCTTATGTTCAGTCGAATAGTGCAAGTGCACTACCTGACTGAACATAGCAACCTTGAACACCTGGTCAAGAGCAAAGCACAGCACAAACTTTGGTGCTGCACTTTGCACCTCTTTGAGAATCAGGCCCCAGATCTTTTTTTTTACATCTGTGTTTCATTTCAAAATTAATTTTGCACCTCTTATTACTGCCTTAAAGGCATCCAATAAATGCCTGATTTTGTGATCTGTATTCTAATTCCAATACCAACATTGCTGGATTTGGTCGGTCATATAGTCAACAAATTCAGGTACCCAAACAAAACAATTATCAAGGGGCCATTGTTTTGTCTGAATTTTTTCCTATATAGGTATGAACATTGCTGTTACAGTGGCACAATCTGAAATTATTATGGGGCAAGTCTTATTTGTAGAAAATCTTTGTATATGGGTGTGGAACAAAGTATATAGTCCAATATTGAGTACTTATTCATAGGTTTGAAAAAACAGGCAGATTGTTTCATAAGTCCTTGCTTTCCATATGTCAAATTAATAGTATGCAAAAATGTGCAAACACATTTACCTTCCTCTTATGTTCCACTGAATTCTTAGATGTTTTATCTTTATCTGGATTAAAATAAACAATAAAAGTCTCCAGCAGTTATTAAATGTGCCTGTCCCAATAAAGTAATGGCCTGGGTTATGTTATTTAAAAAAAAGCTCTGATATTCAATGAAAAGCCAATTGATGGATGCGATGATATATTCTTTGCCTAATATCTGGGCTTTAAATATTATAATCCTTTTTTCATCATCTTTATAACTATCTAAATTTTTAAAAAGTACATGTTGTCTTATCAATATACTGTAGCACACTCTCCCAGCTCTTTGCTGTTCCTCATGCATAATACATTTGACACACCCATGCTGTATGTAGCTTCCTAATTTCCTTTTCCTTTTAAGTATTTCTTGTGGAAAGAGAACTATATGTTCATTTGCATGTATAAGCAATTTTTTTTAATTGGAGAATGAACTCCATTGTCGTTTGACGTGGCCAAAGTGTTATAATTTTATTATTTTGTATATTTTAATTCTTTTTAATAACAAAATTCAAGTATTTCATTTTCCTTGCATATACCTGAAAATAATTGTTTTATTTGACTGCATTTCTACATAACAAAAGTAAGTTTTTTAAGTTTTTTTCATTGCATCCACTGGATTTATTCGATGGTTTAAGCGACTAGGTAACACTTTCTGTTGTATGTTTCTGCCTGTGTGGTACTCCCCAACCCCCGCTGTTAATCTTAAACACCCAAATTAAATGGAATTTTTTATCATATATACATTATCCCTTGGTAATGTATTTTTAGTTTAGCTATTTGTATGGAAAATTACTAGTGTAGCTCTTATCTTACTGAGAAAAATCAATATTCAAACTATTAGTCAAAGGAAGACTCAAATTAAGATGCATTTCAAGCATGTGGAATTTGAAATCCTTTGCTGCATTGTCTAAGGCCTAAACATATCTGAATATGCTAATATTTTCTTATATATATATATATATATATATATATATATATAGATAGATATTTCCCCTGGATATGGGTCTAACACTTCCCTCAATATAAATATGTTACATAGGGATTTATTCATCTTTAGAATGTATATAAACTTAACTGAAACCCATTCAGGCCAAAACATTACATATTATTATTGGGAATGTTTTGGTGATTGTTTCAAAATCCACATAATAACATATGTACTGCACTTCTATCTTTTATTATAAAGAAATGCAAGTATATCAACAATCTCCCTGATGTGGTCTCCAGCTGCCATGTCATCATGTATGCAGATGACCTGGTTCTCCTGGCTCACTCCTGTGATACAGCCACACTAAACCGTCACTTATCTGAAGACCTCTGGAACATCCAGGCATGGCTCTCCAACCATAAATTGGTCCTAAATCAAAACAAAACCCAGGCTATGCTCTTCGTTCCTCTGCCAAAATATGAGCCTTCTTCAACTCCCCACATATCAACTACGAAGATGGCTCCCTCTCCCTACCGTGACCTCCCTCAAATATCTTGGAGTGACGCTTGATCCCCAATTGGACCTTGGTAGTCATATCCATAATGCCTGCAGTGGGGTAAACCGCAAACTGGGGATGGCCTACAGGGCTCAGTACAACCTCACTCCAGCGGCTCGCTTAGCTCTTGCCAGGGGAGTACTACTTCCCTCCCTCAGCTACGGCTCCCTCATATTTGCTCATACTTCTAAGACCCTCCTAAGCAAGTGGAGCACAATGTACAACAACATCTGTCATTTTGCCCTGGCCGCCCCCCGCCTCACCCATTACTCGAGAGCTCTACGAGAGCTTGGCTGGCTATCCCTGACAATCACCTTAATCTTTAGCACTGGGTGCCTCGTGAGTAAAGTACTTAGCTCTGGCACCCTCCGAACTGGCCCAGCTTCTGCTCCTGCTGACCTCTCCCTACCTGCTTAGATCCCAAGGCCCCGCCTACTAAGTGTACCTACTTCCCACCAACATGGGGACCGGAGTTTTGCTGTCCATGACCCCAGGCTCTGGAACTCCTTTCCTGAAAGAGTCCGCACTGCCTCCTCTCACAAGAAGTTTCCGGACCTCCCTGTGGGATCATCTTAAGGTGGCTTCTCGCTGTGAATGTCCTAAGCCTCCTTAGCCTCCCGGTGTCCACTGGTGCTGGCTTCTTCTCTCCTGCTCTGGCATCACCACTCTTGCGTTATGTCCTCGTCCAAATCCCCCCTCCCTTGCTTGACCAATGCTATGATGTTACTATGCTCATAATCCTCACCAGCCCTGTTGGTCATTGAATTTATCTCTAACTTATACCTTGCCCCGGCACTGTACTGGGTGTACCTTCCACGTAAATGTAAAAACTGTAAAAATTGTCTTTTCTCCTGTTTTTGTACCTGAATGTATTCGTCTGAACCAATTACTGTATCAATGTACCTGTTGTACCCTTTTGTACTCTCCCGGGTCGTTCCTGAAAATAGGCATAAAACTTGTCTAGTGCTCTTATCCGGTAAACAAAAACTAAATAAATAAAATAAAAATACTTTAAACATTTATTTTTCCATTTTAGAAGTACATCAGCAAATGAATGTGTTTAGAAGAGTTACAGTTTCTTGCTGAGTTCTCAATTCCATCAAGCATTTGTAAAATACTGTACATTGGTGGCACACATATACCTAGTTCTTTCTTTGCTTCTTCAGGTGTTGAAAATGTCAATATCTGACCATTAAGTAACACTCACAGCCTTGCTGGGTACAACACTGAGGTTCTAAAGATATTCTTCCACAATGTTTTTCTCAGATTTTGAAATTCTTCTTCTCTTGTACAGCACTATCTCAGGAAGGAAGACCATGAAAAATAGAAATCCTGTTATTGTCCAGTTTAACATAAGATTTTCCTTTTTTAAACATCATGCATCATGATGTCTTTGTCATTAGATTTAAAACATTTTCCCATAGCTGCTCTTGGTGGTTTATCATCTGATGGCTTGGTTTTTTTAAATACCTATGGATTTGTTCAAATTCTTAGGTACTAGGTTGTAAATTTTGGATTCCCACAAAATTAGCAATGCTATTGGACATGTTTTTTTTCCCAAAGGAGTTGGTCTATCCTAACTTTCTGGTATACCTATTGCCCACCTGTTTTTCCTCCTTGCTCTTGCCTCATATTCTGTCAGCTTCTCCTGTATAGTTTTAATCTCCTCTTCTTGATGTGCAATGGTTCTTTTAGTTAATATGAAGTCATCTTTTAATTCTGAAATTCTTTCTTCCATTTGCTGTGACCTCTTATTTATATCTTGTATGTTTGTAGTAATTAGTTGCATCTTATTATTCAGATCTTGTACATTTGGTTTTAATTTCTGAAATGGTTCAATGGTTTATTTTATTTTAATTATTTCCTTCAGAATCAGCTTTACACTTTATGTCAGGTATTCCTTCTCCCCTCCTCTGATTTTCCATTTGATTTGTTTTTTCTCTCCATTTGGTATTTCTTCCCATTTGCAATCTAATTCTCATTCCTCTGAGCATACCTCTCAACCTGCTAAGACCAAAATCAGGGGCACTCCCCCTAAATATCAGGAACAAATGACCAAAATCAGAGACACCATATTTTACTCAGCATAGCACAGCACCATTGCATGACATGTACTTCACGTGATGTAGTACTGTGCATATGTAAAGCACTATTAGTTTATGCTTTTTAAATGTCTAATTCAGTTGTATACTATTAAATGGCATAATAAACACAATCAAATGTTCTGCATGTTTATGCTGTAATTTCTCTTTGTTTACCTACTTGAAACTAAAGTGGAACATGGGCACTTCTAAAGAAATATCTATTTCAGGATACAGTGTTAAGTTAATTTCCTGGCTTTTAAGGATCCACTGTCATTACTTTCCAGACTTAAAGGAGAACTGCACTGAATCTATATGTCATATTTCCCCAGTAGAAGCTGTTTTTTTAAAATACTGCTTCAAATTGTGTTATTGCTCTAGCTAGCCAGGATTTTCAGCTATACTAAAGGGTATTTCTGATTTACATTCTGCTGCTAAAAACAGTTTTTGAATTGTATGATGTAGTTTATGTCCCTGTTCTACTCTTCTATTGTTGGCACAATGCATCTGTGTTCTACAATAGAACTCTGTAGCTAAGAGGGACATAAACTACATCATACAGTTCTAAAATGACACTTAACACCAAAGTGTAAAGCAGAAACACCCACTGACATTACTGAAAGGCCTACAGAGATGGAACAATAACAAAAATGTAACTAGTTCTTAAAAAACAACTTATATTGGAAAACTGACTTATAGGCTTAGTGCACTTCTTTAACCAAAAAATAAATACTGTATACTGTAGTGAAATGCAATGTGTTTGTGTGTGTATGTTTGTATGTATGAGCCTGTGGAATAGGGGGGTTAACCATTGCTGTGTTGTTGACTGATATAGCAGTTCAGAGTGCCTATACTTTCAAATTCTATTGTTAGCCTAAGGGTTAAACAAGTCTAGTAGGCTTGCACTGGTATTCTAAAAATCTATAAAAGAAGTAATCAGTTCAGGACTGCAGGACGGGTAGTTTAAATTCGTGAAGTCCCAGAAAACTTGACACAGTTGAGAGGTATGCCTCTGAGGGATAATATTTGGTCTTTTTTGAAGTTCACAGTCTGAGTATGATTCTGATTTCTCTGAGAAACACTCTGAATCTTGACTTGAGATTTGGAACACATGGGCATCTACTTACTTTTCCTTTTGTAACAATTTTTCTGATGCTGAAGTACTTATATGTGGTTATGCCATTGGTACTGCTTTAACCATTTGTTTTTTATTTTGTTGTAAATTCGGAATATTTTTATTTTCTGTTTTTGAGTGACTTTTCATTGTCATCCTGTATTTTGATTTTTTAAGTTGCTCTGGGAGGGATGTCTCAAAGTTTAATGTATTTTTCATTTTTGATTTTTTTCTTAGACAAACTTCTTTTTGTTATGTATTCTTTCTTCCTTGCTTCTAATTCTAAAGGCTCTGCTTTACCTTCATAATTTGTAACAGTTAAAAATATATCATGCATTGAAACATTACCTGTATTTTTGTATCTATATATCTGTGTTTTTTACCTCAACAATCTGTATATGAGTCTTTGCATGTTTTTTTTCTAATTGTTATGTTATTTCTTTCCCTATACTGTTTTCTTCCTGACTTTTGATACATTGGGCACTTGTGAAAATAGGCAATTTTGATCACATGCCTTTCCAGTTTAAAAATAAAAATGAAATGAAATGATTTTGTGGTAATGAATTGTCCATCCATTCCTAGGGGTCTTTTGAAGCAGCTGTACTGTCTTCTGATTTGTTATTCTCTGTTTTTAACTGTTCATACTGGAGAGGTACATTTAATTCCTTCTGAGAAGTCTCATTACATCCATATCTATGGACTGTAATATCAATGTCCTCCTGTGCTCTAGTTAAAATTTCAGATGATTGCCCTGTATTTACATTACTTAGTTCATCTGCTTGAGTGTCTATTTCATCTGGATGTTTTACCATTGTAAGATCTTTTTCCATTTACTGGCTAGACTACATTAATTTTTATTTCTGTGATGCTGTTCTCCAAAGTCTCTGTTTCTTTCCTCGGTATGCTTTGGGGTTCCATTTCAAACCCTCATAGTCAGTTTGCTTTAATATATGCTAATGGAGAATCAATGGGGCTCAATAATGGAGGTAGTCTCCTCTTCAAAATCAGTTTTGAGCAGTGAGGCCATTTTTCCCATATTGACAATCTCAGGGCTGACCTTTCAGAGATCCTCAACTAACAAACCAGTCGGTATTATTTTTATTTTCTGCTTAGATTTATTTATCTCTGTTTGGCTGGAATAAAAAAAATGTGAACATCTTTTTGCAGCTCAGTGTTTTTATTGTTCCCGTCTTTGTGGACAATCCAACATTTAACACTAAGCCAATACCAGGAATCAGGCAGTTCTTCCTGCTGACACAAAATTGCTTTTTGTTTAGATTTAGAAAGTTCTATTTGTTCTGTCTCAAACTGTCATCAGTTCTCTATAAGTAAATGGGGAAGCTTCAGGCCTGAAGAATTTTAAAATACTGTGTTATCAAAAATGCAAAGAAATGACACGGTAGAGGGAGCAAAACCAGTTTTCAGCCATTTAAATTTCTGACCATTTGATTATTAAATCCAGTATCCTCTCAAATTTTATTGTTAAAGCCAGCATCCCCTCAAATATATTCTTTAACTTTACATCTGTAGCTTTGTAAAAACAACCAGCCTATTGTGCAGTTTTGGGCTGATATTAATCTCAGCTATGTAGTAGAAAGACAGTTTTGAACTGACTAGAATATGAACTGTTGTTCCTCCATAGCTAATCAATGCCAGGGAGTCAAACAGTTTTTCCTGGTGACACAGACTTGGTGTTTGTTTAAATTGAAAACACTTTACTTATTCAATAAGATTCTGTATCACCACAAATGCCAAGAATGCCAAAGCTACAGACTATTAGAAAGAACAAAAGCAGTTTTCAGCCATTTAAGTCATAAAGTCGGTTTCTTCTCAAATATGAACATTTAGATCATTTACTTATGAAGGTTATAGTGCAATTTGGGGCTATATTGGGCTCTGTTATGTAGTCCAAAGTCAATTTTTAACCTGCCGTTCTGTGAAGCATTGCTCCTCCATAGATGCTGCAATGTTAAGGAGTTGGGAAGCTTCTAAGTGATATTTTTTAGGTGAGTGTACTGGTTCCCGTTACTTTAAATGAACATTAGCCTGTCATTTTTTAGAAAGGCTTTAACCACTTTTCAGATTTAGTAGTTCTGCACAACATTCAATCAATTTATGTAGTTGTTTCAGGCAGTATTTTGACTTCTGAAATTATGTTTTTTTTTTCAGATGGCTAGATCACAGCAACTCAGCAACCTCTAGCAGCTGCCATCTTTTCCAACACCTGGTAGCCTATTTTCAGAGTACTGATTTCCTGCTGCATGCCTACCAGTGAATCATGGACCTTGGAGTGAAAATCCATTATCTCCATCAAGATCTTGTCATTTGTCACATCTAGTAGGAAGGCCTGAGGTATGGAGTGAGTGAAGAGGCCATGCTACCTTCCAGTGGTGCACCAGCAGACTGACTGCTTGTCAGTGAGTTGGGAGGCTGAGTTTTGTACCCTTTTGTTCTTTATCAGTCCCTCCATCTTGCACACATGTATTTGCTATGAATTAGAAGGATAGTAGATTGAGGAGTTGATGGCATGGTATTAAATGACTCAGTGGAGTGGAGTTTCTCTTTCACATGGCCATCTGAAATGTAACATTACTGGAAATATGCCTGTCATGCAGTTTTGAACCCCTTCTAACCTACCTCTGAGTATTTCTCTCATACTACCTAAATCTTCCCTCCTGAAGTCCAATATTCTAGTTTTTGAGTTGGTGGCCTGCAGCATGATGCCAAACCATACTGATGTGTGGTCACTGTTCCCAGCTTATTTTTTATTTTTATTGGACTCACCACAAACCAACCCAGATAGACCAACTTAGGGTAGCTGGTTCATTCCACTGGGGTGTCATACAGATGAGACGCACTGATGAGTCCTGGTAGGATGACACATGTGTCTGTGTCTTCTGTGGCACCCTCTACACACTGTGTGAGAGGCCCTTCAGCACCATGCATTTCTGCTTAAAGTTGAACCAGCATAATATTTTGTGGTAAACTGCATATACAACCCATGATGCTTTGCATTATGGGGTATGTATGATTTTGTATTTCTTTGAAACTTGGCTTCCCAGCCAATGCCCTTTGTGGTAATCCTTGCCTCAGTGCTTATGCACTAAGGTTATTTGTCTTTTTTTTTTTTTTGAAATTCAACATCTTTATTAATTTTTGAATTAACAGAAGGTGAAAGTCAGGATGAGAATGAATCAGGACATGAAAGCCCCCCAGAACCCATTAATGGAAAAAGGACACCAGAATATTATTAGCACAAATAAACCAGAAAAGAAAACAACATACTACTTTATCCAACCCCCAATCCCCTCCCCAACCCCTCCACCCTTGGGGTGTGCCTTTTTATTTTTTTAAAAAACCAGCATGATAAGAAAATGACAAAAGATAAGTAATAATCCAGCAGCACCGAGCTTCAGAACAAAAAAGAAAAAGTATAATAAAAACCGAAATAGTCAGAGGTAAGCATTACACGGGTCTTAATTCAAATATAATGCATACAGTTTACCCCATTTCAAGTTGAAAGAGGTCATGCAATTCCTGGAACTTGCTATTAACTTCTCAGTATTTAAACAAAGAGACATTTCCTTACTCCACTCAGCATACGATATGACCAACTGATCCATCCAGTGTTTAAGAATCAGCCTCTTAACCACTATAGAAATTAAAGCCATATGGAATCTGCATTCCCTAACTTTAATATTGGAAAACATTCCTAGGATACATATTTCAATAGTGGACAACTCACCCAAACCCAAGAGTGGGTCTAACTTGGACTGAATTGTGTTCCATAAAGGAGCCACTTTGTCACAATGCCAGAGAACATGTATTAGCTGCCTCACACTGTGTACAAAAATTCAAGGGTAGTCTACCTAGCTTGGCCAACTTAACCGGTGTATAATAGAGATTATTTAAAATATCATATTGGATTAACCTGAGTCTATCTTGAGTAAGGTATCTGTGCAGGTCCACCCAAATCTGCTTCCAGATCAGAGGGGAATCTGGTAGAAAAGATATCCAAATTTTAGCACCGGTGAGTGCATTAGGGTATTTACTTTGCAATAGAAAGGAGTAAATCTTAGAGATTCCATGGGGCTTGTTTGTATATTCCTGTATCTGATCTAGGAAGGGCCTAACCTGGAAAGGTCTAAACGTAGTCCCAAAAGTGGAGAATATAAAATGTCTCATCTGAAAAACTCTAAATATATATTTCTGAGGAATGTTCAGATTAGCACTTATATCAGTTGATGAAAGGAGGGAGTCCTGGGAAAACAGGCTTTCCACAGGGGAATCCTGTAGCTGAGGAAGCCATTCTGGGGAAAGCGGAGAGCCTCCTATTTTGATATTAGGGTTTGAAGTGAGAGGTTGCACCGTATCTTTTTTGGGTGAAATGTTAAAGAAATTCCAGCACTGAGTCAAAACCTTTATGGAGACCTCTACAGCCAAGCTTTGTAAAGAAGGAGGAAGCGCAGAGGTGGTGTAATAAAAAACTCTAGGTGAATAGAGACTATATGTATCTAGCAGCCTTCTCTCTAGCTGTAGCCAGATGGGCAGATATGAATCAGGCCTAACATCAAACCATCTCCCCATTTTAGACAGGTGACTCACCCAGTAATATAGCATAAAATTAGGGAGGAGGCATCCACCTCTCTCCTTGGGTAAATTAAGTTTGAGAAAAGCCCGTCTGGGATGTTTGCCTTGCCAAATAAATTTAGAAAAGGCAGAGTGGAGCTGCTGAAAATAAGATATTGGGAGCCAAATGTTCAGTAAATTTAAAGGGTAGAAAATACGGGGCAAAACGTTCATTTTTATAATACTTATTCACCCCCATAAAGACAGTGGGAGAGTGATCTATCTTTGAAGATCATGCTGTATCTTCACCAACAGAGCATCCAAATTGAGTTTCCTGAGAGAGCCTCTGGGTCTCTAGTGAGATGCATACCTAGATATTTGAATGAGGAGGAGGGCCATTTCATACCAAAATGAATAAAGTTGGCATGGACAGTGGAAGCATTTAATGGGAATATAACAGATTTGGATAAATTCAACTTATAATTAGCCACTTGGCCAAACCTATCAATAATTTGCAATGCATGTGTTAGGGAAGATTCCGGGTTGGCCAAATGTAAAAGAATGTCATCTGCGTACTCTGATAGGGTCAGGGATTGCTGGTATACTGAACAACCTATGGCCTGGGGGGGAGTTCTTAATACTAAGTAGCAGGGGTTCCAAATATAAATTAAACAGAAAGTGAGATAGGGGACAGCCTTGCCACGTACCGGTAAGCAGGGGGAACCAAGAGGAGAAAACCCCATTACAATAAATTCTAGCAGTGGGAGATTTGTATACCGTCTGAATCCAGTGGATGAAAGTTTCCAGAAAGCCCATTCTCCTAAGAGTGGCCCAAAGAAATTCCCAGTGTACTCTATTGAAGGCCTTTTCTGTATCTAGTGAGATTAAAGCCATAGGTACCTGGGAGTCTTGGGTCACCTGAAAAACATGCGAAAGAGTTCGCAAATGATCAGCATGGGATCTGCCTTGAACAAACCCCACTTGCTTGGGACTCAGCAAATTAGACCAAACCTGTTTAATTCTAAGGGATAGGATTTTGGTTAAGATTTTGATGTCATAATTTAGTAGTGAGATCGGATGATAGCTGGCAGGATCCCTTTGAGGTTTGTCTGGTTTCAGGATAAGAATAATCGTGGCTTCCAATAAAGTAGGGTCTAGGGAGTCAGAAGTCAACATGTAGTTAAATAAATTCAAAAGAAGGGGAGCTATCTCTTTACAAAAAACTTTATAGAAGTTAGAAGGAAAACCATCAGGTCCTGGGGATTTGTCCAGTGCTAACACATTAATCGCTTCCTCAACTTCAGCCAAAGTAATAGGGGAGACTAAAGTCTTGGATTGATGGGCTTGTAGGAAGGGGAGATGCAAGTCATCCAGAAATTGCTCAATATGGGGATGGGAGGGTTGAGAAGGGCCCTTGCTATATAAGTCCCTATAGAAGGACTCAAAAACCTGAGAAATATCCCGAGGTGAGGTCTTAATAGAGCCATCTGGGGAATGCAGGGCGGGAATCAGTCTCGAACTTTCTACTTTCCTCAGTCGAAGGGCTAGCATTCTACCTGGTTTCTAGCCTTGATCAAAGTAACGGGCTTTGGTTTTAAGGATGGCGTACTCTGCCTTTTCCCTTAACAAGTCTGCGTATTCATTCCTAAGTTTCAGTAAAACTTCTAAATCGGATTGGGAAGAGGAGGAGAGTAAGTTATTTTCGGCCAACCTAATTTGATTCGACAGCGTGATAGCTCTAGCCTCTCTTTGTTTTTTCCTTTTGGACACTAACTTAATGAATTCTCCCCTGATGAAACATTTAAAAGAGCACCAAATTAAGTCCTCCCTAGTTGTAGAACCCGCATTGAAGCTTATAAAGTCAGAAATTAGCAACTTAATGTGGGAAATTGTACGTTCCTCTTTTAGGAGCTGTGTATTTAGTTTCCATGAGGTGTCTCTATGAGCACTCGAATCAGGGGAAATCGAAATCCATGCCATAGAGTGGTCAGAAATTACTACTGGCTCAATTCCTGTCAGCTGAATGCCCTGCAGAAGAGTATTACTGATTAAGATGAAGTCAATTCTGGACCATGAACGGTGGACTTGGGAATAAAATGAGAAAAGTTGATCAGAGGGATGGAGCAACTGCCATGGGTCACATAAACCCAGTAGGTCCATAAAATCCCTCAGGGCAAGTTGTGAGGGGGAAAGTGGTTTTAATGGTCTATAGGTTTTATCCAGATCTTGTGATGGAGCAATATTCCAGTCACCACCGAGAATTAACAAGGAGGGCAGCAGTCCACTCAACCTGTCAGCCAATCTCATCAGAAAGTCTGGGTCCCCTCCCACTGGGCCATAAATTGCTCCTAAAAGCACACTGACATTATTGAGCAAGCCTTTAACAATAATAAATCTACCTTCATGATCCTTTAAGCATTCCTCTGCCAAAAATGATACATGTCCTTTCACCAGAATAGCCACCCCTCTGCTAGATGATGAACCACAGGATACAAAAATTTGAGAGAAACCCTGCCAGTGTAACCCGCTGACTTCTGAATCTATAAGGTGGGTTTCTTGCATCAAGAGAATGTCAATATTTAAAAGGGCGCAGTGTTTGAGAACCTGATTTCTTTTGGACACTTCTCTGGCACCTCTGACGTTCCAAGTTGCAATTTTGATTGGCACCATTGTCATATATTTATTTGCTTGGTAACAGAATAATCATATATCATTAACCAAATAGACCATCCTGAAAGGCACACCCCACCAGCTCCCATCAACCCCAGAGACTGAGCTCCACTAGAACAAGCCCGTCCCTCCCAGCATGTAACAGTGATTGAAAATGTGAAGAACTTTAACCATGCTACATTAATTTCAGACACTATAATCAGTGGGACAGATTTATGATCAAAAAGACCCCCCTCCCCCCACAGACCCATCCAACTATATACAAAAGGTCCCCCAGTAAATATAAGAGCAATTCTGGGCTCATTTAAAGCAGTTGCGGAGGACCAAAACCTATAGGCACCATTTCGATGGGAGGCGAAGTCTAAACTTAAATACCAATACCTGAATGATAGACTGTGATTTGACTCTAGCAAGAGTATCAAGTGAGAACAAAAGTAACCAGAATCGCTATGCCTCCCAAGAAATGTGCCCTTTCCCCCCTTCCCTGGTGCGCTATGCAGCTCTCCTGAGCTAGCTCCATCTCAAAGCCCCCCACCCATCATTCCTCTTGAGAAAACGAGAGAAAACCCTACTATGATAAACATTGGGAGTTAAAGAAACTGGCAAGAACACAAGAGAATAGACGGGCTCACAGTTTACCAGACCCTGAGAAAATGAAATAACCATGACATGCAGTTAAACAGCCCAACCTACTTTAGTTAGAGCAGCTACTCCGGGGAGCTTCATTCAGACCAGCTTGAGGTGTTAGCTCGGTTTTCCCGAGGGTAGAGACCGCCAGGACTCCTCTGCAACCTGTAGCATGCCATCTGATCTCGGGCACTGCCAACCCCGTGAGAGCAAGGAAGTGACAGGGGAACTGAAAAGTTGAAGGACCAAAAGGTCCGACCCTCAAAGCAGCCAGCAGGAATGCCCGCTGAACAAAGGTTCCCACCCAATCGCCTCCTGAGACACGCATATGCCTCTCCGAGGTGAGATCAGGCCTGGAAGGCCTCGATCAGGCCCACCTGGCCTATACAATTCACCCCTAAGACATTAGAAGAAGCAGGAAAAGAGAGTTAATCAAGCAGGTAAGAATTTAACCAAGACAAACATAAAGAACACTAGAGTTCAGGCAATTTCAGTAAAGGTTCATCCAGACTTGAACAAGTTGGTCATCTTGGTGGCGAGGTCCGTGGCTGCTTGCTCCGGAGATTCATAGGAATTCCATACCCCGTCGATCATCACCTGTAGTTTGGCTGGATAGATCATTTTATAGCGTATACTTGCAGCTA
The DNA here is from genome assembly GCA_016271365.2 of Neoceratodus forsteri. Lineage (NCBI taxonomy): Eukaryota > Metazoa > Chordata > Ceratodontiformes > Ceratodontidae > Neoceratodus > Neoceratodus forsteri. The sequence continues at coordinate 219,842,851 of CM028134.1, forward strand.
TCAGCTTGCTGACCGTGGGGAGAAAAGCCGCCCACTTCTGGCGCGTTTCGAAGGGAAGGTCCTGGGCTATACAGAGTTTAGAGCCATTCCACAAAATAGCTTGAAGTTCTTTTGATTTGGTAAGCACATGCTGTTTTTCCAGGAAGCTGAGGAACTTCACAATAATAGGCCTCGGGGAGGCTCCAGGCGAAGGTTTCGGCCTAAGAAAATGATGGGCCCGCTCTAAATGGTACTGAGGATTGAGGGGAGATGGTCCAACGATCTTATTGAAGAATTTCTGGAGAAAGGTAATGATGTGGGCCCCTTCCTCGGTTTCGGGTAGTCCCAAAAGCAGCAAGTTATTCCTCCTGCTTCTCCCCTCCAAATCTTCTGTTTTTAACTGAAGCTTGCTAATTTGTTGCTTGAGATGAACAACTTCTGGGTCCATCTTCTCCCTCCATTTCTCCAGAGACAAGGTTCTTGCCTCCGAGTCTCCCATTTTAGTAGACAGAGTGCTGAGGTCTCCTCTTAAGGATTTTAGTTTGGCAGATATGTCCTCCAGTGTTTCTTTAAATGGCATCAGCTCCTGGAGGAAGCAATCCTCAGTTAGGGGAACCCCTGATGTACTGGAAGAGCTTGCTTTAGTGGTATTCCATGAGTTTTGGTGTTTGGATTTCTTAGTATTTTTCTCTGGGGTAGGTGGTGGGGTGTACTTAATCCCGGCCTGCTTCATCTCCGCATCCATCACTGTTTCAAAGCCGATCGCGATGTTGAAATAAGGCAGAAAAGCTATCGTTGAAACCAGTAATGCTGGAAAGTCTTAAAACTGAGATCCAGCTGGTGTTATACAGTGGTAGTAGGGAAAAAAGATGATTTATTAGAGGGTGATAGGTGGGAGCTCCGAAGAAGTGCTGCTTCTAGGTGCTCTACATCACGTGACCGTTATTTGTCTTTTAGCTTGCTTTTTTTTGTTTTTATTGGGCTCACCACAAGCCAACCCAGATAGACCAACTTAGGGTAGCTGGTTCATTCCACTGGGGTGTCATACAGATGAGGCACACTGATGAGTCCTAGTAGGAAGAAACATGTGTCTGTGTCTTCTGTGGCACCCTCTGCACACTGTGTGAGAGGCCCTTCGGCACCATGCATTTCTGCTTAAAGTTGAACCAGCATAATATTTTGTGGTAAATTGCATATGTAACCCATGATGCTTTGCATTATGGGGGGACATGTGATTTTGTATTGTTCCCATGTGGTTCTTTAACAGTAAATTACCTGAGAGGCTCACTGTTTGTAAAGAACAGGTCTAGGATTGCCACTTCCCATGTTGATTCACCAATGCACTGAATCTGGAAACCATCCTGCAATGCCTCTACCAACCCCTGACTCCTGGTATTTGATGCTAGCAGCATACTTCAGATGATGTCTGGCATGTTGAAATCCCCCATTGGAGCCCTTTCTGAGGGCATCTCTTTCTCTTCTTCTAGCACTCTGTCCTCTTGCTTTTGATTTCGTGGGATATAAACCACCACATCCTAATGACTCTCCCTTTTTCACTTCCAGTTTACCTACAATGACTTTATGGTGATGTCCTCTTTCAGGGCACTGTCCTCAGTGGTTTTGAGTCCTTCTTTGATGTACAGCTCTATACCTTGAACCTTCTTCCCTGTGACAGGTATAGTCTGAGATTGCTAGGTTCCAGTCATAGCATTGCAGTGCCACATTTTCATCAGGGCTACTAGGTCTGGCTGTGATTCCACCATCAATTCCTGCAGATTACATACCTTGCTTCCCATGCTTCTGGAATTCACATACATTGCTTTTCAGATGGTCCATGCCCCCCAGCCCCACCCCTCACCCTCCATTCAGTCATCCTGAGTATTATGACTACTACCTGCCTTTTATCCCCTAATAGGGTTACATTGATAACTATATTTTTTTCGGATGCTTGTACAAGTACTTTTTTCTCTTTTGTAGTTCCTCATATGGTGCTACTATCTTCTCCATCTCCTCTGTTTAGGTCCTTAACTCATCATGTTTTCTCTTTTTAGTGACTATTCTGCCATGTTTGCCCATGTCATGTGTAACTCCTATTCATATCTGAGGGAGTCCTGCTTGCCTCCCCCCATTATGCAACTGTACTTTGTCTCATCTGGACTGCCTTTTCCTTTACCAGGTTTAACTGGGACTTGATATGGTTTCCATACCTGTGACCTAGCACACTGGTGTCCTTCCCATTAGGGTGTAATCAATCCCTTTTAAAAAGCTTCTGTCCCCTACATTGGTACCTACAGTTCCACAGGTACTGAAACCACTCCTCCCTGTTTCATCCTTTTAATCATGTATTAAAATGAAATATCCTAAACTGAAATTTCTGTCTCTCCCTCACATGGCCTTGTTAGAACCTATGAGGTGACTGAAGCTGTCTTCTCCTTCAGGGTCCTACCTGGAGTGCAGAAACCCTCCTGAACCCTTTTCATACTTGCAACAGCCTAGTCGTTTGTGTCTATGTGTACCACCACATCCAGCATCTCTCCCTCCTTCATGATGAGCTCCTCCATTTTTGATATGAATCTCTCTCCTGGGGCTCCAGGACAACACTGCAGAATCCTAATTTCTGAATCAACAGACACACTATTTGCTTCATCCCCCCCACCATTATGGAGTCTCCCACCACTATCACCTTTCTTCTTCTGCTGCCCCCCAGGCTTCCCCTCTGACCTGGCTGGTCTACCACTGCTAATGCCCCCTCCAGTGCACCATTCCTGACCTGATTAATACAGGGCTCAGCTTGACCTATGTTTCCAGTGGTAGAAATTGGTTCCTGGTTGCTACCCTCTGACTCCACTCTTGTCTTTTCTACTCACACCCATTGCTGCCCCACATGACAGTCCAACCCCTTCTTTTATGCCAAGGTGTCCCAGGGGAGTGGCAACTGTAGAGATCCTACTGCCTAACTGGTCTTGGCATTCAAGACATGTATATCAGTTGTTGCAGCCTGTAACTTGACAATGAGAGTATGAAGCTTCCTATATCCAAGGCAGTAATCACTGCCCCAGAGCACCCTACTATCCACATCTGCCCCATCCCCAACATACTGCCCTACCCCCTTCTTGTGGATATATCCCAGAAAGGAAGTTGCCTCTACATTCCTATAGATTTACCCTAGATTGTGATTATTCCATAAACTGTACTAGGTAGCCTTTGCCTACAGTATGTTCTAGAGACAGACCAGGCCTTTCTGATGTCACAGCTTCCATAGATTGTACAGACCCTGGTTACAGGCTTACTCCTTATTAGTCCCTTTCCTGGATAGTTACCAAATCACACTGCCTCCCCTTACCCAGTCCCTACTAGCAGACCTAGGATTCCAGTCAATGGTACAACATTAGTATGATTCTGATACAGTCTCCTATGACAAACAAAAATGTTCTTGGTGGGTGACTGAGTAGCTGCTTACCTTTGGTTGACTAAACTGGGCTGTAATCCATGCAGACCTGCAGACTCCCTGCTGATGACCCTGTAAATGCTGTTCTCCTCCTCCATGGTCCTCAAGCTCCAGGGAAGCTTGGTTCACTAGAAATAAGTACTAAGAGCAAGCATCCTATTGGCTGCTTACAGTTATGTGTTCTAGTCAGACACAAAGGTTACTATTTCAGCACAATGAGGCTCACTGATAAGTTGAACTTATCCAATGTCTTGAACCAGGTCATTTAGAAATGGAGAACCTACACCTGGAACCGAATTAAAGTTAAGGGCACCAGGAATAATCAATTTATGGGTTTCCTTATATGGTTCAAAAAGTTGGTGAAGAACAGAAATTTTGGTGGGATCATATTTCAGAGGGCAATAACATACAAGAAGGCAATATGATTTGCATTTGATTACATGAAGTTCAGTGTTTATACTTTTAATACCCAAATAGGATAAAATGGAATATAGTTGTTTTGTTTGTACACATTCTAACTAAAAACTAAGACTCAGTTACCTAATCAAATTTCAATAAAAAATAATAATAATAAAAATGTAGTTGGGTTAGTTTAACACAATTCCTTCCTTTACTGAGTCAATTTTAAAGAGAAGGTTATATGCATTAAAATGAACTAAGGATTGTCCTTAACCATGAAATCCGTCAGTGACCATTGGAGATCACCACATTTCAGTAGTAATATACAAATTAACTGTTTACAAAACCCAGCATTTCTCTACCTATGAGAATCAATTAATGCACACAATTTACTGAAGATCTCATCTTTAAGTAAGTAATTATGAAGCCATCACTGTGAAATTTAAAAATGAGTTTCAGTGGGTTTAACAGTGAAAATTTTAGAAGAGAAGTCAATAGCCAGTTTGAGTTAAATGGATGTCTAAAATATGATTCTCAGGCCACCAACAACTTTAATAAAGAGTTCCTGAGCATGTACCAAGTGAAAGTGTATACAAGTGGGTACAGCTGTGACTGAGATAAAACATGAAGTAAAGGTTCTTTAATAGATAATAATAACAAACATTCAGTATTAAAAACTTACTTTTGTCTGCATAGTGGCAAGTGTTCTCGAAGGATCCCTTAAGATGGGGTACTGGTGATGATTGTGGGCAAAACTTAAACAGCACAAAATATCAAAATAAATAAACAAATAAAAAAGCAAACACAAAATCAAAAACAAATAATGTGTAAAATGGCCTCCACCTCCTCTCTTCCACTGATGTATAAATGTTCACCCTCATAACCCAAAATGGTTCAGTGAGTCTTCATGGCAAGTAGTGGACAAGACTTCTGGAAGCAGTGACCAGGATGGAGAAGTCAGCAGTTAGAGAATAGCTTCAGACAAGAGGTAGAGAGCACATGCCTAGTGGCAATACAGTTAAGGAGATGCCCAGTCCCACTTTTTAACTGAGGTGGCCCCTCCTCCACTGATGTCACAAATGAGCAAATTGTTTTGGCAATCCAAAAAGTCAGCAGTCAGAGCATTGCATCAGGCAGCAGATAGGGAGTAGATGTCAAGTGTCACTTTAGGAGATGTGAGGCCTCACTTTTTAGATTGCATGGTCCCTCCCCAACTGACATCACAAATGAGACAGTCATCTTATACTTAGTGTACAAGATGTTGACTTTATCCTCCTCACCTTCTATCAACTGAATCTGTCAGCAATGATGTCAGGTTGCATTCTGGCACATTGTTTGCACCCTCCCCATGGCTATCTGCACCTGCTGCTATAGAAGCGTGTGAGGTTTTTTGTTAGCTGCACTTATGTCTACTGTTACAAGTAAGCACAACTACTAAACATATTAGTTGTGCTTACTTGCAGCAATGGTACATAGGGTACTGCTGGCCATGTTTACCACTGCCTGTGTGCCCTCTCACACCTCTGGTTTGTGGGCTGTCCTGCCCTTCAGGATTCTTTATAGGGTCCAGTAGTGATAATGGAACCCTGTGGTCATGATTGCTGCCTCTTCCATTATAAAGTCTGGTGTTCATGAATGTAGGTATGTCAGACATCCATGGTCACCTTTTGAAGGTTTGTGGGCTGCTGTTCATTTAGAAGGAGTTGTCAATACTGTTTCCGGATTCCCCAGCTGCTGCATGCCAGAATCTGCCTTTGTTGTCACTGCTGAAGTATTCCCTGTTTGCATTTCTGCATTTATTTCACATGGGGCAATATAGCTCTTTATATGGTTGGATCCTGGCTGGAGAAAGACATCGGCATGTTGACTTGTCTGCATATCTGGACCTTTGCTTTTTGTCTGCACATTTCTGTACATTCATAGCTGCACCTGAGAGATCATGTCCATTGTGGATGCCAACAGGTATGCAGATATGTGCTTACAAGCTCAACAGCTTTTCTACATATCAATTCCACATTTACAAATCGTGTCCTTAAAATAAGTATCACTTAATCTATCCCAAAGTTCAGAAGTCTGAACTCCTCACACAAAATGATCTTCAGGACACATTCTAAAAACTGGCCCAAGTCACACACACTGCGACATTTCTTAGTACTGTCCAAATATTCTATGCTTCCTTCCACCCTCTAAATAGTTACACGATAGTTGATTAGTTAAAGGAAAACTTTAAAGTTATCTATAAAAAATACTGTACATTACTGTCTACTAGGAAGCTATCCTCCACATATTGTAGCATGTTGAACAAAAATGGAACTATGTAGCAAGTTGATTAACACAGCATTAGAGATACTGCTTGCCATCCAGCTGACCTACAGTATGTTTGTGCCTAGAGCCCTGAATGTTTATTACCAACTTATGAGGTGGGGTTAAGACATCTGGTTTAGCTGCCTTCTGCCTCAGGAAGGAAGGGCACAGCCTTCTGCTGCATGACTGTATCCTGGTGGCCCAGAAGGGGGACATATCATGCTGGAAGGAATAAATGGACCCTCTGAAGTGCCCTTACATTGGTACATACCCACATACTTGGCAAGTGATGCAGAGGTGTCATACACTCGGTGTGGTGCCAGTAGCGGCATTCTGAATATAGGACAGGTATTATTCACCTTTCTTATGGTTCTGATAGGTACTCATCGGGGCTTCCCCCCAGGATCAGGGCCTGAGGAGAGATGAGGGCTGGCTCGTTGGGAACAAATACCACAGGCAGATGAATTCACCCACCCCCATGCCATAGTGATGTCCTGCTGACTCCTCCTGAGCCTTCTCACTTGAGGATCGCCTGCACCAGGAACAAGGTGTGGGTTACAGTCAGGATTTAGGAAAGGGTGTCAAGCACAAGTTGGCGGTGGGTTAGATCATTGAAGGACTCCTGCAGCATATAAAAAGGCTTGGGTAGCTGGAAGGAGAACCTGGCAGCTAGCAAGGAGAAATGGGGCAAAAACAGAAAGTAAAAAAAAATTAAAATCCAATATTTACCACCAAGCTCTGTCCACAAATTACTGCAAAAACGTCAAGTTAAATTAAAAAAAAATTATGCAAATTGACAACTTTGCAAAATGTGGAATTTCACAAAATACTGCCACATTTAACAAACACTGATGGAAGCAAAAGTTTGGAAGTCTTGTACAACATTACAGCTTAGTATACTGATAAAAGTTGCTCAATGCAGAGTAACTATACTCTAAATAGCTGGGAAAGATGGAGAGTGCAGAATGCAACTGGTTAATAGCATTGAAGAAGTATACTGTCAGTCCCACTGTATTATGGACGGGACACCTCCGGAACTTGAAGTGGTATTATACTCACTGTACAATTATGTCATCAGGTTTTCCTAGCCACTGTGATGTGAAGTCATCAAAGGTGAAGGATCGGAGAACAGTCTGAATATGGAGGTAGATGCACATTGTAAGTTAAAAAGAGTGGTCTTTGTTGTGGATGCTGTAAATATCATACCTAGTTGTCTCCAGGTTTCTCTGTCACAGTTTATTATCTTTCTTACTGAGGGCAGGGTTATTTTTACACAATTCTATAAACATTAAATGAAGTAATACAATACACGAGTAGGAATGCAGTAATACAGGAACATTCCTTCAGGTGTCTCTGGAATATGACACATTTTACAAGAAAGATAGTGCTCTTACCATTAAGTGGCAAATGACAGGTTGCTGTTTGCAAAGCTGTCAGCCATTCCAAAAGATTAAGGGACAACTGATGGCATCTTCCATTAACCTTTGCCCAAAGGCTTCACAACTGAGGAGCCCAAACAGCAATTAAGAAGACACCTGCAGCAAACCTCCTCTTCCAGTTAATAATGCACCGCATTCCAATTGTGTAAGTGTGTGGGGGGAGGTAGGATTTCCAAGCTGTATACTGGAGGGAGGAAGAAGAAGGCTGGTTGCATATGGAAGCCTTTAAAGATATTCCCTGGTGTTTCACATTTTATTTCCTTTTTTTTTATGCACCCATTCAAATTTTCAAGCCTGTTTACTTATGCAAGTGCATTCATGCAGCTGTGGAACTAGTATTAGATTAATGATTTAGCCTATTATGTTTCAGTATGTCCAGTTAAGAATCTAAACAGGATGGCAGTGAGAAAATCAGTTCACACAATTGTAGACATTGGCATATTTCAAGATGCTATATATATATATATATATATATATATATATATATATGTATATATATTTGTCTCTCTTGGGATACTGTGTTTAAGCTTCTGTCAATCTGTATGCACTTTTGAATTCTTTGAATGACTTTCTGGCATGTTTTCTAGCTCTGAAACTGCCACTTTTAAAGCAGATACTACCAAAAGCATCATGGCAACCCCTATTTTTTTTTTTCTTTTGCTATATTCATATTCATATTCTACATCTATAACAACAGTTTTATGAAAATGACATGGGGTTTTTATGGTCTTATAAATAAAACATACAAAAATTCACATTTTTGGAGTGTTAGTTCAAGAAGTATCCTTCTATTGGCAATTTATTTTCTGAGTTGATGGCCACATAAAGCAAACAGTACAAATGTTGTGTCTTTGTTTTATTTCTTTCCCTTGCACTCATGTTGACACCTAAAATAATGATGTTATAACTATTTCTGTGTTCTGACCCCTTATTAAGTTTTCCTAGCAAGAGGCATTATGTCTCATCATGTTACTCAAAAGCAAGGATGTGAAGCCATGGCTCATTTTTGTGGATTTTTAAATATTTACTTAACTGTAATTTACTGGTCAACTGCTTAAACATTTGACATTCTGTAGGATGTCGAAACACAGAGAACATCCTTATAGTGTCAGAGGCAGTATAGCACAGTGGTCTAAGGCTCTGAGCTACAAATCTGGTGACATCCGCCAGACCAGACTGGGGTTTGAATCCCACAGCTTCCACTTGTATATTGTGTGACCCTAAGTAAGTCACTTAACCTCCTTGTGCTCCCAGGTCACTCCTGTAAAAAAGCTTTCAGCTTAGTGTGCTATACCTGGGTTAAAAAAAAAAAAACAGTGACTTGAGTACATTTTAAGAATAACCCATTTCAGATCTGCCTGCTGTAATTTTCAGCTGCAGACCTGCATTAGCATCTGTCCCGATGGTCTAACTTTTGCGTCTCTCTGATCATACACGAATCAAAAATCAGCCACAAATAGGATTTTCATCTATGTTTGGAATCAGATTGGTGCTTTTGTACACAACTTCTGTTGCAGAAACACTTTTCTAAGTTCCTTTGGGATATAATTTTGGATGCAAATCCTGAACCAGGCAGAGCTGTAGCTATGTCTGAATCAGATGCTTGTGAAGATGCCCTTCCCCCCAGTCTTTATTCAGAATATTTGTGTGTGAAATGTGATTGCTACTCTAAACTTTCTGTATGAAAACATTGGTTTATAGAACATCAGCAGACATTATCATTTTTATAAATTATGCCGATGACCTTAATAATATTGGGCAAGCACTTGTACTACAAAAGAACAGTGTGTTTTACAGTTTGCCATATGTAACTGTTGAAGTATCTTCCCTTTCCATGTGTCAATCTTTGTATATATATCATCCCTGCCAAGGTAATTGTATGTCACCCCCCTCACCATGCAATTCTTTGTATAAAGTATTTCATTCTCAGGCCCCCCATATAATTGCTCTTTTAGATCATACCCTCCACATACAGTTGTTCTTATATATCATTCCCTGCTTGTGTAAATGTTTGCATGTACAGCAAAGCCAGCCACAGTGCAACACAGTAACATGTGCACTAAATTACATGTCACAAAATACTGCAGTTAAAAAGGGCTTAATTGTCATTGAATTACACTGTTCCCTGCAGTATATGCATCATTGTTGGATATACTGGAGCAATACTGCATTACATCCTGGCTGGCACTGCTGTGTATCGACCGTCTCCTTGTGTAACTGTTTTTTTAATGAGGTTTAAGTGACTAACCAATGTTGAAACACATTGCATAACCATTGATCAATTTTCTGGAATCCAAACAGTTCAAAAATAACCTAGCTTAATCTACTTAGCAAGAATCCAACGAAACAAAAATAAACCCCTTTCCCATGAAAATGCAAACATTTTCCACTTTTTAAATGCAATAACTCACAACATCCAGAGGTTTCCTCAAAGTAAATAACCTTCCCAGAATCATTTAAAGACATTTAGTCTCTGTTAACACACTTATATATCTTAACTAGCAGCAGACTAACTACCGGAAAATAAAACCTTTATGTAACAAAAAAAAAAAAAGTTTTCAATTTAGCAAGCAAAATACTCCACTCCAGATCACAGCTTTTTTAAGACTTAAAGTGTTTCCTGGGTGCACTGAAAGAAACATGGCTGATGTGTGTTAATTCCCAAGAAAACCATGCCTTACTGTGGATAGCTGCTAACATATAATGGAGACAGAAGGCAGGACACTCAGAGGGTCAAAAAAGGGCAAACTGAAACAGGCAGATTCTGCAAATCAGTCTTAATGAGTGCATGCCACAACAGTGTGGAGCAATGCTTGGGCAGCATGCTTAATAGCTGAAGGCTAATTGTATAGTTTGATTATTTGACTGCCATGTGTTGTTACTTTGTCCATTTGCATTCTGTGCCCCCTAAGGGACTACAACCCTGTCAGAGTATTGTGAAGGCAAAGGATCCCTCATGAAGAGGGTTCCACCCCTAGAGGTGATGCAGAATCATATGGCCTGTTTACACTGCCTGATCTGCCCCATTGCAAGAGTGCAGCTGAGTTGCATTGGTGCAAGTCAGATAGTGTAAAAGGCATGGGGAGCACTGCAGGCAGCTTCTTTGTGGTTCAGGATCAATCAATGAATCAATTTTATTTTATTTTATATTGGATAGTATGTGAGCAAAAATGCCTGTTTTCACAAACATTCAGTTGTACAAGCAATTGCAAAGCTACAAGAGAAACAACTTACGGTAAACATAGCACAAATAGGTTGTGGTAGCATCCTGTGGTAGCAGGATGATCACTGTTTTCTTGGGATCATGTACCATTGTACTTCAGGCATTCTTGGCTGGCAATTAAACATGCTGCTCCACCAGAAATGGTACGCCCCCATGACACACCACGACATGCCATACTGTCCCCTTTCTACACTGGGTTACCAGAGCATGGCCATTTTAAGAATAGCACAATACTTGTCCTAATCCATTCACTAACTCAGCACCATCATGTTCTGTGCTGCTTAGGCCTCCTTGACCCCCATGACACAGATGCCCCATGACCCAGGCCATGGCAGAAATACCGTAACAATGCAACAAGTCTTCCTGCAATACTGCAAACCATCTGCATGAAACTGCACCCAGCAGCATTTTGCATAGAGCGGCAACCCAGTGATGCAGACAGCAGCTCACCAGTGGGGTAAACATGCCTATAATTAATTTATGCTAACGGTATCTTAGGAAGGAGTTCAGAGAAAGAAGCAAGCCACTGGAGGATGGGTGGATGGTGTGAGCAAAGAAATGGAGCTGCCGAATAAGGCTGAAGGAATGTGGTTTATGGCCACCACAGTGCGGAGTAATGCATGTGCAACATGCTGATAGCCAAAGGCTAGTTGGATGATTGGACTTTTTGACTGTCATATGTATGGTAGTTACTCTGGCTAGCCACACTCTCTGTCCCCTCAGGGCTTACCAGCCTCTCGGAATATTGTGAACGCAAAGGAACCCTCCTGAGGTCAATTCCACCTCTAGTATTACCATGGAGCATAATTTCTTTAGACTGTGAGGAGGCCTAATCTTGAATGAAAACTAAAGGAAAGGGATTCAGATTGAAACTAGGTGAACTTTAGGCAGACACAGGGAGAATAACTTTTGGAGATGCTGTCAACATGGTCTGCACAGCTAAAGGAACCTATGTAGGTTTCAGGCCATACCCTCTGGCAGCTGAAGTCTTAAATACTACATTAAGAGATGCTGCCAACAGTGGGTGTGCATGGTTGAAACTGCCCCATGAGCACTGGACTTTCTCACCACTGGGTGGGACTGCCAGTAGGTACCGCAGAAGACAAACAGCCTAAGAAAGACCACTGCCCAACGAGAGATTCACCCTCTAGATGTGGACTTCAAGGTGAGCGAGTGCAGAGGATTTGGGGAATATGATAGCATGGCATGTGGGCAATTTGCCAACTTTTCTTATTCATGTTAAGATTAAGGAAAATGTATTTGTTTCCAAATAGATCAGATACACACACACACATTTTGCTGATTAACTGTTTTTTTTTAATTCATAGAGCAAGTTACTAAATTGGAAGTAATGTGAAACACATCAATTGCCCTTTTCATGCAGGCCTTCAAAGTAACAGTAGATAAATGCCTGCATACCAGTTGAACCACCAGGTACTCAGTGTAGTACTACATGTTTACACAGCATGCTTATGTAATTCCTGTTTGTGAAACACGGCAGGAGCTGACATGATGGACATAGAGTCCCTTCTGACCTAAACTTACTGTTGCTATGTTTACTGTACGTAGCACATGTCTCGTGAACTCCATTCATAAATGGCATGCCGTAGCATCTCATCACTGTGGCATAGAACTACAAACATAAATGAAAATAAAAATGATGAACACTTCTTGGAGGTATTTATTTCCTAATTCATGCATCTAAATATAACACTAGATTTCAATACCACAGTAGAGGAAAATATAATAGTGACTATTGACCTGGGGGGCTTGCTGGTGTTTTCATAACTACTGACAAAGAAGCATTTTAAAAGGTTTGTATCAGCATCATTATTATTGCCACACAGTACATGTGACACATGATCCTTTAGATTAATATGCACTCTGTGTTCTGGAGAAATCCCTACACATTCCAAAAAACACAGCGATCTAAATGTTAGCGATGAACAAGCAGAGAGGTGAGCAGACAAAAAAGCTGCTCTTGTGACCTCATGGTATTAAATCTGAATGACGTGGGTGTCATGAGGAGGATTTGTTTTTCAGAATCGGCTGACTGGCTGCCCAACTGCCACATCACTCAGCTAGTACTTCTTGATCTATGGAGAAATGGTCTGCCGGCCCCTTTGCCCTGTTGGCACAGCATCTCTAGAATGAGTATTTCACTTTGGAAATGTACTGTGCATAAAATGTTCGTTCTTTTTACAACTGTTTAGAAATATGAAATGCTAGAGGTTCTTTGCAAGAACAAGTTGCACAATCTGCCTGACTTTAATTATTTTATTATGTATTTACTCAGAACAGCTCAACGGAGCGGTAACACCTTTTTCTTGTCCACACAGTTTCATAGCTGGGAGAACTGGAACACAAGGAGAACAAGTGAGACTTGCTTTAAGTCACGTAAATGGCTGGGGGGGGGGTGGGCAAAACAAGATTCAGACCTCTGCATGCTCATAATCTGTTGTGTTGTTCATCAGGCCACACTGCTTTCTCAAAGTGAAAATGACAATTGTCCTTTAGAATTTGTGGCCATTTTCAAAGCAAACTAATTGCAGCAGTGCTATCCTTCAGGAAAGGCCTGGACAAATTGCTGCTTCCCAAAGGAGTCAAAAGTGTACCCTGAGTGGTAGAGTGAACAGGGCCTGTCTATAAATTAGTACATGTTTCAACAGCATACTTACTTATTCATCTGTGCTTATTAAGGGGGGTGGGGACAGGATAGGGGTATATAATGGACCTTTAGTCCTTTCAGACCATAAATGAGTTTGTTACTATGTTCAAATAATTTTATTCAAAACTTCACAAACTCCTACCAGGTCTGATTTGTGGTCAGTAGTGTATTTATTTTACTGTACATGCAAACATACGAACATACAAAAAATGCCATCAGATACAGGCCATATGATCTATCTAGCCTGTCAAGTGTGCAACTAACAGTCTCTTACTGTGCGTCTGTCCCCCTACCCCCACCTTTACAGAAGTGACCTTCCCCCTGACCCTGTCCAACCCCTTCTTAAAATCATCCACCGACTTTAAAGTCACTAATTCTTCTGGTGGGGCGTTCCACCCATCCACCACTCTTTCTGTAAAGTAGTGCCTTCTCATCTCCCTCCTGAACATTCCCCCCTTGAATTTCAGACTGTGCCCCCTTGTGTAGGGCCTTCCTTTAAGCTAAAGATCCTATCTGTACTAACCTTATTTATGCCCTTCATATACTTGGAGGTCTCGATCATGTCCCCTCTGTCCCTCCTATCCTCCATGGAGTACATGTTGAGTTCCCTTAATCTTTCATCATAAGGTTTACCCTTCATTCTGAGGATCATCCTGGGTGCCCTGCGCTGGACCCCTTCCATTAGTTTGACATCATTCTTCAGGTAGGGTCTCCAGAACTGCATGCAGTTCTCCAGGTGTGGTCTCACCAATGACCTGTACAGTGGCAGGATGACCTCCCTCCTCATTGAGGTGATTCCTCTGGCAATACACCCCAGCATCTTGTTAGCTTTAGCTGCTGCCTTCCTGCACTGTACTGAATGATTCATTTGAGTTGTGATTAGCACCCCAAGATCCTTCTCCTCCTCTGCAGTGGATAACTGTACCCCCCCAGGATGTAGCAATTCCTTGGGTTTCTGGATCCTAAGTGCATGACCTTGCACTCCTTTGCATTGAAACCTAGCTGCCATGTGTCTGACCAGTGCTCAGGTTTAGTAATATCCTCCTGTAGTCCTAGCCACCACTCTATGTTGTCCACCACTGCACCGATCTTTGTGTCATCAGCAAAAAGACTTTTCTTATTCATAATCCCATCTGAGATGTTGACAATAAAGATGCCAAACAACACTGTCCCCAGCACTGAGCCTTGTGGCACTCCACTGGTTACAGCCCTTGGAGTTGAGAGCTCCTCGCTACAACTATCCTCTGCTGTCTATCCTGTAGTCAGTTCCTGACCCACTCTACTAGCTTCTCCCCACCCCCAAGTGTCCCAGTTTGCTAATCAACCTTCCATGTGGCACTGAAATCCAGATACAGGACATCCACCGACTGGCCCTTGTTGAGTGCCCTAGTCATACAGTCATAAAAGTCAACCAGGTTGATCTGACAGGATCTGCCCAAGACAAATCCAAGCTGCTTGTTATCCTGGAGGCCATTCTCCTCCAGAAATGCTACTAGCCTCTCCTTGAGGATAGTCTCTATTAGCGTCCCCACAATGGAGGTGAGGCTGACAGGTCTATAGCTATCTGCTTCATCCTTGGGCCCACTTTTATGGAGAGGCACCACATGCGCCATCCTCCAGTCCTGGGGCATGCAACCAGACTCCAGAGAGGTGTTGAACAAGTCTGATAGTGATCCTGCCAGAAACTCTGCCAGCTCCTTCAGAACCCTGGGGTGCATGCCATCTGGGCCTGGTGCCTTATCCACCCTTCCAGTACCCTGCTCACTGGGATTACCCCCTCTGTCAACTTTACCCTCCCCACCCACCTCGCCCTTTCTTTGCGGCATTGGTCCCTGCCTCTCTCTCTCTCTGGTAAACACAGAAGTAGTCATTGAGTACTTCTGCCTGCTCCTCTCTGTTCCGCCCACCCTTTATCTATCTTGATCCTAACAATCTGATCCTTGTAGCTTCTTCTCTTCCTTATGTACTTGAAGAAATTGTTTTCTCCCTTCTCTAATCCCCTGTGCCAGCCTGAGCTCCCTTTTTACCTTGGCTGCCCTGACTGTTCTACTCACCTCTCTTGATTTCTTCCTGTACTCCTACTTATCCTCCTCCTGCTTGGATTGCATGTATTTTCTGAAGGCAGCCCTCTTTTCCTTCACCCTCCCTAACACCTCCCTGCTCAAGCAGCTTGGCTTCTTAGACTTGGCCTTCTTGCTTTGGATCTTAGTACAAGAGTCGGTGGCCTCCACTAACCCCAGCTTCATAATTTCCCATTTCTGGTTAGCATCCATCTGTGGACAGATACTAGCAAGGTGCCCCTCCCCCCACTATGTCCCTCATCCTGCCAAAGTAAGCCTGCCTGAAGTCCATCACCTTTGTTCTGGTTCTGACTGACTCCTTACCCATACCAAGTGAGAACCACACTGTGTGGTGGTCGCTTCCTGCCAGGGGATCCTCCACTGCCAAATCCCGGACATTCTTGCCATTTGTCAACACCAGATCCAGTATGTTTCCCTCCCTGGCTGGCTCCCTTACCATCTGTATCAGGAAGCTGTCCTGGAAAGTCTCCAGGAGGACCTGTTCCCTGACATTCGAGGTAGCTTGGGTGCTCCAATCTACCCCAGGCAGATTGAAATCCCCTACTATCACGATGTTACCCTTTGCAATGGCCCGCCTTATCTGCTCCCCCAGTCCCCTATCCATATCCTCCTTTTGAGACGGTGGCCTGTACACCAACCCCAATCTGACTCTCCTGCCCTTTGAGTCCTGTAATTGTACCCATGAGGC
This sequence comes from Neoceratodus forsteri, assembly GCA_016271365.2. Lineage (NCBI taxonomy): Eukaryota > Metazoa > Chordata > Ceratodontiformes > Ceratodontidae > Neoceratodus > Neoceratodus forsteri. Next base: position 219,859,080 of record CM028134.1, read on the forward strand.
CTCCGTCCTGCTGTCCTCCCCCTCCTCCCAACTACATAGTATTTCTTCCTTTACATAAATGGCCATCCTTCCCCCCTTCTCATTTTCCCTCTCTTTCCAGTACAGCCTGTACCCCAGGATCACCAGGTCCAAGTCTTGGTATTGGGTGGCCCATATCTCAGTGATGGCAGCTATATCCACCTCCACCTCTGCCATCAGTGCCTGCTATTCTATGGCCTTGTTCCCCGGGCTCCTCGCATTCAGGGAAACCACCATCCAGTATGCCTCTTGCCCTTTCTTGCACTTCTGTACACCATTCTTGTCCCCCCTTTTTGAATACACCCCATCTTCTTGCTGTCTGGGGGGGGGCCTATCAGTATCGCTGACTAGGAGATATAATTTGTCATCCAACCTTTTGCCTCCCCCCCCTCTTAGTTTAATTGGAAGGCTCCACCTATGGTTCAATGGACAAGCAGCCAGCCACTCCCACTTCCTGAGCTATGTAAGCAGTTCCCCTCAGCCTCCTTCTGAAGCACTTTTTCTTTGCCAGCCAGAGGCTCTGTCCATTTGATCTCTGCAGCTGGCTGGGGCCTGCCCCCGCCTTGCTGCTTTTTTCTGCTGGACTCTGTGTTTTGTTCTTCTGCTTCTGGTTTGTATTTTGCCTTTGACTGTGTGCTTCCTTTTGTTCCTTCCCTGTTTCTTCTATGTTTGTGTCTTAGTTTTGTTTTATTTTTGTTTTGGGGGGATTTGTTTTCTCGGCTCCTACCATGTGCTTCCTCCTACCGTTTGGCTCTTGCAGCTTCAGCTACTTGCTTTTAGTTATTCCCATTGCTATTGTAACCAGTACCTGTGTTTTTACACAAACCAGAGCTCCTTCCCATGCTACAGGCCTAATTGTTCCCCATGCTATCAAGCCTAATTGTTTTCACCTGAGTCAACCTCTCTCTGAACCCAGGCTCCCTCTGAACTCTTGCTATTCAGCTTAATCATGTTTTCCCTGCTCAGTCTACCTCCCCAGTTGTCATAGCTGTTTTCACAGCATTGTGCTTCCTTCCTTCCTTGTTTATAGAATACTACCACTCATAGCTGATGCTATTCCCTGTTTTGTACACTGCTGTTCTACTTTGAGGTCAGCTAAGTTACTGCTGATGCTGTAACCTAGTTTTAATATTTGTATGTGGTTCTTGACCCTTCCATCACTTTCTTGTTTTTCCTATGGTGGGGACTGGAAAGTGTTTGGGGGCTCGTGGCCCCATGTGGCTAATTACTTCTGTTCTAAATCCTGGCTTTACTGCCAAAAATCCTCAGAGTATTTCTCTCCTTAATTTGGCTTTTTGAATGCCTGGCTGGCTTGCCCCACTGTCATTCTGTTGCCCCCATTTCTGTTCATGTCCCATCATTACTACTATGTTTCGCAGACCTATGTATTGGTCTGACTACTCCTACTGCTTACTGACCTACGTGCTGGTCCAACTATTGTTACCCTGCCCCACTGCACTACCCTGCCTTACTGAACTACGTCCAGATCCACTCTTGTTCATGCCATGTTTGGGCAATGCTCCCTGCCATTTGCCCTGCAAGTTCTTAGTAGTCATGCCCATTCAGTCTCATCAGTCCCTGGGACATGCCAGCCATTCCATTCTGGTGCAGGTTTTCCCCTGCAGCTGACAGTCTCACTCTGCACCTCAATCCACAGCTTGAGCATGCGAAGCTTGGGGCTGGGTCCTTCTCTCCTGGCACATAGCTGGGAATGTCCTCACTCCGGGTGGACCTTCAGTCGTCAACCGTACCAATGGCACCTCAAGTTGTAGAAGTTAACGTGCCTTTGGTGACCAGCGAGGAGGCACCCTTCAAGCTATTATCCCCATGACTGCCTCTGGTTCACCTGGTTTGAGGGTAGATCGGTAGGCCAGGTGAGTGCCTCAGCAGTCATTGCTCTCCTCCTTTTGCCTTGGTTGTCCATTGTTGTAGAGTGGTGCTCACAACCTTCCATGGCATTCCCGTTAGAGGGACTGAGTGAGAGCTTTCCTCCAAATTGGAATATTTTCCACCTCCCTTTAACTGGGTTTCCAAATTGCAGCAGCAGAGCCATCACTAAATAAAATATCCCAAACCTGGAGGGAAGGCGACCTAGGCCTTGGATTCCCCAGAGATTTCCTCCTCAAAGGTTTTTTTTTTCTCTCTTCCATGTCTCGGGTCATAACTGTTAGCATAGTGTTCCCTAGTTCTGTAGGCAGAATCCGCTGTTGGACGGAGGGGGTTGGTGTCCCTTTTGCCTTTCCCTCTCTCTTTAGGAGGTCCCCTCACTCTCTCTTGAAACCCATCAAACCCATGCCATTGTTAACCTGTGCATCCCATTACATTATCAAGCTGTTTGATGCTTTATCTAGTACTATTCTCATAACTACTGATTGCTTATATACTTCATACTACTACTTTCTTTTTTGGGGATTCTTCCTAAGGTACCTTTAACCAAGGGAATTGTCCCACAGCACCTCTGGGGTGGAACCCTCTAGAGAATTCTTTGCCTTTGGTACCCCTACTTGATGGTAATTCCTCTGGAATAGAGTGCAAACGGCCATAACCTAAGTAACACAGTTGCACAAGTTGCATAACACTATGCTGGCTGCATAGGCCATTGAATTGGAAGGCTCTGCCTATGGTTCAATGGACAAGCAGCCAGCCACTCCCACTTCCTGAGCTATGTAAGCAGTTCCCCTCAGCCTCCTTCTGAAGCACTTTTTCTTTGCCCCGCCATCCTCCCCTTCTCCTCCAGCGGCAGTGCCTCTCTCCTTGGGATCTTTCCTAAGGTACCTTTAGCCAAGGAAATCATCCAGCAGCACCTCTAGGGGTGGAACCCTCTAGTGGGTTTATTGCCTTTGGTACCCCTACAGGGTGGTAATTCCTCTGGAATAGAAAGTGCGAACAGCCAATACCTAAGTAACACAGTTGCACAAGCATAACACAATACCAGTTGCGTAGGCCATTGAAATTAAATTTGGCCTCCATATACTCCCCCATCATCTGCTTCAGGACCACTGAGCATTCCCTACTCAAGTCTAACCTGTCTGTGGCATACAGGGTCTTGTCTTCCCATGTTCCCTCCACTCCTCCACTATACAGTACCCCATGGACTGACACCATGTCCCCAGCTATGTATTAAACTTCACTATCCTCTATTTCCTTGCCATACTCACCCTGGGTACTGGGAGAACATTTGAGAAAGTAACTGAGTTCCCTGCTTTTTCACACAGTCTCCTCACTTCTTTGAACCTCTCTTGCACCACCTCTGCTGTGCTCTACTCCATGTTGTTCATGCCCAGGTACACCACCATGTAAGGTTTCTTCCTCTCCCTCCCCACACTCTTTAGAATAAACTGCCCCACCCTTCCCACTGTCATGCCTGGCATGCATTCCACCCATATGTGGCATTTCTTGGTGCCCCTGCCTCCCCATCTCACCCTTTTTAGTATTGAGTCACCCCAAACTATAACCCTGTCTCCTCTTTTATGCTCTTCTTTAAGATGTTTCTCACTATTCTGATTACAGTCCAGATCTGTGTCCTCATTTACCATGTCCCTATTCCCTCCTGCCCCATCTGCCCCCTGCTTTGCCCCACCCCACTCATGCCTCCCTTCCCCTACTCCCGCCAGTTGAACAAACATCATCTCCCTTCAATCTATCACCCACCTGTTCCCTCATCGCCCCTCATCCCCCTTCTTCACTCATTGTCTCCCTTTGTAGTCCTCATTCTCGCCTGTTCTTTCTATTAGTGATGGTAATACAGAGCTTTTCTTAGCATTCTGAAAATGAAAGGAATTGCTGTTACCAACATGTGAGCCCACTGTTCAACACTTTAAGTTAATGAAGAATAAATGTGGCCTGAGGATTGAGCCTAGGCTTGGCAAATGTATCTATCTATAGATTGAATACAGTTCCATATGACATCAGAAATGTCCTGACTAATGCCAGCCTGATGCCTCAGTGGCAGCACTACCACCCACCATGCTGGCAACCTGAGTTCAGGAGTGGACTCAGGGCACTAGGGGTTGGTTGGGAAAGCAGGACTGAACATCCATAGGACTGTTCTCCTCCTCTGGGTGGGGGGTGGTGGGGCACCCAGTGTTAGTCTGGCACCTGGTGGCAGCTTGTGGGCAGAGCACTAGGGATTGCAAGTTAGAGCAGAGGAACAGTAGTCATCCAATGTTATATGCACAAGAATGTATGTGAGGACGTCACTGATGGCATTTCATGCCATTCCACCAAGAAAAGAAAACATGGTGGGAAATCACCTCAGCTGGCAGAGTGATCTGATCCATTGCCAGCCCTGCACCAATGTCCTAGGCATGGCTCTACCAGATCCTGCTAGAGCAGATTGAGGCAGACTCTCTGCCACCCTGCCAGATCGATGCAAGCTGCCACCAAAAGTATCTTGTGTCAAAGCCTGGTGTGCCAGGGACCCTGCACCCCATTCTTTATTGGGAAGGATCTCAGTGGCAAAGTCCCACAGCTTACGGCAACCCTGATTGTGTGCCAAACAGATGGTGCATCCCGACGGTCTACCACAAGCTGTGGGGGGGGGCTGTACACCACTCTACCTAGTCTCTGGTGGCTAGCGCCCCCTTCCCCATGTCCCCAAAAGTAATGTATTAATATAAATCTGGTTGTCTTGTGGCCCTCCCTCTCTGATCCCCAATGTCCCTGAAAGTAATGTAGTAATATAAACCTGGTGATCTAGTGGCCCCCTTCCCCAATCCCCGATGTCCCTGAAGTTAATATATAAAAACAAACACCTGGTGGTCTAGTGGATCCCCCCACCCAGCAGTGCCCTACCACCCCACTCCCCCTTCCCATAATGGAGCCAGTGACTGGCACAGCCCACGGCTCACCACCACGGCCAGCCACCGACTGAGCTCCCAATGAGCATGTACTGTTTATAGTACACACCCAGTGAACTGTCAGTCACGGAGCATATACTATATACAGTACACACTCATCCAGAGCTCAGTTGGTGCTCTGTTATGGGATGGCGGAAATGTGGTGGTAGGGCGCTGCTGGGTGGGGGTCCACTAGACCACCAGGTGTTTGTTTTTATACATTAATTTTGGAGACATCAGGGATTGGGGAGGGGGTCCACTAGACCACCAGGTTTATATTACCACATTACTTTCAGGGGCATTGGGGATCAGTGAAGAGGACCACTGGATGATCATGTTTGTACTACTACATTTCTTTTGGGGACATTGGGGATTGGGGAGGGTGGCCACTAGACCACCAATTTTTTTTTACTACATTAATATCGGGGACATCTGGGCTGGGAAGGGGGGACCATGGCATATTGCCGTATACAGGTCAACTCTCGCAGAAGGAGAATTTTCTAAGTACTCCTAGACCAACCCTGGCTGGTCTAAGGGTACTTAGAATTTCTCCCTATGGGAGAGTTCTGAGAACCCTGCTTTAGGAGATATGGCAGTCTGTGTCTGCTTCAAGCCCCCTAGTGCCATGCTGCAGCCCATTTTTGTGTGCATGGGCGGTGCAAGACCTGTTTGGGGCAGGCAGCCCGTGGTTGACACAGGCTGCCTTTGAGAATCACTCTTGGTGCATCTTTTGGCACAATGGGCACTTTGCACCATTCTTTGTGGTGCAAGCTCATTGCGCCATGCCGGGAGTTTTGAGAATTGAGCACGCTATGTCTGGAAACAGTCAGGTGATGGAGCAGGGGGGCATATGGGTGATGCAGACCAGTCAGGGAGAGGAGAAAATAGAGCAAAAATTAAAAAATAAACTTTCCTGACTCACTGATCCTATGTAAATCATGGTTAAAAACAATCCAGTTTCTGAGAGGACTTCATACACATTTATTGCTAGCTGACTATGGTAATTCAAAATTGTCTACCCTGGTTGTTTTATTGTTTTTATTCATCTATCTCTTGTGTTGGCTCTGTGCTCAGAGTGGAAATTAAGTGCTTTACAAATAAAAAAAAAATACTGGTAATCATCATTATAAGGGCCACTGATTTATGGTGAATAGTTATCAAATGTTGTTTTAGTAATAAAATTGAAAAAATTCAGAGAAGAGCTACTAAATTAATTAGTAGTATAAAAGACAACTCACATGAAGATAGGCTGGTATACCTGGGACTGTGTGTCCTTTGAAGGTGCAGAAATAGGGGAGATCTCATACTAAAACATAAAGCTATTGATGATGATAATTTGTTGTCAACCTTGGGTTTAGCAAGGAAAAAAAGTTACTTACGGTATCAGGAAACATAATAAAGACCTGATCATAAAAACGTTACAACAAATATTATAAATTTTACTTCACACAAAGAATGATTAATCAATGGAGCCCTCTACCTGCTAGCATTATTGAGTGTACAAATCTAAACATTTTATGAGATTTACTTGAAACACATATGAACCAGGGGAACTATAAGAACTATTACCATGAGGAGTGGGGAGCAAATAAAATGGGCTTACAACCCGCTTTGTATCCTGACATTCCAGTATGAATTCTAGTATTTTCAAGATTTTTTTTTTATGGGGACATTTTATCCCAAACTGCCACTCTTTTGGCAGAACAGACCATCCTGTGCTCTTTGTCCCCCCCTTGCAGTGGGACTAGGGTTTTTTCATTGTTATGGAGATGATTGTGTTAGGCCCTAATCCCAACCCCTGAGAATGCCGGCATGAAGGACCAGAGTCCAGGTGAGAAGCCATGCTAAGACACAGCTTCTGCCAAATGCCTAAAAGCATCCTCCTCTCCCAACACCATCTGCTGATTGGAGTGGTGCCTAACCCTCACCAGGAGTGGAGAGCTGTCAATCAGTGGCTCAAACCAGCTCCTCCCTCCCCCCAACTGACTCCTGGTGATCTGGGCTCATTCCCAAACCCAGGTCGCTAGCATAGTGTGAGGTGAAGCATCCAGCACCTTTACCCTCAGTGCCTCTGGGCTGGCAATACAGTAGTTTCAAGATTTGAAATTGTACTGCTGATTGCTAATTTAATTTTTGGATTCTATCAGGATTCTGCTGCCTGGCTTTTATTGAGAGTATGCATATATAAATTTTAAATAAATAAACATTGTTGTATCAACTCGCCGCTGAGGCTGGGAGATCAAAGGGCTATGGGTTCAGTTCCCATATCTGGCACTTGGGTCAATATCCCAGTACTGACACTGGGAGCATGAGGGGGGTGCTGCACTTCTGAGGTGCCATCTTTCAGATGAGACTTTAAACTGAGGTCCCATCTGCCTGGATTGGTGGTAGTTCAGGTGGATGTTAAAGATCCCAGTGCACTTATTGAAAAGAGTAGGGTAATTTTTATTATAATAACATCAAAAAACAAATATATACAAAAAGAGTGATGAAACACAAAATAAGCAGCACAAAAAAGAATAAATCACTTTGAAACTGAAAAATCACTGTAAATCATATAAAAAGTAGATAAATCATAACTAAAAGTAAATAAGTATTACATCATACATTGGCTACTTAAACCAAATGTAATAGATTCAGGGCTGGATATTCAAAAGGGTTGTGCAATGCGCAATAGGGTTGCGCCAGCGCAAGTCAGAAAATACGCCATTCTGCGATATTCAGCAGGAGGCAGTTGCGCCACTGAAAACATGCTGAGCAACAGCACAATGATAATGAAGGCATGCACAACCGAAGGTGGTGGAACCATGCATAAAGTGCGCAGTGCGATGTTCAAAGACTTGCGCAATGCGCAACAGTGGAGCAGGCGGAAGTTGCGCCATAGCGGAAATGAGCCAAAATAAAAAGGAGTAAGGAAGAGGCGCAAGAACACTACAGGGAAGCCACATGAGTCAGAGACAGGCACAGAGAAACAGGGAGAAAGAGGGCAGGCCAGGGAAACCACACCACAGAAGGGGGCAAGGGAAGGTGTGTGGGGCCACAGAGTGCAGAGGCCAGTAGGTGTACCTGGTGCAGGGGAGGTAGCAGTCAAGACAGCAGGGGGAATAAAGCAACATCAACTGGGTGGGAACACAAGCCAGGGACATGGACAGTGCCACTTTCCACATGGTTGCCGTAATGAGGGGGGTGAGAAGGCATGCTGCTGGGGGACGTGGCCGTGGAAGGGCCCGTCGGCGGTATGCCCCCAATAGGCAGTACCGAGCCCGCACCAGCTTTGAGCTGTACACAGATGTTGAGATTGTGGGCCAGTAATGCCTGAACAGGGAAATACTGAGGCGGCTCTGTGAGCTGTGCAGTGATGTGATGCAGGCACCCACACGATGGAGTCATGCTCTGTCAGTGGAGACAAAGGTAACAGCCTGCATGTGCTTGCTCACCACGCGTACCTTCCAGAGACCAACAGGGGATACCACAGGCATAACACAGTTGGCCACATCACGCATCCTCACCCAATTCCTCAGCGCACTGCTGCCACATGCTGCGGAGTACATCCATTTCTCCAGCAGCGCGGCAGAGCCCACAGCAAACATACAGGAGTTCCACAGGGTAGCACGTATTCCTGACGTGCTAGGGGCGATAGACTGTACCCATGTAGCCATCCGCACACCACCTGGCCCTGATGGGGCCACCTACATGAATCGGAAGGGATATGCCAGTGTCAACTGCCAGGTGTTGTGTGATGCCAGTGGGCGCACCATCAATGTCTGTGCCATGCACCCTGGGGGAGCACATGATTCCTTCATCTGGCACCAGTTGGCACTGTGCCATCGATTTGAGAGTGGGGACATCCCCACAGGTCATCTAGTGGGTGAGTATGTATGTAGAACTGACAAATCGTGGGCAAGGGGGGGTAAGCCAGAGGTGCCATGGGTGCGGCCCACAGGGTTTGGGGCAGTTTGAGCCTGAACAAGACACTAACCTCCACTATCTCCACGCAGGTGACAGTGGATACCCACTTCATCCCTGGCTGCTCACACCCTACCAGCAGCCCACGACCCCATCGCAGCAACATTTCAATGAGGCACATGCCACCACAAGCAATGTCATTGAGCGGGAGTTTGGGATGCTGAAGGTGCGTTTCCATTGTCTGGACACCTCTGGCGGTGCCCTACAGTATAGCCCCTCAAAGGCCTGTGGGATATTCCTGGCCTGTTGTATCCTGCACAACATGGCCAAAGACTGTGGGATAGCCATACAGGTCAAAGAGGGGGACAGCGATGGGGACGACAGTGACGCCGGTGACGATGGGGATGGGCAGCCCCCCCTTGGCTGATGGGACCCCCGACTGATCCGGCTGGCACAGCTGCACTGGGACACCATCACAGAGGAGCACTTCAGCCAACACAGGTAAGTCATGGGGCCATGTGCAACCACCAGTGGCTAGGGCACAACCCACATACACAGATGGAAACACACCAGGGGTGCATGCTGGCAAGGGATATGGCAGGGCACAGAAGCACACACATACAACCAGGGAGGGGTGAACACTAACACGCCACATGGACGGACACACACACACGCATACACAATAGGCACAAAGTGCACAGGGGTCAGGTGCAAAACAGAGCCGAACACAAACACTAAGCAACACACATGTCCACAGGCCACCACATCCACTGACTGTCTATGTGCATGTGCCGATGCTGGGCACCATCGCACTTTGTGTACAGCGCAATGCAGGCATCATCATGCACATGTACCTGTGGACAGCAGTCGGGAGGGTGTGCAGGTGGACCATGTGTCTGGCAGCAGGGCCGGGCACCCACTGTTGCACTGCCCACCAAAACACACAATGCACACAGGGCAGCAACAGACAGTGCCCACGCTGGGAGACAGGTCAGTCTTGCAGCACAGTGCCACGTCCGCCTCGGATGTATGGGCGGCCCACCTAGACCCAGCAGCACTGGCAGGCTGACCACGGGCCTCATGGGGTGGCACCGATGGTCCACCAGGGGTTCCACTGCGTGAACGTGACCGTGCCTGCACAGGGGTCTGCAGCACACTGAACATACCTGCACCAGGAGTGCTTGGGATGCCCACAGCTGAACCCGGCATCGACAGGGTGGGTGTCACACAACATCGGGAATGGGGAGTGGATAGTGAACTGCGCAGTGTGAGCAACACATGGGCACCTGACTGTGTGCCCATTGTGGCCATGACAGCGACCAATGCCTGTGTTTGCCTGTCAATGGCAGCAGTCACATCCTCCCGCAACTGGACAATCTGTGACAGGATTCTATCGGTGTCCCTGCTGCGTCACTTCTCGACCCACTCCAGAGCCACACACAGTGCCTCCATGGACGTTGCAAGCCGCATCTGCTGCTGTACTGATGCCTGCAGTAGGCAGCTGTGCTCGTCAAAGAGGTCGTCTTCCACCTCGGCATCCCGTCCCTCAGGGTATGGAAGGGCCTGATGTTCAGCACCCCTTGAGGGTGGGCGCTGCTCACCAGGACCAGGTATGGGCAAGTCCATAGGTGGTGCACATTTGCCACCGCTGAACCCTCAACCCCCAGTCCCGGTGGGTGACTGCTGCTGCTGCCCCTCTGCCTGCTGTGCCCAAGGGATTGGTTGTTCCGCCACTGTGGCCACAACAGTGCCACTGTCCTGACCAGCCACTGGTGCTGACCCACTGGTGCTGACAGGCACAGCCTGGGACTGTGCTGACATGCTGGCACACACGTCAGAACCAGCCAGGTCCATGGGCATGAGCTGGCCTGCTGTGTGTCCATTCCGTGACACACACATGTCACTGCCCATAACGGTCGTGTCATCATCATTGGTGCAGGTCTGTGCCACAGCCACAGCCACAGCATGCTGGCATCCTTGGATGCCAGAATGCTGAGACACAGGCAGGGCCTCCCCCACACCTGTCTCAATGACATCAGTGTTGACAGCAAGGCGGACCCACTGTTGCAATGCTCGCCGGCTACCTGCGGAGGTGGATGGCCCCCTTCTCCAACTCCAGATGACTGTCCACAGTGGACAGGCCCTCCACCACTGACCCCTGCAGATGCGCAGGATCTGTAACAGAAAGTAAGGTCACGTTAGTGCATGTGATCTACCCTCCCCCCCGACAGACCATGACGTACCATGCAGTGATGGGCTACCACCTGTCTGGAAGCCACCTCCTGGAACACCCTCAATCGCACTGCGCTGCATGCTTGCAGTGAGCCTGTCCTCTGCCAGTGTCAGCTGCACCACCTCCGGCTGGCCCCCGCCTGTTGCAGCATGGCCGCCCTGATGGCAGCCACCTTCTCCTTCACCCTCCTCCTGTTGGTACCCATCTTCTTCTTACACTCCTGCACAGAGCACCGGTGGCTGCCGTACAGGTTGACGCAGCACGCGTGCCACCTCTCATGCAGCAGCACGGGCCTGAGGGTGCCCTCGTCCACTGAGCAGTGGCTCCTGATCGATGTAGGCCTCGAAGAGTGCCTCCTGTCTCAACCTTGGTGAAATTGGGCCTTCCACCCACCATCTGTCCTCCTCACCCAGACCTCACTCGGTCATTATTCAGCCTGTATGGATGACAGTGGTTACCTGTGACTCTGCAGTACAAAGCAAGTCCCTGATACCACAGTCCAGAACACCACACAGCATGCAACTCACCAATAAACTGCAGTAACCGAATATGGCCACTGCAGAATGGTGTCGCAGTTTTATAGCGCAATCCATGCAAATTAGGTGAGGAGCAACTTTAATGAGATGCAAATCACGCTGCTGCACCATTGCATGGCTGATCAGATGATTAGCGTATGACGGCTGAATATCGCGCTTTTGCGCTTTGCACAATTGTGTTAAACGTGCTGAGCCAATGGCGCAGTTCTGTGGCATGCGTAGTACACCGCACTGCACATGTCCAGGTAGCTTACGCAGGCATCTGCCATGCAGATGACGTGCTGTGCATGGTAGGCAATTCAGGGCATGGCCACCATTGTGCCAGTGGCGCTATGGCGAGGGTCACTACATGGCGCTGTGGCACAACTGCGCAATAGTTCACTGTGGTGATGGCACACAGGCAACCAATCATGCTAGATGCATAGACATCTGATGGCGCTGTGCGTGGCCTTGCGCCAGAGACCCATGACCATGTGCCCAACCTTTGCCCCCTTGGCGCTATACATCTGGCATGGCTGCACCTCTATCGTGCTGTTCAGTGACAGCGCAATAGGGAATGGTGGCACTGTACTGCGCAGCACTTCCATGTGGGGTGCCGCGCTGCAGAGCGCCATATTGCCTACTATAGCGGTAGATATGGCACACAGGAGAGACCCTCAATGGAGTGCCCTTGAGCTTGCCAACCTTGTGGCCATTGTGGAGCCACACTATGGCCCACTCTTTGGTGAGGAGGCACTGGACAGGGCCAGGACCCAGGTTTGGCAAGAGGTGGCCACTACCCTGGAGGTGGCCACTGGCCCCAGGAGAACAGCAGAACAGTGCAGGCACCGCTACGGGGACCTTAGAAGAAGGGAGCCGGAGCTACTTGCCCGTCTGCGGTCACGTGCCAGGAGGGGCGTGGTGCCTTGTCCAGTTGGGTGATATGTCTACACACTTGTATCGCTCCATATGGGTAACACTGTCTTATGTGTCCAGCACATAGGGGAGGGATGGTCTAGGGTTGGCTGTGGCGGTGTTTACAGGGTATGGGGTGGGTGGGTCTAGCTGGGTGGGTGGGCAGACACATTGGGGCAGGGGGACTTTGCTTTGGGTTTGTAGTGATGTGTTTCTCTCCTTTTGTCTCCCACAGGCATGGCCGAGTGGAGGCGGATGGTGGAGCGGCAGCAGAGGGAGGAGGACGCTGCACAGGGGTGTGTCGGGGACCAACACCAATGCCAACAACATCCCGATGAGGGTGAGTGCCATGACACCATGATTGCTATTGCATGCTGTGTGACAGGGTGGGAAGCAGGGCATGGCCACCATCCATGGACACCACTGCCATGCACGTGACATGTGACAGTCAGCACTGTCCAGTGGCACTGCATGTCTGGGAGTGCATCAATGGTGGTCCATGTGTGCACTGGGCACATGGCTGTGGCACTGCCTGCACATCGCATAGCCACGTTACTGTACGGCCTTGGTTGTGCTGTGCTGGATATGGGCGGTGGGTGTGTGCAGTGGTACACATGGCTGTTGCTGCCTGGTTGGGCATGTCTTGTGGACACTGTCACTGTGGGTGGGTGCACACCATCACAGGAGTGTGGCACATGGCTGTATGCCATGCATAATGGGTGGGCTGCAGGGGGATGGATAGTCACACCTATTGACTCTGATCCCTCATCCTGGGTGTATGGATACTCCTGCGGATCCAGCAGGCTGTCCAGGAGCTGTTGCAGGTGGCGCAAGAGTTCCTGTCCATATTGAGGGACTTACAGCAGCATGGGGTCAAGAGGAGGAGGCAGCCCAGGCAACAGCCCCAGGCAGAGGAGGACCAAGCTGGACACTGACATCTGCAAGACCTGCCTGCAACTACCCCCCTTTGATCAACCCTCACACCCCACCTACCCTCTCCCATATGTTCACCCCTGCCCCTTACCCACCCCCACCTTGTTTCTGTCCCCCCCCACGTTTGTACATAGTTGTATATAGTTATTTTTGATATGTTTTTGAATACAAATATTTTGATATGAATACTGTGGTGGTCTCTGATTTGCAGCTGGCTATAGGTGCTCAGCTGCAGTGGTGTACATGGCATCTGGGGTGGTTCAGTCATGGTATGTGTGTGTGTGCGTGGGGAAGTGTCTCTGGTGTGGGAGTGGCTATCAGTCAGTGTCTGTGGTGTGTGTTGTTCCCTGTGCATTGCATTACTGTGTGCAGTGGTCCATGGTGCATGCTCTGTGTCCATTGTGCCCCTGTCAACCCATCCTTGGCCTGTGCAGCAGACACCCTTGCATGTCTGTGGCCTGCGAGGTCTGCTACCTTGTCAGTGGTGGCTGTCCCTGCAGGTCATCCACTGTGACGGTCACAATGCTGGGTTGCCTCCTGTCACTGGTGTGGTGCATGTTTGCCTCGGGTGACACTGTGGCCTCCACAGTTGCTGTCCCACCTCCATGCTGTGGCTTGTGTGTGTTGCAGGGGCTGTGCACCACTGTCTGTGCTCCAGGCATATGCTGGTGGCATACAGGACCACAGTTCATGCACAGGGTGGGTGTCACCCCTGTGCCATGGAGGACTGCAGGCTGTGTGTGCACAGTTTTCATGGGCCCACACTGGGGGCTTGGTTGCCACACTACTGCATCCCTGTGTTAGTGCCCCGGTGGGTATGGGTGTGTGTTTGCCCCTGCACTGTGTTGCATCTGGTGTGCTGCATGCTTCCACGCACCACTGTGGGTGTCTGTGCTGGCTGCTGTGGCTCATGGTTGGTCAGGATATGACACTTGTCTACTATGCAGGGTGCTGTCTCAATGGTGGTGGTGTCAGGGGCACGCCCTTTCCCGTGTGGTGTACCTCTTGTGCCGACACATGGTCGGTCTCTCAGCTGTGCCTCAGGGGGATTGTGCATGTTGGCACTGTGTCTGCCGTTGTTGCATTGCTGTGTGCTGCCACCCACTGCTGGGTGCTCAAGGTGGGTCTGGCCTGTATGGTTCTGTGGTACACAAGGTTGCAGTGTGACAGTGGGGGTGGTGGTATGCATGGGGTTTCCTGCAGTGGTGGTCACTTCTCATGGGGGGTGTCTTGGGGTCATGGTGCAGGGTGTGCTGTGCACTGGGGGGGCTGGTGTGGCAGGGGTGGTCCGCCGTCCTTGTGTGGCAGTCTCAGCTTGCCAGTGGGTGTGCTGGGGCACCATGGCCCAGCTGTGCTTTGTTTGCTTGTTCCCATGGGCCGGTGGATATTCCAGCCCTCCCCAGTTGTGCTGTGCTTAGGGTGTGGGGGCACATTGTCAGTTCTGCTGTGTGTTCCTGTGCCCATCTGTGGCATGGGTGGTGGGCCCCTACCTACCTCCCTCCCTGGTTGTGCAGTTCCATTGCTCTGCTGCTGGGGGGGCTCCCTGCTTGCGCTATGGCACCTCTGGGCTGCTCAGCTGGGGAGCCCTTGTTGCGCCATAGCGCATCGTATCTGCTCAGCTTCCCCTTCCTAGTTCCACTATGGCGCAGATTGTGCGATATTCAGATGTTAGCTGTTGGTGCAATTTGGCTTGCTCCTTTTTTGAATATCGTGTCTATTGCGCATGGGCGCAATGGACTTGTGCTTGATCCTGCTATTGCGCACTTTTTGGGTGCAGTTTGAATATCCAGCCCTCAAACTAAATTATCAAGGTTTCCTCACCTCAAATTTATTTATATTTTATAAAAATAGCAAAACCCATCCACCACCTTATTACTTTTAATGGAGAAACCTATAACTTGTCCTTCTGAAACACTGTCCTCATTGCTTGACCCACTAAAACAGAAAAGGTTTCACAGGACATTTGTTTCTGGTATAGGACCCACTGACATCTGGCTTGCCATAAATAAAATTTCAAAATGCAAAAAAATATTGCTAAAGTTTCCTTGTGAAAAGTACATAAATTTTTTTATTTATTTATTGAAATGTTTCACCAGGAAAGGCACACTGAGCAACAAGATGCTCGTCTCACGATGCGACCTGGTGGGAGGGGGGGCATACAGAGGCCAGTACATGATACATAATGTTGAGTTACACATTGGAGTCCTGAATTAAGAGTGTCATTGCATACATTGTTTACATACAGGAATTAAGAGTCATTACATGCATTGTTTACATAGATACATTCATACATACATACATGCTTACATTACTTACATTAAATTGAATTTAGAATTACACAATGCTGACAGCTAGAACTTGTTGCCTTGAAAGTGTTGAGAACAGGGATTAGGGTTTAGGTCGGAATTAAGTTACACTAAACAGAGATGACAGTCACTGACTAAGGGAATACGATTGACAGGGAGATAAGCAGAAGTGCAGTAATGGGCAAGTGCGTGGGTTGGTAGAAATTATATGCCAGCATTTGTGGTCGTTAGCAAAAGCCGCTGGTCAGGCCACGTAAGATGAAGGGGGAAATGATAAGGGGGGGTAGTAGCAGGAAGGGAAGGGGGGGAGGAGGTCAGGGGCATGAACAGTTTGCCGCATAGTAGTTAATGAGGGCAGAGGATAGAGAATGCCTAGAGAAGGAATGGCGGATTTGGGCCGGCAGGTCATTTCAAAGCTTAGGGAGATGGTAGGAGAAGGCCAATTGGCCTGCAGAGGTCCACCAGTGAGGGATTACCAATAGCCAGGAGTCAGTAGACCTAAGGGTATGAGAGGGGGTTAATGGAGAAGATAGGGTGGAGGTGAGGTAGGGCGGAAGGGAACCGGGCCAGAAGTTAGAAGCAAATGTAACACTGTGAAGTAGTCGCTGGTTGCTCAGGGATGGTAGGGCCAGTGAGTGGAACAACTCACAGTGGTGGGTACGAGGGGGGGCATCAAGGGCAAAACAGCAGAAAGAATTGAAGAGGGTGTCCAGTCTGGATAGGGTGGACATAGGGGCAGAGCTGTAGACTATATCGCAGTAGTCAAAGGAAAGTAGCAATTTCACATCTCACAGGCAGTGGGAGACAACTGCGATTTCTATAGAGAGCGCCATGCTTGGGATGTAGTTTTTTCAGGATAGGGTACACATGGGCGGAGAAAGAAAGGTGTCAGTCAAGCCAGACTCCTAGGTACCTAAAGGAGGACACGTCCTCTAGGACTGTTCCATCAAGGGTGTGGAAGATCGGTGGTGAGGTAAGTCTGGATAGTCTCTGCCTAGTACCAAAGGTCATGGAGACTGTCTTCCTGGCATTGAGGGAGAGTTGGTGGGAGTTAAACCAGAGCTGTACCTTGTTGAAGTCAGCCTGGAGATTGGAAGCGACTTCCTCTTGGGTCCGGCCGGAGGTAAAGAGGACAGTGCCATCTGCATACATATGTATTGAGGTAGTAGAGCACATTTTTGGCAGGTCATTTAGCAGGATGGAAAAGAGAATGGGGCCGAGAACTGAGCCCTGGGGAACACCAGTGACAATAGGGAGTGGGGGTGAGGTGGAATCAGTTATTTTTACAAACTGGGTTCTAACTTGCAGGTAGGCTCTGAACCAGTTAGTGGCTGATGCGGATAACCCAGCATCAGATAGGCAAGATAATAACAGAGGGTGGGATTCTGTGTCACAAGCTTTGGCTAAGTCGACAAAGATGGCTGATGTAATTTGTCCTTTGACCATCCCCGTGAAGATGGAATCCGTGAGTCTTAGTAAGGAGAGTGTTCAGACTGAAAGGGCATGAAGAAGTTGGATTCAGAGAGGAAGTGGGAGAGTTGTGAGAGCACCAGGTGTTTCTGAAGTTTCACGAAGGCGGGGAGAAGGGAGATGAGGCGGTAATTTGCCACAGTGGTGGGGTCCCCTCCTTTTGGTAGTGGTATGACTGTGGCATGCTTCCACTCCTTGGGAATTGATTCAGTGGCAAATGAAAGGTTTAGAAGGGCGGGAAGGGGAGATGCAATGGCAGGGGCAGATAGGAAGAGGAGTTTGGTTTCCAAACCGTCAGGTGATTTTCCCTTAGCAGGGTTCAGGGTGAGTAGGGCATCTAAGGTTTCAGTGGGAGTGATGTATCTGAAGGATAAGGTGTTCAGTCTGGGTGGTAAAAGGGTTTCAGTTTGTAGAGTGGGCGGGGCTACTGCTGGAAGGGAGGCAAGGAGGGTCGTAGCACATGTGGTGAAGTAGGAGTTGAACTTGGAGGCAACTGAGAGAGGGTCTGAGAGAAGAGTCCCTTGTGTGAGTAGAAGGGGGGGATTTGTAGATGGGGAGAAGGGAGTTGATAACATTCCAAAATTTAGATGGCCTACCAAGGTTGGCATTTAGGGTGTTGTTAAAATATTCGGCCTTGGCTAAATTGGTGGCCTTGGTGCACTTGTATCAGAGTATGTGGTAGGTGATGTCACCTGGGAGGAGCATAGATTTGCAATTTTGCCACGCCTTGTCCCGGGCATTTTGGCATGCTATTGGCTCAGGGGAAATTCAGGGAAGGTGACTCCCTCAGATCCTAATGGGACGAAGGGGGGGCATGTTTATCCCAGACGCTGAGGAAGGTGTTTTGGAAATAGTAAGGGCATCATCCATGTTATTACTTCTAAGGTGAAAGCCTCAGTTTGAGTGAGCTAGTTCTTCCAGGAGAGGGGTGAGGTTTAGTGTTTTGTATGACCATTGTAGTAGAAATTTGGGAGGGGATTTAATCCGATGGATTTTGCGGATTAAGTAGATGATGTGATGGTCGATTATAGAGTCTGGAAGTAGGCCAGAGCTGAGGACCCGGTGGGGGTGAGAGGTGAGAGCCCAGTCAGGTAGGGAGTGATTGCCAGTCTTGAGGTTTGAGCGTGTCGGTTCCGAGATGGTTTGGGTAAGATTGAGGGCTGTTATCTCAGAGCGAGCTTTGTTGAAAGTGGGGGATGGCCAGTTGTGATTAAAGTTCCCCATGATATAAAGTTCACCCGATGGGGCTAGGGAGTCTAGATAGGTTAGTAGACTGGTGACTGTTGCGGTCAGGGTGCCAGGGTGGCAGTAAATACCAGCCATATAGATAGGGAGTGAGAAAGGTGGGGACAGTTTGAGCATGAGCAGTTCGTAGGCTTTGGGTTCTGATTTAGTGAGCGTGACAGAAAAATGTAACTCTGAGTTGGTGTAGACAGCCACTCTGCCGACACGGGTGGGTCAGTCTTGCCGAATGATATTAAAACCCGGAATGGCGATATACTAGATATATGCCTAACACAAAACAGTCATAAGCTAACATAGTTAGCCAAGACATTTTTCACTTTACTCCTAAGTGCTTCCACGATGCTACTGAAAAAGAACAGTCAAACAAAAAATGATGCATTGTTTTTTCTGCTGCAGTACGTGTGGGATATGGGCAAATTCTATCCTGTAACGCTTAATGTTTCCAATTACCATGGACATTTAAGCGACCGTACATAGATAACCATAATATCTCCCACATATGGGGAGGAATCCCCTCATTCTTTAATTGAACAAGGACCGAGTCCACATGGTCAGGGGAGCAGTTCTTAAAAACTGGAATATCATGATATATTAAAGCTAACATTATCTTATCACCTTATATACTTGTTTTGCAGAGTTATTTTTAATAATATCATCTGTCAGATCCCATTTCCCAAGTTTCTGAGCTGATGGTTTTAAAAAAATAGGTAACTTGAGCCTACTGTGTGGTTTTGGGGAATGTGTGTTCCCCAGTAAAAAATAGGAACCTATAGTCTTCGTGATCCATCTACTATCAGGCTGTTCAGTAGGACATAAGCCTAATTTTATAGTTTGAGAGAAAAAAATGGAGTGAAAAAAGATGATGGGATCCACCATCCCTGGACCCCCTTGTCCTTTAGGTAAATAAGTAAAGCATCTTTTAATTGGGTTAAGTCTGGACCCCCAAAGCATTTGAAAGAAACAATTATAAAGTCTAGTCTCAAATACTAAAGGGGGCAGAAATATTATTGCTATATATAAGAAAAGGGGAATTATGAATTGTTTAATTATATGGATTCTTTTAAACTTAGACAATTTCCATACCTTCCATCTCTGAACCTTAATTTCTGCCTGACACAGTGCAGCTTCCCAGTTCTGAGAGGGTAAATTCCTTGGACCAATGAAAATACCTAACATTTTCAGGGGATCTGGTGCTACCTCAATTCACCCACGAGTTTCTTTTAAAACCCATTCTGGACCAATAATTAAGCCTTTGCTCTTACTCAAGTTTAATTTAGCATTTGAAACCACTGAGAATTTCCCCATTTCCTGCCTAAATAAATCTAGATGGGATAATGATGTAAAAAATAAACAAATGTCATCAGCATAGGCTATAATGCTCAGCTCCTCACCATGGGTTCCATATGCAATACCCTGCCATAAGGACAGATCATTTATTTTTTTAATTAGTAGGTCCAAAGAGAATTGATATAATAGGTGGCTAAGGGAGCACCCCTAGCGAACCCCGATAACAAGTCTGACACTTTGAAAGACCTGGTTTCTAATTATGGGCCTAACTGTAGCAGAATTTTTCTGCCAGGAACACCACAAAATTGAACCGGAGATATGACCAGTTGTGCTAGATGTTTAAGTCGATTATTAAGGACTTGTGTGAAAATTTTAAAGTCAGAATTCAAAATGGATATGGGTCTCCAATTCTGAATTAATCTTTTGTCACCAGTTTTATATAAAAAAACTACTAAGTCTTATGAAAAATCAGGGGAAATAACATTATGGGTAAGAAAGCAATTAAAAACTTCTAAGCAAGAGCTTAATTCATTTGCATAAGCTTTACAACATTTGTATGGGATCCCATCAGGGCCAGGGGATGCTCCAAATTTTAAGTGTTTTATCACCGTTAGGATTTCTGCTGCCGGAATAGGAGTAATTAATGACTTGGACACCTCAGGGAAACAAGGTATCTATAGGGTTGAAAATAGGATTGAAAATCTTGAACTGTAGGAGACTAGGAGATCATCTGCTGTGAATGAAAATGTGACAACACTATTATTTCTATTTCTGGGACAGAGGTAACTATGCTACCTTTCTCATCAAGTAACTCCTCTATGATAGTTTTAGCTTTCCTGACTTTACAGGCTTTGTACGGGTCTCCCACAGGGGTTTTCTGTGTACCGTATTGCAACATAGCCCTTACTGTCAGGGCTCAGTCATATTGGTAAGCTTTCATATCCATATTTACTTTATCTATTTGAGCTGAAAAATCCTGTCTAGATGTTAAAGCTACCGTATGTAAATATTGTAACTGTTTTCTAAGTTTTAAATATGTAAAAAATCTATTTGTTTTGGTTATTTTCCCATACTTTTGGAACCATTTTTTTTATCTCCAACTTTGTATCCTCCCACCACTCTCCTTTATCTGGATATAAAAAGCTAACTGTAGTTCTTGCCCGCAAGAGATGATATAGTTGTTTCTGTACAGGTGGCTCCTGTAAAGTTGCTACATTCATTTTCCATCTGTTATGACAGGGTTTCATATGAGTAGTTTCTTGAAAACTGATCGATAAAAACAGTGATCTGAAAATTCCACTGGATACACCATCAGTTGGGGCATAGGAAGAGAATGTGAAATGAAAAAATAATCCATAGTAGAAAAATGTTTTCCTCTAGAATAGGTAAAACGGGGAAGTGAGTTTAAGAGAGGCCTTCATTCTCTCAAATTCGCTGTATTAATACAGCTTTGAAATGCATTTGAGTCACAATAGATTTTTTTCCCAGCTGATGTGGAGGGGTTTTTAAGCTCACAATTAAAATCCACCCCCCCCAAAACAATTACCGGTTTTAAGGTAACCAAATAGGGTTGCAGTGTATGAAACATGTCCACCCTATCAGCCTTTGATTGAGCACCATAAAAGTTAATGAGATGATATTCTCTAGGTCCCAGAAAACCATCTATGATAATAACCTCACTGGAATTGCATCAATTAATTTGGATCCTGAAAAGCAAAGGAAGAGAACACTATACCCAGGCCATCGTCTCTGTCAGGGCCAAATAACCAAAAGGATGGACCACTAGTCCATTCTGCTCTAAAAGCCCGCTCTTGATTGGAAGTATACATCCAAGTCTCTTGGAAAAAACAAAGAGTGAGTTTGGCAGAAAGGACATGTTGAAAGATGACATGCCATTTATTAGGATTTAATAGGCTGTGAACATTCATAGAGCCCACTTTACAAACCTGCATCTTAACTCAAAAATTAAGTTATCTGTTTTTGCTTTTTTTCTCTGTTTTATAGCCTTCTGAGTCCTCAAACTTCTTAGGATCCCCCATATCTGGGTATTGGGGCAGGACCTCTTCTTGGCCACCATCCCCTTCTCCCCATTTGGCTAGAATGGAGAAAGAATTTTTTGTTGCCACAGTTTTACTGGGTTTGGGAGGATTAGTGCTTCTATTGGACCTGCGAGGAATCTGCATGGGTGTGCTATCTTCCACAAGTGCTACAGATGTTTTTTCCCCTTCCGTCCTATCTACATAACAGACTGGTAGAAGAGCAACAGGAAGAGTAACATCCTGGTTTGGACCTGGCTGGCTATCCCCACCTTCTGGCGGATCCTCAGAAACTTGGGGTGGGGGGTCTTGAGGGATACCAGTCTCCTTCTTGGGGGGGTTAGTAGCATCTTGGGCTTGCTGTATCAGCAGAACAGGGCTGATCACAGAAGCTTCATTTTTTGCAGCCAGGGGCAATCCGGAAATATATGGCCAACTTCCTCACAGAGTTCACATTTTGTGTGGTTAGCACATTGAAAGGTAACATGTCCCCCCACAATTATTACATCTTGGAACATCACAAATGCTAGATAAGTGTGTTCTAGAACCACATTTATAGCATGCCCTGGGTTGCCCAGCATTTTTTTTTTTTTGAAATTTAAGTTTATTAAATTTTCAAGTATAAAACACACAACACATAACAAACATGCCAAGTAAGTAAAACATGAAAATACATGGTAAAACCAAAATCCCCAAAACCAAACCCCCAACCCCGGCAATCGAAATCCCACCCCCTTCCAGAATTGCATATGCAGAGAAGATAGAAACTTCACCAGACCCAAAACAAATTCACCCACCCCCTCACCCCCACTCCCCTCACACAAGTGTGTCTTCTCAATATTTCTATAATCTGGATGAGTCTAATACCGATCATTTATAAATGAAATCTCCCTTGACAATAAACTTGCTAAAAACAATACATAGCATAATATAAGTTGTCTGTGCGGGCTGCAGGGATAAGGCCATGAACTCATTAATGCAAACATAGCGACTGTAATCTACCCCATCTCTTCTGAAACAGGTCCATACGACAGTGCAGGCTGGCAATTAGATTCTCCGAGTTAAGGTATGTGGTAAGCTCAGTCAGCCAGTCAGCATAAGTCAGGGCCAATTGATCAGTCCAGTGCCTCAGGACCAACTTCTTGACCGCCATGGACACCAAAGCCATATGATACCAGCGCTCCACACTGTCTATGCGAGAGTACTCGCCCAGAATACAGATCTCAGGGGAAAAGCTCGACAGACCCAGAAGGGGGTCCAAATTGTCCTGGATAAGAGACCACAGGGAGAACCTTGCTGCAGGACCAAAAACATGAAGGGGTTCCCTCCTCCTGCATGCACCTAGAACAAGTAGGGTGGAGAGTTTTTAGCTTAAAAGTTTAGCAGGTGTAATACAAATTATTCACAATATAATATTGAGTTAGCCTTAGTCTATCCTGGGTATGATATCTATGAAGATCCTTCCATATACAGGACCAATTCAGGGGAGATTCAGGCAACAAAGATGACCAGATATTAGAACCCCCAGCTATATCGGGAAATTTATATTTTAGGAGAAAGGAATAAATTAACAAAGTAGAGTGCAGTTGAGAAGCGAGATTTATTATTTGAGAGAGAAAGGGGTAGGCCACCGACTCACTAAAGGAGATACCAAACTTCCCAGCGATAAGATGCCTTAATTGGTAAACTTTGAAAATCTCTCCTTAGGAATGTCAAACTTGTCAAGTATATCGGCAGAAGAAAGGAGAGATCCTTGACCATAAAATGCTCCAGTCTAGCTTCTTTAAGTTGTGGGAGCCAGTCAGGAGTAAGCCTTGAGTTACCCAACTTGATATTGGGATTAAGGACCACCGGCTGGCCCAAATCCGAGCCAACGAGGATGTTAAGGACAGTAAACATTGAGCAAGTGACTTAAGGGATGTCAAAATCATATTATCAGTCAACCAGTGCAAACTACTGATGGAGGAATAAAGAATACAGCATAGGTATCCAATTTGGCCTCTCGAAAGAAGTGACTGCTCAATTTGAAACCAAGTTGGACATGGAAGGTTAGGGTCCACAGAATCCATTTCCCTAGTTTAGAAAGATGAGCTGCCCAGTGATAGAGTAAAGATTAGGAAGCCGGAGACCGCTTTGTCTTTGGGAGAGATAACTTAGAGCACAAGCCTCAACACCCTTTCCTCACCAGATAAAATTGGAAAACATCGTATGGAACTGCTGAAAATAGGCGATGGGCAACCAAAGATTTAACAAATTAAGGGGGTAAAAGACCCGGGGAAGGATGTTCATCTTAATAATATTGATCCGGCACCAGAGAGAGATGGGAAGGGTAGACCACTGCAGCAAATCTTGGTGGACAAGATTTTTAATATTATCCAGATTGAGCTTCTTCAAAAGAGAGGGTTCTGTCGCAAAATGAATCCCCAAATATTTGATCGATTTGGGAGCCCATTTCATACCAAAAGAAATAAACTCCTGTTTACACGTATGCACATTTAATGGAAAGATTTCAGACTTGGAAATATTCAATCTGTATTGAGAAAGGGCTCCAAACTGCTTAATAACATCAATCGCCGCTTTTAGGGATTCAGCCGGACGTTCCAGATGCAGGAGTATGTCATCTGAGTAAGCTGAAAGTACCAGTTCCTGCTGCTGTAACATGTAGCCTCTAACAAGTGGAGAGGATTTAGGTCTGATAAGAAGGGGTTCTAGGTATAGATTAAATAGTAGAGGCGAGAGAGGACATCCCTGTCTGGTGCCAGTGTATAAACGGAAAAGGGAGGAAAAAACTCCGTTACAATAAATTTTGGCCAAAGGGGAACTATAGAAAATCTGAACCCATTTTAAGAATGGTGTCGGAAAGCCCATCTTCTCCATCACAGCCCAAAGAAAAGTCCAATCCACTCGGTCAAAGGCTTTCTCTGCGTCCAACGAAACCAATGCCATAGGATGAGGGACTGTTTGAGCTTCTTGGGAGATATGAGATAGGGTTCTTAAGTGATCCACAGAGGATCTAGCGGACACAAAACCTACTTGTTCAGGACTAAGCAGGTCAAACCAAACCTTTTTAATCCTTTCGGCCAGGATCTTAGCGAAGATTTTCATGTCATAATTCTGGAGGGATATAGGTCGGTAGTTTGCCGGGTCCGTGAGAGCTTTATCAGGTTTGGGAATTAAGATAATTGTGGCTTCAAAAACAGTGGGATCTATATCACTAGAGGAGGAAAGATACTCGTACAGTTTAAGGAGTATAGGTGCAAGCTCTTTAGAAAAAACTTTGTAAAAATTAGCAGGGAAACCATCAGGCCCAGGTGCTTTATCTGAAGTCATGGAGGTGATAGTTCTCTCTATCTCCTCAAGAGAGATGGGAGCAGTCAAAATCTTATGATGGGACGATGACAAACGAGGGATATCCGTGTCCCCTAAATATGCAATGATATTCGAAATAGGAGCAGAAGATAAGGGTTTACTATAAAGGTCCGTATAATATTTTTCGAATATTTGGGCAATACCTCTAGGGGAAGTTTCAATGGAACCAGTTGGGGAATGTAAGGATGGGATTATCCTGGGGCCTTCCAGCACTCATAGGCACAAGGCCAGAAGCTTCCCGGCCTTCTCCCCATGATCTAGATATTTAGCTTGAGTTCTCACAAGGCAGTATTCAGTTTCTCTTTCAGGAGATCCAGGTGTACTGCCTTAGCTGCCAGGAGAGCCTTAAGGACAGCAGTGAGGAGGTTGGAATAACTTGCTTCTAATTCTCTAATTTTACTCAATAGAGAAAGAGATTTTGCAAGTCTGGCCTTCTTCCTTGCAGAAGCTATCTTAATTAATTCACCCCTGAGATAACATTTTAGTGAGCTCCCAATCATATCAAATCTCGGGTAGACTTGAGATTGTCTGCAAGGAAGAGAGAGATCAAAGATTTTATATGCTAGACCGTATGGGGTCTTTGAGCAATTGAGTATTCAGCCTCCATGTAGTGTCTTGACAGAAACTGGTTTAAGGAAAGTTTGATCCAAACTATTGCATGATCTGAGAGAATAATTGGATCAATACCAGACTGAAGAAGACTGGGAAGAAAAGTTTTACTAAACAGTACATAATCTATTCTCGACCTTGATTTATGGGGTTGAGAGAGGAAAGAGAAAGCCCGAAAAGAGGGATTCGAGAGTCTCCAGGGGTCACATAGCCCTAACATTAATAAAAGATCATGAAGGGCCCTTTGGGCAGGAGTAGGGGGACGATTGTCATGAGGGTCCCTGTCCAATATAGACGAGGGGGGAACATTCCAGTCCCCACCCAATATGAGTTGGGAAGGAAGAAGAGTGCTAACTCTGTCCGCAAGGGACATAAAGAACTCAGGGTTCCCAACTGGCCCATACACGAACCTAAAACAACAGTACTCCCATTAAGGGTACCTAATCAAGACAAACCTCCCTCTGGGTCCAATACAACCAATTCCTTCATAAACAGGACGTGTTTTTAATGAGAACTGCAACCTTTACTAAGGCTAGAGCCTCCAGCCAATAGACTCACGAGAAGCCAGCTCGAGATAGGGATTTGTGTCTGCTTGACCCAAGTGGGTTTCCTGAAGAAAAGTATATCCACCTGCAGCAATGAACAGTGATTAAATACCTGAGTTCGCTTGACCCGATCCCTGAGTCCCGTACATTCCAGGAAACTATTTTAACTAGACATCAGCCATTTTAAGTACAGAACAAGAGGAGTATAAAACCAGAAACATCCAGAAATGGTGAAAAGGAACGCACACTGAGACCAAATATACCCAAAACCCAACAGCCTGCCAAGATATACCAAAATTAAACACCCAGAAATTAACAGGAATTGTTCCAACCAGAGTATAGTCGACATAAACCTAAATTGGCAGGCTAACCCTCCCCCAAACCCCTTTCCCACCCAATACAATCACCAAAAATCCCACCCCTCTCAAATTGCCACCAAGAACATGGTTGCCCAGCATAAAAGCAGACCCCCTATCCCGGCCCAGCATGAAGGAGTTGGGTATATGTTCTATACCAGAATTGTTTTGTCGCAAGGAAAAAGGTGCAGCTCCCCATACGATGCACTAACACATCATGTACACAAATGTTCACAGTCTGGGAAAAAAGATTCCAGACCTGCAGGCAATAATGACAGAGGCTAAACTGGACATAGCAATTAGCGAGATGTGGTTTACCAGTAACCACACTTGGGAGACTTCAGTACCTGGCTATGTACTGTTCAGAAGATACCGAGGTACAAAGGGGGGGTGGAGTGACCCTGTAAGTCAATGAAAATATCAAAGCTACAGAAATTCAGAATACACAAAAGGAGCTAGAAGAACTGTGGGTCACCCTGGAAACAGGAAATGGGACAGCCATAATAACTGGGGTTGTCTACATGCCCCCAGACCAGGGGGAGGGCATAGATAATCACAGTTAGCAGATATACAAAACATGACAGCTAAAGGGGAGGTTCTGATAATAGGAGACTTCAACATGCCAGATACAGATACAGATTGGTCAATACCAGCAGGAGCATCTGCCAGAACTAGACACATGGTGGATTCCCTGCAGGGGGAGGGCCTCAAACAACTGGTACAACAACCCACAAGAGACAGGGCTATCCTAGATCTAGTGCTGACTAACAGGGAAAGGATCACAGATCTCCAGGTAGAAGGTCGCCTTTGGGCCAGTGACCATCACATGATATGGTTCAATTTGGCCACTACAACTAAATCATCCCATTCCAAGGCAAAAATATGGGACTTCAGAGGAGCTGACTTTGATAAGATAGTCAACAGAGTTAAGCTAACCCTGGCAAAAAGAAATACAGGTGAGGGGGTACAGGCAGAGTGGGCAAGCATTAAGGATGCAATACTTGAAGCAACATCCCATTGTATTAGAGAGAAAAGGAAGAGCAAAAGAAGAAGGAAACCACTTTGGTTCTCAAAAACAGTAGCAGAAAAGGTCAGAGCCAAAAGGCTGGCCTTCAGGAAATATAAGGGAACACAGCGGGATGAAGATAGGGAGGCATACCAAACTTCCCTAAGGGAAGCAGGGAAGGCAGTAAGGCAGGCAAAGGCCCAAACCGAGGAAACACTTGAACAAATAGTAAAAGAAGGTGACAAGACTTTCTATAGACACATCAGCAAAAGGAGAAAGCCCACAGGGGGTATTGCTAAGATCAAAGGAGATAAGGGGGGGTGTGAGGAGGAGGACCATGTAAAAGCATCTATCCTAAATAGATACTTCTGCTCAGTATTTACTGAAGAGAAGGTAGGGCAGGGCCCACAGCTCAGCACCATGGATACGGGGGGAAGGGAGATGAGCACTAGTCCCTTCACAAAAGAAAGGGTCCAGCTCAGGGTGGACAAGGCAATGGGACCTGATGGCATACATCCTAGGGTACTAAAGGAGCTAAGGGTGGAACTAGCAGAGCCATTATCAAAACTGTTTAATGAGTCTCTGAGCACAGGAGAGGTCCTAGAAGACTGGAGAAGGGCTCATGTGATCCCGCTTCACAAGAGTGGCAGCAGGAAGGAGGCAGGGAACTACAGACCAGTCAGTCTTACCTCAGTAGTGGGCAAGATTATGGAGGTACTCCTTAAGGAAAGGATAGTGCAATACCTGGAATCCATAGGAGCACAGGATCCAAGACAGCATGGGTTTACAAAAGGAAGGTCCTGTCAAACTAATCTCATAGATTTCTTTGACTGGGTAACCAGAGTGGTGGACCAAGGGGGAGCAGTTGATGTCGCCTACCTTGACTTCAGCAAAGCTTTCGATACTGTTCCACATAGAAGATTGATTAATAAGCTGGGTAGGCTCAGGGTGGCTCAGAAGTTGGTCAACTGGGTGGCAAACTGGTTGACAGGCAGAAAGCAGAGTGGTGGTAAATGGTATACAGTCAGAAGACATGCAAGTCACAAGTGGGGTACCTCAGGGATCAGTCCTGGGGCCAGTCCTCTTCAATATCTTCATCAGTGACATTGCAGATGGACTGGAGGGTAAGGTTTGTCTGTTTGCAGATGACACCAAGATCTGCAACAGAGTAGATGATCCAGATGTGGTGGGCAGAATGAGAAGAGATCTTTGTAAACTAGCAAAATGGTTGGAAGAGTGGCAAATGGGGTTTAATGCAAAGAAGTGCAAGATCATGCACATAGGGAAGAGAAATCCTGAAACCACCTATAGGCTGGGAGGGGATCTGCTGGCAGTCACAAGGGAAGAAAGAGACTTGGGCATCATCATCACCGATGACCTGAAATCTTCCAAGCAGACCACTAAAGCAGTAGGTGAGGCTAGGGGGATGTTAGGGTGTATTAGTAGGGGTATCACAAGTCAGAAGAGGGAGTAATAATCCTCTTTACAAGACAATGGTTAGGCCCTCATCTGGAGTACTGCGCAGTACTGGAGGCCACACCTTCACAAGGACGTTAACTCAAACTGAGGCAGTCCAGAGAAGGACAACCAAAATGGTGCAGGGACTGCATCAGAAAACATATGAGGACAGATTAACGGAACTCAATATGTATACCCTAGAGCAAAGGAGGGAGAGAGGTGATATGATTGAAACACTCAAACACCTTAAGGGCATTAACAAGGTGAAAGAGTCTAACACGTTTCAATATAAGAAAAATAGCAGGACAAGGGGACACAGCATGAGATTTGAGGGAGGCCGATTAAGGGGTAATGTGAGGAAGTTCTTTTTCACAGAAAGGGTGGTGGATGCATGGAATGGCCTACCTCAGGAAGTGGTCGATATGAATACAGTGCAGGGCTTCAAACAGGCATGGGATAAGCATAAGGGAGCAATACAGATAAGTATGAATAGATAGGCCATTGACAGAGCAAAGGCCGATGGCACATTTATAAGGTAGAAAAAGAAATGGGCAGACTGAATGGGCCTTGCAGTCCTTATCTGCCTTCAACTTCTATGTTTCTATCTAACTTCTCCTTATATTTCCATCCCCTAGTCCAAAACTGTTCACTATCCAAAATAGCTTCAGGTTCACTCAGAACCTCACATTTTAAAGACAACCAGTAGGTTATGTCCTGTGCGTGGACCCCCTCATTCAGAAACATCACTGTCACATATTTTATTAAAGGTTTTGTTAATGGAATAACCAAAAAGGGGGTCCAAGTAAGGGAAAACTTTACCTGGTTGTATCACTCCCAAAATAAGTACAAAGCATAAGCTGAATGAAAGCTGATGTCATAGTTGTCCTCCCCCGATATTTTGATAACTGCCTAAACATCCCTGGGGTAAATTTTAGAGACTTTTTTTTGTGGTTAATAAGTTTTATTGATTTGACTTATTAAGACAATTCAAACATTAAAACAGTCTGATACATTGCAAAGGTCTTACAGACTCTTACATATGTCTGTAGAAGCAGAGAATGGAACATGCTGGCCAAATAGTAATGAACTGAATATACTAGCCAGGTAAGCAGTAGGATAATACTCTGTGCCTGGATGTACAACACCTATCCAGCTGGAGATTAGCTTTGAAAGTATTAGCAGTTGGTGCATTGCATTATGGCTAACTCATACAAACATATCTTACCTGGCCCCATCCTGCTAGTTTCTGCAGTATTTGACAAAGCATCAGAAATTATGAGAGGTCCAGGGCCGCTGTCCTCTACTTTACACCTTCAAAATACAAGAGATCACACACACAAAGCAAACAGGTCTTCATTGTCAGAGAAGATACTATCCTTTACTGATATACCATGTCATCCATAGAGCAGGGTCCCCTATAACTCAGTAACAAACTCTCCAGCACTTGCCCCTAAATGCACCATGAGAGGAGATCATTATAGTAGCATGGTCATGCCTATTCAGCTGATTCCCTCCCTAGGTTTCAAAAACAGAAGGAAGAGAGTCCAGAGGGCAGTATATTTAAAGAGGGTATTGGTCACAGTATCTAATATTTTGGCCCAGTTGGCAACTTGAGCCATGGAGGTAAGTACCACCCCAAGGGAGGGGATTATCTGGGACCACCATTTACACAGTAGGAGTCTTTTAATCTGCATACTGAGTGTCAGAAG
Source organism: Neoceratodus forsteri (assembly GCA_016271365.2). Lineage (NCBI taxonomy): Eukaryota > Metazoa > Chordata > Ceratodontiformes > Ceratodontidae > Neoceratodus > Neoceratodus forsteri. The sequence goes on from CM028134.1 coordinate 219,889,834, forward strand.
TAGTTTCAACTCGGAGAGACGAAGGTGAGGGTCCAGGGTCCGGAGTCCTAATAACAGCAACTCATGGAACTGAGGAACAGGCTTCCCAAGTATTTTGGACCCCATCTCACAGGTAGCCTGCCATAGGGGCTGGATCAGCCTGCAGGACCAAAGTATATGGAACAGGTCACCTGGGAGTTCCTGACACCTCCAACACAGGTCAGATTGAGCCAGTTTTGCCTTGGTGAAGACTACAGGAGTCCTGTACCAGGAGTGAATTATCTTGTTCTGTATTAATTGACTACTGGTGTCAGGATATGCCCCGTGAGCTAATTTTAGACAAGACTTCCACTCCAGTTCGTAATAGGGGCATGCAGTGCTTTCTCCCATTTGTGCTTGGATTCTTCTGCTTGGGATGGGATGGTGCTCCAAATGGCTGCATATACCCAGCTTGACTGTCCTCTTTCTAGGGCCAGCCATGACTCTACCTGGGAGATGTGTTGCTCTTGGTGCTGCTTATGCCTTTGTGTAAGGATGGCACTTCTTATTTGAAGGAATAGCCAGAAGTCTTTGGGAGAGATCCCATAAGAGCTCCACAGGCCCTCAAAGGAATTAAGGCTATCTGTACCAGGAATGAGCATATCTTGAAGCAATGAAATATCACCATGTTCCCATGAGGGCCATGCAATTGGTTGTTTATTGATGGTAATCTCATTATTGCCCCATAGTGGGGTAAGTCTTAGGGGAGATGGGGAGGCACCCAACTTCTTATGCACCTTGGCCCAATATTCCAGAGAGGGACCTACAGTAGGATGAGAGCGAGTGCCCTTAGGGAGATGGTTAAATAACAATAGTAGCAAGTGAGTGCTCTATCATACCTCTCTCTACATATCCAGCCACTAGGGAGTGTTGTGTTCAGGGAAAAGGAACAATTTTAACGCCTGAGCCAGCTGAAAGGCCCATTTATACCCCTCTAACCACGGAAGACCCCAGCCTTCCAACCAATGAGCTCTGAGCTTATTTCTACTGTACCTAGGTTTCTTACCCTCCCACAAAAAGGATCCCAGTGGGGAGTCTAACTTAGTAAACCAATAAAGAGGTATTTTCAAAGGGATGTGGGAGAGAAGATACATAATTTTTGGTGCTGTGACCATTTTAATTGTAGATATTTTACTTACAAGTGACAGTCGAAGAGATTTCCATCTGTCCAGTTCTGTACGAATGGACACAAAAAGTGGTTTCATATTCAGGTCCCAGATTTTATGCAGATTAGGAGAGATAGTAATGCCCAAGTAGGTAATCCCCTCCGGGGCCCCTCCGGGGCCCATTGGAGCCCATGCTGAGTAACCATTTGAGAGGTACACTTAGAGTTTAAAGGTAGGACCTCCGTCTTGGCCTGGTTAATCTTGAGCCCTGAAAATGTAGAGAAATCTGACAAGATGGACAGTAGGGGACGGAGGGAGGTGACAATATTGGCTATAGGGAGCAACAGATCATCCACATACATAAAAGTAGGGTATGCCCTTGTTACCACCTGGACCCCGGAAATTAGAGAATTTTGCCTAATAGTAGCCACCAGGGGTTCTACTGCCAATACAAAAAGTAGTGAGGAGAGTGGGCAGCCCTGACGGGTACCTCTACCCAGTATGAATGGGGGAGACAGCATCATATTGGTGAGTATCCATGCAGCTGGGGATGAATATATTGCCCCAATCCAGGCCCGAAACCCCTCCCCCAAGCCCATAGTGCAAAGTACTTGTTGGACATAGTCCCACTCCTGGTAATCAAAGGCCTTTTCGAAATCTATTACAATGGCAGCAGTGGGGGAAGATAATGTTTGGGCCTTATGGATTAAATTTACCAGCAATCTAATATGGTCCACACTAAAGTGGCCCTTAACAAAGCCTACTTGGGATGAGTGGATCAAACTGGGAAGGAGAGGATTAAGTCTGTTAGCTAGTATCTTAGCTAGCACCTTACTATCAGCATTCAATAATGAAATAGGGCGGTAGCTGGATACTTTAAGAGGGTCTTTACCTTTTTTGGTAGGATAGTAATAGTCACCTCCCTAAGGGATGAAGGGACAGACCCTGTTTGCAATGACTCAGTAAATACTTGTTGCAATACTGGAGAGATTATGGGATGCAACAACTGCCACACTTCAATAGGGAAATAGTCCTCTCCTGGGGCCTTTCCCTTTTTAAGGGTGAGGATGGTGTCTGCTACCTCCTGGGTTGAGATTGGAGCATCTAGGGCATTAGCTTGGGCTTCCGAAATTTTGGGGAGATGTAGGGACTCTAGAAATGGGCAGACCCCTGGGAGTCTGGGGCTCTGGAGGAATTATATAAAGAGGAGTAAAAATCCATCATTATTTGATTAATACCTTGCGCTGAGGTCTGGGTCCCACCTCCTGCATCCTCTAAAGCCGCTATATGCTTTTCAGCTTGCTGCTTTTTGAGATGGTATGCCAGCAGCTTACCCCCCTTTTCTCCCCCTTCCCAATATTTATGCTTGAGCCTAATGATTTAAATCTCTGCCTTTCTAGAGACGAGGTCGTTCACTTGCATCTTCAGAGAGGTGACCTTGTGACCTGCCTCTGACATAAGGGAAGGGACACGAAGGGCCTTAAAAGCAAGCTCCGCTTCTCGGAGTTGTTGTTCAAGCCCCCTCAAATGTTGTTTCCTCCTCTTTCGGCACCGACTCACATACCCTATTATCGCCCCTCTTAGAATAGCTTTGAATGCCTCCCATGTGGCACCCGTAGAGGTATCTGCTATCAGGTTATGCCGAAAAAATTCTGTTGCTTCCTTTTGAAGCCAAGGGGGAAAGTCTGGGTCACAAAGTAGCAATGAGTCCAGCCTCCATGCTGGAGACTTAGGGAGAGGGGGGCCCCATGTGAAGGCAAGATGCACATGGGCATGATCCGAGATAACTAAGGGATGAATAAGGGTATTAACAGTGTTACTAGTAATAGTAGGAGAGGTGAGCCAGAAGTCTATGTACTGGGGAATGAAAGGTGTAGTCCCACTGGGAGGGGTGAAATATTCTCCAGATGTCCGTAAGGGCCAGATCTTGTTGTAATTGAGCAACTGCCATTACAGCCCTGGAGTGGGGCTCAGTATTGAAAGGTGATCTATCCAGGAAATGGTCCAGAGTAAGATTAAAATCACCCACTAATAAAATGTGGGTGTCTTCCGGAGCCATGGATCCCAGCACCTGGGCTAACTTGTGAAAGAAGGAGGGCGAGTCCTCAATCGGAGCATATATGGTACCCAGGATCAGAGAGCCTTCCCCAGTATCCATGAGTACCACCATTCATCTACTCTCAGGGTCTCTCACTTATCTCTGCAATTTCCATTGTACTTGCTTGTGAAGCAGAATTGCCACCCCTCTCTTTCTAGAGGAGGCCGAGGCATGAATGACCTGACCTACCCACTCTCTCTCTTCAGTCTCTCAGGATCCCCCTAGGTAAGTTTGGTCTCCTGCAGGAAGGTGACCCTCGCTCCCAGTCTCTTAAGGTGGCCCAAAACTTGCTTCCTCTTGTTTGGGGTGTTAAACCCTCTGACGTTCCATGTCAGACAAGTGATATCACCTGTTAGTAATAGGGAGCAAATATTTAATTAAGAGATATATCAAGAACAACCAGCAGATAGGAAGCAAGGGCAGCCCAACCGGAAGAGGCAAATTTCTATAGAGCACCACCAGATATGGAGAGAGTGGGTGAAGCCCATATACCCTGCCCCTACCAGATGACCTTATACTAACAAATAATGAAACATCTGTGTGTCTCTTGTGAAACAAACATACTGTACATAAATGCATTAACAAACTATATATATTGTGCACAGTGTACCATGCAATTTGGGGATATAGAGGCATCTCTTCAGCCACAGAGCCCTGCTGTAGGCCAGCCCCTATTCCCAGGGCATTATCAAGTGGTATCCATCCTTCCTTAGCACTATGGTGAGTGCAGGGGGGGAGGTTCCCCCCCAAGAGAATTGAGCAACCTAATAGGAAGGTTGGACCACATGGCTCATTGCAACCCCAGAGGGCTGAGAGAGCTGCTCCAGTGTTGTAGCTCAGAAGATGGGTAGTTAAAGTGGGGCTACACAATGCTTCTAATGAGGTGGGGGGTTTGCAGGAAAGAAAGTGGGGGAGAACTGCCCACTATTTTGGTGAGCCTAGGGTTATTGCTGATGGGTGCCAACATGCTCTCACAATAAAAATCCTGGTGAGGTCAGGCTCATCACACCTATGAAGAGTGTACTGTAAGCCACCCAATGCGGGGGCTGGGAGATCTCCCCTTGATAGAAAAAAATAATAATAAAAAAAAAAATACCAGAGGGGCACGGGTCTGTGCCATTCACCACTTAGGGCCTCACGTAAAACACATCCTGGCTACCCATTCAGCACAACAGTTTACGCATGCTGACAAATACTTTCATATTATATGACACAGCTTCCCAGTGGACATCACCCCCCAACACACACACAAGCAAGCGAGATAGAACCCACAAAAGTTCTGCTGTTTAATCAGATGGTACAAAAAAGGCCTTCTTTGCCATCTAGACATGTCTGGACCTTTGTTCAGGACATCCACTGAGAGCTTATTGGTAAGCCTCATTGAATCCCTCCTGGTATAGGAGTGAGACATCTTCTCTGCCACATGGCAGTGCAAGTCAGGGGTCAAGGTTGGGGTGAAAAGGGGCTCGAAAGTTCCCTTACATGGGTAACATGGAGAAAGGGTAGCAGATGGGTCAGCCAAGGAGATTGTCCACTGATGATCAATTTAGACACCCCAAACTCACCCCATACCTACAACTCCCTGGGGGATTAAAAGAACAGGAATAGAAAGAAAATAGAAGGATGACTACTTATCTGACCACGCCGGTGGGCTTTCTCTGATTGATTGCCCTGGAGAAGTAGAGCGCTCAGGATGGTCCACACTAAAGATGAGCTCTCCACTGGTAGAGGAGGCCTCCCTCATAGCCTTTGGTGGACGCTGCCCTCTGCTATCTGTAGCTCCATTCTGCAGCTGATGAGGAGTTGCTGACGGGGACAAGTAACTGGGCTGCAACATGGGAGTAGGCCTGCCTTCCACAGTTGAATCCACAATGCCTGAGTGTTGATCTGGAGAGCTGGGGCATAAAGCTTCATATCTATTAGCGGTGTGGTAGGCTTGTAATGGATCAGGAGTAACAGTGTCCATGCTTGTGGCCTCCTCTGTGTCATCTTGCCCTCTCTCCGAAGGATACTCCTGGCGGCCATGTTTCATTGAGGATTGCCGTTTTCAGTGTGTTTTTGGGGGAAGTTCTCAGTGTTGCTCCCTGAGGTCTTGCCAAACTACAGGTCTGCTCACTGATAGAGGAGCGGCAATCCAACCCATCAGTAGCAGTTTTTGCCAAAGGGGCTCCCTGGGTAGTGGTGGTGAATTCTTGTGGCCAGTTGCACCATAAAAAATCCATGAGTGCATCAGGAGATTCAAAACTGTTCAGGACCCATTATGCATAACCCACATCATGGCTGGGTAATGCAAGGAAAAGGACAGTCCAATACTGTGCATTTGATGCCTTGCCTCACAGTATGCTCGGCGTTTGTCCGGCAGATCCTTAGAGAAGTCCTGAAAGATGTGGATCCTAACTGATCTCCACACTACATGCTGTAAATCCCAAGCTCTAGTTAGGACCTTCTGTTTGTCCCTAAAATCAATAAATCGGGCTATGATAGGTCATGGTCTGTCCTGAGCCTGAGACATGGGGGCTAACGCATGGTGTGCATGTTCCACCTGGAGTGGTATCAATGGGTCCACTTGCAGCATTTCAGCGATGGCTAATTGTAGAAATCCCTCAGTATCTTTGCCATCTACACGCTCAGGGAAGCCCAGGAAGTGAAGATTATTAAGGTGACCTCGATTCTCGAGGTCAACCATCTTACTGTGCAGCATCTGTATGGTCCGTTGTTGATCTCTCAATTCTGCCCTTAAGTCCTGAACATGCCACTCCATCGCTGAGACCCACTGTTCAGTATGCAGCATCCTGGCTTCTAAATTTTGAACCACTTGGGTGTTTCGATTAGTTTCCACAGTGAGTTGTGCCATCTGGGCCATAAGTTGGCCGAACATCACCTCAACTGACGGTTACTCCAAGGTTTGTTGCAAGTGGCCTTCAGCCATATTTTCAGGCCTACCTCGTCCAGGAGGATCTTTAGTAAAATAGCAATTTCCACGCAGCAAATGAAGGCTTTTTGTATCAATGAAGCTAAATTAGTGTAGCTTGAGTATTACCCCACAAGTTACAGTGAGTGAAGATATAATACCAGCTGGTAGAAAAAGGATTTTAAAGGATATTTCCCTCCAGGTTGTGGAGCTGATCTTTAAGCTGCCATCCTATTTAGCGCCCCTAGTGGCCAGTCTAGAGAGACTTTTAACAATAATTTCCCTACATGATATCTGTCTGGATGGGTGTCTGGCCCACCTTTATATCTAATCCGCATGGCATTACGTCGAGGTGCAGCTTCTTTTTTTGAGTATTGGAAAAGTTCACACAACAGGGGTTTTGAGTTTGTCACCTCTTCCAGATTGGTCATTTTGAGAGGTACTTGCTGTTTAGGGGGTGCAGCAGAATCAGTCACCTGAGGTGTAACCAGTCCAGTAATAGCATTGTCAGAAGGATTCCGTTGTAAAGAAATATCAGATACTGTGGTAGGTTTTGGTAAAGTGTCCTGTACAGGGAGACTATAAAAGGTTTTTTCCACCATAGTGAGAGGTACTGGAATCTTTATCATTGGGCACCATGTAGGAGAATGCTGAGAAGAGGTGTCTCATGCGGGATCGGGTATCAAGCTACCCGATAAATTCTGTTTCCAGCCTGAAGATTGTAGTGCAGCTCCCAGGGACCAGTCCGTGCACAAGAGGTTTGTAAACTTGAGGCTATAGAGAGAACGCTGCCCCTGTCTGAGGCCGTAGCCTTTGATGGGTTTAGGGACAATGTTAAAGGAGTTCCTGACAGGTTAGCAGGCTCTTTATTATGTTTAGCCAACGTCAGCACTTGTCTCTGCCCTTTTGAGGTGTCTTTCCTCTGGGGCTTAGAAGCGCTTCTGGCCATAAAAGAATAAACTGTTGTGCCATCCTGATTGGTTGGCCCTGTTTGGTAAATGACAGCATCTACAAAGAGACTAGAGCTAGTGGCTTGCTTAGGAACAGACGCCTCTGTCTGCAAAGGAGACTGCTCAGGTTATTGAAACAAATGAACATTTTCACCGGCCATGCACGAAATCCCACCCTTCTCCCCCACAGACTTTGGGCACACAATTTCACTAGAAACAGAGTCACTGCCAGCCTTATTTTTAGTAATAGGGAAAGAAATTACCTGAGGTGATGCACAAATACCGGACTTGTCAGTCACTAGCAAGGGAGCAGCTGCATCATGCTGAATGGGGCGTTAGCTGTCAGTTTGCACAATTGAGTTGCCAACCTTTTCTTCTGCTGTTAGCTGACAAAGCCAGGTTTAAAAGAAATGCTTTGTCTGAGCAAATTTTTTCTCTTCAGTTGCCAGTAAAGATAGTAATTCCATTTCTGACATAGCCTAACCTTCAACCTGTGTATTTTGTGAGTCCATATGAGATATTTCAAGAGCCTTTTCTGGCATTTTAGAGATATCCTCTGTGGAAATAAAGATCTCTTCTTCTTCCAAAAAATCAAAATTCACTTCTAATGCTTCTTCCAGAACCTTGACCTCTTGGTAATCGAGGATGGGGGGAGGCTGACTCCCCTACCTCAGAGACTTCCATCTCCTCCAGTGATTCAGGCACACTGGCCATTTTGGATTTGGCCAGCAAATCCCTCTGTGGCACGTAGGGGAATTTCCCCGGTGTCCTGGCCAAATTTCCCTCATTCACTAAAAAAATACCACCCACAGCTTCAGCTGGTTCAATTTCAGTTGGTTACCATCTGTATCCCTCTCCCCCAGGTTGCCCCTGAAAAAGGGACTTCTAGTCTCAGTGGGCCTACCGGGTCAACAACATTCAATAAATAAATAAATACAGTTTATCGTCTTTGTTTTTTCCAGTGATTCTAGTTTGCATTCTAGAACTGCTTGGATAACACAGGAGGATGTTCAGCTGATTATGGGACTACATTGCTGGAATGTGTCTCATTTGAACTGCTGAAACAATATATAGCTATGTCACTTAATACAAGGGTTACCCGCATACTTGTTAAAAGTGCTATTCCACTTTTGCTTTTTAGGGTTGCAGAGGGCATAGTTCTGCAGACCACTTGCTATAAGAAAAGGACTCAGTACATTCCTTCCGACTGAACAACATGTTAAAGTTGCAACACAGTCATCTCTGCATCCGTGAAGCACTCCGCTTGTTGTCTACATTGGAAGTCACACTGACTTCCCACTGCACTATTTTTTTTACTTGCAGAACATGGCACACTCTGCCATGTCCAAGATAGCTGCCAAACAGTACTGTGCATGCACTACTGCTAGTACGCATACAGTAGTGAGTGGAGGCCATTTTGGACATTGAGGAATGTGCTGTGTTCCTCCATGACCGCTGATTTTTTTTTTGTTTAAAAGTATGCATATACTCCCCACCTGACCCTCCCTCTCAGCACCCACCACCCCACACCCCCAGAGGCATAACAATGACACTGTGGGTGTCCAATCCTGTGTCCATTGTATATATATATATATATATATATATATATATATATTATATATATGTATGTGTGTATATATATATATATATATATATATAATCATAATAAACCTATTTAATGCATCAGTTAAGGTTATTTACACTTAGTGACAAAGTGAGGAAATTCAATGTTAGGTTGAAAGTCCCCTTGCACTTCACCCCACCCCCAACTGGCATTGGGGTGTGCATTGAGGTCATAGGCCCTAACTCTCACCCCATTCCATCTGTAAACTGAGGTGCTGAAGTATAGGAGAATGGGGATAAGAGTTATGACTGACAGCCCTAACACACACCCCGATGTCGGTTGGGGATCGGGTTGGGTGCAAAGGGGGGCTTTCAACCCTAACATCGAATTTCCTCACTTTTGTCACTGTGGAACAAACCTAACTGATGCATTAAACAGATTTTTTTGCCATGAATATCCCTTCTTTTGGAGAATGAGGACTATAAATAGTGAATGGAATGTGGTGGTGGGAGCGCAAGCCCTTTGGGCCCCGTGCTCCCACCATGTGATTTTTTTGTCACATAGTAATGGTAAGTGCAATGCTAACACAAGCGCAAATGGTTATGCACATGGTGATGCAAACGTAAATGGTAACGTAAACAGTAATAGAAATGCAAGCGCAAAGTGACTCCAAAGGGAACAGTGATGCAAATGGAGACTCAAACATAAGCGCGTATGGAAACACAAACCGTAATGCGCACGGCCATGGTACCACAATTGTAAACACAAATGGTAATGGTAACAGCAACAAGAACACCAAAGGAAATAGAAATGGAAATACAAACACAAGAGCGCGTATGGAAATGCAAACTGTAATGCGCACAGTGACGGTACCGCAATTGTAAATGCAAATGGTAATGGTAACAGCAACAATAACACCAAAGGAAACAGAAATGCAAACACAAGCACATACAGAAACACAAATGGTAATGCGCACAGTCATGGTACCGCAATTGTAAACACAAATGATAACAGTAACAGCAACAATAACGCCAAAAGAAACAGAAACAGAAAAGCAAATGCAAACGCGTATGGAAATGCAAACCATAATGCGCATGGTCATCATGGTACTGCAATTGGAACTGCAAATGGGTAATGGTAACAGCAACAATAATGCCAAAGGAAACAGAAATGTAAACACACGCGCATACGGAAACGCAAACCGTAACACGCATGGTCACGGTACCACAATTGGAAATGCAAATGGTAATGGTAACAGCAACAGTAATGCCAAAGGAAACAGAAATGCAAATGCAAGCACGTACGGAAACACAAACCATAACGTGCACGGTCATGGTACCACAATTGGAAACACAAATGGTAACGGTAACAGCAACAATAACGCCAAAGGCAACAGAAATGGAAAAGCAAATGCAAGCGCATACAGAAACACAAACTGTAACATGCATGGTCACAACTGGAAATGCAAATGGTAATGGATACAGCACGATGATGCAAAATGAAATACAAATTGAAACAGAAGGGCAGCAGCAAATGGTAATGCGCACAGTGATGCGAATCGAAATGCAAACAGAAACAGTAGTGGAGACGCAAATGGTAACAGTAATGAAAGCGCAAACGAAAACGCAAAGGGAAATGCACACGGTGGGGTACACGGGTACGCTAATGCAAACGGGTATGGAAATGTAAATGGAAACGCTAAGTGTAAGAGTAAGTGGAGCACACACCCTGGTTTTCTCCAACAGCTGCATAGAGAAACACAGTGACTACAAAGAATGTATGCATAATAAGGGGTCTTGGACCAGAACATGAGCACTTGGAATACTAAATTGCTTATATCTCAGGAACCGTACAGCGTAGAAAAAAAATTAAAATTTCATATGATTCATGACTTTCCTGGCTAGTTTTGCACTTAGTCCCCTAGTGGGGAGCTAAGCATTTTCCAATAAGACCGTATCTCACACCGTTTCTGAGATACTGGCCCCAAAAGGCACGGCGGACATCGCAGTGTTAGTCTATGGGAAAAACATCACATTCGGAGCACCGTAAATTTGCATCCCTGCAATATTTTTTCACCAAACCACCAAATGGCACATCTGTGGGATGTTGGCTTTCTTCCCTCCAAATTGCAGCCCAAAAGACCAAACCGTTGTTTTGCAGCAGGGTGGCAAACAATTCCTGTTATTTTGGCCATAGCGTTGCAAAGTAGTGTCATGATTTGTGACATTTTGGCAAAAAATATCATGAAAGTTTCACAAGTTCGACACTACTTTGCGACACTACAGATTACAAAAATTTGAAAAACATATTTCTGGGGTGTTTAACCCCCCCAAAAAAGACATGGCTAGCATCCTCAGGGTTCGACTAGGTGAACACAAAAAGAATTGTGTCCCTAGAGGGTCCCAAATTTAAATGCCAAGCATTTCTGTGACCAGTTACTGAAAAAACAATGGCTGACTCATGACACTACAGGGGTCATTTGCAACACTAAAAACTGCATTCGCAACACTGTCAAACTTTCTGTTAACGTTTCCCATCGACTATAATGGAAAATTTGTTTTTTGAATAACTTTTGAACCGTTTAATATTGTTTCACAAAATCTTTGAAAGGCACATCAAGGACCCCGGCTGCATGTTCCCTGAAGTTTTCAGACTGGTCGCACAAACCGTACGACCTGTAGGCATGAGCAAAGAATGTACAAAAAAGCGTAAATGTGCTACGGAATGTTGTTTAATAACTCTGCAACTGTATATCCGACCAATATGAAACTTGGCAGATCCCGAGATCTGTGCTACCGCTCTGTACCTGCCTAAGTTCAGGCAAATCCATCATACAGTGGCAAGGTTATTAAGGTGCAAAATATAACCATTTAACCTTAAATGGGGTACTCAACCCTAACTATAGTGGCATGGTATATATTATATGGCTATATATATATATATATATTCTATGCAAAAAACTTTGTTAATGCATCAGTTAGGATTCTTCTACAGTGAAAAAAGTGAGAAAATTCGATTTTAGGGTTCCTACCCCTTGCACCCACCCCAGCCCACCCCCACCAACAGGCATTGGGGTGTGCACTGGGGTCGTTGGCTCTAACTCTCATGCCACACAACGGCCATGCAGGGCCACGTCCAAAGTCCCAAAAGTTGCCTCCAAAAGTGGATAATTTTGCATTATTCAGTGTTTTCATACGCAAAGACTGTAAGTTCGACCAACACACAATTTGGCAGATCAAGAGATCTACCATGCCCCGCTGTGCATTCCATTGAATGGGTCCAAAGTTATTAATGCCCAAACCTTTGACTTTAGTATGTAAGTGACCACTGAACCCTAACTATAGTGGCGCGACCGCGCCACTATAATATATAATATTCATTGAAAAAAACATCATTAATGCATCATTAGGGTTGAAGCATTAAAAGTAGGGAAACACAACCTAATGGCTACCAAGCCTAAGAACCCATCCCACTGTGCATGCAGGAAGAGGGGTGTATTTTGAGGTTGTAGACTCAAATACACACCCTATTCCATGAGTAAATAAGGTAAGATGGATACAGCATAGGAGAATGGGGTACGAATTATGGTTCACAACCCCAAAACACACTCCTCATGCCTGTTCCTGCATGCACAGTGGAGTGGGTTCTTAGGCTTGGGAGCACTAAGGTTGTATTTCCCTACTTTTGATGCTTCAGCCCTAATGGTGCATTAACAAAGTTTTTTGCAATTAATTTCCTTACTTTTTGAAAAAGTATAGTTGTAGCCTTATTTGATTATGGGAGTGGTAGGAGGGCCCTGTGCTCTCCCATCCATGTCCATTGTAATTCTTCCTCATTTCCATATGGAAGTGCAGGGACCTTTGTGCCCTGTGCTCCTATCAGTATTCAGTGAGTGGTAGGGCCCTGTGCCATCATACATGCTATTGTACTTATCCCTCATTTCTATGTGGGACTGTAGGGCCCTCCAGGCCCTGCATTCCCATCAGTCCATAGTGAGCAGTGGGGGCACAGGGCCCTCCAGGCCCTGTGCTCCCATGCATGCCTACTGTATGTAATTTCCCTCATGTGCATGTGGGACTCCCATCAGTACATAATGTGTTGCGATACCACTGTGCCCTGCAAAGCAGTACTGTTGCCATGTTGATAATGCATGCCGCAGTATAGGTCATATGTGCCCCATTTGTTACAGTTCACCAACAATTTGAAATAGGACCTGGTAAAATGTGAAACAACTTAGTACACCCAAAGGTGTACTACACTTCCCATAGCCGAAGCTGTATCTTGAAGCGTTTTTGAGATATAGCATCTGAAAAGTACCCCAACCATCACAATGTTAACCTAAGGGAAATTCCAGAACTTCAAAGTGTTATAACTCTGTCATACAGTAGCACGTTTCCACCAAACCAGCTAAAGGCACATCTTAGGGGCAAGTCCTTTGTACCCTGACAATTTCAGCCCAAAAGCCCAAACCACTTTTTGTTATGAAGTGACAAGAAACAGACATATCTGGAAAAGTAGTGTCACAAACCGTGGCAGTACCTTAGTTCTTTTGGCAAACAGTGTTGCAATTAAGCAGTTCAAAGTAAGGTAGTCACATCAACAAAACTACCCCATGAGATTATGCATGCAAAATTTCATACACATCCTCTGAAGGGTTGCTAACTTATTAAGGTGCAAAGTATGCAAAACTGGAAGTCTGCGAAAATGGAAAAAGCATATAAATTTAAGGATGTTTAATACACAATATCTCAGAAACCACAAAAGCAATTCAAATTAAATTAGCAACAGTAACAGATCTACCCCACGAAATCTGTTACTTGCAAACATTCATGCATATCCGTTGAACAGTTGAAAAGTTATTAAAATGCAAAGTATGCAAAACTGGATACCATTTGCAAAAATGGAAAAAAACACGTACATTTAAGGATATTTGAGACATAGTATCTTCAAAACCATACAAGTGATTCAAATGAAAATAAAGACATCAACAGACCATCGCTATGTAATGATGCTTGCAAAACGTTATGCACATATGTTGTAGGGCTCCAGAGTTATTAAAGTACAAATTATGCAAAACTGGAACACTGTTACTAAAAATGGAAAAATAAACATGCAAGTTTAATGATGTTTGAGACACAATGGGCAGGATTCACGAACCACCCAGAACCTATGTCCCACTCCGCAACTGCTTTTGTGGACTGGAATCACCCACTGCTGTGGTGGTAGCGATTCACAGCAGCAGCAATTGTGGAGGGCATTATGGCTGCTCCCAACAACCATTGCCCATTCCCGCAGCTGCGGCCATCTCCCTGGTGACACCACCCACAAGCAGCTGTAGACCGTGAAGCTGGTCATAATCCCACTCCACCTTTGTGAATACCTGCTGCTTTAGGTAACCTCTAGATCCACAAGTCACAACCAACTTGTGCCTAGGTTTACCCATAGCTGCGGGTATTTCTTTGAGTTTCATGAATCCTGCCCTATATCTCACAAATCACACAAGAGGCTCAAATGAAATTTATTACATTTACAGATATATCCACTGAGAGGGTTCTGAAGTTATCAAGGTGCAAATATGCAGAACTGGAAGAATGTCTGCAAAATGGGAATAAAACATGTAAGATTAAGGATGTTTGAGACAAAGTATCTCAGAAAATGCAAAACAGATGCTCATGAAATTTGCAAAATCAATAGAGTTACCTCCAGAGCTTAGGCATGTCAAATTTCATGCAAATCCATTGAAGTTGTGCAAAGTTATTAAGGTGCAAAGTATACAAAACTGGATGACAGTGTGGGAAAAGTACTTTCACTTTCATTATACATATAAATTTTCCCATAGGAAATAATGGGAAATTTAAAATGTAATGACTTTGGAAGGGATTAATATTGTTTCACCAAACCTTCAAAATGCACATCTGTGACCCAAAGGCTTTCAACCCTGAAAAGTTCAGACCACAACATAAAGGTATTTCTGACATACAGGTGAACAAAGAAATGTGAAAAACCTGGTAAATTTAGGATGATTTGACAGTTTCTATCTCACAAACCACCGAAAGGATTTGCACATAATTCTGCACTTCAAGGGACCTACCCCTGGAGATTATGCATACCAAATGTTGTACGAATCCACTGAGTGATTATAAACAGTGACACTGAGGGTGCCCAATCCCCCAGTGTCCGTTGGACCTGTTTTTTTATATATATATTTTTTCTCACCCCCACCCAACCATCCCTCTAAGCACCCACCACCCCATCCCCCAAAACATAACAGTGACACTGGGGGTGCCCAATCCCCTAGTGCTGTGATCAGAAATCCTTGGTGGTGTTTTTTTTGTTATTGTTTTCACCTGTAAAAGACAACCATCTATCAATGTCTTTTGCAGCCATTTTCAGCTGTAAAACCAAAACTGTCCATTGATGTCTTTTGGTGCCATTTCTTACCTCCACCTGACTCTCCCACTCAGCACCCACCACCCTGCCCACCCAAGCACGTACTTACCCATGGAGGGTCCAATGCCATAATCCTCTCTGGACCTCAGACAAGTCTTCACTCTTCAAAGCCAGACTGCAAACTGAAGAAACAGGTATGCAGTTCAATGTATTTCACTGGGTTTTTTTTGAACTTAGTGGGATAACTTGGGCATTTTTTTGCATATTTTTGGCCCAGATTTTCAACATGCCTTTTTTGGGACCCTGCTTCATGAACAATTGCACTGACATTAGGAAAATCTGCCCCAAAAGGTGATTTATCGGTCCCTGTATGAAATCACCTTGAGGTGGGGTCATAGGAAGGCTATGCTGAGCATTTGGTGTAAGAATATTAAAAAACAATAAAGTTATGATCCTACGTTGAATTTTGAGAATGATGTCACAGCTGTCATTTTTCAAATCCTGGCCAAAATGTGTTTTTTTTTTACATCCCAAAAGTTGGTTTTTCAGTCCCTGCTTGAAATCACCTTTTGGGCAGGAGTTGATCATTTTCTCTGCCTTTATTCAGGAGGTGAGGTCATAAGAAGGTTACATTGAAAATGTGGTATAAATATATTAAAAAGCAATAATGTTATGAGCCTACATCGAATTTTGCAAGTGCAGGCTTGTAACTTTGGTAATTTTCAATATTTTTACTCCAAATTTACAACATAACCATACTGTATCTCTACATCACCTCATGAATGTTACAGCTATCATTTTTAACATCCTGCCCAAAATATGTGTTTGCATCCTGAAAGTTGATTTCTCAGTCCCTGAGCAAAATCACCTTTAGGCCAGGAGTTGAACATTTTTTCTGCCCTTCTTCATGAGGCAGTCATGACAAGGTTATATTGAAAACCAGATGTAAACATATTAAAAAATGAATTTTCAATATTTTTACCTCAAATTCCTAATTTTCTATTGTAGAGACCAGTCACAGCAGGACAACATGATATAGTCTCACATAGCTACCATACTCATTGGTTAATTGATCTGTTAGTCAATGTTATGTTCACTTGCCATACGCAACAGCCATCCTCATATTTCAGTTATCAGTTATCAGTGTACATTGCTGCAGTTTTTGTATGTATGAGTGGAGGCACTACAGACACATTAAGCAGAAAATGGAAGAAACAAGACAATGTTTTAATTTTATAGGCTTTGGCTAAAATGACTGTGTTGTATCTAAGAGTTAATCACTAAAAACGAAAAGAAAAAAATAGTGAGATGTGTGACATTTCTCCATTTTCAGTTATCAGTTTCCATTGTTGAAGTTTGTAGTAGATGGTGATGTGGGAATCTGTATGTAGTACATAGAAATGTACCAGTGAACTTCTGTTAGAAACATTCTGTGTGTAAGACATACATTATATGCTCCTACCTACTTCACAGGAAGTAACTTTACCTCTTCTACTACCTGTACACACCAACCACAATTCTAGCCAGTGTAGCTCATCCTCAGGGGATCTATTCCTGACCACTGTAGCAACAAATAAGCAGAAAACTTGGGTTTGAATTCTAGTACAATTCAAGTTTTGTAGTTTTTTTTAGCAGGGACTTTATAATTTCTTTCTCACTTTTTTTTCTGTTTGATTTTCACTTGTTTTTTAATAGTAATAGATCACTTTCACTCCCTAGGTGTGATCAACAGACAGTTAATCCAACCTCTGGTTCATGCCTTATTACCTAATTGTAAAGCAATGGCTGGAAAAGGACGATTTTGACTCACTGACATCATTCTAAAAGAGTCAGATTAATGGCTGGAAAACTGTATATAAAAAAAAATATATTTAATGTATAGTAAACCATACACAACTAGAATGTGTTTCCACTGAAGGTTGAGATGACACCATAAGGACCTCAAGAGCAAAACTGGAGAAGTCCCTGATGCCATCTCAGCACCAGTATGGAAACACAAGCTGAGAAAGGGATGGTTGCCCATATTTTATTTTTATAGTATATGGTTGCTAGAGAGAATGTTCCACTGTGCTCCCCCTCTCACACTGAGAAATTTGGAAATTAGTCAAAAACTACTGAAAATGAAAATTACTGAAAAGTTAAGGTGCTAGCCTCCACACGGTGCCCAAGTGAATTTTAGTAAAGTAGATTTTTATGTTTTAATCAGTTTGTTTGTTTGAACCACTGCAGTGCCAGTGGACTACTCCTCCCCCATGTCAGTGCTTCCATTTAGAATAGCAAATTTAGGAGAGTGAAATGGAAAAACTCACACAGTGGGGTAGTCAACTGACAATGCAGTGGAATAAACAAAAAAAAATATGTTTGCAGACCTGCTGGGCTGAGAATAGGGATAAGGTTGCTGGGTTGGTTCTGTTACCAAAAAACTGGAATTTTCTCATTGTAGGAGAGCAAAAAGCAAAGGTTCTAACAATAGAAAAGTTGTTTATGGCTGTGACATAAGCATACACAATTTTTCTTGTCCAATTAACTATGCAAAACAACTTTTAGCTATGCAAAACATAGAGGATAATGTACAGGCATCAGTTAACAACCACATTGTATTCACTTTGAGAGGTTACCATTGCAACTGTGTAAACTTCGAGACTGAAGCTTGAGAGTTTTACTGTTGCCGTGGTAACCTCAAGAACTGAATTCGGCGAGGTTGGTAATTGATGCCCATACATTGTCTTGTATAGTGTATGGACATCAGTGAATCAGGGAACAGCAGATAAATGTGTAACTTTACTAAAAAAAAAATTGAATATGCAAAATAGATCAAAAGTCAGACTGTAGTGGGATGCAGATGTGAGTCTGAGGTCAATGCAGGTCAACATCGCACTGTGGGTCATCCAGAAGTGCCTTAGAGGTCGTACTTCAGTACAGAAGGAGATGCTTCTGGATTTGGGGGAAATTTAAGGTACTTTGTTGTCTTAAACAGCTTACAGGACCAACCATCACTTTTGTTTGTATGTTATTGAAAAAACCCACACCACCACGGTCGTTCCCTGAAGTCCAGTTCTTTTACTAACGCGCATGTGCAAGCGGGTTCGATACTGTTGTACCATCAATGTGACATACTCAAGATGGTACAGCAGTAATATTACATCACAGCAATAGTACAACAAACTTGTATTTCAACCAAATTTAAGGTATAATAACATTCCACCATATTATGTAAGGATTTTGAGTGTATGTAAATCCACACACACAAGTCATAACCACATACTATATAACAAATTAAAATGATTCTAATAAAAAATACATTAATTAAAAAAATGAGCAGAAAAAACTAAAAGCTTGATACTGCTTAAAGCAGTAGTGTATGATAATGTTTTTCAGATTAGCAAATCTTATTTGGTTTGTATAAAGTGGCTGATAATGTCTGGATGTTTATTTTTATTGCTGCCTGACTTGTCTTGTCATTAACAGTAATGGTTGAGGAGCTGCAAAATGTTTAATCAGGACCACCTCTTTAAAACGTATATGTGGAGCAGGTAGTCCTGACAACTGCTTTGTGGCCTTAGCAAATGACTAGGCTACATTTCCAGTCTCTGCACTTTTGAAAATGTGAATGCGCAGTGCATGCTCTCATGTTCGCACTACAGACGTTTTTTGTACATTGTGTTTTCTAGGGTGATTAGGGCTTGATTTGTTGGTATGGATTAATAAGCATATACCTTGTTTACTAAGTTGGAAGTTACCAGTAGTTTTTTCTCCTGATGAGAGAGATACCAAGGCACCATGAGAAAGCAGTTCAGCATTTAACATCTGACCACTGCTATGCAACATGGTTGCACTGGTGGAAATCCCTTAGTGAAGTAGCCTTTCCTCCACTGCAGAGTCCAACAATTGCTTTACACAGTGGAAATACCCAATATCTGTCACTGCAAATGATTTCCAAGATAGAACAATTCTCGCCAACTATATATAACAAATCTAGAACTGTTAGGATACTATCAGGGACAATAGTGAAAAAAGTAACACTAACTCTAGCTTATCCCTCTATAACATTATAGGAACAACTAGAAAAAACAATGCCTTGGAAAATTGCATGTTGCCAATACTGACAGATACATGAGAACACCTAGCTGTCTGGGTCTTTCAAAACAGTACAATCTCAGTTATCCAAACTGTTGTGGTGCCCTGAAATGAATAAGGTATAACACATGACAGGGTGTGAAGCTACAAGGGATATTGCCCAACTCAAGTTGTTAATAGGCATGAGGAATAGCCAAGTGCTGTAACCATTCTTAAAATACATCATTCCTTTACAAATGCACATTGTGGAATGCATTATCCTACTTGTAAAATGGGCTTTTGTTTCTTAAAAAAAACATAGTTCAGGTAAGGTGAATAATCAACAGACCAGTTATACCCCCATTAAATGAAGAATAATGGATGGGTAGCCGGTTATAATGAGGATTTTGCCACATAACCCCGAGAGCGAAGCTTGAGGGATTTATTAAGGCATCCCACCCCAAGAGTGCGTGTAAAATCCAAGTTTTTATTGGCTACCCATGTTTTATTTTGTATAATTTCTGGTTTCTATTTTTTTGCCTGTTCAACTTGCAGTTTTACTTAGAAAAGAGAATGTTGTTATAGCCAGATGGTTACAATGACAGACTTATAACCAGCTTTTCCTATGTTAAAAAATAGAAACCAGTTATTGTAATACAGTTACAGTGCAGGAACACTGTACTCTTTGATTTTCTTCATATTGACTCTATCCTATGAAGTTTCCATCTGTTATTGGCTTCATAAAACTATTAAATCAAAAACCCAGATATTGTTGGCATTGGCCAGTGCTTATTCTTCAAGGTACAGTACTTGTGAAGTATGAGGGTTGCCAAGTAATAACACCTGCTCAGAACATCTATGCCAAGTGTCCACCAGACATTCTGTAAAGTCATTTTTTTCTGGCATTTCCCTTGAATTTTCTTCTAGTCTTTTTAGAACTTTTTATAGGTTCTAGTTGGAAATTGCTCTGCTTAACAATGGAAAAGGTTTTCCAATCCTTAGCCCTTGCTATGCCACAGACTAATATATCAGTCCAGAATTCCTATACATTCTAATTCTGTTGGCAGAATAAGGGTTAATTTCTAGGAAACCAGCCGGACGTTGTTACAAGAAATTTGATGTTTTGCTTTATTACATATATGATTTTTAAACAGAATGAAATTAAACTGATGTTGATGAAGAGCACATACAGTGGAGAAGGACAGGATGCACCCAATACTGCAACGTTCTGCAGCAGATTTAATGCTGGAAACGGAACAACTTCAATAGCATTTAATCCCTTTTGTCGTCCAGTAACCTGAGACACTGCATTCCATCCTGGTAGGCTCCACTGTATTGTTTAAATACAATGTAGTCACTGTTCAGTGATAACTGCAGTGCAGACCTAAATGAGATTCTACCTCTGTCCAAAGTTCAGCTGCTAAGTACATGGCAGAGCCTGTGTGGCAACAGCAGGAGTTTTTCTATTTCATACAGACCTGGTTCTGTACAGCCTGTCCCCCTTCAGTTGATTGGGCCAAAATCAAGTGTTTGCTGCTGCTTCCATATATCTTATGGTTTTGCATTCATGGTGCTGTGATTGCACTCATTTTCGCATCATGAGGGTGGTGCTGCACTCCTGAGGTGCAGTCTTTCGGATGAGACATTAAACTGAGGTCCTGTCTGCCTGGTGGTTGTTAATTTGGACATTAAAAGATTCCATAGCACTTCTATAAAAAAAATTGTGAAATTCTCCTGCCTTCCTGGCTATAGTATCCATATTTACTCCCCAGAAATAAGCATAATTGCCTAGCTCTCCTTTCCTGGTCAATGAAAACTAACTAAAATAAAGCTCACACTAAATAAAAGCCACTACGGCCAGCCCTGTCACAAGAAAGGACCGACCTTAGGTCACTCTTACTCAGCTGGTGGAGAGTAGGCATGGCATAGAACCAGCACCCTCTGCTTCTGGGAATAAGGGGTGGTATGAAATGTTCTACAGTGTCCTCTGATGCAGAACTGTGAGCAGGACTCAGTCACAGCTTGAAAGAGCCATTTTCATTAGGCTCTCACTGCCAGCAAGCAACTTCTGGACCTCCTCCCTACCACAGACAGTCACAGCCTAAGAGAACAATTTTCAGCAGGCTCTCCACTAGCAGCAAGCCACTCCCAGACCTCCCCTCCCAACTGCAGGCAGTCGCAGCCTGAGATAGCCATTTTCAGCAGGCTTTCCACAGCCAGCAAGCTGCCCCCAGACCCCCCTCCACACCGCAGGTATGGGCTACTCCTTCTGGAGTTACGGTCAGAGGACCTGTTTCAATTGTTTTATGTGGCTCCATATCTCTATTTTTAGCTGTAATGTTAGACAGTTCTGTCTGGTACTTTAATTGCATTGCCCTGCTAGCCTGAGCTCACATTAACTAGCTGGTATGTGCACTCTGCCTGATTTGTCTGTGCAGGGCACTGTCACAGTTGATTTACAGTTGATTTGTAAGCTGACTTATGCTCTTTACCTGTGCTGCAGTCTCCTTTGTTGTGCTCCGCAATCCTCCCCCCCGGCCTTCCCATTTCCTGCCTTGACCTCCAGACTTTCCTTTTGTGTTCTCCATTACCCCTTAATCCTCTGCACCTCCTTAATACTGCTCTTTGTTTTCCCCTGTGCAGTTGCAGCCAGAGAAAGCCATTTTCAGCAGGCTCTCCACTGCCAGCAACCCCCTCCTGGATCACCTCCCTATCGCAGGTCCGGGCCACCCCTCCTGGAGTTATGATCAGAGGATCTGTGTAACCCACTGCTGCTACCACAGCGGCTGCCCCTCCCACTCTGGGCTGGCTCTACCTTTATGGGTGCCTGTCACCACATGATTGGTCACATGACAGGCCCTGCAAATTTCAATCTCCCCATATCTCCACTAGCTCCTCATACTATTAGTCCACTAGCGGTTACTGATACCTTGACTTCAGCTTCCCTACCTGTAATATAATTTTCTATACTTCCCACTGTATTGTTCCAGATAGTTCTGCTACTCCCCCCCACCAGCTCCTATTAACCTCCATCTCTTTTGATCAGCCACTCCTTACCATCTGCCTATCCTCTCCTGGTTTTGAACCCCCATCCCCTGGTGCCTTGCCTCACTGCAGCCTGTTGCTCTGTCCACTAGGCCATCCTGCAGTAGCAATTGTTTTCAGCTGTTTACTCTATTAGTACCTCAGCCACACCCCCTGCTGATCTTGGTACATCCCTTTGATCAGCTCTGCTCCACCTCCCCCTGCAGTTAATGGTGCCTTCTTCTGCTTGGCTCTTCTCTTCTTATTCCCTGGTTTTGGTTTCTTGCTGCTCTAAACCTACATTTGCCTCAGCACCCTCTTCATCAGCCTAGCAGTTCTGAGACTCCACCCCTAGCATTTCTACCCTGCACTGACCTCTCAGCAGTTACTCTTACTCCACATCTTTCTAGACAGACCTATCTCCACAGTCACCTCGGCTAATGCTCCCATGTCCCACCATGGGTTCATCCACAGTTTGCTCCCCATAATCTTCATTACCCTGATAGCTCACCTGCCAAGCTCCAATTTCCCTCCTTTGACAAAATAACTTATATTCCCTGATCCCCTTCATGCTAACAGTATCCCTAACACCTCACATGACCTTGGGTGCACAACATCCAAAGGGACATTTAACATTCTGCTGCCCAAAGCTGACTCCCACCCTCATACACCTAGCTTAGTCAGAGACCTGTTCTACTCCCCCTTCTCACACTGCCTTCACCACTGCTGTCTCTCTTTCTGGTCTGCCGCCCTTTCCTGGTCAAGCACTTCAAATGCACAGATACCTTCTCATGTAAATGTCCCAGCATAAACTGGAAGCAGACTCATTTAATCTTGTTCCTTCTCCTCCTTTCCAGCTATGTCCATCCTAACCCTGGCCCCATACCCTCAGTTTCCACCCCTAACCCCCCATTGGCCAGGACAAGAAATCTATTAGCATTGCCCACCTTAACATTCAGAGTTTGCTTGCTTAAAAAGCTTCATTTGAAGCCTGGTTTGAATTCAACCATTTCAACATCATCACCATCTCTGAGATGTGGCTGTAATATAAAATCTCTTCTCAGGAAATTTCACTCAAAGGCTACTCCCTGATAAGAAAAGACAGATCTAAAAAAAGAGGAGAGGGCTGCCTTTTCTTTATTTCCAAAAGACTCCCCCTCATTGAACTCCCCATGAAAGCGGAAACCTGCATGCTCAAATCACTGTCCATCAATCTTATCATTGGAAACAATAAAATCCAAACTATCTTCTCAGTCTAACCACCCCCATGGACCCCAATCAGAGAACTTGAATCCTTCCTCTTTACAAAATCGTCCTTCCCAGGTAACAGAGAATGGATAATTATAAACGATTTTAACTTTAACTGGGATAGCAGCCAGTCTGACCGTGCCGAAGACCTTCTTGCCAGCTATGAGCTGCATCAGATCATTACCACACCTACTTGAACCAACTATAAAACAGACTACAGCTCTACCATTGATTGGATAGTCCTTTCAAACAGCTCCGCAATAGCGGCTTTGGGAGTACTCCTGGACGCCATTAGTGATCACAGTGCAACTTTTTGACGCCGGTCAGCCAGAGTCCCCAAATCTTTACCAAATTTCATCTACATGAGGCAATTAAAATAGGCTAACATGGAAGAACTCTCACTTATTTTCAAATCTGCAAACTGATCTTTCGCCACTGACATAAATAACATAGACTCCACCATTGAAGCTTTCTCCAACACTTTTAATTCTATTTGTGGCTTCTTTATCCACCCAAAAAGGATTAGAGTGCATGGGCACCCAAACGAATGGGTCACTCCAGATCTTCGTAGACTTATGCAGTGTAGTGACAAGGCCTGGTTGAAATACAAGAAGTCTAACTCATCCATACTCCTCCAGGAGTATAAAAACTCTCTGCAATAGATGCAAATCTGCTGTCCAAGCAGAGAAGGTAAATTACCTCAAGAACAGCCAATTTTATAATGAAGCCAATTATAAACAACTCTGGAGGATGCTCAGCTTCTTACTGGGCAAAGATATGAAATTCCTATCACCCTTCTCACAGATGGAAGTTATCAAATGACCAAAATGCATGGTCACCGTGTTTAATTCCTTTGTCGGGGATCTTGGCAAATACAAGACTCCTCTCCCCCCCAGACCATTCCCCCCAGCCGTCCCACACCCCCTCCAACCATTAACAGCCACCTCACCTTCTATTTCAAAGCACTTTTACCCCACTGACACTGTTAAACTTATCAAGAAAAATAACCCAAAACCCAGCATTGGCTCTGATGGCCTCGACTACTGCATCCTCAAACTAGTCATTAAGGACATTGCTATCCCCTTCACCAATATCCTTAATTTTGCACTCTGTACAGGTACTTTCCCAGTGCCATGGAAAATCTCCTCTATCATGCCACTGCATAAAAGAGGTTCCAAAGAGGAAATCAATAACTATAGACCCATCTCCCTATTACCCCCCTCTCCAAAATCATGGAGAAAATAGTTCATGCAAAAATCACAGAGCACCTAAATAAATATGACATTTTAAGGCTATGGATGATGGACTATATACAGGCTCCATTTTTGTGGACTTAACCAAGGCCTTTGACTTGGTGGACCACAACCTGCTCCTTGCGACTCTCTCCCAAATGAACTTCTCTTCAAACATGGTAAACTGGATTGGGAACTTCCTCCATCCTAGGTACCACAAAATGATTATTGAAGGCCAATACTCATCTAGCTACCTTATCAAATATAGGGTCCCACAGGGGTCAATCCTGGGGCATCTCCTATTTTCTTTTTATTAACAATATCCCCACAGTATGTTCACATACTAATATCATCCTTTATGTGGACGATGCGGCCTTATACTGTAACGTTGGTAACCCTACTGCCCTCCTCTTCAAACTTCAGAAGAATTGATACAGTCTCCACACATGGTTTGCCTCCCACAGCCTGGTCCTTAACTCCAAAAAACAAAATGCATGATCTTCTCAAGCACCCAGAAAGCCTCAATCTTCAACTTCGCACTCCTGGACAATGATGGCCTTGCCATTGAGTAGGTCCTGGAATTTAAATACCTTGGTCTAACACTGGATGAGCACCTCTCTTTTGGACCGCACATAACCCAGCTGATTAATAAAATACACCAAAGATTTGGGATCTTTTACAGAATACATCAATTTTTCAACTCCGAGACAAGAACGCGGCTTGCCTCTAGTTTTCTTTTCCCTCTCTTTGACTACGGATCCCTTATTTTCTCGCCCCTACCAAACTCCACCAATTTCTCCAAGCTAAAATGGCATACAATATCATAATCAGATTCATTACTGGGCTCCCCCATCATACCCATAGCTGTACTTTTATGATTCTATCAAATGGTTCTCTTTAGAAGACAGGTTTGCCTGGAAGAAACATACATTCATGTACAAAATTCTCAGCAGCCTCCTCCCTCCCAGTGTCTCCTCTCTCTTCATAAGATTGGATTCTGCTCATCCTACTAGGATCGCTTCCTCCTGCCCCCTCTTTAGGGTCCTGTTCTTCAACACCTCTCTGGGACAGAAATTGATCCCATTTAAGGGCCCCAAACTATTTAACACACTACTGCCCAACCGTGTGGTATGCCCCTCCATCAATTCCTTTAAGGTTAATCTGACAAAGCACTTGCTCAAAAATAACCCTGCAACTGTTTCTAGCTACTTCATTCCAGGATACTTAAACTATCAACTGCCTCCCCATCCCTTTCCATTTAACTTACCTCCCTTACTTTAATCTCTCCTCATGTCCTTTTTTTTCTCACCCCCATCCTCTACCTGTCAGGTTCTGTTTTCTGTGCGTAGGTACAGTGAGGATCTTGCTTATTCTGTGCTGTTCATAATTATAGAGTGTCCCAATGTTTGTTTTTGACATGCTTTCTGTACGTTTAACATGTTACTGCCTTGTATTTATGAAAGAAGTGTACATCTGTAAAAACTGTGTTTTCTGTAATTGTGTATACATCCACCTATGTAAAAAGTGTTTTTTTTCTGAAAAAAATAGTATTTTCTGTAATTGTGTATGTATTCACCCATGTTTTTGTTATAACTGGACACTTGTGAAAACAGGCATTTTTTCCACATGCCTTTCCAGTATAAAATTAAAATGAAATAAATTAAATGAAATAAAATGACCTGACCGAACCTTAGAGACTACTTGCACCCAGCACTGCTGAGTTTGGTTATTGTGAGACACTCTACAAGCAGCCAGGGAGTTAGCTGGGGTTGCAAAGTTTTCCAATGGCACTGAAATGGGAGGAGTAGCTGCACCACAGGAGGTAAATGGCATGTAGAGAGACTTCAACAAAATGGAGAAAGAGCAGAACAATGTCATATAAATGTCAACGAAGAAAATGCTGATATGCACATTGGAATGAAGATTTCAAAGTTAAGAAACAAACAAAAGCTACCTAAATGATTTAGAAATTACCAAACACTAGGAGGAAAAGGGCCTGCATGTAAAGACTGAAAGCACATTCAAATGGGACGAATAGTGTGTATGCGTGTGGGGGAGTAACAAGCATCTGAATCATAACATGCATTATGAGAAACTTTATAAGCAGATAAAGAGATATTATAATGCTGTCATACAGATACTTGGTAAGGCCCTATCTCAAACATAGTATTCAGTTCTTGTACCCATAGGGCTCCTTGATGCAGAACCCTAGAGGTTCAAAGCACTGGGGTACTTGTGTCACTCTGTTAAACTGCTGGAATAAAGTCAGCACTTTAGTTACATCTTGTGTCAATTTTTTTGGTTGCTGTGGTCTGCTGCCTCACTTTTGCGTGCTTTCCTACTCCTGGAAACAAGTTGATGTTATGCTAACTGTGCCTTCCTAGCCAGATATTTTAAATGAATAAATATTTAGGAAAATAAATTGACATAATTTGAAAAGTCCAAACCATAAGAAGGAAGGTAACTGAGGGGCAAATGAAGAAATATTGCAAACACATGCCACAGATTCAAGACAAGAAATGAGGTTTCCGTGATAAAAACTTCTTTTAATTAATTCAGCTGAGTATGATACATAAAACAGCAAACACAGATAGTCTCAACATTTCACACTTGCACACTTTTTCAAGAGAAAACCTTTATTTTTTGGGGGGGGGGACTCACCTCATTTCATTCACCTCTTCCCCATTCCCCAAGACCATGGTCACCTCCACTGGTGTTCACCCCGAATTGCCCCCTGGGGTGGGGCAGCTGGAAGAGTCCCCTACATACCCCTCTGAATGGTGCCGCATCGTGTAGTCCATCAGCTGTGTGGATCATTGTGTTCAGCTTCATGGGATTTCAGCTTTTGGCCTTGGCATCTGGTTTTTCCCCCTGTGATGGGAGGTGTGACATGCAATCATGTAGAGGCACATGCAGCCACATCTGGCACACCTCCTGGAACTACCAAGCCTCACCTGCACTGACCCCCAGCCTCTGTCAAGAGTCAGTCACAGACCAAGTGCTTCCCCACACTCCCCCCCGGAGAAGGAGAGCAGTCTGTCAGATGCTTGATCCTCCTCCCCCTGGCTGGCCCTCTGATTCCCTGAGCTCACATCTGAACTTGGGTTGTCAGTATCGCAAATGGAAAGCTAACCACTGCACCAGCTGGCTGGTGTAAGAAAACCTTTATACTACAACACAAACAAGCACCAGGTGTAATTCGTACAAGTACCATGAAATCAAACAGCATAAATTAACCATCTAATACAACTGCAATTTTAAAAATCACATTGGCTGTATAGAAAATTGTTCAAATATATGCTTCAAATAAATTAATGTAGACACAATCAGCTAACTATACTACAACAATTCATGCAGATTACTTTTTGCTGTCCCAAATGTATTAATTCATTTTATCATATTTTTTGCTTCCTTTGTACAAGTATGGCACAATCTCAATTTTGTTATTAAGGCCTCTGCCTGTTAATGGTTTCAGCTTGAAAATCCAGTATCCTTCACATTGGAATAACAGCGTAACAGTGTCCCCAGTCCTAGGACTAGCTACCACTTTTTCAATGCCTATTAAAGACCATGGGTGGGATATTCAAAAGGGTTGCGCCATGCGCAATAGGGTTGCGCCTGCGTAAGACCAAAAGTGCGCCATTCTGCGATATTCAGCAGGAGGCAGTTGCGCCACCGAAAACATGCTGAGCAACAGCGCAATGCAAAGGAAGGCATGCGCAACCGATGGGGGTGGATCCATGCATAAAGAGCGCAATGCGAAATTCAAAGACTTACGCATTGCACAAGAGCGGAACTGCCGGAAATTGTGCACTAGTGGAAATAAGCCAAAATAAAAAGGCTCAAGGAAGCGGCGCAAGAATGCTACAAGGATGCCAAGTGGGGTAGAGAGAGCAGACAGACAGACAGACAGACAGTGACAGGCTAGGGCAGGCAAGGCAAGCATTGTGGGCCATAGGCTGCAGAGGCCAGAGGGGGGTGCCCGTGTAGTGGAAGTAGAAGTCATGACAGCGGGGTAACACAGCAACCCAGCCAGGGGGTGCAGAAGTCAGGAGATGGACAGTGCCAGCTTCCACATGGAAGCTGTAATGGAGGTGAGAATGCAAGCTGCAGGGGCGAGGGCGTGGAAGGCGCCCGGCCAATGCGCTCAACAGGCAGTACCGTGCCCGCATCAGCTATGAGCTGTATACAGATGTAGAGATCGTGGGCCGGTACCGCCTGAACAGGGCAATACTGAGGCGGCTTTGTGAGCTGTGCAGTGATGTGATGCAGGCACCCTCACGACGGAGTCACGTTCTGTCAGTGGAGACCAAGGTGACAGCCTGCATGTGCCTGCTCACCACGGGCACCTTCCAGAGACTGACAGGGACACCACAGGCATCACACAGTCGGCCAGTCACGATCCTCACCCATTCCTCAGCACACTGCTGCCATGCTCGCGGACCACATCCATTTCCCAGCACCGCAGCAGAGCGTACAGCAAACATGCGGGAGTTCCACAGGGTACGACATATGCCTGGTGTGCTGGGGCCATAGACTGCACCCATGTGGCCATTCAAGACGCACCTGACCCCGATGGGTCAGCGTATAGGAACCGAAAGGGATACTCCAGTGTCAACTGCCAGGTGGTGTGTGATGCCACTGAGCGAATAATCAATGTCTGTGCCACACACCCTGGTGGAGCACATGATGCTTTCATATGGCATCAGTCCGCACTGTGCCATCAATTTGAGAGTGGGGACATCCCCACAGGACATCTAGTGGGTGAGTACGCATGTATGGAATGCAAACTTGGGGCAAGGGTGGGAATGCCACAGGTGCCATGGTAGTGGTACACAGGGATATGGGCAAAATGGACCTGAACATGACACTGATCTCCACTATCTCCACACAGGTGACAGAGAGTACCCACTCCGTCCCTGGCTGCTCACACCATACCGGCGCCCCATGACCCCATCGCAGCAACGCTATAATGAGGCACATGCCGCCACACGCAACATCATAGAGCGGGTGTTTGGGATGCTCAAGGCATGCTTCCGATGCCTAGACACCTCCGGCGGTGCCCTACAGTACAGCTCCCCAAAGGCCTGTGGGATATTCCTGGCCTGTTGCATCCTGCACAACATGGCCAAGGATGGTGGGATAGCTGTACAGGTTGAAGAGGGGGACAGCGATGGGGATGCCAGTGGCGCCGGTGTTGATGTTGATGAGCAGTCCCCCCTAGGATGGCGGGACCCCCGACTGATCCAGCAGGCCCAGCTGCACCGGGACACCATCACAGAGGAGCACTATGCACAACACAGGTAAGTCAAGGGGACATGTGCAACCAACACTGTCCAGGCGCAAACCACAGGCACATAGGGTAACACACCAGGGGTGCATGAAGGCCAAGGGAGTGGAAGGGTCCAGGCATACAAACACACCATCAGGAAGGGGTGAACACTCATATGGACACACACACACACCAGGCACAGAGTGTACATGGGCAGATGCACAGCACAGCAGAACTGACATTGCTAACACACAGCACCACTGACCACCCCCACCACCTGTACTGTCCAAGTACGTGTGTCAGATGCTGGGCACCCTTGCACCTTGGTGTACAGTACAATACAGGCATCATCATGCACATGCACCTGTGGGCAACAGTTGGGAGGGTGTGCAGGTGGTCCGTGTGTCGGCGTGTTGAGCAGAGCACCCAGCAGTGCACTGCCCACCATGACACACATTGCACACAGGGCAGCACCAGACAGGGCCCGCACTGGGAGACAGGTCAGTCATGTAGCACTATCCCATGGCCACCATGGATGCATGGGTGGCCCCGCCGTGACCCAACAGCACTGGCAGGCTGAGCAGAGGCCACATGGGGTGGCACTGTTGGACCACCAGGGGTCCCACTGCGTGAACGCGACCTTGCCCACACAGGGGTCTGCAGCATGCTGAACACACCTCCACCAGGGGTGCTCGGGATGCCCACAGCAGAACCCGGCATCGACAGGCCTGGTGTCGCATGACACCGGGAACGGGGAGTGGAGCGTGAACTGTGTGGGGTGTGCGGTACAGGGTCACCTGACTGTGTGCCCAATGTGTCCACGACAGAGACCACTGCCTGGGTCAGCCTGTCAATGTCGGCGGTCACATCCATCCACATGTGGACCATCTCTGCACAGTCCAGAGCACACTCCCTGCTGTGCCGCTCCACAGCCACACACAGTGCCTCCACGGACATTGCAACCCGCCTCTGCTGCTGTACTGATTCCCGCAGCAGGCAGGTGTGCTCATCCAATGGGTACTCTGCCACAATGGCAGCCTGTCCCCAGGGTGTTGAAGGTCCTGATGCACAACACCCCTTGAGGGTTGGAGTTGTTCACCAGGACCAGGAATGGGCGTATCACAGGGTGGCAGGCATGTGCCACCACTGGACACTGTACCCCCATACCTGGTGGGTGACTGCTGCTGCTGCCCCTCCAACCGCTGTGCCCCAGAGTCCACTCGTTCCACCGCTGTGGCCGCAACAGTGCCAGACACCTGCACAGCCACCGGTGCTGCCCCACCAGTGCTGACAGGCACAGCCTGGGACTGTGCCGACATGCTGGCACACAAGTTGGAACCAGCAAGGCCCAGGGGTACATGATGGCCTGCTGTGTGTCCGTCATGGGACACACACATGTCACTGCCCCTTGCAGTCCTTGCATCATCAATGGTGCAGGTACGTGCTACAGCCACAGTCACAGCGTGCTGGCATGCTTACATGCCAGACTGCTGAGACACAGGCTGTGCACCCCCCACACCCGAATCACCAACACCAGAGTTGGCAGCCCAGCGTGCATGCTGGTGCAGTGCATGCTGGCTGGTGACAGAGGTGGATGGACCCTCCTCCATGTCCAGCAGGTCATCCTCACTGCCTGGTCCCACCACCACCGTCTCCTTAAGATGAACAGGATCTGCAACAGAAAGAGAGGACATGTGAGTGTATGTGAACAACCTTCCTCCCCCCCCAACACCACCACCATGTCATACCGTGCAGTGATGGGCTTCCACCTGTCTGGAATCCACCTCCTGGTACGCCCTCAATAGCACTGCACTGCATAGTTGCAGCCAGTCAGTCCTCAGCCGGGGTCAGCTCCACCACCGCTGGCTGGCCCCCGCCAGTGCCAGCGCATGCTGCCCTGAGGGCTGCCACCTTCTCCTTCACCCTCCTGCGGTCTGTCCCAATCTTCTTCTTGCATTCCTGCATGGAGCGCTGGTGGCTTCCATACAGGTTCACTGCCCGGGCTACCCCCTCCCATGCAGCCGCACGGGTCTGAGGGGTGCCCCGGCTTCCACGCAGTAGTGCCTCATACTCCAGGTAGGCCTGGAAGAGGGCCTCAGTCTCTGCTGTGGTGAAGTTGGGCCTCCTCCTTTGCCCACCATCCTCACCCTTACCTTGTCTCTGCTCGGTCATGGTGATCTGTATGGGTGTAAGTGGACACCTGTCACTGTGCAGTCTACAGCATTATCCCATGCCCATTGTCCAGAACATCCCACAGCATGCAACTCACCTCTCACCTGCAGTAACCAACTCTGTCCAGCACAGCCCACTGTCGCACTTTTATAGTGCAATGCATGCAAATTAGGAGAGGAGCAACTGTAATGAGATGAAAATCGTGCCACTGCGCCTTTGAATGGCTGATCAGATGATCTGCATGTGTGGCTGAATATCGGCGCCATTAAACTTTTCATGGAAACCTGATTTGATCGGCTGCCATATAGCGCGCAGATCTGTGACTGTGCAGTACACTGCATTGCGCATGCCCAGGTAGCTTACGCAGGAGTCTGCCGCACTGATGACGTGCTGTGCGCGATCGGCAATTCAGGCCATGGCCACCATTGTGCCAGTGGCGCTACAGCACTGGGCACTATATGGCACTGTGGCACTACTGCGCAATAGTCCACTGTGGCACTATCACGCAGGTGGTCGGTTGCACAGGATGCGTATACGTCAGATGGCGCTGTGCGTGGCCTTGCGTCATAGACCTCTGACCTGGTGTCCGACCTTTGCCCCCTGGCACTGTTCAGCTGCCATGTGTGTGGCCCTATTGCGCTGTCTGGTGACAGCACTATGTGGACTGATGGCGCTGTGCGAACAGCGCGA
Source organism: Neoceratodus forsteri (assembly GCA_016271365.2). Classification (NCBI taxonomy): domain Eukaryota; kingdom Metazoa; phylum Chordata; order Ceratodontiformes; family Ceratodontidae; genus Neoceratodus; species Neoceratodus forsteri. Next base: position 219,922,565 of record CM028134.1, read on the forward strand.
TTGGAACCTATGGTGGTCTATTGCGCAACATCTCCACGTGGGGGTGCCACGCAGTGGGGCGCCATATTGCCTGCTGTAAACTTGGTAGCATGGCACACAGGAGGGCAGTGCAATGGAGCCCTGTGGAGGTGGCCAACCTGGCGGCCCTGGTGGAGCCCCACTATGGGGCACTATATGGTGAGGTGCCCCTCACCATGGCTAGGACACAGGTCTGGCTGCAAGTGGCCAGTGACCTGGTGAGGGTCACTGGGCAGCACCGGTCTGCTGAGCAGTGCCGGCACAGATACAGTGACCTCCGCAGGAGGGAGCCTGACCCTCATGAGCGGCTATGGTCACGTGTCAGGAGGGGCGTGGTGCCTAGGCCAGGTGGGTGTACCGTCTATGCACCTGTATTCTCTGTAGGGGTGTGAGTGTGTTTTGGTGGCTGTGCATAGGTGATGGCTCTGACATGGTTGGCTGTGTCAGTGTGTGCAGGTGTGAGATGCATGGGGCTGGCTGTGTTGGCAGTCACTCTCACTGGGGCAGGGGGCAGTCTTCTTTGGAGTCACACTGATGTTTTTCTCAACATATGTCTCCCACAGGCCGGGCTGTGAGGATGCAGGCACGTGCTGAAGAGGGCCGTGACAGGGCCCCGGTGCCAGTCGGTGGTGCAGCAGGAGGGGGGCCACAACAGCAGCAGCAGCAGCAGCAGCAGACACAGCTTCTTGCGGAATGTGAGTATCATTACATCATGGATGCTATTGCATGCTGGAGGGAGTGGGCATGACCACCAGCCATGCACAACACAACCATGCACGACACAGGCGACATTCATCACTGTCCAGTGTCACTGCACGTCTGTGTGTGCATCACTGGTGGTCCATGCATGCACTGGGCACATGGCTGTGTAACTGGCATCGCACCACATTGCCACATCACTTGACAGCCTTGTTTGTGCTGTGATGGACATGGGCAGTGTGTGTGTGCAGTGGTGCACATAGCTGGTGCCGCCTGTTTGTGATGGCCATGTGCATGTTCACTGTGGGTGGGCGCATACCATCACAGGTGTGGGACATTGGGCTATATGGCTTGCAGGTTGGGTGGTGTTCAGGGTTGTGGTCTGTCACAGCCATTGACTGTGTTCCCATTTTCCTAGGCCTCAGTGTTCTCAGGAGGATACAGTGGGAACTGCATCAGCTGACACAAGTGTCCTTGGACAACCGAGCTATCCTCAGTAACATCCAGCGCCATGGCCTGCGGAGGAGGCATGGCCAGGCAGAGCGGCACCGGGCGGAGGAGGACCAGCCTGCTAGGCCTTAGGCCAGATTCCTCTTCCCACTTCACCCATCCCTCCCACCTTGCCTTCCCTCTCCAAGTTGTTCATCCCTACCCCTTGCCCACCCCTACCTTGTACCCCTACCCCCCCTTGTAAATAGTTATGGTGTTGTTGGTTTTGTGATTTACAGTTTTATAATACATTTATATTTTGATATGAATACTGTGTTGGTCTCTGATTTGCAACTGGCTATGGTTGCTCAGTTGCAGTGGTGTGCATGCCATCTGGGGTGGTATGGTCCTGGGTATATGTGTGTGTGTGTGTGTGTGTGTGTGTGTGCGTGTGTGCATGGGGAGGTATCTCCAGCATGGCAGTGACTTTCTGTTGGTCTTGCCATCTGCTGCCACCCACTGCTGGGTGCACAGGGTGGGTCTGGCTTGTATGCTTCTCTGCTGCATGGGGTTGACGTGTGCCGGGGGGGATGCATGGTGTTTCCTGCAGTGCCAGTCACTGCACATGGGTGGTGTCTTGGGGTCACAGTGCAGGGTGTGCTGTGCGTACGGGGGGCTGATGTGCACTGTGGTTGTCAACCCCCTGTGTGTGGCAGTCTCAGCCTGCCAGTGGTTGTGCTGGGGCATCATGGCTCTGCTGTGCTTTGTTGGCTTGTCCCCATGGGCCAGTAGATCATCCGTCCCACCCTCAGTGATGCTGTGCTTGGGGTGTGCAGGTGTCATGTTGGTTCTGCAGTGTGTTCCTGTGCCCATGTGTGGCATGGCTGGCGGTGGGCCCCAGCCTGCCTCTCTGGTTGTGCAGTTCCATTGCTCTGCTGGGGGGGCTCTGTGGTTGAGCTATGGCACCTCTGGACTGCTCAGCTGGGCTGCCCTTGTTGCGTTATGGTGCAACCTTACTGCTCAGCTTCCCCTTCCTGGTTGCGCTATGGCGCAGTTTGTGCGATATTCAGACGTTGGCTGCTTGCGCAATTTGTTCTGCTCCATGTTTGAATATCGCGCCTGTTGTGCATATGCGCAATTGATTTGTGCTTGCTCCTGCTGTTGTGCACATTTTGATCGCAGTTTGAATATCTGGCCCCATGTGTTTTCAGTAGGATTGCTAGCATTCTTAATGTGAGCAGCTGTTGCATATTCTTGATCACTTTGGATAATAGCCCTTATCTGTTCCTCTACTTGCTCCTTAAACTTTCTCTTTGTTCATCCAATAAAAAAGTATGAACAAATGCATCTCACCAGATAAACAACAAAAGTAGTATCACAATTAATAAAATGCTGAATCTTATGCTTTTCGTCTGTAGCCGGATTTACGAAATCATTAGCCACCACAATGTTGTTGCAAAACTTGCACCTTCCACAATGGTGGCAACCTGCTGACAAAACTAGTAGCCAAGTGTTAATTTTTGGAGTAGGCTGCAGACTTTAAGTCCGCACTATAGCAGGCATTCCCAAGGGACAGTTCATTAGACTCAAAAGGAACTGTGGGGATGGTCAGAAATAACAAGAAAAAGCTGATGAATTGTAAAGCAAATTGCATGAAAGGGGGTATTCTGAAAATATAATAAACAAAGCAAGAACTGAAGTAGATGACCTAGAGCACAGGGATTTGTTAGTTGAAAGGGGTTCAAAAGTAAACAAGGACCCAAGGATGAACTTTGAGTCCACATATAGTGCCCAGTCTAAAAAGATAGGGGGCAATATTAAAAAACACTGGCACTTGGTTGGTCTAGATCCAGGTTTCAATGATTTAAAGGATACTCAACCAAAGTTTGTACACAGATTGGGTACAAATATCTGAGACATGGTTGTGCATTCTGTTCGACCATTACCTGAGAGACCAAGAATGTGGCTGCCAGCTAGAAGTGATGGTTGCCACAAATATGGCAATTGCAAATACTGCCCTACAGTTACTTACCAACAATGTTCTTTAATCCTAAAACTGGACAAACCAGTAAAGTCAGGGGATTCATTTCATGTGCATCAGATGCTGTGATTTATTTGGCTTCTTGCTCCTGTGGAAGCTACTATATTGGCAAAACAAAGTGTCAGATCAAGATGCATATTGGGGAGCACATGAGAACCATTGAAAACAATTATTTAAGCTATGACTTAGCAACACGTTTAAATAAGGCTAGAGACAGAAGAACACACAGAATTTCATTTATTGAAATTGAAGAACCTACCAGACACCCGAGAGGGGGGATCATGATAGGGTAGTCCTCAAGAGAGAACAATATTGGATCTTCTCTATAGGAACATAGGAATACAGGAGGATACGAGTCAAGTAGCCATGGGCCATAAAGACTCGACTTTTGTTAAACACCATACACCATCCAAGCATTCCTCATGTGTCTATTTTGAGCAATTTTGAAGGTACTTAGTCTCTTGCTTTCCACTATACTGGCTGGCAAGCAATTCCATGGGTCAACCACTCTCTGGTTGAACCATTTACCTCTTCTGTTTGTCTGATAGTTTTGACCTTTTAATTGGAACCTGTGAGCCCTAAGCACCTTCTCAACGATTTTATGTTCTAGTCCGACACATTCTCATAAGTCTTCATTATGTATAGCCTTATATACCAAGCAAAGATCACCTCATAATCTTCTGTATTCAAGAGAGTACATATTACATTCTCTCAATCTCTCCTCATATGTAATATCTGAGATATTAGTTATACATCTTGTTGCTTTTCTTTGAATTCTTTCTAGGATACCAGTACAACATCTCTTAGTATGAGGGGACCAAAACTGAACACAATACTCCAGGTGAGGTCTCACCAATGCCCTGTACAGAGGGACCACCACCTGCCTGTCCCTACTCCTAATATTTCTTAGTATGCTCACCAACATTCACATACCTTTACAAGGTGATTCCATACATTGATTTTCTGGTTTTAATTTATTATTTATAATTACTCCTAGATATTTTTTGGAGTCAGTCTCCTATAATTCTTTCCCTTCTAAAATATACAATGCTCTCATATTTCTCCTCCCCAGATACAGTACCTTACACTTATCTAAATTGAACTGCAATTTGTTCTTCTTAGCCCAATCTTCTAAATTCCAAATTTCTTCCTGGAAAAGCTCAGTTGATTGCTTATTGTTAACTATTTCACCTAACTTCTCATCAGTGGTGAATTTTCAAATCCAGGCATTGAATTTAGGTTGCATGGAACTAATACATAGTTTGAACAATGTTGTTCCCAGGACAGATCCCTGCGGTACCCCACTTGCCACATTACCCCAATTGAATAGGTGTCCTGTTATAGACATTCTTTGTTTTCTAGCATCCAACCAGAATCCCACCCAATTGATAAGATTTGTACTAAATCTCATTTCAATCATTTTATCAATCAGTTTTGTGGCACTACATCAAAAGCTTTAGAAAGTGCAGAAATAGTACATCAACTGGTAGACCCATATATAAAGCTCTACTTACAGATTCAAACAATGCAAACAGATTGGTCATACATGATCAATTGAATATAAACCCATGTTGACTGAAACTAATCCTCCAGGACTGAATGACAAATTGGATTTAGGCCCATTTTTATCTTGAATGCACCCCACTAGTGACTTGAACTCAAACAATATGCATTCCTTCTATTAGATAGCCTTATATTAGTGGTCCCAGGGTCTTTGTTATGTTTCTGTACTGTTTTGAATATGCTCTTTTATGTGTATCCATTTTTTTATGCATGTATCTTAGATTCATTTATCTATTCATTTATTTTTGCAGATATGACTCACCCACAACTTGCCCATCTGATTTTGGGAGTCCATGCTTGATAAGAATGTATTCAAGTAGCAGAACATTGGAAGCGGTTCCCCAGTAAATTGTGAAACAGCCTTTTTTTTCCATTCTCGTGGAAATCCCTGTATCTGCTTTACTAACCTGTCGTGCTCAGTATGAAACAAATTGGTGAACCAGGTTTTACATTTTTGAATCATGGCTTTGCCTCCAACCTGGTGACTGGGTTATTTATTTGATGCGTCTAAATTCTATATTGGAAAAACACATATGAGTTTGATTTACCTGTAGTGCACATTATTAAATAATTTGGTGGACCAGGTTTTATAATTTTACATCATGACACTTGGCTTAGCCTTTAACCTGGTGACTAAGTAAATTACCTGATACAATAAAATATAATGCTTTACTGAATTATCTTGTAACTGTTTTATTAGCCCTGAGAATTTATTTTGTTTTGCCATTTTAACATTGGTTTTAACTATTTATGTGTGAGCTATGTTTTTGATCACAACACAGTTTGCGCTATGTATGTATGATAAGTAATTTATAAAATGTGTTTTTAAGAACTTTATGGTGTAAAAGGACAGTTCTGAGGTTACCACATCAGGCTTTGAGAAAGCACTATCAGCATCAAATGCAACAGGTGATGTGGCTTTATCCTGTGAGTGGAGGGGGATAGGAAGGAGTTCCTTAGACTTAAATGGATGTATGTATCCCATTTCTCTGTTTATCAAGCTGTACCTTGCTTTCAGCATGAAAATTAAGTGAAACACATATGGTGATTAAATCAAGGTATGCTCTCTTCTTGTTTCATTACTAAGCAGTAATTATCAAAGTGTTTCTGGTTTTAAACATGGTGAATTGAAACAGTGTCTTTACAGACTGCAGGTGCCGGCTACCTTACTGTCACAGACTTTGAGTTACCCTATCCTCCCAAGTTACAAGGACATTTGTATACCATCCTTGGGGGATTTTATGTCCATCCCTTCAGCTTTGGTTCAGTATGTAAAATGTTCCATTTTGCCAGATTATATTCTGCACAGCAGTAGCCTGCAGGCTGAATGTCATCACAAAAATACATCTTTTGCTACCGGTACCCATCTTTAATCCAGCTACAACATTAGCTCCTTCTTGCAGCAACATTTGGTGGTCTGTATTTTTCTCCCTGTGATATACCTCTTCTACACCTACCGTCTTGTATCCCCCTCACAAAACCTTTTGCTCAAATACCTCCCATTTTCTTCAAAAATCTTATCTGTACTACAGTTTCTCTGGACCCACAGACATTGACTAATTGGAAAGTTTTTGATTGTGTGGCAAGGGTGGCAAGAACTGGCTAAAAGTAGAGCATTACTATCAGTAGATGTTTCTGAATAAATTAGTGTCATTATTACTCTTTGTAAATGTGATATCCAAAAAGGATATACTCTCCTGACTACTTGTCACACTAAATTTCAAATTACAATTAACCCTTTCAAGAAACTGCACAAATAGATCCAGATCTACTAAAGTCCCCTGCTACACTATCAATATATCATCAATAAATCTATGCCAGAGTGAGATTTTGCCCAAAAATGGATTCATTAATTAATCATAAAAAACTGACTCTTCCCATAGTCTGAGATGTAAATTAGCAAAATTAGGGAAAAATGTTGCCCCCATTGCTGCCCTGCTAACCTGAAGACAATAATCACCTAGAAATGTAAATCAGTTGCATTCAAGTACAAATCTAGATAATTTAACCAAAAATGTTGTGGGGTGTTGGGAGCATACTGCCCAGAGCACATCTGTCCAAATAATGCTGTATAGCATGTAACCCTTCCCCATGAGGGATATTAGTATACAATGACTCCACATCAAGGGTCACCAGCCAATCAGAACTCTGGATGTGGAAATCTTCAAGAATATTAAGAATCTCTCCCGTATCTTTGATGTATGATCTTATATCCCCCACAAATGGTTTAATATGATGGTCAACATATTTTGGAGAAAGGTTCAATCGAAGTGTTCAAGCTGGAAATAATGGGGTGACCAGGTGGTGCCCGTAGATGTTCATGCACCTTTGGCAGAATATAAATTGTCAGTCTCATTGGATATGCTGTAACTAAAAAGTCCCTGGTAACTGAGGGCTTGGACAACATGAGCTATGAATGTTGATATAACTGGGGCTTTTTTTTTTGAAAAGAGAAGACTTATAGGAGACCTGGGGCCCATATTTTCAAATGTTGCTTTCCTCTGCAAGCTCTGGGTACCTCAAAGATATGGTGTACTGGATTTGCAACTAAAAAATGGGATTTTCCATCTCATGTGTCATTTTGACACCCACTAGATCACACTTCTGGGGTCTAATATGCATCCTTGCTGGGACCTCATGCAAGCAGCTTGTGGCCAGTCTTAGCCACAAGCTGCCATAAAGCGGGTCCAAGAGTTTTGCAGCTGCATACCAGATTATAGAATAGAGTGTAGCTGTGACATCTGGACTTGATGCTGCTGTCATGATGCAAGGTGCCAACACAGGCTTGACAAAGGCCCTGTGTCATTCTTTGAAAATATGATCCATGGTCACAGTATTTAAATACAGCTGAAAGAGGTAACACCAGCAGATCAAACACAACTCTTAATAATGTCCAAGGACAAGAGGAACATGGAACAAACAATGTCACTGAAAGGAGGAAAATTCACATAAAATATCAGGAAGAACTTTTTCAGAGAATGAGTGATGAATATGTGGAACAGAGTCATGGAGCAGGTGGTATCAGCCAAGACTTGGCAGGTACGTTAAAAACGGATAATAGAGTATGCCCACTGAGATGTATTGGAAGAAAGAACTTGATGGACCAATGGCCTTCTTTATTTCTTAATATCATATGTAGGGTGGAGAACCTGGAGGAAAAACAGTGAAAGTGGAGGGGGCTAAGAAATTATTATTACCACTGAAAAATAAACATTGTAAATATGGAATTTACCTGTTAGCCTGTGATGAATAACATTGCCTCTTTCCTCTCTCTTAAATATCTATGGTAATAATCTTTATCTGCATACACTGTACTGTCTCTCTGTCCTCCAAAAGGGAGCCCCTTGCATCGGATCCCACTAATTGCCAGCAGCAAAGAGAAATGAAAAACTGGGTGATCACTTGGGACCCAGGAATACTGAGGATATCATTTCTATCTTTCCTCTTTTTATAAAATGCAGTGATTTACTGTGTGATATTGAGTGGATATATTAGGCATTGTTTTTTAATGTTGATAGGCACGATTGTTATCTCACTAGTTAATTTGCACAATTGTCACTATGTTGCACTTAGAAGGACCATATAAAAAGGTGCAGAGTATTACAATACATTTCCAAGCACAACAGCAATTAAGTGAATTAGCCAATTAAACCCTTTCAGAAATAATTATATGAAATGTTTTCATGCTGCACACATAAAACTACCCATGTGAATTGCATGCTGCAAGCATGATTTAAATGTTAAATTGGAACTGATTGCATGCATGTGGCATACTGTATATGCAATAAGCAAGTGTGGAAAGCATGCTTTTTATGTTAAATTGGAGTAGACTGCATGCATGTGGCATGTGTTGAAAAAGCAAGTGGTCACTGATATTTGCACACATAAAAGTTAAGTGACTTACTCAGGATCACACAATATACAAGTGGGGGCTGATGAGATTCAAACCCAGGTCTTCAGGACTCCAGATCTCCTGGTCTGCAGCTCAGTGTCTTTAACCACTAAGCTATACTGCCTGCATTCATATAGCTCACTTGTACTTCAATGCAAATCTTCATACATCTGCACACATGTGGCATGCTTATAGCCACTGATATGCATTTTAGTTTTCTTCTCCCCCCTCATCTAAGCTGCACAGCTGAACTGTAGCACACATATAGATGGAAACACATGGTTCTTCCCACCCCAATACATGCACTTACCCACAAAACTACTTAATTACTTCTGCCTGGCCTGTACTCCTACTATTTTTTCTCCATAGTATTGAATGCTTCCACACAAACAGACTTTAAGGGGCAAACACAAAAGTAGCAATAACTTGACACCCTACCCACATGGCCAGTCTCCCCCCCCCATGCACACACACTGCAGTGGGTGTGGCCATACTGCTACAGACAATCCACCAAGTATAGATATAAGTGGAGAGTATTTTACCTGCGTACTAGGGAGTCAGAGGTGGGAGTCTTTAAGAGATGATGTCCATAGATCAGAGTGCTGGGGTGTACCCTCTTGAAATTAATGGAGTTATTTTTTATTAGTAAGTTATACATTATGATGGTGGAAAGGTGAAAAATGAAGGCCACCATTTTACAAACAAGGCCCTTGTTAGTTAAGTGGTGGCCTTCAGTAATATCAAACTCTCCATCAATAATAAATAAAATAGTAATAAAAAAAAATCCTCATTCATTTCAATGGGGCACATCCTTGCACTCTCCCTTGCCCTATGTCATAACGTGCCTGAGCATGGGGATATGGAGGTCTGCTTCACTGGGGTGGGGGCATAAGCCTGACTATAGTAGGTCTCCAATAGTCTGTGCATACTATACTGCTCAATTGTCCCTGAATGCAAGGGACAGCCCTCATTTTACCCCTGAAAACTGATCTGCCCCTCATCCATCCCTCATGTAAAACATGCTGCTCACACAGAGGATATCCTGTAAATTTGGACTTTATGGCAGGGACACCATTTCAGATTTCAGCAGGGGGAGCTAACAACCAGTGGAAACCAGGTGCTAGTTAGCCCCTAGACGACAAGCTCTGGAATGTGTGAAACGTTTCTAAGAGGTAACACTTATTTGTTGTTACTCAAAAGTGATATGCAAATCAGGAAAAATTCTAATATATAAGATTAATCTGTCTATACTAAGGAGCAATGCATCAGATTTGGGCTTAAACCCACCCAGTTACTAACCAATTGTTTTCCTGGCTGAAGTTCTGACCCCCCCAAACAAAATTTATTCCAATTTCTCTCCCCAACTCCATTCCATTCAATACCCTTCCATTTGAGCTGTGGAGCCACCCAAAGACACAGAAACATGAAAAACACATCAATATTTCAGTACTTCCGCCTTCCCCAATCCCCTTGTACAAAAAAAACAAAACATTTACCTTTACTTACCTGGCCATCTGGCCAGAACCTGCAGCCTAGCCCAGTGTGCCACCAGCCACATTTTCAGTCTGCTCCTCCTCCGTCCTTCTGTCAGAAGCTGGATGCTTGAAGTGCCCATCCCAGGTCCCCAACATAGTCTGCGACCAAGTCACCTCACTAACCAAACCCACCCAACCTGTGCTGCTTGCTTCTTGCTTGGCTGCTGCCATAGCTGCTGCTGCACTGCTCTGATCAAGGCCTATGAAGGCTGCCCACACCATTGTTACTACAGCTGTGAGGCCTAGCTTGCTGCCACAGGGGGCCCATGTTTTATTTTTGTGAGGCAAGCCTAATAAAGTAAGTAGGTAGCCTAGCCTTGAGTTAGTTTCTTGCTCACCTCCAGCCTCTTCAGCCACCAAGGGAGACGGAGACTCACTAAGAGTAGACTAACAAAACTATGCCGCCACAACATTGTTATTGAGAGTTTAAGTTCAAGTTCAAGTTTATTGCAGGAAAACTCCATCGAGCAGGCTCATTCACAAAGAGATTCTGATTACATAAAGGGTGGTACAGACACGGACAATAATAAAGATTACATAAAGGGAGGTACATACATGGTGAAGTAATTCATACAATCAATCATGCAGTCTACTAGCAGTTCCTGGCAAACACATTATGCAAAAATTGTGCAAAATACAGCAAGAATACAACAAGGCAAATATTATAGCAGTGAAATTAACAGGTTTACACAGAAGCATTGGACTCATACAGTGTAAAGTTGTGCGAGATACAGCAAACATATACAAAGCATATAATGCAGCACTGAAATTAACATTTTCACAAAAGGATTGGATAACACAAGATGTAAGAAGGTGACTGGAGAGAAAAATAAGGGTAAGGGTGGAGGGGAACAGACAAGGCTAGTGGGTGGTTAAGAAGGATAGACAGAGAGAACTAGGAGGGGTGACAAGCTGGAGTCAGTGGGGAGCATAGGTTAAAGAAAAGATAGGGAAGATGAAGATGGGAAGTGATACAAAGAGAGCAGGGGTAGAATAGGCAGGCTTAAGGGGCCAGTAGCAGCAGGGGAGAGGGAGTGAGCAGATCAGGGACAGGGAGTAGTGGGTGGGCAGGGTGAATGGGGGGATGTGGAGGAGAGGGGAGGACAAGTGCTTAACTCGGTATATAGAAGGGTAGTAGAGCTGGATAGGAATAAGGCAAGCTAGTTCCTCTGGCAGTTATAGAGAACCATAAAGTATTTTGAGACAAGGGTCTTAAAGAAGTTAATCGGGACTAGGCTGGTGAGCTTAAGTACCATCTGAATGTGGTTCCAAGCCACTGGAAGAGCATGCGAAATAGTGCCCTTGCCAAGGGAGGTTTGAGTTTTGGGAATGTCCAGGAGGTGGAAGGCAGACTTCCTTAGGGAGTAAGTGCAGTGAGAGATATGGATGAGAGATGAGATATAGACAGGGAGTTTATTGTGTAGCACTTTAAGCATCCAAGTGCCAAGGTGGAGCAGTCTTCTAGTGGCTAGGGACGTCCACCCAACCAATGTGTACAAGTCACAATGATGGGTCCCAGAGGGGGCCTTCATGATAAATCAGAGGGCGCAGTGGAATAGGACATGCAGCCTATGTAAGTTGGATGCAGAAGTGCAATTGTAAATGATATCCCCTTAGTCTAGAAGTGGGAGAAATGTTGCCCGAATAAATCTGAGTTGGACCTCAGTTGGGAATAGTCTTCTGTTTCTAAAGAAGAAGCCTGGTCTGGCTTTAAGCTTGGCAGTAAGGCTATCAATGTGGGCACTGAAGGAGAGTTTGTTGTCAATCCGTAGGCCTAGGTATTTAAACTTGTCTACCACTTCAAGTGGCTCCCCTAGGGATGTGAATACTGTTGCAATGCCAACCTTGGACATGATGGGAGGTTACTGTTATAGTTGAAAAACACGTCCTTTGTATTTTTAATGTTGAGAAGTAACTTGGCACACATAAGGTTCTGTTCAAGCTGGAAGAAGTCAGATTGAAGTTCATCACAGACTTCGAGATGTATAGGCTTGGAAGTGTATAGTACTGTGCCGTCTGTGAATAAGTGTAGTTTTGAATTGTCAGTGTTAGAGTCAAGGGAGTTGATGTAAATAGAGAAAAGAATAGGGCCTAAAATGGACCCTTGGGGATGCCTCTAGTAATGGGAAGGGGGTTTGATAGAAGGCCATCCACTTTTAACACGCTGGACTCACCCTGCAAGATAGCTAACAAACCAATGAATTGTGGGGGTGGTGACACCTACGTTAGAGAGGCTTAGGAGAGTGAGGTTGTGATCAACAGTGTTGAACGGTTTACTGAAGTCGATGAACACAGCATCTGTTATTTGTTTAGAGTCAAGGGCAGTGTACCAATCATTGGTGACTTTACCTAGAGCCGAGGTGGTGCTGTGGTTATGCCTAAATCCTGATTGTGAAGGGTTAAGAAGGGATTGCTCTTCAACATGTTCCTTCAGTTGATAGTATAACAGTATCTCTAGTATTTTGGAAAGGACTGGGAGGATGGAAATAGATCTGCATTTGTTCAGGTCAGAGGGGTCACCAGATTTGAAGAAGAGCAGTATGTGGGCCAATTTACAACAGGAAGGGACAGTGGCAGTAGAGACAGATAGATTGAATATATGGAAGATAGGGGCTGTAAGGTAGTAGTAGCCAAGTTTGAGAAAAAAGGGTTAGATCCCATCAGAGCCACCACCCTTCCTGGTATCAAGGCTATGCAGGTGGTCTTCCACTTCCTTGTAGGTTACTCGTTGTAAACTGAAGGGGTACGGGGCCAGGGGTGTGAGGTGCAGGAGGCATGGTGGGGCAGGACTGCTGAGTGTAGGGGGAGGAGTCAAATGCCAGCCCAGTGGCGGCAAAGTGGGAATTTAATTACTTGAGCACAAGATTGTGGTCCTTTACCACAATTCCTTTATCGAAGATTTTGGTAGGGACAGAGGGGGCAGATTTCCACCCTTCAATGGATTTCAAAGTCCGCCAGCTTTTGGCAGAACTCCCATTGACGTGTTTGAGGCTATTGTCATAATAATTTGATTCTGCAAAATGTATGAGCTCGACACAGGAGTTTCTAGCAGATCTGAAGGCCTGCCAGTCAACATCACACTTAGTCTGCCTGGCATGGACCCATAGCTTATCCTAGGAGGTGAGCACAGCCTTGAGTGCCGACATGAACCATGGGTGGGAGAATTTACGAGCCCTGGTTTTGATAAGGGGGGGGACATGCTTATCTGCTAGTTTTAGCAGATGGTTGTTGAGGATTGTGGAGGCCTTGTCCATTGACTTGGCGAGGTAGAGGATTGCCAGTTTATCCACCTGAGATCATCAAGGTAGTTACAAGTGTTGAATCTGCATAACCTGCGCTTGATGTTAAATTTGACTATCGAGGGGGATTGCACCAGGGCCCTGGTGCAAACAATGATACCATGGGCACTCAGGTCATTGTGAAACTCTGCAGTATTCAGGATTTTGCTTGGGTGGTTAAAGATGATGACTTGAAGAACTGAGCTATTCGCACGATTTTTGATGTTTTTCCTGGTCGGTTCCGAGATAAACTGTGATAACCCTAGTTCATCGCATAGGCCTTTTAAGCCATTTGATTTGGAGGTTAACCAATCAAGGTTTAGATCACTGAGGATGATGATTTTGGAGCTGCTAAGAGCTATAAAGGATTTTAGGGTTGTGATTATTGCGGTACCCTCTGAGGGTGGCCTATAGCAACCTATGATATGAAGGATTTCTGATGATGGAAGGTGTAGGTTTAGTGCTCACTAACTCCTCCAAGCTGTAGTGTGCAGCCTTTCTACTCTGTGGCAGGAAAGACAGTGTCACACTCACGTGGCACACGTGCTCTTTCTTGGCTCCTCCACATCATGTGTGAAGGTGCCACCGCTAGTAGGTGGAGAGAGTGGACTACACAATACAGACATAGTCAAGTCAGGAGTACACCTGCAGCATGAGAGCACATAGGCCTGGGGGGTCACTTATTATGCAAAAGATTAAATTCAAATTTAATGCCATTATTGCCACATCATAAGAATGACCTAGGCACAAATGCGGAGGGGGGGCAACTGCCCCACCTCTGCCTTACCTAAATGGTACCACTGCTTTATGGTAGAAATTAATTCTCAGGGACTAACATCAGTACAAGTAAATAAAATGGTTTCCACTGTGTCCTGAGGTACTGTATCTCTATGTTTCAGGATGTGTCCTGATCATCATGAGGGTTAGTGACCCTCATTGTCCCTCATTTTTGAGTGTCTATGTCCCTTATTTCAGTGACAAAATGTGAGGTATGGCACATGCTTCCAAGACCCTACTCAGCACAATGAGTGCTGATCATGGCCATAGTGTATATGCTCCATGCAGAATGACAATGGGAAAGTAAGTGGGCCATAACAGCCATGGAGAAACACATTTGTAGCACCAAATATGCATAAGGGGATTTGTATGTCCCAAAACAAAAAGGTCCAGCTTTACAACACAGAGGCCCCTTTTCGCACATCTGGAATGGTGGATGGTGGCTGACTATATCCCAGGCATTTAATGCAGTAAGCAAACAATACTTTACAAATTAATGGCAATTTAATGACAAAAATAAAAGCCATGAAACAATTTGCAAAAGAATATGAATTAATGAGTTTACCTAATTTTAATGGGAAATCAATTAAAAAGGTATTTTAATGGCTGTAATTGCTAGCAGCAGTATGAGAAATAGAAACTGATGTGTTTTTTTAGATGACATTTGCACCAGGTTAGTTGCAGACATGGTACAAATGGCAGGCATGCAACATGTGAACCTGATGTAATTTTAAATGATGTTCTCACCAGCTTAACTGCTGCACTCATGTCAAGCATTCAACATGCGAACCTGATGTGATTTTTAGAAGATGTTTGCACCAGCTTACCTGCTGTGCACATGTCCAGCTTGCAGCATGCGGTCCTGATGTGCTTTTTAGACCTGGTTCACACAGGTTCACTTTGTGTATGCCAATTGCATGCAAACATTGCACAATTAAGCATGTGGCATGCTTTCTGCATGTACACGGCACACATATTTCTGTAAGGGAAGGCTTTAAATTCACATTCTTTATAAAATATACAGGAGCTTGCCCTGTATAAGAGATCATTAGTAAAACAGTCTCCACCCCCTGATTAAGGCTCATTGAGAGTGAAAGCAGTGGGGTAACTGTGAGGACGGTCTGGTCTAGTAATGTACTTTGGAAATTTTACATTGCACTTTGGAGGTTGAACATGCATTGAGGCTCACTTAGGGTCTTCATATGGGTATTTGTATAATTGCTGAAGAATAAAATAACTGCTTTTTTAGCAAGGAATTACTATCAAACCGATTTTTTTCCACAGAGTAATGGTTGTGCATACTCAAGTGTTTCTTGTGAAAGGAGAGGGGAACCCTCCCTGTAGAAAATAAGAACATTTTCCTTTACTTTAGCATCATACTGATAACATATGGGCACTAGAAATTAGCGACAACAGGTTGCAGCTTATTATGTGGCATTGTTGGGTTAGATCTAAAAGTGAGCTCTTCTGTCCTGGATGTTGTACTATAAAGTCCCTATATTTTAAAAAAAGTTATTCTACCCCATCTCCTTTAATCACAGTTGTGTCTTCCTTGATGAGGTATTGCATCATTGCTCACCAGCTTCCTCTTGCTATCATCTGGCAGTAGAACTGGATGAAGTGCATCTGCTTCACTACCCGTAGTGAAGGTAACGAATTGCATCCACTAATTGAAGTTCACAAGCCTCACTACTCCTCTTGAAGCAATTTGGCCAATAAGAGTTGTGGCGAACTACTCTTTGATTCGCACATTGCTGGAGAAGTTCACCAGAAAACTTTGCAGAATATGGAAGAGTGGGACCCTGTACAGACTACAGGGTTTAAAATGGTTTAAGGAGTCTAAACCATTTCATCCACACTTAACAGTGTACTTAGTCTGGTTTTTGAAAAAACTATGCTAAAACTCTGATGAGACAGGAGCCTTAGCACAGCTTTTAAAATGTTATGGCTGCTAGTTCATTTGTACCAGTAGTGCGGATGGTCATGCGCAGTTCTCCTCCATGTAGCATGATGCTGGAACATGGAACCAAGGTAGCAGCTAACTCATTGGGAGGCAGTAGTGCAGACACTGCAAACAATTTAAAAACAGTTTACAAAACACTCTCAGTAGTAGTGGTGGGTGAAGTGGGCAAAATTCATTTCATGGAGTAATCCAAGAAATTCCACCCGTTTCACGGAGCAAAATGCAAAATTTTGCCCAGCGGAATGGCGAAAGTTCACCCGGCAGAATGGCAAAATTTCACCTTCCACTGCAAAATTTCACCTATGGAAGGTGAAATTTCACCATGAAAGGTGAAATTTCACCCACATTAAGCGAAATTCCACCTAATGTAGAAAATGTTATGAATTACTCCATGCGTCGAAATTGGCCACTTTGCCTCCACTTCATGGCGGAAATTAAATTCACTGCATCTCTACTCAGTAGTGCAGACACTACAGCATGGTAAGTCTTAATCCATTTTTAAAAAGTATCTTATCATGCTGTAGTGTGTACATGGCCCTGAAGTGAACTAAAATACTCTTCACTTATCACTTGACACTTCACTAGAGTTTGCCCAAAAACTTTGCAGGAAGTGCACGGATTATTGCTGCCTATCACTTGCACCTAAAGAGAAGTGCTCCTTGATGAATTCTGCATAAACATTACCTCACTACAAGCAGGAGAATTTATTTTTTTATTTATTTAATTCTTGGATTGTAAAACCTTTGAGCTGACAGCTCATTTACAAAGGTTCCACACATTATAACTACAACAATCAGACAAACAATACAAATAAGAGAATTGAAAAATTTGGCAAAACAGAGCAATAGGCAAATTTTGCTGAATATAACAGGCAGAAGTAAATCGGTCTGAGTTGACCTTGTTTGGTTTCAAACATACAAGAGAACATCAGATAAACTGGTGCACAGAAAGTCGAACAAAGTGAGCAGCATTTGCACATTATTACAGCATTGTTTCAAGCAGGAGAGAATCAGTCAGAGTTGACCTAGTCTGGTTAAGGGGTGGGTGATGGTGGGGGGGGAGAGAAAGTATGACATGGAGGCATGGGGAGGATAGTGAAGGGTGGAGGGGGGTGATGACCGAGGGGGTGATCTGGGTGTGTGGGAAGGAGATGACAGCAGGAGGGGATGGGGTGGAGAGAGGGGTGGAGACAGTGGCAGGTAGGGTAGGGGGTAGATGGGATGATGATGCAGGGAGGAGGTGGGGGTAATGCTAATTAGGAATTGGCAGTCACAGTTGCAAAGTGCGGTTAGTAGTTAATCAATTTGTAACACTTTGCTGGCATTATAAAAAAAACAAAAACTTTGCCAGGCTCTGTTATTAAAAGAGTGGAAGCAGAGGTTCTCACCTTCACCATACAGACAAGTCAATGGGCATAAAAACAACATTTGTCAGCAGAAAAGGACCGCTCATCTCACCTTGTCTGCCCAGATGGTCCCTACCTAGTCTGTCTCTGCAGATCCTAATGGGTTTCTAGTGACTCTCCCTCCTCCCTGCCTATTTACTAATATTCCCCACATCTATCCCGTGCATGCTTGAAAACCTCCAGTTTTTGCCTCCACCACTTCCCCAGGCAATCTGTTCCAGGTATCCACCACCCTTTTAGTGAAGCAGTACTTCTTCACATCCCTCTTTAACTCCCCTCCCCCGAGCTTCATTGCATGCCCGCTGGTCCTGGAGCTCTTTCAAATTTGAAACAGACTCACCTCCTACACCCTGTTCACACCTGTAAGGTACTTTTAGGTTTCTAGCATGTCCCCTCACACTCTCACCTCTTCCAGGGTGTACAGGTTGAGATCCCACAGTATTTCATCATAGGACTTTTGATGCAACCCTTGCACCATGTTAGCTTCCCTGCTCTGGACTGCCTCTACCCTATCTATGTTCTTCCTAAGGTGCAACCTCCAGAAGCCAACACAATACTCCAGGTGGGGGTCTCACAAGTGAATGATGCAGTGGCAACACCACCTCCCTCCTCCTGATGCAAATACCTCTCCCTCTGCATCCCAGCATCCCACTGGCCCTACCCACTACTTTGTCACACTGCCCTGCTACTCTGAGGTCATCAGATATGATAACCCAAGGTTCCATTTCTGCTTAGTGACTGTTAGTACCTCCCCTCAGCCAATATCCAGCTCCTTGATTCCTATGCCCTAGGTGCATAATTTTGCAGTTTTTGGCATTGAACCCCAACTGCCAGGTTCTTGACCACTTCTTGAGTTTCCCAAGGTCCCTACGCATTCTCGCCACCCACTTCTAAATTTCCACCTTATTACAGATTCTGGCATCATCTGCAGAAAGGCATACCTTCCCTTCCAGTTCTTCCACAATGTCACTTATGAAGTCATTGAAGAGGACCAGTCCTAGTTCTGAGCCCTATGGCACCTTGCTGGTCTCTCTTCCCTCATAACAGTGAGTGGAAATAACTACCAGCCTTCTTGCCTATCCATTAACTGCTTCCTTACCCAATTCACCAGTTTAGGGCCCACCCCTTGGCTTCTCTACTTTCTTAGTCTGCATTTGGCAATGTCAAAGGACTTGCTAAGGTCCAGATAGGCTAAGGTCCACCACACTCCCTGATCGATTTTCCTGGTCTTTTAGCTGGAGAAATCAATCACATTGGTATGGCACCCCTCCAGCATGAATCCATGCTGCCTTTGGTCTTGTAGTCCATTGGATTCAAGATACTCTACCAACCTTTCCTTTAATAGAGTTTCTGTTAATTTCCACAACTACTGATGTGAGACAGACTGGCCTATAGTTCCTCTGGTTCTCCACAACCACAACTCTTTCCAGTGAGCTGTTGAATTAGGCCATCAGTGGGGCTGCTAGCACCTCCCTGAATTCCTTTAGTACCCCTGGGTGTATCTTGTCTAGTACCATAGCCTTGTCTACTTTCAAAGCTGCAAGCACCTTCAGGAGTCCTTACTCTGTAAATAAACATGTGTCCACCTCCTCCCTCCTTGTTTCTGCTGTTCCCTGGTGGTCCACCCCCCCCTCGCTGTGAAGCCTGAGCAGAAGTACCTGTTCAGTACATCTACTTTTTTTTTAATTTAGAAAACGTCATTGATTTTTTTTTAATTGCTGTCTGTTTTATCCCCTCACTCCTGCTCGGATGCCTGCCACTCCTTCGGACTCTCCTTGGGTCCTTTCTGCTTCTGTCATCCCCTCTTGAGTCCTAGCTCCCCTGCAGGTCCCAAAATCATCCCTCCCACAGTATCCCGGCATTTTCCTTCACTAGGCGGGCCCCCCTCCGCTGAAGGGAATGCACCAGTGGAGGGGGAACACAAGTACTTACTCAGTCTAGTTTGCAGGATGCTGCTGGGCCCCATGAGGAATGGCTCCTTGGGGGATGCAGAGGTGCAGAGGATCAGGAGGCTGTCATCCAGTAAGCACCCAGCCATTTTTCCCTTTTTCCATTGGGGCAGTGTAGTGACATCATGTCATATGCCGACATCCGCTTCTCCCTCTGTTGCTGTTCAGGCCATGCATCCTGAGCCACTCCCAGCATCCATGAGGAGCCAGTAGGTGCCAGACCAGTCCCCTACCCTCCCCCCAATGAAGGAAAGCTGTCCATGGGATGCTCGATCCTTCTTCCCCTGGCCAGACCTCCAGCAACCCAGGCTCATTCCTGAACCTGGGTCACCTGCATCGCAAGCAGAAATCCAACGGCTGTGCTGACAGGCTGGCCCTTTATTGATTTTAACAAATACAAACTTACTCAATTACAGCTAGTAGGAAGTGTTGAGACCAAAATCATGCCCCCCTGCTCCCCTTCCCCATTCTCCACCTCATCCACCCTCCACCTCCCTCCCTCCTCCCTCCAGAGTGTGCACCTTTGATGGTAGGGGGAATCACTGAGACCATGGGACCAAGGCATAATTTTTGGAGCAAAGGGAGGCCAGAATGTGCTAAGTGGTTAATTCAGGTAAGGGGCATGTAATCTGCCCCACTTACAGTTGAAAAGGGGAAGCCTGTTTTGAGTGCTGGCAATCAGACATTCCATCCAAAGACAATAAGATAGCTCATGTAGACATTCTTTATTGGATATGCGAGATTGATCTATCCAGTGTTTGAGGACTAATTTTTTGACAGCCATGGAGGTAAGTGAGATATGATATCTTGTCTTCTTAACCTGGATTTGGGACTAGTCTCCTATGATGCAGATTTTAGGGGTGAAAAGCCCTTCCAAGCCTAGAAGTGGGTCAATACGAGATTTGATAGTGTCCCATAGAGGTGAGATGTTTTCACAGATCCAAAAGACATGCAAAAGTGATCCCTCCTCTTTACCACATCCTGAGCAGGTTGGGGATGGAAGGCGGCCTAGCTTGGCCAGCTTAGCAGGGGTATAATACATATTGTTTAAGATTTGATATTGAATGAGCCTCAGCCGATCCTGAGTGTTACAAAGATATAGGTCTTTCCAGATTTTCCCCCAATAGAATGTTTTATCTGATAAAAAATGGTTCCAAATCTTCAAACCCATTGAGGGAGTAGGATACTGCATGGAGAGCAGCACATCATATAGTAAAGCAATTCCATGGGGCCGATTTGCTAGGCCTTGTATCTGACTGAGCAAGTCCTCAAAATCGGATGTCCTCAGAGCAGAACCAAAAAGTTGCATTAAAAGATATCTCAACTGTGAGACCCTGAAAGTGTGAGAGGGAGGGATATGAAACTTCACAAGGATCTTGGGAGTAGTGAGTAGGGAGTTTGAGGAATAGAGGTCTAGGACCCTGGTGCCTTGTAGTTGGGGAAGCCAGCCATTAGAGACAGTGACACTGCCAATCTTTAAGGAGGAATTGACTAATACAGTTTGTGCAAAGTCTTTAGTGAGGGACATGCAAAGGAAAATACAAAATTGAGAGAAGATTTTAACCAAGGTGCCTATCACTGAGTCCTGGATCTTAGTCAGTAATGATTTCCAGGGAACAAAAAGGGCTGCTACAGGGGAAACATTAGAGGAAAGGAACAAGTCAGTTTCAATCTGCAACAAGAGTGGGGTGTATACCTCTTCAGAATTGACTGAGTGCAGAGAAAGCCATTGCCCATATTTCTGGAGATGGCTGGCCCCATGGTGAAACAAGAAACTGGGGAGTCGAAGACCACCGTCCTCTTTGGCATGTGTTAGTTTAGGGTATGAGTGTTAGAGAGATTTATCTAACCAGATGAAGTTGGTGATGATAGAGTGAATACGCTGAGAGAAGGGGAGAGGGAGCCAAATGTTTAACATATTGAGTGGATAAAAGAGCCTGGGCAAAATGTTCATTTTGACAATATTGAGCCTACCCCACAGTGAGAGAGGAAGGGATTTCCATCATAATAAATCCTGTTGGATTACAAAAATTAGGTCCTCAAGATTAAGTTTTCTTGCAATAGAGGTATCAGTAGCTAGAATATGCCCAGATATTTGAGGGAGTTAGGGGACCAGTGCATATCAAACCAGCTAAAGTCAGTACTATAGGTGAGATGATTTAGGTGGAAAATTTCAGTTTTATTGTAGTTTAACTTATAATTAGAGAGAAGGCTGTATTCCTCAATCATTTTAAGTGCCACCTCAAGAGAAGTGGAGGGGTGTGAAAGGTGGAGGAGGATGTCATCTGCGTAGACTGAAAGTGCTAAGGTCATGTTTACCAGTGGTACACCGTGTATATGAGGTGAGGACTTTAATTGTCTGATTAAGGGCTCAAGATAGAGATAAACAGAAAGGGAGATAAAGGGCAGTCCTGTTAGGTACCCAAGTGACGGGGAAATTGTGAGGAGAATACCCCATTGCAATATATTCTTGCAGTGGGAGAAGAATAAATGACTTGAAGCCAGCTAAAGAATGGGGGGGACCCATTTTCCGGAGGGTGCACCAGAGAAAATCCCAGTCCACCCTGTCAAAAGCCTTTTAGGCATCAAGACAGACCAGGGTCATGGGAGAGGGTACAGACTTCGCATATTGAAATATGTGTGCCAGCTTGCGTAGGTGATCAGCTGATGACCACAGGGGATGAAGTCTACTTGTTATGGCTAAGGAGTGGTGACCAGATTTTCCTGATTCTCGTGGCTAAGATTTTAGTAAGGATTTTGAGGTCACAATTCAACAGGGAGATGGGACAGTAACTCGATGGATTGGCTGGGGGTTTATCCAGTTTAAGGAGTAGGATGATAGTCACCTCAAGAAGAAAGGGATCCAGAAAACCAGCTGAGAGAACATACTGGAAAAGGTGGAGTAGAAAGAGAGATAGTTCTTTAAGAAAACACTTATGAAAGTTAGATGGGAACCCATTCAGGCCCGGAGACTTATCCAAGGCTAAACTCCCGATGACTTGCTCTACCTCAAGTAATGTGATGGGAGAGGACAGGAGGACCTGGTGTTGTTCTGCCAAACTAGGGAGAGGCACCCTTGCTAAGTAGTCCTCGATTACTTGTGGACTTGGCTGGGAAGGTCTCCGACCATAAAGGATAGCATAGAAATGCTCAAACACCAGGGTGATATCCCTGGGCAGAGTATTGGCAGATCCATTCTGGTTTGAGATAGATTGGATTACCCTGGAGCTTTCCACCTGTCTCAAACAAAGGGCAAGTAAGCGTCCAGGCTTGTCCCCTTGTTCGATGTATGTGGATTGAGTTTTTAGGACAGCACATTCAACCCTCTCATGAAGAAGATCCGCATGCTCGTCCCTTAGGGAATGTAAAGTGGTCAGCGAGTCTAGTGAAGAAGAAGCAGATAGGGTTAGCTCTAGATAACAAATTAATTTCAAAAGCCCCCTGGCTTTGGCTTCTCGGACTTGCTTCCACCTGGAAGCCAAGTGAATAAATTCACTCCTTAAAAAAACACTTCAATGCACACCATACATGATCCTCTTTAGGAAGAGAGTTTTGATTGGTATCCATGAAGTGTTGAAAGATGGATTTGATCTTTGAGGCAATTAACTCATCTTTATGGAGTTGAGTGTTGAGCTTCCAGGTGGTGTCTCACTGCACATCAAGAGAGAGAGAATAAGTTGGAGCCAAACCACTGCATGGTCCGAGAGTACTACAGGTTCCAATCCACCCCCGAGCATCCCAGGTAGTAAAGTAGAGCTGATGAGGATGTAGTCAATTCTGGAAGAAGTGAAATGTACTAAGGAATAAAATGAGAAAGCCTGGGTGGAAGGATTAAAAACCCTCCAGGAATCACACGGGCCTAACAGCTCCTTAAAGTCTCCAAGAGCCTGTTGAGCCAAGGAGAGGAGACAAAGGGGTTGTGTAGAGTGGTCTAGATCTTGGGTTGGAGGCAAATTCCAGCGTCCTCCCAAAATAGGAGGGGTTGGCAAGAGGGGGTGCTATCTTATCCGCCAGTTCCATAAGAAAGGCAGGTTCTCCTCCCACTGGACCATAAATACTCTCCAAAATAATTGTTGTCCTATCCAACAAACCTTTAACCAACACAAACCTACCTTGTGGGTCAGAGATAATGTTCTCAGCTTGGAAGTAGATGCTTTTAATGATTAGGATTACTACTCCTTTACTGGATGTGGATTCGCCAGCAGAGAACACCTGGTGGACTCCTGCCTATGAAACCATCACGATTCCTGAGTGAGAAGATGGGTTTCCTGAAGGAAAATAATTCTGGCTTGCATTAATAAAAGATGTTTGAAAATTTGATACCTCTTAATTTGCTCTCTTGCCCCCCCCTAACATTCCAGGTAACCATTTTAATAGCCTGGTTAGCCATGGTCATCCTTGACTGTTGATGAAAAGTAGTAAACGTCTAAGGATTGGCACACTCCGGATCATCCCCTCCCTTCCCCCAGATCCCAGCATGAGTCATGACAATGAACATAACCAGGAAATAGCAAACATGGAAGTAAGACAGAGATCCTGAGACATTGTACATTTAAAATATGTGTCCCTACAATTCTCAGCATAAATTTGGTTCAAAATAAACGTTGTCCCATGCCCGTCCTGAGGTGTCACCCTTCCCCCACATTCACCCTCTTTGCTCTTACTTACCAGTCTCCCACAACTGAAAAGCTTATAGAGATGAACCAATGAACTAAGTAGGAGTTAATAAGCAACTGGATTCTCCCCTCCCACCCCTTCCCTCCCCTAGCTCCCCTCCCTCACATCCCCATAACTATATACAAAGGTGCTCCCTAGCATCACAACAGCTATAAGCCATG
Organism: Neoceratodus forsteri; assembly: GCA_016271365.2. Classification (NCBI taxonomy): domain Eukaryota; kingdom Metazoa; phylum Chordata; order Ceratodontiformes; family Ceratodontidae; genus Neoceratodus; species Neoceratodus forsteri. The sequence goes on from CM028134.1 coordinate 219,946,952, forward strand.
AAAATTGGAAATAAAGGAGGCACCAGTCCCATTTAGCCTCTTTAAGCCTCCCCCCTCATCTGGACAGCTAGGCTGATGGCATGGACCTAGTATTAGTAGTAGCTGTGCCTTTACATTAGCATGATATAGGGCAAGGAAAAGACAGGCCAGCAATAGGCAATTGAGAGGAGGCAAGGGACTAACCCCCCCAATGGCTAGTACGTGGTGTGGTCTCACCCACGAGCTCCCAAACAGAGGAAGCTCCCACCCTGCCACTCCCCCCACCCCAATATCCACCAAGTGATCCATCACTTGCTAAGGAGCATTACTTAGTTACCCTAGAAAGGAATGGAAAACTGAGGAGATCCCACCAAAGTGCCTTCCAGGTGAAATACCCTAGCCCTGCATGAATATGCTGGGGAAATCCTTCCTCCCATATGCCCACTCATTAACTTGAGCTAACATAAACAGCAATCAATGAGGAACTAGAAATAGATTTTCCCCCCAGGATGAGCAAAGCAGTGACATTGAACCAGCTTCAGAAGTGGGAGGAACCAGCTTTTAAAACAATTTGCAGGGAAAGTTTTACTCGCTCCTCGAAATGCCCATGGGGGAAGATTGAGCAGGAGGGACTGAGCACCACCTGGAAAATTCCCCCATGGAAACTAAGTACACTGTTCTAGAGCCCGACTGCTGATTTTAGGACTGAGCCTCCTCAGTTAGAACATCATGGAGCAGATTCCCTCACAAACAGGGCGTTTGGCAGCCACGTTCTCCAGTGCATCAGGGATTCAAACGATCAACAATAAGGTAAACACAAACATTAACTTTAAAACACAATCCGGAGTGAAGCTTCAAATATGACAGAGTCATTAGCAGGAATCAAGTGCTATTCTTCACTGTTACCAACTGGGAAGGTTGTGTAATCTCTAAAGCAGTCAGTCTGTTTTAAACAGATCAGGTAGCTTGGTTGCAAGATCTGAGGTTGCTTGGGCAGGTGAGCCACAGGATGACCAAGAACCCGAGATAGAGATCTGCAGTTGGGAAGGGTAAACCATTTTAAACTGAATCGCTGCTGCAATCAGCTTCCTAACAATTGAATGGAAGGCCACACGCTTCTGCCTGGTTTCATAGGTTAGGTCCTGGGTGACCTGAAGTTGTTTCCCCTCCCACACCACCAATTGAAGCTCTCTTGCTTTTGTCAAAACATGCTGTTTTTCTAGTAAACTTAGAAATTTAAGGATAATCAGTCTGGAGGGGGGCTCCAGGCTGGGGCCATGGTCTTAGCAAATGGTGGGCCCTCTCTATCTGATCAGCAGTATTAAGTGGAGTGGGACCCACCACTTTTGTGAGAAATTTCTGAAGGAATGCAAGGATGTTAGGGCCTTCCTCTGACTCTAGTAACCCTATTATTAACAAGTTATTTCACCGACTTCTGCCTTCCAGGTCTTCCTTTTTCAGTTGAAGTTTCTGTATTTGCTGCCTCAGGTTAACAATTTCTGTGTTGATCTTGTCCTTCCAGCACTTCAGGGAGGTGGAATATGCCTCCGAGTTGCTTACCCTGCAGCCCAAGTAGGACAGGTCTCCTCTAAGTGAATTTAATTCTGTCGAAATGTTGGCCAGGGTCTCCTGGAAGGGGGAGCAGTTCCTGAAGAAAGCAATCCTCAGTGAGAGGGATCGCCATTGTTATTGAGGGGTTATTCTTGCTGGTTGAAGCACTTTGGGCCTTAGACTTCTTAGGGAGCTTCTCTGACGTGGTCGGCGGAGTATGTCTGAGTGGGGCCTGCCACATATCTGCCTCTATAGCGGTATAGATTACCAATTGCAATCCAAGTTCAAGCTCTGTGAGTGCTGCAGGCAGGCGCTAGGTGAGGAGAAGGGAATTTCTTGACTCCATAGCCTATTTACCAATATAGATGAAATATTTAGGAGGTAGAAGGAGAGAGCTCTATGTTCCTGTTGCTCTTAGGCATCCAGCATAACGTGATCTCCATATCTGCTTTTTCTTGACCCTTTCCTGTGCAGTCTCCCCCTACTGCCCACCTTAGATTTCTTCATTTAAATCACAATTCCTATTTAGAGCCATTCCAACTCAGTGTCTGTCACAGTGTCATAGTGTGGCTGGTGTGGGTGAAGGATTATGCAGACAACAGCAGATTGGTGCAACACACCACAGTGAGGCTTTATTTTCTTTAAAAGTCAGGATAAATTAATAAACTCCAAAATAAACTAAACAAAATTCTTCACGAATTGCAGGTAGCTCACTTTCTCAGTGCTCACAGGGAATAACCTTAAGCAATGGTATATCCCTTCTTCAATACATCAGTTTGCAGCAACAGACTATGCATGCCCTTCCTCTGCACTTGGTCAGCACCTACTAACCCACTAATCTATCTTTCCTGTGGAAATGAACTATTCCCTATGTTGGCCTTGTGTATTAGGGTGACAGTGAACCCAAATAAATACCCCAAAACAAGCTAAATACAAAGAACTTTATTGCAAAAGCACTGAAACAAGGGTTACCCCAAAGGGCAGTAAGCCAAGTTTCAAAGAAATACTAAATCACACATACTCCCATACTACAAAGCATCATGGGATGTATATGAAAATCAACATGAAATTTTAGGCTGGTTCAGCTTATAGCAGGAATGCATGGTGCCAATAATTTATTTTAGGCATGCTGCACTTTATTTCTGACTGCATTTAATGACAATAATTTAAATAACAGCTGTTTCTTTTTATCTAGCACTCTAACTATATCAAACCCCTTCCAGTGCAGGATTTGTAGGGCACTGTTTTCAAATAACATGAAGTTTCATTTTTATAAAGCACCTTGCACTTCATTAATGCACTGCCAGCACATTATGTCTGAAAGTACCTTAAGCACTTTATCTTTCTTCATATAAAGCACATGTAGTTCTTTATTAAACAGCCAGCAAGCAAGCTTGGCATTTTATGAAGGTGTACATATTTATTCAGGTTCCAGCCTTCTCCCTATGTACAGTCAGCTACTGTATTTGCTCATAGCCATATCTGTTATTTCCTTAGAAAGGCATATGGCTTCTGCTGAGGGACGGAATGGTGACTAAGAAACAAAGAAAGGAAGAAAAGAAATTTAGGGAGGATACAAAAATACTGCCATACAGTAGGTGGCCAACCTACTGCAGTGTTAGAAAAAGAACGGGACAGTTTTCTAGAGGTACTGTTGCAACAGATTGTACAGAAAGAAAGGGAGAAGACAGAAAAATATCCCTAACTGCTACACCAATTTCCTGGGTAGAGCACAGCTCTACCACACATAGCATACATAGTAGTGATTTATTTAGTTAATGAAAATGAAGCATTCCCTTACCCAGAGGAAGAAACTTAGAAATATAGAAACTGACAACAGATGAGCCGGCCTGGTGGTGCTGAGGATTGAGATGATGAATGCCACACCTCACACCACGCCAGTGACCCATGTTCAGAAATGAGTGCGGGCCACTGGGGGTTGGCAGGGGAGGAAAAGAATTGAGTGTCCTAGGGACTACTCTCCTTCTCTGGGAAGGGGGGGATGACCAGCTGTAGGTGCACACCTGGGCCCTAGTGGAGGCTGGGGGTGGCTCACCGATGCTGTCTAACTTGGGTCGGGAATGGGGCAGATGCTTGACGGGGTGTGTTTATGGGAGTGTGCGTAGTGCTGTCACTGGTGCCATTGCACACTCCGCTCATGAAGGGGGAGGAAACCAGAGGAAAAACTCATGGCGGATGAAGGAGGAGTTCACAGGTGATACCCTGACTAGCCACGGCACCGGCACACTGGATCCATTCGCAGTGGAGGTGGGCCCCCCGCCGACCCTGTTGGGGGGGTCAAGCCTTGGGGGTATAGCTAGCGCTGGCTTGTAGATGTTGGGGTGATGAAGCTGGGATTTGCCCAGAGTGTGAGGGCCATGGAGCAAAAAGAAGCAGAAATATGACCAAAAAAAACAAAACAAATTGCCAACAAGAAAGAACCATTTGGCTCACCCCGTCTGCCTGGATTTTCCCTACCTATTCTGTTTCCACAGACCCTACCTGGTCTCTGTCAACCATCCCCTCTTCCTGTCTATTTACCAATATTCAATTATGCGTATCCTATGCATGTCTGAGGGATTATAAACCTTGTTAGTTTTTATGTTGGTTTGGTTGGGTTAGCTTATTTTGTACAGCAGCCTGAGCCCCAGGGAATGGGTGCTAAAGAAATAACATTGCCTTGCCTTCCTTTATGCTGGCTACCATTTCTTTCCTTAGCCCTAGGTAGAAAGCAGAAGAGGGTCTTCATTAGTGAGGCAACATTCTGTGCCCAAAGAGTTGGAAATCCCTATGTAATGGCTTATTTTTCCACTTGTCCCCTTATTCCCCCCTCAACACAGCAATGTAGAGGCCATTGAAGCTGTTATGTTCCCAACTCCCACAGCAGCAGACTGTCAATGTAGATGATAACATCAGCAGTATGAAATCCCAGACCTGAGATGCTCTCTATTTTTAATGATCTGGAGTGGAACCCAGACCAACTGACTTCACTGCTACAAAGTCTTAGTCCCACCTCCTGATCTTAGTAACATCATTAGGGATTCATGTTCAGGGACAGCACATGTTGAATGATCAGCACACTAGTGGGCTCAAAGTCTGTTTAGATTCCATCAGGCCATTGCAGCACTAGCTAAATGTACACTTTCTTGTATGTGACATATTTTAAGACCTGTCGATAAAAACTATAATGCTTGTTGAATGAATTTTAAGTGACACTTTCCAAGTAGACAGCCCTATAGCTGCAGTGCAGACAGATAAACAGTCAGCAAGCGCACTCTGCGGTTTTCATGATGAACCCTGAATTTGAACGTACACAAGGCTCTCACTATTTGTCTTTGGTTAAATAAACATGTAAGGTCAAGCGCCTCTGAAGTAATGAACACTGCTCTTCAACAAGCAGCTGCTTTTCTTATAAACATCAACTGGCAGTTATTGCTGACCTATTTTACCCTGGAGAGACATGGTCCACTTTTGCAGTCTAGTTTAGTCTCTGAGTCTCACACACCACATTAACACTGCATTTCTAACTTGAAATTGGAAGTCTCATCCATTTCTTCGGTTTCCCACCCACCCACATCTCTGTTATGGCAGTTTAAATTACGGTTACTCATATTATATGTGGCATCAACCATAAAGCCTTGTCTGGATCAGATAATTAGCTATCTGGTTGATCATTATCCTGATAATCCAGTCAAACTGGGTTGAGTTCTACTCCCCACACATGGATGGTGGCTAATAATAGCCAATAGTGACTCTGTACTGTAGCGCTAGGGTTTGCTTCACTGTTGAGGTGCCATTCATTTGATTGACATGCTAAACCAAGGTCCCTTGTGCCCATCTCTGGTGGTTCTCAAGATGGAAGTTAAAGCTCCCATAGTACTTATCATAAGAGTATGAAAGATTTTTCCCCAATATCCTGGGCAACATTCCCTGTCAATAAATGAGGTCCCAGTAACCCACCTTCTTGGATATACCTGGAAGTGAGCTACCACAGCTCAGTGTGCCTTCCCTAGTCTAAAATTACAAATGATTAAATATAATTCCTGGACTACGTTCTTAGATACAGACATGGAAGCTATCCACAGTGTGCAATATCCAGGTCAGGATCATTAATTTCAGGCACTGGTGTGGTTCTGAGGAGAGCCATAAGTAGGGACCTAAATATAATTGTTTTATCCTTTTTTCATTTTTATATTAGGTTGAAGCATTCCATTAAACAATTCATGTCCTTTTTCTTTGTTTGTTTGTTTTACTCTAATCTGAGTATATGGAAGAGTTTATACAGTCCCTGTGGGTTTGGGCTTCTTTGGTTATGGTTCACATACTTAGGAATAGTTTTTTTAGGCGTAAGATGAAACTACTCTTTATTGGATTTTGCAACAAACTATGTCAGCATCTGTGTCCAATTAAAATAAGCTCATGCATAAAGCAGAATTTAATCCAATATTATTTTACCATGAAACGTACACTATTCACACAGAAATTCTGCATTTACAGAAAAGTTAAACCTTAGATAGAAATACAGTAACTTTTTAATGGCAATAGACGTCTCCATTTTACCATCTGTATTTTGTTTATTACAAGGCTGAATAAATCAGCAATTCATACTGTTACACAGCTAGCCTGAAACTATAAAATTAAGGGTTCACTTCTTTTCCCGAGGAAGTACATATGTGTACATACATACAAACACACACACACACACACAAGCACTTCCATGCATGCACACATATCTGTATAGATGTACAAACACATGCACAGGCTAGGTTAGGTTGGAGTCTTTGTTTATAAAATGGGTAGGGAAACATCCTGCTTCCTGATTGGTACAGAAGGTTGTAAAGCAGAGTTGTTCAGGAAAAATAACTGCACTGCTAAACATATCTTAACAGGGAATACATTTTACAAGCATAAAACCATGCCAGGGTGTGGGTTACTATTCCTGACCCACACGTCCAGGTAGTTGAAGGCACTCGGGGTAAGCACCTCATGCCTCACAATGCATGTGGATGTGCAGTTCAGGAATAGTAACCCACAGCATGCAGTGTTTCATTGCTTACATACAGCCTTTGTTTAAGAACTCAGAGTGCCCTACATATGATAGTACATATAACAATACATAAAACACGATCTAGCATGGCATTAATAAACACAGTAAAATACACAAGACAAAATCAAAACACAGTTCATGTGGCACTTGGAACAGTACCAGAGATTAGACTCTGGTAATGGGGCTAGGGTAGGCTTGTTCAAAGATCCACTTTTGGACTTCTGACATAAAATGGCACTCTGAGGTAGAACAGTTGATGAGTGATGGGAGGAAGGTCAGCAGAAAGGGACTCTAACAGAAAATGCCTTGTTCCTGGTATGTTTTAGGTTGAAATGAGGGAAATTTAGCAGCCATAGATCCACAGATTAATGGGCTCTACTCAGGTGGGGAGAAGTCAGCAGCTCGTGGAGGTAGATTGGAACCAGCCTTAAACAGAAACACAGAAACATAGAACTTGTCATCAGTAAAGGACCACTTGTCCTACCCAGTCTGCCCAGATGTTCATGCATAGTCCTTCTTTGCAGATCCTAACAGGTCTTGGGTGGCCCTCCCTCCTCCCTATCTATTTACTAATACTCCCCTATGTCTAGCCCATGCTTGATTGAATGGGAGGTTTGAAATAAAACATTTTTTGTAAATACAGATCTTGTACAAATTACGTATTTGGATGTATATTTAACATCTGTTTATCTCCTTTTCCATAGTGTGGGTATGCTTCTTTATACAATGAGCGTGATGGAAAAATCAGTCAGATAAAAGCTGTATCTTGCCTGCTGACATACCCGATTCATAAGATAAAAAAAAATTATCTTATGAACCGGGTACGTCATGCCTGTTATCTCCACTATCCGGTACATCATAATGACATCATGCGGATGCCTACTCGTGCTACAGCGGACCTGCAGCTTCAGACACAACAGTAAAATAATAATAAAGAACAGATTCTGGGCATTTTGAATCCATTGCTCATCATATAAAGCAGATATGGCATGTGTCAGTGTGCCATACCCTTTTTAATCTTCACTCAAGGTCTGTGCCCTCTTGCTTCCTCATTTGTGGCTATGTCACTTATGAGAGATTAAGAGGCCACAGACCCCTTGAAGATAAAAAGCGTATGACACGCTAACCCATGCCATATCCCCTATTTGCCTGGGAGAAATGTCACTTCAGGCTCCGAACAATAAGCAGCTCATTATGCAATCAGCCTTTATAAGAAACAGCACATAAGGAGTAATAAGAAACAAGAAGAGGAATACACGTTAGATCCATCAAGGGACTATCAAACTGTTTGAATTCCAAATGTCTGGATTTATATAGATGGAAATTGATGTACTTAGATGTAATTGAATAACATTTCTCACACTGGAGCACTGTAGTTTCAATTTCATTTAGGCTTAGAATTCTGATTAGATGAACTTAGATAATTGTAGGGGCTTTTACAATTGTTGATCTGAGTGCTGGAGATATGTAACTTCAGAATATTTTTAGATTGAGATGTATTTAGCTAATTAGAGGGGAGCTTTTGTATTAAAGAGCAGCTGACACCTCAAAGAAAACTTTGAAAAACACAATATTTAGGTACTATTTAGCTTGCATTCCACATATATTCTATAAACTTCTCCTCCCATTTTTCATTACTGAGAAAATTTGCATGATTACCTGATCTTCATCTGTTAGAGTTCATCTTCCTCTGTTGCTTACTCCCTACTTGAAGCCATAATCCTCTTTTGTGTCATCACAGTCTGTTGCCATGGGAATAACTTTGATGTCACAAGCAGTACATTATGACCTCAGGTAGGGAGAAAGAACAAGAATAGATGAAGTCTTCAGGAGCAAACATCCTGTTTTCATGCAACTGACCTCAGTAATAAATAATGGAGAGGAGACATACAGACAGAATATAAAATACAAGCTGAACTGTGGCTAAATATTATGTTTTAAGTTATCCTGAAGGCATCATCTACTCAATAATTGATTTAATTGTTAGATATATGGGATCTTAGAGCCAGTATATATGACTTAAGTGAGAACTAGTTTGTAACTGATCGTTATATGAACATTGCCACATTTTGTATGTAACAATGGGGGTATAAATACTTGTGTAGATGTTGAGAGAACATAACCCTTGATAAAGCACCTGCACAGGTGTGAAATGATCATCAGGAGTTCTCCATGTGTTTTGCACCCTTGAGGGTAGTGTACTTGTCCTTTATATGTATCTGCTGTAAAAAATAAAAAATGTTTAGCTAACAAACAAAATATGCTTGGATTTGAACTCTTTTGGAGGCATTAAGTGAGGTCTCTTACCTTTTCTATTTGCATGCTTTTAGCCCCCCACTTTTTTCACCTCTACTACTTCCACTGGCAGTCTGTTCCAGGTGTTTACCACCCTTTCAATTAAGTACTACTTTCTCACATCCCTCTTAAAGTCCCCCCCCCCAAGCTGCTTTGCATGACCCCTGGTTCTGGTGTTCTTTTACATTTGAAAGAGAGTCCCTTCCTGTACCGCTTTTACTCCTGCGTGGTATGAGTAGGTCTCTATCATTTCCCCTTTCTCTCTCTCCTCTCTTTCAGGCTGTACATGTTGAGATCCCTCAGTCTTTCCTCATAGGGCTTTTAGTTCAGCCCCTGCACCATTTTAGTTGCCCTCACTGACTGCCTCCATTCTGCCTATGTTCTTTCTGACATGCACCCACCAGAACTGGACACTGTACTAAAGGCAGAGTCTCACAAGTGAGTGATACAGTGGTAAGACCTTCTCACTCCTCCTGCTGGAAATATCTCTCCCTATTCACTCTATTATCCCACTAGCCCTACACACTGCTCTGTCAGAATACCTTGCACTTTGAAATCATCAGTTATGATAACTCCAGGTATCTTTCCTGCTTATTGACCATCAGTACCTCTGTCATCCTATGCTTAGAGCATTGGTTCCTATGCTCTAGGTGCATAATTTAACACTTTTTGACATTGAACCCAAACTGCCATGATCTTGATGAATCCTTGAGTTTCCCCTTATCCCTGTGCATTCTCTCCAACCCTTCCTGAGTGTCCACCCTATTACAGATTTTGGTATGATCTGAAAGAAGCACACCTTACCTTCCAGTTCTTCTTCAGTGTCACTTTTGAAGACATTGAAGAAGACCAGTCCCAGTACTGAGCCCTGCAGCAGCCGCTGGTTACACTCCCATCAATAGAGTGAGTGCTGTTAACCCCACCCCTAATGCCTATCTGTTAACCAGTTTCTAACCCAGGTCACTACTTTGGATCCACCCCTAGGCAGCTCAATGTCTTAATCCGTCCCCAGTGTGGCACAGTGTCAAGGGCCTTGCTAAAGTCCAGAAAGAACACATCCACTGCCCTCCACTGATCTACATACCTGGTCACCCAGCCAAAGAAATCAATCAGAATTGTCTGGCATGTCCTCCCCGTTGAATCCAAACTGCCTGGAGTCTTGCAGTCCATTGGATTTAAGATAATCTACCAACCTTTCTTTTAGCAGGGTTTCCATTAATTTCTCCCCCACTGAAGTGAGACTGACTGGCCTCTAGTTGCTAGCCTCCTCCCTGCTGCCACTGTTACGGACAGGGGCAATGTCTGCTCTCATCCAATCCTGCAGAACTACACCTGCTTCTACTGAACTGTTGAATAAGGCCATCGGTGGGGCAGCTAGCATCTCTATGAGTCACTTTAGTACCCTTGAGTGTATCCCATCCTGTCCACAGATTTTTTTGGGGGGGGCTCAAAGCTGTGTTCATCACAGGGAGCTTTATAGGAAAAGAAAAACCTTTTCCTAAGTTCTCCAGGCCCTTTCAACTCCTGTAAACACAGTCATCATATCCCAATAATAGATGGGGAGCTGGATATATGGGGCCAAAGGCACAGAAAGTAAGAGGCAGAAAAAGAGAGATCATAGGGAATTGAATGTTATTTAAACAGTATTCAGAGCAATTAAAAATTAGTGCCACATACCTTTGAATTTATCAATATCTCCAGTCATATAATAATGTACCTGTTCTATTTTTGAGGAATCTATCATCATAGTCATAAATTGCTCAAACACTGAGGGGATTTGAGTCTTTCCAATGATGAAGTTTTTAGTATGAAGTATTAAATAGAGCAATTATTGTAATTCTTCTGATAAATCCATATTACATTGGCCAGGTGGCACTAAGGTTTGAGGCGCTGGATGCCACACCATGCGCCAAACCGGTGACCTGTGTATGGGAATGAGCATAGGTGCCAGTGGTTATCTGAGGGGAAGAAAATCAAGCATCCAATGGACTGCTCTCTTCTCCCAGGAGGGGGGATTTACTGTGGCGTTCCATGGCTGCCATCCAGTGGAAGCTGGGAGGCAGCCCCACAGCTGAGCAGTGTAGCGTATGGGCCACAGTTGTGTAGGGTTTGTGCGCCTCCACATGCACGCACTTACAGCTGCTGTGGCAGGGGAAAAATTACAGAGGAAAATGGTGGTTGTAGACTTCATGAAGCCCAACCTGCCTGCACTTGTCCCGCTCTGTCTCTGGTCCACTGGACCCAAACAGGATGCAGGATTACTGTGTGGGGGGAGAATGGGCCTCCCCCTCCAGGCTCCATCACAGGGGGCAGTCCATGGGGGTATGGGACTCAGTGAGACTGAAGGACAGTAGACAGATAGGAGTGGTAGGGATGGAGCGGAGCTAGCTGCCACGGTGCATCAAGCAGGATAGACACCTGTACAGAAAAAAAGTAAACCAATATTACATGAAAATTCAAGCATAAATAATTTCAGGGTCAAAAGAAAAGTTTCTTTGGAGTATTTTAAAAATAAACTCAAATAATCCCCAACCCCCAATATTGAGAAAGTAATAAGCAAGATGCAAACATGTCACTTGAGATGACAATATGCCAGCCATCTTACCCAATGTGCTTATCTCCAATTATTCTTCCTGTAGCTCCCTTTGCAATGGTGCTCTCCCTCAAATTAAATCTACTGCTGGCCAAGCTATTTTCTTGTTCTGCTTCCCTAAACTATGGGTCTCTCTTCTCCCTTCCATTTGCTCTGCTCTTTCCTTCAGTGCTCTTAAATCTCTCCTCCATGAGCTCTATTCATTCCTGCAGTTGCTTTGGAAGGGCTACAGCCATGGTTCAATGTGGAGGAAATAGCTCCTCCCACATCCCCCACTTAAGTCAGCCACTTCCGTTAGGTCTGCTTGGAGCATTCCAACATCCCTGACTGCCACGGCTGTTTGGCTCACTGCCTTTCCTGTTTGTTTGGCCCCGTTTTCACTACTAAACAACCTGCTGACTTTGCATTTTATTTTATTTTTTCTGCTCATCCACTTGCTTTGGGTGGAGGGGAGGTGTTCCCTGAGACCTCCCTCCCTCCTATTCTTCCAAACATGGCCATATTTCTCTATGCCACTGTTTTCAGGCTGCTGTTTCCACCTTTCAAGCCTCCCTTGCCACAGGACACTCTCTAGGTCCGCCTTGTCTCCTGGATCCCTGTTCCTAACCTGCCGACTGCAGAACGCTGGACTGGGTGTCGGAATTGGAAGTGCTGTGCTCCATTTCGCTGCCAGTCAGCTGGTTCTTGTTTTCTGCCAGTTGGATTGGGTATCCTGTGTGGTTTGCCATGCTCAATCAGATTTCATTGCTTCTGTGCAGGCTTGAGCACTGTCAGGGAGGTGAAGCTCCAACTGAATCAGATATGTCATGGCAGGGAGGCTGCCCACTGAAACTGTTGTAGCTTTTGTTTCTGCCTCTGTTTTTTGGTGTGGACATTTCCTTTTGATTTTACCTGCTCTCTGTTTCCGCAGAGGGCTCTGCCATTGTAGTGGGGATACGGCATTTTATATACTATTGTTTTCCAGTGCCTTTTTTTTTGTTATGGCTTCTACCTGCAGCCCAGGTGGAGAATACGGACTTCTGACTATGTAGTGAATGATGCTTCAGTAACTTTCCCATTGGACTGCTTTGGACTCAGCTGCAAGCAAATAGCAAAGCAAAAATTGACTAAATGGCCATGTGCAGATCTTCACCTCCCTCCACTCTGCAGCTGCATCAGTATTTCCATCAGTTCTCCGCCGTGTCCTACATTAGTTCCCTGGGATGTCTCCTGCTATGCTCTACTCAAGGAGGCCTCAGTGGGTTCAAAGATGAGGTGGTCATAGTGCATGCTGCACCTTTCCCCTGCCTGAGCCTCTGTGTCTCTAAGTCTCCCCATATAGCCTAGTCTGTAGGTAGACTTTGCACTACTAGCTCTTCTGCCTATTTCTCTCCAGGACCATATCGAATAAAGCACATACAAAATGATTATTAACAGAAATTATTTTTATACATATATATATATATATATATATATTTAATAGATAAACCACTCTGAGGTGTATGGTCGCAGTCTGTAATACGCATGCCTTGGTGTGCGTTGCTACGCACGAGGCCACAGGCCAAGTGCGTCAACCACCCAAGGCGTGTGTATATCAGAGAGCAACTGCACACTTCAGAGTGGTTTATCTATCTTATAAAATGTCAAAATTGTTTTGGAGGGGGTTAAAAGTGGAGGTGTGTGGTGTCGCTCTGATATATGCGCGATCATGTGATGTGTTTTATACAATCAGAAGTTTGGATTTGGAGGATATTATCATCTCCATTTTATAATATATAGATATATATATAAATATATTTATATATATAGATAGATAGATAGATAGATAGATAGATAGATAGATTATACTGGCGTGGTTGCACCAGTATAGTTAGGGTGAAACGGCACTTCTATGTTAAAGTCCAAACTTTGAGCCTTAATACCTTTGGAGCCCTTCAATGGATTTACATGAAGTTTGGCATGCAGAATTTGCAGGTGCAGGGTTTTGATCTGCAAAATGTCATTTGACTCCATCAAGTGGTTCCTGAGATATAAAGTGTTGAAAAAGCAGAAAAATCAGTTTCTTTTAACATTTCTTTGCTCACCTGTATCTCAGGAATGTCTTTATGCTGTGGTCTGAAAGTTTCAGCCTAGAAAGCCTTTGGGTCACAGATGTGCCTTTTGAAGGTTTGGTGAAAAAATATGAATTTGTTCAAAAAGTATGACATTTTTAATTTTCCCATTGTTTCCTACGGGAAAATTTATACGTCAGGCATGAAAAATGTTTTTTGCACAATAGGAGTATTGTGCAAAAAATACCAGCTTATTTTTCAAACAAAAGGAGTATTGTGTGAAAAATACCAGCTTCTTTTTACAAAGTATGCTGGTATTTTTCACACAGTTCACAGTCTGTTGGATAGATTGAGCTGGGTTGTGACTGCCATCTTGTTTTTGCCGCTTAGTGAGGATGTTACAGTACCGAAGGGAAGCTTTTAAAAACAGAAAAAAAATCAGAACACAGCTAAAGAGGACCTCTTCAGGTGTATTCTGATGTGTTTTTCCTTTTTCAGCAGGCCCCAAACAAGTTTTTATGTTGGGTGCCAACTTCTCAACAGAATGGTTTGAAAGCTGTTCCTTGTATGAGAACAGCGGCATTTTCTTGACTTCTGAAGCCACAGCTGGAACAAGTGCTGCTGGCTACAGAGTCAAGGAACACCCGCTTTGTTCCGCGTTAACACAAAGTGCTCAATCCCATGTCAGAATGTATGCCCCCCCCACACACACAGTTATTTAGCACAATGGGAGCCCACCCCAGTGTGCCCAATTATTTTTTTTATTTTAACCTGTGAAAAAAGAAAACCACCCCCTATTGTCTTTGATGCAGAATCCTGCATCGAAATTTGTGAACATTTCAATGCAGGATCCTGTATCGAAGTATTGCTGACGGGGGTGCCCAATCCCCCAGTCGGTATCATGATACCCTCCTCAATTTTGGTGGCACAGTGGGAGCCCACCCCAGTGTGTCCAATTATTTTTTTTTTATTTTATCCTGTTGAAAAAGAACGCTGCCCCCCATTGTCTTCAATGCAGAATGCTGCATAGAAGTTTGTGAAAATCTCAGTGCAGGATTCTGTATCGAAATACTGCCTATGGGGGTGCCCAATCCCCCTGTCAGCATTATGATCCCCCCAACTTTGGTGGCACTCTGGGAGCCCACCCCAGTGTGTCCAATTGTTGTTTTTTTTAATTTTAACCTGTGAAAAAATAAAACCATCTCCCGTTGTTTTTGATGCAGAATTCTTGCATCGAAATTTCTGTATTTCGATGTAGGATCCTGTTTAAGGTATTCGAGACGGGTGCCTAATCCCCTGTTGGCATCATGGTACCCCCAACATTGGTGGCACTCTGGAAGCCCACCTCAGTATGCCTAAGTACTATTTTTTTTATTTTAACCTGTAAAAAAAGAAAACTGTCCCCGAAAGTATTTTTTTTGTTTATTTTACCATGCAAAAAAGAAAACTGTCCCCTTACTCCCCATCCCCACTCTCCCTCTGTGCACCCACCTCCCTGCACCCCCCACCTATACTTACCCTCTGGAGGTCAGGATCGGCAATCTTCTCTGGACTGGGACATGTCTGCACCCTTCAAAGCCGAACTGCGATCTGAGGATTCAAAATAAGTCATATAATGATACTCAAAGGGGGGGTCAACTTATGTTGATGTCTCGGTCAGTTTTAGGAAGTTTTGCACCACATTGTCAACATGGGGTTCTTGGACCCCCACCTCATGAACCCTGGCACTGTCATTTTGTTTCTTGGTCCCAAAAGGTGATTTCTCAGTTGCTATGCGGAATCACCGTTCGGGACTGATTCATGAAACAACAGTGCCACTGTTCATGAGGTGGTGTCTCAAACAGTCTATGTTTCAATTTTGGTGAAAAATTCCCAAAAATGACTGCATTACAAGTGTGCACTGTGCAGTTTATTCGCATACCTGTAATTTTGCCAATTTTTAATATTTTCACTCCAGATTTTCAACATTGCCATTTGTTAACACCTCCTTATGAACAGTACAGCTGTCATTTTTCATATCCTGCCCAAAATGTGTTTTCACACCTGTGGAACAGAATGGCATGGTCGTTATGCGAAACCAACTTTTGGGATGGATTAACAAAATGACAGTGCCACTGATCATGAGGGGAGGACCCATGAAGCCAATGTTGAAATTTGGTGAAAAAATTCCAAAACATGACTGTGTTATGGGCGTGCATTGTGCACTTTCTATACATGCTCGTAACTTTGCCAATTTTTTATATTTTCACTCCAGATTTTCAACATTGCCATTTTTTTACACCACCTTATGAACAGAACAGCTGTCATTTTGCACATCCTGTCTGGAATGTGACTTTGCACCTGTGGCACAAAATGACATGGTTGCTGTGTGAAATCAACTTTTGGGATGGATTAACAAAATCACAGTTGCCCTGTTCATGAGGGGAGGTCCCGTAATGCCAATGCTGAAAATTTGGTGAAAATTTTCCAAAAAATGAGTGTGTTGTGAGTGTGCGTTGTGCAGTTTTTATGCATGCTCATAAGTTTGCCACTGTATTTCATTTTTCACACTGTTGTACTATCTGGATGGAGGGATGGGAGCACAGAGTCCGAAGGACACCAGCTCCCACCGTAACATATGGATACTGTTGTACTATCTGGTTGGAGGGTCAGATCCTGCACTCCCACCATGATGTATGGATACTGTTGTACTATCTCGATGGAGGGACCCTGTGCTCCCCACCATGAATGTGGACACTGTTCTACTATCTGGATTGTCAGACCCTGTGCTCCCACAGTAAAATGAGGATACAATGATATTATTTGAAAAAGAAACCACCCCACCCCCCCTCTTCCACAGATCAACAGATGCCGAGGTCTGCCTTAGGGTCATGTGTCCCAACCCTTACCCAATTCCATATGTAAACAAGTTGACATGGTACAGTAAAGGAGAATGGGGTGAGAGTTAGGCCACATGACCCTATGGCAGACCTCAGCATCTGTTGGTCTGTGGAGAGGGGGTGGGGTAGTTGGGGGGATCAGGGTCTGGTAACCCTAACATCGCATTTCCTTACTTTTGTCACTGTGGAAGCAACCCTAACTGATTCATTAATGGAGTTTTTTTGCAATGAATTTCCCTTCTTTTTGAGAAAGTGTAATATAAATAGTAAATGGTATAAGGGCCCCATGTTCCCACCAAGCTGCCCATTTCTGGGTGATGATATGTGTTTGTGGGACCACGTACCCTCTGGGTCCTGCACTCCCACTTATACATAAGCACAGAGCCATACAGCAGCTCTATAGGTCATGGAAGGCTTGTAACATTAATTTGCCCATATCTGGGGAACTGTAGCAGCTAGTAAAAAAAAATGGAAGTGTGTTTGTAATCATGACAGTGAGTAGTTCCCACAACATGAAGTCGACCAAATCCATATTGCATTTTCTGTCCGAGATAGGGGCAGCAAAAAGCGCTGTGAATACGAAGTCCGTGGCCGTAATAGTGGTCCTCGGGCATGAAAATGAGCAATTGGAACAGTTAATTGCAAATATCTCGGGAACTGTACAAGGTAGAAAAAAAATTCAAATGTCATGGGTTTCAAAACCTTCCAGCCTAGTTTTGAACAAAGGGGACTAAGAATTTTTGTGATGAACAGTCCTTATCTCGAACCGTTTTCAAGATACGGGTTCCAAAAGGTACCACTGATGCCGCAATGTTATCCTATGGGAAAATTGGTGAACTGCAAAATGCTGCAACTTTGGGCAACTTTGGGCTCCTGTAATGTTTTCGCACCAAACCACCAAAAGGCACATTGTGGGCCAAGGCTATCCACCCTGCAAAGTTCAGCCCAAAAGACCAAGCCACTTTGTTGCAGGAGAGTGGCAAAGATTTGCAGTTATTTTTAGCATACTTTTGCAAAATACTTTCGTAAATCATGAATGTTTTGCAAATAAAAATCACCAAACTTTCACATTGTGAAAGCATTTTGTGAAAGTATTTTTCAGAAAATTTTAAAAATATATTTCTGGGGAGTTTAACCCCCCCAAAAAAACATATGTCTAGCATCCTCAGGACTTGACTAGGTAAACACAACAAGCAGTGTGTTCCTAGAGGGTCCCAATTTTAAATGACAGGCATTTTCTGTGCAGTAACTGAAAAAAAATGGCTGACTCACAAAAGTAAAAAGGCAATTTGCTATAGCAAAAACGACCATTTGCGAAAGTTTCATGATGTTTGTTCATTTTTCCCATTGATTAGAATGGGAAATTTGTTTTTTGAATAACTTTTGAATGGTTTAATATTTTTTCATCAAATCTTTGAAAGGCACATCAGTGACCAAGGCTGCATCTTTCCTGAAGTTTTTGGACCAAACACAGAAACCGTGCGAAATGTGGGTGAGAGCAAAGAGACAAACAGAAAGTCAGTTTTGCTTTTTTTGGTGTTCTGTAGCTCTGCAACAGTACATCTGACTGTAGCACAACTTGGCAGATCCAGAGATCTATGGTATCAGACTGGACATGCAAAATTTCAGGCAAATCCATTGTACAGTGGCAAAGTTATTAAGGTGCAAAATTTGAAGTTTTGCCATAAAGTGGCTACTCAACTCAACTATAGTGCCACTACCATGACACTGTAATATATATATATATATATATATATATATATGTGTGTGTGTGTATATATATATATATATATATATATATATATATATATATATATATATATATAGATATATTACAAGTAGTGCCACTATAGTTAGAGTTGCATGGCCACTTCTGTTAAATCCCAATTTTTGCACTTTAATAACTTTGCAACTGTTTGACCGATTTGCCTGCAATTTTGCATGTGCAGTCTGGTGTCATATATTTCTGTGACTGGCAAGTTTTGTTCCAGTCGGTTATGTGGTTGTGGAGCTGGAGAGTGCCAAAAAGTGTGAAAAATCCTCACTTTTTGGCAAATTCTTTGCTCATCTCTACAGCCCGAACAGTTTGTGGTTCTGGTCTGAAATTTTCAGTCTATATGGGGACTGGGTCGCCGATGTGCCTTTTGAAGGTTTGGTGAAAAAATATTCATCTGTTCAAAAATTATTAAACTTTTAAGTTTCCCATTATATGCTATGGGAAAAACATATGTGCACCACGAAAATTTTCGCGAAAGCCCCTTTTAGTGCCGTGCTTAGGTTTTTTACTTTTGTGCTGCCACCATCTTGTTTTCAGTTAGCAACGTGGAAAAAACATGTTACTTAAAAAATACTGCCCCAGTATAAACACCAGTAGTTGGGTTTACCTAATCAGTGCCCTAAGAACATGACCCTGCCTTTAGATTTTCAATAGGATGCCCGGAAATATGATTTCTAAAATTTTCCTCCATTTTAGCTGTGGAACTTTTATTAAAGTTCTGCTGACATTCATGAAAGTTCCTCGGTACTTTTGTGAAACTCCATGGTTATTTTGTGAAAGTTCTGTGGGTAAACAGCCCCAAAGAAACAGTTTCTTAACCACTTCATAGCAAAAAAAAAAACGGTTAAGATTTTGGGGATGAAATTTGCAGGGTAGTAAGGGCTTGCATCGCAGATGTGTCTTTTCTGGTTTGGTGAAAGAATTTACACTGGTATTGTTCATGCACTCTGAATGTGTGAATTTTTGCATAGGATAACATTGTGGTGACTGCAGCGCCTTTCGGCACCTATATCTTGAAAATGGTTCAAGATATGGATTCGTCGCTAAGTGCAGCTTAGTACACCTTTAGGTGTACTAAGCATGCATGGAGGTGACCTGGTCATGAATACAACTGTGTTGGAATTTTTCCAAAGCTGATATGATTAATGAGGTATTGCCACATTTGTAGTACAAGGATTACTTGGAATGTCTCTAGGCCTGCGCTACGTGTCTGTACTTATGGGAAACTGGGAGCACAGGGCTCTACTGTGCTATGCCTCGACATTTATGAGTGGGTGGGAGTGCAGGGCCCCACTTATGGATCTGATTATGCATAACTGGGAGCACTGGGCCCTCCTGCGCTATGTATTTATGCTTATAGGTAGGTGGGAGCACATTGATCAGAGGGCCCGTGCTTCCACATACATTATGAATATGAGTAACATTACACTTTCTCAAACAGAAGGGAAATTAATTGCAAAAACTATGTTAATGCATCAGTTAGAGTTGATTTCACACTGACAAAAATCTGGAAATTCAATGTTAGAGTTACCAACCCGACCACCCAACCCCCACCCTGCACACACCAACAAGTGTCAGGGTGTGCCTTGGGGTCATTGAGCCTAACTCTCACCATATTCTCCTATACTGTACCATCTAAGCTTGTTTAAACATGGAATGAGGTTAGAGTTAGGCCGACAATCCCAATGCACACCCTGACACCTATTGGTGTGTGGAGGGTGTGGGTTGGGTGTGGGTTGGTAGGGTACCCTAACATCAAATTTCCAGACTTTTACAACTGCAATTGCACCATGGAGTCTTCAGGATACTTTTATCTCATTGCATCTGGTATTCTAATTGCTGAGGTAGGACTTGGGTCTGTTTCTGTCTCTGTTGGCTGATGACTTCCTTCCTGTGTTTTAAGCTGGTTCGCCTTCACCTGCTGTAACTCTGCTGCTGGGACAGTGCAGGAGTTTCCTGGTCCTTTGGGTTTCATTGGGGAATGTATTACTGTGGATGCCATTGTATTTCCTTCCTCTTCTTTGTTGCTGCTCCTCATGGGACCTCACCGAGCTAAATCTTCCTTGGGAATGATGACAGACCTTGTTTTCTGCTGCTAATGATGATTGGACCATTGCATACCTCATTACACTCTCTTCCCTAGCTCTCAAGACTCTTTCCTCATCATTGCCACTGGACTTTTTCACCAATTGGAGTTTCTTCAGTTTTCTGCTTATTCATCACACCAGTCTCTGATTGGGAGTTCTGCTCCACTGTTTTTCCATCCTTTCTTCACATCACGCTATGTCCACCATCAACCTGCAATTCTGTCCCTAGCTCTGCCTGTCAAGGTTTTGAACAAAGGTAGACTTGTCCTGTCTGCTGGAGTTGGGAGTTCTGCGCCACCATTTTTCTATCATTTCTTCACATCTCGGTATGTCTGCCATCTACCTGCAGCTCTGTCCCTAGCTCTGCCTGTTGAGGTATTGAGTGAAGGTAGGTTTGTCCTGTCTGCCAGGGTTGAGAGATCTGCTCCACCATTTTTCCATCATTTCTTCACATCACGGTTTGTCTGCCATCCACCTGCAGCTCCGTCCCTAGCTCTGCCTGTAGTGGTGTTGAACAATAGTGGGCTTGTCGTGTCTGCTAGGGTTGGAAGTCCTGCTCAGCCATTTATTTCCATTATTTCTTCACCTCATGGTTTGTTCACCATCAGCCTACAGCTCTGTCTCTAGTTCTGTCTGGGTGGCATCTGGCAAAGGTCAGCTTCTCCTCCTGCCAGTGATGGGAACCTGTTTCTCATGCCCAGTTCCTTTCCTTCACTCTGTCATCTGTGCATACTTCGGATTCCCTCAGCACTGACCCCACCCAGACTCCTGTTGCATTGTTGTCTTGGACTTATGAGATTCCAGTTGCTGCCTGGCCTGTGTAGCTCTCCTCATGGCTGCCTGTTCCTCATGTTTCCTTCCTTCCTTCCTTCCTTCCTTCCTTCCTTCCTTCCTTCCTTCCTTCCTTCCTCCTTCCTTCCTTCCTTCCTTCCTTCCTCCCCTCCCTCCACCTGCTCCAGATCCCATCAGTGCTGACCTCAGCAGAACTCCTGTTGCATTGTCATATTGGACTTTTAGACTCCATTTGCTGCCTGGTTTGTGATGCTCTGCCCATTGCTCCATGTTTTCCTATGGCATGGGACTTGGTGTCTCTGCGGCGTGTCATGGTTCTGGGTAGTGGTGTGTGCCTTCTGTCCATTATGTCATTCACCCTGCAGTTTGGTCCTCCTTACCTCATGGCCAGCTCTCCGTGTCAAGATTGTGTTTACCTCATCTCCTGCTGTTGGTCTTCCACACGTCTGCTTCCTACATGGACTGAGCCTGGATTTGGTTGACTTCTCCTTCCTCGACAGCAGATTGGTTCTGGATTGTCTCCTGAACTTCTACCCTCCCTGGCTCTTGGTCATTCTGGATCTCCAAGGTTGTCCAGCCCCTTGCAATTTTTTTTCTCTCCTTCATCCTCCATCTGCCTCACATTTGGAACTGCACTTTGTGCTCTGGTGCTGCTTACCATCTGCTGCTTTGCTGTCTGGCACTTGACTCCTTCCTTCAGTATTGTTTTGGGGCTTCCAAGTGCATCACAGTCTAGTGCTCACCCATTCCTTTGATTGCGTTACCTACATCCAACCTCACCTCAGGCTTCCAGCGTCCATTCATCCATCTTACTATGTCCACTCCATCCAGTGCACAAATCATCTGTTGGATTATGATTCCACCATCCAGCTTTCATTATCAAATGATTCTATTCATTGTCTCCAGCACTCCAATGTTAAGTTGATTACATTTCAGCATCCAGTACTAGTTCCAAGTCTGTACAGCTCATGCCTTCACCACTCCACCTGCTGGATTCTGCCTCCTTAATTCCTACCTTATGTCCCCTTGCAATTGGCATCATTACTCCTAGTTGGATTTCTAAAGTCCATGCAATTCCTGCCTACCAGATTCTCCTAATCTAGCAAAATGTCTCCACCTACTTAGCTTCATAATCATTAGACAGCATGGAAGCATCTTACCAGTCATCAATCTCTACCAGTTTATGCTTGACTTTCCTCCAGAATCGAACCATAGAGG
Source organism: Neoceratodus forsteri (assembly GCA_016271365.2). Taxonomy (NCBI): domain Eukaryota; kingdom Metazoa; phylum Chordata; order Ceratodontiformes; family Ceratodontidae; genus Neoceratodus; species Neoceratodus forsteri. Next base: position 219,969,200 of record CM028134.1, read on the forward strand.
ACCTTCTTTCATCCATCTCCTCAGCATACTTTCTTGGAAGAGATTATTAAGTTCAGTCTCATGCAGGCTTCTTCATTCTGATATTCTCCTCAAGAGCATCCTCAATAAAATCCTATTCAAACCCAATCCTTGGAATTAGAAATTTGTAATTCAGTCCATCCTCAGATACCCGAACAGCTCTATATTCTTTCAGCTTCTGCAAAGGCCTCCATAGCCTAGCTATTGGTACCCACACCATCAGTTTTGAAATTTGCTTCCATATCCAATCAATGGAGCTAACTCATTCCATCCAAGCTCACATAAAATAGTCATCCAATGCATTTCTTAGACTCTCCAGGCATCTAATACCTCATAGTTAAGAACCTTGTCTCTCCAATGCACAGTTATCCTGCTTCTCTTGCCCAACTTGGAATAATCATTCCCTGGCCTCAGGAAATTCTAACACTTCACAACTTCATTTCTCACCAGGATTTATCAAGCTTATTAAACGCCTCTTAAAGATAATTCCATTCCAGTACTTATCACATCTCCATACTCATATCCATTCTAACCAATAATATTCATCAAAGCAAGTTTCATTGCCTCCATTAGCCAGCTTATCTACTGTCACATATCCTTACCCTGCCAAAGATACATAATTCTATGCATCTGTACTACTCAATCACCTATACCATCCTGATGCAGATCCTTAATGCTTCATATCTTATTATTAATTACTACAACTGACATCCTGGACTTCATTCAACTCTGACCTATCTTCCATCACCTGGATATTCCTATGACTTGGAAGTCTCCATCAAATTCAAGGACTGACCCTCCTGCATCATCGATGACTCTGAAGACTAGTCCACATCATCCAGTCCATTCAGTGATTCCATTTTGTTAGCAGATAATTACCACTTCATTGATCAGAAGATTGTAAGATTCTTTATAGTGATACATAATGAATTTATTGAACTTGAACCATTGGTTTTACTAAAACATCCAGAATTTCATCTTTTCATCCAGCTTCTCCAACTTATGTATCCTGAATATCCACCATCATTATCCTTAACCAATCTCAGAAAAACCTTGCCAACTTTTCAAACTCCATGATCCTATTAAAGGTCCTTATTATTCTTTCCTTCCTCACCATTCAGAAGATCTGTCAAGGATTTCCTTTATATCATTGCCTACATTCCAGTACTAAGTTATAAAGCTCATGCTCCTCCACTGTTTGAACCTATATCATCATACTTATGCCTTTGATACCTTAATACCAGCTACTACAAAGAAAGCATGGACATCTTCATACCACCCATCTTACTTCCTCTGGACAATCATCCAACTTGGATTCTCCTTCAATTTCCAGATTCAACCTTCCTACCCTTACCAGCAAAGATTCAGAGGATACGTCTCCTCAACTTAACCAGAACCAAAGCTCAATCCAAATCATTTAGAATTATTTCCTCATAGATTGCCCAAAGGATTGGCAGGTCAGTAGCCATGGGTCCTCAGAGGTTTCCTCCACAAGGGTTTTTTCCTCTCCTGTGTGCTACTGGTCACATTCTCTATGAGTTGGAGGAGGTAATCTCATAGAAACATGGAAACATAGAATCTGACAGCAGATAAGGACCACTTGGCCCACCTAGTCTACCCATTTCCTTACCTGATGGATAAGCTACAGATTCTAGTTAATCAACAGCTTTCTTCCTCCTACCCCCCACTAGAATTGCCATATGCCTGCCCCATGCATTCTTGAATTCTCCCACTGTTCCTGACTCCACAACCTCCTCAGGAAGGCTGTTCCATGCATCCACAACCCTCTCTGTGAAAAAATACTTTCTAACATTACCTCTGAGCTGTCCCCCATCTTAAAATTGTACCCCCTTGTTCTTGCACATCTCTTCTTCTGAAATATACTACCCTCTAGTACTTTGTTAATTCCCTTGAGATACTTGAAAGTTTCTATCATGTCCTCCCTCTCCCTCCTTTCCTCAAGGGTATACATATTAAGCTGCTTTAGTCTCTCCTCATATGTCTTCTGATGCAGACCCTGCACCATTTTGGTTGCCCTCCTCTGAACAGCCTCCACCTCAAACCATTAACAATCTTTTTGGGCTTTCTGTTCCCTACACCTACCCATCATTCCTACCAAGGGTGAGAATAGAGAAAGGCCAAACTCCAAGTTCATAAACTTCAAGTTCATAAGTATACACATACACTACACTATGCATCAAACATTGAATGGAAGGGCTAAAGCCCATGGTTCATTGTGGGGGGAAATAGCTTCTCAGCCAGTCATTTCTGTCAGTTCCTCTTGGAGCATTCTGAACTCACCCACCATCCTCCCCTGCCTTCTCCTCCTCCGGCACTCTTCTCACTCTTGATGCTGGGCTTTCTGTTCCCTGCACATACCCAGCATGCCTACCAAGGGTGGAAATAGAGAAAGACCAAATTCCAAGTTCATAAACTTCAAGTTCATAAGTATACACAAGTACTACGCTATGCACCAAACATTGAACTGATATTGTGGTGGACTCCTAATCACCTGCAACATACCCAGCACCGACATTAGCACAGCCCTGCTCATTTGTCTTTGTTCTTTATTTTGTTGTGTTGATTATTATTTAATGTTCCTTTGCCCGTTCTACAATTTATTGTATGATAATTTACTGTTTGGAAATGTATTCTTTTGCATTCTTGAAACTGTATATTTTGATATACTTATTTCCATATTATTGTATTATTTTATACATTGTACTTTGTTTTCCTCTCCTCTCCTCCCCCTCCTGCTAGCATGCATCTGGAAACAAGCTGATACCAGCTCAGGATGCCTTTCCTGGTAAAACATTTGAAATAAATAAATGTAAAGACTGGAGCATTGGTATTTAAGTATATTGGAAAAGAGTCCAAATAGTCTGATAAAATGTATTTAATACGATAACATGTATTTAATCTTTTGGATGAATTGTAAATGAAATTGAATCTGTTTCAGTTTATTATTTTCATTTTTTATTTATTTTGTGACACTGAAATGAATGATGTTTGTAAAACTAATGACTAAATATCTTTCCTGTGTATCATTTAGAGAGGATTATTGCATTATTACTGATTTGTTTTTTGTCTAATTGGTACATCAAGATTGCTGAATATAGTTCTACTTCCTGTAAAAATGCTTCCAAACATGTATGCAAATTTTTAATAACTGTTAAGATGTCATCCACAAAAACACTTAGCTTTAGATGTTCATAACCAAGATTAATACCTTCAGTTATTGGATTACATCCAATAGCTTGCATACGGAGTCCTAGACACATTATAAATACGGTGGGGGATAATGGGTACCCCTGCCTAACTCTGTTAAACATCACAAAATCTTGGGCGAGAAATGAGTTAATGTGGTAGTAGTAAAAATTTTTATTTTTAGACAGGATATGACTTTAGGTCCAAGGACCTATTTTCAAAGTAGTCCTGTTTTTACATTCATTCAAGTTACAAAGACATTCATTATAAACAGATTACATACAGTAATACTAAAACTTCCTAACATGGCCATACATACAGTAGTATCAACATTACATTTCATTAATCATATCTAATGACACAATACAAATAAATTATAATTACTGGTGACCCCCTTTATCAGTCATAATTGAGATACCTGTGAGATGCTGTAATAACCCAAAATTAGGTTATTATGGCATTTCAGCACCTCATAGTCACTTTTGCTTTCCTCAAACGGTACTCCGCACTCATGACAGCTCAAGCGCTTACTTTCAGGTTTTCTCCTCTGAAGCACCACTCCTCGCAACTGCCACTACTCAGTACTGGTCCCTCAGTGTGTGACAAATTATCGAGACAACTATGAATATTACCTACGTTGGACTATTATAAAAACATTTTTCAAAAGCTATTTAGTTAGAAAAAAGTAATACTGTTCTTGTCTTGTTTGCCATTTCCCTTTTGAAGAAAAAAGCACTCTCCACTTCACTTCAGCAACGGGACTTCTGGTATTTAAGAAATGTTAATGTTTACATTGTAAACATGTTTGTTAAAGTGTTCTCTCATATTTCTGCTGCAAATTGCACCTCCTCCTCCTCCTAATTTGTGTTCTGAATGCAAAAGGATGAATGTAATTCTGATCAACAAGTGTATTTTTCCTGGGTACATGAAAACTGCTGGCTAAGACTCTTTGCACCAGTAATGATTAAAACTAGCAGATAGGTAAGTGTGTGCCTATGAATATTTTTTTCACACCCTCAGCATGTGATGACCACATAAACCTCTCGAGCTTCACTCTTGAGGTTTATGGGTCATCACACACCTCGGGTGTGAAAAAAATATTCATAACACATACTTACTTATCCATTATTCTCTATATAATACTCAATATGTTCACATTAGAGTAAAAAACAAACATTCCACCCCTTATTATGAGAATGCTACTAGCAGGTACATTCCATGGTGTAACTTTCTTCTAATCTGGATTTAAATAAAGACAGTTTTGTAAGATTTCTTATCCAAGGAGAAATCGCATTTCATATTTTTGCAGCCTAGGCTTGTAGTGTCATATTCCCATATCTTGTATTTATTTTCAGAAAATTTATACCTCTGTGTTTTACCTCCCTAAGTGTATATTGATTAGTTTCACAGCCAAATTTGATATCCATATTCCTTTTTTATCAAACCCTTGTTGACCTTAAAAATAAAGATGGAAAATTGTCTTTTGTATCGAATTGTTAAACTGTCCCATTTTAGTTCTTTATACATGAGACAATGATGGGTTTTGAAATTACATTTCAGAGTGAACCTAGTCAATCGATTGTATGTTTTAACTAATTTATCCAAATGTTTTTGTTCAGCAAAATTGTACACTAAATTTCCATATTCCAACACAGGCAATATTAATTGCATAGCAATTTTTTTTTCCATAAATGAATATTTAGCATTTGAGAGGACCTTCACAAAGTCCCAATTCTATTATTAACCTTCTTAATTATATTTTCTATGTGATCAGAAAAAGTTGAAGAACTATCTTTTATTACTCCAAGATAATTGTATTGTTTTGTAGCTGTTAGTTGTTTCCCACTCTCTTTAATATTCCCTTATCAATTATTGTTTTATTGTTAACCTTATTATGTTTTCTACTGAAATAAATAACCTGTGTTTTCTTTTCACTTAATACTAGTTTCAAAACTGAAAACCAGCCCTGGAGAATATCAAAATCAATTTGTATCTTTACCAACATTTCCTCATAAGTTTTTGCTGATGCTAATAATACAGTGTTGCCTGCATATAGTTGTATGTGTGTATTGTTTATTTTTAATGGCAAGTCATTTACATATATCAAGAACAAAAGTGGCCCCAGGATTGATCCCTGGGGCACACCTTTTGTTAGTTTACCTGTATCTGATAATTGACTATCTATTTCTGCTCATTGTTTCCTGTCACCCAGGTAGGACTTAAACCATTTTAATGACCTAGGTGTGATCCCGGTCCTCTCAATCCTCTCACATAACAACTGATGATCCACTAAATCGAAAGCTTTGGACAGATTGACAAACACTGCACCCATGGACTCCCTCCTATCCAGGGTGGTAGCCACTTTGTCAACAAAGTCCACGAGTGCAGTGCCCATTGAATACCCTAAAATGTTACTATTGTCTTACCATATAAATGTATTAATGTGGTTATCTCAGTTAATAATTCCCAAGTTTTTAATACTTCAAACAAGTAGCCTCTGTTTTTTAATACAGCTATTTGGTCCCAGTCAGCCCCTGCCACCAACTGGCAATGGGGACACATAGGTATTTTTTACAGGTTTTCTCCCCTTGCCCCCCCAAGGCCCTGGCACATGGCCATGCAAGTGTGTGGAGGCATGCACACACCCCGTGGCACCAGCTCAACCCCTTCCACCTCCCATAACTGTTTGTTGCCACCTCTCCATCTGTGCTACCCATCAGACCTCCACCTTGTAGGAGCGGAACTACAGAGGGCACCAAGCCACCCTCACCACCCTCAGGAGAGGAAAGCTCCTCATTGGCATGCTTGATCCTGCTCTGCCCTCCCTCCCATGCTGGCAACCCAATGACCTGAGGTCATTCCCAAACCCAGGTTGCTGGCATAATGTGAGGTAAAGCATCCAGTGCCTCAACCCTCTGCGCCATCGGGCCAGCTTAACTAGGGACTTTTGAATATGGCAAGTTATGGCAAGAGCTCTGACAGGTTTGTGTTGCACTAACTGCTTTTGTTCCTTGACAGCCTATAATAAGCATAGGAACATACCACTCTGTGGCCAGCAACAGATGGTGCTTAGTGCTAAACACACCTGTTAGTGTCTTAGTTAGGGTAGGCTCTAGGGGGCTATATAAAAACAGACTTAAAACATTCACTATCCTCCAAACATATTTTAATATAGTACATTTTGGGCCTTGTGCTTAATTCTGCTGAGGGTAGGGCCTCTGTGTGGCAATAACTCAATCATTTGAATATGGTGTCTTTGGTCCATCAAACCAAGCAATGTTCACCAAAGTCTACTTAAAGTAGCTTCAAACTGCAGTAGTTAGCCATAGTTCAACTATACAAAACCAATGTTTTGTAGCTGAGAATGTACTGGGAGACCACTTTCTTTCAGTTGGGCACATGGCCGGTGCCAATTTAAAGTCAGAAATCCTTAGAACCTGAAGAAAACCTTTTTTTAGTAGGTCTGATGTTTTCTTTGAACTCAAATAGAAAGAAATGTTTAGAGAAGCTATAACTATGTTGGCATTTGTATTTTCTAGGAAAATATTGGATTATTTGTATGTCTCAGTCTAAGCTTTGTCATACTTTGATAATGGCTTGTTAAGAAAACTTTACTGTAGCAACATTACTTCAAATTTCCTTGAGAAAGATGGTTTTCATTCCTGAAGAGAACTGAACCTGTAATCTATTTACTTATAAACCTGTGCTTTTACCCTCTGTACCATTTGGCCAAAGTTGTTTGTAGCTGCACAGCTATGACCCACATACTTCCACTGTTTTCCTAGTTTTATTAGTCTTTCCCATTGGCAGCCTCAGTTCTTTTGCAGTGGTTTTGTCCAAGTCATTTCATCTTTTTTTATATAATGTACTTTTTGTTGTTTCCTATAATACAAACAAAACAAGATTTCAATCAATCCAGAAATATAGAGAACAATTTGAAATATACATTACTACATTATTGATGTCCATAGTAAGACACTGACTTGTGCTTCAAAATTTTACTGTAAAATGTAATAAGAGAACGGATGAACAATGATTGTACATACTAATTATGAGTCATAATTAGTATGTGCAATCACTGCTAATACATTCTCTTATTACATATTAAATGTAGTTCAATCAATTCACATATCTATAATCCCCCTACCCACCCCGCTAGATGTTAAATATAGATCATCTTTATTTAATATATTGAAATTCCATCACCCCAATGCTAAAACAGCTGGGCATTTAAATATTTGGTTATAATAACTGGTCAGCAATTTTTCTGTATAAGCTGAACCAGCTGATGTTTTCCATAATAACCGACTGGTTATTATGGCATTCATGTGCCCTGTCACTCAACTGTGCCACTCCCTCATTGGCTTACGTTCTGTGTGTGGGTGGCCTGAACACTGTCACAAACATGGTGGCTCCATCTCATGCTTCCCAAGGAGCCACCACAACAAGACACGTCCATCCTTTTTTTTGATGTTTTCCAAATGTATCTGGTTGATCCAACCTTTTACATTTCTAAACATATATATTTGGTTGATCCTGCCATTCATCCAAACTGTAAGTTAAAAAAAGCAACAATGGGACAAAGCAAACCAAGCTGCAACAGAGTGTGGTAGGTGCAATCTCATCACAAAGGCAAATTGTAAGTTAAAAAGAAGCAACAGAAATAACTAAAATAAAAAAAGGAAAATAATTATGTAAAGGGAGGGAGGAGAGAGTGTGTGTGTGTGTGTGTGTGTGTGTGTTTGTGCATGTGTGCTTGCATTTGTGTGACACATATGGACACTTAAGTCAGGCAGGAAAAAGATTGCTGATCAGTATTTATAAAAAATAAAAGATGGTGAAGTGTGTCATACTCAAATGTAATGTTCATTTTCGGTGTGTGATGCTTTAATAAAACCCTCAGGCTTCACCCTCAAGTGATGTAACATCTCACACATTGGGTGAGCATTAGATTCTCTTAATGCACACGACCCCATCCTTTATTCTATATATAATCACTTGGAGTTTTATATTCTCATCAAGGGGGGAAGTTGTCCTGAATTTCTTTCCATTATGTCCCATATAAATCATCCATCATATCATCTAGATCATACATTTTTTTCTCAAATAGCATCATTTCTTTAAATATATTCCACCATTTATTAATTTCAAAAGGGAGGTAAATTCTTGGCATTCCATTTTTCCAAGATCAGTCTCTTTACTGCCATAGAAACTAATGTGAAAATTTTGCAGAGCATTTGATTCTGTATTATTCCTGTTCTGTTATTAGAGATTAGTAAATATAATTTTAGTGGAATAGGGATCTTAATTATGTTTTGAATTAGATCCCTAACTTTAACCCACAATGTTTGAATCTGGGGGAAGTCCCTTAAACAATGAGAAAATTACACTTTTTGTCATCTGTGCCAACATTGTTCATTGTAGGTTATATTTATTTTGGCTAATTAAGCTGAATTAAGGTAGGTTCTTTCAATTATATTGCTTTATATAGTTTTGTTTTTTTGCTGATACATAATACTTATTTGATAAAATCCTTAGTAAGGACCATTGTTGGTTGGTCAAATTTAGGTACACTTCATGGTTCCATTTTTAAATTTATACTAGTTTGACAATTTTTATTTCTAGATATAATTATGTTATATGTTCTTGCCAGTATTTTTTTCTTTATCTTTCCTCATAATTTCTGGTTGATGCTTTTAAATAATTGCTTGTATAAAATTTCTTCTGAAGTATGTAATAACTAAATAAGTTTAGGTTAAATCTCTGAAATTTGGATTTTAATTGTTCATATGTTGGAAATTTACCAGCAATTAAAGTAAAATGTCCATTAGTAATCTGGCCATGCCTCTATGTAAGGAATGGTCTGATTAGCCTTTTTTGCAAAGTGATTAAAAGTTTGACACTTACTGTTTTTAAAATATATAGATTATATCTGGTTGATCCTGCTCCCTTCTGCCAGCATGTTGAAGTCCTTTGGCATGCCAACAACCTTCCATGACTTTCCCTGGATGATGTCTGAAACAGGAGCAGCCAAGCATGCATTCACAGATGTCCCTTGTAAATGGAGCTAATAACAGCTCTGGTTCCCAGTGTACATGTCCTGGTGCTATACCAAGACCACATATAGACTGACCCACACCCTGCCAGTCTATATCTGGTCTCTTTATAGCACCAGGATATTTACACTGGAAACTGGAGCTGTTAATAGCACCATTTACAAGGGATGTCTATGGATGAGCATGCAGCTGCTCCCCATGTCAGAAGTCATCCGGGGACAGCTGCAGGAGTTTGTTGGTGCATTGAAGGACTTCAGCATGCTGGTGGGAGGAAGGCAGGATCAACCAGATATGATCTATTTATTTCAAAACTAGTAAGTATCAAAATTGTAAACACTTTGCAAAACAACTAATTGGGCCATGTCTTACACCGAGGCATGGCCAAATTGCACATAGACATTTCCCTGTAATAAATCATTCCAGGTGGAAACATTTTCTTCCAAAATATTTTATTTTTAATTGTTTTTTCTTTACTCCACAAATCCTTACTAGTCCCTATATTTAGCAACAGCCATGGCACATTTTAGCTTATTTTGATTTATAATCCTCTTTTTTAATGAGACTGAACCATACAGAAAAATAATGCTTTTTTCCATTAAGGTGCACAAAATCTAGGAGCAGATTTTTAATATTTTTATTACTTCCATTTTTACACTCCAATAACTCTTGAAAGAATCTTATATTGCCATTGTCTAAAAAAGACAACTGATTCAGGATGCTAATTACAAGTGACTCCATGTGTATTTTTGGATCAGGACAGCCAAACCCTTCTAATTTCCTTGACGTAGTGAAAAAGTGCCAGGATATACAGGGTTTGCCTCCTCACCATAAAAACTTGTATAAAAATCATTCTCAACTCTGAAAGATAAGTCAGTGATGGATTGTTCAATATATTCTGCATAGCAAAAATAAAATGTGGTATTGCTATAATTTTTATCTGTCTATTCTACACAACAAAGATAGAGGTAAGTATTGCCAGTTGTCCAATAGCTGCTTAGTGTTTTGGTTAACATGGTTAAAATGTATTTTAATATTTGTATTTTGATCAGTTTTTAAAGTAATTCCTAAGTATTTTATAGAGTTTTCAATCTGAAAATCTTTCTTGTATTCAGTAAGAGATTATGATTTTGTTCTGGACATTTTCATTATTATTGATTTGTTTTTGTCTAATTGGTTCACCAAGATTGCTGAATATAGTTCTACTTCCTATAAAAATGCTTCCAGACATGTATGTAAATTTTTAATAACTATTAAGATGTAATCCACAAAAACACTTAGCTTTAGATGTTCATAACCAAAATTAATACCTTGAATTATTGGATTATGTCCAATAGCTTGCAACAGAAAATCTAGACACATTCTAAATATGGTGGGGGATATGGGCACCCCTGCTTAACTCTGTTAAACATCACAAAATTTTGTTGTGATATGTGGGTTAATTTAAAGTGTCACTATTGTCTTACCATATAAATGTATTAATATGGTTATCTCAGTTGATAATTCCCAAGCGTTTACTACTTCAAACAAGTAGCCTATTTTATTACATTGAAAGCTTTGCTGGCATCTAAGGCAATTGCATGAAATATGTATATATATTTTTTTTTAAATAGTAAACTTTATTGATATGGAAAAGAAGACATACACAATACTACAGCAGAGAAACATAAAAGAAAAAGCATAACATAATATGATATACAGGCACTGGAAAATATTCAGTACATTTAGTGGTACAGATGTTCCTCTATCCCATCAACATTCAGGGAAGAGGTTGAGATATATACTACTGAAAACTATAGGTACGTGCACAAGGTCAAGGCCCTGGCACAGACCATGAGGGGGAGGCTTGTTCAGTGTCCTGTGCCAGGTGGAGACCAACTAACCTATTTTGTTCTGTTCCAGTTAGGCAGATGACAGTAGTGCATCTAGTGGTCCGCATCTGTCCTGGTAGGCCTTCAGTGCGTGGCGCATGTAGTATATAATTTTGTCCATGTGTAAGGTCTCTAGCATTGAGTTGCACCACACTTTGTGCAAAGTGACCTACTCATCCATCCAATGTTTCAGGATTAGTTTCTTAGCCATGGCTGAAATAAGGGAGATGTGGTATATTCTCTGACCCATGACAGTGTCTAGGTTGATTCCTAGCAAGCATATTTGTGGGGTAAAGACAATATCCAACCCCAATAAAGGGTTCAGGTGGGACTTTATCTCATCCCTTAATGATTTGGCCTTAGGGCAGTCCCAGAGGATGTGTTTAAGGGAGCCCCTGTCATGTTTTCCTCTAGAGCATGTATCATTAGTGTGTTTGTACATTTTGAAGAGTTTGACCGGGGTGTAGTAGAGCTTGTGGGTTATTTTATATTGCATCAATCTCAGGACATCAAACTTATGGAATATGTGCATCCCATCCATATTGAGGAGCCGAATTATGGGGAGTTCAGTTCAGTGAACTCCAAGCACCAGTATGAGCTTATTGTGCTGTTGGGGGTGTGCTAACAGATATTAGTTTCTTATATAGATGGGAGGTGGCATGCCACTGGGAGGCTAGACCATGTAGCTCATCTCAGATTGCAAAGCAGGTTGTGTTCCAGGGTTTGGGGCCTAGGGTTGAGGACACCATATGTTGTAGTTGGAGAAAGGGAAATATGGGGACCTTGATAGGGCCTGTTGTCCACTGAAACTTATGTAGGGACTTGAGCATGTTCCCTTCCATCAGGGAACCAACAGAGTTGAGTTCCAAATTTCCCAGCCATCTTGATGGGAATGTCTTGTTTTGTATTCTGAGGTTTGGATTTCCAGTGATAGGTTCTGCTGGGTCCAATCGGGGGGGGGTACCAAGAAGGTTGTGAAGCTGCTTGCTGGCCAAATGTGCTGTGCCTATTGGGTTAGTTTTCAGGGAAACTGGAAGGTTACTGTTGGGTATGGAGGTGAGAGTCTGCATGCTGAGTCCAGCTCTGTTACATAGTTTTAGTTCCATGCATTTCCAATGAGGGACATATTCTGGTCAGTCTTGCTGGACCCCGGTCTTTCTCCATGAGTGGAAGTGGGTGGCATGTGCTGCCAAGTAGTATAGTTTGAAGTCAGGCAGTTGTAGACTGCCCTGTTCCTTTGAGGTGGTGAGTCTGTAATATATCATTTTTAAAATTCACTTGTATGCTTATGAGCTCAAAAATAGCTTGTAGCTTTCTTGTTGCCTGTGCCATTGTATGACCTTTTACAAAGCCATATTGGTTTTTATGAATATGATCCGGTATATACGGTTGAATCCTATTGTTGATTATTTTCGCTAACATTTTGTAGTCATCATTTTTGAGCTGGATTAAAGCCTTCTAATGGCTCTTCCCCTCTCAACTTACTAGCCTTCAGTAAGTCTTGTTGGTCAATAGATGACCATTTAAGAGTTTCATAGCGAAAACAATGGTACTGCTGTTGTTTTGCTCTCAGTGAAAACATGCAAATCGTGTTATACATACAAATGCATTTTTGTAAGACTTTCAGATAAACCACCCCAAAGCAAAATACTGTACCCCATGGTTGGCAACAAGCAACTCTGTGCCAGCAACTTTCTGGTATCATCAGTTAAAAAATCATTAAGGGAGAATAAGGCCCCCAATTTCTTAGTTAAGTGCATTGACACTGCTGCTGCTGTGGGTTTTTCAGAATTTAAATGGGAGTCAAGTAATATTCCCAGAAATCTAAACTCCTCTACCATTTCCAAACACTCCCCATCCCCATTGGGGGGTGGAGTGGCCTTGTATGTCAATGAAAATATAAAAGCTACAGAAATTCAGAATACACATAAGAAGCCAGAAGAACTGTAGGTCACCCTGGAATCAGGAAATGGGACAGCCATAAGAACTGGGGTTGTCTACAGGACCCCAGACCAGGGGGAGGACATACACACATTACTGTTAGGAGATATACAAAACATGACAGCTAAAGGGGAGGTTCTGATAATGTGAGACTTCAACATGCAGATACAGATTGGTCAATACCAGCAGGAACATCTGCCAGAGCTAGACACATGGTGGAGTCTCTGCAGGGGGAGGGCCTCAAACAACTGGTACAACAACTCACAAGAGACAGGGCTATCCTAGATCTAGCACTGACTAACAGGGAAAGAATCACAGATCTCCAGGTAGAAGGTCACCTGGGGGTCAGTGACCATCACATGGTATGGTTCAATTTGGCCACTACAACCAAATCATCCCATTCCAAGGCATAAATATGGGACTTTAGAGGACCTGACTTTGATAAGATGGCCAACAGAGTAAAACTAGCCCTGGCAAAAAGAAATACAGGTGAGGGGGTACAGGCAAAGTAGGCAAGCATTAAAGATGCTATACTTGAAGCAACATCCCATTGTGTTAGAGAGAAAAGAATGTGCAAAAGAAGAAGGAAACCACTTTGGTTCTCAAAAACAGTAGCAGAAAAGGTCAGAGTCAGAAGGCTGGCCTTCAAGAAATATAAGGGAATGCAGCGGGATGAAGATAGGGAGGCATTCAACACTTCCCTAAGGGAAGCAGGTAAGGCAGTAAGGCAGGCAAAGGCCCAAACCAAGGAAACACTAACACAAACAGTAGAAGAAGGTGACAAGACTTTCTATAGATACATTAGTGAAAGGAGAAAGTCCAGAGGGGGTATTGCTAAGATCAAAGGAGATAAGGGGGAGTGTGTGTAGGAGGACCATGTAAAAGCATCTATCCTAAATAGATACTTCTGCTCAGTATTTGCTGAAGAGAAGACAGGGCAGGGCCCACAGCTCAGCACCATGGACACAAGGAGGAGGGAGGTGAGCACTAGTCTCTTTACAAAAGAAAGGGTCCTGCAAGAGCTTGATGAGCTCAGGGTGGACAAGGCAATGGAACCTGATGGCATACATCCCAGGGTACTAAAGGACCTAAGGGTGGAACTAGCAGAGCCATTATCAGAACTGTTGAGTGAGTCTCTGAGCACAGGAGAGCTCCCAGAAGACTGGAGAAGGGCTCATGTGATCCCGCTCCACAAGAGTGGTAGCAGGGAGGAGGCAGGGAACTACAGACCAGTCAGTCTTACCTCAGTAGTGGGCAAGATTATGGAGGCACTCCTTACAGAAAGGACAGTGCAACACCTGGAATCCATAGGAGCACAGGATCCAAGACAGCATGGGTTTACAGATGGAAGGTCCTGTCAAACTAATCTCATAGATTTCTTTGACTGGGTAACCAGAGTGAAGGACCAAGGGGGAGCAGTTGATGTCACTTACCTTGACTTCAGCAAAGCTTTTGATACTGTTCCACATAGAAGATTGATTAATAAGTGGGTAGGCTCGGGGTTGGTCAGAAATTGGTCAACTGGGTGGCAAACTGGTTGATGGGCAGAAAACAGAGAGTGGTGGTAAATGGTATAGAGTCAGAAGAGATGCAAGACACAAGTGGGGTACCTCAGGGATCAGTCCTGGGGCCATTCATCTTCAATATCTTCATCAGTGACACTGCAGATGGACTGGAAGGTAAAGTTTGTCTGTTTGCAGATGACACCAAGATCTGCAAACAGAGTAGATGATCCAGATGGGTGGACAGAATGAGAAGAGATCTGGATAAACTAGCAAAATGGTTGAAACAGTGGCAACTGGGGTTTAATGCAAAGAAGTGCAAGATCATGCACATAGGAAAGGGAAACCCTGAAGCCACCTATAGGCTGGGAGGGGAGTTCCTGGCAGTCACAAGGGAAGAAAGAGACTTGGGCATCATCATCACCAATGACCTGAAATCATCCAAGCAGACCACTAAAGCAGTAGGTAAGGCTAGGGGGATGTTAGGGTGTATTAGTAGGGGTATCACAAGTCAGAAGAGGGAGGTAATAATCCCTCTTTACAAGACACTGGTTAGGCCTCATCTGGAGTACTGTGTGCAGTACTGGAGGCCACATCTTCACAAGGACATTAACCAAATTGAGGCATTCCAGAGAAGAGCAATCATAATGGTGCAGGGACTGCATCAGAAAGCATATGAGGACAGATTAATGGAGCTCAATATGTATACCCTAGAGCAAAGGAAAGAGAGAGGTGATATGACCGAAACATTCAAACACCTTAAGGGTATTAACAAGGTGAAAGAGTCTAACATGTTTCAATATAAGAAAAATCGCAGGACAAGTGGGAACAGCATGAGATTAGAGGGAGGCCAATTAAGGGGTAATGTGATGAAGTTCTTTTTCACAGAAAGAGTGGTGGATGCACGGAACGGCCTACCTCAGGAAGTGGTGGACATGAATATAGTGCAGGGCTTCAAACAGGCATGCAATAGGCATAAGGAAGCAATACATATGAGTATGAATAGATAGGCCATTGACAGAGCAAAGGCCGATGGCACATTTATAAGGTAGAAAAAGAAATGGGCAGACTGGATGGGCCTTGTGGTCATTATCTGCCACCAACTTCTATGTTTCTGTGTTTCTATGTAACTGCATCTGTAGACAGACCTCTTTTTTTGAGCTGTGGAAAACACCATTGCTTTTTTTTTCTTATTTATAATGAAGTTATTTTTTGCAAACGAGGTTACTAATTTTCTGTATTCTTTGTCCAAGATTTTGTTAAGCAAGGCTATGTCTCTATTTGATGCATAAAGTACAGCGTCATAAAATGATGTCCTTTCTGATGCTGCCAAATGTGAACAAAGCACCATGTTATGCCAAGGATAAGTTTTGTACACAGTGTACTTAGCCAACTTTGTGTGATAAAATAAATATTTGCAGTGATTTGTAAGGCTGACAATAGCAAGGGTGACAGATGCAGCCCATATGTGACTGGTTACTAACCAGTAAGTATTCTCATGAAAATGTCCCAAGTTAGAAAGCTGGAATAACATATCCTTGCTTATGGTGTAAAGCACCAGCCCACATGGGTTAGTCCCCTCAGTCAAAAAAATGTCCCACATTCCATGAGGTAGACTTGTGGCTGTACAGTCTGTACAGTACAGAACAAGCCAGACTCCATAGAACATTCAGGTAATTCTCAGATAATCAAATCAGACAGCCATATGGGTAAGACACAGAGAAGTGAATGAGTAATTTTACTGAGTAGTTAGCAGTAAAAGGAGGAGAGCAATCAACCTGTCAGGCATGGCAGGTCATTAAACAAGCATTTGTCAATGCTGAATGTTGTCTTGCTGGCATTGGCATTAGTAGTGAAGGAGTTAAAGAGATGCATAATAGGAATGGCAGGGAAGTATTGAACTGACGCCACCACCACCACCCTGCAGAGACTGACAGGCATTGGGGTGTGCCTTTAGGTCATCGGCCATAACTCTCAAGCCATTTCACCTCACACTACCCTGCAGACACCAAGTGTTGCGATGTGAACTGGGGTCTTTGGGCCTTACACTCAGCCCATTCCATAAGGAAATATGCTGAGATGAGTGCAGTATAGGAGAATGGGATGAACTTTGGGGCTGAAGACTCCAAGGCACACCTCAATGCCTGTCACTGGCTGCAGGGTGGGGGTGGAATGGCATGAGCATTATAGCCGACTATCCCAAGTCACATCCCTGACACCTGTCAATCTCTACAGGGTGGGGCATTATGGTTGGAAACACTAATGCCCCAGGCATTTGTTGGTATTTTCACTCCAAATTTTCAACATGGGCTTTTTGTGATCCCACCTCATGAACAGTGGCACTATCAGTTCATTGGCCAAAAGGAGATTTTGCACAGTGACTGCGCCATTTGGCGCCACAGGTACAAAAACACATTTTGGGTCAGATGTGAAAAATGACAGCTGTACTGTTCATGAGGAGGTGTAAAGAAATGGCAATGTTGAAAATCTGGAGTGAAAATATGAAAAACTGGTGAAGTCACGTGGGTGCATAGAAACTGCGCAATGCACGCCCGTGATGCAATTATTTTTTGGATTTTTTTAACCAAATTTTAAACGTAGGAATTCTGGGACCTCCGCTCATGAACAGTAGCACTGTGATTTTGTTAATCTGTCCAGAAAGTTGATTTTGCACAGTGACAGTGCCATTTTGTGCCAGCTGTGCGAAAACACATTTTGGGCAGGATGTGAAAAATGACAGCTGTAATGTTCATAAGGAGGTGTGATAAATGGCAATGTTGAAAATCTGGAGTGAAAATATTAAAAATTGTCAAAGTTATGAGAGTCCGTGGAAACTGCGCAACACATGCTCATAATGCAGTCATTTTTTGGAATTTTTTCACCAAATTTGAACAGACACTTTTTGGGATCCCACCTCATGATCAGTGGCACTGTCATTTCATTAATCAGTCCCAAAAGTTGATTCCACACAGTGACCGCAAAATCACCTTTCGGGACCGAATAATGAGATAACAGAGCATGTGTTCATGAGGTGGGGTCCCAAGAACCTCACATTGAAAATTTGAAACAAAAATTCAAAAAAATGGCTGAGATAGCCACCTAAGTTGAAACCCCCGTATTGATGCCATTATATAACTTACTGGCATTTCTTCATTTTGCAATTCAGCTTTGAAGAGTCCAGACACGTCCTGCTCCACAGACGATCACAGCGCCGGACCTCCGGAGGTACATATGGGGTGAGGTGGGGGAGGTGGGGTGCACAGAGGGTGGGTGCGGGTTGGGGAGGGGGATCAGAGGACTACAAGGGACAGTTTTCTTTTACAGGAAAAACAAAAAATGGACATCGAAGGATGGTTTTCTCTTTTTACAGGTGAACTAAAAAAAATGTTGGGCACACTGGGGTGGGCTCCAAGAGTGCTCCATGACTTTTGGGGGTGAAATGTTGGGCACAATGGTGTGGGATCCCAGTGTGCCCCATGAAGATTTTATTGGGGGGGTGCTGGGCACACTGGAGTGGGCTCCTGGTCTGCCCCATGAGTTTGGAGGGGCTGATGACAATGGGGATTGGGCCCTGTTGGAAAGGAAAGTGTGTGTGGAGGGGACTGATGCCGACAGGGATTGGGTACCATCGGCAAAGAAAGTGTGTGAGGTGAGGGAACATGCCAAAATGGGGGATTGGCCACCCTCAATGTCAGTATGGAGATTGTGTGGTGGACAGCTGCAGCCGCCATGTTTATTGAAAAGTTTCACCAGGAAAGGCACGTTGGGGAGGAGTGTCATCTTCCGCTGCATGACAAGCTTGTCTCTGATTACAGCGGCAGATTTCTTTCAGCTTGGTGGCACATTCCATAATTTCTGCGTCGGAGCTAGCATGCTCGCTAATTGGGGGATGAGGGACCCACCTACTAAAGCATGCCCTGCATTTGCCAACACTGACACACCTCTCAATGTGGTACTACCGCAAGATGTTGCTTGCTCCTGCGCAGAAGACAACATAAAAAGGACTTTGATGACAAAGTTATAGCAGTCAGAACCAGAAGAAACCACCAATGAAGTATTCTGTAGATAGTCTTAGGTTAGTAGTAGTATAACTAATAGATACAGAGTCCCTTGTGATATGCCTCATAATTTTTCTCTGTCTAAGCTAAAAGTGTAGGAGATTTATCATCCATAAACCTTTGAGAGGAATAGGTTTTGTTAAAAATGGAGCAGTTCATTTTTTAAAAGTGAGATTTTCTACATTTTTTAAGAAAAGGCACATTCTTTTGATGATGTCTGCAGCACTGAAGATTCTTTCTGTGTCCTGGAAATTGGACAACTGAGGTACTCAATGGCTACCTCTGTCAAAGAGATCCAGATGGTAAGCAAATTGTATTCCAACATTGTAACATTTCTCTGTATTAACATATACAAAATAGAGTAAACACACTAGGTTGGGGTGCTTAGGATAAAGATATAATAATAAATACCGAACAATCCAGCACTCGCCACCACATATAATGAAGGACACTGCTCTCTAATAATGTGAAAAATGCACTTTAATAAATGTGGGCATTTTTCACATTATTAGAGAGCAGTGTCCTTCATTATATGTGGTGGTGAGTGCTGGATTGTTTTGTAATTACTATTTCTCTGTATTCTATCCCATTGTTCCCTACCCTCCAGGTCGCACCAGGAGATCAGCAATTTGTTGCACAGCGTGCCTTCCTGGTGAAACATTTCAAAAAAAGAGATGGTCTTTTTCTGGTACCAGTACAACAGGGGCTCATCTCCTTCTGCCAGTGCCCATTTCTCATTTAGATAGTCCTGCGCCATTTTGTTTCCAGGCATCTGTCACCACTATGAAAGCACATGTCTTGACTGTCTTTTTAATCAAGCTACGGTCAAACAGCTGTTGCCTTTTGGGGGTTTTAGCAGAAGCAGTAGTACTCTGTTGTTGACTTTTTCACATTCAGGAGTAGCAACAACACCATGGGATTCATGGGCTCCCTCCCCATCTCCTCTACCTGGTCTGTAACAGTGCTTTCATAGGATTCATAGGAGATACAAGCAAAATAAGACTGCTGGTCCATTCCAATGCTCACCATTTCTCAATGGCCATATCCATTAACACCAAAAAATTTCTAAAGCGTTCATTCAACTTTGCTTTCAAAGCCTCAGATATTTTTGGTGTATGTTTCTGCTGATGTTACGGTTCATGTTTGTAACTGATTTGCTGATTGAAATTAAATAAAGTGTGGTAAATTTTAACAAAAAAAAGCATCAAATATTTTACACTCCACCACATTTCTAGGTAAGCTATTCCACATTGCCATGAAACTTTGGGTAATCCATTTGCCTCTCCCAGTAATCTTGAATAGTTCCCCCTTTAACTGCTTTTTCTGACCTCTATTATTATATGCATTATCTTTAGATATTAGCCACAAAGAATTCCATATGTCCCTGTCCCATAAAAGCATTGAAAACAAGGCACATATCACCTCTCATTCTCCTTTGTTCTAATTGAACACAGATTCAGATCATCCCTTCTCTCCTCATGGATTTGGGGGTGGAACCAGTCAGTTGGTCTGACCATCACACCACAAGGTTCAGTTTCAGTGCTCCCCCCAATGGGTCCACCCCTATGGAGATGGTCCAGTACTGCCCTTAAAAGGGGGTTACTTCAGATGGTCTATCAGTGGTGCTGGACCTATCAGGATTGTCAAGTGAATGCACGAGTCCAGGGGACCTTGTACTGGTCTATAATAAGGCAGTGGGAGATGCCCTGGACATGATTGCTCCTGTTCATGTTTTACCACTCACTCTTCACCCAAGGACCCCCTGGTTTGATGGTTCCTTGAAAGAGTTGAGGTGAGTTGGTCGAAGGATGGAGACTGCATGGCGGAGGTTCAGCCTGGATGCTGACATGCTTAGATTGATGTAACATTATAAGGGCTATCAATGAGAAATCACCTGTAAGATGGCTGAATTTTTGTCCAGGGAGATTTCTGCTGCACAGAATCAACCAGCTCAGCTCTTCTGAACTGTTGACAGATTGTGCAATCCAATCTTTCTCCAATCCGGGGAAGTCTTTTCTCAGGATAAATGCAAGGAGTTTGCTCGATTCTTAGCAGATAAGATTGCCAGCATCAGGTCCAGTATCAGCCTGGATCTCCCTATGAGGGACTGTGGAGGTCAGTGGGAGGTGGTGAGCACTCAGTCTATCTGGACAGACTTTAGCTGGACGGAATTCACAGACATTGTGAAGATCATCCAGACATTGCGCCCAACCAGTTGTAGTTTGGATCCAGGCCCTACACCCCTATTAGTGGGTTGTGTAGATGTTATCTGCCTGATCCGAGCTGAAATTGTCTGGAGCTCCTTGGAGAGGAGGTCTTTCCTGATCCCCTCAAGGAGGCAGTCATATGACCACTCCTTAAAAAACCCTCCTTGGATCCAGACTGTCCAGCTAACTACTGGCCTGTCTCTAACCTGCCTTTTGTGAGTGAGGTTATTGAGAAAGTGGTTGCGTTGCAACTGGATGATCACCTTGTGACTCACAATGTCTATGAAGCTCTCCAGTCTGGATTTAGGAAGAGACACAGCACCGAGACTGCACTTGTCTGAGTATTGAATGACCTCCTACTAGCGAGAGATCAAAAGGCTCGTGCCATCTTGGTCCTTTTATATCTCTTTCTGCAGTGTTCGACACTGAGGACCATGGTGTGCTTTTGGAGTGCTTGGGGCTTCTCTGTGGGCTGTCAGATACTGTCCTCAAATGGTTTCAATCTTTCCTCATGGACAGGTTTCAGAGGGTGATCACCAGAATTTATTCCTCAAATGCCCTCCCCTGTCCTGCAAGATGCCGCAGGGCTCCATATTGGCACCCATGTTGTTTGCAGTGTATATGCTACCATTAGGAGATATCACCAGGTGATACGGTTTGAGTCTTCACTGCTATGCAGACGATACTCACTTGTATATGTCCTTTCTACCCAGACAGGTTGATGCAGTCTCTGTGTTAAATAACTGTCTTACTGAGATCAAGGACTGGATGAGCACCAGCTGGCTGAGACTGAATCCAGACAAGATCGAAGTGTTAATAGTGGACCCAGGTCATCTGGGGATGGGTTTGGGGGCTGGACAGGTGTTAGGCTTATGGCTTGATATTGTTCAGCTCACTGCCTCAGACCGGGTGTGTAACCTGGGCGTTATTTTTGATGACAGCCTGACCCTGAAATCTCAGGTATTGGCCATGGTTAAATCCTCATTTTACCATCTGAGGAATATCGCCCAGGTGAAACACCTGGTTCCTCCGGATGACCTTCCAGCACTGGTCCTCGCCTTCATCACTACCCACCTTGACTACTGCAGTGCCCTCTACCTAGGGCTTCCTGGGGTTGATATCCGCTGCCTGCAACTAGTGCAGAATGCTGCAGCCAAGCTTTTGACTGGTACAGCGAAGGCCAGTCAGATTGCACCTGTGCTGCATGAACTGCACTGGCTGCCTGTTCAGTGGCAGATCACTTTTAAGGTTGGTTTGCTAACCTTTAAAGCCCTGCATGAACAGGGACCTGGCAACCTGCATGATCTCTTGACTCCCTACTGTCACCTCTGTCCTCTCCAATTCACCAATGAGGGATTGCTAGAGATTCCCAGGGTTCATTTAAACACATCTGGTGCCCGTGCTTTTTCTTTTGCGGCACCTACCCTGTGGAATTCTCTACTTCGTTGGTTAAGAGAATACCTGACTATTAATAGATTTAAAACTGAGTTGAAAACATATTTTTTTAACTTAGCCTTCCCAGACGAATTTTAACTCATTGCTATATTTATTGTTTTACTGTAAATTTTATGTCTGTATATTGTATTTTAAATGTGAAGCACCTTGGTTGTGGAAAGGTGCTATACAAATAAAGATTTACTTTACTTTACTTACTCATATGATTTACTGCCATTCCAGAGATCATCCTTCTGCTCTTCTCTGCACTCCCTGCATTTTCTTGAAGCCACCTCTGTCCTGTGGTGACTACAGTACTCCATCTGTGTTCTGGCCAGGGTAGTGTACAATGGCATAATCACTGCCTGATGTTTACATTTAATATTTTTTCCCTATACAGTAGCCCAGTATTGTGCAACTCCTTTTTACCACTTCACTGCCATGCCTTTGGAAATTTAGGTAATTTGTTATAAACACTTCCAGGTCCGTCTCCGTAACTATTTCCCCCCAGTTTATAATCAGCCCTGCTGTTCCTATGCCCCAAATGTATAACAGGGCATTTACTGCTGCTGAATTGTAATTTTACAGCCTTTCCTGATTCCTCAATTTGTTTTCATTTGGCTGTGAGTTAATTTATTGCCATGTCTCAATCTACTATCACTACCACTTTGCTGCCGTCGTCAGTGAATTTACACAGGCAACCATTATATTTTCATTGAGTTGTGGTGATATATGCTTAAAACTGTGGGGTCCAGCATTAACCCCTGTGACACTCAACTGCACACCCTCCCACAGTCTGACATATAACCTTTGATACCAACCCTCTTCTTCCTATTCCTCAGCCACAACTTCATCCACTCCATCAACCTCCCATTAATGACTATTTCAGATATTCTGTCGGTAAGTTCTTTATGTGGGACTGTATAAAATGCTGTGCTGTAGTCCAGGCATATGACATCCACTGGTTCAGCCATATCCAGTGCCCTGCTAACAGGCCCAATGAATTTTACCAGGTTTGCTTGATGAGACCTTCCCTGCAGAATCCATTTTGTGCATCATCAACCAGGTTATTGTTATTCATATTTCCTCCTTTACTGTTGTTTCCCATAGTTTCCTAACAATAGATGTAAGGCTAACAGGCTTGTAGTTTTTATAGCACAGCCTAGAACCCTGTTTGAAAATAGGGACTGCTATAGCCTCCCTCCAATTATCTGTGACCTTGCCCATGTTTATTAATAATTTAAAAATGTCAGCTAGTGATGCCGCTAATTCATTTACCAGTTCCTTAAGGATTATTGGATGAAAACCATCTGGTCCCTGCTCTTTGTTGGGTTTTATATTTTCTAACAGTTTCTGTATTTTATCCTTACAAACCTCAATCTTTTGAGTACCCTTGAATTCCCCTAGTGACACTTTAAAAGTCTCACCCTTGAGAAAAACTGAGCAAAAGTGTTTATTGAACACTTGTTCCATCTCAGTTTCTTTTGAAATACTATCCTCCCTTACTTTCAATGGACTGACTGTGTGATTTACATCCTTGACTCCATTAATATAGTTATAAAAAGCTTTTTGATTATCCTTTGTAGTGACTGGAAGTCTAAATTCCAACTGCCTTTTGGCCTTTCTAATTTCTCTTTTACATGCTGGGTTATATGCTTGTATTTGTACCAGAGTCCCTCATCGCTACTGACCTTAAATTTCCTCTTTATCTTTTTTTCTTCTTTAATAAAGTGTCTAACTTTTTCTTCCACCATGCTGGTAACCTTCTTTCCTGTTATATTTAACTTTCTCAGGAATATACCTCTCTGCAAGTGTTGTGACGTTATTTGTTAGGAAATCCCATTTATCTTGTAGTGACATGCCCTCCATCACTTTATTCCATTTTCATGATTTTAACTCAGATCTCAAGACTTGAAAGTCTGCTTTATAGAACCTCTTTACTTTTGTCACCCCTTGCTCCACGATTTTACTCTCTTGGATGTTAAGCTTAACCCTAGTGTAGTCATTACCATGAAGTGGTTTTTGAACTTCACAGTCCAAAATCTCTCTTTTAAAATTACTCAGTACCAAGTCCATAATGCTGTTGCCCTCTGTACTAGAACCAACATACTGTGTCATATCTAACTCCGAAACCATATCAATGAACTCCTTTTCAAAGCCAGTACTTCCACTCAAGCTCTTCCAGTGAATGTCTGGCATGTTGACGTCTCCCAATATTGGAAGTCTGTCACAGGGCATAAGTTGTTTAAAGCTGTTTAGCAACTGGATGTTTGAATCCCTACTTTGTGATGGAGGCCTGTATACTACCACTACATCAAATTTTTCTGCTCTTGTTTGGTGTTATTTTTATCCAAGATGTTCCAGCTCTTTATTTTGGTCCTCCCATACTTCTACTGTATCAGTTGTGTCTTGTACAATAAAGTCAGTCACGATGCAATACAGCAAACTGCAGTAAATAACATGTCACATAATACTGCATGACTAAAGGGCACTGTTCCCTGCAGTTTACTGCAGCATTTTGCTATATACTGCAGCACTGCTGCATTACATACTGGCTGGTGCCACAGTATGGGAGGTTCCATCTGCACAGTCACAGAGTATAATTGATTAAGAGCTGACTATGAACCAAAGTTACATGAATAAGTGGACTATGTTACCCAGCTAATCTGGGAAAAAGTGGAGCAAGCCCAGCCAAACAGAAAGATTGTTAGGACCTGCATTCCTGTGACAGATAATTTAACCCTAGAGGTGGGTGAAATTAGAAAATTCCAAATTCACAGAATTTCACGAAAGTCTGTGAATTTTCATGAAATGTCATGAATTGTTTTGAAATGTTCTGAAATTCTTTAATTGGCCATAACTTGATCTGTATGCAGTATAGCCAAGAGGTTAGAGGAATGAGGTGTGAACAAGCTCGATACATCCAGCAGACCAGACCTGAGTTTGATTCTCACAACCTCCACTTGCATACTGTGAGACTCTGAGCAAGTCACTTAACCCCCCAGTGCTCCCAGGTCGCCCCTGTAAACAGGCACTTGTGCCTAGTGGGCCTTACCTGGTTACCAAAGACTAAGAAAAAAAAAACAACAATTTGTCATGCATATTTTCCACGACAGACCCTAGAAGATTGGTGAGTTTTGTGATATATGGATGAAGGATGGGGAAGTTATAGAGGCTCACAGTCAGCAATTTAACATCCATCTGAACATTTCTGAAAATATTTCTGTGCTTAGAACTTAGCCACCTTTGGAGCTAGATAATTGAAAACTTAGATGCATACTTTATTGGAAGATTCATAGAAACTGCAAAACAGAGACTGTAAGATTTAGCTGTGACCTGGCTCCTGACACGACTTCCAGGGGCTCGCTTTCTAACCCGGTCATCAGCATGGCAGCATAACATTCTGATGCTGGACCATGGTGGTTAACTTAATGTCTAATGTTTAGTGTCAATGAGATTAACAACATTGGTGATTCTCTAACTTTAAATGTATAGAGACTTAAAATACAGCAGTTTATGTAATTGCAAAATGCAATTTTAAAATTTCTGAAAGTTTGAAGGCTTATACCTCACCTTTACAGCTAGAGATCTGAAACATGGCACACATACAGTATGTATGGGAGTGGACACTGTCAACATACCACATTTTGTGCACTTTGCACAAAAGCATTTAGTTCACATAGTTGTTAATTGCAATTTTAAAATTTCCAAACGTTTGGAGGCTTATAACTCTGTCATTTTTAAATTCAGAGATCAGAAACTTGGCACACTTCTATATGGGTACTGGGACAGCAAATATTCAAATTGTGGTGCAATGTGGACAAAAACTTTTTAAATTAGATGGAAATACTGTACCCAAAATAAACACTTTGGTGACATTTCACAAACTTTTCACAGTAATTCTGTAAAATTTCAAGGAAGCGAAATCAGCATTTTGCCAGAATTCTGCTGGCAGAAGAACAAATTCACTCATCACTATTCAACTCTAGGGACAGGGTACTGCTGTTGTTGCAAAGCAGCAGAAGTAAACATCTGGCAAAATGGCAAGGCCCTTACAATGTATTCTGAATGACCAGGCAAGTTAAATTTGAAATGTCTACCCCCAGAAAAGTGAAGGGAAACAAAGGTATGTTGTGTCATTACTAAAGCATTAGGTAGAATGGAAATTTGAAACTATCATGATTATTTTTGTTAATGATGTGAATAATGCTGCTGCAGAAAACTATGGCAGATTGAAATGTGTCAAGAGTGGATCCCAGTAGATGATCCAAGGAATTGGGTTAACTGAATAAAAAAGGGACATCTGGATAGACTAACCTGAGAGTTTAGCAAGGTATTAAATACACCAGGGAAAGTTAAAATGTGTGAGCGTCATATTGATACTGATAACCATACTAAATGATGTACAGTCACATCACCTGTCAGAGAGGTTAATTTACTTATTTTGTTTTTAAAAAGTCAAATAAGGGTAGCTCCAGCAGCCCTGGTGCATTGTTATAACTTCACAAGTTAATTGTTAAAACAAATAAACCGCATTCAGGAGTCATAAATTGCAAACTTGCTAAAGTATCTAATGTGCAATAGCAGCCTGCTTAAGCCGTGGTCCTCCTGCAAAACGTCAACATTTCGCACTTGCACGCTTTGACAAGAAGCTAAAGTGCTCAGTAACACATATGCTGTATTAATATACATAACAATCAACACATTAGTGCCATTAATTTAAAATAGAAGGCAAACACACGTGTGAAAGCACAAAAAGCAGTGATCAACACTATAAATGAATTATACAATCTTTATATCCTAAACCATAGTATTTATACATATCTGATGAATGGAAGCAGTAATAAATGGAACCTAATAAAGGTCACAATTTCAATAGAAGATTAATATTGGAGAGGAAAACATTTCATAAATAAGGGGTTATCTCACATTTATCATTTAGCCCCCTGTGCATAGTACCTAGATGGAAAATCTAATAGCCTTCTCTGCATGATAATTTATTTTGTAAATTTCTTCCCCTAGGTCCTAGTGACACATGTTTGATTCCCAAAAAGCTCCATTTGTGTTTATTTTTATTAACAACGGAGCAGATATGAGCAGCAGTGGCATAAGCTAGATTAGAATTATTAATTGCACGTACACGATCACCCACTCTTTCTTTGAGTTTTATTTTAGTTTTACCTAACATATATAAGCCCACATGTGCAGATGGCCCTATAAATCACATTATTTGTGCCACAATTAATAAATCCAGCTATTTTAAACTTGGTTTCACCATTTGTAAACATTTTTGACACCACAATATAAGCACAAAATTTACAGCAGTTGTATTTAAAACATCCGGGAGGCAAAGGAGGTAACCAAGACTATGGTGGTGGGGGGGGGGCAACCCATTGTAAACTATGAGTAACAATATCTGCTATGTTACAATTTCTTTTATACACCAGGCAAGGAAAGATCCATTTCATGTTTTAAGTTTTGGTTCATTCAGCAAAATATACCAATTATCTCTGATTACATTTTCAACAGCAGAAGATCTAATGTTGTAAGTAGTTATGAATTTGCATCTATTAGCCACATGTGTCTGTCTAATCCTAGGTAGCAGTAGGTCCACCCTATCAGTGATGTTTGCTCTTTGCTAGGCCCTATTAATATTTGTTTGACTATACCCCCATTCTCAAAATGTGTTGCTAAATCCACTGAATGCTTATTATAAGTGTCTTCAGTGCTACAGTTTCTCCTTGTATGTCGAAATTGGCTAACAGGAATATTTTCTATTGTGTGTTGTGAGTGACACAAAGAAGACATTAGCAAAGAATTCCTATCTGTGTTTTTTTTTTTCAAAACAAGGAAGTGTCAATTCCATTGTCAGAATTCTTTGTTAACCTAACATCTAGAAACAAAATACTACTCGTACTGTGCATCAATGAGAACTGTAAGTTCTCATTCATGAAATGTAAATACATAACAAATGCCTGAAGTTGTTGTACACTCCCCCACCATATGAGAAATAAATCTTCTATGTATCAATGTTAAAGTGAAATACAATCAAAGAATGGATTCCTATCCTGGTCGTGAATGTACTGTTCTTCCCATCTACCTAAAAATAAATTTGCATAATTTAGCACAAAAGTGGTACCATAAGAGGTGCCACTTATTTGATGTTAGTATTTACCCAAGAAGGTAAAGACATTGGACTCAAGTACAAAACATGCTAGTCTAACAAGGATTTCAGTCGGGGGGATAGAGGCAAAGAATGGGCTTCAGATCTACATTCCAAAAATAGGATCAGAGCTTCTAATCCCTCTACATGAGGTATGAGAGTATACAGCGACTCCACATTGAGGGTAACCAAAATATCATCAGGCTCAACATTGAGCTCCTGTATTATAGCCAAAAATTCAGTAGTGTCTTGGAGATATGATCTCAGATTTCTAACAAACAGTTGTGTAAAAGAATCCACATATATAGAAAGTGGCTCTGTTAGTGAATTCATACTAGAAATAATTGGTCTGCCCAGAGGCAACACCAAACTTTTATGAACCTTAGGCAACAAATAACATGTGGGCTGCACTGGACATTCTTTGATTAGAAAGTCCATGGTCTTATTATTAATCCAACCCTTACCACAAGCATCAATGATATATTCATCAATTGCCTGTTTGAAACATAATGTTGGATCAGAACACAAGCTTTTGTAAAAGCATGAGTCCACCAATTGTCTAAACACTTCCTGATTGTAATCTACTGTGTTCATGATGACAACACTGCCACCTTTGTTGGCCTGTTTTATCGTCAGATACACATTTTCACCCACATTTTTAATGACTTGCCTTTCCAATCTGGTATGGTTCATATAACAGGGGTAAAGTGACTGACATATAGACAAACTCATGTTCACAAGCTTGCTGAAAAGTATATACCACTGGGTTCATGAGGGGCATAAACCTAAATTTAGGATGAAAACTAGGAGAAGCATAATTATTTCTTTCTTCAGATGTCATGACGTCTACATTTAAATTACTGCTTGCAATGTTGCTAGGTATAGTTATACTTTCCTCATCCCCACTTACTGGAGTCTCATTGTGATGAAAATACATTTTAAATTTAAATCTCTAATGAATTTCTGCAAATCAATGTGCAAATCAAGGAATGATACATCATTGGTGGGAAAAAACTTAAGACCTTTACTTAATGCAGAAAGTTAATCTTGATTCAATGTTACCAATGATAAATTAATAACAGTATTTAAGTCTGTGTTTGGTACTGTGTTTGGTATCTCCCTCCTTTGCATTGACTCTGCTGCTGATTCTGTGGAAATTATTGTGGATTCTGTGTTGGAATATGCGTATTCCTGCTCCTGCCTTGGACCCCATGATTCTCTCTCTCATCCTCTTCCCGCATTGGCATTGCCTCATCCTCCTGTTGTTATGCTTCCCCCCTTGTTGTGGAGTGGAAAAACTGACCCTGGGACTCCTCCAAAGTTGTGTGTTGCTGGGTCAAGAAGGTCTCTTGTCTGACGTCATCGAGTCCTCTAATAAAATTGAAGACGCTGCATCTGAATCATTAGTGGAATTGTCAGTCCCTTCCTGATTGATCTCAGCTGTAAAGGTATTCTTTAGAATGGAATGAAGCTGATTATTATTTGCTGCCTGTTGTTCTCTTTCCCATTTTTTCCATCTAAACACACAATCATTAGTGTAGTCCCTTTGGTCTCGAATCCACTTAGTTTCTTTTTGTATTTTAAGTTTAATATCAGTCTGAACAATCGTGTCGGTCAATAACTTCTTAAATTCATTAAACTGTGGATGCTTATTGAATTTATTTAAATCAGCTTCTTTCAATTTCAGCATTTCCAAAAATCTTCTTTTGCTGATTAACCAGGTATTTAACAATGAGTCTGATGAGTCTTAAAGAAGCATTGTGCAACTCTTCCTTCTAAGGCATACAAAATTCATCTTCATCCTTAACAAAGTTCAGAAATTTGAGAATGCCGAGACTTCGGGGCACACATTCTACACTCAAATACCACTCCATTGTGACCTCTTGCCACACAAGATGTCTGAGTTGAAGTGCTAGTTTTTCATATTTCATGAAGACATCCCATATGGTAGAGAATGATTGTCCATCATTCATGTTGGAGTTCTTATGTTGTCTGGATGGGGCATCCTCCCCTGCATCCATCACATCCAACATCAGTTTGGAAATAATGGTGCTCAATAAACTGAAAGGGGGAGCTTCAGCAGTAACATTATTTGGCACCACAGGCAAGAACATCATTGCTAAACTCACCTCTGACACTGAAGCGATGGGATCAGCTCCTCAGCTATGAGTACACCCAACTACACAACAGTAGAAAGACAAATAAGGGTAGCTCCAGCAGGACTGGTGTGGTGTTATAACTTCACAAGTTAATTTTCAAAACCAATAAATTGCAATTAGGGTCATAAATTGCAAACTTGCTAAAATATTTACTGCCCGTTTACAAGCTGTTGTGCCCCCACAAAACTTCAATGTTTCATGCTTGCATGCTTTGACAAGAAGCTAAAGTGCCCAGTAACATATATGTTGTATTAATACACAGAACAATCAACACATTACTGCCATTAATTTAAAATAGAAGGCAAACACATGTGCAGAAGCGCAAAAATCAGTTATCAACACCATGCATGAATTATACAATCTTTATATCCTAAACCATAGTATTTATACATATTTAAACATATTTCATCAGAACCAAAAAAATTACTAGCAACATTAATAACATCTGTTAAAAAGCATAGATGGAAACAGTAATAAATGGAAGCAGTAATAAATGGAACCTAATAAAGGTCACAATTTCAATACAAAATTAACATTAGATAGGAAAATATTTCATAAAAAAGGGCTATCTCAAATGTGTGAGCATCATATGGATACTGATGACCATAGTAAATGATGTACAGACATGTCACCTGGCAGAGAAGCTAATTTACTTATTTTGTTTTTGTTGACTGAGAAAGGAGCACTGGGCAAGTCTGACTATTTTCAGCCTTGTTGGGTGGGGGGCATGCAGATGGTAAATAACTGAAACTGAACCAGATTAAGCAGTTGGTTATATTTTTAATCAATGGAAAAATGTGGCCAGGACACCAGGGAATTTCCCCTGCATGTTTCAAGAAGTGCCTTAAGATCTTTAATGTCCACCTAAACAACCACCAGAACAGGAAGACACATTAGGATTAATGTCTCATTTGAAAGATGGCACCTCATAAATACAGCATGCCCCTCAAGCTGCACTATAGCATAAGTATTGGTGACCAAGCTCCTGGTGTGGGGTTAGAAACCACAACCTTCCTATCTTCCAGCCTCACAGGTGAGTGTGCAAACTGCTGATCCACAGACACTAATTAAAGTCTATGATCACTGTGGAGATCCACCGGATTAAGGAATAAGGGTGACTGAGGAGTCACATAGTGAATGTTGTTCTCCAGTTGTGATAATGCATATGGAAGATGGCTAAATCAGATTGTGTATCAATTTTCAGAAAATAATGTGATTTTGAAATTTGATGGTTATCCAATGCCTCACATTGACAATCTGATTGATCAGCTGCAGAGACCCAAGTATTTATTGACCCTACTGGCAAATCTCCCATACCCAGATATTCTGTGTAAAGGCAGCTTTTTTTCACTCCACATAAGTTTACCATTTTTTCAACATGCTGTTTGGATTTCATGGGGCACTGTTCACCTTCCAGCAAATGATGAACCCATGCTAGGACAGGATGGGAGTTTCTGTGCTGCACATTTAGATAATGTTGTGGTCTTCAGAGAGGATTGTAAAAGCCACTGGAAGCATGCTCTGACATTGATTTTTCCAAATTGGGTGACTACAGCTAAGTGTGCCCTGGAGATGTTAGAAACCAAGTAACAAAGAGTTTTTCCTTGAAAATGGGAAGGTCAAACCCAAAGTCTCAAAAGCATAGTTGGTAGAAGACTGTTGTATACCCAGAACCAAGAAACAGGTTAGACCTTTTCTGAGTTTATCGGTTCACTACCACTAGCTTGTGTCATCAGTTTGGTCAGCTCCACTTATGGAACTCCTGTGAAACATTTAGCTGAAGCAGTTAGTTTGGATAGAGAAATGTAATCAATGTTTTTGTGCTACTAAACTCAGCTGTGTTCTGATCCGGTTCTGAAAAGTCCCAATTTTGCATGAGTTCTTTATTTAAACTGTTAGCTCAGTCCTTAGCCAAAGGGTGGGTGAAAATTAGCACCCAGTGCTATATTTTAGCTGCAAGTTATTTCTCCAAGCAAAGAAGTAATCAACTACAGAAAATGAGTGCTTGGTGGGCAAGTAGGTCACATAAGCATTGACGTGCTATTTCCTGGGAAATTAATTCACTTTGGTCACTGATTACAATCCTTTAGTTTGGTCAAACCAGATGAAGGTTAAACATATAAGAGTAACATGGTGGTACAGTACCTTGTTTCATAAACATTTTGGTTTCGAGTGGTAGACAAGCTTAGTAGCCGGCACAGAAATGCAGATTTTCTGTCTCATTATGGAGCAGCGGAGGACCAAAGAGGAAGCAGAAAAACATACAGTGCACAAAAAGTTAGATGAGCAGCAAACATGCAGATAAAAGTGACCATTTATTAAGTGCTAGCAAATACACATACAGACACAAAAGTCCCAGTGCTTCAAACCCCTGCAGGTTCTTCATGGGGGGAGGGGTGCCTTAGGGAGAATGATTCCATTAAATAATGTAACTAATTATAGAAACAGTGCTCATATTACAAAAAGGTAACAAGTTAACCAAGTGGACCAAGAGAAAGAGGGTTCTTTCTCTGAGGAGAATCTGTAGAAGGAATATAGGAAAGGGTTTCCCTCTTTGGTAGGAGTTATGTACTCCTCTGATATATATATATATATATTTAGAGATAGTGATAGGGAAAGTTGATGAGAAGCCATGAGAAGTTTATCCCTCATTGGATCCGATCAAAAATAATTAAACAAAAGATGTTGGGGAAAGTTGGTGGGACACCGGTAAGAGATACTTTAATTTCAGGAAGGCTGTCCTAAATTGCAAATGGGATCTGAGGTCCAGAGCCACCTTTTGGGACCTGGCTGCAGTGCTGCTGGGGTGGTTTCCTTGGGGGCCTTGCTGGGGGTAGCAGACAGCCTAGTAGAGTACCCATGGCTGGGAGCCACAGGAGGCCTGAGATAGTGGACAGGGCTAGCTGGGGGGTTCCTATTTTTTTCTCTTTTTTTTGGTTTGTTGTCCCCTGCCCATGTGTCCAGGTCAGGGTGCTCACTGTCCTAACTGCAGCATGAGAAGATGGGGCCCAAAGGGAAATGAGATTCTATTTGCTGCTCCCTGCCACTCATCATCTGGATCCTTGGCGAGGTTGCAAGGAAAGAACAAAAGCCACAGCATGTTCTCCGTTCCATGCCTTCATCTGCAGCTGTTCTGATGATGCCTCTTGAGTGCAGGACAAGAAGCAGAGCCATGGAGAAAGGCAGGCTGGCTGCCTGCAAATGTCAGTGATTGCTTGCTGTACCCAGACATGTTCTGAGTGTGACCTCCTACAAGGAAGGCAGGGCTGGCAGTCAGACATTGAGATCTACTATACATTTCTGTGTTGAGCATTCTGACCATCAGTGTCCCCCCACCCCCATACAGAGTACTCCTAGGTATGGCACCAGTAGGGTAGGAAGCACAAGTTGTCATGTGTCTGGGGAGAACTGAGGGGAGATCATAGGAGACAACAGCAACATCCATGATAAACCCATGAGAGATTTAATTTTAAATAGGGGACATGGTAGGAAAATGGAATTAATGCTCCTCTCCCTCAGTACATAAACAGCCTGTAGTGAAGGTCCAAAAACAAGAAGCAGTGGGAGAGAAAGAGAGAGAGAGAGACAGACAGACAGACAGAAAGACGGCCAGAGCTGAAGCAGTATGGCTACAGTCTTAGGGGATCAGGTACTTCTTGGTTCTCAGGTGACCATGCAGCCAGTTCTCTCAGCTTTTAAAGAAATCTTTACCTGCTCACCGCAGCCCCTGCATGCCAGTGCTATGGTCAGAAAAGCAATTAAAGCTTTCTGTTTCTTTTTCTTTTTTGTAAATACAGTATTATACTGTATGCTTGTTTCTGATTAATTTGTTAATTGATGCCCAGGAAAGAGGTTGTAGTGTCGGGTTTTGGGGTACTTTTGGGGTTAATTTGTGTATTAGGGTAATTGGCTAGTGGTCAGGTGATCCACTTGATGGATATATAGGGATTCACTTGGGCCCTGGGTGGTAGTTTGTTCCAGGTAGCCAACATGGAAGGTTGCACTGAGCCACATAGACTGCCAGTTGAAGCTGTCCCCCCTTCATTTAAAGTTTTAGAGCCTAGTGTTTTTCTGGAGTGCTATCCAGCTGACTGGCTCTAGTAAGTTTATTTTTTATTGCAGCAATGTTGGTAAATCCCTGATACCTGAGGTCTTCCATGTAAAAGAACTGTCCATCTGAGTGGATGCAATCCTTGCCAGGTGATCTTGACAAAAAGTATACCAGTAAAGTATGGTTTAAATTAACTCTAGTCATCCCCTAGACACAACCCATGGGCCTCCACCCATGGATAGAGAGAAATAAAGATAATTGCAACTGGGAGTGTTTAATCTTTTATGCTCTGGTTTGATCAGTTCTTCATGGAGAATAAAATTATTGGATGCAACCTTTAATTCACTGAGCAGAGGATTGTTCACTGAGGTTCTAATTTTTGTGTTTCCTTGCACTTGCACAAGAAGCACCTTGAGACAGTATGGCATTTGAGAGGTGTGTCAGGGACGAGTCTAATGCAGAGCACTGTACAGTGGGCTAGACCCTGACACACCAATGACCACTGAAGCTGAGTGTGATGGGCATCAAAATTTCACAGCAGGGAGTCTGCTCACACTTGACAGAAATGAACCCACCAATGAGACAGTGCACTTCTCCTCTCATCTGCATGCCAGCAACTGCAGACCTTCCCATTCCCTCCCACTGCTGCAGTCTGTCCCACACGCACCCTCTGTTCCCCCACTGGCCCCGGGCCAGCATCTTTCATTAAACCCTCCTGCTGCTTCCCACTGCTGCTGTCCTCTCTGCTTCTGTCCCAGCCCTGGGCATCTAATCAAACCCTCCCACTCACTCCCACCGCTGCAGTCTGTCCTGCACTCTCCATTTCCCCACCGGCCTGGCATCTTTCATTAAACCCTCCCTCTGCTTCTCACTGCTGCTGCCCTCCAAGGTCCCATCCCAGCTCTGGGCATCTAATCAAACCCTCTGACTGTGTGCTGCCCACCCCACACCCTCCATTCCCCTGCTGACATCGGGGTGCCAAATTCCTGTGTCAGCATCATGTACCCCCCCAACTCATGTGGGACATTGGGAGCCCACCCCAGTGTGCCCAATTTTTCTTTTGTAGTTGTAAATAAAAAAAACTGTCCCCGATCTCTTTTTTTAACCTGTAAAAAAGAAAACAGTCCATTGTCATCTCCCCAGTCCCCCTCCCCATCCCTACCCTACCATCGAGCACCCTCCTCCCCGCAACCCCCCTTACCCATACTGCTGTCATCTTCTGAGGACCAGGATATAGCTGCACTCTTGAAAGCTGACCAACAAACTGAAGAATCAAAGGTAAGCACTGTATAATGGCAGTCAATGGGGTTTTCAACTTAGGTTAATATCGCAACCATTTATCAGAATTTTGTCCACAAATTTTCAACATGGGGTTCTTGGGATGCCACCTCATGAACACTGTCACTGTCATTTTGTTACTCAGTCCCAAAAGGTGATTTTTCGGTTCCTGCGTGGAATCACCTTCCGGGACCGATTAACAAAATGACAATACAACTGTTTATGAGGTGGGGTCCCAAGAACCCCATGTTGCAAATTTGGTGAAAAAAATTACAAAAAATGACTGCATTATGAGCCTGCATTGCACAGTTTTTTATGCACGCTCCTAACTTCACCAATTTTTTATATTTTCACTACAGATTTTTAACATAGCCTTTTTTTCACACCTCCTTAGGAACGGTACAGCCGTCATTTTTGACATCGTGGCTGAAAAGTGTTTTTCATACCTGTGGTTCAGAATGGTGCAGTCACTCTGAGAAATCACCTTTTGAGATAAGTGAACAAAATGACATTAGGTGGGGTCCCAAAAAGGCCATGTTGAAAACTTGATGAAACAGTTCCAAAAAATGGCCGAGTTACACCTGGTCGCTCAATATTTTTTACGTATGCATGTAACTTTGGTAATTTTCAATATTTTCACTCCAAATGTTCAATATAGCCTTTTTATCACACCACCTCATGACCAGTATAGCTGTCATTTTTCACATCCTGCCCATAATAAGTTTTCACACCTGTGGTGTGGAATACCATTTTCCCATGGATTTGAAAAATTTCACCTACAGGTTTCATGAGGTGGGGTGATAAGAAGACTATATTCAACATTTAGGGTCAAAATATGTAAAAATGACAAAGTTATAGTCACTTGTTGCAATATTGGTATGCATGCTAGTAACTGTGGAAATCTTAAATATTTGCACCCCACATTTGTTTTTTTAATTATTTGTATTCCTGCTCCATGACCCTCTCTATCTGAAGGGAGCCCCACCCCCCCTGACATCCACCAGCTGACACTGACCAGCTACCCCAAGGGTTTACCACTCCCGGCGGGGTTGGGGGGGCCCATTCCCACTAAGGCCGGATGTAGTACACTGGTTGGCTCCATGACTATTCAGGGGTGGAACTTGTGAGCTCCCTCCATTATCTGCTGTGAGCTTTTTTCCTTCTGGTTTCTCCCCTTCAGTGGCTGAGTGCATAAGGACACCGGCAACGGTGCTGTGCATGCTCCCATGCACTCACCCTGTCAGGCAACAGCCCTGCCTCTGACCCGATGTCTGCAGGGTTGGTGTGCCAGCCCCCAGCCACCGCTAGAGGCCAGGCATGCACCGACAACTGGTCGCCCCTCTCCCTGGAAAAAGAGAGCTGTCCCTGGGACATTTGATTGTTCTCCTCCCCTGCTGACCCCCAGTGGCCTGCACTCACTTCTGAACATGGGTCGCCAGCATGGCATGTGGTATGGCATCCCATGCCTCAACCCTCAGTGCCAGCAGGCTGGCTATGTACCCCACATTTTCAACATAGCCTTCTTATTACCCGAGCTTCTGTATTCAACTGTTGTCCAAAATACGACAACTTGTCAAAACATAGCTCACACAGGCTTTTCCTCCCACCAGAACTTCAACTAACACAATACACACCTGCCACATAAACCATGCAAGGAAACATTCAACATTGACAAATGCTTGTTACATAATGTTGGTTGCTGCAGCTGTGTGGATGGCAGAAGAAGAAGAAGATGAGTTTCTGTCTTTTTTTGTCTAACATGTCCTATGTACAGCATATTGCGTATAAGTTAACATCTCTAAAATTGTGTTGAGTTCAACGGGCTGACTTAATTGATGGGATAATTAATCTGCTTACACATGTGGTTTGGAATCCATTTGTACAGGACCTCACAGCCTTTAGCTCAGAAATCGTGGCTACAGGGGCTTGAGGAGCATGCAGGACACTGGTAAGATCAATTGCCATTCTAAAGTTTTAATTTAATTGCATACATAGATAACTAGCATTTGAAAACAGAAAAGACCCAATAGTCTGTTTAATGTGCCAGTATGCCTACCTGATTTGCCATGCCTATGCAGGGCTAGAGTTATTAGCCAACAGTCTTAGTGGGTTTTCAACACCGCTTCCCCAGAATACCCCAATCCTCTTTTCCCATAGTTCACAGTATTCCATTGTGTCTGTAACTCCTGTGTTTCAAACCAGTCATGACTGTTGCTTGGGCTACCTCATTAGGCAACCTATTCAACTAGTCCACCACACTTTCCATAAAGAAGAACTTGTTACATCCTTCTTGAACCATACTCCATTCAAGTTCCACTTGTGAACTCTTGTCACAGTGCCCTCAAGCCTCATAACAAGTTACTGCAGTTTACACTTGAAAGCTCCCCTCCCACGTCTAGAGGTATCTGGATGGTAAAAAGTGGGAGGGGGCACTGTACAACACAAGTAGATACTATCCAAAGAAGAGAAATAGCTTGTTACCTGCTTCCTTGCTGACAGTGACTGGGAGTCACTAGGAGTGGGAGAGCAGGCACCATCTTGGTTTGGATCTTGCCAGGCTGTGGGGCAAACTTAATTAACAGATAAACAGGCATATGTAACTTTAATAAGTCCATTGTCCACTCTGGAATCAAAATGCACAACTGATTTAATTAACTCTGAACAGCAACAACCACTCCATGGAGCATGGGGGGCATTTTATATGGGGGGTTTACTTTCACAGCCAAAACTGGAAAATCTACTGCAACAGTCTCTTGAGCTAACAGACTGATTCCTTTCATGCAGACATCCTTTAAGCCGTGAAGGTTACATTCCTAGCAGCACTTTAGGGACTGAAACTAGGCCACCCCATGAGGTAGTTTTGTATTAAACCACATCATAATCTCATATCTTATTCCTCAGCTTTATTCCCCAGTAGTTACAGTCACTTAATTATAACTCTCTTTTAATTCCATTTATTGACTGAATCTAGGGCTCATAATAGCACGAGATGTTTCTACTGTCCCAAACCCCTTTATTTTCTCTCTTCTCATTTCACTCTGCTTGGCCATACAACTTCTCCACTGGGGGCCGACAAAACATGGAGTATGCCCTTTTCTCTATTAGGTATTCCTTCATTAATTTCATTAGATGTTCCTTTAGCAAGAATTGAACCACCAGAGACCCTTTCAGATATCCAATCACTGATGCCAATGCAGGCAGCTGGGTCCTATTGCAGGCGGTTGTGGGTACCTCCAGCCTTTTCCCACTAAATCCAGGCACTTTCAACTCATGCAGCAACTCCAACCTCTAAACTGACTCATCAGGGATACTTCTGCTAGTGTCACACTGAAGCACCCGACAGGCTGCCACCCCACAGGTGTCTCAGACATTACTCCCCCAAATGGACTTTCTATGCCTCCAAAGGCAGCTCAGCTAGGAACTCACAACTCTGTTGTGGCCACCAGACTGGGGATTAGGGGTAGTGCTGCTACCACTACACCCTCAACTGATCGGACTGCCACCTCTGAGCCACACCTAGGCTCCATTTGCTATAGCGGGCCCACTCTCAGGATACAATTTGACTCACTGCTGAACTCACACATGGGTAAAATTTCTATGGGCAACAGATCCCATCAGTACTTTCCCTACCAATCACTTGGTGGGTCTTCATTTCTCTTTCTTCTCCCCGGACTCTGGCTCCCATTTGCACTGACAGGCCCCTTTCTTTGCTCCAGTGCTCCCTTTTACTGCAAACCTGAACCATCACTTTCCAGATCGTGGGTCTTTGAGTGTGGAGGGCTGGGGTAGCAAGAGGTTCACACCAGCCCCTCCACTGTCCTCCAGCTGAACTTGTGGGTCAACCCCCAGCCTCTCTTCTTGGGTCCCCCCCAGTCTTCTCCAGTCTCTACCCCTGGTGCCAAAACCCCTTCTGATGTATATCCCAATGGAGGGGGCCCAATGCTGGCAGCAAGCAGGCTCTGCCTCCTAGACTCACAGACACTACTGCCTCAATTCCTTCCTGACAACACATAGCAACTTGGAATTTTAACTAGTAAGTACCCACAGAGTGTTTACACACTGTTGATACCACATAAGTACTTATAAGTCTCTGTCATGCTCCCCTTTCCCTTTTGACCACTAGTGTGTGTGTATGTGGAGTTCACCATCCTCTCCTCCTATGATTTCTCCTGCCGTCTCTAGATCATTTATGAGGCTGTGTACAGGACAGACTCCATGTTATCATGGTCCTTCTTTAGGAGCAGATTCCATGATTTTGCACCATGTTCCAGGTGCGGCCCCATCAGGGGTTAGTACAGCAGTAATATCACCTCCTTCCTTCTACTAGAAACCCTCTTCTTATGCACCCCCAAATCCCTTAGCTTTCCCCATTGCTTTGTTTCACTGAGCAGTACATTTGAGGCTGTTACTGATGATGACTCAAAGATCTCTTTCCTCAGAGGTGTAATCCATCTTTACCCATCCCATCTGATATTCTGTTTTGTTTTGTGCACATCTTTTCACTTTTTAGTGCTAAATTTGAGCTATCATATCCTAGACCACCTCTCTAACCTTTCCAGGTATCTTTTCATGTACCTCATTCCCTCATTCCCTCCTCAGTATCTGCTCTGCCACAGATCTTAGTGTCATCTACAAAGAGACAGACTGCACCCTTGATTCTTTTTCTTAGGTCAGAGATGACTATCTTAAATAGTACTGGCCCAAGGACCAGTTCCTGTACCCCACTTGTGACCCTCCTGCTCTCTAATTACTTCCCATTCATGAGCACACTTTAAGTTCTTCCCCTGGACAATTTCCTATCCACCTTGTCAGTTTGCATCCACCCAACCCTAAGTCACCCTGCTTTTCCATTATCCCACTGGGACTCCCTAAGACAATAAAACCAGTGTAACAAGGCCTACAGTAAGGCAAACAGGACCCTGGAGTGTGTTAGGAGGGGTACTGACAGGAGATGGAAGGAGGAATTACTGCCTCTCTATAGATCAATGGTGAGGCCCCACCTGGTGTTCTGTGTCCAGTTCTGGTGTCTTCACCTGCAGTAAGATAAGGGCAGGCTAGAGACAGTACAACATACAGTAAGGTGACCAAAATGATTCAGGGTCAGAAGGACAGTTCTCACTAGGATTGGCTCAAGGCATTGCACATGTACTTGCTGGAGGCCACACTAGAGAGGTGAGATGTGACAGAGACCTTCAAGTCTCTTAAAGGAATGAACAAGGTAAACTGCCAGGAACTATTTAGCACTCAGTAGTGGATCAAGAACACAGGGCCATGAGAGGAAACTGGGGGAGTTCAACATGGACGTGAGAATGTTTTATTTTACAGAAAGGGTTGTGGAGCCATGGAGCAATCTGCCAACTGATATGGCGGGTGCCAAAACCATCAATGGTTTCAAACATGGCTGGGACAGAGTGATAGATTTAGTGGCTACTCAAGGTGGTAGCAGTATGGTGAGGAACATGGGATAGATTGAGTGGGTTAGAACCCTGTATGGAAAATAGGTCTTGGGTTTGTTAGGATTTTATGGGCAGACTGAATGGACCAATGGTCTTTTGCTGACATCATTGACTATGTTGCTGTGTTTCTATGGCATACTGAATAAAGGCTTTTCTGAAGTCTACATATAATTTAGCAGATCTACTGCTTTGTCCCTGTCCACCACCTTTGCTAGCCAGTCAAGAAAGTCAATCAGGTTAATCTGGCATGATCTGCTCACCACAGACCCATGTTGCCTCTTACCGTGAATCCCACTGGTCTCCAGGAATTATATTATAATGGTTTTCATCAGTTTAGCTAAAACAGACAGTCTGCTCCAGGAGAGGCACAGCAACCAGTGAAAGTAGAACACGATGACAGAAAACTGAGCTCAGACACCACACAGTGTGAAAAGCATCCAAATATCAAGACTGGATACAAACGATGGATTTAAATGTCTGTGTTAAAAAGCAATCAGGCAGCAGGGCATAAACACACAGACAATGTTTTGCATGTGTGTATGCTTTCTCATGTGTGTGTGTAGGTTCCATCCACTGGCCACAATATTGTGGACCTTTAAAGTGACAGTATTAAATCAATCAACGCACACAAATATAGTACAGTGCTACTATAAAATGTGACAGGCACACTAAAAAACACAGAACACCAACAAAAAGCCTAAACAGCATGAGTACATTCAATGGTAACACCTGCACTAAGCAGGAACAAATTACCAGGTGATAATA
This sequence comes from Neoceratodus forsteri, assembly GCA_016271365.2. NCBI lineage: Eukaryota > Metazoa > Chordata > Ceratodontiformes > Ceratodontidae > Neoceratodus > Neoceratodus forsteri. The sequence continues at coordinate 220,011,363 of CM028134.1, forward strand.
AATTACTGTACAGAAAAGACCTTTTGATTTGATTTATTGCTCTATAAAACTGTAATCAGTTTCATAAACAACAATGGATGTTCATTGCAATCTAGGTAAGAAAAAAACCAAATAAAAGCAAAACAAAATAATCTTCCTTGAGGCATAATCATTATTCATTACATAATACATTTAAAAACATTAAATGCTAATGAATTAAGTCAACATATTGAATCTAATATATTACAAACTTCTGCAGAGAAATAAAGAACAATTAGTAGTACCACATTGAAACATCATAGGAAAGGTTGCAAACTAAAATTATTATTCAGTCCTTTTTCTTTCAGGGCACCTAAACTGTAGATTTAAAAGGCCTCCCTCTGAATGAGGAGTCTACCTGAGTTTCCTGCCTTGGGGCCAGTCCTGATTTTCTCAGTCCCCATAAATTGAAAAATATGGTAAGGGCCACATTTAGCCTCAGGAGTAGCTAACACGTTGTCCATATCCCCGTTTACAACTGAATGGAACAAAAATGTTCCCAGATCCTGAACTGAACTTTATGATGGGTCTCCATACGTAAAGTCAAGTATCACTACATTGAGCGAAATATACACCATATTATAAGGCTAATTAATTATTCATGAAGCTTCATCAGTCTCTGACTGGCTACTGGATCGATTATTTATGATCAGTGAATGACCAATACATCTGCCAAATGGGGATGAAAGGCCACCTCACACTGACATGTGTATCCACATAGCAGGACCACACTTATCAATCCTGCTGTCAATCACTTTGCAATCCAACAGCACCACAACAGAGTCACATTTAGCAACAGGAGCAACTAACACATTACCCATATCCCCTTTTACAGCTGAATTGAACAAAAATGTTCCCAAATCCTGACCTTAGATTTATGCTGGATCTCCATACATAAATATAAGTACAACTAGATAGAGTCAAATATACAAGATATTCTAAGGTTAATTAATTATTCATGAGGCTTCTTCAGTCTCTGATTGGTATTTGGATTGGTCATTTATGGTTAATGAATGAGCAATCCAACTGCCAAACAGAGAAGATATGCCACATCACACTGATGCAGGTATCTGCACGATGGGACCACATTTATCCATTACACTATCAGCCACTTTGCTACCCAAAAGGACCACAACAGAAACTGCACCACATAAAAAGCCGCTGCCTCAAACAAAGCAAAAGGGATTTTCAAAAAGTCACTGCAGACAACAAACTTTGCTGCAGCTGCACTATCTTTTCAACTTGATCGGCAGCAGCACACATACTCATTCATGCTGTGACCATACAATGTGCAGATGTACATATAGTCACACACCTGCTCAAACAAAAACAACAAAATGTATGCTTTTTTTAAAATAATTTTGGTATTCAAAGGCTGTATTAGCTTCATAATAACATTAAAAACCTCACCGATGTTTATTTCCTGAGAATTAATGACTGGTTCGTGGGTGGTTTCCCCCGGCTGCACCTTACACCACTCAAACACCCCACCCCAGTTGTTAATCCCCAGGAAATGACTGCTAGCTCAGTCATTATGCTTAATTCAGTTCTGCAAATTGATGAAATCTCTCATAGTTAAGCTGCCCCCAGTAACTGTTATTAAAAGACCCAAATTTAAGCATCACTTTAATAAACTTGCAATGTCCGCATGACGGAAATCCAAGGGTCCGGGAAAGTGGCAGAAGAAGAAGTCAAGCAGAAGGCAGTGGAGGAAGGGTCTTAATTGTTGGGGACTCAATAACAAAAGGAATTTGTTGGGAGGGCGGGGGACAAAAAGTACAATGTGGGTCGAGTGCCTACCTGGTATGACAACGGCTGAAGTCATCTATTATATCCCATCAGAGGGGAGATAGCAGGATGGAAGGACTCACCTGGTGTTTCACCTTGGAACAAATGACCTGGTAGGGCATAGTCTGTTGGAAGTTCAGGCAAGGTTTAGAGCACTTGCGAGGTTCTGCAGGAACCTGGGATTCAGATCTTTGGCTTTTTCAAGTGTTGCCCATACCAAGAGCAAGCACAGAGAGGGGGCTGAGGAGTGAGGAATTTAATAGGTGGCTGGAGGGATGGTGTGTACAGATGGGGTACAGGTTAGTAGGGGACTGGGGGACAACATGGAGGGATGACAGTCAATTTGCTCTGGATAGGTTACACCTGAACAGGGAAGACACAACAGTGCTAAGGTGCAAATTGGGAGAGTTCATAGAACAGAAATATAATTTAAACTGACTTGGGGGGCTTAGAAAAATTCCCACACAATGGGATGGGAGAAATGGGGGGCTATCAGCCCTTCCCCAAGATGGAAAGAACAAGATTAGAGAAGTAGAGAAGGTAACAAGCAAAGGAAGACAGCTAAATGAGTCAAATGTATGGAGATTCATGTGCACCAATGCCAGACACCTCAGAAACAAGTTCCCAGTTTAGCGGCAGTCATGGCTGAGGTTGATCTGTATATCACGGGAATCATGGAGACATGGGGTCATGAGACCCAGGACTGGGACATGGGGTATGTACTTTTTAGAAAGGACAGGATGGATAGAAGAGGGGGAGGGGTTGCCCTATATGTGAAAGAAAACATTGAGGCTGTGGAAGTAATGGGTAAGTGGAGGGGATTAGAGGCTTTATGGGTATCACTGGACACAGAGAAGGGAGAGATAATATCTACCAGGGTGATTTACAGACCACCAGTGCAGCAGGGGGCAGTGGATAGAGAAATGATGGAGGCAATTCAGAGGATGATGGACACAGGGGAGGTGCTAATGATGGGGGACTTCAACTTGCTGGATGTGGATTGGGGTGCCCCATCAGCTGAATCTACCAGCAGCAGGGAGATCATGGACTCCCTACAGGGGGAAACAGCTTGTAAGAAAACCAACCAGGAAGGGGCAATCCTTGATTTAATACTTACGAATGGGGAATGGGTGGGTGAGATATCTGTAGGAGAGAACCTAGGCACAAGTAAACATAGCACTGCCTGGTTCACTGTTAAAAAGTCTGCTGCTGAGGTACATCAGCCAAGAGTAAAGCTGCTAGATTTCAGGCATGAAGACTTTCAGAAAATGGGGGAAGTTTTCATCAAGCACTAGCTGGGGTGGGAAAACTAAGGGAGGAGGAAATGTGGGGTAAAATAAAGGGGACAACAGTGGAGGCCACTAGCCTCCATGTCAGGAGGGTAACTAAAAATAGGAAAAGTAGGAAGCCCTTTGGTTCAATAAAGAGGTGGCAGAGAAGGTCAGGGACAAGAGAAAGGTGTTTAGGAGGTATAAAGGGACACAGAGGGAGGAAGATAGGGATTTATACCAGAAGAAGCAGAGGGAAGCAGGTAGGGAGGTCAGGAGGGCAAAGGCAAGAGCAGAAGAGAAAATAGCCAGCACAGTCAAGATGGGGATAAAACCTTCTTCTGGCATGTCAGCGAAAGGAGAAGGTCAAGGGCAAGGATAATCATGCTGAAAAACAGGGAAGGGAAAGGAAGCTGGTGGAGGATGACCGTGGGAAAACAGAAATACTCAACAGCAACTTTTGCTGGGTATTAACAGTTGAAAAGGGGAGAGCAAGAAAATCAAAATCAGAGAACATGAGGTGATGGGAGGGGGGTTGACTCCAGTCTGTCCAGGTTGAGGAGGCCCTGAGGGAGCTTGAAGGTTTGAAGGTGGTTAAGGTGATAGGCCAGATGAGGTGCACCCTAGGCTACTGAGGGAGCTCAGCAAAGTGCCAGTGGAACCTCTGATCAGCCTCTTCAACAGGTTCTTGGAAACAGAGGAGATCCCTGATGACTAGGGAAGGGCGGATGTGGTCCCCCTTCATAAGGGGGGGACAAGGAGGAGCCAGGCAACTATAGGCTGGTGAGCTTAACATTGGTGGTGGGTAAGTTCATGGAGAAACTGCTCGAGAAGAGAATCTCAAGCTATGTGGAGACCAATGGTTTCAAGAGAGTGTGGGACAGACATAAGGGACTGATAGTTCCGAGGGGGGGGGGTGGAAGGGAAGTCCTAGCAGTTTGCTTGGCATACTGGGCAGACTGGGTGGGCCTGGTGGTCCTTTTATGCCGAAAAGTTCTATGTTTCTATGTAAAATTGCCATTCAGTGGGGGGAGGTGGTTAGACCTCACTATCTTTAATATTAGGGCCTCTCTTACACTACAGACCATTCTCAGTTTTGAATAAACACATGTCTGTAAGGATTTATCAGTGCCCCATAAATTTTGTGAAGGATAAATAGGGAATCTCACAAAATTGCTTGACAAATTCAGCGCTACTACTGTATGAACACTATTCAAAAATCATGCATTAGCCACACTCATACTTTTGCCATACTCCTCTGTTTATCACTGGCTATGGGCTGCAATTGTTAGTCCACAGAAAAGCTGTCAGTAACCTGTGCAGAGCATGTGGCCTAGTGGTTGAAACACTGCATTATAATATAAATTACCTTTTAGTTGTGGGTTTGAATCCTGTCTCCACCATATCATATTTCCCTTTAAACAATCACTGCACACATTTTGAGCATGGAGTTCTTATTAAACGTACTTATTCTTCCGCATAAAGAGAGAATAATTAAAATAGTGGTGAAAGTAAGCTTATTTTAAGAAAACAGTTTTTTTAACAGCTTCCACTTCATTTTCCTTAGTACTTCTGATACTTTGTATAGTTGGTCCTGAACTACACATTCTAAAAGACTAGGACAGCCATAAGAAAAAGGGCTTCAGGTGGCACACTGAATGTGTCTTGGCTCTGAAAAGTTTCATTCGCAGTGAGAAGATATATTTAACATCAAATGAACAAAATTCAAGAATAATGCAATAACCATTCTGGAACTTTTCCCATACTCCTCCCCTTCATACATCCTATGGCATACAACTTTAAGATTACCAAAAACTACTAGTTATCTATGCAGACAGTATAGCCTAGTGGTTAGAGCTATGAACTGAACAACATTGTAGTCATGGGTCTGAATCCCCCATCCACCACTTGCACACTGACATTGAATCAATCACTGAACACATGTCAGATCACTCTGGAGCTCCACCTCCAAAACCCCACTTAGGAGCTCTGCCTCCAATCCCACACCTAGAGGCTCCACCTCTAATACCCAACTCAGAAACGCTGCCTCCAATCCCACACTCAGAAGCTAATCCTTCAATACTCCACTCAGAAGCTACACCTTCAAACGTGACTTAGGAACTCCGCCTCAAAAACCCCACTCGGAATCTCCGCTTCCAATACCCAACTCAGAAGTTCTGCCTCAGTACCCCACTCAAACTCCGCCTCAATACCCCTCAAACTCTGCCTCAATCCCACATAGGAGCTCCACCTCAATTCCCCAATCCACACTAGAAGCTCCACCTCCAATACCCCACTCAAAGCTCCTCCTCCTCAATACCCCACTTAGAAGCTCTGCCTCCAATCACACTACTAGAAGCTCCGCCTCCAATACCCCACTCAGAATCTGCACCTCCAAAACCCCTCTTAGGAGCTCCGCCTCCAAAACCCGACTTAGGAGCTCCGCCTTCAGTCCCACAATTAGAAGCTCTGCCTCCAATACCACACCTAGAAGTTCCTCCTCCAATACCACTCCTAGAAGCTCCTCCTCCAATACCTCACTCTGAATCTCTGCTTCCAATACCCCACTCAAAAGCTCTGCATCCAATCCCACATCTAGAATCTCCGCCTCCAATACCCGACTCAGAAGCTCCACCTCCAATGCCCCACTCAGAAGCTCCACCTCCGATTCCCAACTCAGAAACTCTGCCTCCAATCCCACACTTAGGAGCTCTGCCTTCAATTCCACACCTAGAAGCTCCACCTCCAATACCCCACTAAGAAGCACCACCTCCAAAACCACAGCTAGAAGCTCCACCTCCAATACCCCACTCAGAAGCTCTGCTTCCAAAACCCCACTTAGGAGCTCTGCCTCCAAAACCCCAATTAGGAGCTCCACCTCCAATACCACACTTAGGAGCTCTGCCTCCAACACCACACTCAGACGCTAATCCTCCAATACCCCACTCAGAAGCTCCACCTCCAGTACCCCACTCAGAATCTCCACTTCCAATACCCCACTAAGAAGCTCCACCTCCAGTACCTGACACAGAAGCTCTGCCTCCAATCCCACACTTAGGAGCTCTGCCTCCAAATCCCAACTCAGAAGCTCTGCCTCCAATACCCCACTAAGAAACTCCACCCCAAAACCCCACTTAGGAGCTCTGCCTCCAATCCCACACCTACAAGCTCCACCTCCAATGCCACACCTAGAAGCTCCTCCTCCAATACCCCACTCAGAAGCTCCACCTTCAATACCCCACTCAGAAGCTCCACCTCCAATACCCAACTCAGAAACTCTGCCTCCAATCCCACACTTAGGAGCTCCACCTCCAATCCCATACCTAGAAGCTCCACCTCCAATACATCACTCAGAAGCTCCACCTCCAAAACCCCTCTTAGGTGGTCCACCTCCAAAACCCCACGAAGGAGCTCCACCTCCAATCCCACACCTAGAAGCTCTGCCTCCAATCCCACACCTAGAAGCTCCACCTCCAATACCACAACTAGAAGCTCCACCTCCAATACCCCACTCAGACGCTCCGTCTCCAACACCCCACCCAAAAGCTCCACCTCCAAAACCCCACTTCGGAGCTCCACCTCCAAAACCCCACTTAGGAGCTCTGCCTCCAATCCCACACCTAGAAGCTCTGCCTCCAATACCAAACCTAGAAGCTCCTCCTCCAATACCCCACTATGAAGCTCCTCATCCAGTACCCCACTCAGAATCTCCACCTCCAATACCACACCTAGAAGCTCACCCTCCAATACCCCACTCAGTAGCTCCACCTCCAATACCCCACTCCGAAGCTCCACCTTCAAAACGCCAATCAGAAGCTCCACCTCCAAAACCCCACTTAGGAGCTCCGCCTCCAATCCCACACCTAGAAGCTCCACCTCCAATACCACACCTAGAAGCTCCTCCTCCAATACCTCACTCAGAAGCTCTGCCTCCAATACCACACCTAGAAGATCCTTCTCCAATACTCCACTCAGAAGCTCCACCTCCAATACCTGACTCAGAAGCTTCACCTCCAATCCCACACTTAGGAGCTCTGCCTTCAATCCCACACCTAGAAGCTCCACCTCCAGTACCCCACTCAGAAGCTCCGCTTCCAAAACCCCACTTAGGAGCACCGCCTCCAAAACCCACCTAGGAGTCCGCCTCCAAAACCCCACTTAGGAGCTCCACCTCCAATACCACACTTAGGAGCTCTGCCTCCAATACCGCACTCAGAAGCTCCTTCTCCAATACCCCATCAGAAGCTCCACCTCCAATTCCCCACTCAGAAGCTCCACCTCCAAAACCCCACTTAGGAGCTCCACCTCCAAAACCCCACTTAGGAGCTCCACCTCCAAAACCCCACTTAGGAGCTCCTTCTCCAAAACCCAACTCAGAATCTCTGCCTGCGAAACACCACTCAGAAGCTCTGCCTCTAATCCCACCCCTAGAAACTCCGCCTCCAATACCCCACTCAGAAGCTCCGCCTCCAAAACCCTCACTCAGAAGCTCCTCCTCCAATACCCCACTTAGAAGCCCTGCATCCAATCTCCATCTAGAAGCCTGCATGCAGTCCCCCACATGGAATCCCCACACATACAAGTTCTGCCTCCACCCCCCACTGAGAGGCCTTCCATACAATCCTCAAATGGAAGCCCCACTCCCCCATGGAATTTCTGCATCCACTCCCACATGATTGCTGATCTGTTTCCTCCAGATATAAATCCATCTCCAATGCCGTATACAGAAGCCATGCTGCCATTCCCCCTACATAGAATTCCCACTTGTGCTGCTGTCAGGAGAAAGGGGTTGAAGGAGAGTGAGCTTGGAGAGAAGACTCCTGGGCCCAGATATTCAAACTGAGCCCAAAAAGTGTGCAACAACAGGAGCAAGCGCAAGTCCACTGCGCCCATGTGCAAGACGTGCGATATTCAAAAACTTCGCAGGCCAAGATGCGCCTACGGCCGACAACTGAATATCGCACCACCTGTGCCATAGCGCAACAAGAGAGGTGAAGCTGAGCATATCTGATGTGCCATAGCGCAACCAGGGATGCCCCCTGCAGCAGGGCAGCAATGCAACAGCACAACCAGAGATGCAGGGGCCTAGCACTGATGCCACAGATGGGCAGAGGAACACACAGCAGAACAGACATCGTCCCCCACACCCCATGCACTGCACAACTGGGGGAGAGCTGGAATAACCACTGGCCCATGGATACCAGCAACCAACCCACAGCCAGGCCATGGTGTCTCAGCACACCCCCTGGCAAGCTGCGACCGGCACACAAGGAGGGCTGACCACCCTGTACCACACCATCCCACCAATGCAGAGCACACCCTGCACCATGATCCCCATACACCCTGCCCAGGAGTAGCACCCAGCAGTGCAGGACACCCCATGCATGCCACCACCCCCACTGTGACAATGCAACCCTGTGCACCATGGAGCCATGCAAGGCAGCACCACCATGAGCACCCTGCAGTGGGTGGCAGCAGACAGCGATGCAACAGATGCATACACAGTGCCGCCCTGCATGTCCCCCCAAGGTGCAGCTGAGAGACCGACCATGCGTCAGCACACGAGGTACCCCACATGTGACAGGGCATGCTCACAAACCCACCTCCAGTGGTACAGCACCCTGTACACCCTCCCAAGGACTCATCCAATCCCAGCACTGGCCACAACAGCCAGCATAGACACGCACAGTGTAGCATGGAGGCATGCACCACACAGGATGCAACACAGTGCATGGACAAGCACCCACCCATACTCAAGGGCACACCAACACAGGGACACAGTAGTGGGTCAACCAAGCCACTGGCATGTGGCCACGGCTGGCGATGTACACATGGCCAGCACCCACCATTGCACAGGTGTGCCAGCCACCCTCTTGCAGGCACCATGAAGCTGTATGCCACCAGCATGCGCGGAGCACAAGTGACAGACACTGGAGTACATCCTGCAACAGACACAAGCTACAGCATGGATGGGGGACAACAACAGAGGGGGCCACGGTGCCACCAGAGGCAGACGTGCATCATACTGGTGATGGCAGGCAACCTGGCATTGTGCCGGGTACAGTTGTTATCCAGCATGGACAGCCACCACTGACACGCCAGCAGACCGTGCGTATCACAGACATGCAAGGGTGTCAGCTGCACAGGCCATAGACGGTCTGACAGGAGTGCCATGCACACAGTGCAGGCCCCATGGACCACTGCACACAGGCATCCAGTGCACAGAGTACAATACACAAACCACAGATAGTGACTGATCCCCCTACCCACACCATAGGTGGTTCACCTCTGCACACACACACACACACACACACACACGCCCATGCGTGCACCACCCCTGATGCCATGCACACCACTGCAGCTGAGCACCTGTAGCCCACTGCAAATCAGAGACCACCACAGTTATTATAACAAAATGTATATATTGAAAGACGTCAAGTAAAACTATTTACAATTATATACAAGAGGGGGGAAGGGCCACATAACAGGTGGGGGCGGGTAAGGGGCAGGAGTGAACATATGGGAGAGGGAAGAAGGGGTGTGAGGGTGGGTCAAAGGGGGGAAGGTGGTAGTTGGGTCATGGGGACATCAATGGCTGCCCCGGTCCTCCTCTTCCTGGCTCTGATGTGAGCTCCTCCTCCTCCTTCTGACCCCATGGCAGTGTATGCGCCGCAGGAGCTGCAACATCTCCCTCACCACCTGCAGCAGCTCTTGAAGATCCTGCTGTATCTGCAGGAGTCACCAGCCACCTAGAACGAGGGAGCAGAGTCAATAGGTGTGACTGTCCATCCACCTGCAGCCCACCCATTGTGCGTGGCATACAGCCATGTGACACACCCCGTGATAGTGTGCGACCACCCACAGTGACCATGTCCACAAGACCTGCCCACCCAGGCAGCCACAGCCATGTGGACCACTGCACACACCTACCGCCCATGTCCTGCACAGCACCACCATGGCCATACAGTGACTTGGCTATGCAGTGTGAAGGCAGTGCCACAGCCATGTGCCCAGTGCACGCATGGACCACCATTGACGCACTCCCAGACATGCAGTGCCACTGGACAGTGCTGACTGTAACAAGTTGCGTGCATGGCAGTGGTGTCAATGGATGGTGGCCATGCCCCACTGCCCACCCAGTTATACAGCATGCAATAGTAATCATGGATGTAAGGCACTCACCATCAGCAGGCTGGTCCACGTGCCGCGGACCACCATCACCCATCCTGTCCCTCTGCTCCACCATGCGGTGCCTCCTCTCCCTGTTGCGCTGCCGTTCTTCTGGCCCTAAGGTGCAAACATGGAGAGAGGAACATCAGTACAATCTGGTAGCAAAGTCCCCCCGCCCCCATGTGTGTGCAATCCCACACAGCTATACTCATCCACCCCACACCCCGATACCACCACCACGGCCAACACCAGACGGCCCCCCCATGTGCCGGACACATGCAACTGTGATACCCGTGTGGACGATAAAAGTGTATGGATGTTGCACCTACCTGGCCATGGCACCATGCCCCTCCTGGCATGTGCCCACAGGTGGGCAAGCAGGTCCGTATCCCTGTGCCTCAGGTCCCCATAATGGTGGCAGCACTGCTCCACCATCCACCCCATACCGGTGGTCTCCTCAAGGGCGTCGGCCACCTCCTGCCAGACCGCACTCAGTCCCTGTCCAGGGGTGCCTCTCCAAACAAAGCCCCAGCATGGGGCTCAACTATCGCCACCAGGTTGGCAAGCTCTATCTGGCTCCATACCACAGCACACCTCCACGCCATCTCTGCTGCCTGGTTCAAGCAAAATGGTGCTCTGCAGTGCGATCCTGCCACGTGCAGATGCTGCGCGGTACAGTGCTGCCATTCCCTGTCGTGCTGTCACCGAACAGCATGATAGTGGTGCACCCATGCCTGACGCATGGCACCTAGGGGGCAAAGGTTGGGCACAGGGTCAAGGATTTCTGGCGCACGGACAGCCACAGCACGATTGGAACCCAATGCGTGTAGCAGGATTGGGTGCCTGTGTGCCACCTCCTGTAGCAGCCTACAGCGCTGTTGCCCCAGTGCGCCTACAATGCCCCAGTGCCACAGCGTCATATAGGTGAACAGCACTGTAGCGCCACTGGCACAATGGTGGCCATGCCCTGCATTGCCTCCCATGCACAGCACATCAGCAGCATGGCAGGCACCTGCGTCATCAACCCGGGCATGTGCAGTTAGGTGTGTACTGCGCATGTCACAGAACTGCGCCCTTGAATCAGCACATTCAACACAATTGCATAAGCGCTGGCGTGATATTCAGCGACGCCATACCGTCATCTAATCAGCCATTCAATGGGTGCAGTCACTACATTTGCATCCATAAAGCGTGCCTCGCCTGTTTATGGGTTGTGCTATAAAAATCGACGTTAGGCTGCACTGTGCAATCCGGTTACTGCAGTCTATTGCGGTGGGTTGCATGCTGTTTGGGAGTATGGACTATGGTGTTTGGGACATGCATGGGACTGCAGAGTCACAGGTAACACCTGTAATTCTCACCGGATGAATCATGACCCGGCGTGTGTTGGAGGAAGAGGAATAGTGAAGTAGAGGAAGGAGGTCAAATTTTACAAGGACAAACAGATATACTGTTAAAGGCCTACCTCGACCTGGAGCCACTCTCAGTGGACACCAGGGAACACCACAGGCCGTTGCTGCTGCATGGGAGGAGATGCGTCGTGCTGTAGCCTGCATGGCAGCCACCAGCTCCATGCAGGAGTGCAAGAAAGATGGACATGGACAGGCCCAGAGTTAAAGAAGGTGGCTGCCATCAGACATGGTCTCGACGGTGGGGGACAGCTGGAGGTGCATGCAACCCACAGGAGGCGGGTTGCTGGCAGAATGCGAGTGTTGTCGCTTGAGGATGTTCAGGTGGTGGATTCCAGGCGGGTGGTGTCCCATCACTGCATGGTAGGTCATGGTCTGTCTATTGGGGGGATGGGGTAGGTTATGCAATGTCACTACTTTTTTCCCTTACAGCTCCCAGTGTCTGTATGGGTCAGCGGTGGTGGGCTTCTCCACTGAGGCCAGTAACATGGAGATGGTGGAGGGCCCATCCACCTTCACAGGAATACGGGGGTCAGGGCGACAGTGGGCCCACCTGGACATCCGGACTGATGTTGGTGGAGCAGGTGCGGAGGAGGTCTTGCCCATGTCCCAGCATGCCGGCGTCCATGGATGCCAGCATGCTGAGACTCGGGCTGCTTCCAGATCCGTCACCGATGATGATGGAGCTAACGTCATGGGCAGTGACACGTGTGTGCCACAGGATGGCCACACAGCAGGTGCCATCGCGGCCATGGCTGTGGGTGGTGCCGCCATGGAGGCCTGCATGTCATCACAGTCCCAGCCTGTGCCTGCCTGCACCAATGGGGCAGCACTGGTGTGTGTCCAGGACAGTGGGACTGTTGCAGCCACTGCAGTGACATTATTGAGCCCTGGAGAGCGGCAGCTGGAGGGGCAGCATCAGTAGTCGGCCAATGGCCATGAGGGTACAGTGTCAGGGGGCGGCGTCAGTGCACCACATGTGGACATGCCCAGGCCTGGCCCTGGTGTGCAGCACCCACCCTCAAGGGGTGATCAGGGCCATGAACACCCTGAGGTACAGCATGCCGATCAGGCAGATGACCTCTTAGATGAGCACACCCGCATACTGCAAGCATCAGTCAATCAGCAGATGCGACTTGTGACGGTGGTGGATGCACTGAGTGCAGCTCTGTGCCAGGCAGAGGAGTGGTGCAGCAGAGACACCGCTCTGATCCTGGCAGGGATGGACTGTTTGTGGGAGGATGTGACCGCTGCTATTGATAGGCAGACATAGGCATTCACAGCTGTCATGGCCACAATGGGCACAGTTGTTGCCCGTACGCCGTGACACTCACGCGGTGCAATGTCTACCCTATTCCTGGCGTAAATTGTGACACCATCCTTGTGTCAACACCTGGTTCAACTGTGGGCATCCTGAGCACGCCGGAAGCGCGGGCATGTTCAGTGTGCTGCGAACCTATGCGAGAACACGGTTGTGTTCACATGGCGGAACCTGATGGACCATCAGTGCAACCCATGAGGCCAGTGGTCAGCCTGTATCACTGCTGGCTGGTCTTGATGGGGCCGCCCATGCATCCGTGGTGGCCATAGCACTGTGGCGCATGACTGACCTGTCTCCCAGCATGGCTACTGTCTGATGCTGCCCTGTGTGCACTGTGTCGTTCAGCGGGCACTGCATGGGTGGGGTACCCGGCCCTGCATGCACACACACATTCCATCTTCACACCTTCCCGGCTGCTGTCTGCTGTTGTGTGTGCATAATGATGCCTGCGTTGCGCTGTACGCCAGTGTGCAATGGTGCCCAACATCTGACGTACGCACAATGACAGGCAGTGGGTGTGGTGGTCTGTGAACATGTTTGTGGCTAGGGGTGGTGGTCTGGGTCGGTGTGTCTCCTACCCTTTGTGCATGTCTTGTGAGGTGTGTGTGTGTGTGTCTATGACCACGTGCCATGTTAGACCTCGCCCATCCCTGGTGGTGTGTGCGGCTCCATGCTCGGCCACTTCCCTTGATGGCATGCACCCCTGGTGTGTGTCCATGCATATTTAATGGGTTGTGCCTTTGCCACTGGTGGTTGCACATGGCCCTTATGACTTACCTGGGTTGGCGAAGTGCTCCTCTGTGATGGTGTCCCGGGGCAGCTGTGCCAGCGGAGGTCGAGTCACGTCGCCAAGGAGGCTGCCTACTCACCATCATCACTGCGTCCTCATAGTCCCCATCGCTGTCCTTCTTTGGCCTGTCTTGCTACTCCCACAGTCATTGTGCCATGTTGTACAGCAGGATGCAACAGGCCAGGAATAGCCTGCAGGCCTTTGAGGGGCTGTACTGTAGGGCACCGCCGGAGGTGTCCAGGCAACAGAGACGTGCCTTCAGCACTCCGAACACCCGCAAGATGAATGGTGACATGTGCCTCATTGTAGCGTTGCTGCAATGGGGTCGCGGGCCACCGGTATGGTGTGAGCAGCCAGGGACGGAGTGGGTATCCACTGTCACCTGTGTGTAGAGGGTGGAGGTTAGTTTGGTGATCAGCATCGCCCTGCTTTGGGCCATGTAGGCCACTACCCATGTCACCTCTGACCATGCCCCTCCCAAGCTCTATGTTTGTCCGTGTGGTTTGCCTACTCACCCACTAAGTGGCCAGTGGGGATGTCCCCACTCTCGAATCTGTGGCACAGTACCAACTGGTGCCAGATGAAGGCATCATGTGCTCCCCCAGGGTGCGTGGCACAGACATTGATTATGCACCCCCTGGCATCGCACACCACATGGCAGTTGATGCTAGCATAGCCCTTCTGACTGACATATGCGGCCCCCTCAGGGCTGGGTGGTGTGCGGATGGCCACATCCATGCAGTCTATTGCACCTAGCACGCCAGGCATACATGCTACCCTGTGGAACTCCTGTATTTCTCCTGTGTGCTCCGCCGGTGTGCTGGGGAAATGGATGTACTCTGCAGTATGTGGCAGCAGTGCGCTGAGGAATTGGGTGAGGTGGCATGATGCGGGCGACTGGGTTATGCCTGTGGTGTTCCCTGTTGGTCTCTGAAAGGTACCCGTGGTGAGCAAGCACATGCAAGCTGTCACTTTAGTCTCCACTGACAGAGCATGGCTCCGTCGTGTGGGTGCCTGCATCACATCACTGCACAGCTGACAGAGCCGCTTCAGAATTGCCTGATTCAGGCAGTACCAGCCCATGATCTCAGTATCGCTGTACAGCCCGAAGCTGGTGTGGGCTTAGTACTGCCTGTTGGGGGCATACCGCTGACGGTCCCTTCCACGGCCATGCCCCCCAGCTACCTGCCTTCTCACCCCCTCATTACTGCCTCCATCTGGATGGTGGCACTGGCCATGTCCCTGGCTTGTGTTCCTCCCCCCGGGAGCTGTTTCTGTGTTCCCCCCGCTGTCCTGGCAGCTACTTCCACTGCACCGGGAACACCTTCCTGTAGTGGCCTCTGTGCTGTGTGGCACTTTCTTCTGCACTGGCTATGGCTCCCCACACCTTCTCTTTGCCTGTGTGTTCAGGGTGCCCTTTTCCTGTCCTGCCCTGTGTGTCCCTCCTGCCCTGGTTGTCTGGCTAGAGTTCAGCCTCATGTGCCTTCCCTGTAGTGTTTTTGCGCCTCTCCCTTATTCCTTTTTATTTTGACTCATTTCCGCTATCGACGCAACTTCCCCTTGCTCCCCTATTGCACATGGTGCATGTTGTTGAATATCGCACTGTGCCATTTATGCATGGTTCCTCCCCTTCAGTTGCGCTTTAATTCATTATCATTGCTCTTCAGCGTAATTTGGGGGTGCATCCCTCTCCCGCTGAATATCGCAAAATGGCGCATTTTCGGACTTGCTCTGGAGCAACCCTATTGCGCATGGCACAACCCTTTTGAATATCTGGGCCCTGATGTTTAAATGGGCAGTTTTTAACCCATTTGGAAGATTTGATGAGAGAGAAGGGACTGGGCCTGGATTGTCTTTAAGATCACCCGATGTGAATAGCAGTCAGACTATCACGATTTATTGTAGCAAGAGCAGAGAATTTTGTGATAGGCTAGTAGGATGTGGAGTTGCTGATGGTCTAAGGGGGTGGTGTAAGGCTGAAAATTGGCATATTTACATAGAAACTAGGGCGAAGGATTGTTGGACCCAGAGTCCAGGTATTATTGGTCACGATAGTAGATAGAGTAGAGGAGGAGGATGGGGTAGGGATAATGGAGACACATAGACAGGGGTCATAAGAGATGTAGGAAAGCAAAGGGTGAGTTGGGGAGTAATGGCAGATAGGGAGACAAGGAAGTTGAGGGTTTATAAAACAGAGTGCAAAGTGTACCAAAATGGTATGAATCAGGTAAAAGGTGAGATTCTAGTAGAGAGAAAAGATCTGTAGAACCAGTGCCCTCCAGTGGTAGAGGTGTATAAAATGCAAATGGGAAAATGGGCAGATAAAAAAAACCAAAAAAACCTAAGCACACGGAATTCCCCTTCCAACATACTGTCTACAAATAAAGCCATCAAAAGGCCTCAGATCATTTAGTTAATGATTTTTAAGCAGCCTAATTAATTTACAGCTGAATGTGTCTTGGCTTTAAAGGGTTTCATTCCCAATGAAACAATATACTTACAGTCTTAGCAACACAATTCAAGAATTATGCATTAGCCACAGTCGTACTTTTCCCATACCTATCCCCTTACGAGTTGCTATGGGCTGCAACTATTAGTCCCCAAAAAATCTGCTAGGCACCAGTGTTGACCATGTGGCCTAGTGGTTAAAGCACCGATCTATAAGACTGAAAGACAGTAGTAGCACCGAATTAGTCAAAAGATTTTAAAAAAAATCCCTATTTAGAATTGTGAAACCTTTACTTAGGGATTTTGTTTGTTTGTTTGTGTGTTCACTGCTACCCAGAGCTGGTTGTCTCATCTGATAGTGTAGTTGAAAATTTACCAGATGGAAGTTAAGTACTGTAATAGGAACTGGCCTCTTTCTGTAGGTATAACAAAAAGAATTTTAGAGGATTATTTTTCCCCTAAATTTTGTGAAGGATAAATAGGGAATCTCACAAAATTGCCGACAAATTTGGTGCTACTACTGTATGAACACTATTCAAGAATCATGCATTAGCCATACTCATACTTTTGCCATACTCCTCTGCTTATCACTGGCTATGGGCTGCAAATCTTAGTCCCCAGAAAATCTGTCTGTAACTTGTACAGACCATGTGGTCTAGTGGTTCAAGCACTACAATACAACATAAATTACCTTTTAGTCGTGTATTTGAATCCTGTCTCCACCATATCACATTTACCTTTAAACAATCACTGCACACATTTTGAGCATGGAGTTCTTATTAAACGTACTTATTTTAACACACAAAGAGAGAATAATTAAAATAGTGGTGAAATTAAGCTTATTTTAAGAAAACAGGTTTTTTAACAGCTTCCACTTCATTTTCCTTAGTACTTCTGATACTGTGTATGGTTGGTCCTGAACTACACATTCTAAAAGACTAGGACAACCATAAGAAAAAGGGCTTCAGGTGGCACACTGAATGTGTCTTGGCTCTGAAAGGTTTAATTCGCAGTGAGAAGATATATTTAACATCTAATGAACAAAATTCAAGAATAATGCAAAAACCATTCTGGAACTTTTCCCATATTCCTCCCCTTTATACATCCTATGGCATACAACTTTAAGATTACCAAAAACTTCTAGTTATCTATGCAGGCAGTATAGCCTAGTGGTTAGAACGCTGAGCTATGAACTGAACAACATTGTAGTCATGGGTCTGAATCCCCCATCCACCACTTGCACACATACATTAAACCAATCACTGTACACATGTCAGATCACTCTGGAGCTCCTCCTCCAATGCCACACTTAGAAGCCCTGCATCCAATCTCCACCTAGAAGCCTGCATGCAGTCCTCCACATGGAATCCCCACACATGCAAGTTCTGCCTCCAGCCCCCTCTGAGAGGCCCTCCATGCAATCCTCAAATGGAAGCCCCACTCCCCCATGGAATTTCTGCACCCACTCCCACATGATTGCTGCTCTGTTTCCTCCAGATATAAATCCATCTCCATGCAGTATGCAGAAGCCATGCTGCCATTCCCCTACATAATTCCCACTTGTGCTGCTGTCAAGAGAAAGGGATTGAAGAAGAGTGAGCTTGGGGAGAAGACTCCTGATGTTCAGATGTGCAGTCTTTAACCCATTTGAAAGATCTGATGAGAGAGAAGGGACTGGGCCTGGATTGTCTTTAAGATCACCAGATATGAATAGCAGTCAGGCTATCAGGATTTACTGTAGCAAGAGCAGAGAATTTTGTGTTAGGCTAGTAGGATGTGGAGTTGCTGATGGTCTAAGGGGGTGGTGTAAGGCTGAAAGTTGGCAGATTTACATAGAAACTAGGGCGAAGGATTATTGGACCCAGAGTGCTGGTATTATTTGTCATGATAGTAGATAGAGTAGAGGAGGAGGATGGGGTAGGGATAATGGAGACATATAGACAGGGGTCATAAGAGATGTAGGCAAACAAGGGGTGAGTTGGGGAGTAATGGCAGATAGGGAGACAAGGAAGTTGAGGGTTTTATAAAACAGAGTGCAAAGTGTACCAAAATGGTGTGAACCAGGTAAAAGGTGAGATTCTAGTAGAGAGAAAACAGCTGTAGAACCAGTGCCCTCCAGTGGTAGAAATGTATAAACTGCAAATGGGACAATGGGGAGATTAAAAAAAAAAAGAAAAACCTGAAGCACACTGTCTACAAATAAAGCCATCAAAAGGCCTCAGATCATTTAGTTAATGATTTTTTAAGCAGCCTAATTAATTTACAGCTGAATGTGTCTTGGCTTTAAAGGGTTTCATTTCCAATGAAACGATATACTTACAGTCTTAGCAACACAATTCAGGAATTATGCATTAGCTACAATGTGCTTGACCTGAACACCCTAGTTAGAATATGTTCTGACAGAACGCAGGGGTGATTGACCTTGACCTCTAACACCCTGTCTGTTAGTACTCAGAACTCCAGATATCATATTGTCCCACTTTCTACCTCATGCCAATGTTCTTCTCTTACTGCAAAGACTTCAACTGAATCCCCTTGCTCAGAACCTGTCATTAAGTTCAGACACCGTCTTTTCATAATCTGGTTAGTACTCAGAGCTCCAGACATCATATTGTCCCACTTCCTACCTGATGCTAATGTTCTTCCCCTATTGATATCACTCCAGCTGAATCCCCTTGCTCGGAGCCTGCCGTTAAGTTCAGACACAATCTGAATCCCGACTGCAGTTGCATTTGATATGCAAGAACTGACTAGTGGATATATTTGCTACCGTGTGGTAGGTATGGCAGCTAGTAAAATGGAGCAAAGAATTATGGTCAGTGGGTTTCATAGACAATGTATAAACACATTTTTATCATCTTTAGTAACTGCAAAATCCAGAAAAATGAAAGCTCCTTTGATCTTCAGTAGCCGATCAATGATCGAGGTCTGACTGACTGGTCTGTAATTTTCCACCCCTATTCCAACTCTTGTAGAGAAGCACCAAATTAGCCATCCTACAGTCCACTGGACACTTCTTTTTCTAGGGAGCAGTTAAAGAGGTCAGCCAGTGGTGTCACTAGGGCCTGCAAAACCTCCTTGAGCACCGCAGTGTGTAACTTATTAGGGCCCAGGAACTTATTCTGTTTCTGGGACCTGAGTCCCTTGAACACTCAGTGTACTGAGACCAAATCCCTTTCAGACCCTTTACAATCTCCCCATTGGCCTGCATCCCACATTTTGGGAGCAGTCCTCCCATCTGTACTGTGAGAAAATTAATAGAAATTCTCATTTAGGTTATCAGCCTTCTTTCCATTTTCCTCCATTTCCTACCCCCCACTTTTCTCAGTCTGACTATTTTTTCGTCTCTTTCCCTTAAGTATTAAAAGAAAGTATTGTCGCCTTCCTTGAACCCCCTGATATCAATAGCTCTGTGTCTGTCTTAGTTTTCCTCACCATTCTTTTGGTTGCTTTCAGTTTCTGTGTATATATCTCCCAGTGTGGTAGTAACACATTACATGATATGGTGACATGTTACAGTAGTTTAATTACATTGCTTAGTAACATGTACTGGTAACTGATTAGTTACACAAAAATGTAGCAGGGTGAAGCAACTGACCGTATTTTTGTATAAGTAATGTGTTATGTTGACTTTACTTTACATATTACTCTGTGGGAGTTGTGGCTAGGTGAGCAGGAAAGGAAAATAAAGACCAGCTTTTTTTTTCTGCTGTGCCCCCAGGGATATGTGACAATAGACAAGGGGTCTCAGGGATGATGTGTGATGGGCTGGTGGCAGGGGTGCTTTTCACGTGACATCTAGCCCTCTGGAGTGTGTTTTGTCAGGTGTCTTGAGCTGCTCATGCATCTTGTGCTGCAGCTATTGACCAGTTTCAGTTTGATTGATGTATGAGAGGCAATCAGGTATGTGGAGATGAAATCTGTGAGTGGAAGTCTGGAGGAGGAGGAGGAGTTATAAGGAGAGCACACAACACACACCATGTGAGCTTGGTGCCATTCGCCATTTTGGGAGTAGAGAAGAGAGTGATACATTCTTCATGAGTCTGACTCCTAGAGCAAGCAGCCCTACCACATTAAATCCATGATCGGGGGAGCAGGGAGTTCACCGCAGGTCAAATATTGAGGTGGTCGGCTGGCCCCATGTGAAAAAAAAAGGAACATTTTAAAGCCTGCATCCAGCCCAACAACCAAGGTTCATTACCAACTGCAGACAGAGGCAGGCTGGTATTTATCCATCACCAGCACCCCCCAGCCCTGCCTGTCGGCCATTGCTGTCCCCCCATGACCCATAGTGTCAGAATCAAACTAATGCCATACTTATCTTCGATCCACAGGTACCCAGGTCAGCCCAGTCATGGTGCAATGGGAGGGACCACCTCAAGCAGCACTGAGACCACCACCAAAGTGAAAACAGTACAGTCGTAAGTAAAAGTCAAGAAACTAAGAAAGTTTAAAATAAATTTCAACAACAGATCACTTCAGATTTTATTTTATTTCATCTCCAGACTGCAAGAGTCACCAGGTCAGGGTGTGCATAGCGTGGCTGGCAGATTGTGACTGGGCTGAGGACTCTGAACTGGGGTCATTGAGTCAACGTCGTTGGGTTAGGGCAATGATTTTGCTCTACAGGCTAGCAGAAGTAAATATAATGTAGTAGTAGTAGTAGTAAGCTGTACTTTTTCAACTTCAATATGTACAGCCCTTAGGTCAGTTTGTTTTTTAAAGAGCCCCTGAGGCTATCATGACAACTCAGAAAACATGTAATATTTGGGCACAATTCAGTTGATACCGGTATTTAAACTTTTTTTCTGTAATTCTCACCCTTAATTTATTGCTGAGGTCATTTGCTTGTAAACAGGAGTGCTTCCCTAACTGTTCTGTCTGCATGCCTACTCCTGACATCACAGTTCTGCTCATGACATCCCAGTCTCTTGCTGTGGAGATAATTATGACGCCATAAACAGTGGATTATGATGTTAGATGTAGGCAAAAAGAAAGATCAGATAAAGTCCAAGGGGCAATAGTCCTCTCATACAACTGTCCTCAGTAGTAAACAAAAAGGGAATTATAAAAATATCTGAGATACACTGAATTGTGTCTAAATTGCACATTTTTTTCTGGTCTTTCTAATGGTTTCAGGGGCTCTTTAAAGGAAAAAAACAGTTCTTGAGACCTTATTACTATAGGTTTAGCTTAATAAGACTAGAAGATCACTCAGATTTATTTTTCTGTACACCTAAATTAGTTACTATAAGTCAAACAAATGGTTAAATGTTGCTGGTCATTTCTTATACTTGAAGCCCTGAACTCTGTACTTTGGGCTCTAGAAAGAATGTTGACTGTGAGAGTTAGCTGCAAATACAATGGAGTTTCCTTGTGTGTGTGAGTGTGTAAGCCTGGTTCCTCGGGGGCGGGGGGCCTGAGTCTGAGGGTATGTACAGTGCGTCTGGCAGACTGTGGCTGGGCCAAAGGCTCTGCGCTGTGCTGGGATACTTGAGTTGATGTTGTTGGGTTAGGGTCACAATGTTGCTCTACAGGCTGGCAGTAATAAATATAATCTAGTAGTGCAGTAGTAGTAGTCAGCTCAGCTTTTTTCACCCTGAATATGTAGATCTCTAATCCCAATTTGTTTTTTAAAGGAAAAACAAACAGTTCTTGTGAACTTATTACTAACACTTTAGCTTAACAATATTAGAAGCTCATTCAGCTTTATTTTTGTGTACACCTACTGTAGGTTAAATAATTGAAATCAAAGAAATGTTGGTTAAATGTTGCTGATCTTGTCATATACTTGTTGGAGACTAGAACTCTGCTGTTTGGGCTCAAGAGAGAGTGCTGACTGTGAGAAGTAGCTGAAAATAATTCCTTTTGTGTCTGTGTGTGGGACATGGGTTCTCGGGGGTCTGGGTGCTCTAAACCTATGGATGGATTGATGGATGGTAAAGAATCAATAATGTGAACATGCAATTGCCAATTATCTGGCAGTGGCACAGGGAAGGGCCTGATGTATTGAATGGCTAGGGTGAATGCTCTCCTTCAAGGGAGGCTTTGCCTCTCTCTGTTACCACCTTCTGTAGGTGTATGGCTTGCTTGGCCCAGGTGGTGGTTACTAGTTGTTTGAGACACTGGGAGGGTGGTGAATGCTTTGTGGTATGCATAGGACATGCACACATGCTGCACACTTCTAATGGGAGGGAATATGAGCCAAACTTTGATACATACCCCATCTGGGGATGTGGATGGTCTTATGGAAGCAGCAGCCAGGGTGAAGTTAAGGGTTAAATACCATCTGTTCATGGTTCACAATGACTGAGATTGGCCAGATGGCATTATATCTGCCTCATCAGACATGGTAGCCAAAATTACTAATTTAAAAATGGGCTGGTGATCAGTGGTTGGGCAGTGCATTGTGCTAAAAACCCACTATCGACCGCTAACCTGGGTTCAGGGGGAGTACATGGATTATGTGTTTGGTACTTTGGCAGAGCAAGCAGTGATAACTGGAACACTCTCTACAGCTGGGATGGCAAGAAATGTCCACCGCTGCAGCAATCCCAGGTGGAGAGCCAGGGAGCCTGTTCCCTGCTGTGGCCTGTGGGTACTGTTTTATGTATGCGCCCTTGCGTGACACCAACTGTGGGAAGTCAAGGGGTGGGACTCTGCAAGCAGAGCCAAAAGGGAGAAAAATAACTGTGGGCTGGGAATGGCCAAACCAAACAGCCAGCTGGATGATGGTGACAGTGTTCCTGATAGGCTTCATTCTATGGGCCCCCTCAGATGCATGTACTGTGCCCAGGCAGTGGCAGTTTGATAAAGATAACAACATTATGGGTTTGTTTCCACCACCTGCCTTCCTCACCACTGTGGCTACCCATTCCAGGTCCAGAGGACCAGACTCTGATGTGGTCTGGGTGGGAGAATGAGTGTATCTTTTTTCTCAGTTCAATTCTTACTTGTTATGAATTTCAGCTATGATTTGTAGTATTTATACATTGTGGCTAGGATATTCAGACTGTGCCAGGAAGTGGCGCAAGCCTGGGCGCAGTGCAACTGTGATGTGCTGGGGCCAGGTCCAGGAGATATTTAATGAGGGATGCATGGTACTAACACCGTGATGAAGTATAACACCGGACCAAGCGCGCATTCTGCATGGCGGCACTGTGCCACTGTGCCAGCTCAAGTCACAGATAGAGCACAGGGATGTACCCAGTGCAAGTGCAGTTGTGCTAGGTGCATCACCAGCGATATTCAGCAGGGTGTATGCAAATAAGGCCATAATATATGCAAGGCTCAAATGGGGCCATTTGCATATCATTATGGCCCCATTTGCATTCCTGGTGAAGGGCAACCTGGCAACTTGTGCCTGACGCCCTGCACAGCATGACGTGTGCAGTGAGGATCCTGGGGCATCCCCCACCCTGTAGCTGTGATCATGTATCTGTACAGCAAGCAAACCCTGGTAGGCTAGTGACCACCCTCCTGAGTCCCTGAGTTCCTGATAAATGTAAGTGACCATCCCTGATGGTCTAGTGGTCCCCCCATCCAATTCCCTGAGAACTGTGACTATGACCATCCCTGGTGGTCTAGTGGACCCCCCACCTGGTTCCGCGATCATGGTAAATGTACAGTACAACATGCACTGGCAGTCTAGTGGTAACCCCTACCTGCCCTTGTCCCCAATCGCTGGTATCTGTAGTTTAAGTAAATCCCTGGTAGTCTAGTGGACCCCCCCGCCCATAGTCATGATCGCAGTATATCTCCATATAATGAATCCCTCGTGATCCAGTGGCACCCCCACCCCTCCCACCACACACAGAACCCCCTGCCCCCTGTTCCCCCCTATCATTGGCGGGGTGGCAGCAACCCACCCACATACCGCTTCCAGCGTCTGTCGACGATAGGTACAGAGGGTTGTGGGCCTTATTGGTCCCAGTGTGGACCAATGGGCTTGCAGGGCATACTGTACTAGACAGTCCCAAATCTGTGAATGTAGTCATAGTGTTTTTTTCTTTCATTTTGATTTGTTTATTTGCTTCACACAAAGCAAATGGTGGTACAAAAGTGCACGAAATTTGTAGATTGAAAGGGGGTGGAGATATGGATGGCCAAACATTTAATCAAAATTTAATTTTTGGTTAATTTGAGATAATTTTAAAATTTCTTATCCAAATTTCTCCACAATATCAGGATTTAAAGAAGCATGTAGAATTCATATATGCACCATGTTTTAAGTCTCAAGCTTCAATAGGAGCTGAGTTATAGGTAGTCAACTATTTTGCCAAAATTTGGATTTCTGCAATTTTAGCATAACTCTGATAGTATTCATTGAAATATTACAAAAATTGTCAGGTATATAGGTTATAACTACATTTGTATATGCACATAGTTTCTGATTTCTAACTTTAAATGAGACTGCATTATAACCCGCCAAACATGTTGAAAAATTTTTAATTTCAGTTAGTTTCCTCTTATTTTAAAACTGCATATCCAAATTTAATCAGAGTTGAAACATTTAAACTACTATACCACATGGTTATTTCTGAAACAGTTTATATTTTCAGCTTTTAACAGGATTGAATTAAAAGTAGTCAAACTTTCGCAACATTTAAAAATTTAATTTTGCAAGAATATAAACTACATATTTATAAACCCCAGAAACTTTAAAACTAGAGAAGGCAATAGCATTAAAGTTGACTGGTTCTTAGATCTTACAATGAGATTGTGTGTGCCAATTTTATTAATTGCTTGCTGTGAGAAATTGCAAAATAACATCTGTACTTAAAGTCAAATCCCATGAGTCTTTGTGAGAATGCAGAATTTCATGAAACATTCCATAAAACTGGAATTTTCTAATTTCACTCAGCCTTATCTGGGGGTTTCAAATTAAAGGAGGGGGTATAAAAGGCAGGTAGCGCAGGGGGTCACCAGGTTCTGGAGTTAGATGCACAGGTTCACCAAGAAATGGACAGCTGAGCTGAGTAGTACAACAGTGGTACACCCCCAGGTTGAAGCAAGAAAGCACAGACTGTCAACAATTCCAACCTGAATGCAGGATATTTAAGAATCACATCCAGTAAATTTATAATCCAGGGAGCCTTGTGTACATGCAAATCTAGGACTTAGAGGTTCTCAAAAAGATGTAGAGGGGGAAGACATTGCCTTGGGCAGCAGGAATAAAGAATTCTGGCTATTCCAACAGGGTAGGTTGCTGGAAAAAGGAGTAGATGACTCATGTTTTAAGGGAATTTGTCACTGTAAAGAACATAGAAGATATCAGTGGGATCAGTAGTTCTATTGAGTCAATCTGGCAATGCCAAAACAGAAGGGGGGGGGGATATTCACCCAGTGAGGAACAGCAGGACTGCAAAAAGCTCAGCTCAGCTTATCGAATGAAGTTGTGGTATATGCATTGCTGATGTTAAATTACACAAAAAAAAATTCTGGATGCTTCATCTACATAATATGCTATCATAAATATGTGAGAAAATGTTACTAATGATTTTTTCTTCTTCTGCAAGAATAAAACTGCTTAACCAATTTATCCAGTTGTGTTAGACACCAGGATACATGGACTATGGATATACATGTCAAATGTTAATTCTATGCAGGCAACAGCAGAGAAGTTACAAACATCCACATTTTTAATAGTTTTCACAAAGTTTTGCAAATATTTACACAGTAAAGTTTTGAACTCCTGTAACTTAAAAATCTCTTATCTAATTATCTCCATATTTAGACCATTCTATAAGCATTACAAAAAGGTTAGCCATACAACTTTACACATGTCTAGCACCAAAGGTGCCTGAGATATATGCAGATGAAATTTGTTCATGAAATTTCCAGAAAAAAATAAAATGACAGATTTTGAGCAGATATAATTTTGAGAGAATGCATCATATTGTCATGAAATCTGTCACATTGTTAGAACACCTAAAATCAAGAAATCATGCCAAATGTAAGTACCCTGACCCAATAGACAGTTAAGGTATATGCAGATAAAAAATGTTCATGAAATTTCGCACAAACAATAAAATGGAAACATTTGAGCACCTATAAGTTTGAAACTTGCCAACCAAATTACATGATATTTAGCATGTTTGTGGCCACTGACCCAAAGAGTACATATTCTGTATTTCAGAGCTCTAGCTTGAATGGATGTTTAGTTATAAACATATTATAAGATTTAAAAAATTCTGCGAAATTCCGACGAAATTCTGTGACATTTCATGGAATTTTGCAAAATGTTGTCAAAATTCTGTGGATTCAGAATTTTTCCATTCCGCACAGCTCTTACTAGCATTTCTGTTATTTTTAAAGTGTTTTTTATAACACCAGTGAGAAGCATAGAAAGACAGAATAAAGAAGATGGAATCATGTAGACTGAGTAAGACAAGCTAAAGTTCAATGCCAAGACTCAGGAAGGAGACAACAAAAGTGATTTTATCCTGTAGTTGAGTGCACAATCATAGCATTATTGTCTGTCTAGCAGCAGCGACATACTGGCATACCACAACTTGTTCATCAGCAATATCAGCAAGTCAGCAAACAGGAAGAAGCATTTTAAATGTAGTCACCCTCACCAACCACAAGTATATCAGGATACACAGGCCAGTAACAAAAAAAATCAGACAATGACACTGTTGCTTAATGTTTTCAATATACTGAAGAACATTATGACATTTTCAAATCATACAACTTGTTGAAAACCAGTCTTCTGACTGAATGCACTATTTACTTGTTTAATATTGTATACCTGAAGATTTTAAGACTGAGGAGGGATAAGCCACAGTTAGTATCACTGTCTTGTACTGTATATGTACAACCTAATTGTTTTGGACTGTGTCTGCCATGTGCTACCAAGGCACTGGCACTCCAGCAGCACTTTGCATCATCACTGCTGTAGCAGTCCTGTGCCCAATCCCAATACCATAGTGACTGTATGTTGACTTTTAACAATTAAGACATAGTGCACAGCGGTATACATACATCTATACAGTGTCAAGTCAACATTACGCACTGCCTGCCTTGCCAACCAATGTCATAGCTAAGTAATCTGAGTATCAGTGTAGTTACTGTGCAGATATGTACTTTTCAATTTATTGTTTTTTTGAGGTTAATTCTAAATGTTTGTTATATATGCCATTTGAAGCTAGTCACATCTGTTGGAGTTGCAGACTAAATAGTGTGATGCATCACATGTCTGTGTTACTTTGCTAATTTCAAACTCTGACATAAATCTGGTAGTGTGTAGACAGTGTGGCCCATTGTGCCATCACATGTAAATAGACATAGTATAACTTCATAATTTTACATGAAAATGTTGTACTAGGTCTACACTTAAGAAGTGGCAGCTGTACCATAAACAGTCAGCAATAGTTCATTAGACTATACAGTTTTCCAGTGTCAGTGGGCAGCGTGTATCAGTGATCACTCAGTTCGGTGTCAGCCCCTGCTCCACCCACACTAAATGCATTTCCTTTTAAGCAAGCAGAAGCATTGCATCAGCATTATTGCAACTTATATGGGCACAGATAATACAGGTTTCTTTATTGTTTATTGATATCTTTAATTTTATGACATTGGCAGATTGCTGTAGATAACACACATTTGGTTCTGTGTCTGAAATTGTTAAATAAGTGAACAAGTAAGTAACAGAAAAACAAACAATACATAAGCTGGAAAGTTGAAACAGATTATAAACTGTACAAATTTCATCAGCAACCTAACATAGAAATAGAATATACAGACATTTTGTATTCAACACAATGGTATGTTCATCACTTAACATGGCTGAAAAAGAAACAGTAGAGACTGCAGCTGTACAACCTGAAACATCTCAGATTGGTTCATCATCCTGTTTTTCATCACCCTCCTTGTCCTCCTCTTTATTGACTCCTTCTACTGTTACTGAGTAGTCATCATTATAGAGTCAGACAGTGTCAGTTTTTCAAAAATTGTATTTGAGAGAGTATTTTTACTGTGAAATCTGAGAAGGATAAAAATCATTCAGTTCAGTGTAAAGTCTGTATGCTGAAAGTAAAGCTTTATCAACATCAAAAAATAGTACGAGGGCCACTATGAGCGCTAAACAGGATGGCAGCTTAGATCACAGCTCTACAACCCAGAGGGATATATCCATTATAATCCTTAATTTTCTGACCAAGTTCTACCTCTTCAAACTACAGAAGTTATGGGAGTACTGTACAAGGAATCTGAAAATTGCTTTATTATTGCAGAAAGCTTTAATTGTAGTGGAAAAAAATCTCTTCCAGTGGAGTGGCCTATTTTGAAGAGCAGGCCTACAGCATGGCTGAACTGCATGTATCACAATCCTGGGAACAGCCCTCGGTGGAAACGATGTTTGGTCAACTCATGGTACGATGTTGCAGGCCACCTTGGCGACAAACCGCAATACCCAGGTAGTCCAAAACCTGGAGGCTAGGATGCAACATACTGAGCAGAGGGTCTCAGCTATGGACAGTCAGATACAAGACCTGTCAGCAACACTAAGGGAGCAACAGTACATTATACAAATGATGCGCAGCAAGATAGATGACCTCAAAAACTGAAGTCGGCGCAATAACCTTAGATTCTTGGGATTCCCGGAGCTCGTAGAGGGGGAAGACACTGAAGGGTTTCTGCAATTAGCAATATCAGAAATGTTGCAGCTAGATCCATTGAGACCCTTTCAGGTGGACCGCACGCCGCACGGTGGCCCCCATGCCCAAGGTCCAGGACAGGCCATGGCCTATTATCGCTAGATTTATAGATTACAGAGAAAAAGAGAAGATCCTGGCCAGAGCCCAGGACAAGCAGCAGGTAAAGTGGAGAGCAAACAAAATCCTTATTTTTCAGGACTTTTCTAAAGAGCTGTCTGATAGACGCAGAGCCTACACTGAGGCAAGGCACACAATGCACAAACTTGGGCTGCTGTTCTCCTTGCAATACCTGTCCACAATGTGGGTAGTCCACAATGGGGTTCCAGGATTTTTTTGACTCTCCTGACTCCCTCACAGAATTTCCACACTGCAATTGGCTGAGGGAATCCAAAGTAAATACCCTGACTCCCCTGCCACCAAAAGTTAGTGGAGAAGGGCTGGACTGTAGTTCTCCTCCTTAGGTTAACCGGTCCGGGGTCTGGCAGGATATTAGGGACCAGGCTTGGGAGCTCCCCCTGAGGGCAAACTGAAAGAGGCACTCTTCTAAAAAGCATGGACGTAGAGAACACCCCTCAGAGTGAGAGCAGGCAGACATATCAGGAGCCATACACATGGACACAACAAATTCTGATTCCCTACAGGGTTTCCACACCACCAACAGGTATAATCCCTGTGACCTAGATCTCTGGATCCACGGCCAGACACCGTCAATGCTCCCATGGTTGGCAGGCTTTCTCCTCCACTGAAATCAAGTCACTGGACCCCTTCAACTTCCTCTCACCAGTCGTAGGATGGAGCCATGACTAATGGAGCACAGCACCCACCAAAGGTCTCTGGGGAGGCCTCTCCCATTGTCAGTGATCCAGCCTCCTTCGTGGACCAACCAGAGCAGATTCAAACTCCCAGACTGAAGAATGGTGAGACCTCAGCAGTGTGGTCATAGAAGTAGCAATTTTGTTTAATTCTTGGTTCTTTTGTTAAACCTTGGGGAAAATCAGGTCCAGGGTAAGGCAGGGGTAGCTTTCTTGGTGACCGCAGAGAGAGACTTCAGCCACTGTTCCTTTGCCATATCCACGTCGCTTGAGATTGGTGACTGCCAGGACTCCCCCACCTCTGGCCTGGCCCTCGATCTGTGCTGCTACCTTACAGCTGAAATGCCCTGTTCCCATACCAGGAAAGATCCGCAGGGGCCGACAAACATGCTCTGACTTGCAAGGGCTAGTAGGAAGCCCTCGTTTAACTTGATGGCACATAGGAGAATCAATCGCTTCCACAAGCTCTGGTGGATATTCTGAAGGGCTCAGTCCCTCTCACTGGTGGGGAAGGCTGAGGGAGGAGAGCATCCTGGTGTAGGGTTATCTCAAACGTACTGTTCCAATTGGTGTTATTGTTCAGTCTGTTGGGTATTAATGTTTAGGCCTAATAAGTTCACTATTGGCCTGCTGTTTCTTTTTACATGGAAGGCTCAGGCCCCTCCAGGGTGGGCAGCTGGGTTCCGACCGGTTTTTGCTCGAGGCTGGTCGGTCGTGACCTGTATCCCTGAATCAGGGCCAGTACCCAATCCTGATGCAGAGAGCTCCCCAGAGGACCAGACTCATATGTTCCCGGCATAGTGGACTAATCCCCACTTACTTTTTTCATAATAGTCCCGTCTAATGAGAACATTGCTGGTCCCCCTCAAAGGCCATTTTATGCCCAGTTTATACTAGAGGAGGCTGCTACCTCAGCCCCTCTTCCCCCTATCCTTCCACTCCATCATCAGCGATGCATAGCCCTACCATTAGTACCCCAATACTCATGCAAAAATGATAGGTGCAGTGTCAACACCCTCTGTGCGGCTACAAGGAGCTCACTGGATTAATACTGTGATCGTTTTGATGACGATACCCTGTTGGGGAGTCTTCCTCTCCCGAACTCCTCCTAACACACAAGGGGGTTCAACACCACAGGATAGCACCCTGGGAAAAGAGGCCGGCCTACAGCAGGGCTCTGCTGCTGATAAGAAGCCTCTATTTCCCCAATACACACGGAAGGTTGTGCACCCTGTATATAGTTGGTTTATATGTATATGTTACTGTTTGTTTTCAATGCAAGAGGCACACACAGGGTTACTGCTAGATGTTAGATTGAGGTCAGTTGCTACTGTCAGGGAATGCCTGGCTTATTCACTCTCTCCATACCTGGCACTGAATTACAGGGACTTGTCTCTCCTGGGTGGACTGACCTTGCTCCCAGCCTGCTGGTTTACTATGATACATTTCCTGGAAAGATACTTGCTCCCTCTCACCAATAGGTGATATAACATGTTTGACATGGAACATCAAGGGGTTAATACCCCCAACAAAAGGAAACCGGTTTTGCAGCACCTTAAAAGGCTGGAAGAGAAGGTTACGTTGCTGCAGGAGACCAAACTCACAGGAAGAGACCATGATAGACTAAAACGGGTTTGGGTGGGTCAAGTCATACATGCCTAGGCCCCTTCCAGAAACAGAGGGGTAGCTATACTGTTTCACAAGCAGTTTCATCGGACACTGGTGCATAAGGTGAGTGACCCTGGGGGCAGATGGGTAGCTATACTCATGAACACAGTGGAGGGACCTTTACTCCTGGGTAATGTGTATGCCCCGAATGAAGACTCGTCCTCCTTCTTCCATGAGCTGGCCCAAGCGCTGGGCTCCTTGGCCCCCAGTGATACCTCTATAATATTAGGGGGGATTTTAATCTCACACTGGACCCACTACTTGACAGATCCCCCTCTAACACAGAGCTACACTCCAGGGCGTCACTGGCATTGAGCCAGCTACAACAAGATATGGACCTTACAGATATCTGGAGAGTATTTCACCCCTCCCAATGAGACTACACCTTCCATTCCCCAGTGCACAGTTCCTTTAGTCAGATAGATCTTTGACTCACCTCTCCAGCAGTTACCAGGAACACCATTGACACCTTTATTCATCCATTGGTCATCTCAGACCATGCCCCTATGCTTATCTCCTTCACCTGGGGCCCCACTCCTACTATCTCTGCATCCTGGAGGCTGGATCCATTGCTGCTTCATGATCCAGACTTCCCCCCCTGGCTTCAAAGGGAAGCCTCTGAATTTTTTCGGAATAACCACATAGCAGATACATCAGCAGGCAATACCTGGGAAGCGTTTAAAGTTACCCTGAGGGGAGCGATAATGGGATTTGTGAGCAGGCACTGCAAGAGGAGGGAAAAGCACCTTAAGGGGCTTGAAAAACAGCTCCAAGAAGCAGAAGCTACCTTTAAGGTCCTCTGCGTCCCTTCCTTCAGGTCAGAGGCAGGACACCGAGTAGCATCCCTGAAGATGCACATGAACAAACTTTTATCTAGGAAAGCAGAGATTTCTATTATTGGGCTAAAACACAAATATTGGGAAGGGGGATAAAAGGGGGAGATCCTTGCCTACCACCTCAAAAAGCAGCAAGCCGAAAGGCACATCACTGCCTTAGTGGATGCAAGGGGTAAGACCCAGACCTCGACAGAAGGAATCAATAGCATAATGATGGACTTCTATTCCACACTATATAAATCATCCAGAGCACCTGACCCCAAGGGTGTCCTCCCATTTCTAGAATCCTTACACCTTCCTAAAATCTTGAAGGATCAGGCCTTGGCCTTAGATGCCCCGATCTCACCTCAGGAGGTGGCAGAGACTATATTATCTCTTAAAAATGGAAAGGCTCTTGGAGGGGATGGGTTCCCCATCGAAATATGTCAGCTTTGCAGGCCACAGTCTCCCCGATACTACAACAAGTGTTCACCGAAGTGCTTCAAGAAGGTGCCCCCCCAGGGAGGTGACCATCACTATCCTGCCTAAGAAGGGTAAAGACCCTCTAAAAGCATCCAGCTACCAGCCCATATCCCCTTTGAATGTGGACAGTAAGGTGATAGCCAAATTGTTAGCTAACAGACTAAACCCATTCCTCCTCAGTTTGATCCACCCATCCCAGGTAGGCTTTGTTAAGGGACAATTTAGTGCAGACCATATTAGATTGCTCGTAAACTTGATCCATAAGGCTAAAACATTGCCATCTCCTTCTGCAGCAATAGCAATAGATTTTGAAAGGCCTTTGACTCCCTGGAGTGGGACTATGTCCAACAAGTGCTCAGCACCACGGGGTTGGGGGTGGTCTTCCGGGCCTGGATGGGGCCATATACTCATCTCCCACAGCTAGGGTACTCACTAACTCGATGCTGTCTGCCCCCTTATACTGGGTAGGTGCACACATCAAGGATGCCCTCTCTCTCCTCTACTCTTTGTCCTGGCAGTAGAACCAATGGCTGTGGCTATTAGACAAAATCCATTAATTTCCAGGATACGAGTGGGAAAAAGGGAATACCCTACTCTCATGTATGCTGATGACCTGTTGCTTCCTATAGCAGATATTGCCACCTTTCTCCCTCCCTCTGTTATTGTGTACCCTGTCAGAATTTAATACATTCTCAGGGCTCAAGATTAATCAGTCCAAGACGGAGGTCCTCCCTTTGAACTCTAATTGTACCTCCCACATGGTTACCCAGCATGGTCTCCGTTGGGCTTCGGATGGCTCACGTACTTGGGCATCAATATCACTCCTAATTTACATAAACTCTGGGAAATGAATATGAAGCCACTTTTAGCGTCCATTAGTACAGAGCTGGATAGATGGAGACCTCTCTGACTCACATTCGTAGGTCAAATTTTGGCAATTAAAATGGCCATGGCACCTAAAATCATGTACTTTCTCTCTCACGTTCTTTTGCAAATCCCTCAATACTGGTTTACTAAGCTGGACTCCCTGCTAGGTTCCTTCATATGGGAGGACAAGAAGCCTAGGTACAGCAGAAATAAGCTGAGAGCGCATTGGACAGATGGAGGCTGGGGCCTCCATGGCTCGATGGGTATAAATGGGCTTTTCAGATGGCTCAGACACTAAAATGGTTCACATCCCCAGAGCAAAACTCCCCTCAGTGGCTAGGTATGGAGACAGTGGTCTGTGACCAGGCACATTTATCTCTGTTGTTGTTTAATTGTCCCTCCAAGAGCATTTACTTTCACCCTACGATAGGCCCTCTCTGGAGTACTGGGCTAAGGTGCATAAGAAGTTGGGTACCCTCCCTTCTCCCCCAAGACTCACTCCACTATGGGGCAATAGTGAGATCACTATCAATAAGCAGTCAATTTCCTGGCCCTCATGGGAACTAGGTGGGCTCTCAAAGCTCTGGGATATGTATATCCCTGGCACAGATACCTTCAATTCATTCAAAGGGCTGAGGAGAACATATGGAATCCCGTCCAGAGATTTCTGGCACTTCCTCCAAATAAGGAGCACAATCTCTGAATACACTCACAAGCAACACCACAGGCAGCAAGTCTCTCAGGCAGAATCTTAGCTGGCCCTAGAAAGAGGCCAGTCTAGCTGAATATATGCTGCCCTTAGGGACACAATTCTGTCCCAAGCAGAGGAGTCTAAGTATAAATGGGAGCAGGCACTGCAGGCCCACATCACAGATCTGGACTGGAAGACATGTCTCAGGCTTGCACATGGGGAATACCCTGATACTAGAAGCCAGCTAATACAGAATAAGATTCTGCATTCATGGTATAGGACCCATGCAGTACTTGCCAAGGCTAAACTGGTCCAATCCAATCTCTGCTGGAGATGTCAGGAGCTCCCTGGTGACCTAATCCATATATTATGGCACTGTAGGAGGATCCAGCCCTTATGGCAGGCAGCTGTCGAGATGGAGTCTAGTATTCTTCAGAAACCCATTCCTATGTCCCCCCAGCTGCTGATACTAGGAATCCAGTCCTCAGCCCCCCCACCTAAGCCTCTCAAAGATAAAATTGCTCCTGACCCGGAGCACACAGGTAAAAAGACTCCTCTTGTGGAAATGGCAGACACGGGTAATCAATCTGTGGAGGAGGTACTGAGCTCCTTGGTTCAGGTGGCCAACTGGTCCAGAATGTCACACACTGTAGCTGATATCCTCCCTAAATATGTCAACATGTGGAAACCCTTTGTAATGTACTTGAAACCTAGGGAGGGAATCGGCTGAAAATGCTCCACTTCACTTTTGTAAACCCTCCTCTCATGTTTGAGTCTGGAGCTGGGGTGGAAGAGACACTTTTTGTGGTTCCGGGGCCCCCTATGCTAATAGCAACTTGGAATATTATGAGTAATTGCTAGTTTATTTACTGATGATCTCTAGATAGGTTTGCTTTGTGTGTGTTCTGTTGTATTTTGTAGTTCCTGACTGAAGGGAAGTGGCCCTGGACCATCTTAGAACTCTACGGTTGTGCCAGCACTGTAGGTATCATCAAGAATAGTCCAGGTATGACAATTTATATGGCATTTACAGGACATGAGCACCAGCAGGTATTACTCCTATAGGTTACTTCCCGACTGGACAGATGCTGTTTGTCCATCCAGGGAATAATACAGTTCTTTTGTTGCCCGCTTGTTTAGGCTCTGTTCCTCAAGTTATCATAAGCCTGTCCCTCTAACTGTATTCATACAGATGTATGTAACAGGTCTGTAATATTATTGTTATGTATCCGACAGCGTTATTCCATGTAATGCTTCTTAAAGTCAAATCAATAAAAAATGTATTAACCATAAAAAAAAATAGTACGAGAAACTTGAAGAAACACATGGAACGCCTTCATCCAGCATCTGTAAAGATGTTCAGAAAGCTGAGGTGATAGTCCACCAGCCATCAACAGCCCAAGTCTGAAAAGGATATGGGAAGAGAAAGAAGAAGTGGAAGATGAATTTTCCAGCTCATGCAGCCACAGTACTTGATTGCCAATAGTATACTCATTGTTCAGCAATATGAAGAAATGTTTTCTCCAACAACAATTATTTGAATCTACAAAGAGTTCATTTATCAGTCAATCTCAGGTGGATAATCTTAAAATTCAGTTTGTAGCTGAAGATCTACAATCATTTGTTGTTGTTGAACAGCCGTTGTTTGTCAAATTAGTTACTGGTCTACAATCCAACAAAAAAGTAATGACATAAAATACATTGACCAACCAAATAAATAACATGTACTAAAACATGAAGACAAATTTGATAACTGAATTTGGCATTTGGACTGCACATAACAGGAGCTACCTAGGCATGACGGTGCATTGGATTGATCAGAAAACATTGATTAGAAAGTTGGCAGCACTGGTATGCATGTGAATAAAAGGAAGAAACATGTACAATGTTATTGCCAATAAACTTGAACAAGTTCAACTGAAATATCAAATTGAGAACAAAGCTGTTAAAACTGTGACTGACAATGGGTCAAACTTTGTTAAAGCATTTAAGGAGTTTGTCACAGATAATACCACACCCATCAGTTCCACAGATGGAATTCCAAATTATGACAATAAGTGATGATGATGATGATAATGATGATGATGATGACCACCATGACCAGGAGCAGCAAGGGGGAGGCTGCAGACATGCCAATGAAGATGATGATGATGCAGTCTGAGATGTAGTGACCTTCGCTAATGTATGCAGGATTCTAGATGATGCAGGTGAAGACATGGAGGAGACCTACAATCTTCCTTCACATCAATGATGTGCAGTACATACCCTGAACTTAATAGCTGTTAAGAATATAGACTCTGCTACTGTAAATCTTGTGTACAAGATGATCTACTGCAGCACAATGGCAAAATGTTCATTTGGCAAACTCATTGTCCACAGTATAGGAGATATTTAGAAAAGTAGATTTAAGAAGCGTACCAACATTTCTGTTAATGGCAGCTAAAACTAGCTTTTTGGAAAAACATTTTTCATTTCACTACTGCTATAAGGATAGGGGTGCCAGGAGAGGTAGATCTGAGCAAGTTATTTACAAAACACCCTACCAAGTAGGAGCATGCAGCAGGTGAGGGGAGCCAACACAGGGTTGTGTATAAGGAGCAGTGATGGGTAAGGCATGAAGAGGAAAAAGTAAACTGGCAGATGTTATTGTGGGTTACCTCCCATTTATGATGGGCTGTTTTGGGGGTATTTGAGTAAATGAAAGAGCCATACTGCAGACAGGGGAGAAGAACACCTTGGGATACAGCCAACCTCACTTGGGGGTTAGTAGGTTTGGACTTGATAAGCCATGCTTAGCCTGGAGATGATAGCTTTACAATCCAATTATCTGCCTATGTTGTTAGTTGTACAATTCTCCTTTTTAAACAAGTTTCCTCGTGTTATGTTACCATTAAGTGATGAAATATTAGCCTTTGTTTTGACTCTGCACCCTGTATGTGCTTAGATTGTGCAACTATTCTTAGAATGTATGCCTGGAGATAGTTTTCAATTGTTTCTTGCTGTATCTGCATCTGTGGAGCATATCTGTATTCTTGTTTGTGTCATACTTGACGTGGAACCTATGAAAGAGCTTTCTGCTCAAAGGTGTTAATCCAAGATCTCAATAAATAAATAAATAGGTGGTGGTATGTGGGCAGAGAATTCAAGTCCTGGGTCAAGGGTGACACTGAGGTATTTGAATTCCTAATTGATAGGGATGCGAGAGCCATCAGAGCAGCTGATGGACAGGGAGTTGACAAAGAAGACCCTGGAAGCCCTTGACTCCAAGATCTTGATGTGGGTCTTAGAGACATTAGGGATTAAATTGTTGTTAATAAGACAGTTCTGTACTTTGGAGAAGTCCTGGCTGAGTTGAGCACTTATCTGGGATGGGAAAGGAGGGTAGGGGAGAGCAGAAATAAGGACAATGTTTTCTATTTGCATAATTGCAAAAACACAAATCAAGGCACTCATCACCACAAATAAAGCTGCCAACCATGAGAGGGAAACATTAAAACATTTATTTAAACACCTGATGCGTTTGTTCACTGGACCCTTTGCTTCCTTTGAAAAAGGGTCCAGTGGACCAGAAACACGTCAGGTGTTTAAATAAATGTTTCAATGTTTCCCTCTCATGTTTGGCAGCTTTATTTGTGGTGATGAGTGTCTGAATTTGTGTTTCTGCAATTTGTCTTTTCCATGACACCTCATCCTTGTGCGAGCTCCTTTGTGTTTGCTGTTTACATAAGTGTAGAACAAGCTGTGAAGGCAAGGGGGAAATGATTAATAAATACAGAAAAAAGCAGTGGCCCAGGAATAGAACACTATTGGACCCATCGGGTAATAGGAACAGTGTTAGAGGAGGCATCACCAAATTTCATAAACTGATGCCTGTCTGCCAGGTAGCTAGAGAACCAGATAGAGGTATATGAGGAGAGGGCAATTTCAATTAGTTTAGAACTGAGGAAAGTGTGATCCACTAATTCAAAGTCTTCAGATAGGTCAATATAAACTGCAACAGTGAGAGAGCCTTTGTCCGTGGCAACCTTGATGCCATTAGTAAGTTGTAGTAAGGTGGTGGTGGTGGTACTGCACTCTTTACAAATAACATGTTGAACAGGGCTGAGAAGGTTATATTTTAGCAGATAATCTGACAACTGGGAGGCCACCACCTTTTTAAGACGTTTACCCAAGACAGGCAAGAGGGAAATGGGTCGGTCCAAGTATATGAGCATAGACTAACCCTTTTTGGGGACTGGTACAATTTTTGCTAGTTTCTAAAATGACAAAACAATGCCAGTTGTAAGGGACAGGTTGAATATGTGAGTTGGGGGGGGGCTAGGATGGCAACACTTAAATGTAGAATTTAAGGTTCTGTTACATTATGACCCAGACTAGTGCCAAGGGGGAGCTGTGACAATTTGTGTTGTGTGTGTATGTGTGTGTGTGTGTGTGTGTGTGTATCTGGGGTGTGTTTCAGACAGCCTGGTGCACTGCAACATTTTCCGGATGGTGCAGGGCAGCTTGGTTTAATGTGAAACAGATTTTCAAAGAATACTTACAGAGTTAAGACCTGTCAAGGGCTCCCACCGTATCCCAGCAGCTTTGTTCCTCACTGGGACTTCATAAAGCGATCCCCTGATGAAGTCTCAGTGACGGACGAAGCTGCTGGGATACTGTGGGAACCCTTAATAGTCGGCACTCTCTAAGTGCTCTTTGAAAATTTGCATTTTTTTACATGTGGGCTGCTGAAATAGAAAAAAAATGTAAAGGCTATATACTTTGGTAATTGTAGTTCTTCTTCTGTTTTGGTTGCTGCCTCTATCCTGTTCTACTTACTTGTATCTAAGTTTTTCTGTTTGAGAGGAGCACCCCCCTCCTCCCCCAGCACTAAGTACACCTAACCTTTGTTCTTGGCTCAGCTGGTTTTAATGCTTTTTTTCTAGTGAGATTAATTAATTTTGTTGGTAAGCTGAATTGCTGCTGAAAGTTTGACTTAGTTTACAAATGCTGCCTTGGTATGTAAAACAATTTTGGCCATATTGTATATGCAGCATGGCAGTGATTACAGACTTGCAAGTGTGTGTCTCAGGGGATGATCTGTTGACTTTATAATGTGCTAGGTATTTTATGTGTGTGTATGGGGGTGGGGATTGGACCCAATATATCATGACAACCAACTTACAAGATAACATTTTATCTTGCAAGTCAGGTATGGCACAATCATTATCTTGAAGGCTAGGTACTGTGTGAACTAGTGAATGAATCAGACAGCAGATTTCACTGCTGGTGACATCTGGATAGCCCTATTTAGCACTAAAACCAGCAGTTCAAATAAAAGTGAAACAGTTAAAATCATCACACAGACAGCTGATTTAAAAGTTATAACTACTAAAAACTGATGTGTAAACCACATGCATAATGGCCTGACTCAAAATATACAGTTTAGTTTCCCTTGCAAGTAGGGATGGGAGAACCACAAAATGTTTTGAGGTACGAAGCAGTTCTGACAAGCCTTAAAAGGTTCTGATAGTTATTTACTGCAAATCTTATCAGAACTTTTAGAACCTTTAAGCTGAAAGTACAATAACTGCTTTAATCAGAATTGCCTGCCATTAAGCAATCGATATTGAAGGAACAGGAATTTATGAGCAACTTGGAGTGGTGCTACACAACCTCCGGACTCCTTTTGAGTCTTTCTACCACTGCCACCAGCCTTCTTACTAGATGAAGACCTGCTGAGGTAGTATGTTAAGCACAAGAATCAATGGTTTAAACATTATGAGACTCTTATTAGAACCACAAATTGATTCTGATAATGTTCTTTTAAAAGATTGCATAGGTTCTGGGTAGTTCTGAACTTATCTGAACTGGTTCTCCCATCCATACTTGCAAGCTGGCAGGGCCTCCATAACTCATCTGTGGCTCCAGCACTCATGAGTTATGGTCTTGCTCTTTTCACACTTAAAGAGTGCAGGAAATTATTTTAACTGGGAGCTGTTTATAATGTTCCCATTTTCTGAAATAATATTTATACTCCTAAATGATCCATATTTCGCTGTGTTTTAGCTGAATAAAATATGTGAAAAACTATGCTTTGCATTGTTTTGCTTCCATGAGCAGTATTCTGTTACAGTTCCTGTCATGGAACCAGTCATCTGTTTTTTTTTTCTTAACAGAGCAATATATATTGACAATACACAAATAGGATCCCGTTCACATCAGTTACATTCCTAACCTTTGCATTTATGCAAACAAGTAATTCTTCAGGCATCTACTATTGCCGTTATTGATAGACTATATTAAGTATAATTAATATACAGTAGTATACCTAGGCTGGAGTTTTAATAACGTCGTGTACAAAACTTTGAGCATGGTTCTGACGGGTTAACAGCTCATGTTTGGCATTTTGTAAACAAACTGTGTCATATTGTAGTATAAACTCCAAATCACTTGTTTCATGAAAAGAACTATGCAGAATGTTATCCCCCAAAAATGATCAATTGAAAACAGTTTTTTGCATTGGGGTTTATTCAGTTGCAGTTAAATAAGGATCATTTGGAGGTATGAATTTTATTTCAGTAAATTGGTACATTACTGACTGTTAGTGCACATTTTGACTTGCCTCTATAAAAATAAATTGCATATTTTGAGTCAGGCCAATATATATGTATATATATAGCTCTGTGGACAGTATTTGAGAGACAAAGTGTGACATTCATACACTCAAAAAAAGTTTTATACTTAGGCATGACTCAACCTTAATTTTAATGTGTATATGTGGTAGTTGCATAATACAAAATATAAAGATAGTTCTGTATTTCTAAGTTTGGAAAAATGGCACAGTTATTTATGACATGTAAACTATTTTTGTGGGTAACTCGGTGTCCATTATGCATTATTTCCCATTTCTAGTAATAAATAAAATTTTCAAATGCAATGTCTCTGTCTTCTATTTAAGTGTGTTCGTTTGCAACATCTAATGATTTGATGTTCTTCCATATGTATGTGTTGCTATCTATCCTCCAATGTAGACAGCACTAAAAATACAAACAGGAGGTTACCAAAGTTTCATTACTTCATGCTTATACTGTTTATGCCCAGTCTACATGCCTTTCACACTTAAGCTGTACTTTAAGTAGAAAGATAAACATGAACAAATCACTTGGTTGTACTTGATTTATTATGTGACCATCTCTGTTGCATAAAACTACTGTGGGTACTGCGGACACCACAGTAGCAATGCAACATGTGAAATACGTATGACAACTTTTATTAATGGCTTATTATCAATCAAACAGCCAATACACATTGATAAGTACCATGCCACATCAGGGGCCATTTTGACATCATTGTAGCTCCACAGAGCCAGACTGAGAAGAGGTCCAACCACAGTTAACAACCAGAAAGCACCCAGGAAAGCTGTTTGGTACTGATAACTATACATGAGGGTGCCACATGATGCTCCCTGGCAACCCCATGCCAGCCTTTGAGGGGAAAATGATGCCAAAATATCACACAGGCCCACCCTAAGCTCACCACCACATGCATCACAGGGATGCTGTTGCAGCAGGATTCTTGTTCTGCACATGGAATGCCTCATCCAAACTACTCTACAAGTCAAAACAATACACTGAAGTTCACCATGAACAAGCAAAGACAATGCAAGATACAGCTGGATGTTACACAGTGGGGCTGAGCCACATCAGGGGTCATTTTGACATCACTGTACCTCCATAGAGTCAAACTGAGGGCAGGCCCAACCACAGTTACCAACCAGAAAGCACCCAGGCAATCTGTTTGATGTTGATAACTGTAGATGCAGGCACTGCATGGCATCCCCTGGCAACCCAGTGCCAGCCATTATGGGGAAAATGCTCCCAAAATGTCACACAGGCCTACCCTGTGCTCACCACCATGTGCATCACAGGGACACCACTGCTGCAGGGTTCTTGTACTGCACATGGAATGCCACATCCAAACTGCTTGAGTCAGGCCCAGGTGATGTATTTTTTTTATTTTCAAACAGTTCCTAGATATTATGCCAACACTTGACATTTAATTTATAGGCAGTCTCATTATAAATAAATCTGCTAAATATTTTTTCCAGATGAATCCAAACCACTTATATTGCCCAATAGGCACTAGTGCACCCAGGCAATGACCAGATTTCAGTACTACATGGTATCCCTCCAATACCCCTGAATGTACTAAGCAATGCCATGAGCAGCCTTTCTGAGGTAAGCCCAAGTGCTGTATTTTTTTTATTTTTAAACAATTCCAACATATTATGCCATCACTTGACATCTAATTTAGAAACAGTCTTATTAAAGAAATCAGGAAAATGTTTTTGCAAGATGAATCCAAAACAATGATGTTGCCCTACAGGCACTAGTTCACCCAGGCAATTCCAACATATTATGCCACCACTTGATGTCTAGTTTAGAAACAGTCTCATTCCTACACGTGGTAACCCCCCATAACCTCAAAAGAACTGACCAATGCCATAAGAAGCATTTTTGAGGTAGGATCCATTGCTGTAGTTTTTTTTATTCAAACAGTTCCAATATATTATGCCACCACCCACACCTGATCCCCTAGTTCAGTATGCCAATAAAATGATGCTCCTTTATAATCTTATATCAAGAAAGGAAACTTTATCATTTTAAAATAACACCCCCACACACACATACACACACACACACGCGCATGCACGCACGCACACATGCACACACACACACACACACACACACACACACCTACCTTAACCGGAGCCAGCATCACCCCTTCTTTCCAAAAATTACAAGCATCTCTCACAAATTGCATTTATTTTTATTTAAAACATTTTAAGAGTGCAGCTTTTATTTTCATTCCACATACACACTTCTAAAATAGAGCCATCATCACATCAACAGGTGCAGCATTCCTTCAACAAATACACATTCTTAGAATTTACAAATAGGAACCCCATAGGTGTTGTTTTTTCCCCCCATTTAAACATGATTAAAGTCATCAGCAGGGGAAAATTCACCAATATTAGCAATATTCTGAAAAATCAAATTATACAATGAAAACCCACTGGATGGATTGTAAAAAAAAATATATAAATCTCAGCAAAACTCTATTTGATTAGACTGGTCACATATATGCACAGCCCCATTTTGAAGAGGGGCCCTTCACAAACAGCTGGGCCATGAGAGAACACACAAATTTTACTTTTCCACCCCTAAAGATGATAGAAAACAACTGCTGCACTATAACCAGATAGTATTTAATAAGCCCTGTTTAAACAGCGCCAGCACCAGAGGGAAGTTCAGCTGATATACTTCCCAAACAAAACTTTAAAATATACTATTGAATATGCCCCATTTAAACACTAACCACACCAAAAAAAAATTCTGCTGATATACTTCCCATGCACAACTTTAAACTATACTATTTAATATGCCCCTTTTACACAGTGCTAGAACCAGAGGAAAGTTCTGCTGATATACTTCCCAAACAAAACTTTAAAATATACTCATGCTGCACAGCCCACTAATCAAATCATCCTCTATTTTGAAGAGGGGCCCTTCACAAACAACAGGACCATGAAGTCTTAAGGTGAATACTTTACTTTTTCTGTCCTCAAAATGACAGAAGAATAACTGCTGCACTTTAACCAGTCACTATTTAATATGCCTCCCAGAATTTTAACTTGTTGTTTAGTAGCAGAATGCTGAAGGTCATGTTTTCTAGTGACTGGAGACCTCTGAGATCCGTTAAAACTC
Organism: Neoceratodus forsteri; assembly: GCA_016271365.2. NCBI lineage: Eukaryota > Metazoa > Chordata > Ceratodontiformes > Ceratodontidae > Neoceratodus > Neoceratodus forsteri. The sequence continues at coordinate 220,055,319 of CM028134.1, forward strand.
CTGCGCAGCACACCAGATTTAAAATGGACGATGCTTCATTCTACCTGTTTTTAAGAATGGTAAATGGGAGAAGCAGCGGGAAGAGAACAGTTTTGCTTAGAGCCAGAGTACCAAAACTGAATGCCTGATGTCACCTTTGGGTTCTGGCTATTTGTACCAGTACCAACATCATCATCATCCATGTGGGTAACATGGACACGATAGCAAAAGCTGCAGCTTTTGATGCTGCTGTTCCTAGCAGGCTCTATGTACCACTGCATTAAGATTGCAGATTTGTGTGGGGGAAACACATTAAGCAATGTGAACTGACACTGAAAAAAAACCTCAAAGCATAAAGGCAGAATACACAAAATAAATTATTCAGCTGTATAAGACACCACAGTAATGCACAAAAGTAATGAATTACAGGCGGTGTCATGTAAATGTAATTACATCTGCATAAAATCAATAATCACTGGGGGACAGTTACACATCCACTCTGTCCACAAAAAAAGAAAACTTTAGTATTCTGCTTTAAATACAATAAATTTAATGGTCACCAAGATGTGCAGCACAGCCATGTCACAAAATGGCTGCCTTTTTTAAGGCTATTTTCATTATTAAAATGTTGCCACAATAAAACAGCAACTCTCTGATACTAGGTTTTATTCTTGTCTTCCACAGGACCCCACTGCTGACTATCAGATGGAGGTCACCACCACCATCACCTCTGCTATTGAAAACAATGAGCTCCCTGCTTCTGCTAAGAGAGACTCATAGTTCAGCATCCCCAGACATCCAGGTTTTATCTTCTTCCCAAAATCCACAAAACAGGTAACCCGGGCCGTCCCATAGTGTCTGCATGCTCCTGCCCCACATCCCACATCTCCGCATTTTTGGATGGCCTCTTGAGACCCCTTGTTGAGTCCCTGCCTTCCTATGTTAAAGACACTAACCATGCTCTCCAGTTATTTGACAGGTTCAGATTCAGTGACTCTCATCAGCTCATCTTCACCATGGACATCAAATCTCTTTACACAGCCCATGATGATGGTCTGACAGCCTTGCAGCATTTCTTGAACAAGCGGGAAGTCCAGCAGCCACCCACACACACACTAACTCGTCTGGCAGAACTGGTTCTTACACTCAATGCTTTTTCTTTTAATAACAGTTTTTTTCAGCAGGTCAGTGGAGTTGCCATGGGTACCAAGATGGGTCCCAGCTTTGCTAATCTGTTTGTGGGTTGGGTGGAGGAACGTTTTTTTCTCTCATTCACAGGGACTGTGCCTGAACTCTACAAACGCTACATTGATGACTGTGTGGGGGCCACCTTCTGCTCCAGGGAGACCCTCCAAGTCTTCCTTGACAAGTTCACCACGGCCCATCCTTCCCTTCAGTACACCGTTGAAGTATCCTCCTCTACACTGCCTTTTCTGGATATCCAGCTCTCAGTCCAGAACACAGGTCTGAAGACATCAGTCTATTACAAACACACTGACTCTCACAGTTTCCTCCTCCATAGCTCCTTCCATCCTAAACATGTCAAGAATGCCTGCCTTATTCACAGTTTCTTAGACTTCGCAGGTTATGCAGTGAAGAGGATGATTTTGCTGAGCAGACCCAAATAATGCATAGTTTTTTTATCAACAGAGGATACCCTAAAAGCACAGTGGACAGAGCACTCTCCTGGGTCAGTAACATGCCCCGTAACCTTGACCCCCCACAGGAGGGATACTGTCACACAAGAACAACGGCGAATTCCACTAGTTCTTCCTTTCCATCAGAGCACACCTTCTCTTCACAGGATCATCACTAGTAACTTTTCCATTTTGCAAACTGACCCTAACATTGGTGCTTCCTTTACAGAACCACCTATTGCCTCCTACCGCCAGCCACCTAACCTGTGGAATCTCCTGGTTAAAAGCAGCCTACCCACTCCTAACAGTTCCTCACCCCCAGGTACCAAACCTTGCAACAGGGCTCACTGCTACACCTGCAAATTTATTTCCAGTGTGACTGAGATTCGGGGGCCTACAGGTGTTTTTCACATCACCAAGGAGTTCTCATGCACCTCCACTAATGTGGTGTATTGTATTCTTTGCAGGAAGTGTTCAGCTATTTACATCGGAGAAACTGGTAGGTGTCTTGCTGACCGTTTCAGGGAACATTACAGAGCAGTCAGGAATGGTGAAATTGCTAAACCCATTGTATCCCACTTTATCTCCAGGGACCACAATGTCAATGACCTTCTGTTTGTGTCCTTCAGCAGGGCTTCGGGATCCTGACCATAGAAAACATGGAAGCCAAGCTGATCATCCCTTGGCTCCCAGCAGCCCTCTGGTTTAAATGATAGACTTATTTTCCACTAACATCTTTCAGCCATCCCTTTTTTCCTAAAGTCAATTTGTTTTTGTACTCATTTATTTTTCATTTTCACCATATGTCTCCATTTCTGTCTCCTTCCCACATTTGTCACCTTTCAGCCTTCTTACAAGGCCCTGTTAATTAGTCTCCACCTGGGAACTTCCCAGCTCTTTTTCTCCCATTATGCTTTATCTTTCCCATCATCACCTTTTTGTTTCACAGATTCTCTCTTAATCTTACCATTTATCACTTCTTCTCCCTTAGCCTCCCCCTTCTTCTTTCTCCACATATATATCTCTCTCATTTTACCTCTCCTCTACACTAACTTGTTTTTTTCTCTTTAGATATTTCCTGAAGAAGACCTAAGGTCAAAACGTAGATTTTTAACTCTATTTTCTATTTTCAGCATGCATTTAATATAACCATTTTGTTTTGCTTTTAGACCACATGCTGATGCAGCGCCTTGTTTTTGTTTTTTTACAATAAAATAAAAATACATACACCCTTTTTTTATGCACAATATCTCTTGATCATATTGGCAACAGTACAGTGCACAAATTTTGTATTTTTTATAAATTATGAGTAAAATACAAACCTTATTTTAAGTGCACACCCAAGTCTCTTGAATACTGTCCACACACCTATATGTATCTATATATATATATATATATATATATATATATTATAGTGGCATGGTAGTGCCACTATAGTTAGGGTTGAGGAGCCAGTTACATGTTAAACCCCAAATTTTGCACCTTAATAACTTTGCAAACCGTTTGACAGATTTGCCTGAAATTTGAATACACAATCAAGACCCATATGCTTTGGGATCTGCAAGTTTTGTACTGGTTGCATATACGGCTGCGGATTTATTAAGCATGATCTGCACGCACGTTTACACTTTTCTGGAATTTTACTGTCGTGCGTACAAGTTGCACGGTTTGTGCAACCAGTCCGAAATCTTTAGGAACATGCGGCCGGGTCCCTGGGTGCCTTTTGAAGATTTCATGAAAAATATTAAATGGTTCAAAAGTTATTCAAAAAACAAGTTCCCATTATAAGTCAATGGAAAAGTTAACAAAAGTTTGACGGTGTCGCAATGCAGTTTTTACTTTCGAGAATGGCTCCTTTCACTGTCGCAAATCTGCCATTTTGTTTTCAGTTAGCGATCAGAAAAATGCTTGGCATTTAAAATTGGGACCCTCTAGCAATCTAATTATTTTTGTATTCACCTAGTCGGACCCTGAGGATGCTAGCCATGTCTTTATTTTGGGGTAAAACACCCCAGAAATATGTTTTTCAAATTTCTGGAAAAAGTACTTTTGCAAAGTACTGTCACCCTTGTGACACTGTAGAATGAATTTGTGAAAGCTTTCACAAACTTCGACAGTACTTTTTTAGGCTGTAGGAAAATGACAGCAATTCTTTGGCGCCCAGCTGCAAAAGAACAATTTGGTGTTTTGGCCTGAAATTTGAAGGGAACACAGCTGACATCTCACAGATGTGCCTTTCAGTATTTTGTTGAAAAAATATTACATGGCGGCAAAGTTATGGTACTCCAAAGTTGACACTTTTTCCCATAGGATAACATTACGGCGTCCAATGCATTACAGGAATCCTTTGGCGCCCTGCTGCAAAATAACGGTTTGGTCTTTTGGGCTGAAATTTGGAGGGAACACAGCCAACATCCCACATATGTGCCTTTTTCGTGGTTTGGTGAAAAAATATTACAGGGAGCCAAAGGTATGGCTCTCCGACCTTCTCTTTTTTCCCCATAGGATGACATTACGGCGTTAGCCGCGCCTTTCAGGGCCCGTATCTTGGAAACGGTGTAAGATATGGACTTTTCATCAGAAAAATGCTTAGTCCCCTAATTGGAACTAAATACAAAACTAGCCAGGAAAGTCATAAATCATATGACTTTTAAATTTTTTTTCTACGTCGTGCGGTTTATGAGATATAAGTAATTTAGTATTCCAAGTCCTCATTTTGTGCTCCGAGAACCATTATTATGCATGCATTCTTTGTACTCACTGTCTTTCTTTATGCAGCTTTTGGGGAAAACCAGCCTGTGCACTTACATTACTGTTACCGTTACCATTTTTGCTTGCGGTTCCGTTCCCGTTACACTACCGCTTCACGTCTACACCACCATGTGCTACCCCTGCGTTTCATTTGCGCTTGCTTTTTATGCTTGTTTTTAACATTTCTGTCTACACTACTGTTTCTCTTCTGTTTCGCTTTCACTATTACCATGACACATATTCGCGCTTAGGGCACAATGTTACTATGTGACAAGACATCATGTGGCAGGAGGGCCCCGCGCCCCACGCCGCATTACATTCACTATTTCTCATTATCATTCTCAAAAGAAGGAATAGAGGAAAAATTTACATGCATTGTTAGTTGTTCACACAACGACAAAAATGAGGGTATGTTAGCGACTGTCTTCTGCCCACACTTAACCGGCATCGGGTGCGATTAGGTTGTTGGTCCTAACTCTCACCCCATTCTCCTACACCTCTGCTTTTTACATATGTGATGGGGTGAGAGTTATGGCTGACAACTGTAACGCGCATCCCGATGCCAGTTGGGGGTGTGGGCAGGGGGGGGCCAAGGGGGGCTTTCAACCCTAACACTGAATTTCCTCACTTTTGTCAGTGTGAAACAACCCTAACTAATGCATTAAACAGAGTTTTTTGCCTCTTATATATATATATATATATATATGCACCTTTTGCAAACTGTGTGAGAGGCCTTTCGGCACCATGCATTTCTGCTTAAAGTTGAACAGCATAATATTCTGTGGTGATTTGCATATGCAGCTCATTATGCTTTGCATTGTGGGGGCATGTGTGATTTCGTATTTCTTTGAAACTTGGCTTCCCAACCAAATGCCCTTTGGGGTAACCATTGCCTCAGTGCTTGCACACAGAGGTTCTTTGTCTTTTAAACTGTTTTTTATTTTAATTGGGTTCACCACAACATAACCCAGATCGACCATCTTAGGGTAGCTGGTTCATTCCACTGGGGTGTCAAACAGATGAGGCATAGTGATGAGTCCTGGTAGGACAAAACCCATGTCTATGTCTTCTGCTGGCACCCTTTATAAACTGTGTGAGAGGCCTTTTGGCACTATGCATTTCTGCTTAAAGTTGAACCAGCATAAATATTCTGTGGTGATTTGCATATGCAGCCCATGATGCTTTGCATTGTTGGGGCATGTGTGATTTTGTATTTCTTTGAAACTTGGCTTCCCAGCCAAATGCCCTTTGGGGTAACCATTCTCTCAGTGCTTGCACACAGCAGTTCTTTGTCTTTTAAACTGTTTTTTGTTTTAATAGGGTTCACCACAACATAACCCAGATTGACCATCTTAGGGTAGCTGGTTCATTCCACTGGGGTGTCAAACAGATGAAGCATACTGATGAGTCCTGGTAGGACGAAACACGTGTCTATGTCTTCAGTTGGCACCCTTTGCAAACTGTGTGAGAGGCCTTTTGGCACCACGCATTTCTGCTTAAAGTTGAACCAGTATAGTATTCTGTGGTGATTTGCAAATGCAGTCCATGATGCTTTTCATTGTGGGTATGTGTGATTTTATATGTATATATATATATATATATATATATATATATGAGGGATATGGGATCTGTGATGGGGATCTGTTGTGTAAATGATTTTTCTACACAGCAGCAATTTGACCTCGGGTAACCTCACGAGTGGTGTAAGCCATGAGTGATGTGCCTGAGGTCAAACTTTTTGTGTGAAGATAAATTATTTATACAACTGGTCCTCATTGCATATTTCCTTTATGCAACATTAAAAGACCTTGTGTGTTCATTCTTTGTTGTTGTTTTGTTTCTGTGTTTTTTTTTTATTTCGTTGGTGGGTTTATTTACTGAAAAAATGCTAATGTGCTTCAGTGAGCCTGCATTGCTAGGGTCATCACTATGAACACAGCATTTGTGTGCACACAGTAATGCTGTGGCATCACATTTGAATGGTAGAAATGTTGAGATCTAAAAAAATACAGAGAAACATGGTGGACAGTTTTAGTGAGAGTGGACTTACTTCAAACAGCTTTCCAGGGAGCTCAGAGCACGGCAACGAGAATGTAATTTCAGTTTAATTTGTGAATTTTTTTTTTGAGATATGTTGGAGTCTGGAACTAGTGGCATTTCAGCATGCTGTGTAGTGAATAATGGAAGACACATGTGAAGGGAAGCGTGATGGATAGGAGGTGAGCTGATGTCAGCATTGTTTCATATGGAGCTCAATTTGCAGGTCTGGTTCAGGTTTTTGTATTAAATTCAAAGAAAAACTGGAGAAATCAAATGTATGTGGCCATCTGAAGGGGAAGCAGTAAAGAAGTAGTAGTGTGTGATGTACTTGAAGGAGAAAGGTAAACGAGAGTGAGCGAGATAGCAGGCTTGAACCTGGCATTTGTGGCTGAATAAAAAAGGTAATACTTTTTTTTTTTTTACTGCAGGACAGAGCAGCTGAACAGCTGAGAAACAGTGTAGATCACTGTGGCAGGAATGGATACCTTTCTAATGGAGGGATGGGTTTGTGGAGTTGGTATTAGGCAGCGTATGGGATAATGTAGGTGTAGAATTAGTGCTGGCAGGGTGGGTGGAAGGAAGGGGTGGGACTAAAGGGGCTTGCCACTTTAAGGGAAGCCTAGATCATCAGAGGTTTCCTGAAGTAAAATGCCATGGAGGGGTGGAGGCAGTGGGATTGGAAGAGAAAGGGAGGGGGAGAGGATGTGGGGGGAAGGGGGACGTAGGGATTAATGGGTAGGCAAGGATGGAAAAGGATGATTGGTCAGCAGACAGGGATGGGGAGGACTTAAGGAGGGATATATAGGTGGATATTTGGAGGACATAGCCCTTCTTTTGCTAGTTTTCTGAATTAGAACACTAGCACATCAATTTGCTAAGCATTTGGACCTGAAGGACACGTGGAGTTTTGTTTGCAGGTAAACCTATGGTAATGTTGGATATTTCGATTTTATGCTTGTTGGAATTGCTTTTGGTTAGACCTGTTAAAATGTATTACTGGTTGGATACATTAAGATTTTGAGGTAAAAGGTTGGTCTAGGTGCTTGTTGGGAGGTAGGAAATAACGTTGTCGGGCAGGCTTAGGTTGCACAAAGGTTTGTTGTGTGGGTTCGTAAGAGGGCATAAAAGGTATGTCAAAAGTGCACTTTGTTAGCAGTTGGGAGATTTGGGGAGTTTTTCCAGTGGAAGTTAAGAAGGGTGTCTTGGTTATGAGGCCAGTGAGGGAAGGGTTGGGAGTTTCAGGAGAGTTGCCCATTGTGGCAGACTGCGGTGTAATTTCAGCTGTGGATAAGGGTTTTTGTTTTGGTTTTTTTTCTGTACCTAGTTTTGGGGAGTTTTTTTCTGGGCCACTGGCGTGTGATGCAGAAGAAATGGCTGGGAAAGGAATTAATGTTTCCACCAGTCAGAACCTAAGGGGCTGAGTACTGGAGAGAGAAGGGAACAAAAAAGAAACATAGAAACATAGAAGTTGAAGGCAGATAAGGACCGCAAGGCCCATCCAGTCTGCCCATTTCTTTTTCTATCTTATAAATGTGCCATCGGCCTTTGCTCTGTCGATGGCCCATCAGAGCTCAAAACATTTTTGTTTCATAAAGCATATGGAGAATGATTTTATTATTGTTTATCTAACTATTGTTGTTTTAAATGCTTAGTTTTAAAATTTTGCACATCACTTTGGTTTTAGAAAAGCGCTTAAAAAATGAAATTTTACTTACTTACTTATGCCGATCCCATGCCTGTTTGAAGCCCTGCACTGTATTCATATCCACCACTTTCTGAGGTAGGCCATTCCATGCATCCACCACCCTTTCTGTGAAAAAGAACTTCCTCACATTACCCCTTAATTGGTCTCCCTCTAATCTCATGTTGTGTCCTCTTGTCCTGCTATTTTTCTTATATTGAAACATGTTAGACTCTTTCACCTTGTTAATACCCTTAAGGTGTTTGAATGTTTCGATCATATCACATCTCTCCCTCATTTGCTCTAGGATGTACATATTGAGCTACGTTAATCTGTCCTCATATGTTTTCTGATGCAGTCCCTGCACCAGTTTGGTTGCCTTTCTCTGGACTGCCTCAATTTGGTTAATGGCCTTGTGAAGGTGTGGCCTCCAATACTGCATGCAGTACTCCAGATGGGGCCTAACCAGTGTCTTGTAAAGAGGATTATTACCTCCCACTTCTGACTTGTGATACCCTCTACTATCACACCCTAACATCCCCTAGCCTTACCTACTGCTTTAGTGGTCTGCTTGGATGATTTCAGGTCATCAGTGATGATAATGCCCAAGTCTCTTTCTTCCCTTGTGACTGCCAGCAACTCCCCTCCCAGCATATAGGTGGCTTCAGGGTTTCTCTTCCCTATGTGCATGATCTTGCACTTCTTTGCATTAACCCCAGTTGCCACTCTTCCGACCATTTTGGTAGTTTATCCAGATCTCTTCTCATTCTGCCCACCCCATCTGGATCATCAACTCTGTTGCAGATCTTGGTGTCATCTGTAAACAGACAAACCTTACCCTCCAGTCCATCTGCAATGTCACTGATGAAGATACTGAAGAGGACTGGCATGCCAGAAGCAGAGGGATGAGCACAATATGGAGGAGAATAAATAGAGAAGTGGTATGTTTTTTCTTTCTGGGAGACCGCATGTAGACACCGGGTCAATGGGGGTGAAGTCTGGGGTTTTGTCAACATTGGGGGAAGACAAGGAGACGTGTTTTAAAAAAGAAGAGAAATAAATAAGTGAAAGGAGACTAGAATGGGCTTCCCAAGGGAGATCTTTCCCATAGCTGGTGGAAGTTCACAGCAGGTGCCGGCCCATGATTTGAACCTCATAGGTCGGTGTCTGACATCACTGGGGGCTGCCATCTTGGGAAGAGTTAGCACAGAGGTAGAGGCTGCTCTGGTTATGTGAGTTACGGTTTTCTTTTGGACTGCTGTTTTCAGATTGACTGTTTCACTATGGTGGAACCAGTAGCAAGGGTCAGAAGGAGGTTGGTTAACCAATGGCTAAGGCAGTGCAGAAAGGCACCAGGGTGGGGTCGAGCATGATAATTGGCCATCTTAAAGGAAGCCATGTGGCCAGGGTCAACCATCTTTGTCACTGGGATCCCCTTCATGAAATGAAAACACCATACACCTGCTTGGGTGCTCAGTTGGCCATTATTTATTAAAACTTTTAGTGTCTGTGCAACTTCATCTTCTCACTTATTCCTTTATTTTATTGCATTTTATTGACAATGTATTTACATCTGAAATATGATCATGAATACATCCATATACAATATTATCATAATAATTATAATAATATAATATTATTATTAGTATTATATTATTATTGTTTCAGTGGCATAGATCACCTAAAGGTGATCTAAGCTGCCAGTAGCGAAAAGTCTGCTTCTTGCTTCATTTCCGAGATAACAGTGCTGAAAGGCATGACACAGACTGCAATGTAATCCTGTGGGAAAAATGTCAACTTCATCTTTGAATATCTCTGCAACCAATTAGTTCCCCAACACATAAACAGCATAATTCACATCTCTAGGACATCCCCTCGACACTCTGCAAATGTCAAGTAAAAAGACCGAACTATTCTTGAGATATGCAATTTCTAATGTTTTTACACCTCTAAAAATGTTTCGGCCGTGAGCTAACAAATTCTTCAGGCGCGAGTGGCCATCTAGTCGCACCAATTTGGGCCATCTGGTTTTCCCCATGGACATCTGGTCATGAAAAATCTGGCTATTTGGTTGTCCCTTCGTGGAGGAAGCTTACGGTGGGAAATCAGCTCACAGCCGAAGATTTTGTAGGCTCATGGCAGAAAAACGTTAGTGAGTCATGTACGAAGAATTTTAAATTTTAAAACTCTATTTTTTGACAAAACCGAAGAAAACCAAAAGCATGATTCTACAGAGGGAGTTCCCCTGATCAAAACCCATGCCTCATTTGCCCCAAAAGTCACACGTGGAGAAAACTACATCATTTTTTCCAATGGAAAACTAAAAGCAAGATGGCAGCTCTCACGAATAAAAAATTTCTCATGGTGGAAGATTTTTCACTGTGAGCATGCAAAATCTTTGGCTGCGAGGGGATGACCAGATAGCCCTGAGGCCAGTCTTCTTTCACAAAATATACATATACATTTTTGAGTGAACTGAGCATGCTCAGAACTCAAAAATTAAAAATTAAATAACTTTGGAACGGATTAATATATTTTCACCTAACCAACACTGGATTGTCTCTTGACCCAGCCTCTTTCTAGGTTCTAAGTTTCAGATCAATAGACCACACGGTGTCTGTGCCATGCCACGGGCATAAAATGTATCAAAAGTGGCGAAAAGTGCATTTTTAGGCACTTTGCTGTACAAAAGACGTATGTTCAACCGAAATGTAATTTGGTAAGTCAAGAGATCTACCATACTAGACTGTGCATTCCAAATCTCGTACAAATCCGTTGAAAGGTTGTAAAGTTATTTACGTGCAAAATGTGAGGTTTAACATTAAAGTGCCTACTCAACCCTAATTATAGGGGCGCAACTGTACCCCTATAATATATTATAGTGGCACAGTAGTGCCACTATAGTTAGGGTTGAGTTCCCCATTTAAGGTTAAATGGTGAAATTTTGTACCTTAATAACTTTGCCACTGTATAATGGATTTTCCTGAAATTTGGCAGGCCTGGAGTGGTACTATAGGTCCTGGGATGAGCCAAGTGTCATACCTGTCAGATATACAGTTGTGGAATTATTAAGTGACATTCTGTAGCACATTTATGCTTTTTTGCACATTCTTTGCTCGTGCCTACAGGTCACACGGTTTGTGCGACTGGCCCTAAAACTTCAGGGAATATGCAGCCAGGGTCCCTGATGTGCCTTTCAAAGATTTCGTGAAACAATTTTAAATGGTTCAAAAGTTATTTAGAAAACAAGTTTCCCATTATAGTCAATGGGAAAAGTTAACAAAAAGTTTGACAGTGTCACAAATGCAATTTTTAGTGTCACAAATGACTCCTGTAGTGTCGTGAGTCAGCCATTTTTTTCAGTTACTGGTTACAGAAATTCTTGGCATTTAAATTTGGGACCCTCTAGGGACATAATTCTTTTAGTGTTCACCTAGTCGAGCCCTGAGGATGCTAGCCATGTCTTTTTTGGGAGGTTAAACACCCCAGAAATATGTTTTCCTAATTTTTCTAATCTGTAGTGTCGCAAAGTAGTGTCGAACTTGTGACACTTTTGTGATTTTTTGTGAAAGTGTCGCAAATCACGACACTACTTTGCAACACTATGGCCAAAATAACAGGAATTATTTGCCACCCTGCTGCTAAAGAATGTTTTAGTCTTTTGGGCTGAAATTTGGAGGGAAGAAAGCCAACATCCCATAGATGTGCCTTTTGGTAGTTTGGTGAAAAAATATTGCAGGGATGAAAAGTTACAGTACTCCAAAGTTGATGTTTTTTCCTATAGACTAACATTGCAACATCTGCCGTGCCTTTCGGGGCCCGTATCTCGGAAACGGTGCAAGATACGGACTTTTCATCAGAAAAATGCTTAGCCCCCCACTAGGGAGCCAAGTACAAAACTAGCCAGGAAAGTCATGAATCATATGAAATTTTAATTTTTTTATCTGCCTCGTACGGTTCCTGAGATATAAGCAATTTAGTATTCCAAGTGCTCATTTTCTGATCCAAGGCCCATTATTATGCATACATTCTTTGTAATCACTGTGTTTCTCTATGCAGCTGTTGGGGAAAACCAGGGTGTGCACTCCACTTACTTTTACACTTAGCATTTCCACTTGCATTTCCGCACCCGTTTGCATTGGCGTTTCCGTGTATGCCACGGTGTGCGTTACCCTTTGCGTTTTCGTTTTTGTGCTTGTGTTTGCGTTACTTTTACCATTTGCATCTCCACTACTGTTTCTGTTTGCATTTCAATTTGCATCACCGTGCACATTACCATTTGCATTTGCGGCCGCCCTTCCATTTCTGTTTGTCTTTCGTTTTGCGTTATCATTGCTTTTACCATTACCATTTGCATTTCCAATTGCGTTACCGTGACTGTGCGCATTACAGTTTGCGTTTCCGTATGCGCTTGCATTTGCGTTCTGTTTCTGTTTCCTTTGGTGTTATTGTTGTTGTTACCATTACCATTTATGCTTTCCAATTGTGGTACCGTGATGCGCGCGCATTGTAGTTTGTGTTTCACACGCTTGCGTTTGTGTTTCCGTTTCTGTTTCCTTTGGCACTACTGTTGCTGTTACCATTACCATTTGTGTTTCCAATTGCGGTACAGTGACCATACACATTATGGTTTGCATTTCCGTATGTGCTTGTGTTTGCATTTGCGTTTCTGTTTCCTTTGGCATTACTGTTGCTGTTACCGTTACCATTTGCATTTACAATTGCAGTACCGTCACCGTGCGCATTATGATTTGCATTTCTGTATGTGCTTGCATTTGCATTTGCTTTTCCATTTCTGTTTCCTCTGGCGCATTGTTGCTCTTACCGCTACCATTTCATGCTTACACCGTACTGCGGCTACGTTGCTACGGTTTATGCCCATACACACTTGCATTTATATTTCTTGTTTGTTTTCTTTTGGCGTTATTGTTGCTGTTACCATTACCATTTGCATTTCCAATTGTGGTACCATGACCGTGAGCATTATGGTTTGCGCTTCCGTATGTGCTTGCATTTGTGTTTTTGTTTCTGTTTTTTTTGGTGTTATTATTTCTGTTACCATTACCATTTATGTTTCCAAATGAGGTACCATGACCGTGTGTGTTACCAGTTGTGTTTCCATATGTGCTTGTGTTTGCTTCTCCGTTTGCATCACTGTTCACTTTGGCATCACTTTGCACTTGTGTTTCTATTACCATTTGTGTTATCATTTACATTTGCATTACTATGTGACAAAAAATTATGTGGTGGGTTCGGGCCCCGCACTCCCACCACCACATTCCATTTACTATTTATAGTCCTCATTCTCAAAAAGAAGGGAAATTCATGGCAAAAAAACTCCATTTAATGCTTCAGTTAGGGTTGTTCCATAGCTACAAAAGCAAGGAAATTCGATGTTAGGGTGGAAATCATCCCCTTGCACCCCCCACCCTGCATCCGCAATCATCATGGGGTGTCGCGTTGGGGTCGTCGGTCCTAACTCTCACCCCATTCTCCTATACTTCACCCACCTCAGCTTGTTTACATGTTTACACATGGAATGGGGTGAGTTAGCTAACGAATTCAACGCACATTTCCGATGCTGGTTGGGGGAGGGGTGGGGTTGCAAGTGGGGCTTTCAACCCCAACATTGAATTTCACTTTTTGTCGCTGTGGAACAACCATAACTATGTATTAAATGAGTTTTTGCCATGAACATATATATTTTATTTATTTATTTATTGCATATAATCGGAATTACAATCCTTTGAGTCACAGACTGTTTTTCAAAGGCTCCATGTCGGTTACAGGGGGTGGAGGGAGAACAAAATACAAGGAAACATACATAAACAAGCAGTATTCACAAACAGTACTGGCAGTGCAGTCCAGGCTTTAACTTAGTTTACCAGAGACAGTGGTAGGCAGCTTTCTGGATATCATTTGTTAGAGACGTGTAGGATGCGGATTCATGGGGTCTAGGGAGACCCTGTGTCAGTTATTAGGGGGGTTTGGGAGCACACGAGGTGGGCAGGGTTAGCTACAGTCACAGTTTGCAGACTCAAGTAGGTGAGCTTTGAGGCCTGCTTTGAATAGGGAGATGCTATGGGTCTGAGAGAGCTGGGGAGGTAAAGCATTGAGCCAAAGGGGGGGCACGGTACCGGAAGGATCTTTGCCCCAGTGATGTTCTACAGTGGGGGACCTGGAATGAGGAGTTTGCTGCGAGCCGTGTGTTATGCCTGAGGGGGGCTTGGCTGATTATGGGAAGAAGGCCAACGGGGGCTAGCTGGAGATGTATTTTTTTTGCTAGGATGCAGGTGTGATACTTTAGTCTTTGCTGGAAGTTTAGCCAACCAGCCAAAGTGTAAAGGTCACAGGTATGAATTAGTCTGTCACTGCCGGTGACTAGTCGGCATGCTTTATTCAAGGCAGTGTTAATACTATGTGTGTGGTGGGTTCTGCTGATCCATATATCGCTATCCCATAGTCAACTAGGGAGAGGATTGAGGAGGAGACTGCAAGATGCATGGCCTGTGTGAGTAAGCAGTGTTTAAGTCTGTTGAGGATGCCCACTCTAGCGTTGACAGCTGAGGAGAGATGTTGAATGTGACTATAGTAGGAGAGGGAGGTATCTAATGTGATACCCAGGTATTTGAAATTTGTAATGTGTTCAAGGGGGGTGTCTTGTGTGTTTTTGATTAGGAGTGCCGACTGACTGTGTAGGCTTTGACGGTGCAAAGATCATGGATTTAGTTTTTTTATAGTTGATGATCAGGCGGTGCTCATTGAACCATGTCTCTAGCTCCCTTAAGAAACCCTGAAGAGCTAGTTGGAGGGTGCTTGGTTGTGGGTGTTTCCAAAATAGTACCGCATCATCAGCATAGAGAAGCAGATGACCACTGCATGCCTTGGGCAGTGAGTTTAAAAAGATGGTGAAAAGAAGAGGGCTGAGAATAGACCCCTGTGGGACCTCAGAGCACACTGTTTTGCATGAGAAGATGGTGGTATTTAACCTGACTTGTTGTGATTGGCCTGAGAGGTAATCCTTGAACCAGGCAGTTGTCTCTGGGACCACATTCAGTTGTGGAAGGACACAAAGCAGTAGTTCGTGGCTGACAGAGTCAAATGCCTTGGTTAGATCCACAAAGATCGCACCTGCAATTGATCCTTGGTCTAGGGCCTCATGAATGAACGAGGTGAGCTCAGAAAGTGCAGTGACTGTGCTATGGCCAGTCTGGACACCGTGCTGAGCCAGGCAGAGAAGGTTGTGTTTAGTTAGGTGTTCTGTTATTTGGTTCGAGACAATTTTTTCCAGTGCTTTGGAGAGAGGTGGAGGTATTGAAATCGGTCTATAGTTGCTTGTGTAAGTGAGGTCGCCACTCTTCAGAATGGGAGTGATTATGGCTCTCTTCCAGATTGATGGGAACTGACTGAGGCAAAGAGAGAGGTTGAGAATTTTAGTAAGGTGGGGTAATATGACATCCAGGGTCAACCGAATGAGTCTAAGATCTAGTGAATCATTGCTGTAATGGGAATTGGTGAGAGCTTTGGTAATGTAATGTTTTGCCTCGCGGCAGGAGATGACTCTTAGCCTGAAAGGTATTGAATCTACATTACACGGTGTGTCGGGGGGGGGACAGGGTGGAAGAAATTAGGAGGGAGGATATGGGAGAGGTCCGAGAAGGTGGAGTTAAGGGCTTGGGCTATAGTGGAAGGATCCTGGGTGACATCTCCATTTATAGTGAGTTGAGAAGGGGTGGAGGAACTGGATTTCCCACTGAGTTCTTTTATGTTGCTCCAGAATTTTTTACCGTCTCCCCAAGAGGAGGTTAGGGTTTGTTGGTAGTAAGTAGCTTTCACCTGTCATAAGGCCCATGTACATTTATTGCGGGCCTCCCGGTATAGCTGTCTATCCTGTGTGCTTTGAGAGTCAAGAGCCTTATGCCAAAGGTTGTCCCTCTGTTGGAGCAGGTTAAGTAGTGAGGGTGTGATCCAGGGGGTGGTTCTGGTTTTCACTACTTGCTTGGTGAGGTGAGCAAAAATGTCACAGGCCTTGTTGAAAGTGGTTATATAGTGGGCGAGTGCTAGGTCTACTGACTGTGTGGTGTAAATGGGGAGCCAATTGATGGTAGTTAGATGGGCTTTGAGTTTCTGTAGGCCTCCTCTTTTTAGCTGGCTCTGCATGGAGATTTTTGGGGGGGCAGGGGGCAATTTACCCGACCACCAGCAGGTCACCGGGGAGTGGTCACTGATAGAGTCAGGGAGCACCATGGCCTGGGAGAGGTTCTGTGGCCTGTTGGTGAAAATAAGGTCTAAAAGGGTGGAGGTCCCAGATCTATTGTCCCTTCTGGTTGGAGAGGTGACGAGTTGGGCAAGGTCGTATGCCAGTGCAGTGTCTTTAAAGCTGGATGAGGCTGGGGATAGCCAGTTGACACTGAAGTCACCCATTACGATGATTTCACTAGTATTAGGTAGGTGGGAGATACTGTGGAGGATAGAATCAAAGGCGAGTTTTTGGTTTCTCGGGGGGATATAGGCTGAAATGATGTGGAGCATTTTGGAACCCAGACTGAGTTTGACTGTTAGTGTCTGGGCGCCATATTGTGGTGCGGGGGTTTGTACTTCAGTGACATGGAGTGAGGATTTAACATAAATTGCACAGCCACTGCATCTCTTGCTGGTTCTATCGGCCCGGAAAAAGGAATAATTACTGAGGGAGACAGCATCATTAGGTATTCTATCATACAGCCAGGTCTCCGAGAGGGCTAGGATGTCCGGTGTATACTGGGCAATCCAGCCTTGGAGAGGGGTGAGTTTTTTTGGTAGGCTGCATATATTTAGAGTAGCTAGCAGTAGACTAACCCTAGGGTGGTTGGGAGAGGCCATAGCGCAGGGTGGTCCTGGGTTGGGGTGGATATTGCCAGATATTAATAGAAGTAGGAGGGTGTGCCGCAGAAGGGCCAACCTGCAGAGTTTGGATGAGTGTCATTGGGATTGGTAGGATGTGGGGCTTTTATCGCTGGAGGTGGGAACTGGGAGACTGGGAATGAGACATGCTAGAAGGGCTAGGGAAGTGTGGGGGATGGTTATGGGTTTAGCCAGGGTGGTGGGGGGTTGTGATCTTGGGGGGTGGGGGAGCACTGAGGTACAATGTGTAGCCTGTGAGGGTGTGAGGGTTAAAGTGAAAGCATGTGAGTATAAGCCAGCATGATCAGTTTGGCTTGTGTGTGAGATGTTGGAGGGACAGGGTCTGAGGTCATCATAGGTAAATAAGTGATTAGTGGAAAAGTTGTGGTAGTGTGGTTTGGGTGCCTCTAGGGGGGGTTGTTGAGCATGTTGTAAGATCCTGAAAGTCAGGAGGGCTGTTAATAGCAGGGATAACATTATATATGTAGATAGAGATAGGTATGTAGCAGTGGCCACTAGTGTTAACTTTGTATAACCTGCAGCTGGAAAAGTGAGCTGATAGGTTATTTTGCCTTGTCACCTGACAAACCTTGGCTATACATTCGAGTGCAGACCAAGGGTGGTTGTGAGGGCAGTGGGGAGCCGGGGCAAAGCCTGAGCACTAATTAACAGTGCATTTTCGGCAGTGAAAAGGGGCGCTTGCAGCCGTTGCTGGAAAAGGTGCCAAATGCAGTAGCCGAGCAGTCTTTTCCCAACGGTCACGACTGCTGTCTGAGAGAGTTACAATTACCTTTGCAGTTTTGGGCTACTCATGCAGGGAGGGTCAGATAGGCCCTCGTGACCTCCGTCTTCTCGGGAGGAGGTGGTATCTGAGGAGAGGAGGGGGGATTAAGTAGACAGTAGAGGGATATATATATTATGGTAGCATGGTAGTGCTACCATAGTTAGGGTTGAGGAGCCATTTTAAGGTTAAAGGGTCAAACTTTGCACCTTAATAACTTTTCCACCATTCAATGGATGTGCCTGAAATTTGGTAAGCATGATTGGGCATGGTAGATCTTGGGATCTGCCAAGTTTCATACTGGTCATGTATACGGCTGAGGAGTTATTAAGCAACAACAAAATGTGCGTTTACTCTTTTTTGTGAATTCTTTGCTCTCGCCTACAGGTCACACGGTTTGCGTGACCGGTCCGAGAACTTCAGATAACATGTGGACGGGGTCCCCAATGTGCCTTTTGAAGATTTCGTGAAAAAATATTAACCGGTTCAAAAGTTATTCAAAAAACAAGTTCCCATTATAAGTCAATGGGAAAAGTTAACAAAAAGAACGAAAGTGTCGAACAAGCCATTTTTAGTGTCACAAATGACCCTAATAGTGTCATGAGTCAGCCATTTTTTTTTCAGTTAGTGATCACAGAAATGCTTGGCATTTAAATTTGGGACCCTCTAGGAACACAATTCTTTTTGTGTTCACCTAGTCGGACCCCGAGGATGCTAGCCATGTCTTTATTTTGGGGTTAAACACTCCATAAATATGTTTTTCAAATTTCTGGAAAAAGTAGTGTCACAAAGTAGTGTCGAATTGACGAAAGTTTTGCAAAATTTGCAAAAGGTGTCGCAAAACACGACACTACTTTTCCAGACTATGGCCAAAATGACACGACTTCTTTGTCACCCTGCTGCAAAATAACCGTTTGGCCATTTGTGCTGAAATTTGGAGGAAAGGCAGCCAACATGTCACAGATGTGCCTTTTGGTATTTTGGTGAAAAAATATTACAGGGTGGAAAAGTTACCACACTCCAAAGTTGACACTTTTTCCCATAGGATAACATTACGGCGTCCGCCACATGACAGGAATCCTTTGCCGCCCTGTTGCAAAATAACAGTTTGCTCTTTTGGGCTGAAATTTGAAGGGAAGAAAGCCAACATCCCACTGATGTGCCTTGTGGTGGTTTGGTGAACAAATATTACAGGTCGACACAGTGACAACACTCTGTAGTTAACACTTTTTCACATTGGATAACATTACGGCGCCCGTCGTGCCTTTCGGGGCTCGTATCTCAGAAATGGTGCGAGATACGGACTTTTTGTCACAAAAATGTTTAGCCCCCTAATTGGGGATAAGTACTAAACTAGCCAGGAAAGTAATACTTCATATGAAATTTACATTTTTGTTCTACGTCGTACGGTTCCTGAGATATAAGCAATTTAATACTCCAAGTCCTCATTTTCTGCTCCGAGGCCCATTGTTATGTATACATTCTTTGTTTTCACTGTGGTTTCCAATGCTTTTTTGGGGGAAAAGAAGGGTGTGCCCTTTCATTACTGTGCCAGTTAGCGTTTTCAGCTGTGTTTCTCTTACCGTTTGTGGCACCATTACCGTCTATGCCACAGTGTGCGTTATGGTTTACGTTTTTGCTTGCGTTTGCTTTTCTGTGTCATTTGGTATTATTGTTGCTTTTACCATTACCAGTTTAATTTGCAATTGCGGTACCATCCACGTGCGTTACTGTTTGCATTTTCATACGCGCTTGCATTTCTGTTTCGTTTCTGTTTCCTTTGGCGTTATTTTTGCTGTTACTGTTACCATTTGCGTTTACAATTGCAGTACCATGATCATACGTGTAACGGTTTGCGTTTCTGTACTTGCTTGCATTTGCATTTTTCTTTCCTTTGGTGTTATTGTTGCTGTTACTGTTACCATTTGCATTAACAATTGCGGTTCCGTGACCATGCACATTACGGTTTGCGTTTCCATACACGCCTCCTTTCCCGTTTGTTTTTGTTTCCTTTGGTGTTATTCTTCATGTTAACTTTATAATTTGCATTTACTATAGCGGTACCGTGGCTGTGTGCATTACGGTTTGCGTTTACGTGTGCGCTCGCATTTGCATTTCCGTTTCTGTTCCCTTTCGCTTTCTTTTTGCTGTGACACTTAACATTTCCATTTAAAATACTGCTGCCATGATTGTTCACGTTACCAGTTGTGTTTTCTTATGTGCTTTAATGTACTTTTGCGTCACTGTTAGCTTTGGCGTCACTTTACGCTTGTGTTTCTATTAACGTTTCCTTTACCATTTACGTTTCTGTTACCATGTGCACCACTGTTGGCACTTCTGTTTCTGTTGCTGTTCCTGTTACTATGTCAGAAGACATCACATGGTGGGAGCATGGGTCCCAAAGGGTCCTGCGCTCCGGCCGCTGCATTACTTTCACTATTTGTCATCATCATTCTCAAAAAGAAGGGAAATTAGAGGCAAAAAAAAATCCATTTAATGCATCAGTTAGGATTGTTCCACAGTGATAAAAGTGAGGAAATTTGGTGTGGGTTGAAAACCCTTTGGACCCCAGCCCACCCCAACAAGCATCGGGTTTCGCGTTCGGGGTCATCAGTCCTATCTCTCATCCCATTCTCCTATACCTCTGCTTCTTTACACATGTGATGTGGTGAGAGTTAAGGCCAATGACCCAATGCGCACTCCAATGCCGGTTGAGGGTGGGCTGAGGGGTCCAAGGGTTTTCAACCCTAACACCAATTCCTCACTTTTGTCGCTGGAACAACCCTAACTGATGCATTAAATGGAGTTTTACTATATATACTGTATGTATATATATATATATATATATATATATATACACACAAACACATTTCCATTTCCATAAGCATTCTTATCAAATTCTATATATACCAGAACCAATCCCGTCCCTTATCTTATTTCTCTGGGCTTGGATGTATATCCCACACCCATCTTCAGGCTAAAAAAAACAGTCCTTCCATTCTTTTGTCTTTCTGGGCTCGGATGTCTACCTGACCCCCAGCTTTGGGAAAGATGACCACACAAGTGGCTTGAAAGCCACTCATGAAATTAAACCTGATATTCTCATTGCAGCCATGACATGCCCTAGACAGACAGACAGACAGACATGGGATACACAAGGGCCTGACTCAGAGGATATCATCTAACTTCACAAGTGAGAAAGCAGGACAATAGGTCATGAGTGGTGGAGCCATGCGTGAGTTATGAAATTCCTGCCTTCTCACAAGTGATGATAAATGGCATATTCTGATCCTGCCCATTATTTATCCAAGTTATACAATATATTTTAAATTGTAAAGCTTTTAAATTAATTATTTTTTTATGAGGACTTAAAGAAGCTTTTATGAAGATTTAAAAAGCTACTGATAGCATTAGGAAAACTTTGAGAAAAGTAAGATATATTCAGCTCCATCCCATTTTATTACTTCATATATTTTCAGTAATTAATTCCGCATTTTCTTTGTTGCTGAAAACAGTTGCATAAAAACAAAATCCCTGTCCCCTAGACTCTATCTGGCTATTTTTCTACACCTAATATCACAATCAACTTTTTTATGACATCATAGTTATCTCCACTGTAACAGACTGTGATGTCATACACAGAATTATGATGTCAGGTGCAGACAAGCAGCCAGCGCTGAAAGACAGGGATACTGTTTTCATGCAAATACCCTTAGTAATAAGGAAATAAGGATGAGAATTACATAATAAAGTATAAAAGATAAGGTACATTTATGTCTCAATATTACATTATAGTGTATAGTAGAATGCTCTTATGTATGGAAAACCATAACTGCAACAGAGTTGTTATGCTCCAGTAGATATGTCATTAACATGTTGTGCTGCTTCTGCTACATATTTACTAAAGGAATAATGCCTGACAGGGTGGGTGTTATGCTGGGATAACATCACACCTCAGGTGGTTGGGCCCGAGGCCACCGGCTGAGGGTGTCCAACACCCGAGAAGGGATGTTATCCCAGCATAACACCCACCCTGGAGGGCATTATCCCTATTATACAATGGCTTGTTGTTTTAGACAGAAAAAAAAATAATTTTAAAGAATTTTATTTAATGTTTAAAAATATTTTTTAAGAAAAGATGCAAACAATTAATGTGGTGGTGGTCAGCCAGATCATCAGCAGGGATGTTATGCCAGGATAACATCCCTGCTGAGATGGCCAACTGACCAGTCAGGAGCCAGGATTCTTTCTTGTCATTGTATAATGCAGCATAACAGAAAGAAATGATTGTAATGCTGTCTCGCGCATGTATTTGTGAATCGTGGCTGCAGTTTGTAGCACTGTGAGATCAATATGTTTGTTTGACAGGTCGCACAGTGCTATGGATGCAGTGGCAGCTGTGTTTTTTCCAAAAGTCCTTACAGAAAGGGAAAAGTTTATAAAGGATCAAGAAAATGGCCACACATTGAAAAAACAGAGGTGGACATAAACATTTTTAAAGTTTCCTGTCAGAATGTGGGGAAATTTGTAAAATATGTGAAATCCCTGTGAAAGAGCTGGACAATTTAGTTGCCGATTTCATTTTTAAAGTGGAGAGCATAGATGGGTCATAGCACGAGCTTAGCATTATCCGTGGTATAATTGGTAGCATAGACTGCTGCCTGCTAAAGGAAAGTTATGCCCACTCTGTTTTTCATGGCAATACTTCAGACTTCCGAGAAACATTAAGCACCCTAGCCACCAAGCAAAAGTTTCTAAAGAAAATGGGGAAAGGCAAGCCCCGGCATTAAGAGGCACTGTCCCAGGTAGATATCGAATTATTATATAGTAGAGGCACACTTGGTCTCCACAATGCCACTGCCTTGTTGAATATGTTTTCTTTTTGTTATGGCCTGTACTTTGCCCTATGCATAGCTGGACAATATGGTCTATGATGGGGGGACCTCCAGCTCCTTACTGACACTAATGGCACATGATTTATTCAGTACAATGAGCAGCAAACCAAGATTAGAATGGGTGAACACCCTAGAGACATCCATGCAATAAAACCCAGGATGTATCAAAACAAGGACAACCCCAACAGATGTCCAGTGGCAGCCTTCTGTAAATATGCCACTGAAATGCCCTCTAAAATGCAGCACCCTCATGCACCATTCTATTTGGTGCCCAACCTTTTTCACAAAGATGGCATGTCTAAGTGGTTTCATGAAATGTTTGTGGGTGAGAAAAAAATTAGAGGGATGGTGAAATGCATAAAACAACAAGCTGGGTTGCCAGAAGACAAATGAATCACCAATCACTTGACCAATAAGGCTGCCAGTCAGAGACTAATTGATAGTGATGTCCCACCCACAGAGGTTCAGCAGGTCTCTGGGCTCCAGGCTCTGCAATCAATAAATAACTATAGTGTAATGTCAAATGATAAGTAAAAAAGGAACAGTGCCATATTCAGCAGAAACAATGTGCAGCCATCCACATCATCTTCTATATGCCCCTTTAATATCATTGATCTCCAATCACCAAAGGTGAAAAAAACAGACCTCAGTGACCTGCCTCAGTTCTCTTTTGGTGATAATTGCATCTTCCAACAGGGCTTCAATGTAAAAATTGTGAAGTACTTTGGTGTTGCAAAAAGAAGAGTTGCTGTTATCCACGATACCAGTGGTTCAGAATCTGACTAAGGTGAGCCTAACAATAACATTTCCTATAGCAAATTACCCTCTAAACCCAGCCAGTTTCTTAATCTTTTTTTCCTCCTCTTGTGTTTTGTTTCCTGTAGGGTCAGAGGCAGTCATGTGGACACATCATGACAACATGTTTCAGCTGTTGAAGAAGTATTTTAGAGACACTGTTTTCTGTCTTTTTTTTTTTGCTCAAGTTAGATATTGATAACAAGTAAATAAAGTTAAATGGATGTTGCTAACCATGTGCCCTGCTTGTACCAGTAAAATCATAACATGTCTGGATCCTGTCTCCTGTCAACTTATTTTCAATGAGTACCTGATTCATGTTGTGTATGTTTTGGGTTGTTGTGTTGGGGTGGGGGGTTGTGCTCCATATGATGATAGGTGAAAAAATGCATAAAGTCAGACCAAATGCTGACTCCAAGATTCAAAACCATACATTATTAAAGACAATGTATGGTTCTGTATCTGCAACAAGTGTGGGTAGCCATCTTGAGGGTGCCATGGGGATCTAAACTTCTCAAGCCAGGCCAGTATTGGGGAGGCTTACTGTTATGCCAGCCATACTGTAGGACTGCTGTAACAGCTGCACACCCTCTGAATGGTCATCACAGGGCACACTGGTGCCTACAGTCATGGACCCCAGTCACCCTCAGTGCCTTGGAGGTCTAGGAGGAGGTTGCTGGCTGCAAGACATTGATATTGACAAGCAGAAAAGTTTTTGGCTACCACAGGTGACATGGCATCTGGTTCATAGAACACCATGTTCCATGATCCCCTGCTTCCACAGAGTGGAGGATCCACTGTGGGGCCCACTAGGTGCTTCCAATTAGAAGCCTCAATCCAGTCCATGTCCATACCCCAGTCAGCCTCACTCCTAGCAGTCAGACCCACCCGGGGAACATGCATACCAGTCCTACATATCCTGTTGTGGGGACTGACTATGTGGCATGCACTTGTGTGGTGGGGTACACGTCCCCTACTGGTGTGTACCAGGTCTTTTAGTGACTAGACCCCATAAGGAGCACTGATTCAAAACCATTTGATATTTTCAGATCTTCTATATGGAAATTGAGCACTCACATGCCTGGGCAGCTTATATTCTAGATTTTTATTTAACAAGAAAAGAGAATACTTTCCCATTCTGATATTGGCTTCAAAAACTGCATCAGTGGTCTGAATAATATTTAATCAGCAAATTCCAATTTTCTATTTATTCTTCCTTTCTAGGTTTGGAATGTTCAGGATATGTTGGGCAGCTTGGAATGTTTAGGCAGCTCTCAGTAAAATGCAAGACTGTGCAATATGTCAGTTTTAATTTTGTGAACTTTGGGAGAGTCATGGGGCAGGATTTTAACTTTTATTATATTCTTTTTAATATATGCTGATTTTTCAAAAATATGATGAACAGCCAAAAACAACTATTTATCCCATCATGATATAAGTACTGAACTGTCTCTGATTCATTTGATGCTAAGTAAACCATTGCCAAGCATTGAAATACACAGCTCCCATCAGGTTCAAGAATTTCTTGCAATTTGCCCCAAAAAACCTTGCATGCATGCTTTGTTTTCCATAAATGTTTGCTAAATGTTAATAGATTCTTCTGAAAACAAGAAATACAGTAGACCCTTGCATTTCATCTTTCATATGCATATACAGTAGCTAGAAAACATTGTTTGCAACACTAGCATGCATTGTGAGGAAATTTCTTAAACGTGTTTATAAAAGGTTTATTTATTATGAAGCTGTCGCTTACAAAATGGAAGCTGCATCTATACACAGTACTTCTACTTTGGCTTTGTGATAAAAAAAGAAAACTTGTATGAGGTTCATAAAACTTAAAACACAGGCCTCTTTGTACTTTTATCATCTTGCCGAGTGGTACGAGTGAGCTGACAAAACTAAAATCATTAGGATCTTAACTCCCTTGAATGAAAGAGCAGGAATAATCTTTTGATGATAGTGCAAAGGATTGTCTTTTCAGTTTTTCTTTCTTTCTGTTCTTCCTTCCTTCCTTCCTGCCTTCCTTCCTTCCTTCCTTCCTGCCTGCCTGCCTGCCTGCCTGCCAGGAAAGGCATACTGAGCTGTTACCAGCTCATTTCTGGATGCGTCCTGGGGGAAGGAGAAGAGAGAAAAGATAACATATACAAAATACAGAATATAAAATATATAGAATGGAATAAGTATAACAAAAAATAAACAGGACAATAATGCCTAAGAATAAATTGACAGTAAGTAAGTTACCATGCAATAAATTGTCGAACTGAACAAAAGAACAATTAAACTCAGGGAGTTGAAGACTAAGGGTCGGAGGTTGGAGCATCGTTGGACGTTGGTGGAGATCCTGGGCTGAGGAGGATAAAGTGGTTTTGAAATCCCATCATAAGGATTATCAAAAGACAATCTCCCACAAGAAGGCAGAGTTCCTGTCCAGGGAGATTGTCACAGCAAAGAATAGACCAGCTCAGCTCTTGAGGATGGTAGACAGGCTTCTTCATTCTACCTGTCTCCACTCAGTGAGGGCCTTGTCTTCCACTTGATGAGAAGAGTTTACTCTATCTTTTTGCTGACAAGGTGTCCTCTGTCAGGTCCAGTATCTCTCCCAGGTTTTCTCAGTTGGCATGCAGTGTCAGGACTGGGATTCCCAGAGGACCTCCCTATGTGTGGAGCAAGTTTGACCCAGTAGAGGTGGAAGAAGTTAATAGGATTATCTCAAAGCTGCGACCAACATACTGTGATATGGACAGGGCCAGAGTGCTTCCTAGTGGGATGTGTTTGGTTTGTTGGACTGGTATTTGCTGAGATAGTTTGGTGTTCCATTTCAAGGAGGGGGATCCTTAGCTTCTGAAGGAGGCTCTCCTTAACCCCCTCTTGAAAAAGCCTTCCTTAGACACAGACTGTCTGGCAAACTACAGACATGTCTCTAACCTCCCCTTTTTGGGGAAGGTTACTGAGAAGGCGGTGTCCCTACAGCTTGAGGTACGTCTTGCTACCTATGATTTCTTTGAACTGCTCCAATCTGGATTTTGGGCTAAGCACAGTATGGAGACTGTCCTTCTTAAAGTGCAAAATGATCTCCTTAGAGCAAGAGATAGGGGTAGATGATCTAGTCTTGTTCTCCTCAGTCTTTTTGCTGCATTGGACACTGTTGAACATGAACAATTACTGAATTACTTTCAGGACCACTGTGGATTGGCCAGTACAGTCCTCAGTTGGCTCAAGTCCTATCTCACAGGCAGGATGCAGAAGGTACCGGGTCATAATGTCGCATGTTTAATAGCGTACGACATTATGGCTAAACCGGTGCAGCGTAGTATGAAAGCACTAATGGTACAATACCGCGTATACTGCTGTTCACGGTATTGCACCATTAATGCTTTCCCAGGCAGAGGATAAGACCTTTTTTGGAAGTGGGTTCCTTTGAGCAGCTGCCATGGCTTACAGGACTGAGCCACAGCAGCAAGAACCCAGGCACTGCGTCTGGGACCGTGTTTGATTCACGGTCCCAGAAACTTTTTTTTTTTTAATTGTGCGCTCCCAGAGTTGAACCCCCCGGAGTTGAGAATCTTTATTGGTGGGGCCCCCCCACAGAAAAAAGACTTATGCCTCATGGCAGAAGTCGCGCTGTATTAGCAGTGCAATTTTGCCATGTGGCATAATGTCTTGTGACATTATGACCCCGTGTCAATGCAGAGAGTGGTGAAGGAGATTTTTTTCTTCTGCTCAATGCCCCTGTCCTGTGGTGTCCCACAGGGTTCAATCCTATCACCTATACTGTTAGTGGTATATAGGCTACCTCTAGGAGACATTATTAGATGGTATGGCATGGGTTCCACTGCTATGCAGATGACACTTAGTCGTACATGTCTTTAACACCAGGGCAACAGGATGCAGTTTCTGTATTTAATTCTTGCCTGGCTGTTGTGCAGAGTTGGATGTCCTCCAACTAGCTAAAGTTCAACCCAGATAGGACAGAGGTGTTGGTGACTGAGCCTGGCCATTGGCGAGATACTGGGAGGGTTGGAGAGGACTCTGGTCTAACACTCAGTGACTCCCAGTTGACAATCTCAGCTAAGGTGCAAAATCATGTGTTTTCCTTGGCAGCGATCTGACATGAGAGACTCAGGTGTCAGCCATTGTTCAAAGTGCTCTTTTATCACTTAAGGAATATCAGCCAGATTAAACATTCCATCCCTCCTGATGACCTGCCTTTGTGACATCCAGACTAGACTACTACAATGCCTTGTACTTGGGGCTAATGGGAGGTGCCCTGCATCACCTCCAGCTGGTGCAGAATGTGGCAGCCAGGCTATTGGTAGGTCTTCCGAGGACCTGCCATTTATCAATGGTCTTATGTGGTCTCCACTGGCTGCTGGTGAGGTGACATATTGCCTTCAAAGTCAGCTTGCTGACCTATAAAGCTCAACACAAATTGGGGCCTTACTAGCTGTGAGACCTTCTATCTCCCTATCACCCCTCCACCACCTCTATTCCTCTGAGGAGGGCTTTTTGGCAGTTCCCAGGGTCCAACTGAAATCGTCTGGTGAGCATGCATTTTCTGTCACTGGTCTGACCCTATGGTATGCTTGCCACATTTTATATTTTAATTTTGTTTTTAGCATTACAGTATTTTATTATTGTGTATTTTACTTTGTACAGTGCCTAGAGTCTCCCGAGATGGGTTCTTTGTAAATAAAACTTTACTTACTTACTAAATAGTTATCAACTTAACAAAATAAGAAACTGAGGGAATGACTGATATTGGGGAAGTGGGGAAGTGCTGCGGGACAGAGAATTAGGCAAATTACCGGTAAGAAGTAAACCCAGCATCACTGGATAAGTGCTGAGGGACAGAAAATTAGTCAAGTAACTGGAAAGCCGTAAACCCAACATTAGATGAAGCTGCAGGAGTAAGTAGAGAACTCACAAAGGAGAAATTTAAGAGAAGAAAAGGAAGCAGAAGGGGAAGGGAACCCTAGAGTTTAGGGAAACTAAATCAGAAAGCAGCCTGGCCAGCAGTAGATTTCATTTAAGGGAGAACAAAAGAATGAGAGCAAGCATTACAATGAGAGTAAGAGGACAATGACACAAGGGAGATGAGAGAGGTTAGATTCAAGGGGAGAAAGCCAAACCAAAATTTGGAGACATGACAGAGTGGGTGACATGCTTGGCATCAAGACAGGGTAGGGAGGGGGAAGAATGCAAGTTACATTGTAGACTAGGGCAAAGTGACAGAAGAAGTGAAAGAGAGAATCCAGTCTAGCTAAAGTAGACTTTGGAGCTGCACTGTAAACAATGTCTCTGTAGTAAAAAAATGGACAAAATCATCTTAGTGAGGATTTCTCTGTGAGCAGGAAGCAGAATGTTTCTCTTGCTTCTGTAAAGTGCTCCAAGCTTGGATTTAAAAATCAAGTAAAAAGACACTGGACCCTGTCCATAAAATGAATTTGACTCTATGCACCACACTATATGGAGCATAGTACCAATTTCTGGACATCCCCGGTGTCTATTGGATGCATGAGGATGCACTAACACCCTTCCCCCCTGCACTGTCCCACAAAGCCCCAACCATGAATGAACTCATGCATCTGTGTGACTGACCAGAACAAGGGGTGGGAAGAGTTTGTGTAAGGGGCTGGGCTGGCAGATCACAGCATGCAAGAACAGAACTGTACTCTTTCAGCCCATTTTCAGAGGGAGGGTATGATTATATCAGCCAGGTGGCTGCTGTAACAAGTGTGTAACCCCCCTGACTGGTGTACATACCCCTCAATCTACCTCTCTGTGGCAGACATCAGCCATCATCCTTGCCATAGAGGGCTGGGTAGAGATGCCAGTGGTGGGGCACACATTCTATTCATTTTGGATGCAAATGCTATGTTGAAGGGAATACAGCAGTCTTTAAATGGGCTGCCATATGCGCTGAGCAAGGAGATCTAATCTGGGACCAGACATGGCTTTTGATGGAAAACCTAGCGTCTGGACCAGGTCAATCCCCCATGTCAGCCCCTTCCTGTGTGCAGAACTACACAGTTGCACCTCAGGTTTGTCAGGGATAGTAAATCATGGCCCTAGATGTCCACATAGGGAAGAGTGCACAGTGTCCATTTGCACAGCTCTGTATACACTTTTTGTGGCACATACCACGCCAAATAGGGCCCTACCTTATGTGGAAATATATCTTGAATTCTTCTGCCCTAGTTATTGAATATTGTTCAAATAGATCAGCCCTTGCTTTGTTGGTTGTAGTTCACATATCCACCCTTCCACTGGTATAGAAGACAGGTAACTATCAGAAAGGGTGTCAGAATTTCAGCAAGGGGAAGCGTTTGCTTCTGTTGGGTTTGTGTGGGCCATCGGACCATGGAAGAAAGCTTTTTAACATTTATTTTTTATGAAATTCCTGGTAAAGCATGTCCTACACATGGTTATTTTCTCTGTCACAGTGATGGATTATACAGTCACAGCATTTTCAGCTGATAAAGCATCATTTACTTTAGAGGTGATTGGATTTAAGAGGGAGCTGCCACTGGAGCGAAGGTAACCAGACTCAAACCTCTGACATTTCCCCTTTGTGCTAAATTACCAGCCTGCATGACATTAACTAATGCCTTTACCGCACTTCCCAACCTCATTTACTAAGGAGAGTTTTTCTATCTGGTAACCTCCATAAAACAGATACATAAATGATACAACTGCACTTTAACTATTTTCAGACAGTCTTGAAAGACGGTCATCCACATGAATGTTTATTAAAGTAAAATGGATTGTATTGTATTTTCGTGCAACAGCTTGTTGGTCTTTGTAATGACAATTAAAGGTGAAACAAACTTGTTGATGATGATGATGATGATGATAATGACTGGAAGAAAGACCAGGTACTGGCATCTTCTAGTCATGTCAGTGGCAGTAATGGGTTTCATTCAGAAGAGATTTTGAAGGTTGGGGGAAATTGTCCGTGTTGCTTACAGGTGGCACTCTTGTCTTAGTACTTCAGGGTCAATTGTTACAATACGCTCCCAAGTATTTAGACCATTTGAGAATATAAAAACATCTTTATTTAGTGATATAAAACACAGGTACTGTACATCTCCCCCAGAGTAAGAACAAAAAGAGTGCCCGACAATCGTTTCACACCCCTTCGGGTGCTTTTTCAAGGGATCTGTTCTTTACAAAATCACAGCATTATTTAGACACACAACCTCCAAAAAACATGAAAATCTACCTGTAATTATACACAATTTGAAACCAATGAATTCTACTAATTCCTATCTCAGTCTCACAATAGAAAACATGTTCTAGATAATTATTCAATCAAGTTCAAAATATATCTTAAAATCAACCTTTAATAAGGCTCTAGGAGTTTTCCCATTACTAATACTGGAGCAGACAATAACATTCTTTCAATACTTATCTGTATCTTCAGTGCATAATTATAGGCCATTAGGATCCATGTGTTCCATGTTGTTGCTCACTGCTTTGTGCAAATCAATTATTGCAGCTCCCGTTTTCAAGTTGCTTGCTTCTCAGCCCTTCATTGTTTTAGGCCATCTACTTTATCTTGATTAGAAATGTTAGCTGATTAGCAATGTTCTAATATTAAAAATATTGGGAAAGGTGCTGCAAACCAGGGTAGCGCTGGTCTACTCTCAGCTAGTGTTCCGATTTTAAAAATAAGGCAGGTTGGTTGTGGCATTTGAATAATCATTATGTTTATGATATTTTTTTGGGACTGAACTCTCTGGATTCCATTGAAGAGTTAATTGATAGGTGTTCCATGTTACAAATATCTACAGCAACAATTTTTTAATGTGCCCCAAGAGGGCGCTATGTCAAGACCCTGCAGTC
The DNA here is from genome assembly GCA_016271365.2 of Neoceratodus forsteri. Classification (NCBI taxonomy): domain Eukaryota; kingdom Metazoa; phylum Chordata; order Ceratodontiformes; family Ceratodontidae; genus Neoceratodus; species Neoceratodus forsteri. Next base: position 220,086,606 of record CM028134.1, read on the forward strand.
AAAAACAGTATGGTCTATAACTGCACTGCATGTTGAGTACAAAACCGTGTGGTCCAGAAATGCGCTACATTAGATATACTAATTCTGAAACCACACAGCACTGTTATGACTGCACAGTTTCTGACTAAGAGTATTTGTTGTCGTGGTTTTGACCGGACACCCCCAAGAGATGTACAAACAAATTCTTCAAAATGAAAATTAATGACTGCAAATATAGAACTGCACTATGCTACAAAAGATCTAGTATATACAGTACTGAACGTGACAAACAGGAACAGAGTTAAAAAATAGTATGGCTCTCTTTATGGAACACTTCCCTTTCAAAATCCATCAGATCTGTAAACGAATTTGGGGAAACTTTTGGACTTGCTATAGACATTTCAGGTGGATAACAAGCCTGTTTTATCTAACAGAGTTAGTATGATTATAGTAGTGTCAATGGCTCAGCAGGTTGAACACTCACATGTGAGGCCGGAAGATCAGAATGCTGTGGGTGACATCCCCAAACCAGGAACTTGGATTAAATCCCCATACTAACATTGTAGTGCAGCATGAGGGAGGTGTAGCACTCCTGTGGTGCTGTCTTTCATTCCTATCTACCTGTTCTGGTGGTTGTTCAGGTGAACATTAAACATGCCTTGGAGGCACTGCTGGAAGCACACTAAAACAGTATTCCAGGTGGCCTGGGTTCAAGTCCCAGCTAAGGCACTTACTTTTCTCTCTCTTCTGTTTGTATGAGTTCCATAAATATGCACACTGAATTATTGTGATTAAAAATGTAATTATCTGTGCAGCACCAGGTTGTGCATTAGAGAAAGAGTAAGGTGCCTAGGAATGCTTCAAGATCCAGTTGTCTTGGTGGCATAGCTGGTAGCGCAACCAGAATGGCATTCTGGGTGGCCTGGATTCAAGTCCCAGCTAAAGTATTTACTTCTTTCTCTCTTTTGCTTATATGAGGTCCATAAATATGCACACCGCACTCTTGTGATCCGAAAGGGCATTAAAGATCCATATGGCACTTCTCAAAAAGAATAGGAGATTTTCCTTTATTTAATAAAAATAAATATGTACAATCTGGTCATAAATTCCAGACAACACCACACATTTATGTGTTATGTAAACTTACATATTGCAATGCTTACTGACTTAATGAAAAAGGAAAACCAAAAAGGTCATACCAATACACAGCAAAGAAGCTATCTCCAAAATAGTCACATTCAGTCCTGCTCTATCAAACTAGTCTCCTGGACTACAGCCTTACACAAGTGTTAAATAGAGGAAAAAGAAATTCTAGCCATATCGGTCCTTGGAAAACAGGAGATGCTGGAAGGTTTGATTCCTTTTTTTGTACCAACAAGTGTCATGTACAAAGATGGAATTCTACACAAGCTTTCAGGGATGCAGGTATCTTCTTCAGCTGAAGAAGGGACTTGTGAGGCCCCGAAATCTTATGCAGAATTCCATTTTTGTACAAGACCCTTTGTCCAATAAAAGGTATCAAACCTTCCAGCATCTCCTATAAAGGAAAAAGAAAGTGAAAGGCCTAATAAATCCTATTACTCTCTGGCACTGAGTACACAAATAATATTTTCCCATCTGACCTCTAGTCTACCTGACACAAAAGCCTTTATTTTTTTACAAATGATTTACAATTCATGTTCTGTATGATGTATAACTGCTGCTTGATTTAATATCTGCTGTTGAAATATCAATTTACATCTGGTCTGTCATAAAAAAATTAATGGAAGTAAACACACATCTTAGAGTACTGACATCATATTTCTTTCTTGACTGGAAGTGTCCCATGATTATGTTTTCAAAGATAACTGATGGCCAATGAACATCACTCCATTTATCAGCCAGTTGTGTCCAGAAACTCTGCATGAATGGACACTCAATATAAAGATGTTCCATTGTTTCACACTGTAGGTTGCACTCTGATCTCTGACATATTCTTTCATGAACACCTCTAATGCTTCATTTTCTTTCATTCCTAATTTCCCTTAGCAGCCCAGCCATGTAACATCCCACATTCTTGGAGGAACATGTTTATCTAGCAGATAAGGAGTTAGCCTTTGAATTTCAGATGATCTTATGCCTTTAAAATCTACCTCTGCCTTAAAACCTTGCTCCTGGATGCATTCGTAAATTCAGTGATGTGTGGGTACAGATACCTGTTGTATTGTTAGCTTCCACTTTATGAGTTTTTCTAATACTAGCAAAAAGTAGACAGGAATGTCAGGTGTTTTTTTTTCAGTTTGGTAAGACAAGCTTGACATTTTTTCATCAAAATAAATTAACCACTGTCTGACCCACTGATTCTAAAAATGAATTTCCCCCCTCAGTATAGGGCTAATATTCCAATAAGAAAAAATATTGTGAAAAAAAAAAAAAAAGAAAGAAAGCTAATTGGGTTTATCAAGTTTAACCCTCCCTTTTTCAGGCTAGTATAAACTGTTACATTTGAAGAGGGTTTCATCAACGTTCCTATATTACTTGAAATACAGTGCTTAATAGTTTTATCTAATTTATTTGGAACAGGAACAACTATGCTCAAATAAATACAAATAGGTAATAAAAAGGTTTTTACAATGGCAACTGTTTTCTTTTTAGTTTGTTGCCAATACTGCCAAGTATTCACTTTCTGTTCTCATAACTTAATTTTGGCTTTCCAATTTCTTTGTTTTTTTGCCATGTCCCCATGTCCATATGTAATCCCCAAAATATTAATAGGGGCCTCAGATATTGGTATCCAACAAATGTCTGTAATTTATAGTGTAGATGTATTTTATTTAAAATAAAGTATAAACACAATAACAAAAATAATAGATTTGACCAATCAATATATAGTAAATCAAGATATGCACTACACAAGTCAAAAGGCAAAGATGAGAAATTTAAAAAATAAGCCACAGAATAAAGCAGAAATTAAAACAAAACCTTCACATAAAAAAAAAAACATTTTTTGTGAAAAGAAAATATACTCTCCCCCCCAAAACAACAACAACATGATCTTATTAAATATAAATCAAACAGTAAGAAATCTGCTGGGAAGAGTCTGCAGGTCTGCCATACTATGTATAATTGTTTGCAAAAATACACACTACTTCCATAAATTCCTGACCTGAAAAGCAATATGGGCCCTTTCATCCTGCCCCTTAACGTTCTGTAAGGAGATAAGTGTTATTGAAAAACATTGTAATGTGTTGGTGATTTTTGTTGCAGAACCCAAACACAGCGGGCCTACCAAATGTAATATTTTAAAACTGCCAATATTACCTGTAGTGCAAAACTAAGTAACAAAAAAAAATTTTTTACAATGGCAACTTTTTTCTTTTTATTTGTTGCCAATACCTCTAAGTACTGACGTTAGCTTCACATAGCTTAATTTTCTCTTCTCAGTTGTTTGTTTTTGCCATGTAGCCATGCCCATATCTAATCCCCAAAATAATAATAGAGGCTTGGATATTGATATCCCACAAATGTCCCAGGGAGGATGCTCAGCCCTTTCCACTTAGCACTGCCCTCATTATTGGCCTTTTAACTGCCTTATGCCTCTCTCTTGTGTTTGCTGGCCACTCTCCTTCCTCAGTGGGCCATTGGGATACTTTTGTCCAGCATGAGGTGTTTGACTTCACCTTCTCCAATCTGTTAACTCATGGCAGACAGCCCCTTTGGCCTCTCTGCTGCCTTGACCTCAGGTGCCTTCTGTATCTGGCCATAATGGTCAGGCGTCCTGCTCGCAGGCCTTCGGCAGGTGGTGGCTTCCCCCCATAAGGTATCTCCTCTGGTGCTTTCTGGTGATCCTAGTCCTGGCTGGGGACATTGAACAAAACCCTGGTCCTGCCTATCAGGCCTCTGCACTTCTTGTGGGCTGGCTGGCAGGCAAGGGGATGAAAATAGCTCACCTCAACATCCATAGCCTCTTGCCCAATTGGGATGAACTCTCTGCCTGGGCTACGCACTATAAGCCTGACATCCTGAGTATCACTGAGACTTGGCTGAAACCTTCCACCCCTGACTTGGCCTGTGCACTCCCTGGCTTTGATCTCATCAGACAGGATTGGCCGGGGAAAAAGCAAGGGGGTGGTATCTTGACTTACTGCAAGAGTCACCTTAATTTGTCTGTGGTATCTCATCAGCAGTCCTCCCTGTCTTCATGTGAGCTGCTTCACTCTGTTCTATTACTTGGGAATACTAAGAAGCTGCACATCATCTGTACATACAATCCCTCCAAGGGAGGCCTGCATGGGTTATCCTACCTCCTTGACACTATTGGTGCTAAGACTGGGGATAATGAGCTAATGATCTTGGGAGATCTTAATTTAATCTGGCGAGGAGGAAATTCTAAGCTGTTTGAACCTCTGCTTGCTGGCCTCTCCTTGTCTCAACTTACTCAGAAGCCCACCAGGTGGTCTACCAATGGTGGTACTAGCTCCCTCCTGGACTGGGTCCTATCCAATTGGCCAGAGAGGATCAGTTCCATTGGTACCCTTCCTGACTTTATCTCTGACCATACCCCTGTGTACTGTGTATGGAAGATCTCCTCCCCAAAAATCCCCCACAAAATCATTCAAGTAAGGGATTTTTCCAGATTTGATCTGGGGTCATTTCACGTGGATCTGAGGCTCACTGACTGGTCTGTGGTGCTTAATACTCAGGACCCTTCCACTGCTGTGAGTCAGTTTCTTAGCACCTTTGGCACTCTGGACGGCAAGCATGCCCCCCTTATCAGGTGGAGAGTAAAGGGGTCTGTCACAAAATGTCTGCATGGGAGTCTCCCAGCCCTCATGAAGTCGAGAGACAAGTGTTGGGCCAACTTCAAGGCCACGATGGACCAGGCCATATTTCAGGAATACAGGATGCTCAGAAATGAATGCAAAAAAGCATTCAGGGCAGCCAAAAGTGAATATTGTAAAACTGCCTTACTCAACTCAGCTAAGGACCCTAGAAATTTCTGGAGGAACATTAAAAATATAGTTAGTGGTTCCTCCAACTGTGGGGTCTCTGACCTGCTTGTGGGCAGGTCTAATTGTATCAATCCACTAACTATTGCCAATGCATTCAACTCCCACTTCTTGGACCTGTCCACCTTCACCTCCCTATTTTCTGCTGATGGGAGTGATAGCCATCTCCTGGCCTCCACCTCACAGGTGGCCCTCACCTCCCATCCGTTATTTTACTTTAAGGCTGTGATGGCACTGGAGATGCAGAGGCTTCTCTCTGATCTCTCCCCACATTCTAGTGCTGGCCACGATGGCATGAAACCTAAGCTCCTCCATTTTGGTGCCCCTTTTATAGCCTTCCCAGTGGCCCATATCTTCAATATGTCTCTTGCCTCTGGTGTCATCCTTGACATCTGGAAGGTGGTGAGGATTGTCCCTGTTCTTAAACAGGGCAACCGTAAGATCCTTAACAATTACCGACCAATAGCCATCTTATCGGCTATCTAGAGAAAGTTGTGGCTGGGCAACTCATGGATTATATCCAGACCCATGAGCTACTGTTCTCTGCCCAGCACAGCTTTCAAAAAGGGCACAGTACATCCTTGGCCCTTGTCACTGTCTTCTTTGGAATCCAGGCTGCCATGGACCCGGGAAAACTCACAGGTGCCATATTCATTGACCTATCCAAGGCCTTCGTCCTTGTTGACCATGTCTTACTTTGCTCTCAAATTCTGTCCCTTGGTCTGTCCCCACCTGTCCTGAGCTGGTTCAGTAGTTATCTCCAGGGCAGGCAGCAACTTATCAGATTCACCAAGGTCCTCTCAGGCACCACTAATGTGACCTCCGGTGTCCCCCAGGGATCAGTCCTGGGGCCCTTTCTCTTCTCTATATTTGTCAACAATCTACCAGCTACTGCTACCAACTGTAGTACTATCCTATATGCGGATGACCTGGTCATCCTCTCCCATTCCTGGGACATTGGGGTCATCAACCATCATTTGAGTGAGGATTTCAGAAATATCCAGTCCTGGATAATGACTCACAAGTTGGTCCTCAACCTAACAAAAACTCAGGGCATGCTTTTTGGGTCTCTGGCCAAGATTAAGGACTCCCGTGCCCCGATGTGTGTTACTGGTATCAGTGGTACTCCTCTTCTAACCACTGACTCCATCAAATACCTTGGGGTGACACTGGACTCCCAACTTGACCTCGGGGGCTATATACAAAATGCATGCAGAGCTATCAAAGGCAAACTGGGTCTGGCCTACAGAGCAAAGAAAAGTCTCACATCTGCTGCTCACCTTGCATTGGCCAGAGGAGTGTTGCTTCCCTTTCTTTGCTATGGACTTCACCAGTTTGCATGCACCTCCAAAGTTCACCTCACTAGACGGAACACAACCTACAATAACATTTGTCGCTTTGCACTTGCTGCCCTCGTCTAACCCACCACTGTGACCTATATGACAAACTCGGGTGGCTCTCCCTGCTCAACCACATGAACTTTGTCCTGGGCTACTTCATGGGCAAGGTGCTCAGTACTGGCACTCCACCAGGGCTGGCTGAACTTCTCAAACTGTCTGTCTCTTCTACCTACTCCCTCAGGTCTCTGGGCCCTGACGTTCTTAAAGTTCCTATCACCCACACGCAAATGGGGGAAAGGGATTTTGCTTCATGTATCCCTAGGCTATGGAACTCCTTTCCCACTCAAGTCCACTCCTCCCCCTCCCACTTGTGCCTCCGGAGCTCCCTGTGGTATCACTTGAAGCTCTCCTCTGCATGTGGGTGTCCTAGACCTCCATAGCTAGTTCCGGTCCCCTGCACCAGACTCACATGTCCTTCCTGGCACCCCTCTTGCAGCTCCGTCTGATGCAGCCTGTCTAACTAGACTCTAAGGTGCATATAATGTATTTTTTCTCTGTTTCAGGAGGTACTCAGACTGTGGGTCTGTTTGTGGCTCGGAGTCATGTATACCTTGTCCAACACTCGCAAACTACAGGATCAACCAGATGGTTCCACATTTAATTAAAAGGCAGGATCAATCTGATATGTAAATAGTACTTATAAACAGGAAAGTCTTATGGACACCGCTTCTCGCTAAGTGAGGAATTTGGCCACCATGTTGTTTTTTTTAAAGCCCCACACCCGTTCAGCAACCAATCAAAGGTTGCCCTATCAAAATGATTGATGCCTGCTCCATAGCAACCTCAAATCCCCACCCTGACAGTGAATTTAAAAGTTTGTGACCCTTACAAAAACAAATGTAAACACTGCAGTGATCTTGAAATTATCATTTATTACAACTCTTTTCTTGTCCTCAAAGTGCAGGTTTTTGGGGGGACGTGGCCTGACCAGGCAGAAGATGGCAGCATAATCAGACTTCTCTGCAGGGATTGCAGTAATTTAACCTCATCTAGTCACACCCAGACCATCGTTTAATGCCAGCTTTCAATCTCAGCCTGTAAACAACCAGACTCATACAACTTTTAAGTTATTTTGAGCATTAACATCTCTGCTCATGCATAGCAGTACTAAGATTGGTAGGCCTTACCAGCTAACGATATGGCAGACCTCCTTCTGCAATCCAACGCACTTGCAAAAGTGGAAGCGATGTTTTCAAAGTTATTAACTGACAACAGTGATTTAAAAATAGCCACTAACCATCATACTGCCACTCTTGAATCGGTACACCAGAGAATCGCTATAAATGAAAACTTAATTACTAAAAATGTAACTTCCATACACAATCTACAGGCCATGATCCAAGATCAGGACTGCACTATTAAATCTCCCCAATCCAAATTTGACAACATTGAGAATCGAAATAGAAGAAACTATTTATGCTTTTTCGGTTTCCCCGAAGGTGTTGAATTGGGGGATACATCTGCTCTGCTGCTCCATGTTTTGCCAACCTTGCTAAAGTTACCACCCAACTTACTTTTGACCATCGAGCAGTCTCACAGAACCATTGATCCCAGGCCTGCCCAACAGCATCATCCCAGACCCATCATCGCCGCTTCCTAAATTAGCCACAAACCAAACTGATCCTTAAGCATGCTAGAGAAGTAAGAGAACTTATGTGGCAAGATCATAAAATCCTTATTTATAGAGACTTCTCGAAGGAGCTAACCACCAAAAGAAAGGCATTCAACCCTTTGAAATCCATAATGCATCAAAGAGGCATAAAATTTGCAGTACGCTACCCGGCCACAATGTGCATTTTTCAAGGTTCCTCTTTTAAAGACTTTAATACCCCAATGCTCTTGCTAGCTTTTTGGATGTCTCTATACCTTTATCTACCCCAATGGTATAGATTTCGGAGGTAAATCCAACAGGCAGTTTGGAGTCTGCTCGAATGGAGGATGATGAAAGAAGCACCATACAATTGGAAGCCCCATCCAGCTCAGCCATAGCTGCTTCCCTTCACAGGTGATCTGAAAGAATTCAAGAAAAAATACGTTCTGGATCTGGTTCAGCTAAACACTCCTGTTGCCATACTAAAAGTCTAACTAAGACCTATCAGTCCTCTACCGCTCACTCGATTGTGAATCCTGCCATACCCTTGAACAATAAGTTTGCTCTTCTAGCAGAACACATACATTCATTGCAAGAGGATCTATCGGATCATAACACAGACGACGTCCCCTCTAACTTACATACAGCAACACAGGACAACATCTCTGCAAACTCCTCGTGGGCAGATGCTGTCACTAGCTCTCCCATTAACTCTCTTGAACCTCCAAAAAAAAGACGCAAAGCTAAATCCAAAAGTAAATAAAAAGTCTCATTAATTGAGCAAACAAAGTAATGGTAACCTGAATCCAATGGCTGTTTATAGGTCGTTCCTACTTTCTCCTGATCAGCTGTATCAGGATTCTGTTTGCTGTGAAACCAGTTCTTTCTAATTGTATCAACTCACTCTGTGCAACCTTCATTTTGTGATCATCTCACTTCCAGTAGGTTACGACAGTGGAAGGCTGTATATTGCGGTTTGTTGTAAAATTTTATTTTTGGCTCTAACTTTACCGAATATTGTATCCTCTCAGTGGGACTTTGGTGCTTTTTCAGTCTCTCCCCCTCTTATAATATTCTGGTACACTCGTTGTTTTTACATTTATTTCCACCCAATATTATGACTCCAACTTCTGGATATTGGTGTATCTCCTAATTAAACTAACTCACTCCCCCCCTCCAGTTAACACATCCAAAATGCTCCTACTATACAACTGCTCAAGGAAAAGGCATTATTCCCCCCTTACCAGTGTTATACTATTGAGAACAATCTGATCCCCCCAACTTCACCCTTTGCCAAACCCCCTCTAATCTCTTATTCCTATCTGAATAAAAAACCAACATGGTATACCACAGATGCTGGCTATTTTCAGATGTCAGTAACTCAAAATATCTATGCTATGCTCATCTTTCCATGCCCTATTCTACTCAAAGCCTAATTAGCATTTCAGGCACTGCCTTAATAAAACCATCTTTTTTATGTGGGGCTCGTTGGGCCAATTATATACTGTAGACCTATCTACCTCATATATTACATATACCGACAATTTTCTAGTAAAGGGCAGCAGCATCTATTTCTAAAAATCCACCTCTGAACACAGATTTATATGAAGCCAGACAACCCATACAACTATCCTTGTGCTGAATTGGCTTAAGGTAATGGGGCTTTTATTTCCTTACCCTTTTTATTTATTTATTTTTTTCTTTTTATCCACTTATTAATGCCCATCCTGTGATAATGCTATGTTACTATATCCAGAACTTAGCCTTATAATGTGCTCAGTACAGTAATTACTTTTTTTTCTAACCTCTATATTAAAAACAAGTACCTTCTCCCCGATTGCATACATTAAAGGCTTTAGTGGTTTCTTTTACAGAAAATACAGGCTTCCAATTATAAGAAGTTGGCTTTTCAACTATCTCTAGAGATAATAAATATACTTATTAATGTTCTGTGGTATTATTCTCTCACTTTTATGAATATATTTGCTGTTACAGTATGTTGAGGTTAATATGGCTCCCTGCCTAACATAGTATAGTTATTCCTGATCAGTTTTGCTCGATGGTAGCATTCATATTGTATTAGTAGGTTTAGACCCTAGGTTTTGACCAGTTTTTTCAACTGGTCCTTTTTGGTCTATTCCAATTTTCAATGCCTAGGAGTAGCGGTCCAGTTGACTCATATCTTGCCGTTCCCCTAAGAAGTACTTTTCTAGTGTAATAGTGTGTTATTATGTGACTGTTAAATAATGTCTCTCTCTTTTCTATCTACTCATCATATCTATATAAGAATATCTGTGCCGATTAAACTCCGTTTGATTGTTCCTGCCACCTCCTGTATATAAGTTGTTCTTTGCCTATACTTTGACCATCCTCCATCTAATTTACATGTCCCTTCACTGTCTGTGATCTTTCCCTTCTTTTTATTACCAGCGTTATGAGTGATTTAATTTTATATACATGGAATGTGAAGGGACTTAACTCTCCTTGTAAGTGAAAACAAATCCTTTCTCATCTTCAAAAATATAAAATGCAAATTGCTTTCCTTCAAGAAACAACATTATTAACAGAGGATGTTCACAGACTCAGAAAATATTGGGTCGGTCAAATATATGTATCATCTTATATCTCTAAAAAAAGAGGGGTCACCATTCTGATACATAAGAATCTTAAATGGTCCCTCATAAAATCGCTCTCCAACAATGAAGGCAGATGGGTAATGGTCAAATTGAATACTAACTCCAGTCCTGTCTTGCTTGTCAATGTTTATGCTCCTAATTCTGACTCCCCAGAATTTTTTCACAATTTAGCTCAACAAATTTTAATCCTTAATACGGTCAATACACCAATCATCATTGGAGGTAATCTAAACCTAGCTTTAGAAGCTAGTATAGATAGAAGTAATCCAACTACAGAAGCCCATCCCAGAAGCTTTAAAGCCCTTTCATTACTCATGCAGGCCATTGGTCTAACTAACATATGGTGTTTACTACATCCCCAGGACCGAGACTTTAGTTTTTATTCCTCTTTACATAAAACATATAGTAGAACTGACTATTGGCTAACCTCTCCTGCAATAACTGAAAAGACCATTGACTCTTCCATTTCTCCTATTATAATTTTGGACCACTCCCTTGTTAAACTACATCTCTTATAGGGTCCACCTGCACCCAAATCTACTTATTGGTGACTAGACCCTCTCCTTCTTAAAGATCCTGATTTCTATCTATGATTAAAGTGCAAATTCAGGACTTCCTTACTCACAACAATTCTTCCAAAGTTTCTATGTCCACCAGATGGGAAGCCCTCAATGCTATGATCTAAGGGAAAATTATCAGCTAGGCCGCCCATAGAAAAAGATTGCATGAGCAACAATTGGCTGATATGGAAAAATCACTTAAAACTAAAGAAAACTTATACTTCTCCTCTAACAAACATTGCCCTGATTCCCCCCCTTCATCTTGAAATTCTTCAATTCAGAATAAAAATTATTGAATTAATCTCCTGTAAAACTGAATTGACCCTTTTTAAACTTAAACAAAAATTTTGGGAGCATGGCGATAAAAATGGGAAATACCTAGCTTACCAGCTCAAAGCACAACAATTGGAATGATATATTTTAAGTCTTAAAGATAAGCAAGGCATAAGTCACTATGATAATCCATCCATGAACCATATTATGAGAACCTTTTACCAAAAATTATACTCTAATACAAAACCCCCATCTACCAAACAACTTCAACAATTTCTCAAAACTTTACATCTTCCCCATCTCTCTTCGCCTGAAACTAATCTCTTAGATAAACCCTTCTCACTACAAGAGATACTCACAGCCCTGTCATCCCTGAAACCTGGTAATTCCCCTGGTGGTGATGGATTTTCAGTCGACTTCTATAAAAAGTTTTCTGATATTTTATGCCCCCTTCTTCTCAATGTTTATCAAGAAGCCTCCATCACTGGCAAACTCCCCTCCTCTTGTACTGAAGCGATCACAACCTTATTCCCTAAGAAATATAATGACCTCTTAAATCCAGCTAATTATAGACAAATCTCTTTGTTGAATATGGATGGGAAGTTTTTGTTAAAATACTTACCTCCCGACTTGAGCCTCTGATTTTCAAACTCGCCCATTGTTCTCAAGCTGGTTTTATTAAACACAGGTCTGGATCTGACCACTTACATTCCCTATTCAACCTAATTCACAAAGCCAAATCTCTTAACTCACCGGTGGTGGCTATAGCCATTGATTTCGAGGAAGCCTTTGATTCCTTAAATTGGGACTACCTCTATCAAGTGTTATCTTATTTTGGACTCCCTCATACCTTCTGCTCCTGGATTAAACTATTATATAACTCCCCGGTAGCTAGGGTGCTCACCAATTCGACCATCTCTTTCCACTTCCAGCTGGTGAAGAGAAGCAGGCAAGGCTGTCCTTTATCTCCTTCTTTGTTAATTTTTGTCATGGAACCCTTGAACCCTTGCTTACGTCAATATGCTGGTATTAATGGCATCCCTGTGGGAAACACGCAATATATTTCACTTTCCTATGCCAATGACCTTTTAATTGTACTTGAAAATTTGAATGAGACCAGACCCCTGCTTGTTGATTTACTTAACAAATTTACAAATATTTCTGGCCTTGCTTTAAATTATGACAGATCAGAAACTCTACCCCATAATGACTATTGTAAACCCTTTATGAACCTACCTCTTGGATGTTGCTGGTCACCTCAAGTTTTAACATATCTAGGCATTAAAATATCCAGCAACTTTCGGGAAAATATGGGACATTAACCTTACTCCCTTTGTTAGGAGGTCTAAACCTCACTTTTAGGTTCTTGGCAATATTGGGAATGCAAGTAATCACAGACACGTTGCATAAGAGTAATAAACAAGTTTATTACTACCAAAAGATAAATCACAGTTGCCCTAAGCAGTTCTTGCCAATACGAACCGGGAGCCAGTGCTAAGCGTTCCCTATACCTTGAGGTTTCTCTGTGTCTCCTGGGATCTCCGAGGTACAAGACTAGTTTATTACATTATATATCTATGATATTTACTATGGTTACTGTAAGATATAAACATTTCTAGTTACAGAGATGAGCCCTATTGGCTAAATTAGAGGTGCCTCCATGGTCCAAGATAACATTATACATTTCTGTATAGTCATCAGTTTGTGAACAAAAGAGTTCTTATACAGAGTCTTACATAACTCAGTGTAGTAGTACAAATCACCAAAAGGGTGGCAATGCTGACTTACATATCATAATTATTCCAAGGACACAGATGCCTTGGCATCTTACAAGTAAGAAATACACAGAAAATACATAGAAGAATATATGTATTAGAAAGCAAAGTGTATTACAACAATATGCATTCATATCCTGACATCTACTCTTGTACGGTAGATGCCCTTAGCCCTATATGTTAGTATAACATATACCTAAGTGCTAGCTGTCTATGGTGTACCTCTGAGGGTACCAATTAGGGTGCAGGGACCTTGTGTAACATCCCCCCCTTGTTGCTTTTAAAGGCAACACAGGCAAATCTAGGGAAAGGCCAGAGAGCAGTGGTCATTTACAAACCCAACGCGTGAGCTTTGTAAAGGAACTCTAGCTGCTCACCATGTTGGCACGGTGTGCGCCGTAGGCAGCAGAGCATAATAATTAAAATAAAGATTAAAAATGCTTGTATAACAACAAAACCTTTAAAAGTAATTTTTAACCAGGTGTTAGTTAATGTGTCATTTATGTTGCCATTATTAATCAATGAGAGGATAGCTTTATTGGCCTTGGTCATATTATTGCTGATGTGGATGAGGTGTGTGTCTTTTTTGTTTAAAAGTGATTTTAATGTAAGTGTTAGTGGGTCTATGTGTATATTAAAATATGGTAAGTATTTAGACAGTGTGAGCAGATAATTGAGGTTACCATTAATGATGTCTGCATCTAGGAGGGGGACGGGGGTTATTACGGTATGTCTAATGACAGTTTTTTGGTGGGGGACAAAACAGAAATTGAGGTAATTAATAACACATGTCACAGATTTATAAGTATAGGTTTTAAAATTTGTAACCACACAGTACTTTTTATTGGAATTATACTGACAGCGAACAGTAGGGGATCTCCACTTTTGTAACTGGACAGGGCAGGTGTAGGCCGTCTTTGAAATCCATGTTGACAGGCGATGAACCTTTATATAATATGATTGGTAGAGCTTATCCGGAGCCAAAGTTGAATCCAAGGGACCAGTGCCATTGTTGGTGATGTCATCATCCATGGTGAAAGTCTAATTAATGCTATCTGGAGAATAACCACAAACAGATTGAATAACATCAAATACATTACATTGGCACAAGTAAATGTATTGCTTTTTTGCACAGCAGTTTGTGTGTGGAGCCACCCAGACATCTAGGAAAGGATGGAAAACCAGTAGAGGCAGTAGATCTAGGCGTTTTTTTTAGATATGTTCACAACACACAAAATGCATCTGTCTTGTGTGCATAAAATTGACAAGTGGTAACAAAGTGAAATGGGAGCATTACACCACATGCAAAGTACCCCAGAATAAATGACACACTCAGTCATTTGCGCAGTACTCACACAGAGTCCCCAGATTTTTTCTGCATGCCCAAAATGCATCTGTCTTGTGTGCCGAAAATTGACAAGTGGTAACAAAGTGAAATGGAAGTGTTACACCACATGCAAAGTCCCCTCAGAAATTATGGCTGTGAGCGAACTGTTTCTGGTCCAATGTGTGCTGTGATTCCTGCAAATGCAATGTGATTATCTCAGCTGGATGGAAGGGTGCCCTTTGCCTGTACACTAATAGTAGCCTCAGTGAGTTGAGATATATATTTATAAATATATTTTTTTGTATTTTGCAGATGGGGGTTGACATATATAGACATGTACTCATTGTATTGTTATGTATCACAAGTCACAGATACTGTTGGTGTGCATATTCCAGTGCTTGATGAGAACTTTCTGCGTAGAAATTTGAAATGGATTACTCTCAAGCCAATGAAGGCAAGTATTTTTTTGGGGGCAGCATATTTGAAGGTTTGTCTCATTAATGGTTTCATATCTGGTTACTTCTTCACAGATGTCATCTGCATCATTCTCGAGTCTGGTTGTTAATGATGGTCATGGTCATCGATTGAAATGACTTCTGCGTGTTGCATGTCTGCCCCAGCCCGGGGGGGGGGCTGATGTTGAAGAACTTCTTTGGATAAGGCAATTATGACACAATAAAGCATCTGGAAGTTTCCTAAAAAAAGAAATGAATGACTTCTTACAACTTGATTGTCCCTGGTTCTCAATCTCAAGTCAGGTTACATTTCAAAACCACATCTTGTCAAGTAACACAACCTGTGTGCAACTTTTTCAACACTGTCATAGCTGCACAGCTGCAAATTCAGAATACGGTGCATGATATCTTGCAGAAATAGTTTTGGTGATGTATACATGTCACCTAGTTTATGAATCGTAATCAGTCGGATTTGCTGCAGTGTTTTAAAAAAAATTGAACAGATGAAATAACATCTTGATACTTACTGTACCAGTATGGATTTGAAATGGATATTCCATTGGTTCCTGTGGATGGTACAGTTGCAGTACAATTTTGATCGACTTTCAGTGAAGGAGAGTTTTTTTGTTAGCCTGTAAAAAAACAAAATAAGTTTACCATATGTGTTTGACCATTGCAGCTCAGAAAAGCTACAGAAAACAAAACATACAGCTAAAGGAAGTTAAATAGCATAAAAAAATTAGTACACGTACTCACATTATAGTTTTAATATTAAGAAGCTTTGTGCCAGTGGCTGATGGATGTGGTCTCCTGTTCGACTCCCTCTGCGATGGCATGGTCAATGTAATGGGGAAACATTGTTTGAATGACACTGGTGGTGGGTGCAGGTGATAGCTGCGGCACATGATGACATTCATTGTGACATCTTCCTTCATCTGGTGGTGGTGGCAGTGGCTAACATCAGTCCTGGTGGTGGTGGTCTAGGTGGCCAGACAAACTCCTGCCATGTGGTGGCAGTGGCCCCGGGAGGGTAGACAAACTCATTCTCTGTGATGGCAATGGCTACCATCAGTCCCACTGGTGGTGGTTCTGGGGGTGGACAAACTCATTCTCTGTGGTGGCAGAGGCTAACATCAGTCCCAGTGGTGGTTGTCTGGGGGGGCTGACAAAACTATTCTCTGTGGTGGCAGTGACTAACATCAATCCCGGTGGTGGTCCAGGGCAGACAAACTCATTCTCTGTAGTGGCAGTGGCTAACATTAGTCCCAGTGGTGGTGGTCCCTGGGGGAAGACAAACTCAGTCTCTGTGGTGGCAGTGGCTAACATCAGTCCCAGTGGAGGTGGTCTGGGGTGGGCAGACAAACTCATTCTCTGAGGTGGCAGTGGCTAACATCAGTCCTGGTGGTGGTGGTCTGGGGGCAGACAAACTCATTCTCTGTGGTGGCAGTAGCTAACATCAATCCCAGTGGTGGTGGTCTGGGGTGACAGACAAACTCATTGTCTCTGATAGCATTGGCTAAAATCAGTCCCAGTGGTGGTGGTCTGGGGGGTGGATAAATTTCATTCTCTGTGGTGGCAGTGGCTAACATCAGACCCAGTGGCAGTGGTCCGAGGGGGCAGAAAAACTTATTCTCTGTGGTGGCAGTGGCTAACATCAGTCCCAGTTGTGGTGATAACTCATTCGCTGTGGTGGCAGTGGCTAACATCAATCCCGGTCATGGTGGTTTGGGGGACGGACAAACTCATTCTCTGAGGTGGCAGTGGCTACCATCAGTCCCATTGGTGGTGGTCCGGCGGGACAGACACTCAATCTCTGTTGTGGCAGTGGCTAACGTAAGTCCTGGTGGTTGTGGTCTGGGGTGGGCTCACAAACTCATTCACTGTGGTGGCAGTGACTAACATCAGTCCCGGTGGTGGTGGTCCGGAGGGTGGATAAACTCATTCTTTGTGGTAGCAGGTGGTTGTGGTCTGGTGGTGTGGATAAACTCATTCTCTGTGATGGCAATGGCTACCATCAGTCCCATTGGTGGTGGTCCTGGGGGTGGACAAACTCATTGTCTCTGGTAGCATTGGCTAATATCAGTCCCGGTGGTGGTGGTCTGGAGGCGGATAAACTCATTCTCTGTGGTGGCAGTGGCTAACATCAGTCCCAATGATGGTGGTCCAGAGGGGCTGACAAAATCTTTCTCTGTGGTGGCAGTGGCTAACTTCAGTGCCAGCGGTGGTAGTTGATGGGGGCGGACAAACACATTCTCAGTGGTGGCAGTGGCTAACATCAGTCCCAGTGGTGGTGGTATGGGGGGGCGGACAAACTCATTCTCCTTGGTGACAGTAGCTAACATCAGTCCCAGTGGTGGTGGCCTGGAGGGGCAGACAAACTCATTCTCTGTGGTGGCAGTGGCTAACATCAGTCCCAGTGGCAGTGGTTTAGGGGCGGACAAACTCAATCTCTGTGGTGGCAGTGGCTAACATCAGTCCCAGTTGTGGTGGTCCGTTAGAGCGGACAAACTCATTCTCTGTGGTGGCAGTGGCTAACATCAGTCCCGGTGGTGGGGGTCCGGGGAGCGGACAAACTCGCTCTCTGTGGTGGCAGTGGCTAATATCAGTCCCAGTGGTAGTGGTCTGGAGGGGTGGACAAACTCATTCTCTGTGGTGTCAGTGGCTAACATCAGTACTAGTGGTGGTGGTCTGGGGGGGCGGACAAACTCATTCTCAATGGTGGCAGTGGCAAACATCAGTCCCTGTGGTGGTGGTTAGGGGGGTGGGCATACTCCTTCTCTTTCATGGCAGTGGCTAACATCAGTCCCGGTGGTGGTCCAAGGGGGTGGGCAAACTTATTCTCTGTGGTGGCAGTGGCTAACATCAGTCCCTGTGGTGGTTGTCTGTGGGGGCAGACAAACTCATTCTTTGTGGTTGCAGTGGCTAACATCAGTCCTAGTGGTGGTGGTCTGGGGGACAGAGAAACTCATTCTCTGTGGTGGCAGTGGCTAACATCAGTCCCAGTGGTGGTGGCTCAGGGTGGCAGACAGACTTTTTCTGTGTGGTGGCAATGGCTAACATAAGTCCCAGTGGTGGTGGTCCATGGAGGTGGACAATCTCATTCTCTATGGTGGCAGTGGCTAACATCAGTCCTTGTGGTGGTTGTACGGGGGGGCAGACAAACTCATTCTCTGTGGTGGAAGTGGCTAACATCAGTCCCGGTGGTGGTGGTGGTCCGGGAGGTGGACAAACTCATTCTCTGTTGTGGCAGTGGCTAACATCAGTCCCAGTAGTGGTGGTCCAGATGGGTGGACAAACTCATTCTCCATGGTGGTAGTGGCTAAAATCAGTCCTGGTGGTGGTGGTGGTCTGGGGGCAGACAAAATTATTCTCTGTGGTGGCAATGGCTAACATCAATCCCAGTGGTGGTGGTCCAGGGCATACAAACTCATTCTCTGTAGTGGCAGTGGATAACATTAGTCCCAGTGGTGGTGGTCCTTGGGGGCAGACAAACTCAATCTGTGTGGTGGCAGTGGCTAACTTCAGTGCCAGTGATGGTAGTTGATGTTGGGTGGACAAACACATTCTCTGTGGTGGCAGTGGCTAACATCATTCCCAGTGGAGGTGATCCAGCGTGGGCAGACAAACTCATTCTCTGTGGTGTCAGTGGCTAACATCAGTCCCGTTGGTGGTGGTCCTAGGGGGCAGACAAACTCATTCTCTGTGGTGGCAGTGACTAACATCAGTCCCAGTGGTGATGGTCCAGAGGGGCAGACAAACTCATTCTCTGTGGTGGCAGTGGCTAACATCAGTCCCAGTGGTGGAGGTCTGGGGGTGGACAAACTCATTCTCTATGGTGGCAGTCGCTAACTTCAGTCCCAGTGGTTGTGGTCTGGAGGGGCGGACAAACTCATTCACTGTGGTGGCAGTGGCTAACATCAGTCCCAGTTGTGGTCCGTTAGAGCGGACAAACTCATTCTCTATGGTGGCAGTGGTTAAAATCAGTCCCGGTGGTGGTGTTCCAGGGAGGTGGACAAACTCATCCTCTGTGGTGGCAGTAGCTAACATCAGTCCCAGTGGTGGTGGTCCGGGGAAGCGGACAAACTTATTCTCTGTGATGGCAGTGGTTAACATCAGTCCCAGTGGTGGTGGTCTGGGAGGGTGAAAAAACTCATTCTCTCTGGTGGCAGTGGCTAACATCAGTCCTGGTGGTGGTAGTCCAGAGGGGCGGACAAACTCATTCTCTGTGGTGTCAGTGGCTAACATCAGTACTGGTGGTGGTGGTGGTCTGGTGGGGCGGGCAACTCATTCTCTGTGGTGGCAGTGGCAAACATCAGTGCCAGCAGTGGTGGTCTAAGGGTGGTTGGGGTGGGCACACTCCTTCTCTTTCGTGGCAGTGGCTAACATCAGTCCCTGTGGTGGTCCAGTGGCAGACAAACTCATTCTCTGTGGTTGCAGTGGCTAACATCAGTCCCCGTGGTGGTGGTCTGGGGGATAGAGAAACCCCTTCTCTGTGGTGGCAGTGGCTAACATCAGCCACAGTGGTGATGGTCCATGGGAGTGGACAAACTTATTCTCTATGGTGGCAGTGGCTAACATCAGTCCTGGTGGTGGTTGTCTGTGGGACAGACAAACTCATTCTCTGTGGTGGCAGTGGCTAACATCAGGCCCGGTGGTAGTGGTGGTCTGGTGGGTGGACAAACTCATTCTCTGTGGTGGCAGTGGGTAACATCAGTCCTGGTGGTGATGGTCTGGGGGGCAGACAACCTCATTCTCTGTGGTGGCAGTGGCTAACATCATTCCCAATGGTGGTGGTCTGGGGTAGTGGACAAACTCTCTCTCTTTGGTGGCAGTGGCTAACATCAGTCCCAGTAGTGGTGGTACAGGGAGATGGACAAACTCATTTTCTCTGGTGGCAGTGGCTAACATCAGCTGCATTGGTGGTGGTCTGGGGGGGTGGACAATCTCATTCTCTGTGGTGGCAGTGGCTAACATCAGTCCCAGTGATGGTGGTTTGGGGGGCAGACATACTCATTCTCTCTTGTGGCAGTGGCTAACATTTGTCCCAGTGGTGGTGGTCTGGTGGAGTGGACAAACTCATTCTCTGTGGTGGCAGTGGCTTACATCAGTCCCAGTGGTGGTAGCCCGGGGCGGACAGACAAATTCATTCTCTGTGGTATCAGTGGTAATCATCATTATTGTTAACGCAGCCAGCTGCCTACTCAAGCTGCTTGTTATGTGAATATTATCTCAAAGTATGTTATAACTGAGTATCTTTATTTTTTTCATTTAGTTGTTTTGGTTGTTTATTGTGTATTCTTTTGCTACCTCTGTATGTATGTATGTTGACCCTCATCCTTTGATGTGGAAGCTTTGTAAATGAGCAGTTTCTGCTCAAAGGTATTTGTAGTCTGAGAATTTAATAAATAAATGAAAATTAAAAAAAAATCAGTCCCAGTTGAGGTGGCTGGGGGGGGTGGACAAACTCATTCTCTGTGGTGGCAGTGGCTAACATCAGTCCCAGTGGTGGTGGTCCATGGGGGCAGACAAAATCATTCTCTGTGGTGGCAGTGGCAAACATCAGTCTGGTGGTGGTTGTCCAAGGGGTGGAAAAACTCATTGTCTGTGGTGGCAGTGGCTAACATCACTCCTGGTGGTGGTGGTGGTCTGAGGGGTGGACAGACTCATTCTCTGTTGTGGCAGTGACTAACATCAGCAACGGTGGTGGTGGTCTGAGGGGCGAACAATCTCATTCTCTGTGGCAACAGTGGCTAATAGTCCCATTGGTGGTGGTCCATGGGGGCAGACAGACTCTTTCTCTGTGGTGGCAATGGCTAACAACAGTTCCAGTGGTGCTGGTCCTTGGGGGCGGGCAACCTCTTTCTCTGTGGTGACAGTGGCTAACATCAATCCCGGTGGTGGTTGTCCAGGGGGGCGGACAAACTTATTCTCTGTGGTGGCAGTGGCTAACATCAGTCCTGGTGGTGGTGGTCCAGGGGGTGGACAAACTCATTCTCTGTTGTGGCAGTGGCAAAACATCAGTCCCAGTGGTGGTGGTCTGGGGGGCAGACAATTTCATTCTCTGTGGTGGCAGTGGCTAACATTGATCTCAGTGGTGGTGGTCCAGAGGTGCAGACAAACTCATTCTCTGTGGTGGCAGTGCCTAACATCAGTCCTAGTGGCGGTGGTTTGGGGGGTGGACATACTTATTCTCTGTGGTGGCAGTGGCTAACAACAGTCCCAGTGGTGGTGGTGGTGGTCTGGTGGAGTGGAAAAACTCATTCTCTGTCGTGGTGGTGGTCCAGGGTGGGAAGACAAACTCACTCTCTCTGGTGGCAGTGGCAATCATCAGTCCTGGTGGTGGTGGTTTGGGGGGCGGACAAACTCATTCTCTGTAGTGGCAGTGGCTAACATCAGTCCAGTGGTGGTTGTCCAGGGTGGCGGAAAAACTCATTCTCTGTGGTGGCAGTAGTTAACATCAGTCCCACTGGTGGTGTTGGTGGTCCGGGGTGGTGGACAAACTCATTCTTCGTGGTAGCAGTGGCTAACATTAGTTCTGGTGGTGGTGGTCTGGAGGGGCGGGCAAACTCATTCTCTGTGGTGGCAGTGGCTAACATCAGTCTCAGTGGTGGTGGTCTGGGGGGGCGGAAAACCTCATTCTCTGTAGTGACAGTGGCTAACATCAGTCCCAGTGGTGGTGGTAATCCGGGGGTGGACAAATTCATTTGTTTTGGTGGCAGTGGCTAACATCAGTCCAGATGGCTGTTGTCTGGGGGGGTGGACAAACTCATTCTCTGTTGTGGCAGTGGCTAACATCAATCCCAGTGGTGGTGGTGGTCCAGAGGGGCAGACAATCTCATTCTCTGTGGTGGCAGTGGCTAACATCAGTCCCAGTGGTGGTGGTCTGGGGGAGTGGACAACTCTTTCTCTGGGGTAGCAGTGGCTAACATCAGTCCCAGTGGTGGTGGTCCTGGAAGGCTGACAAACTCATTCTCTGCAGTGGGATTGGCTATCATCAGTCCCAGTGGTTCTGATCTGTAGGGGGGGACAAACACATTCTCTATGGTGGCAGTGGCTAACATCAGTCCCGGTGGTGGTGGTGGTCTGGAGGGGTGGAGAAGTTCATTCTCTGTGGTGGCAGTGGCTAGCATCATTCCCAGTGGTGGTGGTCTTGGGTAGTGGACAAACTCTCCCTCTGGGGTTGCAGAGGCTAACATCAGTCCCAGTGGTGGTGGTGGTACAGGGAGATAGACAAACTCATTTTCTCTGGTGGCAGTGGCTAACATCAGCCCCATTGGTGATGATCTGGGTTGGGCAGACAATCTCATTCTCTGTGGTGGCAGTGGCTAACATCAGTCCCAGTGGCAGTGGTTCGGGGGGGCGGACATACTCATTCTTTCTTGTGGCAGTGGCTAACATTTGTCCCAGTGGTGGAGGTCCGGTGGAGCAGACAAACTCATTCTCTGTGGTGGCATTGGCTAACATCAGTCCCAGTGGTGGTGTTCCAGTGGAGTGGACAAACTGATTCTCTGTGGTGGCAGTGGCTAATATCAGTCCTGGTGGGGGTGGTCTGGGGCGGGCAGACAAACTCATTCTCTGTGGTGGCAGTGGCAATCATCAGTCCTGGTGGTGGTGGTCTGGGGGGGGGTGGACAAACTCATTCTCTGTGGTGGTAGTGGCTAACATCAGTCCCAGTGTTGGTGGTCCATCGGGGCGGACAAACTCATTCTCTGTGATGGCAGTGGCTAACATCAGTCCCGGTGGTGGTTGTCCAGGGTGGCGGAAAAACTCATTCTCTGTGGTGGCAGTGGATAACATCATTCCCAGTGGTGGTGGTGGTCTGGGGGGGTGGACAAACTCATTCTTTCTGGTGGCAGTGGCTAACATCAGTCCCAATGGTTGTGGTCCGGGGGGGGGGCAGACAAACTCATTCTCTCTGGTGGCAGTGGCTAACATCAGTCTCGGTGGTGGTGGTCAGGGGAGCAGACAAACTCATTTTCTGTGGTAGCAGTGGCTAACATCGGTCGTGGTGTTGGTGGTTTGACTCCCGGGGGGCACATCGACTTTTAACAACTTTAGTTAAAACCTGCCAGCATTAACCACATCATCATCCTCTTAAAGAAAGCTGCCCTCACATTCATCTATGTCTGCAGTCTGACCACTGGGAAATTCTTTCTCCAGTATGTCATCATCTTCATCAGTGGTGGGCCGTTTCATACTGCCACTGCCAGTAACACCAGGATGGTCCATTTCTACATCACCAAAACCATCATGACTAGGCTGGGGTATGAATAATGAGGTTGCAGTATGTGCTGGTATGTGTTTCTCATTCATTTTTATGTTGCTTGCACGCATGTGCAAGAAACATAGTGCCATCATCGGAGATTTCGGAGGTGTGTCACCTCCTCCTCCAATTCAGTCAGTGAGCTGGCAGGCGCGGCCCCTGTAAGTCAATGCATTTTGGAGCTGTCTGATGACAGCTCCAAAATGCATGGCTCTGATTGAAAGAGAACTACGCTTCAGTGAGCAGAGATAAGAAGCCCCACTGAAGCATAGCTCCACCCCACACGCAGGCGCACGCCTCAAGATCAGCGGCAGAGCCGACGGTGCCCAATCCCCCGCCGGCTGAGCTGCATCTCCCCAGTTGTGGTGGTGCCATGCTGGGAGCACACCAGCGTGGCAATGAGTCCTTTAATCGACGGGTGCCCAATCCTCGTGACTGAACACCCAACATCCTTGTGCCACGCTGGGAGCCCACCCCAGCGTGGCAAGCAGTCCCATGATGTCTTTTTTCATTTTAACCTGAAAGCGAAAACAGTCCTGCGGAGCGTCTCCGACCCCCCACAACCCGCACCCACCCACTGCGCACAGCCTCCCCCGCCCCACCCCATACTTACCTCCGGACTCCAGCGCGGCGATCTTCAGTGGACCGGGAACACATCTACGCTCTTCAAAGCCGACCGCGAACTGAGGAAATGCCGGTAAGCTGTATAATGGCCTAGATAGGGGGGTTTCAACTTTGTTGCATATCTCAGGCATTTTTGGGAATTTTTGCACCAAATTTTCAACATGGGGTTTTTGGGACCCCTTCTCATGAATGATGTCACTGTCATGGCGTTATTCGGGCCCGAAGGGTGATTTCGCGCATTGACTGCACAGTGACTGCGAAATCACCCTTTGGGCCTGAATACTGCCATGACAGTGACATCATTCATGAGAAGGGGTCCCAAAAACCCCATGTTGAAAATTTGGTGCAAAAGTTCCAAAAAGTGATTGTTTTGCGAGCGTGCATTGCGCAGTTCCTACGCAGGTTCGTAAGTTCACGAAATTTCAATATTTTCACTCCAGATTTTCAACATTGCCATTTTACCATATCTTCTTATGAGTAGTATAGCTGTCATTTTTCACATCTCACCCAAAATGTGTTTCCGCCCATGTAGCACAGAATGGCGCAGTTGGTGTGCGAAATCAATGTACGGGACAAATTAAGAAAATCAAAGTGACACTGTTCATGAGCAGAGGTCTTAAAATGGCTATGTTGAAAATTTGGTGAAAAAATTCCTAAAAATGACTGTTTCAGAGCATGTGTTCATGCAGTTCCTCATGCAGCTTCGTAAGTTCACAAATTTTCAATATTTTCACTCCAGATTTTCAATATTGCCATTTTACCACACCTCCTTATGAGCAGTACAGCTGTCATTTTTCACATCCTGCCCAAAACATGTTTCCTCCCATGTAGCGCACAATGGCGCAGTTGGTGTGCAAACTCAATGTATGGGACACATTAACAAAATCACAGTGACACTGTTCATGAGCAGAGGTCTTAAAATGGCTATGTTGAAAATTTGGTGAAAAATTCCTAAAAATGACTGTTTTACGAGCGTGCGTTGCGCAGTTCCTACGCACGCTCGTAAGTTCGCAAATTTTCAATATTTACACTCCAATGACTTCCAAATACCTAAACAGCACATAGAAGCAAGCAACATTCGGCATTGACAAATGCTTGTTATGAATGTTAGCAAACTAACATTTGCAGGAGAGAGGTTTGTCCGATGATCTCTGACTATTGCACCTTCTGAGCTGAATACCCTCTCTACACTTACACTTGAGGGTGGGCATGTGATGTACTTCAGTGCCACTGCAGTCAGCTCTGGCCATTCACTGACCTTTCCACTCCAGTAAAAAAGAGGATCATCAGTTATTGACAGATGCCTGTTTTCAGACAACTATGACTCAACCATTCTCAGTGCCGCACTAGGTCCAGTGGTTGATGCATCATCCTGTTCTCCGGAATCATTTATATCACAAATCCCCACTTGGGACAACAGCTCCCAAAGCGGGTTGATGTCAACTGCTTTGGATGACAGACCACGTGGAACTGCAGTCCCCTTCCCCTTACAGGATATGCTTGATGGTCCTCCAGGTACACCTTCAGCCAGATTATGCTGTTGAGGTTTGCTGACCTTGGCACATGACTTCTGTGCCCCATGAACCAAGTGCACCACTTGCCCAGTGACATGTTTTACCTGTTCAGGCCCTCCCTCCAGTACTGAGACAATTCCGTATTTGTATCGTGGGTCCAGCATTGTTGCTATGGCAAAGTTGTCACTACGCTGAATGCTCAAAATGTGACGATTCTGGTTGAATACTTTCAGCATGTGTTTCAGCAACATACTGCTAGCACTGTGTCCAGCAACATCAAGGCCATGCTGTACATTCACCAATGTCTGCCTCAGCACCTGCAGCAGTGGAATTGATTGGCTAATGGAGGCAGACTCACCACTCACTGCCTGTGTGGCATGTTCAAAAGGATGCAAAATTGTTATTACAGAGTCCATGAGGCACCACTGTTCAGTCATCATAGACGTGGAGGCCCCGGAACTGTCACGGCTAGTGTGTCTCACAAGGTATTCTGAGATGGCTTTGTATTGTTCATACAACCTCTCTCCCATGTATAAAGTGGAGTTCCACTGAGTGACAACTTCCATCTTCAAGTGGTGCTAAGGGAGGTTGGTTCGCATCTGCAACTGCCGAAGTTGGTCATGGGCCTTTACAGATTGTGAAAAGTGAGAGCAGATATGGAGTGCAACTGTCAGCATTTCCTTTACATCAGGGTGCTGCAGAAACTCCTGCACCACAAGATTTAAACAATGGGCCATGCATGGAACACGGAAAAAGCCACCATTTGTGATTCATTTCACCAAATTTGACCCTTGTCACTTGCTATGAACCCAGCTCTCAGGGACAGGGAGTTCAGCCACTTGTCAGTTTCAGTCAGTTCCACGTCCAACATGTTTTCCAGTGAGTGAACAGGTCACATTGCGCATAGCAATCGTTGCATGCTGTCAAATTCCTGGAAGATTGCTACCATGATACTCCACCTTACTGCACTGATTATTCACACTACCAACATCACAAATAAACCCAGCACCTCCGCCCAGTGTGCAGTTATACACAAATATGAACTCCCCGCTGTTTTTCCACTTGTCAACATATTCATACTTAAATGGATGAATGGAGAGGAGGAATGTTGAAGGGCATGTCTTACTGAGTCAGACACAGTATGGAACAACTCATGGACAGCACGGGTCAAAAACTATGTCCTGGATGGGACTTTCCATTTTGGACAGGCACTTGCAGAAAACCGCCGCAACCCAGAATTCTCCACAAAGGAGAAGGGCAAAAGATCAATTACCAGCATTTCAGCTACAGCAGCATTAAGTTCACGTGGCACTGTATGATTGGGTGGGTACTTCAGCTTATGCGCAAAACCACTCTGTAATGTGGGCTAACTTAAACACGGGGTGTGATGACAAATGGTTCTGCTCTGTGAATTTATTTATTTGCTTTTGTTAACCAGGTAAGCACACTAGACAACCAAGTGCCTATTTTCAGGTGCGACCCAGGAGAGTTACGTAGCATACAGGAAACATAATACAGAGTCGAGGTAACAAACAGGAGCCGCAGGCTCCAACAGGTGGGAGGTACAGCTCATGCTCAAACATGGTAAGGCAAGCAGTCAAGCAATAGGTTACAAAAAACAACATAGGGAGTCAGATATAAATAACTATAAACTAATCACATCTCAAAATGACAATTGGAGAAATAACACAACAAGGTTAACATCAAGAATTGTTGCAGTACAAGTTAGTAATAACCTTAAAAAATAATCACCTAACATGGGAGATAGTTAATACTATACAGAAGGAGGAGGGTACTGATAAGACAGGATCGCCATACAAAGAGGGGGACGGTCAGCGCTTTAGCCGGTTTCTCAAGGGGATTCAACAGCAGCCATTCAGACAGCTCTCAAGGTGGCCGCCCCCCCAGAGAGTCAGGAGAGGTAGACGGTACGTCGGGTCTATGTGGAACATAGGCTGAAGCAGACTTGAGGAAGCTCCATAGGGATGTTTTAAAGCAGTGGTGGGAGGGAGAGGCATGAACTAGGGTGGGAAGGGAGTTCCATATTTTTGGCGTGTGGACGGAGAAGGCCCAGTCACCTGTGAGGGTGTGGGACCTGGGAACCAGTCGGGCCTGTGCAGCACAAGATCTGAGATGGTAGGCAGGGGTTGCATGTTTAAGGGGAAGGGCAAATACTGAGGGAGTGGCTGTTCTGACTATGTTATTGACAAAGTTGCCAAGGACAAAGGCGCGGTACTTTACAGGGGGGAGCCACTCCAGCCGTGGTTAGATCTCACATAATGCGTAAGGCGGGGGGGAAGATAATGTGAAGCGGCATATATTGTTGTAGGCAGTGTCCCATTTCATAAGACTTGAGTATGGTACAGGAGCAAAGGCAATGAGCCCATAGCAAAATGTGGGAAGGAGTATCCCCCTGGCTATGGCAAGTCGGGCAGCAGGGGTGAGGCAGTCCTTGGCTCTGTAGGCAAGGCCAAGCTTGCCATTGGAGGCTTTACACACATTCTGAATATGTGTGGTGAGATCAAGTTGAGGATCTAGGGTAACCCCTAGACACTTGGCATGGCAATGACTGGCAGGATGGAGCCATTTGCTGCATAGATTTTTAGGGGTGCTGGGCAGGAAGAGGTGTTAGCCACCGACCCGAGCAGCATGGCTTGGGTCTTCTTCAGGTTGACAATAAGCTTGTGGCCCTCAAGCCAGTTCCGGATATGATCGAAATCGGAGTTTAGCCTAGAGTTGATGATGTTGATATCACAGGAGCTGGCCAGGACTATGAGGTCATCCGTGTATAAAGTCAGGAGCCCATGGGTAATAGCAGAGGGCAGTTCATTAATGAACAGAGAAAACAGAATGGGACCAAGGACGGAACCTTGGGGGACCCCGCTGTTAACTGGGGAGAGGGCTGAGATGGTGCAGTAGAAGCAGATGTATTGTTACCTACCCACAAGGTAGTTGGAGAACCATTCAAGGGCTCGGTTGGAGAAACCGAGGGAGTGCAATGTGGAGTGGAGGAGGGAGTGATCAACCCGATCGAAGGCCTTGGAAAGATCGATGAATACGGCTCCGGTCAGGTTACCTTGGTCAGTCGTGGATCTGATCTCAGAGGTAACCACGGCAAGTGCCGTTGAAGTACTGTGCCCTTTTCTGAAGCCATGTTGGGCAGGGGAGAGAACACTGTAACCCTGGAGGTAGTGAGAGAGTTGGGAAGCAACTGCCTTTTCAAGGAGCTTGCTGGTGGCAGACAGTATTGCAATGGGAGATAGTTATTGATATCTTTGGGGTCACCGTGTTTGTAAACAGGGACCACCTTGGCAATCTTCCATACATCAGGGATGATCCCCGAGATGAGGGAAGAGTTAAAGATATGAGCGACCAGTCTGGTGAGGAGGGGAGCCCCGAGGCTAAGGAGTTTTGGTTTGAGGCAATCATATCCAGCCTCCATGTGGTGGGAGAGTCCAGCCAGGAGTTCCTGAGTCTCACAAACTGTGATCCACTTGAGGTAGAAGGGCGGACAAGTGGGGGGTGACACCTCAGCGGTTCGGGGGCAGAGAGTTGGGAGGGGGGACCGGCAGATCTGAGAACATGTGGTTAAAAGCAGTGGTGATGGTTTGGGGGTTATTGTAGTTGGTCCCCCCGATATACATGTCAGGGAACTGCTCCTTGGCAGACCCACCAACAAGGTTTTTGATGTTTTTCCAAAAATTCCGGAGGTTGTTAGCCGAGGCAAGTAGGGCAGATTTGCAGTACTTGCTTTTTGCGGTACGTATAGCATGCTTGCAGGCATTTCTGAGTTGCCGATATTCAAGAAGGTCATTGTCATTTCGGGAGATCTTGCATTTTACCCAACATTTGTCTCTCTGATTCATGAGGGAGAAAAAGCTTCCGTGGAGCCATTTCATGACTGTGCCACGCACCCTCCTTTTGGTGTGGGGTGTGTGCCTGTTTTGTAAGGGAACAAATGTGGTTAGGAAATGATCCAGGGCCACTAAAGGGTCATTTGTGGACATGACCCTGGACCAGTCGACACGTCGTAGGTCCTCGAGGTAATCGTTGGGTATAAATTTGGAATAGTCCCTCATCTGGATCACTCTGCTGGGGACTTTGGACGAGTTATAGCCCCATATGCAGTATGTTGGGGAGTGATCTGATATTGCATCAGGGAGGATCCCAGAGTGGATGATTTTATCCAGCCTGTTGCTCATAACCCAGTCAATGAGTGATCCTTTGTTCCCCAAGGGAGGAAGGCCTTGTAGGTTCCGTGATGATCTGACTGAGGGCAAGACCTGAGAGAAAAGGCTTGAGCTGCTTAACATTGGGCCTCAGCCAGTTTAGGTTGAGGTCCCCCAGGATTATCAGTTCATTTGAACCAACCTTATCTCTAAGCTGGTTCAGTAGTGAGGAGAGCCCTTGAGCACCCCCTTTTGGAGGATTGTAGGAGCAGACAAGATGCACCTTCTTAGTGTTCCCGAGCAGTAGGAGGGTGTGAAGGAACTCACAGGCTGGGGATGCAGGGGTACACGTGCAACTGTCGTCACATTAAGGTGCACCTTAAAATATAGGAGCACACCCCCACC
Source organism: Neoceratodus forsteri (assembly GCA_016271365.2). Taxonomy (NCBI): domain Eukaryota; kingdom Metazoa; phylum Chordata; order Ceratodontiformes; family Ceratodontidae; genus Neoceratodus; species Neoceratodus forsteri. The sequence continues at coordinate 220,116,565 of CM028134.1, forward strand.
ACACTTACTGCCTACCCTATCCTGCCGGATAAGGCTGTAACCCGGGAGGGCACAGGCGGAGTCAGGGATGTGGGGCTTGAGCCAGGTTTCCATGATGCCCATAATGTCAGGTTTGTAAAGGGCCATCCAGGCCGTTAGTTCAACCAGGTTATGGAGGATGCTGTGGATGTTGAGGTGGGCAATTTTTAAACCTTTGGCAGTTTGCAAGGTCAAGGGGGGCTTGAAAGTGGCCAGAGTGGGTGGGGGTCCTTGGCAGCAGACAAGGTTTCCATTCTGAGTGTGAGGGGACATGGGCCTAGCTCTTTGAATCCTGCCAGTGAGATCGAGGTTCCCAATGGAGGAATGATCACGTCTAAAGGAGCAGTAGGGCAAGGTCAGCAGTTTAAATGGGAGAAGAATGGGGGGTGGGGCAGGGAGCAAAACTTTAGAGGGGCGAGGCTTGCGTTGGAGCCTGAAAGGTAGTTCTATTTTAGAGGTCAATTCATAAGCAAGAAGCTGGGATGGAAAAAAGGTGGGGAGTGGGATCAGCAGTTATGTGAAGGCTTGTGTAAGTTCCCAAGGGTAGCTCAGATTAGTATGAGGAGGACTGACTCTGTATTGTACTAAATGGCCATTTCAATGTATGATGCCTCTAGTGGAGAATCAGTATAGCCTGCATATGGTAAAGTGGGCTGATAGGTTTTCATTGCGCCGCCACGTCGCCACAGCCTCACGTGATCAATGGTATAAATTGCGGTGACGGGCATGGGTGGTGGTGGGGGCAGTGGGGCAGCCGGCGAAGCCAGTGGGGACAAACCTCCATGCAGCACCAATTCAGAGAAGCGACCAGCGTGGCGGAGAGCAGGCCTGGCATTGCTGGTATGTTTTCAGCTCTTTTCTGACTCTAATTCAATTGTCCAGAGTTTCAGGAAAAGCCTTGTAATGTCCGTTTCAGAGGTGCTACAGAGAGCACCCCAGATACGATTCGTGCAGTAAATTACCTTCAGATAGTTGCAGGCTTCGGGGGGTGGGGGTGGGGGGATAGCAGGTACCGCAGCCCTCATGACCTCTGTGTCAGGACCCTGGATTGAGCGTTTGCACCTGGAAGAACAGCAGGGTTGGAGTGTGGATGTTTGATGAAGACAGTTGCACAGGTAATGATGACAAACCCAGAAATGCAGTTATTTTGCCACATTTGCCAACTGGGGTTGATGTACCACTTGCACTAGACATACTGCATTCACCACCACCACCACCAAAACTGCTACTCTCACCAGCACTGGACATTTCAAAATCATTATGCTCCTCCACCTCATCATACCTGTAGTAATCATTTGCTCTTATTTCCTCACTACTGCACATATTTAATTTCCTACTGGACTTAACACTCATGAAAGGGGATAACATGCTCGTCATGGTTGATGACGAGGGTGAACGCCTCACTGTGATATTAGCTGCCATCTTGTGCTGGGTCCACAGTGCCATGTGCCTTTTCTTAAGATGTGTATGCTGTCCTCCTGTGCCCAGATGGCTCCCTTTTTACCTCGATTCACACGCACATGGCAAACCTGGCAGATTGCAACTGGCTCATCATCTGCATCTTGAACAAAAAAATCCCAAACAAGGGATTGTGATGCTCTACTTTTAACATGTCCATGATGCTGTTTATTGAACTCTGTTCTTTTAAGCACTGAAGTGGGGTGTTTGCTACATGATTTTTTGGGCAGTGCACACCTGGACTGCAGCTGACCACCACGACTACCTATCATTATTACTGGGTCATCATCATCATCATCATCACCATCAACTGAAACTGGTAGATCACAAGTTTTTATGGGGGGGGGGAATTAATGCAAATAGACCCAGACACAGCCACCTTCAATTTCTTTTTCTCTGGTTCCCAACTGAGATCAATTACATCATCATCATATTCATCAACATCACCCACATCCACATCTTCTGCTTGGATGCTGGCATGTGGACTGCATGTTGCAACCACAGCAACATCATCATCATCACATTTATCATCATCACTTACACCACCATCACCTGATATTTTTTTACCACACTGTGAATCACTGCATGGAAAATGCATGACATGAACCGCGGTGGAAGAAATGTCACATTGTATGCTATCGTTGACATGATTATCAGAATCCTCAGGTTCAGTTACTGAGATGTTACTGGGAAGTATGACATCATCTACACTGCCACTCACTTGCTCTGCTTCACACTCCACTATATTTTTGGACATGGTACACTGGTCAGAAGTTGAACTTGAGGCAGCAATACTCATACTACCACCACCAGCAACTGTACTAACATCACCGGCTGGGACAACATCATCTCCTCCAAGTATGAGTGAAGCTACTAATTGGGTGGTAAAAAACATTACAGGAGAAATACCTTTCCTCACATCAGCAATGCACTTCTGCACCAGTGTACTACCACATCCACAGACTATCTTACCACTGGCAGCAGCGCCATGGCGAGAACCAGCTTTGCTTGCACAACTCTTTGCGGGCATTTTGGGGGATCAACAACAATATTCTAAACAAATTTAGATTTTGGAATGTTCACTCTGCGTGGGGGGACGCTGGATGTGAAGTCAAAAAAACAACTGTGGCTTCAGCAACAGATAGAGACACAAATTCACAAAAACAACACTTTAACTAACCAGTGGTGCTGAGGTCACAAACAATCCAATCTGGAAAACAATTCCTTTTGCTGGTGGGGGTGGGGGGGGAGCACTGACTGCAGATTTTTATGGCAGTACAAGCAGCAAAACAAAGAACAGGTACCATGATGGCAGTACAAAATCATGCAGCTGCAATGGTAGCAGGTTCACACTGCTGCGCCTGCAATTACACTGTGGCACAAAAAAAGGTGTATTATTTGATATCACGCAGTGCCGCACACACACTCACACATGCACACAATTTGTCTACAACGAGTAATGTAGCAAATTGAAAAGTTCAGTAATATGCCACGAATTGTAAACAACCTGAAATTATGAACTGCTGCACCAGATCCACACAATACACAATCAGCAAGAAAATTTCAACAGTTACTGACAATATTACTGTGTGTACATTAACACAGTCAGTTATATAACAAAAATATAACTGAAAAACAAAGAACTCCCTATTTTTCCAACTTAATTCTACCTACACCACAGATACGCCCCTTCCCCAAAGCACACTTTCATTGTCTTTTACTACACACACTCAATGTTGTACATTAACATTCAAAATCCACACACAAACAAAAATGCCCAATGATATGAGCACAGGAGGGTTTTCTACAATTGATGAACTAAAGTTTGAGCAAAAAAAATTACTCAAAAAGGCTTTTTTAACAACTTTTAGAAGGGTTGAATCACAGACAGCTCTCAGAACACACTGTCTCCTATAGCTTCCTACACACACTACCCTGAACTGAGGCTGTGCAGATCAATATAGAGCCCATGTGACCTGAAATCCCATGAATCATTGCAAAATTTGCCTTTGGAGCTTAAAAACAAGGTGAAGTGAGGTGAAGTACATTGTTTTGTGAGTGCAGAGAAGAGATTTTTCAGAATGACACCCATGAAGTGTGTGTTTGCTGCCTAGACCTCTCTCACAATGTGTGGGCCTGTGAGATTTGCCAGAGATTTTATCAGGCAACAAGGCAACATCGTAGAAAGGAGCTAAAGACATTTATTCATAAACAAACTCTAGCGGCCACCATGAAGAAAGTAAACCAAAGTGAGAAGTTGGCATCACCAGCTCCATCAACCAATTTTAGGTCAATTAAGCCTAAAGACTGAGATAAAGATCATTCCTCATTATCATACAAGTACAGGCATAGGGACAAAGACAAGGAGTCCTCCCCTTTGAGATCCTGGTCACCGCTGAGGCTTGCAGGTAACCTTACTTCCCCTTCTGCTCCAGCACTGGTGGCTACAGACTCCCCTAACTGTCAACCAGACACAAAGGTTGGGGGTGGATTAGGAGCCACCTTACCTACTATGGATGGTATGTCATCATCATCGACTGGTCTTGGCCAATCATTGACACCTGGGACAATGACCTCTGGCCATGGCATCGTCAACTCGCAAGCAGTGCTGCTGTCACTTTCTGACATGATAAGATGATTTCTACTGGGTCTGCTTCTGCAGCTTGTTTTTCAATCGATCGGTACATTTTCTACACAGGTCCATCAACATCTACTATCAGCTTACTGCAAATTCCTCCTTACCAACTGTCACTGGCATCACTGGCATAGTCCTGTGCTCTCGTCATTGACAGACCTGCTATCGATGATGTGGAATATAATCCAGACTTCATAATGGAGAAGGATTATGGAGAGGAACAGGAATATGAGGAAGAACCATATAACTCACATTTGAGCTGTACCGTTTTCATGCAGTGAAGACTCTGTGGTGTACATGCCCAGCTCCCCACCAGAAGATCCTAACTTTTAGTCTGTCATGCAACATGTCCAGACTGAAAAGGGTTTTGCTGAGGAATAGGAAGAGTTCACCACGAAAAATGTAATGGATATTTTTGGCTGTCCCTTGCATGCCATCCATCATAATTCCTTCTAATTACCCTGCATTGGAGGGTGCTACCTGTGCTGCCTGGCACAGGCCTAATGCTATTCTTGCTGTGCAGCAGAAGGCTGATAAGCAGTACCCTGCATCTACTGCTAAGCCTTATTATGTCACCCAACCAGAGAAAGACTCTGTGGTGGTCATGGCTGCATTTGATAGATCTAAGGCACCTAAACATTTACATTCCTTGCCCTAATAAACAATCTAGGTGGCTGGATGTTATGGGTAAAAGAACATGTGCTTCTGCCTCATTTGGCCTTAGGGTTGCCAACTATGAGGCCCACATGATTAAATACCACAACAGCCTTGGGAAAAATGTCAAAGCTGTGGCACAGGCTTTGCCAGATGGCTCTGCCAAAATAGAATTACTTAAAACTTGAAATGCTGGAGCCGAGGTTGATAAGCACTTATTGAACTCAGCATATCATGTGTCCAATGCCTCTGCAAGGGCAGCTGCCTCTGGCATATGTATAAGGTGCTATTCTCACATAAGAGTTGTTGGCTTTGCCACTGATGTCCAGCAAGCAGTTTTTGAATGCCCCATTTAAAGGAGTGATCTACACATGATTTGATACCTTTTATTGGACCAAAAAAGTTGTTAGAAAAGAAAATACCGTTGGTGCTTTGAGATTTCAGATTTTTCCGAAATCTCAAAGTACCTATTTTCTTTTTTTAATTTAATATGTTTTATTGATGTAACAGAATAACAATGTGTAACACAGTGAAATGTCAAATACATGTGCAAAATATAAAAGTATAATACAAAGGAAAGTTCCAATAAACGAACTACATTGGCACAGGGTTCATATAGTATGTCAGTCCATGTACAACTATGAGACTTAAAACCCAACTCTAAAATGATTATAGCACATCAGGTAAAAATAAAAAAGAAATAGATAATTAATAAATAAATAAATAGCTGAGTCACCACTTCCCCCTGAACCACCCTCCCATCCGAATCCTCCTCTCTCCCCCCAAAACCTGCCAGACTACATACATGCTTTATAATAGGTTTGGAGACAGTTCACAATAACCCTTACACAATGTCCAGTCTATGAATCATCTCTTGAGTTTATATCACTAAGGTTCAACACCATCTTTCGAGGGAAAGACACTTAAGGTCCAACATCAAATGGGTTTCACCTTCCAGTGACTAACTGATAAAGTGGAGCCCATAGCTTCTGAAAGATAGGAGGCCAATGGTTCATTTTAGCTAAGGCTCTTTCTACATTTAGAGAGGTCAGAATTTCTCATACCCATTCTCTGTAAACTGGGGGTTCCTTCTCTAGCCAGTGCCTCATAACTAAAAGTTTTGTAACCCTAGTAATCATAGCCATATAAGCTTTCTCTGTATTGTGGGGTATAGTAGAAAAACTGCCCAGAATACAAGTGTTGAATGTAAAATATCTGTTATGTCCAAACAGTGAGGAAGAGACCTTCTGGATGGACAGCCAGAAACATAGAAACATAGAATTTGATGGCAGATAAGGACCACTTGGCCCACCTAGTCTGCCCATTTCCCTACCTAATGGATAAGCTGCAGATCCTAGTTAACCAACAGCCTACGTCCTCCTACCCCCTAGAATTGCCTTACATCTGTCCCATGCATTCTTGAATTCCCCCACTGTTTTTGACTCTACGACCTCTTCAAAAAGGCTGTTCCATGCATCTACAGCTCTCTCTGTGAAGAAATACTTCCTCACATTACCTCTGAGCCATCCCCCCTCTATCTTCAAATTGTGCCCCCTTGTTCTTGCACATCTCTTTTTCTGAAAGATGCTACCCTCTTGGACTTTTTTGATTCCCTTGAGGTATTTAAAAGTTTCTATCATGTCCCCCCTCTCCCTCCTTTCCTCAAGGCTATACATCTTAAGTTCCTTTAGTCTTTCTTCATATGTCTTCTGGTGCAGACCCTGCACCATTTGGCTCCCTCCTCTTGACAGCCTCCACTCTGTCTATGTCTTTGCGAGGTGGGGTCTCCAGAACTGTACACAGTACTCTAGATGTGGTCTTACCAACTGTCTGTACAGAGGGCCAACAGCTTCCTGTTTTCTACTGGTGATGCCTCTCCCTATGCACCCCAGTATCCCCCAGCCCTCCTTACTGCCTTCTCACATTGCTGGCCACCTTAAGGTCATCTGATATGACTACCCCAGGTCCCTTTCCATTTTTGTTGTTGTCAGTATCTCACCCCCATTGTGTACTCTTGCCTGGGTTTTTGTTTCCCAGGCATTACTTTGCATTTCTTTGCATTGAATTTAAGCTGCCATACATTTGACCATTCCTTTAACCTTGCCAAGTCCCTTCTCATCCTTTCCACCCCACCTTTCGTATCAACCCTGTTGCAGATCTTTGTGTCATCTACAAAGAGACATACTTTCCCTTCCAGTCCCTCTGCAATGTCACTTATAAAGACATTAAAAAGGACTGGCCCCAGTACTGAACCCTGTGAGACTCCACCAGTAACCCTCCTTTCTTCACTGTGGACTCCATTTACTACTACCTGCTGTGTCCTGTTGTCCAGCCAGTGCTTTACCCAGGCTACCACCCTGGGACCCACTCCCAGGCTGGCTAATTTGTTTATTAATCTTTTGTGAGGGACTGTGTCACATGCCTTGCTAAAGTCTAGGTAGGCCATGTCTACAGCCCCTCCCTGGTCTACTACTTTGGTCACCCAGTCAAAGAAATCAATTAGATTTGTTTGACATGACCTTCCTGCTGTGAATCCATGCTGCCTTGGGTCCTGTGCCCCACTGGCCTCTAGGTACTCAACAATTCTTTCCTTCAGAAGTGATTCCATCATTTTTCCTACCACTGAGGTCAAATTGACAGGTCTGTAGTTTCCTGCCTCTGTCTTGCTCCCACTTTTGTGAAGGGGAATCACATCCACCCTTTTTCATTCCTCAGGTACTACACCATCCTCCCATGTTTTATTAAAAAGGGTAGTCAGTGGGGTTACTAGTTCTTCCCTTAGTTCTTTTAGAATTCTGGGGTGAATTCCATCAGAGTGACAAAGAAACAACTGCATGCACTTCACAATACAATATTATCCTATGGGAAACAAAGGAAAATGTAAACCCTCACATCTCAAGAGCAAAGTAATCTCTTTTCACCAAACCAGCAAAATATACATCTGTGGACCAAGTCATTTGTACCCTGGACATTTCAGATCAAAATTCCAAACTTTTTTCTTATTGTGAAGTGACAAAAAAACAGCTATATACATTTTTTTCACAAATTGTGAAACAGGATCCTGTTTTAAGCTTTCTTTTTTTGCAATTTGTGAAAAAGGAAGATCATTTTTCATGAATCGCAAAACACGATCCTGTGTCATGATTCATTTTTTGCAAGACTGTGAAAAAGGATTTCAGCACGTTCAAAAAACACTTTTCCAGGAGATTTATATAAAAAAAAACTAACACCAGAGTCCAACAGAATGGATTCCTAGTTCCAGAACACATGTTGATTACTTCAGAAAACCTCATATTGTTCTGCTTGTTAACTTTATTTCCCCCCTCTAAGAAAAAACAAGATGGCAGCAGCATGAAAAAATATTACTCATTTGCGACAAAGGATTGACCATTTGTAACAATCCATTTTCAAGGTGAATGTCTAACTTTTCTATTGAAAATTATGGGAAATTTAAAATTTAATAACTTTTAAACTGATTTATAATTTTTTTACCAAATTATCAAAAGACCCCATCTGTGACCCAATACCTTTCTACCTTAAACATTTCAGACCAAAATCCCAAGCCATTTTTGCACAGCCGCGTGACAAAGAATTTGACCAATAACAGTAATTTTACATTTTCTGACACTCAGTATCTCTGCACCCACACATCCAACCACAACAAAACTTGGCACATCAAGAGATCTTTGGTCCCTGATCCTATATGCAAAATTTCATGGAAATTGGTCAAGCAGCTGTAAAGTTATTAAAGTGCAACATTTTGATTTTAACATAGAACTGACAATTGAACCCTAACTATAGGGGTGCAACTGCGCCATATATATATATAGCAAAAAACGATGTTAATGTTCATTACTGAATATTCATTAGGGTTTGTACTGTAAAAAACACAAACCGCACAAAGTTAGGAAATATATTATTAGGATAGTTATGTATAATTCCCACCCCACCCCCTTTCCTATGTCCACTAGCTTCATAAGTATGAACCAGTGTATAGGTACATGACTATTGATCAGTGATCTAATACTGTATACAGGGTCTATATATTTCAAATTGTTCTAACTTTGTGGGGTTTGTATTTTTTACAGTAACAACCCTAATGAATACTAACGTAGCCTTTTGCCATAAATTGCCTTACTTTTTAACTCATTCTATCTTACATTACCATTTGGGTCGGGTTAAACAATGGATGGTTCTGACGCAATATGGCACTACCTGTAAAAATGGGTTTTAAGAAAGCAAGGCATTTAACAAATTATACTTAAATTCAAGTAGTTCTGTGTAGCAGACATACACTGATAACCTCAACAATTAACATGTTTCATAAGAAATAAACTCATAACACAAGGGAATTGTTTTAAAAATGTACTGAAAAATAGCCAATTGAATCAATTGAAAAAAATGCTAATTTCCCAGAGCAGGCGAAAACCCAGAACCAATGAATCATAAAAGCAAAGCAGAAACAACTGTAGTCTGGAAAATTCCTTCACGACCCTACAAAAGGGGCAATCAGAAAGTCAGGAAAAGGCCAATTTGTCATTTATGGCAAATGCTAGAATTACAGATTTATTAAACGTTTAATGCCAAATCAACTCATATATGAACAACTTTTTATACTATATTTGAAACATCAGAAATTTAATAAATTGAACACATCTGTACACCATATAAACTTACTGACAAATGTACAGATCCATAAATATACATGTTTACATAGTAACATATTTAAACATCAACAGATGTGAAAGGTGGATTAAAAAGAATCAACGTAACATCTATTCAAATGGTCTATTGCATTCAGTTACTTACTAAACTAAACTAGCTTTGCTTTACAAATATTAAACAAATTTACATATATGTACATCAAATAGTAACATCAAATACCTTTTTACAAAAATATACACAGTCTACATTTTAAACATGCTCCTGGAAAGATGCAATTATTAATAAAAAAAAGTGCAAGAAATGATTAACACAAATTAACATCTAAACTCTTCAGCAAAGAAATAATTTCAAAGTAAAGTGGTTCAAATTGAAATCCAGCACCTTGGGTAAAGCTTGCTAGAACTGTATAAGAAACCACAAAAGCCCTAGAGAGATGATTACTGATAACCCCTAAACTGTTTGGAAGAAAACATGAAATAAAAAAAATATATATATTATTTTCCTGTCATGTGAATTGTATGTGTAAAACCCTAGTTAAAAATGATGTGCAACTTTTTAAATGTGTTGTTTTTATCTGCAGATCAGGGGCCTGCTAGTCAAAAGTTTGCATGGGTGCTAACGTGTCTTTGCCCGTGCAAACCAAGGATTGCACTGGATCCGCATATATTCAAAAGGAGTTGTTGCATGGGTGAAGAGTGTTAGCGCCTGCACAAGGGGAGGGACATGGTCATGAATAGCTGTGCTACCCTATATTCAATGGCTTTGCACTAAGCAGAAGGGTTTAGCGTGGGCCTTTTGTGCAGCACAAATACCACTGAACAAAACTCTGTCTTAGCTCTGGGCAACGCTAGCAGATGCTGGAGGTAATGCAGCTACCTAGATGGTTGGCTGCTGGGGGAGCGCAACTGCCCCCTGTGGTCCCTGGCACCTCTTCACCACTCGCGGACCCCACTGCAAATTACAAAATATCCCTGGTGCTAGTGGCCCCCCCGATCACTGGCCCATTCTATAAATCAATGTATCCCTGATTCTAGTGGTCCCCCTTCCCTCTGTTCACCGGCTCATTCTGTAAACCAACACATCCCTGGTGCTAGTGGACCCCCCCACCTATTGCTGGCCCCCACTGTGACAACAGGAAACTCCCAGCATCCAGCAGCCCCCTCCATGGCACAAACCCCCCTGTCACTGTCCCAGTCACCTTGGTGCCGCGGGTGTACACAGCGACCAGCGCAGCCCCGCCCACACCTCCCTGACCAGCTGCCATACATCTAGGCATGGACCACACCCTCTATTTATAGGACTGGGTACATCACCATGCCCTATAAATAATAGGCACATTCTCTGCCTGGACATATGGGGGCCGGTGGAGGAGGCATGAGGAGGGCTGCACCACTCGCCGTATGCACCCATAGCACTGAGGGAACTGGAAGGGTGATGGGGGTTTGGTGCTGCAATGGTAGGGTCACTAGGTGCCAGGGACCTCCCACCACCACAACACAGGCCTGTGACCAGCAGGGGGACCACTAGCAAGAGGGACACATCAATCTACAGAACAGGCCAACATTCGGAGGGAGGGTGGACCATCAGCACCAGAGATGTTACTTTTGTACAACACGGGTTGGCAGTCAGAAGGAGGGGGCACCACTAACCCCAGAAATATTACTTTTGTACAGTATAGGCTGGTGATTACAAGGAGCAGGAGAGCACTAGCACCAGGGATAATACTTTTGAATCATATGGGCCAGTGATTAGAGGGAGGGAGGGAGGACCACTAGCACCAGGAATATTACTTTTGTATAGTATGGGCTGGTGATCGGAGAGAGGAGGGACCACTAGCACCATGGATAATACTTTTGTACAGAACAGGATGGTGATTAGCAGGGGGGGCACTAGCACCAGGGATATATACAAGTCTGGGACCGGGCAGTTGGTGGGGTGGTGCCGTGCTAATCTGCCTCACTACCCATGCTAATGAGACTATGGTTATGCAAAAGACCCCCTAGCACCTTGCATGCCCAATGGGCTCATTTGCATAGGTCCCTTTGAATATTGCAACTAGAGCTCTGGCGCTATCCATTCTGGTGGCATACTTTGGGATCCCTATTCAGGCAGCATTAAGTGGCTTACCACTGGGCTGACATGGCCCTGCATTCAGTTAACTAGCGCTGGTGCACTATTCAACTTAATATAGCATCTTTGGTCACCTGGGCAATCGCACGGCACAGTGCACATTTTTATACTCCACTTTGAATATTGGGCCCCAGAAATCTTATTACTCTGCACTTTACAGTCTTTTTAGTTCTAAAAATCAGAATGTAGGAATGTTTCAAATTCCATGACAGGTGCTGTTTGAATATAATAACATAATCATTACACTCAATCTGAACCTGTACTTCACACAGCTAAGCAGTGTAGCAGCCAGAATTACCAACTGGGCCAAGGTGAAAGCTCACTGCATAAGTTACGGATTTCAAACCAGAAAAATAGACATCACCAGATGAGAATTTTGAAATGCCTGTATCTATTTTTTGACCCTGAGAATCAAAATGGTGGAGGATAATAACAAAAATATGTGGTGAACTGTTCCAAATGCAGTTTTCTGTAACAAATCACCACAAGTTACACAGAGTTGTTCTGTAACTACATTGCAAGATAAACTTGGGAATGCCACACTTTCCATCTTAGGAACAGGAAAACCCAGCCATGTTTCATTATTACATCTATCTATAATTGTAATGTTACACTGTTGACCACAGTACTGCTCTGAGTAATCCACCTGAAACAAATTTTGCATTTTAACTCCTTCAGTATCGATTGTGTCAATCAAAGCTGAATAAAACTCCAGCACATCTTGTTGCTGATTGGTGACAAACATATTACAGAGTGGATATGTTGACACAGCCATGTGCAAATCTGTACAACTGTGAATTAGGTCTCTCTGAGCAGCCACCAAAGACATCAGCCTTCCAAAAGAATCCACTACCATTTTATTCTGAACTTGACTGTCTACCTGCACCACAGGATCAAGAGAGAGAAATACTTGAACAATACCATTGGCATTACAATTGACACCAATAGTATTTTCAAATGCTGGTGGCAGAACTACTGATACCAATGCCAAAGTTTCCTCCTGTACAGTAGCAAATTCATCAGTCCTAACTCAAGGCCTCACTACAGAACCTTTCTGTGGTCTTGGAGCATACTTGCCAGAAACTTTCTTACCAGTTGATATGTCCTGATGCAGTGCTATCATCAGCAAATCCCTCTGATAAAGCCTTTTCAGATAATTGTACTCCAAGACACACATTCTTTCTGCTCTGATTTTAGATTTTTCATGCTGAATGAGATGTAGCCCATCTAGAGTGCACACTCAAGACTGAGCAATATAACCCATCCCTGGTGTGAAGACATTCTTTACAATGTCAGTATGAACAGTATCAATAGTCAAGCCTTGTGACTTATGAATGGATACTGCATATGCAAAAATTAAAGGAAACTGTTGTCTCATGACATAAACATCTCAAATCAATTGAAACATCACCAAAATTCTATGATCTGTGCTGTCAGTAGTATCAACTTTCACAAGAATGGGCTCTGCAAACACTTTCTGAATATCAAATTGAAAGCTGATAGTATGACCCATGGCACCATTGACTAGACCATCTTCTATTGAAAGATTTTGATGAAGCATCACATGAGCATATTCTACATACATTGAGAATATTATCAAGTCCAGCCATTCTCGACACATCCACACTAAGATCTTTTAAATGACTGATCAGCTTTGAGAAAAATGTTTTGGTGATGCAAGCACCATCAATTAGAGTAAGCGAAGGAAGTTGTACCAGACAGCTTTCTTCCCTTCATGGAATGACTGTATCGAATGCATCACATGAAGCCAATTTTGTCATGAAACAAACAGGTTTAGAACCTTTTTGAACTAATGCTGAAAATGTATTAGCAGCTGCCTGAAAAGATTCTCCATCTTTTATAATCAATTGTGATTCCAGTAGTTTCACGGTGGATAGAAACAGCTTTCCAATTCTTAAATCACACAACTGCAATCAGGGATGTGTACGTTTGGTGTACATGGCCTCAGTTTTGCTGTTGATCTCCACTGAGCATGCAGTACCTGGTCAGGTGGGTGGGGATGTCTCGTAGTACATTTAGACAATTGTTTGTTATTTCTGTCACCTGCTGCTGGATGTCTGTCATTGGTTGTGTTGACTTGGTCCTCCCCCATACTTGAATGTGTGTGTATGTCTGTGTGTGTGTGGTGCTGGGTGGGGTGAGTCGGAGTTAGGGTTTTGAACCCTAACAGCAATTTCCTCACTTATCGCTATGGAACAACCCTAACTGATGCATTAAATGGAGTTTTTTGCAATGAATATCCTGTCTTTTTCAGAAGTATCACTCAGCATGCTACATGATTAATATTCCTAAGAATAGTGCACATACATATAAAACAATGTTCCAGCGTCAGAAATATTTCAACTGTTGTGGTTGCATTTACTGTCATTGTCTTAATTACTTTATTAATTGTCATTTGTCATTCTCGTTCCATGTAGTAGTTTTAATGTTAAAGTGTCTTAATCATTTTGTTTGTGAGCACATATGTAACTTTAAAAATGTGCATAACTAAAAGACAATATGACATCACATGGACACTATTAGTTCATGTACTGAACAAATGGATATGCTACTATAGTAACTTGAGATTTCATAGAGTGCTTCCACCACCAACTGAGGTCGTACCATCAATCATGTGAACAGCGGTGGAAGAGGTTTGTTGTACTGAATACATATACTGGACCACCAGGGCTATGTTCGGGGGGGGGGTTTACTGCTTACATGCCAAGAACGGGACTTTCGGTGCACTGGACCACCAGGGTATGTTCAGAGGGGGTTTACTGCTTACATCCCACGAATGGTAGTTTTGGTCCACTAGACCACCAGGGCTATGTTCGGGGGTCAGTTTTACTGTTTACATCCCATAAATGGGACTTTCAGTCCACTACACCACCAGGGCTATGTTTGGCAGGAGGGGAGGTTGTGTTTCACACTGATACACCCTGACATCAGCTTCTCAGTACACTGGACCACCAGGGATGTATTCACAGGAGGGTTGTTTTTAAACTAGAGCAGCCCGTGGTCAGGCTTGTGGGGGAGGAACATTTCTGCTGTTGCACACAATAGGCCCAGTGGTGGGGTGGTGTTGGAATTGTCACTCTGTTGACCACGATTAGGCTGCACGACGGGGCATAGAGTGGGTTGGGGTCCAGCCACAGCTGTCAGCTGCTGTGTCGTGCCATGCAATTCAGCAGTTTACCTGTGCGTGATTGTTGACTTGAGCATTTTTTTGGCCTGAAAGTTGTGCAGACGTAGGTTGCAGGTTGCACCTTCACAACTCTACACAGCCTTGTTGAATGTCAGGCTGTGCAGTTAATGCATGGTTGGTCCCCCTGCAGTTCATCATGCATTCATTTGCATTGCACTGTTACTCAGCATGTTTTCTGTGGTGGAACTGCCTCCTGCTGAATATCGCAGAATGGAGCAAGTCTTGACTTGCGAGGCACTACCCTTTACACATGTCGCAACCCTTTTGAATATCTGGCCCATAAAGTATAATACTAATAGAAGGAAGGCATTTGTCACACAGAGACTGGTGGCCCTTGAAATGAGGTCCCTTGTCACTTATTTGTCCTAAATCAAAGATGCTTTTAAAACTCAGCTGTATAGAAATTTTTATGAAGGAAGCTAACATGGCTACATAAGAGATATTGGCTGGGAACAGCTATGGCCTATTCTTTACTGTCTGGCCTCCTCCACTCCCTTGAAAATTTGTATGAACCTTTCTATTGACTATCTTTATATTAGGGATAACAATACTGCCACATATACCCAATGTTAAGATGATATGGTTATGACAATTGCCCAAAAAATGTTGCGGCTTGAATGTCACACTTTATCTCTTGAATATGAATAAGACACCAAACACAAGAGAGTATATTTTAACTTATTTTACTATAAAAATATTTTCAATATAAAAAATGACAAACAAAAATATTTTTTTATACATACAAAAATAGATTTTTATAAAACAATATATACATACAACGAAAAAAAAAATAAGGTGTGTATTACATCATACACAACATATAAATTAAATAAAAAAATCTTTTTGAAATTTAAATAAAAACATATAAAAATATTGTAAATGTTCTTTTACTTCAGTCAAAGACTTGAGAGAGGTGTGTGCACTGCATCAGGCAATCCAGGCTGGAAGCTGGATTCAATGTGGAGGCGCAAAAAGAAGTGGAAACTGTTGCACCCTCAGGAGATGATACGGACCTCTATGAAGGGTGGCCAGTCTCACCCAGGAAGCTGCAGGAACAGATGGTAGCCGTGGAGGTGAAGCACTGCCATGTGCAACAGCACCCATAAACCCACTGCTCTGAGCCGACTCCAGGGTGAGGTTCACAATCTGCTGCTGTGCATCCAAGAGACTGGATTTGTCCAGCCTCTCAAGGATGACAGCATTCTCCTTCCGCAGACTGAGAACCTCACGAGTGAGCCGGCTGTAGCAGCGGCAATGGCCTGAGCATCTTCGCAGTCGCCGGCGCCCTACAAAGATAAAAAAAAACCAGTTATGATGAATATATAACACAAATTCAACAATTACAACTGTAAAATATTTCACTTCAAATATTTCTTATCTAATACAATATCAGAAATGCATTCATTTTAAAGTAATGATTATAGTTTAAAGTATGATGCTAAACTATTTATTATACAATGTGGTAAATCTGATATGCCGAATCCTGCATCCTGATTGGTTGGCTGGCACAATGACCACGGTGATAAATCCTCCAGTGTACCCACTGGAAGAAGTGCCAGCCAACCTTATACTGTGCTAATCCGGTCAAATTCACTTCAAACAAAACTGCCGCTGTTTGTCCTGCTGCTACTAAAGTACCACGGAAAATTTTAGCTAAATGACCTCCTCTTTCGAAGTGTAGGGACCTCAGTGAGTTAGAACGCAGTTAAAAAACATAAAAAAACAACATTCTGCATTGTTTAATACAAATTTATCCTCCCAGGGTGTGGGTACACTGGAGGATTTAACACCACTGGTGTGACTCGGTCACTCGGCTGCGACTTGTGACCGAATCACACCAGCCGTGGTAAATCCTCCAGTGTACCCACTCCCTGGAGGGATAAATTGCTTAAGTATCTAATTTGTCTCTCTGTCATACTTGACTATCTATATTATCTAATAAGCTCACAACATAAAAAAATGTATAGTTAGCTGTGCTTATAGTGCTACTCTTAGATTTTCTTTCACTACTCAGAACTATTCTGTATGTGCATACTTTAGCATTATTTACATTATTATGCCATAGAGTTGAAATACATCCTCATCAAGTGTGAGAATGTTTACTTCACCATGTCTGCCTATAATGTGTAGTCATGTATTCAGTGAAATTAAAGTACCTTTACAATAGCAGTATGATAAAATACTTTTCATGCGTACACTATCATGATAAGTTTAATGATACTTTTAAAACGAACAGCTTTTGACCCGTGTTTCAAGATCTCAGCACAGATCAGTACTTTAAATAAATAAGTCACTAATATAAGATGCGATGCAAAACCATGCCAGATATTGAGTCAAGCTCAGCAGAGTTGTGCAGGCGCAACCCCAAAGCTGTGCCTGCAGAACTTTGAGAAAAAAAAGGATCAAGTTCAGGGCCAACCACAAGTGAGCTGCTGCATTGCAGGATGCAACACAGCAGCTGCCACCTGTGCGTGCCCTCAACACTCTGTCTCATACGTCTGAACTGTTTGTTCCCAAAATGTGTAACATTGCTTGTCTAAATGTTGAAAGAATAGGAAAAGCGTGGAACACTTAATCTAATTTTACAATTAGAAGCCCACAACACTGTTAAAATGTTTGCATTTAAGTTCATAAAGTCTGCAATTTATAAAATTTATATATTTATCATCATTTACTATAGAATTTTGAACAAACATGTTAACACTGAACGTGTTACAAATCCTCACAATCTGCAACAGGAAGCTTTGGTGAATTTAAATGAGTTACATTCTCGTAATGTGGTACACTTGAGAGATATGCACCCTACACCCCTCATCAAGGCAATCACGGCAGCACGTCTGCCCCCCAACACTCATGTCTTTTGTTGGGGTGGGCTACAACTACATCACACAATTGGGATTTTCAGCATATGATCAGGAGGTGGGGTTGGGGTTTCAATACTCAAGCCTGCAATTGGGCTTATCAGTCCACTGGTATTGCCAGGGATGTATTCAGGAGGTAGGAAGGTGTTTAATTACTTAATAGCGCAATTGTGGTTATTGGTCCACTGGACCTCCACGTCTGTGTTGAATGTGGAGACACATTGCTGCCCCCAACTGGGCTACTGGGCGGGGACGGTATTAACAGTATGCCCACAATCGGGCCAGTGGGGAGGGATTTACACTCTTTTGCCTGAAATTAGCCTGCACGGGGCATCCTTGCCCAACGACTGCTACCTGGTAAGAACCCAAGCGCAAGTCCTCGGTGATCACCACAGCTGCATGGTAATAGGATGCAAATAGGGCCATAATCAGATGAGAATGTCCCCACCCCATGCCTTGCCTGAATTACAACCACATTTGCATATTACCTTTAGAATATCGGCATTTTGCGACCCCAAGTAGAATGCTGCAGTTTCGAAACTTGCGCTGCTGCAAGTTACATCTCACGCCATGCACAGTGGATGTAGTAGAGGTGATATCTGCGCACTTCTCAATACCACAACCTTTGAATATCACCCTTGACACCCCTGTGCAACTGTTTGCATAGCAGAAGGGCTTAGCTTATGATACCATATAATGTTCATCTAAAACAAATGTTTTAAAGTACACATATTACTACCTTTACTCACATACACTCTCACAGTCATCTTCTTACAATGTCCCAAAAGTAATTTGAACAACAACCACCCCATGGGTGGAAGTAGTATTATGGGAGGTAGCTTAATTTAAAGTCATCGCTAGTAGAGTTACGGCCACAATAAAACTGTAATATGGAAAGGTGCTAAGTACGCTGAGCGCACGACGCCCTAGCGCTGTTTTAAACACTGACATCTTTAAAAGAAATCTAAATCAATACACTTCTGCAACGAATGAATTTGCCTGACAAAAGTTGTTGAGGAACAGTGACAGTGTGTGTGTGTGTGTGTGGTGGGGGGCAGTGTCTTTTTGAGACAGCTTGTCATTAATGGGCCAATATCTCTCACTAAGTGACAGAAAAAAATGGCAGTGACTTCAAATTTATTTAGATGTTTTTAGCCAATGAGCAACTTGCATGGTCAGAGGCATACTTGATCTGAGAGGGTACTGGGCTGAAACTTTTATTTGCTGGGCATGTATTGAAACTTAATGTACCCCCTGGGAAGGGTACTAGCCAATCAGATGCAGGAAATAAACCCCATTTTCTAAGTGTGGTGAGACAACTCCATAGTGTTATTTAGAAACGATTTATATTCATAGGGTGAACTAAACAGTCCCATCATTACCTGCATTATTAGTTTTATCGACATTCCCTCAGTTCATGATCACCTTTAAAAATACACACATATGCCAGTGCACTGAACAGCATCGCACTACATTGTAGAGGTAAGCATTAGGCTGGCAAGGCTGAAGACATACATACTGCACAGCTATTCACTTTCACTGGGGAAAAGGGATCATTAACACTATTAGGCACACTTTTAAACTTGTAGATTGAGAAAAAAACAAATTAAGCATTATTGCACGCTTTATGCAGTGCACAACATTTATGTAACTACAATATCCTACCACCATGTTTGTGTTTTTGGGGTGGTTGGGTATCTGCAGTGATCAATGCATTCCCACCCTTATAAGGTCACATCACACGTAAAGTAAGTTATTTAAACAGTGATTCGCCCACCCACAACAAACAAAATAAAGTGGTACTCCCCTCAGCAATGAAGCTCTGTTGCTCACACCCCAAACTATTTTACATTAGCAGTGAGTATCCAATAGACAGTGCACTCCCCCTATCATACAGTAGCACTGCAACGTGTAATTCTCAACAGTAGCATTGATCACCACAGAATGTTGACAACCCTATGGTACTTCTCAAGGATGCAGATAATATCAACAACAGATTTTCACTTACGTGGTGGACTGGCGCCGGCTTCCTGCTTCACCTCCACACGTTCCGGAACAGCAGCTTCCCCGGGCTCTATTAAAGGAAACAAGAAAAAAATGATCACATTAATAGATGCAATTTCAAGGTAAAAGTGTTTATCTTTAAAACATCAATTTCTTCAATAACGTATTTTCAAAAACATTACTCACAAATATATTGTATGCAGTGCAGAACAAGTAGTGCCTGACCATGAATCACAATACTTATAACATTGTCATAATGCATGGCTGAGACGCATGAACATCCAAAAACATTACATGTATGTTCAATTTACATACATGCATACCTAATAATATGACACTCTGTTCTTTTAATAGTTAAAAATCTGAGTTATAATAAAAAAAACACAAACACAACGATAATGTCACTGTTCACGAAATGACCCTCTAGCTGAATGTAGCAGCCATGTATGTGTTATTAACCATATTACCCCTACAGGGGTATTAAAACACATTAACAAACATGTTGATATTCTATAATGCACATTAATAACTATTGCAATAATAAAAATGAAACATTGGCATGACATATATAAATATTAACTAAATACAATCTAGAGACATGTCATAATTCGCAACACATTATTTAGCAGCACACCACTGAATTCCACTGAGACACCTACAACACTACAACAACATTAGAATTTGTTATCTATTACTCATTATACAATGGCAAGAAAAAATCCTGGACTCTGATTGGTCACTCTCGGGCAGGACCCATGATGTTAATCAGTACAACATCACAGGTCTAGTCTCAGCCTTACTGTGAACCTGATGATCATCATGATCATGCTGATCATTTGCCTGATTGTTTCGTCAGCTCTTAAAAAACTAAAATATTTTCCCACACAAAAACATGTTTACAATTATTTTTTTTTCTGTATAACAATGAGCCATTGTATAATAGCAATAATGTCCAACAGGGTGTGTGTCATTTGGGATAATCCGCGCCTCAGTTGTTGGACAGACTTCCACCTCTGTCCTCGTCATGCAACCACCGAGGTGTGATGTTATCCCAGCACAACACACACCTGTCAGGCATAATTGTAATTGTACGATTGAACTCCACCACCAAAATTAGCAGAGGAGAAGACCTGCCCCCCCACAACACCACATCTACCGCTATGCACACCCAAACATTGTCAGATTCATGAAGAATATTATTCCACTCACATCTGTAGTAATACCAGTTTGTCATGGTAGTACAGGATCTTCTGCCATGGTGGCACTGCACAATCATTAGAGTTGGTTAACACCTTTTTCTAAGTATTTTGGGTGCATATTCAAGATAGTTGACCCAAATGCCGTGCACCACTGTGACTCCCACCAAACGGATACCTGATGCTACAATGCCCTGAAATGCCCGATCACATCCACAATTAAGCAATAATGCCCGACAGGGTGTGTGTCATCCTAGGATAACATCACGCCTCAGGTGGTTGGGCACAAGGCCGCATGCCGAGTGCGTTCAACAACTGAGGCGTGACGTTATCCCAAACGACACACACCCTGGAGGGCATTATTGCTATCATACAATGGCTAATTGTTATACAGAAGAAAAAATAATTTTAAAGATGTTTTTGTGTGGAAAAATATTTTTGTTTTTTAACAGCAGACGAAACAATCAAGCAAATGATCACCATGCTCATGCTGATCAGCAGGTTCACAGTAAGGCTGAGACTAGACCCGTGATGTTGTACTGATTAACATCACGAGTCCAACCCAAGACTGACCAATCACAGTCCAGGATATTTTCTTGCCATTGTATCATGTTACGTAACCTACAAAATGTATCCCTTCAGGTCAAGAGCAGCAAAATGCCCAATTGCAGCCAGTAAGTAAAACAACTCAGCCCTTCTCCTGAACATATCCGTCCTGTTCTACTAACGGAAATGTTTATTTGTTGGAAGTTAGGAATACCTCCCTCTGGAAGATACGGTTGGTGTGGACTGGGTGTTGCAGGATATGTTACATTCCTTTCTATCATAAGCTGCACCGCAGTATTGTTCCCCATGCCTGCAGCCTGTCAGGGCACCACACACAATTTTGATGGACCAACAGACCTGCATGGTAATAGCATGCAAATCACAGCATAACAACATGCAAATGTGCCCACACTGCATCTTGCAATGATGATAATACCACATTTCATGTCACATTTCAAATATTGCCCCAGAGCTACAGCTGTCCAGCTAATTTGCACAACACAATACCTTGCGTCTATCAATGCCACAATTTCAATATCACACACTTGTGTCATGAGAAACCCTCATTTCTTATTTGAAAACAACCTAAGAACTTTGTAATAATAAAGTCTTACCGTCAGACTCAATCATAATGACACTGTCAGTGTCTGACTGGCCACCCTCCACAGGTTCGCCTGCTGCTGGCACTACCTCACTCGCAGCTGGGGACGCCTCCGATGTTCTACAATAAATACAAAACAAAAACATTTGAATGTTAGATGTAAATCAGAGTACATTTTTTTAACACTGAGAACAACAGTTGTAAAAAATACTACTTTCTAATTTCTATCACGTCGTTATTACTGTATTCAATCTTTGATTATACAATGGCAAGAAAAAATCCTGGACTCTGATTGGTCAGTCTTGGGCTGGACCCGTGATGTTAATCAGTACAACATCACAGGTGTGATGTAAATCAGTACATCACGGGTCTAGTCTCAGCCTTACTGTGAACCTGCTGATCACCATGATCATGCTGATCATTTGCTTGATTGTTTCATCTGCTCTTAAAAAAAATATATTTTCCCACACAAGAACATCTTTAAAATAATTTTTTTTTTCTGTATAACAATGAAACATTGCATAATAGCAATAATGACCTCCAGGGTGTGTGTCATTTGGGATAACGTCACGCCTCAGTTGTTGGACACACTCGGACTGCGGCCTCGTGCCCAACCACCTCACGCAACGTTATCGCAGCACGACACACACCCTGTTGGGCATTATTGCTTTATTGATATATATGTAGAGACTAGGCACATACAAAACAATGTTCAATACTATTTTCAAAATATTGCTATGATAATACAAATAAGGCACTCTGATTGTATATATCAATGGTTACTTAATCACTGTGTGACTGATGTAGTACTCGGCTGTGCCTCATCCCACATTACACTAGTAAGCACACATTTACACAACATTGAATAATCACTCCTGATGTGTCATTGCTTATTTATGCATGCACAGATATGGAAACTGTGCCATTCTCAATCGCCAGCCCTCCGCTCCTCAAAATAATTTCGCACGGGTGTGTCCAGGGTAATATTCAATCAAATTGTGCTATGGAACAACTTCTTTGACTATCACCCCCAGCCACAGCCACTGGACATGTCTCACTGCAACATGCACCACCACAACTTGCTAGAGTTGAGCATTAAATTTGCAGTGGCATAAATGTACCATTGCGCGATGCACAAATTTCAGATATTCAAAAGCTGGCATGCAAATGAGATAACACTTAATACAAGACGAAGGTGGGATCATTTACATCTGTTATAGCCCCATTGCATACCATTAGCATATGGGTACTTGATCACAAGTTTTGCACCTAGCGCATCTACTAGGCACCAGCCATTGGAGACCGATGCACCCTGCAGCCCAATGACACACACTATCTCTCTGTCTACATTTACCCTCCCCCAGACAGATCCTGAAGCCCAATCACAGCCAATAAAGTAACATGGCCCCCCCCACCCACACATCTACCGACACCCCATCACGGGCAATACAGTAACATCATTCATAAATGTGGAGTGTCATGTACATTATGGGCTGCACGTCCATTGGCTATAGTTCGGCATCAATGGGCATGCAGTCGTACCAGGCAGTAATTCAGCAGGCAGCGGGGCAGCATGTGGGTGGGATCCTGCCGCCCACCGCCTGCAAAGGGGGGAGCAGCCTAGAGGGGCTTCATACAGGACTGGGTTGGCACTAGGCACCAGGCTGACTTTTTGAGGTGGTAGTTACTTGACATTCTGCCCACAATCAGACATTACAATCCAGTGTAACACCGGAGAGATATTTTGGTTGAGAAGGGCTTCACATTCTGCCCATGATCACACACTTGGGAGGAGATACACATTCTGGACGTGATTGGGCTTCAGGAGATGTGTGAGCAGGGGAAGTCATGTTAGTTTATTGCCCTCAATCACACTGTGGGAGATCTGTAGGTGGGGCATGTAACTTTATTCCTGCAGTCAGGCATCAAGAGATGTGTGTGGTGGGGGTATGTTACTATGCACAGCGATGGGGCTGGTGGAGCACAAGAACCAACTAGGCATCCAGCCAGGAGTGGCAGCTGCTGTGTTGCACCCTGCAATACAGCAGCTCACCTAATAATTGACCATCAACGTCATTTTTGGGGGTTCAAAGTTGTTGCAGCCGTATGTTGGGGGTTCGCATGCACAACTATCTACACCACTGAATATTGTTGGGCAGCTTAGCATTGTTCCTCCCGTCCTGTTAACCATGCATTCATTTCCATTGATCTTTTGCACAATCTGTTGTCAATGACACTAACTGTCTCCTGGTAAATATCGCACAATAGTCAAAAGTTGGACTTGCACACACCAACCCTGTTGCACATGGAGAGCTCTTTTAAATATGTGGTCCACACTATAAGGCGTTTTCACTAACTCTGAAAACATTGACAACTATAATTAAAAGTTGTGCTGATTTGCTTTACGGTGACTAGGCGCTCCCGCATGGCTTCCCAGCAGCCTCCCATAATTCATGGCGGTAAGTACCAGTAAAGTGTCGTTGTCGGTATCACCTCCATTCCTTGAGTACATAGAATCGCTGACACAACAGCTTCCACTTCTTTTTAATTTTTACACTCTTATTCTTTTCTTTGAGTGCAATATATAGATAACTAATGCTTGGCGCCTCCACTGCATCCAGCTTCGGTTTGTGCTCCTCATGAGCACAACGATCCCCGGGCCTGGACTGCCTCAAGCAGTGCACACACCTCTCGCAAGGTCCACTGCCTCATGTCACCAGATGAATGTTAGTAGCTCTGAAATACAAAACCCAAAAATATGAACATTAGTATAATGTTACAATATTAATCATTTCTTAAAGAAATTCTATACAATATTAATTAAATTACATCAAAGACCACCTGTCCTTCAAGATAGCAGAAACACAGATCAGTACCATAATAGAACAAAAAAAAAGGATACAGCCACCTTGACAGTAAAAACAACTGCTAGTACACTAACATGCTATGCTCTAGTCTCATGCGTTGGAGTAACTGTATCAAACATCAAATTTGGGATACAATGACATATCCATCTGTACCATAGTGAAATATTCGCACAACATTGTAATGTGATATCAAACACAGATGAACCACAGATCACAGAACTGTGTTTTATTGAACTCACAAACATACATTACTGGTACACAGGCCTTGAAATAACATACTCTCCACCCAGCTCGGACACCTGCTTTTTCATTGGGACAGGCGTTTTACTTTCTTGGCCTGTCCCTTAGACAGGCAGTTCTGATTTACAACTTTGCCACACATATTAGGCTGCTAGGCCCCAAACACAACACTCTATATAGAAAAAAGGGATGTCAGGACCTCATGATGTGAAAATGCACCAAAGGTGAAATAAGTGGGCACTGACCACTAAAATGCACTTCAGTTTTAGTAATTGCCACCTGCCGCTTTAAAGGCAGCAACAAGAGCACTCCTAGTAGCTCCTCATGTGCTGTCCTCGTAGTAAATAAATTAGACACGGTAGCAAAATGTAATGTGGGTGAGTCAATCCATCAAGCAGGACGGAAAGGGGTATAAAATATTTATATGCTTCTGGAAAGCCAAAACTCCTACAGATGAAACTTCATGAGGGAGAGTTAGCTAACACAAAATGCTACAGGGTGTGATTCAAATATATCCTTCATGCTCTACTGTTCAAGGATGTTTACCACAGTTCATTTGTACAATACCTTACCTGAAGCCTGCCACATCATGATTGTTTTCTCAGAATGAAAAACTACATTTATTCAGATATGCACTTTAACATTCCGTGAAAGGAATCATACTGTGACAGGTCACAGGTATTATCAAACTGTTATCACTGTCAAACATCCTTCAACAGTAAACCAGGTAAGGATATATTCTCGTACAACCTGCCAAACTGTGAAAAACACTCAAGCATTAGTACAGCAAAGCATGCAGAGAAATTGGCAGACACTCACTTCACCATGGCAGCTAGACTACTGCATATCATGAAATCTATTTTTTGACCACATTAATATGGTTCTGAAAAGAACCTTTGTGTATACTATCATATTTCCTCAAACAGTCTCACAATCTTAAAGGACTTTCAGGATTCCATCTTGAAGGTCTCCCAGAAAATGGCAATTGCCAGCATCCGAGAAATGCACACCATCTGGTAGGAATAGCCAATCATTACAGAATTTAATTTCGGGGTGACGTATAGTATGCATTCCATGCATGCGTAAAAAAGCAGTAATCTATACATTTACTTTTCCGCGAGGCTCTGTCAATCAGATACATATGAGCTCTGCTTGCCAGACTCTCAGCTCTGTAATATCTGAAAATATGATAATACAGGCAGGCAACATAGACATAATAGAAGCAAGGTCAATTTTGCTTCTGTACTAAATCTACCCATCATTTTAAACCCAAATCATTGCCTCCAAGATGGATTAGCAGTATGTCAGGAGGAAGTGTGTTCTCAAAGATCTGTGCATGGTTGGCATAAGATGTTCCCATCTCATTCCACCACGACCAAACCATTTAACATAGCAATTCGGGAGCTGCGGTCCTTCAAAATCACTATGAACTGCAAACTCAGCTGCTGTCTTGATAACTGCTTCCAATAATCCACAAAATCCTTTTCCTATTTTCTGCCATTCTAAGTTTTTACCTCAGAACTGCAGAAAAGCTACTAAGAAAGGGACTGTTCACCCTGCAGTAACCAGACAGCACTGAAAATCAAACTGATATTTTCCCTCCTTATTTCAAACTAGCTTCACTGCATTCAGTCAAAACACACACATTAAAAAAAAATTCCCTCCTGCTCTGGCTTCATGAACCAATGTAACTCATGCACTCAGTATTAATAGACTATGTCCCTGCAAAAATCTAAAACCACTGAGAACTAAACAAAATCCATGCTTTTCATAGGCACTTTTAAACAATTACAACATCAGAAAGAAGTCTGATTGGTTGTGTTTCGTCAAACAACTCCACGTGCACCCTCCTATCTCCCTCCATTTGCAGCTGTATCTGTACAAGTGAGTACTGAACTTCTTTCTTACTTTAAACTATTTTCTCTTAAGAATATAACATGCCACATAATAACTATTAACATCATCAGATTAAACACCCAAAAACGTTTTGATTAATAATATGTACATGTTCTAATAAGTTCTTTAAATACTAGAAAATATGATGTGAAGATAGACTGTACTTACAGTTTGAACTGGTAATCTCTCTGCAATTTTCAAAATGGATCTTGTTTTCTTCTTCTTCACTGTTGTCCATCACTGATTGGTTCTCAGAAGTGGCCTGACAAATCTTTAATTTCATTGGTAGAGCTATCTGTCCTCAAACAGACTATTTAATCATTAGATAATGGAATATTTCAGCCACTCCAAGTATTACATTAACTTTGCTTCGAATGCAGAAAGTACATTTTACGACACTTACGATAGCACAATAAATTTCAAAGTGTCGAACTAGACAGTACTTTGGCAATAATGAATCGAGCATGCGAGAAATACAATTTGCGACACTTTTCGAATGCACAGTATTTTTTAACGACACTACCGTGCTCATGAAAGTATTTTTCAAAATTAGCCATATATTGACACAGTTTCACATTTATGGAAAAAAATAACAAGTATCAGTGTAAACACATAATCTACATAACTGCCTCAATCTCAGCGCAGTGCAGATGTTAAGATTTATAATATATCGTACCCACAAACTGTGCAAGTAGCCACCAAAAACTTATTTGTTGTATATTTTACTCAAAAGCCTCATATATATCCAACATACGACTTCTGCTCATTACATACATCTTACATGTAAATTTCTACAGAATATCATTTCTCACACCGACTCATGTAAGCACAGCACATAAACAAAACACAGTATCATCAGAGCGACAAATTAAATCTACACTATTCAGAACATTGTCGTCTGATTAACAATAACACCTCAGAGTGGTAGTGTGGGGAAAAAGCAAACCAACCAGAGTGTGAGACCCAAAAACACAGGAGGAAGTGCTTATAGATAGGTACTATTTCTATCAACCACCCAGGTATTATGCCAGAAAACGCACTGTAAGAAAAAAATGGAGGAAAAGTATTAAAAATAGATAAAATACTAAACGAGCTACAAACAACATGATTAAACCAATCCCTCTGGCTGTTTGATTTCTATACTGGGACTCCATTATGTGACAGGGCACTTTGTTAGCTACGCACATTGAAGCTACCAGACACGGAGGGCTCTGAATCTACCAATCAAGATACTGGGTGACCGTTCATTGAATTTTTTTGTAAGGTACTCTGTACCTGCCAGTAGTTGGGACACAAGCGAGATTAGCAATAGTAGGGACTTGTGGCATTTGTTTTAGATTTTCTGATAGGACAGACAACAGTCACCCTTTCCTAACTTACAGTGGCACGAATGGAGACATGCCAAGCTTTGCAGTAATGGACCCAGTCTTGACAGACCATGATACACATTTTTTTTAATATTGCTGTTAGATGTCATTGTTTGAAGTTTTGTATGTTGTCTTCTGTTGGGTTGTCATCTTGTGTATTGTGTGTGCAGGGGGACATCATGGTCTTGTTCATTCATTTACACAAGTGGTACAAAATAGCGGTGAAAGAGAAGACTCGGTTGGCAACAAATACACAAATAATGCAGCACCGAATAGTAACTTCTTTTTGCGGGTATGTAAGAAATACTGACCCACTGAGTTAGTATCATAGCCAATGAAGGTGGATACTCAACCCATTTCAAAGCAAATAGTAAAGTCTGAACTGAAAAGTATAACTATACGAACTTACTAGTCTACCTATGAACTGCAATGCAAACATGGAAATCAGAAGCACAAGTTTCACACATTTTACAGATTGAATTTATCTGTCCAGAAATGCAACCACAGTAGTTTTAGACTGTGTTCCACCATTATTTCTGAAAGGAACTTCATCATTACACAGCATGTAAGAAAAACATTCTTTTGCCATATTTGAAGAGGTCACAGCTCGTTAATACACACAGCACAAGATATGTTACTACAATGCAGCATCAACATTGAAATTTACTAACATGCAACCTATCTACCAACTGCCACACACACACACACAAACAGTAATAGTAGCATATCCTCACGTAGTATATACTAATTGGTATACATTTAATAATGCACCTGTCACTCTAGTTGTTGGTCCCATATACTTAATCATCAATGACTATCACATAACACGCAACACAGCATAAAACACATGTTCATACAGATAAAAATAACAACCATCATATCGTAGAACCACGTGAAAAAACATTCATGTCACAGAAATAATGAGAATGAAAAAAATTTCTGATATTACATAGCAGCTGTACAATGCACATTCACCAACTATCATTTAGCATCTTTTCACCAAATTATTAACATTCTTAACATGCTATTCTAGTAATACATTACTATAATGTACCAAAGCTATTCTAAAACTTTTTCTTTCTCATACAGGTGCCTGATACTTCTGAATGCTTACTGTCTGTGAACTATAATACCTGAAATGCCAACTAAATACAGGCGTAGAGTGTATCTCAAAGCGGTACAATAGTACTACACTGTTGTAAGACAACAAACAAAAAGTAAGTTACCCAAAAATGAACATCAAGACCATTACTGCAACAGTACCCCTACATCAATCTGCACACAGAAACAAAATCCTAAAAAAAAAAATATATAACATCACAAATGTTGTCGATCTGAGCAACACAACTATCTTAGTGTAACCATCAACAGATACTCAAATCAACAACGTAAAACGAAAATTGTGACTTACTTAAAAAGAAAATATTTCGATCACTGCAAGTAAAGCTAGATCGAAAGACTTACTACTAATAACTACGACACAACCGCAAACAGATCAAGTCACCTTTCTCATGGTACATCTGAAAGTACAAACATTTGTCAACAGAGCACTGTTTGTACTACAAAGTTAATAGCAAGATGTCTCATGTCCTTGAACAATTCAGAAACTTGTATAGCATCAAAAAACTGTAGTATCATGTTTGACTGTTGACCTTCTACCATATCTTCACAGAACAGTGGATACACACAGCACTCAAAGCATATTTCTGGAAAGAGTCTTATCATGACTTTACAAAACAACAGGCGTTCATATCAGGTCCGGCAAACTTAAATGTCATAAGTATCTCATGACAATCAATTAGATATGATGATGACTGTAGTCAACCATAGTCTTGAATAAATTTGCATACATGGTCATGTGCTGCAACCGTAAGCAATCATCATTCAAAAGTAGAACAGTTTATTAACCTATTCATAATAACAGATGAAAGAGAGACATAAGCTATTTACTGGTGACCATTGTAATCTGACCATATACTGGACTCATGGTCACTCACACGCAATCTCGACACTGGTGAATGATAGTTTTTCAACATCGGATGCTACGCAGTGCATCAGACAGGCATCGAAACTGTCCTACGTATACCATACAACGACTGTGCATCAATACCTTGTTTAATGATTGCAGTCAGGTGACATGCGGTGCCATCCTTTCATGAAAAAGTGCAACACATTCCTTCAGACCAAGCAGAAATTTCAGTGTCACCTTCAACAGAAAAAGCTATTTCATTGTTGAAAAGGACATTCTGAAACAATGCGGAAGAAATTGCTAAGTTTGAGATAGTATCAGAAATTTGATTCTGTGTGTGTATATGTGACCGTTTGTCTCTAAAACAAACTGTCACGTCAACTAAACCTGGTCATCATACAATGACATGTAGTTGCGCCTCACAGCATTCTTGCTTCTGAAATCGACTTTCATCCAAAGAACGCACTATGCAAACACTGTTTTCAAAACTGAGTAACACTTTGCCGGAAGGTCAGTGCTAAACAACATGAAACAGATGTTACCAACAAGTTTCAACATGGATATGTTTAGATATTCTATTCAACAATGAAACCATTCAACGATTCTCGTCTGAACACAGACCGGAGATTCCACGAAGCTAGTTAGATCTCAAAAGGTTCTATGATGTATCTACCACTTCCTCTACAGGAAAATGTTCAAAATATCTCAACAGAAAATAGCTTGGTATTCTAGTAAATGGTGTGCCTACAAAGCCAGGTCATCTGGGTGTTGTCAACCTACAAAAGGTAAAAGCTTGATCTGACTTGTTGAAAAACAATTCCTTTATATAGACCTTGCCATAGATCAAATAGCCACCTCTCTGTGCATGATCTATTAGAAAAAATAACCAATCATTGAAAAATCACTACACAGACAAGTGACAATGTGTATGAACAGTACACAATTCACCCACATGGTAGAGATCCATTGGGAGACAACATTGATCTCTATCAAAGGAAACAGGTGGAAGGTGAGCCTGTCAGCATTTGGGAGGCAACACTAGAAACACGCTGCTTCCCAGACCTATTCAAAAGGTCAGTAGGACGCTAGATGAAAAAGTATGGGTACAGAGTGCTGAGTACACCAGCCGTATCCTGAGCAAAGATGGCAAATTCAGGCGTAACATACAGGTACCTCTCCATCTGCTCTGGGAAGTGAGCAACAGCATTCGGTCTGCGTCTATAGCACATACCATTCGCCAACAACTCCACTAGATGGAATTACAGCCGCTCAATTTCTGGAGATAGAAACAGAAAAGATAAAAAATGCAAGTGAATCTGTCTTCCATACATACAAGCCTACGTAGCACCAAAGAATATTGGTATCGCAGCTTTCCGGAAATCATGACAATGCTACGAGTATGGCACAGCCACATGGTTTGTCCACTTAGTTGTGCAGAATATGCCTGGGACGAACTCATTGAACTGTTGAAGTGGGCAATTCCGATGTCAAACGCATCTCATCAATGACTATCAGAATGTGTTCACTTGATCCTGTGTCTGTCACAGACACATTTCACAAAGCTTCCATGACATTCTCAATTTCATCTTATCAAAGGACAATCCTCCTCTGGGCATTGTAGAACACTACTTTTGGAGGACAGATATAAAGCACCGGGTGCCCCTCATATCCATATGTTATTATGGATCAAGGATGCCTCACCGAATCGGTGAACATGATGCAGCAGAAGTGCTGTCATTCATAAAAAAATATCACTTGTCACATTCCAGACAAGTATGACAGTCCTACACTAGGAAGTTGGTTCAAAAGTTCCAGTGACATATTTACAAAAATATTGCCGTGAGCAGTAAAGAAAAAAATCTAATTGGTACCACGCGATGTCGCTGGATTCCTAGAAGAGTTTGTCAGAATGGTGCCATGAATGACAGCTTTTCTCAATGCAATGACACCACTCGAAGGCAAAATCAACCAAGAGAATATCAAAGAGGTGACAGAGATGAAAAAGAGGTGTATATCAATGACTACAACCCAAGCTCCTTCTCTAATGTGGCAAGCAAACATAGATGTTCAGTTTGTGGCTGACAACTCACTAGCCCTGGTTCGCTATGTAACTTTGTACATAACCAAACATGAACAGACTAGCTCAAGATCTTTGGGAAGATATTGCCAGTTCAAGCAAAGCCTGACATCTCAGCTGTGGTCATGGGTTTAAAGACTCTTTCACACAGAGAATAATAAGGCTTCAGAAGCCAGTGACACTTAATGGGTACACATCTGTGCGGGAAGTCTGACGCTGCACATTTCCTCAGTGTAAACTACAAAGAGAAGCAGGAAGGTACTGATTCCTCATGCGAAATTAGAGGAGCTTGCTGTCAGCACCATCTTCAAAACATATCATGAAGAATAACCTGATAGACACATACCAAGCCATAGACACAACAAGATAGAATGATATGTGTCTGTTTGAGGTCAGCTAAGTGGTATGACTACAAGACAGGTGCAGCACATGACAACACTGCACATTTACAAGGTCAATGGACTAGATGGCTGTCTTGTGAAGAGGAACAAGCCACGGCTTATAGATCACTACAAACCCATCTAGGCACATCAGAAACACAGAACATTACTACTTTGTCTCCTATTCCTATTTAGACCCTGGAGGAGTCTGAATTAAAGGTGACTCCTGACACATTCGAAGAACAGTTCAATCTCATTATGAGAATTTCCAAACTGACTACTCACAAACATACATACAAAGACTAAAAGCTGAGAAAGAACAGCTCGAGCAGGCAGAGACAAAACTTCAGGAAGACACCCAGTTAGTTCACAAGACAACCTTGATCCAGAAGGACAAGGTGTTCTCAAGTGACCCTCTGCCGTTAAATACTTCAGAACTGTTAATCTCAGAAATTGAGACAGCCATGCAACATGGCACACACACTCATAGTCAACCCAGCTGATAAGACAAAGACTAAATCAGCTGCAGCAGACCAGTACACTCAAAGTGGTTGAAGCTGTCCAACATGGTATACTACATGAAACAAAAATGTGACTGCACTCAGCACAAACCACTACTAATGTTTGTCAGTGGTTCAGCTGGCACAGGAAAGAGTTTCCTGATTGAAGCTATCACTTCAGAAATATGGACTGTGACAGGCTCTTCAATACTCATTGCTGTGACTGCTCCCACAGGACTAGCAGCATACAACATTGGTGGAGTAACATTAACCGTCTCTTTATGTTGCCAGTCCAGACATGGGAGAACTGGAAGTATACGTAAACTGATCATTCGAGCTTGCATCTCAGCTCCGTCCCATGTTCACAAAAGATGCAGCTGCTCATTGTTGAAGAAATCAGCATGGTCTCCAATGTCATGCCAGCCTGTGATCATCTACGTCTACAGCAGATCTTAGGTACTGATGCAATGCCATTTGGTGGCAAAAAGTATACTTGTGTTGGGAGACCTTTACAACACCAGTCAATGCAGAGCATGTATTCACAACTCTGACTGCCAAGCAAGCTAAGAATATCCTCGGTTGCATTGCAGGCTATAACATATGAATTATTTACCTATGTTGAGTTACCTACGAGAACATCACTGCAAAGTAGTGACCTAACTTACAAATCACTTTTTAGATGAAGAGCACAGGTTCTCTATCATCAGAACATGTTTGTATGTTAAATAGTCGAAAATCACAGTAGATAGTACATGCATAGAAACAGCATGTAATGTCTTCAGCGACATATACTCTACTGCCAGACACATAATGTCTTATGCCACGACGAAAAGAAATGCACTGAATTCAACAATCTAATGTGCTACAAAGAGAGAACCAGAGATTGTCACTCTCCATGCAATTGATACAGTTGATATCCTATTCTTAGTCGAAGCTAGTAGCAAAGATGACTGAACACTAAAGTGAACTGAAGTCAGATGTTTCACGAACAGCTGGCCTAGAAGCTCTTCTCACACAACCTAAGAATACAGCGTATCATGCTACGGCGTAATATGAATGTCCGAACAAGGCATGGTAAATGGTGCCATGGGAAACATCACTGACTTTATCTATAATGTACAGAAGACATTTATTCAGAACACTTGTGGTGCAGTTTGACAACATGCAACCTCTGCACACATAGATAGAACGCACGTTAAATTCAGGTTTTAAGGATATCTACGTAAACAGAAACAGTTCCCATTATATGTTGCATACGCTGTCTCCATTCACAAATCTCAGGGATTAAGTTTGGATTCAGCAATGATGAACATAGGTACAGACATTTTCAAAGATGGCATGAGCTACGTTGCTTTCACGTGTACAAGCAACTTTCTGGATTGCACATCATTAGTATAGCACTCAGAAAATACCAGGCTGACAAGTGATGTATTCTTGAGTACAACAGATACCTACTCTACATCAAGCACAAATGTCTTTAATACCACTGCCTACATATATCCGGTCTCACACAATTCAGTCACAGCTAGACGAAGCAACAAACAGCGGCAAGCTGCAAAAGTGATTAAAAAAAAGAGTTCAGCAAAGACCACAACCTCAAGTAAACATTCACAACCAACAATTCATCAGAAATCAGTTGGTGTAGCTGCTGTACCACTGTTTGACAGCAGTAGAGTAAACTGCTATGCTAACTCAGCTAATGCAAGTTTTTCCTACATGCCACAGTTTGTGCAAGCAATATCTGCTTCACAAGACAATCCCTATCAAATGCTTTGAAGCAGATTATCAACATGACTTCGACCACTCTAACAATGTACACTCACTAACACCACTACAACAGGTGTTATCACATATGCTGGATGTAGTACATTGCTGCGAAAGACAGCAAGACAGTACTAAGTTTATGATGGCTGTGATAAACAACCTTGATGAAAGCAGCACCCCAATCTGCAACTGCCACGTAACGCCGCTTACAAAATATGTATGTTTTCGTGTAGCCAATTCACAGCGTGAAACCACACAAGACATGTTGTGGATAACTCTCTTTGTTCCTAAAGCCAAAAGTGTCAAATTTAGACAGCTGTTCACTAATGCTGAATACGAGTCAGCATCTGGAAGGTGCGGAGGCATATGCACTCAGTCCATACGCCTGAGGACTTCATCTCAATATCTATTGCTTATACTGCACAGATTTGACACCAATGGGCTCAGAGTTGATACTCCCTATCACAGACTACAGCTAGTAGAATAGTGTTCAACCAATCACTGTTTGACACGCACAGCATTATCTATCACCATGGTAAATCCATGCATTCTGACACTACACCTCGTTACTAAGGTGCACAGCTGGATGGTTAGAGAGTGTGACTCTACAACAACTTTGAAACAGAGACTGCCACGTCACCTGAAAAATGCATATCTTCTACTATTGAAGAATTATGACAACCTTCATATTTCAGAAGAATAGAAAAAACATGTACCATTTTAACATGAGTACTTTGTCCCCAAAAATGTCATAACTCGTTACAATGTTGGACAATTAACAACTGTAAATTAGCAATACAATTTCAACAAATTGAATTCAAATATAGATATTACATAGACTGTGACATGTCATCTTGTGTAGATCAGTGACTACATGAAAATTGTTGTAGTGGCTTCAATCGGCAGCCAACAATATTTACAGTCACTAGAGAAACCATGATTACATGTCTAAGAATATACATCTAAAAACGTCACTAAGCTGCACAGCTGGATGGTTAAGTGTGACGACTCTACAACAACTTTTTAAATAGACACTCCCACATCTCACCTCAAAAAATGCATATCTTCTAATATTGAAGAATTATGACAACCTTCATATTTCAGAAGAATAGGACAAAACGTACCATTTTTAATGAGTACTTTGACCCCAAAAATGTCATAACTCTTTAATGTTCTACAATTAACAACTGTAAATAAACAATACAATTTCAACAAAAATGGAATTCAAATACAGACATTACATAGACTGTGACATGTTACATCTTGTAGAATCAGTGACTACATGAAATTGTTGTAGTGGCTCCAACAGGCGCCAACAATATTTACAGTCACTAGAGACACCATGAATACATGTCTGTGAAATATTCTACCCTTATAACACTCAACAAACATTCACGTGTCAAGTAGTCTTTTAACACTTCTAGTGACTCTTCACATATAGAGAACATCATTAGATCACCATGCAACAGTGTAGAACTATCACGCTTTCAGATGTAGTACTAGTATTGTACATATGTAAAAACAACTACCGTTATTGATAATGCAAAGCTGACTTACACAACTGTTAATAATAACCAATTACTGAATGTAATTCAGTGACTCTAACAAACTGTTTAAAATTACTTGTACATAATAGAAACATTTGTTTTCAAGTGTACATGTTATTAATTATTTAATAATTGAACTAAAAATAGCAGTGTAGCACTACAGTACAAGTAAATGTCTTACATATTACTCTGCAGTATACTAACAACATGTAACTAAGCATAAGTTTGTGAAAAAATGCATTCCATAACAGTTTTAGTATTTACAAGTTAAGAATTTACATAAAGCCAATGTAAGAATTGATAACATTATTTTTGTTCATGTAAAACCTGTATTTTTGTTTTGTACTTGTCACACAACTACTTGTACTGTATGTACAAAATATTGACAATTGTAAATCAGGCACTATTGCTGATCACAACAAACTGCATACCTGTTCTGACAATATTTATGATTGCCTCAATTGAGAATTGGGTGGGAATTTTCCATTTGCACCTAGTCAGTGACATATTGTTAATAGTAAGAATCAAATGTCACTAAACATCAATTGTGTAAACTGTACTATGAGACAATCAGCACTGGTTTTTGCCCACCCAGGAACATCCACATTATGCATCACACAATTACAACAAAACACTTGTCTATCTTGTGTCTAATCACACTTCACAAACAACGGCATTTCCCTTATTAACATAGCAGACAAGTAATACACATAGTTGTAACTACAACCATTTTTAAAAAGTTACATTTTTTACAAAACTACATTCACGTTCAATAGCAATATCTTCAGCCTAACTATTAAAATTACAAGTCAAATGCCAGAAAATACTTCCACACATATAAACAGAAGTGAGTACTGAAGCACAACTAAAAACACACAACATCTGATTAGTTTCATATGATGTCACACATAGTCCAATCCATCAT
This sequence comes from Neoceratodus forsteri, assembly GCA_016271365.2. Taxonomy (NCBI): domain Eukaryota; kingdom Metazoa; phylum Chordata; order Ceratodontiformes; family Ceratodontidae; genus Neoceratodus; species Neoceratodus forsteri. The sequence continues at coordinate 220,154,073 of CM028134.1, forward strand.
ACATATTATAATTCTTACACATTTACAAATTTCACAAGTAATGATTGCACACATACAAAGATTGTATTGTGAGACTGCTTCTGTTAACAAAATTTAACTTTTCATTCGACCTTTTCTCCATTTGACAAATTGGCATAATTTTTTAAAACCATAACCACCTGTGTCGACTCATTACTTTAAATACCATACTGAAATGAAAATAAGTGTCTATTACTTAAGCATACAAATCAATGTTTACTAATACCGCTACAACTATAACTCCATCTATTTTTTTGCTACCTCTAGACATACAGTCAGTAACACAGCAACACAAAGGGTAACACACATGGTGGCATAAGAGCGGGATCGTCACCAAGTCTCACCCACCAGTCTGTGTAAAGCAGCAGAAGTATAGGAGAGTGGGGTGAGGAAGTTGGGACTACAATCCCAATGCACACCCAATGCCCGGTTGGGGAGTGGGCAGGAGCAGTACAGCCCATGCGCCACCGCCACATGATGTGTTATGGCACAATAAAACAGACAGCACCGCAAACATTAATACTAAAAGTGACCACTTTGGGGAGTGGGCAGCAGGAGTACAAAGGGTGTTCACCCTAACAGCGAATTTCCTCACTTTTGTCGCTATGGAACAACCTAACTAATGCATTAAACACAGTTTTTTGCCTCTAATTTCCCTTCTTTTTAAGAATGATAACAAGAAATAGTGAATGTTATGCAGTGGCAGGAGCGCAAAGGATAACGCACATGGTGGCGCAGACATCAATGATGCATAACTTTGGGCCCCACGCTCCCGCCACATGATGTGTTGTGGCATACTAACAGGGACAGCAATGCAAACAGAAATGCTAACAGTGGCGCAAATGGTAACACAAGCCCGAATGAGAACAGAAAGGGTAACGCACATGCTGGCGTAGACGGGAATGGTCTGCCACGTGATGTGTTGTCACATAGTAACATGGTGCCTGCAAACAGAAATGTCAATGGGCATGGTGATGTAAAGTAAAACAATAAGATAAACAGTACTGTAGACAAAATGGCAAAAATAACAAAAGCATGGCGAGCAAATGAAAGCATAAGCGATAACGCACATGGTGGCGCAGGCGCCAATGGTAAGTGAAACAGATACGGATCCGCAAGCGGAAGAGACAACAAGTAACAATGTAAGTGCACAGGCTGGTTTCCCCAAAACCTGCATTGAGAAAGACAGTGAGTACAAATAATGTATGCAAAATAATGAGTAACGACAAGAAAATGGACATCGGAATACTAAATACATTATATCTCAGGAACTGTCATGATGAAAAAAAATTAAAGTCATATTATTTACAACTGTCCTGGCTAATTTGAATCTGAGCCCCACTATGGTGCTAAGAGATTTTCCAACGAAAACTCTGTATCTCGCACCGTTTCCGAGACACGGTCCCTGAAAGGCGCGGCGAACATCGTAATGTTATCCTATGGGAAAAACCATCAATTTTGGAGTGCCAGTAACTTTGCCGCCATGTGATATTTTTTCACCAAACTACTGAAAGGCACATCTGTGTACTGTTGGCTGTCTTCCCTCCAAATTTCAGGAAAAAAGACCAAACCGTTATTTTGCAGCAAGGTGCCAAATGATTCCTGTAATGTGGTAGCCGTAATAGTTATCCTATGGGAAAAACTGTCAACTTTAGAGTGCCATAACTTTGACGCCGTGTAATATTTTCAATACAATACCTGAAAGCACATCTGTGAGATGTTGGCTGCGTTCCTCAAATTTCAGCCCACAACTCCCAACGGTTATTTTGCAGTACAGTGCCAAAGATATTGCTGCCATTTCCCCACAGGCCATGAAAATTACTGCGCAAGATTCATGAAGCTATCATAAAAAGTTCGACACTACGTGAGCATACGAAAGTAATTTCTAAAATACTTTTCAGAAATTTGAAAAACATATTTCTGGGTGTTTTACCACAAAATAAACATGGCATGAAATCCTCAGGCCCGAATAGCTAAATACAAAAAAATTACGTTGCTAGAGGTCTCAAATTTAAATGCCAACCATTTTTCTGATCACCAACTGAAAAAAAATGCAGATTTGCAGAAAATAACAGGCCCATTTGCAGTAAAAAATGCATTTGCGACACTGTCGAACTTTTGTTAACTTTTTCCCATTGACTTATAATGAGGAAACTGTTTTGAATAACTTTTGAACCATTTAATATTTTCACGAAATCTTTGAAAGGCACATCGGGGACCCGCCTGCACATTCCCTGAAGATTTAGGACCGGCACACACATCAACAATACGACCTGCAGCGCGACCATAGAATTCAGAAAAAGCATAAGCGCTTTAGATCACATAATAACTCCACAACCGTATATCCGATCATTATGAACTTGGCAAATCTCAAGGCCTATGGGTCTTTATCATCTTTCAAATTTCAGGAAAATCCATCAAACAGTTGCAAAGTTATTAAGGTGCAAAATTACAGGTTTAACGGAATGGCTCCTGAACCCTAACTCTGGTAGCACTACTATGGTACCAAATACCGTATATATATATATATATATATATATATATATATATATATATATATTAGAGGCAAAAACTCCATTTAATGCATTAGTTAGGGTTGTTCCACAGCGACAAAAGTGAGGAAATTAGCTGTTGGGGTTGAAAACCCCTTGGACTCCCGCCCACCCCCAACTGGCATTGGGTGCGCATGTGGGATCATCAGCCCTAACTCTCACCCCATGACATGTGAAATCAGCAGAAGTATAGGAGAATGGGGTGAGAGTTAGGACCACTGATCCCAATGCACTCCCAATGCCGGTTGGGGGTGGAGGGGTCCAAGGGGGTTTCAACCCTAACAGCTAATTTCCTCACTTTGTCGCTGTGGAACAACCCTAACTAATGCATTAAACGGAGTTTTTGCCTCTAATTTCTTTTTGAGAATGATAACAAGAAATAGTGAATGGGAGCAGCTGGGGGAGCGTGGGGCCCTTGGGCTCCCGCGCCACGCCATAGTGTGTTGTGGCATACAACAGGACAGCAACGCAAACAGAAATGCTAACAGTGGTGCACATGGTAACACAAGCACGAATGAGAACAGAAAGGGTTAGCACATGGTGGCGTGAGCGGGAATGGTCTGCCACGTGGACGTGTTGTCACATAGTAACATGGTGCCTGCAAACAGAAATGTCAATGGGCATGGTGAGGTAAAGTGAAACAGTAAGATAAACAGTACTGTAGACAGAAATGGCAAAAATAACAGAAGCATAGCGCAAATGAAAGCATAAAGGATAACGCACATGGTGGTGCAGGCGTCAATGGTAAGTGAAGCGGTAAGGATCCGCAAGCGGAAAGGGCAACAGTAACAGTAATGTAAGCGCACAGGCTGGTTTTCCCCAAAACCTGCATTGAGAAAGACAGTGAGTACAAATAATGTATGCAAAATAATGAGTATCGGTGCAGAAAATGAGATCTTGGAATACTAAATATATTATATCTCAGGAACCGTACGACGTGGAAAAAAAATTTAAAAGTCATATTATTTACAACTGTCCTGGCTAATTTGAATCTTAGCCCCACCATGGGGCTAAGAAATTTTCCGACGAAAAGTCCGTATCTCGCACCATTTCAGAGATACGGGCCCTGAAAGGCGCAGCGAACGCCGAAATGTTATCCTATGGGAAAAAAAGAAAAGTTCAGAGCACCATAACTTTGCCTCCCTGTAATGTTTTTCACCAAACTACTGAAAGGCACATCTGTGGGCTGTTGGCTGTCTTCCCTCCAAATTTCAGGAAAAAAGACCAAACCATTATTTTGCAGCAGGGCTCCAAATGATTTCTGTTAAGTGTCGGGCGCCGTAATGTTATCCTATGGGAAAAAATGTCAATTTTGGAGTGCCGTAACTTTGCCGCCATGTGATATTTTTTCACCAAGCTACTGAAAGGCACATCTGTGTACTGTTGGCTGTCTTCCCTCCAAATTTCAGGAAAAAAGACCAAACCGTTATTTTGCAGCAGGGTGCCAAAGGATTCCTGTAATGCTTCGGGCGCCGTAATGTTATCCTATGGGAAAAATGGTCAACTATGGAGTGCCATAACTTTGCTGCTGTGTAATATTTTTTCAATACAATACTGAAAGGCACATCTGTGAGATGTCATTTCGTTCCCTCAAATTTCAGCCCAAAACTCCCAACTGTTATTTTGCAGTGCAGTGCCAAAAGAATTGCTGTCATTTTCCACAGACTAGAAAATTACTATGCAATTTATGACTTCATAAGAAATTGCCTACACTTTAATGAGCATGAAAGTAATTTCTAGGACTTTTTCCAGAAATTTGAAAAACATATTTCTGGGGTGTTTACTACAAAATAAAGACATGGTAAGCATCCTCAGGGCCCGACTAGGTGAATACAAAAAAATTAGATTGCTAGAGGGTCCCAAATTTAAATGCCAACCATTTTTCTGATCACCAACTGAAAACAAATGGCCGATTTGCAGAAAGTAACAGGCCCATTTGTGAAAGTAAAATGCATCTGCAAAGTGTTGAACTTTTGTTAACTTTTCCCTTGACTTATAATGGGAAACTGTTTTTGAATAACTTTTGAACCGTTTAATATTTTTTCATGAAATCTTTGAAAGGCATACGGGACCCGGCTGCACGTTTCCTGAAGATTTCAGGCGATCCACACTAAACCGTCACGACCTGTAGGTGCGACCACAGAATTCCAGAAAAGCGTAAGCGTCGCACAGATCACGCTTAATAACTCCGCAACCGTGATATCCGATCAGTACAAAACTTGGCAGATCCCAAGGCCTATGGGTCTTGATCATACATTCCAAATTTCAGGCAAATCCATTAAACAGCTGCAAAGTTATTAAGGTGCAAAATTTTGGGTTTAACATGGAAATGGCTCTGAACCCTAATTATGGTAGCACTACTGTACCTATATATATATATATATATATATATATATATATATATATATATATATATATACACACCCATAAAACTGACCAAATTTAAACAATTTGAAGACATAAAGCAGGCAAGAGGGTATGTGCCTACATATACTTTGAACTGGTCCTAAAAGTTGAGAGTGTCCCTGTAATGTTATGTAACAATTTGCTAGGTACCTGTACTGTATTCCCTTTTTTTTTTGTTTTGCTACATATGTATGTCTGTCTGCAAGGATAACAATTTGAATTCAGCAGATGCCGGAAGCAGTCAGGTTTTCTTATCAGTGATTCTGAGAAGGGACTGGCCAAATGGGGCCTGGTTAGTTAAAGTGATTACATAGGGCTGACCAGTTTGGACCTCTGAAATATGGGTAAGCACTATAAGTGTCCTTGTCAGGAAGCAGCTAGCTAACACAAACATTCCTGTAGGAGCACATAATACTTATCCAGCAGGCTGCCACAAACTGGTTCCTGCAGCAGCTCCAGAGAAAAGATTTTGAATTTGTGACATCAGAGTGACATGCTGGATGATGTGTCATGGGGGGAGGGACAACTAGAGGGTTTAAGGTCTGACAGGGCCTCACAAAAACAATCAGGCTTGGGACTAGGAACAAACTGCCATCTGAAAGATCATGTCTGTCCTAATTCAAAGTGTTTTGTGGTAAACTAATCTACCTTGTAGAGAGAGATAGTTATTCTGTTTGTAACAAATTGTTTGAAACCAGTTTCTTTTCATTTCTGTAGAATTACTGTTCCCTATAGTGTTGTTGTACTATCCTGTAGTATCTGTGTAATGATCATGAAATATTAAAATAATTTTTTTTGTATATATTTCATGTTTCTATGATGGAATCCTTTGGGGATACAACTAACTGATTTATAACTGACAACTGTATTTCCTCCACTGAAGAGAAGCCTACCACTAGCATATCCTATTTCTAAGGTAAAGTGTTCTCAACTGTCACAGAGGAGGGCAGATCATGCAACCTTGAACAAAGAGCACTGTACTGTGTGAGCAGTGGCTGAAGGGACACAAACCTGTAGATACCCCCAAAAGAGTGTCTGTGCTGAGTGGTGGCAGCTACTGAAGTATTGAGAAAGCTAGTAACAATGATACAGGCTGAGTCAGGGAAGGACCAGTCTGTCACAGTACCTTTTTAAACTCAACATATAAAAACCCACATATATTTTTAAAAATAAAATATAAATTAAAGTACTAAAAATAGTTTATGAAGTTAAGATAAACTATTCCACCACCCCAAAAGTTAAACTCTAAATATTACCATTAAACCAATAAAGCATTCCTATAATTTTTAATTTACTTACATTATGTAGTAACTGTGCTAAATGTAAATGAAAAAAGTCCACTTTCAGAAGTAGTATCACACTCCAAGTACAAAAAACTAAATGCAAAAAATTCACATAATAAATAAAATATAATTCACCTAAATTATTCTTTATTTTAAAAATTGTGAAATCTTAAGAAACAAAATATACCTTTAAAACATGTCTATGTACCTAAACTTTCTGTAACAGTGACATTACCACCACACCAAAAATGAACAAAACCCTTAAATTAATATAACCCTGTAAATACAAGATACCACAACCTAATGACATTTAAATACTTAAAAAATCTGTATAACTATTACATTTATAAACCCAACAATAGTATGCTGCTGCAATATAAATATTTTATTTATTTATTTATTGCATAAGATCGGAATTACAATCCTTTGAGTCATAGACTCTTTTGCAAAGGCTCCACATCGGTTACAGAGGGTGGAGGGAGTACAAAAATACAGAGGTTACAGAGGGTGGAGGGAGTACAAAAACACATAGGGAAGCATTCAGAGGCAAGCAGTATTCAGGGAAAACATACATTAACAGTCAGCATTCATAAACAGTACTGGCAGTGCAGTCCAGGCTTTAACTTAGTTTACCAGAGACAGAGGTATGCAGCTATCAGGATTCCATTAGTTAGAGATAGGTAGGAAGTGGATTCATAGGGTCGAGGAGGATCCTGTGTCAGTTGTAGGGAGGGAAAGGGGGCGCACGAGGTGGGAAGGGAGATTAGCCACAGTCACAGTTTGCAGTCTCAAGTAGGTGAACTTTGAGGCCCGCTTTGAATAGGGAAATGCTATGGGTCTGAGAGAGCTGGGGAAGTAGATCATTTAGCCAAAGGGGAGCATGGTACCGGAAAGATCTTTGGCCTAGAGATGTTCTACAGTGGGGGACCTGGAATGAGGAGTTTGCTGCGAGCTGTGTATTTCACCTGTGGGGGACAGGGCTGATTAAGAGGAGGAGGAGGCCAATGGGGGCAAGCTGGAGATGTATTTTTTTTGTGAGAACGCAGGTGTGGAACTTTAGTCTTTGTTGGAAGTTTAACCAGTGGGCCAAATCGTATAGGTCACAGGTATGGGTTAGTCTGTCACTGCCGGTGACTAGTCGGCAAGCTTTATTCAGGACAGTGTTAATACTACGCTGAGCGGTGGGTTCAGCTGATCCATATATCGTTATCCCGTAGTCAATTAGGGAGAGGATTGATGAGGAGACAGCTAAACACATGGCCTGTGCAGGTAGGCAGTGTTTGAGTCTGTAGAGTATGCCCACTCTGGCGTTGACAGCTGAGGAGAGGTGTTGAATGTGACTATGGTAGGAGAGGGAGGTATCTAGTGTGATGCCCAGATATTTTAAATTTGTAACGTGTTCAAGGGGGGGGTGCCTTGTGAGTTTTTGATTAGGAGGGTCGACTGCCTGTGAGGGCTTTGCCGGTGCGCAAAGACCATGGCTTTAGTTTTTTTATAGTTGATGATCAGGCAGTGTTCATTAAACCATGTCTCAAGCTCCCTGAAAAAACCCTGAAGGTCAAGTTGGAGGGTGCTTGGCTGTGGGTGTTTCCAGTATAGTACTGCATCATCAGCATAGAGAAGCAGATGACCACTACAGGCCTTGGGAAGTGAGTTTAAAAAGAGGGTGAAAAGAAGAGGGCTGAGAATAGAAACCCTGTGGGACTCCAGAGCGCACAGCTTTGCAGGAGGAGATGGTGGCATTTAACTTGACTTGTTGTGACCGGCCTGAGAGGTAATCTTTGAACCAGGCCATAGTCTCAGGGACCACATTTAGTTTTGGGAGGACACAGAGCAGCAGATCGTGACTGACCGTGTCAAATGCCTTGGTCAGATCCACAAAGATTGCTCCAGCAATAGAACCTTGGTCCAGTGCCTCATGGATGAAAGAGGTAAATTCAGTGAGTGCAGTGACCGTGCTATGGCCTCTCCGGAAACCATGCTGAGCCTAGCAGAGGAGGTTGTGTTTGGTTAGGTGTTCTGTTATCTGGTCCGAGACTATTTTTTCCAGAGCTTTGGAGAGAGGGGGGAGTATTGAGATCAGTCTATAGTTGCTTGTGTGATTAGGGTCACCACTCTTCAGAATGGGGGTGATTATGGCCCTCTTCCAGATTGATGGAAACTGTCCGAGGCGGAGAGAGAGGTTGAGAATTTTAGTAAGGTGGGGTAGTATGACATCCAGTGTCAGCTGGATAAGTTTAAGATCAAGTGAATCATTGCTGTAACGGAAATTGGCGATAGCTTTGGAAATGTAATGTTTTGCCTCACGGCAGGAGATGACTCTCAGCCTGAAAGGTAATGGGTCTAAATTACTCATTAAAAGTTCATTGATTGGGCTGGCCCAGTGGTGCTGAGGGTTGAGGTGCTGGATGGAACACCTCGCTCTACGCCGGTGACCTGGATTCGGGAATGAGCCTGGATCATTGGGGGTCAGCTTGGGGGGGGAGAGCAGGATTGAGCAGCCAAAAGTCAGCTCTCCTCTCCCAGGGAGGGATCTGGTGATCCCCCACAGTACAGCTGCCCCCAGGTGGAGGCCTGAGGATAGTGCAAGTGGGTGGGCAGCACAAATAAGGAGGGCACTGCAGATCCATGGTGTGCACATGCCTCCACACGTGTACATGCACCTATGGCAGGGATGGGTGAAAACTGGAGGAAAAATAGTACTGACCAGCAGGATGAAATCAGTTCTCCACAGGCCATGCACCCAGCTAACTGGGCACCTCCATGCCATCGAGGTGAGTCCCAGTGGATGTGGGGGTGATGGGGCTGGGGGGGCTGGTGGAGGGGGGGGTTGATCGGCATGGGGTAGCGATAAAAATGCAGATAAAAAAAAGTTAGTTAACCACGTTTATAATAAAAATCTACCTATTCCACCAAACTTGTTTCTTAAAATACAAATACAGCATTACTTAAAAAGATAAGAGTGTCTTTACAAACTACATACAGTCAATTCCGCTTGTATGCACATGCTTGGGACCTGAACAATTTGTGCATACAAGCAGAATTACCATTTTTACCATTTGATGTACTGTCATTCTGTTATTAACCCACATAGATGTGCTTTTCTGTACAGCAGACGGACACAGAGGGTCTATTCAGGAGGAGAAGGGTGGGGAGAGACACTAGGGGCCATGACATGAGATTGGAAGGGGGTAGATTCAGGAGGGATGTAAGGAGGCATTTCTTTATGGAGAGGGTGGTGGCAAAGTGGAATGCACTACCAACTGAAGTGGTGACATGTACTACAGTGGAATGCTTCAAGAAGGAGTGGGACATGGCAAAGGGGAGGGTAAAGGGAAGTAAGGGGAAGGAGGTGGGATAGCTGCTGAATAAGGAGATAGTTGCATTCGTGAGCAGCCTAGATAGACCATGATGGCCTTTTGCTGCTGGCAGTTTTTGTATGTTCGTAGCAGTACAAGTTTAACTTTGATTTCAAGCTGTAAAAGTTTAAATACTGTAATGTATATAGAGCTTTTTTTTTTTTTAGTTGTTTAACCAGAAGTAGCATACTAAGCTGAAAGCTTTTTTACAGGAGCGACCTGGGAGCACAGGAAAGTTAAGTGACTTGCTCAGGGTCACACAGTATGCAAGTGGAAGCTGGGGGATTCAATCCCAGGTCTGGACTGCTGGATGTCACCAGATTTGCAGCTCAGAGCCTTAAACCACTGCACTATACTGCCTCATTGTTTAATGGCATAAATCAGACTCTAATGAATTACATGTTTTTATTAACAACCAGTGCTTAGTTTTCACCCCCACAGGGGTTGGCTGCCCCAAGTGTGAAAATCATCCTCCGAACAGCATTTGTGGTTCGATTCCACTCTCCAGGGTCTGCTGAACTGTCTGCCCCCCTGCTGACTCCAGGTACAGGCTTGCTGTCTACAGTTTCGAACTTGGCACCTTTCCCTGATAAGATTCACTGGCACTCCCATCTGTAGCCTGACTGTAGCTGCTGAACACAATTTAATTTAAGTTTAAGTTTAGAGCTGGGCTGCTAAAGCTCCCTGCATGCTACTCTGGGGCTGACATTTTGTAAATTATGCTTTGCACTGCTTTTTATTGCATTTAGAGCCTGTTAAGATTTTTTTTATTGTTTATGGTTACTTGCATTGGGTAGAGACTTAAGTTTTTCTGCTCCTTCCTTTCTGTGAGTGAACTCCATTCAAAACCTGTCACCTATCTTTTCCCCTCTCTCATTAACTGCTGTAACCCTGCACTCCTGAAACCTGAGCTCTTGCTCATTTTTCTCTCTCTGTCCACCCTGACTCCATAGCCAGCTGTACTCCGCCCCCTCCTTAAGCTCCCCCAAACCTCTCTCAGACTCTCCCTGCTCCTTTGTTCCCTTTGTTCCCACTCCAACTAAAACTAACCTCTGCCCCTTTCTCTTCCCCGGTGGCTGCCCCGTGCGGTGAAAATCATCCTCTGAACCGCGTTTGTGGTTCGATTCCACTCCAGGCTCTGCTGAACTGCCCCCTCACTGACTCCAGGTACATGCTAGCTGGCTACAATTTTGAACTTGGTGCCTTTTCCTGATAAGATTCACTGGTGCTCCCATCTATAGCCTGACTAGGTCTCTGAACACATTTTAATTTAAATTTAATTTTAGAGCTGAGCTGCTAACACTCCCTGCATGCTACCGTAGGGCTGAAATTTTTGGCCTTCTCCCCCCCTCCCTGGCCTTAATTAAATACACCTTGGCCCCTCCTCTTTCTCCTTAAATATCATGCAGTTGGACGCTAGTAGTAATTCGCTCTATGAGTCTTAAAACTACAGTTAGCTTATTTCCTACTACCTCTCACTCCCTGCTCATGTAACCTTTCTTATTTCCTCCTCTCTGCCCACCGTCTACCATGATGGTGAAGATGCAGACTATTGCTGTTCATACAAGGATACAAGGACTCCCACTGTATCGCTAACCCCTCAATGTCTGAAGTGTTTTTACCATTACTGTCTATTTGGCCAGCTGCAATGGCCTCTCCATACCCTCACTGACTACCTTTGATGTGGTAGCACTAAATGTGTATGGTCCAGTGACATCTTCCCTCCCTGATGACACAGGCCTCCTGAGAATGCGTCCCTCCAAGACTGCAGGAAAGTGAAACTTGACTTATGACCCGGCCCTGGTGCCGCGACCCAATGACCTAGAAATCTGCATTTACCACACAAAAACCCAGGCGCCCAGTAAATGACAATGGCAACTACTTAAAAAACTTATTCAGGAGGAGCTCCTCAGACCACTGCTGCTACTACTACTCCTGATGTCTGGCAACATGCAGCCCAAACCCGGACCCCCACCCCACCTCAATACTAGCCCATGTAAAACTCAGGCCTTGTGTTTGCATTGTTAAATATCTGCAGCCTCCTTCCAGAAATGGACAGCCTCAAGGTCTGGGTCTCCCAACAAAACCCAGATGTCATTTCTGTCATGGAAACTTTGCTATCTCTGAAAATCACAGACACTGCCATTTCTCTGCCTGGCTACACCTTGTACAGACAGGACTGTCACTCAAAAAGAGGCAGAGGATGTGACATTTACACCAAAGATACACTCCAGGGATATGTAATTCCACCGCCCAGTAGCTGTGGCAACCTACAGGTCCTGGCCATTAAACTGCTGCTAGGGGCGCACAAAAGAGTGCTTACCTTCTTATCTGTTTATAACAGATCTAGCTCGGTATCAGCAATCTATTGGACTATATCACCACTTTGAGCCTAAACTCTGAAACTGTACTGCTGGGAGACTTCAATATAAATTGGCTCTCACCTGCATTTACTGCTATCAAAGACACCCTTGACATAATCCAGTTCTCCCAATTGGTGGACCCTCCAACTCGAACCAACTATAAAACTAGTACCAGCACACTTCTGGACTGGGTACTATTGAACTGCCCTTTCACATCTCTGATTTCACCGTGCTCCCCAACTCCTTGAGTGACCACTCCCCAGTCAAATGCCTCTGGAATAACAACTACTGCAAACCTCCAACTAGAATCATAAAAAATCGACAGCTCCTAAAAGGCCACCTCCCTCAGCTAAAGGCTGACCTAAAACAATTCAACTGGTCAGATCTGTACAGTACCGCAGATGTGGACACTGCACATGACCTCTTTATCTCAACATTTAATGCTACCTGTGACAAACATGCTTCAATCAAAACAAGAAAAGCCAAAGGTCCTCTTAATCACCAGATTACCCCTGATCTACTGGCTCAACTATCATCTAGAAACTAACTGTAGCTAAACGCACAAGCTCAAGGCACAGCGGATAACATCCAACATTATAAAAGGGCTTGCAATGAGTGTACAAAGCTGTCTGAGTTGTAAAAAGTAAATTCTACAAAGATGCCCTGGCTAAGACCAGGAACAGCAGCAAGTCCTTCTCAGCAAACTAATGCAACATCATTGGGAAAGACCCGAAAATAGCCCCAGGTATGCTCAGTATTGAGGGCGTCCCTACCCTGGACTCAATGTGCATTGCCAACTCCCTGAACCATGCATTCTTGGACCTCAGTAATGTGCTCTCCATGGACTTCTTCAGCACCCCCGCCCCCTAGGGCCACTGTGAAGAAACCTGCACTACCTCACCAGCCTCTCTTCTGCTTCAAGCTGGTCTCTGAAGCGGAGGCAAGAAAGTACCTTGAAAAGGTTCTTGGCAGCTGGCCCAGTGGTGCTGGAGGTTGAGGCACTGATCGCTACACCTCACGCCACACCAGCGACCCAGGTTTGGGAATGTGTCTGGGTCGGCAGGGGGAGAGAGGATTGAGCTTCTGGAGAACTGCTGTCCTCTTTCGGGGGGTGCCATGTCATCCCACTCACTGATTGCCCTCTGGTGGTGACTGAAGGGCAGTACAGGTAGGAAGGGAGGCATGCTCCAATGTGATTACCTCAGTAGGGAGGGGGGACAGGGGAAAAAGGAGGAAACAGAGCCTGGCAGGGCTCCATGACAGTCTGCCATGCCCGAGAGCCGACCCTGAATTCTGGATTGGGTCTCCAGGGAGGGGTGCCACCTTCCTGGCCCCGCCACTGGGGCAAGCCATGGGGAACCTCCAGGATCGCAGAGTGTGGTAGCAGGGACCCAAGAAGAGAGAGAGAGAGAGAGAGTCCTCCCTCAGAGGGCCAAAACCTGCCAGGCTCAGAGGAGGAAAAATGAAAATGAAGAAAAAAGGTTCTTTGTAAGTCTAGACACAGTGAAGACTCCTGGACCTCAAATTTGTATAAGTAACTCTGGAGGATGAAGTAATCAGTCCTCTCACAAAGGTAATTAATCTACCCTTTGCCAATCCAAATTCCCACAAATCTGGAAGTCTGCCACAGTCACCCCGATACACAAAAGTGGGGACTGGTCCCTCCACAACAATTACAGGCCGATCTCTATACTCCTCCCGCTCTCCAAGGTCCTGAAACGAATTGTGGATGACCAGATGGTGGAGTACCTCAATCAATATCAGCTTCTATGCTCCAAGCAGCATGGGTTCTGAGTCAGCCACAGCACCAACACATATCTACTCGAATTTACCAGATTCATACATAGCGCATTTGAAAAAGGGCACATTGCAGGGGCAGCCTTCATTGACCTATCAAAAGCATCTGATAAGGTCCATCATGCCCTTCTCCTCGAGCAACTCTCAAATATTGGTCTGGTCTTTGAAACCATTCACTGGTTTAGAAGTTACCTGAGCCTGCGCTCCCAGCAAGTCAGGATTGGGGACATTCTTTCTGAAAGTAGACCTGTCAGATCAAGGGTACTACAAAAATCCATACCCAGTTCATTACTCTTCAGCATCTTCCTAAACAACCTCCCAGCACCCTGCTAATGCAGCATGCTCCTCTACACAGATGATGCGGTGATCTTTGCAAGCAACCCTGACTCTGTACTTCTTGATTCGGTCCTCCAAAGTGGCTTTGCAACTGCCAAAAAATGGTTAAAACAACAAAAAATGGTCATGAATTATAAAAAGACCAAGACTATACATTACTCCTCAGCCCAAAACAAGCTAAAAGGCTACCCCCTAGCAATTCAGAATGATGCCGGGATCACCTTGAAGCTAGTTCCCCACTTCAAATACCTGGGGATCACATTGGACTCCACCCTGTCTTACACTGAACATATCAATAACACTGCTAAAGCCCTCAACCCCAGGATTGGCATCCTCTACAGACACAGGCACAGCCTAACATTTGAAGCCCTGAATCTGGCAATAAACAGCTTGCTCATAACCCTCATTGACTATGGTCTGGCCATTTACGGCACTGCAACTGACTCAGCACTCTAACGCCTCTCAACAGCTCTAAACAAAGCCTGCCATCTGCTCACTAATGCCCCAAAGCTCACCAATACCTGTGAGCTGTATGCGCGGACAAGCTGACTCCATCTGAGCAACATAATCCATTATCAAACTTACCTCCAGTGTGAATCAGTCAGTGCGCACCTAAGGTGGTATGGCAGGCTTTGTTGAGTGCAGTTTTTATGTGCCGGAGAGCAGTATCTGTGGCAGAACCATATATAGGCAGCATGTAGTCCACCAGGGAATCCACAGAACTGTGAACAGCTATGCAGAGGGCTTTGGGGGAGAGGCTATGCTTGTGATGATAAAGTAGCCCTATGCGCTTGTTGATACCTTTGGCTGTGTTGTCAATGTGGAGAATATAGGAGAGCGAGTTGTCAGTAGTGATACTGAGGTATTTAAAGTGTTGAACAAGTTCAAGGGAAACCCCGCTACTATTGCATATTGATAGTGGGTAGTTTTTGTGTTTGTCTAGAGAGCGCTGGAAAACAGCATGTTTTTTGTTTTCTTGTACAGTAGAACCCCACAGTTACAGACCCAAGACTTATGAACTGACTGGTCAACCGAACCCCCACCTGCTGCCGCCCATGCATTAGCTAATAATTCACTTGGGTACCTCAACAGCAAGGGAAAAACAGAGTAAACAGTGTCTGCAGTGTGGAGAGAGAAAGAGACAGAGAGAGAGAGAGAGAGAGAGACAGCATGCTTGAGAGACCACCTCTCACAGAGTTTGTCCGTATCCCCAAGTGTTCCCGGTCTTGGTGTCACCCAACAGAAGTGGAGACGGAGACAGACCGATGTCACTGTTGGTGAGTGACTGTGTAAGGGCTAGTCAGTAGCACAGTGTTTTGTGTTGTACACCCGAAATGGTAGATCATAGGCAACAAAACCAGTGACATCTCTCTCACTCTATCTGTGTATTTCTGTGGCCCAGTGCTGACACAATACTTTCTGTACTTTCTGTGTGCTGAGACAGAAGAGTGCAGGAAACTGTGTGAGCCATGTCCATGGTCCGTACTTCACCGTGAAGAAGAAAGAGAGTAATCACAGTACGGAAGTAGCTTTCTGTGTGCCGGCACAGTTGAAGAATGTTGGTTCTCTATAAATAACATTAAAACCCCCTCTTTCTTCTTTTTCTGTCAAGTTTCAGTCTTTTTCAGACTTACAGACTTTTCAGAGTTATGAACACCATGCATTCCCAAGGTGTCTGCAACTCGAGGTTCTACTGTAGTTTATTATCAATTTATGATCTTTGAACCACGTCTCTACACTGGTGAAATTGCTCTGTAGTTGCTGCTCAAGGGCACTGGGGTCTGAGCCATTTGAGAAGACAACCTTGTCATCTGCATAAAGGAGGATGCGACCTTGACTGACTTGAAGGAGGCAATTCAAGAATAAGCTGAACAGGAGGGGACCCAAAGGTTGCCATATTGGGACAGTCCCATAACATGTGTGGTAAGTTACCCTCACTGTTTCCACATCTTGAACAATCTGGATTTGGTCTCCTCCCCATCCTATACATTCTACAAGATGTATAGTATAAATTGTGTAAAACCTTAAACTGTAGTAACCTCAACCTGTCCTGCTTTACATATTTATAGATATCTAGCCCGATAGTATGCCAAGTCTCAGTCAAATAAGACAGATGCCTTATATGTTGCCAATAGAAAGCAGTCAGGGGGATTGCCAACCATTTCAGCTTACTGAACTCCTTGTAGAGTCTAGATATAGGTCTGTCCTGCACTGCCAAAGCAGCAATTTTCAAAAATAAGGCACTTGCTGTAGTAGACTAAAGTAGATTTCCTAAAAGGTTTTGCACCAAATGTTTAAGTTGTGCATACTTATAAAGGAGGTCACTGGAAGGTGATAAATGTCTCTTACCTATGGCAGTGAAACAAATCAGTCTCCATAGGTCAAATATTTTATGCTGGAGACTTTTATATCAGGCCAAAAAGATGGAAGAAGGGTCCTACCTCCCACCTGCAAATTTGGATTTCTGTACAGGGATTGGCCCAAATCCATGAAGGGGCATATCTTAAAACAATTACAAAATTGGGCATGTGATTTAACAGACCACCCAATGGGTGTATCTTGTAGTTTTGGAGGTAACCTTCTATACTGGGTATACAATAGGGCAGAGAGTGAGATCTGAGACGCATAGGCTCGGTTCTGTTCTATACCAGCCCACTCAGGTATTGACAACTGCCATGTTACATCAGAGAGCCATCTAAAATATTGGTAGCACCCATGTAGAGTGCCTATTATGGAGCGCTACACTTTTGAGCGAGTCAATAATAGCGCTCTCAATGAGAGTGAGTGGTACAATAGGTCGCTATATCCTGTATATATAGCAAGTAGAGAAAGAAGCTGTACTCACTGCTACAAGATGTAGGATCCAGTGTGGCTGACTCCTGCCAAGTTGCTCGCATAGCATAGTGGTGTACACCCCCACTTGCAATATGAGCAGACCCAGGTTTGGGCCTGGCTGTAGGCTGAATCTTTTTTTTTGTTTTTCATTCCAGTAACTTGCCCCATGGTCCACACACCCCTTGGGGTTGGTTATTTTAGTTGGGGGTGGTCCCCCCACATAAAAATTTTTTTCTTGTTTGTTGTTTTAAAGTATTGTACTGACCATCGCTATCTGTGATGGTCGATACAATATCAGTCGCTCATTTGACCACAGGCTCTTTTGTGGTCACTTTATGTGACAGGCAGTCTTTGAGACTCACCTTTATCACATAAAACCAAAATATTTTGAGACATGAAAGGCAAGATAGTAAAGATAAAGATGTGGGACCTGTAGTCCCCAATTTTTTTTTGGCCGACATAGCTTTTCCAAAGCCCTCCATGGGGGTTTGTCCAACCATAAGAACTTAGACCACTGTGAAGATATGTGACTAAACCATGATTTGGGAAGGTACAAATTAGTGTTGCTCTGATAGTATCCTAGAAATGAGGTTACCAACAGATACCTCCCGTTTGGCCAGGTAGTTGCTGTGGTAGGATAGTAGTGCTATCTGACCATGGATCCTACTATCTGATCTAGGATCCTTGGATCCTAACTAGAATGTCTGGATCCTAACTAGGATCCATTACTATCTGTCACTGGATCCTGCATCTGTCTTTGGTAGGATTTTTACCTGGATCCAAGTTAGGATACCAGCACTATCTGGCAGATAGTGGTAGGATCCACAGAAGCACTATCTGAGCAACACTATTACAAATTTAACATTGATAAGGGATACATAAGTTTTGGGGAAACTACCATCTTTAAAATGTTGACTCTTCCCCATAGTGAAAGGGGAAGTGATTTCAATCTCTACAGACCCTGACCTATCTGCTGGACTATAGGGTCTACATTTAGTTTTCTAAGATCCGCAAAATCTATGGTAAGTTTTATGCCTAAAAAAGTAACTGAGATGGGGGCCTATTTAAGCCACAAGTCCTCAACATTTGAAGATATGCAAGCTGGGGAAAGGGGATATATAATAGTTTTGCGCATATGCAGTTCATATCCAGATAACGAGCTGAATTTGTTAATGATGGCCAAAGTTTTAAGGAGTGTGACCTGCCATTCTGATATATGCAGAAGGACATTGTCAGCAAACACAGAGAGTTTGAACTCCCAGGCACCAATTTTTATTCCCTTGATTTGAGAGTCAGAAACAATTTTTCTGCCAAGGGCTCTATATACAGGTTAAACAACATAGGGGAAGGGGGCATCCTTGGTAAGTTCCCTGGGTCAAAAAAAAAAGGTGCTGACAGGACCCCATTACATAGAACCCTAGCAGATGGGCATAAATAAAATATACATGTCCATCTAACAAAGTCTGCTGGTAACCCAAACCATGGAAGAATAGTGAACAAAAAATTCTAGTCCACTTGGTTAAAGGCTTTCTCTGTGTTGAGGGAGACCAGCACACTTTCTGTGAGCCCTTCCCTCGATGTGGAGATAAGATGGAGGATTTTACATATATGGTTGCTGGAGTGCCTGCCGTCAACAAAACCAGCTTGTTCTTGACCTATTAGTAGGGACCTAACTGACCTCAGTCAAGCAGCCAAAATTGGTGCTAAGACTTTTATATCTACATTGAGCAATGAGAAAGGTCAGTAGTCTTACACCCTGTCAGGATCACGCCCCGGTTTGGGAAGTAGAACTATCTTTGCTTCAAATAGTACTTTCCTGAATGGTGGTGTTAGAAACAAATCTGTAAAACTCCAGTAACATTAGATCCAATTCTTGTTTGAAAGTTTTATAAAATATTGAGGCAAAACCGTCAGGTCCCAGAGCTTTGTCAGTTGGAAGACATTTAATAGCATCTATGACTTCTTCGAGTGTAAGTGGTCCTTTCAGTACCTACTGCTGATCCACTGACAGGAAGGGAAAATCAACTCTAGTAAGAAAGTCAGCCAAGGAGGTAGTGAATTCCATGTTGTGGGAAGGGGCAGTATAAAGTGTCTGGTAAAAATCAAGGAAAAGATTTACCATCTTAGCCGGATCTGCTGTTGTAGTGCCAGTCTTAGGGTCAAAATGAGCTGGAATCCATTTTGTTTCTCTTTGCTGTTTTAAATGACTAGCCAGCAATTTTCCAGCCTTTTCTTCCTGACCAATGTAAGATGCCTGAATACGTGTGGCCAAGTGTGTCACTTTGTCTAGGAGATAGGCGGAATATTTGGTAAGATCTCAGATCTGTGAGTTCAAGCCAGGATTGATTATCAGAGGACTAGGAGAGGTGACACTCCAATTCCCTAATTCTGGCCAGCCATACCTTCACTTGAGACTTAGCTTTTCTCTTTTTAACAGAGGCTATCTGAAGGAATTTCCCCCACCAAATTGCCTTCATAGTTCCCCATAGCTTGTCTATTGCTGTGGTAGAATTCTTATTCTCATCCCAGCCTGACGTATATAATGTCTCATATGTTCTGTAACATAAGAGTCCTCTAAAAGTAATGGATTAAGGGACCAAGTGCTCGATCGTGAAAGGGGGTGAGGTAATGTGAGAGCCATGGAGATGGGAGAATGGTCTGACAAAACCCTCGGGTACATCACAGCCTCCTCCACCCCTGCCAAAAGGGAATTTGTGATTAAAAAATAGTCAGTTCTTAAGTAGACCCCTTGGGGGTTAGAATAATAGGTAAAGTCTTTTTCATCAGGGTGGAACACCCATCAGGGGTCAACCAGGCCCATTCTTTTATGGCCCTCTGTGTAGGAGAGAGGCCCACCTTTTTATGGAAAGATCTATCTAGATCATTTGAGAAGTCCAAGTTCCAGTCCCCTACTAATATATAAGGAGCATTTGTAATAGAGTCTAACAGAGTGCCCAAGGAAAGGGAAAAAGGATGGGGAATCTGTATCTGGGCCATAAATACAACCTAGAACCTCTTCCTGGTTGGCTAATTTGCCATGTGTGATAATGTATCTCCCCTCCGGATCCTTCCAGTCTTGAATAAGACTGAAAGACACAGATTTCCGAATTAAAATAGCCACACACACCCAGCGAGCACTTAGTCCCGTCCCATATACTTGACCAAAACACTTTTTTAAAGCCATTATTGTGTTTCAGGAATATGAGTTTCCTGCAACAGTACAATATGGGGGTTGTATTTTTTTAACATGCCTGAGGATATCATTTTTTTTTGCATTATCTTTCCCTCCTTTAATGTTCTAGAACATTATTTTCCAGCCATTCATGTTGTTTCTAACCTAAGTCCTAAGAAGCAACTGTCTCCCTTCTTCATCTGTGTCTGGCAGCTCCCTCCTCTCCCACTCCAAATCTCCTTAAAAAATAATCCCCCAGTAAATATCCCCCCATCCCCCAAACTTTCATAAACAAAGAAATCAAACTGTTCAGGAATGTTCTCCACCGGGCCTGAAGCCCCCTCTTATGCATCTGGCCCATGACTACCCTGGAGCGAGCAGCTTCCTGGGAGGCCCTCCCAACTTATATAGTATCCTACCCCCTCCGTCTTCATCCACATCAACTTAAAATAAATTAATATTAACCCCCTCATTTTAGAGCCAGTTAAAGGGCAGGTGTAACTGAGAACCCTAACATCATGTATATTCCTCCAGTTAACTTAAGAATGAATTAAGATAACCAAGGGCATGCACCAGTAAAATATATGATATTTCCTTGCCAAATAAATGCAGACCCCTAAATCTTTGTCTAGTCGGGGTCCTAAAACAAAAATCCTGTACACATTTGTGCCTAATTCCAAATTAAAGACTGATCTGTAAACTCCCCTGGATTGCCTAAATCTTAAGAGTCTTGCCCAATGCTATACATTTTGCTCTCATATCACTCTCAAGATGTCAGTGCAAAACACAGTCCATGTGAGCCAAGGTTTTGGCTCTCACAGCCTCATTAACTCTGGGGCTGTGTGTATTCTGGGCAAGACCCTATATCCTAGCTAGTATTACTTAAATACTGCCCCCCTCCCAATAACAACATTAATACCCATCAAATGAACCTGTAAGACAGATAACCTCAGTTATCCAAATCCCCTATAAACAACATATAACTCTTTTGCACTGTGGCATTCCATATAAATAAGAGTGTATTTTTAACAACTGTGAACTCTGAAACACACGTTATATAATATCCTGTGTTCTGACCCAAATACTTCATAAAATGAAAAATTCCTAGTAAAGAACAGGGTGGTAGAGGGAGTAATCCCCTTCTTGAGCAACTTTCTTCTGCCAGAAAGAGTCAGTACCTATGTGGGTTACAAGCTCACACGTCGCTCTATTGAGAAGACATTAAAACCATAAATTGTATTGAGTACAGTGTCCAAAATAAAACTGAAGAGATATTACTTTGTGTCCCTATAAGCATAATAATCAAAACTGAAAGGATATTGTATGTTGAGAGAGCTACTTCAAAGACTAGCTCTCTCCTCCTTCTGAATGAAGGCAAGAAAAAGCTTGATTTGCCAGTCAGTCCAGGGTGAGAGGTTCTTCTTCTACCCCCAGTCAAAGTAGAATATAAAGACCATCCCTCAATGTCATCTAGGGAGTCCCAACTAAAACGTCCCCGAAGCAGGCATTCCTGACTCACAAGTTATTTATGCCAAAAGAAAAATGTGCAGCAGTGATAAAGTGGGCTTCTGTAAAGGTAAACAATTTCTATCTCTGGCAGTAGAGTATGAACTGTCTCTAGCAAAGGAAAGTGCTGCGGCTTGTAAGTGCAGAGCTCCAAACTGTTCTAGAACAATTATGGTGACCCCACATCGGAGCCAATCTCAGTGTGGAGAAGGCTGCATTTTACTCACCCTTTGAATGGAATAAATCAGGGAGCAGGTTTTCCAGTTCAGTATGAGCTTGCTCCACAGTCTCACACCAAAAGTTCCCTTGGGAGTAGTCGCTTCCAATCTTGCAGGGAATAACATTCTGTGTCGCACCTTTGCTGCCCACAATCTGGTTTGTAGGGAGCAGTAGGCTGCCCTGTCTTTCTGTACCTTGCAGGTGAGATCAGGCACTAACCTGATCCATTTGCCTTCTCACCCCAATTGCTCCAATTACCAGACAGTTTAAAGGAGGTGATCCCGATCAAGGTAGTTGAGGACCCTAAAGATCAATGGGTGAGGAGGATCTACTGGTGGTGATTAAGGCTGCACCAACCTATGTGCCCTTTCAATGACATAGCTAGCTCTATTAGGGGAAGGCCGTGCCACCTTGATGTACAATTTTTGGATGAAAGTGATCAGCAAAGAGCCAACTAAGTTATTGCATTGTGAGCACCCTTCCAGGTTGTCCACCTTTTCTTTCCGCTTATGGACTTACCTTCTAAGGGCTACCACCTCCGGCTCCATCTTTGTGCATTGGTCTTCTATGGACACAATCTGGGCCTCCGCATCTGATACTCGGGTCGCAACCTCCTTGATGAATGGCTGCCATTCCTTGACATCTTTGATGAGGGAGAATAAAGCTTTTTTATTATCTGTGGTTCCATGTACATTTGTTCAGGGGTAATAGGGATCTCAGGGCTGGGCAGCTGGGTTACTGATGAAGTGCTGCACTGCAGGCATTTCTCATCTGTCGTGACACCGGGCTCCTGTTCCATATCCAAGTCTTCTTCTTGTAAAGTTGCCAACTCCTGGGAGGTTTATGTCGCATCTTCCATTGGGGTTGTTAACCAATGGTATAGTAATCCTAATGAATATAAGGAGTATTCAATAGCTGCTCAAAAATTGAAGATATTAATTCATATTGAAGTGGGTCTCCCAGAGCTGTTCTAGGCTGCTGCTCACACTCCACAGGGCATCATGTGACCACCTATTTTCTTTTTTAACAACTCTGTTGGTCCAATAAAAGGTATCAAATCATCTGTTTGTGTGGATCTTAGGTTACAAGGACCAATATAGCAACAAGAATTTCTGTGCCATCTAAAGGAAAGAAACTGGATATAATGTCCAATAGGCATTACAAAGTCTTCAATCCTCTAAAATGACACTTAGGCCAGACAAATCCCTCTATTCCACACCTGGTAGGGGTCATGGTAGAGGGTCCTTTTTGTCCAACAGCTGCCAGGGTTAGTTGTCCCACCCACCCTCAGCAAGCTACAAGAAAGGGTAGTAGTGCCTTGCTTTGACCTCTCACCTCAGATGTTCATTCAAAAGTAACAAAGACTATTGGAACCAGTGGTTCTGCCCTCACCAGTAATGCCTGATGTCACTCCCCTTCTAGCACAGTGAAACATACTTCCAGGAGTGGCTGTTGAGGGTTGTATCTCCTTTCTACTTAAAAAATGGAAGGAGGGCACCACAAAAGAATGGTCCTACACTTTTCTTGTGACTATGGTGAACTGCCATGTAGCAGACACTAAACCCCACTCTTCTAGGACAACCAGTGTTCAAAATCAGCTAGGAATATTTCTTAAAAGGGAGGGTAACCATATTTAAAGAGTAAGAGTGCTACTTTAGTTTAAGTATAAAAAATGCTAAATAATACTGTACAGATTGTGGAATTAGCAGAATTATGGCAAGATTGCCATTCCACTTCTGAAATGCTAGGAAGAATTTGTGGAACATTCCATGGAATTCCACCCATTAAATCCTGATTTTTCTTTTTTGTAAACCACACATTTGTAAAGTGAATCATGGAAAATAATGCTTGTTTGATGTAAATTGTAGGGACAGTTTTCCAGTTTCCTCAGTTTACACTGAAGTAAATGTAAACTGTCTGAAGTTGGAAATAGTTACTAAATAGGTAGCTGGCCAACAAAATATCAATTGGATCCCCTAGGCTGGTGTTCAAAGGCCAACAGAACCATGTGGGTGAATTTATAATGAAATGCACCCTCTTGCTTCAACAGAATTCACATGTAATGGTGACAGACACATGTTCTGCAGTAAAATAATGGCAAACATCAGAATTCTGAGGTAAACAGATATTTAAATATATTCCACTGTAGAATTCTGCTACTCCCCTTCTTCTGGTGGAATTCTGTAGAATTAGAGGCAATTTTCTGAAGTTCCACAGAGTTCCATTCAACTGAAATTTAAAACTTCTCCACATTACTAATACTGAAGCAAACTCAAAATTGTTATAAGGGGCGTCTTAAACGACAGCAGAGAAAGGCAATCCAAAATGTAATGAAAAGTTGTAGTTGAATTTTTTTTTCTGCAGCATGCACAAGTGCTTTAAACTGTGTTGTCAAGGGAGGCAGTAATACATTTATTCACAGTGGCTAGGAACACAACATTGAACCATGGCACATTTTCAACTGGCTCACAACTTTAGAGTCTAGGACATGAAACATTGACATTGCTCTGTCTAAATTCTATGGTGATATATGATAATACAAAAATACTGGTAATAGCTTGATGATGATAAAATATACAGTCCAATTACATTTCTCCTTAAGATTAACTAAATAGCAAGGTTAATAACCAACAGTATTAAATAAATAAACATGGGCCAACACAGCTAAACCTGGTCAAGGGACAATAATGTAACATTACAGTTTTCCACAGTTTGTGGAAACTTAATCTGCAGTTTGCAGTTTATGTAAACCTTGAAACACTAGTCTGTCGTTTGTGTAGACCATTATTTAGTAAGCCATAATTTTCATATCACTTTTACAATTTCAGAATTACCCCTTTGATGGAATTCCACAGAATTATGTGGGGTTTCTGAAATTCCATGGAATTCGGTTGGAAGTGAAATTTGAAAATTCTGCACTGCTCTGTTTTCATCCTCTTCCTTGATTCATACAACAGAGCTGAGGACATATCTGAGTAATTTTAAATATGAGTTCAACAATGTATATGAGTTGAAATGATGCAGAATAGCCTACATCACCATTTATAAACTGGAATCTATAGTTCAATGGGTTTTTCATGTTAAAGAGTGTATTGCTTAGCCAATCAGAGCACAAAATCTGTCTGTTCTCTTCCTTCAGGGGGAAGCATTTCAGGCTCACTGAATTCTGGGTCTATTTTTTGTTGTACCTACATGGGGCTGAAGTGCAAGGCTACAACACTGAGATTATTATGCAGCCCATAAAATGCCAGCCTTCCTGGCCACTGTCCCCTCTCCCTGCCTAGCCTCACACAGCTGTCTCTTGTTAAACAGTAAACTCTTTCCATACTGTACTAATTGAATGAAGCAAAATCCATCTCACTGTTTGTGTTTTTGTACTGAAATGGTCGGTAACATAAAAGCATAGTAACATAGTTTACTGACAGTGGTTAGTGTACAATGCTGCAAAAAAAAAAAGGAAACACAAACAGAAGAAACCTTCTGTGTCACACAAATGGTGGTAAAAGAGACTAATGCTATTACCTTTGAAACTGCTAATGTTTCATTGTAACTACTGTAAAGATTCTACTAACTCATTATGTATTCCATCCCTTTACAGCATTCCTGATTCTGTATGACTTGTGTTATGATAACCTGATGGGCCGATGATACACATGTGATTTCTGAAATTTTTATATCCTGATCCCACCTTCTGTCCCTGTATTCCACTTGTTCCTCAGTTCTTTCATTTGCATTACTGAGACTGGAAACACAAGCGCCTCGCTCCCACTTTCCCAAGCTAAAGGTAAGAAAAAACATCTCTTTTACCTATTCCTCACCAGTTTCTCTGTGCTTGGACTAATAGAGCCTAGATACCCAAGTAGAGCAAACTCCTAGGGCTCTTTTGTTTTAATATGGTAGAGGCATCTGAGGCAGACTAAGTTAAATGGGATAACCGCTTGCCCCAGTGCAATAGTCTGCTTTGGTATATCAGGATTCTAGTACTATATATAGCAAGGCACCAATTATCAACAAGATTCCATATTCTGCCAGCATTTATGAAATTTCAGCCACCTTATACACTTTGGAAATCAGCACAGGGTCATAATGTCACAGACGAAACTGTGCAAGAAAACACCATGCACAGAACACTTCATGCGGCAACAGAGCTGTGGTACATAATGCCAACTGCAAGACAACGCCACACACAGAATGGATTCTTTCATGTTTGAGTGGGGCAATGCCACCCGCACCCCCTGATGTGGGGACCTTCGCCCGCCCCCCCCCAGAATAATTGTAATCAACTCTGAGGAGGTGTGGACAGAGGGTCAAATTAAAACTCTGACTACGACATTTAGTCATGGTCCCACAGATCAGAATCAAAATAAAAATTCCCTCAAGCATGGTTTCAAACCCTGGTTTTCCTCCCCTCACATACTGTTGGGCCAAGTGTCTTGGCTACTCCACCACTGGAGTGGCTAGACTGAGCACTCGACCAGCAGTGCTCAAATCCCTTTTCTTCACTTATGTCTTCTGTTCGACAGTGACAAGGGTAGCAATATTTTCATATCGCTCTAATACCCCTGTTGCTGTACTTCCTTACGTGCTTAAGACAGCGTGGTTCTTCATGTGTAGTTTTATCCATGATATAGTGACCCAGTATCCTGGAAATCACATACTCCCCCATTGCCTGTTATGAGCAGCTGCTGGGTTCAGGACACTAATAAAATAGCCTTCCTCTCCCTGATTTCTCTGTTGAGCAGAATCAGGGTTTACAGAAACAAGCAGGCTAACTCCCTTGAAATGGGGAAGTCTACGGTCCCCCACTGAAACCCCTCACAAGTGGTTCCAGTTGCAGGTTAGACTGAAAGAATTCAAAAAGTACTATCTGCTGCATCACTCACAGTACAGTTGGCAGCCATTGAAGCAGCACTCAGCAGAATCAGAGCATCTGCACCAGGAGTACACCTGGGTATAGTTAGATTCCTGAGAGCAGCACATACATGAGGTCCCAGACAGACCTCACTGCCTCACCCTGAGAGCTGAACTATGTCCTCAAGGCATTGATGAGTCACCCATGTGAACCACTGAACTCATAAAATTCATCGGTCATGCACTGACTGTAGCATTCCTCACAGCAATCTGTATGGCACGTTGGATCAGCAAGCTTGTGCATAGTCCTGCAGGAAGCCATTCCTAGGGTCCCACCCAACAGCTTTCACACCAAAAGTGTTGCCAGAATTCCATAACTCTGAAATGCTGAACTTGCTAACCTTCAATACAGAGCCATCCACTGACCATGAAAAGGAATCTCCATATCCTTGATGTCAGCAGAGCCATTACAACCTAGCTGGGAAGGATGGAACCTTCACATTGAAACAACAGGGTCTTCATTCTATTCATAGAAACATAGAAACATAGACTTTGACGGCAGATAAGGACCGCTTGGCCCATCTAGTCTGCCATTCAAGGGACAGAAAGTGGTAACAGCAGCCTCCAAGGACACAATAGCAAACTAGCTTAAGAGAACATTCACAGAGGCATGCAAGGCATTCTGCAGAACACTTCCAACTGGACTCAAAGTCCACTCCACCAGAACAATAACCACTTCTTGGACAGAGCACAACAAAGTGTCCACAGCAGGAATCTGCACAGCTGCCACCCAGGCTACTAAACATACCTTTTTGAGGCTCTACAGTCTGGATGCAATGGATTCAGGGAGGGCCCTTTGTGGTAGAGGAGTAGTGAACTCCATGAATAGTGATTAATTCCTCCTGGAACCAGTTACAACCTCTTGAATTATACCTCCCATTACTATTTCATTGCTACTTGGGGGAAACTTGCATTATAAGGAATCATGAATGCTGTAATGGGATGCAATATATAATGCTAGTTTACTCACCTGGTAAGGGTGATTATATGAACATATGTTTACAGCATTCCTCAGCCCACTCAGGAAAGAGTCAGGAACAACATCTGAATTCAGTAAGATTATGAGCAGAGCTAATGAGCCGAAAAGCATCTGTTTTTAACTATCAATTATAACTGTAACTTTAATTAAACAGACAGTGGGAAATGCATAATTTGTAGTGCCCGTTATTTATGCCTTAGAAAATGGGATTGAAAATTAAAGCAACCTGATTGGCTGAAAGCCATGGTCAGGCATGCATTTATTTTTCAATAGAGCTCAGTCAAAAACAAGTACCAATTTGAAGCTATCTGAAAGAACAAGTGTTTACTTCTAATAAAAAGGCAATCAACTTTGTTAAGTATCGTGTTTTATTGTGCTGGCAATTATTTTCTACAATCCAGATTTGATTATCCGACCAGCATGGGGGACATCCGATCAGGCTGGATAAACGGTAGGTCGGATAAACAGGATTCCGGCACTCCACATCAGTATAAGCCACTCGCATACTCACTCAGACTGCAAAAAAAAATTAGTACTATATTACAGTGAATCAGATCTTTATTGAAAGTGAAAGAATAAAGTGCTTAAAAATGCATACTGTTTACCAAAGACTGTAAACCGAATATTTTGTATAGTGGTCTCTGATTGATGTCTGTTTCAGTGTGTCATATTGTTTCCTTGTGGCATGCTGTTTCATGCTTTGGAGCTGCATTACTTGAATGGGGTCACAGTCTGTCTGATTTCAAGGTACAGAATGACTTGATAGAAATGCTGATCAGCCTCGACATGAGTGAGCATATTAGCAGTAGGCTCTTCTGATTCCGAATCGATTTCTTGTTCTTGTTCTTCTTCAGGTTTGTGCTGTGGGTTGGTTACCATGTCAACGATACCTTCACAGACACCAATTAATGCCCCTGTTCATTTTCATCATACACTAACCATTGCCACATCTCTTCTTCTGATGGAGGGTCAGGGAGGTCTGCAGTGAGTTTAGTTATCTCTTCAGGAGACACGTGTCAGGGCAGTCAGTGAGATCAGGGAGGTCAGTTAGTTCACTGATCTCATCCCGACTTGTTCTGATGCCTGACTTTTTCCAAGCTTTTTGGATACACTCTGCATGCAAACACTCCCAAGCTTCTGCAGCCATATAAACAACATCTTTTACATGTATGGACTTTATGATTTGCCAGAAAGGTGTGGTGTCTTGGTTGTCACTGGATAAAATGGTTTGGAGCAGCTTTTATCTATAGGCTGTTTTAAAAATTTCCATGACACCCTGATCACATGGCTGAAGCTTTGAAGTGGTGTTAGGAGGCAAAAACATGCACTGCATCACCCCTCCTCTTGTACACACATCAGCAATATTAGGGTGTGTTGGTGAATTGTCTACCAGTAGAAGTGCTTTCATGAGCAGCCCTTTAGATCTTAGGTAGTGCTTAACCTGTGGCACAAACTTATTAGAGAACCACTGTATAAAAATATCTGCTGTCATCCACGCACTACACTGCACCTCTTATTGGACGGGGAGGAATGCCATGTTCATGTGTTTGTAGCATCTTGGCATCCTCGATTTCCCCACAACAATCAGGTTAAGATTGTGGCCAGCAGCATTTACATACCCCAGAACAGTCAAGCTGTCTTTCTGTTTTTTTATATCTGGAGCAGCTTTCTCCGAGCCATGTGCCAGTGTGCAGTCTGACAAGCCTCTCCAAAAAAGCCCAGCTTCATCTGCATTAAACACCTGCTCTGGCAGAAGTCCATCCTGCTCAACAGTGTCCAGCAGTTGCTTAATGAAAAGCTCTTTCTCATGATCAGCAGCACTGAGCCTTTCACTGTACAACCACAGCTGGTGAATGCTGTGCCTCCTCTTAAATCTGTCCAGCCACCCCTCACTGGCTGAAAAGGGACCACTGATACCCAGCTTGGCATGAAACTGCAGGGCTTTTTCTATGAGCAAGGGTCCAGAAATAGGGGGTTCCCTTCTTTCTTTCTTTCTTGACTGAACCAGGTGTAGATTGCTGCATTATGCTGCTTATCCTTGCAGCAGGTCCCTGTGTTTTTCCTGTTATCAGAGCCTGCAGCCGCCCACATGCAGACAGCAAAATTCCTCAGTTTCTCCATGGCATACTTGATGTCACTTATCGTAGATTTTCCTACACCATACTCCTGAGCAAGAACAACAGCACGCTCACCATTCTCAAGCCGTTCTACAATCAGCTTTTCAGACACGGTAAGCACCATATGTTTTCATTTTCCCGATAAAGAATTCATTTTCCTCTGCAAAGCTACAGTACTCAAGATACTCAAGCATGACATGTTAAGCACTTAACTTTATTTATAGTGCGATGTCATCTGCAACATGGTAAGTGCATAGTAAGGTCAGTAGCTAAGTAAGCTGTGCTGTATTCACTGACAGTGCCTTAACTGTGGCAATTGACAGCAGCCATGAATTTACATTCAACGTGTAATTGCGGGGCTTCGGTGTCAAACACCTGCCAGCACAACTTGTGGTGGACACAATACCTGTTTGTTAAATAGAGAGGTTCGGATTTTTGGGGGTCAGTTAATCGAGGTTGGACTGTATAATAAGATACTTGCACAGTGAAAAAATTAGGTTTTCACCTTTGCTTTTAAAACTGCTAGTAAAATGATTTCAACAGGATTCAGGTATTGTGATGTAAGAAACATCCAATTACGTAGCAGCTCAATGTATTTCAGAGAGAAACTGTAGATATATTTCTATATTTTTTTAAAGAAATAGGTACTTCATTTTTCACCAAGTAGTGTATTTTATATATTTGTATAATTCTGGTCCATCTGTATAGTTTTACAATTAGTAATTTGCTTCTTTTTCCTCTGCCCAAGTAAAATCTGGTTAGGAAAAAAATATCATTATGAAATCATAACAAAAGTTCATAGATGAAAAAGAATTGCTTATTTTGATTAAATCTATAATATTTTAATGGAAGAAAGCTTTATTTCTATATCAAAAGCTGTAAACAGATTTGTAGTTCCCATTAAAATACACTGCCAACTGTGCCAGTAGAGATTTTCTTACTTCACAATAAGGTTTTCATTGGATTCTTTCTAACTAGTAGCTGGCAAAGTAAAAAGAAAATAATGAAAAAGGCATGTCAAGAAACAAAAGGAAAGGAAAGACAAATTAGCACCGAGGCATCTTTAGTGCCAAACCTTCTGTGCTTTTAGATAAATAACTTTACTAGGCACGCTCTTTACAGAAAGACTGCAAGGAAACTAAAACAGGATCCAGTACTGCTGTTTTCCATGGGCCAGGTACCGTGTAGGCAGGTAATATTGTAAACTTCTCTACACCCTAATGGGTTTAGCACTGCAAGGTGGGGTAGTGACAGAACTGGAGACCGGTGCCCTCTTTTTATCCCCAAGGTCAGTTATAGTGTGAACAGGTACAGGTGCAGGCTTTCCTCACGTGACACTGACATATATTTAGTGCTGATAAAAGGTGAGGGACTGACAATACTACACACTAAAGCCCTTTATTTATCCACAGGTAGGGTAGGGTGCATGTCTGGAACAGTGTAGGCTGTCCCATACTGTGATAGATTGTGTGCTAGTGTGAGTGAGGGACTGACAGCACTGACGACTAAGGTGTTCTCTTTATCCACAATCCTGGTACAGTGTGGGGCAGGTACACTACAGGCTTCCCCCACAAACGCAATGCATTTAGTGCTGGTGAAAGATTTGGGGCTGATAGCACTGGTGATTGAATCCCTCTGTTTCTCCACAGGCTAGGAACAGTGAGAAACAAGTGCCTTGCAGGCTTCCTCCATGCTATGATGAATTCGGTGCTGGTGAAAGGTGGGGACCTAATAGCACTGGAGACTGTAGCTGTCTGTTTAGCCACAGGTCAGATACAGAGTGAGATGGGTATACTGCAGGCTTATCCACTTGTCAGCTACAGAATGCGGTCGGTACTGCACAATGCAGAGTCCCTTATGCTTCAATAGAGTTCCCACAGTTGGAAGGTGAGGGACTGACAGAGCTGGAAACTAAAGCCCTCTGTTTAGCTAATGGTCACGTATGGCCTTGACAGGTACTGAACATTGGAGGCTTCTTACACTGTGAGGAAATTAGTACTTGTGAAAAGTGAGGACTAACAGGACTGGGGCCTGATGCTCTTTGATTATTAAGAGGCTACATACTGTGTGAGAATGTACCATGCTGGCTCCCAAAACTGTGATCAGATTAGTGCTGATGAAAGTCAAGGGTCAGGCAGTACAGGTGACTAAAGCCATTTGTAATATAGCACAGAAGCAATCAGCAAGAGACTGCTGTGATTGGCTGTAAAAAAAAGAAAATTGCCATGCATTAATTCTCTAGTAATACACAGTACATAGAGTAGTACTGTGTATTACCAGTTGAGCCTCCAAAGCACTGTTTCTGCCCACCTAGAGGACTGTGACTCAATTGCACTGAAATACACTGTCTTCTTGCAAAATACATGATTTCCCAATACCGCATGTTCAGCAGTGTGAAATCTTAGTGACAATCTTAAAATTAAAGTACAGGTCTACTTACTTGACAGTGTGAGTTACTTTTGCATGAGAATTAGCATATATTTACACTCTTAGATGTAGAACTAAAAGTTAACAGTTTTATTCAGGAAGTTGTATTTTGACCTAGTAGCAGAGGGCACTGTACCAGAACATCAGCAATGTGCAATGGGCATAGAAATATGTAAATAGTAAGTACGCGATGCTCCACAGTAGTCACCAAGCCAAACAAGTGTTGTCAGTGATAAAATAATAATTTGGTATATTCTGCATGTTTAGCCTTTTAATGGACACAAGAAACATTTGTGAGGGGATATTGAAATAACGCTTACAGTATCGGTGCACACAAATTTAGGTAAGCGTTTTACCCACAATGCAACAGTCCATTGAAGTTTTCACAGCTTGTTTCGAGTAGCATATCTCTATATGTGTAAGTGGTATAACATTTTTATAATAATATTATGGTTTAGAAAGCAACCGTTGTTGAAATGTTGCATACAGTTATTTTTCTAAACAACAACCACAATGTATCATGCATCCTTTGCCTGTCAAAGAACCATTGTTTAATCAATTACAAATATTATGTGAAATGCAGTCTCTGTGTCATTTGTGCATAGTCTCAACAATGTGTTACACACTACTTAATACATGCTGAACAATAATGCACATCTCCCACAGCACTTACCATGTTACAAGTGCATTAAGCCACTCTAAAGGAGTGTTCTACTGTGCAATTAATGCATGGTCGGGTGGTTGTAGACATTTAGCCTGCAGCCTTGTGCCACAACCCACCCCCCAACCATGCATTAATTCCACAGTAGACCACTCCTTTGTCGTGGCTTAATTCTTACTTGTTTAGCCACAGACTTGGTGCAGTGAGTACAGGTGTTCCCACATTGTGATAAATTTAATACTGCTGAAAAGGTGAGGGACTAACATCACTGGAGAATGAAGCCCCATTTTTCTCTGCACAGAATAGTGATGGAGTGAGTAGATTCATTCATTACATGTTTCCCCACACTATGATAGATTTAGTGATGGTTGAAGATAGGGACTGGCAGCTCTGAAGACAGAAGCTATCTGTTTATGCACAACCAGATCTAGTATGGCAGGTACAGTGAAGGCTTCCCCACAGTGTGATGAATGTTGGGCTTGTGAAAGGTGAGGGATTGAGAGCACCAGAGACTGAAGGCTTTTGTTTATCCCCAGGGCAAGATACAGTGTGAGAAAGTACAGTGCAGACTTCCACACACCTTGCTGTATTTAGTGCTGGTGAAATGTGGAGACTAGTAGCACTGGACATTTAAGCTCTCTATTCATCTACAGACCAGATAAACTGTGGGCAGGTGTACTGCAGGCTTCTCCACACTGATGAATGTAGTGTTGCTGAAACAAGAGGGACTGTCAGCACTGGATCCTGAAGCTCCCTGTTTCTCCTCAAGGCAGATATGGTATATACAGTGCACTCCACTTATAACGGGCATTGTTATAACAGACAGTCAGGTATAGCAGAGAGAAACTGATTTCTAAAATCAAATATTGCATATCAAATCCAATACATTTTTCTCTGATTATAACAGATACAGTGAAGCTTTTATTTGCATTTGTGGTGCTTTTTTTGAGGAGGGGTACAGTGCACAGCTAGGGAGGAGGGTTCCATGTGATAACGGCAACCACAAAATAGTGATTGCTGTTAGGGCGAGTCTACATTGCTGAAATTATAGACTTGTGGCAAACAGCAAAAGAGTGCCTAAGAAGCAGGTCTCTTGCCTTTATGTGGGGTGCTGAGCCCCCGCACACCACTACAAAAGGATTCTCAACTCCAGGGGATGCATGCCGGAGGGGGGCCAAAAGTAAAAAACAAAACAAAACCCCGGTCTGGCGCAAATAAACGAGCATGCCCAGAACCGAACCCAGCACCTTCCCAACCCCAGCCTGCCACTAATCCACCATGCCACACAGCCAGCTTGGCAGCCTACCACTGCACTACACCTCATAAACCATGGTGTGGTCCCTTCCCCGATCGCATAGTATATATAGCAACATCCCGTTGTTATATTCTTTCTGAACCCCCCCCCCCATCCAGTCCTCCCCACCAGGTAGCCCTGGGCACAGGAGCAGTATTTGAGTTGCCCTTTTTAAAAGCACTTAATTGTGGTTGCCTTATACACAAGATACTGGAAGGAGAATACTCAAGTGTAGAATTAAGATGTAGAAGTTACAGAGATTTAATTTCTTATAAGTTGCATTAACTTTTATTAATTAGTAGCACAAAAAATACTTCAATAAAACACAGTAAATTTATTTTGTTCTTACTGCCCTGGAACCCCAACATTCAGTCACTAGAGTTGCTATTATCTTATTACCTTCTGTAGTAAAAAACTTAAGAGGTCATGTTCGCTGATAGAAAAATAATCATTAAACACACAGAATACAGCAACATCTATGCTAAGCAGGACTTTGTGTAATTTGTTAACTTTATAATAGATTCTCATTCACTTTGAGCCCTTGTTCACACACAGACACACCTAACAAATAGTCTCTGCCTCCTCTGGGTATAATGAACAGTGATTATAACAGACAAAAGATGGGTGCACAGATGCACCTATCATGACAGGCTTGCATGGTACTGGTACACTGCCCCCCCACACACACACATTAATTCAGTGCTGGGTAAAGATGAGAGACTAACACTACTGGAATTGAAGTGGATGGTCTATCCCCAGGGCCAGGTACAGTGTGGGATGGTACTGATCTTTAAATCAACCCTCCCCCTTCTCATTGTAAGTCAATGGTAGTGATGCATGAACTACCAGGGCTCACATTAGAGCTGGAGGGATCTGAGCCCTGTCAAACCACCCTATAATTCCAGTAATGGTTAATACACATTATACAATGGCAAGAAAATTTCCTGGACTCTGATTGGTCAGTGTGTGCCTGAGACAGTGATGTTATTACACAAAAACATCACTGTGTGGATTTGGAAGGTGATGATGATGATGCACCCTCAAAGATATATTGCCACACTAAAAATCTACTAAAATGTTTTTAAAATATTTTGTATAACATTGAGCCATTGTATAATTGCAATGATGCACTCCAAGGTGTGTGTGATTGTGTGATAACATCACTCCTGGGGTGGTGGAAGCACTCGGCTTTGCCTCGTGTTTCAACCCACCCCAGGAGTGACGTTATTACACGATAACACACACCTTGTCTTGCCTTGTGGCTTAAGCATTTAGTGTTACTGAATGGTAAGAGACTGACAGCACTGATGACTAAAGCCCTCTGTCTATCCACAGGCCAACGGCAGCATGGGTAGAGTGCAGGTATCCCCATACATGTGCTGTTGTTTAAGCTTCTGTCTTACAAAAAATTTTTCCTGTCAACATAAAGCAGGCTAGTAAATTGAAAATCTTTGGGACAGTGCAAAATTGTGAGCATTGCCATAATTTTAATTATTTTGTATTCATATTATTTAGTACTGGTGAAAGGAAATGGTAAATTGCTAGGACTCAAGAGTGGAGCTCTTCCTTTTATTTCTAGGCCTTGTCTAGAGTGGTCAGCCAGTCATGGGTGGCTCTGAACAGGGTTACTATGGGTCTGCTTTCAGGTGTTCAAAGTTTAGAATCACTTGGACACACACTGATGGTGTTGCAGGCAAGCTTTAGCATGCCAGCCATTACCATCTATTCCAAGCAACAAAGAATACACAAAATAGTCAGGTGATGAGCACCTCCATGAAAAGCAGTAGCTTGAATCCAGTAGTGTCAGCCATCTCTTGCTTTTTACTGGCAAACTACAAGAAGCAGAATACATCCTTTATAGTATAGCCTCACAGAGCAAGTCCAAATTAAAGCCATGATCTGAAGTCAATTTACCTGCAGTCAAAAGGCCAGGGGTATGTTTCTGCTGCACATGTTCAGCATCTGTATCATCCGACTTTGCTGATTTATGAGCTGATTACCCTTCATGAACTATGCCTTTGCCGTAGATCATGTAAAATTTGAATTGTTTTATCTAGACAGCCCTGTAAAAACACCTCCCTTGCACAGAGAACAGCTGCAGCAATAATGAAAAGTGGAAAGGCAATGTGTGAAAGATGAAAAAGGAGGTGCTAGTTTTATAGTGGGACACGATGAAAACAAGAGACTCATTTAAACAAAGGATAAACTACTCCCAGACATTTAATAAGAGTTTAATGCTAGGGAGGAATTCTGGTGACAAATCTCATATACAATTGTTTGCTTGGATGGAAAATTATGCTTTTTGTGTATTAGGATGTCATTCTAAATGAGGTTTAACTCAATGGTATTTTCCTAAGACTTTAAAAAACACATTGCTTGATTGACTGATTGGATTTGCGGCACCTACCCTCTGGAATTCTCTGCCCCACCAGCTCCGGGAGTGCAGGACGGTGGGGTGTTTTAAGCAGGCGCTTAGACTTTCCTATGGGCAAAGGCATTTCCTGTTTTATCTTGATTTTATATTTTATGTATCTGAATATATGTTTGTTTGTATTCTTGTTGTACAATGCTTTGAAATTATGAAAGGTGCTTTATTAAATACATTTTATTATTATTATTATTATTATTATTTATTGATTGATTGATTGATTGACTGAGTTAGTCATCAGTTAAGGGGCTTATAATGATCTCCAGAACCCTAAGATAGCATTACACCCTATTTTGGTATTCACAAATTCATAGACATTGTTGGCAGATAAGGACCACTTGGCCCACCCAATCTGCCCTAAATTCCCCTCAAACAGTGCTACTTGACTCCCTACTAGGACTCTGGCATCCCCCCTTTTACCCAAGATGCACCTATGCCTATTCCATGCACTCTTACATCCCATGATCATTTTAGTTCCCACAACTTCTGCTGGCAGGCTATTTAAGTCTTTCAACACCCTTTCCTTGAAGAAGTATTTCCTCATGTTACCCCTGATCTTGAATCTTGATTTTTTTTTTCCGTTTATTAAAATACTTTATTTTTTAAAGAAAACCCCCTGCCCCCCGGAAGCACCCTACCCTTCAAAATAAAGGGCAGGTGAGCTGAGAAATATCTGGGCCTCCCCCAAACATGAACTAAAACATCTTAAAGTTTTTAAAATAAGAAATTTTTTAATTGCATTTTTTTTGAAAAAGCCTGAAAAAACTTTTCTCCTCTCCACCAGACAGGAAAAAAAATTTAATTCACAGCAGTTTTCCCCCTAATTATAAAATTTTTATAGAGATTAATTTTTGAGAAGACACAGAACACAAGGAATAACTAAAGAAACAGAACTCATTGCTATTTATATTAAAAAAACCCACAAGCTTTGCTTTGATAAATCATTAGTTTGGGTCTTCGGTGTGTACAAATCTGACCATGGCAGCAGCTGGAATTTCTTTTCTTTTTTTACTTAAAGCTCTTACAAGAGTTAGTTTCTTGTATAAGTCTAAAGAAATATTCACAGTCCATTACGACAACATGCCAAGTTCAATTCCATCTGCTACTTCTCAGATTTCAAGCCAGTTTAAAAGAACCACAGCCATTCTAAAGGAGAGCACCTTCAGAGTCCATAAAGGCTGCATTCAATCTTATTTATAAAAACTGGCAATTATTATTTGAACCAAGATCTGCAAGTTGTTTTTTTTTTGTTAAAAAACTATACTTTTCCAGGAATTTTCGCTCACTACAACTTCATATTGTGACCACTTGCCAAAGACCATCCTTTTCTCTAGAAAATACTCCCCTCCTGTACCTTGTTAATTCCTGTGAGGTACTTGAATGTCTCTATCATATCCACCTGCTTCCTCCTGTCTTCCAGGGAGTACAAGTTCCTTAAGGCTCTCCTCAAACGGCTTTCGATGCAGTCATTGCACCATTTTTGTTGCTGTCCTCTGCACTGTCTCTATTCTATCTATATCCTTTTGAAGATGGGGCCTCCAGAACTGCACACAGTACTCGAGGTGTGGCCTCACAACCACCTTCTGCTGGTGACACCCCTCCCTATGCATCCAAGTATTTGATTAGCCTTTTTCCACTGCCTTCTCATACTGCTTTGCTACCTTCAGGTCATCAGTAATGATAACTCCCAGGTCCCTCTCTTGCCTTGTGGCAGCTAATTCCTCCACCCACATTTACATGTTGTCTCTGGGTTTTTGTGCCCCAGCTGCATGACTTTGCACTTCTTTGCATTAAATCATAGCTGATGTGATTTGAGCATACTTTGTTATAATATGTGGTCCTTTTACCTGAAAGTGAGGCTATGTTTATTACTATGCTTATCAAGATTCAGTGCTTGTGGAGAGATAATAAGATGGTCACCAAGTGAGTAGAGACATTTCTGAGAGCTCCTCAGCTGCAATTTCTAAAAGCTGTTTTTCACCGCGCTGCCAACCTATTATCTTGTTAAGAAATACAATGGCTGAGAAGCACAAAAGCAGATGTGCTTTATCCTCAAATGAGGAGTTTATCTTGTCCTCTGTCCACCCATTAGAATATACAGTATTCAGTCAGTACTTGGCCATATGAATGGACAGCAGTCTGGGAGCTTAGCCAGGCTGCCTGCCTCCCTGGCATTTCCCCAACAAGAGCTAATAACAAGTGGTTAGTCCCACTCCTACTGTTGCCAACAGAAAATGACATTTAAAATACCTTTTTTTTATCAGCACCTGTTCCAAGCCCCTATATACCATTACATTTAAGCCATATGAGCTGTACAAGTAAGAGCATTGAATGCAGTGTTGTTCTGCATCATGCTGTCAAATGCCTGAATGTTGATACTGGGCAGCTCTCTATGCAAAAAACAGACTTACAAATTTAGTTTGAGGAAACTGAGTCTGGCAACATGGAGAAATAGAGTTTAATGACTCAGAGCTTTGTTCCAGATCTGAGTACTGCGGATGGTGAATTTCAGGTGGATACAAGCAATTCCCCAATCAAAACAGTATACCCTGGGAACACTGGGAAAGTCTATTGATCATGTAGTTGCTATTCCCAAAAGGCAGGACCAGAGGTTTGAAGCATTCAGTGCAAAAACTGATTTCATACAGAAAGACCTCAAACAAACTAATGAAAATGTGGAGCATACCACAGATTAAGTGAAAGAAAACTCCAACCAACCAACTTCAGTAAGTTCTATACCAACTACAATACTTGCTATGGAAGTCAATACTGTTGCTCTCATAATGGAGAACTATAACCTCCATCACAAAGTTGAGAACCTAGATAACTAGGCCCATCATAAAAATGTAAGGTTGGTGGATTTACCCAAGAATAGAGGCAGAAAATTTGAAAATATCAGAGAACTTGTAAAATACATTTTTGCAATGCTTTTGACCTTCCAGCTAAAGATCTCCCTTTCATTATGAACAGATCAAGAAACAAATGGTTTGATACCTTTTATTGGACCAACATAGACATTAAAAAAAGAAAACAATATCTAAGCTTTCAGATCAACCAAATCCTTCCTTATAGACTTATGACAATTGTTCAGAGAGTCACATTCTATTAAGATCCAGATCATACATAAAAATATGGAAAAATTCTCATTGGTTAAAAGTACCTACAGTATTTCAAAAAATCACAATTTTAAATGGAATGAACAACATTCCACTAGCTTGATATTACTGAGAATCTTTTCAAGGACATCCATTAGATAAGCTGAACACTCAAGCTGGCAGGGCCTCTAACTGAAATTATTAATGAATGAATGTGTTAGGAGAATACCTTCAAAATTAAAAGCAAGACCCTTAGATTTAATACCACAACTGTCCAAGTTAAAATTTGATAGTACTGTATGGTATAAAACTGTGCAATAGAAATGTATGTATGGAAATATGGGGGAATAAAAAGGTGTCTAGTATGAACAACTCATTCATTAAGAATTTCAGTTAGAGGCCCTGCCTGCTTGAGTGTTCAGCTTATCTAGTGGATGTCCTTAAAACGATTCTCAGTAATAGCAAGCTAATGGAATGCTATTCGTTCCATTTAAAATTGTGATTTTTTTGAAATATGGTAGGTACTATTAAATAATAAGAATTTTTCCATATTTTTTATGTATGATCTGGGTGTTAATAGAATGTGACTCTCTGAATA
Source organism: Neoceratodus forsteri (assembly GCA_016271365.2). Taxonomy (NCBI): domain Eukaryota; kingdom Metazoa; phylum Chordata; order Ceratodontiformes; family Ceratodontidae; genus Neoceratodus; species Neoceratodus forsteri. The sequence goes on from CM028134.1 coordinate 220,194,429, forward strand.
ATTGTCATAAGTCTCCGAGGAAGGACTTGGTTGGTCCAAAAGCTTAGACATTGTTTTCTTTTTGTAACATCTTTGTTGGTCCAATAAAAGGTATCAAACCATTTGCTTCCGGATCTGTTCTTACAAGGACCAATACGACAACTAATCTATTTCTGTATACCTTTCATGAAGAAAGTATTTTGATTGTTTTAAAATCAGCCTCAGAATACCTCAGACTATCAAAAGAATGTGCCTTCATGTCAATAAACCAGAACATATTCTGGACACAAAATTGACTATCTTAATTAGCTTCTCATTTGAATCTGACTGGGTTCTATTGAACAGATTATCCAGAGTTAAATGTGTTTTACATTACAAGGAACGCTGTTTCTTCATTTTCTGGATGTGCCTTTTCCCACCAAAAAAAGAAAGAGTAAAGTCCTATTACATAGACAAGAGATAATGGAACTGAGATGTTCTTCTCAGTCACTCACTCCAGTCAAAGTCTGGATTATATTGAGGGGAATGCAGTACATCTTTTCCAAATAGATCAGCTGAGTTACTTTTACTTGAATCCCAGTATGACCCAGATTTATTATATAAAGGTGAATCACCCACTGATTCTGACAAAGAAGTTTCTACTATCACACAGGCCTCGGAAGATGATATTGCATAAACTTTGAGTGACAGTAAATGTTTTATTTGATCTGAAAATTCTATAACAATGTTTTTTTTCTTTCTTTTGGTGTTTTTTGTGCCTCCAGTTTTCACCCATCCCCTTACTCGGGCGTGTGTGTACGTTTGTGGAGGCATGCACATGCCACAGTCCGAGACACCCTCCTGGCTTGCCGACCCCTCCAACCTGCCTGCATGCCTACCAGAACTGGAACTACAGTGGGGGTGATAACCTCCCCGGGAAAGGAGACCAGGCTGCTCAATCTGCTCCCACCCTCCACCCCCCAGTCTGACACCCCAACAACCCGAGGTTGCTCCCAAACCTGGTCCCTGGCATAGCGCGAGGAAAGGCTGGGACAATGTTTTTTTCTTTATGTTTTTTTCTGCCCACCAGCAAGCTTCTTAACCAGGTACAGTCAGACAGGATGCCAATTGGGCCTTGTCTTTCTTTCCTAGCTCGCTATTGGCAGCCACTTTTGTGGCTTTGAATCTGATTGGACACTACTCTAGCCTGCTATTTTCTAACTAGAACTGCTGTTTTTGCCTCACTTCTGGTCTCTCAGTGCTAAATTTATTTTTTCTGTTGTACTCTGCTTGAATTTCCTCCCACTCACCCTCCCCAACCCCGGCACTCTTTAAATACACTTATCTCCCCTACCCTCTGTGGTGCCTACTCATCATTGGCTGATTCCCTGACTACAAGCCTTAAAGGTGATACTCCTTCCTTGTGATCTCATTCACAGGCTGCTAAAGAAATTCATGTTACCTCTAAACTTGAAAGCCTCTAAGCATCAAAATGCAGTCTGTGAGGATATGTATTAGTTGTCTGATTTGTTTGTTTCTTGTTGCCCCGATCCTTGCACCGAGCTCACACTTTAGCTGTTCCAAATTATGCTGATCATTATGAACCCTATCCACTCCTTATTGAACTGGCCATAACCCCTGGTATAGCGGTATCTTCTCACCATTACATCCAAAGTGGCCCACCACTTCCTGAATATAGGTGCTATGCCCATCCTATGATTTTTTTCTCCCATTGTGAATCACACTCCCCTTTCAGCCCGGGTGTTACTTTTTGCATCATTGGCCCCTGTAACCCTCATTCAGTGATTTCTTCCTTTCCTGTCTCTCACTGTCACAAAAGGAGTCGAACCAAGTTCCTTAAACTGCTATTAAATGCCCTCATAAAAATCCTGTTGCTTCTACTTCTTTGTTCTGGTAATATCGAACTGAATCCAGAGTGTATCTCCTCCATCTCTGCACCTGCTGATTTGGCACAAGTAAAGGGGTTGAGATTACTCCATTTAAATGCATGTAGTTTGTTAAGGAAGTTTTAATCTATGCAAATGTAGGTCTGTCACGCTATGCCTAATGTCCTGGTGGTTACTGAAACATGGTTTAGACCCTCTACTCTGGACTACGAAATCAACCTCCCATCTTACAATGTCTTTAGAACTGACAGACAGTCTAGAGGGGAAGGGGTTGCGATCTATATTCTTGATAAATACTCTGCCTCGGTAGTTGACTCCACCACTATACCAAAGGAGTTTGAATGTCTGACATTATTACTTCCTCCTTCAACATCCCTTACTACAGTATCATTGGCTGTTACAGGCCTTTCTCTACAGGGCTTAAGGTGATACAGCATCTGTCTAACATCTTGAACAAGTTATCCTTAGAGGTCTTTGTCCCAGGAGACTTCAATCTCAATTGGTTCTCCCCGAGCTCCACTCCCCTAAAAGATTTCTGTGACTTCTTTGGCCTTACTCAAATTATTACAGAAACCACCTGTCCAAATACTAAAATCCCCACTCACAGTACCTTACTACATCTAATTCTTTTTTCATCATATCATAGTTTATACTCCTGCTGCAGTGACTTCCCGGCATGGGCATCCAGCCACCGGCCCTGCCTGCCTGGAGAGCAGCAGGCTCACTCACATGATGGGGGGTCCGGTACAACTGTCGTTGACTTGCTGGGGGCCTCCCCTATACCCTGCTTGCAGAGCCAGCCCCGGACACCCCCAGCATGATTCCATGGCAGTCCTCCCGGCATTGCAGGGCGCAGCCATTAAGATGCTTCAGTCACGCCCAGCCATTTTTTCCTCCAGTAGGTCCCCCGATGGAGCGCAGATGTACAATGACATCCATGCACTGATGTGCAGATGTCTGCCATGCTCCCCCTCCAGGTATCCTCAGGGGCCACTGCAGCATGGTGTGTTTCTCCAACCCACCCCAGGACTAGGAGAGCTGTCTGCAGATGCTTGATCCTAGTCCTCCCCTGCTGACCCCCGATGACCTGGGCTCATTCCCAAACTCGGGTTGACGGTGTGGTGTAAGGTGTGGCATCCACTGCCTCAACCCTCAGCACCACCGAGCCGGCTACTACATCTAATTTTAATAAATAAGCCTCACCACATCTCTCACTTCAGTATATTCCACAATGATCTAAGTGACCACTGCCCCATTGCTTGTGACAGGGCCCTTCCTAGACCAGCTTCCACTTCGAGATATATTTTTAAAAGAAGCCGCAGTAACTTCGACCTTTACACCTTCCTTGCTGACCTTCATAACTTCAATTGGCAAGACTTTTATTTGGCCACCAATGTGGCTGAGGCTCATGAGAATTTCAAGACATAGCCCTTGGTGCCATAAATTGGCAATGCACCTTAGGTTAAAATACACACCAGAAAAAAGTCTTGCCCATGGTTCTCCACTAACCTGAAATCTATACTGAACCACAGGGATGCTCTTTGGAAAAAAAGCATGGAAAACCAAACTTCCGACTGACCGGACTGCCTTTAGAGTTGCAAGAAACCAATGCACCAAACTTATTCAAACTGAAAAAGCTTAACACTTTAGAGATGAGCTAATATCGGCCTTCAATTGCTCTGATAAATTCTGGATGATCTTAAAGGAAGCTGAAGGACACCATCAGGCTAACTCCTTCCCTGCAAAAATATCCACTGGTGGTTCCTTTACCACCAACAAGCAAACAATATTAGACTTCCTTAATAACCATATTGTCACTGCTGGGTTAGCATTTGACTCCTCCCCTACAAACAACTTACGTGCAGAGTTCACTGCCCAGGGCCCGTCTGGTCTTAGCCTGGCATCTCTTCCCCATAATGCTCCCTTTTCCTTCTGCACAGTCACAATTAAACAAGTGGAGGACCTTCTTCTGGGACTTGACACCAGGAAGAGCACAGGAGCTGACCTTATTGACCCTTACTATCTAAACATAGGCTGTCATGTTTTATCTGCTCCCATCACACTCCTGTTCAATATGTCCCTCACACAGGGTGTTCTCCCATCACTTTGGAAAACCTCCCACATTATTCTCCTTTTCAAGTCGGGTGATCCGAGTGACTTAAACAATTATAGACCCATATCCCTCCTTCCCATCCTATCCAAAGTACTAGAAAAAATTCCCAACTTAGGAAGCAATTGGAAACATTCAACCTTCTGAACCCAGCACAGTCTGACTTCAGGTCATGTCATAGTATGGTTTCCGCCCTTGCTAAGGTCTCCAATGACTAAATTAGGTCTTTGGGTGATAAGAACTACTGCACATCTGTGCCTTATTCCTTGATCTTAGCAAGGCCTTTTATATGGTGAACCATGATCTGCTTCTGCTTTCACTGCAAAATGTTGGCTTGGATGCCCAGGGGCTGAACTGGTTTTCAAGTTATGTTACTGGCCGTTAAAAACAGATTAAAACAGATGGGGACCTCTCTCCACTGAAACCTCTTTTGAGAGGTGTGCCCCAGGGTTTTGTTTGTTTTTTCTTTCATTTTTTTAAATCAAGGACCAGTTTGTTGTTAGAGAACCAGCATTCAAGTGACCTAAAATTACTTTGAAGAGCAGCAGTAATCTTGTCAAGGTCAGGGTTTTTGGAGTAGATGACTGCATCATCAGCATAGAGGAGTACAATGGCTGTCTGACAAGCATCTGGCAGCTGATTTACAAAGAGGTCAGTTAGGAGTGGTCCCAAGATGGAGCACTTACTTTTGTTTGTTTTATATTATATCCTGGTAGTGAAAAGGAGCTGAATTTTAATTTGTTTTCAAATATTTTTTATACAATGAAAACGTTAATGAGACAATTCTATATTAGAGTTGTGCATCATTTTTAAACTCCAGTTCTGAGCAAAATCTATGGAATTTCAGAAATTCTGCCTAGTTGTGTGAAATTCCATCAGAAACGGAATTCTGAAATTCTGAATGCAGTTTGCACCATTTCATTTAAATAGTGGATTATTAATTTGCAGTTTACATAAACTGCTGATTAGTGTTTGGTGTTTTACGTAAACTGCAGATTAGGTTTCACAAACCATGGAGAACTCATGCATAGGTTTTTGTAAAGTATAAAACTATTCCACAGTTTCTATTAAAAGAATTGAAATTCTGCAGAATTAATAAAAAACATTCCGAAACACATTTTGGAAGGAGAATTGCCATTCATCTTGAATTCCTCTGGCAGAATTCTACTTTCTACACATCTTCCGATCATTGTGTACTTGTTTTAGCCTCCCGCCTCCCATGTTCTTGCACTACTGCAAATGGGAACACACTCAGTCCTTTATACTGTTGCTAAGCACACTTAAAACACTTCTCCTACTTCTTCTACTTTGCTCAGGCAATGTCGAGCTTAACCCAGGACCACCTGTGTCTATTTCTACACCATCAGAAATGGCCCATCTTAAAGGTTTGAGTCTAATGCACATAAATGCTTGTAGCATTTTAAACAAATTTGACTCCATACAATCTTGGATTTGCCACACTAAGCCTGATGTTTTGGTGGTTACTGAATCCTAGCTTAGACCCTCTTCCTTGGATAGTGAGATGAATATCCAGTCCTATAAGGTTTTCAGAACCGATACAGAGACTAGAGGAGGATGGGTGACTATTTACATTCAAGACAAATTTACTGCCTCCGTTGTTGACTCCACTTCGTATCCCAAAGAGTATGAAAGTCTGAATCTTAAGCACCAAGAAAAGAATTGTGCCCTCGGTTTACATCAGGTCTAAAAGCCGCTTTGCTTACCAGACACAAACTTTTGAAACTAGCTTGAAAAACTAAATCTCCTGCTGATTGGGCAGCCTTCAGAAAGGCTAGAAACAGTTGCACAGAACTAGTCAAGGCAGAAAAAGGGAGTTACTTTCATACTGAATTAAAATCCTCTTTGAAGAGCTCTGCTTAATTTTGGAAGACCATAAAGAATATTGAAGGGTATGCTTCTTGAAACTCCCTTCTTATTAAAATCTCCTCTGGTGATTCTTCAACCACTGATAAGTCAACAATCCTCGACCTTCTTAACATCCACTTCTCTACTGTAGGGTTAGCATTTGACTCATCCCCTGCCAATAAGCTCCATACATAACTCTACACACAGGACTCAGCATGTCCACGCAGGTAGATGCCATCTGTAGACGCAGCCTTCTCCTTTCATCCTGTATCAGCAAAAGAGGTAGAAGACCTGCTTCTACAGCTGGACATTAGGAAAAGTGCAGGTGCAGATCTCATTGATCCCTGTTTTCTAAAGCTCAGCTACCATGTCCTGGATGTATCTATTACACTTTTTTTTATTTGTCCCTTGAGCAGGGGGACCTTCCACTAATATGGAACACTGCTTAGGTCATCCTGCTATTCAAATTGGGTAACCCTCGTGACCTAAACAACTATAGACCAAGTCCCCTTCTCCCATACTTTCCAAACTGCTAGAGAAGCTGGTCAATTCCCAGTTTAGAAATTATCTTGACTCTTCCAATCTTCTTAATCCTGTAAAATCAGGATTCTGACCTCACCACAGCATGGTGTCAGCACTTGGAAAGGTTACAAATGACTGGCAGAGGGACCTTGATACAAAGAATTATGTGTGCACTGTATTCCTTCGTCTAAGCAAGGCATTCAACACCATGGATCACGTCTTACTTCTGGATACTCTCTACAATATTGGCCTGGATACAGTTGCACTGAAATGTTTTTCCAGTTACCTCAATGGTAGACTATAGCAGGTCAAAGCTGGGAAGGGAGCTCTCCCCTTTGATACCATTGCTGAGAGGTGTACCTCAGGGATCCATACTGGGACCCTTGCTTTTCACCTTATATTTAAATAATATTAATGCTGGAATCCAATCAGCCAACATCCACCTCTTTGCAGATGACAATGTCCTCTATGTTGGCAGCCTACCCTGAATGCACCTATGACCTCAAATTGATTTCCATCATCTGCAATTAAATCTACTTAACCAAAAGCTTCTTTAAACACCAAAAAATGAAGGCCATACTTTTCTCACCCTTTGTCAATGCTACAAATCCCTCCACTATGGGAACAATACCCAAAATTATCACACTTCTTGGTGAATCTTTGGAATTCATGGGCAAATTCAAATATTTGGGGGTACGGTTAGACTGTAAGTTTTTATTTTCTGACTGTATTGAGGCTCTTTCGAACAAACTCAAGCAGCGACTTGGCCTTTTTTTGAGGATAAAACATCTACTAACTCAGGAAGCTAAAAAAGGCTGATTCAAACCACCTTTATTTCTCTGTTAGACTATGCTGACTTCCTTTATGGTCAAGGTCCTTCCTCTGCACTGGCCAGACTTGACATTCTCTATCACAGAGCTATCAGGTTCATCACAGGAGCACCATATTCCACTAATCATTGCTCCCTCTACTCTATAGTAGCCTGGACTTCCCTTAACTAAAGAAGGCAAAGAAATGCTGTTCTGTGGACCTTCAGAGCAATCACTAAACAGCTTCCACATTATATCTCTGACTGCTTGCCCAGTTGCTCTACAGACAATTACTCACTGAGAAGCCTCTCCTACATCTCTAAAAGTACCTAAACTTAAATCACTTTTTGGCAGAGCATTCATAAGCTATGTACTCACCCAGATTTGGAATAAACATCAAAAACTCTGAAGCTGGCCACCCCTATTAAAATGACTGCCTTTAAAACACTTTATGCACGCTCCTTTAAGGAGTCCTGTGACTGTTTCCCCTGAAGGTGGGGCTATATGCCCTTGGGCTCTAGCTCCTTCTCCTTTGGCTGACCTCCAACTTCTCTATTATACTGTTCTACTTCCTCCTTCCTCCTCCATTCTCATTTTATTATTCATGTATATAATGTATTTAATTACCTTGCTACATTTGTAGATGTCTTTGGATGTTGTATACATTGTGTTTGGTGTCACATAATTGTCATCCTGCATTTATGCCATATCTCTGTTATTTTGTATTTTTATAGTATTGTTATGATTTGTGCATTTCTCCAGGTCCACCTGGAAAATGAGTTTTACTCAAAGGTGTTTCACCTGGTAAAATAAAGATGATTGACTGATTGACTGATTGATTGATTGATAGATTGATAGATTGATAGATTGATTGATTGACTGTGTTATCATACAGCTTCCAAGATAGAGTTTAAGCAGCATGTAGTATCAGTTCAAAGATTCATTTTTGATTATGGTGAGTACTGCGTTCTTCATTTACAGCATCTTAAAACTGTCATAAAGTCTGTAGTTTGAGCCAGCCTGCTGACATAGAGGGCTGAGGTGCTAGGTGCTTTACCTCTCCCACACTGGCAACCCCAAGTTTGGGAATGATCTTGGGGCACCAGGGATCGCCCAGTGGAGAAGGGCTGGGAGATGATTGAGCAGATGCCAGGCAGCTCTCCTTTACAGGATTGGGGAGGTTAGCCTTCCTCGCCCTTGGCAGTCACCAAGTGAAGGCTTGATCATAGTGCGGGTAGATAGGGGGGCTAGGCGCTAGGCTGGTTGGGTGGATTGGGGCCATTTGGGCCAAGGTGTGCGTGTCTCCACATGCATGTACACCTCCATGCGCATGAGTGACCTTGCACTGAGACTCTAGGGAAGTAAGGGGAGAAAACCATGAGGGAAAAACACCCTCATCTAGGGGATGAAGACCAACCCCTTGCAGGCTCTGCACCAGTAGTCAGACACCCATCTCCAGTCCTGTGGCAGAGGACAATGGCAGTAAGGTAAGCCCCCGAGGAGCTGGGAGATGGGGCTGAGGGGGGGTGGTCTGAAGGGGACAGCTGAGGCACAAGAAGGAGAAACATAGGATGAAAAAAAAGAATGTACTTCCTGAAAGAGCAGGTGTTCACGTCTAATAAATAGACAACACACTATTTTATGTATTGTTTTTTGATGTGATAGCAATTACTTTCTACCTTTTATAATAAAATATTTGTTAGTGGAGTGAAACAAGTGAGTTTTCACCTTTTCTTTTCATACTGCTAGTAAAATGAATTCAGTAGAATTCTGGTATTGTGATGTCAGAAACTGCCAACTACGGTAAGACAACAATGGTGCCACAAACTATTCCTGTCAAGAAATTGCCTTCTCAGGAATGACATTTTCCTGTCAGGAACAATTGTCTTGTCAGGTAATTGTCCTGCCAGGGCCTAGCCAGCAAGTTCTAAACCTCTACAGCAGAACTATAGACAAAAACATCACTATTCCTGCTTTGTGGTATACAGGAAAGGTCTACAGCTTCATAAGCAATAGGTTGTGGGTTTGAATAGACACAATGTCCACTCACTTTTCTTTTCTCAGAATTTCACTTGAGTGGTGATCCATGGTGGTGTGGAGTTAGTAATACTGTAGTAAATCTATATGGGAAAATGGATTTAGATGGCACAAAAACTAAGACCTCACAGGCATCCTGAGAGGACAACTTCCTGACAGGAAGAATTTGTGTCACCTTTGTTAGGCTTGAGACAACTACTTATAAGCCCGATATATTTCAGTGAGAAACTAAATTTATTATTTAATTATTTTGTAATTTGTAGCCAGGAAAGACACACTAAGCCAAGCCTTGTTTCCAGGTGTGTCCTGGGAGCACAAGGAAGTTAAGTGACTTGTTCATGGCCACACAGTATGCAAGTGGTAGCTGTACGATTCAGACCCAGTTCTTCATGTTTGCAGCTCAGTGCTCTTACCCACTGTGCTACACTGTGTCCTTCTCTATATTTCTCAAAAGATATATATATATATATATATATATATATATATATATATAGATATATATATCTTCTTCAAGGATATCTGTTTTATCAGGCCACACCTCTGGAACTATACTTGCATCTGCATTAGGACGCTAAAGGAAGATTTGTAAGCAGTCAGCAAGGGGTAATCCACAGCGACATCATGCATTGGCTTCTACATAAATGTGGGTAGCCCTTCCTCTCCACACTTCTTGTTTCACCATTGACCATACTTATCAGACCCATTTTTGGAAACATCGCTTCTAGCATTTACACTTTCACTTTCTTCTTTTCATAAAATTCAGTTTTAGTATTTATTGGTGATTACACAGATTGCTAGCAGTCCCATCATCATTTTTTTACCATTGGAGTTGGTGCAGACTATTGTTTCCAGGGTACTCTGCTTCCCAGGCCTCTGACACTGGGATCACCAGTGACGTCACCAGCCTTGCCTCCTTGCTAGCAGATGATACTACACTGCCTTTACCTCTGACCGAATTTCGGTTACTTTGTCTCACCGTCATTGTGACTGCTCCAATGATCAGAATCACTACTGTGACTTTCCTAACCAGTCATCCACCAGGTGGTGACAACAACTGCCACCCCTATGTCTCGTAGACACCAAGGCCGGGGGTTGGTTTAGGCACTACTGGGTCTACATGGATGTTATGTTACCATCATCACCCGGTAACTGCCCAACATCAACTTACAGACCCCCTCGATTGTTCCTCAGACATCAAGGTGGGGGGCTGGCTCCTGAAATACCATGCCTATATGGCAGGTCTGTTGCAGCTGCTGCCAGGTCCAGGTCATACCCATTGTTGATTTGTATCATCCCCTGACTGTCACTCAGACAACAAGTTCAGGGCTTCGCTTCAACACTGTTGCATCTACATGGCCAGGATGTTGCTTGTCATTGTCAGGTACTCCCTTCTGTCAACTTCTGGGACCTCTGACCATCTCCAGACAATATTTTTGGGACTTGGCTTAGGCACTACCTGGTCTTTAATGGATGTTAGGTTTCCAACCATCCTATTCTCAATATTAACTAGTGCAATCACAGCCACTGTCTTAAAGTGGCATTGATGCTCAGGCAGTGCTCCTTTCATCCTCTCAAAAACCTATTGTCAGGCCTGCCTTCTCACTTTACGTCAGTTGGGCCTCACTTAATTTTCCCCCAGTTGACACCATACTTACTTATTTTATGTAATAGACCTATTCAGCCGCAGATGATGCCACCAGTCAGGTCTCCTATCCTCATCACCAATAGGGATGATGATGGGCAGAAATATCATCCTGCTGTCATAAAGAAAGTGGTTGCCGCCTTGCAATGAGCTTAGGCTAAGGGTGGCCAATCTGTAAATGCCACCAGCCCAACTGTATCCTCCTGCATTAGGGGATCCCTCCTTTATATCATGATGCAGTAGATACTAGCTGTCAAGGGCTTTGTTTTGGAGGCATGGAATTCTACTAAAAGAAGCCTGTTCGAATTTCTGGTACTTCCAGATTCTCCTTCTTTTCCTTCCATGGTACAAGATTGGAGATTGCCGGTTATGCAGCCTGGTACTGCCTAAACAACATATCAACTGTATCCAGACAGGCAGATAAGATATGCTCTGTGCCATCTAATAAGCCCTGGGACTGATCCAGTGAGGCTCATTGCTGCCCATGATAAATCTAGGGCGCTTAGACACCTGTTTCCTTCTTAGTGACTAGGATTCCTCGGGGTTGGATGTACTAGACATAAATACCTACACCTCTGACTATCTGGACCTGGAACCTACATATTGTTTCATCATACCTTGGGCTGCTAGGACTGCATACAGCAGGACACATACCAGCACTTTCTTTTTACCTCCTGGTACAGTATTCAAGAGTGGAGATGCAATGGACTATGGCAGTGTCTACCCATGCATCACAGAGGTGTGCATGCAACAAATTACCAGGACCTGTGGTAGGCATCTCTGGCAAGTAGGCCATCCATGTCTTTCCTCTCACTGAGCTGGATCAGCATTTCATCCACTCAGTGCATGCACATTTGCAGTGCCCATGCCAGGCCACAGCACCACTGGAAGCAGCACTGTATGATGTCACTCTTGCCCATACAGCAGATGTTTTGTTCAACTTCTGCTTCCCGACAAGCAAAAGGGCTCATGAGCTGCCATACTGTCAGACTTCCAGAGGTCTAAACACATCTGGGCTGCCTTTACTATCTACCTACTTTCCTTACCTACAGGGTTGGGCATCATATTCAACTTTCTTAAAGAGCCGCTGACACATCAAATAAAGCTTTAAAAAACATGATCTCTAGATAAAATTCAGCTTGCATTCCATATGTATCTATCGATTTCTCCTTCCCATTATTTATTACTGAGGAAATGTGCATAATACATGATCTTTACCCTAAGAGTTTATCTGCCTCTGGCGCTTACTCCCAACTTCAAGTCATAATCCTGTGTTATGATATCACAATCTGTTGCCATGGGAGTAACTGTGATGTCACAAGCATTGCATTATGACTTGGGTAGGAGAAGGCAACAGAAATAGATGAACTCTTCAGGAGAAAAAAAATCCTGTTTTCATGCAGATTACACCAGTAATTAATAATGCTGAGGAGGAATACAGAAGTAATGTGAAATATAAGCCGAACAGTGTCTTAATATTTTGTTTTGTTAAAGTTTTCCCGAAGGTGTCAGCTGCTCTTTAACCATAACGGGTTTTGTTCTGCATGCTTCCTAGTCCCCAAGTGGACAGCAGTTTTGTGGTCTGTTCTAGAACTATAACAATAAGACCTCGCCTCCATCTGAGACATAAGGTGTTCTGGATGGTTTCTCAGTGCAGTCTCTTTCCCCTGCTGTAATCAGAGAACTGGATATGGTCCTGGCATATAAAAGATGCCTACTTTCCTATGAACAACAGCACACCTCTTGGGAAATATCTGAGGTTTGTGCTTGAAGGCAGCATTGCCAATTCAAGATCTTGCCTCTTGGCTTATCTTCTGCACCATAGGACTTTACCCAGTGCTTGGCAGTCATATCTACAGCCCCTTGCACAGAAGACGTGTCTATCTTTTCACAATGGGATGACTGGCTCTTAAATGCCCACTCCAGCGATCACTTCCTATTAACCTTAGCTCAAACCTGACAGAGATTCACTATCCTTAGGGTGATGGTTCACATCCCACAGTCTGTCGTGTCACCTGGACACAGCCTGTGCTACATAGGAAGAGTCCTACACAAGGCCTGGGGCTCTGTGTTTCTGCCCAGTGACAGGGCTGAATGGCTGACTACACAAGCACAAGTGGTATACTTCAGCCCTTATGTCCCTGTGACAGGGAGCTCCTGCCACACAAGGACTGATCTTTTCTCAAATCTGTTGCAACAGTTCTTCAATTTCTTAGCCTAATCTATTCTTTACAATTTCTAGTCCATAAGGCTGGCCACCTATGGGCACCCCCGTCCCTTTCTTGACTATGCTATAGTGTCCTTTTTAATTTTCCTTTTCCCTCTCAGGTCTTCGTACAGGGAGGTTACTGTTGTGACCTCTGAGCTGATATAAAACAACAGGCTGTGTTCCCCATTGTTAGATTTAATATGCAATGACACTATTTCATAAAATACTTTAATGTATATACCTTATGTGTATAAAACCTGTAAATGTTAAAAATACCATGGCACTAGGTATTTTTGATAAAGGTAAAAAGTTACTAGGGTACTGTATGATAAAAATTAAGTTAGTTGTGCTATTTAAAATGCATATAAATTGTTGTAAACTGAACAAGTCTGAAATTTCATGTTGATTTGCATATATCCCATGATACTTTGCATTATGGAAGTATGTATGATGCTGTGTTTCTTTGAAACTTGGCTTACTGTCAATGCCCTTTGGAGTAACCCTTGTTTCAGTGCTTCTGCCTGAGGTTCTTTGTCTTTAGCTTCTTTTTTTTTGTATTTTTATTTGAGCCCCCACCACCCAAGCAAACAAGGCCCACATAGGGGAGGTTAAATCTCAGCTGGCAAGTCAGATCAGAGATCAGTAGGTGCTAGCTAAGTGTAGAGGAAATACTTGCATACTAGGTTGTTACAAACTGATGTACTGAAGAAGGGATATGCTATTGCAGAAGGTTGTCTTCTGCATTTCGAATAAACATCACAGAGAGATTGTGTGTTGAACTTGACATTCGGTGTCTGGTCCATCTGTTATCCCACAACCCCTCCACAGTGAGGTATTTTCTATGCCTGCTAGGTCTCATGGCATCAGCCATTGTCACAGTGCCACTGGCCAGATTGCATATGTGAGTGCCATGGTGGACTTTGAGCATCCAGTGGAACCACTTGACTTAAATGGTGCTTATCACACCTCCCTTATGCAACACACTAATGTGGTGGCTGGAATGCAGCAACCTGCCAAAGGGTAACCCACTCTTCATTCCTACTCCAAATCTGAGTCTCACTATGGATGGTTTGGGATCCAGGTGGGGATCCCACCTGGAGCTTGTCCAGGCACATGACATTTGGACCCAGGTGGAATGCAATTTGCATATAATTGTCTTGAACATGATAGTCCTATACAGCTTTGAGGCATTTCAGGAGCACTTGTCTTCAGGTCCTCTTTTAGTACAGATGGACAACATTAGTGTGATGCCTTATATCAACAATCAAGGAGTTTCTCCTTCCTACCTGATGTGCAGGACAGTAACGAGCCTTTGGTACTGGGCTCTGAAGCACGGTCAGACACTATCATCCCTGCCTGTTCCAGGCATCTAACATATCTTGGCAGATGAGCTGAGTAGGTCACAGTCCAGTGTGTATTAGTAGGAACTGCTGCTTAGGTTGTGATGACCGCTTCACACAATGGGATCACCTGTAGTTGGATTTTTCTTGTGTCCCCACTCAACACAAAACTGCTGAAATTTTGCCTGTTTGCTCCAATGCTTAGAGTTTTCAGGTAACACATGCTATCCTTCTCCTGGAAAGGGAGGTTCTCATGGTTCCTCTATGGTTTCACCAGATATGATATCCCCTGCTGCAGCAGCTGGCAGTGAAACCTCCCCAGTTCCTTCTGCCTGCATAGCTCCTGAAGACATGGCTATAGGTCATTTTGGGGTGTCATCTAAAGTGGCTGATATTTCTTGTGTCTGCCATGAAACCTTCTACTAGACATATCTGCACTCTGAGGTGGACACAGTTTACTTTTTGAGCCACTTTGCATAACTTGAACCCATTTACTTGTACAGTCAGTGTGGTGCTAGAATATTTATTATACTTATCAGACTCTGGCCTGTAGTATTCCTCACTCAAAGTGCACCTGGCTCCTATATTAGCTTTTCTCATACCTGTGGATGGATGTAAGAATGCCCTACTTAGGGGTAGCCTATATTTTTAGAGAAACTGACTTTGGCTCCCTTTGAGACAGCCACACGTTGTAGCTTATTCATTTCTTGGCCACAGTTATTTTTAGTTGGCATCACTTCTGCTTGAAGGATTTCAGAGCTGCAAGCTGTCATGTGTGAGCCTACTTATTTGAATCTCCACAAAGGCAGAGTGTCTATATGTACAGTACTAATCCTAAGGTTTTTTTTTGTTTCATTTTCCCCTAGGAACAAGAGAGCCATCCCACCCTCCTTCCCCCTTATGGTTCATGGTACTAGTTTTTCTATAGTTGTGCATCTTTTGTTATTCCAGCTCCCATCTACCTCATATACGGAGAGTTGGTTTCTCCTGGTTCCCTACAGAGAGTTCCTCTAAGCATGATCTCTGGCAGGGAACTGAGGAGAGGAGGGGCTGCCCACATTTATGTAGATGCCGATGCATGATGTCACCATGGGTGACCTCTGGCTGACAGCTTGCAAGCCCTTACATGGGGTCCTAGCACTAATGCAGGTATAGTTCTAAAGGTGCGACCTGATGAAATAGATCCTCTCGAAGATTTACTGTTACAGTAAGTACATAACTGTTCTTTCTTTTAATAGCAAACTTTGCCTTTTACACGTTTGTACTGTTGTAATACATCTGTATGATTTTACAGTGTTTAAAATAGTAATTGTCTTTTCTTTTCTTCCTCCCAAGTACAATCTGGTTATGAAGAAAATCTCACCTGATAAATTATGACAAAAGATCACAGGTTCTCAAAAATCAAATATATAATATTTCTGTAATAGAAAGTTTTATTTCTCTGTAAACATCTGAAAACAGGTTTGCAGTTTCCAATGGAAATACACTGGCAACCTTGCAAGTAATACTTTTTTTTTTTTTATATATTTATTCTTTTAGCCCTGCCTGCCACCTGGTGTATTCAGCCGGTCATGACACGGACTTCTGCTGCCAAATCATTTTTCGGGTCCTCCGATACCCACGTAAGCTTACACAGTGGGGCTGCGACCCCTGCATGCTCCAGGACTTGTAACTAGGTCAGAGGACTGGCCTGGAGAGCACATTTGAAGCCGTGGGCAAGCTTCACTAGCGGTGGCTTGGCAGTAGAGTTTTTCTGGTTTTCTGGGAGGCGGGTCGAGCAATGCCCTTGTGTCTGCCCCGGCCCTTGGTAATAAGCCAGTGCCGTAGTTGTGTGACTTCTGGCCTCCACCAGGGTCATCCATGCTCCGGCACATTCCCACCCTCCCCAGAGAAGGAGAGCGGTCCCTAGGATGCTCCATCCTCTCCCCAGCCAGCTTCTCCAGCGACCCTGGTCCGCTCCTCAACCCGGTCACCGGCCGTGATGCGGAAATCCAACCGCTGCGCCGACAGGCCGGCCTGCAAGTAATACTTTCTGATATCATTATAATACAATAATGCTATTGGATTCCTTTTTAGTTTTAGTTGGCAAAATACAAATAAAATGATAAAAATATAAAGAAACAAATAAAGGCTCGCAAAGTGATTACACAGGCATATAAAGGGCACAAACATTTCTTCTGTAAGATATACATCCTAATGGGTCTAGGTCAAAAGAGTGGGAACACAATAGTGCAGTCAAAATCTGCCCAAGGAAAATAGCGGGAAACATACTGTAACAGCACCAAAGAAAAATAGAGAGGGTACAGACAGTGATGGGACTTTGGGTGGGGGAATGTGGCGGGATGGCCACATTGAATACTACAATTGGAAAGCACATGAGCCTTGGAAAGGATGTATACTGTAGAATAAAACTCCACAGGGCATGAAAATCGTGTGGGGTTAGAGGTATGTTGGAAAATTTAAGGTGGGGGGCATCACCCACTGCACCCCACACCCCCCTGTATATAAATATACATCCTCCACAATGGAACAAATCACCTCACAATAAAAATATTATTGGGGAGGCAGCCGTAGTGAAAAAAAATTAAAAGTAGAATGCTGGGCTTGAACTGTGGTCACACGTACCACAGCCATTCGCAGTTTGTTCCCCAAACTGCTACACCATGATTCTGACATTCTAACTCTGCACACATTCACAATCTTCTAGAGCTTGGCCCACCTGAAACAGCTACAGGTATAGCACTATAATGTCCATTCTATAATTTATCTGTAGCTGTTTTCAAATATGTTGTTTTCGCTGCACATTTTTACCATGCTCTTATTCACACGCGCTCTTGACCTGATAGGCATCCTTACTAAGCACTTGCTCTTTAAATATAAATAGTTGCTAATATGTTTATGGCAGTTCTGTTTGTTTGATGAGCAGTTTGATTATGAGGAGAAAGTTGGGAGATTCACTTATTTGTGTGCTGCTTGAAATTTGAAAGAAGATTCTTACTATGACTTTTGTGTGACATTTACTATTAAGATGTTTATGGTATATCAACATTAGGGCTAAATTATTTGTTTCTCTCTTCATTAAGTTTCTAGTCACTCTGTCTGAACAAGTATATGTTTATGATTACAGTAGATCAAACATGCATTCAGATATTAAGTTCCTTTCATAAAGCTGCTAAAAGATTAAGGTTAGACAAGAAAACACAAAGAGAATTAATGACTTCCTTATTCTTAGGAAAATGTATAGGAGATGAATAATTGCAATAGGTGAAGAATGATAATCTTTCATTATAATTGGTACTCAAATTATGTCTCTAGTAATTACATTTAAACAAGCATATATACAGTATATTGCTCGTGTAGTAGGATAAAGCAGTTTCTTTCTTTTAGAAAAATGCACAATATACAAATAATTCTAATAATTGTTGAATTATGATCTTCTTCCTTTTGTTGAACTGTTCTAATTTTAAACTTAAAATTTATATATGGGTTAAAAACATTTGTGTATATTGCACTTAAAGATGTGTGAAATTGCAAACTTTGCTTGACAAATAAATTTGTGAAGTTTGCCAAATCTGAGAAGAGTTAAGCATCAACTTTGAAAAAGATGTCATCAGGCTGAGCAGCACTTTTTTACGTGACATCATGCAACTTCACTTGCAAAGTTGCAAACTTTCCCATGACTTCTCCTGACTTGGCCTGAAAATGTGTTACTTCATCAGGAAAACTCATTGCAAAGTGGCGAAGTGGGCAAATCACAAAAGTTTTTTTTTTTTTTTTTGCAATGACAAATTTTGCAACTTTGCTAGAACTTTGTCATCAAGTTCAAACTTTGCACCACATCCAATTGCCCTATTTAATGTTTTTTTTTTTTTGTAAAGAAAATATTAAACAGTTAAAAAGGAAATGTCTTTGCTAGTGAATAAACGTTGGTGATAAGTGCTGTGTGAGTTGCAACTTTCTTCAAATAGTAATTATTTGCAGATCTTATGTGGTACATTGTTAAAGTGTGTAATATACTAATTCACCTCAATGCTCTGTTCTGGATTTCTGTGTGCTATGGAGTTGTGTCATTCTCTATGCTTGAGAGTAGGTGATGAAATTTCTTAGTTCTGTAAAATGTAATGTTTTACTTTGTAATTTTTTATGTTGTTTGCGCTTGTGCAAGAAACGTTTTGCTACAGATAATGGCATTTCAGAGGTGTGTCACTGACTAGCCCAATGCAGGTCAAGCTGCATTGGGGTCATCCTTGACAGACCAGTGATCATGCAAGCTAAGTATGACAGTGGTTCACAGATTATGGGTGGAAACTTTGTGTAGTTGAATTGAATGAACCACTCCAATGGGACAGCATTTCATCCTTTCATTTGTGGCTTTATGCAAACAAAGGGTCCAAGTGCTCTCTCATTGGAGTGCTTCATTTGTCTAGTTGCCCCCCTTTCTCCCTCATCTGCTCCTGTTTGTTTGCCCTCCCTCCCTGTTGTCTCACCCTCCTGTTCCCCATTCCCTTTCCCCGTACCTTGTTTGCCACTTCCCAGTTCCCCACGGCTCCTTTGGGTGTTTCCTCTGTTCTCAGCCCTGCTCTAGAGGGGGCCACTGCTTCTTTCCATGTCGGCACTTCAGGGTGCTCTTCCAATACTATCTTCCTGAGAGGGTGGATTTACCACCAGTTTGTTCCTTGATTTCTATAAGCCTTGTCCATTATTTAGAATTTAAGATGCAGGAGTTTGAGAGTAATGCTGTGCAGAGATTTTGCAGCCAGCAAAATATTAAGTGTGGCCCCATGGAGTAAATTTCTCATGTTAAAAAGAGAGCTTTGAGTTCCCTGAATCACTGGGGAGGCAGTCCCACCTCTCCCCTCTGCCATCTTAATGCTCGCCCTGCCCTGTCTCCATTCTCCTTTACACTCACCCCTCCCTGAGATCACATCCCCACCTCTCCTCCCACCCCTCAATGCTCATCCCACACCATTTCCATTCTCCTCTACACTTGCCCCTCCCCTCCACACCCTCTTTCTGTCCTTTTGTCACTCACCCCACCCCTCACTGCTTGCCCTACCCCATCTCCATTCCCTTCCATACTCGCTTCTCCCCTGCACACCCTCCCCTGTGTCTCATCACTTGCCCTCTTTCCTCCCTTTCTGTGCCCATCTGCCCCTAGTGAGCCACAAATTTGTGACATCATGCAAGCCAGAACTGGTAGATGACTGAATTGAAAGTTAAAGCAGGTGCCAGTTTCATGGAGCGAGAGATTGATTAGCTGGGGGTGGAGAGAGAAAGACAGAGAGAGAGAAAGTGGTGGAATAAAAAGGGGAGAAGCCCATCTGCCAGATAGACATCCATAATAATATATTGATTAAACCATCTGCAAGAGCCGGAGAGGAGCCTATCCAGGGGATGAGTATATCTAGGAAACTGACCAGCAGCAGGTCAATGTCAGCCTGTGTCATACTGTTTTACTGTGTAGTCACTTACTTCTCCAAATCTCAGTCATAGAGTACCGATTAACAGCCCCCCACACACACACACACACACACAAACAGACACAGACACACACACACATACGTCCCTAATTTTTACAACTTGTCTGCCCTGTATCAGTGAAAGGGGCAGTCATGGCTGGAGTCAATTGCTTAAACCAGAGCATTTATAAGCCGACCCCATCTCAAGATTGATGGCTGTGGTTGGGAACCCTGGGATTTCCTGCTAGACAAACTGTGGAAGTGGGATGGGGCACCATACCAGACACTAAACTTTAAGAAAAAAACAGACACACAATAAACATTTTCTCCTGATGCTATTTGCAGTCAGTCAAATAACTAACTGTGTCATTTCATGTACCACTTGTAATAAACTTGCTGGGTTACTGAGATCTCTAAAGTGAGATTTTATAATTTTAATTATAAAATGGCAAGAAAAAATCTAGAAATGTTATTGGCTGTGAGATGTCACCCAACTATGCAGTAAATCCCAGTAAGAAAAAGGGTTTGATATTTCCCGGTCTCTGATTCACTGAGCTCCTTGCCAAGATAGGCACGTATATGGCAACAAAGACCTACCGAGAAAAAGGTCCCAGTGCGAAGTGCTCCATTACCAGCTGGTATCACTGTTCCAGCTTGGAATTTGATTTTAAACGCAGCCATTTGTATGCTGCTTGCACTTGCACAAGAAACATTTTGCTACAGATAATGACATTTCAGAGGTGTGTCACTGACTAGCCCAATGCAGGTCAAGCTGCTTTGGGCTCATCCTTGACAGACCAATGTTCATGCAAGCTAAGTATGACAGTGGTTCACAGATTATGAGTGGAAACTTTGTGTAGTTGAAATGAATGAACCGCTCCAGTGAGAGAGCACTTTGCCCTTTTGTTTGCTGCTTTATGCAAACAAAAGGGTCAAGTGCTCTCTCATTGGAACACTTGATTTGTCTGGTTGCTGCTCCCTTTGCTTTTCTCCCTCTTCTGCTCGTATTTGTTTGCCCCCTCCCTTTTCCCATTTCTCTTCCCTGTACCGTGTTTGCCACTCCCCAGTTCCCCATGGCTCCTTTCAGTGTTTCATCCATTCTCGGCCCTGATCCAGTGGGGGCCACCACTACTTTCCCTGTTGACACTTCCAGGTGAGCTTTCATTCCCTTCCCATCTGGTTGTTTCGCTCCCTCGCTACCTCGGCAATTATGAAACCTACCTGGTGACAGGTAAGCGTACACCTGATTCCAAACACTTTCTTTAAAATGGGACTCTCTTGTTTAAACTGAACTGCCTGTTGTGCAAAATGTAACTAGCATGTGCCCTAGCTGTTACATGAACAGCTCAAGATGATTTCTAAAGCTGTTTTGTGTTGGGAGTACTGAGCGATCAAATTCATATGTGCCTGCACATCTCTAATAATCTTTGAACAAATTTGCCTCAGCCACTCAAAACATTATGCTTCTGGTATGGCCAGAAACATTTCTTACTGAAATGGATCAAGATTGTTATTCTGGGACCCAACAGTAGTTTCCAGTGGCACCAAGCAGGCACACATGACAGTCTACTTGAACCGTACTGCTACAACCACACAGGCCATGATACTGCATGCGTGCATGACTGTCGACTGGCCCCACTGACTCCAGCTCACAAAGATGCAGACTAGCTTGCATGAACAGAGCAGCATGAACAAGGAACTAAAATATCCTTTATACATGGTAGAGGGTAGAACTTTAACTGAATATATTAGATGTTTTTCAGTTAATCTGCGGTTCAATTTAAGTAAGGCTTAAAGGGGTAAGGGCACATGACAAATGTGATCCTATAGGATAAATATGATCCATACAGGGGTCTTCCTAGAATCTGCATCCAAGTATTGAGACATAATCCAGCCTTTTTTATCCTTAATCTTAGCCATGGTAGTACTCAGGAAGATAAATAAGAGATCAATTAAGGTGGCAAACTGGATTACTGTCTGGCCACTAAGGTTTATGCTGCGTGTAACAATGTATGGCAACCATGGGGACGTGATGCCTCCTTAATTACATGGCTCTTTGCTGAGTTCCTCCTATTGCTGCCAGGGGTGGGGGTGAGTACAATCTTCCTTCGTGTCTGCAGGTGCGTGTGTTGAGGGCTGTATGTGGAGAGGAGTCGATCTGTTGTAGTACTGTCTGGATGCCTAGTTAGCATAATTTCTATGTGCTCTGTGGCTCTCATTGGACCTTTCATTACTGTTCTTATGTTATGCTTCAACAACATGCATTCATTTATTTTATCTAGAAAAAGTTTCTCTGGTAAAGACAACATGAACTGTAAACAGCTCATTTCCAGAAGCGTCTGGGGGGGGGGATGTTAAAAGAGATTGGGAGAAAAAACAAACACATAGTAATAACACAGAAATACAAGTACAATTACAAAAAACAAACAGTGTAGTACAATTACAGAGCAGAAATAACCCAGACCAACAGGCCAGGGTAAACAAAACCAAATTTGGACATAACATACATTGCAACAGCACAAGAGCAGGAGATCTAGTAGGGTAAAGATTAGAGGATGGATTACACATTTGAAGTACTAGAGGTAGTAGGCTCAGCACAAGAATCGAAGTGTTATTGTATACCCAAGGGAGGGCAGTTATAAGACAAGTGAGGAAGTGGACGGGTGAGGGGTAGAGGAAGGGGGGATGGAAGAGGGAGAGAGAGAGGGACGGCCAAGATCTGTACCCATTTAGGATGCGGAGAACCCTGCAAGATGGGCAGGACCAGTCAGAAAAGGAGAGGGGAGAGAAAGGGGACAGGGAGGTAGAGATGGGGGGGAGGAAGGGGATAAGGAAGTAGGGAGATGGGCGGTTGATGGATTTGAAAGGGGGGGAAGGAAGGGAGAGGGGTAAAAGAGAGAGAGAGAGAGAGACAATCTATACCCCTTCAGGATGCAGAGAACCCTGCAAGGGGGACAGGACCAGGCAGAAAAGGAGGGGAGACAAAGGTGGGCAGGGAGGAGGAGTGGAGTGTGATGGGTGACCAGAGGGGAGGAGAATGATAAGGAATAGGGAGGCTGGAGAAAATAGGGGTAAACTAGGAATGGAAAAAGGGAGGGCATCAATGGGGGGGGAGGTTAACCAGAAGAGACACACTAAGCTGAAAGCTTGTTTACAGGTGCAACCTGGGAGCACAAGAAAGATAAGTGACTTGCTCAGGGTCACACAGTATGCAAGTGGGGGCTGTGGGAATTTAAACCCAGCTCACCAGGTTTGCAACTCAGAGCCTTAAACCACTACACTATACTGCCTCCTCAATGCCTCGTAGTTGGCGGGGTACAACAGTAGAGTGTTGAAAAAGCACAGTAGGTTGTGGATGGTAGTAGAGTGTCAAAATGTCACAGTAGGTTGTGGTAGAGAGAGGGAGGAGGGGGGTATAATAGGTGATAGCATGTGAAGTAGTAATCAGAGGAAGGATTCAGTTAGGAGACAAGAGGTAAGTCAGGGATAGAGGAGTAGGGGATAGTTCACAAGGGTGGGGAGAGTTGTGAAGGGGTGCTAGGAATAAGTACAGTTAGGAAAATAGAAGTAAAGTGGGGGCAAAAGGATAATGTGCCAGAATGAGGATGGTTGAAGGGGAGCTAAAAACAAGTGCAGTTAAGGGAATAGAAATTGTGAAGGGCTAAGGAGATTAAAGATGGGGAAGTGGAACGTCTGATAGGAGGTGGCAGTGAGTTCCAAAGCTTTGGGAAGTGGTAGGAGAAAGCTTCCTGGCCTATGGAGGTAGAGCGATGGAGAATGGCTAGAGTGCATGCATCAGTGGATCTGAGAGAGCGGAAGGAGGGAGGTGGAGCAGAGAATGAGGAGTAGTGGTAAGAGGGGAGAGTCCCAAACCAGAAGTTAGAAGTGAACTTTTCGCAGCGAGAGACACGCCTGCACTCAAGGGAGGGGAAGATAAAGAATGGTACAAGGTACAGTGATGTGTGCGGGAGGGGGAGTCTGACCCCCCCCTCTCATTTCTTTCCCTGCCCATTTCCATCTTATATTAAAAAACAACAACAAAAAAACTTGTAGCCCTCTGCAGTTACCATGCTACTGTTATATTAGGCCTTTAGGGCCCCCACCTCCCCTCCTTCCAGTTTCCCCACCACCACCACTGTCTGCTATTCCAACCTCTTTGTTTTCGACAGCTCTTTGCTCTGAAATCTGCTCTTGTTATAAACAGAAAATACAAGCAAGTAACGTTTGGTATTGACAAATGCTTGTCTAATTTTGGTTGCTCCAGCTGAGCTGCAAGTCTTTCATGTTGTCATGGTTCTGGTTTTGAACCATTGAATCAGTTCTGTGTACTGTAACAGTGGGAGGTCAAGTGTCATGCAAACAGACACAAATAAGTAATTTGTTTCTACAGTGCTTGTCTACAACTTACCTTCTTGTAAGGTAAAACAAAATGCTGAGAACATATTTTTTTAGTCAAAGTATGGTTTTAAAGCTGAGGTAGAAACATTTCTTAAAGTTTTTATTAATGCCATCACAACTGATTTTATTACATTACTGTGATGGTGCTCTGGTAGACCTCTCAGTTCTTCACTGGGAAATGTGGATGAAACTGTCTTATTGCCAGCACCAGTGTCACTCCCCAGCAGGTGTTGTGGTGGGCTGGCACTATAAGTACCTAGATGGGTGGATGGAGGCACCCGACAAGGAGAGGCAGGAGTCATACACAGAGGTCCAATGAAACAAAGATGTTTATTTGACAGGAGGGGAAGGAGGACACGGTCATACAGGAAAACACCAACAGTGATGATAACAGGGAGTATGGACAGCATTATAATTATCTAGGCAGTAATAACATATAAATATCTAACGTAAACTCTAAAACATACTGTAAGCTTTAAAGACTACATGAATAGCTCTGCAGGCAATGTCAATACTCTACAAGCTGTATGAGCACTCTGCCCCAACCCTGAGGTACACCTCTGCGCACTTGGGGCTACCTTTGCAGTACCCCAGACACAAGAACTATTATAGTATGCAAGACTCTTAAAATGACACGATTTGCAGTCTGTGCATGACTCTCAAAGTCTCTGTCCATGTAATGGTCGATCAGTTGTAGAGAGAAAGGAAACAAGGAAGATCTTGAAAGGGGGATAAGCAGGCTCACCAGCTATCATGACTACAGAAATTTCCATGACACTAAAGGGTTGTGGAGAGGCTTTTTAAAGAGGCCATGTGTCCATCGGCTACACCCCCTCTCCTAAATTTCCAGGAACAAAAAACACACACCTGAACTCTTTGGCAGAAAACCCGCTGGTGGGCTGCTAGAATGTAGAAGTGAAGAACAAGCTCAAAGGATCCTGTCACAGTCCTCTGGTGGACAGCTAGGATGAGACAACAGATGCAAAAGCCACCCAGACACAGCCCTCTTGTGGACTGCTGAGGCGAGATGACAGATGTAGAAACCACCCAGCCACAGCCCATGATACCAGATACTGGAAATGTTGGAGCATACTACAAAAACTGAGAACCAGGATGAAGATATCTTGGAAAGCCAGACTGATGGTGGATTTCTGGGTGCCAAGTCTGGACAAGCCAAGTATAAACATAAAACAACAAATGGGACATTGGTTTGGGGATGAGCACAGAGTATCTTAAAGAAGCTGAGTTGAAGAAAGAAAGAAAGCTAAATGGATGACCAGATCTGCACAGGGTCTGAATGTAAACTGTTAGTAGCAGAAAACAACAAACATGACATTGCAGGGATACGGCCATGGATGAGGATCTTCAAAGGATCCTGCTGCAGAATGATTCTGGAGTTTACTTGCTGAACACCCCTCTGGGGCTGCTGAAGACTGATTCAGGAATTTGCTTGCTGAACACCCTTCTAATGCTGCTAAAGACTGATTCAGGAATTCACTGGCTAAATGCCCTTCTAAGGCTGCTGAGGACTGATTCATGAGTTCTTTCAGTACAAAATACTGGCACACTACAGCATGACTGCAACCTGGGGCAATTGCAGGCACACAAACAGTCTCAGAGCAATTGATCAGTTCCAGGGGTAATTGACCAGTTTCAGGGGCAATTGACCAGTTTTGGGGGCAATTTCACAGTTCCAGGAGCAAACAAACAACTTTAGAGCAGTTGACCAGTTCCAGGGGCAACTGACCAGTTTCAGGGGCAATTGCATGGTTCCAGGGGCACCAGACCAGCTCCAAGGCAATGGCACAGTTCAAGCAGTTTTCAGGCAATGAAACACGGATCAGACAGTTTTCCAGCAATGTAATACCATTCAGACAGTTTTCATACTTCTTGACACTCTAGAATGCCCCAAAATGCTCTGTTGGACCCATTTTTTTTAAACCATGGGGCTTGCTCTGCTGAATCCCCTCTAACTACGACGCTTAGCTTACTGGGCCCCCTTTTAATTTCAAGGCTTTTTTGACTGGGCCCCTTTGGACTACAGACCTTACTTTACTGGGCTCCCCTCTAACTTGCAGGGCTTATCTTGCCCTTGTCACTCCTCTTCCAGCAATGCCCCTTTAAATGTTTATACAGTCAGGGCTGTTTTACCCTAGACCCCTCCTTAGCTCTGCCTCCGTGAGCTCCCTTATATTTATATTCTCGTTATTACAGGGCACCTATGCCTGGCCCCTCCCCTGGGCATCGCTATGCCCAAATGCTTTCAAATATTAAAATTTCAGCCCCCCCCCAGCTCTTGGCCATTCCTGTAGGCATCCTGCAGCACATCTAAACAATTTATTTTTTTATTTTAATACTTTAGGCAGTGAGCACCTGTCTGTTGGCTAAATAAGCTAACTTACGGCCCAGGCCCAGGGTAAAGGAATCTGGATAGGGAGGTGGAAGGTCTGGCAGTAGGTGGGGCTTATAAGCAGAACTGCAGGCAGGCATGGAGGCTGACAGCTGGGGGCTTTGAGGTCCTCTTTCTCTCTTTCTCGCTTTTCCTGCCTAGTAGCTTTCACAACCACCACCGCTCAGTCACGCTACAACCGAGGAAATATTACTTCTATACTTAGAAGAAAAATAATAAATGGGGCTGAACAGAGCCCATACCACAGTTGAAAGGGGAGCTCGGACAGCTGCTACACTTTGTACACTGCCCACAATGGACTCAACTTATACAAGGAGGGATGAGAGGCAGACCACAGGTAAGCCTCTTAAAACACTGCTACTGACCTGTGTCCCCTCTCTCCCTCACACTACAGCCCTCTGACATATTCTTTTTTGTTCTTGGGTGCCTGAAAGCACTCCCCTGGGCTCTTCTATGCCCACAGCACCACTTTGGCGAATGACCGTCCACTTTATCAGCCCGACTTCAACTGCTGTGCAGCCAGCATTCGCAACACCATGTCCCTGGCAATGCTGGCTGCCCTCCAACAGCCCAGCATGGGCTGAACTTTAAATGATGCTCCCTGGCTTGCGCTGCTCACTCCTGGTGGGGGGGAGGATTCTAGAATGGAGCAGGCAGCCAGTTACAAGGAAGAACAAAGATTTTCTTTTCCCTTACAGCAGCTGCTCTGCTGATGGGGTAGGAACACACTAACAGGGCACCCCTGTAAATTATCCCTGCCCTGCCCACTCTGATCTGGGGCCCCTGGGCACCTTTACCAATTTAATTTTCTCTCTGTTGTGCCCCCACTTTGTGGCACTACAGTTACTGCTTCTGATTAAGTTAGTGTTAATGCTCTATGATGTCACAATTGATTTATTAGGTTCATGGTACACATTTATTTTGTCAGATGTCTTTTTCATGGGTAGAATGGCTGGCATACTCATACAGTATAATACAACTAGAAACCTTTCTGGAAATCATCAGTTATAAGGCAGTTATTATGTTGCTTGCACGCATGTGCAAGAAACATAGTGCCATGAACGGAGATTTTGGAGGTGTGTCACCTCCTCCTCCAATTCAGGCACTGGGCTGGCAGGCGCAGCCCCTGTAAGCCAATGCATTTTGGAGCTGTCTATGACACACTCCAAAATGCAGTGGCATACAGTTGAAAGGGGGAGCTACGCTTGAGTGAGCAGCGATAAGCTGCTCGCCAGCAGCTCCCCACAGCGCAGCGCACTCCTCAAGACGCGATTGTATAGCCGACGGGTGCCCAACTCCCCTGCGCTAAACTGCTGTCGCCCCTATAGTTGGTGCCACGCTGGAGCCCACCCCAGCATGGCAATCACTTATGTAGTCAACGGGTGCCCAATCCCCTGTTGGCACAAACGCCCCTGGTGTGCCACGCTGGGAGCTCACCCCAGCGGGCAAACGGCCCACGAAGTTGTTTTTGGCCGACGGGGTGCCTAATCCTCCGTCGGCAGAACGCCCAAAGTGCTTAGTGCCATGCTGGGAGTCCACCCCATCGTGGCAAACAATCCCACGTTGTCTTTTTTTTTTCACCTGAAAACCAAAACCTGTGCCCCGGAGCTTTCCCACCCCTCCTCCCACAACCCGCGCCCACCCACTGTGCACCCAGCCTCCCACGCCCCCTCACCCCATACTTACCTCCGGACTCCGGCGCGACGATCTTCGGTGGACCGGGAACACGTCTGCACTCTTCAAAGCCGACCGCGAACTGAGGAAATGCCGGTAAGCTGTATAATGGGCTAGATAGGGGTGTTTCAACTTTATTGCATATCTCAGGCATTTTTGGGAATTTTTGCACCAAATTTTCAACATGTGGTTTTTGGGACCCCTTCTCATGAATGATGTCACTGTCATGGCGTTATTCAGCCTTGAAGGGTGATTTCGCACAGTGACTGTGCAGTCACTGCGAAATCACCCTTCCAGCCTGAATACCGCCATGACAGTGAATCATTCAAGAGAAGGGGTCTCAAAAACCCCATGTTGAAAATTTGGTGCAAGAATTCCAAAAAATGACTGTTTTACGAGCGTGCGTTGCGCAGTTCCTACGCAGGCTCGTAAGTTCGCGAAATTTCAATATTTTCACTCCAGATTTTCAACATTGCCATTTTACCATACCTGCTTATGAGTAGTATAGCTGTCATTTTTCACATCTCACCCAAAATGTGTTTCCACCCATGTAGCGCAGAATGGCGCAGTCGATGTGCGAAATCAATGTACAGGACAAATTAAGAAAACCACAGTGACACTGTTCATGAACAGAGGTCTTAAAATGGCTATGTTGAAAATTTGGTGAAAAAATTCCTAAAAATGACTGTTGTACGAGCGTGCATTGCGCAGTTCCTACGCAGGCTCGTAAGTTCACGAATTTTCAATATTTTCACTCCAGATTTTCAACACTGCCATTTTACCACACCTCCTTATAAGCAGTACAGCTGTCATTTTTCACATCCTGCCCAAAACGCAGTTCCACCCATGTAGCGCACAATGGCGCAGTCGGTGTGCAAACTCAATGTATGGGACACATTAACAAAATCACAGTGACACTGTTCATGAGCAGAGGTCTTAAAATGGCTATGTTGAAAATTTGGTGAAAAAATTCCTAAAAATGACTGTTTTACAAGCGTGATTGCGCAGTTCCTAGGCACGCTCGTAAGTCCGCAAATTTTCAATATTTGCACTCCGATGACTTCCAAATACCTAAACAGCACATAGAAGCAAGCAACATTCGGCATTGACAAATGCTTGTTTTTTTAGTGGTTCTGTAGCCATCAACATAATGCTCAGGCAGTTCCTGATGTCAGAAGAGCTTTTCTATCCCCAAGAAATACATGACACTCTTTCCCTATGACAAAAATCCTGATAAAGCTAGAGGGGTGTGGGGCATGTGCCCCCTGGAAATATTTTTAAAAATGTCTTTAAATGGTGCATTTTCCTGCATTTTAGAGTTAGGCAAGATACAGTACAGCTCACCATGATGAAGTACTATGTTATAAGGATGTTACAGTTTCTTACATCAGGAGAGGAGGAGGAATGTATTCCCGCCCCGAGTCAAGTATGCAGGTGGTGCAGCCTGCCAGCTGGTAAGGTCAACAGTGTGTGTCCCAGCCAGTAATATCTGTCCCTGTCACCCGATCCCCCCACTCATCTGCCTGTGATGCACCTTACCTTCTCCCCCTCCTTGTCCCTCTGCAAACTGGGTCATGCTAGGCTCCAGCACCACAGGCCATGGTGGCCAGCATCATCTTGCTGGTGGAACTGAGGAGACACAGAATCAAGCAATTGCATCGGCATAATAGCCAATGGAGTGTGCCCTTTTGCAGGGTAGCGCTCCTAATGTTGAGATGGCACTTGGTGTCAAGAGTCTTCACGCCCTTCCATCAATCAGTTCCCACTAGAGACAAGGCTGGATGCATGTGGGTATAACTGGGACGAAAGATGTGCTTTTGAGGATGGCTGTTTGGTTTTGACTACTTAGGCTAGGAGATAGAACCCTGTGTTCATTGGTATTTATTTTACATAATGGTATTCATAAGGATGTGAGTACATAAGGGATAACATATAACAACGTGTGTAGTTGTAAGGGAATAATAAATGCCCTGGGTGGTTGTTAGGCATGAAGGGTAGTGGAGTGCTGAAACCACCAGAGAAAGAGCATTATTTCCCTTACCATGGCACACTCTGGAGTGTCTTAGCACACTTATAAAATGGGCTTTTATTTGTTCAAAAAAAAACCATAGTTTGGATGAGGTGTGAGGTTGTCAGTAAACAATCAATGATCATGTGTCAATGTGTAACCAGTGAAGTTACAGGATTTTCATGGCACATTTTATAAATAAGATTCAGAGACAAAATCAGACTAATTAGCCGTGCAAGACCATCCTTACATTTTGCAACATTTACAATGGCAAAGACATACTAAATGATAGTTACGTGCTATTAAAGTATGGTGCTATGGAGTAGAATATACTTGAAAGGTACAAAATATGTACAAAAGACAGTACACTCAAACATTGTTCAAAAATGTTTTCACTGACTACATTCTTTGAAAAATGTAATCAGTGCTTCATCAAGCAGGTCCTATACAGGTCCTATATAGAGTTAAGATGCTGTATGTGAAACTTGTCTAACAATCCCACTGATCTAATTTTGCAAGTAAGAAATTAAGTGAAAACATGTTTCAACAGCTCTCGAGTGCACCATCTTTTGTATCTGTTCTCAACACTTATAACACCAGGGATCAGCTCCCTCAACTATTCTTCTAAGTTAGTGTTAAACAAATATAGTGATCATGACTCTATTATCTCACTTGGAAGGCTATTACACTTTCCCACCACTCCTTAAGTGAAGCAGTGCTTTGTCCATCTTTGTATTTTATTTATTTTTTAAGTTTCTGTACCCAGGATTTCCCAGCGGAGATGTCACAACCCATTAGCAGTGGATAAGGACTACCCATTTGTCCAGCTGGGGAGGGACTGGAGCATGAGGGAGGTCATGTGACTGCCACAGAGAGCCAGTGATCCTGGCAGGATTTGAAACCAGGGAATCATCTGGTTTTGCAGGTCTGTGGTCCGATTGGCCTGCACTGCTTCCCCTATGGAATCTCAGTCAGTTCATTCACACAGGACCCAGGGGAAACAGATACCCAAGCTCCCTTGCTAGGGGAAGACTGTAACGCCTGAGTTAGCAAAATCACATAGCCAGTGCCGTGTTTCGGGGGGGATGAAGGAATCCAGACACCATCCCAGCAATTTGCTACCTCTTAAAAATACAGCTTGTTGCATTTTTGTTCTCTTTCTGGCAGTTCTTCTGGCCCAAGCTGCCTTTACTTTTGCTTCCACCCTCCCGTCCAAGAGAAGGACAGCAGTCATATGGACAATACGGACAATAGACCCTCCTCCCCCCAGCTGGCCCTCCGACACCCTGGACTGGGCTCACTTCTGAACCTGGGTTGTCACAGGCTGTAGTGCTATCACTGTGCCAGCTTACACTGTATTTTAACCTAAAGTCAACTACTGCCACAACAGACTGGATCCATTAGGCCCACAAGGCACAAGTGCCTGTTTACAGGGACAAATCGGGAGCACTGGGGAGGTTAAGTGACCTGGTAAGAGTCACACAGTATGCAAATGGAGATTGTGGGACTCAAACTTTGGTCTGCTGGACATACCAAGCTCATTCACAGCATGTTACTCTAATCGCTAGGCTATACTGTCAGCCCAACCATATATGTCCAACTGCTCATCCCCCATCTTATCCATGCCCTGGCCACATACCTTTCAACTGTCCTGTTTTTTCCTGGATTTCTCAAATTTAGACTCCCTGTCCCGAAGTCCCAAGTTGATTGCTTCTTTTACTGATTTTTAGAATACCAGTATAAACCTAGCAGACCTGTTTAACCCTTAGGCTAACAACAGAATTCAAAAGTATAGGAACTCTGGACTGCTATATTAGTCAACAACACAGCAAGGGTTAAACTTGTCCAAGCAGAAAAAAGGAGGTTGTAGGAGCCACTCCTCCCCTGGCATTCCACAGGCTCATCTGTTTCTCTAATGAAAGTACTGAGACACACACACACACACACACACACACACACTGCATTCCAATACAGTATATTTCTGTTCAGTTAAGTCCGGAAAGTAATAACAGTGGATCCGTTAAAAGCCTGGAAATTAACTTAGCACTGGATCCTAAAAAACAAAATTTCTTTGGCAGTGACTATGTTCCACTTTAGTTTCAAGTATATAAATGAAGAGAAATTACAGCATAAACATGCAGAAGATTTGCCTGTTTTTTTTAATATGCTATTTCGTAGTATGCAACTGAATTAGACATTTAAAAAGCATAAACTAAAGGTACTTTACATATGTACAGTACTACATCATGTGATGTACATGTCATGCGATGGCACTGTGCCACACTGAGTAAAATATGGTGTCACTGATTTTGGTCATTTGTCTCAGATTTATGGGGGAGTGTCCCTGATTTTGGTCCTAGCAGGTTGAGAGGTATGCCTGGCCATGCCACTCGTATGGGTCTTGTCTTTCTTGGCTCTCTAATAATTGACAAAGAAAATAACTTTTTCCCTCTAGCCAGTGATGAGTCTAGTAATGGAGACCAGGCAAGTGAATGCAATGTGGGCAGCAGGGATGCTCAGTGACTCAAGTGGATGGACCTGACACAGAGGATCAGAGGCCAATGTGTTGTCAGCAAGGGATAGATGGCTCAGTCAGTAACACTCCAAAGGACAAGTGGCATAAAGCAGCAGGCTTCTCTTCCATCTCTGTGTAAATGGAAACACACCGGTCCAGCAGTACACAGATCTGTAAGGATGTCAAGGTTGGCTGTAAATCTCTGTTTACAGCAGACAACTGCAATGTTAAGAATGCAAGCCAGTAGTATATGTTCTTATTCAATTTAACTCCTTCACACCTGAATTAAATGGAAGTCAATGCAAAGTGAGCTTCAAATGTGGATCTTTTTTAGCTATGAGGGGTTAATCTGAAGGAACAGCTACCAGGGTCATAGCCCTAGCCCTACTGCATAGATTTATTTGTCATAGCTACAGGGCTCCTTGAATAGCTACCGGGGTTTAGCTCTGGCAAGCCCCAGTGTAATTCCAACAGTGGATGGCAACTATTGATGTCCAGTTTTGACAGCTGACTCTCTAAGAAGGATGATGTTCTATAGTTTAATTGCTTCAAGAATGAGCAGAAATGAAGCCCCATTTTAGTACTGGTGTAGTCCTTGGGGGTACAGGGGATTTTTTAATGCATTTTGTACACACAGTTAGTGATGGAGTGGCGTCAAAATGAAGGGATTTTATGGTATCATATGTATTTATGTGTAGCCCCAATATGCTGGGAAGAGGTTAACAATCTAGGCCACCCCCTCTGGCTGAGTGCCAGAGCACATTGCCTGTAGGTAATAAAAGGGCACTGAGCATCTGTTAGAGAGTTTCAGAAGTACAGAGTTCCCTGAGAAAGAAGAGATGGTATTGGGTGTAGGCCTATGTGGCATGCACAGTAGGTCCCCGATGAGCCAGTACCTACTTCTTTTTCTAAGTCTGAAGCTAAACCCAGACAGCAAATGTGCTAAACTCAAGGATGCCTTGAAATGAGGGTACCTGAGACTTAAGAAGTTGGGACACCCTGTCTTGTGTTGCCAAGTCCAGACACATGACAAATCAGCAGACTGCATCCACTGCAGAAGGAGCAAATTTAGAGACTACTTAGATTAACTTAATGTTTGTTTATTGGGTCACCCTGAGAGGTCCCTGAGTAATATGGACACTATGTAATTCATGCAGGCAGGTGACCATGGATGGAGTGTGCAAGTATGCAGGAGAGTGCCTTAACTGAGGGTTGATCACTAGACAGTGGGTCACTGTCAAGTGGAAACCAGCCAGCCAAATTTGAGTCAGGACAATTCTCATCAGTGTGCTATTTATGAAGTTTTTGTAAAATAGCTAGCAAATTATATCAAGCAGCTGTATGATAACAGCTACTGATTTGCATGCAACAGCATAAAATGTAAGAATTGAATGGAGTCCCCCTTCCAGGGTCCTGTGGCATCTAAGAGTCTCTGGTAGCTTCACTACATCAGCCCCCATGCCTAGAAGCTGCCAGTGAAGGTGTTGTGTACCTAAATAAACTCCTACTGCTTGACTGGATGTTTTCTTTGGAAAATGAGTTACTTCATGGTATTTTACATTTTTAAGATGACCCCTTCACACCAGCTGCCCATGGTCCCACTGGAGTCACTTAGAAAAGAACCCAGGCTGGCCTCCTCCTCTGGTGATGGGCCAGCAGCACCCAACATCTGGGGGTCAGCTACATATTTATATACTGATATGTATTTAATAGAGACAGGAAAAAAGAGATTAACAGCATAATCTTCTTTTCCTCTCTGACCTGGAGGAAGGAGAAACAGGAAAGTTACAGTGGAGTCAGGTGCAGGTACATGAAGACATCACACAGAGAAAATGGCTGGCTCTTAGCAACAATTTACTAGGTTGTTTTAGCCTCTGTACTACATCAAGATGGCTAGTCCCTAAGAACACCAAGCACATGATTCACATTGAACAGATGATCCAACTCACCTTGGTAAAATCTCTAAAAGCATTCATACTCTACTCACAGCTCACTTGCAGCCATTTTCCTAAAAATAATTTTCTCCCTTTCATGTTTGTCCAAGAGTATCACAGTGCACACAACAGGCCGCACACTCAAAATACAAGGAATGTTAAGAGTTTGTGGGTGGGGTCAGTCTCATACAGACACATTAAGGAAGAGAGAGAGAGACAGAGCATCCATTTAACACTTCAAAGTCATACATACAAAGAGTACTGGGGGAAAAATTGATACAATCAGACTGAGACAGAAAACAACGGCAGGTACAGCACAATCATATTAGAAGAGATTGTATCAAGGTGATCATCTGTATGCGTCCTAAGCATGGTCCTCTCTGGGGCTGGCCACCTTGGCATGGTACAGAGGCTAAACCAATCCATGAGATGAAAGAAGAGCAAGCCATTTTCTGCCCTTTTTTGGTATAGTGTGTATTTACTAACCTACTTCTGTTTCTTAAACAACAGAACCAAATACGGTGAACTCAACTCAAGCCATAGTCATATGGGAAGTTTATGAAGTAAATACAAAGTCCAGCAATGACTGTATAGGGCATCATTTGCAATCCTATTTTGTTTACTAAATACTTTTTGGACCTCAAAATTCAAAGGGTGGCTTATCTTGCTGCATGACCAACAATGCTGATAGTGAGATTCTACTGTGCTTTGGAACATATTTGCTATAGCCTGTTATGAAATGACAAAGCAGAATGTAGAAACATGATTATCTAACAGCATTGGGGGCATCCCAGAATATACCCACACAAAAAAGACCCTATCAACAACCTTTTCTATCACTGTACCTTCATATTAGTCCATCCTCTACCCACACTCTGCTAACATATAACATGTCTACCCAGGTGTTGCTCCTTCCAGAGTGTTTTAAATTGGGCATGATTCAAACAATAAAACCAGTGCTATACATCTTAAGTACAAACATCCCTTACATGTGGATCCTTATAACAGTTCTGCATGTAATTTTCCAACATTCTCGACACACAAGCTGCCACTTGTTCACAGCACCAGTAAAAAGTCTGAACATCACCAGGATTATAACTACAGCAATCACACACATCAAACAATTGTTAAATTCTGATAATGTTGCCTGATCATAACAGACCTCAATTGGGCCATTTGGAATGCCACTGACCACAGGTCTTAAAAAAAACTCCAAACTATGCTGTTACAATTTTACCATTGTCTGCAGCTACAAACAGTAGGACAAATCTACCCCTTAGAAATGCCACTGACCATGGTTCCCACAGGACCCCTTTACCAGAACTGACCAAAAGCCTTATCTGCAGACAACTGCTAAACCAGGTAGCTCCTCCTCCTCTGTACCATGATGCTTCCTCACAACTCATGTAATAGCTCAGAATCCCAATTGTGCCACCTACTGACCCTTTCATAAAGTAAGGCAACTGTTTTTTTTTAAATGCACCCTTGCTCTGTAAAAAAAATTATTAAAAATAATTTTAAAGTACTTTTTTAACTTTTGATACGTAATCAAAACACACACACACACACACACACACACACACACTCATTGGGCTGATAAGTGGTATGTGAGGACTCCTCCCTCTGGTGACTCTCCCAGAGCAGAACTACTTTTTACGCTACAGAAATTAAAAAAATGTATGCTTTGAAATACAATTTATAAGCTCACAGAAAAGGAAAAGGTGGGGAGAGAAATTAGCCTGCTATTATTTGGACACACGCTGAACTTAGCTTCAACCACCAGTACGTTATTATGGATAAGAGCTTCTCACCCATTGGCTCAGATGGATCAACTGAAAAAGACTTGTAGCAAGAAACAACACATGCTGCTTTTTGAAAGCTACCTTGTAGCTCTACTATCTTTGGGACATTACCTGTACCAGGTTTTGGTTTGGTGTTTGTCCGTGAAGTTGACATATTGATTGTTGCTGTGGAGGGACATGCTGGGGAGCTCGGAGCTTCCCTGGTTCTTTTGTGCAGTAGAAATGGAGTTGGTCCTGTGGGTTGAGTTTGGAGAACATTTCAAGGCTTGTTTTTCTGGGTTGCACCTGACAAGATACAGTAACACTAAATAGGATCAAGCTACAGTACTTATTGGCGGGTGAGCCATCGTCTTCATGTGTGCTATTTATCATATAAAAAAGTGAAGCAGAACTAAAGGTGCTAGTCATGAAGTAATTTGGTCAAAGTCAGATGCACTAAAAAGATAAAGAACAACATTTGTTCCTCATACTAGCTTCAGAATATTAAGTCAAAAAAAGAGCTGGAATATAATTAGACTGCAATTACATTTTCAGTGCTTGCTTCAATTTCACCCTTTAAAATGGAATGTCTGAAGTCTGTGTAAAAGGACCCGAATACTCCCAAAAGCTGGACTGTAATTTTGGAACAGATTAAGTGTGGCCTTATTCATTCTTACCTGATACATTTAAATAATAAGAATACAAGTTCTCCCTGGGAATGGTTTATAAGGAGAAAATGAAGAGAAAAAAATGTTAGACACTGAAGCTGCTGAATGTAAACAAGAGAAAACTAACAAAGAATCTACTAAAGGAAAAATTAAACAAGAACAACTTAAGACACAAACAGAGCAAGATTTGTTTGCCTTTTTTGGTAAAATACCAACATTAAATATTCCAAATCCCTTAAGTCCAATAAATTCACCTATAGAGGTAAAACAGAGGGACACTGGAGATTTAAAACTTGTACAGAAAAGTAAAGTATCTACAAATAAAGTGGTTATAACAGATGAAGGAGGTTTCTCAGAAATGTTAAAATACTTCTTCAGACAAAAATCCTGATATGGCTTTACTTAAGAATGATGCACAAAAGGTGGGGTAAATGAATTACCAGCAACACAGACTCTAAATTTACAAGAAGAAGAAGCAGAATTCATATCAACAGAATCTGATGTGGAACAAACCACAGTAGAGCATGATAATCATTCCAACATACAAGAGAAAAAGGCTGCTTCAACAAAAAAATTAAGTACCACCCCACCACAACATGTGGAACAAACCACAGCAGAGTGTGAGAATGATTCCAACATACAAGAGGGAAAGGCTGCTTCAACAAAAAAATTAAGTACCCCCAACAAGACACACAACTTCACGTGTATATAAGGAAAACAATACAGAAAAAATTCTAAAGAAGACCAAACAGAAACCTCAACAAATGAAGCTACTCCTAAGTGGGCAAAGGCTCTTCTGGGGGACATTAATGCTAGTAAAGAAGATCTAATCTTTGTTAAGATAAAAGCAGATGGTGAGGATAACATTATGAATGAGATGAAAACAGTAAAAACATATATCAACCAATTGGATAATTCAGTTAAAGACATCAATAAAAATGTTTCTCAATTGGAGACAAGCAAATCAGAATCTGAAGATAACTTTTCTGTAAATGAAAGACAAATCCATATTCAGGAAAAAAACAATAACAGAGATCTCAAATAAAATAACAGATATGGAACTGAGAGAAAGAAGAAAGAAATGAAGCCTGATTGGTATACCAGAATGATGGAAAAAACAACAAAATGTTAAAGATATTGGGTGGGATTCTAGAAGCTTGGCACAAGTCGCCGCCAAAGGCGACTTGTGCCAAAGGCAGTTGTGACATGGACCCTGCACTCTATTCTAGAAGTGGCAGGGTCATCTCAGATAAGTCCTATGACTTATGACATGCGGAGGCTATACCAAATGAAAGGGCACACCCGAGGGGCATGTCGCAAGTCACAGCCCCCCAGCAAGTGCCCCCCAAAGCCCCATAGGGCAGCTGTGTCCCCAGCCCCCGATCCCCAATCCATAAATGCCCCACAGAGCAGCTGTATCCCCAGCCCCAGAGCCCCCATGCATAAATGCCCAGCAGGGCTGCTCAGTCCCCCCAGCCTCTAACCCCTGGAACAGTAATACCCCAGCAGGGCAACTCCATCCCCTGCACCAGGATTGGTTCCCCAACCCCGAATTGACTGCCAAAAATGGTAAAAAAATGTAATAACTCCTTAGATCCCTGGTAGGCTAGTGGCCCCCTACTCAGCAGTGCCAGTCCACCAGTAACCCTTCACCCATCCCCAGCTGGTGACTGGCACAGCATACCTCTCACCTCCATGGCCAGCCACTGACTGAGTTCCACATGAGCGCTTACTGTACGTATGTGCTCAATGAATGAATTTCATTCATTTAGCATATGTGTACAGTAAGCATTCATGCAGAGCTCAGCAGGTGGCTGGCCGTGGAGATGAGATGTGGGCTGTGCCAGTCGCTGGCTGGGGATGGGTGTGGGGTGTGGGTGGACTGACACTGCTGGGTGGGGCAGGTGGGGGGCCACTAGACTACCAGGGATCTCAGGAGTCATTAATTTTTTACCATTTGCAGGCTCCCAATTTGGGGTCAGGGAACAGATTCTGGAGGGGATGGAGTTGCCCTGTGGGGCTATTACTATTCCAGGGGTTAGGGGCTGGGGATGACTGAGCAGCCCTACTGGGCATTTATGAATGGGGGACATCAGTGGCTGGGGGACACAGCTACCCTGTAGGGCATTTACGGATGGGGGAATCGGGGCTGGGGGAGGTAGCTACCCAGTTGGGGGGGATCAGGTGTGTGGGTGACACTGCAGTCCTGAGGGGCTATACTGTGTTGGTGTGCTGGGCATGGGGGGAGAGAACATGTATTGGATGCCAGCCCTGTGGCAGATCTGCACAACCTCCGGAGGGCATAAGTACACTTACACCAGCTAAATGCTGATGTAACTGTACTTTGATGGATGTCCTCTGGGGGTTGTTCTAGAATAGCAGATAAGGGACTTGTTGCTGCCCTTCCAGAATAGGGTGCAACACATGGCGTAAATCCCCTAGTACCATGTCACAGGGGGTTTAGGCTGTATCTGGTGGTATATATGCACTTTGACGCAAGCAGACTGTAACATGTCACAGACTGCTTTGCAGAATTGTAAATGATGCAACCGCTGGTGCAACTTGCTACTTGCACCATTCTTTTTGGCACAAATGCAGTTATGCCAGTCATAGCCTTTATAGAACAGGGGCCATTGTACTGCAGGTTTTTGGGGCATATTTGGATATACCTCTGACTGAATTAAACATAAAAATTGACCAAGCCCACTGGGCTTTGAGAACTAGACCTGAAGATGGTTTACCACCATGCTCAGTAATTGTAGAACTGTTTAGAACAGAGGACAAATAAAGAATTACGAACGCTGTTCATAAAAAAAAAGAATTAACTTAAAAGGGGCTAACATTGCAATTTATCAAGATTTACCATATGAAATCATCAGCGAAAGAAAAATATGATTATTTTTAAAAACATTTGTGGCAAGAAGGTTATAAAGCCTCAGTACTGATTCCTGCTAGATGAAGAGTTACTACCACTAAGAAACAGAATTTTTTCTCTACAGCAGAACAAGCTGAAAAAGAACTAAAGCAAATGTTACCTGAGCTTTTGAAATTAGTTACTTATCTAATATATGTTGTTATGAATACTCCGGGGGGGGGGGGCAGATCTTACTTCACTAGGGAAAAGCAAAGACGCCTGGTATCTGTAAAGGTTTCAATACCATCTACTTAAAGAATAGAAAAAGTGCACATCTTGAAAGTAATTGTAAGGGAAACAAAAAAGGGTTGCATTGTTTGTATTTTTATCATGCTCTGGTCAAAAAGAAAACTTAATTTACTGTATAAATAAATTATGGAGTTTGTAAATAATATTTTGGACATCAGGGTTGCATTCTTTAAATGCCAATGGTCTAAACAATTTTTTTTTAAATTACAAAATTCTGCATTATGTTAAATTGCATAATATTAAAATGTTGTGCTTGCAAGAAACACATTTGGAACAAAATAAAAGGAAAAGGCTAAATATTTTAAGTAGCAGGCACTAACAATGGTAGAGGTACCGCAGTCTTGGTGTTCAAAGAAATTGATTTTAAATGCATTCAACAAATAAAAGATGCAGATGGATGTTACATACTGGTGAGGGGG
This sequence comes from Neoceratodus forsteri, assembly GCA_016271365.2. Classification (NCBI taxonomy): domain Eukaryota; kingdom Metazoa; phylum Chordata; order Ceratodontiformes; family Ceratodontidae; genus Neoceratodus; species Neoceratodus forsteri. Next base: position 220,235,258 of record CM028134.1, read on the forward strand.
AATTATATGGTTCTGAAATTTTAATTGGATCCATAAATGGCCATTTTATTAAGTATAAAGAATTTTTGGTGCAACTGGAAAAGGATGTGGTTTCACTTAATTGTATGGACACCATACTGGCTGGGGATTGGAACGTCACATTTAATCCAAAATAGATAAATATTCCAAATTCATTAATAATGTTCATCATAATGCAATATTACTGAATAATTTTATATTCAGAAATCAATTATTGTATATATGGTAAGACAGAAATTTACTTAAAAGGGAATATATGTACAGATCAAAATACTTAAAAATGTGTAGCAGAATTGATTATTTTTTGATAAATAAAAATATGGCAACTAAGACTTTGAATTTAAATACTCATAGTAGTTTGATCACAGACCATGCCATGGTGTCCATACAAATGATTTCTACTTTAGACAGGACAAGATCTCCACAATGGAGGTTTAATAACTGTCTGCTAAAAGACACAGATTTTATTACGTTGATCAAGTGGATCTGGCCAGGAACATCGTGGGACAAAACATCAAGGCACAAAATAAACCTGGCAAATCATCACAGCATGAAATGTAGGCACACAATCCATCGCTGGACAGACCCACGCAGGCAGTTGGCAGGCAGTATGATGTAAAGACTCTCTGGTGTCCAGTGGGTCCCCCAAACCATCCACCAATTCTCAACCCCAGCAACAGTTGGAGCACCTCACCCTGTTGTGATCTCGAGTGCCACCCCCCCAACCATTGCCGATTGCTGATTGCTGACACCACTGTTATGGTATACAGTACATTGCAATATATCCCTGATGACTAGTGGACCCCCACCCTGAGTGATCCCTTACCACCCCACTTCTCCTGACCCCTAGTGGTGACTAGCACAGGCCCTCTGATTAATTACGACTGGCTGTCGACTAAGCTGCAATGAATGAGCACATGCATGTGTACACATTCATTGCAGTTCAGTCAGGCAGCCAGCCATGGTGAACTGTGGAGGGCTGTGCTGGTCTCCTGCTAGGGGTCAGGTTGGGGGTGGGAATGGGGTAGTGGGGGACTACCTACTAGAGTGGGGGTTGGAGTGGGTCCACTAATCACCATGGATGTATTGCAGTATACTGAATACCTTGACAGTGGTGCCAGCAATTGGGGAAGGTGGCACTGGAGATCACAACAAGGTGTGCTGCATCTACCGTTGCTGGGGTCGAGACTCGGTGGGTGGGATGGGGACCCACTGGATGCTAGGGAGACTTTACATCACACTGCCTGCCACCTGACTACATGGTTCTGTCCGGCAATGGATTTGTGTGCCAACATTGCAGGCTGGGATGATTTGCCTGCTTTGTTTTGTGCTACGATGTTTTGTCCCATGATGTTCCTGGCCAGATCCGATCAAGCAAACAATAGACGATTACTGGCAATTTAACAGTCAGCTTTGAAGAGTGCAGACATGTTCCCAGTCCACCAAGATTGTCACGCTGGACTCGGAGGTAAGTATGGGGTGAAGGGGGTGCGGGAAGGCAGAGTGTGCAGAGGGTGGCTTGGGTGGGGTCAGGACAGTCAGCGAGGGACCGTTTTTTTCTTGCCAGTTAATTTTTTATTGTAGACGATACGGGACTTGTGTCACACTGGGGTGGGCTCCCAATGTGGCAGCTGGAAGGCTGTTTAGGGGGGCAGTGGAGCCAACGTGGGATTGGGCACCCAGTCATCCATACAGACTGTTGCCACACTGGGGTGGGCTCCCAGCCTGGCACCCGGTAGTCTGTTGGGGGGACAGTGGAGCCGATGGGGATTGGGCACCCCCATCGGCCATACAGTGTGTGTGTGGGGGGGACGCATGAGCACGCAACATGCAAATCAACACTATCTTATCACTGCTCACTGAAGTGCTCTCTCCCTCTCAACTGTACACCACTGCATTTTAAACTGTTGTCATATACAGCTGCAGCATTCATTGGTGAATTGTGGCTGAGCCTGCAAACACACTGAATGAATTGGAAAACAGGGTGCCACAACTACAAAAACTCAGATGATGGCACTATGTTTCTTGCACATATGTGCAAGCAGACATAAAAATATTTAGGGTAATACATACATTTTTCCCAGATAACACATGGGTGCTCCTATTTTACATATCAACACTCATTCCAGTTTCTGTTATACACAGAGCTGTACCTAGGAATTACAGAGTTTGGATCAGTCCAATTTCAGATATTAGGCTACTGCTATTTATTATATGACAATGCATATGTCACCTTGGGAATATTTCTATATTATCCTTTTTGGGGGATTTTGCATAGAACAAACAGTGACACTCATGATATCAATCACAAAATTAGTATTCCATACTCATTACACCAAGATGTTCCATCTTACTGTAGAGAATAGGGACTGCATGTGTGAAGTGGGGCTTGACTATACCATGCAAAGATACCTAAACTTGTCGTCATGATGGTTGCCAAGGGACTGGATGGAAAAGTATGCCTCTTTACAGAAACAATGATCTGCAACAAGGTTGATACACAGGGGAAGGTGGAAAGGATGAGAAGGGACTTGGCAACGTTGGAGGAATGGTCAGAAGTATGGCAGCTTGGATTCAATGCAAAGAAGTGCAAAGTAATGTGCCTGGGAAACAAAAACCCAGAGGAAGAGTACACAGTGGGTTGGGGGTAGTAACAACAACTAAAATGGAAAGAGACCTGGGGGTAATCATATCAGATGACCTAAAGGGTAGCAAGCAATGTGAGAAGGCAGAAGGGATGGCTACGGGATACTGGGATGTATAGGGGAGGCATCACCAGTAGAAAACAGGAAGTTGTTATCCCTCTGTACAAATAGTTTGTGAGACCCCATCCGGAGTACTGCATCCAATTCGGGAGACCCCACCTAAGCCAGGACATAGACAGGATGGAGACAGTCCAGAGGAGGGCAACTAAAATGGTGCAGGGTCTGCAAAAGAAGCCATAGGAGGAGAGACCAAAGGAGCTTAATATGTATACCCTTAAGGAAAGGAGGGAGAGGGGAGACATGATAGAAACTTTTAAGTACCTCAAGGGAGTCAACAAAGTCCAAGAGAGTAGCATCTTTCAGAAAAAGAGATGTGCAAGAAGAAGGGGACACAATTTGAAGATAGATTGGGGATGGCTCAGGGGTAATGTGCGGAAGTATTTTTTCACAAAGAGGGTGGTAGACGCATGGAACGGCCTTTGTAAGGAGGTTGTGGGGTCAAAAATAGTGGTGGAATTCAAGAATGCATGGGACAGACATAAGGCAATTCTTTTGGGGGGGGTAGGAGGAAACAGGCTTATCCAGTAGGTAGGGATATGGGCAGACTAGGTGGGCTAAGCGGTCCTTATCTGCTGTCAAAGTCTATGTTTCTATGTTTCTATGACTTTGTGCTGCATCTTTTTTTTTGCTATGCTTCATGAAATGTGCATTCCCTATTGATTCAGATGGTGGTGTTCCAGGGTTTTACATCTTTGTGTTTCTCTCATACCACTATGTGACTGGATGTGAACCTAACTTAAAACTATTTTTGAGTTTACTTTCAGTACATTACAAGTTGGTTTATAGGTCCTGTACCAATCTACTGTACTTAGTATACTACATACATTTCAATTTATTTATTTTTACACTTGTCATTTGTAATCACAGTTAGAGCACTTAGTAGCTGTGCACAGCAGTAAGATAGGCCCTAGGAGTTTCATAAAATACATGCATCATAAAATAACTTGCATCATAAAAAACAAAAAATGGGAATTTATAGATATTGAACCAAGCCTGAATAATGTGATATCGGCATGACCACAATTAACATTTAAATGAACCAGCACTTTACAAGATACCCTTGTTAAATCTATATTATAAAAGTAACATTTAATCTGAGAACAACTTGAATGCCTGACAGTCCACATTGAAGAAATGATTTTGACAGTTTGAGAGGAGACATGTGAAGAAGATAGCTAACTTCAGTGAGAACCTTACTGGATTTATGAATGTCACAGTTTGCAGCCAAGAGGTTTAAATGAAGATGTCAGACTGCACAGTTATTTATAGTTTATGCATTTTTCAGTAGCTGTAACTTATTTAGTGAAAAAATTTATTTCCCAGGAACTGGGAGGAATCAGTATATATTTTCATTGGTTTTACTGTGTATATGATGTGTTTTTTATATGTCATTACTTGTAAGATATGTGCTTTGTCCCCTTGTTTCTATGGTTACAAGCTTCATAAAACTACACACACAAAAAAAAAGACAAAGAAAATCAAGCTGTGTTTGGCACCTCGTTTACAAGGGGGTCTTCAGAAATCAATGAGATCATAATAAAGAAACTGAGAAGTTATAGATATTGAACCTTGTTAGTCAAAGGGCAAAAAAATTACAATTAAAAGCTGATAAAGGTGTAAAGCTGTAAATAAGAGTGAAACAACCACGCTGGTATGCACACCACATAAAGTAGTTCTTGAAAGGATACAGATTGAGGACAGCTCAACTAACACTGCAAGTCCAGAAAAAAATATACATTTTGCCCCTTGCTGTACTGAAATGCTACTGCTGATGCAAAATACAAAGGAAGGTGGTGGGGGCGAGGTTGGAGGATGGGTGTGAATAACACCGTATACCCAGCAGGAGGGACTTTACATCTCTTGGAATTTCTTTATGAAAATGAGTGATCAGGATAGGAATGTAAGCTGAGCCAAGGCTGGATAAAAAAAAATAATTGCTTGCCTTGTAGACTTGAAATAATTGCATGTCTTCCTTTCTGTAACATCTTTCCATGCACAAACAGATTTGGCTTTGAAGCTAACTTGCTTAACTGTGTTTGGTAGCGTTTACCCCTGATTTCTGTTTATGACAGGCAGTAAACATTCCTGCATGAAAAGGCTTTAACATTGAAGCTCCTATAAAGTGAGGAACTACACAGTGACATAAAAACATAATTTTATAGGAGCTTCAAAGGCAATCTGTTCCAGGAATATTAACTGACTGTCATGAAAAGAAGTCAGGAGTCAAATCTACAAAAAAAAAAGTTAAGTAACTCTCAGTTGCACTAGCAAATATGATTTACACTTTTACAAACATTTATCAAGTAAAAAGACATGCTTCAACTTATTCTAAAAACAGAGAAGCAAAACTCAGTAACCACACAGGCTCAGTACACACTGCATTTCCAACAAGACACTGGCCTACTGTAGGGGCTATTAGACAATAAACCAAAGGACACTCTGGGAAGACTATCCTGGATACGATGCAATAAAACAAACCTGAATGGCAGCCCTCAGATGTCATAAAACACCCGGGGAAAGCATGGAAAGTTAGAAAAAAATCCTCTCACAGCCTAGGCAGAAACAAAATACTGGGATCACTGTTTTGCAAAATGTATCCCTTACAATTTTTTCTTATTTGCATGACAGCATATATTTAGCCTAACAGATCTGTCCTACTGCCACATTCAAAACAATATCCCCTACCTACTTGCCACATATAAACTCAATAACAGCACTGCTACACTTATTTATAATACATACTTCTCAAACTTAAAAAAAGCACTTTATCATCAAAGGACTGTGTTCACCAAATACTGTGCCCATGATTAAAATAATTTGAACCCCCTCCCCCAAAAAATGAGCCCTCACATGAAACTGCATGTTTAATTCTAAAGACAAGTAAAAAATGTATTTCTAAATGCGTTACTAACACCAATGCTTTCAAAGTTTTGAAACTACTAAAAAGACAAACTATATATACATACATATATATATATATATAGTAAATAAATATTGTTAATCCCAAAAGCTGAACTTTATGTTTTTAGTGTATAAATGTTTAAGAAAAACCTGTGGCTCTTTCAACTTGAATCAGAATGCTGTGTCTATTGTTTTCCTTGGGAGCTGTAGTTTCAGGCAGTCCTTAATTACTCTTTCCTTCTGAGTCCCCAGGTGGCTCTGATAATCATTTGTTCCAAAGGTTTTTAAGTCAATTTGAAGGCATTAAGTATTTTCTGTTATCCTAGTCCTTAACAAAATGCATGGGCTCCACAACTCGATCACTTCACAGACTTGTTCTGTTGCTTGCTCCAGGTCCCAAACTAGTGTGTCTTGTTCCAACATGATATCCACCTCATGCCCCTCCCACAAGAATAAAAAAAAAGGTTGGGGTGGAGCTTTAGGAGTTTCTCCAGTGGAGGTGGGGTGGATCTTACTCCCCACCAAAAAAAATGAATGCTGCCTCCCACTACTCAGGTTCAGGTTCTTGTACCGCCCATTTAAGAAAGAAAATAGTACCCTGCAATCATTGACTAACATGAAAACATATTTAGTTGAGGACAGAAAACATTTCTTGGAGGAGGGTAAGGTGGAGAAGACCTTTTACACCTTCAGTCAGTTCCACAGACAGAAAACATGACATCACTCCTTTTGTACATGCAAAACATCTGCAGGTTCTGCCTACTACAGCCATAAAAAGACACGCCCCACACAGTGACTTTAATAACGGAATAAATTTTATTATCATCACAAAATAAAAAAAGTTAGCAGAAGACATTCAATATGCAGAAGAGTAAGCAACAAACTCTGTTATCCCTGTGGTCAGCAGCAACAGCATCCTCAAGTTCTTCTAATACTAATACACAAACTTCTGCAGATGAAAATAATAAGGAGTCTGCATCTGTGGTTCTTGATAGAACAGCTGATTAGGCACTTGAGTTAAACAGTGAGGCCTTAGCTGTAGCCCCTGTGTCACTTCCAAAGAAATGCAATTTAGTGCCTGATGATGAGGTTGCAAGAGAAGAGAAGTAACAACAAGAAATATGACCAAGAAAAGAGGTCTGGGCTGTTTCAGCCTCATTGGTTGACCACTTATAAATGGTTGAGATAAAAGGAAACTGGACAAATATTGTATAGCGAACAAAATAGGGAGCTACCATAATTAGGGTCTGAAGTGAGCACAAAGGACAAAAGTCTTCTTTGCTCTGTACTCACCTATGATACCTATGATGAAAAAAGGGATTGATGTACTGCACAGTGTGTGAAAAGTATCCCACTATTGCAACACCAGCCTTTTAAAAAATACGTTTTTGCCGTGTGCTCTAACAATTTTAGAATCAAGTCACTACATGCACACAAAAAGTTCAATCTGCATGTGTTATGCCAGAAGCAACATATTCTAGAAAGTGGTCAGTGTGCAGTTCAGTGTGATATCAGTGAGTCACCACTTTATCAAGCCTTTGCACAGTTGGAAGAAGCCACAAAGGTGAAGGTGAGATGTCTGTTTAACACAGCATACTCCACTGCAAAAAATCTGTGCCCTTTTTCTGACATGGATTGGCTATGTGGATTGCAAGAGAAAAATGGTATTGATTGTAGTACCCCAAAGTTAGGAGGCACAACCAAAGAAACAAGGACCCTTTCCTCCAACGCTGAGATTTTTGTTTTGTTTTGGCAAGGCACCCCCATTTCACCCCTCCCCCTTGCCTGCAGTCCCACTGACACCTCTCAGTCCCTTTGTCCATTTTTGCACCATCTGATGCAGGGAAAAGGGGGATTGGAGGCAGAAGACCCTCCATGTTGGGCTGGTAGTGCCCAATCTCCTGGCTGGAAGCCAGGACCTCCCTTGCCCTACCAAAGGGTGGGGTAGTGGCTAGCAAGGGTAGTCGGTGGCCGAGCAAGGAGTGTGGAGGACATGGACAGCACAGAGAAGAGACCTATCTGCAGTGGTCCTGTGGCTCTTCCAGTGTTGCTCCCCTCTGGTTGGCATCGTGGGCATGTGACGGTGGCAGCAGCAGCAGGATAAGTTGGGCGGGAGAGTGTCTCTCTGACTCAAACTGTGTCCTTCCCCCTGAGTCTGTGCGGCATGGAGGAGAAGCATCTGCTGGCTGACCAAAGTTGTGCACCAGAAAATTGGTCCAGGCAGAAACGTTCCCAGGTCCCTGTGATTCCTTCCCAGCAGCTGGCAGGCCAGAGAAAAGCTGTGTGGGAGCATGGTTCCCCAGCCAGGTTGTTTGCTCTCCTCAGCAGCACTGAAGTCCCAGGCTGTGGCGGTGAGTGGGCCAAGTGCCTGATTATTAAATTATACTTACGCCACGGCGCTTGGGAAGTGGGGAGAGGAGGAAGCAAAAAACAAAACAAAAGGGACAGCACCCTAGTAAGGGAAATAGGGGCACAGGGGGCTCCCTAGTCAAGCTACCAGCCCTGAGCAGGACTGAAATTGGGCAGAGGGCCCAGTGAGGCCAAAGAAGGCATAAAATGTGCCAGAGCCCACAACGTTTATTCTTCTTTTTTTTGTTTGTTGTTGTTGTTAAGTTAGGTTAGGGGGTTCCATGGGATGGACAGTCTGAACTTGGCAGCAGCTCATCCCAAACCTTAGCAGGACAGTGGGTGTCATGACCTAGAAGCCTCGAGAGGAAGGGAGGAGCAAGTTGTGAGGGTCCTGGCCTACCAGTAGTGGCAATATAGCCTAGGAGGGATAGAGTAATTGGTGGTGAATGAGCTTGGTGCACTCAGCAGGCCTGGGATGGAGCCCCATGGCCTCCACTTGTATGAAGTGTGCCAATAAATAAGACCCATAACCACCCCAGCTCCTGGGCCATCTCAGAGAACAGGCACTTCTGCCTAGCGGGTCCATGAATATGCAGAAGGGGTAGGGCTGGGCCAGAGAGTCCCATAAAACCCAGCCCGAGGGGTGGTTAATGATACTAATGCAGTGGGTTGGCTTGAGGGGAAATTGTCCAAAGGCTCTGGGTCACCCATGGGGTTATGCGGATGTGCCTTTATCCCACCTGAACTGAACCATGCTGTTGCCTGCCTAGTGCTCCCTAGAGACTGCACCCTTTGCAAGTACTGAACTGTCTGCTTACAACAACTGAACTATCTGCTGCTAACCATAACTGTGTTATTGAATTCCTTCCCGGTGTACCCAATGACCAGCTTCACCGGAGCCTGATGCTGACCCAGGAAGGTCCCCGGCTCAGCTACCATATGCAGCAGAACCCCCTCCAGTGATGTCAGCCTGTGCCAAAGTCCCTCCACCAGTGTTCCAGCATCAGCCCTGTGATGGTAAGTGGTAGAGAGCCGCTAATGAGGTATCCAGTAGTGAGTCAGCTTAGAAGCCATCCGAGCTCAAGCTTGAGGGACCACAGTTAACATTGCACATGCCCTTTGCTATTTTGCTGTCCATCCGTAAGTGTGCACATGCCCATATCATTCTGCAGAGGCAGCCTGAAGACTGTTCTGTTAGCAGTCACCTTATTGAGAGGTCATCTTGGGCTGGGGACCTCCCAGTGGTCATTACAGCGGGTTGTCTGGAGGACCACCTGCCAACGAGAAGTCTTCAACTTCTTGCCGGGAGCAGTGGAGGATCACCAAGTTCTTCCTTGACCAGCTAGCAGTGTTCCTTGTTGTGTTCTGTTCATTTGGGGGATGCCCCATTATGGCCTGTTTGTAACAAGTGCTTTGTGAGGTCAATGCCCCCCTGCTAATCAGCTGGCACACAGGAAAGCCCAAGCTTGGCTCATCAGGCTTCATCATCTCAGCCAAGTGCGCATAGGACTTGGACTCAAAAGGGGTTAAGCCCCTCTTCTTGGTTCAACCAATTGTTGGTCCTAATTATACTGTTTGTTGTTTATTGTTATTGTCCTGCCGCATTGTAAAACAATTGTTAGCTTGTATTTACCGTCCCTGATAAATAAACCTCTTGCATCTTGGTCACTGAGTAAGATTCCTACCTCTCCTTCCAGCTTCAGCTGGTCTGTCCTGAAGAATTGTTTAGGGAACCTTGCAGCCCCTTACATAAGCTTGGTATGAATTACACCAATGATAAGCAAGCCAGGGACTTTTGCAGAGCTATATCTGCTGTTCTATCCAAAACCCAGATGCAGACTCTTAAAACTGCAAAATATTTGACAGTTCTTGCTGATGGCAGCACTGATGCAGCTATAATCAAATGGTAAAATATCTTCCTGCATTTCACATATCCTAGCACAAAAGATGTATGAACATATCTGATCCAGGCTGTTCCTTTGGAATGCTCACATGCTGAAGGTGTCTTTAATGCAATAAGAACTGCTTTAGATTCACTACATTCTTCCTTTCACTAACCTATTAAATGTGAGCAATCCTGGGCTACTTTTGATTTCTGCCAGTTTTGATGGGGCAAGTGTGATGATGAGTGAAAGGGGTGGAACCATCACAAAGTTATGGGAGCACTTTCCTCACATCATTGCCATGCTCTGTGTTGCCCATAAGCCGAAGTTGGTGGTTCTTGATGTGATGAAAACAAACCCCTTCATATCAAAGCTTGAAAATACCCTAAAGGGCATATTTAAATTCTACCACTATAGTCTCAAAAAAATGAGAGGGCTACAAGAAATTGCACACGTGATAGATACTGATCTGGCACACTTTAGTGCAATTAAACAAGTGAGTTGGCTGGCCAGTAGATCACATCTAGTTCATGCAGTTCAGTGAATCTACCTACAGTTGCTCAGCACTTGCAACAAAGTGCATCTGCTGCTGATGGTTCAAAAGCAAATGTGCTGTTAAGAGAGGTACAGTCACTTTGTCAAATCTCTTCATACCCTGCAAAATTGTTTGCCCATACTTAGAAATCTGTCACTGCAGTTTCAAAGAGAAGACGTAATAATTCTTAAAGTACCACATCTCATCGAGACCTACCTTCTCCAGCTGTTGTAATTGAAATCAAAGCCAGGGAAATACATGACGTCTTTCCTTGCTCATTACAAACCTCAAAACAGATGAATGGAATATGTAATTTCACAGAAGGGAGCTGAGAAGACTGTGCCCTTCACATTCAAAAGCAACTGCCCTGAAATAAATTTTGGGACAGATACACAACTGCAGACTTTAGTAGATGCAGCAATAAATTACATTGATGTAACATTTCAAAATTTCTCAGAGGTGCCTCTGACATAGTTCACCTGTCTGGATTTTAAGCAATTTGATCTACCAAGAAAACAACTTGCAGAGTTTGGGACCAATGAAGTGGCTAATTTAGCAACATACTTTAATTTTTTCACAGAAGAGCCACAGGAAAATATTAGATCAGAATATGTTCCATTTTGGGCACTGCTGAAATCTGCAGTTGACAAGCCCTATCTGCAGGTGTATACAAGATTGCTGAAAGAAACACCACCCAGATTTCTCACATTCTACAGTTAGTGGAAATACTCCTGGCAATGAGTGTGTCAACTGCAAAAGTGTGAACGAGTGTTCTCCATTCAAAACCTGATAAAAACAAAAATAATGACACTTCTGGCAGATGACACACTACAGTCGCTTCTTCAAATAGCAATAGAGGGTCCCACCCTATGTGACTTCGATCAAGATCCGGCAATAAACCACTGGCTGTTGTCTGGTCCGGGCACTCAAAATGTTTATGGGTATGCTGCAGCTGGTACAACTGAATCTGATGCTTCTGTATCTCATGCTAGTACCGCTGCTGTTCCTGCTCCATCACCATCCTGTCCTAGCACTTCCACCAGTACACTTGATGCTGGTGACAGTTCTGAATCTGAGTTCTGATTATCTTTGCCCTAATCATTCTCTGCTTCATTCTGGCACGTGGGACTGGAATCAGGCACCACTTGACTAAGACTTCAGATCACTCAACCTGTATTTAGCAGAAAGTTTTAAACATACATTTTCATTTTTATTGTTTTCTATAGCCTACATCTATGTAGTATTAATAATACAGCACCACAACCATTTACTTTGTTGCTACTTATGTTTTTATAAGTTTTCCTTAAAATATGTCCTTCCGACCATTGGACTACCACTCGCAACAGTGGGACTACCATTTTTGGATAGGCCAATTGTCCTGGACTGCCACTTAATTTGAAGTTTTTTGAGCCCTGCAGGAACTAGCTAGCTCAAATGCCCAAAGTACAGGGGTGACAGGCAGAATATAGGGGACTCAAAAACATTCATAGGGGTCACAGATGCAACCCCTGGCAACTCCTAAATGATGCCCCTGCACAGACCCAAGGCTCATTTTCAGGTGCAACCTGGAGGAAATGGTACAGGAGAAAACAAGGAGCACAACACAGTAACATTTTGTGGTGCAGATTAAAGTGCAGACACAGAACAATATGTAATTCTATACTGTACAATATGAAATTCTATAGTTTGAGTGGGTGGTGGATAACCAGGGAAAGGTAGATGTACTGATCAAATATTTCAGTTCTGTTTTTACTAAGGAAAACATGAGGCTTGTTGGTTGGGGGGTGTGTGCATTTGACGTGTGGTATATCACCACAGACAGAGTGCTAAAGGAGTCTAGGACATTGAAAGTTAGCAGATTAGAGCCGGCCTGTCTGGGAAAGGGTAGGGCTACTGCTCACTGTGCTAGTAACTCAAGTTCAGGAATGGGCTCAAGCCATTGGGGCCAGCAAGGGGGAGGAAGATCATAAGTCCCAGAGAACTGTCTCATCCTCCCATAGGGAGGGTACAGTAGATGCTGCTGTTACCACACTGTCACCTGGGTGATCACAGATGGCTTCCTAAATTTTTTTAACTTATTGTTTATGTTCCTTAGGCCTTGGCCCCGTTCCCCTCGGGACTGGCCCAACCCCACCACTGACATGTCTACCACTTACCTGGAGTGAATTCCAAGCCTAAGTGCTTATACCCCTCTGGTGAGGTCCAGACATGCCAGATCTAACCTCCCGCCTCCTCATAGACATATCCCTTTAGAATGCTGCCACCTGGAAGAATCTGGGTGGCAGTGCAGTGGAATGCAAGGGAAGGGATCCTTACTGAGTGGGTAAGGGATAGGGGTTATGTATGATGAGTAATACCGGTTGTGGTGGAGGGGAGGAGGAGGATGGGACAAGTGCTACAAGAGGGTTTAGGGGATAGGAACATACTTTTTTCAGCTTTCTTTACATTAAGAAATTGACTCTGCATTTCAGAATGTTGTCAAAGAGCCAACTTCATGTTAGCTTTGCATAGTGTGAAGTTTGGCTTTACCAACAATTTACTGGAGAAAGAAAAACTGCACAACACTCTTACACAAATTGCTGTTTGCAGGTGCACTTGTGTAAGCCAGACCATCACTAGGAGTATTGGAAGAGGCACACAGTAGAAGTTTAAAGCACAAACAGGTGTCCAATCATCCGACTGTGAGAACAGTACAAAACACAAACCAAAGTACTAGGGCAAATCACAGTTGTGACCACTTTCACAAACCACCTGACAGATCAGCACTGTGAGCAGGCTGAGCAGTTTGAGAGGCCCAAGTGCTTAGTGCTGCAGTGCAGAAATACTGGAACAGAAAAATGCTAATGACCGTACTCAACATGTAAGGCACTAAGTGCGACTTACCATCTCGCTGACCTACTGCAATTTGCATTTCATCAAACAAGCTAACTCCCGTCACAGTGACTGTAAGTGCACTCTAAAGAGTGGAAACAGCAATATTACAGGCATGGGGATGCTGCATACTCAGAGTGGTCTTTCCTGCCTGGAACAGGGCGCTCACAGGATTACTTAATCACAGGTAATATACTCACTGCATGACCCTGCACACATCACTTACCCTCCACTGCTTCAGTCCATCCAACTGTAGACATGGGTAGCAGCTAGACAACACTGATAATGAGATACCTATCTTGGGTTGCACAGTTGTTCCATGAGATCAGTATGCAGCAGCTGAGTAGAAATGAGTTTATGTTTTATCTTTATACATTCCTTGTTAAACATTGGCTGGCATGGTTCCATGTGATATGAGTGAGTACTTAATCGCGACTCGCAAAACGGCGAGTCTCAACCGCTGAAAACAAAATCAGTGATCAGCATTATGCTGAATACAATATCGGCAACAATATGGTCTTTCTTTTATGTGGGGTGTACTTTGCAGGGCGCAAGCCCCCGGCGCCCCCAACTAAATATAATCAACTCCAGTGGGGGCAGAAACTGGGGAAGGAAGGGAGGAAATCACGGCAGGGAGTAACCCTTGTGGGAGAGACAACCCACGGGTGCGGGAATAACCTGGGGGGAATGGGAGGTCAGCAATAAAAAATATTAACATATCACACAACACCCAGACAAAACAAGCACTTGTCAATGCTGAATGTTGATTGCGTTGGTCTGTTGAGCTCTCTCAGTGGCCCTCCGTCACTGGCTCAGTCTGTTTGTCCCAGTGCTGCTGGCTGCTGTTTTGTGCTGGGCTGCTGCCTGCATTGGCACCTTGTTCTGCTGAGGAAGAAATCCACAGCTGTCCCAACAGAGCTCCATTGAGGTGGCTCACTCCCCCTCTCTCACTCGCTCATTCTGTTTCTCCTGGCGCTGCAGGCTGCCCTTTTGTACTGGGCTCCTGCCTGTGCTGGTGGCTTTTTCTACCCATAAAGAAATCCACAGCTGTCCCAACAGAGCTCCATTGAGGTGGCTCACTCCCTCTCTCTCACTCACTCATTCTGGTTCTCCTGGCGCTGCAGGCTGCCCTTTTGTACTGGGCTCCTGCCTGTGTTGGTGGCTTTTTCTACCCACAAAGAAATCCACAACTGTCCTGACAGCGCTCCATTGAGGGTGCTCACTCCACCGTCTCACTCACTCACTCATTCTGGTTCTCCTGGCACTGCAGGCTGCCCTTTTGTACTGGGCTCCTGCCTCTGTTGGTGCCTTTTCCTGTCCACAAAGAAATCTGCAGCAGTCCCGACAAAGCTCCGTTGAGCTCGCTCACTCCCTTTCTCTCACTCACTCACTCATTCAGTTCTACCGGGTCTGCAGGCTGCCCTTTTCTACTGGGCTCCTGCCTGCGTTGCTGCCTTCAAATGCCCACAAAGAAATTTGCAGGAGTTACAGTACAGCTCTATTGAGCTCACTCACTCACTCATTCTGGGTTTCCTGCCACTGCAGGCTGCCCTTTTGTAGTGGGCCCCTGCATGCATTGCTGCCTTTTTCCTGCCCACAAAAAAATCTGCAGCAGTACCAACAAAGGCCCGTTGAGCTCACTGACTTCCCCTCCCTCACTCACTCGTTCTGTGTGTCCTGGCGCTGCAGGCTGCCCTTTTGTACTGGGCTTCTGCCCGCACTGGTGGCTTTTTCTGGCCAAAAAGAAATCTGAAGCAGTCCTGACACAGCTCCACTGAGCTCGCTCACTCCCCCTCTGTCACTCTCACATTCCATTTCTACCAGCGCTGCAAGCTGGCCTTTTGTACTGGGCTCCTGCCTGCATTGATGGATTTTCTGCCCACAAAGAAATCTGCAGCAGTCTCACTAGAGCTCCATTGAGCTCACTCACTACTGCTCTGTCACTCGCTCATTCTGTTTCTCTTGGCGCCGCAGACTGCGCTTTTGTATGGGGCTCCTGGCTGCATTGGCACCTTTGTCTATCCACAAAGAAATCTGCAGCTGTTCTGACAGAGCTCCATTGAGGTCACTCAGTCTCCATCTCTCATCGCTCATTCTGTTTGTCCTGGCGCTGCAAGCTGCCCTTTTGTATGGGGCTCCTGCCTGCATTGGCGTCTTCTTCTGCCACAAAGAAATCCCAGAAGTCCTGATAGAGCTCCGTTGAGCTCACCAAGTCCCCTTGTCTCACTCACTCATATTGTTTCTCCCACCACTGCAGGTTGGCCTTTTGTACTAGGCCTCTGCCTGTATTGATGCCTTCTTCTGGCCATAAAGAAATCCGCAGCAGTCCTGACAGTGCTTCATGAGTTTGCTTACTCCCCTACTTCACTCAATCTCTTGTTCTGTTTCTCCCAATGCTGCAGGCTGCCCTTTTGTACTGGGCTCTTGTGTTGGGGTCTTTGTCTGCCCACAAACAAATCCGCAGCAGTTCTGACAGAGCTCAGTTGAGCTCGATCACTCCTCTCTCTCACTCAGTCGATCTTAATGTGTCCCAAAACTGATTTCCCAGAGTGACCGTGCTATTGTCCGGCAGGAGTGCAAAAACATAGTTTAGCCATGATGTGAAAAATGACAGCTGTAGTATTCATAAGGAGTTGTGAAAAAATGCCACCGTTAAAAATGTGGCATGACAGTATTACAAATTTGCGAAGTTAGAAGGGTGCGTGGAAACAGTTTAATGCACACTTGTAACACAGTCATGTTATGAAGTTTAGTCGCCAAATTTTCAACATAGGGATTTTAGGACCTCTGCTCGTGAACAGTGCCACTGTCATTTTCTTAATCTGTCTCGAACACTGATTTCCCACAGTGACCACGTTATTCTGCGCCGGACCTGTGAAAACACATTTCGGTCAGGATGTGAAAAATGACAGCTCTACTGCTTATAAGGAGGTGTGAAAAAATAGCACTGCTAAAAATCTGGTGTTACAATATTACAAATCTGCGAAGTTACAATGGTGCGTGGAAAGTGCTCAATGCAGACTTGTAACACAGTCAACTGATGGGCTATCATCACCAAATTTTCAACATAGGCATTTTAGGACCTCTGCTCATGAACAGTATCATTGTCATTTTCTTAATCTATCCTGAACAGTGATTTCCCACAGCGACTGCTCTATTCTGTGCTGGAAGTGCAAGAACACATTTCGGCCAGTATGGGAAAAATGACAGCTGTACTGTTCATAAGGAGGTCTGGGACAATGGCAATGGTGAAAATCTGGAGTGAAAATATCATAAATTTGCGAAGTTACAAGCTCCGTTGAGCTTGCCCACTCCCCTTCTCTCACTCGCTCATTCTGTTCTGCCGGCGCTGCAGGCTGCCCTTTTCTACTGGGCTCCTGCCTGTGTTGCTGCCTTCTTATACCCACAAAGAAATTTGCAGTAGTTACAATAAAACTCTGTTGAGCTCACTCACTCACTCATTCTGGTTTTCCTGCCACTGCAGGCTGCCCTTTTGTAGTGGTCCCCTGCATGCATTGCTGCCTTTTTCTGCCCACAAACAAATCTACGGCAGTCCCAACAAAGCCCCGTTGAGCTTACTGACTCCCCCTCCCTCACTCGCTCGTTCTGTGTCTCCTGGTGCTGCAGGCTGCCCTTTTGTACTGGGCTTCTGCCTGCATTGGTGGCTTTTTCTGGCCAGAAAGAAATCTGAAGCAGTCCCAACACAGCTCCACTGAGCTCGCTTACTCCCCCTCTGTTACTCTCGCATTCCATTTCTGCTGGTGCGGCAAGCTGGCCTTTTGTACTGGGCTCCTGCCTGCGTTGCTGCATTTTTTGCCCACAAAGAAATCTTCAGCAGTCACACTAGAGCTCTGTTGAGCTCGCTCACTACCGCTCTGTCACTCGCTCATTCTGTTTCTCTTGGGGCCGCAGACTGCGCTTTGGTATGGGGCTTCTGGCTGCATTGGCACCTTTGTCTGTCCACAGAGAAATCCGCAGCTGTCCTGACAGAGCTCCGTTGAGGTTGCTTAGTCTCCCTCTCTCATCGCTCATTCTGTTTGTCCTGGCGCTGCAAGCTGCTCTTTTGTGCGGGGCTCCTGCCTGCATTGACACCTTTTTCTGCCCACAAAGAAATCCCAGCAGTCCTGATTGAGCTTCATTGAGCTCACTAAGTCCCCTTGTCTCACTCGCTCATACTGTTTCTCCCACCGCTGCAGGCTGGCCTTTTGTACTGGGCCCCTGCCTGTATTGATGCCTTCTTCTAGCCACAAAGAAATCCGCAGCAGTCCTGACAGCGCTTCGGTGAGTTCGATCCCTCCCCCCTCCTTCACTCACTCTCTCATTCTGTTTCTTCCAATGCTGCAGGCTGTCATTTTGTACGGGCTCTTGTGTTGGGGCCTTGGTCTGCAAACAAACAAATCCGCAGCAGTCGCAACAGAGCTCAGTTGAGCTCGGTCACTCCCCCCCCCCCACTCGGTCAATCTTAATGTATTCCAAACACTGATTTCCCAGAGTGACCGTGCTATTGTCCGGCAGGAGTGCAAAAACATATTTTAGTCATGATGTGAAAAATGACAGCTGTAGTGTTCGTAAGGAGTTGTGAAAAAATGCCACCATTGAAAATGTGGCATGACAGTACTACAAATTTGCAAAGTTACAAGGGTGCATGGAAACAGTTCAACGCAGGCTTGTAACACAGTCGCGTCATGCAGTTTCGTCACCAAATTTTCAACATAGCGATTTTAGGACCTCTGCTCATGAACAGTGCCACTGTCATTTTCTTAATCTGTCGGGAACACTGATTTGCCACAGTGACCATGTTATTCTGCGCCAGAACTGTGAAAACACATTTTGGTCAGGATGTGAAAATGACAGTTGTACTGCTTATAAGGAGGTGTGAAAAAATGGCACTGTTGAAAATCTAGTGTGACAATATTACAAATCTGCGAAGTTACAAGGGTGCATGGAAAGTGCGCAACACACACGTGTAACACAGTCAATTGATGGGCTATCATCACCAAATTTTCAACATATGCATTTTAGGACCTCTACTCATGAACAGTATCATTGTCATTTTCTTAATCTGTCCCGAACAGTGATTTCCCACAGCGAAGTACGAAAACACATTTCGGCCAGAATGGGAGAAATGACAGCTGAACTGTTCATCAGTAGGTCTGGGAAAATGGCATTGTTGAAAATCTGGAGTGAAAATATTATAAATTCACGAAGTTACTAGTGTGCGACGCAACTGCGCAATGCACGCTCGTAACACAGTCATTTTATGAAGTATCATTACCAAATTTTCAACATAGGCATTTTAGGACCTCTACTCATGAACAGTGTCACTGTCATTTTCTTAATCTGTCCTGAACACTGATTTCCCGCCGCGACCATGCTATTCAGCTCCGGAAGTGCGAAAACACATTTCAGCCAGGATGTGAACAATGACAGCTATACAGCTCACAAGGAGGTGTGACAAAATGCCAATGTTGAAAATCTGGAATGAAAATATTAACCAGCGAAGTTACAAGCGTCGTAGCAAATGCACAATGCCGTCAGTAGTTTTTGATTTCTCCACCAGATTTGCAACATAGGCTTTTGAGAGCCCACCCGTGAACACTGGCACTGTAGTTTCACACCGCCCCAAAGGGTGATTCTACAGTGACCTTGAAACCACCTTTCGGGGCTGATTAACGCCATGACAGTTCAAGAATTCATGTGGAGGGATCCCAAAAACCCCATGTTGAAAATTTGGTGAAAAAATTCCCAAAAATGCCTGAGATATGCACTAAAGTTGAAAAAACCCTATTCATTACATTATACAGCTTACCGGCATTTCCTCAGTTCATGGTCATCCTTGAAGAGTGCAGACGTGCTCCCGGTCCACAGAAGATTGTCGCCCCAGACTCGCGGGTAGGCATGGGGTGGGGTGTGGGGAGGCAGGGTGCACAGTGGTGGGTGCAGGTTGTGGAGGGGGGCAGGGAGACTTCGAGGGACCATTTCCTTTTTTTCATGTAGAAAAAAAAAAAAGAAAAAATGTTGCTGGACCGTTTTCAACTTCACTGGGGCATGTGGCATGCTGGGGTGGGCTCCCAGTGTGCCAGTGGAGTCTGGCTTTGGGGAGGCAGCTGTAGCCGATGGGGGATTGGGCACCCCCGTCGAAAAACAAGAAAAGGGGCATATTGCACACTGGGGTTGGTCTCCCAGCATGCCACCGGTGTCTTGTTTTTGAGGGGGGGCAGCTGTAGCCGACGGGGGATTGGGCACACCCGTCGGCAAACAACAGGGTGAGGAATTATTTTCTGCCGACGGGATTGGGCACCCTATCGCAAACAACGGTGGGGAATTCCTTTCTGCTGATGGGGATTGGGCACCTGTCGGCAAACAATGGGGGAATTCCTTTCTGCCAACGGGGATCGGGAACCCCTGTCGGCAGACAATAAAACAGGGGGGTGACAGTATGCTGATGGGGAGTGGGCTCCCCCATCAACAAATAAACATGGGGGGGGTAGATATTGTTTGTGAATATGGCGGCAAACCACCGCCATGTTCACAAACAATATCAGACATCCTACATCCCGCCCTGCAATTACGGGTCGCTCCCTCATTGCAGCGGATGGCTGACGCTGCAATGATGAGGTGGCCCCTGATTGCAGCGGCTGATTTTTTAGAAAGTTGTGACATGCTGGCTGAGCTAGTGTCAGCAGCAGCATGCCATGGCATTGGGGGATGGGGACAAGCCTTTGCAGGCTGTGGGGGAATTGGGCACAATAGTGCCACGCCTTCACAACCTGCTTGTGGAGAAAGCTGACGCAACACGTTTCTTGCGCATGTGCGCAATCAAC
Source organism: Neoceratodus forsteri (assembly GCA_016271365.2). Taxonomy (NCBI): domain Eukaryota; kingdom Metazoa; phylum Chordata; order Ceratodontiformes; family Ceratodontidae; genus Neoceratodus; species Neoceratodus forsteri. The sequence continues at coordinate 220,255,404 of CM028134.1, forward strand.
ATAAAAAATGTATCACCTACTTGCAGACCCAAACCCTGCTCCATGCTCACCAGGGGCAGTGACCCTAACCCATACCAGGCAGCCAGCTTGGCAGCAGCCTGCTCAGTTGCATTACTTAACCTGTGAACTTTACACTCCCTAACCTCCACAACATTCACTATTCTGTCCTACCTACCTCGCTATTCATGGTTGCTTTCTACTCGGGCAGGCAAATTGAGTCACTCATTCTGAGTGACTCAATTTGCTTCACCCATATCACTGGATGCAGTAGGGATCAATGTTTTTGTATGTTGTGTAATCATACAAAGCATTCACTATGCCATACAGTTTTATACTGCTTGCTAGGATCTGCAGCCTTATGTGCTTTGTGAAGACATACTGTAGATGTTGCATGCCTTAACTCTGAGAGCACAAATGGTAGTTAATATGTTCACTAGGGCTTCTAGTATACCAGTAAGACTTGTATTCATGGCTCTGCACCTCATTAGCATATGCTCTTGGAAATCGTGCTAACTGTTTGGTGTCTCGCAAACTGTTGCTTCCAATATTGTTCTTGCCTCACAAACTGACAATTTACACTCCATTGCCCAGTTTCTGAGGCACTGACTGTGCTAAATGAAATAGACAAATGCAAAACAGCGAGTACAAAAAGGAGATGGCAAAACTGCTGGTACACAAACGGCAACCGGGAAATCACACCTATCGCCAGAACAGCGACAACATTGCTGCATTGAGCTTCTGCGGGGCGCTTTGCCCCCTGCATCCCTCTTTGTGGGGGACTTTGACACCCGTACTACCTTACTATGTATAATCAACTCTGAGAGGATGCAACGTGGGAAGGGGGTGAAAGCCGCAGGTTGCCGTTTTGGCAATCGCTATGTTTCCTAGTCGCTCTATTTGAGGTGCTGTTTTTCCATTGCCATTTCTGAAGTCACTATTTTGCAGTTGCCAATGTCATGGGATACCACTCAAAGAGAACAGAGCTAGCATTGGAGAAAAATTAGATAGAGGTCAAACTTCTGGAGAGTCACACAGTATTGGCAGTTGCAGCATTTAAACCCAGGTCTCCAATTTCAGGGCTCTGCACTCTAACCACAAGGCCAAACAATTCATGAACCTCCGGTACTGATGAAGCAGGTAGCATTTTAACTCAATTTTTAATTCCTGAACAGCTCATGTTAACAGTGGAAATTCTGACCTATACTTGTTAATCGTATTTGAGATTGCCTATCTTTTATCTTTTATGATTCCTTTTTTCTCCATTTTGAGTATGCTTTAGCACTTTTTTCATTAAAAATAATAATACAAGGAGTATTCCTTTTAGAGTGGCTCAGATTTTTATCAGTATTCTTTGTTGTTTTTGAACACCCGTTCTTTTTACATCACTTTATGACTAAAATTAATCAACATGCAGCAGACACTGTTCGCTGACCTCATATGCTCAAGAACTCGAGGCCACATCATGAAACTAGAGGGGGAGGTTCAGAGGAACCGTGAAAAAATACTTTTACACAGAGAGGATGGTGGATAAATGGAACAGTCTGCCGAATGAGGTGGGGGGAGCAGAAACCGTTATAGGCTTCAAGTGGACAGGGGACAGGTGCATAGGAAGCCTGAAAACACTAAGAGAGCGACAATTAGTCTAATTTGGGACTCACTGGGCCATGAAAGCTACAAAATAAGGCAGAAGATGCGGTGAGCCAGAGTGCCCTTCTCTGCCATCAACTTCTATGTTTTTCATGAGACTGTAGGTGTACAATACCAGAAGCAGATTCAGGCCTTGGCATGAGAGCACAGGCAACCCCCTTTGATGAGCCACAAATTACACAAGTAAGTGTTGCAGCACTGGCTGCACAGCAGCAGTATTTCGTCCTTCCTGCCAGCACCTCTTGTCAGCCCTGCTCCACCCCCTCAGCAGCTTTCTGCGTTACTTCTCAGTCCTGTCCCGCTACGTTGAGCCCCACGGATTGATGCCACATCACAGCACTCAGGAGCTGCAGCCAGTCAAACACTAGCTGTCTGAATCATAATTTACCTGCACCATTCAAAACACGACTCTCATGTTCTGCCCTACCCTCCACTTCAGTAATGTAAATTAAATGCAAGCAGACAGAGATGGGGTCGGTAGGGGAGAGCCTGCAATGGCTAATGTTAGCCCTTAGCTGTCTTAGTGAGAAAAGTATGGAGCATCTGACTGCTAGCATCCTGGAGGGAGAGTCGAGCTGAGTAAGCAGTGAACTGAAGTCAAGATGAGAGAAATTGCTGTTGGAAGGATGTACACCGAAAAGCATACAGAGTAAGCGTTTTTCAATAATTTATTAAATGTGTTTAATATCGCAACAAGTTGAGGATGATGCTTATGTAGTAATACATTCACACAGGAAAAAACGGACTCCAATGCAGTGTTATGCGAGTTACAGGAATAAGGGCTGCTACATAGTAAAATCCCTGAGATATAAATCCAGGGCAGAAATTTAATACGCCAAAAGCCTATGCAGGTCAGAGAACTATCTAAACTCTTAGTTAGCTTCAGTGGACCTTACAGGTAGTATAAAAGTAATAAGTGGTCACACAGGTGTGTGTCCTTTATTTTATGCAGAAGACAATGATGGCAGATTTTCATTCCTTAATAGGTGCACCGCTGATCTTAATCCTGCAGTTTTAAAAGCATGTAGCCTCGGCACCTAATAATTTATTTCAGCAGCTTCTGATAAAACATACTGGCTAAACATGCAAGTGTAACCAGCTTGTTATCCCCCTTTCTAGGAGTAGAGAGCTGACATTTAAGGAGGGGAAAGCACAACCACCATATGTACTAACTTGAGCTCACTCCGAATCGGGTGACCTCTGGGCATCCCATGACACAGGGTGGGCTGGCAAGGCTGTGTATTTAAACTGGTTAGGCAATTGGAAAACTGTTCAATGGGTCCCAAGGGTGTCACTGGGAAAGTCAATTATTTCTTGGCTGTTACACTTTAAACCATCAACTTACAGTGACCAAGCTCCCGTTAAAATAAAAGAAAGAGTACATCACCAGTTCCTGAAGATATCGACAGGCCTGCACACCTCACTGGGCTTCTTTGTTAGGAGTCTCACAGCTGATGTAGGGAAGCTGTGGGTCTTCTGTTTTCCATCTTCATTCTGGGAGGGCTTGGTCACTCAATGAATCTTTGAAAAGGCTTCAGTGCCCAGGATCCCCCTTTACTGTCGAGGCTAGGGAGCTTGGCAATAAAATGAACAACTGTAGAGCAGCAACAGGCTGGACCCTTCTCTTCTAAAACAGGAACGTTGGCCACCCCACTGGGTGTCTTGCTAATGCTGCCTGGTGGGATGCACTTCTCACTAAATGACCTTCTGGAACAAAACCTGAGCAGGTCTTCACCCCAGTGGACAAACAAAAGGATCCATCCTCCTAGAAATAGTACTAGGGACAGGCTTGGTAAAATGGTGTCCTGCACTATCCACCTCTGGCACTTTGTACAGGACTGTGATCCTTTCTGGGTACTGCACTTGAGCATAGTTCTTAAATATTGTCAATCTTCCATAGGTGCCACCTATAATGGTCTGGGCTACCAGACGGGCTTCATCTCTAGCAGCTGGATCACTTTTATAGGTAATTCCATGCTACTTCCAAATCTTATCGAGTATAGCCCTACGTGTCCAATCCTTACAGTTACACTCTATAATGTCCCACATGTGCTCGGTGACGTAGGGGTACTCAAGGTCAGGGTGCTCCTTTTTAATGATCCTCCTGATGATTCTCTCCCCTGACTCTACTCCAGTATGGAGCTTTTGGTGGTTCTGGGAGCTTTTCCTGGGAGGAAGCCACACCTTAGTTGGATAAGTCAGGGTTATAGGGGACATGTTAGTTAGGGCTCTTATCTGGCTCTGACCTCTGGCATAGTACACAGGAGGAGGTCCAATCTCATCTGGTGAGGGGTGGGTAAAGCTAGACCTGCTGAGGCCCCTCTTCCCCTTGTAGGCTTCTTGCCAGATGAGGTTTTCTGGACCACCCTTAACCCTGAAGGATGCACTGACTGGCTATCGGGGTCTTTGCTAGGCATGCATGTTTCTTTTCCTTGGGGCTTTGTGTCAGCAGATTTCCAGCTTTTTTAGTGGGGTTTCATGAGTGGCTAAAGCAAGGCTCGAGGACAATAGAGAGCCTGGAAGGCGACTGGTGAAGATTAACAGCTCCTTAACATTATCTCCAATAGACTGCACCAGTCTCTTAAGATCACCAGAATCTTCTCTTCCTGGCTGACCCTGGGATATGTCCTCCCATTCTTCCTCTACAATAGCACTCACAGCCCCAGGGGAGGGGTTCTTTTCCCTTTCCATTGCAGCAGTAGGGATACCCTTAAGTTGTTCCCAGGATTACAGCAGGGATCAGTAGCACAGCAAATTTCCAGTGGGCCTGGGTGCAAGGTGATGCTACAGGGCCCTCCCCAGTTTTGAATAAACATCAAAATTATGATTTGGGCCCCTCAAACCTCGTGGGCCCAGTGCCACTGCACCCCCTGCACCCTTGTAGCTATGCCCCTGGCAGGGATCCCTCAGATTCAGACTGGGAAGGGTCTTTGGAGGCAGCGGCCAACATACAGACCCCTTTGGAGGCCATAGCTCCCCCATCTCTACATATACTGCACAGAGGAATAAGGGCTACATCATTCCCCACGTAGGTGCATATGTGCATTCAAGGGGCCACCACTGCAAGTTGTTTGCTTTTCTTCCTTTCCATGAGCCACTCAAAAACATCCAAAGGAACTTTAATCTCAGGGTTTGCTGGTCCCTCAGCCATCTTTTTCTTCCCTGTGCCTTACTGCTTTGCAGTCTAGAAAATAAATAAAGGACACATCTTGAATGTCTCTCTCACTCACTTGAACAGCACACACCCATATTTCCCTATGATTCAAGTCCTAGTGTAGGTTCTACTGCCTGCCTGACACGCTGTTGATATTCGACGCTCTTCTCAGCTAAGAAGTTGTTACAGTCCCTTTTCCTTATTCTGAAACATTCTGCCCACATTTATATCCTTCTTGCACACTTTGATAGTTCAAAGCTCATTTTAGGTGCTCACTGTGCCCAACTATTGTGATCGCTTCACCTGGCCACTCTGCTGTCCCACTGTGCAGATTTTTTTTCTTCATTCTTCCTTGATTGATGGCAGTTAAACACAGGCCCCACTGGGCTTTTTGTTAACTAGGGGGACATTTCTCTGTCCAGGTGTGGCTTTCCTCACTTCGCCTTCGACTACTCCAAACTGCTGGTGCTCCTCAATTCCATCGCACAGCATGCATTCCCAGGCCCCAAGTCCTCTGGCCATGCCCCCTTTCTGATGTCACAACAATCACTCAATGCCAGCCAATGAGCCTCATGCATATTAATGTTCAATTCACATGCAAGTTCACAGACCCTTTTTTCCAAAGCTTTCTCAGTGCACTCCTCCAGCTTGTGCGTCCCACTTCCACCAACATTCTAAACAGTTAGTTTCTTCGTAACACGGAGTCTCCTTAATGATGCTCTTCACATATATTTCCAAAAATCCAAAACCCCACACCTACTCTTTGGAATGTCAGGGACCCCACAAGGCACTCCAGTTTCCTGCTGCAATGCACCATTTTGTAACCAGCTTTTTATCCCCCTTCCTAGGAGTAGGGAGCTGACATTTAAGGAGAGGAAAGCACAACCACCATATGTACTTACTTGACCTCCCTTTGAATCAGGTGACCTCCAGGCATCCAATGGCATAGGGTGAGCTGGCAAGGCTGCAGATTTAAGCTACTTAGGCAATTGGCAGACAGTTCAATGGACCAATTTCCAAGCAAAATAGTAAACATTTAAAACTCCAAACAGGATCCTTTATTTAAAAATAATTGCTCCATGGAGGCTGGTGTTACAATTCATCTAGCCAGCACAGACCACAGGGTGGTCTTAGTTTCTGATCCCACCAGGGTCATTTCATTAATTCACCACTACAGTTACTCTTGTCACCCTCAGGGCTAGCAGTTAAACCCCAAGGGTCGCTTCCATTTGACTTTCTTCTTTCTGCCTTTCTGGGACATGCTCAGGGCATTTGCATTGGCATTACTTTATTTCCAATCCCATATTTTAAATGGCAGGGAGAGGCTACAGTCCCCTGGTGGTCCGAGGTGCCACGGACCAAGCCTCCCACTCTTCCCTCAAGACACTGACCTCGATGAGAGAAAAGTACTGGTCCACATTTGAGGACAGCCCCACTGGGCTTTAAATTTAGGGGCAGTGGGGCAGAGCATCTCCTGGGGGTCCGAGGTGCCATTGGATCTCTACCCTCACCATCTCTCAAGATCTGACCCCTGCGAGAGAGGGTCCCAAAGTCCACAACAGCAGGCAGAGCATTACTGATACTTAAAGTGGCACATTTCAAGTATTAGCCACCTAGCTAGTAGGCAGTCTCTCACTTCATATGACCCAGGCTAGGTCACACACACATTTCTGCAGAACTGTCACAAATTACTCTCTGTGGCAGATAGCACTCAACTTGGCAAATTTTCCTCAAAATATTTTCACTGTGAAATTTATCACAGCCTTTGGCGCCCAAAGGGGGCATAAACTAGTATCTTCACTGAAACTTTAACTCACTGGTATAAGAGCATCATGACAGTCCCCTTTCTTAGAGACAGTCACAACTCTGACTGGAAATTCTTCTTTTAAAACACAGAAAACCTCACTAGGCTTTGAAACACAGCAGTTTGCAGCTGCCATAACATTTTGAATAAGGTTAAATGTCACCTTGTTTCTCTATATTGTTCTAAAGTTTGCAGTCCTTCCATGAGAAGCTCCTACGATCTCCTAAAACTGGTATTTTTCCTAAGAAGAGAGGCACTGCTCCGTTTAGGGATATTGTTCCATGGGCCACCACCACGAAAAACTGTTTTTTTTATATCCATGCCAACTCTGAGAAAAGGCTTCACTTCAGAGGGAGATTGTAGTGCATGCCACTGACAAGACTTCTCCCTTCTTTCAAACAGAGAGCTCTAGCCTATCTCCATTGGAATGCCCAGGGCAACAAGCTGTCCTGGTCCTCCAAGCACACAGAGGCTGGCATCATAATAGAGAGCACATGCCCTCTTAAAGAAACACACACACACTAACTCCCAATGGGGGGTTACACAAGATAAATGGTTATTAGGTATTACTCAACAAGCAGCTTCAGCAATTGATTTATCTTAGTAGCTGTGGAAAGAATACAAGGTCTAAAACATATACAAGCTAAACACAGATAATTTACAAGCCGTTTCTCCTGTACCATGGAAGCTGATGTGGGTTTTCTACCGATAACATAAATGCACCTCTTTATCGATAAGTAAAACATGATCGTGTGACATTCAGAATTAGAGGTGTAACAAACTAGATTTATTATTTAAAATCATGTGTTTTGTGAGTAATGGTCTAGAACATAGGAGGGTCAGTTTTTGATTGGAACCCTTGTGCAGCCAGGAGCGTCTGTGGCCTGATAAAGTAAATATTTTTTCACAGCAGCATTTTCAGCAAGGAGGTCATAGGGGCAGGTCCCTCCACATTGGGTGTAGTGTTGTGGAGGCTGATTGTTTTTTGTGGGCCAGGGATTAGCTTCCACCCATGCCTGTCTCCGCAGACAAAGAAAATACATTTGAATCTGGAAAAGCATTCCAAGCAGTGGTGCCATAAGTAGCTCAGCGAGCAGGTCACAGCTCAGTAACGGGCATACCCAGGGAAATACTGCAGAGGGCTCACAGACAGCCAAGCACATCGGGGCAGGGAAGTGTTTCCTAACTACATCTAATATCTAACAGAGACAGTGTAGGGAAAAGGGAAGAAAAAAAAAGTGGGCCAAAAGCATACACAGAAGGGGTTTGCAAGGAGTAGAGAGTACAACAGAGTTGTATAGCATAATGCAGGGAGTGGTGCAGTGCAGTGCAGTGGGTGCAGGGCAGCAGTATTCAGAAGAACATTCTGGGAACTACAGTGTTACCCCACTTGTAGGCAGCTCTCTGGGTTGTTGGTGGAGGTGGCCAGGCTACGGGTTGAGCCAGCAGGAGTACTGGGGACCTTTGCCCCCACCCAGAGGCCACTGTTTCCCCAACCAATGCCACAGCCAGAGACCAGGCAGAGGTCTGGGTGGAATACGGTGGGCTTGGGGTGGCTATAGGAAGTGGGACAGAACCATAACCCCCATCCAGTCCAACTTAAGGACAAATATGCTGTTCTTGAGGAAAGCGACATCCCTGCAAGGGAGCCTGAGGTTGTGACCAGGAAAGATAAGCAGAACCGCAGGGAGGAGGGCACAAGTACTGGGGTCAGGGGATCTCAGAGGAGAACGAAGCTTCTCCTGGTGGGGGACTCAATAGTTCAGGAATATGGATCTGGGTCCAGACAGGAGGATGGAGAGGGGGGAGATTAAGGGTCTCCCAGGAGGCACAGCCCAGAGGAAGGTGGAGCAGATCCACAGGATTGCTAAGGAGTGGCAAGGAGGGGAGAGCTAAACATCATTATCCACCTGGGGACAAATGACGTAGCAAGGGAGGGAGCTGGTTTCCAGAAGGTACAGGAGGAGTTCAGAGACTTGGGTAGGCGCCTTGGGGAGGTAGCAAACTCGCTAACATTTTCTGAGGTGCTATCAGTCAGAAGAAGGGGGGGGAGCAGAAAACCAATGTATCAGCAATGTTAACAATTAGCTGGAGGGCTGGCGCAGGGAAAATAGATTTGACTACATTGGAGACTGGGGAACTACCTAGAGCAATGCAAGCCTGTATAAAACGGATGGCCTGCATCCATCTGGGAAGGGTACAACAGCCCTCAAAGAAAAGTTTAAGTGCTTCCTTAAGAAGCATTTAAACTAGCCAGGGGGGTATATCAGGTGCAGGGAGGTCCATCCCCTCAGGTTAGTGTGGACAATACAGAGGGCAAAAGAAAACATGATTCAGGAGGATACACCTGAAACACTAGTAGAAGGTATAGAATGCAAAGGGAATCAGCACAATGATGACACTAAAGGTACAGAAAAGAAACAAGGGGACATATATAAGAACGGGAGGAGGGGGAGCAGCATTACATATAAAGTCATGTTTCCAAATGCCTGAAATCTGGGAAACAAAGTCCCAGATCTGGAGGCTGTAATGACAGAGGCAAAACTAGACATATTAGCCATAACCAAGACAAGGTACACCAGTAACCACATATGGGAGATAAAAGTACCAGGTTATGCTTTGTTAAGAAGGGACAGGGAAGGAAAGAAGGGGGGTTGACCCTATATCTCAAAGAGGACATCAAAGCAATCACAATTCAGGGCAGGAACGAGGAGGCAGAGGAATTGTGGGTCACCCTCGAACCAGGCAATGGGGTAACTATTTGAACAGGGGTGGTCTACAGGCCTCCAGCTGAGGAGGAATAAGTGGATAGGAGACTGATGGAAAACATACATAAGATGGCAGTAAAAGGGGAAGTTCTGCTGCATTCCACCAAGCCGCATCGACACGAATTTTGTCGAACGGCATTACATTGATGGCACAATGTGACAGTCAGCATTGTGCCATCACAGGAAGCAAGTGCTTTTGAGGGGGGATTTGCCCCCCTTCCATGCAGGGGACTCTGCCCCCAGCACCTCCCGCATTATAGATTATCAACTCCGAGTTGGAGTTTTTTCGGAGAGGGGTCGAAATCCCTGGAGACAGCAGAGTCGGCAATACCGCGGATCATTAACTTTGAACTGCCAGTTTTGTCACTGCAATAGTCTTCACGGTATTTTCACTGATTTGGCAATGGTAAACAGTTCTGCTGATTGGAGATTTCAACATGCCAAATGCAGACTTGTCCATCCCAGCCGGGGCCTCGGTTAGGTCCCGGGACATCGTGGACTCCCTACAGGGGGCAGGCCTCAAACAACTGGTGCAGAAACCCACCAGAGAAAGAGCAATCCTGGAGCTGGTACTGACCAATGGAGAAAGAATCACAGATTTTCAGTTGGAAGGTCACCTGGGGTCCAGCGACCACCACATGGTATGGCTCAATTTGGGCACAGGGACACAGGCAATGTATACTAAGGCAAAGATATTAGATTTCAGAGGGGCTGACCTTGTTAAGATGGGGATAAGTGTTAAGGAAGCCCTAGCAAAAAGAGAGGCAGGGGAGGAATTGAGGGAAAATGGGCACGCATTAAAGAGGCCATTGTTGAGGTAACAGGATAATGTGTTAGGGAGAGAAGCAAAGGTAAGAAAAGGAGAAAACCACTTTGGTTCATGAAAGTTGTAGTAGAAAGTTTAGGGCCAAAAGGCTGGTCTTCAGAAAATGTAAGGAAATGCAGAGATTAGAACCTGTCTGTGCTAGTCCTACTGCCTTTTCAAATTACAGCCCAGTCACTACTAAAGTAGGCTCACACCAAAACAAAGTCTAACCCAAGACTGCTCCACTAAACCCTACCAAGGCCCACTATCATGTCTCTGATATCTTGTTCCTGTGCTTAGCTATCACTGCGTATAAGCCTACATCACTGCATTGCTAAGGATGTATGTAACCAATAAGATAACACTCTGTATAGGTTCATACCAATGTTTTGTAATGCTTGTACTACAACACTGCTAAGGATATATGTAACTGCTTAGCACTGCTAAGGATGTATGGAACTGTTTAGTTAATACTCTGTATAGGCACTCATCAATGTATTATAATGCTTAATAATGTTTGTACATCTACCGTCCAACTAGTCATGTAACGTTGTCTTTGCTGTATTACTTTCATGTCTGTATTTATGTCATCCGATGTGGAGCCTTTGGAAATGAGTCTATGACTCAAAGGATTGTAATTCCGATAGTCTAATAAATAAATAAATAAAATAAATATTGGGAGGTGTACCAGAATTGTTTGAGAGGAGCTGGAAAAGCGGTAAGGAGCACAAAAGCACAAACCAAGGATAAGTTAACTCTATCAGTGAGGAAAGGGGACAAGTCATTCTATAGGTACATTAGTGAAAGAAGGAAGTCCGGGGGTTGGGAGGGGGATTGCTAAACTGAGTGGAGTTAAGGAAGAATATGTAGGGGTGGACTTAGAAAAGGCATCAATCCTAAATAAGTATTTCTGCTCAGTCTTTACAGAGGAGAGGGAGGGACAGGGCCCACAGATAGACATCAAATGCACAGAGGGGAAGGAGGTAAATACCAGTCCCTCTGCAGAGGACAGGGTCCTAAAAGAGCTTGCAAAGCTTAAGGTGTACAAAGCAATAGGTCCAAATGGCATACATTCCAGGATCCTAAAGGAACTGAGGATGGAGCTGGCAGCACCATTGGCGGATCTATTTAGTGAGTTACTGGACACAGGAGTGGTCCCAGAGGACTGGAGGAGGACTCATGTGGTTCTGTTTCATAAAAATGGCAGCAAATAGGAGGCAGGAGGCAGAGAACTACAGGCCAGTCAGTCTCACATCATGTGTGGGTAAGATCATGGAGGAACTCCTTACGGAACAGATTGTGGAACACCTGGAATACATAGGAGTACAGGATCCAGGGCATCATGGATTCACAGCAGGAAGGTTCTGTCAAACAAATCTGATAGATTTCTTTGACTGGGTGACCAGGGAGGTAAACAAAGGGGGAGCAGTGGATGTCATCTACCTTGATTTCAGCAAGGCCTTTGACACCCTTCCACATAGATGGCTGACAAACAAGTTGGGTAGTCTGGGGGTGGGCCACAAGTTGGTGAACTGTGTTGGTAACTGGTTAAGAGACAGAAAGCAGAGGGTGGTTGTAAATGGAACCCAGTCAGAAGAAATGGGGGTCACCAGTACGGTACCTCAGGGATTAGTTCTGGGGGCAGTCTTCTTCAATGTCTTCATCAGTGACATTGCAGATGGGCTAGAGGGTAAGGTTTTTCTGTTTGCAGATGACACCGAGACCTGCAACAAGGTAGATACTCCAGAGGGTGTGGATAAGATGAACAAAGATCTGGAAAGGTTGGAGAGCTGGTCTGAAGTGTGGAAACTGAGGTTTAATGCAAAGAAGTGCAAAATCATGCACGTGGGGAGTAGGAACCCTGGAGAGAGCTACAGGTTGGGGGGTTGTTGACAGATACTAGGGAAGAAAGAGATTTGGGGGTCATTATCACTGATGACCTGAAAGCCACCAAGCAGACAGCTAAGGCAGTAGAGAAGGCGAGGGGGATGTTGGGGTGTATTGGAAGGGGTATCACAAGCTGAAGGAGGGAGGTAATGATTCCACTGTACAAAACACTGGTGAGGCACCATCTGGAATACTGTATGCAGTACTGAAGGTCACATCTGGGCAAAGACATTGACAAGATAGAGACAGTACAGAGGAGGGCAACTAGGATGGTGCAGGGTCTACAGCATAAGACATAAGAGGAAAGACTAAAGGACCTCAATATGTATATGCTGGAGCAGAGGAGGGAGTGGGGGATATGATCAAAACATTCAAATATCTTAAGGGCATAAAGAAAAAGTACTTACCATAGTAATTGTGTTTCTTCCAAGGGAATCTTGCTGTATTCTGACTTCTGCAGTACGGTCTCACCAGAAGACTGCCCAGGAGCCGAAATGGTTAATAGAACTTATACTAATCATGGAATGTTAGGCTCAAGCTCGGTTTTCAAACCACTGTCCCTGTAAACATTCTGCAACTGTCAGATTCTTAGAGGGCATGCATAACAACAAGCTATCTAAACTATATTAATAAATAATTAACTGATTAACAACACCCAGAAACAAACAATTCCATTTATTTAAAAATGTGGGCAACATTAAGACTCAAGTCACTAAGCCCAAAAAAAGAGCCACTCGTAGATTTCAAACAGCATGGACAGCTGTGTTGCAGTGCCCATAGGTTCTAGCAGGGGAAGTAAGGTGGGAGCTCAGGATACAGTAAGACTCCCTTGGAAGAAACAAGATTACTATGGTAAGTCATTTTTTTTCAACCCCAGGAAATCTTACTGTATTCTGACTTCTACAGACTACCCAAGCAGTACCTTTGGAGGAGGGTAGATAACCTATTTAGGAAACAGACTCTGCAGTACTGCTGTGCCAATACCTGGCATCACTTCGGCCTGGGTATCCAGGCTGTAGTGCTTGGTAAAGGTGTGAACTGTTTTCCAGGTAGCTGCTTTACATATTTCTAACAAAGGGATATCTCTTGCAGCTGCTATAGAAGCAGCTGTACCCCTTGTAGAGTGGGCCTCGAGACCTACTGGAAGCTCTTTACTCACTTTGCTGTAGCAAAATTGGATACAGGCCACAATCCAATGGGCAATGGTTCTCTTTAAGGTGGGTTTGCCCTTTCCCACCTCTCCATAGGTCAGGAAGAACTGGGTTCTATCCTGCCTGTGTCCCTTTGTGTGACCCGTGTAGTAGCTTATAGCTCCCTTGACAACAAGACTATGCAGTCTTCATTCCCCTGAACTGGAATGATAAGTGAAAAAGACTGGTAAAGTCATGGACTGATTAAGGTGGAAGTTTGAGGCAGCCTTAGGGAGAAATTTCCTATTGGTCCTAAGGACCACCTTGTCCTTTTGGACTGCTATGTAGTCTAGTCTGGTTCTGTGGATAATGTCTGGAACTAACTGATCCTCCTGACTGAAGTGATGGCTACCAGGAACACTGCTTTCCATGTCACATACTTCAGCTCTGCTGAGGACATGAGTTTGAATGGTGGTTGTATTAGCTGGCCAATGCATATGTTAAGGTCCCATGCAGGATTGGGTTCCCTGTGAGGGGGCGGCAAGTGCATTAGGCCCTTGAAAAACTTCCTGAATACCTGGTTGGCTGCCAGGGATGCCCCTTTTCCATCAGAAAGGTATGCAGAGACAGCTGTTAAGTGTACCTTAAGAGTGGCAGGCCGAAGGCACAGGGAATGCAAGTGTGCCAGATAGTTCAAGACTACTGATAAACCAGCCTGGCAGTGGTCTATCTGTGTCTGTCTGCACCAAATAGAAAACCTCTTCCATTTAGACAAGTCTTTCTACTGGAAGGTTTTCTAGATACCCTGAAGACCTCTAGCAACCCTTCCGAGAGGTGTAGGTCAGCATGGTCTAAGTCCTCAAGATCCAAGCTCTGAGTCTGAGGGACTGGAGATTGGGGTACAGGATTCTACCCTTGGAGGAGGTCAGTAGGTTGTGCCTCCTGGGGAAGGAGGTTGGTTTGGAGATTGACAGGGTCCGTAGCAGTGAGTACCAAGGCTGCCTGGCCCAGTCTGGAGCAATGAGGATCATTGTTGCTGGTTGAACCCTGAGCTTTTTCCATATTCTGAGCAGCAGGGGAAATGGACGAAAGGCATACAGAAACGTCCCTGTCCAAAGCAGCAGGAGTGGATCTAGAGGTACTGTGCCCACTGCAGGAGGCCTGCAACAGAACAGTGCCAGTTGGTGATTGTCTGGGTCTGGAATGGGGTCCACCTCTAGGATGCCCACCTTCTGAGCACCACTTGGAGGATCTGCCTGTTTATTGACCACTCTTGGTGGTTCTGGTTGATCCTGCTGAGGTCATCTGCAAGGATGTTGTCCTTCCCTGGGATGAACTGCTGAGAGGGAGATCGCCGGGGAATAAGTCAGATTCCATACCTTCATGGCTTCTGTGCACAGGGGGGAAGACCTTGTGCCTCCTTGCTTGTTGATGTAGTACATTGTGGTTGTATTGTCTGTCCTGACTTGAACCACTTTGCCCGGCAACACTGAAGTGAAGGACTGAATGCCCAGATAAACTGCCCTGAGTTCCATCAGGTTTATGTGAAGCATTGACTGACTCCTGCTGGAGCCAGGTACAATGGGCACTATGCTCTCCTAGGTGGGCACCGCATCCTAGGATGGAGGCATCTGTTGTCAAGACTGCTGCTGGTGGCAGCTGGAGCAAAGGCATGCCTTCCTTGAGGTTATTATTTTCCTGCCACCATTGCAGAGCTTGAAGCAGGATTCCTGTGACTGGTACCATCTTTGACAGGGAATCTCTTCTCTGAGACCAGTGTGCACTGAGGTGGAACTGAATGTCCCTCATCTGGAATCTTGACCCCGACACTGTTGCTGTTGATGTCGCCATGTGACCTAACAGCTGGAGAAAATGTCTTACTGGTCTGGGAGTATGAAGCTGGAAGGAGCTTGCTAGCTGTACAAACCTGTCTACCCTTCCCTGAGGGAGAAAGGCTCTTACTCTCTGAGTATTAAGTTCCACCCCTATAAACTCCAGGAGTTGAACTGGTGTCAGGCACTGACTTTTTGTAGTTTACCAGGAAGCCCAGTGAACACAGGGTATCCTGAGTGATTATCAACACCTTTCTTACCTGCTGAGGAGCCTTGCCTACCACCAGTCATCCAGGTATGGGAAGACTGTAACCCTGTGTCTCCTAATGTCTGCCACCACTACTGCTAGGCACTTGGTGAACATTCTTGGAGCAGAAGTCAGGCTGAAAGGCATGGCCTTGAACTGGTAGTGGCCTGATGGCAATCTGAACCTGATATAATTTCTGTGTGATTGCCTGATGGAAATATGGAAGTGGGCATCTTTTAAGTCCAGAGATGCCAAGCAATCTCCTTGCCTGAGTGTAGGAAGAATTGTGGCCAGAGTGACCATTTTGAACTTTGGCTTTGTCAAATATTTAAGTGTCTGAGACCCAATATGGGTCTCCACTCCCCTGTTTTCTTCAGAGTGAGGAAGTACCTTGAGTAGAGGCCACTTCCCTGTTGGGCAAAGGCCAATATCCACTTGTTTGCTGATTACACAGCACTTTATTTGAGTCGTCCTATATCGGAAGCAGCCTGTGAAGAGCTCCAAGCCAATTTTAACCTATTGCAATACCAGCTCATATGCAAAAAGCTTCTTCTTAATGTGAAAAAAACAAAAGCTATGCTCTTTTCCCCTTCCTCCTATGTGGTGAACCCCACTTGCATTGGGGCTATCCCTCAGATAACTACAGTACTTGCAGAAAATCTAGAGTGTGTGCCCAAATTCAAATATCTGGGTGTATAGCTCGATCACAAACTCTTCTTCTCTGAACAACTCGAAGAACTACAGAAGAGAAGAAAGTAAGACAAAGACTAGGACTATTCTACAGAATTAACCACTTCCTTACTAGGGATGCCAAGCAGCAGTTGGTTCAAGCCACATTCCTTTCATTAATAGACTACGCGGACCTCCTCTATAGCTATTGTACTGCCTCAGCCCTGACTAAGTTGGACACCCTATACCACAGAGCAATCAGGTTCATAACGGGCCTTCCACTTTCCACACACAATTGCTCCTTGTACACTGCCGTGGGCTGGACTTCCTTTCATTATAGGAGAACTAGAAATGCTGCTCTATGGGCTTTCAGAGTGGTTACCAACAGGCTCCCCGTATACTTCTCTGATTGTATTCCCCTGAGTGCGATAGGTGCCTGTGCTCTAAGAAGCTATTCCCTAATTGCCTTGCAATTACCTAAGGTCAAATCTCATTTCGGCTTCCTTGTGGAACAATATGCAAAAAAACTTGAAGCTGAGCTGTCCTGTTAGCCTGAATATTTTCAAGTTGCTCTATAACCGCTCTGTGAAGGAATCCTGCAAATGTTTCCCACATCGCTAGCTCACCTATTTTCCAGTTTCCCTCCTGCCCATCCTGCCTTCTGCCCTGCCTCTGCCCCTGCCTCTGCCCCTGCCTCTCTCTCCTTACCAAAATACCAGCTTCTCTGCCTCTCTTTAGCCATGGCCAAGTTCCACCCCCTTCCCTGAAGTATGCCAGTTAACTATTCCAACCCCGTCATTTCTTCCTAAGCTGGTATCCCTCTTCTTGCCTTTCTCTTGCCTTTTAAGTGAACATTCCGGCTGTACCCAGTTATGAGCCTATCTGTTGTAAAGGCCCTTTCACTCAAATGTTGATGTACATATGTATATTTTTCTTTTTTGTATAATATAACATTATGTTTTACCATGTTACTGTACTATGATTTTTGTATGACCAGGTCCATCTTGCAAAAGAGCCCTGCTCAATGGTGCCCACCTGGATAAATAAAGATTTTGATTGATTGATTGATTGATTGATTGAGTGATTGATTGAACTGGCTCTATTGCTTTTTCCTGAATCAGTTTTGCTATTTCGTTCTCCAACAAAGTTGCCTTTGCTAGGCTGGCAGGTCGGAAAAGTCTTGCCCTCAGTTTGGGAAGCACCTTGAAACTGAGGGCAAGCCCCTGGCCTACCTCCTCCAGGACTCATCGGTCTGTAGTGATGGATTCCAAAGCCTGGAGATTGTGAACCAGTCTGCCTCCTACTGGAAGTAGGTAGGCGACCCTGACAAACCCCTCAGGGGGTCTGCTTGGTCTGTCTGCTTTGCTGAGTGTTGGGGCCAGTCCGGCTGCTGCCTCTTCTGCCTCTTCCTCTGAAGCACCCCCTCTGCAGCTGGTAGGTTGGTGATGCCTGAGCCTGGAAGAAGGGCCTGTAATGGGATTTTCCCTTGCCCCCCTTTTTCCCTGGTACTTCTATGGTGTTGCTGCCTTTTCTTTTGCAGCAGCACTCTAGTAGGCCACTTTATACTCATCCATCTTTTTCATGTAGGTCTCCATTTGCTCACTGAAGAGAGAGAGATGCACGCTCACAAAGAAAAGTCCAGTGCCTATGTCTGTGTGTCTTGTGACAAATTAGTGTCTCTTAGCCAAGCAAATCTCCTCAGAGACACTGAGGTTACCCTTTGCCTGGCTGCAATGTCATTTGCATCTACTGCGATCCGAAACTGGCATTTTGAAGCTTCTATGATCCTTTTTGCAGCTTCAGACAAATCTGATGCCATGGGTCCAGGGCATGCCTTGGCTATCTCCAAAACAGTGTTCCAGATGCTCTTCTGGTATCTGGAGACATAAGCTATGTAGGTCACTTGTCTAATAGTGAAAGAAGCACTAAAACAGGATTTATTGGCCATATAATCCATTTTCCTGGTGGATGTGATGCCAGGAGAATCCCTGCTTTACTGCATGCAGCAGCCTACACCAACCCTTCATGGCTGGGGTGCCCAAAAAGTAATTCTGCTCCTGACTTGGCCAACCAGTACTTCCTATCCATCTTCTTGTCCACTGGGGGAATAGAAGTGGGGGTCTGCAAAATCTTGGAGACCTGTCTCTTCAAGGACTTATGGATGGGCAACAATAGCCTTTTTGTTGTTGGCACATACATTATTTCCATATAGTCTGGTCCTTTTCCTCCTCTGCGGACTCTTGGATGGAAAGGTCTAGAGTCTGTGCCACTTGCTTCATAAAGGCAGAGTGGGATGAAAAATCCTCAGCTCCCTTCTCAGAGGAGTCAGGACGGTGAGGATCAAGGGATACTTCTGATTCAAGAGGTTCCCCATAATCTTCATCCTCATCGTCATCATCCTCATCCTCCCCTTCTGGATAAACCTCAGCAAATTATTCAAGTGAACTGGAAACCGAGGAAAAACCCAGGTCCTGAACCGATGTCTGTGAACCAGGCAGCAGAACTGGAACTGCGGTGCAGGTTTGCAGCACCTTAAGAATGCTTCTAGCTTTAGTTATTGCTTCTGCAGTTGGAACCAACAGATTCATCGGTTGCGGTTTCTTAACTGACTGTTTCTCCTTTCTCTTTTTCTTTGCAGAACTTACTAGTTCAGCGGCAGTGTCTGCAGTTTTCTTTTTGCCTGTGGAACCATCACCCTGGTCAGAGGGTTGTTCAACCTGTTCTTTGGGTTTCTGCTTCTGGGAGGAGGAAGATTTATCCAAAGCTGGGTCAACGGCCTTTTCGGACATTTTTTTCCTTCAGTCAGATCAGATGCAAATAAAGTGTAGACTGAGGAAAATTCTTACAGATTTCACAATCTGCCTTAAGGTGGTCAAACCCCAGACAGACAACACAAACTAAGTGAGGATCTGCTTTAGCAAACAGTTCCCCACACTCTATACAATGCTGAAAACCCATTGTGCCAGTTCTTTTCTTGGATAGTGACATAACCAGTGGAATATCTTTTTTGTCTCAGTCAGTTTAGTGACTGACAGGAGAACCGAGTTACCATGGTTTCTCTCACAAATGAAATTACCGGCTCAAGTAAGGTTCAAATGTATAAATTCAACTATTAAAATGTAAATTAACCTTTGGTTTCCTCCCAGTTAAACGAACAGAGAAGAAACTGAAAAACTTCCTGGAATAAAACTAAATCTAGACTAATCTACCTGTAAACTCAAGGACAGTGCTTTAAAAATAAACAGAAATAAAATTTACTTCAGAAAGACCGAGAAATTAAAATCTTAAACAAAGATGAAGGAGGGGTCCCCAAGCTGTCTGTACTAGGCAAGCAGAGTAAAGAATCTAATGGTTGCAGAATGTTTACCAGGGATGGTGGTTTGAAAACAAAGCTTGAGGCTAGCATTCCATGATTAACATAGGTTCTGTTAACCATTTCTGCTCCTGGGCAGTCTTATGGTAAGACCATACTGCTGAAGTCAGAATACAGTAAGATTTCCTGGAGTTTGAATAAGGTGAAAGGGAAAAACATTTTCCTGTATAAAAAGAGTACAAGGACAAGAGGACATGACATGAAAGTGGAGGGAGGCCATTTAAGGGGGAATGTGAGAAAGTTATTTTTCACTGAGAGGGTGTTGGATGCATGGAACAGTCTTCCCCAGGAGGTTGTGGGAGTGTGCACAGTGGCAGGAATCAAACATGCATGGGATAGGCATATTAGAACCTTAGAGAGAGGAAGGTGTAGCTAAGGCTGATGACTAGGTAGAGTTAGAAGGCACTAATACAAGTAGGGTCAATGGACTGCATGGACAGGCCTGGCGGTCCTTATCTGCTGACAATTTCTATGTTTCTATGTAACTTGGTACTTATAACTGATGGCTTGTTCCTGCTCTACTTGTTAGCACTGTGTAAAGAACATTATATTGTAAGATTGCTGTACAACAGTGGCAGTGTTATATTGAGCAATAAGTTTCATATGACGTTTTAAAAATTGATCTGTATGCATCTTCTGGTACTTGCATAATAAACTGCTCACAAGGGAGAACAGAGGTGAGAAAACATGATACATGGGTTGGTCAGCAGACCATAACATCTACTGATCTAGTTCAATTTTATACACATCTATTTAAGAATGCTCTGAAGCTTAGCATGGCTTAAGTCTAGTATAGAAAACAATGTTTGATAAAATGATAGGCATTAAATAACTTAGTTTGTCTGATACAACCATATAGCATGCATGAAATGGTATAGATTTTTAAAGTGAAGAGTTAAAGATCCTTAATTTGAATCTCAGTATGGTTTAAACCCAACATATAGAGTAATATAATGACAGATTTTAAAATAACTTAGCAGGTCTGACCCATGTATACAGTTACCTGCTGAGGAGCCTTGCCTACCACCAAACAGTCGTCCAGGTATGGGAAGACTGTAACCCCGTCTCTCCTAGTGTCTGCCACCACTACTGCTAGGCACTTGGTGAACATTCTTGGAGCAGAAGTTAGGCTGAAAGGCATGGTCTTGAACTGGTAGTGGCCCGATGGCAATCTGAACCTAATATAATTTCTGTGTGATTGCCTAATGGAAATATGGAAGTGGGCATCTTTTAAGTCCAGAGATGCCAGTCAATCTCTTTGCCTGACTGTAGGAAGAATTGTGGCCAGAGTGACCATTTTGAACTTTGGCTTTGTCAAATGTTTAAGTGTCTGAGATCCAATATGGGTCACCACTCCCCTGTTTTCTTCAGAGTGAGGAAGTACCTTGAGTAGAGACCACTTCCCTGTTAGGCCAAGGCCAATATCCACTTGTTTGCTGATGACACAGTACTTTATTTGAGTCGTCCTACACCGGAAGCAGTCTGTGAAGAGCTCCAAGCCGAATTTAACATATTGCAATACCAACTCATAAGCAAAAAGCTTCTTCTTAATGCAAAAAAAACAAAAGCGATGCTCTTTTCCCCTTCCTTCTATTCGGTGAACCCCACTTGCATTGGGGCTATCCCTCATATTACTATAGTACTTGCAGAAAATCTAGACTATCTGTACAAATTCAAATATCTGGGTGTATGGCTCGATCACAAACTCTCCTTCTCTGAACATCTCGAAGAACTGCAGAAGAAGCTAAGACAAAGACTAGGACTATTCTACAGAATTAACCACTTCCTTACTAGGAATGCCAAGTAGCAGCTGGTTCAAGCCACGTTCCTTTCATTAATAGATTACGCCGACCTTCTCTATAGCCATTGTACTGCCTCAGCCCTGGCTAAGTTGGACACCCTATACCACAGAGTAATCAGGTTCATAACGGGCCTTCCACTTTCCACACCCAATTGCTCCTTGTACACTGCCATGGGCTGGACTTCCCTTCATTATAGGAGAAATAGAAATGCTGCTCAATGGACTTTCAGAGTGGTTACCAACAAGCACCCCCTATACTTCTCAGATTGTATACCCTGAGTGTGACAGGTGCCTACAAGCTATTCTGATTGTATTGCAATTTCCTAAGGTCAAATCATTTCGGCAGAACTGCCATAAGTTTCTCGTTGCCTTCCTTGTGGAACAATATGCAAAAAAACTTAAAGCTGAGCTGTCCTGTTAGCCTGAATATTTTCAAGTCGCTCTATGACTGCTCCGTGAAGGAATCTTGCAAATGTTTCCCACATCGCTAGCTCACCTATTTTCCAGTTTCCCTCCTGCCCATCCTGCCTTCCGCCCTGCCCCTGCCCCTGCCTCTCTCTCCCTACCAAAATACTGGCTTCTCTGCCTCTCTTTAGCCATATCCAAGTTCCACCCCCTTCCCTGAAGTATGCCAGTTAACTATTCCAACCCCGTCATTTCTTCCTAAGCTGGTATCCCTCTTCTTGTCTTTCTCTCACCTTTTAAGTGAACATTCTGTCTGTACCCAGTAATAAGCCTATCTGTTGTAAAGGCTCTCTCACTCAAATGTTGATGTACATATGTATATTTTTCTTCTTTGTATTGTATTGCATTATGTTTTACCATGTTACTGTACTATGATTTTTGTATGACCAGGTCCATCTTGCAAATGAGCCCTGCTCAAGTGGTGCCCACCTGGATAAAGATTTTGATTGATTGATTGATTGAACTGGCTCTACTGCTTTTTCCTGAATCAGTTTTGCTACTTCCTTCTCCAACACAGTTGCCTCTGCTAGGCTGGCAGGTCTGAAAAGTCTTGCCCTCAGTTTGGGAAGGACGTTGAAACTGAGGGCAAACCCCTGGCCGACTACCTCTAGGACCCACTTGTCTGTAGTGATGGATTCCAAAGCCTGGAGATAGTGAGCCAGCCTGCCTCCTACTAGAAGTAGGGAGGCAACCCTGTCAAACCCATCAGGGGTTCTGCTTGGTCTGTCTGCTTTGCTTAGTGTTGGGGCCAGTCTGGCTGTTGCCCCTTCTGCCTCTTCCTCATAAGTACCCCCTCTGCAGCTGGAAGGCTGGTGATGTCTGAGCCTGGAAGAAGGGCCTGTAATGAGATTTACCCTTGCCCCTTTTCCCTGGTACTTCTATGGTGTTGCTGCCTTTTCTTTTTCAGCAGTACTCTTATATGCCACTTTATACTCATCCATCTTACAAACATATGAATGTGCCAGCAGAAACAGACCACCCAGTCTATCTAAGCCTTCTTGAGTGTGCAGCCAACACCCCTAGTTTGCAGCTACCCCAACCCCCCTCCCTTTTGTCATCCCACTGCCACCCCCCACCCTCACTCTTCCCTGTTCCCTGTCCCATGCCCTTTTGAAGCTGTTCACAGATTTACATGATACCACCCATTCTGGTAGGGCGCTCAATTTTTTACCACCCTCTCTGTGAAATAGTATCTCCTCATCCCCTCCCAAATCTTCCCTCGATTCTTAACCCATGCCCCCGTGACCTCCTCCTTAACTTAAAGACCTCATCTACCCATCCATATTGATTCCCTCAGATACATGAATGTCTCTATCATGTCCCCCATCCCTTCTATCCTCCAGGGTGTACATATTGAGGTCTCCCAGCCTACTGTCATAGTCTCTCCCCTCCATTCCACATATCATCTTTGTTGCCCTCCTCTGCACCCCCTCCAGCAGCCTGATATCACGCTTTAGGTATAGCCTCCAAAACTGCACACAATACTCCAAGTGCAGCCTTACCAGCGATCTGTAGCGGGGCAAGGTCACCTCACTGCGCCTGGATGAAAACCCCCTCGCTATGCACCCCAGTATTTTGTTCACTTTTGCAGCCGCTCTCCTACACTGGGCAGTGTTGTTCATGGTCCCCGTTATCATTACCCCAAGGTCCTTCTCTGCCTGTGTGATCCCCAGCTTAACCCCCCAGCCAGTATTCTCTCCTTGGGTTCTTCACACCAAAGTGCATAACCTTCATGTAGGCCTCCGTTTGCTCACCAAAGATAGATGCAGGCTCACAAGGAAAGTCCAGTGCCTTTGTCTGTGTGTCCTATGACAAATTAGTGTCTCCTTGCCAAACAAATCTCCTCAGAGACACAGAGGTTGCCCTTTGCCTGGCTGCAATGTCATTTGCATCCACTGCCATCCGAAATTGGCATTTTGAAGAATCTATGCCCCTTTTTGCAGCTTCAGACAAATCTGATGCCATGGGTCCAGGGCATGCCTTGGCTATCTCCAAAACAGTGTTCCAGATGCTCTTCTGGTATCTGGAGACATAAGCTATGTAGGTCACTTGTTTAATAGTGAAAGAAACACTAAAACAGGATTTCTTGGCCATAGAATCCATTTTCCTGGAATCCTTGTCTGGTGGATGTGTTGCCAGGAGAATCCCTGCTTTACTGCATGCAGCAGTCTACACCAACTCTTCATGGCTGGGGTGTCCAAAAAGTAATTCTGCTCCTGACTTGGCCACCCAGTACTTCCTATCCATCCTCTTGTCCACTAGGGGAATAGAAGTGGGGGTCTGCAAAATCTTGGAGGCCTGTCTCTTCAAGGACTTATGGATGGGCAACAATAGCCTTTTTGTTGTTGGCACATACATTATTTCCCTATAGTCTGGTCCTTTTTCTCATCTGTGGATTCTTGGGTGGAAAGGTCTAGAGTCTGTGCCACTTGCTTCATAAAGGCAAAGTGAGATGAAAAATCCTCAGCTCCCTTCTCAGAGGAGTCAGGACGGTGAGGATCAGGGGATACTTCTGGTTCAAGAGGTTCCCCATAATCTTCATCCTCATCGTCATCATCCTCATCCTCCCCTTCCTGATAAACCTCAGCAAATTATTCATGTGAACTGGAAACCGAGGAAGAACCCAGGTCCTGAACCGATGTCTGTGAACCAGGCTGCAGAACCGGAACTGCAGTGCCAGTTTGCAGCACCTTAAGAATGCTTCTAGCATTAGCTATTGCTTCTGAGGTTGGAACCAACAGATTCATCGGTTGCAGTTCCTTAACTGAGTGTTTCTCTTTCTTCTTTTTCTTTGCAGAACTTGCCAGTTCAGCGGCAGTGTCTGCAGTTTTCTTTTTACCTATGGAACTATCACCCTGGTCAGAGGGTTGTTTTACCAGTTCTTTGGGTTTCTCCTTCTGGGAGAAGGAAGTTTTATCCAAAGCTGGGTCAACGGCCTTTTCGGACATTTTTTCCTTCAGTCAGTTCAAATGCCTATAAAGTGTAGACTGAGGAAAATTCTTACAGATTTCACAATCTGCCTAAAGGTGGCCAAACCCCAGACAGACAACACAAACTAAGTGAGGATCTACTTTAGCAAACAGTTCCCCACACTCTATACAATGCTGAAAACCCATTGTGCCGGTTCTTTTCTTGGATAGTGACATAACCAGCGGAAGATCTAACTTTTTTTTCTCGGTCAGTTTAGTGACCGACGGGAGAACCGAGTTACCATGGTTTCTCTCACAAATGAAATAGCCAGCTCAAGTAGGTTCAAATGTATAAATTCAAATTTTAAAATGTAAATAAACCTTTGGTTTCCTCCCAGTTAAACGAACCGAGAAGAAACCAAAAAACTTACCGGAATAAAACTAAATCTAGACTAATTTACCTGTAAACTCAAGGACAATGCTTTAAAAATGAACAGAAATAAAATTTACTTCAGAAAGACTAAGAAACTAAAATCTTAAAGAAAGATGAAGGAGGGTTCTCCGAGGTGTCTGTACTAGGCAAGCAGAGTAAAGAATCTGATGGTTGCAGAATGTTTACCAGAGACAGTGGTTTGAAAACAGAGCTCGAGGCTAAAATTCCATGATTAACATAGGTTCTATTAACCATTTCTGCTCCTGGACAATCTTATGGTGAGACCATACTGCAGAAGTCAGAATACAGTAAGATTTCCTGGAGTTTGAATAAGGTGATAGGGAAAAATATGTTCCTGTATAAAAAGAGTACTAGGACAAGAGGAGAAGACATGAGAGTGGAGGGAGACCATTTAAGTGGGAATGTAAGAAAGTTCTTTTTTACTGAGAGGGTGTTGGATGCATGGAACAGCTTGCCCCAGGAGGTTGTGGGAGTGTGTACAGTGGTGGGATTCAAACATGCATGGGATAGGCATATTGAAACCTTAGAGAGGGGAAGGAGTAGCTAAGGCTGATGACTAGGTAGAGTCAGAAGGCACTAATACAGGTAGGGTCAATGGGCAGACTGGACAGGCCTGGTGGTCCTTATCTGCTGACAATTTCTATGTTTCTATGTAACTTGGTACTTATAACTGATGGCTTGTTCCTGCTTTACTTGTTAGCACTGTGTAAAGAATATTTATATTGTAAGATTGCTGTACAACACTAGCAGTGCTATATTGAGCGATAAGTTTCATAAGATGTTTTAAAAATAGATCCGTAAGCATCTTCTGGTACTTGCATAATAAACTGCTCACATGGGAGAACAGATGTGAGACAGCATGATACATGGGTCAGTCAGCAGGCCATAATATCTACTGATCTAGTTCAATTTTATACACATATATTTAAGAATGCTCTGAACCTTAGCATGGCTTAAACCTAGCATAGAAAACAATGTTTGATAAAATGATAGACATTAAATAACTTAGTTTGTCTGATACATCCATATAGTATGCATGAAATGGTATAGATTTTTAAAGTGAAGAGTTAAAGATCCTTAATTTGAATCTCAGTATGGTCTAAACCCAGCATAAAGAGTAATATAATGACAGACTTTAATATAACTTAGCAGATCTGACCCATGTACACAGTGTGTCTGAACTGTTACAGACTCTTAAAGTGAAAGAACACTATTTAAATATACAATAAATGTGTTTTGTATTATTTACAGATTTTGATAATGCTTCACTATGATATAATAAAAATTATTGAATCCTCCCATATCTGAAATATGGCAGACAGGCCATAGAGGTTGGTTACTAGTACATGTAGCGCATACAGTATATGGCGCAGTAAGACTGGTAGTGGGAGCACTGAGTGTCGGTTGGCGTGCATTTATATCATTTTGGATGAGTTAAATATATAATCACAAATACTTAAGGTGCTATCATTTAATTTACAGCTTTTAAATGTTTAAAACTTGGACATTTAAGGTATTTAGCAGTATCAGTGGCTCAGCAGGTTGCATACTTGCCTATAAAGGCTGGAAAATCATAAGGCTGAGGGTTCTATCTCCACACCAGGCACTTGGGTTAAAACTAAATTCTGACACTGTGGTGCAGCATGAGGGGGATGCTGCTCTCCTGAAATGCCGTCTTTCAGATGAGACATTAAACTGAGGTCTCATCTATCTGTTCTGGCAGTAGTTGAGGTGGATGGTAAAGATCTCATGGCACTTCTTGAAAAGAGCAGGGGAATTTGTTTTTATTGAAAATCATATGAACAAAGATATTTCAAAGAAAATCAAACATATCAAAACAAATAAGAAATATGTATTCAGAAAATAATTAAGAAAGACCTAAATTTAGGCCATTTTGTATATTCAAAAAAATAAATAAGTATATTATATAACTAGAACATCACTATCCATAATCCAAGGTAGATTTTTCCAGGTCTTTTGTAAATACTGTTGATTATTACAATGTGATTCAGTATGATAAATTAATTTTAATTCATTAGTTATTTTAGACAATAATTCTATGTAATTGACAGATGTTTGTTGAAGTGTAAACAAATGTCTTGCATTCCAAATGTATCACTTGGTTGCGAATATGACATTTAGCATACTTTTTTCCCCATTTCCTCCATTCTCTAGGATACATTCCATAAATCAAAATCTTATAATTTACTGTGGAAAAAAGTACTGCATCCCATTGCTGTGCTACATAAGCCCAGAAGTTCTTGATATAGGAGCTCGTCAAAAATAAATGTTTCATAGTTTCTAATTGTTGCACACAAGTTGGCCTTGAGAAGATTCTCTCTTACATCATTTTATGTATTTGGTTGGCTTTAATATTTAAGTGTTCATGGCAACCCAGCCATTGTATGTCTTTCATTTTCCGAGGAATTCTTTTTTCTGAAATCAAGGTTTGAAAGGTTATTAAACAATCTTGTGGACATTTTAGAAAAACTTCAGGTTCAGAAAAATGATTAGTTATTATTTATGTATAAACTTGTTTTTTAGTCCCTGTAAGAATTGTTGAACTAGTTACAGTCCAAGATTTAAATTTTACAAATACGTCACGCAGATATAACGGTGTTTGTAGATGTTTTTTAACAATCCTCAAAGTACCAGCTTCCCATAATGGGAACCAGGTAGAGATAGTAGAAAAAATATGGCTGTCCAACATTTCCCAGCATTGATTAATAAAGGATTTAGATTAGAAAATATGAATTGGCAATAAAAAAAATAGGAGAGGGTTAATCATATTCTGTTCTCTTCTGTCTAAAGGAAGATATAAAATATTTTGTTTTATGGGATTGAATCTGCTGCCCCCCCACAGCTTGAAAAAAAAAAACACTTAAAATAGTTGCCTCTCTAGATTTAGGTGGTGGGAAAATGTTGCTTATAAAGAAGAAAATGAGTAAGAGCTATGTTTTAATCAGATAGATGCACTTAGCCTTATTCATAGTCCATTGATTCCATTTTTTAACCATTGCTATTCCTTGTTGTATTTTTTTATCCCAATTTAAAATGTCTAACTGCTCTGTGCTAAACTCTGTCCCAAGCATTTTTATTGGATCTCTGGTTAGATGTATTCCATCTATTTGTGTTTTAAAAACCTTCTTCCCTAACTCCCTACCTATAAATGTTGTTGTATTTAGCACAGTTTCTGAGATAGATCCGTAATCTGTGCAGAGTTTGATAGCTTCTATTGCTGAGGACGTTTTTTTTTTTTTGCTTATACACAAACAGCGTCTGCATATGCCATTATATGGAAAAGTATTGTATGATTTGGAATCTGAATGGGAGAAATAGTTTTGGAAACATTTACTATTCTTAATAAGGGATCTATACTAAACACATATAATAATGGGCTAATAGGACATCCCTGTCTTACTCCTTTCTTAATAGGGATTAGTGGACCACATTTGCCATTAATCTGTAGGGTTACTGAACTTAGAAAAACAAAAAACAATAAAAAGCAATTTTATAATTACATAGGGACACTTAAAGGAAATCAAAAAGAAACTGGACCTCTGTTGACTGATAATAAATAGCTGAGTGAAGAGGTTGACATGGCAGAAGAGTTTAACTCCTACTTTGGAAGTGTGTTTAAAGAGGCCAACATTTTTAATATCAATACACTAACCAAGTATAACTCCACAATCGTTTTTTCTAAACAGAACGTATTAAATGCTATTGGACAGATACAATCAGACTCATCTCCAGGACCTGATGGTATCAGTCCATTTTTCATTAAAACTTTAAGCAAAGAATTAGTCTGTCCGCTAACTTTTTTATTAAATATATCCATCAAAAAAGGGAAAACTCTTAAATCATGGGGTAGTGCTAATATCACATATATTTTCAAAACAGGCAACAGACAAAACCCATGTAATTATAGACCAATCAGTCTTACATCAATAATTAGTAAACTGATGGAGTAATTAATACAGTATAAAATACTTGAGCACATCAAAATAAGTAACTGTATTAATATCTCACAACATGGATTCACTGCTGGATGGTCGTGTTTAACAAACCTCATAAATTTTTTTGATACAGCCCTTGGCTGGTCTAACAGTACTTAAACAGCCCTTGGGAGGGTGTCAACTGTATTCTGCCACTGTGTGCCCCACTCCCCAGTCACAATACCCCAGTACTGTCCAATCCCCCAGCCCCAATGTGCCCCAACTGTGCACACACTTGTGATCCTGACCCCCACCACCAAGCCCTGATATGCCCATACTGGGTACCCACAATAGCCTAGTGTTCTCCTGCCCACTTCGGTGTATGCCATTGTAGCACCCAGCTTCTTTAGGATCTAGTGGCCCCCTTCTCTGGCAGGTCTTGCCAACCAACCCATTCCTCCCTCACTCTGGACCCTGATTCAGTGACCAGTACAGCCCTCTGCACACCACCAGGTCTGGCTGCTGAATGAATTGTCAGTAATGATGTAATGCTGGAATGCATTCTTACATTTCATTTGGTGGATGGACATGGTGATGTGGGGTGGACTGTACCAGTCACTGAATCAGGGTCCAGAGTGGGTGGGGGAGGAGTGCGGTTATTGGCAATACCTGCCAGGGGATGGAAGGGGCCACTAGATCACCAGGGAGTTGTACGCTTCCAATGGCATATACTGAGCATGAAGCAGGGAGGGCACTAGGGTTTTTTATGGGGTATACAGTACAGGCAGATTGGGGCCTGGTGGTGGTGAGGGATGGGGGGGCATGAGCCACACATATGCCCCCAACCAAGGGTGCAGATCACACCACATCCACCATGCAGTTGTTGTGGCATTCCTAGTGGATGCATCATCTGTTTGATGCACTGCCACTATTGCCACACTGCCACTATTGCCGCAAGCTGCAGGACTTAGGAACCGGGACCCTGTCCATTGTAAATTTGGATGCAGGGTCCTGGATGCATGGCACTTATCGCAAGCTGCCATTGTCGCAGCTTGCATTGGAGCTTTGAAAATCTGGCACAAAATGTCTGTTTTATTTGCTCTAAGATGGAAGTATACTGCCCCTCTTTTAGTATTATTTTTAATACTATTTACATTTATAGTAACCTAAGTTAGGGATTGCAGCATAGGAATTTGAGGGAAGTGATGGCATTCTAAGAATGTGAAACTAAGCTGGTTTTGCTTTCTGATCTGTAGCAATCTTTCCCAGTTTCTTCCTTCCTGTCTTTGATTTCCCTTTAGTTTTGGGATTAGGGTTTCCTTCTCTCTCACTAAAATCATTTTCTGAAAGTCCCTCATGGTGCCCCGATTCCATGGAAGATTCCTCTGATTCATTATCAGAAATCTCCACATTTGCTTCTAAAGCTTGGCACCTGTTAGATATGGTGGTGATCGAAATCTTTAGCATTTGTGGTGCAGGTTGTGACCATACTTGTCTCTGTCTTGTGACCTTTATTTTGCCTGTTCTGTCTTTTGTGGGGGTGGAGGTAGTGGTGGAGGCATAGTGACACTATCCTTAGAGTGTGGATTTGTAAGAACAGTGGCAACATCCATTGTTACCTGCATTGTAGTTGTTTTAGCACGGGGGGGTCCTGACCACTTACTGTATCTACCTTCATGTGCAACTCCTGCACTTGCTCTCTGTCACCCGAAGATGGAAGGGAACTTTCTTTGCTAAAGTGGTCTGGTTGTGTTAAGGTTTGTGCTGCTTTTGAGTGGGCTCTTTGCGCTAATGTAACCAAAAGTCTCTGATCCTCTGTATTTGCTGTAACTCAAGTTGGTATGTGCTGGATTCAAACATTTTGTGTAAGAATGCTCTCTTGTGCCACACAGATTGCAAATTGCCTCACTCCTACATTGACCACTGGTATGTCCTAGGGTATTACATAAGGTGAACCTTGTGACACTTGAACAGCTGGTTCGGATTAACCTATGCTTTTTGTAATATAAAAAGGTGTTACTGAATATCTCTCATGAGAGATGCTGACAGTCTGTGGAATGACAAACCCCCTCCCAGGGTTTAGCTAATAGGTGTTACCTGGAAGGCGAAGAGATAATTAAAGGCTAGAAGAGGCCATTATAAACTTTTATAATGTTCAGAGGAAACACAGTAAAATTCACATGGTGATACAAAATCATGTTGAACCTCCGTGAGATCTGGCAGAGAGACATAACCAGTCCTTTGATGTCATGAAAAGGGGAAGCTGATCATAAGATCGAAGAAAGTCATATGAGAAAATAAGTTGTGCAGAGTCCACAAAATATTAATTTACCTTCTGGAAAAGACATCCTGTTTTGAATAAATATATTTTTTTATATATTCTGACAGGGAGGAGCTAGGTGACCTCATGCAAAGACGTTGGCAAAGCCAGCTTTTAAACAGTATTCTGTTTTCATTCAGACACACACACACTTCTATCTACATTCTGACAAAGAAACATCTTTGAGCACTTTAAGCAAGTATACAGGTAGAGAGAGACACAATCTAAGTACTATAGTAGGAATTGCACTGTTAAAACCTTGTTCTTTTAAAATATTGTATGGTTCTTGTGATATGTGGTTCTGTATTTTATGTTTTACATACTTTTATCTATTGTAGTAAAACTCTATTTTTAGAGCCTACTTGGTCTGTCTTTAAATTTCTTTTCTTTAACAAGTGAAGTATGTATGGTTAAAGCAGGCACTTTGCATAAGCTTGAATGGTGATACCAAACTGGAAAAAGGCAACAGTAATCTGAGGTCTTTTTATTGAAGTAGTTTTTAAGGGTTCATTTCTGTACACCTGGTTAGGTGCCCTTAGGCAAAGATATCTGCTCCCCCGAAGACAGAATTATCTGAGCCTGTGCATTGGGTATGCCAGTAAGTGGTTCACAGTTTGAATCCCTCTACGACTTGAGACCAAAGGTTGATTTGAACCCACAAAATAGACAGGAGGGTTACCCTGTTTCTGTTAACTTTTCACAAGACTGTGCTCAGAGGTTGGCACTTTGGGAGTAGAGGGCTGACCTGCTGAGTGTGTTTGTGACAGATTGGTTGGCAGTGGTGCACAAATTTTGGTATTACAAGCTTTTATTGTTCAGTGTGTCAGTTTGATACTGTTAGCTAACTTGCAAAGAAAGAAAAAGGCAGTGATTTATTTTTTAAAAAAGGAGAGAACTATAACACTTGGTGTACAATCAAGTTTCAACCCATTTTATTTTTTTTTTTCCCTAAAGTGCAAGTCAGAGTAGCCATAGATAGGGAAGAAGATGGTTTCCAACTACAGCAGGCACACTGTAGACTACTTAAAGCAGTTGTGCAGGAACAGAGGAGTCCAGTTCGAGGTGAAAGCCAGCAAGCAGAACCTCGTGGATGCCCTGATGGTAGCAGATATCTAGACCAGCGAGTCACAGACCATGGTGAAAAAGGACCAAACCTCGAGTGTGGCAAGGCTAGCAACCAGTGCAGTGTCCAGATCCAGTGAGGAGGGCAACAGGGCCACTGTCAGCGAAGGGCCACGGCAGCAGGGGAAGGTCACCAGTATCCTGGATCCAGAAGTACTCAGGCTGAAAATTGAGTTGCGCAGAATTGAGCTGGAGTTCCAGAGAGAAGAGAAACATGAACAGTGAGTGGCAGACCATGAGGACCAGGAGAGTCAGAGGCAACACTAACTGGAGAAGCTATGATTCCAACCACCAGCACCGGAGCAGGTAAGTGCTTGGGTTTAACTGAGACTGCAGGACTGGGTTACAAATTGAACTCCAAATTGATAGCTGAAGTTAAAAAGGGGGAGGATATGGATGCCTTTTTAAATTCTTTTGAAAAAGTTTGTATTCAGGCTAAAATTCCTAGAGAGTCCTGGAGCTTCCAGCTATCCCCATTACTTACCAGGAAAGCTCGGGATGCATTGGGTCAAATGGACAATGAGGACAGTAATGATTACAGCAAACTTAAAGCTACACTGTTAAAGAAATTTGAATTAACTGCTGAATCATACAGAGCTAAATTCTGTAAGCTCAGGAGAAGCCCTGACATGAGCTATGAGGAGCTAGCCATGAAACAACGTCAGTTTTTAAAATGGTGGTGAGAAGGAATTTAGGCAAACTCTGTTGATAAAATTGAAAATGTGATTTTGTTAGAACAGTTTTATTGGACATGCCCAGCCAAGCTAAAAACCTGGCTAGAGGACAGAGATCCCAAAACAGTGCAAGAGGCTGCTCAACTCTCAGACCACTATGCCAAGAGCAGACCTGCTCTGAGAGTGAATGGGGCAGGCATGGCAATACAGAAAGGGAAAAGTGCACCTTCAGGGCAGCTAAAACCTTCACTGCCTCCACCGAAACCAGTTAGCCCCCGGTTTCAAAGAAAAGATTTCTCTGAAAAGAGAAGTGAATGTTGGTTATGTAAAGAAACTGGGCATATTGCCAGACAGTGTCCCAAAAGAATGAGCAATAATACGCTCAATGGTACTAGAAAAGAAGTGGATTGTTTGTATGTCCCTGGAAGCATGCCTGTGAATGTGAGGGAACACATGCACCCAGTCATAGTGAGTGGTGTACAGACGCAAGGATTAAGGGACACAGGGGCATCCCTGACATTGGTAAAAGGGGATCCGGTACAGCCTGGTCAGTTTATACCCTATAAATTCGTCACTGTACAAGGGTTCACTGGTGAAGAGAAAAAATTGCCACTAACCAGTGTTCTCCTGGACTGGGGGTGAAACAGGGGGAACTGTGCAACAGGTGGCAGTAGCCAAAATGTTAGCAGTGGTTGTGATCCTGGGCAACAATCTCAACTAGGGGATGGTATGTGCAGTTACCCATAGCCAAGCAGCAAGGGAAAATTGTAGTTCCCTGAACCCAACAGAAGCCATTGTGGAAGCCACTGAGAGGCTGGTTTCCCAGCCTTTGTCTCCAGATGGGGAAACTAATTAAAAGGGGGTAGAAATTTCCCCAGTAGCAAGTAACCACACAGCTACAGAGGGTTACTCTGAAGAGGGAGGGATGACCCATTGTCAGAGGGTTGGGATTGACAGTAATACTGAGTGTCCTGATGCTAGTGCTAGGGACCCTAATTTAGTGACTGAAGGGGACCTGTCCCATGCCTTGGGAGTGTGTGAGGGGTTTGCAGATGCTCAGAGAAGTGACCCTAGTTTAGAGAAGCTGAGGACTTGGGTAGACTCGGATGGCACACAGGGAGGTGATAGCAGATATAAGGTTTATTGGGAAAATAGACTTATGTATACTTCAGGTTGTGCAGACATAGCGAGGGGTGCTAGGCAGGCAGCTTGTCATTCCTCAGGGGTATCGTGAGCAGTTGCTCAAGATTTCACATGATATTCCCTTGTCTGGTCATCTGGGAATCATGCGCATGAAGCAGCGGTTGGCACAGAATTTCTACTGGCCTAACTTCACCCAGCAGGTGAAGGAGTATTGCAGATCTTGTCACCGGTGCCAAGAAATAGGGAAGGCGGACAAGAAAACCCAAGCTGTCCTGATTCCATTGCCCATAGTGGAGGAGTCATTCCAGAGGGTGAGAATGGATATTGTGGGGCCTTTAAATACCCCCAGCTCCTCAGGGAAGAGATTCATCCTGGCAATGGTGGATTATGCTACCCGGGTACCCAGAGGCAGTCACCCTATCCTGACTGAGGACAGACAAAGTGGCAGATACCTTACTTGGGATTTTCTCCCATGTTGGGTTTCCACAGGAGGTTATCACTGATTGACGGGGTTCCTTCATGTCGGGCCTGACAAAATGTTTATAGGAGAAGTGTGGGGTGGTGCAAATATGCACAACACCATATCACCCTCAAACCAGTGGGCTTGTGGAAAGATTTAATGGTACCCTGAAGTTAATACTCTGGGTGTTTGCTGAACAGTATGGGAGGGACTGGGAGAAATACCTTCCCCACCTGTTGCTTGCATACAGAGAGGTGCCCCAAGAGTCGACAGGATTTTCCCCCTTCTAACTCTTATATGGATGCCTGGTATGTGGGCCCCGAGACTTGATCTGGGAGGGCTGGGAAGGCAAGCACACCACCCAGGGAACTCCCATAGTGGATTATGTCCTTAGGTTTAGGGAGAGGCTGAAGGAGCTTATAGGGACAGCCCAGAGCAACCTAGCAGCTGCCCAATAAAAAGTGTAGTATGACTGCAGAGCTAGAGCTTGCTCACACATGGTGGGTCAGGAAGTCATGGTCCTTATTCTGGTCCAGAAAGACAAGCTGCAGGCTGAGTGGGCAGGACCATACAAAGTGGTTAGGAATGTAAATGACGTGAACTACATTATAGAGTTACATGACAGAAGACAGACAGAAAGGATGTACCATGTCAACATGATGAAGCCATATGCAAATAGGGCTGACATGGTGTTTGCAGTGTGTAGTCCTGGGGAGGGGATGGACAAAGGAGACCTCCTTTTAGACTTGCTGGAAGAAAGTAAGAGGAAGTCCTCTGTGGAGGCAGTTAAATTGTCTCCCCAGCTAACCCCAGACCAGATCCAGAAAGTAAGGGAGGTTTTAGCAGACATTGCCCCATTGTTTAGCACTAAGCCTGGACTAACCCCCTTAGCTACACATGATGTGGAGACAGGGACACAGACGCCCATCTGGTGGACAGCATATCGGGTGTCAGAGTCTGTCCAAAAGAAAATTAGGAGGGAAGTGGAGGAGATGCTGGATTTAGGGGTAATCCAGAGATTCCACAGCCCCTGGGCCTCACCTGTAGTCCTTGTGCCAAAGCCAGATGGCTCTACTCGTTTCTGTGTGAACTATCATGGACTGAATGCAGTCACAAAGTCAGACGCCCACCCGATGCCCTGGATGGATGAACTCCTGGACAAGTTGGGATGGGCGACCTACCTTACGACCATTGACCTGACCAAGAGGTATTGGCAGGTAGAGATAACAGACAGAGTTAGGGAGATGTCAGCCTTCTTCACTCCAATAGGCTTATTTGAATTCAAAGTAATGCCTTTCAGAATGAAGAATGCCCCAGCCACTTTCCAAAGGTTGGTGAACCAGGTGTTAAATGGTGCTGAGGATTACACCATGGGGTACCTGGATGACATTGCCATCTTTAATACCAGCTGGGAGGAACACCTATCCCACCTTAGGGAAGTGCTGGGCAGAATACAGAGGGCCGGGCTCACTGTCAAAGCCGAGAAGTGCCAGATGGCCATGAGAGAAGTGGCATACCTTGGACATGTGGTAGGCCAAGGACAGCTCCATCCTAACCAAATCAAAATAGAGGTAATCCAGGCATGGCCCAGACCAGAAACACAGAAGCAGGTCAGGAGTTTTCAAGGGACAGCAGGGTACTATAGAAGATTTGTACCCAATTACAGTGCCCTGGTTGCTCCTTTATCTGACCTAACAAAGAAAAGGATGTCAAAGAAAATTACCTGGGGCCTATCCTGTGAGGAAGCCTTTTCCAAACTAAAGGAGGCACTGTGCAGGACTTCTGTTTTGACAATCCTGACTATAGCAAACTCTTTATAGTTCAGACTGACTCCTCAGATGTGGGTATTGGGGCAGTGCTGAGTCAGGCATCCAGCCAAGGGAGAGATCACCCAGTAGTGTACCTGAGTAGGAGGTTACTTCCCAGGGAGCAGACATACTCTACTGTGAAAAAAGAATGTCTTGCCATAGTGTGGACCCTAAACAAGTTGGAGCCACACTTATATGGGTAGCATTTTGTGGTGCAGACTGATCACAACCCCCTGGTTTGGCTGATGCAAATGGGGAAAAACAATGGTAGATTGCTAAGATGGAGTCTTGCTTTGCAAGGGTATGATATGATAATTCTACATAGGGCTGGAGCCAAAAATCAGAACTCTGATGGGCTGTCTTGTGTGTACAAGGAGTGAACTGATTTGGGAAGCTCATCTCATGCAGGGGATAGAGCCCCCAAATTCAGTCTAGGTGGGGAGGAATTGTGACACTTGGACAGCCGGTTCAGATTAACCTATGCTTTTTGTAATATAAAAATGTGTTATTGAATGTCTCTCATGAGAGATGCTGACAGTCTGTGGAATGACAAACCCCCTCCCAGGGTTTAGCTAATAGGTGTTACCTGGAAGGCCAAGAGATAATTACAGGCTAGAAGAGGCCATCATACACTTTTATAATATTCAGAAGAAACACAGTAAAATTCACATGGTGATACAAAAGCATGTTGTACCTCCGTGAGATCTGGCAGAGAGACATAACAAGTCCTTTGATGTCCTAGAAAGGGGAAGCTGATCATAAGATCAAAGAAAGTCATATGATAAAATGAGTTGTGCTGATCACAGAATATTAATTTACCTTCTGGAAAAGACATCCTATTTTGCATAGATATATTTTTTATATATTCTGACAGGGAGGAGCTAGGTGACCTCATGCAAAGAGGTTGGCAAAGCCAGCTTTTAAACAGTATTCTGTCGTCATTCAGAGACACACACTTTTATCTACACTCTGACAAAGAAACATCTTTCAGCACTTTACGCAAGTATACAGGTAGAGAGAGACACAATCTAAGTACTGTAGTAGGAATTGCACTGTTAAAACCTTGTTCTTTTGAAAGATTGTATGGTTCTTGTGGTATATGGTTCTGTACTTTATGTTTTACATACTTTTATCTATTTTAGTAAAACTCTGTTTTTAGAGCCTACTTGGTCTGTCTTTAAATTTCTTTTCTGTAACAAGTGAAGTATATATGGTTAAAGCAGACACTTTGCATAAGCTTGAATGGTGATACCAAACTGGAAAAAGGTAAGAGTAATTTGAGGTCTTTTATTAGAGTTTTTAAGGGTTCATTTCTGTACACCTGGTTAGGTGCCCTTAGGCAAAGATATCTGGCCCCCTGAATACAGAATTATCTGAACCTGTGTATTGGGTACGCTAGCAAGAGGTTCACAGTTTGAATCCCTCCACAACTTGAGACCAAAGGTTGATTTGAACCCACAAAACAGACAGGAGGGTTACCCTGTTTCTGTTAACTGTTCACAAGAATGTGCTCAGAGGTTGGCACTTTGGGAGTAGAGGGCTGACCTGTTGAGTGGGTTTGTGACACACCGTAGTCGGTCACAAGTACTGCTGATGTGCCCTGGCGATCCGCACTTATAACATGTTTTGGGTTGTCCTGAGTAGAAGGGAACTCTTCTAGCCCTACCCAGGAAAAAACAATTTGGAATATGTTGAAACCTTGAGTCATCTGTGTGTAAAATTACTCTTATCTTCCACCCCCCCATCCAGATACACTCAGAGTCAAACATGGCCGCGGGGTGGCCCAGCACTGTGCAGCACTGCTTAAGCAAAAATGTGAGATCGGTGATGTTCACCTCCTCATTGCAGAACAGTACTGTAATAGTTCTATGGGCCAGTTTAGTCAAGGATAACACTTCAAAAGGCATCCATAAAGGTGTATTTTACTACCTGCTGATATGTAGCCCAAAATTTCTCCAGTCCGCTACTAAGTTTAAAACTTACATCAAAGGAAGATTCCCCCAACATATGTATTAAAGCATTCAGTTCAGTAGCATTAAACAGCAAATTCTCCTTAAGTAATGTTCTACCCACATATACCCTGTCTGGAAATATATCTAAACCACCTTTATACAAAATGTGTACTGCATTATGCCTTTCGGCAGGATAAACTGCCTGATGAAAAAGTGAGGCATAAGGCCTTGAATTCTGTCTGTTTTGTGAGTCATTTGTGGGGTTAGGTATATTCTCTGTAGTTTTATTACTCAGTCAGTGGACTGGATCAGTAATGTCAGATAATTCTGAAATGTAACTTGTGTTACCATCCAGTTCTGTTTCTTTATCTTTTTCTGTGTCTTTATGCCAGGTTGGATAATTTACATTTCTAAATGTTAAAACTGGGCTTTGGGTCAAATTTAATTCAGATGGCAGTTTAAGTGGCGAGGTTACTCCTGTTTGTATTCCTCCCAAAGGCAAATTAATACTCTCAGGTACCTGATTTGCATGAACAGTTCCTTCTTTCAAAGGCTGGAAATGTTTCCCTTGTGCACAATATAGTGACTCATGTACGCTTACCCAAGGAAGCTGTACTGGAGTGAAGCTGGACATTCAATTTTGTGTTATGGGTGATCGTACCCAGCCTGCAGCTTTCAATGATTTTTTCACTGTCCAGGACATTTCATCCAGTTCTGATAAGTCAGCCCATGATGTTTTACTTGGCACAGCTTTTTTAAGTGACTCTTTGTGCAGCATGCTGCTTGTTTCTTGCGGAAAAGGAAAACACAGTTGCGTTTTGTTGATCATTTGTTGCAGTTTGAAAAGCTGAATTCTAAAAGTGCAAGGGAGTCTCACGTCTCAGATTTTCATTTGCTCAGTCCGCTGATGTTGCTAAGGATATACCTCCAGTGGTGGTTTGGTTGTCATGTAGGGCCACATCTGTAGCCACAGTTCGGGCTCCCGCCAAAGCATTTTAGAGTTATTTTTTCCATTTTTGAAATTTCTGCTCTTCAATCCACAATATGTCCTGCAGAGTTTTAGCTATTTGGTCTGTCAAGTTTTGCACCTCCGTGTTAACACTTTTTTCTGCAGCTGGAATTCTTACCTCCTTTAAAGTTGATGTCTCCATAGTAATCATTTGAATAGAGTCCATCTCTACCTGTGGGCTTGACTCCAATAAGCCCAATGCATAGTAGAATTCTTCGGTCTTAGGTTGTACTACAGCCAAGGAGGAGACCTGCTCCTCAGCCACCAGGACATCCTTCTCCATTGCAGTCTGCTCAGAAACTGAGCTGGCCATCATTTGATGGCCAGAGGTTCCCCTACAGGTGAATAGGGGAATTTTTATTTGAAGCTTCAAAGACAAATCATACACATAGTATTACATCATACCAAATCAACATCATAAAAGGAAAAAGACAAAGAACCTCTGTGCGCAAACACTGAGGCAAGGGTTACCCCAAAGGGCATTTGGCTGGGAAGACAAGTTTCAAGAAAATACAAAATCACACATGCCCACACAATGCAAAGCATCATGGTCTGCATATGCAAATCACCACAGAATGTTATGCTGGTTCAACTTTAAGCAGAATTGCATGGTGCCGAAAGGCCTCTCACACAGTTTGCAAAGGGTGCTAACAGATGACATAGACACGTGTTTCATCCTACCAGGACTCATCAGTATGCCTCGTCTGTTTGACACCCTAGTGGAATGAACCAGCTACCCTAAGACGGCCTGTCTGGGTTATGTTGTGGTGAACCCATTAAAATAAAAAACTGTTTAAAAGACAAAGAACCTCTGTGAGCAAACACTGAGGCAAGGGTTACCCCAAAGGGCATTTAGCTGGGAAGCCAAGTTTCAAGAAAATACAAAATCACACATCCTCCCCCCATACTTTTTCCTTTTTTCCCTCTTTGTCAGATAAAATTATATTTTGTTCTGTTTCCATAGAGGATTCCTTGCTTTCCAGTCCTGTTATTTCTTTTGTATCATCAGTATGTATTTCCGTTGTTTGTGCTCTGTCTTTTCTTTTTTCTTTTTCCATTTCACTATTTTTTTCAGTACTTTCACTTTTTTCTGATCTACTCACCCTGTTTGGGTCTCACCCCCTTCCATATCCTGTTCTTTTCCATCCCACTTCTAAAAGAGCATTTGTGAGCCATTCAGGTGTGTCATCCATCATATTTTTATTTCTGTCTGTCTTAAGGGGGTGTAGCCAGGAATTTTAAACTTGTACTCAAAACTGATGCACTGTTTCCCCCTCCCCGTTAAGTAAACATAGACCAAAATATGAGCAGCCGTACCACACCAAGAGACCCCAACCCCCCGTTTGCCATGTCTGAGTTCAAGTAATCAGTTTCTTCCTGTAATCCTCCTTCCTTTGATGTTCTGCCTGCCTGGTAAGTTGCTCTTGTTTGTGTATTTGGCTGGTGGCATCAGTGCCCCACAGCAAACAACAAAGGCAAAAGGGCTCAGTGCAACACAGACATAATGTAATTCACAATGTCCTTGCTTTCCTCTTTTTGTTGCCCCTGCCTGATTTTTTTACTGTACTCTGTTGAGTACAGTGCATATGCCTACTGACACCCCTGCTGTCTTTATACCTTTTATTTTTTCATGTCCTTTTTTAAGCTGGGGCCCCCATTCTCATTTTCAATCATTATATCTTCCTCATTTTTATGCTTTTTATTTTGTTCAGTCTGTGCACTGAGTTCTGTTTTGAGGATTCTTTCCCAACTCCTCTTAAGCTGAGCCTTTTAAGACCCATATTGGCTATTCCTTTTAGAGTTGTATCCTTAGTAGCTTCCCATTTTGATTTCAGCTTTTTACTCATTGTGACCTGTTTGCTGGATGCCACGTCAGCAGTCCCCCACTGCCAGGCCACATCTACATCATTGTCTGAAATGCAATCTTGTTCTATTTCTTTCAGGGCTTTTGCTTTCTTATCCTTTAAAATACATTCCTCTCTCTCAATTTCACACAGCATTTTATTTTTTGCAGACTTACTGCAAGATTTGCTGTTCTCCATTGCAGTCATTGCTTTTTCTGCCTCTGTGTGTTTCCTTCCAAAAACCTTCCCCGGATCCATTTTCTTCATTATGACATGATATTCCATCAGGAAAGCAGATCTCCTCGGGTATATTGGCTGCAGTGGAGACCACAGCTCCAGCCTCCCACATGTCCTCACTCATCTCCTCTCATGCACAGACTCATTACTCTCACAAGTCCACACCACTGCCACATCAGCACTTCCTCCTCCTCTTCTGCTGTCCGGCTCCAAACTGAGCTCCTCCACTCTGCAGGAAGTCAAGCCCCCTGCTGGCAGAGTAGGGGAAGATTTTATTAAAGAATCAGGCAAACCAAAACATGAATTCAGAACTATAAGCGTACAAAGAAAGTAAAAGAAAAAACAATAGTAGAGCAGTAACAGAAAAAATAAACCAAAAAGGTACTCACACATTCATGTGCTAGGGACATCTGTATCAGTAATCCAAGACACGTTTTTCCAAAGTTGCAACAACCGAGACCTATCTAACAGTTTCATCGCAGAAAAATAAATCATTTGCAGGCCATACAAAATTTTACCAAAGAGCTCTAAATGAGAAATGTGAAATTGCTGCAAGCTAAAAAGGCATCGAGAATTCCAAACATACCATTTGATAATCACAAAAATAAGATTCAAAGTGCTCCTATCCAATTTTAACCAGGATAGAGGGTAATCCCCATACATCAGTCTAGAATAAGTAACATGGTGGAAAACTGACATTTCAGTTATAGCATACAGAAAATTCCAAAAAGCCGAAATATAAGAACAAGAAAAAAACAGGTGCTCTAGAGTTTCAGGTTGAAGGACACATGAGGGCCTGGAGCAATTTTATTCTGCCATCTGTTTATGCTTTTGATTGGCTTTAACGTTGAGGCATTCATGACAGGTTAGCCAGTGGAAATCCTTAATTTTAACTGGAATCCTACAGTCTAAGAGAAAACGTTATAAAAGGTGCAAAGGACACTTGGGAAAAGGATCAGGTTCCCGAAAATGTGTCAGAAGAACATGGGAATAAAGCTGCTTTTTTGTTTTATTCAACACCATCATAGAGATAATATTCCACTGCCGAAGTTTGATAAAAGCATCCTGAAGATAAGCCAGGGGAGTGGCAGAATACTTAAGTTGTCTGGTCTGACCAGCCATCCAAGAACAATACCACAAGGAAATAGAGTGTAAAAAATTCCCACCCCAATATCTAGTGGAGGGAAGTAACAAGGGTCTCAAATTTACATAAAAAAAGTTACAGTAAAAAAAAAAAGAATAGGGTTCACCATATTATGGCTCCCATCACTTAAAGGTAAGTAAAGAACAGTACAGCAGAGGGGATTGAGGTGACTGCCCCAAAAAGATTGAAAGAAAAGACTATAAACAGTAGCTTTGTGGGATTTTGGTACTGGAAAAACAGCACTGAGAAAAAGGAAAATGGGCAAAAGAAAAGTCTTAATTAAATAAACCTTTTTCCAAAAAGACATTTTCTGTTTAAACCAAAGCAGTCCTTAGCTGTATTTTAATATCCCAATTTACCACATCCATTTGGGCATCGCCAAAAACAGCTCCCAAAATGCAGAAAGCCTCGAGGGTGAGCGAAATGCCTGCCACTGTGAGGAGGGAAGGGGGGCACAAAAAGTCACCCCTTACTCTTAGTTAGATTAAGTTGAGTCCCAGAAAGAGAACTAAAGTCATGATAGCATTGGATAGCCATCTCTGCTGAAACAACATCCTTAACCAAAATAACAGGATCATCTGCATAGGTGAGGGCCTTATATGGGACTGGTTGACTAGGCAAGATGATCGGATGAATGTCTGGAGATGAATTAAGAAGACACAAAATGGAGAAACCATATAAAGGGCTAAGGGGACACCCCTGACGGACACCCTTCTGAATGGGAATGTAGGGTCCTAAATAGCCATTAATGCAAGGTTTAACCATAACGTATTTATACAATAGCTGTAGCCAGGTAACAAAAGTTGGGGGGACACCATAACAAACCAAAGTATACCATAAAAAGGAATGGCTGACATTGTCAAATGCCTGTCTTTGGTCCAAAGAAAGCTGTACCCCCTCTAAAGGTGAGACATTATTACTATTAAACACCTCACATAATAAAAGTAATGGATATGTTATTGACCCCCCAAGGACAGTACAAGACTAGGCAGGGGAAATTAAATAAGGGGTAACTGTTAAAAGGTGGTTATTCAAAATTTTAGCAAACAGTTTAAAATCGGTATTCAGAAGACTAATTGGTCTCCAGTTAGTAATATGGGATTTATCCCATTTCTTAAACAAAAAAATGAGCACACCAGTAACCATATCCAAAGGAATATCATGGATTTGTAAAAGAAAATTGAAAACTGCAGTGAGTTCCTTAGAAAGTTCCTGACCCAAAAGCACATATAGTTCAGAGGGAAGACCATCTGGACTGGGTGATTTCTTAGAGGCCAGAGATTTAATAGCAACCAAAAGTTCAGAAACAGACAAGGGGTCAGATAAAACTGAAAGAAGGCAAGAAGGGGCCGA
The DNA here is from genome assembly GCA_016271365.2 of Neoceratodus forsteri. Lineage (NCBI taxonomy): Eukaryota > Metazoa > Chordata > Ceratodontiformes > Ceratodontidae > Neoceratodus > Neoceratodus forsteri. The sequence continues at coordinate 220,299,350 of CM028134.1, forward strand.
GGGGAGGGGAAAAGCCTGAAAAAAAAGGTTAAAAGTCCAACCTGTTCAAATCTGGGGCACCAAATAAAGAAACAGCATGATCAGTGGCAAACCAGAGAAGATGGGGGTTAGAGATATGGAGTAACCCCTCAGTGTCCCTAAGCACCAACATCAAGTTGTGACCAAGATGTTTCTGATTATGTAGCAGGGGGCAATCTTCAGGAAGAGTCCCAGATGTGCAGTATAGCTATTTAAAGTGAAGACCTGCATTTTGAGAGGAGTGAAAAGATAACATTCTTTTTTTGATGAGAGAAATCTGGGCCAAGAAGTCATGGACAGTGGAAGAAGAGAGGGAGAGTAAATACTGCAAATGCTTTCGATCAATCAAATACCTCATATAGGCAGATGATCTAACAGACTTTCCTATCCTCAAAAGCAGAATTTGGAGTTCAGCCTTGGTCTCCATCCACCAGAGAAGTGGATTCTCAGGAAGGTCAAAGGTAGTTATTTTACAATGAAGAAAGCAAAGAATGTGCTGAAAAAAGGAGGTCTGTTCTAAAAGTGTAGTATTCAGCTTCCAATAGCCAGGTCCAAGCCAAGCCTTAGGACTACCCAGACGCTAAGTAAAAGAACAATAATCAGAATAGTCCACTGGCAGTACTGTAGTCTCATCAATCTGTAATGCTTTAGAAATAAACAAAAAATCAATCCTAGTGGACAAAGATCCCTTATAAAAAGTTCTGTCTCATTTACCAGTATGGGTCAAAAAAGCATCATTCAAGCATGCTAAATGAATAATGGCATTAAGAGCAGTCATATCCCCCCCAAAAAATGTTGGTGGTCATCAGAGACCCTCTATCTAGTTTGCTGGTCCCACAATTAAAATCCCCACCCCAGATGACATGATGAGCCATGTGGAGAAAGGGACTAATAAAGTGGAAAATTGAGGTCCGGTCTGCCTTAGTTTGTTGGGCATAAATATGAATAATCCTAAAGGAAACAGCTTGGATATGGAAAACCAATAAAAGGGCATGGCCTGGAATTAAATCTGATAATTTCAGAACAGTGGGATGCACATGGTGAAATAAGATACCAATACCAGAGCAAGTGTCCGAGCCCAAGGACCAATAGGAAACCCCAGAGGTCCATTCTCTAGTGGCCCATGAAATAGCAGGAATAGTATTGAGCCTGGTATCCTGTAACAAGAAAATACCTGGGGGTTGAGAGCGGAGAAAATTATAAACCGCTCTGCGTTTCTGAACACTCTGAATACTGTTGACATTAGATATCAAAAGAAACAGGGAAGGAAGTAAAGGCATAAAAAGGAGTCAGAAAAGGGGCATTAACTTTACTTTTTTTTCTTGACCATACTTCTTCCATGGGCAGGTTGTGGGGTGGATGTCAAAGCATCAATAGGCACAACCTCACCTACAACATCTTGGGAGTGAGAGTCAACCAAGGAAGCGATTGACTCAGCCTCAGAAATATATTCATCCTCCAGCACTTGATGTTTGTTAGAAGAGATTATAGGGGTAATCTTGGGCATTTTAGGTAATAGCTGGGACCCAGATTGATGTTTTCTGGTAGTCATCCTCCCCCCAATGGGTCCACCACAGGTTGGGGAGGGGGCATAGTAGCCTAGGGAGGCTCAGGCAATGAGTCCTGTGTGGTTCCAGAGACAGAGTGAAGAACATCAGAAGCACTATCCAGAAGGGAGGGCAGGGGCAATAAGGGTGGGCAAAAGGAGGGGGGACAGAGGTGTTCAGAACAGTACCATCAGAAGAACATAATCTCCCTTGTAGGGGATCCCTAATGGTCTTCTGAGAAACAGAAGCCTGTCAAGGGGGCGGATCAAATAACTGTGTAGTGGAAAGTTTGGTAGTGTATGCTGTTTGTGCTTTGGCTACCAAAAGCCTTTGTTCCTCCACATCAGCAGAAGCCTGTTTATGATGTGCAGCTTCAGGGCAGAAAGCATAGGCATGTCCAATGGTACCACAGAGATTACAGCAAACAAGGTTAGTACAATGAGCACTGGTGTGACCAGAGGCATTACACAAGGAACATTTCTGGTGATCACAGACACTACTGATATGTCCAATTAGTCCACACCTATAACAGGTCTTGGGCTGTCTGGCATAGAAGAGAACTCCCCTATCCCTACTTAAAAAAAACTGTTTGGTGAATACTGGAAACCTGTATAATCAGATCTCAAAATAACCTTAATAAGCCAACTTCCCATCCAAATACCCTCCAAATCAAAAATGGCCTCAGGAGGACCAGTAACAGTGCAGCATTGTTTCAACCAATAAAGGAGATCAGCAACACTAACTCCTTCATTGCAGAACAAGACCATGATTGTTTTATGGGCTGGCCTGGTTAAGGGAACAACCTCAAAGGGGGACCAAAGGGGGGTGTTTTTCTTCTGGTGTTAATGAGCCCAAAACTTATCAAGGCCACTGCCCAGCTTAAAGCTAATGTTGAAGATATTTTCCCCAGACACATGTATCAATGCATACAATTCAGAGACAGTAAATTGTAAACATTCCTGTGAAAGAGTTCTCCCAACATATACATGGTCAAGGAAGACATCCAAACCCCCTCTATAAATAATGTTAACCGCATTGTGCCGCATTGCAGGATAAGCATGCTGTTGAAAAAAGGAAGCATAAGTCCTGGGGTTGTGAGAATCACTGGGTGGAGGCAAAGTCTCAGTCTGTACAGCAAGCCCATTCCTAAGCTCAGCAGTAATGTTTCTGGGGATATCAGAAAAGTCAGAAATGTCACTCATGCCATCCCCATGAACGTCCTGTGGAAGGTCCGCAGGTTCTTCCATGAGTACAGTATTAAGAACAGGGTTCTGAGTTAAGTCCAAGGCAGGGGTTAAATGCAGTGGAGAAGGGACAACAACAACAGTAGGCAGAGCAGGAGAAGGATTAGTAGGTGAAACAGGAGAAAAATTGTCATTTGACTTGGACAATGAAACGATACTCACAGAGAGAGGTATTGGAGCAGGAGCTAGAGAAACTCCTGGGATCTTGATAGTTGCAAAGCCCGAAATCCAGCTACGTGTATCAGGAGAACGCACCCAGCCAGCTGCTGCAAAGAAGCTGTCAACAGACCAAGAGTCACCCTCGGAAACAGGAGTGTCTGTCCAATGGAATTTGCTAGGGAGTCCCTTTTTAACAATACGATCAGGTTGTTGGGAGATGCTAGAGGATGAGAAGGAGAAAACAGAAGCAGAACTCTGGTCCTTGTCCTTGGCAAACACAATTGCTGGTACGGCATGTGCAGAATCAAGAACGGTATCCATAGCAATCCTGGCCCCCACCGGTCCAGTGTCAGCATTAGGCTTCTTCTCGGTCTTCTGATTTTGGGAGCGAAATCGGCCCAAGAGTTCTCGTTTTCTACAGAGGTGCTCCGACTCCTCCAACTGTACAAGCTGTTGCAAAGTTTGCTGCGCCTCTTCCCATGTTCAGAACCCAGCCAAAGTCAGGTCAGGAGAATCTTGTCAGTGAACAATATCAATTCCAGACTCGGGCAACTAAAGGGCCATAGAACCATCCTTGGGAGCAATTGCTGCAGCATCAAAAAATATTTCGAAATCAAGCAAATCCGGCGCCGCGGAGGAGACAGATGCCTCAACCTGCTGTCCCTCTATTGCCTGGCCTTTCAGCACAGCAACTGAGTCAGCCATCCTCAGACGGCCAAAGGGTCCCCCTACTGGTGAGTAGGGGAATTTCTCTGGTGTCCAGACCAAATTTCTCCCATTCACTAAAAAAATACCACCAACAGCTTAATCTGGTTGAATGTCAGTTGTTATCCATCTGTATCCCCCTCCCCCAGCACAAGGCTGAATTAGGCAGAATTGTCTAGTCCTCTTTTCCTGGTCAACAAAAAAACTAAAAAAATGCCAGTTGTACATAGGCATTATAAAACGATATAGGTATGTCCAACACAATGTATTGCATATCAAACAGAAGTTATGATTATTTCTATGTAAGATTTCTCAATTCTAATTGTTTCTGTAAACATTTCAGAATTCCCCTGAAGAAGCCAGTATTAGTCAGTTGAAATGTTGGGGTGTGCAAATAAAGAAGAATTGTTAAGACCCCCCCCTTCATTTTTTCTGCCTCTTTGCACTGGGCTGTCCCCCTGGCACCACCATTGCTCCCTGCACTCCTCCTAGTCTGGCTAGAGTGATCTTCTTCCTATCTCTTTCTTAATGTTTTAAAAAATGATTTTAATGCTGTTATTACCTGTAGCTGCAGAGACTGGCCTGGGCTCTTTAGGTACAGGTAAAAAATACATTTGCAAACCAGCGTTCTCTTTCTTATTGTTTTGCATTAATTGTGTTAAAAACTGATATTATTTGGACTTGTTTTTGAAGTATTGGGGTATTTTGGATTATTTGTGCATTTTGCCCTTCAACCCTCTTTGCTTAGAAATAATGATTGTCTGAGTAACTGTGACTTGTTTGAACTTTCTTGGATATAAGCAAGCAATAACACATGATGAGATGTGGGTTATCTCCTGATAAAAGCATGCTGAGGTGTGTTATAAGGCACAAGGCACTTGTGATGAGTGTCTTATGCACCTGGGCGAACTCTTATCAAGAGATAAGCCACACCGTGAAGTGTGTTATTGCGCTTTTAAAATGGGCCCACTATAACCCTCTGCAGTAAAAAAAAAAAAAAAAGGTTAGAAAGCATGATAAAGCTGGTACATATGTAGAAGGATTGAAAAATAGTCCATCTGTACTGTACAGTTGCAGGCTATATATATATATATACAGTGGCGTGAAAAAGTATTTGCCCCCTTCCTGATTTTCTCTATTATTGCATATTTGTCACACTGGATGTTTTCAGGTCTTTAGACAAAATGTACTATTAGATAAAGGGAACCTGAGTGAACAAATAACTCTTGTTTTTTTTTTTTATTTCACTTATTTAATGAAAAAAGTTAACCAACACCAATTGACACTGTGAAAAAGTAATTGCCCCTTACACTTAATAACTGGTTACGCACATTTAGCTGCAATGACTGCAACCAAACACTTCCTATAATATCAGTCTTTACATCGCTGTGGAGGAATTTTAACCCACTCTTCCTCGCAGAACTGCTTTTAATTCAGTAACATTTGTTAGGTTTTCGGCATGAACTGCTCGCTTCAGGTCCTGCCACAGCATCTCTATTGGGTTTAAGTCTGGACTTTGACTAGGCCACTCTAAAACATTAATTTTACTTTTTTAGCCATTCTGATGTGGACTTGCTTTTGTGTTTTGGATCATTGTCTTGCTGCATGACCTAACTACGCTCAGCTTCAGCTGACGGAAGGATGACTGGACATTCTCCTTAAGAATTTTCTGGTACAGAGCAGAATTCATGGTCCTTTAATTATGGCAAGTCATCCAGGTCCTTAGGCAGCAAGCATCCCCACATCATGCACTACCACCACCATGTTTGACTGTTGGTATGGTGTTCTTACTGTGAATGCTGTGTTTGCTTAAGCGAGACATTATGGGATCCATGTTGTCCAAAAGTTCCACTTTGGACTCATCTGTCCATAGAACATTTTCCCAAAAGGCTTGTGGATCATCCAGTGCTTCTTGGCAAATGAGAGACAAGTATTTATGTTCTTCTTTGGTTAGCAGTGGTTTCACTTTGCTACTCTCACATGAAGCCCATTTTTGCCTAGTCTCTTTCTGATTGTGGAGTCATGAACACTGACCTTAGCTGAGGCAAGAGAAGCCTGCAGTTCTTTGGATGTTGTTTTAGATCCTTGAGACTTCTTGGATGATTTTACACTGCGCCCTTTGGAGTAATTTTGGCAGGCCACGTCCTGGGAAGGGTCATCACTGTTCCAAGTGTTCTCATTTGAGATTATGGCTCTCACTGTGGTTCTGATGGAGTCCCAGAGCCTTAGAAATAGCTTTGTAACCCTTTCCAGACTGATAGAGGGCAACAAATGTTTTTCTGATCTTTTCAGGAACTTCTTTGATCATGGCATAATGTGCTTGTTGAATCTTGTGCTGGCAATGTGACTCTGATGGTAAGGGCCAAAATAAGTGAGGTTTATATTGAGCAGGGCTGGCTGTAATCAAGCCTGGCTGTGTTCAATCAGCTGACTCTAATTATCCCTTTAATTGGGTTGATTTAACTAGGGGGCAATTACTTTTTCACACAGTGCCAGTTGGTGTTACTAACTTTTTTCATTAAATAAATGAAATAAGTAAAAAAAGTGCTATTTGTCCACTCAGGTTCCTTTATCTAATATTGTATTTTGTCTAAAGACCTGAAAACATCCAGTGTGACAAATATGCAATAATAGAGAAAATCAGAAGGGGGCAAATACTTTTTCACGCCACTGTATATATATATATATATATAAATATATATCAATCAATCATAGTGGCATGGTAGTGCCACTATAGTTAGGGTTGAGTACCCCATTTAAGGTTAAAGTGTGAAATTTTGCATCTTAATATCTTTGCCACCATATGATGAATTTGCCTGAAATTTGGTAGACACAGAGCGGTGCCATAGATCTCTGAAATGCCAAGCTTAGTAATGGTCAGATATACGGTTGCGGAGTTATAAAGCGACATTCCATAGCACATTTACGCTTTTTTGTGCATTCTTTGCTCGCATCTACAGGTTGCACAGTTTATATGACTGGTCCAAAAACCTCAGGAAACATGTGGCCTGGGTCCCTGATGTGTCTTTCAAAGATTTCATGAAAAAATATTAAACGGTTCAAAAGTTATTTAAAAAACAATTTTCCCATTATAGTCAATGGGAAAAGTTAACAAAAAGTTCAACAGTGTTGCAAAGGCAGTTTTTAGTGTCCAAATGACCCCTGTAGTGTCATGAGTCAGCCATTTTTTTTCAGTTAGTGGTCACAGACATGCTTGGCATTTATATTTGGGACCCTCTAGGGACACAATTATTTTTGTGTTCACCTAGTCGGACCCTAAGGATGTTAGCCATGTCTTTTATAGGGGGTTAAACACCCCAGAAATGTATTTTTTAAATTTTTGTAAAAAGTAGTGTCACAAAGTAGTGTCAAACTCATCACACTTTCATGATTTCATTTGCGAAAGTGTCATGATTTGTGACACTATTTTGCGACACTATGCCCAAAATAACAGGAATTTTTTACTACCCTGCTGCAAAACAACAGTTTGGTCTTTTGGGTTGAAATTTGGAGGGAAGAAAGCCAACATCCCACTGATTTGCTGTTTGGTGGTTTGGTGACAAAATATTGCACAAGTGGAATGTTACAATGCTCCAAAGTTGACACTTTGTCCCATAGACTAACATTGTGGCGTCCACCGCGCCTTTCATGGCCTGTATCTCGGAAACATTTCAAGATACAGACTTTTCATCAGAAAAATGTTTAGCCCCCCCCCCCACCAGGGGGCTAAGTGCAAAACTAGCCTGGAAAGTCATAATTTTAAATGAAATTTTAATTTTTTTCTACGTTGTATGGTTCCTGAGATATAAGCAATTTAGTATTCCAAGTGCTCCGAGGCCCATTATTATACATACATTCTTTGTATTCACTGTTTTTCTCTATGCAGCTGTTGATGAAAAAAAGGTGTGCACTTTTGTTACTGTCACAGTTAGCGTTCCACTTATGCTTCCATAACCATTTGCGTTAGCGTTCCCATCTACGCCACCATGTGCGTTACACTTTGCCTTTTGGTTTGCACTTGTGTTTGCGTTACTGTTGCCATTTGCATTTCCATTACTGTTTCTGTTTGTGTTTCATTTTGCATCACCATGTGCATTGCCATTTGTGTTTGCGTTTCTGTTTGTGTTTCCTTTGGTGTCATCATTACTGTTACCGTAACTGTCTGCGTTTCCAATTATGTTACCATGCCCATGTGCGTTACGGTTTGCTTTTCTGTACGCGCTTGCATTTGCATTTCTGTTTTCATTAATATTTGAGTTTGTGTTTGTATTACCATTTGCGTTATCGTTTATGTTTGCATCACAATGTGCATTAACGTTTGCGCTTGCATTTGCATTGTTGTTACTTCACTATTTATAGTGCACGTTCTCAAAAAGAAGGGAAATTCATGGCAAAAAAACTTCATTTAATGCATCAGTTAGGGTTGTTCCACAGTGACAAAAGCAGGTAATTGGATGTTAGGTTCCCACCTGAAGCAAATTCCCACCCCCCACTGTAGGCATCGGGTGTACGCTTGGGGTCTTCGTCCTAACTCTCACCCCATTCTCCTATACTGCACCACCTCAGCTTGTTTGCACATGGGATGGGGTGAGAGTTAGGACTGATGACCCCAACACACACCCCGATGTCTATTGGTGGGGTCAGGCTGGGGTGCAAGGGTGGAACCCTAATATCAAATTCCCACTTTTGTCACTGTGGAACAACCCTAACTGATGCATTAAATGGAGTTTTTTGCCATATATATATATATATATATATATATATAATAATAAACCACTACAGGGAATCCCTGTATCTGTTCTAATTTTTTTATTCATTTTACTTTTGATGAGGCTTTTTTAGTATGCATTTGCCAGCTTTACAGTGAGCCATCATGTCCCTTATCAGGTGCCATAGAGAGCAGTTCCTGGGTGGTGCCTGTGAAACCCCTCAGATCTCTGTGAACTCAGTCTCTCGTGAACACATTGTTCTTTTTTTTTAGTTTAGTTTTCAGTTTGACAATTGCAGCACCACGCCCAGTTCATGGACAGTGAGTGTGTCCCGAACATGTTTTGTAGCAGCTCCCTCATATGTGAGCGAGCGTGTCCCATAGCAGCCGCTTTACTGACAGGTTTCTGTTTCAAGTTTAATTAAAAAAAAATGTTGTGGTGTATGGCACTGTTATATCTAGAGGAATATGAACTGTGTGTCATTATGGACATTGAGGGGTGGCTAGGAAAAAGAGTGAAGTTTGTGGAAATGGACCAATGACAATCGTACTAATGAGCACGGGTTTCTCGGCAACATTTCAAATCCTGGGAATGAGAGTTGTGCACTGGTATTCAGGGGCAGATGGGCAGTGGAAAAATTAAAAAAACAGGTATGAAGTCCGCAGACCATTTTTGTCATTCAGGAGCTGGGGGATGCTGGATATGTGGGTGTTTTTTTCTATTGGTGGCACCGCTCTCCTGGTGCACCAATTGTGATTTCCTCAGTGACTAAGTGAGAGATTGTATCGAGAGCAGTGAAGGGGACTGATTTTAGTGCGTGCTATGGTTTGCTTGGCACTAGTAATGCTGGTTGTTAAGAGATCATCTGTTAAGGACATGGCTGAAGCAGGTGATCAGCCAATCACAGTGTAGGATTTTTTTTTGCCCATTTTATAACTAAGTATATTTCTCAATCAGCAAAAACTAAATAGCTAAGAAAATCCAAACAATAAGGGATTACCTGAACCCCCCCTCATCTCTGGGAAGAAGTTACAGGTTAAAAAATGCATGTGTAAATCAATGCTACTCTTTCTTATAGTGTGCAGTGATTATTCTGTTAAAAAAATCTAATTACTTGGTTCTGTCTTCGAACTGTGGGGGTATTTTGTTTGTTTCAGTGCATTGTTGCTGTATTTTTTTCGTTTGTTTTGCTCTTGACATTGAGTCAAGAATGCTCCATTTCACACATTACATTTTTAAAATCTCCTGGGTGTATTCCCCCAGAACACCCTAGATAGGTTTGGTTTTCCAGGGCAAGTGCCCCTCCCCCTTCCGTAATTTCCTGGATCCACCACTGAGTACATACAACAACAGCTTGGAATACTGATACAAATCTGGACCAAGTCATAGGAAAAGGAGCACTCCTTCTATTATCTGAAATGTAACAAAAATGTGTTCAAGTATGCTAGAAATAAGGGAAAAGGATATCATACAAAGCATGAGATGATGGGCAGTCTAAAATGTAATAAAAGTATAGGCCAAAATGTTCACCTCTAACAGGCACTGCTGCTGTAATCTTGTCATTTTGCTTCACCTCTAAAGGATAGTGCTGAAAAGTGAGTGAAGTAAAACCACAAAACACTTGCAAAAGAAACAAAAATCAATTTGAGGAAGTGCCTGATGATTAGTGTGGCAAAATAAAACTCAAGTGTCTTGGAAAACTGCTTAACACATGCAGACCCTGTTTCCCAGAAACCTGATATTTCTGCCAGACAGTTCTGGCTAACGGATGTCAGTTGCAAATGAAGGCTCATTTTGGGGTCACCATCTCCACCCCTCACCATTCAAGTTCCCCTGCATGTAGTCAGAATTCTTGGTGTCAGTTTCATGTACTTCCTAAAAGGCCATGCAGGATAAGTAGTGTTGTTTTTGATGAATATTGTTGAGGTGCAATAACTGAAAGCAGATTCAAAGTGATGTGGAAACTGGAAGATGGGAGAAGGAGCAGAACGAAAGAAGGGCTGATGTAAACTATTTGTTCCCATCACATGAAACTTTGCTCCTAACTCATGAGTCAGACAGAGAACATTAGACTTCTTATTTACTTTTAGTAAACCATATTTTAGCACAATGACAGAGAAATTAAGGGAACATTAATCTAACAAACCCTCACTGCCTGTTGTTATTCATTAATTATTAAGAATATTTTGGCAGTCCACAAAAGGAAAATGTTCTCTCTAATAGATTCTGAATGTTGTGTTATTACTGTGCTACTGTGTCATATATTCCAGTAAATTTCTTTTTTCATGCAGGGCCTATCAAACAAATTATGTATCACAAAAAACTGATTGAGCTACAGGAAACTATACTGACAAATAATAGAGAAATTGCATGGCACCATTTTTAATTTAAAGAGCACCTTCCCTGGCATACCCAAGGGTTGCCAATCCCTTCCACTTCCTTGTGACTATCATGTTTTGTGATGTTATTATATGGAGAGCGTGGGATGCATTCCATAGACTACTATTGGGGCTGACTTTCATGTCTTTGTTTTAATAGTTAAGGGCTCCGATTCGGATAAATCAACGCCACCACTGAACTAACACAGCTCTTGATAGTTGAGCAGTGGCCTTGATTTATCAGAATAGGAACCCTGAACCATAAAAAAAAAGTTGTAAAAGTCAGCCCCTATAGTAATCTATGGAGTGCGTCTCCATGCTCTCCATATAATACATCATAATTGGTGCTAGCCTGGGGGCGGCGCTGAAGACAAGGAAGTTGAGGAGATTGGTGGCTCGGCTCAATGGACCCAAACTACGATCTCTTCCTTTACACAAACCATGGCTCTAAAAATTATACTTTTTGTATGGATGAACTCTGGGTGAGGTAAAGCTTCTTACCATGATATCCAGGGCTTTCGGAGAAAATGCAGATAAAGGTGCTTTTTAAGGTAACAATAACCAAGGGACTCAGATTAAAACTGAACCTACAGTTGCTGGCATATTAGTAACTGAATGTCTAAGAGTAACAGCAGGCTGCTTTTCATCAAGGTAATGCATTAATATTTCTCATTTTCCCCATCCCAGTCCAAAAAAGAGGAGACTAAAAGAAGAGAAAATAAGTAATCATCATTAACAAGCATTTGTCAAGAACAAATGTGTGCCACTGGTACTGCTGTTGTAGGAATACCGCCACTACAGCAACACTCAGACAACAAACCCCTCCACAGTGAAAAACCCAACCCGCCTAAGTCGGCAGCGATGGAGTTTTTGCTTGGAAACACTTCAGGAAGAAGGGGGGTAAATATCAAACTCCACTGTCTGTGCGATGTGGAGTTAGACATATATAGTGGGGGGTGCTGGGGGCATATCCCCCTGCATGGGGGCACGGGGGGGCTCAGCCACCCTGCATTGTCCGTTGAGATGTTACCAGTTAGTTTGGGGTCACTTTGTGGTCAGGTGTGTCAACGGGTTCCCGGCATTGTAGCGGGGTGTCGCAGTCAGGGTTGTCACTCTGGTGTAATGGATCTGCTGTTATACCGAGTCTTGCTTGTGCACATCTTTACTATCTGTAGAGCAGGTGAGATGCAATGTCTCATTTTCAGTGGTGCCTTGCTTTGACATATTGTTAGACTGCAATTACACAGGATAGGGCAGCTGAGCAGCAATATCTACTTTTAAGTGTTCTCCCACATTTTGACCTAAAATGTCCAACATTCTTTTTACGATCTGATGTTATGATCACGACAAGTGAAATTTTTAAAATTACATCTGAAAATTAACTTTGCTGTGCAACTGTAAAAACATGTTTTGGAAGAGATCTGAAGAATGACACCTGTCATGTTCAGGAGGTGGAGTAACACATGGGATATGTTGAACATTAAAGGCCAAAATCTGCAAAAACAAAAAGTTATGAGTAAATGTTGGAACAATTTTTTTCCTCGTAGTTTAGTTGTTTTCTCACAGTTTTACCCCACATGTTCAGCATGATCTTTTTTTTAACCACTCCTGAGCATAAGAGGTGTCAGTTATAAAACAATGGCTGACACGTCATTTTTAAGATGACAGCTGTCACATCCAAGAGGTGGTGTGATAAAATTACTATCTTGCAAAGTTGTGGTCAAAATATTGAAAATTACCAGTTACCAGTGTGCACTGCCAAAAGTGTAGCAGCTTAAATTCAATGCAAAGAACTGCAAAGTAATGCACCTAGGAAAAAAAACCAGTGGAAGAGTACACAGTGGTGGTGGTGGGGGTACTAACAACAACAAAAATGGAAAGGGACCTGGGGATAGTCATATCAGATCACCTAAAGGTAAGCAAGCAATGTGAGAAGGCAGTAAGGAGGGCTGGGGGAATACTGGGATGTATAAGAAGCATCACCAGTAGAAAACAGGAAGTTGTTATCCCTCTGTACAGACAGTTGGTGAGACCCCATCTTAAGTACTGCATGCAGTTCTGGAGACCCCATCTCTGCAAGGACATAGACAGGATGGAGCAGTTCACAGGAAGGCAACTAAAATGGTGCAGGGTCTGTACCAGAAGCCATACAAAGAGAGACTTAAGGAGTTTAATATGTATACCCTCAAGGAAAGGAGGGAGAGGGGGAACATGATAGAAATGTTTAAGTACCTTGGGGGAATCAACAAAGTCCAAGAGGGTAGCATCTTTCAGAAAAAGAGATGTGCAAGAACAAGGGGACACAGTTTGAAAATTGAGGGGGGTGGCTCAGGGGCAAGGTGAGGAAATATTTTTTCACAGAGAGGGTGGTAGACACATGGAATGGCCTTCCTAAGCAGGTTGTGGGGTCAAAAACAGTGGGGGACTACATGAATGTATGGGACAGACATAAGGTCATTCTGGTGGGGGTTAGGAAGAAGTAGGCTGTTGGATCTGCAACTTATCCAATAGGTAGGGAAATGGGCATACTGGGTGGGCCAAGCATTCCTTATCTGCTGTCAAAGTCTGTTTCTATGTTTCATTAAAACATTGCAGGGAGGACTCATAACTTTTTCATGTTCTTATATTTTTACCCCAAATTTTCAACATAGCCTTCTATGACCCCATATAGCTTTCTTATGAGCCCACCTTGTGAACAAGGACAGAGAACATTTTCATATCCTGCCCAAAAGGTGATTTTGCACCACAAGTGTGCAAACACAATTTGGCCAGGATTTAAAGAATGACAGCTGTCATGGTCATGAGGTGCTGTGAATAAATAGGTATGTTGAAAATTTGGGTCCAAATATTGAAAATTACCAACGTAACAAGCCTGCATTGGTAAATTTCAACATAGGCTCATTACTTTGTTGTTTTTTAATATTTTTACCCCACATTTTCAACGTAGCCTTCTTATGACTCTACCTCAAGAACAAGGGTGGAGAAAATTTTAAAATCCTGCCTGAAAGGTGATTTCAAGCAATGACTGTAAAATTACCTTTCAGGGCATGAACACCCATTTTGGCCAGAGTTCAAAAAATGGCAGCTGTCACATTCATGAGGTGCTGTGATGAACTGGCTATGTTGAAAATTTGGGGTCAAAATGTTAAAAATTACCAACATTATGAACCTGTGTTTGCAAATTTCAATATAGGCTCATAACTTTGTTTTTGTTTTTTATATTTGTACTCCATATTTTCAACATAGCCTTCTTAAGACCCCACCTCATGAACAAATGTGGAGAAAATGTTCGGCTCCTGCCAAAAAGGTGATTCATGCAGTGACCACAAAATCACCTTTCTGGACAGATTTACCTAATTTCACTGCCATTGCTCAGGAGTGGGGCCCCAAAAAAAGGCATGTTGAAAAGTTGGGGCATAAATATTCAAAAATGGCCAAGGTATGCCACTAAGTTCAAAATCCCATTGAAATACATTGAACTGCATGCCTGATTTCCTCAGTTTGTGATCTGGTGTTGAAGAGTGAAGTTGTGTCTGTGATTAGCAGAGGATTATGGTGTTGGATCCCTGATGGGTAAGTAAGGGCTTGGGGGGGGGGTAGTGAGTGCTGAGTTGGAGGGCTGGGTGGGGTGACAGAAACTGCAGCAACAGATATTAAAATACAGTTTTCTTTTTTTACAGGATCTCTTTAAAGAAAAAAACTATAAGGGACAGTTTTCTTTATTTTAGGTTGTGACACTGGGTATTGGACACCCCCAGTGTCAGTATTTTTATATTTCGCAGCACTGGAGGTTGGATCCTGGTGTTGTAGAATTAAAACAGGCAGGGTGGTGGGTAAAAGCCAGCACAGGGGATTGGGCACCCCCATGCTGGATGATTAACATAAGTTGGGCTTTGCTGTAACAGTTACTGCAGCAGCAATAGACATCGATGAATGTTTTTCTTTTTTACAGGGTGTATTTAAAAAAAAAACTAGAGATGGTTTTCTTTATTTCAGGTGGAGGCACTGGGGGACTGGGCACCTCCAGTTTCACTGTTATGTTTGGCAGCACCAGAGATGGAATCCCCGGTGTTGCAGAAGTAAACCGGGGCAGGGTAGTAGGGTAGCAGCCAGCACAGGGGATTGAGCACCTGGGCTTGGGACGAGGGGTCAGTTATGGCTGTGGCAGCAGCAGACATACACTGGATGGACAGTTTTCCATTTTCAGCAAGCTGATCATGACAGATCAGCTGTGCTTGCTCACTGGTGTTATGTAGATCAAAGGAAAGAGACAACCTATGATTGGGTTGGCTCTTTCCTCACACCTGGTCTAGGGTGCTGTACTGCACAGTTTTATCACTAAACAAATGGTAGGAATTTGCTAAGTCCATTTCAAGTGTGGAGTTATTAGAAACATAAAAAGATAGAATCTGTTGGCAGATAAGGACCATACGGCCCACCTACAGTAGTCTGGCTATTTCCCTACTCACTGCTGCAGCCCCAGATCCTATTTGATCTGCAGCTTTCCTGTTCTGCACATCTCCAGGGTACCCTTATGTTTATCCCATGCACTCTTGAACCTCCATATTGTTTTCACACCCACTTCTGCCGGAAGGCTGTTCCAAGGCTCCACCAACCTTTCAGTGAAAAAGATCTTCCTAACATTACCCCTGAGCCTTCCACCCTTTAGCCTTGTATCATGCCCCCCTGTCCTTGTGCAGTTTTCTCTAAAATATGCTTTCCACCTGTGCCCTGTTTGTTTCCCTAAGTACTTGAAAATTGCTGTCATATCTTCCCTCTCACTTCTTTCCTCCAGTGACTAGATATTGAGGTCCTTAAGTTTTTCCTCATATAGCTTCTGGTGTAGTCCATGTACCATATTTGTTGCCCTTCTCTAGACTGCCTCTATTTTGTCAATGTCCTTCTGGAGATGTGGTCTCCTGAACTAGACACAGTATTCCAGCTGAGGCCTCACCAGTGATTTGTACAGTGTCATCATCTCCTCTTTTCTCCTGCTTGTTATGCCCCTTCCTATGCACCCCAACATTCTGCTTGCTCTTCTCACTGCCTTTTCATGCAGATCACCTTCAGGTCATCAGATATAACCCCCAAGTCTTTCTCCTGACTTGTGGAGGCCAGAATTTCCTCACCCATCCTGTACTCCTCCCTTGGATTCCTGTGACCCAGGTACATGATCTTGCACTTTTTAGCACTGAAATCCAACTGCCAGACACCTGACCACTCCTCTAATAGGCTTAGGTTCTTCCTCATTTTTTCCACCCTCCTCCAGTGTGTTCACTCTGTTGTAGATCTTGGTGCCATCTGTGATGAGACACACATTTCCCTCCAGAAACTCTGCAATGTCGCTAATGAAGACGCTGAATAGGACTGGCTCCAGCACCTACCCCTGTGTCACTCTGCTTGTCACCTCCCTCTCCATGTTATAATAGTGAGGCAAAATCAGAGAAGGTCAAAATAGCGAATCAAAAATAGTGACCATGTTTTAAGTGACTCTCAATAACAGGGCAGCACAAAACAGTTATTATATAGCTCAGACCTGCAACTGAAAATTATGTATGTATCCTTGCCAGACAGCGGTACTGATGATAATCAGCGCACCACCAACAGACCTTCTCTCCCACCTCCTTCTCCCTTCTATAGATGAATCCTCCATACAGTGCAAGGGGCATGCCCTTCTGGCTACAAAAGAACTCAACCGCCATCCTCTCATCAACTGGAACAGGTAGGCAGAACACCCCAGTACACGCCCACTTTTATTCCCCATTGCCAGGTGTTGTAGATTGCTTCATATGAGGGGCGAAGCCCCCCGCACCCCCTACCCCCTATCTTTAGGATTATAACACCACACCGCTCTTGATAGTGGGGGTATCAGCATGTTATGTTGTTGCTGTTATGTGCCACTTACTTTTCTGTGCCATTCGCTCTTCTGTGCCATTCGCTATTATGTGCTGTGCTAATATTGTGTTGCAGTTTTGTACTCACTATTTAATACACGCTATATTGACTTGATACCGCCTAACAATCCCATTTCTGGTATTTTTCCTCTTGCTAATGTATCTGAAGAAGGTCTTGTCGACTTTCTTAATAGCCTGGGCTATCTATACCTTCCTCTGTCTGTGCTTTACCCCTTCTGATTATTTTCCCAGATTCTCTCTGATTCTCCAGATATTGTTCTCTGTCCTCATCCTTTTGTGTTTCCTTGTATCTTCTGAAGGCTCCTTTCTTTTCCCTTACTTTCTCGTCCACTACCTTTAAGAACCATAATGACCTTTTCTTTCTTTTACTCTTGCTATGCATTTTGACAGTGACCCGTTATTTGTGTTATGACTTGCTTGAGTCTAGACCACTGTTTTTTCACATCTCCCCCTGTACCTTCTGCTGCTAGGGCTCTTTTGAGGTCCTTAGCAATCTCCTTAAAGTTATTTTTTCTGAAATCTAGGATCTTTATCCTTGTATGGCTTGCCTCCTCCACTGTGGTTACCTTAAACCACACTGTCCTGTGTTCGCTGGTACCAAGGGGACTGCCAACCTCCACATCGGTGATCCTGTCACCATTGGTTAGGACCAAATCCAGTATAGCCTCCTTGTGGGTTGGTTCTGCTACAAGTTGTCTTAAGGGTGCCCCATTCAGGGCAGTCATGAAGTCCCTGCCCCTTGTTGTACTAGCAGTCTGAGTGCTCCAATCTACCTCAGGCAGGTTGAAATCACCTATTAGTAGCATTTCACCTTTGGCTGCCATTTTGTGGATGGTTTCCACAAGAGCTTCATCTGATTCCTCTCCCTGTGCCAGATGCCTGTAAATCACTGCAGGATGATGTGCTAATGCTAATGCTAATTATAAGATCAAACAGGATAATTATAAGATAGGATGCTAATGCTGTGGTTCTTTTTTCTCTTTGCTCTTTATTTTGTGTGTTGATATATAGCACCACAGCAACGTTCCTGGTGCTGAATGTTTTTTGCTTCTCCCTTTGAAATACACAAAGTTTCCGCCCAGCAAGCCAGAGCACTGTCCTGACCAGCCTGAATGATGATTGGTGTGATCCTGACAAGCCCCTTGCAGACCACTCTACATCGGACTGACAGTGTCACACCCCTCAAAAGCTACTCTCATAGCAAGATGTTTGAGGCGCATGCTTGCATGGCCAACATAAAAAGCAGTGAAGACCTGAGGGAGGAAAATTATTTTATGGTAGCAGTGGTGGACAGGTAGCCCAGGTCTGTAGGGGAAAGTTTATTTACTGAAATTCCTCATCAGGATAATCCACAAGAGATAAAGTTTCTTATAGAGATAGACAAAATTAGCAAATTCCACTTTTCCTGCATTTATGAAATTTCACAAATTTTCACAGAATTTTCTGACATTCTTCAAATGGCCATAACTCAGCCATTCTTACAGCTAGAGACTTCAAATGTGGTATGAAACATAGAAACATATAATTTGTCAACTGATAAGGACTGCTTGGCCCACCCGGTCTGGCCATTTTTCCCTACCTACAGTATCACCATAGATCCTGCTTAAGCTCCAGATCATCCACCCTTCCCCACTACCTTTCCACTAAGATGCCCTTATGCCTATCCAGTGCATTCTCAATCCCCACCACTATCTTCAAATCAAACAACTCTGCTGGTAGGCTATTCCAAGAACCTACCTCTCTTTCTGTGAAGTACTTCTTCACATCTCTTCTGAATCTACCCCGCTCCAACTTCATGACATGTCCTTTTATTGAGCACCTTTTTTTGCTGAAAACTACTTTCCTCCTATACCTTATTTACCCCCTTGAGGGATTTAACTGTCTCTGATACCCTCCCTTTGTTGCAGGATGTACATGTTGAGTTTCTTTCATTTCTCCTCATAGGGCTTTTGATGCAGACCCTGCTCCATTTTAGTTGTCATCCTCTGGATTGCCTCCACTCTGTCTATGTTCTTCTGGAGATGTGGTCTCCAGAACTGGACACAGTAGTCTATGTTGGCTCTTACCAGTGATCTGTATAGAGACAACTACCTTCCTCTTTCTGCTGGTGATATCCATCTCTATTCTTCCCAGCATCCCAGTAGCCCTCCCAACTGCCTTGTCACACTGTCTGGCTATCACTGAGTGATCCAATATGATTCTCCCCAGTTCTGTCTCCTGATTGGCAGTTGTCAATGCCACTCCATCCATTGTGGGGGATAATCTCTGAGGCACTCCACAGTCCTTACATCACGGGTTATGTTCACCTGATAGGTTGCTTGATGCACATGTGACTTCAAAAGAAGTCTGACCCCTTTCTACTAGGTGCCTGCCCATTCTGGATAAGTTTCGATTGTGCATCTGTAAAGGTTGCAGCACATTGCAGTAGATCCCCAGCAACATTATTCTCTTTATACAGCACAGATAATTAACATACTATATTAGGTAAGAGTTTTATTCTGGCTTTAAAGGTATAGTTTTTGTTTAAATAAAGGCAGTGAAATGTGATGGAACAACGTGCAGATAGCTGTTCTGTATATTTTGCTGTATAAGACAATTTTTGACATAAGTGACAGAGTTGGTTACCAATATAAATTATTGAGCTTGCCCTAGCTTGTCCTAGCATTTACCATCCAATTGGGCAACCTACAGACCACTGAGCAACCTCTACTTGTGGTTTCTTTATCAGCCAACCAGATTATGCTCACACTATAAGTTAAAATAAGTTTTAGGCATTCTGGGACTCCTACAAGCGGTCCCAGAATCTGCCTGCACCTTCAATCTACTAGTCACGGTGAAAAGAGACATTATAGGCATCCTGGGATCCCTGCTAGTGGTCCCAGGATTAGCCTACCCTTCCAGTTTACTAGCCCACCACTGGAAGCAAATGGAGATGGTCTGGGGCTCCTGCTAGCAGCTGGTGCAAGTTATCACTTCCCCAAATTTAAAAAAAAATCAGTGTCCACTTGTTGCCATTTGATAATGGGGGGTTTACATGGAATGCTGTGAGTTCAAACATTTCTGACCGGTGCAATACTCTCTCAAGTTCCCCCAACTAGGCCAAGCCTTAAAGATGGCATTTATGGCCCCCTCTCCCCATCTTTTGTGGATTCAGGTATTGTTTTTAAATTCACCACTGCGGCCCTTGCACATACACCTCTGGTCTATCGGCTCGCACATACTCAAAACACCTACTGCCACACATGTACGATGCTTCCTTCAGCTCACACATGTGCAGAATGATCAATCATCCATCTTTGTCACAGCAGATAGGCGCAGCATCGCCAATGCACACAAACAGATAGTAATCAAATAAACATTTTTTTCTTTTCCCCACGGTGCTTATGTATAAATGGTAAGGTTGATTACATGATCGAGAAGTCCATCACCAGAAACAGGAAGTGGTATAGTTTCAGTATGCAGTGGGGGAAAACATCTGCCAAAATCATTTAAAGGGGCCAGTAGACAAAACTTTTAAAGGGGCCACATGCCAATGTCTCACGACATTACAGGCACACCATACTTTACCAGACAGGATATTTCTGGTGAAACTAATCATACCACCACTTTTTTAAGGGACTACAACATAAAGGGTTCCATATATTTATTGTATGCATATATATTGAATGCATTGTGGGTCTTAAACCAAACTATGGCAGCACGACTACAGCAATAAAGGGTTCCGTATACCTGTATTTATTTTACACATATTTAATAAATGTATTGCGAGCCATAAGCCAAACTACAGCAGCATGACGGGGGAACAGTTGATGTAACTACAGGAAGATTACTGTATGTGGACAGTCATAGTGGTAGCCCTAATTATGTTCTCCTATTATCACCCATCTCCCTATAGACATAATAGCAAAAAAAAGCTGCAGACTATGCAGTGTACCCATACCATCAGCCCAGCTGGGATGGCTGTGCACGTCTTGTGCAGAAGACCCCCCTCTCACAAGGGAAGAAGAGAAGTGGGAGAAGGGCCCATTGGAGCAGGCAACCAACTGCAGCTGCCTATAGGACTACTGGGCAATTCCCCTGTAATGGGTCAGAACATAGACACAAACACTATCCTGATTCAAAACCAACAGGTTTTACAAGTCTAGCAACAACTGATGGTGGTTTTGATACAGAAACTGTCTGAGATCTCTGGCCACATTTTCCAACCCCTACAGAGCCTACTCCTATGCCTACTCTGGGGAATCAGGTCCCTATTCCTACAACTCCCTTTCTGGGAAATCAAGTCCCAGCAGGAACATGGTCTCATGCACCACAGCCAGATTCCTGGAGCAACTTAGAGGATGAGGGGGGAAATGGAAATAGAGCCCCCAATCTCTGACTGCAAAATGGTGCTTCCCAGACCAAATCCCCACACTAGTTCACAATATCATGCCATCTGTAGGTTTTGAGATGCCAGCGCCACTGCCACTGTTCAATTTTATTTCCATTGCTACAACCTTTAGCAAAAAAGGCAGATACTGTATATTCCCAGTCTGCAAGTCCATCTATGAAGTTGTGAACAAGGAATGGGAGTCCACAGGTCCAGAACACATGCCTTAGCGGCAGTCATGATACAAAATGTACCCACTACAGGTGGATAAACAGGAACTATGGTGCACTCCACCTGCAATAGACCCACAAATAGCCTCCCTCAATAAAAAGACCATTCTCCCTACAAAGACGGCCTCAGGACTAAAGGATCCAGTAGACAGAAGACTGGAAGATATATTAAAGAAAAACTTTGAACTGTTCAGCCTCTGGGTCGGGGGAGCAACCACAGCAATTTATGCTACAAGATCCCAGCTAGCATGGCTTCAGGAAGTGATAAAAAGCATAACACCAAAGTCTGCAGAGAAACAATTTGCTAGAGAACGCTATCCTATCCACCAAATATCTAGCAGATATGGCAGTGGACTCACTCAAAATTATGCCCCTGTTTAGCTTTGCCCACTGTTCCTCCACCCCACCCAGGCTGTCTCCCCTTTACTGTTCATCCATTATTATAAAATCTGCCCTCCTGAAGTCCAGGACCCTTGCCCTTGTGTGGTTCAATTCCACAGCCATCCTTATATTAAACCACACTGTATGGTAATCAGCTACATGACAATTCATGCTGGTCAATCCGGTCCATGACACGTCACTCTGTCCTGTGAGCTCTGGCATAAACTGTGCCCCTGTACAAACTGTCCCCAGGGAATTTGCCCCTAACCTAAAAATAATAGAAAAAAACCTTTGGGGGTGTGAATCAGGAACAAATTGTTCAGAGAGGTATTTGATGTTGGAGCTCAAAGCCCAGAGAGAGTTGCCATGGTGTGGAATTCCCAACATGAACTGACATGTCCCTGTACTTGATCACTGATCTCCAGGTGTCCTCCCACCTTGACATCTGCAACACTGCTCTATTAGTGAGTACCATGTCTAGTATTGCCCCATCTTGAGTGGGTTCGCTGACAAGTTACCTGATGAACACCCACTACAGGGGGTCCAGGATATCCCTGCATCATGCTTGAGCAGTAGCTGAGAGGATCCAATCTACATCTGGCAGATTGAAGGCCCCCACCAGCAGCACCTCCCCCTTTGTTTGCCATCTTGTCAATGGCTTCCGCCATTTCCTTATCTAATTCCTCCCCCTGTGCTGGAGATCTGTATATCACACCAGTGCAAATATTGGCTGCATGGTATGTTATGGTCATGGGTGTCACAGATTGAACTAATCCACTCATGAGGTTCATAGTACCCACTCCTAAGTGCAATACAGGAAGGGGGAAAACAGGACACCCTCCACTTTTCCTTCCAGAGGACTCACTGGGTTTACAACTGAACACTCACCACCAGGTCCCAGAGTATCCCTCTATCCTTTGGATCAGAGCACAATATCAGTCTCAAGTCGTGTGGCCAAATATGAACTCTTTTCCATGGCTATTACACACAGGAGGAAGGCCCAAGTGTTACATTCTCTTTGGGGTAGCAGCACACCACCTGATTTGGTCTTTGCCCTACAGGACATGCAATAGCCCAGTTCATACCCCCTGCAGACTCATATGAGACTCTAGTATTCTCTCAAACTCCATCCAGATTGTTCCCACATACCTTTTTGTAATTTGGTTGCTATCCGTGACCCTTCTAAGCAAGTAACAGTCTTCACAGATTATTAGATCTTCTACAGTCACACATACAATATAAAAACTGTCACGCAGATAGAATTTCTTTAGGAAACAAAAGTTTTACTAAAAATATTTAAATAAATACAGTACAACTGAAACAGAACATATATTAATTTAGGTTACAGTATGGAAACAAATTTGGAAAGCATACAATATAAACACCTTAAAACTGTTTAACTATGTATGTACCTGTTAAAGTCCAAAGAAATCACTGCTTGAAAAATCTCAGTCCTTGTGTTAGCAGCTGGGTGCCATGTCATGTTGTGTTCAGGAGAAGAAAATCCAAACAGAATGACTTTGAGTGACTGTGCTGAGAGTTTAACTATCCTTCTGAGAAATGCAATGTCATCAATTTTTCAGATATAAGGAAACCAGTTTATTTTCCCACCAGTGACTCGCAGCATGGTTTATGACAGTTCAGAATTAACCTCCTTGAAGTTTCAGGTTCTGACAACACACTGGAAGTGAATTCACACAGTACTGCTAAAATGGTCTTTCCTGGCAAATATATCCTGTTCTCTCATAAAATGTGATATTCTTATAATGGTTCCTGCGATCACAAGCAATCTGCTTCTGTAGTGCATGTTTATGGCAGATAAATGGCCTTTGGCACATCTCTGTCAAAAGAACCTGGGAATGAAAATCTCCCTTCCTGGCAAACAGGTGGCATTCGAGTCCAAGGTCACCCCTTTAAAAAAAAAAGCTAGGCTTTTTCCCTATGCCTTGAATTAACCCTGGTATGGGCATATACAGAAATCCCGTAAAACAGTATATAACAAAAATACATATTGCAAATAATGATTGGCAGTTTGCTAGATTGCCACAGTGGGTACAGTTAGTGTTTGTAATGAGTATTAAGTGGATGCCTAGCTGACATTCATATAAATGGTGTGGGACTTATAGGGGCTCAAAGCCTGGTAATTTATTAGTTTTGTGAAAACTTTGGAAAATATTACTTTGCTTACAATTCAACCAATGGTGGACCTAGATAATTGAAAATTTATATGAATATTTTCTTGGAAGAGTCTTAGAAACTGCTAAATGAGAAGGTAAATGATTAAGCAAATTACAAGTTACAGGGGTTCATAATTTCACAATTGAATTAATTAAATATTTTTGTGAACATTTTCAGAATATTTTAATGTGTAACGCTCATCTTCTGTTGCAGGTATACACCCAAAATTAAGCATTTCATATCCAATGTCAGTGAGTCCTGGAATCTAACAACGCTGGATAAATGTGGTTTATTAGGTTAAAATTTCCTGTGGAAATTTCAGAAATTACTGATTGGCAAAATTTGGTAACAGATTCATGGAGGCATAAGAGGTAAAGTCACTAGAATTCCACTTGTGATTTTTTTTATTTATAATTTTTTACCACCTTTGTTCACCTGGATATCCCATCCAAATATCCCCCCCAGCCCCATCACCCAGCGGTTCTGGGGCTTACATTACTCCACCTGTCCTCTGCCATAGGATCTTCTTTGGAGGTGACTGGTCACCATTGATAGGCCTGTGGTGATCAAGCTTCACTCTGCAGCCAGGAGCTTTTTCACCATGTTTCTCCCTGAGGCCCACTGCTCATGCAATAAATGTGATGCACATGCTCTGCTTCCA
The DNA here is from genome assembly GCA_016271365.2 of Neoceratodus forsteri. NCBI lineage: Eukaryota > Metazoa > Chordata > Ceratodontiformes > Ceratodontidae > Neoceratodus > Neoceratodus forsteri. The sequence goes on from CM028134.1 coordinate 220,323,844, forward strand.
TGGGGATGCCCCAAGTGCCCTGCATGTGAGGTCCCTCCTGCTCCCAGATGGCAGAAAAGCAGTGAGACACTGTGGCTCTCCTCACCAAGGGAGGAGAGCTGTCCTAGAAACTTGAAAACATAGAAGTTGATAGCAGATAAGGGCCGCAAGGCCCACCCAGTCTGCCCATTTTTTTCTACCTTATGAATGTGCTATAGGTCTTTATTTTGTCAATGGCCTATGTATTCATACTCATCTGTATTGCTCCTTTATGCGTATCCTATGCCTGTTTGACGCTCTGCATTGTACTCATATCCACCACTTCCTGAGATAGGCTGATCCATGCATCCACCACCATTTCTGTGAAAAAGAACTTCCTTACATTACCCCTTAATCAGCCTCCCTCTAATCTCATGCTGTGTCCTCTTGTCCTGCCAGTTTTCTTATATTGAAACATGTTAGACTATTTCATCTTGTTAATGCCCTTAAGGTGTTTGAATGTTTTGATCATATCACCTCTCTCTCTTTCTCCCTCCTTTGCTCTAGGGTATATATGTTGAGCTCCATTAATCTGTCCTCATATGTTTTCTGAATCAATCCCTGCACCATTTTGGTTGCCCTTCTCTGGACTGCCTCCATTTTGTTAATGTCCTTGTGTAGGTACGACCTCCAATACTGCACACAGTACTCCAGATGGGGCTTAACCAGTGTCTTGTAAAGAGAGATCATTACCTCCCTCTTATGACTTGTGATACTCCTACTAATACACCCCAACATCCCTCTAGCCTTACCTACTGCTTTAGTGGTCTGCTGGGATGATTTCAGGTCATCTGTGATGGTGATGCCCAAGTTTCTTTCTTCCCCTGTGATTGCTAGGCAACTCTCCTTCCACCCTATAGGTGGCTTCCGGGTTTCTCTTCCCTATATGCATGATCTTGCACTTCTTTGTGTTAAACCCCATTTGCCACTTTTCTGACCATTTTGCTAGTTTTTTCCAGATCTCTTCTCATTCTGCCCACCCCATTTGTATCATCTACTCTGTTGCAGATATTGGTGTCATCTACAAACAGACAACCCTTACCCTCCAGTCCATCTGCAATGTCACTGATGAAGATATTGAAGAGGACAGGCCCCAAGACTGATCCCTGAGGTACCCCACTTATGACTTGTATCTATTCTGACTGTATGCCATTTACCACAACTCTCTGTTTTTTGTCTGCCAACCAGTTTGCCACCCAGTTGACCAACTTCTGACCTACCGCAAGCCTACCCTGCTTATTAATCAAGCTTCTATGTGGAACAGTATCAAAAACATTGCTGAAGTCAAGGTAGGCAACATCAGCTGCTCTCCCTTGGTCAACCACTCTGGTTATCCAGTCAAAGAAGATTAGTTTGACAGGACCTTCCTTTTGTAAACCCATGCTGTCTTGGATCCTGTGCTCCTATGGATTCCAGGTGTTGCATATCCTTTCCTTAAGGAGTGCCTCCATAATATTGCCCACTACTGAGGTAAGACTGACTGGTCTGCAGTTCCCTTCTTCCTCCCTGCTACCACTCTTGTGGAACGGGATCACATGAGCCCTTCTCCAGTCTTCTGGGACCTCTCCTGTGCTCAGAGACTCACTAAACAGTTCTGCTAATTGCTCTGTTAGTTCCATCCTTAGCTCTTTAGTACCCTGGGATGTATGCCATCAGGTCCCATTGCCTTGTCCACCCTGAGCTTAGTGAGCTCTTGTAGGACCCTTTCTTTTGTAAAGAGACTAGTGCACATCTCCCTCCCCACTGTGTCCATGTTGCTGAGGTGTGGACCCTACCCTATCCTACCTTCTCCTCAGTAAATACTGAGCAGAAGTATCTATTTAGGATAGATGATTTTCCTTGGTCCTCCTCCTCACACTCCCCCTTATCCCCTTTGATCTTAGCAATAAACCCTCTGGACTTTCTTCTTTCACTAATGTATCTATAGAAAGTATTGTCCCCTTCTTTTACCGTTCATGCTAGTGTTTCTTCAGTTTGGGCTTTTGCCTGACTTATTGCCTTCCCTGCTTCCCTTAGGGAAGATTGGTATGCCTCCCTATCTTCATCCCACTGTGTTCCCTTTTATTTCCTGAAGGCCAGCCTTTTTGCTCTGACCTTTTCTGCTACTGTTTTTGAGAACCAAAGTGGTTTCCTTCTTCGTTTGTTCTTCCTTTTCTCTCTAACACAATGGGATGTTGCTTCAAGTATTGCATCCTTAATGTTTGCCCACTTTGCTTGTACCCCCTCTCTCCTGTATTTCTTCTTGACAGGACTAGCTTAACTCTGCTGGCCATCTTATCAAAGTCAGCTCTTCTGAAGTCCCATATTTTTGCCTTGGAATGGAATGATTTAGTTCTAGTGGACAAATTGAACCATACCATGTGATGGTCACTGGTCCCCAGATGACCTTCTACCTGGAGATCTGTGATCCCTTCCCCGTTAGTCAGTACCAAATCTAGAATAGCCCTGTCTCTTGTGGGTTGTTCTACCAGTTGTTTGAGGCCCTCTCCCTGCAGGGAATCCACTATGTGTCTAATTCTGGCCAATGTTTCTGCTGGTATTGATCAATCTGTATCTGGAATGTTGAAGTTTCCCATTATCAGAACCTCCCCTTTAGCTGTCATGTTTTGTATATCTTCTAACAGTAATGTGTCTATATCCTCCTCATCTTCTGGAGGCCTGTAGACAACCCCAGTTCATATGGCTGTCCCATTTCCTGTTTCCACGGTGACCCACAGTTTTTCTGGCTCCATGTGTGTATTTTGAATTTCTGTAGCTTTGATATTTTCATTGACATAAAGGGCCACTCCACCCCCCCCCTTCTGCACCTTGGTCTCTTCTGAACAGTACATAGCCAGGTACTGAAGTCTCCCAAGTGTGGTTACTGGTGAACAATGTCTCACTAATGGCTACTATGTCCAGTTCAGCCTCTGTCATTGTTGCCTCCAGATCTGGGATCTTGTTTCCCAGACTATGAGCATTTGTGTACATGATTTTCCATTAGCCAGATTTTAATGTGTTATTTGTTGAATGGGTCCAATGTGTCCCCTGTGGGTGGTATGGGGAGATAGACCTTTTTCCTTACCTGGTGACACAAATGAACTACAAACATGTTGAACTCCTGTTTGATCACTAGCTGGGGGGGGATGTTCTTCCCATTCAATGTATCGGGTGCTGCACCCATGTCCCCATTTGCTAGTTTAAATATTCTGTAAAGACATCAAATGTCTGCCCCAGTGCACTGACTCCCTCCTTAGTCAGATGCAATCCATCAAATTTAAAGAACTTTCACTCCCAAAACTGTTGCCAGTTACCTACAAGTTTGTGTCCTTTTTCTTGGCACCAGCCCATCTGCCCCCCCATTCCACACTGGCAGGATCTCAGAGAAGGAGAAGAGATGCCAGATGAAATGTATGACAGTTTGTCACCCAGTCTGGTCAGGTGTTCCTTGGTCTCCACAACTGACCGGCTGGCGAGATCATCAGTCCCTATGTATACCAGGACATCAATGTTTTCTGCTACTTCCTGTATGATTTTAGCAATGCAGTCAGTGTCTCTCCATGCTAATGTACATGGGAGACATCTCACCATTACCCCCAACTGGAGGTATGTATCAACTCCCTGAGCCATGGAGTCTCCTATGATCAGAATTGTTTTGGATTTTGTTTTTGCTTTTTTTGTTTTGGTCCCTGATTTGGGTGAGTTTTGTCATGCTAGCTCTTGTGCTGCAGTGTCCTGCTCTGCAGTGTCTTCTGCCCCTTTGTTTGATTTTGAAGATAGAGGCAGTTACCTGTGTGTAGTTATATATGGTTTGTGGAGGTGATATGTTGGAGAGCACTTAGTGATGGTGCACCTGATTTGCCCCTCCTAACTACCTGCCAACCTCCTGGACCAACTACCCTTTGTGGTCAAAGTGCTGCCATTGGATTATGGGGAAATGGCAGGTGGTTCTTGTAATATATTTCCTCCTGGATATGCAATTTGAGGTGCACAATCTCTGCCCATGTTGCCTAGAGCTGAGCCGTTAGATCTCCAATGGTCCAGCATGTAGGAAACCATCCTAAATCCTGTATAACTGCCCTGTTGAAAAGTGTCCCACAGTACCTGCAGTTAATAATATCCATTCAAGATGAGTTGCTGGGTTTATAACCTGGTCCTAGTAATTAGAAGGAGGAAAATGAAAGCACACGTTTGATTTTGTGGGGGAGGGGTTTATGACTTGTTATAACAAGTTAAATTTAAAGTTTAAATTTAAAGTTAAAGTTAAAGGGAAGCAGGTAAGGCAGTAAGGCAGGCAAAGTCCCAAACTGAGGAAACACTAGCACGAACAGTAAAAGAAGGTGACAAGACTTTCTATAGATATATTAGTGAAAGGAGAAAGTCCAGAGGGGGTATTGCTAAGCTTAATGGAGAAAAGGGAGCATGTGAAGAGGAGGAGGACCCTGTAAAGGCATCTATCCTAAATAGATACTTTTGCTCAGTATTTACTGAAGAGAAGGTAGGCAGGGCCCACAGCTCCAGCATCATGGACACAGGGGAGGGAGGTGAGCACTACTCCCTTCACAAAAGAAAGGGTCCTACAAGAGCTTGCTAAGCTCAGGGTGGATAAGGCAATGGGACCTGATGGCATACATCCCAGGGTACTTAAGGAGCTAAAGGAGGAACTAGCAGAGCCATTAGCAGACTTGTTTAGTGAGTCTCTGAGCACAGGAGAGGTCCCAGAAGACTGGAGAAGGGCTCATGTGATCCCTCTCCACAAGAGTGGTAGCAGGGAGGAGGCGGGGAACTACAGACTGGTCAGTCTTACCTCAGTAGTGGGCAAGATTATGGAGGCACTCCTTAAGGAAAGGATAGTGCAACACCTGGAATCCATAGGGGCACAGGATCCAAGACAGCATGGGTTTACAAAAGGAAGGTCCTGTCAAACTAATCTCATAGATTTCTTTGACTGAGTAACCAGAGTGGTGGACCAAGGGGGAGCAGTTGATGTCACCTACCTTGACTTCAGCAAAGCTTTTGACACTGTTCCACATAGAAGATTGATAAATAAGCTGGTAGGCCTGGTGGGTCAGAAGTTGGTCAACTGGGGCAAACTGGTTGACGGGCAGAAAACAGAGAGTGGTGGTAAATGGTATACAGTCAGAAGAGATGCAAGTCACAAGTGGGGTACCTCAGGGATCAGTCCTGGGCCAGTCCTCTTCAACATCTTCATTAGTGACCTTGCAGATGGACTAGAGGGTAAGGCTTGTCTGTTTGCAGATGACACCAAGATCTGCAACAGAGTAGATGATCCAGATGGGTGGGCAGAATGAGAAGAGATCTGGATAAACTAGCAGAATGGTCAGAAGAGTGGCAACTGGGATTTAATGCAAAGAAGTGCAAAATCGCATAGGGAAGAGAAACCCTGAAGCCACCTATAGGCTGGGAGGGAGTTGCTAGCAGTCACAAAGGAAGAAAGAGACTTGGGCATCATCATCACTGATGACCTAAAATCATCCAAGCAGACCTCTAAAGCAGTAGGTAAGGCTAGGGGGTGTTAGGTGTATTAGTAGGGGTATCATAAGTTGTAAGAGGGACGTAATAATCCCTCTTTACAAGACACTGGTTAGGCCCCATCTGGAGTACTGCGTGCAGTATTGGAGGCCACACCTTCACAAGGACATTAACCAAATTGAGGCAGTCCAGAGAAGGGCAACCAAAATGGTGCAGGGACTGCATCAGAAGACATATGAGGACAGATTAACGGAGCTCAATAAGTATACCCTTGAGCAAAGGAGGGAGAGAGGTGATATGATCGAGGCATTCAAACACCTTAAGGGCATAAACAAGGTGAAAGAGTCTAACATGTTTAAATATAAGAAAATAGCAGGACAAGAGGACACAGCATGAGATTAGAGGAGGCCGATTAAGGGGAATGTGAGGAAATTCTTTTCACAGAAAGGTGGTGGATGCATGGAATGGCTTACCACAAGAAGTGGTGGCTATGAATACAGTGCAGGGCTTCAAACAGGCATGGGATAGGCATAAGGGAGCAATACAAATGACTATGAATAGATAGGTCAGTGACAGAGCAAAGGCCGATGGCACATTTATAAGGTAGAAAAAGAAATGGGCAGACTGGATGGGCCTTGCGGTCCTTATCTGCCATCAAATTCTATGTTTCTATGTTTCTAAATTATTTGTGCCCCTGTAAATTAGGTCACTGCGTGGATACCCCTTTGATCATCCCCTTCCTGCTTTGCTACAGAAAATGTCATAACTGTGCTACACATAAAAGGAGTGTAGCGTGGGGTGGTTGGGGATCAAGGTGGGTGGCTGGGCCCTTCTGCTGCTGGAAAAGAAGAACCACGGACAAAAGAAACAAGGAGGTAAGAGCAGAAACAACCAACCAACAACAAATGCAGTAGCCCTGAAAGTTTAGCCTAATGATAGATAAAACTGTAAAACCTGTAAAGCACCACCTGTAATAATTTCACAGAAGATATTCCCTGTAAAAAAGACCTTTCTACAAAGAAAAATAAAGCAGTAACAGAAGATATACCTTGCAAAAAACAATTTGAATCAGAGAAGATTACAGCAGCAATCTTTAAGCACAAACCTGTAGGCACATCCTGTAATAAGGCAGCAGAATGTATACTCTGCAACAGCAATTTGAATCAGAGAACAATAAAGCAGTAAAATGATAGCAACAAACAGTAACAACCCCTGTGAGTACAAAAGAAATTAATAACATACAGTAAATCTGCCTACGCAAAAGAAGCCTTAGTCTTTTTCCCTGCTCTGATAAGATTCCTTGCTCTGTCCTTACAAGCAACCCTATAAGAAAAGAGCTCAGGTGAAGCTAGGTGCCTTTACCTGCAAATCTAGTCATCCTGTGGATATTCAATCATTCCTCCCCCGGCTGGCTCTAAGTGACCTACATTCATTTCTGAAGCTGGATCGCAGTCATGTCAGGAGGGGAGGTGAGGTGTCCAGCACCTCAACCCTTCATGTCATAGGTCAGGCATTCACTTGTGGAATTTAACCTTCACAATGATCTTATCACTACTGAAGTTGCTGAGCTGTTTTGATCTGTTTGCAGTCCTCTGGTTCATTTCTGGGTGACTGTTTTGTCTCACCATCCTAAGCTTCACCAAGGTATTCATTGGACCTACTCGTCATATTGATTTCCTCCTTATTTTTCACACACAAACTCCCTTCAAAAAATAGCCATTTAATCCTTTTGTGAAATATCTATTCCTTTGGAATATCCAAAATGTCTCCTTTTTGATTCCCCAGTCATATTCTTCCCCCACCAGGTCTCTGTGAGTTCCCTTAAGTTCTAGACATCTAAGTGCATTTGGTGCTCAGACCAGTCAATTTTGTAGGATGTGATTGTCATATGTCCTGCTTTTAAATGACAATTATCCATGTATGCTGTATTCTTCCTTGTTCCACCTAGTCAGCCCAGTTGCCCTTCCCTTGGTGAACCCATGCATCTAATTCCTGACACTGGTGACCTCAGCACTAGCTACCTTTCTGGATCCATGACTGCTCATCAACAAAAATTTTGTCAAATGACCAGACAGCAAAACCGACAGGTCGACCACATTTTGCAGTCGACTGCCAGTTTCGGACAAAAATGGATGGGGGGCTGCACCCCCTGCACCCCCCACATAGGATTCTCAACTCAGTGTCGGAGCTGATTTGGCGGGGGTGCAGGACCCCTGACAGACAGTGACAGGTTCCAGTGGGTTCCCTACAGCACGGTGGTGCTGTAGTCGCTGTAGGGGAATGCACTGTTGAAATGTTGCTGTATCTGGGGTATACCCTACCTTTCTTACCCATAGTTAAAACCCCCTTGACTTTCCTTTCCACTGACATGAGCATATCCTCCTCCCTCTTTGCAGAACTGCAGTCCATCTTGGCTATTGATCATATTCATTTGACTTGTACTGCTGGCAGGTAAGTCACCGTACCTTCACTAGCATCATGGTCACACCATTTCCCTCCAACACTGTAGTGATAGTAATGTCTAGCATCATGCTCCATCATGACCAAAGATGCCAGATACTTCTGTCACAATGGCCTCAGTCACAAATAGATGAAATGCTTGGCGTAATTTGGTGCCACTGTTCAAATGCTAAAAATATACATTATTATCTACAGGGTTGTTATAGATTCAGCAGGTGGCATTGTATGGAAACAATGCTTATGCCTCCACAAGTAATTTAGTCAGTGAGATCTAGAGGTTAGCTGACAAAATGCAAGAAGAGAGGCTAGTGCACAGTGACAGCATTCGCTAGTCCTGATGGTTCTTCACCCAGGTTGCTAACCTGACACTGGGCACCACTGTGCTTTTACTTTGGTGTCCCCTATGTACCTTATTGCCACTCTGCCCAGCCTTTTCCTTCCTCCACAATGACAGCTCAAGTTTATGGCTGGGCAAAATGTGTGAATATGGCTTTGGCAATATTATCACAAAATTCCACAATTTTACAAAATCTCATGAAATAAAACTTTAATTACCAACATTATTTTGTGATCTTTGGCTGTTTGTAACATGGCCATCCTTTGAGCAAGCAATTAGAGAGCTGATACAAACACAGTCTCATGTCTAGGTTACCAAACCTAACAAAACTGGTGACATTGCATTCTTTAGTTTTAAAGTTATATGGGATTACAATTCTGCAGGTTATGTACTTGCAAAATGTAATTTAAAAAATTCCAAATGTTTTGAAGATTATTCCTCTATCAACTGTAAAGCTAGAGATCTGAAAGTTTTAACTCTTGTCCATGAGGTATGGGAAGAAGACCATACCAAATGTGGTGCAATGTGGATGAAGATTTTTCCAATTAGATGGAACTAACTGAAACTAAAATTCTGGTGAAATTCATGAAATTTCACAGAAAGTTTGCAAAATTTCACTGAAGCTAAATCATTGTATCACCAAAATTTCACCAGTGGAAGATACATTTTGCAGTGTCATAATTTTCAGATGGGTCCTCAGTTAGTGGCAATGCACATATAGCACTTACATTTACACTGAACATTTAAGCAGGAGATGCCCATTCAAGAGCTACAGAATTGACATTACGAAATAGGGCACTGAACTATTACACATTGGTTTTGCTTGATTTGATTGATTGCTTGTAACGTTCCAGTTTCTGAAGTTGTCTTCATACCTCTAAATGATCCCTACTTTATCGAACATCAATAAACACTGATGTAAAACAATATCTTGCACTGTTTTCTTTTCATGGATAACATTCTTTACAGTTCTTTTTATATGGAACCCAGTACAGTAAAGTTCACATTAAACTGTAAGTCCAATGAATTGGTTTACCATTGATTTTTAAAGTCCTCAGTGCATTGGCAACCCACATTGCATTACTTTTCAACACTTAACTAGCTCAAGTGAAACTTATATGAAAATGTTTTTGCAGCTTAAGTGGAATGCATCTGCAGTTCTCTTACAACACAATGCACAACTGAGTTGCTGCTTTTAGGCAGTAGTTTTTGTAAGACCATATGCTTGATCTACCAACACTTGTGCAGTTCAGAAATGTTAAAGCTACTTATTGTTGGGGAGATCACGTGATGTGCCTAGCGTGATAACAGGGTTCTTTCAGTGCTCTCGCCCTACCTCCATTAATTTTCTCCTTTTTGGCTTATTAAAAGCCCAATCTGCGGTTCTTGTGTCCTTTCCTGTCGTACTAATTGCCTGGAGGAGTGGTAAAAAGATTCGGATGGTGTTATATGCGCTGATTCTGCCGAAATGGACGCCGAAATGAAGTCAGCTCTTCCCAAATGCACCCCCGCCCGGGTTTCCCCCTGAGAAGCAGGCCAAGAAGGCCAAACAGCAAGCCCAATCCTCCTCAACAAGCCAAACTTCAATTTTACTGCCTCCAACCCATTATCGGAGGATCGCTTTCTGGAAGAAATGCACCCGCTTAAGGAGGCCCTTTCAATTAACCTTGAATTAAAAAACATAATGAGGAGAGGTTTCAACTTCACGACAAAGAATTTCTGATAACGCAAGCGCCCACCTCGCTCAAACCTGGCAAACCAAAATAGATCCAGAAATGGTGAAATGAAACAACTAATTAACAAATTACAGCAGAAAACGGAGGATTTAGAAGGCCGCTCGTCGGTGGAACAATGTGCTGGTCCACGGTTTGCCAGAGGGAGAGGAAGGCCCTTCCTGCATCACATTTATCCAGGCCCTGCTAACTAAAGTGGTAGGCCCATCCCCACACAATCCAGTCTATATCATCGAAGGGCTCATAGGTCGCTACTACCAAAACCCGAACTTCAGCCCCTCCCAGGCCTATAATCATTAAAATGCTTAGCTACCTGGATCGCCAACATATCCTGGCAAAGCAAAGGAACTGCAGTCTATCTCTTGGGAAGGAAAGAAGTTGTGATAACGCAGGACCTACCACTAGAAATGAGACAACGAGAGCCACCTTTTCACTCCATAGTATCAAAACCAATAGCTGTGGTATCAGATTCAGGATGGCCTACCCTGCCCGGTTACAAGTCCTACTTGAAGGCAAATGGCACAGCTATGAAGAGCTTCTCAGGCCCACGATGATCTAGCCTGGTTGTTGCCTTCCTTATTTAAGGCTCCTTGAGGCACTGAAGTTATAAAAGCTACTAGTCCCTGTGGTGGGATCTCTTCTATGAAGTGAATGGCAGCATTGTTATAATCACCAATCAAATATCGGCTGCCTCATTATATCTTCCCATTTTTTTTTTTCTTTCTTTCTGGGGCTGATAAACTTTGTCACTTCTTACTTACCAGTGAGTGAATGCCTGGTAGTGTGCTTCCCTTCTGGTTGTGCTTGATCCTTCCCGAGAGAGGGAAGTTTGGTCTCGAGCTTCAGGGGTTTGGTTTTTGGTGGAAGGTGGTCTGTTGGGCCTGAGGGGTATTTTTGAAACGAGCCCGTGTTTCCGGAGGACATATAACTAGAATGCACAGCAGTTTTGGCACTCCACATATCTGGTCCCTAAGGAAACAAAAGTCATGGAATGCAGCTTTCTCTCGCGATATTCGATAAGCATGATGCCTTAATCTGTTTTCCCAACAACATGACATAGATGGGGCTAGTGCACTCTAAAGGACAGTAAATTTTACACCTTGATGGAAGAGGAGGATGAAGGATCATAGAAGAATACGGCGACTCAGCGAAGAGCTATACATTTTAGACTGCATTTTGTTCATTCCCCCATCCCTTTTCCCACCCCATCACCCTATTTTTTGACTTCCCTATTCCCTCCTTACTTTCATCTCCCTACCCCATTATAAAATTTTTTTTATTTTTTCCTCCAGGATGTGAAGCGGCTTTCTGATGACTAGGGAGGTGGGGAGGGGTACTGGAAGTGGACCCAACATGCCTGGCCATGCGTACTGGAGAATAGGGGGGTTTCTCCTGGCCTTCCTCGTTGAAAACATCAACATGTTACTTTGGGCAGGTTCTGTTGTACTGTTATGTAGAGAGTATTATGGGAGCGATTCCAGCTTTAGGCAACATTGGATCGTTTTCTTTTTCAACCTAATATATAGGATACTGCTTTTCCTTTCTATGGGGGAGATGAATGCTAGGGTTCTGGGAAAGGGAATAATAGAATCATTTACTGGGAATTTTGTCTCTTTTGGTGGGGGGAGGGAGGGTTTGACTGTATATAGTTCTGCATGGGTGAATTATGTAAGGGGGGGCAGTTATTTCTACTCAAATTTGATAAGAGGAGATTTCACTATTGTTAAAGGATATACTAGGGGTGGGAGATATCACCTTCGGGGTATCACATTATTCAATTTTATATCTGGGATTTGTCCAATTTATATCTTATGGAAGAGTTATAGTTCAGGGAAGGGATTGTGGTGCATGTCTTGAATGATACCAGGGCAACTGCATTAGAAGGGTTTAAAGAAAATGGTGGTTAACTGTGAAATTTGTCACATGGAATGTGAGAGGGCCTGCAGCACTGTTAAAAAGGCAGATACTAAAACATCTGGAACATTTGCAGGCGAAGGTTTCCTTCATTCAGAAACTCACTTACTCCCGGTGAAGCTGTTAGCTTGTGAAGAAGCAATATAGGGCAGGTTTTGCTTCAGGTGAATCATCAAAGGCAGGGGGCTAGCGATCCTCATTCATCGATCAGTAACTTTTCAACCTATGACAATCATATCGGATCCTGCAGGGAGATACGTCTTAGTCAGGGGTATTCTAAATTATTCAGAGGTTTTACTAGGGAGTGTCTACGGCCCAGTTGGAGGGGATCCGGTCTTCTTTGCCAATCTATTAGGGAAGTTGCAAGATTTCGTATCTCTCCAGATGATACTTGGGGGGGATTGGAATCTTCCTCCCACACAAGATTTAGACAGAACTAGTTCTATGCTTAAACCCTTTTCAGCTGCCCAAAGGGCGCTCGCGGACTTTATGGAAACCCTCGGTCTCTGTGACCCATGGAGGTCACTGAATCAAGTCACTTGGAGCTTTACATTTTACTCCGCAGTTCACAATACGTGGACTAGGCTCGATTATATCTTAGTTAGTAACTCACTTTTGCAAACCACGAGTGATACAGGTATAGATGCTATTGCAGTATCAGACCATGCTCCAGTGTGGACGATACGGTGTTAGATGTTAGTATCACTAGGGACCCTTATAGAGATTAAATAATCAACTTTTAAAGGAGGAGTATGTCACTACTAGGATATCGACGATGATTCAGCACTTCTTTCTCAATAACCAAGGTTCAGTTTTTAGAGTTGACCACGAATGGTGTGCGCTGAAATGCTGTCTGAGGGGCGAATTTATTCACCTAGCCTCTATACATAAGAGGAGGAATGAAGCAAAGGCCCTATCACTTCTCACTCAAATTAAAATGTTAGAGCAATCTCTTATGGCAACTTCCACAACCGATACATTGGAAACCCTTCTATCCTTACGGACTCAATACTCTATGCTACTGCAGGAAAAGGCTGAGTTTGCTATATTGCGAACTCGTGCAAAATATGTAGAGTGTGGGGAAAAAGCCAGCCATTTGTTAGCTCTGAGATTAAGGAAACTGGAATCTTCCAGTGCAATTAATTCAATTCAGGATCTTAATGGGGAGATCAAAACCAATCCCAGGGAGATAATTTCGGTACTTAGAACCTATTTCTCCTCGCTCTATAATAAAGAAACCCCCTCTCTCCCTATGGACAAGATGCTCAGTTACTTAGCAACTCTTCCTTTGCCTTCGATAGGACAGGAGCAACAAGCACTGTTGATCTCCCCTATATCCACTCAAGAGATTTTAGTGGCAATAAATGACCTGACTCCGGACAAGGCCCCTGGACCGGATGGATTCTCCCCGAATTTCTACAAATCATTCACTAAGGATCTAATACCCGGCCTACTCCATCTATATCAATACTTATTGGATGGGAGTACCCAGGATCCTACCCTTTTAGAAGCCCTAATTATTCTTCTTCTTAAACTGGGTAAACCCTGCACCTCCTTGAGGTTATCGGCCTATTTCATTACTCAATTGCGATATCAAGATCTTAGCAAAATTTTGGCCAAAAGGATTGAACAGGTATGGTTATCCTTAATAAGTCCTGAGCAGATCGGTTTTGTCGCTAATAGGTCCCCGGCCGACCACCACCTAAATTACAATACCTTATCAGTGTGGCCAAATCTTCCCCAACCCCAATGATTCTGGCATCCTAGATGCAGAAAAGGCGTCGATAGGGTTGACTGGATTCTTTCTTTGGGCCACATTACAAGTTATGGGCTTTTCCTTACTGTTTATTACATGGATACAGGCATTATATACCCCGCCTAGTGCCAGATTGTATTGTAATGGGATCAGGTCTGACTCCTTCCGCTCACTTCAGGTACACGAGGTTGTCCTTTATCTCCCTTTTATTCAATCTATACCTTGAGCCTCTTCTCAGATGTTTAAACTCTTCTCCACTAATATCCGGTATTCCGTGCTAAATAGTGTTGCAAAATTTTTAGTCTTTGCTGACGTACTGCTTTTGCATCTGTCTAACCCAGTCTCGCTGCTGAGAGCTATGCTAGGTATGATTGAGGTTTTCAGTAAGTACTCTAATTATAAACTTAATATTAGTAAACCGAGCTCTTCCTCTCAACCATTTTACTCACAGGTCGGGCTTTGTCTAATTTGGGATGACGTGGACTACATGTTCTATTCGATACCTGGGGATACATATTTTCTTAGCTCGTCAACGATGAAGAAACTGAACTTGGATGATCTGTATGGATATTCAACAAGATTTAGTTAGGTGGTCCAAACTCCCTTATCGCTGTGGGGCAGAATCAACACTATTAAAATGAATGTGTTACCCAGAATTTTCTATCCTTTGAACATGTTAAACTTATGGATTCCTCTGTCCTACTTTTAAAGATATTCATTCTGGTATAAATTCTTTTCTCTGGAATAACAAGTCTGTTAGAAAATCTTATAGTAAACTATCCCAACCCAAAGAACACGGGGACTTGCCTCCCCAATTTCCCTTATTATTATTGGGCCTCACATCTAAGTAAGTGTGGAAATGGCTTTGCATCTGACCCTCAATCTGGTCAAGGGTATAGCTCATTGTGGCTCAAGTGGAACAGGATCTCATGAAAGTTCACAATACCGATCCAAAGGCTCTCTTTACAGGTCCAATAAAATATTCCTGTACCATTTCGCTCCTACCTCTTGGAATTCTCTGAGGGTCGTGTTTCAGTTATTCAGGTACTTCAGGATCTCTCAGACAGGGGACTTCTCTCAACCTATTTGTCTAAACCCAAATCTCCGTATAGGCAAATCTACTATAACTGAAAAGTGGCTGCCATCTCTTTCTGGTTGTAATGTAAGTGATTTTTACTCATCTAATTGCATTTTGGATATGAGAGAGATTCTGGATAAATTTCAATGGCCAGCAAAGATGGCCTTTAGGGTGTACCAATTAAGGCATCTCTTGTACAAAAAATTTGGGAATGTTAATAAAAATTCCTATCTCACACACTTTTTCTCTCAAGTCACAGTAACCGTTAATAAATCACACAGCATTTCTGGGTTGTATAGGTTACTACAGAGTTTTCCCGAAACCCCGTTGAGTGTCAGCCCTAATATCTGGAAAGATTTATATCCCGATGTAGATATGGACTGGCAGACCATTTGGAAGGAGCTATACATTTACCATACTCAGGATAGATATAGGATCACACAATATTGTATATTAAATAATTCTATTATACCCGATTAGATTGGCAAAGATGAAACAGGTTACTTCAACAAAGTGCATTAGGTGTAACAAGGAGGAGGGCTCTCGTTACATATTTTCTGGTTTTGGAACAGTATCCCCTCTGGGGCCAAATAGAAGCTTCACTCGATCCTTTACTTGGCCTACAGGGTCTCTTCTCCCCTAAAGCTTGCATCCTGGGTGATTATTCCGAAATACAGGTGAAGGAAAGGAGATATCATTTGGCATTAATATCTATGGCAGTTAAAAAATTAGTGCTTAGACATTGGAAAGACCAATCCATGCTAACTTACACGGAATGGTTACATGAAATGACCTTTGCTCTTCGAGTTGAGAACTTGATAGCCCAGGTGAACCGACGCCTACCTTCCTTTACAAAGAAATGGGGTAGATTATATGCCTTGTTATTGAAAAACCACTAGGAGACTCAATAGGCTGCGGGCCCTCCGTACTCTGTACTCTGTACTCAGTATTTTGTATTTTGCATTCCTTTTTCCTATCTAGTCTGTTGTTCACTTATTCAACACAAATTATGTGTATATCTCTTGCTGTTTTGAGGTCCCTTTCTTTTCCTTTCCTATGTTGTTTACTTAGTCCCTGGTATCTGGTTATTTGGCGATAGATTAGTATGCACCACCTGATGGGGGAGGGGGGAGGGGGGTATGGGAGGGAAAATCTGGTTATTCATACTTCATAGTTTTAGGATTTGAATAACGGATATTTATTTTAGTTTATAGGTTCTTTGTCATTAGTTCTTGACGTTCTAGGTAATCTCGGAACAGTGATTTTACCAATATAATATTGTTATGTCTAAAACTTAATAAAGTATATTGAATTACAAAAAAAAAAAAGCTACTTATTGTTAGGACAGTTTAATGTGACTTCTTCTATAGTTTCACTATGTCACTCCATGGATTCAGGATAGTGGTCATTATTAGAATACTGAATTCATACAGAAACAGTCAAAACTTTAATTTCCTGGTTCCATTAAGACAGCTATACAGAATGTTACAATAAAACAGTTTTTCACATTTTTCAGGTATAGGCAAATATAGGTCACCATGTGGAACAAATATTGTTTTTAAAAGCAGGGTTATTACAAACAATTGCAAAATCACATAGCTGACCTGTTTCCTTTAAAGCTATGCACAATAGCTTGTATGAGATAATTTGTATGAGATGGGAGTCTAGCTTTCTTTTGAAAGTCATTTGGTATGAGATTTTATTCAAAGCAACAGCAGTAGCTTATCCCAAGTCTAGGGTGCTAGTTAGATGAAGGAGGTTTGGGACAGATGCCTGGTCATCTGCTTCTTGAGCCTAAAGTGGATTTAGAGATTTGTGAGGCAGATTCAGAGAGACTTTGGTGTGTGCAAGGGGCAGGTAATGTGGTTCAGGAATGAAACCAGCTTACAAAGGCTTAGAATAGACTAGCCCATGAGAAATAACGACTGGAAATGAATTTATAAACAATGATACACACATGTTGGTTGGATGATATGACAGTGAGATGAAAACTAGCAATCCAGTTGGTTAATCTACGGTCCATAGCCAATGAAAACCTACAGGAAACCTGGTCACTCAGTGGTAACAGTTATATCCCTTCAATGCAAACTACAATAACTATGGCAAATGTTTTGTTATCCAGAGTCTGTGTTTTTATGTTTGCTTGTGCGCATGTGCAAGAAACATTAAGTGGCAGCTTAGGAGAGAAGCAGGTTATGGAGGTGTGGCACTGTGGTGGCCAATGCTGGCACTGCATTGTTGGGCTTGGCAGTGCTCAGCCAATGCAGGGCCAGTGTCCTGATGACACTGGTTCTGCAGAGTGCCACCAAGATATAATGATTTTGCCGCTGTAATCAGGGGCTGCCTCATCATTGCAGTATCAGCCATTCCGCTGCAATGAGGGAGCAACCCCTCATTGCAGGGCAGTACCTTGTCTGGTTCAACATCACCAGGAATGTGGCAGGTGTATGCCACCACCTCAGAGGTGCATAGAAAGCCAACGGGGGTGCCCAATCCCCCTGTCAGCATGCTCTACACCCAGTTCATTTGCCAATGGGGGAGCCCACTCCCCATCAGCATAATGCCCCCCATTTCAGTTGTGTGCCAAGGAGGTGCCCAATCCCCCTTGGCATCATGTGCCCCCTCACATGGTTCTGTGCCATTGGGGGCCCAATCCCCATCAGCTTCAGTCTCCCCATTCCCAGTTCCAGTTACTGATGGGGAAACCCACTCCCCATCATTATAATGGCCCCCCAATGCTTGCATCCCTGTGCCGAGGAGGTGCCCAATCCCACTCGGCATCATGGGCACCCTGACCCATTTCAGTGCTGACAGGGGCCCAATCCCCTTTGGCTTTGGTCTCTTTCCCCACAAATGCAGGTGGTACACAGGAAGCCCACCCCAGTGTACCAAACACACCTGCAAAAAAAAAAAAAGAAAACTGACCTGCATTGTTCGTCTGTTTGTTTTTTACCTGTAAAATGAGAAAACGGTCCCTCAAAGTATTCTGGTGCCCTTCCCCCAACCCGCACCCACCCTCTGCATACTATACCGTCCCACACCTTCCCAACACTCCATACTTAATTCCGGAGCCCAGCGTGACAGTCTTCGGTGGACTGAGAACAAGTCTGCCCTCTTCAAAGCCAACTGCTAACTGAAGAAATGCTGGTAAGCTGCATAATGGCATAAATAGGGTTTTTTCAACTTTGGTGCATATCTCAGGCATTCTTGGGAATTTTAACACCACATTTTCAACCTGGGGTTATTGGGACCCCTCCTCATGAATTCAGACACTGCCATGGCATTATTCAGTTCCAAAAGGTGATTTTGTGGTTACTGAATGGATCACCTTTCGGGACTGATTAATGAAATGACAGTGCCACTATTCATGAGGTGGACTCTCAAAAAGCCTATATTGCAAATTTGGTGAAAAAATCCAAAAAATGACTGTTTTATGAGTGTGCATTGCGCAGTTTCCACGCATGCTTGTAATTTCACAAATTTGTAATATTTTTACTCCAGATTTTCTACATTGGCATTTTCCCACACCTCCTTATGAACAGTACAGCTGTCATTTTGCACATCCTCGCAAAATGTGTTATCGCATTTCCAGCACAGAATAGCGTGGTCACTGTCGGAAAGCAGTGTTCAGGACAGATTAAGAAAATGACAGTGACACTGTTCATGAGCAGATGTCCTAAAATGTCTATGTTGAAAATTTGGTGATGAAAGTCCATAAAATGACTGTGTTACAAACATGTGTTGCTCAGTTTCCACGCACCCTTTTAACTTCGCAGATTTGTAATATTTTCATGCCAGATTTTTAGCGTTGGCATTTTTTTCATACCTCCTTATGAACAGTACAGCTGTCATTTTTTGCATCCTGGTCGAAATGTGTTTGCATACTTCCACCGCAGAATAGTGCGGTCGCTGTGGGAAATCAGTGTTTGGGACAGATTAAGAATGAGTGAGTGAGAGAGGGGGAGTGAGCAAGCTCAAAAGAGCTCTGTCGGGACTGCTGCACATTTCTTTTTGGGCAGAAGAAGGCATCAGTGCAGGCAGGAGCCCAGTACAAAAGGGAAGCCTGCAGCGCTAGGAAAAACAGAACAAGCGAGTGAGAGAGGGGGAGTGAGCAAGCTCAATGAAGTTTTGTCAGGACTGCTGCAGATTTCTTTGTAGGCAGAAAAAAGCACCAATGCAGGCAGGAGCCCAGTACAAAAGGGCAGCCTACAGCGCCGGGAGAAACAGAATGAGTGAGTTTGAGAGGGGGAGTGAGCAAGCTCAACAGAGCTCTGTTGGGACTTTAGAGTTGCCCACCCTTCTGCCCAGGGTCCTCTGTGGTCCTATATTATAGCAGGGTCTCTGGGGTGGAGACAAAACAATGATTGGATATTTTTAGGATTGCTGTAATAATACAGATTTACTGTAGTTGTTCTGTTTATTCTTTAACTGAGCTAAGTACTGAGCTATACTGTTAGGATTGCTGTAATAATACATATTTATTTGTTCTGTTTATTTCTCTAACTGTGCTGAGTAATACTTGGAGTGCAGTAGGATTTCTAACCGGGCTAAGTGAAACTATATGAGGGCTGAGAACAAAAAGTATGGTACAGTAGCTGAGGGGTGAAAACAGACAAGGAGGCTGTAGGATTGCTACAGTAATACAGTATCTAATGGATGAGATTTGAGACTGAACTAACCTCGTCAGCAAGGGGGCAGTAGGGAGACTAGTGTGGGGGAAACAGGAATTTGAGTAAATATTTATTTATTTATTTATTGAAATGTTTTACCAAGAAGGCACACTGAACAACAAGTTGCTCATCTCATGGCGTGACGTGGGGGGAGAGGTTACATAAGGTTGTGAAGGATGATCAGTTGCAATTGTATGTGGGCAGTATGAACAATACAACATTGTAAGATTGTGCAACAGTTGGAACACAAGGTATTGTACAATAAGCAGTAGTGGAACATTGGGTAAATTACATGTCCAAAATCATACAAAAGAACATATGACTGTACAAAACAGTAATAATGTGATAGAACCATTTATAGTGCATGAGTGTACCAGGAGCAGGTTTGAGGTAGTAGGCAAGTGCTGTTGGAGTAAAAAGGATGGGGTTAGGCTGTGCACACTGGTGACCTAGAAGTGCAGGAGGAGAAGAGAGGGGGGAGAGGCAAGAGCTGAATATGAGGAGAAGAGATAGCCATTTCCTGATTTCCCTTTAGGATGCTGAGAATCCTGCCGGGGTCATGTAGGAAGGCAGAAACTGGGGATAGGTATTAAGGTGGGTTAAAGCAGGAACAGCTGAGGAAAGGTAATTGTGTAGGCAGAGGTAAGGGAGTAGTTGGAGGAGGAGGACGATTTCGGGGAATTCCAGATTTTAGGGAAACGATGGGTAAACCAGTCTGACTGATGAGGGTGGAGCAGTGAGGGACCGCTGTTGTGGACGTCATTTGATCTGAAAGAGTGGGTGGGGGGAGGTGATGTTTAGAGAGAGGATGAGAGATAGAAGATAGGAGGAGAGCCCCCAAACCAGAATTTGGAGGCCTAGTAGTTGTAGTAGGGTACACAAACTGGGAGTAAGAGCCCGTAAGATAAGATGGGGCCCAAAATGGGGCAGGTGCTGCATGTCAATAGGGCGGGCATCTTTGGAAGGGTGGTCTGGTGTACAGAGTGTGGGTCTGCCATGACCCTGGACTGGGCTAGGAGGACGTACCAGGTCATAATGTTGCACACATAATAGCATATGACATTATGGCGAACCCGGACCTGTGCACTCTCTGAGTTGGTCCCCCCCAGAGTTGAGAATCCTTAGTGGGGGTGTGGGGGCGGAGCCCCCCATAGAACAAAAGCAGGCAGAAATCAGTGGAAGGGGCGTTAAAAGGGAAAGGGGGTAAGGGATGGGGTGTACTTGTCCTGGGGATTCTACACTGAAAGGAGTGAGATGCGGCAGAAGGGAAAGGCACAGCTATATTTGGGTTGAAGCTATCCCCGGGTTGACTGCAGGAGGGGCAGGGCAGGCACTGCTCAAGTCTGCACCGAGGGGGAGAAAGAAACCTGATTTAGTGTTGCATGTGGATAGAAACGACTTGGTGGGGGAGACTGTGGAAGTAGTGAGGGGGAGTTTCGAGGAGTTGGGCAAGCAGTATGAGTGGTTGGAAGTTGGTGGTATTCTCGGAGGTACTCCAGGTACCATGTGCAAGCACAAGGAGGAAGGGTATGATTGAGGAGTTCAATGAATGGCTGAAAGAATTGATGCCACACCAAAACTTATGGTTAGTGACTAACTGGGGTAGGGTCTAGGGGAATAGTGACTTGTACGTGGGGGGCAGGCTACACTTGAGCAGGAAGGGGAGTATTAAAGGTGGGATTAGTGGGGCATATCTCTACTAAGGTGGATTTAAACTAGTGGGGGTGGCCAAAAGACTGAGGTTGGTAGAAAGGTCCAGACAGGGGAGTCAAATGAGCTCCCCTCCCCCCAGATATAGGTAAAGGCAGAGGCATAGTAACCCCGGGAGGGGGAAAGCAGAGTGGTATGAGGGTAACACAGAAGATGCCACCACCCAGTAAGAATAAGGAGGAGAAAGGGTGTGGACTACCTGGAGGAGGGAAAGGCCAACAAGAAGAGTGAGGAGAAGGAGGGGTACTGGTGGAAGGTGGTCTATCTCAGCACAAGAAGCCTGGGGAACAAAATTGCAGAGCTTCAGGTGCTCCTTTCAGAAGGGAAGGTGGACATTGCTGCAGGAACAGAGACTTGGGCCACAGAGTACCATGACTGCAACTTGGCAATCCCGGGATACAGGATATACAGGAGGGACTGGGGGGGTTGAAGGGGGTGCTGCGCTATATATCATGAAAGGGATCAAATGCATATGGAACGAGGGAGAAGAGAAGAGGAGAGGACAGAGGCACATTGGGTGCAGCTCCTGGACTCCAAGGCAGAAAGTTGAGGCTGGGAGTGGTGTGCAGACCACCAGCTTAATCCAGGGAATTGAAGGGGGAGTTTGCAGAGCAGTTAAGGAGGGTGTGTAGAAGGAGGAGTGTGGTAATAGTAGGGTATTTTAACCTACCAGGGGTTGACTGGAGCAACCCAGACACTAGCAGTACCAGGAAGCAGGTGCTCCTTGATGCATTCCTGGACGGCCTTCTGACACAATTGATAAGTGGGCCTATAAGGCTTGGAAGCACTCTGGACCTAGTACTGGCAAATGGGGAGGTGGTGAGGGAGGTAAGGGTGGAGGACCCACTAGCGGGTAGCAACCAACAAACAGTGTGGCTCATTCTTGTGCTGGTCAGGGAGACAGGAGGCACGGGCACTAAGGTGATGGACTTTAGTAGTGTGGACTTTGGGAGGATGGAAGCAATATTGCAAGGGAAACTCCAAGATATAAAGCCAGGGATGGATGCAGAACAGAAGTGGGGAGCCATAAAGACTAGGCTAACAGAGGCCACAGTAGCCTGCACCAGGGCCAGGAGTAAGAAGAGCAGAGCCAAGAAACCATGCTGGCTGAACAAGGAACTGCTGCAAGGGGTGAGGACAAAGAGGGCTGCATACTGGCAGTACAGGAGAACAGGGAAGGGAGAGGATAAGGAGACTTACCGGAGTTGGTCAAGGGAGGTGGCCAGGAGGGTGAAAAAAGCTAAGGTCTTCAGGGAATTAAGGTTAGCACAGGGCATAAAGGGAGGGGAAAAGGACTTTTGTAGGTGTGTCAGGGAAAAGAGGAAGTGCAAGGAACATACTGTGAGGATAAAGTGGGAAGGGGATTGGGTGGAAAAGGTGGAGGAGCAGGTAGAAATTCTAAATGATTACTTCTACTCCATTTTCACTAAGGAGAAGGAAGGTCCACTACCAGCATGGCCTGGGGGGTGGGGAAAGGAGGGGAGGAGGTGACGGACACAGTGATCACAGGAAGTAGGGTGCTAGAGTGGCTGAGTGCAGTAAGGGTAGACAAGGTACCAGGTCCCATTGGCATCCACCCCAGGGTGCTGAGGGAGATGGTGGAGCTGTTGGCTGAGCTGCTGGCAGATCTGTTCAACACCTCCCTGGAAATGGAGTGTGTGCCCCAGGACTGGATGGTGGCCCATGTGGTGCCCACACACAAAAGTGGGCCTAGGGAGGAGCCAAGAAATTATCAGACTGTCAGTCACACATCCATAGTGGATAAGCTTTTGGAGGTGATACTGAAGGAGAGGCTGGTGGCATTCCTAGAAAGTAATGGCCTCCAACATGGGCGGCAACATAGGTTCGTCTCAGGGATGTCTTGTCAAACCAACCTAATAGAGTATTATGACTGGGTGACAATGGAGTTGGACAGGGGCCATGTGGTACATGTCCTGTACTTGGACTTCAGTAAGGCCTTTGATACAGTGTCTCACGAGAGACTGGGGGGAAGCTGATGGCAGTGGGGGAAGGGGAAGCTGATTAAATGGATAGAGCACTGGTTACAGGGGAGGTGCAGAGGGTGGTGGTGGGGGGAGCTCTCAGCATCCAGAGCAGTGACAAGCGGGGTGCCACAGGGATCAGTGCTGGGCCCAGTGCTATTTGGGCTCTTTATCTCCGATATAGCACACAGCGTGGGAAGCAGAGTTAGTCTGTTCACAGATGATACCAAATTGGGGGGGACGGTGGATGAAGAGGACAGATGGGAAAAACTTCAGGGGGACCTAACCAAACTAGAGACATGGTTGCTGGAGTGGCAGCTAGGATTCAATGCAAAGAAGTGTAAGGTGATGCACTTTGGGGCTAAGAACCAGAAGAGGGACTATTGGTTGGAGGGGGTGAGGTTGGGGATCACAGATGAGGGGAAGGACCTAGGGGTGTTGGTAACTGGGAGCATAAACAACTCGGCCCAGTGCAGGAGAGTCACAGCAAAGGAAAACAGGATGCTGGGGTGCATTGCAAAGGGGTTCTCATCCAGACACAGGGATGTGATTTTACCGCTCTACAGATCGTTGGTTAGACCGCACCTGGAGTACTGTCTGCAATACTGGAGGCCATACCTGAGGAGGGAGATAAAGCTACTGGAGGGGGTGCAAAGGAGGGCAACAAAAATGTTAAAGGGGATGGAAGGAAAGGCATATGAAGTTAGGCTGAAGGAGCTGAACATGTATACGCTGGAGGAGAGGAGGGATGGGGGGATATGCTTGAATTGTTTAGATACCTGAGGAGGTGTTTAAACTGAGGAGTGGAAGAGAGACGAGGGGTTATGGAATAAGGTTGGAAGGGGGACGTTTCAAGAGGGAAATGAGGAGGCACTACTTCACTGAGAGGGTGATGTCTAGCTGGAATGCGCTGATAGGGGTGGTAACATGTAGGACAGTCAATAGCTTTAAGAAGGAGTGGGATAAAGCAAGAGGAAGAGTTAGGGAGGCAGAGGCTGGGACAAGCGGGGAAGGAACTGAGGGGGAGGAGGCTGGGGCAGCTGCAATCTGCGGTGCTAGCTGCACACTTGGGCAGACTTAGATAGACCGATTGATCTGTTCTGCTGGCAGATTCGTATGTTCATATGTATGTTTGTATGTAAAATCACAGTGACTGTTCATGAGCAGAGATCCTAAAATGCCTATCTTGAAAATTTGTTGACAAATGTCCATAAAACGACTGTGTTACTTCGCAAATTTGTAGTATTTTCACTCCAGATTTTCAACATTGGCATATTTTCAGACCTCCTTATGAACAGTACATCTGTCATTTTTCACATCCTGCCCGAAATATGCATTTACACATCTGGCACAGAATAGCGCAGTTGCTGTAGGAAATCAATGTTCGGGACAGATTGAGAAAATCATACTCACAGTGTTCACGAGCAGAGGCCACAAAATGCCTATGTTGAACATTTGGTGAAATAATTCCACTAAATGACTGTTACATGCATGTGTTGCACAGTTTCCATATATGCTCGGAAGTTCAAGCATTTTTAATATTTTCACTACAGATTTTCAACATTGCCATCTCTTCACACCTCCCTATGAATGGTACAGCTGTCATTCTTCACATCCTGCCCCATCTGTGTTTGTGTACATCTGGCGCACAATGGCACGGCCTCTGTGGGAACTCAAAGTTCAGGACACATTCAGAAAATCACAGTGCCACTGTTCATGAGAAGAGGTCCCATATGCTTTCATGAGGTGGGGGTTACAAAAAGGCCATGTTGAAAATTGGTAATGCAAATACCAACAAATGCCCGGGGTGTTAGGGTTTCTAACCATAATGTCCCACCCTGTACAGACTGACTGGCATCAGGGGTGTGACTTTGGATTGCAGACTGTAATGCTCATGCCATTCCAACCCCACCCTGCAGCCAGTGACAGGCATCGAGGTGTGCCTTGGACTCTTCGGCCCCAGAGTTCACCCCATTCTCCTAAATTGCACCCATTTTAGCATATGTCCTTATGGAGTGGGGTGATTGTAAAGCCGAATACTCCAAAGCATACCTCAACACTTGTCTGTGTCTGCAGGATAGGGTGAGGAGAAATGGCATGAACATTATGGGTGACAACCCAAATGCATACCCCAATGCCTGTCCATCTCTGCAGGGTGGAGGTGGGGATGGTGTGAAGTTCATTACTTCATAGCCATTCCTTCTGTGCATCTGCCTAACTCCTACATTTCCAATACTAATAACAGCAAGCAAACATTCGGCATTGACAAATGCTTGTTTATATTTTACAGTTATTGCTTTTTTGAGTCTGTACTCTGTTTTTATACTGTTTGTAATGTGTAATGATGTCTCTAACTTGCTAAAAGCATATACTGATCAATAAAATATCTACCTACCTACCTACTGTATCTACCTACCTAACTACATACCTACTTATTGGAAACAAAAATTACCACCTTTAAGCAAAATCAACAAAAACACAACTGAAGTAAAAGGAAATAGAAATTAAAGCAAAATAATAAAATTACTGGAGCTCTGTCAACCTCCCAAAGTTTGATCATGTGAAGGTAAGCACCCCCCCTTCCCCTGTCTAGGGGTAATTAGATGGTAAAGCTCATGGGGAAGGGGGAGCGCCATACAGCCAATGAAAACGCAGTCCAGAAATATGAAAATGGAAACAGTACCTGAATGTCTACGGGTAAAGATGGTGATGGATGAACTCCATCTGGGGCACTCATCTTCCAGCCCAGTGCTCTCAAGGCACTGGGCTGGAACACACTGGAGGCAAGGCTGTGGAGGCAACTTCTTTTAGCAGTGGCCAAACAGTCTGTTTAGAATACATGAGGCAAATGAAAAGTTGCAGGACCAGGGGATTCCATTTAATGCTCAATCAGTTGCATAGAATAGACAGTCACTTCATTAGAGCAGCAAAACAGGACCAGGGTCCACATTATTAGATACAAGATAGACGTTTAGCTGCACTTGGGACCCAGGGGCCCCCAGTCAGAACATGCAGCAGTACTTCCATGTGGTCCCAGACAGCTACTCCAGAATCACTGGGCAGCTTTCAGTCCAAGGCAATGGCCCACTTGAGGCCAAACTGACCATCCACCAACAGAAAAGAAAGAACAGGTTGCAACTCCCTGGTCTGGCTCCACACAAACACTGCTACATAGAGCAGGCTTAACTGGAGCCAACAACTGCCTGACCCTCAGCTGCCACACACACATGCTGCTGCCAGCTGCTGGGCCCAAAGCCCATAATTAGCCTACTAAGGCACTGGGGCATGATCTGCTCTGAGACAGCCCACTGACAGACCCCACACATGACCCCTCACCTCATGGCTCCAGTTCAGGCAGCGATTCTCTTTTCTATCATCGGGATTCTCTGGCTGAGAATCCCTGGACTCCCCACTAACTGCAGCACCTGCTTCTCTACATTTTCTTCTCCTTCTGGTGGCCGTACTTAGCAAAGGAACTAAAGGCAGCAACGGCCGCATGGCTGAGCGGGTAGGCACCTCGCTACAACCTCATTCTCCTCTATCTTCCCTGTAACTCCCCCCTTTGTCCCCTTTAGCTCTGGCTTTTAAGGGCTTAATGGTTTAGCGCCAAAACTCTTGGTCCTATCAGGGACCAAGTACTCTGGCACCAAACTTGCAGTCCCACTTCACAATTTAATGCTGGTGCCCCAGGGTGCCAGCCAACACCGAAAACTACTGGCTGACTAAGGAGCTAGTGCCCCTTTAAATTTTTACTCTCTGTGGTAACCTCACCTGTGCATTTCATGCAGGACTGCAATTTAAGCTAAAAAAATATATATTTACTTTTGAGCAGCCCCGAGCCCGATCCAGTACCTTACCTGACCCGGGACCAAGCAATGCCACACCCAGCAGCAGAAAAATCCACTCCGGTGCTCAGCCCAGCCCTGATTGTGCTGAGACACCAGAGAGGGACATCTGCATGCTGCAATGGGGAGTCACCAGGAGCGACTCACACCAGGACCCCCGGAATGGGACAGCCCAAGTGGGGAGAAGCCAAGGAGCATGGAGCCCCACTGAAGGTAAGCATGTTTTGGGGGGCTTACATGAACATGGTCCATCAAACCATGTAAAGTTTGCAAAAGTTCCCTTATTTTAAAACTAGTTCAGCCTGATTTGCCTGTAGAAACCCATTATTAAGAATATACTGTGAGATTATTTTCTGTCAGGGCACTGAAGCATACAAGAGAGCATATTGATGTAACATCCCACAGTGAAGGCAAGTTTTCTAAAAATTATGTCCTTTCAGAGTAGACACTGCCAAATGTGGATGAGGCTTCCTGTTATGCCAAGATAAAGTGTTGAACACAGAATACTTAAATGTTGTGTAAGAGTTGCTCTGCCACTCTTAACATTTTTGGCAACATCTACACAAATCTGGGACTCTGCACTGTAGTGCCTAACCCATCTAGAAACAGAGATGGGTGAAGTGGATGAAATTCCTGCTGTAACCGAACTTGTAAAACTGGTAGAATAAAAAAATAAAATAGAAAGGGCTGACTTCACAAAGTTTTTACCAGGTGATGTGTCTCTTTTCCTACCCACATTTACCTTAATGCACTGGTGAGGTTGCCATTGGATAACTTTTCACCTGACCTTGTCTGAAAAAGTGTCACTTTGCCAGGAAAACTGATGGCAAAGTGGGAACTTTGTAAAATAAATTGTGAAGGCAAATTTAGCAACTTTCCCAGTGAAGTAAAACATATAATCTCTATCTAGAAATCCCTGAGCTACCAGCTATATACTGCAAGCAAAGCATACTAGTTATCATATTGAACTGCCAGTACAATGCTATTTGCATTGTATGATACCATAAAACCTGGGGTTAGTGAGTGTGGTGTTTCTGTCAACGACTCATCTAACTTCTACTAAAGGCAGTTCTAGTGGGTTTTCTGCACAGTGGTGATTGTCAAATCCACACAAGCTGCCTGCTTCCAGAGAATGGAAAGCCATGGTGACTTGGGGCTAATGCTACAGCTGCTACTTCCCTCTTGTGAAGGAGAAATAAAAGTAAGAGAGAGAAATTAACCCAGAAGTTGGCCACTGCCATGTAATCTGGTGTCTGACTGATCATCCAGCAAGGATGAGAGGTGTGGACTATTGGCAACTTGTGTTTAGCTTTGAATTGAGCTCCAAGAGTTTGATTCAGCTTCAAGAATCTGCCCTATGGTAGCAACCTTGATTCCCAATACAGTAATCTGCATGGAGAAATAAAACACTACAAATGAGAAGGTAAAAAGCCATTAGTTCAGCAGTGAATATTTATGCTCTAACTTACATGTAACAGGTGGTGTTGGCATGCCACAGCTGCAGATTGTTGTGACAGTGTACACAACCCAGTAAGACTGCTGCAGCCTCATGCTGAGCTACAGAAATAGTTAATATTCATTGCTGATGTCAAGGCTTATATTGCCCCACGTAATCGCTGTTTTACCACCATATCAAATAATTTATTCTTCTTAGCCCCATGACATTTCTAACTATTTAATATTATCTCCATTTGTTTTTATTTATTTGTATGCCAATAAAAGGTTGTTGACTGTTAAAAGTACTGCATTTAATGGGCAACACTTTATCAAAACTGGCTCTTGCTGTAGACGGGATAGTTGGGGGGCAAATTGCAGACTGCCTAGCCATGTAACATCCATTCCTGCAGATGCTGCACCTCTGACAAGTGATACTGAGTCAGTAACCAATGTCTGGTTCTCTCCTGGCGTGGCTGCAGCGGATGCGCCACATGATCCTTCATCTGAATCTACAACTA
Source organism: Neoceratodus forsteri (assembly GCA_016271365.2). Lineage (NCBI taxonomy): Eukaryota > Metazoa > Chordata > Ceratodontiformes > Ceratodontidae > Neoceratodus > Neoceratodus forsteri. The sequence continues at coordinate 220,352,774 of CM028134.1, forward strand.
GTTGCCCAGGGTAGGACCCAGATGCCTTCTATGGCTTTTATTTTATTTAATTTTTTTATTATTATTTATATCTTATGTGCTTAGGAAAAAAAATGCAACTCATGATTCTTGATTACTGACTTGTGACTCATAATTTTATTTATTTATCTAAAAGTTTCACCAGGAAGGCATACTGAGCAGAATTGCTTGTTTCCAGAAGCACCTTGGGGAAAAAGAAAGTGAGCAGACAATTATGAAGTATAATTTACAATTTACAATAAATATTCAACACCATTTACAGTAATGCAGAGGTACTATCAAGGTGCAGTGAGTTCAACCCAGGTACATAGCAGATAGTAAGGATGAGGGTAGATAGCAGCAGCCAGAGTGTAAATGCATAGCCGCCATAGGGGTGGGGGCATGGATGCAGGCATTGTGAACAGTTTCAGACTGGAGAGATCTATGGAGTAGGTCAGAAAGGGATCTGGGTGGCGGCATTGAGGATGGAAGGGGGAGGGTGCTCCACAGTTTAGGGCATCAATACAAGAAGGTGGACTTGCCAGCAGTGGTGGACCTTGGAGGGAGAGCAAGGGTTTGGAGACTGGCATTACGAAGTGAGTAGGAGGATGGAGGGGGGATGCAGAGATTAAAGGTGAGGTAGGAGGGTAGAGACCTGAACCAGTATTTGGCTACAAAACTAATGCAGTGGCCGAGGTGCCTATCACCATGAGATGGAAAGGAGAGGAATTTGTAGAGAACACAGTGAAGAGTCTGGGGAGGGCAAGATAGGGAACAGCAGCAAAATGAGTGAAAGATGGCATCCAGTCTGACTAGGGAGGACTTGGGAGTGGCACTGTAGACTATATCTCCATAGTCAAAGGTGGGGAGGATTATTTATTGGACAATCACGCAACGAGCCAGCAAGGGAATGCATCCACAGTTTCTGTATAGTGCACCAAGCTTGGGGTGCAGTTTCTTTTGGATGGCATTCACTTGTACAGGAAAGTTCAGGCGCTGGTCGAGCCAGACCCTAAGTTACCTAAACGAAGTCACATCCTCTTATATCGTCCTGTCCAGGATGGGGAAGAAAAAAGGGGGGTAGGGCCTAGACAGCCTCTGCCTTCTGCTGAAGATCATGGAGACAGTCTTCTTGGCATTTAGAAACAACTGATTGGAGTGAAACCAGAGCTGAACTTTGTTGAAGTCCTGCTGGAGTCTGGTCACCACATCTGAGTGGGAAGTGCCAGAGGATTATAGGACAGTGTTGTCTGTGTACATGTGAATGGAGGTGGAGTAGCAGACAGCAAGGAAGATCCAGCTGCTTCTGTAACTCATGATATGGACTTGTGACTCCTAAAAAGTGACACATGACTCATAATTCTTGTGTCATGATTTGACTAAGACTTTGCCACCTAATTTTAGATGAAGAGGATGTATATCATTCTGTCTTCACTGTCTGTCTCCATTTCAACCCACCTTGGTGGTGGTGTTACTTGCTTTGCTTTTTTAGAAATGAGAGAACAGCAGTACACCTTGCCATGCCTGCCATTACTCCCATGAACAACTGTACTTTGTCCACTAGTTATAAGATGACAGCAGTGTCCATGCTCATGTCAGATTGAGACACAGAATCGCCTCCCATGTACAATGACTAATCAGCAGCACTGCACTGTATGGTGCTGCTAGTAATGCATGATTTGAGGTACAGGGGGTGTCATATGGTGGTTCAAGGTGGACTGACAATTGCCAATGTCCCCACACAGGTGGTTGTATCAGCTGTCGCTGTACTGTTCATACAACATGGACATGGTGATGGCTTACCTTTACAATTCTGGACAGATCAGTTCTTCACTGGGTAGGAAAAATTGAAGCACTTGAAAGAGTCCTAACCTTTGCAAAGCCACTGTGAGAGGTACCTATGCTGTGTGATGCTTGAACAGTTTGTTCAGTACTTGTCACACTTTCTGAGGAGCTTTGGCCAAGATACCACTGCATTCTTTTTACAGCTGTGTGGGCAGAGCTCCACAGACATTTTGCAATTACTCTGTCAGGGCACTGTGGAAGCAAGTGACCAGACAGTGCTCCTGCATGCTTCCATAGTGCTAGCAAACAGTTCCACTGCATTGTGTTTCTATGGCCCTTTCCCTCTTCAGGCCATAGAAACACCCTCCTTTATGGGGCACTACTTTATCTTCCACAATTGCAGAAGTGATGACTGCCATACACAAGATGGCCGACAAAGCAAACTGAGCATGCGTGAGGATCACGCATGCACAGCTGTGCCACAGTGGTTATCTTGTGCACAGTAGTTAGCTGTGTATGTGTGATCCTCATGCACGTGCAGTTTGTCTTCCAGTGATCTTCCGTATGGCTGACTCTGGAACGACGAGAGGTCTGACTACTTTTTTGCTCATTCTCGTTGCACTGTGTAGCCATAACGGCTCTGACCAAAACTTGGCTTGTTTGCAGTTTGTGGATTATGCTAACTTGTAAGCAATACTTTCCAGGATGTCCACTGATTTTATGAAGCTACCCTGTAGTTGTTAGGGCTGAGGAGGTGCTTTAAAAGATCCAGTACAATCAATCTTAAATGATGAACAGAAGGATTGACTCCTTATGTTAATATTTCATCACTTAGAATATTTTTTAACAATCCACCAATGAAAATCCCCTTAGCTCCTGGTAGTGTGGGAACAAGCTACATTCATAAGATAGATGTCAAGTTGAGCCAGATTAGGAGACATGAGATACAGTAATCATAAAGTGGAAGGCAATAAGTGAGAGAGAATGGTCTCTGAGCTTTTGAAACCAGTAAGATATTTTTTTCAAGATGACAAGGCATCTCTGATCAACAAAAGTTATATTACTACCAGGTACAAAACTCCACACCACCATTCCCTGATGAAGCAACATTCCATGAAACATGGGCAATTTCTATTGGTGGAGTGTTAATAAATATTCTAAGTGAAAAAATATTAACATGAGGAGGCAAGCCTTCTGTTAATCATTTATGATTCCAACTTGTCCCATCTCTTTCTCCTCTCTGCTGCTTTATTGCTACTTCACTACAGAATTTTGCCAGCCCACAGTCACTTGATTACCACCACCCAGGATCCCAGGGCAAGTCCCATTAAGCAAAACACAAAAACAAACATACTGTATGCATCAGGGTCCGCAAGAATTAAACACCTCCTGATGTTCTTCCTTTTTTTTTTTTGTATGCTGCTTTTTCTTTATTTGTTTGAGTTTGGTGTGGCATGCTCTCTTTTTTTATTGCAATCCATATAGAGACATATACAGAGACAAATTAATTTATCATCTTACAAAGTAACTAAGAGTTATCACTTGAATTTCTTATAGTTTAACACTTAAATTTCATACATTGTTAGATCTAAATCTGTATATGTGAAGGACTATATAAACTGATTTTAGCCATAACCAACGTATTAAATAATTAAACATATAATATCAGCTGTCTCAAATCAGCAAAAATTTAACAGACCATAACCTTGACAGCATTGATACCATAAGACATATGAAGGGGGAAGGGGGGACCGACCGTACATCCCGCATATTGGGTCCAACTTGGGAGTTGGTGGCCATTTAAGTTTAGCCTGAATCAGATTTCAAATCTGGTTATGTTTACCAATTGCTTTAATTGAAGTGTAATGAATATGTTCCAACGTATGTACAGAGGCCATTGCATTCAGCCATGACTCAAAATCTGGGGGTCTGGGTCTTTCCATTTCAATAAATCAGTTTAAAAGCTTGGGCTAATGATATATTTAGTAAAGTTTGATTTTCAACTGGTAAATTATTATAGGGGGATCCAGTTCATAGCAGCATCCACATCAGGTGTTTACGTAGAGTCCGCTTAATTGAGCTTGAAAGAAATTCCAAAATGGCTGCCCACCAATTATTGAGTTTATGGCACAATATAAGCATATGACTTAGGGTGCCTTCATGATTATTGCACCTTGGGCATCCCCTGGAAACTGCAGAATTTAATTTGTTTAATAATTCAGAGGTACAAAATGTTTGATGTAAGATATTGAATAATATTTGCTGCATTCATATATATTTCATCCCCCATTATCTTATATTAATAGATTTCTTCCAGCTTGCAGCTAAAATTTGCATCCCTAAGTTTTCTTCCCATTTATTTTCAAGTTTAACCATATGGGGGGATTGAAAATGGATAATGCCATATATCTGAGAGATGGGTTTTATATGCATAGATAATTTAAAGTAGTTTTCCAGAGTAACTAATTGGCCTGGATATGGGTTCTTAATAATTTTAAGGAGGTAATTCCTAATCTACAGATGTGCAAAAAAATGCAAATTAGATAGATCAAACTTCTTTTTCAATGTTTCAAAATCTAGGACTTGTTCCTTATCAATAAATTTTCCAGTTTGGTATAGTCCCTTATTGTACCACTCTTTAAAGGTTTGGTCATGTATGGAGGGTATAAACATAGTATTTATAAATATGGGGGAATTCTTAGACATTATGGCCTTATAGATTTTGACTCCTATTATATGCTTCCACACATATCTTGTAATCTGCGTAGGTAACAGTATCTGAATTCTTAACTTTACCAGATCTGTGTATAGTATATGTTTTAGATTAGCAAAGAGTGTGGTTGCTGTTTCTATTAGGAATGAAGCACCTTGTTTTTTCACCCAAACCAGTCCAATATTACTGATAAATTAGCGGCAAAGTAGTACATCTTGAAGTTAGGAAGAGCTAATCCTGCTTCTGATTGTAGGGTAATCAGTTTCTCTATCTTGAGCCTTGGCCTTTTCCCCTTCCATAAGAACTTTTTAATTTCCCCTTTCAATGCCTGGAAAAATCTGCCGTGAATTATATTTGGCAATGTTTGAAATAAGAATAAAAATGTTGGTAGGATTACCATTTTAACTACATTGCTAATGATCCATGAGGCTGTATGGCAGATTCTCCCACTGATCCAGAAGTTTCTTAACCTCTTCTAGTAAAGTATCATAGTTTAATGTTTGTAAATCCTTAAGTTTGTGATCAATTTCAACCCCAAATACTTAAGCTGTGTCCTTGATTTAATCTGATAATTCTCTGGGGAAATAAATGGATTTGAATGTGCTCTGGTCTCTAACAGCTCGGTCTTAGTCCAGTTTACTTTGAAACCAGAGAATCCCCAAAATTTGGTCAAAGATTTAAGGCTTTCTGGGACACAGTGATTCAAGTCTTTGACTGTGATAAGCATGTCATCCACACATAAGCTAATCGGGAATTCATTACCCTTTATTACTGGGCCTTGTATTTTTGAAAAAGCTCTAATGGCTAATGCCATAGGTTCTATGGCTAGCACAAATATCATTGGTGAGAATGGACACCCTTGCCGAGTACCTCTCTGCAGTTTAATTAAAGGGTAAACATTGAAATTAGTTTTAACCCTGGCCACCAGACCCGAGTATAGTATAGTTATCCAGTTATTAAATATTTCCCCAAAGCCATACCTAGCTATCACTTATTTAATATATGACCATTCAACCCAATTGAAAACCTTTTCGGCATCAATTGTAAGGACAGATAGAACCATATGTCTTCAGTAATCTAATAAATTAAGTAGGCATCTAATATTTGTGGCCAGTGTACATCCTTTTATAAAACCATTCTGGTCTGGGTGAATAATATTGGGTAATATAGGTTCACGTCTAGTGGACAGGGTTTTTGCTAAAATTTTTGAATCTGTATTAATTAATGATATAGGATGGTATGAGGTTGGACTGTGGGGGGTCTTTATCCTTTTTCAAATATAATAACAAACTGGCTTCCTTTAAACTTGATGGTAGGATCTGTGGGTGGGATATTCAAAGCAGTTGCACCTGTGCAACTGCAAAAATGTGCCAGAGAGTGATATTCAGTGGCAGCAAACGTGCAGCACAAGTACCAATGCACCAGTGTGCAATGGTAATGAATGCATGTGGACGTTCAGGGGGCATAGTCATGAATAAGCAGCACAGTGTGATATACAATGGCAGGTGAATGGCACAAGCGAGAAGCAAACGGGACTTGTACAGAGCAGACTTGAGTACATAAAAAGAAGGAGCAAGCAAGGGAAGGAGGCTTGCACCACAAGGAAGCCTGAAAGAGGGAGAGCGAGGGGGCAGGAAGAACAGCCAAAGGGGAGCCACATTGTGAGAGGCAGGCTGGAAGAGGCACAACATGTGGACCAGGGTACCAGAAACAGCCAGAGTCAGGGGGTGCAAGTGTGTATATATGTGTGTGTGTGTGTGTGTGTGTGTGTGTGTGTGTGTGTGTGTGTGTAAGTCTGTGGCCATCCATGAGACAGGGTGCAAGGCAGCATGCAGAGGGAGCCAGTGACACCCAGCACAGGAGGGACTGCATAGGGGTACAGAGAGGTGGGAGGTGGAGTCCACAGACTGCAGACCAGGCAGCCACAAACAGGTGAGCTCACTGCAGGGGCACAGACAGCATCCCACAGCCAAGGGAACCAGGGGATGAAGCCGCCCAGGGGGAGAATGTACAACCCTGGACATGACCAGTGCCACATTCCAGATGGAGGCAGTAATAAGGGGTGTGAGGAGATAGCTCGCAGACCAGCATGGCCGTGGAAGGTCCCATTGGCAGTACACCTGGAACAGGTGGTACCGTGCCTGCATCACCTTTGAACAGTATAGTGATACAGAAATCGTGAGCCTGTACCACCTGAACTGGGCAATTCTGAGGTGGCTCTGAACTGTGCAGTCAGGAGATGCAGGTACCCACAAGACAGAGCCACGCCCTGTTGGTGGAGACGAAGGTCACAGCCGTTATGTGCCTGCTCACCACGGGTACCTTCCAGAGACCAACAGGGGACACCACAGGCATTGCCCAGTTGGCCGCATCATGGCTCTTCACACATTTCCTCAGTGCACTGCTGCCACATGCTGTGGAGTACATCCATTTCCCCAGCACACAGGCAGAGTGTACAGCAAACATGCAGGAGTTCCACAGGGTGACATGGTTGCCTGGCATGATAGGGGCCATCAACTGCACCCATGTTGGCATCTGTGCACCACCTGGCCCAAAGGGGGTAGCCTACATAAACAGGAAGGGCTACCCCAGTGTCAACTGCCAGGTGGTGTGCGAAGCCAGGGGGCGCATAACCAATGTCTGTGCCACACGCCCTGGAGGAGCACATGATGCCTTCATCTGGCACCAATAAGTGCTGTGCCAGAGGTTCGAGAGTGGAGACATCCCCACTGGCCATCTAGTCAGTAAGTATGCTGTGGATGCGGTATGCCAGGATAAGCAGGGCAGGGTGTGGGGGATGCCAGGGCATGGGTGGCAGCGGGTGTTGCTGGGATAGCGGGGGAGTGCAATGACACAGTCCACCATGCTAACCAGACATCTCTAATCACAGGTGACAGCGGCTACCCACTCCGGCCATGGCAGCTCACCCCATACCGGTGCCCATCGACCTCTGCACAGGAGCAATATAATGAGGCACACGTCAGCACACGGAACATCATCAAGCGGGTGTTTAGGCTGCTGAAGGCTCAGTTCCATTGTCTGCACAGGTCTGGAGGTGCCCTACAGTACAGTCCTTTAAAGGCCTGTGGCCTATTCCTGGCCTGCTGTATACTACACAACATGGCCACTGACCATGGGATAGCTGTCAAGGTCAAAGAGAGGGACAGTAGTGGGGATGACGTGCCTGCTGGGCCAGGTGGTGGGCAGCCCCCCAGGTGAAGGGAACTCTGGCTGATGAGGCTGGCCCAGCTGCACAGGGACACACTCACTGAGAAACATTATGGAGCACACAGGTAGGTGGACATGGCCACATGCAAGGGCTAGGGCCCAGGGCACAGTGGACAGGCAGGCAAGGGCACACCCTATGCCAGGAACAGTGGGATGGGGCATGGACAGGTGTGGGGAACCGACACCAATGCAGCACACAGCATAGGCCTGCACACCTCGCACACATACACACTGACGCACACCACACACACATGCACACAGGACCCACATGCCACTGCCCAGAGGTGGGCACCAGGTGTGTGTCAGATGCTAAGTGACACTGCACAGTGGCAGTCAGCACTGTGCTGGCATCATCATGCAAGTGCCACAGTGGCCAGCAGCTGGGTGGGTGGGCATAAGGGCCATGTGCAGCATCGACCACGGATGACATGGCCATGGGACATGCATGCACACACATCACCATACCAATGTACACACAGGGCGGCAGCATACAGCAGACACAGAGGTGGGATATTCAGAATGCCACAGGGTAGCACAGCTGCTGTGGACATGTGGACAGCCCTGCCGAGAACACACAGTGGATGCAGGCTGAGCATTGGACACAGGGGGTGTCACAGACAGTCCCCAAGGGGTGACACTGTGGGACCATGAACAGGTCATCACAGGTGTCTGCAGGCCCCCAAACATGCCTGCTCCAGGCATGTTGAGAATGCCCATAGTGGACCCCGACATTGACACCGTGGGGGTCACATGACGCCAGGCCTGAGGGGTGGAGAATGCATTCTGTGGTGTAAGTGGCAGATGGCCATGCACCAGGGATGCCAGTGGTGCCAGACCGGCCGTGACTGCAGCAGTCAGCCAATCCATGGCTGCGACCATGTTCACCTGCATACACATGTTCTCAGCCAGAAGCAGGGCAAAATCCCTGTCCCACCACTCGGCTGCTTGGCACAGCTCCATGCAGAGTGCATGTACCCCTGCCACGACCAGCACCTGCTGCTTAATGGAGGCCCGGAGCAGATGGGTGTGCTCATCTAAGGGGTCAGTGCCCTGGGGCTATGGGGCACTGTGCTGACCCACGGGTGTATCCCGACCCTGCGACCCAGCTCCCCGTGAAGGTGGGCACTGCACAGCGGGTCCCTCCTTGGGCTGGGTGTCATGCGGTGCACCGATGGTGGGCACTGCCCCAGGCCCCGCCTCAATGCTGCCCAGCCACTATTGCCACCCCTCCAGCTGCTGTGCACAGGGCAACACTGGTGCAGCTGCACCACCACCAGCACCACTGCCACCACCGCCAGCTGTTGCTGCACCAGTGGCAGCCGCGGCTATGCTGGCCACAGTGGCCAGTGTACAGACATCCACCACCGGGCCACCGACTGCGCTGCCGTGGTGGGAGTGTGGTATGGGTGCCCCCCCTGTGGCCACAACATCACTTTCCTTGATGTAGGTCTCGTCATCATCGGAATCAGACCCAGCCCCAAGCTGTGTCTCAACACACAGGACACCATGCCTGGAGTCATGCTGAAACACAGCCTGGGCCTCATCCGCATCTGCGCCACATGCATCTGGATGTACAGCGGTGCTGCCCCGCAGTCAATCTGGGCCACAGTGTCCAGTGGAGGTGGATGGACAGTCCTCTGGGTCCAGGACTGCCCCCACAGCAGACACCCCCACCCCTGTCATTGCATGCAGGTGCTCAGGAGCTGAAAAAGAACACAGATACATTAGTGTTGTTGTTGCCCACCGCTGCCCCCTGCCCCAGTCACAGCCATGCCTACCATGCAGTGATGGGCTGCCACTTGTCTGGAATCCTCTGCCGGGCATGCCCTCAACCGTGCTGCACCACATAGTGGCTGCCACCAACTCCTCCTGCAGCGTGATGGTGGGCATATCAGGCTGACCCCCATCTGTGGTGGCACACACTGCCCTGATGGCTGCCACCTTCTTCTTGATCTGCCTCTGGTCTGTGCCGACTTTCTTTTTGCACTCCTGCACAGACCATTGGTGGCAGCCCTACAGGTTCACAGCATGGGCCACACTCTCCCATGCTATTGTCCAGGCCTGTGGCATGCTTGTGGGGCCATTGAGGAGTGGCTTCTGGTCCAGGTATGCCTGGAATAGGGTATCAGACTCCACCCTGGTGAAGTTGGGCCTGCGCTTGCATGCAGACCCACGCTGCACAGTCTCCTCTCATTCGGACATGTTTCTTCCTGTGGGCTGGACATGTGTTAGTCTGGCCTGGAATATCCCCCCCAGCCTCCCATTCCACTGTCTGGCCAGCTCTGTGGCTTGTATCTTACCTGTAAGGGTTGCAATACCATTCCTTAAACTGTCATTCCCCTGGCGCCTTTATAGTGCATCACATGCAAATGACGTGTTGAGCAACTGTAATGACATGGAAATGTAGCTGATGCACCGCAGACTTGCTAATCAGCTGCTTTGCATATACTGGCTGACTATCACATGGTTGCACATTGCACAATGGAGCTGGGCATGCACAAGTCAAGGAGCAACATTGTTATGTGCACAACAGCCCGTGCCACAGGCATGCACATGCCACCATCATGTACTCCTGTAGCGCTTCATACACAATGTGCAGAATAGGCAATGTAGCACCCATCTGCTATTGCACGTGTGGCAGTAGTGCACAGTATGACCTATGGCGCCCTGGTACCACTATGCCAATGTTGCCCTGGTGCCATTACATCAATGGCACCCTGTGCAATGGGTAACATGTCGCTCATGCTCAATGGGGCCATGTGCTATGGCTCCCACATGGCCGTACCATGCAGCATGCCCGCCTTGCCCAATGGCGCTGTAGCGCAGGGTGCGCAGCCCGACCCTTGACACCACGAGTGACCTTTGCCCCTGTAGGCACCCTGCGGCACATGGCAATGCTGCCTTGACCGAGCCGTGCATCTCTGTGCCAGAACGGTAGGCGGTGACAGCGCATAGTGGTGCATGGCATGCATCCCCAGCACGTGTGGCACATATGCTGCTGGGCATCAATTTACTTTGCTGAGAGAGTTGCAGACATGCCACGCAGAGCAGTACCCCATGCCCCTAAATGGACACAGGTTGAGCTGGTCAATCTGGTGGCCCTAGTGGAGCCACATGCTGGCACCCTGTATGGGCAGGTGCCCCTCAACAGGCCTCAGACAAAGGTGTGGCAGGAGGTGGCCGATGGCCTGGAGGAGGCCACAGGTGCACGGCACATGGGGGAGCAGTGCAGGCACCGCTACAGGGACCTGCAGTGGAGAGACCCAGAGTGGCTACGGGTACTACAGACACTAGTCTGGATGGGTGCTGTGCCACGGCCAGGTAAGTGGACAGTGCCTGTGCCCATTCCCATCCATTGGTCCATGGGGTGGTGCCGTTGGCATGCCATGCTGTGTGGGGGGCTGGGGTTGCACGCCCTGGTGGGTGTGGTGGTACACCGCGGCTGCACTGTGCCACTGCACTACTGGCACGCTGTGCAGGGTGTCACATTGTGCCGGGGGACCCCTGTGATGTTGTCCATCTCCATGCTTTCCTCCTAGGCCCTGAAGATTGGAGGCAGACTCACCTCACTGGCAACGTGATCGGGTCAGGCCACCACAGGGGGCAGTGCACCAGTTGCAGGCCACATGGGCGTGGCAGCTGGATGGCCACAGGGTGCACTGCAGCATGAAGGTAGGCACATTTTCATGCTTCTATGTTGTGCAGGGTGGGCAGCAGGGGTGGAGATGGGACACGGCCCTCTGTGCGCATGGCCCCCTCCAGCTGCGCACTGCCTGCTGTGTCCAATGCACTGCAATGTGGCTATCGCACATGTGAGTGGCTGCTGCAGGTGGGCTGTGGGTGCACCCGGGTCCTGGCTGTGCCACTGCCAACTACCTGCATGGCCATATCACCTGCCTGCCATGGCAGTGTTGTGCTGCACATGGGCGGTGTTGGTGTGCAGTGTTCTGCATGGCTGTGGGTGTCTGGGCAGGTGGCTCATGTGGGCGCACTCACTGCGGGTGGTGGATAGCTAGCCATGGGGTGCATGTCACCAATGCCCACTGTGAATGGGGGTGGGCTGCAGCATTCCAGACATGCACTCATACAGTGTTCACTCCTTTGTCCTAGGTGTCAGGCCCATTGATGTCCATGCTCAGCTACTCGGGCAGATCCTGCAGGTTTCGACTGCCATGCTACAGGTGGTACAGCAGCTGGCACTGTCACAGCGCAGAGGGTGGCACCAATGCCGATGTTGGCCTACAGTGGGGCATGGTCGGCCATAGGGCACATTTGCCGAAGCAACATCCCCTTCGCTGAGCTACCTCCCTTGTCCTCCCTTTTCCCCTTCCTTTGGCCTTACCCCTGCCCCTGCCTTTCTTCCCTGACCTCCTTGTCTGTGGGTGGTCCCTCCTTTCTCCATACCTTGTGTGTATATATATATATATATGTATATATATATAGTTTTGTTATGCCTGTTGCAATACATTATTTCTGGTAACCCATCTGTGTCTGAGTCTACTTTGCAGCTGGCATGTGGAGCCATGCTGCAGGGGTGTGCATGGCTGCTGTGTGGTGCATCAGGGGTGTACAGAGGGTTGTACCTGGTGGTGTTCCACCATGGGTTGGGTGGGGAGGTTGTGGCCTGTCCTTTCTGGTTGTGCGGTGTGTGCCTTGTGTGCTGTTTGCCTGTGTGTTGCTGGCTGTTGTCTGGGTGGCGTGTCATCAGCTACCCTGTAGAGGCTGCCAGGGACTGTGCATCAGGGGCCTTTGTTGTCACTCTGCCACTGTACCCCACTGAGGTGCATGTTAGCAGAGGCCTACCACCTCCTCATGCTCACTGGGTGGTATGGCCATGTGTACCTACCGTGCCTCTCCCCTGGTGCAATCTGCACCCTGGTGGTGGGTACTCCTGCCCCTGTGGCATGCTGCCTGCTGTGCCTGTTGACTTTCCATGTGTGTTCTGGCACGTACTGCTCTGCACCTTGCACATCAGTGGCTGCTATTATTGTGCTACTTGGCTTACTCCCCTGTGCATCCCTGGCTGTGCTATGGAACATCAGGACATGCTCCCTGGCACATCCCTGGTTACGCTATGGCTCATCCGTGCAATATTCAGCCACATTTTTCAGGCGCATCCTGTCATGCGCAACCTTTGAATATCACACCCGATGCACCATGATGCACTCTATTTGTGCTGCGCCCATCTTACGCCTGCCTCTGGTGCATTTCTGAATATCCCACCCTGTGTATCCAAAATATAATCAAATAGCTGTTTTAAATAAGGTGCCAATTTAAGGGCAACAATTTTATAAAAGTCAGTTGAAAGCCCATCTGGGCCTGGGACTTTTCCCATTGGAAGTTTTTTATTGATTCCAATATTTCATTTACCATGATATTTTGATCCAAAATCTCAGCCTTCTGTGGTGCGACTTTAGGTATTTTGATTTTAGAAAATAATTCTTCCCAGGTAGTTTGTGAACTTTGTGTCTCCGACGTATAATGCTTCTGGTAATAGTTATAGAAGACCTTATTCATTTCTTCTGGATTTGAAATGATTTTTCTGTTTGTCCTGAATTCTAGTAATTATATTTTGTTGTTGCGCTTTCTTAAGTTGCCAAGTCATTAATTTATCAATTCTTTCTCCTGTGGTATAATAATTACTTTTAGTATACATTACTTGTCTTTCTGCCACCTCTACTGTTAGCCCATTATGTTATTCTGTATGTGCTATAAGAGCTTGAAAAGTATAACTATTTTCTGACAACATGTGAGTGGCCTCCAACTCTACAATTTTGTTTTCTAACTTTTTAAGGACTTCTATTTTTGCTTATTCCTCTTTATTGTATAGGATGTAATACTGCCCCGCATAAAAGCCTTGAAAGTCTCCCATGTGCAGGCAGGGTCAGTATTATGTGCAGGGTTTTGAGCAAAGAATGCTAAGGATATACAAAAATGAATCAAAATGCCCTATTAGCATCTTACAGCACACCACCAAGGTTATGAATAAAGGGGTGGGGGTTGGGGGGGGTAACGATAATGCAAAAAAGTATATGGGTTTGAAATTTTATTGCAGTCCTAAAGTATGTTTAGCCATAATTATAAATGTCAATATTCTAATCTGCACAACCTATTTTTTTCTGAAGCACTGAAACCTCACAGAGTGTGATGGGGGGAGACTGAATTCCCATGGGAGTGCCTTGTATTACAGATTCAGAACCATCACAAAATGCAAAGTCTAAAAATTGTAACCTGGAATGTACGAGGACTACAAGACTGGGTAAGGCCAAAGTAGTTTTTAACTTTATAGACCGTATGGGAGCAAATTGTCTTATGATCCAGGAATCTCACCTGGATCGGAAAGAATTTTTGTTCCATGCCAAAAGATGGGGGGATGGAGTAAATGCCACATATTCAAACATTTCACAGGATTTCTCTAATTTTTTAAAAGAAATCCCTTGCGGCCAAAATAGTGAACATTTTAGAGGATATCCAGGGCAATATGTGATTGCACAAGTCCTAATACAAGGACAGACTTATACTTTGTGTAATGTATATGGTTCTACACCAAAATATTCCCGAACTGAATTTTTTTAACCTATCAATCTATTGAATCCTCAATAATTTATTTTAAATACCATAATATTCTCATTTCAGATTATGCCCCAATATTTACTGAGTTACAAATTCCCAACACTTTGAAAAACACTCACTTTAGAATAGACCCTCTATTATATAAGGACACATTTTATTGAGCATATTAAAACCCCTAATGTTCAAAGTGTTTGACTCTTGACTAGAACCAAATTGGAAGCTCCAAGAGAATTGTTTCCTTGTAAATTGGTGCAAAAACTAAAACCACTGAATCAATAACTTGGAGAAAGCACTTTGCTATTTTAGCCTGGCACAAGGGCTTTGTAAAAGAAATTACATTTTTTATTGTTTTATTTCTTTTAAAACTTTTACCTGGAAATGCACTGGGCTAGTAGTTGATCATTTCCATATGCTCGGGGGGGGGGGGAATGCAGTACAATGTGGCAATAAATCAAGAGAATGACAAGTTAAAGAATAGCGCACTAAAACATACCAGCTGTGAAGGGTAAATTAAAGAAAAATATAAGAGGATGTAGGGCAGGAACCATAGTGTGCAAACAATGGTACAATGCAATAATACGTCAATACAATAAAAAGGTATGGAATACCACATTTAAAACATATCAGTGGTGAATTAAATAACAGTAAATAAGTAGGTGGATACAGGGCAGGAACAATAGTGTGCAAAATTCCACATTTGCTATGCAAGGTGCCTGCAGTGTGAGTGTATATCATGTGACTGTGGAACGTAGTCTCTGAGTCACTCCAAAAACCTTACAGACAGGATTATGTCCCCCTGATAGGCTGTCAATGCAGATGTGACTTCAAAGATGAGATCTGACCCACCTTATGCTCTCTCCTGTCCCAGGAAATCTCAGTTTTATATGTGCATCTGATCAGACTGCAGCACAGAATCAGAGTTCCTGCCACTTAACATCTTTTGTGTGTGTTTATAAAAATTTCAGGAAAAAATTCAGGTAAATGCATTTTATAAGGCTTGTGACTAACTTATTTAGTCATTATCAGTGACTTTTTGTTCTTAAAACCACTAACGTCTCTACTTTATTACCTTTTAGTGTTCTTTGCTGGTTACCTGCTCCTTAGAGGGCCAGCCTCATGATGGATGTCTAGTTGTTATGCTTTATTTAGAATTGGGCCACTGTGGCTTTAGATTTATGGAAAGCCATTTTATCAGCATGCTGTACCTTTAAGCTGATGGTCATACCTAATGCCACACCCCACTCATCTGCCAGTGGAGTAGATAACATGACAGTGCACCTATGTGACCCTTTATCCAGCAGTCACAAACAGCACAGCATAGTTTCCTGCAGTGGAGTACTCCCTAGATAGTCAGGCACTCACTGTAGATGAAGTACAAGGACAAGCACTAGGCAAGTGTCTGGAGCCCCTGCTAGAGGCTCCAGGTCTACTTGCTTTTGCTTCTTTCTGCACTAGCTTCTTAGGGACAGGGAGGAGGCCCACAGGCAGACCACACTGGTGCCTGCACTCAGGCATAACTCAACATCCTAAGACCTTTCAACAAAGCTAGATGCCATTACTACTCCAGTTAACTGCATGAGAGCACACCTCTCCTCCTCAGCTTCTTGAGTGTTGGCTGCCCTGTCCTGTACACATGGGCAGATGTGCTAGACACCACAACATTGGTGTTGATGATGTCATGACATGTGGTAATCAGCACAGATGCATCAAACACATGCGCCATCTTGTTTTGAGCATGGGACCCGATCCTTAAGCAGGCAGTTGCTACTGTCCAAGCATATACCGTGCATGCAGTATGAGCCAGTGGCAGTCTGTTTGGCCCAAAATGGGGCTGCACCACCCAAATTATCTCATTCTCCTTGGTGCCATGATGTTTTAATGCTGGTCAATCACCAGGCGTGACTCATTTACTTTGGCACTTTTGACATCTAGATAACAGCGAACACCTTTAGGCTTTTGCCATTTTCACATAGAACCCATTCCAAACAACCTTATCTGACCAAGTGTAGTGCCCTAAAGCTGGGGGGCATCACAAAAATGAAGGAAGAACATTCCCCTGAGCTCGGGATCTGAATTTTCTTTTCCCCTTTTTTTCTCTCCTTCCCCAAGCCTTCATGTAAATATGCACCTTTTGGCTTTTCGAGGGGAGGGCAGGACCTAGCCCTAGCAAGAGACCTTCCATGGGGCATGGAAGGTCCAATCCTGGAGATGCCAGCCAGGACCTCCCCTGCCCAAGAAAAGGGCCTGGGAAGTGGATGGGAGGGGGGAGTTGTCACTTGGCTGGCAGGGTGGGGGATGCAGAGAGCATGGATGCCTGGACTTAACTCTGGCAGGCCCGTGGCTCCTCTGGTGTTACTCCTCTCCACTCTGGGCACATGGCAGCATCAGTAGATCGAGTGACAGCTGTGGCTCTCCAACGTGATTTGTCCTTCCCTCTGAGTCCATAGCAGTGGCAGCAGGGACAGGTTTCGGTGGCAGATCGAGGTATACTGTGGTAATTTTGGTCCGGGTGACAACAAATGCCCCAGACCCTGTCGTTCCATCTCTTAGCCACAGGAGCAGCAGAGCAGTGGAGTGGGAGGGTGACTCCCCAGCCACCTCCCCTGACTTTCCAGCAGCAGCAGACATCCCAGGCCAGGCAGTGAGTAGGCAACTGGCCCGAATTTATTGTAGTCTTGCACCAGAGGTGCACTGGGGAGGGGGGAAGCCAGGGAGAGCAGGCCTGGCGGCCGATTTGGTTCTCACATCATGGGCATTTCAGGGAGTGGGGAAGGGGAAGGAAAGACATGGGCCAAGAGCCCAAAAGGGGAAAGAAGAGTATAGTGGGCTAGATATTCCATTGTGCTGCTTTTGCACCAGTCAGTGCTAGGGGAAGGAGAAGTGGACTGAGAGCCCAAATGAGAACAAAGGGCAAAGTGGAATAAGAGCCCCATACCCCTGATTTTGTGCCAGTTGGTGCCAGGAAAATAAGAAGGAGGATCACAGGGTCTAGAAGCCCCTTTGTGCAAATTTGCACCAACAGGCACTGAGTGAGCCACCAGGAGCAGGCCATTGGGCTGCAGCCCAGTTTTAAATTTGCACTGTAAGCACAGGGGTAAGGCCCAGAAATAAAGGCCCTATAGATAACCCTGAGTGGGTGGGGCTAATGGCAGGGGTCCTCAGCCCTCATACATGTTAATTAGAGGGCAGGGCTAGAAATGCCCTACACAAGGGCAAGGCACAAAGGTCCTATTATTCATAAGGGAGGTGGGCCAGGGCATGGAGGTCCTAAGGAACACAGGCAGGGTCAGCCTCACAGGCTATGAATATTAATTAAGGGGCTGCTCTGCCCCGAGTGAATGTTCTACTCAAGTAGCCAGAGAAGGGGAAGGATATTCTAGGTTGCCTGCAGAGTTATGTTGATGTGTCCTGAGCCCCACCTAAACTGAACTGTGCTGTAGCCTGCCTGGTGCCCCCTAGAGACCGAACCCATTTGCCTAAGAACTGCATTGCTTGCAGCCCAAGCTGTGTTATTGGACTGTGTCTCCTGTGTACTCAATGTCCAGCTTCACCTCTGTTGCAAGGACCAGTTTCTTCTGCACTTGTTGCTGACCTCAGAGGGGGTCCCCGGCCATTCCTCCATCTTCAGAAGACTTGCCTCGAGCGACATCAACCCACTTCGAATCTTCACCATAGGTTCCAGCATCATTCCTGCAGTGGTAAATGTAGAAAGCTGCTAGTTAGGTATCCAGAAGTGGGTAAGCTTAAGGGCCACCCTGGCTCAAGAGTAAGGGATTTCAGTTGATGTCGTATATCACCATTTTCTTATTTTGGTGCTTGTCTGCAAGTTGTGCGCATACCAGTGTCGATCTGCAGAGGCTGCACTGAGGATCGTTTCACCAGTAGTCTTCTTACTGGGAGGTGGCATGGATGCTAGGGACTTCTTACTGGTCATTGCTTTGGATCCTCCAGGGAACCACCTACTCAGCCAGGAGACCCAAGCTCCTTGTCACACGTTGCAGATGATCGCCACGTTCTTAATGGTCTGGCTAGCAGTGTTTCTCTTTGTTCTTTATTCATCCGGGGGATGCCCCCGATATGACCTGTGTATAGGAAGTGCTTTGTATGGTCAAGTCCCACTTACTGATCAGCCAACACATCGCAAGACCCTAGCTTGGTTCATCAGCTGACTCATCAGTGACGTGCACACAGGACTTGGACTGAAAAGGGTTAACCCACTGCTATCGGTCATTCCAGCTGTTGCTCCTGATTGTGCTGTTTTACTTACTTGTTCTATTATCTTGACACATTGTATAAAAAACAGTTATCCTGTTGTTCCGCCTGTCAACTGTAAATAAACCTTTTGCATCTTGGTCCCTGTTTAAGGTTCTTGCCTCTCCTTCCAGATTTGTCTGGCCTATCCTGAATTGTTAGGGACATACGAACCCCATTCCACACAAGCTTCAGCTGCCTACAAACACTTAGCTTCTCCTCTCCTACACAAAGCCATTACAGAGGTACCAGAGTAGGAGAGAGAAAAAGAAATATTTTCATTATTCTCTATGATACCAAAGAAAACAGGCAACTTACGTACAGTGCTAGACTTGGAATTCTTAAACCAATTCATCCAGCACAAGAAATTCAAAATGGATACAATAAGATCCCCACTCGAGGCAATCCAGCCAAGGGATTACCTGACGTTGATCAATATGAAGGACAATTACCTTCACATTCCAACCAGACCATCTCACCATCACTACAATTATCTGAGATTGCGTATATTGAGACAACATTTCCAATATTAAGCCCTTCCATTCAGCCTGGCATCAGTCCCTGTGGTCTCCCCAAAATTCTCAATAGTCTTGGCTGCCAAGATGAGGGAACAAGGCATCCAAGTAATTCCCTTCCTTGATGACTGGCACATCTGAACCAGGTCACACTCACAATCCCAGAGAGACTCAGACTATCATTCAGTGTCTAGAAAGTCACCGGTGGGTAATAATCAAGTAGAAGAGCAGTGTCACACCCAGTCAATGCATAGAACACCTGGGAGCACTGATAGACAAGACAACAGGCTAAGTTTGCCCCTCCAATAAGACAGTGCAGAAGATGGTCCTACAGGAATCAAATCTGCAAAACAACCAGTCCCCAACCCTAGAACATCTGGCTCAAGTACTGGGGACTATGACATTATGCACAGACCTAGTTTGTGGGTCAGCTGGAACATTAGAGCTCTGCTAGTACTGGCCATCCAACAAAGAGCTCAGGTAGACTACGAACTCTTGACTAGAGTACCAATTTCCTCTCAAGTTCACAATTCCCTTCACTGGTGGATGAACTCGACAAATCTCATGAGGGGCATGGCACTGGACATTCACCATGACCTTATATAATTGACACAAATGCCAGCCTGAAAGGATGGTGAGCAGCATTACGCTCACACATAGCACAAGGCAAGTGGTTAAGAGTGGAATCTAGATGGCTAAGATAAGAGAGTGAATTTTGAGGTAAATTAAGTGCAGAAGGCAAGATGTCTACCTTCAAGAGAGAGTTGTGTGAGAAAGGTATAGAGGGAACAATGGTAAGTGCAAGGGGGCCCATCAATGATGAAACCACAGATGGAACAAAAAAGGGGGGTCCAGTCTGTCAAGACTGGATTTAGTTACCACCTCATACACAACCTCCCTATAATCAAAACATGGAGAATCATCTTAATGACGATGATGATCTCCAAGCGGGGAGTAAGGATGTGTCAATGCTGAATTTGTAGCTGGTTAATATTGTAAAATCAGTATTTTTGCCTTTCATTCTGCCCAGATGAGTATTTGGGCCACTTTGGATCACTTTGACTTTCAGCAGAATAATTTAAAAGACAACACTCTAGACGGTACCTCATGGCCAGGCCTGGTTATATGGCCAGCCCTTTCCATACCCAAGTTACTTTCTTCATTCTTCACATCTCCAGACATTTTATAATAAAAATGATTCCAGCTCCTGGCACTGTGCCAGGTGCTCACTGCATATTAATAATAAAAAAAAAACTAGAGGAATAAGATAGAGTGGAAGAAATAGGAATTGACTGGAGTGGGTGAAGGGTGGAGAAGGGATGCCTTTTTCCTCTATTTCTAGCCTGCTAGACCCCCAGTAATAAGGACCCAAAATGTCTTGCCTAGCCTTCACAGTTGAACTGAAGTCAGGGTCCGAATCAAAGCTGAACCAAAGCTGCCACTTTCACTTCACTCACCCTTAGTGGGCACATAGTGATTTATGGTTAAATGCTTTGTTCCTTTAGTGGTCACCTAGCTTAGGGTGGAGTTTTTGATAGATGGTAGCCACATGGCTAAAGAAGCTATGATGGTGGTCCAGCCAAACCCCAAGGTGCTTGAAAGAAGCTGTGCTATCATGTTCAGTGCCTTCAAAACTCTTAAAAACCATCAGGGACTGGGTTCTGGAAATTCTCTGCCTGGTGCCAAGAGTCATCAAGACCATTTTCTTGGCACTGAATGAGACCTGATTAAAGTAGAATGAGAGTTGGATATTGTTAAAAATCTTGTTGCAGTCCAATAGCCAGATCTGAGGCAGAGGGGCCTGAGGCAGAATGCATGCTGCCATCTGTGTACATCTACATGTTCAAGGAAACACACACTTTGGGAAGATCATTGAGGAAGAATGAGAACAGGATGTGACCAAGGGCTGTGTGTGGGGCGGGATCATCTATGTTGACTGTTTGAGACCTATCCTCACAGTAGGAGCTGCTGAACCATATAAAATAGTGGTGGTCTCTCTATTATGTGGGAGATTCAGGTGCATGAATGCACTCAGACTTCCTACCACTGGCTGGGGGGGAGGGGTAGTCATGTTGTAGAGGTGAGACATTCAGCTCCCATGGGAGGAGGGTACCCCTCCTGCTGGCTGATCATGAGTAGTTAGTGGCGGCAGCTGCAAAGGTGCAGCCACTCACCTACCTGCCAGCTACAGGACAAAATGCAGCTATGCAGCTCTGTAGAGGAGGGGAATGATGGAAATAAGGGAAACAAGCATTTGTCAATGCCGAACGTTCGCTTGCAGGTATTTGCAGTGGTGTTTGGCACGTATGGTGCTGTACCCTAATGCCCTGTGCGATTGCTGGTATTTGCAAATTACATTTTCAGCATGACCTTTTTGTTACCCCCATTGTGCGCTACATAGGCGGAAACACGTTTTGGGCAAGATATGAAAAATGACAACTGCACTGCTCATAAGGAGGTGTGGTAAAATGGCAATGTTGAAAATCTGGAGTGAAATATTGAAAATTGGCAAACTTACAAGCATGCATAGGAAGTGCGCAATGAACACTCATAAAACAGTCATTTTTAGGAATTTTGTCACCAAATTTTCAACACAGCCATTTTAAGACCTCTGCTCATGAACAGTGTCACTGTGATTTTCTTAATGTGTCCCATACATTGAGTTCATACACCGACTGCTCCATTGTGCGCTACATGGGCGGAAACACATTTTGGGCAGGATCTGAAAAATGACAGCTGTACTGCTCATGAGGAGGTGTGGTAAAATGGCAATGTTGAAAATCTGGAGCGAAAATATTGAAAATTCGCAAACTTACGGCGTGCGTAGGAACTACGCAATGCATTTCATAAAACAGTCATTTTAGAATTTTTCAACACAGCCATTTTAGACCTCTGCTCATGATCAGTGTCACTGTGATTTCTTCTTAATATGTCCCATACATTGATTTAAGCACCGACTCTCCGCCATTGTGCTCCATAAGGCGGAAACACGTTTTGGGCAGGATGTGAAAATGACAGCTGTACTGCTCATGAGGAGGTGTGGTAAAATGCCAATGTTGAAAACCGAGTGGAAATACTGAAATTCGCAAACTCGATATACGCGTGGAACTGTGCAACGACGCCATAAAACAGTCATTGTTAGGAATTTTCACCAAATTTTCAACATTGCCATTTTAAGACCTCTGCTAATGAACAGTGTCACTGTGATTTTCTTACTGTGTCCCATACATTGATTTCACACACCGACTGCGCCATTGTGCACTACATGGGCGGAAACACATTTTGGGCAGGATTTGAAAAATGACAGCTGTACTGCTCATAAGGAGGTGTGATAAAATGGCAATGTTGAAAATCTGGCGTCAAAATATTGAAAATTAGCAAACTTAAAAGTGTGCATAGGAACTGCACAATGCACGCTCGTAAAACAGTTAATTTTAAGAATTTGTTCACCAAATTTTCAACATAGCCATTTTAAGATCTCTGCTCTTGAACAATGACACTGTGATTTTCTTAATGTGTCCCATACACTGAGTTCGCACAGCGACTGTGCCATTGTGCGCTACGTGGGCAGAAACATGTTTTTGGCAAGATGCGAAAAAAGATAACTGCACTGCTCATAAGGAGGTGTGGTAAAATGGCAATGTTGAAAATGTGGAGTGAAAATATTGAAAATTCGCAAACTTACGAGCGTGCATAGGAGCTGCGCAATGAACACTCGTAAAATAGTCATTTTTAGGAATTTTTTCACCAAATTTTCAACACAGCCATTTTAAGACCTCTACTCATGAACAGTGTCACTGTGATTTTCTTAATGTGTCCCATACATTGAGTTTGCACACCGACTGCGTCATTGTGCACTACATGGGTGGAAACATGTTTTGGGCAGGATGTGAAAAATGACAGCTGTACTGCTGATGAGGAGGTGTGGTAAAATGGCAATGTTGAAAATCTGGAGTGAAAATATTGAAAATTTGCAAACTTACGAGCGTGCATAGGAGCTGCACAATGAACACTCGTAAAACAGTAATTTTTAGGAATTTTTTCACCAAATTTTCAACACAGCCATTTTAAGACATCAGCTCATGAACAGTATCACTGAGATTTTCTTAATGTGTCCCATACATTGAGTTCGCACACCGACTGCGCCATTGTGCGCTATATAGGCGGAAACATGTTTTGGGCAGGATGTGAAAAATGACAGCTGTACTGCTCATTGAGGAGGTGTGGTAAAATGGCAATGTTGAAAATCTGGAGTGAAAATATTGAAAATTCGCAAACTTACGAGTGCGTGAGAACTCGCCTTTAAGTGGTAAAAAGTCATTTTAGAATTTTTTCCTAAATTTTCAACACAACCATTTTAAGACCTCTGCTCATGATCAGTGTCACTGTGATTTTCTTAATGTGTCCCATACATTGAGTTCGCGTACATCTGCGCCATTGTGTGCTACATGGGCAGAAACACATTTTGGGCAGGATGTGAAAAATGACAGCTGTACTGCTCATGAGGAGGTGTGGTAAAATGGCAATGTCAAAATCTGGAGTGCAAATATTGAAAATTGGTAAACCTCACGAGCGCAGTATGAACTGTGCAATGCACGCCAGAAACAGTCATTTTTAGAATTGTGCTCATCAATTTTCAACATAGCCATTTTAAGATCTCTGCTCATGAACAGTGACACTGTGATTTTCTTAATGTGTCCCATACACTGAGTTCACACACCGACTGTGCCATTGTGCGCTACATGGGCGGTAACACGTTTTGGGCAAGATGTGAAAAATGACAGCTGCACTGCTCATAAGGAGGTGTGGTAAAATGGCAATGTTGAAAATCTGGAGTGAAAATATTGAAAATTCGCAAACTTACGAGCGTGCATAGGAGCTGCAGTGCCCGCAGATGCTCCTCCAAGTACCTACCCCATCTGCTCCCCTTTCTGTAGTGTCGGCACACAGTCCCCCCAGCCTCTGCTAGGGGCCAGTAGGCTGATGATTGCTGGCAACCCCCCTCCCTGCAGAAGGAGAACAGGATGTCAGATGCTCAATCCTTCTCCCGTGCTGACCCCCAGTGGTTCATGCTCATTCCCAAACATGGGTCACCACCATTGCACAAGGTAAAGCGTCCAGTGCCTCAGCCCTCAGCACCACCAGGCTGGCCAGCTGTGACATATTTGAGGTGGGGTAATAAGAAGGCTATGTTGAACATCTGTGGAAAAATTATATATAAAATTTCCAAAGTTACAAGCATGTGTAACAAAACTGCAATGAATGGTCACAACTTTGCTATTTTTACATATTTTCACCCACAATTTTTAACATAGCCTTTTTATGACACCACCTCATGAACAAGGGCAGAAAAAATGTACAACTCCTGGCCGAATGGTGATTTCGCACAGGGACCACAAAATCACCTTTGAGCTGGGAGTTGCATGATGACAGTCCTATTGTTCATGAGGTGGGTTCCCCAAAAGGCCATGTTGAAAATTTGCAGTCAAAATGTTAAGAATCAAAGTTGAAAACTCTATTGAAATGCACTGAATGACAGCAAAAAATAGGATCCTCTTTTGCTAAAGGAACCTTTATCAAGTTTTCCCATTGACTACAATAGGATTATCATGATGCAGAATCCTGTTTTGTAAAAAAGTATCCTTTACCTTGCTTTCCCAAAGTAGTCAATAGGAAAGCACAATAAAGGATCGTTTTTTGAAAGAGGATCCTAAAATTACACTAAACTGGTTTTTCATTGTCATATTTAAACATTTTTAACACATATTCTTTGAAAAAGATAAAAACGCAGTGTGATCTTGTTTTTAAAGCACAGAACTGGTAACC
The DNA here is from genome assembly GCA_016271365.2 of Neoceratodus forsteri. Taxonomy (NCBI): domain Eukaryota; kingdom Metazoa; phylum Chordata; order Ceratodontiformes; family Ceratodontidae; genus Neoceratodus; species Neoceratodus forsteri. Next base: position 220,377,662 of record CM028134.1, read on the forward strand.
ATGCAATCTCAGGTTCAAGCCTCAGTACAGCCACAGACTTAATTTGTTATCTTCTAAGAGGTTATCTCTTTCATAGAGCCAGGTTATCTCTTTCATTAAGCTCAACTCTTTTTTTTTTTTTGCAAAATCTGTTTCTTGATTTACAAGGCAAGGAGAGTCACTCAATGTGCAATGTAGGCACTGAGATAACTTGGATTTGCACAAAGATATCCACCTACTGTACCATATTTCATTTAGTTTGGTACAGGTATGTGAATGGTATTATCCTTGGTCCAAAAGTACAGGTCATTCCAGCAAAGATTCCCTGGGCACCAGGTTATTTAATGTAGAGCAAGGTTCTACCTAAATCCCCCCTCCCCAGATGTCTGGTAGCTGTTCTGGTATGAAAAAGAAATCCTTGTGGTCTAGTGGTCCTTTCCCCTCCCCTGATGTCTGATCGCCATCCCAGGTAAGCAGACTGATCCTGGTAGTCTAGTGCACCCTCCCCTGATGTATGATCACCATTCTGTTTAGTTAAAAAACAATGTATACTGAATTAGGTACTCATTCATAGCTCAGTTGATGGCCAGATGTGGAGGTGAAAGGAGGACTGTGCTGGTCACCAAATGGGAGAGGGAAGGGGGTAGTGTGGTTGTGGATGACTACTTCCAAGACTGGGAGATTGGGGGGTCCACCATACCACCAGGAATCTATGTTACTTTTCATGGGAGGGGGCGGGGAGGTGGGAGAGACCACTAGACTACCAGGTATTTTTTTTAAATAAATGGCACAGTAGTCTGGCCCAGTGGTGTTGAGGGTTGAGGCACTGGATGCCACACCTCACTCCACACCGGTGACCAGGGTTCGGGAATGAACCTGGGTCGACGGGGGTCGGTAGAGGGCAGACTAGGATTGAGCATCTGTAGACAGCTATCCTAGTCCAGGGGGAAACGGGGTGGTTTCACACCACGCTCTGGTGGTCCCTGGGAATGCCCGGAGGTACTGCAGAGGTACAGGTGTCAAAGTAGGGGGGAGCATGGCAGACGTCTGCATGCTAGTGCATGGACATCATTGCACGCCCATGCCCCCATTGCGAAAAAACAAGGAAAATGCAGCGCAAGTCCACGGCAGCTTGATGGGCGCAGTTCACTGGTTGAACGATGCCTCGAGGCTGTGTGCCGGTAGTGGATCCTTACTGGGTGCGGGGACTTAGGGGGAGCCCCTCTTGACAGTGTAGCTGCCTATGCCAGCTGAGCAAGCAGCTTCGGGGTTGTTGGTGGATGAGCGGTGGCTGGAGCTTGACAGGACTGTGGCTGCAAGGTCAGAAAATATTCAATGATAAAAAAATTAAATAAACAGAACAGTGATTGCACATCCTGGGGTCCACTAGATTACCAGTGTCAGTGTGTTTTCCAGGGATGGTGATCAGAGGAGGAGGGGACCATTAGACTACCAGGAGTTTTTTTCATACCAGGATGGCAATCAGATATTATGATATGGAGGGGAGGCTCCAATAGACTACCATGCTGATTTTTTTTTAACAGGGATGGTGATTGGACATTGAACATCAGGAGGAGGGACCACTAGACTACCGGGAATTTTTTTTTTCATATGGAGACGGCGATCAGACATTGGAAGGAGGGGGAGGAATGACTAGACTACCAGGGGCATATTTGTAGATACGTGGATGGCGATCAGACAATGAGGAGGGGGAGGGAGCAAACAAAAAATAAGGAGGACAGCGATCAACGGATGGTGGTTGCCTCTAGATACCAGGGACAAGCAATGGGGTGTGGGGAAGGGGGATCAGCATACAACACATAAACAGCATCTCACAGATCACACTGCAGCAGGCATCAGGAGTTCAGCTATGGCTGCAAAAGTCAAGAAATTTCTGCAATTTTCCTACAGAGAACGGGGAGGGAGTGCTTCTCTCGCTAAGCTGGGTGTGATGGATTTCAGGTGCCACAAAAGGTATTTACTTCCATCATTTCAAGAAACAAACATCAGAATCTCAATAAATGGGTCCATTTTAGCTAGGTTCTGATGTTTGTCTTTTCAAATCCACTCAGTTTTAGTCAGTTTTACGTGTTCTCTTTCTCTTGCTAACTGCCAAACAAAATATCAGCTGCTCAAATAAGGATTTCTGACCTGCGAAACAGGATGAACTGTCTGCAAAAAACGGATTACATGCCTGCAACAAAGAATCCATTTTCATGCTGAACATCTATAATTTCTTTTTGAAAATAATGGGAATTTCAACATTTAATTACTTTGGAACAGATTAATATTTTTTCTCCAAACCTTAAAAAGGCACATCTGTGAGGTAAGGGTTTTTTTACACTGAAAATTTCAGATCACAACTTTAAACAGTTTCTAAGATACAAGTGGACTATGAAACAGCAAAAAAAGCATACATTTAAAACTTTTTTACACTCTATGTCTCAGAAACCACACAGGCAATTCAAACAGAATGTGTCACATCAACATACCTACCCCACAAGATTATGCATGCAAATGTGTTGAACCATTACAAAGTTATTAACGTACAAAAATTGGGCTTTAGCATAGAAGTGAGCACTCAATCCTAACTATTGTGGTGGGGTAGTGACACTATAGTTAGGGCTGAGCGGGCTGTTTAATGTTAACTCAATGTTAACTAAATTTTTTGCACCTTAATAACTTTGCCATCCTTTAATAAATGTGTACAAAATTTGGCATGTGTGTTCAGGCTGTCAGAATCTCCAGATGTAGAAAGCTTCCTGATGACATCTTATATGATTTTTGAGATATGGAAGGTCACAAAAGTGAAAAAAACACAATTTTCCCCACCGTACTTCTCATGTGGAATTTTGCTCTCACCTACAGTGTAGACAGTATGGAATTTTTCCTAGAAAATTTCAGGGATGGTGGGGTCTATGCCAAGGATATGCCTTTGGATGGTTTGGGTAAAAAATATAGGATAGTTTTTGAATTTAAACCTTTTTTATGATAATGTCGAAATGCAGCAGAAAAAAAAAAACATTGATTAAAAAATAAAATGGATTGATTAAAATAAAAACCAGATCAATTTATAGAAAAAAATGTTCACCATTAAGGTAAACTTTGATAAAAAAAACAAAAAACAAGTGTGGTCCCGTGTTGCCTTGGTGTCTAGTGGCACCCCCCACCCTTCTCTTGGCTGTCCTCTTATATCAACTTTCCCTGGTGTCTAGTGGCACCCACCACCTGCCAATTGCTGTCCCGTGTATTACTGTATTTCTCTGGTATCTAGTGGCACCCCCAACCTGTCAGTCCCCCTCCCCTAATTAAATAAATATATTCCCTGGTGTCCAGTGGTGCAAAAGAGGCAATGAAAGTTACAGAACAGGTAAAACAGATATTGAAGCAGGAGGATGGATCATTGAGACTTTCTTCGTGTGCTGCAATTATTCAAGCCAAAACCAAACCATGTATACAAGCCTCCATGCTCTCTCACTAGTAGAACTTAACACATCTCATCATGCATGCTTGTTTTTCAGTGTCTGCATACGCAGATCTGCAAGAATATTTTTGACTCCTTCCCTTGCCCAGTGCTGCAATATAAATAACATCACTCCCGCTCCAACCCATAGCCACAATCCAGCCCCAGTACATCCTAGACCAATTGTGCAAAATTAATAAAACATCCTTCCCACTCCAACCGAGGAGCCACAATCCAACCCTTAATCCAGCCTTGCCTATCTGTGTAATATTAATCAAACATCTCTCCTGATCCAACCCAATGCCACAATGCAGCCCCCAATAAAGCCTTGACTATTTGTGCAATATTAAACATCTCTCCCACTCCAACCCAGTGCCACGATGCAGCTCCCAAAGCAGCCTTGCCTATTTGTGCAATATTAAACATGTCTCCTGCTCCAACCCAGTGCCACCTTGCCACTGGGTTGGAGCAAGGTGGAGTGTTTGATATTGCACTAATAGTAAAGGCTCTTTGGGGCTGCATCACGGCACTGCCATGATGTAGCCCCAAAGAAGCCTTCCCTATTTGTGCAATATGAAACATATCTACCACTCCAACCAAGTGCCATGATGCAGCTCCCAAAGCAGCCTTGCCTATTTGTGCAATATGAAACATCCCTGCAGCTCCATCCCCGTGCCACTGTGCCACTGCGTTGGAGCAGAGTGGAGGTCATTTAATATTGCACAAATAGGAAAGGCTTCCTTGGGGCTGCATCACGGCAGTAGTCCCACAGCAGCATTGTCTATTTGTACAATATTAAACATCTCTACCACTCCAACCAAGTGCCACGATGCAGCTCCCAAAGTAGCCTTGCCTATCTGTGCAACATTAAACATCACTCCTGCTCTAACCCAATGCCACAATGCAGCCCCAAAAGCAGCCTTGCCCTTTTATGCAATATTAATCAAACATCCCTCCAGCTCAACCCAATGCCATGATCTAGTCCTCAATGAAGCCTTGCCTATTTGTACGATACTAAACATCCCTCCCGCTCCAGCCCAATGCCATGATCCAGTCCCGAAAGAAGCCTTGCATATTTATGCAATATTAAACATCCCTTCTTCCCCAACCCAGTGTCATGATGCAGCCCCCAAAGAAGCCTTGCCTATTTGTGCAATATTAAACATCCCTCCCACTCCATCCCAGTGCCACGATGCAGCCCCCAAAGAAGCCTTACCTATTTTGCAATATTAAACTTCCTTCCCGCTCCAATCCAGTGCCATGAAGTAGCCCCCAAAGCAGCCTTGCTCATATGAGCAAACTTAAACATCTCTCCCACTCCAACCAGCTGCCATGATACTGCCCCATCTCAGCCATACCCAGGATGGAAATATTAACAAATTGTCCCTCTTACTCCAGGATCCTACCCCCAGCCCAGCCATGCCCAGTTCTGAAATTTTATTGAAACATCCTTGGTCTCGGAGAGTAAAAAACACAAAAACATACACAACATACCATATGAACACAGAAGCAGTTACTTCAGCTCATTTTTATGATTGCCTGCATGCATGTGCAAGAGAAATAGTGCCACTATATGAGAATTCATAGGTGTGCTTCCCTACTTCCAATGCTCTGCTGCCTTTTGCAGGTGCGGCCCCACCGTGACAATGAATGTAAGAGCTGTCTATGACAGCGTTTGCAAATGCAGTGGCGTACAGTTGAAAGAACGATCCGCAGAGTGTATGCAATTTGCATACTGCCGCCATCGGCAGTATGCAAAACACCTCCATGTTGGCACTGCAGTGCAAGAGCTGTCATAGACAGCCCCCCCAACAAGTAGCACGCTGGGAGCCAAGCCCAGCGTGCTCACATGCTCCCCCCCACACACACAGTATGGCTGACAGGGGTGCCCAATCCCTGTCCGCTCCAGTGCTCCCCCAAGCAGCCTTCCAGGTGCCACGCTGGGAGCCAACTAGGGTGGCAAGCGTCCATCTGCTGCCCCCCCAAACACACTTCAAGGTGCCATGCTGGGAGCCACCCCAGCATGTCAAAGCTCTCTATGGCCGACGGGGGTGCCCACTCCCCTGTCGGCTCCGATGCCCCCACAAAAACTTGCAGCTGCCCTGCTGGGAGCCCACCCCAGGGTGGCAAATGTCCCGCGTTGTCTTCCTAAAAGAAAGAAACACCTACAAAGAAAGAACGGTCCATCGCCGACTGTCTTGCCCCCACCCACGCCCACCCTCTGTGCCTTCCTCCCACACCCCCACACCCCACCTCACCCCATACTTACCTCCGGAGTCTGGCGCAACGATCTTCCATGGACTGGGAACACATCTGCACTCTTCAAAGCCGACCGCGAACTGAGGAAATGCCAGTAAGCTGTATAATTTGGTATGTATTTGGAATGTAACAAAAAAAAGATTTTATGGTAAACAGTAGTGCATCTGTGAGTGGGGTAGGAAGAGGTAGTAATTTAAAATTAGTATTATAATTATACAGTACTTCTTATTCTTGTACAGTACTGTTATCCACTGTAAAGTGAGAGGGGTGTGATGCACGATGGCAGATAGTGCAGGCATATAGAACTGCAACGTGCAATCAATATGAGGTCTTTTTTATGCAAGCAATAAGCCACGACAGGGTGTGCATTAGACACTTTAACACACGGCTAGAAGGTGTAGTGAGGCACAAGGCCACTGGCCGAGTGCGTCCAGCCTTCTAGCCGTGTGTTAAAGTGTCTAACCCACACCCTGGAGTGGCTTATTGTGCTTATGAAATGGCTATCCTTAGTGCAACTACACTTGGTAGGTTAAATTTCCAATTTAAAGTAGGAAAAAACATGTATGTTTGTGTCACTTTTAATAAAATAGTTCCTCTGCCTAAGTGTCCTGTGTTTTTTTTTGTTTTTTTTTTTTGCACTGAAGGAATTTTGTCCTAGAAAGGCTTCTGTACTTTAGGTCTGGTATTCATGGCAGTATTCACCCCCCCCCCCCAATGCTGTGTGGAGACAAGTAAGAGGAAAAAAAAAGATCAAAATGTGGCTGTTGTATTTTTTTTTTTTTATATATATAATTAAAAGTTTAAACTTCAAGAGCGAGCAGCTGGCTGGTAGAAAAATAGAGACAGAGCGAGCGGGTGGGCAGGTAGAGAGATAGAGTGAGTGCTGGCGGGTGGGCTGGTAGAGAGATTGCGGTTGTTCCATTTTTTTTTTCAAATAGATGAACGAGCGGGCAGGCTAAGAGAGACATTGTGGCTGTTCGTTTGTTTTTTTATTACAATTCAGAGATGGATCTTAAAGAGCGAGTGGCCGGGCTGGTGGAGAGAGAGCGCAGCTGTTCTGTTTTTGTTTTTTTCATACATTACCGAGTGGGTGGGCTGTGAGAGAGATTGCAGCTTTTCCCTTCATGCTACATCCACGGATTTCACAGACTGAGGCAATGTGAACAGAAGGTCAAATGTATTTATTTCATTTTTTTGTTGGCATACTGAAAATACAGCCTGGCATGTCACTTGCAGTTGGTGAAAAGAAGATGGCTGATTTTCAGTTTGCCAACATTCTAACTGGCATCTTTACTAGACTCAGTGCTCACAGGGCACTGCTGGTCCTTCTTCCTGTGCGTAAGACACATTATCACACAGGTATTGCCCAATCAGATTGCCTCAATTTTGATACCCATTTCATAATGTACTTTCCTAACACATACCCATATCCAAAAGAATAGTAGGCTGTGATGTAGGGGCATCAGAGAATATTCTCCATTCACAGTGAAAAAAGCATTGTCCAAATAAAACTTCAGTGGGTCTGTAATGGCTACAAAATCTGATAAGAGCTACACTATTTCTCTAGCAGTTAACTTCTTTTTTTTTTTTTTTGCAAAAGGTATTATTGTTTTATATCATACAAACATAAGAAACTGCCAGCAGATACAGGACATATGGTCTAGCAAGTCTGCTTGAGTGTGCAGCTAAGAATCCCTTATACTGCAGTTGCCCCTCCCTCCACTCCCCCCCTTCACGATGACCCTCCCCTTCACTTTGTCCCATCATATCAAACTAATTCATGTTTTCTTTTCTTGCAAGCTCCCTGTTCTAAGCCCATACCCTGCTCTGTCTCTCCCCACAGTGAAAAGCACATATGAAATACTGGGGCCCAAAATGAGCACAGGAAGTACATTGAAACAGTCATCACCACCCTCCCATTGGTGCTGTTGTGTACAAAAATGTCAGATTCTAGTCCTTCAGTTGGATAATATGTCTGCTATACAAACCATCAAAATCTTATAGACACAATACATGCATTCTTAGTTATAACGCGCATACTGACAAATCGTCTGCAGACACTTTTTATTTGACTGATTGACATGAACCCAGTTTCATTTATCCAAGTGACAGTGACCACCTCAGCTTTCTTCATCCTTATTGAGAAATAAAAATACATGTATCTTTGACTTAAGGTTAAACCTCTCAGACATTACTGTGTATTATTTGAAATGGGCATACCTAAATCAACAACATTAACTGTGTGCTGAATTTAAACCAACATGAACTGTGTGATTGATTTGAATTTTACGAGGCAGTATTTCTTCAAGCTAACATATGTTGTAATTCTGCCAATATTTTAGAATCTTCAATGAAAATAGTAGGATTTTGCTAATCAGACATCATAAATGAACAGGCAGTGTAGCTTAATGGTTGAGTGTGGCACAGTGGAACATGGGCTCCTGGTTCAAATCCCACCAGAGACATGTATAAACATTTTAACCATAGGCAGGTCACTTCTCAATACTTCACCCTCATGGATATAAAATGTGGGAAATGCGAGGTAGCACTGGATTACAATTACACAATAAACAATAAATCTGCCATTTAAATAGCTATGTTTCAGAGAATAATTATAGTTGCAACTTCAAACATGGAACTGAAAACTTGGACGCACTTGACTATTATTTGCTAAATCCTTTTTAATTTTACTATGTGATTGTACTTGCCTTCCAAATTTAAAGTTTTCTGTGTAAGGATGGGTTTGAGTTTAGGCTTCCAAAACTTAATGTAATTATTGCTTCCCTTTTCCCTATAATTCACAAAATGTTTTGGGAAATTCTGCAAAACACCACCAATAAAAAAATGTAAGTAATTTTAAAATGAAAGTTGATGTGAATAACAGATTTATTTTTCTTTCCAATGTAAACCACATAATTATTTTTTATGGATGTGAGTGACTTGAAAATCTTTTCTTCTGCAGACTTAGGACAAATTCTATGCAAATTGTAACCTTTTTATGTTGCTTGCACGCATGTGCAAGAAACATAGTGCCATCATCGGAGATTTCAGAGGTGTGTCACCTCCTTCTCCAATTCAGTCAGTGTGTTGGCAGGTGCGGCCCCTGTAAGCCAATGCATTTTGGAGCTGTCTATGACACGCTCCAAAATGCAGTGGCATACAGTTGAAAGGGGAGCTACGCCTTCCAGTGAGCACCAACAAGATATCGGCTGCTCACGCACAGCTCCCCCACACGCGCAGACGCGCACTCGCATGCACTGTATAGCCGACGGGTGCCCAATCCCCATCGGCTGAGCTGCGCCCCCGTAGTAGGTGCCATGCTGGGAGCCCACCCCAGCATGGCAAAGCAGTCCTTGGCTGATGGGGTGCCCAATCCTCTGTCGGCTGAACGCCCCCCCTCCTTGTGCCATGCTGGGAGCCCACCCCAGCGTGGCAACAAATGCCATTGCCGATGGGGGTGCCCAATCCCTCGTCAGCTGAATGCCCCCCCAACGTCCTTGTGCCATGCTGGGAGCCCACCCCAGCGTGGCAAACATCCCGCGACATCTTTTTTTTTTTAAAACCTGTAAACCAAAAACTGTCCCGCAGCGTGTCTCCCAACCCCCACAACCTCACACCCAGCCACCGCGCACTCCAGCCTCCTCACACCTCCCTCACCCCATACTTACCTCCGACTCCGGCGCCGACGATCTTCGTGGACCGGGAAACACGCCTGCACTCTTCAAAGCCGACTCAAACTGAGGAAATGCCGTAAGCTGTATAATGGCCTAGAAAGGGGGTTTCAACTTTATTGCATATCTCAGTCATTTTTGAATTTTTCATCACTTTCAATATGGGTTTTTGGGATCCTTTCATGAATGATGTCACTGTCAAATGGTGTTATTGGCCCAAAGGGTGATTTCCGCACAGTGACTGTGGAAATCACCCTTCAGTCCAATACTACCATGACAGTAACATCATTCAAGAGAAGGGGTCCCAAAAACCCCATGTTGAAAATGACTGTTTTACGAGCGTGCGTTGCGCAGTTCCTACGCAGACTCGTAAGTTCGCGAAATTTCAATATTTTCACTCCAGATTTTCAACATTGCCATTTTACCACACCTTCTCATGAGTAGTACAGCTGTCATTTTTCACATCTCACCCAAAATGTGTTTCCGCCCGTGTAGCGCAGAATGGCACAGTCGGTGTGCGAAATCAATGTACAGGACAAATTAAGAAAATTGCAGTGGCACTGTTCATGAACAGAGGTCTTAAAATGGCTATGTTGAAAATTTGGTGAAAAAATTCCTAAAAATGACTGTTTTACGAGAGTGCGTTGCACAGTTCCTACGCACGCTCGTAAGGTCGCGAATTTTCTATATTTTCACTCCAGATTTCCAACATTGCCATTTTATCACACCTTCTATGAGCAGTACAGCTGCCATTTTTCACATCTCACCCAAAACGCGTTTCTGCCCATGTAGCACACAAATGGCGCAGTCGGTGTGCAGATCAATGTACGGGACAAATTAAGAAAATCACAGTGACACTGTTCACGAGCTCAGGTGTTAAAATGGCTATGTTGAAAATTTGCGAAAAAATTCCAGAAAGATTATGATATTGATTTCAAGATACGATTGGTGCCATTGTAGCGCTACATGGCGAGTTCACGTTTTGGTGAGATGTGGAAAATGACAAGGCTTATATATAGGTATAAAATGAGCAATTAAATTCATCGAAAATATTGAAAATTCAGAACTTTGGTCGAAAGGTATAGGAACCTGTACAACGACGCCAGAAGTTCGCGAATTTTTAATATTTTCACTCCAGATTTCCAAAATTGCCATTTTGCCACACCTTCTTATAAATAGTACAGCTGTCATTTTTCACATCTCACCCAAAACGTGTTTCCACCCATGTAGCGCACAATGGCGCAGTCGGTGTGCGAAATCAATGTACGGGATCAATTAAGAAAATCACAGTGACAGTGTTCATTAGCAAAGGTCTTAAAATGACTATGTTGAAAATTTGGTGAAAAAATTCCCTTCAGATGTTCTGCAATATTACTAATGAAGACATTGAACAGAACTGGCCTCAGGACCAATCTCTGCAGCACCCCACTGGTCGCCCCCTCTCCCTGGACTGCATACCATTTACCACCACTCTCTGCCTCCTGCCTGTTAGCCAGTTTCTAACCCAGTTTACCACCCTTTCCCCCATGTCCAGCCTACCCAGCTAGTTTATCAGCCTCCTATATGGGATGGTGTCAAAGGCTTTGCTGAAATCAAGATAGCGTTGTCCGCTGTTCCCACCCTGATTCACTTCCTTGTCACCCAGTCAAATAAATCAACCAGATTTATCTGACATGATGTCCCCACTGTGAATCCATGTTGTCTATGGTCCTGGTTCCGTGGCATCTAGATGCCCCACTATCCTTTCTTTAAGCAATGTCTCCATGATCTTCCCCACTACTGAGGTGAGGCTGAATGACCTATTGTTCCCTGCCTCCTCCCTGCTGCCGGATTTGTGTAGAGGGACCACATGTGCCCTCCTCCAATTCACTCATGTTGAATGACTCAGTGAACATGGCTGCCAGAGGTACTGCTATCTCCTTCGCAGTTCTGTTAATATCCTTGGCGATGCCATCTGGTTCTATCGCTTTGTCTACCTTCAATTTAGTGAGCTCCTGCAGGACTCTTTTGTCCACCTCTTCACCCCCTTGGCAACTGCTGTACTGCTGTGGCCCTTGCCCCTCCCACTCTTCTGTGAATACTGAACGGAAAGACACAGTGGATATCTTGGGAAGAAGGCATGAAACTGTCACTTCCAAATACATAAACAGCACATACAAGCAAGCAACATTCGGCATTGACAAATGCTTATTTATTATTATTTTTTTTACATAAGTTCCTCATTTAAGGAGAGGCTCATGCAGTTAAAGGTGATATAGATTCTGCAGAAGGTGGCATTTAGCAAAGTTCCACTAAAATTGTGTGAAAACAGAACCTACAGATTTCAGTTGGACCTCATGGAGTCAAGCCCAGTACTCTCGTGGTAACATGGTTTGTGTTTGTGTTCTGAGCCTGGAAACTTAGCCATGCCAGTAGAACACTGGAGAAAGGGAACACACCATCAGTGGAGATCAGCATCTAGTACTGAACTGTGCTTTGGCATACACGTTCAGGTTGACCCCACTCAAAGTTGCTTACTGTCAAAATAAAAATAAAAAATCACATGGCATGTCGCTTGGAGGGTGATATGTACAAAAAAATTAAATAAAAACTGTTTGCAACCTCAATATAGTAAGCTGTGATAATGTAGTGTGGGGACACGTGAGAGGGTAGTATAACAGCAGTGTATGATAGTTAGAACAATGCATTGCATAACTGTATTCACTATGATTACATATATAAGAAGCTGTTAGTATGATGTAGTACAGTATTTGCTATACAGAAATCATTGTATAATGAGGATCATGTTTTATTGTTTTTAACTGTTCATATATTGTACCAACAAGTTCACACTGCATATGGAAAAGCTACCCTGCAAACTAGAAAAGGTGGTATTAATCTTGTGTCATGCCCCCAGCCTTATTACTACTTATTATATTCCACTGCTTTCTTTTTATTTTTTTTACAGATAACTCTCTAAGCAAAATGCCATATGAAATCTTTCTTTCTTTCTTTCTTTCTTTCTTTCTTTCTTTCTTTCTTTCTTTCTTTCTTTCTTTCTTTCTTTCTCTCTCTCTCTCCCTTCCTCCCTCTCTCTTTCTTTCTTTCTTGTCACTGTTTTGACAGCAAGCAACTACCAGAGAGTTCGACATCACCTTATATGTCACAGCATGCTTCGGTAGTAAATGCTGATTCTCAGTGACATGAGTAAGTAACTTCACTGAACAAATCGCAAATTTCATTCATTGTCAGTGATCAAAGAACAAAAAGTCATCAAATCGCTATATTGACATACAAAGTTGACCCCCATCCCTGCTTAAATTAAAACATACCTGATACTGACAAGGGGAATAGCATGCACGTATTGTATATGTATGTAAAACGTTGCAACTAGAAATGGAAGAACTTTAAAAGATTTTATGTGAACACAAACTGTGAACCAAAGAGTGCCCGCTGTCAAAAGGGTGACCAAAACAAAATCAACCACTGCAAACAGCAATGTTCACTCATTGTTTCACTGAAACCAATAACAAAATACTTTTTTATGCAGGGGCTATGCCACCCGTAGCCCCCTTTGGGGTGAGCAAGCCTCCCTTACTCCCCAAATAAAAGATGATCAACTCTGGGGACATAGAAAGAATTGAAACAAAAAGCATAAAAAATGTTTATCGCACTCAGGACACAAACCCAGGTCTCCTAGCTCCATAGGCGGTCACTCTAGCCACTATGCCAAACAACACACTTGACAGGGTTTGGCTAAACCTTCCTATATCCTGCTTTAGTGAGTGTAGCTCACTGCCATACTCACTATACAGGATATCTCAATCTCTTGTACCAGTCGCTCTAAATACGAGCGGTATTATTGAGTCACTTATATTGAGCCGCTCAATGATACTCATTCATAACACTGTACATCCTTTATAAATGCATTCTTGACCAGTTGTGAATTTTTGAAATGAAGCAGCCCATCTGTTCTCCCATTACACATTACAATAAAACCCGTTCCATATTTATAGGGTATGTTTTCTGCTAAAAAGTTAAGCCAATTAATTTTAAGAGATAGTCTGTTTTCTTTGGACCAAATTGCATTTTATTCTTCTAGTTGATTAAATATAGTCTGTTTTTATTATAGATGTAAGGCATTGCAAGAAATGGTTTGTCCTCACTGCAACAACTCAATGGTCTCCAGTTTAGCAAAAAATTGTTGTATCTGCTCAGACGTTGGATGGCATTGGGGTTGTAATGAAATATGAAAGTAACAGGGCTTCCCTCTTCAAGGTTGCTTCCTCACTGTGCTCCCGCTCCGCTGTGTGGGTGCATGGCAAAGGCACACATTATTGCTAACTTGAAATCAGACTTGGGATATTTTTATACAAAATATACTCAGAAATGAATACTCTGATATTCAATATGAGAGACAGGAGATGGTCCTTTCTCTATGACGCATCATTGATGATAACTATATAGCCTGATAATTTTCTTGGTCCATTTGGAAAATCTGGAAACTAAATAGCAGATATGTGTGTGTGTGTGTGTGTGTGTGTGTGTGTGTGTGTGTGTGTGTGTGTGTGTGTGTGTGTGTTTTAGAAACCAAAGAAGAGAGGTGACAAACTGACTTGTGCTGTTTTGTAAAGTTAAATATTTCACCACAGAACAATACAGGTTTACTATTGCATTTTCCTAGGCAGTGGAAATGTGTTGGTTAGTGATTTAAACTATTGCTCCAGATCTTTTTGGAGAAAACTTGTCCTTCTTCAAAATTTAATAGCCTTCCATAATTTTGTTTTCTAATTCACCTTATATTGGTTAAACAAATGGACTAGTAGACGTTCTTGTGGGCCATCATTTAAATTACATTTATTAAAATGCAAATTGGGAACCTATGTGAAATATTTCTGAAAAAGAAAAGTGATTTGATATGCAACAATTTCACCAGCATTTAACAAGGAAGCACCTTAGTTCAGTTTCAGAAACAAACATGGACAAAGTAACTTTTTTATTCCCTGGTGTCTAGTGGCACTCCCCATCTGCCAACCACCCTCCTCTTAATAAATAATTTCCCAGGTGTCTAGTGCCCCCCTGACCCCACCCCCCACCGATCACTGTTCCTGTTATACAATTATAGATTCCCTGGTGTCTAGTGGCACCCCCCACCCACTGATCACCCTCCCTGTTATTTTGAATTTGTTTCCTGGTGTCTAGTGGCATCACCCACCCTCCCATTTCAGGCACAACCCCGAAATAAAGAAAACAGTTCAATGTTTTTTTAAACCTGTCAAAAAAGAAATATGTCCCTCACTAATCAACCTCTGACCCCACCTCTCACTCAGCACCCACCATCACACCCCCCAGTACACCCCCACAAACCCACACTCACCTGAACAGGTCCCAGGTTAGACATCCACTCTTCAATTGAAGGAAAGTCTTGCTGCTGGAACCACTGACTGCATTATGGGAAACTAAGATAAATGTGGTTCAATGTATTTCAGTGGGGGGTTTTAACATTAACACATAACTTTACCATTATTTAACCTTTCTTTTTGTTAGTCCTTTTCCTCCCTCAGGGACTGTACCAGTGTATTCTTCTGATGTCCTCCCTCACCGGTCCCCTGGGTACGAGATCACCTCCCCCCCCATGCCCCTATGACTTATCCTTTGTGGCAGGGGGTGGGGGATGCCTCAACCCACCAGACCGGATACAACTTTCAAGTAGGTGTCTTCCAGGGGCAGCGCTGTGGGTGACAGTCATCATGCTTCGTGTGGCAGAGGACCCTTTGATGCATTTTCTGCCCTCGGGGAAGGAGCGTGCAATGCCTTCAGTGGCGGCAGTGCACATGCTCCTGAGAGTGCTCCTCCAGGTGTTTGCTCCATCCCCATCCACATCAGCAGCATCAGCATGCTGCCCCTCAGCCTCCACTAGGGGCCAGGCATTTGCCGACTACCCCTCCATAGACAAAGAGAGCAGTCCTTGGGACACTCAATCTTTCTCTGCCCCTGCCGACCCCAGGTGACCCACGATCATTCCCAAACATGGGTCACCGGCATGGCATGAGGTGTGGCATCCAGCACTTCAACCCTCAGCACCACTGGGCCAGCTCATTATTTAACATTTTGACCCCACATTTTCAACATGTCCTTTTGGGGACCCTACCTCATGAACAATAGGACTGTCATTATGCAACTTCTGCCCAAAAAGTGATTTTGTGGTCCATTGGTGAATTCACCTTTTGGGTGGAATTTGGAAATTCATTCTGCCCTTTTTCAAGAGGTTGGTGTCATAAGAAGGATATGTTGAAAATTTGGGGTCAAAATATGTAAAAATGGCAAAGTTATGACCATTCACTGCAATTTTGCTACACACACTCGTAGCTTTGGAAATTTTAAATATTCTCACCCCCAGATGTTTTACTTAGCCTTCTTAATATCCCACCTCATGTATGTCACAGCTGTCATTTTTCAAATCCTGGCCAAAGTATATTTTCATACCTATGGTGTGGAAAGGCATTGCAGTTGTGCAAAATTATGTTTTGGCAGAGATTCAGAAATTTTCTGTACCAGGTACATGAGGTGAGGTAATAAGATGGCTGTGCTGACACTGGTCACTGTTGTCCTATAAATGGAAGCACAGGGCCTTCCACAGCTACATACATATACTTATCTATGGATGGATGGGAGCGCAGGACCCGGAGGTTACCAAAGTGTGACATGAGAGTGTCCATTTTTAAAACCTGCAGTAGATATATTTTGTTAGTCATTTTAAGATGCTGCTTCTCACCCCTTAAAAAGGGCCATGTTGTGAGATGACTCCATTATAGAACATGAGAAAAAGGGGCTTTAAATGTGCACGTGTAACAAGGGAATTCAAATAAGTGTGACACAAGTGTCTAGTTTCATAACACACTTTATAAAATGGCAAGAAAAAATCTAGAAATCTCATTGGTCAAGAGAGATCAGCTGACTGTACATTAAATCTCTATATATGCACAGTCATCCTGGTCCTAAACCATATCACACAATGAGCAAATCAGTCCTCCTACATAATACTGCATAATGACACTTACTATTTAACATTTTGACCCCAAATTCTCAACATGTCCTTTTGGGGACCCCACCTCATGAACAATAGGACTGTCATTATGCAGTAGCAAAAAAAACTTCAACTGGGCCCTAAAAATAAAACTACCTTAAATATAAAATAAAACAAATTAATTAAATTGCATTTTCCAGATCATCACACTCTCCTTGCACACATAAACACAATTAGAAACATTAAATAGTGTTTATAGTTTTGATTACAACTGTTTATTTGCTAACAGTGAAAACTCTACCTTCTGTCTTTTATCTACTCATCAGGGAAATCTCTTCTGCTTGCCCTGACAGTTAGAAAATCGAGTCTCCGGCTCAAAAACAGGCCTTTGGTGTGTGTGTACAGTATGTTAGTAGAGGAACATTCTGCTAGTAGAACAGAGCATAATTTTGAATCCCTGTATTCATGGTAAACATTCCATCATAAATATTCCATTTCTTGAATGTGGGGAAACGCAGAGAAAAAAAACAGAATGAAGAAAGTAAGCAATAATACTATATAAACAAAGAGAAAAGGTGGTAAATGACTCACCCTGCTGTTTAGCTTTTAGGACAGAGTGAGCAGTTCATGATACTGTCAGTGAGTGTGGCAGTTTTGAACCACGCTCATGCTTGCAGCATCAGCGAACTGAGAAGCCTCTGTTATGGCTTCCTTTTAGTTTTGTCTTCAGAGTGAGGAGAAAGAAATAAAGTAATGGGGCTATGTGTCATACTTAGAATGAGGAAAACAGCATTTCTGAATTGTTGTGGCTGGCAGGGGAATATGAAGCTTAAGTGAACAGGAAGGCACACAATGTATAACATTACTTTAATCTAGCACCAATAGGCGGAATGACTATTTTATGTTAAAAGCACAGACTCACTTAGATTTTTACGTATTTAAAAATGTGTTTCAAAATAAAAAGCTGCTTCTAAAAATAAAGAGCCATTTTATAAGTGCAATAAGACACTCAGGGATTGTGCATTACGATGTGGTAACCACACCCCCAGGGATGACTGGCACTCAGCCTTTAGCCTTGTGCCTAACTACGCTCCTAGGAGTGCGGTTATCACACTGTAATGCACATCGCATCATGTCTTATTGCTTACATAGAGAACTTTTGTTATTCATTTTAAGATGTGTTGCCCACCAGTGAATGAGAGCACTTATTGTGAGACATGATAGAGGTCTTCAAGTACATGAAAGGGTTAAATAGGAGAGAAGCAGTCAAGGTGCTCTGAAGGAAGTGGGGGCAACTAGAGGGCATGGGTGGAAGCTAGAGGGGGGGAGACTCAGGAGAGAAAGGAGGAGGTGCTACTTCACTGAGAGGGTGGTGGAGCCATGGAATGCGCTGCCCAGGGGGCTGGTGAGGCAGAGACGGTGGAGGGGTTCAAGAGGAGGTGGGATAGGTACAGAGGAAGGGTTCTGGATGCAAAGTCCTGTGCAGTGGGAATATCTGGGACTGGGAAGGGAGAAGCCAGAGAGGATGAGGGGGGCAGCATGGTCAGCTCCCAGGGTGGGGGCTGACCAAACAAGCAGACACGAAAGACCGTTAGGCCTATTCTTCTGGCATTTTAGTATGTTAGTATGTTAGTAACTCCCTCATAGGGACATGAGAAAAAGCATCTTTTGGGTTGCGCATGTTAACAAGGGGCACCAAACACCCATCTAAGTTCAAACAATTTTATTATCACTTTACTGTTCATCACATAATACATAAAATACAGCAACAAGCAGTAGAAAAAATATAGTCTATTTACCAGAAATGTATTAATACCAGCTTTGCAGTGATATTCTGTGCAGTGTTGCTCAACCATATCATGTGCAAAGATACAATAGTGAACAAAATATTCTGATTATGAAGGCAAATCTACTTAATTAAAACATTTCTGTCCATGAAGACAAAGTGAAAATTGTTTGATTTGGTGTTTTGAATTCTTGACTCTAAACAACACTTGGCGCCATACTTAATGGTCTTTTGTGGAATCATGGGTGAATGCAACCGGGTCGTCATATTGTGCTATGTCAGTTTAAAGGGCACACATTTTCTCAAGAAAACCTTGGGGGAAATTAATTATAGACACATTTCTAATTAATATATTTTCCATGTCTGCCTTGAATATTAGCAGGGATGTGTATATTAATTTCCGCAAGTATCCCCTGTGATGAGCTCTGATAAAGCAGATGCTGAGTTAATACCATTGTTATCTTAGTCTCATACTTTTCACAAATATCCTTCTGTTCTTCTGTGTAAATTTTCAAGCTGCTATGCCCAGCAAACTTTATTAGGCTATAAAATATTCTTCTCCATTTGACTCTGTCATGGTCTTGATGCCATGGCCATGTAAATATCAAATGTTCACACTGATTATGAAACTTGAATGAATGTAGCTGTTTTACTGCATGTCATTTTAAAGCCATTTTGTAGGCAAACACTGCACTGCCTGTTCCCTCTGTTTAATTTTAGACTGATCTCTCAGTATAATCCTTTTGTTTCTCTCTCTCTCTCTAACTTCAGTTCTGCTCTTTATTACTTCACTGCTCCCCTGACTAGCTGCATCTCATCCCTGCTGCCTGTTCTTTCTGTTAATTTTTTCTCCTCTCTCTAACTTATTTGTGCTCTTTTTCTCAATTGTTACCCCGACCAGCTGTATCTTTTCCCTGTCCCACCCCCGTTACTTTGTTAAACCCTGTCCCTCCCCTTGCAGCCCTCTGTGCTCTTTACTTAATTTGTGGTACTTAATTGCTTTTCTCCTCATTATTTTGCAGGGTCGTGAGGGCTAACTTAATGCTGAATCCCTCCCCAAGTCCTCCCCCCTCACAATGAACTCTGCAGACATCTCCCTGCTGAGCTAGACTGCTGTGAAGGTACGGGACAGGACAGGACTAGCTCCATTTTAATTTTGGCACCTTTCCAGGATACAAATTATTTTCTGTTTACTTGTGCCTGCCAGCTCCCTAGGAGCTGTTGCTTGTCGGCTGGGTTTTGTCCAGTCCCCTCACTCTGTTAAGTGCTCCTGTGCTCTGCCCCTTCTCTTCACTGTTTTAATATTTATGAGGTAGGTGGTCTTTACTCTAGTTAATCTCGACCCTTACTGGTCTGTGCTTCTCTTTCCCTCTCTCCCTCTTATTCCTACTGTTTCTCCTGTTTCCTTCCATGTTATTTCTCCATTATTTCTACAGACTCATATTTTTGTTTCTTTCTTGTCCTTGTGTTCTTGCACATTGTACAGAAAGTGCTAAATGCCCTATTTTCCCTGACTGCAGCTCATCAACTTCTTCCTTCTGGCTCTGCTAATTTGTGTAAGGCTATTACGTTGTAACTGACACTGATCTGTCTTGTGTTTCTCATACTAAGGAGCTATTTGAGGGTCTACTACTGATTTGGTTCAGCCCCTGTAACATCAGCCATCCTTCTACCTTGAAACCTGTTAGGCTTAACTATAAATCCAAGTAGTTATCTGGCCCCTTGCTCATCCAGTGTTCCCACTGTCAGTCAACTTCTTCTGTTTCTCTCCTACCAAGATGGTTTGCTTTATATGGACTGGAATAGTCCATTTACTGGTGGACTGCTATTTCTCCAACCTCTCACTTATGATACCAGTCTATGACTCTGTTTATCGTGCTCATGGCAAATCCTCTTTTGTCTTCTCTAATCTCCTGTTAAATAAGAATTTACTTCTGATACCTAATCTGTCCCTGCCTGTCATCTGCCCTGCCAAAGTAGGATACTACCTTCACTCTCACCATTACTCTGTACCAAAGTGGTACAGGCACCTTATTGGCTCATCAGAGAGACCTGGGTTCCCCTCTTGCATATCTCCTTATCTGGGGACATCGAGCTCAACCCTGGCCCCTTCTATGATAAAAAAATCTAATAACATATCTTCCTGGTTCTCCACTAATGGCATGAAAATTGCCCATATGAATATCAGAAGCGCCTGCAAACTTTCCAGAACTGGAAGCATGGGTAGCAATATACTGTCTCGACATACTGGGGTTAACTGAAACTTGGCTTAGGCTTGTCACTCCTAACTCTTTGTATAAACAAAATGGCTACAACCTTATTAGATCTGACTGCCTCTCCACAAGAAGGGGTGGTGGGGTTGTCTTCTGTTATGTCTCTGTCCTGCACTCAGGATTAACCGGCTCCTGTGAAACCATGCACGCTGAACTGGCCTTAGGTGATGCTAAAAGACTCAACCTGGTGTGTGTCTACAACCCCCTGAAGGGAGCTCTACTTGGGCTAAATGGAATTGTTGATTATCTTTCCTCTCTAAAGTGTAAATTTGAAGTTATTCTAACGGGTGACTTCAACCTTGACTGGTCTGGTAGCCACTCAGGTACATACTCTGAAGCCCTTCAAATCAAATCAACTTCAAATCAACTTTATTTATATAGCACCTTTCAGAGCCAATGCACTGTACATAAGAACATATACATAAAATAGATTAAAACAACATTAAAATATGTCAACTATATTTAAATAAAGGTTAAACTAAATAAATATGTTTTTAAACCAATTTTAAAACTATCGACGGTTGGGCATTCTCTCAACCAACGAGGTAGAGAATTCCACAGGGTTGGTGCTGGAAAAGCAAAAGCACGTGAACCTGATGTTTTCAATCAAACCCTGGGAATCTCTAGCAATCCCTCATTGGCGGAACGGAGAGGACGGAGGGGGCAGTAGGGAATCAGGAGATCTTTCAGGTAACTGGGTCCTTGGTCATGTAGGGCTTTAAAGGTTAGTAAACCAACCTTAAAGGTGATCCGCCACCTAACAGGCAGTCAGTGCAGTTCATGGAGCACAGGTGTAATATGACTGGTTCTGGACGTCCCAGTCAAAAGCCTGGCCGCGGCATTCTGCACCAGCTGCAGGTGGCAGATATCAATCCCAGGTAGCCTCAGGTAAAGGGAATTGCAGTAATCAAGACGGGTAGTGACAAAGGCATGGACCAATGTTGGAAGATCACCCAATGGAACCAGGTGTTTCACCTGGGTGATATTCCTCAGATGGCAAAAAGAGGCTTCACCTCTCACAACTGATTCCCAGTCCTACTCATATCTGCTAATAGCAACCATCAATCCCTATTGGACTGGATTGCAACAAATAGAGCAAATAAGACTATCACTGTGTGCATTTTTCTGAATTCCATCAGTGACCATCTACTTACTTTCTGCATCTGGACGGGGCGCTGTCCCAAGACCCCCCAAGGAAATACAGTTTTGAGATTTCTCTAAATTAAACTTAACAGCACTTTGCTCTGATTTGCAAGGCATAGATTGGTCCCCTATCTATATCACTGATGATGTTGATAACGCCCTTGACTACCTGATTACCAAACTACTCTTCCTCTAGGACCTGCATGTTCTCCTGAAGTGGAGGTGAATTAGGGGCTCTGCTAACCGATGGTTGCACAAAGATCTCTCTGCTTTCCTGAGAAGAAGGGACAAGGCCTGGGCATCCGCAAAAAAATTGCAACTGCCCGAGGACTGGGTTAGGTATAGAACCATGGGGAATGCCTGTAAGAAAGACATATGGAAGGCAAAAATGGACTATTGTAATAAACTTCTCCAATCCTCTGCCAGGGATGCCTGGGGGTTTTGGAACCACATAAAAAACTTTATGGGCCAAGGGCTCAAGCCACTTATAACTGAAATGACACTAAATTATGTGAACTGCAGCAAGTTAACTACAATTGTAAATGCATTTAACGCCCATTTTTCGGATCTATCTGCGTACCTAGATAAGTCAGGTCAGCCATCTACTCCCCTTCAATGTAGAAACAGGCCATCTTGATCACATTTTAACTTAAGAACGGTCTCTACTGATGAGGTGCTGCATCTTCTTAAAGCTATCCTGGCCCGTGGGATCTGCCCGATCTGATGGCTTATTGCCCAAGTTCATAAAATCTGTTGCCTCAGCTATTGCTGCCCTAATTGCAAGAATTTTCAAACTATCCATTACTACCCATACTGTGCCAACTCTATGTAAAAACGCTTGAGTGGTTCCAGTGCATGAAAAGGATGATACTAAAAACATGGGCAATTACCATCCAATTGCCATTCTCTCTACTCTAAATAAACTTCTTGAAAAGGTGGTGGCCTTCCAGGTCACAGAATATCTTCATCTAAATAATCTCATGTCTCCAGCTAAGCATGGTTTCTGAGCTGGGCATAACACTACTACTGCATTAATTCAACTATCCAACAGCATCTGAATGGCTATGGATAAGGGCTTGTTCACTGGGGCAATTTTGTCATTGACCTCACTAAGGTCTTTGATCTTGTGGCTCACCCTCTATTACTATCCAGATTGTCTTCTCTGGGATTCTCCCAGTCTGCCACCACCTAGTCTGAGAGCTACCTCACTGGAAGAAAGCAATTCGTTCAACTAGAAATTGCTATCTTGGATCAAGCCCTCACCTGCATTGGAGTCCCCCAAGGCTCAATACTTGGCCCCCTCCTTTTCTCACTTTTTATTAACAACCTGGCCTCACTGCCCTACTCGACTTCTATGATCCTATATGCAGATGACATGGTACTTCTATCATGTGCCAAAGACCTGCCCTCATAAATGCTAATCTCCAAGCTGAATTTGATTGTTTACATGATTGGCTGCTACAAAACAAACTGCTACTTAACTCCAAGAAAACTGTGGCTATGCTTTTTGTCTCCACCCCAGAATCAAATCCTTTACCTCTGCCCTTTCTGTCCTTGGTCCGGATGGTTCCCCTTTAAAGTCTGTCAACTCTTTTAGGTAACTTGGAGTTACACTTAACCCATCTCTTGATTTCAACCTGCATATTGCTGGCACTTGTAAGGCAGTCAACAGAAAACTAGGACTGACTTATAAAATCAGATCTTCTCTTAATGCCACCAGGCTTGCTGTTGCTCAAGGATTTTCCATCCCTGTCTTACTTATGGATCTCTGGCCTATCTTGATGCTAGCAAAGGAGCCTTCCTTAAGTGGAGCACATATGAATAGTGGTGGGTGAAGTGGGCTCAATCCGCTCCACAAAGCGTTTCACAGAGCACAGGTGGATTTGCAGAGTGTTCCACAATGCGAAGCGGGGTAATTTGCATTATAATGAGAAACGCGAAGTGCATTGGAAACAGCAACTTCGCGTTATTCTGCCTCCACTGGTCACTACTCTTTCAATTTTTAAGGCAAAGTACTTTGGTGGCAGTTCACGTCACCTCACTTTGCCTTGTTTTTGAGCTCCTAAAGAGGATTTTGCAGTGATTCATGGGAGTTCAGGTCACATGGGTTCTATAGTGATCTGCACAGCCTCAGTTCAGGGTAGTATGAGTAGGAAGGAGTAGGAGACAGTGTGCTCTGATAGCTGTCTGGAGGAGTCTTTTAAAAGCTGTTCAAAAAGCATTTTTGCTTTTCTTGGGGGGATCCAACTGTAGTTAATCGATTGTAGGAAACCCTCCTGTGCTCACATCATCGAGCGTTTTGTTTGTGTGTGGATTTTGAATGTTAATTTATAACATTGAGTGTGTGGTGAAAGACAGTAAAGTGTGCTGTGTGGAGGAGGGGTGTATCTGTGTGTAGGTAGATTTAAGTTGGGGAACTAGTGATTTCTTTGTATTTTGGTTATATTTTTGTTATATAACTGACTGTTACTGTACACATAGTAAAATTGTCAGTAATAGTACAAATTTTCTTGATGTTTGTTGTGTGAATGTGGTGCAGCATTTCATAAGGTCAGGTTGTTTAAATTACAAATTTACATTACGTGGCAGTACACTGAACTTTTGTATTTGCATCGCATTCCTCATTCATTGTGTGTGCAGTGTTGCACACACAATGAATGATGCATCAAATATAATACACCTTTTAAAATTTGTGACACAGACTAGTGTAAGTGCAACTAAGTGCAGCAGTGTGAACCTGCTATCCACTGCAGCTGCCTGATTTTGTACTGCGATCATGTTCTCTGTTCTTAGTTTTGCTGCTTGTAGTGCCATAAAAATCAGCACTGTCTGTATTCAGTGCTCCCCACCCCACCCCCACGTTGAAAAGGTATTTTTTATCAGACTGGATTGTTTTTGTGACCCCATCAGCACCAGTGGTTACTGAAGTTGTTTTAATTCCATGACAGTGTCACAACACAGTAGTCTCTTATTTGTTGCTGAAGCCACAGTTGTTTATTTTGCTTCACATCCAGCCAGCATCCCTCCAGTCAGAAAGTGAATGTATCAAAATCTGAATTTGGTAATATTTGTGGTTGATCCCCCAAAATGCCTGCAAAGAGATGTGCAAGTAAAGCTGTTTCTGGCCATGGCAATGTTGGCAGTAAGAGGGTCTGTGGGCATGGTAGTAGTAGTATGCGGACGGAGAAGTGCATTGCTAATGTGAGGAAAGGTATTCCTCCTGCAATGTTTTTTATAGCCCAATCAGTAGCTTCACTGATAGTTGGAGGAGATGATAGAGGAGATGATGTTTTCCAAGCTGGTGGTGTTAGTGTTACTGGTGTTAGTGATGGTGGAGGTAGTATTAGCACTGTTGCATCAAGTTCTAATTCTGACCAGTGTACCATATCCAAACATATTGAGTGTGAAGCAGTGCAAGTGAGTGACAGCGTAGATGATGTCATGCTTCCCAGCAGGGATCGACAAATTTTAAAATCTCATGCTAGTCCAGGACAAGTGGCCTTGACAAAAATGGTAGTCCTCGAGTTCAGAGTGGTAGTCCAGTACATTTCAATTGAAATATTCAACCGACTTAACAGAAATAAGTTAAACAGTGTGGCTGTGTGGCAGGGCTTATACATTGTATTATTATTCCATAGGATGGATGGAGAGATGTAGAAGAACTTCATAAATTAGGAAAAACAATATTTTCATATATTTTTTTTGTTAATACAGGCCAGGGTAGTACAGGCCGGACACTAAGGCACCCCAGGCAGAAGTCTGTATTAGAAGAGATTGAAGAAATGTTACAGAATTAGTTAAGGACAAGCCAAAACCAGCTAGGCCATTGGTTGAGAAGAACATGAAATGGTGATTAAGGGCTAGGCCAGGAAGAAGATGATGGGGCACTGGGAGCAGGAGTACTAGCATCAAGAAGATCAGCAGCAGAAGCAGCTAAACCAGAAGATAATGTATCAGCAGCAACAGCATGCCCATGAACATGTCGAGTGCCTGGACCAGAGAGCAGCCAGTGGTTAATTGATGGATCCGGATCAAAGTCATGCAGTTCAGGACCTTCTACTGCTATCTGCAGGAGAGACTGTAGTGAATCATCAGCCAGCCTTGTCCTGATTTTTGTTTTGATTAGGTTCTGAACAGAAAAAACTCTCTCGCATTTTGCAGTCGATACACTCATTGCCATGAGTATTTCAACTAGGTCAAGAATGTGTATAATCTGGGGTGGTTTTTATTTGAGTAATCTGGTATATACCTGCAAATAGGGTTTTTCAATGGCAGATTTCAATATTGTTTTAAATGCAGCATACTCTGACTTTATATGTTCCTGCTGCTCCTCCGTGAAAAAAGTGAAAATATTCTGCCAGGTTTGCAAGTTCAGAGGTCCCAAACACCGCTAGTTGGTCTCTTGGCGGAGCAAACTGCTTAAAATCTAAGCAGTTGAACCATTTGAGAAGCACCTCTGAGAAATTTTTAAATCTGTTGTCAATATACATTATTGCAGCATCTATTAAAGTCTGCAGTTGTCTATCTGTCGCAAAATTGATTTCTGGGTAGTTGCCTCTGAATGGGAAATGAACAGTCTTCTCCTACCCTCCCCTCTTTGTCACAACATATTCCATACATTTCTGTTCTGGTTTGTAATGGCTGAGGAAAGCTGCCATGTATTGCCCTGGCATGGTTTTCAGTTCCATAAGCTGGAGTAGGCAGGTCTCAACAAGCTGTGGAACTTCCAGTATTACTATGTCATCTCGTTGAAACTGCAGTGACAGGTTTTTTAGTATTGGCAGGAAATCTTGCAGTATATGGATAGCTTTTACAAACTGCACACTCTGTGTTTCTTTTAAGAGGCCCTTTGTTTTTGAACTTTCATCACCACCAGCAGTCAAAGATACATGTAGGTGTTGTACAACAGTAGGTAGGTTAACCTGAACTACATGTACCGAACGTGACCTACTGGCAAGCCATCTCACTTGTTTAATTGCAGTAAAGTGCGCCAGATCAGTATCCATCACGTTAGCAATTTCTTGGAGCTCTCATTTTTTTTGGGACTATAGTGATAAAATTTAAATATTCCCTTGAGAGTACTTTCCAACTTTGATACAAATGGATTTTTTTTTTTTAACACATCGAGAACTGCCAGCTCTAGCTTATGGGCAACGCAGTGCATCGCAATTATTTCAGGATGGCAGTGTTCTCGCAACTTTGCTATGGTTCCTCCTCTTCGCCCATCATGGCACTGGCCCCATCAAAATTTGCTGAAATAAGAAGAGGCCCTGGATTGTTAACATTTTGTAGGTTACTGAGAGGAAGATTTACTGACTCCAATGCAGTTGATATTGCATGAGTACACCTCTGCATGTGCATGTTCCAGTGGCACAGCTTGGATAAGCAATGTATGCACCCGTTTTGAATTAGGTTCAACAAACCTTAAGAAAACATTTTTCCACTCAGTTATACTGTAATCAGTACTGCCGTCAGCAAGAACTGTCACATACTTAACTTTAGCAAGAGTCTGCATCTGGTTTCTGGATATAACTGCTGAAATAGCACTGCAAAAGTCCCTGGCTGTCTTATTGTTAGTATAATTAGAACCTAGCTTAATGCCATTTTTTTCCTGTAATTCACAGAGCCACTCCATGTCTGAGAAAGGGTGAAGATTTTTGGCTATGGAATACGCTGTGTTAAACAGGCGTCTCATCTTTGCTTTTGTGGCCTCTTCCAACTGTGCAAAGGCTTGGTAAAGTGGTGACTCACTAATCTCACAACATACTGCTTGTTGGCCACTTTCCAGAATATGTTGGTTCTGGCATAGCACATGTGGATTGGATTTTTCATGTGCACGTAGTGACTCAATGCGAAAGTTATTAGAGCCTGTGGCAAAGACATTTGTTTTTTTTGAAAATGCTGGAGTTGCAATAGTGGGATACTTTTCACATAGTGTGCAGTACTTAAGCCCCTTTTTATCATCGTATCTAAACCATTTATAAGTGGACAACCAATGACACTGAAATAGTCTGGCCCTTTTTCTTGGTCATATTTCTTGTCTTTACTACTTCCAACTGCCACCTCATTATCAAGCAGTAAACTACGTTTCTTAGCAAGTGACACAGGGGGCTTTTTGAGATAAGGCTACTACGGCTTCTCTGTTTACATCAAGTACCTGGTCAGCAGTTATATCCAGAACCACAGATGCAGATTCAGTTTCATGACTTTTATCTGTGGAAGTAGTACCAGACTGTTTGTCTCGTAAAAGATGGTGCTGCTGCTGACCAGAGAGACAAGAGACTTTGTTTGCCTTTGTTCATCTGCATATTGTCCATATAAATTTGGTGGTCACTTTTTTTTTTTTAAAAGACTAATGGAACCAAGAATAATAAACTTATTTTAAACCCTGGTGTCTATGTGTCCTTTTTTCACTGGTGGTTAGTGTGGGCTCATCATGGGCTGGGTCACCAGGGGACAGATATATCCTTTTTTTCTACACACTGGAAGTTGTCTTGTCCTGTAACAAGTCAGGCAGCTGGCTGCAGAACACTCTCCACACAGTCACTCACTCTCCTCTCTCCCAGCACAGCCCCCCCCCCCCGCAGTTAGGATCCCTTATTTTATTTTACCGCTACTTACACTTGTCTTATATTTTTTTACTATATTTCTCTTTTTGTTTCTTGGGTACTTCAAGCCAAAAGCCAGCCAACTGGCTGCAGGACACTGGGTCCTTCACTCTTTTTCACAAAATCTCTCTCTCCCAACAGCCCAACCAAGCCAGTTTGAGTTATAGGCTTATTTGTTCTAAGTTCTTATCTTTTTTTTTTTTTTTTTTTACTAACTTTCTCAATTCAGTCCTTTCCTTGGCCCCGCCTCTCTCCAAGCTCCTCCTTCACTCCTTTACACACAATCTCTATATCTGCACTCTCCTCTCCCAAGAGCCCACCAGCCTCTTACTTTTTTTTATTTTATTTTTTCTTTGTTTATGCAGCTAAACTGCTGTTTTTACTGGTGGGCAACACAAAGCTCCCCGCCCACAGTAGTAGTCCCCTGCCCTTGCTTTCTTCCTTTTTATTTTCCGTAGACAGTGACACTTTACGCTGCTGCTAGTTCTCAGTTGTCAGGGGACCAGGGTTCCCAACTTCCCTCCCTTCTTTCACCCTGCTACACAAACAGCAAACAGTACCAGACTGTCCCCCCTCCCAAGTTTCTGTTTTGTTTCCTTTTGTCAATAATTTTTTTTTCTCCACTTAGTTGTTTGACCAGGTATAGCACACTAAGCTGAAAGCTTTTTACAAGAGTGACCTGGGAGCACAAGGAGGTTAAGTGACTTGCTCACGCAGTATGCAAGTGGAAGATGTGGGATTCAAACCCAGGTCTGGTCTGCTGGATGTCACCAGATTTGCAGCTCAGAGCCTTAGACCACTGCACTATACTGCCTACTTAATTTATTTTATATGCTCCTAGTCCTTAGTTTGCTTTCACCCTGTTATGCCCAGTTCTGTGACAAGCCCAACCTAACCCTTCTCAATATTTTATTTACCCTACCTGCAGTGCACACTCCTCATTTACTCAGATTACTCTCTTCATTAATTTTGCACTTTTGGCAAAACTGGCACTGCACAGGGCAGGTAAATTAGCTTGTATGCTGCACTAATGCACTTGTGTGCAGTTATCAGTGCTCAGCCATGTTGTCCCCGCTCCTTAGTCCTCCTAGATCCTGCCTTCCTCCTCCCCGCTCTTCACTCTCACCAACCCTCCTTCCTTAATTCAGTTTAAATATTTGTTTTCCCCGAGTAGTCCACTCCACACACACAAAGTAAGGCAGCACTGGTTGCACTCGCAGTCCCCACTCCCCGATATCCACAACAATGGACGGTGTAATTTGTGTATCCTTTAGTCTCCACCAACAGACAGTGAATGAGGGGCTCTAACGCAATGCACGTCTTTACTCTCGTCTCCACTATGCGCCAAATCACTACTGCAGTCAATGGGCATTCTTTGTATGACTTACAGTTTAAGATTGTTTTCCTCATTTGGCCCCACGCCTGCCAGTCTGACGGCTTGCTTCTCCTCTGTTTTCCTCCGATGAGATGCTGCTCACACTCGCGCCCGCTCCTGACTGAGGCAAGCGCACACACTCACCGCTCATTCCCGACCAGTAGGTGCACTGCTCGGTAGGTCAGATGACCACCGTGACAGCCGAAGCAGTGAGCATCCTACTGGTGGAAGGTAGAACTGCAGCAGCAAAGATTTAAATCAGTGCTAGCCCGTGGACAGGTGGCACAACAGAAAGTGCTTGTCCCTGCACTGTAACTGGTAGCCCGGGACGTCAGGCAATAGGATTTGTCAAACCCTGCTTCCCAGTAACATCCCATTAACTGAACCCGATTCTGATGATTATGTCAACGATAGAATACAATGTGATATTCCATCCACCATAGCACTTAACGTCACGCATTTTCCATGCAGTGATTCACAGTGTGGTGAAAAATGATCAGGTGATAGTGGCGTAGATGCTGATGATGAATGTGATGATGCTGATGATGTTGCTGTTGTTGCAACATGCAGCCCACATGTTAGCATCCAAGCAGAAGATGTGGATGTGTGTGACAGTGATGTTGATGAATATGATGATGTAATTGACCCCAGCTGGGAACCGGAGAAAAAGAAATTAAGTGTCTGTGTCTGAATCTGTTTGCAGGAACCCCCCCCCCCATAAAAACTTGTGATGTACCGGTTTTAGTGGATGATGATGATGACTACCCAGTACTCAATATGATAGGTAGTCATGGTGGTCAATTGCAGTCCAGATGTGCAGTGCCAGAAACATCACATGCCCCCCACTTCAGTGCTTAAAATAACAGACTTAAATAAGCCACATCATCATGGACATGTTAAAAGCAGAACATCACACTCCCTTGTTTGGGATTTTTTTTGTTCAAGATGCAAATGATGATTCAATTGCAATCTGCAAGGTTTGCTATGTGCGTGTGAGTCAAGGTAAAAAGGGAAGCCATCCTGGGATAGGAGGACACATACGCATCTTAAGAATAGGCACTTGGCTCTGTGGACCCAGCACAAGCTGGCAGCTAATACCAGACTGGGGCGTTCACCCATATTACCGGCAACCATAGCCAGCATGTTATCCCCTTCCATGACTGTTAAGTCCAGTAGGAAATTAAACGTGTGCAGTAGTGCGATAATAAGAGCAAAGGATTACTACAGGCATGATGAGGTGGAGGACCATAATGACTTTGAAATGTTTTCCAGTGCTGGTGAGAGCAGCAGTTTTTGTGGTGGTGGTGGTGAATGCAGTATGTCTAGTGCAAGTGTTACATCAACCCCGGTTGGCAAATCTGGAAAAATAACATAATTTCTGGGTTTGTCATCATCACCTGTGCAACTGTCTTCATCAAATGTCCACACTCCACCCCCTGCCAATGGCATTCATCACAGTACAACCATTTGTGACCAATAACACACCCTGTCTAAAACGTTTAAGTCAGCCCATGTTACAGAGTGTTTTTCTGCATAAGCTGAAGTAACCCCCCCCCCAATCATACAGTGTCACGTAAACTTAATGCTGCTGTAGTGGAAATGCTGGAAATCGATCTTTTGCCCTTCTCCTTTGTGGAGAATTCTGGGTTTGGTGGTTTGCTGCCCGTGCCTGTCCAAAATGGAAAGTCTCATCCAGGACATACTTCTCTACCCATGCGGTTCCCGAGTTGTTCCACACTGTCTCAGACTCAGTAAGACATGCCCTTCAACATTCCTCCTCTCCATTCATCCATTTAAGTATGGATATGTGGACAAGTGGCAAAACAGCGGGGAGTTCATATCTTTGTATAACTGCACACTGGGTGCCGGGGGTTGTTTGTGATACTGGTAGTGTGAATAATCAGTGCAGGAAGGTGGATTGTAGCAGTAGCAATCTTCCTGGAATTCACCAGCATGCAACAATTGCTATGCGCAGTGTGACCTGTTCACACACTGGTGAGAACATGTTGAACATGGTACTGACTGAAATTGACAGATGGCTAAACCCTCTGTCCCTGAGAGCTGGGTTCATTGCAAGTGACAGTGGGTCAAATGTGGTGAAATGCATCATGAATGGTGTTTTTTTTCGTGTTCCATGCATGGCCCACTGTTTAAATTTTGTGGTTCAGGAGTTTCTGCAGCACCCTGACATAAAGGAAATGCTGTCCATTGCACGATGTATCTGGTCTCACTTTTCAAGATCTGGAAAGGCTTGTGACCAACTGCGGCAGTTGCAGATACAAAACAGCCTGCCTCAGCACCGCTTGAAGCTGGAAGTTGTCACCCAATGGAACTCCACGTTAAGCATGGCAGAGAGGGTGTATGAACAATACAAAGCCATCTCAGAATATCTTGTTATGCACAGTAGCTGTGACAGTTCTGGGGCCTCCATGTCTATGATAACTGAACAGTGGTGCCTCATGGACTCTGCAATAACAATTTTGGTGAATGTCAGCATAACCTTGATGTTGCCAGAGACGGTGGTAGCAGTATGTTGCTGCAACACATGCTGACAGTATTCGACCAGAATTGTCACATTGTGTGCATTCTGTGTAGTGACAACTTTGCCATGGCAACAATGCTGGACCCATGATACAAACTTGGAATTGCATCAGTCCTGGAGGGAGGGCCTGAACAGGTAAAAAATATCAGTGGTCAACTGGTTCGTTTGGTTCATGGGGCACAGAAGTCACGTGCCAATGTTTGCAAACCTCAGCAGCATAATCCAGCTGAAGGTGTAGCTGGTGGACCAGCAAGCATATCATGCAAGGGTAAGGGGACTGTAGTTCCTGGTGGTCTGTCATCCAAAGTGGTTGGTATCAACCCTCTTTGGGAGGCTTTGTCCCAAGTGGGTATTTGTGACATCAATGATTCTGGGGAACAGGCTGCTGCATCAACAATTGGACTTGTGCAGCACAGAGAATTGTTGAGTCATATTTGTCTGAAAACAGGCATCTGACAATAAGTGAAGATCCTCTTTTGTACTGGAGTAGAAAGGTCAGTGAATGGCCAGAGCTGACTGCAGTGGCACTGAAGCACCTCATATGCACACCCTCCAGTATAAGTGTTGAGAGGGTATTCAGCTCTGCAGGTGCAATAGTCAGATCGTCAGACAAACCTGTCTCCTGCAAATGTTAGTTTGCTAACGTTCATTAAAATGAATGAGAGGCACATACCAGCACAGACTGCAACCTCGGTATTTGTACCCTGGCCTAGTCATGGTGGTCTTGCTGATGTGGAAATGGAGCATCCTAGTGGCACTGGCAGTGGCTTCCTGAAATGGCCCACCACTGACGTAGATGACACAATGGAGAAAGAATTTCCCAGTGGTCAGACTTCAGACATTGATGACTGTGAGGGCAGTTTTCTTTATGAGGATGATGATGTGGTTAATGTTGGCAGGTTTTAACTGCAGTATTTAAAAGGCGGTGTGCCCCCCCCCACCCCGGACCACCACCACCACCGGTACTGATGTTATGCAAGTCTGCCACCATGAGTCTGTCTGCCCCTTACGGATGACCACCACCACCACCACCACCACCACCACTGGGACTGATGTTATGCAAGTCTGCCACCATGAGTCTGTCTGCCCCCCACAGACCACCACCACCACCACCACCACAGGGACTGATGTTATGCAAGTCTGCCTCCATGAGTCTGTCTGCCCCCCCATGGACCACCACCACCACCACCGGGACTGATGTTATGCAAGTCTGCCACCATAAGTCTGTCTGTCCTGCACAGACCACCACCACCACCACCACCACCACCACCACCACCACCACCACTGGGACTATTGTTATGCAAGTCTACCACCATGAGTCTGTCTGCCCCCCCATGGACCAGTGCACCACCATCTCCTTAATATTTAAATCATAAAGTGAGTATGTGCACTCATGTTTGTTATGCTGCCTCACTTTCTTATGTTGTATGTTGCACTCATGTTTGTTATGCTGCCTCACTTTCTTATGTTGCATGTTTTGTTTTCTGTAGCTTTTCAGAGCCACAGTGGCAAAATACATACAGTACACTTCTTTTGTTTGTTTTACAGGTGAACAAAAACAGGCTCTATCGCTAATACTCATTGAGAAAGATGCTGTAGCTAACCGTACATAGAGGAACCGATGTAATGTCCATGTGAAATCCATTCTGGTAAGTATGAAGATTTTATTTCATCCATTTCATTACTTTGTAAAGACTGCTGCAAATATTGCACACAACAGGTTGTCTTAGTAGTTGACAAGATGTGTCTCTGAAATGTAACTTGACAATAGGGATTGAGATTTGAGAACCAGGGAGGGACATATAACAATGAAGTTGTAACTTGTAAGAAGTCATTCATTTCTTTTTTTAGGAAACTTTGTGATGCTTTGTTGTTCTGTCAAAGTGGCCTTATCCAAAAAAGTTCTTTAACATCAGGCACACCCTTCCCCCAAGCTTCGGCACACATGCAACACGCAGAAGTCGTTTCATTAGATGACCATGACCATCATTAACAACCGGACTCCAGAAGGATGCTGATGAAATCTGTGAAGTAAAAAAAGAAACCATTACAGACAAAACTGAAAATATGATTTCCCCCACCCCCCAAAAAAAAAAAAAATGAAATACTTGCCTTTATGTGCTTGAGAGTTATCCGTTTCCATTTAAGTGCAAAAAATTCTCATTGAGCACTGGAATGTGCACAGCAACAGTTTGAGTCACCTGTGTGATGCAGAACAATAGCATGAGTACATGTCCATGTCAAGTTCAACCCCCCTGATCATCAACTACAAAATACACAACTATATATATCTATATACATACACTCATCAAGGCTACTATTAGTGTACATCCAAACGGCACCTTTCAATCCATTTGAGATGATCACATTTCCTTTGGTGTTTTCGTCTCGCACAACACATTGGACCAGCAACACGAACCTCACAGTCATCATTTTATACTGGGGTATGTGCTGAAACAGTCTCTTTTCACTTCATTACCACTTGTCAATTTTCTGCACACAAGGAGGACGCATTGTGGGCCTGCAGAAAAAATCTGGGAATCTGTGCCACAGCTGCGCGCATGACTGAGTGTGCCATTAATTCTGGGGGACTTTGTATGTGCTGAAACAGTCTCTTTCCACTTCATTACCACTTGTCAATTTTCTGCACACAAGGAGGACGCATTGTGGGCCTGCAGAAAAAATCTGGGGACTCTGTCACTTGTGTGTTCTGTGATTGTTGCTGTGAGCTCATAGTCATGATGTCATAGTGACATTTTTACAATTAAAGCAGCATTGCAAGAATGTCCTCACAGTTCTGAACTGTACCTTTTTATGCTACTTTAAACTGCCACAGCAACCACTACTTACATGCGAGTCATCAGCGACTTGAATGATACGATTCTTCTCACAATTTATGTCTGCTTCTCTTACTCCTTTTTTTCATGAATGAAAACAAAATGAGCACATCTTCCAATATTGTGCCGGCCAGCTTTGTATTTATTTGCAGCTGCTTTTCAATATCTGTTGTTCCATGGTGTTATAAAACACTGCCTGATGCATAACTGTTAGTTAACAACAGAAGTGATATATGACAACTACTTGATGTGATGAAGAAAAGCAGAGGAAAAACAATGACAAAGACCTGGTCACACTCCCTGTCAGCTGCACCAATGTAAGAGGAAAGTTCCTTTCATTATTTCACACATGAAAAAAGGTAGTACAGCACACTCAACTACTGCAAATTATCGTATCATTCCGGTCAGTCAGGATGTAAGTAAAGGAAGTTGTAACATAGCATTGAAAAATATAGGTCAGAGTTATCGACACACTGTTGCGCTGCTGCTTTACAGAGATTCACCACATTACATAGTTATGGTGATGCACATAAACTAATATGTGGGAGTTGGGGGCATTACTACCACTGGAATATTTCTTGCTCCACAGAGTGCAATATATGTCTGAGAAAACCACCCATAATTTCATTACGGTAAATCACATGACGGAGGAATTAATCTGAAAAGCAACCCACATTTGTGCCACACTTCCTCAGCAATGTTAAGACATGATAGCAGGGGGAGCGCAGGTGCATGCTCCACTATACTGAATGTCCAGCAGCTATCCCAAGCAATGTTTCCTAATGTTATAAGGTTCACTTTGTGGTGAAATGTGGGATGTTTCCACTACCAAGGCTCTTCTTACTGGAAACGTGGCCACACATTTCACAACAAACTGACCATTGACATAAAGAAACATTCACAAACTTGCACATTCCAATATTCACTGTAAGGAGCACGCACACGTGCTCTCCCTGCCATCATGTCCTAATGTTGCTGAGAAGGGAGGCAGAATGTGGGCACATTTTCAGAATGGGAATGCTTCCATCACATGACTCACTGTAATGCATTTACGCATCGTTTTCAAAAAAATGTATTGCACACTGTGGTTCAAGAAAGATTCCCCTGGAAGGGAAAATGTGTATGATTTAATAAAAACAAACAAAAACACACAACATAAGTACAACACAGTAGTGGGGTGGGGACAGAGGGTGGGGGGTGGGGTGGTGTGGGTGGCAGAAAATACCCAGACTTACTATGGCCGTGGGATGCTGTGGTGGTCCAGCAGCAGGTGCAGCACTGAAAGTATTTGCTGTTGCTGTGCTTCCACTCTGGCAACCTGCTGTTCGAAAGCAATGAAATGCTTGTTTTCCTCCAGTGCTGCCCACACCAGGAGAAGGTCAGACTGGCTAACAGGGACTGCTGGGGTCCACTGCAGTGGGTAATCCAGGTAGTGGGGCTGGTGGTGGACAGGGTGGTGCTGTGGTGGTGGTGGTGGTGGTGGTGGTGGTGGTGGTGGTGGTGGCGGTGGTGGCGGTGGTGGCGGTGGAGCACCTGATGTAGCCCTCCTCCTCCTCCTCCTGCTGCTGTGGTGACTGCTGCGAGGCACATCTCCCACCCCAGCAGCACCCTCAGCCACTGCCATGGAAGGGCCAGCAGGTGGACACCTGGCATTTTCCATGGCAGCCTGCCACTCTGCCCTGTGGTGATTCATCATGTGGGTGTGCTGGCCAATGGTCCACAAATGTGTCCTAGGGGGCCCAAGGCACACCAGCACACCACACACATGACACTGCATCACTGTGCTGTCTCCCTCCACACAATTAAGAAACTCCCACACTGGGGAGCTGCGAGAGGGACCAGACAGTATGCACTTGTCGGGCACGAGTCCCACCACCACCCAAAATTGCCGGGGCCACCTCCTGTGGCTGTGGAGCTGTTGCAGGGGGTGCTGCTGGAACCCCAACAGCTTCTGCTAGTGGTCGTGGTGGAGAAGGTGGATGAGCAACAGCCACCAGTGGCATTGGTGCTGCTGCTCCTGTTGCTTCCGTGGGGGAAACACTGGCCAGGAGTCTGGAGCGGTCCAACATAATACGACCACCTCGCCCCCCATGGGTCCACACTCTTCCCCTCCCAACGCTCCCACGTGCCAGCGACTTGCCTTCCCCGACTCCAATGTGACCCTCCATCCTCCTGGGTCCACAGGACCACACACACACACACACACACAGTCTGTCACACGCACACAAAACAAAAACAAAACGTATACAAAAAAATTCACTAACCAAAAAAACACTAAGACAATACAAACACTAAATAAAATAGCTTTTAAAAAAGCTGTTTGAATTGGATTGGCAGTAACAAGAGATGACTGAGAGCCAGGCAAACTCCTCTCCTCTCCTCTCACAAAACAATTTTGCTTTCTCCCTGTACAAATGCAAAGGAGAAAGTGAAACTGCTTCTCTGACTCACTTCCTTCCTGCCTGGCTAAAGCATGTGACTTACAATACAGCAGGCCATGTGATGTGCCTATTTTCTTCTCACTTCACCTTACTTCGCGTTAAGGCATAATGAGAACGCGAATTGGCAATGATAACGCGAAGTGAGCACTTTATAGGGTCCACTTCGCGTTGTGCTCCGCAGACGTGAAGTGGTCACTTCACGTCCACTTCATGGGGAAGATTTATAATGCGCTGCATCTCTACATATGAACATATGAAGAAGCCAGCAGAAGAAGGCCATTTGGTCTATCTAGTCTGCTTGTACTGCAGGGTACACAGCTTGAGCTATTGTCTCTGCCCTCCCTCCCCACACCTTCCATCCTCCCTACCCATGATCCTTACCTTCCTCCAATGCCTATCCCAGCCTCCCTTAAAGCTGCCCACAGTCTTCAACGAGATCACCTCTTCTGACAGCAGATTCCAAGTGTTCACAACCCTCTATGTGAAGAAGTGCTTCCTGACCTCCCTCCTAAACCTCCCACCCACCAGCTTAAGACTTTGCCCCCTCGTATTATGGTTACCATTCAGTTTAAAGAGATTCTCCTTATCCACCTTATTTACCCTTTCAAGTATTTGAAGGTCCCAATCATGTCCCCTGTCTGTCTCTCCTGTCTTCCAGGGAGTACATGTTCAGTACCCTCAACCTCTCCTCATATGCCTTACCCTGCTGTCCCACTATCATCTTTGTAGCCCTCCTATGGACCTTTTCCAGTAGGTTAATGTCCTTGTTGAGGTGTGGGCACCAGTACTGAACCCCGTACTCTAGATGAGGCCTTACCAGGGACCTCTACAAGGGC
Source organism: Neoceratodus forsteri (assembly GCA_016271365.2). Classification (NCBI taxonomy): domain Eukaryota; kingdom Metazoa; phylum Chordata; order Ceratodontiformes; family Ceratodontidae; genus Neoceratodus; species Neoceratodus forsteri. The sequence goes on from CM028134.1 coordinate 220,415,881, forward strand.
AGTATAACCTCCTGTCTCCTACTACTGATCCCCCTAGATATGCATCCCAGTATCTTGTTTGCCTTTGCTGCTGCTTTCTTGCACTGCGTGGAGTGCTTCAGGTCACTAGTGATTATCACTCCCAGATCCTTCTCCTCAGATGCAGATATTTGGACTCCACCCAGGTAGTACTCTGTCCTGGGATTCTTGGCTCCAATATGTAAAACTTTGCATTTCTTGGCATTGAAGCCAAGCTGCCAGATCCTGGACCACCTCCCCAGCTTTTCCATATCATCCTGTAGGTCCTGTGTCCCTTCAGCTGTGTCCACTCTCCCGCAGAGCTTGGCGTCATCTGAGAATAGGCACATTTTGCCCTTAATGCCATCCTCAATGTCATTGATGAAGACACTGAACAACACCAGCCCCAGCACCGCGCCCTGTGGGACCCCACTGGTGCCAGATAACTCTCACCCCACAACCACCCTCTGGATTCTGTCCCTCAGCCAGTTTTCCACACATCTGGCCATCTTTTCCCTAACCCTGATGCTACAAAAACATGTTACAACAACATCTGCAGATTTCACTCTTGGCTCCTAGACTAATGCAGTGCTGTCAGCTCTACTCCCATCTAGGCTGGCTGTCCCCTTCCTTGCACTGGCTTTATACTGCTAGCTGTCTGATAATATAGTTAGATCTGGCACCCTGTGCACCTGTCAACTTTGTTAATTCATCCTACTCAAGCGTACTCCCTTAGATCTGAACTATCTCCTCTTGAAATTCCTAGGTGTTCCACAAAAATGAGCGAACTTTCCTTTGCACATTCTGCTACTAAAATTTGGAGCTCCCTCCCTCTAAAAGTCAAACTCTCTAAATTCCACCAGGTTTTCAAAAAAAGGTCTTTGATCCTACCTAATAGATTCTGATATCTGTTCTTGCTCTGCTACTTCTGAGTCTCACTCCTAGTAGCTTTTCCTGCTCCACTAAATGGTATTAACTCTTACCTGCACTTATTCCACTTGCTGGTGTACTGCTTCTCAAACTACATGTATAGCCTACTGTCACTGAATCTCTGCTCATACTACCTTGTTGACCCACTTCAGCATTTCAGTTTGTTGCTCAATTTACTACTGACTTTTCTCCTCAGGCAGTTCCTACTGGTTACTGCCCAAATTTAGTTAACGTTTTGTTCAGCACACTTAAGTATTGTATTTATTCTGTTTTCTCTTGCCATTGTAGGTTGTCTTTGTCTTCATTTTGTAAATTCTGTCTTTTATCATAATTTTGCCTACGTTCATGTTGTGCCTTGCCCAATTGTTATTCCTGTATGTATTCATTCCTGTGTTTTGTATTCTCCTGGGTCATGCCAGAATATAAGCAACATTCTTGTTTAGTGTACTTACCCGGTAAACAAAAACTAAATAAACAAATCTATGTCCATATGACTGATAAAAAGCCTTTGAATAAAAGGCATACAATTTGTTAATTTCTATTTGGCCTGATACTGAGATCCTTGTTTTTGCTGGCAGTACATCAATATGTATGTATGCTGGTCTTAGGTGGCACAACACACACGTTCTTGGTGTGATCACTTTGGGAGGCTATCAGTTCTGGTGAAATATCAGTTACTTGATCATTCTGCAGCCAATGTCATGCTGATCAGTTGGCATGTCATGGGATTTGAAGACAAAGTGGAAATAATGTCACTGGAGTGAGTACTGGGGTTGGCGGCATCAGATGTTAGCACAGGGTGCTCCTTAGTGTGCAGCATATGAATGGTGGTCATTGCTGAAATGAGCACAGATAAAAGGGAATTTATGGATGTTTTCACCTTCCATGGTTCAATGTACCTCCTGTTCTCACATGGTAGATCTCTGCTTTGACAGGGTGTGCAAAAACATAAGTAGTTTCTGGTTGCAACCAAACCAGTCACCACTGACTTAACATTTTGAATTGTGTGGGTCCCTTGTACTGTTCTGATCACTGGTAGAACTTTTCATTTGATGTCATTCTTATCAGTCAAAATGAACATACAAGTGACGTGGTTACACCCGTCAGTGGCAGGCTCCCTGCTAAGATTATTCTGCAGTACATAAGGATGTCTTCTGCGTTCACATTTACTGACTCTTACTATTCCTGCATGGGCTACGATATGACATGATGGGGTGTGGAACAGATTTTACCAAACACCCAGGGGTGTAGTGAGGCAAGAGACAACAGGTCAAGTGCCTTCAGCCCCTGGAAGTGCACTAAAATCTGTTCCATGCACACCCCTGGAGTGTCTTATTGCGTTTATAAAATGGGCCCCTTTTTTACTTTACGGTTGGGAAAAGCATGCTTATATGTAGAAACAATAGATTTACTTAAGTGCATTTTTGATTAAATAGTCCTTCCGCCCACTGCAAGTGGTGTTATTGATGATGTCATTGTATTACTGCTGGACAAAGTTTGTCCTTTGTTGGCATCAAGATTCAAGATATGGAATGTTTATCATGGAATACATGGATTCAAAATTCTGCTCAGTTCAACAGACAGAATGTGCCTCTCCTAACATACTGTACACACACACACACACACACACACACACACACACAACAAAGGCCTCTTCTATAGCTAGAGACTATTATCTCACTGTCAGGGCAAGCAGAAGAGAGTTCCCTTATAAGCAGGTAAAGACAAAAAGGGGATTTTTCATTGTCAGCAAAGGGACAGTTGTAATGAAAACTATAAACAATACTTAATGTTTCTAATTAGTTTATGTGTGTATGGAAAGTGTGATGACCATGAAAAATCATTTAATTCATTTGTTTTATTATTTATTTGAGGCGGTTTTATTTTAAGGGCCAAGTTCACGTTTTTTTCAGTGTAAAGGTAGCAGCCATTTTTGTATTTTTGTGATAGAAGATAAAGTCTGGTTGCAGGGGGACTAATTGAAGATAGTTCTGGTTGTATGAGCACTGATTTGCTCATTGTATGATGTGGTTTAGAACTAGGATGACTGTGTATGAAACAGATTTGATGCAAGGTCTCATGATATATTTTGACCAATGAGACTTCTTTATTTTGGATGCACATTTTATAAGTGACTTTATGACTGCTTTCCCATTCTGTGGCTCCCTTTCCATGCCTGGACCCAAAATACGTCTGTTCTATTAGAAATCCATATTCTGAGGGAGCCAAAGAAATGGATTAGAGAGCCCCTTCAACTTATGTTGGCTTCCACAGCCATCTGTAAAATGCACCTATTGCTTCATATCACTACTGTGGATATTTTGGAAGTGGGAGTTTGAAATTTTGATGAAATGCCATACAGAACGATGCCCATATTTTTGGTCACTGGAAATTAGAGCAAGCGATACCATGACAGTTCCCCCATGTGATCAGTTTATTTTACTATTACAGAGCAAGCAAATGCACAAGTGCTTTCATTCATGAGTGGGTCACCAGCTGTGGAGGAGGGCAAGTTATGCAGGTCACCCCTTGTGGGATTTTTTATTACACAAATTATAACTGTGGATGCTGGGAGGAGGAGACAGATTGGGATTCTGACAGAGGTTGGGGTGGGAGTTGTAATATGCCAAAGTTAGAAGTACCCCCTGCAGTGCCCCAGTAGTCCCCAGTTTCCCACAGGTACACAGTAAAGTGTCCAGTGCACTAAACACTTGTAAAAAATTGTTGCTATATGCAGTACAAGCAACAATGGCCTGGATGGAATGTTATGCTGAGCTGCTCATGCACAGCATTCCACTCCAGCCATTCCAGAATCAGTAGGTTTAGTTTTGAAGAATAAGTTCAGTTAGAGAGAGTTCCTGGTAGCTGTGGAGGGGACAGGATGCAGCAGGTCTGGGGGGGACCAGAAAAAGGCTCACCTGGTGTTGAAGCCATCCCTCCAAGCTTGCTTGCATGCCTGCTCCTTCTCCAGACGCTGAAGACTGCCATAGAAGCTGTACGGCATGGTCAGTGGTGCCATCAGGGCACCAAAAGAAGAAAAGTAACGTCTGGTGCGGTCGTTGGTCTGAGAGCCCCATCCGTTTTCTTATTTTATTTATAAATTAAGTCCTGAGTCCCTTGTCAGTGGCTTGCAAGTGCCGCATCATCCAGTTCTATGTCAGCCTTTCCGAGGCCCCCTGTCGCCCACTGCATTGCCCTACTAGCTCTCTCCCACTGCCAGAGCACCTCCCACCTCCTGTTTGCCTCCTCGATCTCTCAGTGGTGTGATGAGTCGGCGGCAGCATGCTGATACATGCTGACCACCCTACAAAGAAAGACTGTGTGTTTACTTATTTTAACACAGCACAGTAGGTGCTTGAAGGAGTGGCTGAGCACTGTAGGAGGGTCAGGTGCAAGGACCCTGAATTTTAATAACTAAAGAGAGGGGCAGGAAGTAGTGACATTCACAGGAGGGGCTATCCAGAAAGGCTAACTAAAGGTCTTTTAAATATTCAGGAGGTGGGGCTGAGTCTAAGGAGGGGCAGAGAGTGAGAGGCAGCAGGCTCAGATGAGCCAGAAGAATTAAAAAGGGCCCTACCACAGGAAAGGGAAAAGAGACAACAGGCTCAGTCTGGCCTTAAAGATTTACAGCAGCAGCCCAAAAGTTCTTAAAGGGGGCTCTGCTATCAAGGTCCAGTGAAACAGGGCACCAAACCCAGTTTAATAAAGGGCACCAGGCCCAGCAGTAAGAAGGGCACCAGACCCAGTATTGAGAAGGGCACCAGACCCAGTATTGAGAAGGGCACAAGGCCCCATAGTAATTAGGGCACAAGGCCCATGGTAATAGAGGGCACCAGGCCCAGTTTGATAAAGGGCACAGGGCTCGAGGTAATAGAGGACACCAGGCCTGGTGATAATTAGGGCACAAAGCCCAGTGAAGCTAAGGGCATCAGGCCAGTAGTAAGTAGAGCATGAGGCCCAGTGAACTAAAGGGCACCAGGCGCAGTAGTAAGTAGGGCACCAGGCCCAGTGGTACTAAGGGCACCAGGCCCTGTGGTAATTAGGGCACCAGGCCCAAATAATAATAAGGTAAGAGCACGCTTAGGCTCACTGCTCCCTCAGATCTAAATAGGGCAAATTATCCCCAGATCTGTGAATCCAATTAAGGCCCACCTGTCTTTAAATGGGCCCATTCAAGGGGAAGACCACAGATATTTAAAGGGGCAGCACAAGGCCCAGGACCCATAGCTAACCATTTAGGCCCACATATGTGATAGGGACCCAGTGACCCCCAGATATGATAGGAGCCTAGCTAGCTACGTAAGCCCTCCAGTGTTAAAGGGGCCCAGTCACCCATCTTTTCTATAGCCTTCCAGAGAGTCTATTCTTCACTATACTGTTTCCACAGTCACAGGAGAACCCGATGTAGCTGAGGGACCCCATTATAGTCAGGTCTACCAGAGCAAGGGTTGAATCAATACAATAATTTGCCAGTATATTTATTGTGGTCTGGACATTGAGACTGTATATTTATTGACCGCTACAGTAGGAATTGAGACTTTGTTTGCATTTTCCTGCATTATTATTCAGCCTATGAACATTATCAAGTGTCAGAACTGTCTTGCTTTGCTTTGTGCCAGCATTTTGATGCTGGACAACCATCTGAATCAGTCTTCAACTATCTTCGGAGTCACTTCACCCTGGTGCAACCCTGTCAGTCTTCACCCGTACTTTAAGAATCATCTTCCAGGGCATCCAGAAGCAGACAGTCAATCCACGAAGAGCCGTACTGCAGTCGTCTTGAAGTTGCATCATCCCATTTGTTATTTTCCTCTTACAGTTTCCCAGTATGGCTTGGCCCAGTGCAGAAGTCTGCCATCCATTTCTTGTTTTCACATCTGCAGCAGAGTACCATTTGACCAGTCAGTGTCAGTTCTCCGAGTGACGTTCGGTTTGTTTTCAGTGTGTCCTGGCTTGTCCAGCCGTGGACTCCAAGTTTGATCACAGTTTGATGTATGATTTATTGTTTTGGTAAGTGTCTTGGCTCATCTGGCCTTGGAACTCAGCACTTCAACGCCCAGAGGAAGTAATTGCCTGGAGTCCAAGAGTGGTCCAGAGGTCCTGATCCAGTGGTAGCGTCAGCCAGTGTGTGTCTTCATTCCAGAGGGAGTGCCTGCCTGTAGCCCAAGAGTGGTCCAGAGGTTCTGATTCTCCTGATCCAGTGTGTTCATCAGTCCAGAGTGCATCTTCAGTCCAGAAGCAGACTGTTGGTTCTTCATCTCTTTACTTGGCAATCCAGAAGCAGATTGTAGCCAGTGGTTTGCATTACTTCTTCCTTCCGTGCAGCCCAGAAGCGGACTGCAGCCAGATCTTGTGTTCCTTTCCAGCAACCCTAGAGAGATTTGGTGTGGTCAAAAACTCATGGTCTGTTAATTCATCTCTGCATCCTTAGTTTTCTAACTAAGGTTCCGTAACTTCACTTGTAAGGCAGTGGAGTGGTTCCACACTTCTTTTCGTAGACAGAGAAAACTTACGTGCACCAACTGCCAACCATCTTCTGCATAGACTTCTTGTGGTATTAGAATAGCTGTATTTTAAAACCTAAGTTTTAGGGAGAGGTGCACCTCAGGGTTGAAACAGACATCTAAGTGTAGGGAAGATGCTCTTACAGCATAGCTGTTACAGCCGATGAATTCAGTCTGACCTCCTGTGATAGAGTTCCCCTCTTACAGGGAAATAGAGATAAGATGCTCTTACACTGTAGCTGTTACAGCTGATTATTCTACTGTTCCTGTTGCGTATAGTGAAATATAATCTTGCATGTACAAGTACATGGTGGCTTAACTAACAAAGACTGCAAACACTGACCAAATTCCACTAGCATAAAAAAATAGTTAAAAAGGAACAATACCAAAATATAGCACAGACACTGAGCAGATTCCATGTATTCTTGTATATTGAATTCCTTTATCACAGTCATTTGGATATACATAATTTCTAAGCATACTTACACATTGCTAACAAGAAATTTAAATGACAAAATATAGAAAATGCCTTGTCCCCCACAAAAAATACACCAAAATTAAAAAGTAATTAATCACACTACCTCAGCAGTAGTTCTGAGCAATTTAAAATACCATTTTAGTTGAAAATGGAACAAAAGGCTACAAGAAGTGGAAACAAATGGGGACCACATGGTGTCTGGGATATCAATTTATCATATGCAAAATAAAGGAAATACAAAACTAATACCCCCATTTACTCACAGAAATACTTTCTAGTACTTGCCATTAAACTTTTCAGTTAGAACTCCGGGTGGAATTGCAATTTGGCCCCAAACAGCCTTTAAGTTGTTTGTTTTATGCCTGCTTTTGTAACAGCCACCTACATGGCTACTCGCACAACACTGGCAAGCTGTGTTGCACTGTCTTTTCCCGACTGGTTGAATCATAGCAGAAAGAGGCTCTGTAAATGAAACTGGCATTTTTCAGCTTGTGATAGCATGCCCTACTCCTCCTTTGTTACTGGTTCTGACACACATGCAGGGGCGTCTGTGTGGTTGCAGTGTGATAACACATATTCAGGCATCCTGGACACAGCAATTAATCAGGGGCAAAGGTCATGTACAACGATCCCACTGTACCTGCTCAGAATGGAAACACAGTTCCGTCCCATTGTGGGAAAGTTAATAAATGTAAAAAACAACATCAAAAAAAGGGGGAAGATGTTTAAAAAAAGCATTTCTAAGTACTGTACAAAGAGCAAATGGAATGCTTGGTGGCATAAGTGGTTACATTCATCACCCTAACATCAGGACTATTTTTGGACCAGAAGATTAACACTGCCAAATGGAACAGCAAAGAAAAACAGGACACATGGCATTAAGACAAAAATTTAAGCAAAAGCACTTAAAAATATATACAAATATCATTCACAGTGTTTTTCGCAATTTAGCTTCCCCAAACTACAGCATTTGCCACAAATACATCATGGTCAGGGTTTTCAAAGCATGGCGCAAGTCTTGCGACAAGTCCTGCACCATGGAGCTTAGGTTCTGGCGGTGCGCCAAAACCATTTGCTGCAACTGCACCCAATTTTGCAATTTAGGAGCAGTTGAGACAGTCTCCACTATTTACAGCAGCTTGTGCCAAATATCTGGCACAAGCTCTGTAAAAAGGCCCACAGGACTGCTGCAAGCTAGACCACAAAAAGTTGGTCTAACATGTGGCAGTCAGCATATGGGATAGAAAATCCTGATCACCTGCCAGGAGAATGCCGTAAGCCCCATGCACCGTACGTTCGGTGCACTTGGGGCTTATGGCATTCTTGCAGTTTCAAAACTCCTTGCCCCATTTTTTTTATGGAAAGCAATGCATTGTCACATTTACTTTATGTTATATGTCTGCTCAAATAACAGTGATAAATGCCATCATAATGAATTGCTCACAGTTTATTAATCAAGTGGGGCTTTGAAAATAATTTTTGAACTCTGTTGGTAACTGGTTTTCATGGAGTTGCCCATATATAAAACCTATTGTCGTATGTTGCACTGCAGCAATGTTCAGGTCCTCTGTAAACGGTATGGTAAGAATTTAAGTTTGTGGTGGTATATATACAAATTGAGTGCTTTCCTTAGCTATGAAGTAAAGCTTAATTGGACAAGCAAATACAGCACATGACAATAAGGTGGTTCCATGTCATAACGGCGATTGCAGAAAGGCGATCACTGTTATGGTGACTGTACATCGCCAAACATCAGTTTCGGTGATGCACACTCACAGAGCAGTCATAAATGGTGCCCGAGATCTACAGTTCTTATTGCTAATGCAGTGGGCTCTGCCCCCACACCCCCTACTTATGGATTCTCAGCTCCAGGTGGGTGCATGTTGGGGGTGAGGTGAAAAACCTACAATACATGCTGGCTTCTAGCAAAAAGAAAACCTGCACCGCACCAGACCCGAACCCTGTACTCTGCACCTTCCAGCTGACCACCCTCCCCACGATGCCAGCAGTTCAGCTCGGCAGCTGCCTGCCACACCCTTTAAAGCCGATGGAGTTTGGGGAGGAGAGTGATTGTGCTGGCCCTCTGGTTCTGTTGCCTTTGACTGTGAGGAGATTTAAAGAGGATTTCGTGTTTGTGGATTCTTACGGTGATCGGAGTTTGGGGGTGTGTTGTGAGATGGTTGCCTGGGGTGGTTGATGCTGGCTGGGCTCAGGGCGGGTGACGCCGGCTTGGACCTGCTGTAGAGCGGGTGTGAACTGCCGGTATCTCCTTGACCTACCGGAGGGGTCAACTGGTGGGTGGATACCGCTCCGGGGTCATCGCTGTGGTCCCGGCCTGGGTCAGTAGTCCACTTTGGGGCAGATATTCTCCCTCACACGATCATTCCGATACCTATGCTCTTCGATTAGAACTGTTTAAGTTTTACTTTGCTCACAAGGCAGACTGATTTTGATCATCTGGGTTGTGAGAGAGCCAGGAGTTCTTAGACCTGTAATATTGGATGCCTTTAGCTCTTTGTTTTGATCCTGAATATGCCCTATCTCTCCTAGCAGCAGGAGTCTGTGGAGATTAAAAGACCTTGAGTGAGGGGTTTAAAAGACTTGGACTGTTTGCACTTACTCTCATACCTTAGTGAGAGTTTTTGATGAGCTCAAATTTATATTCTCTGTTTTTTAGTTTGAAGACTCATTATCCACCTCTTTATGTTTATATTAACTCTTTATGATGCTATTTGAGTTAAACTTTGATGCTGGTTTAATAGTTAAATTTTAATATATGTTTATTAATCCATTTATTTTTGTTTTATTATTATTATAGGTTTTGTCTGTTTTAGCATAAGATTATTTTTGTTTGAGGGTAGGTGTTTTTTTTAAGTTGAGATAGTTTTATTAGACACCGATTGTTTAAGATGTGTCGGATAGGTCTTATGACGGTCAGGCGCTACTCTCCCTCTCTGCTCCGGAGCCTTCATCCTTTTCACTGTCCCCACTTGTCTGCTGATGTCTTTAATAAGTGTCGTGCAGTGGGGATAGTGAGAAGGCACTTGAAGGATGGTTGGACTGGACAGAGTGGTAGATTGGAAAGGAGTGGGCAGATAGGGGTAGTTGGGATGAGGAGATGCCCTGGGGCGAAATGGGATCAGAAGAGGGGTCCTCCATGCCTGATTCCCATACCCAAGGGCTCCACAGATTGTGGGCAGGTACTGTGCTCCTCTCCGAAAACCCATCCAACCCGGGCGGTGTTATGTAATGCCAGGTCCATTAGGAACAAGACTGCAATTATTGTAGATCTTGTTGCAACATCTGAGCTGGCATGTATCATCGAGACCTGGCTGGATGAGAATGCAGGTCCTATATTAGACTCTGCTGCTCCGGCTGGGTTCTCGGTGATACACCACCCGAGATTGGATCGTAGGGGCGGGGGAGTAGCCAATTTTTTAGAACAGATCTGAATCTTGTGGATGTGCTAGTGGGTAACACTAGATCCTTTGAGTGTATCCTGGCCGCAGGTGCAAGGTTCAGGATTCTCCTCATCTACCGTCCACCCGGTGATGGTGGAGAATTCCTGAAGGAGTTCGCAGACTTCATCGTCGACATGGCATGGGGGTCGCCCAGATGGTTAATACTGGGTGACTTTAATGCCTGGGTCGATTACGAACTCTCGCACTTTGGCAGGAACTTCCTCCAACTTATGACTATGTTGGGCCTGTCACAGGTAGTTACCTCTGCTACCCATATAGGGGGTCACTCATTGGATCTGGTGTTCCTACTGGATTTGGAGGTTACGCATTTGGGGTGGAACCGATGTGTGGATGGGACCATCACACCATAAGATTCAGCTTTGGGGCACCCCTAATAGGCCTGCCTCTACGGAGATGGTCCAGTATCGCCCTTTAAGGGGAGTTACTCCAGAGGGTCTATTAGCGGTACTGGACCTATCGGGTATTTCAGGCAAGAGCATGGGTGCAGGGGACCTCGTTCTTGCCTATAATAAGGTGGTGAGTGAGGCCCTGGACCTAGTTGCTCCTCTCCATGTTCGCCCACTCACTCAGCGCCCAAGGACTCCATGGTTTGATGAGTCCTTGAAGGAACTGAGGAGAGTGGGGTGAAGGCTAGAGAGGGCCTGGCAGAAGTCCGGCCTGGATGCTGACAGACTTAGGTTGATGGATCATTATGGTATCTATCAATCAGCAATCACCCGTAAGAAGGCATAATTCCTGTCCAGGGAGATTGCTGCTGCGCGGAACCAACCAGCTCAACTCTTTCGGACTGTCGACAGAATGTGCAATCCACTCTGTCTACAGCCTGGAAGAGATTTTTCACAAATAAAGTGTGATGAGCTTGCTTGGTTCTTCACTGATAAGATTGCTAGCATTAGGTCGGATATCAGCCAGGCTCACTCTTTAAGGGTTTGTGGTGATCGGCGAGGGGAAACAAACACCTGTGTCACCTGGTCTGACTTTGGTAAGCCGGAATTCACGGATATTGTGAGGATTGTCCAGACTATACGCCCAACCAGCTGTAGTTTGGATCCGGGCCCTACGTCACTGTTATTAGGTTGTGTAGATACTATTTGCCCGATCCTTGCTGAAATTGTCTGGAAATCTTTGGAGCAGGGGTTCTTTCCTGATCCCCTAAAGGAGGCAGTTCGACCACTCCTGAAAAGACCTTCACTGAATCCGGACTGTCCAGCTAACTACAGACCTGTCTCTAACCTGCCCTTTGTGGGTAAGATTATTGAAAAGGTGGTTGCGCTACAACTGGATGACCATCTTACAAATCACAATATCTATGATACTCTTCAATCAGGATTTAGGAAAAGACATAGCACTGAGACTGCCCTTGTCCGGGTTTTAAATGATCTTCTGATTGCGAGAGATCGAAAGGCTCGTACTATCTTAGTCCTTCTTGATCTCTCTGCAGCATTTGATACTGTGGACCATGGTGTGCTTTTGGAATGCCTGCGGCTTTATTGGACTGTCTGGTACAGTTCTGCATTGGTTTTAATCTTTCCTCGCAGGGCGGAGACAGAGGTTGTCACGGAATTTATTCCTCTGATGTCATCTTCCTGTCCTGTGAGAATTTATGGGGAGCTCCATTTTGGCACCCATGTTGTTCGCTATCTATATGCTGCCATTGGGAGACATTAAGCGATACAGTTTGGGTTTTCACTGCTATGCAGATGATACCCAGCTGTGATTTGTCCTTTAATCCCGGACAGGAAAGGCGCAGTCTCTATGCTTACAGCTGTCTGTCCGAGATTAAGGATTGGATGAGTGCCAGCTGGCTGAGGTTAAACCCGGATAAGACTGAGGTGTTGGCGGTGGACCCAGGTCACCTTGAGGCGGGTTGTAGGGCTGGGCTTCCTTCGGGCATATGGCTCGATGATGCCCAGCTCTCAACCTCAGACTGGGTGCGTAACCTGGGCGTTATTATTGACGACGGTTTGACCCTAAAATTGCAGGTGTCATCAGTTGTCAAATCCTCTTTTTACCATCTTAGGAATATCGCCCGGGTGAAACACCTAGTTACTCCGGATGACCTTCCTACATAGGTCCATGCCTTTGTGACCTCTCACCTTGATTACTGCAATGCCCTGTACCTAGGGCTACCGGGGGTTGATATCCGCCGCTTGCAGCTGGTGCAGAACGCAGCAGCCAGGCTTTTGACTGGGACATCCAGAAACAGTCATATTATGCCTGTGCTGCATGGACTGCACTGGCTGCCGGTTCAGTGACGGATCACCTTCAAGGTTGGGTTACTGGCCTACAAAGCCCTACATGAACAGGGACCGCAGTACTTGCAAGATCTCCTTACTCCCTACTGTCCCTCTCGTTCACTCCGATCCGCCTACGAGGGATTGCTAGAGATTCCCAGGGTTCATTTAAAAACATCTGGGGCACGTGCATTTTCTTACGCTGCCCCCACCCTGTGGAATTCTCTACCTCGTCGGATACGAAGCTGCCTGACTGTCGAGAGTTTTAAGTCAGAGTTAAAAACTTATTTATTCCTGAAAGCATATGGAGAGTGATTTTTACTGTGATTTTATTGTTGTTATTGTTATACTTTGTAACTAAATGTCTGTTCACTTGTACAGCGCTTTGGTTTCTGAAAAGCGCTTAAAAATAAATTTTACTTACTCCCACATAGCATCCCTTCCCATGCCTCTCCCCCCTCCACAGGTGCATGCATGTGTATACCACCTACTTCCCTTAGTGGTTTTTCACCCACCCCAGTATCCGGTTGCCCCCCCTTGTAGCCATGAAGACAGGCACCATAACTGAGTCACCATTTTTGTAGGCACCCAATTTCAGTCACCTTGTTCACTGGATACCCAATAAGGCTCAACTATCAGTAGCCTACTACCTATGGCTTCCCTTCCAGGAGTGATGCATGACCACCCTGCAGCTTGCGGCAAAACCCTCTAGTGTGCTGTCTTTGTGGTGGACGGCCACAGTTGCTGCAAGTTATAGGACTTTGCTGCCTGGACCCTGCCCGATAAATAATCAGGCACAGGGTCCCTGGTGCACCGAGCACTGACAAGCCTCCTTTCATCACAGCTTGCATCAGTCTAAGGGCCCTTTAAGAATTGAGCCCCGAATGTTTATAGGTAAAGGTAGATGTGCAATTACCTTAAAGCAATGAGAGCTCGAGGTGGCATAGATAGGGAGGCAGGGTAAACATAGCAGGTAATATTTTAAGTCAAGTGTACATGTAGCCAATAATTGAGAGTGCACTCAGTACTCCTTGGTTACTTTTTTTGCAATTAATTTACCCAGGATTACCCAGGTAGGATGTAACATCCTTTTTACCATGGGGTCATGTTTCTACCCATTTTTATAGCTGGCAGGGACTGAAGCACAGGGAGGCCCAGGGATTTGTTCATGGTCACACAGTGACTAGAGCTGTGCAGAATGAAATTCAGCTAGAGGAATTTGTGCAGAACAGCAATTCCACTTCTGAAATGCTTTTCAGAATTTCTTTTTGAAGTCCACAGGATTCCAAAGAGCATTTCTCTGTAATCTACAGAATAACTTAAAACCTTGGAATAATTTTCTGTGGATTGTGGACAGGGAATCCATAAAGAGGATAATTTATGGGCATCGATGAACAACAACACTGTGTGAGCTTCGAGTGGTTCCCTTGGCAACCCATGTAAAGCCTCGAGAGTGCAGCTCAGAGGTTTACCAAGGTTGCTAAGGAACCACGAAGCTCACAGTGTTGTTAATTAACCGATGCCCATACGCCTTTTTATAGTGTATGGGCATCATAGGCAGCATAGTCTGTCGATTAACAAAATTACAGAGTTGTTTTTCGTATCTTGCACAGATGAGATTGAGAGTAAATGGAAACAGAGATCGGGGTCAAGTGTCATGTAACGTCCAGACGGGCTTGCCGTAAAGTGGCTGAAAAAGGTAATGCTGTGAATAGCTGACGTTTGCGGGACTGACCGGTGCTTTGGCAATCAAACCTACGAAGAACTGGGAGGAACGAGAAAACGGTTAGATTTTCTGATTTTTCTGAATTGTGGATGTGCTACAGGCGTTAGATGGACACGGGTTGAGGGGAGAAGAAAAAATAATGTAAAACTCACTGAATTAGGACCGCATGCAAACAATGCTACCTTGGAAACAGAAGCGTCAGTTCTTTTTTGTTAACCCATTGATGTGACGCACCATCGATGGGTTAACAACTACACCACGTCACATCGATGGCATAACAATGTGGGGAAAAGATGAATTCCACTACATAACAACGTTCTACCATACGCTATATTTATTTAAACCCCAGTTTGCTAATCTGCAAAAACATTCCACTTTCAAGATCTCAGAATTGTAGTACCATTGGAATTGCGTCAGAATCAGAATTTTCTGAAATGTTAATGAAATTCTGTTCCATCAGAGTTTGAAAACTCTGTACAGCACTAACAGTGAGTCATTAGTTGTGATGGGGTATGAATCTGGAATATCCTGCTTCACATGTAAAAGCTATAGCCACTGTACCACACTGCTTGCTTCGATTTCATACTACATACTATATGTAACATTTTGTACAACATACATCATTCCAGAGACATCTATTTTGCTCAAAGCCTACATCTTGGTGCAGTAAAATTAATTCACGGGGTCAGTATTTCAGGTGTACAGCAGGCCAGGTCAGAAATTCAGATTGTCCGGTCATTGCCCAGCCTGATCTACCATGCCAGACTTGGACCACAGTTGGTCTGACCTGAGAACCAACCCACCCACTCCAGTAATGGCCACTATGGCAAGAAATCTCTCAGCATATCTCAGCACAACAGCACTGGATAAAGATCCGGCAGCCTGTTTACACTTAAATTGATACTTACCACACATCCCTGATGGCCATCAAAAAAAATGGCTGTCACCTTTACTTAGTAAAAACTTTTAACTAGGCCCTAAAAAGGAAATCACCTAAATTTAAAAATATAATTGTTATTTGTCCTCATAATTCTCTTCTTACTCACACATACCTAAATAAAAAAAAAAAATGAAGTAATACAGTACATACAATTTTCAGCTAGTATACCGTTACGCACTGCAAAGACGCCAAGAATGACTGTAACCTATAAATTATCAGTATGTACTCTAATCTTTTCTCTGTCTGTATTTTTCCATGTAATGTCTTTCCAGGTTGCCCCTGAAAAAGGAACCTTCGGGGCTCAGTGGGCCTACCCGGTCATCAAAATTTAATAAATAGTCTTCTGGTGTTTCTTTGCTGACCATGAAAAATCCCCCTCCTATCCTCACCTACTAACAAGGGAAATACCTTCTGTTTAACCTGTTACAGATAAAACAAAAGTCCTTATTCCATCTGTGTCTTTCTGTTGTGTGATTGTGGGAGAAAAAATTCCGGCAGTAGAACGGAGCACAGATTTGAATTCTTGTATTCCATCCATAGTAAGCATTCCATTTCTTGAATATAGGAAAGACAAAAAGGAAACAAAATGGGGAAAAGGGAGGGAATAACACAAGGAAGAAGAAAGAAAGGCAAGGGAATGGGTAAAAAGGGGTGGGTTTGGGGAAAATAGAGGGTTTAAGGCTAATTAAAAATAACTATACTTTGCTGTGCATAATATTTGAACCTGAGATGGCATGTCAGTGCTGGGATGTGCTGGGACTATTATGCTGGGTGGATGAACATTTTAAAGAAAAAGTCATAAAAATGTTTTTTAATTTTGTGCATTTTTTCCACCCCCTTCAAAAAAAGAAATCTTGAACCCATTTTTATAATCACAGTAAGACATGCCAGGGTGTGCGTTGTGATGGGATAATTACACTTCCTGGGTGACTGAAAGCACATGGCAATGCCTTGTGCCTCACAGCACACCCAAGGTGTGCCATTATCCCACCACAATGCACACCCTGTCATGACTTTTTGCGTAGTTATGTTGTATGAGAGAAAAGTTGGGACAAATTGGTCAGTGTAGTATGCGTTTGCTTATACCTGTGCTTGTTGCCATGCAGCATGCCTGGCTGCCAGCTGTCATGTCCACTTGTGTACTGCTTTGTTACAGTTGCCTAAAGGGCTAGTCTCAGTTATGCACTTGTGTATTTTTCTTTAAAAAAAAATTTATAGTACCAGTCAGTCAACGTAGTCAGCCTCTGCTTATTGCCACCTAATTTTCTTGGCTGCCTGCTGTCACATCCACTTGTGTACTGCCTTATCACAGCAGCTTACAACAGTGAGACTTTCAAGCTTATTAAAGTCAGAATGATAATATAGAAAAATAGAAGTTGTCATTAGATATGAACCTCCTGATACAGCCAGTCTGCCCAATTTTCCCTACCTACAGTGTCACCTCAGACCCTACTCTGTCTCCGGTTTGCTCGCCCCTTGCCTTACTTCTAAGATCCCGATTCCATGCTTTCTTGAATCCTGTAACCATTTCGGCCCCCACTACCTCCACTGGGAGGCTGTTCCAAGCATCCACCACCTTTTCTCTGAAGTAGTATTTCCTCACATTTCCTCTCATCCCCCAACACCCAGTTTCATACTATGACCCCTTGTCCTCGAGCATCTTTTTCTCTGGAAAATGCTCCCTTTCTGTACCTTGTTTATACCTGTGAGGTATGTGAGTGTTTCTATCATATCCTCCCTTTCCCTTGGTACTAGGTCAAGAAGTCACTGCAAGACTAGTGCAGCAAAAATCACGCTGTACAAATCCCAAAGCCATTTATAGCCAGAGGAATCTAATAACATTAAGGAATTACTGTTACCCCTGTCACTGTATGCACAGATGAGGAAGGGATCAAGTAGCTGTAGGTGTGGTGCATGGTTGAGCTGCTCCCATGGTGGAGTGGCTAAGGCACTAGCACCTGGAGTGGAGAACACCTGGGGATCAGGGTTTGGTTCCCTATTTCCTGGTAGTGGACATTTTTGTTTTGGTTTGTTTTATAAAGAAATTTCTCCCCTCCCAAGTTTCTCCCCATCCCTGAGGTCCACACGTCCTTGGAGTTGATTATATTAATTCCAGGGGGTGTGGAGGGCATAGACTCTAACAAAACAAAAAACTTCTCATGTTACCCTGTTAGTTTCTATGTTGTTTTGGCATTTTGTACTGGTCAGTGTTTTTACCAACCTTTTATTTGATTTTGACATTTTGCTTGCAGCATTGTGTGGTGGTTGGTGTTTTTCCCCAACCTTTTATTTGATTTCAACAGTTTGCTTGCAGCATTGTGTGCCACTCTGTTTGTCTGCAGGATTATGACCCCGTGCCATTTCCCTCCTTTCTTCTAGGGAGCACATATTTAATTCCTTAAGCCTCTCTTTGTAGGGCTTATGCAGAGGTCCTGTATCATTTTGGTTGCCCTCCTTTGCACCACCCCTACCCTGTCTATGTCCTTTTGGAGGTGGGGCCTCCAGAACTGGACACAGTTCTCAAGGTGGGGTCTCACTAGTGATCTATACAGGGGTACTATAACCTCCCTCTTTCTGCTGGTGATACCCCGCCTATGCACCCAAGCATCCAGCTAGCCTTTCCCATTGCCTTGTCACACTGTTTAGCTACCTTCAGGTCATCAGAAATGATTACCCCCAGGCCCCTTTCCTGTTCTGTAACTGCTAGTAGTTCTCCTCCAGGCTGATACATTGCCCCCATGTTTCTGTGCCCCAAGTGCATGATTTTGCACTTTTTTGTGCTGAAGCTCAGCTGCCAAACCCGTGATTGTTGCAGATTTTTGTGTCATACTCGAACAGGCATTCCTTCCCCTCCAGTCCTTCTGCAGTATCGCTTATAAAGACATTGAAGAGGACTGAGCCTATTACTGAACCTTGTGGCACCCCACTGGGCACTTTGCCTCTGCAGAGTGGACACCATTTACCAGTACCCTCTGATTCCTATTGTCCAGCCAGCTCTCTACCCATCTCACTACATTAGGACCCACTCCCAGGCTTCTCAGCTTGCTCATCAGTCTTCTATGTAGAATGGTGTTGAAGGCCTTACTGAAGTCCTGGTAGGTTACATCAACTGCTCCTTCCAGATCCACTTCCTTGGTTACCTTCAGCAGTGATTCCATTACTCTGCCCACTACTGAAGTCAGTCTGACAGGCCTGTAATTTCCAGCCTCCTCCCTGTTTCCATTTTTGTGGAGTGGGACTACATTAGCCCTCCTGCAGTCTCCCAGGACCTCTCCTATTTCTAGTGACAGCCTGAACAGGCTGTTAGAGGTGCAGCCAATTCCTCCTTGAGCTCTCTCAGTAACCTGGGGTGCACCCTGTCTGGTCCCATTGCCTTGTCTTCTTTTAACCATGATAATTCCCTTAGGACTCTTTCCACTTTAAAATGGCTAGTGGCCACCTCCCTTCCCTTAATGCCCTTGTCTTTTATTATTGGCCTGCTACCTACTCTAAATACTGGAGGGCTCTGTAAATATTAAACAGAAGTATTTGGTCAATATGTCTGCTTTTTGGTGGTCCTCTTCCATACACACCCCTCCTTCCCCTTTCAGCCTTACTATCCATCCCTTGATCTTTCTCTTTTCTCTTATGTATCAAAAATGTCTTGTCCCCTTTTTTACTGATTTGGCAATAGTCTCCTCGGTTTGTGCTTTTGTGCTCCAAACTGCTTTCCCTACCTCCCTTTGTTTCTCCTGATGTTTCCCTATTCTTCTTTTTTTTTTTTTTTTTTTTTTTTCACATTTTAGAAGCCAGTTTTTCTGCTCTTACTTTTTCCACTACCTCACTAGAGAACCATAGTTTTTGGTTTTTTTTTTCTTGCCCATGTTAACCTGCATGACAGAGATTTGTAGCTTTTTCAATGCCCTCATATTTTTGCCCACTGGTCCTTGACTCCCCCTAGTTTCCCTTTCCCTTCCAGGGAGTCTGAGGCATTCTCCCATTTTCTTAAAACTGACCATCCTGAAGTGTATGACCCTCGTCCTTGTGCAGTTCAGTTCTACCCTGTTTCTTATATTAAGCCACATCTTATGATGGTCACTGGTCCCCAGGTGATTCCCCCACTGTGACATCAGCAATACTGTCTGTTTGTCAACCAGGTCCAGCAACACCCCCTCATGAGTGGGTTCCATTACAAGTTGCCTAAGGCACACCCCCCTCCAGTAAGTCCAGGATGTCCCTACTCCTGGCTGTTGCTGCAGCTAGGACACTCTAATCCACATCTGGTAAATTGAAATTCCCTACTAATATCACCTCTCCCTTGCAAGCAATCCCATGGACTGCTTCCATCATTTTCTCATCCACTTCTTCCCTCTGTGCTGGAGGTCTGTAGATCAATCCCATGTGAATAATGGCTGCTTTCCTTTTCTTCAGGGTAACTCACAGTATCTTCACTCCCCCTGCTCCCCTTGTATTTCTATAGCCTTTATGTTGCCCTTTAGATAAAGATCTACTCCTCCCCCTTTTCTACCTACCCTGTCCCTTCTGAACAGAAGGGAACAGAACATGTTATGGCCATATCTCAGTCCTGGTTTTCACTGCAGCAGGTCTCTGTAATGGTGACTAAATCCAGGTTGGCTTCCGCCATGGTGGCCTCTAGGTCCACATTCTTGTTGCCCAGACTATGAGCACTCACACATATGGCATTGCAGAATGTGTTGCCATCCCACCTCCTTTTTTCCATTTGCCTTCCCTTATTTAGCTCACTTATTATCTTAGCTTCAATCTTTTCTTCTACCCCCTGGATTTCGTTATTGTTTTGCTTATTTTGTGGTTTTCTCCCTCTGGCTTCCTGTAGTTGACCTCTTGAGCTTGTAAAGGGGGGACACTATGT
Organism: Neoceratodus forsteri; assembly: GCA_016271365.2. Taxonomy (NCBI): domain Eukaryota; kingdom Metazoa; phylum Chordata; order Ceratodontiformes; family Ceratodontidae; genus Neoceratodus; species Neoceratodus forsteri. Next base: position 220,436,042 of record CM028134.1, read on the forward strand.
CTTCCTGCCTCATTCCACCTCTTCCCTTTGGCTAGTTTAAATGTTTGCCAGTGTAACATTGAAACTGCTTACCAAGGACTACAGTTTCTGTCCTGGACAGATGCAGGCTGTCACCCCTGTACAGGCCCTTATCACTCAAGGTGGGGCCCCAGTCACCAATGAAACTGAAATCCTCCTCTCTGCACCATTTCTTCAACCATGTGTTGGGGTTTCTGGTGCAGAGAATCCTGTGTCCCCCGTCATAGACAGGTAGTCACAGATTGTGCTGCTGTACTTGCCTACTACCCTACCCTTACTCCCTGAACTCTTCCTGCACTACAGCTGGCTCACCATAGCCAAGTTATCTGCATGATTCATTTTTTTCTGTACTTCCTCTAACCAGGAGAGAGTAAGGTAGCATGGAGTTGTTTAGTAAAGGATATTTTCAATATTAGACTCTCATCTTGCTGTACATAGTGCATGTCATAATTGTAATTCAGTTTGGGCAAGCTGACTTCTAAAAGTGGCATTTGTTCAGCATGTTGAGGAAGAAGTGTAGCTCTGTTGGAGATACTATGTCAGCAGTGGTACTGAATATCCTTTCTAATGGTACACTGGTTGGTATACAACCAAACTAACAGAGAGCAAAACTTGAATAAGAGATTACCAAATGGATCTCTTAGACTTATAGTACAAAAAAAGATTGGTCTCAGGGTTTGGGTCTCTAGGTTTATCAAGGTGTGCTCTAAACATTGTTTCAGCACTTAAGTCCTGAAGGTCCCTTATGTCCTGAAGGACCCTTTGCACTTACTTTTGCCCCCATGTTGGCAATGTTGTAAAGCAAGTCAACATAAAACTAGGGGTATTGTATAGGCATAGACATTACCTCACTCCTGCAGCAAAACATGTAGCAGTAATCAGCTCTATCCTCCCAGTACTGGACTATGGTTTGTTTATGGAGCAGCTACTAATATGGTCCTCAATAGCATCAGAATGGTGCTGAATAAGCCTTGCCACTACATCCTCAGGGGTGATAGGCTCACTCACAACTGTGCCCTCTAGTCCAATCCTATTGGCTTCCTCTGCAGGATAGCATCAAATATGTATATCTACATAGGCCTACCCCCACCATCCAAAATCTCCTGATCTCTGTCCAGATTCAATATGCAACTAATGCACTATCTATGTCTTTCCAGAAAACAAGTCAGGCTCAATGCTCATTTGCCTACAGGGCACCACACTGGCTAAATGAGCTACCTGAATCCCTGCTGAACTTCACTAAGCTGGCCCAGTTAAAGAAGGAATTAAGAAATGTTCTTACACTTAGATCTAGGTGTGACTACCTCCTTTGATGAATCTGGATATCTGTACAATCACCCAACACTTAGGTGTGATTCAACATTTTCAGCATTAACTTGCTTAATGTTCTTTGTATACACAATTGAATTGTCTATTGCTGCACCTCTGTAATTCTCTTTGGCAAGTGTATCATTGGAGCTGCCTCACATACTCTGCCTGATTATACTTTGCATTACCCATTGTGACGAGGAACCCTTGTAAACAAGCTCCTGAGCTCAAAGGTGTATTTCTGAATAAATAAGTAAATAAATAAGTCCAAATATTTTTACATGGTATATGTGACACTCAGTTCTATGTCATACCGGCGAAAGCCTAAAGGCGATCACCGCTATGCAGAAGTCAAGAGTGCTGAAAATGTATTTCGGCATTCTGACATCCCAGCACACAGCAAAAGGGCACTGGGGACTTAGTTTTTTTAATGCTTTCTGCAGGGGACTGCGCCTCACACCCCTGTGGTGACTTTGCTCCCTTCCCTCCTACTAAAAGGATTTTCAACTCCAGGGGGGTGCATGTTGGGGGGTGTAAAAACATTAAAAAAAAAAAAAAGGTTTGGGCCCGGTGCAACAAAAATGCACCAGCACCCGAACCCAAACCCAGTACCCTGCCAACCAATGCTGGCAACCCACCCACCATGTGACAGGGTCAGCTCGGCAACCCACCATGGCACCACCCCTCACATCCTTTACTGTGCATGCCTGCTCCAACCTCCCCACACCCGTACATATAACGACATCCTGTCACTATAGTCACCCACCACCCCATCCAACCACCCTACCTTCCCATAGCTGTCCCTCAAATGCACTGGGGGTGGGTCACCATTATTGTAGGCACCCATTCTCCAGCACTCTTATCATAGGATACTGTGACACTCATCCTCTGCAGGTGTGCTAGGGAAAGGCATACTTCTGTATGGAAACTGGCACTCACCGTGTGCCTGAGCCTAAGGGTAGCTTCTCTGTGATACTAGAAGAAGTGAGGCTTTCAGAAGTGCTTAGGTCACTTTCACCTTTCTGATTACGTGAATTTATACACCTGTTAAGCAGTAGAATCCTGAACAAAGAAGTCATTATTAAAACAAGGATGTAATATTGTAGCCATGAGCCCATGACATATTTTCTTCTTTCAATATGCTGTCAAATTGCCTAGGACTACAGAGAGGGAGGAAGCAGCTTGTGGTGGGGGAACTCAATTGTGAGGAGGATAGATCTGGGAACAGGAAACAGGTGGAAAGGGAGGTTTGGTGCCCATGTGGTGCCATGGCCCAGAGGGATGGGAAGTGGAGCCTGAGGATCATTAGGGCAGCAGGAAAGGAGACAGAGCTGAGTGTCATTGTCTACCTGGGGACTAATGATCTGGCTAGGGATCTGGCAGGGATAATGTGGGAGGGTAAGAGAACTGGGGAAAGGTCATAGCCAAGTAGCACATTAGGTGGCTTTTGAAGAGGTGCTGCCTGTCTATGACAGGGAGATGGAGAGGCATCTCCATATCAAAAATTTCAACTCATGTTTGAAGGAATGGAGCAAAGATGAGGAATTCAGCTACATTGAGGACTGGGGTTTAATCTGGATGAGTAAGGGCCTTTACAGGGGTGATGGCCTGCATCCATCCAGGAAGGGAACCACAGTCCTTACAGCCACCGCAGTGGCTGGTTTAATTGTTATTTTGATGAACATTTAAGTTAGCTAAGAGGGGTGGCTGAAGACATCAGGGAGGCAATAGCTGCCCTCTCACAGGCTAAAGCAAGAAGTAGTGAGAACCTGAGGGGAGGAAAGTATCTTATAGTGCAATACAATAAAATAATCTGGGTGGTAGAAATGAAGGGGAATGGAAATGGAAGCATAAAAAAAGAGGGAAGTAGGAGGTGGGGTTAAAAGGAAAGAAATTCTGGCCAGAGCCAATAGGGCTGCAGCAAAGGCATTTGGAGTAAAGCTACTGAAAATTACCAAAGTTACAGCCTGCATTAGCAAATTGTAATGTAGGCTCAAAACTGTGTTATGACCCTGCCTCATGAAGAAAGGCAGAGAAAAGGTTCAACTCTGGCCTAAAGGTAATTTTGTGCAAACTACAAAATCCACTTTTGGGACACAAAAAGACATTTTGGGCAGGAGTTGAAAAATTACAGCTGTTACATTCATAAAGTGCTTTAAAAAATGGCTATATTGAAAATTTGGGATACAAATATTAAATATTACCAGCCTTGTAAGCCAGTGATTGCAAAATTCAATGTAGACTCCTAACTTTGTTGTTTTTTAATATTTTTACATTAAATTTAGAACATAGCCTTCTTATGACCCCCACTTCACCAACAAGGGCAGAGGAAATTTTCAACTCCTGCCTTAAAGGTGATTTTGCAAAGGGACCACAAAATCACCTTTCAGGATGAAAAAGCCAGGATCTGAAAAATGACAGCAGTCACATTCATGAGGTGCTGTAAAGGGTATACTGTTACATGGGCAAAGCAAATTGAGTGACTTAAATATGAAAGACTCAGTTTGTGTGCCCGAAGGAGTAGTGAGTGTGCTGGTATAGTGATGGGAGGGAATAGCGAGTGTGGGATGACAGGATAGCAAGGGTGACTGATAGGGGAATGGTATTATGATGTGGGCTAAACCGAGGAGTGCAGCCTGCTGCTCCAATGGTGGCCACCTGGAGAGGTGGATACAGTCACTGCCTGGAATATTGATGGTCCCGGTTTTAGGACTGCCCTCAGGTATATGTTTTTCTACACTGTATTGGCTGTTAGTATTTTTTTTTTTGTTTTCTGTTCCCTGGTACCCCCGACTGTGGTGCCCCAGCCATGGTAGCCCCCCTCCCATGCAGTCCCTTTCCCCAGTGTCCACCCCGTGGAGTTGATTATATTAATATGGGGACATGGGGAACTTGCCCCCACAAAGGAAGGTGCAGGTGGCATAGCCCCTCACATTAAATGTTACTTCATGTTGTGCCAGTTTTGTATTGTGTAGTGCCATCACTGTTATGGGGATTTCTGTGGTGGCTGTGTAGCATAATTTGGATTCAGCAAAATGTACATGTTGTTATGCAAGTTGCCATTCCGTTTTTGCTATTATGACATGGAACCACAGTAAAGATATAGCTATATTGTAAACTTGGGTAAAAATATTGAAAATTACCTGCATTACAAGCCTACATTTGCAAAATTCAGCGTAGGCTCATAACTTTGCTTTTGTTTAATATTTTCACACCAAATTTTCAATATAGCCTTATGACCCCACCTCATGAACATGGGCAGAGCAAATGTTCAGCTCCTTCCAAAAAGGTGATTTTGGGATAGATTTGCCTAATGTCAGTGAAACTGTTCATGAGGTGGGGTCCCAAAAAAGGCATGTTGAAAACGTGGGCCACAAATATGCAAAAATGGCCATAATGTTCCACGAAGTTCAAAACACCACCGAAATACATTGAATTGCATACCTGTTTCTTCAGTTCATGGTCCATCTTTGAAGAGTGAATATGTGTCTGCAGTCCAGAGAGGATTACAGTGTTGGACCCTGATGGGAAAGTAAGGGCTTTAGGAGTGCAGAGTGGTGGGTGCTGAGGGGAGGGTTGGGTGGGGGACAGGAATGGTCACAAAATACATCAATGGATGATTTTCTTTTACAGGGATAAAAAATTAGGATTATGGATCATAGCAATGGGAGACTGTGCACCCCCTGTGTCATTCTTACATTTCTGGGGGTGGTGAGTGCTGTCCAGATTGCAACACTGGAGGACTGGGCACCCCCAGTGTCACTTTTATGTTTCTGGGGGATATGGGGTGGTAGGTGCTGAGAGGGAGGTGTCAGGTGGGGGGGATATTAAAAAAAGATCAGAGGAGTCCTGATAATGACACTGAGGGATTGGGCACCCCCAGTGTCACTGTTATGTTTCTGAGGGGATTGGGGTGGTTGGTGCTGAGAGGGTCAGGTGGGGGATATCTAATTAAAAAAAAATTGGCAGCCACGGCAGAACATGGCACAGTCAACCATGTCCAAGATGCCTGCCACACTAATGTGCATGCACAATACAGTTTGGCACCCATCTTGGACACAGGAAGTGTGCAATGTTCTGCTGTGACCACAGTAAAAATAGTCTAGTGTGACTGCTAATGGAGCCAGGAAGTGAAGTGCTTCATGGACATGGAGGCAATTGTGCTGCAACTCCACACTGTTGTTCAGTCAGAAAAGTCTCCCTTTTCCAATTGTTTGCAGGAGGTCTGCAGGACTCCACCCACTGCTGCCCTAAAAAGAGGGGTAGTAAGAGTGGTAACAAAATATGGAAGGCTATGTGTGCAAAAGCTAGAAGTCTAGGAAATAAGATTCTGTACCTAGAAGCCATCATGGCAAAGGCTGATGTGGGTACTGTGGCCATTTCCAAGTCATGGTGCACTGAAAACCATGACTGGGACATGGTCATACCAGGCTAAACTCTGTTCAGAAAAGACAGGGTGGGGGGGAAGGAGTGGGTATGGTGCTTTATGTGAAGGAAAGCATAAAAGTGACAGAGATACAAGGAATATGGGGGGGCAGAGGTATTGTGGAGTACCCTGGCGAAGGATAACTGAGCCACTATTCACACTGGTGTGATCAACAGATCTCCAGCACCAGGGGAGGAGTTAGGTAAGATACTGGTAGAAGTCACTGGCAAGATGGCAGAAAAGTGGGAGGTGTTGTAAGTGGGGTACCTCAATCTGCTGGATGTAGATTGGAGCCTCCCAGCAGCTTCAACTAGAAGCAGGGACATCCTGGACTCCATGTAGAGGGACTTTCTCAAGCAACTTGTCAGCAAACCCACTCATGGTGGGGTTATATTGGACCTGGTACTCACTAACAGGGGCAGTGTTGCAGATGTCAAGATGGGAGGCCTTCTGTGGATCAATGATAACAGTAAAGTGTGGTTCAACATAAGGACAGCTGTGGAATCAAACCACACAAGGACAAGGGTCCTGAACTTCAGGGGAACAGATTTTATAAAGATGGATGACTGCCTCAGGGATGACGTAGCAAGGGGAGATGACCTGGGTGAGGTGAAAGAACAGTGGGCAAAGCTAAATGGGGGCATAGTGAAGGGAACAAACCTCTGTCAAGCAAGTAAGTGAAAGTAAGAGGAGAAAGAGACCTTTATGGTTCATGGAAGAGGTGACTGTAAAGATACAGGCTAAAATTGTGGGATCAAGAATATATAAGGAGATATAGAGGGAGAAGTATAGGAAGGTGTATCAGGAAAAACAGAGTGAAGCTGGGAAAGCAGTGAGGAGCACGATGGCATAAAAGTGATAATAGCCAAAGCAGTAACAAAAGGGTTAAAGACATTTTAGATATATAAGTGAAAAGAGGAAGACTAGGGGAGGGATTGTATGGTGAAAAAGAGATCAGGGTAGAGCAGCATGGAGGGAGACCCATAAAAGACAAACATCCTAAACAAATACTTTTGTTCAGTATTTGCAGTGAAAGGAGAAGGGCAGGGGCCACAAAAAGTAACAGGAGCTCTGAAAGGAGGGAGGTGGACACTAGTCCTTTTTCAGAGGAGAGAGTCCTAAAGGGACTCACTAATCTGAAATTGGACAAAGCAACAGAACCAGACGGGATACATTCTAGTGTATTGAGGGAGCTCAGGGAGGTACTGTACTGGCTGCACTTTTGACCAGCCCATTTAACAGCTCTCTCAAAATAGCAGTGGTTCAAGAGGACTGAAGGAGTGAAGATGTAATCCCACTTCACAAAAGTGGTAGCAGGGAGGAGGTTGAAAATTACAGACCAGTCAGCCTGACATCAGTGTTGGGTAAATTAATGGAGATACTAATGAAGGAGAGGATAGTACAGTATCTTGAATCAATGGGATACAAGACACGAGGCAGAATAGATTCATGAGTGAGAGGTTATTGTGCCAGAAATGGGAACTAAGTAGTTAATTGTTTGGATTAATGAAAACTATTTTCTGGTGTTCTGAATCTCACCAGAAGATATTCCTTAGCTTGCTAACAAGAGACACTGAGAATTCACTGCACTAGCAGCCTCTGGACAAGGTAATAGGACAGGTAATAAATCTCAGGAAGTGGACATACACACTCACATGCACACAAAGTTTGAAAGGATCGGACCACTCAAATATAAACTGATTATTAAATGGAATTAATTGGGCACCTATATGTTTATAAATTGATTGGGGCAAGGGAATTCAGACTTTTACAGAATCTAAAATGGTTGGTTAATTCAAAGGGATGACCCATCAGAGTCTCAGATGTAAGCTATAAATTCAGAGGATTCCTATCAAGCAGGGCTTTTGCCTGATACCATCCATGAAGATAAGCAGAGAGCCTGCCTTCAGATGAGATTTGTGTAGGAAGAACGGAGAGCTTAGATTTCAATTTCTCTGTCAGTGGAGAAAGGCAAGTACCTTGTTATGTGAGATTAAAGCAGTCTGTAGCATTTTTCTCTGCTGACTCCTATTACTTGAAACCATTTGTTTATTATTCCTGTAAAAGCCTTTTCCTCTTTTTTCTACTATTGATATCCTGGAGTTGCACCTTGACTCCTAAAGTAAAATCTTTCATTTGCCTAATAGTCATGACTGTGTCTTAATTGCAAGGTAGGCATTTATTTTCTCTGACTAAGGGGAAACTCTGTTGGCATCCACCATCAGAAGAGTATACTACCCAAGTTAATCTGTGGTGACCTTCCTAGCCTTGTGCAGGAAGAAGTAAGTGTCCTGGGACAAACCCCTGGTGGTGGCAGCTGAGAAACAAGGTAACAGACAACTCTCTAAAGAACAGTTACAACCATAACAGAGAGGGCTGTCAGTCATGTCAAATGAATCTGATCGATTTGTTTGATTGAGTGGCCAAGAAATTAGATCAAGGTAAAGTGGTGGATGTGGCCTACCTAGAGTTCAGTAAAGCATTCAGAACTGTCCACAGAGGAGATTATTACACAAGATGGATAGATTAGGAGTAGGTCAAAAGGTGGTAAACTTGTAGGAAATTGGTTAGGGATAGGGCAGAGGATGGTGGTATATGGATTTCACTCAGAGAAGGGGAGGGCGACCATCGGGGTGCTTCAGGGATCAATGCTGGGACCAGTCCTTTTTAATGTCTTTATTGGTAACATTTCAGAGGAGCTGGAGGGGAAGGTCGGCCTCTTTATGGATGACTTCAAGATCTGTAATAGGGTGATACTCCAGGGAATGTGGAAAAGATGAGCAGAGATCTAAGAAAACTTGGAGTGGTCAAGGGTATGGCAGCTGGGTTTCAATATGAAAAAGTACAAAATAATGCATTTGGGGCACAGAAACCCAGGGGCAGAGTACAAATTGGGTGGAATGTTATTGACAACCACCAAACAGCAGAGAGACCGGGGGAGGGGTAATAATGTTTGATGACCTAAAGGTGACAAGGCAGTGTGGAGGGCTAGTGGGTTGCATAGGGAAAGGTATCACCAGCAGAAGGAGGGTAGTGTTGCCTCTGTATAGATCGCTATTAAGACCTCACTTAGAATACTGTGTACAGCACTGGGGCCACATCTCCAGAAGGACTGAGACAGAGTGGAGGTGATCCAGAGGTAGGCAACTAAAATAGTGTGGGGTCTGCATCAAAAGCCCTATGAGGAGAGACTAAGGACCTCAATATGTATTCCCTGGGAGAGGGGGGGGTATATGATAGAGACCTGTAAATACCTGACAGGGATAAATAAGGTACATGAAAAAACTATTTTTCAGAAAGAATGTGTACAAGAACAAGGGAACATACTGTAAAGTTGGAAGGGGGTAGATTCAGGAAAGATTGAGGAAGTACTTCTTCACAGAAAGAGTAGTAGATCCCTGGAACAGTCTATCAGCCAGTGCGGTGGGAGTGAAAACAGTGGCAGGGTTCAAGAAAGCATGGGATAGGCATAAGGGAATCTCAGTGGACATCAATGAGGAGAGGGAAAAAAGTGCTGCAGATAAAGTAGGGTCTATGATACTGTAGGTATGTAAAATGGGCTGACTGGGTGGGCCAAGTGATCCTTATCTGCCAAGAAATTCTGTGTTTCTATGATGTGAGAACATTTTATCTCACAGGGAGAGTAGTTAAGCTGTAGAATAGCCTTCCACCCGAGGTATTGAGAGTAAAATGTATAATTAGTTTCTATCACGGCTGGTTCAGGATAAGGGGTTTTATAGATATGCAGGGGTGTAGCAGTAAGGTAGTGAACTGGTGGGGGGCAGAGTCAAGGGAGTAATCTAATCTCTCTGGCAACCTGTGATTGCTACCGCTAATTTGCCTTTACTTACTCCTACCATTTGCAATCTTTGGGATCTCTGTTGATTAGTAAAATGTTATGCTTCATGTCAATTTATTGGGCCCCTGGTCAAGTTAACACTTTCATGGGCTTTCTACCCTTGCCTAAATTATTTATTTTCTCTCCTACCTCCCTCCACCTCCTCTTCCCTTTTTTGCCCCTCCATCATTCCATACCTCTTTCCTCCTTACCACCTTAATACAACTTCATCATCACCCCACTACCTACACCATCTATTCCTCCCTACTCTTCTCCACCCCTCCTTCCCCACCCTCCTCCCCATTTATTCCAATTTGACTACATAGCTATTCTTCCCTTTCCCTTCTGTCTATCCCCATCCTACCCCCACCTCTGCTTGCCTTCTTCCTCCCTCCCCCAATTTCCTCCTCCCTCCCCTGTCCCTCTCTACTGGTACAAGACCTTCCTTCTTTCTTTGACTCAGGCACAATCCAATTATCTGCCTATGTTGTTGATTGTACAATTCTTTTTAAACAAGCGTCCTCATTTTATGTTATCATTACCTACTGAAACGCTGGCCTTTGTTTTGACTCTGCACCCTGTAAGTGGTTAGATTGCATAACTATTGTTAGAATTTATGCCTGTAAACAGTTTCCAATCGTTTCTTGCTGCATCTATATCTGTGGCACATGTCTGTATTCTTGTTTGTGTCATACTTGACATGGAACCTATGAAAGAGCTTTCTGATCAAAGGTGTTACTTCAAGATCTCAATAAATAAAATAGAATAAAAATAATCTTCATCTAGATAATATGTCATGAGATTTGTTAGGGCAACAAAATGGTGCAGACTGGATGAACCAAATGCCTTTTTCTGCTGACAATGTCTACATTTCTCTTTCTGTTTCATTCTATGTCTGTGGCAACTGTATTAACTTAGATGAGTAGTCTTCATTGAAAAGTGTCTCACTGGTGAAGTTGAGGAGAATACACACCATGGGAATGACCTCATTAATAAAGACACTGGTGCTGCTGAGTTCTCGGGTAGAACTGTCAAATGGGGCAAGTATTTGATGAAGCTGGTCCATGGTTGTCCAGTGATGAATATTGCCATCAATATCATGTGTCATAGCCATTACATGTATGACTTTTTGTTCTACATATGTCATGATAAAAAGACCGGTTGAATTCCATCTAGTGATGTCCAGGATCAAGCAACGTTGTCACTGAGACTACTGAAAAATATTTTCTTGGGGTAAAAATAGACAAGTGTAATAAACTGCAATGAGCGCCAGGGAGAGGGCAACTAAGCCAAAGAGGTATGTAATGGTACATGACAGAGGCAGGCACAGTTAGTGGCAAGCTAAGGCATATAATAGTCACTGCTTATATCTATCTTCATCTGTTCCATCCCACCCACCCTGATCCACTGGTACAGTCTCACATCAGTCTAATACTGACCATGTCAGTGCACAGATGTTTGTTTTGTAAGGGAGGAATGGAAGATGCTATCCTTTAGCAGAACCACAACTGCTGTGTAACAGTAGTCTTGTGTTTTTTGATTGCACCACTAATAATTACTATATATATATATTACAGTTTTGGTGCTTGTTTGGGTTTCATTTCTGTTTCAGATTTGCCCAACCTGACCTGGTAGAACCAGAAAATCTGACGTGCACACCCCTAGTCAGCATACAACTATGGGTACTGTATGTTTGAATGCTTGTCCATCATGGAGTTTGACCATTCACTCTCTGCCTCAAGACATTTGTGATGGTACTACAGAACTCAGCAGTATAACCAAAGTACCCCCAAGAGGGTACCGTACCTTGAGGAGTTGCTCAACATAGACACATATGCCAGATGTTTTCTGAAGAACAGGTCTGTTAAACTCTGAAAACAATCTTCTGATTGCAGATAAAAGGACAGAGGTGCGATTTCATTTAATTATGTATTGATTGATTGCTCTTTTGATGACCAGAAAAAAGGGCAAAAGAAAGTCTGCCAATTTTCAGCCTTTTCCGGGGGCAAGGATACACATACAGACATAAATAAGGGATATGTAACAGGGACCTGCGGAATACATGATGTATTTTCACAAGAGCTGTTTGACCTTGGGTAACCTCATAAGTGGCATAAGCCATGAGTGATGTGCCCAAGGTCAAACAACTTGAATAAAAAATAAATAATGTAATCCACAAGGTCCCTGTTACGCATTTCATTTATGCAATAGGGATCCTTTAGGATAGTGCAGGGAGTTTTCTTTTAAATAGTTTATTTAATTTTATATGTAAACTTGCATAGACTTTTTGTGGTTTTCCCAGTGTAGCTCCACTTAGCATAGTGGTTGTTAAGTGGTTGCTATGAATGATCCAGTCTTACATTATGGACAGTACATAATGAAAAAGTCTGATGCACAATTCTTTTGATTTTGCATTTTTGGGGAGGCATTTGTTCATCAAAAAAGTGAATAAAAATTGAGTTTTTTTCTCACTTGTTGCTGATTATAGATACCTTTCAGATTTTTTATAAATGAAGCACATCTTTTTTTGTAGATATTTTTGTGATGAACAACTTTTGTGCTCACCGCACCATGCTATCATTTTTCATTTTAAAGTTATTTGTATTTGTTTGTCAAAAAAATGCAAAAAAACCCCATAATTTTCTGCTGTTTTTTTGCTAATTGTAAAAAACTAAAAGGTATCTATAAATGAAAAACACTACTCATGTTGTACATATTTTTCTGCTGGACAAACTTCATGCTCACAGTACCATGCTATCATTTTTCATTTTAAAGTTATTTGTATTTGTCGAAAAAAGGAAAAATAAATACATTTTCTGCTGTTTTTTGCTCATTATAAAAAAATCTAAACGATATCTATAAATTAAATACCACTCATTTTGTAGATATTTTTGTGCTTAACAACTTTCATGCTTACAGTACCATGCTATAATTTTTCGTTTTAAAGTTATTCGCGTTTGAATATGATAAGCACTGCTACTAAAACTGAACATTGTAAATTAGTTCTGAATGCTTGTGCTGGACCTAGTGACATAACTATAGTATATGGTTACCTGTTATTGTGCACTGAACTCAAAGGCTCTCAGAAAGTTGTTGTAACGCAGTCCAAAGGTCAAAAAAGTTGTACTATTGTTCTGATGTCACATCGATAGCACAACTTTTCAGTCTTGATGTGCCACCTGATTGGAGTAGATGCTGCTCTGCAGTAGAAAATTGAAGCAAACATTACAGCGCCACTTACGGAGCACTTCATGAGCTGACGGTTAAGTTTTTTTTCCTTGCTTAAATTACTGCCGCCGACAATGTTTTTAGGGTTGGGAGCCCAGCGAGAGTCAAAATAAGTTTTTTTTTTCAAATCAATGGAACAGGACATGGCACTGGAGTGACTTCACAGTCGACTGACTGTCTGGGACCAAGCAGGACCATAAACAAGCTGCTGGGACCAAGCAGCAGTGTGAAAACAAGGTATGAAACCTTGTGACATAAAAGTTTTACTAGTCCTGGGAACCATATACTATATAAAATAGTGGATGTGTGACACATCCACAACTAAGGGTGTGTTTCCATCTCGGGAGTTGATGACATCATAGAGACCTCTCGAGCTTTGCTCTTGAGGTCTCTATGATGTCATAATCTCCTTCGATGGAAACACAGCCTTGCTGTGGATGGTCACCTATCCACTATTTTATATGTGTGAATAAATTGGCTGATGACATAGCAACTGTGTACATAAACGAATGATGACATAGTAACTGTGCATAAATGAAATTTATGTACACAGTAGCTCAAATATCAGGATTTATGTAAAGGGTATTTTGTCCACACCTATTGCATAAATCAGGTCATACTTTGGCTGCCAATGGTCTTCTAATTAGAATGTTGATTTCTATAGACATTCTTTTCAGTTGAAATGGACATCATAAAGAAACACTAATATATCAAATCTAAAATTAATGGAGAAAAAAGTATCTGCAACAAAATTGCTTCTCTGTTCACTGGGTAACTGATGGTATGTGCTGTTTCACCAGATTCCATTCTTTGGAATAAGGTGACAGTGTTATACGGTATTTGTTACACTCCTGGGAATGGACACAACATTAAAAATAGAAAGGAAAATATTTTTAGTTCCTGTCAAACCAATAATCAGTACTTATAAACTATATGGTTTATGAAGTTTGCAAAGACCTCTAACAAAATGAGGTATTGCTCATGTGTCTGATAAAAGATGCTAGTTCTTGAGACAAGATTGAATAAGGCCCTGTCCCATTTGTTATGCTGAAAGAGTTGAAATGCAAGAATCTGTGTTCTATCCTCTGCTTTTTTGTCTCTTCTGTCTGGTTGCACAACCAAATTTTCTTGTGAGACTTACGACTTGATCACCCCAACGGACTTGCAATTCTCTGCCTCTCCCTATCTCTCTACCTTCTCTTGCTGTTGTGTTTTTTCTTCCCCCTTGCATATCTGCTGGTATAAAAATATATGTAAATGCTTATGTGTAAAACTTTATATAAAGCTTGGATCCCTTTGTTTGAAATTAATATAGTTATACTGTTGAAATAATTGCAGAAGGTTATTTGGAACTTAAGGGGTTAAACTGGACTCTGAAGTGCAAACTCTGAGAAACTGTAAACGAGCTCAGTTCTACATCACTATGTTCTCTTTGCTGCACCTGCTGAAATTGACAAGGACATTTAAGGAAAAACAGGATGCGAATGAGCGGGGGTTGCAAAGACATAAAAAAAGAGCTGCAATTTTGTGCAAGAACACCACAGGGACAGAGACTGAGATTTGAAATTAAGAAAAGGGACTCTGCTTTCTATGTTTATACTGCTTCTGTAAATGCTTATACTGAACAATTATATTTGTTTTATTTAACTGTTAATAATAAAACACTTGTTGCAAATTTTACAACTGATCCTGGTTTTCCTATGCGTTCTGACCTGTTCCTTGATGACAGTTCTGCACAATGTGATAGTACTTGGTATACTTATTTTTTTTTTTTTTTGAGAATGTGATAATTATATAGAAGATAATGGCTGGGGATCGGGTGATAACCACACTGTAATCACCTCTAGTGGTTGCTAGGGCAACATGGTAAATCGCGAGAGAACAGTTCGAGAGGTTTACTGTAGCCCTAGCAACCACGAGAGGTGATTTCAGCGTGGTTGTCACCCGATCCCCAGCCATCTTCTTTTATAGTGTATGGTCAAAAAAAACACTGTTTGCATTCTATGTGTGAGAATTATGGAACTCTGGTGCATTCCTTTGTTATGCCACTGTTTGGAAGTTCCGAAGTGTGGTTAACAACTTTTAAAATTCTAAACAGTGCATAACAAAGCTGTGTGACTGCTGATTATGGTGGTTAATAGGCACTTACCATACATTATAAAACATTTCTGAACCTCATGAAGCAATAAACAATGTAGAACTGGCATCTTTTATCATAGACATATGACTAATACCTCACTTTGTAGCTAGAATCTTGACAAACATTTTTCATATGGATTTTTTTCATAATTGTTACAGACTGGTAGAGGGGGAAAAACTGCAGGATGGAGCTACCTGGTTGTAACTGCAAAGCTCTGTCTCCTTGTGAACTCTTTGCTTGTCACTGTGAAGCACTTTAAGCACCTTGCAATAAAATTAAGCACTCTGTGGAGTCAGACTTCCAGGTATTGCTGCCTTTTTTGTTACAAGAACAGTGGTTTTGAATATCCTGTTAGGGAGCAATTCATATCAGTTTGCAGGTGCCTACTACCTGCTTGTTGCTGTGACAATTAACCAGTTTTCACAACCCTTCAGATGCCTGAACTGGTTACCTGGGAATGTTGCCACCACTCAGACGCAACCTCACATGGGTTATTTCTAGGTCTGAATTCCACTAAAGCCACTGCCCACACAATACAGCACTCCTTGCCAAAGGGCAAATGATCCACCCCTTCTGTTACAGCTAAGAATGGTTGTGGGTTAGATTAACAATCTGTTAATCACACCTATGGGGAGTAATGTGTCACAAGGCACAGCCGACTGCCATAAAGCCCCTAGGTGATGATTAACTCACTCTAAGTCCTGGAAGTACCTTATTGTTATTATAAAAACTAGTTTCAAAATGAAAGTGTTTGAAGTGTACCTTTTGACTGTCTTCCTCATTGAGAAGGAGATTTTAATAAAATATTTCATCCACCAACTGTTTCAGAATGCTGGTTCAGAATCAGAATGCATCATTCTAGTTACTCAGCAGTTTAGAGAATGGAATACTGACAGGAAAATTTGATGTGCTGTGGTTATCAAGCTGTACATGACACTAACAGAGATTGATGTAAGGTGTAAGGCAGTTGGAATGCTGACAGCCAGTCAGAATGCAGTGTTTCTGAGACTCCATTCATAATTTGCCTTAGTTATGGTAATTGTACCCAGGCTCTACAGAAAAGTATCACAGACTTTCCAGTTTATCCCTGGTTATCTATACCTGAAGTGATACAGTCACAGAAAGCATGAAGTATATCAAATAACATTTAACCCATAGATTGCCGATGGAATTAGAGCATATTGGAGTTCTGGACGGATATAGCAGTCCGCGGCCCTGTAAGGGTTAATACTCCACAGTATTTACATATGTCATGGGATAATACACACTAAAGAATATAGAAAATACAGTATTTCTACAGAGATAAAAATAAACACACTTTGAAAGCAAGAGGACGTGCAGAAGAATCTAAATCAAAGCTATCTAAATTATAAGTGGAGTACAAGAAGCTTACCCCTACCTGGGAACTTGACGAGTTATGGGGTTATGGCATACTCACACCTGTGATGTTGCTAGTTCAAAGTCCTAAAACATAAGTGGCTGTGACAGCAAACGCACACAGTGAAATGCCTTTGGCTTGCCAGATCACTATGCTCAATGCCTCTGACATTATAACCTGAACTATTTCTTTGCTTTCTGGAGATCACCCTTTTTGAGAACAGGTCCAGACTGGTTTTGTGGATTGCACTTTGTTATCCTGGTTTGCTAGTCCACAGGAAACCATCTCCTCTGCCTTGATCCTGTTTACACTCAAAACGTCTTTTTGTTATGAAGAAGATTCAGCCCTTTAAAGTTTAACCCAAAAACAAAATGTTTTTACAGGGTAGGAACTAGTTTTCTTACACAAAGGCTCCTTCTGGCTGTGTGCCCCCAGGTTTGGGTTTGCAATATGAGGCAGAGTTCAATTCTCCCAACTAAAATAGTTTACAGGCAACATAACTGGTCAGATAATATAAATAAATGAAAAACATTTCCTCAGTGTTACAGTACATCTGTTACATCTGGAAATAAGAAAAACAAATCCTTTAGTGATCCTAAATGATGTTTTTTTTCATGTTAGCAGATTTGCTCTACTTGTCCTGCTATGCCCCCAGTGTTCTCTGTTTTAACAATTTGTTAATTCTTTAAACCACAGTCCATTTACTGTATTACTGGTTATTGCCTGATATCAGTTTTATTGGACTGCAGCAGTCAGCCCCATTTTAACAATTTGGGGGTTTGTCCACTCATCCTATGGAGCCATGTGAGGGTGTTGTGGTTCGTGTCTAGTGTGAACACCCTCCCATAAAAATATGACTGCAGCTTCTGCAGAGCCCAGACGACAACCAGACAGTGTTCCTTAATTGTGGCATAGGCCTCCTCTCTTAGCAGCAACTTACTACTCAAGTACATGAATGGGTGTTCCTCCCCCATGTGCATGTCCTGACGCAGAACTGTGCCTAGCCCATGACGGGATGCATCCATGTGCACAATGAACTTCAGAGATTACTCAGGGCTCACAAGCACAGGTGCCCAACACAATGCCTCCTTCAGCTGGTGGGATGCTTCTTCTCAGTGATCCATTCACTGAAATTGTTCCATCACTCTCTTTCTTGTCAGATTGGACAGGGGTTTGGCCATACTACTGAAGTTCATCACAAAACTTTCAATAGTACCCTGCTATCCCTAGTAAGGCCTGTAGTTTTCACTGTTTTGTGAACATGACCCATCTCTGTATAGTATTCATTTTTGCTGACTCAGGCCAGATTCCCCACCCTGTGCACAAGGTACGACACCCCTGCCTTCCCTATCTGGCACTTCTCTGCCTTGACTGTTAGTCCTGTAGCCTTCTGTCAGCAGAGCACTGTGATCACATGCCTAATGTGATCCTCCCATGTCTGGCTGTAGATGTCAGTCTCATCCATTTACGCCACAGCAAAGTCTCCTGTGCCAGAGAGAATGCAGTCCATGTGCAGTTGAAAGGTGACTGGTGCATTCTTCATCCTGAATGGTTTTATTTGAAATGCAAATAGTCCAAATGAAGTGATGAAGGCAAACCTCTGTCTGGCTTCAGGGGTCAGGGGGTATCTGCCAACAGCTATTTGTCGGTTCTATCATTGTCAGGTACAGGACTCACACTAACCTCTCTGGGGTCTCATTAGTCTTCGGCATGGGGTATGCATCTGAGTCCATACAGCTGTTGAGCTTGTGGTAGTTAATGCCAAACTTCATTGTTTCATCTTTCTTGGGGATCATTATCACTGGTGAAGCCCAGGGATTACTGGACTCCTGGATTACCCCAAGAATAAGCCTTTCTTGATCTCTGCTTCAATAGATGTTTCACTTCCTAGGAGACTCTGTAGAATGGTTGCCTCAGCAGGCCCTGGGACTCTGTATCCACATTGTGTTCTACAAGTGTGGTATACCCTGGTTTCCTCATGAACATTTCCCAAAATGTATGCAGAGTCCCATGCAGTTCAGCAGTTCAGGCTACTGTCAGCATCTGTGAGAGGTTAAGAGTATCTACTAAGGATTCTACCTTAACCTATTCCAGGAGATCAACCACCAGGTCTGCTTTTCCTCATCCTCTTGATAGCCTCACACAGCCTGGACCATCTCATCCCTGTCATGGTAGGGCTTCATCATGTTTCCATGGTAGAGTCACTACTTGTGCCTCCTGTTGGGTAGCTGCACCATGTAATTCACAACATTTACCCTTCTGACTACTGAGTATGGACCCTCCAAAGCTGCATGTAATTTATTCTGTCACATGGGGATGAGTACCATCATTTCAAATGAAAGACACATGCCATTGATTCTGGGAAATTGCCTCTTGTTAGTTTATCTATTCATTGTGGTGGAGCTGGCCAAAAAATGGCTAGTAAATTCCAAACTCAAAAGTCCGGCTGGCTCATGCAAATGAAATTGCAAACACCTACTTTGAAACATTCAATTTTCTTTTATTATAGAGTCCCAACATTTCGCCTGGCAATCAGGCTTCTTCTGGGGAACTGTAAAAGTATACAAATAATATTTTTAATATTACATATCAAAAAAGTTTTTTTTTTACAAATTTTAAATCAATACCCAACAACCAACAGTCTCATTCTTTGGTTGAGCTATTATCTTCAACTTCTCAATAATAATAAAATAGTGCTTATAATCTAATAATAAACAGATTATACTCAAAATGAAAAAATCACAACCAAATCATTTTATGTGACAATTATTTCACCCTACATCAGCCACCAAATTTTACAGCATGTAAATAACATTGCCTTTCTTTTTAACCAAGCTGTCAGAGAGATAGTCTCTGCCAGCGTGTTTCTTCAAAATGAAAATCTTCTTCACTAATACTTAAAAGAAAAATACCAATATTTACTACTTTAAACCAGTTTCAAACTAATTCATTACTCTTCTCCCACACCATTTCATGGTATTCACCTTGATTAAATCATATCCTGCTCTTTCAAATATTTCTGTGTCAAATCGCAAGCTCCACCTGCAAGGGAATGAGGTACCCATGATCATTAAATTATTTATATTAACTTTGTGCTTTTAACAGAGTGTGTGTCAACTTATTTCCGTGGTTGTCTGTATCATTAATTATTTCTCCACTAGCAAAAAATGAAAAACGTTTCTAAATACTCTTTTCTTTAATTTCATAGCACTGTTGTTTCAAAGACCAGAAACTATTAGTTCAAAACAGTGACCAAAAAAGCCTTGCTTGTGTGTTACTTACTAGTAATTATCTTAAGCTTGCTTCTGTAGTTGTCTACATCATTAATTATTTCTCCACTAGTAAAAGTGAAAAACATTTCTAAATACTCTTTCCTTAATTTCCATAGCACTGTTTCAAAGACCAGTAACTATTAGTTCAAAGCAGCAACCAGAAAAGCCTTCCTTGTATGTTACTTACTAGTAATTATCTTTAGTTTGCATGTGGAACTCTGCAGCACATCCTTCTCCTCACTTGTTACTGGCAACAACCATTACTTTGTGCTTTGAACCTCTTTATGTCCGTGGGAAGTGTCATGTGATGACTGATGTCATCAAACACTGCAAAGCAGAGTTGTTGCCTAAGCAACCCAGTGACTCTTCCCACGGACATATTTTGGCTGGGTCCTAATGCCGGCAGTCCGGAATACACTCTGTAAGTATGCTATATATTCATTCTCTTTGATTCATCTAATTAAATTTATTGGCAATCAAGGAACTTTAAACATATTTTCTAGACCTTTATCCATGTTTACTATACTAATAACAATAAATCCCTTTTTATGTTAGTCTCTAGTGTGTAGAGACATAAAATAAGATGTAATGCCCCAAAGTTGGGTCATTTCAGAAAAATAAAATAAAATAAATAAAGTAAGACTCCACAGGCGCTCAGGGTACCTGCTGCAGGTGTAGGCAGCAGGGTACTATGGTAAGAGGCCCCTGGAAATAAAGATATACCTCCTTGTAAAGGGGAAACACTGTAAATAATAGAAAAGTGCCCTGTGCAATTACAAATTGGTCAAAAGGCAGAATTTAAAAGTAATAGATGTCATAATGGCCTGGATGGAATGTTGTGCTGAGTGGCTCATGCACAGCATTCCACTCCAGCCAATCTAGAACCCAGGGAGGTTCAAGTTTAAAAAAATATTTTACAGTTGTTCAGTTGATCCTGGGCAGTGGTAGAGGAGACAGGACACAGAAGTCAAGGGCCAAGTTTAGGGCTTACCGTGTTGTAGCCGTCTCTCTGGGCTTGCTGTGGTCCTGTGCTGCCTCCCCTGCCTGAAGACATCCTGCGCTGTTTTACTGCTGCGGTCGGTGGTGCCATCGGAGCACCACAAAGATGAAAATGCCCATTTCCCCACATGTTTTGGGCTGAATAGCCCCTCCGTTTCTTTATTTTGGCCCCCCAAGTGTTTTACAGTTTAATTTCAGTCCCACGCCGGCGGCAGAGAAGCGCCGCATCACCGAGTGTCTTTTCAGCCATCTGAGGGCCCCCTAGTCGTCCCCCCAGCTGCCTGCTCGGTTTTCCCTCCATCTGCCAGCATCCCTCCCGCCTCCCTGCAGCACAGCCAGCCCCAGAAGACCGCAGAGCGGTGAGTTGGTGGCAGTACACACAGTGCTGACTGCCTGTTTAGTAAGGAGACTGTATGTTGATTTAAAAAGCGCAGTAGGCACTGAGAGAGACGGCCAAGTGCCGCAGGGGCATCGGGTCACTAAGACCCTTAGTTTTAATATTAATTAAGGAGGCGGGGTTAGCGACGCCCACGGGAGGGGACGAAAAGCAAGGCCAGCATAGCGGCCTAATGAATATTAATTAGGGGCGGAATTTGGGGCGGAGAGTCAGAACTAAATGACAGCAGGTTCAGGGAGCCTGCAGATTTAAAGGGGCCCTGTCACTCTGAGTATTTAAAATGGCAAGTCAGGCCAAGAAGTAAAGTAGGGCACCAGGCCCAGTTTGAAGAGGGGCACCAGGCCCAATTTAAGGTGGGGCATCAGGCCCAGTATAAAATGGGGCACCAGGCCCAATTAAGGTGGGGCACCAGGCCCAAAGTAACGTGGGGCACCAGGCCCAATATAAGGTGGGGCACCAGGCCCAATTCAATGTGGGGCATCAGGCCCAATCTAAAGTGGGGCACCAGGCCCAAGCTAACATAGGGCATCAGGCCTGAGGTAAAGGTAGGGCATTAGGCCTGAGGTAAAGCCTGGTACTAAAGGGAGGCCCTTGCCTAGTGTAATAGGGCAAGCCAGCCTAGTGGTAATATAGGGAGGCCCCGGCCTAGCATAATAGGGCAAGCCAGCCTTATGGTACTATAGGGAGGCCCCAGCCTAGCGGAATAGGGCAAGCCAGCCTAGTGGTACTATAGGGAGGCCCCAGCCTAGACGTCCAGAAAGGGATCCTATTCCAGAAGCCCCTACATTTAGAAACAGGGGTTCATTTGAGAGTGTTCGATTTGCCTATACTGTGAAACTACTGTAATTACTGTATTGCTTATGCTGAACTATTGTCCTAAGTACCTGAACTATTGCCCTAAGTACCTGAACTATTGGTCTAAGTACCTGAACTATTGTCCTAAGTACCTGAACTATTGGTCTAAGTACCTGAACTATTGCTCTAAGCACCTGGTCATTGGCCCTCATCAGTAATAATTACCCCTGAAGATATATTTTGCCCTCCTCTTGCAAATTATTGTATCATTACACAGTTCTTTGGGCATTGTTCTGCTATATGTTTACTATTGTATGAAGACAGTCTCAATCTTCTACCACACTGCAGTTTCATAGTGTGGTCTGTAACACCACGTACGCAGAATCAGTCTCTACTCAGAAGAAGACGTCCCCTCAGCATTCTTCACTCCTGGGAGATCATCCATCAGCTCATCACGTCCGTTTGTGTCGTTCACCGAAGTCGAGTCCGTCGCCAGTCGTACAAGTCATACTCGCCGTTTTCTTGTTTTCACAGCTTGAACGTACGTCCGCCGA
Source organism: Neoceratodus forsteri (assembly GCA_016271365.2). Lineage (NCBI taxonomy): Eukaryota > Metazoa > Chordata > Ceratodontiformes > Ceratodontidae > Neoceratodus > Neoceratodus forsteri. Next base: position 220,458,395 of record CM028134.1, read on the forward strand.
AACGCATCACGACAGCCGTGCCAGTGTAGTTCCGTATGGTTCCTGTTCCAGATGTCCCAAAGCTGGTCACCCTCTACAGAAGAGTGAGCTCATCCTGGAGAACCTAGTCTGTGCCCCACCTGGTCGTTCGCCGAAAGTCGAGTCCGTCGAAGCCCAGTCCGGGATGCGTCCGCCGTTTCTTTGTTTTGTGTTAGTTCCTGATCCTAGGATTGCAGAGTCAACCATCATCTCTTCAGATTCTTATGGTTCCTGGTCCTGTCAAAGTTCCTTCTGAGTTCAGCTGGCCCTTGGAGGGCCGCAGCTTCATTCAGGTTGTGGTAGTCCTCCATTGGATTCATCGCCACTCAGATCTTGATCTATCTTCGTCCTTGGCAACCCTAGAAGTGGGTTTTGGCTGAGGAACCCTTTGTTTCAGTGTGCTATTTTAGGAACCGGTTGCTCTGGTTCTACATTCCGGCAGCCTTGGAGACAGTGGGCTTTTGCCGAAGATATATGGTCTGTTTACCAAACCTCTCATCACCCCAGTGGCCTTAACTAGGTCCTTGCTGGGAATTGAGATTAGGGTTCTATAGTTCTGTTTTACTTCCCTTGTAGCTACCAACGAAGAACAATGGTGTACACGAAGATGCCGGATCTCTGGACACTTGTAATATCTGGACTCTTATGGAAATGTGTGATGCTAATTACCCTAATACAGTTCTGAGTAGCTTATGTTCCCTGATCCTCATCTTAGAGTATTGAAGTATAGAATAGTGTCAGAAACAAGAGTGGCATTAGGCCTAAAGTTTATCCTTGTGGTAATAACCTTAGAAGTGGTAGATAAAAGTATTTCCCTGTTTTATTGCCCTATTGTTCTCAGGCAACCCCTCCTCCTTCTTGTGACTGTGTCTGTCTACCCTTGGTACAAAATAAATGCCCTGCGGGCATCGAAGCACTAAGTTGACTCCTGCCTCTCCTTGTCTGGGTAACAGTTATCCTATCCACATAATTCGGACCTTGGTGCCTGGCTCATCTCTTTTCACCACCTTTAGAGTAGAGCACACTCTTCACAGAGCACCGCTATAGACCATCACATAAGATATATCATGTTTTTGCTAAAATTAATTCTGTGTTTTGTTAACATGAAATGAACATGTCTCGTTATTGCCAGTTACACACAAGCAAGGCTTTTCTGGTCACTGTTTTGAACTAATAGTTACTGGACTTTGAAACAATAGTGCTATGAAATTAAGGAAAGAGTATTTAGAAACGTTTTTCATTTTTTACTAGTGAAGAAATAATTAATGATACAGACAACCACAGAAACAAGTTGACATTTGCGCTGTTAAAAGCACAAAGTTAACAATAATATAAATAGTTTTAATGATCATGGGTACCTCATTCACTTGCAGGTGGAGCTTTCGATATGACACAGAAATATTTGAAAGAGCAGGATATGATTTAATCATGGTGAATACCATGAAATGGTGTGGGAAAAAAGTGTAATGAATTAGTTTGAAACTGGTTTAAAGTAGTAAATATTGGACTTTTTCTTTTAAGTAATTAGTGAGGAAGATTTTCATTTTGAAGAAACACACTGGCAGAGACTATCTCTCTGAGAGCTCAGTTAAAAAGTAAGGCAATGTTATTTACATGCTGCAAAATTTGGTGGCTGGTGTAGGGTGAAACAATTATCACATAAAATGATTTGGCTGCAGTTTTATTTTCAGCATAATCTGTTTATTATTAAATTATAGGCACTATTTTATTATTATTGAGAAGTTGGAGATAATAGCTCAACCGAAGAATGAGACTGTTGGTTGTTGGATATTGATTTAAAATTTGTAAAAACATTATTTTGATATGTAATATTAAAAATATTATTTGTATACTTTTACAGTTCCCCAGAAGAAGCCTGATTGCCAGGCGAAACGTTGGGACTCTATAATAAAAAAATTAATGTTTAAAATAATTAGGTGTTTGCAATTTCATTTGCATGAGCCAGTTGGACTTTTGAGTGATGAGTACCATCAGCCATTGTCCAAATTCGTACTCCTGGGTTCTGGCTTTACAGTCATACCACATCTTCTGTCTCAGTTCTGCAGTGGCTAGGTGCTCCTGCATGAATCATATGGGCTCCTTGAGCTATGCCCTGAAATTCAGGATGTTCTCCACAACAGATTCCCCTAGCCCCATCCTGAATGGTATTATTTGAAACTCCCATTTATCCCTTGCCAAATCATGGGGACTGCTTATCCTATAGCCAAACAGGAGTTCAAGGGGTGAGATCCCTGTTGACTCCTGGGAGACTTCCCTATATGTGAATAAGAAATGGGGTAAGTACTTGTCCCTCTTTGTCACATGCTAGTTGGAGAATGCCCTTAACATAATCTCAAGTGATGCATTAAATCTCTCAATCAGACCATGAGTCTGGGGGTGGTATGGGGAGGCCCTGATCTGTCGCACCCCACACTTCTTCAAAAGACAGCCATTAGGGCAGACCTGAAATTGATGCCCTAGTCCTACAGAACCTCCTGGGGAAAACCACCCAGCTGAATATCTCCAGCAGTTCATTGGCCACATTTTGTGCCTCAATGGAGGATAAGGGCATGACCTCTGGGAACCTCATTGCATAATTTATGATCACCAAAATGTACCTTCTGTCTGTGCAACATAGAGTTTTGTGTGGCCCCACAATGTCCGTAACAACTCACTGAAATGGCTTTTCAATTATAGGCAGGTGAACTAAAGCTATCTTAGCCTTGTCCTCAACCTTTCTTACACTCTGACACGGTGTAAACGCCCTGCAATAGTTTACTACTTCCTTAAAGATACTGGTCCAGTAAACATTATTGGCCAATGTTTTGTACAGCTGACTCCTAAGTGTCAGGAAAAGGGTATATCATGAATTAAGGCCAGAAACTGCTTCTTATACTCCTTAGGAAAAACTAAGTGCTGGAATACCATAGAAACATAGACACATAGAATTAGATGGCACATAAAAACCACTAGACCCATCCAGTCTGCCCATTTTCCCTACCTACGCTATTACATCAGACTGTGCCCAATCTATAGCTCTTTTTCCTTCCACTTTCCTTTCCACTATGATTCCTTTGTGCTTATCCCAGCACTCTTGAACCCTACCACTGTTTTTGCCCCCACAACTTCTGCTGGAGGGCTGCTCCAGGAATCCAGTACTCTTTCTGTGAAGAAGTACTTCCTCACATCTCTCCTGAATCTAGCCCCCTCCAGCTTCATAACATGTCCCCTTCTTCTTGAGCACCTTTTCTTCTGAAAAAGACTCCTCTCCTGTACCTTATTTACCCCCTTGAAGTATTTAGAGTTCTCTATCATATCTCCCTCTCCTTCCTCTATTCTAGGGTGTACATATTGAGGTTATTTAGTCTCTTCTTCTAGGGCTTTTGATTCAGACCCTGCACCATGTTAGTTATCCTCCACTGGACTGCTTCCACTCTATGCCCTTCCAGAGATGTGGTCTTCAGAACTGGACACAATACTCTAAGTGGGGTCTTATAACCGATCTATACAGAGGCAACACCACTTCCCTCTTTCTACTAGTGATACCCCTCCCTACCCACTTGCCCTATCTACTGCCTTGTCACACTGCCTGGCCATCTTTAGGTCATCCAATATGATTACCTCCATGTTTCTTTCCTGCTTGGTGGTCATCAATACCATTCCACCTATTTTGACTCCACCCCTGGGTTTCTGTCTCCTAAGTGCATTATTCCACTTTTTTGCATTGAAATCCAGCTGCCACACCCTTGACCACTCCTATAGTTTTCTCAAGTCAGTGCTCTTCCTTTCCACCCCCAGAGTTCACTCTATTGCAGATTTTGGCAGAACTTTCCTTCCAGCTCCTCTGTAATGTCACTTATAAAGACATTAAAGAGGACCAGTCCTAGCACTGATCCCTGAGGCATCCCACTGGTCACACTCCCATCCTTGGAGTGAACTCTGTTTACCACCACCCTCTGTCACCTATTCCCTAACCAATTTCTTATCCAGTTTACCACCTTTGGACCCACTCCTAAGCTACCCAGCTTGCTTACTAGTTTCTTACATGGAATGGTGTCAAATGCCTTACTGAAATCTAGGTAGGCCACATCAACTGCTGCACCCTGATCTCATTCCTTGACCACCCAGTCAAATAAATCTATCAGATTCATTTGACATGACCTCCCCCCTGTGAAACCATCCTACCTTGGGTCTTGTAGCTCTACAAGGCACTGGTGCACCCCCACTTGGAGTACTGCATACAGTACTGGAGACTGCACCTCAAAAGATACATAGACAGAATTGAGATGGTGCAGAGTAGGGCCATGAAAATGATTCAGGGACTGCACCATATGGCTTATCAGGACAGGCTGAAGGAATTCAACATGTACTTCCTGGAACAGAAGAGGGAGAGGGGTGACATGACTGAGACTTTTAAATATATGAGGGGTATACATAAGGTTAATATTCAGGAGCTTTTCCAGTTTGGTTTAGTGTTTTGTTTTTTTGTTGACCAGGTAAGTGCACTAGACAAATTCTGTCTATTTCTAGACATGACCTGGGTGAGGGGTATACAGATGAATGCCAACTGATCTTGAACCAGATTAAGCTGTTGGTGGTATTTTTAATGAATGGGGGAAAATTTGACAAGGGCACTGGGGAAATTCCCCTACTCACCAGAAGAGGAACCTTTGTCTGGCTGACCAAGATGGCTGCTAAGCTGCAGCTGGGAGTGAGGGTAGATGCTACTGAGGCAAGAGAGCAGGCCTCCTCCCCTGTCCTCATCAATCTAGAGGCTGAAGACAACATTGATACTTCGCATGTGAATCATGGTAAAGCACTAATGAACAATGCTGCAGGTTCACCTTGCATAAATCCAGGCATGACTAAAGAAAAAGACATTGTGCAAACTAATGATGATAGTTTTAGTGTGGTAGAAGAAAAAGAACATTTGCAACAACTGTTACTAGATGAGGAAGAATCTTTCAGAGTTAAAAAGCAGCATTACAAGAAAAACTTGTCTTACTGCTGCATGGTGGAGTGTGCAAAATCACAGCCGGCCCAGGTGTTTCTGAAAGACAGGTGAATACTGCAGTAAACTCTGGGGAGACACAACCTGCTGGTATTTCAGAGAGTGAGATCATGCAAACAGAATATGTGACTGGCAGTGTTAATAGAAATAGCTCTGTGTGCCTAAAGCCAAGCGAGTCTTCCAATACAGAAATACATACTACTTGTTCAGCACAAGACCAGCAAAAGTAAGATAATCTACAACACCATAGTGCTAAATCAGTTGGACTGCAGAAGGGGTCAGAATACCTCACAAGTGAGGCTAGTGAACCTGTAGAGATAGCTCCGAGTGTTACAGAGCAAAACTCGACACATACAGATTTGGGCTTAACAGAAGAGCCTCCACAGTAGACTACTATGGAATGGTCAGTGGATATGGCCCCAGAAGCTGAAGGATGGGAACAATCCCGAGATGGGACAAAATGGGTTTCGGGTGATTCACCCATCACAATGCCTACAACTTCAGGTAACACTATGATTCACTCTCCACTGCACTTAACCCAAGAGCTTGTTTTATCTCACAGTCTGGTATTGCATGTAATGTCTGGGGTACCCCCAAATATAATAGAGCAACCTGAAGCCCCTTTGAATGTAAGGCCTACAAATAACCGCAGGCTATATGCATCCTTATTTCATCTACCTATAGCTCCAGCAAAATGGCACAATATGATGTGATTATTATATAAAGGAGGTCTAGAGACAGTTCCTGATCAAGTTTATGTGGGGAAAAATCTGTTAAAAGACTCCTTAAAATTTTTTGCCACAGAAGTTTACACTTTAATTCATGCCTTTAGAGAACACATGTATGATATATGCTTCAAAACTTCAGGAGGACTTGACAGGTTTTGGGAAAAATATAATGATGTACGGAATACTCCTCTGTGGACCCCATTTGAAGTTATCCCCTTACCAAACCTGCAATCAAAAACGTTACTGTATTATTTCACAATGAGGGAGTTAGCGTTTCTGACCTCACCGACTGGATGAAACAATGCTGCAATATATTAGAAGGCCCTACTGCTATTTTTGACAGTGAAAATTATTGGCCAGGGGGATGGAAATATAAAGTGCTACTAAAGAATTCAAACGAGAGTTTACAGCACTTGCCTAATCCTTTTCCTTGGGATGGGATAGGGGTGTATTATTTTATGCAGGCCAACCAAAGGCCTACTACAAATGCAATTCAGTTGGTCATATTAGCAGCATCTCTGATACAATAAAATGCTCATTATGTACAGAACTTGGACATATGAGTAGCCAGGGTTTAAATGAAATGGTTTGCAATCAGTGCGATGAAAAAGGGCATTCATACCAGAGCTGCTCTTGGGCAGCTCGTATCAAAAATCAACATGCAGATACTGAAGAACAGCACTTACTGATTTCAGTTGCCCAAAGAAAACAAAATGGTAGCAGTGGTCCACCCCACCACCCCCACCACCCTCACCCCCCCAACACTGTTCCTACCAGTGACCCATCTGAACCCCCTGGGAAGGATATAACCCCCCCCTTCCATATACTTCAGCTCCTTCTATGGAGCAACCTGAGACATCTGACGTTGTGAAGGCTTCAGTCCCTAATAATACTGTAGAAATGCTCCCCCCTACAAGTAATAGAAAAGGTATGCCCACACGAAAATGGCCAGAAAAAAACATCCCAGCTTCTAAGTTAGCAAAAACACGTTATTTCATTAACCAACAGGTATAGTAAACTGGTAAATGATAACTCTGAGTCTGATGCTGAAACAGATACATCCTCAATTAAATCTTCAGTGTGTGATGTTGTCTCTGAAATGGAGGGGGACTCCCCTGCCAGTACTCAAAGACAGCGAGAACTCAGACAAAAACCAAAGGTGAAGCTAAAATCTAAGTCTAGAGCCAAGAAAACTACTAGGAAAAAATAAGAATGTTTTATTTTCCCTTTCTTATGTATCCTGCTTTAAACTGTTTCTCTGTCAATGTAAATAGTGTCAAAAGTTTTAGAAAGCATAATACTGATTTTTTCTGCTTTACTTTCAGGTCCATTAGGGATTTATTTTATACACGATACCAGATTACATAACTTCGGGGAAATCCAAAATGCAACCTCAGCATGGTATGCTGGGCCTTCATTTTTGTCAATTGGCATGGACCAGTGTTCCGGAGTTGGTATTCTTTTTCATTCTTTGGAATTTCAAATTATCAAACTATTAGATTTGGTTGCAGGCACGGCACTAATAGTGGATATATCTTATCAGGGACAATTGCTTCTCTTAATTAACATCTATGCTATGCAGTCAAAAGCTGAACAGTGGAATTATTTAAATTAATCCAGCCATACTTGCATACTGTGCGCCCTGTGATATTAGGGGCAGATTTTAATTGCAGTACGACCAAACAAGATAGAGGACAACAAACTACCACAAATAAAATGTTTAGTGACATGTCATATCTTTCAAGTATTATTAAAACAGCAGGACTCATCGATGCATCACTTGCATTTATAGAAAAGGCAGTTCCTACATTTCACAGAGGACCACACTCTACTAGACTTGATTTTTTTCTTTATTTCAAACATTTTATGAATTGCTAAAGTTTCTACCCAAGCTGTAGAATATACAGATCACTGTTTGTTAGCTTTAAATATAGGATGTCTCTCCACAGTCTGATGGGAAATATGGAAATTTAATTCCACATTGTTAGCACAGGAAAGCACTAAGACTTACATTGCTCAATTCATCCAAGCTAGAAAATTGGTATTTTGCGTGTATGATTCATCGGGTTTGTGGTGGGAAGATACTAAATAAGAATTAATTATGCGATTAAAATCCATTAGTAAAAAACATTGAAATTATACTTATTTTCTGTATCTACAGAAAAGAAAGCAATTGCAGAAACTTTTTTCTCTGTCACATAGCTCTACACATAATTATTCTACACAAATAAAATGAATACAAACTGAAATGATGCAGTATCATAATCAAAAAGGAGAAACGCTTATGTTTCAGCAGTCATTTGGACTACAGGGGAATTCACATACTCTGTGTCCATTTGATACACGTAAATTAAGAGCCCAAAACAAACAGATTATAAGTCTCCAAGATACTGTTGGAACTATTTATAATGATCAACAAAATATAAGTAGATAGGTCACACAATACACAGTAAATTCATTTAAAATGATCCCTACTGAGGCACAGGTAGTGAAAGATTTTCTAAGTACAGTCAAGATCCCTCAGTGTCCGGTACAGGTTTTAGAAGGGCTAACACAATCTATTAGACCTGATGAAGTTAAAGCAGCCCCCACAACCCTTCTTAACAATGAATCTTCTGGGCAGGATGGTCTAACTTCTGAATTATATAAATTCATTATAGATAATGTTGCAGAAGAGTTAGCTATCGTTTTCACTAGTATGCTGGAAAAATCATTACCTTTAAAAATGACAGATGGGGTATTAATTTACTTATACAAATCAGGAGATAACATACATTAAAGAATTGGAGGCCTATTTGCCTTCTCAAGACTGATTTTAAGATCTTGATTAAAATCTTGATGGCGCGATTGTCTAGTATAGCTCCATATGTGATTTGCCCTTCTCAGACATGTGCGGTAAAACAGAGAAATATTACAGATCATCTCATATTGTTGCGTGAAATAATTATACAGGGTAATAGAAATTAACTTTTTGGTTATATTAGTTTATTGGATCAAGGAAAAGCCTTTGATTCATTAAGTCCCATATACATATGGGAGGTTATGCAAACATATACTGTAGGGTGCCTCCACAAATTATTAAATGGGCATGGGATGAAGTTGGAGGGAGGACGATTCAGAGGAAACATGAGAAAGATTTTTCACAGAACGGGTGGTGGACAAGTGGAACACCCTGCCAGAGGAAGTGGTGGGGGCTGAAACAATCACGGGATTTAAGAATGCATGAGATAGACATAAAGGAATTCTGGAGGTCAGGGGTAAGGGGAAACAGACTTCTAGGAAAACAAACTGAACTTACAAGCTCAAATGGGCAGACTGGGTGGGCCATAGGCCCTTATCTGTTGACACTGTCTATGTATCTATGTAAATGCTTAAAGCTTTGTATAGAACTGCTACAGTTACACTGCTTGTTAATGGAAAATGTGGGCCATTAATCCCAATCAAAAGAGAGGTAAGGCAGGGATGCCCTCTAAGTCCCCTTCTTTATGTGTTTTGCATTGATCCGTTATTAAAATTAATTAATAGTAATCCAATTATGCGACCCCTTAGAACAGAATAACACAGGATACCTTATCACTGCATAGCTTATGCAGATGATCTACTGTATGTCTATTATTAAAGGATGAGTTCTCTATAAAAGAAGCACCATATATATGTGATTCTTATTCAAAAGTATCTGAAGCTAGTCTTAATGTTGACAAATGTAATAGCATACAATTAGGACCTACTGGCCCTTATTTACAAAATGTTGTGAATATCCCTATATCTAGGACCCCAATAAAAATGCTAGGTCTTCTGTTTGGGTCAGTGGATTTGGATGTATTAAACTGGACCCCTAAATTAGAGGCAGGGAAGATTATGGTTACAAGATGGAACAAGGGACAGTTAAGTAAAAAAAAAAAAAGCTTATAGTCCTAATTAAAAGCTTTTTACTGTCACAATACACTTTCATAAGTAGAATTTTACCTTTACCAAAACTGTTAGAGGTAACCCTTCTCAGTATTTTTTTCAGGCAGTATGGAGGAGATGACTTAACCCTTTAAAAAGAAATATTACATATTTAACATGTCAGAAAGGAAGTCTCAATATGATTAATCCAGTTGTTTTGCTTTTCAATATATTTATTTATAACAACAGTAGACCTCTGGTAGTAAATCAAGGAAAAGCATGGGCTCCTCTCCTATACCAAACTATACAAACGTGGTTTCCTTCAAGGGATACAGCAACTGTCACTATAATAAGACAAGTACCTCATATTCCATCATACTAGAGAGAAATATTTGTTCAATTTAAAATATGGGGGATTAATAGTCGTATGTTGGGTGCCAACACTAGGAAACAAACACATGCATATATTATGGACAGACATTTTACAGAACCTGTTACATTTCCATTATGTTCAGTAATATTTCAGTTCTCACTATTGTAACTTTTAACTGAATCCAGGATACGTACCAAATTGTGGGACATTCACTGACCGCCATGGAAAAATCAATATTAAGAGTAATCAAAAACATAAGCAGGTCTCAGAAAGATTTTGTATAAGAGATTTGTGTAATCAGCAGGAAGAAACTATTGAGCATCTTTTCTTTCTTCGCTCTAACATAAATACTCTCTGGGGAGCAATAGTTAAATACTGGTCTATGCCAATCATGACAAAAGTCACATATGAACCACTTATGTATGGTTCATATCACATTGCTTGGCAGAATATTCATAAGAGTACTTTAAATTTGATTTTTATAGTGATAAAGTGGAGTATACGGAATGTACGATGTAGTTTTTCCTTACAACAAATAGATATGCCTATCTCACTTCTGATTCAACAAATTACAAATGAAGTTCAAACTATTTATTTAAAAGAAGTGACTAAACTGCCTCAGACAGTTCTGGAATCCCATTGGAGAAACTTGCCATGGGTTACTAACACAGACGTTCCTATTACCTGAACTAAGATATTGTTTATTTGTTTAAAATAACAGTAAGAATGTAAGAAACTGTATAGTATTTTGTTTTTGATTTCCTTCTTTATCTTTTATTGTTTGTAAAAAATTGTTATTCTGTTCATTTTTGTATGTTGTATGATTTTTTTTTTTCAATAAAATACCCCCACTCTGCATGCAGGAGTGTTGCCACTTCCTGTGGACAGGATGGAGGGACCCATTTCAGAGCCGGACACAGGAGGAGGAGGAAGTGCAAATGTGGCAGGAGAGTCGGCCACTCCTGGCCACATAAATCTACAGGCAGTAGAATGATAAATGCTTCAGCAAGAATTTCAGTTTTTGGAAGTTTTGGATGGAAAGCAGAAAGGACAAGAAAATGATCCTGGCATGGATATTAATATGGACTATGAGTCTGAGGTATGTCAAAATATGGAAGTGACTGAAGTCTCGGATGAGGCAATGACTATAAAGGAACAAATATTTCAAGAAGAATTAATCTTCTTAAAATGAAAAGAAGAGTTACAGTTTAAATTAGGTGTTCTACAGAAAGCACAGGCTGTGACTGGAGCCACTACTTTATCTGTTAAAAATACACAAACTATTGTCAGAGAAAAAGGAAGTGCATGAGTAGGGCAAGGCTGGGGGGAAAGTGGTAAGAGCTGGTGGCCCTCATGTCTGCAAACAAACAAAGGGAGCCTCTGGGTGGAGGATCTATTCTTTATCCAGGTAGTCCCAGATGGGTGGTCTGTTATTAGACATTGCAGTCACAGGTGCTGGAGGCAATGAGTGAGTGGTGGAGCCTGGTTTTGAAAGTGCTGAGCGTGGTGGTGGTGGTGGTGATGTCATTAGAGAGACCATTTAGCCAGCTAGGGGCTCTTTGACCTTGAGTTTTGCAACATCGGGGGATTTGGAACTGCTGTGGCTTAGACCCCCTGGTGTTGCAGCTGCTATTTTTAGGTTATAGGAGAGCAGTGACTCCAGGAGGGGCAAGACCCATCAGTATTTTCTTTGCAACCATGCAGGTTTGGTATTTTATATGTTTGTCGAGTTGCAACCAGCTGGTTTGAGAGTAGAGGTCACAGGTGCGTGTAAGACCATAGATACTGTGTGGGTAGATACTATCTGTCCGACCATTGCTGAAATTGTTTGGAAATGTCTGAAGCAGGGGATCTTTCCTGATCCCCTAAAAGAGGCGGTCATTTGACCACTCCTAAAAAACCTTCATTGAACCCGAACTGCCCAGCTAACTACAGACCTGTCTCTAACCTACCCTTTTTGGGCAAGGTTATTGAAAAGGTGGTTGCACTGCAACTGGATGACCATATTACAAATCACAATGTCTATGATACTCTCCAATCAGGATTTAGGAAAAGACATAGTACTGAGACTGCCCTTGTCCGGGTTCTAAATGATCTCCTGATAGCAAGAGATCGAAAGGCTTGTACTATTCTAGTCCTTCTTGATCTCTCTGCAGCATTCGACACTGTGGACCATGGTGTGTTTTGGAATGCCTGCGGTTCTATTGCAGACTGTCTGGTACAGTTCTGCAGTGGTTTCAATCTTTTCTCACGGGGCGGAGACAGAAGGTTATCACTGGAATTTATTCCTCTGATACCTTCCTCCTGCCCTGTGGGGTTCCGCAGGGCTCCATCTTAGCACCCATGTCGCTCGCTGTCTATATGCTGCCATTGGGAGACATTATTAGGCAATACAGCTGGGGTTTTCACTGCTATGCAGATGATACCCAGCTGTATTTGTCTTTTAGTCCCGGACAGGAAGATGCAGTCGCTATACTTAACAGCTGTCTATCCGAGATCAAGGATTGGATGAGTGCCAGCTGGCTAAGGTTAAACCTGGATAAGACTGAGGTGTTGGTGGTGGACCCAGGTCACCTTGAGGTGGGTTGTAGGGCTGGGCTTCCTTCGGACATATGGATCGATGGTGCCCAGCTCTCAACCTCAGACCAGGTGCGTAACCTGAGCATTATTATTGACGATGGTTTGACCCTGAAATTTCAGGTGTCATCCGTTGTCAAATCCTCCTTTTATCATCTTAGGAATATCGCTCGGGTGAAACACCTAGTTCCTCCGGCTGACCTTCCGGTATTGGTCCATGCCTTTGTTACTTCTCACCTTGATTACTGCAATGCCCTGTACCTAGGGCTACCAGGGGTTGATATCCGCCACTTGCAGCAGGTGCAGAACGCAGCAGCCAGGCTTTTGACTGGGACATCTATGAGAAGTCATATTACGCCTGTGCTGCGTGAACTGCACTGGCTGCCGGTTCAGTGGCGGATTACCTTTAAGGTCGGGTTACTGACCTATAAAGCCCTACACGAACAGGGACCGTGGTATCTTCAAGATCTCCTTATTCCCTACTGTCCCTCTCACTCGCTCTGCTCTGCCGATGAGGGATTGCTAGAGGTTCCCAGGGTCCGCTTAAAAACTTCTGGAGCATGGGCATTTTCTTACGCTGCCCCTACCCTGTGGAATTCTCTACCTCGTTGGATACGAAGCTGCCTGACCGTTGAGAGTTTTAAATTAGAATTAAAAACTTACTTATTTAAAAAGGCATATGGAGAGTGATTTTATTGTGATGATATTGTTATTGTTGTTGTTTTATGTTATATGTATATATTTTAATTGTTCCTATTTGTACAGCGCTTTGGCTTTGAAAAGCGCTTAAAAAATAAGTTTTACTTACTTACTTAGTTACTAAGACGTTGAGAGCCAGTAATGAGCTGACAAGCCTTGTTGAGGGAGGTGGTTACACGTTTGAGCACAGTGACAGTAGCAGAGTCATAGATGATAAGGCCATAGTTAATGGTGGCAATGATGGAGCTCTGGACAGCAGCTGCCAGGGCTTTCGGTGGTAAGGTGTCTCCTGTGGTGAAACAGCAAGCCTAATCTGGAGTTGGCAGCTTTGGTGACATTATTTCTGCGGGCAGCGTAGGAGAGATGTGAGTCGGGGGTGATCCCAAGGTATTTAAAAGTTAGGACCTGTTCCAGTGGGCCGCCGTGAGTGGTGTTAATGGAAAGGTGGTGGTGCTTATGTTTATTGTGGAGCTATTGAAGATTATAGTCTTGTTTTTTTTTCTGGTTGAGGATCAGTTTATTCTTTATGAACCAGGTCTCAACTGAGGAGAAACCTTGCTGGAGGTTGTCTTGCAGCAGGTTCAGATCCTGGTGTGAGGCTAGGATTACCGCATCATTGGTGTAAAGTATGATTTATTCAGAACAGGAGTTCGGTAGTGTGTTAAGGAACAGGCTGAAGAGGAGTGGGCCCAGGATGGAGCCCTGTGGAAAACCAGAGCAAACAGGTTTAGCTTCAGAGAGCACATCTGCAATTTTTACACATTGTGACCTGTTTTCAAGGTAGCTTTTAAACCATATAGTAGATTCAGCAGAGAGCCCAGCATTTTGAATCTGGCCAAGTAGGAGGCAGTGGTGGACAGTATCAAAGGCCTTGGTCAGATCGATGTAGATAGCGCCAGTGAGTTGCCCGTTGTCCAGAGAGCTGTGGATTGCACCGGTGAATTCAAGTAATGTGGAAGCAGTGCTATGGCCATTTCTGAAACCACGTTGCTGCCTGCAGAGGATATTGTGTTTGTCCAGATAGTCAGTGAGCTGATCTGCTACTATGTGTTCCAGGGCCTTTGAGAGGGGCAGCAGAATCGAGATTGGGTGATGGTTCCCATGGTCAGTCTTGTCCCCACTGTTGTGGATCGGGGTAACAGTGGCTGACTTCCATTTTTCTGGCAACTGGCTAAGTGTGAGGAAGAAGTTAAAAATCCTGGTAAGTGGCCCCAGGACCTCTTCTAGAGTGAGGGACAGAAGCTTGATGTCAAGTGTATCATTGCTTGATCTGGATTTGCTTATAGCTTTGGTGACATACTTGTGGACATCAATCTTATTTACTGCTTAAAAGTAGAAGGGAGGGTGACTGGCAGGTGTAGTGGAGTTGAGGGTTGAGGGGGCATCTTCATCTTTGAAGAAATCGGAGGGAAGAACACTGCTGAGGTCAATGAACGCAGTGTTGAAAGTGTCATCAATGATTTTTGGGTCAAGTGTGGTATTCCCATTTACCTTGAGCATGGCCAGCAGAGATTTGGACTGCTTCCCAGTGATTTCTTTTAAATTGTTCGAGAAATCTCTGCCTTTACTCCACACGTCAGTGAGTGCTTTCGTGTGGTAGTCAGATTTCTGCTTCTGAATGTTTTTTGTGCAGTCATTTCATGCTCGTTTATAATTCTGGATGTCAGCTAGCTTCCCGGTGGATCTAGCCAGTTCCCATAGCTGGTCCCTGGATTTTAGCTTTCTTAGGAGGTCACCAGCTAGCCAAGGGTTGCAGAGAGTTTTAACTTTGCTCTTTTTGAGAGAAGGGAATAGGTTACAGACTTTGTTAAAGATGTGGATGAATTGGTCCAATGCGGAATTTGTGTCAGTTGCCAAGAAGATATAACACCAGTCTTGTAAGAGGAGGTAGGATTTGAGGTGAGTTAACTGACCACGGGGAAGAACTCTGCTGTAGATGATTTTAGGGGTGGTTTGTGGAATTTTTTGGACCAGGTACAGCTGATGGGGGAATGGTCACTGAGTGAGTCAGGAAGGACAGAGGAGTTAGTGATCCATGAGGGGTGGCTGGTCAGAATCCAGTCCAGAAGGGAACTGGTCCCTGTTTTATAGTTCTTTCTGGTTGAGGAGTCCAGCATCTGGGTAAGGTTGGCTGATAAGACAGAATTCTTAACAGCCCCCACCTCAGTCGAGAGCCAGTTGACATTGAATTCACCAAGAAGGATGGTTTCAGAGTCACATGGTTGTGACCTGACAAGGTCCAAGACAGGTTAGTCCCAATCCTTGCTCTTCAGGAGAAATATATACAGTAACGACTGTGAGAGCTTTATTATGAGCACCTATCAAAGAAAGAAACTGGTATCGTGAATAATTCAACAATACCCCAGAATAATGCTCCACTTGAACCGCGGTCTGACAGTGCTAGTTCTGACAAATAGCAGGATGAAACTGACAAGCTGGCTGATGACACCCCTGCATCAAAGACAACAACACCAGATGACTCAGTGTCTAGGAATGCTGACACTGTGACTAGCAAAAAAAGTTGTGAACTTCATGAAAACACTGCTACTACAATTTCAGCTGTGCAAGATATTAATACTAATTCTATTAAACAGAACATACAACAGAATAAAATTGAGAGCCATGGGTTACGTCTAAGGAAAGGAAAAAATTAAACATTGCTAGCTTCAACTAAAGGGGGAAACCCCTCACTCATTAGAATGAACCCTAAAAGACGCAGGTTGCAAAAAAGACACAGGGCAATGGTTTCCTGATCCTGTGCACAGCCCTATCCCTGGGGTCTCCACGATACAACCTTCAGGCCTAAAAACATTGAATAATACAGAGCACAATAGTAATAAGACTGCAGATTTTGTCAAGGATTTTGATTTAAATCTCAATGCAGACGATGTTCAAGAAGCTTTCTGACACTGTAAATCTGACTAAAATTCCACTAATAACAAGCTCCTCCTCTGCAGATGAAGGGCCAAGCGAGAGAAAACAAACACGGGGAGATCGTATGGATATTGAGACGGGCCCCCCACCTCATGAACAGGCCAAATCCAAGTGGGAAGAATTCAGACAGAAAGACTATTTTGCTAAACAACCCCCCATCCAGAGGAGAAATGCTGTACGTTTACAGTATTTGGGGGGTTTGTAAGTACAACCAGACAGACTTTACGTTGGAAAACATTTGATTAAAGAATCTCTGTTTTTTTTTTTTCAAATTAAAATTTTTGCCTTAATACATGTGTCAAGAGATAGTCTATTTGACATCAGTATTAAAACCCCCTCAAAACCTTGACAGATTCTGGGCTAAATATGATAAATAAAGATATTCTGCCTTATGGCTACTGTTTAGAACTATTCCATTGACAAAACCAACAGTTGAGATGGTAACTATACTTTTCAGGAATGAAACTGTATCTGTTCATGACATCTCACACTGGCTGCAGCAGTGTGGTGAGATCCTGCCCCCTCCCCCCCGCCTATTTTCGATGAAGAGCATCTCTAGCCGGGGAAATATAAAGTCAGATTATGTAACAATAGTCTAGGCCTGGTACATCTCCCAAATAGTTTATTTCTGGGTAAAGAGAGAGGACATTGTTTTTATTTTGGCCAACCCAAGACTTGTTTTAAATGTGGTTCTCACCAACATCTTAGTTCAGCATGCGATCGTCTAAGATGTAACCTTTGTTTATCTTATGGGCACGCTAGTTCAGAATGCCAAAATGATTTAAAATGTAACTCATGTGACAAAGTTGGGCATGCTTTTAGGGCATGTCCTTGGGCTGCCCACAATAGAAGTGACTGTCCCAGCCAAGATACAATTGTAACAGAAGCACAGAAGAAAGACATTGCAGCCAGAAAACAGATACCTGAGGACCCAGTTCCTTCCCCCTCAGAAGCAGATGCAGGTTCCCCTCCTGACACAGATGCCCAGACACAGAACATACAGCATCCCCCTCATGAGGCTACTGTTACTTTCTAGAGTTTGGACCCAGCTAATAAAATTGATAATAACCAAGAGAAAGATATTAGAGACCAGGAAGTGATGCCTCCTCCAGATATGATCTTGGTGTCTCGAAAAAGTGCCATGAGACAAAAAAGACCCAAATCTAAGATAGCCAAAGCATCTTCTCCTGCACATGAAATTCCATTGCAAAACAATATGGGGATTTATGTGATGTAGATGACTCCTTAAGGCGAGTCCCCACACAGCGATGGACACCGGGCAAATGCATGAAGGGTGAGCACACAGAAAGGGCAAAGGCATGGAAAGGGCAAGCACACAGTAAGGGTGAATGCATGGACAGGGCAAGCACACAGAAAGGGTGAGCCAAGCAATAGGCACCTGCTAGGAAAGCTCATGTCAAAAAAGTGACTTTGAGGAATAGAGAAGGGGGATCGGGTGCCCATACAGGGCGACACCACTTGGCTGCTGGGCATGGAGCTGGCAGGTGCACTTTGCATGCAGGCATGGATGCACAGGGACAAGAGGGCTCCCCGGATGGCAGGGCATGGTGGGCACATGCACTACCTGTACATGACTGGTCACACATGGAAGGTGAAGTTGTGTGCCAGCCCATGGAGGTAGTCACAATGGCTCCTGGTGTCATACTTGGTAACCACAGCGGCAATCCAGGTGTTCAGGTCCTGTAGCGGCTCTGGGCATGTGGCACCTCAGCAGCAGACTCCAACTGCTCTGAGCAGATCACAGCCAGCCACTCCACCTCATGCAGGCAGTCCAGCAGCCGCCAAAAACGGGGGTGGCACGCACCAATCCTGGTATTAAATGCCCGGTGCCACCCCTCCACAGCATTATTCATCCTGGCCAGGCCCTGGAAGGTCGCCACATGGCAATTCCACTGCTCAATGTGGAATTCTGCACAATGGCTACTGGACCAGGCCCTGGGGCATCCGACCCAGGTATCCTTATAGTAGTCGAGGATTGGCTGTTGCACCTCCTCATTCTGAACCATGTACTCCCACTTCTGCATCTCCTGGAAGACTGCTGCCACATCGGCTGGTGGCACGAATGCCAATGCTAGCAGCATCCGGAGGTGCAGGGCAAGGTCTGGGTCAGTGGTGTACCGGTACAGAACCTCAGGGCACTGCTGTATCTTCTGCCAGATGGCCTGCTAATAGTGGAAGAAGCAGCCCCTGATGATGGCATTTGGGAAGGTGCTGGACACCGCACGGCAGCTGGCATGCTCTAAATTGGGCTGCACGGTGGGGGGGATGAATGTCAGACGGTGGAGACATAGCTGGCCCAGCAGCCGTGTGTAGGTGTGCACCCTCCTGGTGCAGGTGAGGGCATACACTGCTGGCAGGACTTGCTCTGACTGGATAGTGTGGATGGTATATAGATGTCCAAAGGTCCAAAGAGTGTTGGGCCTGTCCTGAAGGTATCATCCATGAATCAGTCAGGGCAGTCTAGCAGCTGCTGCAGACCCCCGTGACTGGCATAGATGACAATCCAGTTCCGCTCCTGGCCACTGTCATAGAGCAGGAACCGGCCCCCTTCTTCTGTCACGGTGAACTTGGCCAGTATGGCCAGGTCAGTGACTGTGGCCTATGTCGTGAGCCACCCCGTGCCACATGTCACACATGTTGCATGGTCCGCTGCAGTAAATGCACCCCTAGCAGTCGCCCCACGATGGCCGCTGGTATCCCCGAGGTGCTCGCTGCAACCACTTGTGCAGCACCGTCCTTCATCCTTCTCACTCTGTCCCTTAGTGTCCCCAGAACCTGGCGCACACTGATGTCCACTGCATCGGGGGCATGATTGTGCTCCCTTATGGTGGCCACCACAGTCCTCTACTGTGTGCTGGTGGGTGAGGCAGCTGTACTTGGATGCCTTGGCACACCACCAATAGACCTTCTCAGGGCCAGCCTTGTCCCTGTGATAGGTGTAGCCATTGTGTATGGCCAATGGTTTGCCTTGTTGGCTTTGAATGAAATGGACAGACATCCTCCGGTTGAGATGGCATTTCTGCTTGCACTGTGGCTCGGCCCCCTTATGTGTGTGGGCCCCTGCCCACTGCCCACTGCAGCCCATTGCTACCCTTTCCTGTCCGGCCTCCGTATCAGGCATGCATCCGGCAGCCCCACCCCCTGTTCAGTGCCTGTGCCCTGGTGCCCTTGCTTGTGCTGAGCCCTGCTATGGTGAGTAGATGTGTCCATCGATGTTCTGGTGTGTGGTGTGGTGGACCACTGAAGGGGGGCCTTGGGTGCCTGATCACCATCTGTCATGGTGCACTGCTGAGGTGACTGGCTCATTCCAGCACTGTGCTGTTGCCTGCTGTTCCTCTGCGTAGCTGACCCACTGTGTGTCCATGGCATCCTGCTAGTGCTTGCTCTTCTGCCTGGTGGCCCTCTGGGTGCCACTCTTTCTCTATTGCTTTGATCGCCCATGCCAACCTGCAGTGCACCTCGCTCTTGTGCTGTCAGTCAGCCGTGCTGTGCAGTTGCTCTTCTTGTTCATGCTACTGTTGCCTCACCCCCTGAATGGTGCCTGTGTTGTAGCGCTCACCTTGGCGGTTACCCAAATATGGAGCTCTATCATGTAGCTCTCAGGAATCAGTGCAAGGAGGAGATTCAGAAACCTCCTCATAACCCCTAATGTCGTCAGACTCTGAAAAAGAAGAAATGCCTCAAAGTAAAGTAAGAGCAAAAAGACTAGGAGTAAGGACTAGAAGTAGTACTCGAGTCAGTATTCCTGGGAAATAAGATATGAATCCTGAATCTACTCCCATTTATATAACTTTAAACATCTTAAAAGAACTAGAAGTAGATATTTATTTCTTACAAGACGCTAGATTAAATACTAAGGTTTTGACATTGCCAGCCAAAAACCTATGATGGATGTTGGGGACCCTCTTAATTCTCTTTTGGAACAGATATGTGTGATGGTTGGGAATTATGTTTAAAGGAGATCATTTTAAAGTATTCAAAATTATATATGTGGTCCCAGGGAGAGTGTCATTGACTTGATTTTAGTATAAGCAAATACAGTTTGAAGAGCTATAAATATATATGCACCATAAAAAAAAAGAGTAAATATATTTCAACTAACAAAACCATATTTGTTCACTACAAAACACATTTTATGAGGAGGGGATTTTAATTGTGTGGTATCTGGACAAGACAGAGGAGCCTGTAGGACAAGGACTTTTGTGATACTGTTTGCAAAACATACTCACAACAGTGGGCTTGCATGATGTATATAGGGAATGTGGCAACCAAGGTGGACATACCTTCTTCAAAGGGTATTTGTCCACTAGAATAGATTTCTTTTTTGTGTCAAACTTGGTACATATTCACAATGCTAAGACAATGCCTATAGAAACCTCCGACCATGTCATTTTACAAGCTTGCTTACCTTTACAGGAGAGCATTTCACGTAGGAAAGGTTACTAGAAGTTGAATGCCACTTTGCTGAAAGATCCTTATAATATATCCCAGATACAAGACTTATTAAAAGCAAGAATTTTGGTAACTGGTATGTATGATGACCTAAGTCACTGGTGGGCTGACACCAAAAATGATTTAAAAAATAAACTGTCACAAATTTTAATATTCAAACAGACAACCCAGTATAAAAAATATCTGATACTATGATCCCAATTATATACCCTTGATACAGCAGTTAATATGCAAAGAATTAAGTTGACAGAACAAATCAATAATGCCAAAACTGAAATGCAAAATATACAATATTCAAGGGCCTCTTCAATGCTGTTAGAGCATAGAATTTGCTTGCCAGGTAAGAATGGATTTGGTGACCCCTTTGATGCCAGTAATAATAAAGCAGCAGAAAAAATGATGACATCTGTTACAAATCAAGAGGGTAAAACTGTAACTACAACCCCTAATATACTGAAGGAAATAAATAGTTATAACAAATGTACTCCACTCCTCAGCTTGATGCTAGTAAAATGAAGGATTTTTTATATTTTTTGTATTCCTTATCTCCCCCCTTGGCCCTTAGTGAGTTATTACAAGCACTTTTTGACCCTATTAGCAAACAAGAAATAGATGCTACTGTTAGAACGTTAAAAAATGATACATCTCCAGGTTTAGATGGGTTGACAATTGAATTTTATAAACAGTTTAAAGATTTACTTGTGGATATATTAATGGAAGTGTATAATTGGATTTTATTACACACAAAAAAAATTACTTTCATCTATGTACATCTATACAGATTTTTATCCATAAAAAATGATAGAAGTAACCAAGATAATTGGAGACCACTCAGCTTAATGAACTCAGACTTAAAGATTTTGATGAAAATATTATATAGCAGGTTATCTACAGTAGCCCCATATCTAATCTGTATAACTCAAACATGTTCAATCGCAGGAAGAAGCATATATGATAATCTACTTTTGATTAGTGAATTAGTGGAACAGGGAAAAGAAGATTTATTATATGGATATATCATGTCACTTGACCAAGAAAAGGCCTTTGATCGGGTTCCACATAATTTTATCATAGAAATACTATTGGCATATATTATTCCTAAAATATTTTGTGACTGGATTGATACTATTTATAAAAAAACTACAACTATTCCCCTAGTAAATGGGCATCTTGGAAAGTATATTCCTATACTATGTGGGGTAAGGCAGAGGTACCTACTCAGTCCTCTATTATATATCTTTTGTATAGATCCACTTCTAAGATTTATAAACCAAGATGACCAAATCAAAGGCATTTCTCCCAGAGATGGAGTTTTTTGGATTAAAACATATGCTTATGCTGATGATATCTATCTATTTGTTGCAGACCCAGATTCAGGATAAAAAGCTCTGTCTAATGTAGAAAACTACTCGGCTATAGTGGGATCAAAAATTAATCAACATAATTGTAATATATATCCTTTGAGTGACGCAACAATACCCTTTACCTGTGATGTGAATATTCCAATATCAAAAGAACCATTTAAAATCCTAGTTATTACTTTTGGTAGAGAGGATAATAGTAAAATAAACTGGGAAACAAAGCTTGAATATGCAAAACAAAAAACACATTTATGGAAATCCTGGCAGCAATCAAAAAAGAAGAAAGTGCAAATAGTTAAATACTTTTTGTTACCTATTTTTACATATCTTAGTGTTGTTTATCCACTTCCTTTATGTTATGAAGTAACGCTTTTAAGTTTAGTTTTCCAAATAATTTGGGGAAGTCGTCTCAATCCCATTAAAAAGAACATATAGGCCCGGATATTCAGACTGCGCCTGGCTGTGGCGCAAGCCTTGACGCAGCGCAAATGGGCTGAGCAGGGTCGTTGACAGGGTGATATTCAACGGAGCTGCACCATGGCACAGCATCACTGAATATTGCACCCTGGCCACCCTGCAGTGCACATGGTGCAGTGGCACTGCACCAGCGCAAGTGGCCAGAGTGGAGCAGGGGGATGCGCTAGCATAAGTTCCATAGCACTAGGTGCAGCAACCACAATATTCAAAAGTGCACATGCAAATGGGGCCATAATGCATGCAAGGCACAAATGGAGCCATTTGCATGTCATTATGGCACCATTTGCATGCAGGTGCACCAATCCCTGATGACTTGCACCTGGCGCCCTACCAGGCTGCAGCCTTTGGGGACCGACACCCCCTGCACAGCACGGCAATGTGCCCCACTGCCTGATTGTGGACATATGTAGAATTAAACACCGTCCTATATCCCTGGTGGTCCAGCAGACTGCTTGCAGCCCGATCACAGGCTTAAATATACAAATACTCTTCCAATATCCCTGGTGGTCCAGTGGACCGCTTCACGCCCGATCACGGGCTTAAGTATAATAATAAACGTCCCATATCCCTGGTGGTCCAGTGGACCGCTCACAGCCCGATCACAGGCATCAGTAAAACATTAATGCCACAACAACCCATCCCTGGTGGTCTAGCTGTACCCCTCCCTATACCGCCCACTGAGCCCACCACCCGCTGCCCCGGTCAGTGGTGGGTGGCAGTCTCACTTGCTTGTCGCCCCACCACCTACGGTAGAACTGTGCACCCATTGGTCATTAATGAGCTAATGGTGTAGCTATACCAGAACAGAAGTCCAGATATGGGAATGGATCCATCTCCATATCTGACTGTGTAGTACGGTATGGGCTGCACGCCCATTGGCTCGCGCTGGGACCAATGGTGTACAGCTTTACCGTAAGGTGCCAGTCAGCAGGCAGTGGGCGACAAGCAGGTGGGAGTTGCCACCCACCGCTGAGCGGGTGAGGCGGTGGGCCTAGTGGGTGGGGGGGGGTACCGCTAGACCACCAGGGATGGGTTGCTGTGGCATTAATGTTTTACTGACACCCGTGATCGGGCTGCAAGCAGTACACTGGACCACCAGGGATATGGGACATTTATTATTATACTTAAGCCCGCGATTGGATGTGAAGTGGTCCACTGGACCACCAGGGATATTGGATGAATATTTTATTCCACTTATGCCTGTGATCGGGCATGAGGGGTGCCACCACGAAGGTGCAGCCGGAGCTCGGGTGGCCATCCACAGGTGTCAGCTGCCGTGTTGTGCCCTGCAATATGGCAGCTCACCTGTGGGTCACCAGCCATTGTTCCTTTTTTTGCTCACCTGTGTGCAGCTTCAAGTAGGGTTCGCATGCATGGACTCAGCACATCCCAGGCTGAATATCGGGATGTCTTGAGGTAATACATGGGCAAACCACCCCTACCGCCCATACATTACTTGATGTGCTCCGCACATCGAGATTTGTTCCAGGCTCAATCCTCGTTTGAATATTGTGCTGGGGAGCATCAGTGGGTTGGGCATGGTGCAACAGTGTTGCGCCATGCACAACCCTTCTGAATATCCGGGCCTTTATATCTATCTGTACAACAAGGTGGACTTAATTTAATAAATCCAGTCTCCTTCTATTATAGTATGTTTTTTTCTAGACATTTAATAGATCCTCACACCCCTACTACAGGTACAGCTATGATCCCTACAGGGAGTTTTGAAACCAGGATTTTGAAATAGTCCAGATTTCTTTAAGCCAGTTTTAACTAAACTGAGAATATGGAAAATAGAAAAAGAACAGATAGTGAATAAAACAAGAAAATATATATACTGTCACATGCTTTTGCAGTAACCCCTATTTTTAAAGGAGTATCAGAATGTCATTATAACAAAGTTCTTGTGTTATTAGCAGATAAACTGATCACCCCACATATGTGGGATCTAACATGGCTTGCTATTCATGGTAGAATGAATGTTAAGGCAAATGCCAAACATAAAAGCATTACAGAAAGAATGTGTCCAAGGGAAACTTGCATAGCCCAAGAAGAAACTATGAACCACTTCTTGTTGCAATGTCCTTTTGTAAAGCATTTTTGGAAAATTTTGGCTGTCCAATGGAAAGATACAAAATGGGAAAATATAACATATGAGGAATTAGTCGGGGGGTTCAGTACAAGGGTTATGAATAGATAAAGGTATGTTTTATTTGATTGTAACTGTTATTAAATTCATATTATGGCAAGTATGATGCAAATATATTCTGCAACAGGTTTATCAAACTCCAGAACAACTTCTTCAAATATTGGAGCATGAACATTATAGGCAATGGATTTATGAAAAAGAACATTTGAATAATTCTCAACTTCTGTTGAGATGGGAGACAGTGCCTTTCCTAAAAGATAAGACAAGTCAAAGAAATATTAAGTTAAAGATAAGATTTGGTCTTTTTTTCCCTCTTGTTTTGAATATTTGTTTTTAGTTTACATAATTAGTTGATGTTTATTTCCTTTTTTCTTTTCTCTTTTTTCTGTAACTGGATTTATTTTCATTTATGTATAATTTCAGATGGTGAATTTCTTGATTATGAATTCTTTGTTCTGTATTTTTCAATAAAACACTCCCCTACTCACAGGTAGGGGACCCTCTAACATCCTGGCTTCTAGCCAAGATGGCGTCTGGTGTGGAAGATGAGATGCTGGTGGTTGTGGAGATGCGGGAGAGGATCTCCTCTCCTGTCTTGGCTCCATTAGAGACCCCAACAGGACACATGGAGATGGATGTGGAGCAACCTTTGATAGATCAGAGACAGAGATATGGACCAGCAGATTGTCCCTCTGATGTAGAGGGCATTATGTCCCACAAACAGCCTAGCCCAAACAACGACGACAGACCTATGGATCTACAACGTGTAAGCCCTACCTTAAATAACCTGTTACAAGAGGAATATGTGAGGCATACCACAAAAATAATAGCCTTACTTGTGCAAATAGCAGCACTAGGAGCGTTGTGCAAAAACAACTCAGTAACTCTGGCTCCGATGGTTGCTATGGAGACTGGTTTTCAGATCGCTGAAAATACCGTAGTACCTGTGATGGCTGCAATAACTTCAGCTCCAGCAGAGGAGGTAAGGGTTTGTACAATACAGATTTCTTCTCGTAGACAGGACTTACAGAGTGATATGGGATCTGCATTGGGAATGACACAATTGGACGTTAAGTCTGGTCTAAAATGCCCCACTGTGCAACCAATCTACAGTTCTATGATGCCTCCATGGTCCATAGAGAAAGCTTTGCAGGCAGCAGGGTGGGAGAAAGGTGCTAATTCAAGGCAATGGGTTTCAGGGTATTCACCCATACATATTTCAGGTGCCCTGCATGATGTTCAGGTTATGTCCTAAAATGATCATACCCAAGGGCCGGTTTCCCAGGAGTTGGAACTCCCAATGAACTTAGAATGTACACAAAACCCTGTATATCAATTGCCAAATGCCTCTGCAGAGTTAACTGATTATCTTCTAAGAATACAACCTCCAGAGGCAACCCAGATGGACACTCAGACCCATAGACAAACTTACTCGGCTGCAGCTTCTAACAACACTGTTAGACCATATGCCTCCTTTTATCGTACCCCCATGCAACCTGTGAAATACAACAATGCAGTAAGATTAAAATATATAGGGAGCATGCAGGAGGCCCCGGACAGACTGTAGGTGGCCAGAGTGCTTATCAAGGATTCGCTTGAGTTTTTTGCAAATTAAATCCATGCCCTTATTCATGTCTCAGGAGAAACAGTATTTGATATCAGTTTTAAAACACAGCAAGGTCTTGAACATTTCTGGATTAAATACCATAGATTGAGAAATTCTCCACTAAGGACTCTGTTCTCAGTTCTCCCTTTATCTAAACCTACACAGAAAACAATAACTGTACTCTTCCGCAGTGAAGGAATGAACATGAAGGATTTAATACACTGGCTTAAAGCACATTGTATGGTTCTTTCAGACCCTGATGCAATATTTGACTCAGAACAAATTTGGACTGAGGGTTGGTGAGTGAGAGTCATGTTGAAAATGAGTGACAATGGAGTGATGCACCTATCTAATAGTTTTTTCTGGGAAGGGATAGGGGAGTTCTCTTCTACCCAGGACAACCAAAGGCATGCTACAGATGTGGCTCGGTGGCACATCTGAGTAGTGCCTGTGACCAGCTAAAAGGTACCACATGTGGTGAAGTAGAACATTCTGGAGTGCACTGTACAGAAAGAGAGAGGTGCAACTTGTGTGATGTGGTTGGCCATAACTTCCAATTGTGTCAGTGGGTGGCACACAATAAACCTGATTTGTCAGATGGTGCTGAGCAATGCCTGTATATTACCTTGGCCCAAATAAAGAGGATTTTTGCCTCAAATGAATCTAGACAGGAAGACAGCATGGCACATGCTAGCGCAATTCCTGAGGATACTCCATATACGTCAGAGCCACAAAGGTACACTAGTTCTCTGGTGCAAGATCTGATGAGGCCTCAAGGCAGGACCTCACTCCCTCCCCAACTAAACATGGAAACAGATGCTGGGGAAGGAGACTTTGAGAGTGCACCTGAAACAATATCTACAGTAGAGATGGAAACGGAACAGGCTGCAGCAGAGCCCAGGCCTGTAACTGCTTCAGATAATATGGTTATGAGGCCCCCCCCAACCTGCTACAGCATCCCAGTTTACTATAGTTCGGGCCACTAGGAGTAGAAGACTGCTGGACTCAGCCAAAGCTACTCAAGCCTTACATTAGTTGGTGACAATAAAAAAATAAATACCAACTACTACAGACTGATGGTAATGCATCTGAAAGTAACTCTGACACCTCTTCTATTCAGTACTTGATCCCTGAACAGACAACATACACCATACACTGAGGTGCCAACAGAAAAATTGGGTCCTCAAAAACAGAAGACTAAAGCTAAACACAAGCTTAAAGAGTCAGCACCATGCAGAAGGAGACTGAAGTGATTAGGGAGCGTACCACTATAATATTTCTTTCATGGCAGAACATGATTCATTTACATGTCACACTATTAATGTGAATAGCAAAAGAACCTGGACAAATGTGATTTAGTATTTTTATATCTCACCATGTGTACTTTAGGCATTTTTTTTTACAAGATGTGAGGTACCATACGTTGCATGAAATACAACAAGCTAAGCAGGCTTGGTACCCTGCTGCCTCCTTTTGGTCTATAGGTCAAGAGGCATGCTTGGGTGTTGGGATTATGTTCAACAGTCCAGATATATAACTGGTTTAACTAATTGATTTGGCTCAGGGGAGGGTGTTAATTATAGATGTAAAAATTCATCACACACCTTACAGGCTAATAAATATTTATGCCCCCTCCAAATGAAGGCTCTTCGAGTTGACCTTCTTAAACTAATCCAGCCTTTTCTACACACCTTCCAGTTTGTGGTTTTTGGAGGTGACCTTAATTGCGGCCTCTCCTTAAAGGATAAGACTGCTACTTCTAAAATGTCTAAAATATTTTGCGATTCTAATTTTTTAACTTCTCTGTTAAAAACTGCACACCTAGTGAACACCTAATAAATCCTACATGAACTTACATACTCCCACATTTCACAAGGGTAATTTAGCCACTCACATTGATTTTCTTTTTCTGTCCCGACATATACCTATAGTGAGTGTAACAGTAAATGTAGCAGAATTTTCAGACCATAATATTGTAACAGTCACCATAGGAGCAGTGAACTCTATACAGAAGGGTCCTGGTACATGGAAAATAAACACATCTTTGCTACAGGATGAAAGGTTTACATCCCTGTTAAATGAGTTCTTGGAAGCAAAAAAAATCAGTGTTCATATTGTATGATAATATTGTACAGTGGTGGACAGACACCAAATGAGATTTGTGTCATTTTTTAAAACATAAGAGTAAGTCAGTGAGTATGAATAAATATAAGGAGTACTTACAAACTAGAACTAGACTACAAAGGCTAATGACATTGTCTGCTACAGCAAAACATGATAACACATTGTGACGTGGACAGCCAGTTCTGAGTGCTGTATGATTTTTTGTAATATAAAATTGTGTTATGGACTGTATCTCATGAGAAATGCTGAAACAGCATGTGAGTATGACACACACACAGGTTTTAGATACAAGGTGTTACCTGAAAGGCCAGAAGCTAATTATAGAGTAGACCAGGCCTTGATCAAGGATCTCCTATTTATCTAAGTTAATTATAGCTTTAACTGATAAGAGGGAAATCGTAAACTTTTATGGCGTTTAGGGGAAGAAGAGCAGGTTGTGACGTTTTAGTGCGAAGTCATAAAAGATGCTTTGATCTCCTGGAAAGGGGAAGCTGATCATAAGATCAAAGAAATGTCATTTGAAAAAGAAAATGAGTTATGCTGAGGTGATAGAATTTAATACTTGGAAAAGACATCCTGTTTTTATATAGGTAGATTTTTTTACATATACTGACAGGGATGAGCTAGGTGACCTCATGCAGAGGTTGGCAAAGCCAGCTTTTAAACAGTATTCTGTTTTCCATTTACACAAAAATGTTTGGACTCTGAAAGCTACAACATCTACAGCACTGTGTGATAAGAATACCTTAGAACAGACAATTTTAAGTGTACTAGTGGTAGGAATCTGCACTTTTTTAAAACCTTATTATTTTAAGTGATTTGTATGTTTTGTGATATATGGTTCTGCATTTACATGTTACATATTTTTATCTATTTTAGTAAAAACTCTATTTTTAGAGCCTACTTGGTCTATCTTTGATTTTCTTTCTTTAACAAATAAAGTATATATGGTTAAAGTAGACACTGTGCATAAGCTTGAATGGTGATACCGAACTGGAAAAAGGTAGAGTTAAATCTGAGGTCTTTTATTAGAGTTTTAAGGGTTCATTTCTGTACACCTGGTTAGGAGCCCATAGGCAAAGATATCTGGCCCCCCGAAGACAGAATTATCTGAGCCTGTGTATTGGGTACTCCAGCAAGAGGTTCACAGTTTGAATCCCTCCAAGACTTGAGACCAAAGGTTGATTCGAACCCACAAAAACAGACAGAAGGGTTACTCCAATTTTGTTTCCTGTTCATAAGACTGCACTCGGAGGTTGGCCCTCTGGGAGTAGAGGGCTGACCTGCTGAGTGGGTTTGTGACACACGTCACAGATCCAGGTATTAAAAAATCAGCTCAGATTGTTTCATAGGGGAAAAAGCCCACTCCCTTAAGCATCAGCAGCAGTTTGGCATTTCTGGATCATCAGAAAATATTTGTTCCTATGAAGCATGTCAGACTCTGGTGGGGAAAAAGGAAATCACTGCATTATATAGTCAACAGAATGAAGAAAAAAAGACTAATGCTGGCATTATGGAAGTTATTACTGAATTTTCCAATATTAAATATATATGGCCCCATAACAGTTGATGCTGAACAGGCAAAGTCAATGTTGTCCCGCATTACTTTCCCAGTAATCCCACAAACTGAGGGTAGCCTATTGAAAAGGCCTATACAAACATTTGAAGTTATGGAAGCCATTCATTCTCTAAAAAATAATACAGTCACTGGCCCAGATGGCCTCCCATCAGAAAGTTTTAAATTTGTTTCAACTGAATTAGCAGAGGAATTACAGAAAGTGTTTAACTGTATGTTGAAGGATCAGGATATTCCCTTGGACATGAACATGGGATTTCTCATTCATATACACAAACAAGGGGATAAAAAAGTTATGTAGAATTGGATACCGATTAGTCTGTTAAACATGGATTTTAAGATTATAACCAAAATTTTGGCCAAAAGATTGACGGAGATAGCTAAAACAGTAATCTCAGAAGTCCACGCCTCCTCAATTCCAGGTCGATGTATTCAGGACCATTTGTTTTTACTGAGGAAATTGATTGAAAAAGGGAACACGGGTCAAATTCATGGATTTATTGTGTCATTAGATCAATGGCAAGCATGTGATGCTGTTAGCCATGATTTTTTATGGTTGGTCCTTAGAAAATTTCAGATCCCGGTTACAATTATACAATGGATTAAATTATTGCACAACACTGCAACGGTATTTCTGTTGGTGAATGGGTGGCGAGGACCTTTAATCAGTATTAAGCATGGGGTATATCAGGGGTGCCCCTGAGCTCAATTTTGTGTACATTTTTCTTAGATCCTTTATTATGGATGATTAATGATTCCTGATTACTCAACCCAATCACGGATACTTCTGGGTTAAGTGTTAAGAACATAATTGTCTATGCAGATGACATGCGACTTTTGTTACAAGACAAAGCCTCAATAGTGGAAGCTTTACGCCTGAGTTCAAACTTTGGGAGTGCCGCTGGGGTGGCCCTTAATTTACAGAGACATGCGGGTATGGTATTGGGGGAGAACTTTGGGACCTCGGATAGAGTGGGAGGTATAATGATTAAGTCTGAACCCATTAAAATTTTGGGAATAAAATTCAGAGCAGAGCATTCAGATATTCTGAACTGGGAAGAAAAATTAGATGTAGGCCACAAAAAAGTCTCAACACAGAATAAGTGGAAAATGGGGGGAAAAAAATAATTTTTTTGATAAAAACTTTTTTGATACCTGTCTTTCTTTTTCTTAGCTATGTGTTTTCCCCTCCAAAAAGCATAGAGACATGTTTATTAAGTGTTTTTTTCCAGGCAGTATGGGGGAGCTGGCTGAACCCCATAAAAAGGAACATATTATATCTGCTATTAGACAAGGTGGCTTGTTCCTGGTGCACCCCCTTTTATTTTATAACTGTATTTTCTTTACGGCAAATTTAAGACCTATTTTAGTCAACACAGGGAAAGGGTGGGAACCATGGATGTATGAGAAAATTAAGACCTAGTTTCAGCTATGGGATAGTGGAGAGCTAAGAACAGTAAAACAACAGCAACAAACTCCACTTTATTGGAGACAGATTTTTATTAGACAAAGGCAGTGGAACGTTACCACTCAAATGATTGTTCCATTACAGAATAAAGGATTATATTTTGAACTTTTGAGCACAATATGCAAGGTCCCTCTGGTATTTGAACATTGTCCGGTGGGCAGCAGACAAGCCCTCGTAACCTCGTTAAGAAAGGATCTTCCCTCACATGTGGGACCTCCATTGGCTCAGCTGTCATGGGAAAATTAACATAAAATGAAATCATAAACATAAACAGGCAATTGAGAGACTGTGTAAGAGACAGGAATGTATTGAACAAGTAGAGACTACTGAACACCTTTTCTTTCAGTGTTCATTTATTAAGGAATTTTGGACCTTTCTCACTAGAACATGGTCGGTACCAACCTTTGCCTTTATATCCTATGAAAACTTAATATATGGGGAGTTATTGGGACCCTGGAAGGTATGGGATATGGAAACCGTTGCATTTATTTTTACTGTGTGTAAAGGGCAAATTTGGAATGTACATGGGGCTGGATATTCAAACTGCTCCATTCTGAGGCACAAGCCCTTGCGCTGCGCAAAATAGTTGCGCAGGGGTGTGGCCGGGGTGATATTCAAAGGAGTTGCGCTATTGAACCAACCTTGAATATCACCCCCAGTGCCACAGTTGTCAGGATGATGGTGAACTTGCGCCACCAAGTTGTCAGAGGTGGAGCATCTAACCATGTGTGGCCAAGTACCATTGCGCCATGCGCAAAATCATGATATTCAAAAGGTGACATGCAAATGGGGCCATAATTCATGCAAGGCGCAGGGGGGCCATTTGCATCTGATTATGGCCCCATTTGCATGCCATTAGCATGTAGGTGCGCCGATCCCCGAGGACTTGCGCCTGGCGCCCTGCCAGGCAGCAGCCGTCGAGGACCGACGCACCCTGAAGCCCGATCGCGGGCAGCAATGTGGCTCCCCACCTCCTCCCGTACATCTCCCTGGTGGTCCAGTGGACCGTAATGCCCGATCGCGGGCAGAATGTAAATTGAACCCCCAACATGTCCCTAGTGCCCGATCGCGGGCAGTAAGTAAAGTGCCCCCACCCGAACATCTCCCTGGTGGTCCAGTGGACGTAATGCCCGATCGCGGGCAGAATGTAAATTGAACCCCCAAACATCTCCCTGGTGGCTAGTGTCCCCCACCCACCCACCCACGAGCCCCACCACCCGCTCCCCGGCGGCCGGGCGGGCGGCAGCATCCCACCCGCCTGCTTCCCGCCGCTCGCCGACTGACTGCCTCTGTAGGCTGCATGCCCATTGGTGCAGAGCAAGAGCTACTGGCAGTAGCCTATACAGACATGATAGTCCAGATTTGTGAATGAATCATTCACAAATCTGGACTGTCATGTACGGTATGGCTGCACACCCATTGGCTCTGCCTGCACCACTGCGCGTGCAGAGCCTACCGGCAGTCAGTCGGCGGGCGGCGGGCGGCAGGCGGGTGGATGCTGCCGCCACCGCCGCCGGGGGAGGTGGGGGGCTTCATGGGTGGGTGGGGTGGGGAGACACTAGCCACCAGGAGATGTTTGTGGGGTTCAATTTACATTCTGCCCGCAATCGGGCATTACGGTCCACTGGACCACCAGGGAGATGTTCGGTGGGGGTCACTTTACTTTCTGCCCGTGATCGGGCACTAGGGACATGTTCAGGTGGGGTTCAATTTACTTTCTGCCCGCAATCGGGCATTTCAGTCCACTGGACCACCAGGGATGTGAACATGGGAGGGGAGCTACATTGATGCCCGCGATCGGGCTGGTGGGGGAGTACACTATGCCCGCGATCGGGCTGGGGGGCACAGGGACTGAGTTAGGCCAGCCACAGGTGGCAGCTGCTGTGTTGCACCCTGCAATATAGCAGCTCACCTGTGGGTGGCCCTCACTTAAGCCTTTTTTTGGCTCAAGGTCCTGCAGGCTCAGGTTGGGGTTGCGCTTGCATAACTCCTGCACAGCCCGCTTGAATATCGGGCTGTGCAATTTATGCATGGTTCCTCCCCTCCTGTTGAGCATGCATTCATTTGCATTGCGCTGTTGCTCAGCCTGTTTTCAGTGGCGCAACTGCCTCCTGCTGAATATCGCAGAATGGCGCAATTTAGGACTTGAGCATGCGCAACCCTGTTGCGCATGGCGCAACCCTTTTGAATATCTGGCCCATTGTCTTTTTCATGCTTCAACAGAAGCACACTACGTACCTTGAGATTTTGGGGAAAGTTTCCAAAGATTTAAAATGAATCTGTACAAGGGAAAAAGTTAACTTACAGGAAAGCCTTTGGCTGTCTAAATGGCATGGTTTACCCTGGATAACTGACTCAGATACTCCTATAACATGAAGGGTGGTTAGGTGTTAACGGACAAATGGGATTTTTTTTACAGACTAACAGAATATTATGTGTAGGTTTGTTTGTTTCAGGTTACTTTTTTGAGTTGTCTCTGCATTATGACTTAGGTTGGATATTTTCAGTTTGCTTTTTCCTTCAGTGTATGTAATATATTATTTGTTTGTGCTTTCATTTCTTTTTGTATCTATGTTTAGTTCTGTAATCAATAAAACTTTCCCCAACTCTTTCGATAAATGGCATGGGAGCTTTAACATCCACCTGAATGGGCAGATGAGACCTCAGTTTAATGTCTCATCTGAAAGATGGCACCTCAGGAGTACAGCACTCCCTTCATGCTGCACTACAGTGTCAGTATTGGGATTTAACCCAAGTGCCTGGCGTGGGGATAGAACCCACAGCCTTCTGATCTCCCGGCCTAAGAGAAGAGTGTACTACCTGCTGAGCCACTGACACTGACAATTGAAAAACAGCAGGAGAATGAGAGGGCATGACATGAGGCTGAAGGGAGGGAGGTTCAGGAGTAATACAAAGAAGTTCTTCTTTACAGAAAGGGTGGTGGACCCATGGAATAGCCTACCCAAGCAGGTAGCGGAGGCCAAAATGGTAAGCAAGTTCAAGAACGCATGGGATAGACGGAAAGGTAACATATGGAAAGGCAAAGAAGGGAAGGGGGAATAGTGCCAGCCAGGTAGGTTCTTGGGAAGACTAGATGGACCTTGCAGTCCCCTTCTGACATCACTTTCTATGTTTCTATGTAACCAACTGGATTCAAGATATTCCATACTCCTTTCAGTCAGCAGTGATTCCACTAACTTTCCTACCACCGATGTCAGGCTGTCTGAACTATAATTGCCAGCCTCCTCCCTGCTACCACTTTTGTGTAGTGGGACTACATCAGCCCTCCTCCAGTCTTCCGAAACCACTCCTGTTTTCAGTGAGCTGTTAAATAGAACTGTCAGAGGTGCAGTCAGCATTTCCCTGAGCTCCTTCAATACATTCTGAGCTCCCTCAATACCCTTGGATACACTCCATCTGGCCCCATTGCTTTTTCCACCTTCTGATTAGCAAGTCCCTTAAGGACGCTGTCCTCCAAAAAAGGACTAGTGTCCACCTCCCTCCCTCCCTCCAATGCTCCTCTTACTTTTTTGTCACCCCTCCCCTTCTCCTTCCTCTGTGAACACTGAACAAAAGTATTTGTTCAGGATGTCTGCCTTTTCCTGCCCTGCTCCCCTCCCCCGCACAGTCCATCCCTTCTGTTTTTAACCTTACAATCTCACCCCTGGTCTTCCTCTTTTCACTGACATATCTAAAAATGTCTTGTCCCCTTTTGTTACCTCCTGGATTATTTTCTCCTCAGTTTGAACCTTTGCACTCCCTACTGCTTTCCCTGCTTCCTTGTGTTTCCCCTGATACACCTCCCAGTCCTCCTCCCTTTGGGTCTCCTTATACCTTCTGAATGCTATCCTTTTAGCTGTTACCTTTTCAGCCACCTCTTTTGAGAACTGTAGTGGTCTCTTTTTCCTCATGCTTTTTCTCACTTATTTGATACAGAGGTTTGTTGCCTTTACAGTTCTCCCTTTTATTTTCACCCATTGTTCCTGCACCCCACCCAAGTCACCCACCATAGCTAGGTCATCCCTGAGGCACTCACCCATCTTCTTAAAATCTTCCCTCCTGAAATCCAGGGCCCTCACCCTTGTGTGGTTTGATTTTGCAGCCATCCTCATATTGAACCACACCGTACAGTAATTACTGGTCCCAAAGTAGCCTCCCACCTTGATGTCTGCAACACTGTCCCTGTTAGTGAGTACCAGGTCCAGTATTGCCCCATCACAAGTGGGTTCACTGACTAGCTGCATGAGGAATGCCTCCTGCAGAGAGTCCAGGATGTCCCTGCTTCTAGCTGAAGCTGCTGCTGGGAGGTTCCAATCCACATCTGTCAGGCTGAAGTCCCCCATCAGCAGCACCTCCCCCTTTTCTTTCATCTTGCTAATGGCTTCCACCAGTACCTTATCCAATTCCTCCCTCTGTGCTGGAGGTCTGTAGATCACTCCAGTATGAATGGTGGCTCCATTCTCCATCTCCAGGGAGACCCGCAGTACCTCTGCCTCCCCCTGTATTCCCTGCATCTCTGTGGCTTTTATGCTTTCATGCGCATAAACCACCACACCTACTCCTTTCCTTCCGACCCGGTCCTTCCTAAACATAATATAGCCTGGTATGTTCATGTTCCAGTCATGGATTTCAGTGCATCATGACTCAGTAATGGCCACAATATCCAAGTTGGCCTCTGCCATGATGGCCTCAAGGTCTGGAATCTTATTTTCTACAGCTCTAGCATTTGTACACATGGCCTTCCAGATTTTGATTCCTCTGTGCTTGTTGCCTCCTCCTTTTCTTCTTCCCACTTCTCTTTTTAATGTCCCTGTTCCTTTCTCCCTTTATCTCTATCACCCTGCTCTTTTTACTAATTTGTACCCTGGGGGATTCCTCTCCCCTTGCGTTCTCCTTACTTTCTACTTCAGTTTGTGGGAGGAGGCAGTTTCTGACTACCCAGTTCCTTCTGCCACCCCCTTGGCTAGTTTAAATGTTCATTGAAGTAACATTTAAACCATCCACTGAGAACTGCAGTTCCCCTTCCAGATGGATTCAAGTCATCACCCTTGTATAGGCCCTCATCCTCCTAGTTGGGTCCCCAGTCCACAATGTAACCAAACCTTTCCTCTCTGCACAATTCCTTCAGCCATGAGTTGAAGCTCCTGGTGTGAAATTCCCTCTCTTGTCCTCTTTCATAGACAGGCAGCACCCTAGTGAAAGCCACTGAGCGAGCTACCTAAGACCTCTCCCCAGCTCCCTAAACTCCCCCTACACTATCCCAGCCCATCCCTAGCCTGGTCATTAGTCCCCAGGAGGACAAAGACATCCATCTCTCCCTCTTGTCCTGCTGTCCTAGCAAGCCACAGGATTTGCTTCCCACCCCTCTGGGCCGTGGCACCAGGTAGACATCTAATCTGCCTCCCCCACTTTCCCATTCCCAAATCTATCCCCCTTACAGTTGAGTCTCCCACCAGAAGTTGCTTCCTCCTCCTCTGGGGTCTATCATCCTATTTGGGGC
Organism: Neoceratodus forsteri; assembly: GCA_016271365.2. NCBI lineage: Eukaryota > Metazoa > Chordata > Ceratodontiformes > Ceratodontidae > Neoceratodus > Neoceratodus forsteri. The sequence continues at coordinate 220,495,357 of CM028134.1, forward strand.
TTCCACTATGGAGGGTCCCCACATTCCTCTTGGTCACTACCATGGATGCTTCCTCCTGGCAGTCCCGCCCTGCTAGAGCAACATAGGAATGTTGGAGTGGTACCAGTTGAACGTAAGTGCACACCCAGAGTCAGCAGGCTTTTTTTTTTCAATTCTTTGGTAACTGGGTAAAGTCTACTGGCCACAAGTGCCTGTTTACAGGGGCAACCCAGGATCACTGGAGAGGTTACATGACTTGCTCAGAGTCACACCATGTGAAAGTGGAGGGTGGGGAAATCAAACCCAAGTCTTCTGGATCTACCAGGCTCATTCACAAGTCATTACTCTACCCTCCACCATCCTGTTTCACAGTTCATTACCATCTAAGCTATACTACCCCTTCCTCCGATCCTCCCTTTGGAAACCACTCACAATATAGGTGCCCATTCCCCAAGATTACCTCCCCTTTCTTTGAACCCTGAGAGTCCCCTTCCACCCTAGTAGCTAACTCACTTAAAATATGTGGGGATGGATAAGATTGCTGAGCTCTCCCCAGCTCTGTACACCTGAATTTCCATAAAATGTACTCTCCTGTGGGAGAGCTCCCCAAGGCTAGGCACTCCCCAGTCTGTAGCTGTGGCTCAGAATTGCTGATCCCAGCTTGTTCTTCAGCTACAACTTACCCTGCTGTTAAGGAGTGGGTTGCTTCCAGCTGCAATTCCTCCTCTGTGTTCTCAGTAGCCAGTTCCCTCATCTTAACTATGGGTAGATACACACACAATGTTGGCTTGCAATGTCAGCTCGACTGTCAGTCATTACCCATAATTACATCCATGGGTAGGTCCAGCGCAATACCCACATCCTGCATGCCCTAGCCACTTTCCCAGCTTTGAAAGATACAGGCCATTCACACTGAGACCGAACGATCAATTACTTTTCCAATTCTGGAAAACTGGCCCAGCAGGATCTGTTTCTCATGAATCAAATCCTGTTTTAACATTGAAATAGTGGCCTAGTGTCCTTCAGTCTTTGGGTTACCATCCTGTTTACCGATCCAGGGTGCATGTTTGCAGTGAAGTTAATGGGGACTGCACTCTGGGTACAGGCCACTAGCTACTGGGAGCTTCCAGAGTTACTGCCTCCAGTTGCACTATCCTTTTTGCTGCATTTTTTGGAAGTCATATGACAGGTGTCTCAGTTTTTGGCAGATATAGCACATGCTTTCTCCCGACTCTTTACTTTTGAAACCATTCAGGTTCTATTTTTGTTCAGGTATAGGCTGGCTTCCCTTAGGTCCCCCCCCCGTCCTCTTAAAACCACCTGATGTCCCTCCCCACTATCAGTTTTCTCACTATTGCCCTGTGTGAAGGGAAGCCCTTACCACTGGAGCTCTGTTTTCGTGGAGGCCTGAGTCACACACCCACATATTCTTTCTGGATGGTGCTGCCAGTGACTCTGATTATGCTGTGCAACAGTGCAGGAGATGGTATATTCTATCTGCTCAGTTATGAGGCTTGGGTTATGCCCTGATATTTCAGTGCACCATCTTAGTCAGCCACAGAGCACATGGGGAGGGGCACCTATGTCTCCTTGGGGGCCAGGTAGCACTGGTAGGGGCCTCCTGCATTTCCTCCTTGGTGTTTTTTGTATTTCCTCCTCCATCCATTCTACTAGATATCTGGCTCCACCATAATAGTATCCCCCCATTGTTCTACCCATGGGGTCCCCCTGCATGGTTTTGCCTGATCCCCCCCGCTGCAGTTTTTGCCTTCTGTCCCTGAGCCTAGGGAATTCTTTGTACTGTTGTTAGAGTTTGCTATACTCTCCTTCAAATGGGAGGTGCTCTGAGGATGGAGCTACAATGTTGCTTCTGTTATTTGTCAAGTTACTGTCAGATTTACAATGTGGTTCAGCAGCCTCTCTTACTCCATTTTACAACTATACGTATATGCTTAGTTCTAGCTCACTGGTTATGGTCCAGTTTGAGCCATGGGATGTGGGAAGTACTGCCTTGGCATCTTCCATTTCCTCCACTTCGGTTGTGGAACTCAGGGCCCTTGGTGGTTTCTCCCATTGATCCATACATGTCAACCATCCCGGATTTTCAAGGACTTCATGGATTTAGACTGTTTGTCCCGCAGTCACAAATTAATTGCTTCTGTCATGGATTTTTTGAATGCCGGTGTGCTGTTTAACCTTTAAGCTACCAACAGAATTAGCAAGTCTAGGAATTCTGGACTGATATATCAGCCATCAACACAGGTTAAACTAAGCAGATAACAGCAGTCTGGAGGAGGCAGCCCTCTCCCTCCCCCTGCATTTCATAGGCTTAGCTTCTGGAATCAAACAGAGAGAGAGAGAGAGAGAGAGAGAGAGATGCACACACACACACACACACACACACTGCATTCCAATACAGTATATTTCTGTTCAGGAGAACTGCACTGAGCCCATAAGTCATTTTTTCCAAATAGAATGTCTGTTATTGTTCCATCTATAATAATCCAATCTATAGTGGGGCCACCAGTGGGTTGAACTCATGGCTGCTGAAACAGGCATGGTGAGCTGGACTTGTATTTACGAGGACTTGTCACAATAACAAATCTTGTCTTGATCTTGGATTCATTTCTCAGTGCAGGTTTCTTTGGATTACTATCATTGGAATTTATCTTGCACGTCCGAAAAGTATTGGAGCTGCTTTTAATTGACATGACATTGATCTATCTATACAGGCCTTTTAGGAATCTCAGTGGGTGTTTCTGCCTTACATACTAGTGTTACGTGTCAGTTTAGAACTGTATGATGTAGTTTATGTCCCTCTCAGCCACAGAATACTATAGTAGAATACAGATGCATTGTGCCAACAACAGAAGAGTAGAACAGGGACATAAACTACATCATACAATTCTAAAGTGTTTTTTTACCAGCAGAATGCAAATCAGAAATACCCACTAGGATAGCTGAAAAGCCTGGATAGATAGAGCAATAACACAATTTGAAGCAGTATTTAAAAAAAAAACAGTTTCTACTGGGGAAAACATAGAAACTTAGAAAATGTCGTCAGATAAGGACTGCTAGGCCCATCTAGTCTGCCCGTAGGCCCTATACATTGTATGTGGCCACTGATCCTATGTGATCAATGGCTTTCATGACCTATAGATTCAGTGCAGTTCTCCTTTAAGTCTGGAAAGTAATAACAGTATCTCCATAGAGTATGCACTAGGATGTGGTGCTAGGAAACTCACCAAAATCATCTACTCCAGTTTCCCTTCTCACACAAATCCAAAAAGGGACGCCACAGCATAACATGCAAAATTTGATTTATTACATTAAAAAGGCAGACACTGTAGACAAACACCTAACATGTTTCGAACATGACAGGTTCTTCTTCAGAGGCTGTGGTGTCCCTTTTTGGATTTGTGTGTGCAGGGAACCTGGAGTAGAAAAAAGTAATAACAGTAAATCCTTAAAAAGCCTGGAAATTATCTTAACACTGGATCCCCAAAAAATGTATATTTCTTTAGAAGTGCCTGTGTTCCACTTTAGTTTCAAGTATGTAGAAGTGCCTGTGTTCCACTTTAGTTTCAAGTATATAAATGAAAAGATATTATAGCATAAACATGCAGAACATTTGACTGTGTTTTATTATTATATTTGATAGTATGCAACTGAATTAGACATTTAAAAAGCATAATCTAAAGGTACTTTACATATGTACAGTACTACATCGTGTGATGTACATATCATGTGGTGGCGCTGTGCCACGCTGAGTAAAATATGGTGTCCCTGATCTTGGTCTTTTGTCCCTGATTTTTGGGGGGAGTGTCCCTGATTTTGATCCCAACAGGTTGAGAGGTATACATTGAGCTAGGACTGTGGTTTCTGATCTATGGGCCTGGGAACTGGAAACCACCCTACTGCCCAACTTCTCCTTTCAAGGGTCTCTAATTGCTTCCACATTAGCGGTGGCAGGGTCCGGACCCAGCTGGCCCTGTATATAGTTTACTGATGTTTCTGTTTTGATTTACATGGGTTTTGGGCACTTCGTATTGGGGTATGGTAATAAACACACATAGTTCTGGGTACTGCAGATTTCTCTATACTTCTTCTTATCCGCTATGGACACAGAGGAGGTTTAACTGCTTCATGCCATACTGGCACCCCAGCAATGTGTTTCTGAATATCCGAAGCCCCCATGTTTTCATATGGTTTGAATATGACATAAATGTGTATGATCTGGAATGTTCAGGGCTTAAACTTGCCTATAAAAAGGAAAAAGATGCTCCTGGAGCTTCAGTGGCTGAAGACCCAGATCACCCTTTTCCAGGAAACCAAACTGGTGACTTGGATGCTGAAACCCTCTGTTGGGAATGGGTGGGGAGTGAAAGTCCATAGTTGTGCCCAATCCAAAAAAACAAGGAGTCTTGATCCTACTCAAATAAATCTTTTCATTGGGCTATTGAGCATAATCTGACAGACATGGAAGGTCAGTGGCTACTCCTGTGGCTATCCAAACATGAAGGTCCAATAATATTGAAAAACCTGTATGCCCCTAATCTGGACTCCCTAGAATTCTTCATGGACATTTGTCATGTGGTAGAAAATATCTTGCAGGACACTGTATGAGTTATGTTAGGTGGGAATTTTAATCTCATCCTGCAAGTGGCAATCGACAGATCTGGTACAACATTGGAACCCCATGTTAAAGCACTTCAGGTGGTTCAGACTATAATGAAGGATCACTCCCTCAGTGATGTCTGGTGAACTCTACATCCAATTGTCCAGGAATACTCCTGCTACTCAGTGACCCATGGGACCTACAGTACAGCCAGTTGGACCTCTGACTTTATGTCCCCACAATTACCTGGGCTGTCCTTCAGGCCACAATCCATCTGATTGTTCTAACAGATCATGCCCTGGTGATCATCACCCTAATATGGGGCCCAGGCCTTCCAACATCTTCATCCTAGAGGCTGGACTCTCTTCTTTTGAGGGACAAGATCTTTCTGAACTGGCAACAAGCTAAAGTGCTAGCCTTTTTCCAACACAATGACACAGGCCACACATCTGATGGCATATTGCGGGAAGCATTTATGAGAGGAGCAATCATTAGAGCTGTGTAGAATATACAGTACAGTTGTGCCTGCAGAATGCCAGTGGAATGGCCATTCCAATTCCATGGAATTCTGCAGAATTTTCACAAAAATTAAATGGAATTTTACACAATTTTAAATTCCAGTTATTTCACTATAAGTTTAAAAGTTCACATGCACATAACACCAAATTTGTAATGTAAGCAGTATGCTGTGGCTTACAAATGTCTACTAAATGTCAGAGTTCTAAATAAAAAGGGGGCAGAGTTATGCGATGCCAAACATTTAATCAAAATTTAATTGTCATCTATTTTGAGATCATTTTAAAACATCTTCTCCAAATTTCTCCACAATATCACATGTTAGAGAAGCACATAGAATGCATATGTGCACCATGTTTTACTTCTCAAGCTATAATGGGAGCTAAGTTATAGGTAGTCAAATATTTTGCCAAAATGTGGATTTCTATGATTTTAGCATAACTTTGATAGTATTCATTGAAATATTACAGAAATTGCCAGGTATACAGGTTAGCACTACATTTGTATATGCACATAGTTTTGGATTTCTACCTTTAAATGAGACTGCGTTATAGCATGCCAAACATGTCGCCAACATTAAATTTTAGGTTAGTTCCCTCTAAGTTTAAAACTACATATCCAAATTTAACTAGAGTTGAAACATTTAAACTACTATACCACATGGTCATTTTTGAAAAAGTTTGAATTTTCAGCTTTAAATAGGATTAAAATGAAAAGTAGTCAAACTTTCACAATATTTAAAAATTAAATTTTGCAAGAATGTAAACTACAAATTTATAAACCCCAGAAACTTGAAAACTAGAGAATGCAATACCATTAAATTTGACAGGTTTGTAGACCTTACAAGGGGACTGTGTGTCTCAATTTTATTAATTGCTTGCTGTAAGAAATTGCAAAATAACATTTCTACTTAAAGTCAAATCCCATGAGTCTTTTCTGGGGGTTCAAATTAAAGGATAGGGGTATAAGAGGCAGGTAGAGTAGGGGGTCACCAGGTTCAGGAGTTAGATGCACAGTTTCACCAAGAAATGGACAGTTGAGCTGGGTATCACAACAGTGGCAGACCTCCAGGTTGAAGAAAGAAAGCACAGAGTGTCAACAATTCCAACCTGAATGCAGGATATTTAAGGATCACATGCAGTAAATGTATGATCCAGAGAGCCTGGCGTACTTGCAAGTCTAGGACTTAGAGGTATTCAACAGCATGTAGTAGGGGAAGACAATGTCTTGGGCATCAGGAAGAAAGAATTCTGGCTATTTCAACAGGGTAGCCAGCCCGGTGGCGCTGAGGGTTGAGGCGCTGGACACCACACTTCACGTCACGCCAGTGACCCGGGTTCGAGAATGATCCTGGGGCATCGGGGGTTGGCAGGGGAGAGAGAGGATTGAGCATCCATGGACAGCTCTCCTCTTTCTGGGGAGGGATCCAGGGAATGCCCAGTGCAACAGCATCACCCGGTAGAGACCGGTGGATGTGCGCACGTATGACATTAAGTAGAGGGAGCAGAGTTGCGGCGGATGTCGTGACGTCATTGCATGACCGAACTCCAGGGGAGATGGAGGAGGGAAGCAAAGAAAAAAAAACAGCTTGTGGATAGGCGATGGCACCTGCATCAAACCGACCACACTCCACCGCCGGTTGCACTCCTTACCTGGGCCGAGCCCAGCCCGGCCCGAATTTCAGATAGAGCACCCAGGGTGGATAGGGCGGCCCTACCTCAGGGGGCTCAGAGTTGGATGGATAGCTGGGCTGCTGCCAGGAATCAGGAGGCCTCTCAGGCATGGAGGTAGAGTCGGGGGCACTGCAGGATGCCCGAGAGAGTTCCACAAGCCGGGAGAAAAAATAGAGTTAAAAAAAATATATATTCCAACAGGGTAGGTTAACAGGAAAGGGAGTAGGTGACACATTTTAAGGAAGTTTGCTAGTGTAAAGAACAGATAGGTTATCTTTGGGATCAGTAGTTCGAGGGAGTATATCTGGCTATGCCAAAAGAGAAGGGGGGATAGTCACCCAGTGAGGAACAGCAGGACTGCAAAAAACGCAGTCCAGCTTATCAAATGAAGTAGTAATATGTGCATTGTTAATGTTAAATTCCACAAAAAAAATTTCTGGATGCTTCATGTACAGAATATGCTGTCATAAATATGTGACAAAATGTTACTAATCATTTTTTTTCTTCTGCAAAATTAAAACTGCTTAACCAGTTTATCCAGTTGTGTTAGACACCAGGATACATGGACTATGGATATGCATGTCAAATGTTAACTGTATGCATGCAACAGCAGAGAAGTTACAAACATTCACATTTTTGATAGTTTTCAGAACATTTTGCAAATATTTATATAGTAAAGTTTTGAACCCTTGTAACTTAAAAATCTTTTATCTAATTCACTGTATATTTAGATCATTCTATAGGCATTACAAAAAGTTTATCCACAGTAATTTGCACGTCTAGCTCCAAAGGTGCCTGAGTTATATGTAGATGAAGGTTGTTCATGAAATTTACTGAAATAAATAAAACTATAGATTTTGAGCACATATAATTTTGAGACGATACATCATATTGTCATGAAGTCTGGCACATTGTTAGAACACCTATCATCAAGAAATCATGCCAGATTTAAGATCCTTGACCCAATAAATGGTTAAGGTATATGCAGATAAAAAATGTTTATGAAATTTTGCACAAACAATAAAATGACAACATTCAAGCCCCTATAATTTTGAAACTGTTCAACCAAATTACATGATATCTAGCATGTCTATGGCTATTGTCCCAAAGAACATATATTCCTAATTTCAGACTCTTGATTGAACGGTGATTGAGTTATAACCAAATTACTAAATTAAAAAAAAATCTGTTAAATTTAACCGAAATTCCACAGAATTTCACAGAATTTTGTGAAATTTCACTGAAATTCCGTGGATTCAGAATTTTCCCATTTTGCACAGCTCTAGCAATCATCCTCTATGCTTCTGGTTGTTGCAAAGCATGGGAGGATAAAGTCTCCTGTCTGGAGGTGCAACTTAAAACCAATAAGTCCTTACTCCATCAGCACCTCCCACCTCCCCATTCTGTAGCACCACTCTCAGGGGAGAGATAGAGGCTATTCACCTTCAGCTGGATGCCATTCTCTCCCACAAAGTGGAGCATGCACCCCTCCACATTAGGCATCGATATTTGGCAGGCGTGGAAAAGCTAGGGAAGCTCTTTGCTTGCTGCCTTCACAAACAGCAGACTGAAAGTTGCATCCTGGCACTTAAAGACAGGTGCAGGCAGCCCCAATGTTGCCTGGACCAGATTAATGCTACCATGCTGGAGTTTTATCAGGCACTGTACACCTTCCAGGGCCAGTCCTCAGTACCACATATTGATGCTTTCCTGCCCTCAGTGCCTCTTCCTAAGCTCTCTCCTGATCACTGTGTTCTGTTGAAGGCTCCTCTGACAGTTATGGAGGTGTAAGAAGCTATAGTGGCCATAACTCCGGATAATGCACTGGTAGAAGATTGTCTCCTGATGGAGTTTTATCACCAACTCAGCTTGGTGGTCTCCCTGATTCTTAGTAGGATGTATACTGAGCCCAATAATCTAGTCCAGCTCTCCCAGTTGCTTAGAGAAGCTATCATCATGGCCCTCTGTATGAAGGAGATGGATCCTCTCATTCCGTCAAGTTGTCATCTGATTTCAATACAGACACCAACATCCTGGCAAAGGCTCTGGCCTGCTATCTGGACTCCATTCTTCCTTCTGTGATACACCCTTCCCAGACAGGTTTCATGCAGGGGTATTGGCCTCAGACAGGGGAGGAAATGGACAAGGAAATGATAGAAGGCATCCTTGGGATGGCAGAGAAAGGGAAGATATTGCTGATGGGGGACCTGAATATGCCAGATGTTAACTGGAGCACCATTGCTGCAGTCACATCCAAGAGCAGGGCCATTCTCAATGCACTGCAGGGCCATTCTTGATGCCCTACAGGGGGCATGCCTCAGACAGCTAGTTTTGGAACCCACTCGGGAGGGACTAATCTTAGACCTGGTACTCTCAAATGGGGACAGAGACAGGATCTCTGATCTTGAAGTGGGTAGCCGTCTGGGAACAAGCAACCACCAAACAGTGTGGTTCATGATAAACTTAGCTGTAGAATCAAGCCACACAAAAGTAAAGGTAGTGGACTTCAGGAGGGCTGATTTTGTCAAAATGGGAGAGTGCCTCAGAAAAGCACTAGCAAATGGGCAAGAAGGTGGGGTGGAGCAACAATGGGGAAACATCAAAACTGCCATCACAGAGGCAACAAACCTTTGTGTGAAGCAGATAAACAAATCAGAATGAAAGAAAATCCACTGTGGTTCTCAAAAGAAGTGGCAGGGAAGGTAAGGGAGAGAAAGATAGCATTTAAGAAGTACAAGGAAACACAGAAGGAGCAGGACAGAGAACTATACCAGTTAAAGCAGAAGGAAGCGGGGAAAGCAGTCAGAACAGCAAAGGCCCAAACCGAGGAAAAGATAGACAAATCGGTTAAGAAGGGGAATAAAACCTTTTATAGGTACATTAGAGAGCAAAGAAAGACTAAGGCATGGATACTGAGGCTGAATAAAGAGGAAGGTGTTGGGCAGAGAGCAACAGTGAAAAGGCAGAGATACTGAATGAATACTTCTGCTCAGTATTCACAATGGAAAAGCAGGGGGAGATACCTAATCCAGTCAATAGAAGCACTCTGGATGGGGGGAGGGGTTGAAATTAGTCCTTTCACAGAAGAAAGGGTTCTGAAAGAACTCTTAAAACTGAAGGTGGATAAAGCAATGGGGCCTGATGGGATTCACCCCAGAATTCTAAAAGAACTAAGGAAAGAACTAGTAACACCACTGACTACTCTTGTTAATAAATTATGGGAGGATGGTGTGGTACCTGAGGACTGGAGGAGGGTGGATGTGATTCCTCTTCACAAAAGTGGGAGCAAGACAGAGGCAGAAAACTACAGACCTGTCAGTTTGACCTCAGTGGTAGGGAAAATGATGGAATCACTTCTGAAGGAAAGAATTGTTGAGTACCTAGAGGCCAGTGGGGCAGAGGACACACAGCAGCATGGATTCACAGCAGGAAGTTCATGTCAGACAAATCTAATTGATTTCTTTGACTGAGTGACCAAAATAGTAGACCAGGGAGGGGCTATGGACATGGCCTACCTAGACTTTAGCAAGGCATTTGACACAGTCCTGCACAAAAGATTAATAAACAAATTAGCCAGCCTGGGAGTGGGTTCCAGAGTGGTAGCCTAGGTAAAACACTGGTTGGACAACAGGACACAGCAGGTAATAGTAAATGGAGTACACAGTGAAGAAAGGAGGGTTACTGGTGGGGTATCACAGGGTTCAGTACTGGGGCCAGTCCTTTTTAATGTCTTTATAAGTGACATTGCAGAGGACTGAAGGAAAGTATGTATCTTTGCAGATGACACAAAGATCTGCAACACGGTTGATAGCAAGGTGGGGTGGAAAGGATGAAAAGGGACTTGGCAAGGTTGGAGTAATGGTCAAATGTATGGCAGCTTAGATTCAATGCAAAGAAGTGCAACGTAATACACCTGGGAAACAAAAACCCAGGGGAAGAGTACACAATGGGGGGTGAGATAATGACAACAACAAAAATGGAAAGGGACCTGGGGGTAGTCATATCAGATGATCTAAAGGTGGGCCAGCAATATGAAAAGGCAGTAAGAAGGGCTGGGATGATTCTGGGATGCATAGGAAGAGGCATCACCAGTAGAAAACAGGAAGTTGTTGGCCCTCTGTACAGACAGTTGGTAAGACTACATCTGGAGTACTGTGTACAGTTCTGGAGACCCCATCTCCGCAAATACATAGACAGGTTGGAGACTGTCCAGAGGAGGGCAACCAAAATGGTGCAGGGTCTGCACCAGAAGACATATGAAGAAAAACTAAAGGAGCTTAAGATGTATAGCCTCAAGGAAAGGAGGGAGAGGGGGGACATAATAGAAACTTTCAAATACCTCAAGGGAATCAACAAAGTCCAAGAGGGTAGCATCTTTCTGAAAACGAGATGTGCAAGAACAAGGGGGCACAATTTGAAAATAGAGGGGGGACAGCTCAGAGGTAATGTGAGGAAGTATTTCTTCACAGAGAGGGTTGTGGATGCATGGAACAGCCTTTGTAGAGTCCAAAACAGTGAGGGAATTCAAGAATGCATGGGACAGACATAAGGCAATTCTAGTGGGGGGTAGGATGAAGTAGGCTATTGATTAACTAGGATCTGCAGCTTATCTGTTAGGTAGGGAAATTGGCAGACTAGGTGGGCAAAGCGGTCCTTATCTGCCATCAAATTCTATGTTTCTATGTTTCTATCATCTTCATTCCTTGGTGAACTCTCTGCACGCAGCATGTGGCTTCCCTCACTCCATCCACAGCAGTAGTGATCAATTTTGAAAAAGCATTTGATTCAGTGGAGTGGGGGTACCTCCTTCAAGCCCTTCATAACATGGGCAATGGTCTATCGTTCTGAGCTGGATTCAGACTCTTTTCTTGGCCCCAACATTGAGAGTGCTCATCAATTATTTTCTCTTCCCTCTTACAGCTGTACAAAGGAACCAGACAGGGTTGTCCCCTGTCCCTACTGCTCTTTGTGTTGACAATTTAGCCATTGACTATAGTGATCCAGAAGCACCACAACTTGCATGGTATCCAGGTGCATTCCACCACCCACTCTACTAAGTTGTATGCAGATGATTTTTTCAGTCTTTCTAACAGATGCACCAGCAGGTACAGGCCCCCTTCTGTCCCTGCTGCAGGACTTCAATGGTTTGTCTGCTGTCAAAGATAACCCGTCTAAAATGGAAAACATGCCTTTATACCCTTCCTGGCCTCAAGCCCACTTTTTCTACCTGGGTCTGCACTGGTCTCCTTATTCCTTAAAATACCTGGAGATTCAGGTTACTCAGTGACTGCTCACAGATGTGCCTGGCCAATCTTCCTCCACTCAAGAAATTACAGGAGGTCTGTGAAAGGTGGAGGTGGTTATCACTCTCAATGGCTGGCAAAATCTCAACTGTTAAAATGATCCTGACTCCAAAGTTCATGCATTAGCTCTCCCATCTCCACATTAAGATTCATAGATTCCAGTTTACAAAGACAGATACCCTTCTGGTTGGATTTTTGTGGACAGAAACTTCACCATTATATTATTGCCACGCTGAGGACCCATTTGCATCTGGGGGTGGAACCTCCCCTTGGTTCTATGACTATTATCTCTCCTTTTTGGAAGTGCAGACATGCCACTGGTTTCAACCTCATAATGGTTCTACTTCCCTTTTGATCCAAATGGAATGTGACGTCTGTCAGGGATTTGCTCTGGCAGCATAACTATATACTCCCCTTCCCTCTGCTCTGAAGAGAAATCGCATCATAGACACCTCCTGTGCTATGTAGCACACCATGTCCAAGTTAACCAGGCTCCCTGAAACCCCACTAAGACTGGCTCTGATTTGGGGTAAGCCATCTATATGCATCAGTGAGGCCAGCTTACACTGAAGAGGCTGAAAGGACAGAGGCATTCACCTGATCAAGGATCTCATCTTCCCTAGGCAACCTCATCTAGACTCATTCCAAAGGTCTGCACAGCCAGTATGGCCTTACCCAGGGGGAATTTTAAAGGTTCCTCCAGATTTGTTGCTGAATTACACACAAATGGAGGAGAGAAAGAAGTAATTGCCTCAGCTGGGACTTGAACCCAGGCTGTCTGGAATACCGTTCTGATTGTGCTAACCAGCTGTGCAACTGAAACAATTAGAACCTGGGCTGTTCCCGAACACATTATTCTTTCTGAAATGCACAACCCAATGGCAACACAAATATTTACTTGTAACAATCACACAGGAGTGTGGTGTGCATATTTATGGAACACATACAAATAGGGTGAGAAAGTAGTAAGTGTCTCAGCTGAGACTTAAACCCAGGCCGCCTCGGAATAATGTTACGATTGTGCTAACCAGCTGTGCCAATGAGACAACTGGAACATGGGCTGTCCCCGAGCACGTTACCCTTTCTGAAATGCACAACAGAATGGCAACACAAATATTTACAAGTTCCAGTTGTCTCAGTGGCGCAGGTGGTTAGCACAATCAGAACGGTATTCCTGGAGGCCTGGGCTCAAGTCTCAGCTGAGGCAGTTACTTCTTTCTCACCTCTGTTTGTATGTGTTCCATAAATATGCACACTGCACTCCTGTGTGATTGTTACAAGTAAATATTTATGTTGCCATTGGGTTGTGCATTTGAGAAAGAGTAATGCGCTTGGGGACAGCCCAGGTTCCAGTTGTCTCAGTGGTGAAGCTGGTTAGCGCAATCAGAATGGTTTTCTGGGCGGCCTGGGTTCAAGTCCTAGCTGAGGCACTTACGTCTTTCTTACTCTGTTTGTATGTGTTCCACAACTATGCACACCGCACTTCTGTGTAATTGTTGCTGAATTACTAGGTTTTTTAGCCAGAATTCCTTGCAGCCTACTCGATGTCTGGTTTTGCCACTATCTGGTTGGGTTGCAAGTTCGAAATGTAGAGCTGGTTAAGATTTACACCAGCATCAGTAATGGGATACCTGACCAGTCTAACACTGGGAACAAGTTTTACGTATTTCTTTTGTCTATATCAGATTGCGGTTATTGCTGGAGGATGGCTAAGGCAGCTCGTCCCAACAGTAAAAGTCTCCTTATGCAAAATAACATATTAAAGCAATCATGACCAAAAAGACAGTCATTTCCGAGGGATTAACAACTGATTGGGGGGATGCGTGTCCCAAGGCGCAGCCGAGCTCTCCTCTTCCTGACGGTCATTAATCCAAGAAATGACTGGTTTTCAAGGTTGTTATTGTGATTCTAAGTGTAATCGCATAACAGTTTTCTTCTTCACGGTTTATTTTTTACGCCTTTTAGGTTTTAGGCAGAGTGGCGTGAGCATTCAGTTGAGTGACTCTGCCGTGCCAGACATTTCTAAGAGATTTCAGACCATCACGGCAGTCAATCAGTGAGCTACTTTAGTTCGTGAATAATTAATTAGACTCATAATACATGGTACAGAACCCCAGCCCAGCAAAAGGCCCTGGGCATTTTGTCCACTAATCCTTGTTGGCATTGCCAGGAGAAAAGAGGGGATTTGGTTCATGTTTTATGCGTCTGTTGGGACCTGGGGCTCTTCTTTTTGAAGAAACGCAAGGACTGTCAGGTGGTATTAAGGGCTAAACTCCCTTTTCACCATTTCTCTTTCTGCTGGGGCTTCCTCATCTAAATTTTTTCTCCTGTACCTTTTCCTTCACTGGCTGGTGGCAATTGGAGTGGAGGCAATGCACCTTATTCTCTATCACTGGAGAACTCTGGAGATCCCTACCCTTTCAGAGTGGTGCGCAATGGTAAATCAGATTATAATCCTAGCTACAGTAGGATGTCAGCAGTAGCTCGTGCCTCTTTGACAGCCTTTTATAATGTTTGGGGTAGATATAGATTTCCACTTTTGTCAAGTGGATCCCCTATTTTTGTTACAAGATGGGAAAGACTTCTTATGACCACCTTGAACCCTTTACTACTGTAGGTATACCCTCCTTGAACCTCCCTGAGGTACTAGTGGTCAGCATGTACCCTCCTTCTCTAACACAGAGGGTTTTTCCGCCTGGGTACTTTGTACCAATCTTCCTTACCCATATTGAAGATCTCCTCCCATATTTTTCACCTGGTACATTTCACTGCAGTCCTCAAGTACTTGCAGTAATATCTATAATTGAACCCTTACTAGATGTATTATTGATATACTCTGTTATCCTTGTTCTGTTGGTTTTTCTGTCTACCTGATGTTTGTCATGTTTTTTGACAAAATACTCAGTATAAACTTTAACTGCAAAATAGTTCTTTTGAGATCTACGTGCCACCAGAGGTTGCTGTATTACTGTTGAAGGCTAATCTGTAGAGAAAGTGTGAGCAGATATTTTATATAAAAACATCAGGGCCCTCTGACAAAGACTATGGTCAGAGCTCTGGGGCATCTTGTGGCTGCAGTTGCCCACCCTCACCTGTGCCTTTTCTGTGCTGCTTTGTATTTAAATAAATTGTGAAATACATCCCAGCCTCTTGGATTTCTTCCCAGCAGTAAACTTACCTGGAGTGTCCACCATTTCCTGGACCCTGAGCGAATCTCAGGGCCTGCTTCTCCTATATACCACAATGGTGTTTCCAGGGATAATGCTGGGCATATTGAGGCTTGCTCATCTCACTTTCTGCCAACCAGCTATGGTGATCCCAGAAAGTATATCTGAAGGCTTACTTCTCCCCCAGCCCGCAGTGATACTTTAAGAGTGACTATCTCAGTGCCTGATTCTTCAACTTGCAAATAGTCCACAGTGATGTTCCCTGGGATAATACCTCAAAGCTGGCTCCTCCCTGCTACCAGCCTGTGGTGTTGTTCTTTTTACTGGGGTTTGGAGAATTGTCAGTGTGGTAGGGAACCAGACAGCTATTGTTGTTAGTGATGGGGAACCCGATTATGAGTATAGTGACTAACAGGGGATGTGGAGAACTGGAAGTGGGGTTGGTAACCCGAACATATGCATTATTTTTGTTGGGGGGGTTGATGCAGAGGTGTTACGCACTCATTGCTGGTGGTGTCAGTGTTGTTTGTGGGGAGGTGACAGTGGGTGACAGCAAAGAGGCTGGACACCTGCATGCCAGTGTTGTTGTTATTGTCTGGAGGTGGTTGGTTCTTACAATGGGGTTACAAACTTGATTTTATTTGTTGTTGTGGTGGTGTAGATGAGGGTACTGGTGGGTGGGTTGATTAACCTATTGCTGACGTTGTTGCTCATAATGTGCATTGTGGAATTTGGGTACTGTTGGTGGTGTTGAGCAAATGCATAAAAGTGCTGTAGCTGCTTAGTGGTTACTGAAGATGGGTTGGGTTGCTGACTACCTGTTGTTATCAATGGAATGCAGGAACATGTGTTGGGGTTCAGCAACTGACTGCCAATGTTGTTCTTGTCAGAGTAGTGGAAAGTTATGGGCAGCATGGCTATGCACCTGGCAGCTAGTGGTGTCACTATCCTCTTGGTGGGGTGTTAAAGTGGCAAGGACAGAAACCATGTCAGCAGCTCTGTTTCAACAACCGCCTCCCAACAAAAATAACACATGCAGTCACGTGACCAACTCCACTTCCATTTCTCCACCTTCCCTGTTAGTCACAATACAGACTATGGTGTAATCCTCCCCATCACTAATAACAGCTGTCTGCATGTCCCTCATCCACGCCACCAAAACAGCAATAAATTAGATCACATTCACAACCCTATTGTGAGTACCAACCACCACCACCAAACAATAACAACATTGGCATTTGGGTGTCCAGCCCCTTTGCTTGTATCCCCTGTGCTCCCAAAACACTGACAATGCCTGTAACTGGATACATAACACCTCTGTTTCAACCCCCCCAAGAAAAATAACACATGTATTCAAGTGACCAACACTACTTCCACTTCTCCACCTCCTGTTAGTCACAGGGCTGGCTGTCAGGTAACATCCCCCATCACTAACATTGATAGCTGCCTAGTTCCCTACACTGCCAAATTCTCTAAACACCAGTAAAACCACCACCACCACAGGTTGGTAACAGGTGAGAGAAGCCAGCCTCGGGTTACTCTCCCCAGGGAACACCACTGCAGTCTGGATTCAGGTGGAAGGTGCAGGCATTGAGATATTCACCCCGGAAACACCACTGCCAGCTGTGGAAGTAGCAAGCCTTTAGACAGTCTCCCTGGGAACACCCCTCCAGGTTGTCAGGAGGTGAGATGATGAAGCCTCAGTATGTTCTTCCTGGAAACACCACCATGGAATTGGGAGAAGCAGGCTGTAAGATTCTATTCCTAGGAACCCCACTGCTAGCTAGCAAGCGGTGAAAGGAGCAAGCCACATGATATTCTCCCTGGAAACATATCTGTTCACTTTTGGATGAGCATGACTTGATATAATTTCCTTGAGAATGCAACAGCAGACTGATAGGAGGGGGAATCGTCATTATATTCTCCATGGGAAAACCACCATGGGCTATGGGAGGAGTAGGACTTGAGATACTCTCTTGGAGAAAACAACTGCAGTCTGGTAGCAGGAGGGAAGAGCAAGCCTCAAGATACTCTCCCTGGGAACACTGGCAACAAGTGGAAGGAGCAGATCTCAAGATACTCTCCTCATGAACACCCGCTAATTAAAGTAAAATTAAAAAAGTTGCCATTTTCATACACAAAATCTGCTCATACTGTTGCTGCTTAATAAGCTTCTGCAGTAATTCAGAACCCTCTGGTGGCGGGCGTGCCAATCTCAGATGAAATATTTTACAGTAAACATTTATTTAAAAACATTTTTATTTAGTCATTATTTTTAAGTTCTTTAAAATAATAATTTGAATTGGCAAACAAGGCCACTTTCTTATAGCAATAAAAACCCTCTAGGTTGTGGGGTATTTGTGAATAACAGCACTTCCAGGGTCTGTAAGCCCTCCACCTGTGGCATCAGGACTCACTACCTCTCAGGATTTGTTGGTATCCACAAACACCACACACCCTGTTGAGTCTTATTGCTTGCTTATCGGCATTGAATTGGGTTGAATTGTGAGGGTATATGGCAGCACACCATAAACTTATCCACAATATATTTCATGATACAGGGTGTAAAACAGAAGCATGGTTACATATTTACACAGAATGGGTATGAGAAAGGTTCTCACTCTAGCAAGGTGACCTTTAACAATAGAATGAGATGAGGAAGGATGAACTATTGGATACCATTGACTGACTTTGCTAGCACTGCATACAGAACATTGGTTGTCCAGTTCTCTCATTCCCCCCGTTTCTGATTTCCCAAGGAGACAATAATCACACCAGTTTGGGATTTGAATGACAACAGCCATATGTTTATTAATCCAATTCCTAATATAAACTAGAGGTGTGCTAAAGGGAGTCTCTCCAAGATTCCTGTCCCAAACCCCCCCCTTTCCCCTCTGTGAGGGGAGGGGCTCTATTTCACCGGCTGCCTGCCCTACTCGGCTAGACTGCGAGCTGCTGGGTTCTTCAAGGGGGATCAGACCCTCAGGACTGAAAGCCTAGTGCCCTCCATGCTGGACGTGGTCCTCTGCCTCCTTCCCCCATCTGACCCCGGAGATCGTGGACCTCCACCATGGGAAACCTGCCCTCAGGGGCCTGATGCGGTGGGCCTCCCCCCCCCACAGGCCCGGCATAAGCTAGGGGCATTATCCAGTGACCCCAGCCTGTCCATGCTGGGTTCAGGCCGGGTTCCCCTGAGATCGCCTGAAAGAGAAGCCCCCATTACATGCTGGGTGCTGGAGGCCCCCCTTCCCCCCACTTCTGAGCTGGGCTAACCCGATTCACCCTAAGACAACCTTGGAGACACTCCCTATCTGCTTACATAGGCTGTGACAGTATTGCTACCCCCCCCACCAGTTGGCCGAATCTAAGAACTAGTCTGGCAGAGGCGTAAACCCCAGCAAAAACTGTTTAGCAGGAAAACTGGGAAAATCCTCTGCAACCCTTCTGGCGGTTCCCTCAGTAGAAGGCAATATTCTTGCACTATGCTTTTGGGTGGGTGGGTGGGTTCCTGCCTTGGATGGTGCAAGGGAAAAGAGATCACGGCTTGTCTGCAGCTGCTTAGACCCCTTGCCACCATGCTGGCCCTGGCTCCTGGCCACCCAATCCCCAGTCTGTGTCCACTGAGACTGCCTCCCCCGATCAGCTCCTCCCCCCGCCCACGTGGTCTCTGACCCCCAACTCCTTGTTGTTCCAGGGTGTGAGGAGGGCCAGAACGGGATTCAACGATCCCGTTCTTGGCTCCACAGGAGTTCCTTCAGTCAGGGGGTGAGCTCGGACACCAATTCCCATTCCCCATCAAGACCTTCGGGAAGGATCATTGGTTGTCCACTTCTCAACCCCCCCTTCTGATTTCCCAAGGAGACAATAATCACACCAGTTTAAGATTTGAATGGCCACAGCCTTATGTTTATTAATCCAATTCCTAATACAAACTAGACGTGCGACGATGGGAGTCTCTCCAAGGTTCATGTCCCAAACCCTCCCCCTTCCCCTCCATGAGGGGAGGGGTTCTATCTCACTCACTACCTGCCCCCCCCCCGGCTTGGCTGCAGGCTGCTGGACTCTTTAATGGGGTCAGACCCTCAGGACTGAAAACTTCGTGCCCTCCATGCTGGGCGTGGCCCTCTGTCTCCTTCCCCCTGTCGGACCCTGGAGAATGCGGACCTCCACCATGGGTAACCTTCCCTCAGGGGCCCAACAGGGTGGCTCCCCCCACATGTCTGGCATGACGCAAGGGCATTATCTGGTTACCTCAACCTGTCCATGCCGGGGCAGGCCGGGTTCCCACTGAGATTATCTGAAAGAGAAGCTCCCATTTCATAGTGGGTAAAGGAGGCCCCCCTTTTCCCCCCACTTCCGAGCCAGGCTAACCTGATTCACCCTTAGACAACCTTGGAGACACTCCCTATCTGCACCAGCCTGATCCCCATCAGGTCCCCCACAGCACGTCATATCTCTTTACCATCTCTCCCAGGCTCCCCATCAGGTTCTCCTCCCTGTATTGTCCTTGTCCATTCTGCTAATTATTGGGGTTAAAACCATTTGAATATCCCTGTAAAATAAGTCCATACCTAAGTTGGACAGGTGTATTCCATCTGCCTGATACAGTTCATGAGAGTTCACTGTAATATGGTCATGCTTAATGACACCTCTTTGCAGTGGGGCCATGAATGTTCCCATTTCTCCATTAATCTTTATCCGAGTCCTGTCCAGACCCTTCCTCATGGGCTCTCCTCGCCAATGCCTTCTCTGAATGATGTGTGACCATATTATTTTAGTCTCTGGCATCCTGCACTGGATGGTGGCTATGTCATTTTCTCATGGTGTGCAGTAGTGCTATGGACTTCATTCCCCCCAAGTTGTTACCTTCTGGGTGAATGACCAGAATATCAAGATGTGCATCCTTCTGGCACTCCTCCAGCAACTTGGGAACCAGCTGATCCCAGTGCATATCCCTGTGCCTCATCTATTGCATCCTCAACAGGGATATCACTGAAGCTCAATATTGGTCCCCCGGATTGGGACCGCTCACAGGCAGCCACCCAATGAATGAAAGAATGCCCACATATCCACACCCATCTCATAGCTCCCCTCCAATCTGTTTGATAAATAAAAACAGGTTAAAGCATGTGCGGCTGTACATATATCTTTTAAATGCCAGTGACTTTCGCCTTCCCAGTCCCTTAATCTCTGCCTCTGTCATGCCCATGCTCACTGCCCAGGTTGCTGCCCCTATCCACAGGAAATGGGTCCCATAATCCCCCAATTCCTTTCCCACGGCCTGCAAAGCTTTCTTAAACATCTTTGTAAATTTAAACTGTGTCAGTAGTGTCCTATCCCTATGTCTGAAGTATGCCCAACCCTCCTTCCGTGTCCCCACCTCATACTTCACTAATTCCCTCCTAATCCTCCACCACCATCCCCCCAATCCTGAAGTGTTGCCCACATACTCTGTGCCTGTTGATCAAGTTTTGACCTCCGTATCCTTACTAGTACCCCATCCCACAACAACACCACGTCTGCTATCTCCAGGCACCTCTTGGAGGGGTCCTGTCTCTGAGCCGCCGTCACCTCCGAGACTATAAATGCCCTACAGTAGACCAGCAAAAATGCTTCACTGAACAGCTGTGCCTCCTGTCAGCCTGTGCAGATCGTTGGCAAGATCCCCACCAAGTGTTCTAACAACCAGGGCCGCACTGGTCTTCTTTTGTCTGGAGCTCTAGGCTGTGATCTGCCCCACCCCTGCAGCATTTCTTGACCCTAAAAGACTGAGTATGGTTCCCCAGCCCCATTGCCCTGCTAAACCACCCTAACCCTGCCAGGTGGTGGCTAGCTGCCTCTGCTCTACTGCCCTCATTTTTGAGTGCCACCACAAACCAGCACAGCTGCCTCTTTGGAATAAGCCAGGACTCTTCCCAGTCATGGGAGTCCAGAATCATCATGAACTCCTCCACTCCTTTCCTGTATGCTTTTTGGGTGCTGGGTGCCAATGACTGGCACATCAATGCCCCGTCTTCAAGATCCTCAGGTTCCACAAGAACTGCGGGATCTCTACCAGACTGTCATCTGCTCCATGTGCCAGGGTCCTGAACCAGTCCCACTGCAAACGAGACAAAGCATCAGCTATACCGTTGCATTCCCCAGGAACATGTCAGGCTCTAAACTGTGTATTGTTCAGTAAACACCTTAACATAAACACCCGGAGCAGGTCCCCTATTCACCCATCTGCCTCCACTGTCAATTAATTATATGTACCACTCCGGTATTGTCTGATCTAAATAGCATCTTCCTATCCTGCAGTTTTCTTCCCCACACTACCAGAGACACCACTATCGGAAAGAATTCCAAGTACGTGATGTTCTTGATTAGTCCCTGTTCTTCCCATGATGACAGCCACATCCCTGCTAGCCAAGACCCTTGCAAATATGCCCCAAACCCCAGACCCCCAGAAGCATCTGTGAAGAGTTCCAGGTCTGTATTTGTCACCTCCTCCTCGGGACATGCAGTAACCCCATTAAAGTCCTCCAGGAAGGTACCCCAAATGTACAAATCCTCCTTCACCAATCGAGGGATCCTAATCCTATGGTGGGGCATGAGGACTCCCACGGTCACCTTAGCCAGCCTTAGTACAAAGGCCTGACCCATTGCTATGGTCCTGCATGCAAAATTCAGATAATCTAGCAACTGTTGCACCTGTTGCAATGTCATCTTCCTTGCCTGCCTAGCGTCCCTCACCATCCTCTGCAGAGCTTCTACCTTGTTCCTTGGCAACCTGCACTCCATTTTTTCTGAGTCAATTTCAGTCCCAAAAAAGGACAGTACCAAAGTTGGGTCTACGGTCTTTTCTTCAGCCAGGGGAATCCCAAAGTTTGGCAAACCTCTTACAATCCCCACAACGTCTTCTCACAGACTTCACTACCCTTGGGCCCAATGACCAAAACATTTTCCAAGTAATGGACGATTCCCCCACCCGGGATCATTTGCTCCACTACCCAATGTAAAAACATACTGAATTTCTCAAAGTGTGCATACGCTATGGCACACCCCATTGGCATGCATTTGTCTATGTAATATTCTCTATCCACTTTTAGTCCCAGCAGACTGTAGTCTGTCAGATGGACTGGGAGCAACCAGAAGGCGGATTTGATATCAGCCTTTGCCGTGTATGCTAACTGACTGACTTTTGCCACCTCACTCACCGCCCTGTTGAATGATGCATAGTGCACCGAGGTCAATGCCGGATCTATGAAATCATTCACCAACCCACCCTTTGGGAATGACAACTGAGTGATGATCATTTGAAACTCACCTGGTGTGCTTTATGATACCACCCCCACTGGCAAAACCCTAAAGTCGGCAAATGGCAGTTCTGTAAATGGAACAGCGATTTGACCCAGGAGTCTCTCCTTCTTAATCTTTGTCCAAACTACCTCCATGTTCTCCCTCACCAATTTTAAATTGAGGGCTTCAAAGCTCTCGTGAGGCCCCATATATGGAATCATAAACCCCTCAGTAAATCCTTCTAATAACTCAAGTGCATCTTCCCTGCTGGGGTATCTCTCTAACCACCCCTTCAACTCATTTACCCTTATCAGTGTTAACCCCCCACTCCAGGGTTCCCTTTTTTGATAAATCCCCATTTTTGGCCCTTATAACTCCTGTCCTGCTTTCCTCCAGGGCACCGCGTGAATGGATGAGGCTTCCAGCAGGCGAGGCACTCATGGGTAAACTTGCACTTTGCTTGCAAGCATGACCCCCTGTTAAAGTGGTAACACTGATTGCGGACCCTTATTTGGCCTCCCTGGTTCCTTACTCCCCCCCAGATCCCCTTTTACAGGGAGGCCACAATCCATTCATTGAACATATGCCTTGTCTGTGATGATGTCCACCCACAGAGGCATGTCCACTTGATCCCATTCCCGCCCTGGGTTCTTATGTAATTGAAGTAAGAAAACCCCTAGGGCCACATGCACTCTCATGACCATCGCCCAATGAATCAGAAGGCCGCAGCTGAGCTCCGACTTCTCCTGACACAAGATGTACATGTATATCAAGTACCCTGCCGACCAGTTCTCGAAGTTCTTTTCCACCTGTGGTTTCTTTTCTTTGTTCTTATCTTTCTTTTCCCCTTCTTCCTTTTCCTCCTCCTGTCCCTTATGCAATAGGGTGAAGATATCCACAAATTCTCTCCTGTGAATTGCTGCTCTAGTCTTGTCTGAGAGGTGTGCCCCTACTTCCTCCTCCACACTGGAGTATGGATGTTTTGGCACCACTCCTTTCTCCCCTCCCGCTCTTGTGTTACCCCCTTTTACTGAACCTGCCAATATAGTCATCAGGATCTTCAATGCCCTTAATACATCTTCCGTCTTGTCCCCACCCTGACCTGTACTCCCATGCCCCCCTCTCCCTCTGATTCAGAAAACACTACTGACATCCTTGGCCACTGACCTCTCCCATCCATGGGCTCCTTCTCTGATTCACTACTTGACCCTCGCAGTGGCCAGAGTCTTTCAAACCTTGAAGGGGCCGGGCGAGAACCCTTGCTTCTGCTTCTTCCCCCTCCACACTGCCCGTGGCTTACTCTGTTCTTCGTCCAAAGATGATTTGTACCCCTTTTTGTGCCTCTTCAGCAAAGGAGGCCCTGGCCATGGCCAGTCTCCGTAAGGCCTGGAAGGACCTGGCCGGGGTCTGCAGGGTGCCAACTGGTCTCTCGGCCTCTTCACTTTTTCCCGCCCACAGGGCTCCTTGTCCTCCTCTTTCCAAGGACATGTCATACCACTCTTTAGGCTTCTTAGGCAATGACCACCTTGGGCGGCATGGCCTTCCTGGACCCACAGGCAGGGGAGGGAAATACTGTATTCATCTTGCTATCTGTCCCTGTGGATGCTCACCCCTGCGAGGTCTCCCCCTTCCTGCCATACCCTGGCCTGTCTCTACGGCTTTTTCCCCAGCTGATTCCCCCTGTGATGACCCCTCAGGATCCTCTGGTGTCTCCCCTCCTCTGAGCTACTGTCCCCCACATTGGGGAACAGGGGGCACCCTACCAACACCCGCAACTGGGCCATATCCCTTGATTTGACTCATTTCTCTTACCTTTTGGTTGCGCTCTCAGCCATGGTCTCTGATCTGTCCAATCTCTCTTATGGTCTGCTGGTGTGTTGAAGCATGCCTCAAACCATGCTGTTCACATTCTTCTGGCCATCCCCTTCAGCTGGGCCAGTAGTACCACTCAGCTTTGGCTCGATCCGTTCCCCCTACCTGCCATTGTCCTGTTTTTCTTTTTGTTTTTTTTCTCATATTTTTCTTCACTGGCACTACCCTTCTACTCCTCTCCAACTGGAGCTACCTTGCAAGTTCTCTGCCACCTGGCCTGTTGCACTAATAAAGTGCCTTAACTGCAAATTCCCCTGACTTTGCCCCTTTAACCAGCAATGGTTTCAATCCTTAATTGTTTACTAATTAATTTGTTTTTTTACTTATATGGCACTCTATGAGCCACCACCTCTCCCCCCCCCCCGGCACTGTACTGGATGCCACACTTAGGGTCCTTTCTCTGCCTTGAGGCTCCCCCTACTCCTGGTCCAAATCAATTTATAGTCTTTGAGTTCAGTCTTGTGAGCTCAGCCCTTCTGCTTGCTTCTGGTGCTCTTTATTTACTTATTCTGTTTTAATTAAACCTAGCCCTGAGCTTTTCCCTGACTGGGACCTCTGGAGGAGCTACCTCGCTCAGCCTGCTACCCCCGCCTTTGAAAATTCAAACCCCCTCACTTCTCCAGCAAGACTGTATCAAAATTATCTATATATCTATATTGTCTTACTGCTGTGCCTGTTACCCTCATGGGCGCCTAGGCCTCTCCCACATCCTACTCCTGCTAGGTCCGACTCACGCTGTGTGGCTCCATTCATGTCTACTGCGTGTGTGGTTCCTGCCTTGTAGGGTGCAAGGGAAAAGAGACCGCAGCTTGTCTGTGGCTTCTTATACCCCTTACCACCACTCTGCCCCTGGCTCCTGGCTACCCAATCCCCAGTCTGTGGCCACGGAGACCACCCCCACAATCGCCCTCCCTTGCCCATAGGGTCTCTGACCCATGACCCATTGTTGTTCCAGGGCACTAGGAGGGCCAGAACGGAATTTGGCGATCCTGTTCTTGGCTCTGCAGGAGTTTCTTCAGTTGGAAGGGAGCTCAGACACCAATCCCCATTCCCCATTAAGGCCTCCATGAAGGTCCATTGTTACAAGCCACTGTGCATGGTTCTCAGAGGTTCCAACAAAATGAGCAAACAATCAAATTGTAATATCTCAGAAACTGAAAAGGACAGAGAAGAAGTATCGGACGTAAATTGTTCTTCAGTTCACTGGCTAACTCCTGGTATGTGTTGTTTTTACCATATTTCATGGAATCTCTGGCATATGGCATATATGCCATATGACACTGGCATAATCATAGTTATTGGAATCACTGCTTAAGCCAGAAAGGATAGTGGAATATCTTGAATCCTATGGGTTACAGGGTCTGAGGCATTATGGATTCATGGGAAGCTGGTCATGTCAAACTAATGTGATCAATTTCTTTGACTGGGTGACCAAGGAATTAGATTAGGAGAGCTGTGGATGTGGCCTACCTACATTTCGGTAAAGCTTTCAATGTCCCTCAAAATAGGAGACTACTAAGCAAGCTGGGTGACTTGGGAGTGGGTCCAAATATGATAAACTGGATAAGAAGTTGATTAGGGGTGAGGAGGCAGAGGGTGGTATAAACAGAGTTCACTCTGAGGAGAGGAGGGTGACCAGCGGGTTTGACGTTCCTGTCAACAAATCATCATTGCTTCTAAATAATATACATTATAAAAACATATCCATATGAACAATGTGATCTTAGCTACAAAATGAGGTATTGGTAATATATTTGTGATACAAGATGCCACTTCTATGCAGTTTGTTAATACAGGAGGTTCAGAAATGTTTAATAACAATTATCATATTCTCAAAAAGCATTTAATGTGTACCAAGTACTCTCACATTGTACAGAACTAGCATATTTGATCACAGACATGCCCCTTTGCTGCTGAGACCTTTGCAATCATTTTACATAGTGATAATTTTCTCATAAGCAATATAGTTTGCAAGCAATGAAGATTTGACAGAAACTGAAAATAAGTTAATTTTTTTTTTGCTTTTTTATATTTTGACTGCATTTTTAGGATTGTAACATATATAGCACCCTCAAAAACATGAAATATGGTGAAACAACACATACCATCAGTTAACCAGTGAACAGAGAAAGAATGTTGCTGCTGATACTTCTTCTCTGTGATTTTTTTATTTTTGAGGTGTTACGGTTAGTCTATGGTATCTTTTTAAACAGAATAGAATGTGTGCAGCATGGTGCAAATATACTACAGGGGCAAACACTCAGGGGGTGTATTTTGGTTACAATGGCAGACAAGCCTGTTCGCCTCCAAATTTATTTATTTATTTAATTAAAAAAAAACAATTTGGTAACCGGGAAAGGCACCATGAGCCGGGGCTTGTTTCAAGGTGTGACCTGGGAGAAAGGGGAGTGGGGTATACGTGGATATACAAAGCACAGAAATATCATTGCAACAGACCATTATGAGACTAAAACATACACAAGTGGTCCCAAAATGGGGGACAGACAGACAGAGTACCTGAGATTTATATACAGTGCAAATTTACAATTCTTATTATAAATTAGTGCAAAAAGCATAGAGAAGTCAGAGCCAGTGCCAGTGCCCTATGCTGAGGCAACAGCCAGCGTTAATAATAGTAGATAGTGGGGGAGACAATAGGATAAAAGTATTGATAGAGGGGTGGGTAGTAGGGAAGGAAGGGGAGGGAGGGAGAAAGCAGATGCTGAGAGTGGCAATATGAGATCAGGACAGAAATAACAAAAGTGTGAAACACGTTGAGGAAGGTGTGTAGTGGGGGAGGGGAAGGTGAGGGAGGAGTCAGTTGCCAAAAGGGGCAATAAAAGATTGGGACAAAAGTGACAAAATTGTGAGATATGTGAAGGGAAGGTGTGTGTTGGGGGTGTTATCAGGGTGCCTGAAGGAGGGGTGCTTCCAAGGAGTGCCAAAGGGGGGGCAGCTACAGGGGAGAGAGGGGCCAAAATCCATTTTATGTAATCTTCCCAGTGTTGTCTAGTTAACAAAAGCCTTGGTCAACAGTGTTTTAGTTTCCCTGTGCTGTGTCTAATCCTCTGTCTCTACCAACCGTATTGCATTTTCTCTTGCTACAGCATCCTTCTATTTTTAAATGCATTGCTCAAGTATATTTTAATTTGCACTGCTTCAAACAGCAATTGTGGCCATATGGTTATTGCTCGATCTATATATTGTTTTATACCTTCTCACCCAGTTTCTACCTTCTCCCTGGCCAACACCTGGAAACGAGCCGTGGCTCAGTGCCTCTCCCAGCTACCAGTTTCTGAATATAGAAATAAACTGAACCTCTTCATACAGAATGCTTTACAATGGTAGAGGAACAGGCCTTGAGAATCTGGTTTAAAAAGTCCCAAACTAACAGTTATTTCATGCAGTGAACTACATAAATATAACTCCTACCAAATGCATTCACATCACATAAAGTATCCCATACATGGGAAATAGATTTTCTTTAAGAAACCCAATACACCTATAGGGAATATCCCAAAATAAAAACTTCTGCGCTCTCTGGCTTGCCAAGTGCAAATAAGATATTATTCAGGCATAACCAAAACATGGGAAACAGCCTTTTCCAATTGTGTAAACACTGTAATGACTCCTGGCAGCCTATTAGTCAGACCTGACTTGAGGGTTTGCCATGGAATGCATAAATAAATCACTGCTTAGATCAGATATCACCAAAGAAAAACAAACAGGGAAAAAAATCAGCTGAATCAGAGCAGACGGGACTGCAAGAGATGGTTTTGGCCTATCCACATGACGAGAAGGCTTCCATTCACACCATAACCTTGGATTGTCTTGCCTCTGGAAATGGAAACTCTATCTGCTATGTTTAATTAGGACTGCAAGCATGTATTTCAGCTCTGTCAGGCTGATTACTCTGCTGCATCAGAGATGGAGATGGAAAGGGCTGTAGTCTGAGTATATAATTTCAAAAGAGCTGAAAGTTTTTGAAAACTTTGTTTTTCTGGTTTATTTGTATTTCCACTGCACCTCCATGCTTAAATGCAAGTATTCAGGCTATGCAGAGTGTAATGAATGTTCACCGGCAGTTGCTTAGAGTCAGTAGTTCCGCAAATCCCAGAAGTGCATTGTTTATCCAAAAAGAAAGACAAAGTGGTCCAGCGGTTAGTGTGTAGATCTATTCATCAAAATATCCCAGGTTCAATTCTTACTGTAGCGCAATGTCTCACTGGCATTCTTTTGCTTCTGTCTTCCAAAATGTATGATTTGGTGGAAGTGAGATCCTACTGAAAATTTCATCAATGTGCTTATCCCGGGCACCGAACCTAACTTGCACAATTATGTTGATGCAATAAATATGATTTTCACAGTAAGAGAGTGAGAGGTCTACTATTCAAACTCCCTCATATTTCCATCATGTGATCTCGACCTGAATTGGAAAAACGTGATTAAAAAATAAAATAAATTCATTATTTACAAATTCCATCTTAAAGCCCTAGGAATCTGTAAGGGAACGGAAGACTTGTGTCTAGTGCTCTGCACAGCACTACACATTTAATACAAGAAAAAGCTTTTGAGAAAAATCCAGTTAAATTTTCAGCAAATCCATTATAAATTAGTGTTGCAAATTCATAATTAATGGACAGAGTGAAAGATATAGAGTTGTGAACAGTTTGACTTTAATATAACAAAATTTTTCTAAGATTTTTTTGACCTTTGTAATATTCATATACTGTAGGCACATCATAAAAATTCACTGTTAATGATGGTATAGCTACAGATATTTACCCTTAAAAAAAAAACAGAAAGGCAGGTTTGGCTCCACTTAAGTACCATTTTGATTACTGCAATGCCCTCTATCTAGGGCTGCCGTGGGTGGATATCCGCCACTTGTAGCTTGTGCAGAACGCGACGGCCAGGCTGTTGATGGGAGTTTCACGATCTAGCCATATGACACCTGTGCTGCGTGATCTGCACTGGCTGCCAATACAGTGGCGGATCACCTTCAAGGTAGCATTACTGACCTTTAAGGCCCTAAATGATTCAGGACCTCACTACCTGAAAGAGCTCTTGGTGCCTTACTGTCCTGCCCATTCTCTTTGCTCCTCTGACGAGGGATTGCTAGAGATTCCCAGGGTACGTCTAAAGATGTCTGGAGGTAGATCTTTTGCCTATATGGCACCAACCATGTGGAATTCTCTACCTCGTACTGACTGTCAAAAGTAAAAAAAAAAACAACTAAAGACTTTCCTTTTTGCCCTAGCATTTGCTGGAACATAATAAGTGAGTGTACTGTATGACTGTTAGATTTATTGTTTGTGAAATGTGTTTTAAAGTGATTTTGAATTATTGTAAAAGTGCCCTGAGCTTGGGAAGGGCGCGTGATATAAATTACATTTGAATTACTTACTTAGAGAATTTATATAGAATTAAAGTGTGCAGAACAAAAGTTCAGATCAGAGATGCCAGCATAGATGTTTACAAACAAGACACTGTGGGCAGGATTGTCAAAGCATTTTTTTTTCCATATACCTTTCTGCCTTGTGGTGAGTGGGTAGACTTATCCACCTCATCCTGTTCCCCCCAACCATCTGCCACCTCCCCCAGGAACTTACCAGACTGCAAGCCCTTCATGTCTTGCACCCCACAGTGGTAATATGAGAGGGAAGGCCACCCTTCCCCCAAGTACTTAACCCATATGGTAGTTAGCTGCTCCCGGGTGATGGTGTGGGTTGGAAAGAAGCATGTAGGGCTTCATGAGCCTGCGCTGCCCTTTTCCTTGTTCTAGTCCCACCCATCCCCATGACAGACAGGCTGCAGTGTGTGCCATGTGGAGGCACACATGCATCTCACAGAACTGGCCATGGTGGCAAATGATGGTCTGTCTAACAAGCCTCCCCCAGGAGAGGAGACCGGTCCAGCAGACACTTGGTTCTTTTCTACCCGATCAACTCCCAGCAATCTGTATCCATTCTGGAACCTGGGTCACCGGTATGGGAGGAGATAGCTCTATCATTGAACCACTAGGCCAGCCCATTTTCAAAGCATTTTATTTGTTGGAAGGCCACATTGCATCAAACTTTTGATGCATGGGACTTAAGTAAAATGATCTAGGTTTTCCATCAGTGTATCTGAAGGACACCCATTAGACCACTTCTTTGTGATCTAGTGTGACTCAAAGTTGGGGATACTTGGATGCATCTGGGCCACATGTGTCTACTACACTTAGATGCCAGTAACGACATCCACAGTCCACAAAACTGACCACTGTTTGAAAACCAGGTGTAGGTTCATAGCATGAATTAGGCACACTGGCAGGAGTGAAGTTCATGGCTGCATTAGCAGCCACAGTCAGTGTGCCATATTTCAAAACTGCTACCCTACGCAGTGAAGCCAGTCAGGATGCAACGAAATGCTACAGCACAATGCAGCAGAGTTACTGCAGTAATCGAGGGAATTTTAGTGTCAGTAAATCCCTTTTGTCATACAGTATCACAGGACACTGTTTTGCATCCTGTACAGCACCACTCCATATTCATGACTGAAATTTTATGAATAAAGTATTTTACTATTTCTAGTACTTACTCTGTGTATATAGACATCCCTGATGGACAGAAATGGAAATTGTTTTGTATGCTTAGATATAGAGATGATACATGGGAAATACATGAGGCATCTGATCCCTAGACACTATAATAGTCCATGTAACCACTCAAACCAAGAGGTTACTCTTTTTTTTTGGAGGCGGGGTTGGGTAGCCAGAAAAAAAAAACATCTTTCTTATTTAGCACCTACTTTTACCACAGAAGCTCATAGATGAAGCTTTGTTAATGTGGGATCAAGGATCAAACTCAACTGCCTGCACCTGAAGATAAAGAGCTCATGACCATATTATCAGGTACAGAGTAGCCTATGAGGGGGTGAGACCATGTAAAAAGACATGGCTGTGGACATGTAAGTGTCCTCTGACCCAGGGTGGCTGGTAGAAATGGTCAAGATTTACCCTATACATGTTCCACAGCCAGTCAACAAATCAGGCAGCAGGGCTTCTGCTAAAAGGGCACTGAAGAAAAATGTTGCATTTTGGAGAGAGAGAGAAAGAGGAAAATCCAGGAACACTCAGTAATCTAGAGATTGTGTTTTGCTTAATGTGCCCACCCACATGTGGAATCAGCCAGCCCAGTGGCTAGGACTGTAAGTGTATATGACCCACTGCAGACACAGAAAGAGAGAGAGTGCATGGGAGTACTTGCTGTGAACAAGCATGCTGCAGGAGAGAGGGAGGGACAGAAAGAGAGAGAGAAACAATGAGAGCAGAACTGTTCCAATAGTGAAGGACAGATCCAGAAGCAAATGGTTTGATACCTTTTATTGAACCAACATAGATTTCACAAAAAGAACAAAGTGCTTAAGATTTTGGACTAACAAAGTCCTTCCTTGGAAGCGTATGACAGTTATTCAGAAACTCACATACTACTAACACCCAGATCATACATAAACAAGCATTTGTCAATGCCGAATGTTCACTTGCAGGTATTTGCAGTGGTGTCTGGGACTTATGCAGGCCACCTCCCTTAGTTGTATTCATGTCCCTACAGCACCAATAACCTAACAGAGTACCTCTCTGCAACTCCTCTTGCATCTCATTTACATTTCAGCCTCATACTTCTTAACTTTCTGTCTTTGAAATATGGGATACTGAAGGTCAGAATGGGGGACAATATGAGACACATCATTAAACAATGAGGGACAACCTGAGAACACTTGGGAAACACATGCCTTTATTAGTGCAAAGTTTAATTTCATTGATAGGAAACAATTGCCTGCTGAAATTAACTGTTAAATAAGTTATAAGTAAGAAACAGTGGCATTTGTGTGTGTTTTTTTTTGTATGTTTCAATGCTTCGAGTTCACATTTATTTTTATGCTCATTATGTTAACCTCCAATGGCTTGCCCATGTGTTTTTGTATTGGGAGTCAGCACATGGCAAGTTTTGAAATGCCCACGTCACAGACTCCCAATACAGCAGTCAGTTACTTGCAGCATCCACTTGAACTGTACTCATCAATTGCTGTAACACTGGCACTTCTAACAAGCATTTGTCAATGCTGAATGTTTGATTTCTGGTATTAGCATTGGAAGAGCATGAGTTAGACAGATGCAGAATAGGAATGGCAGTGAAGTAGTGAAGTGATGCCAACCCTACCCCCACCCCCACCCTGCAGAGATGGAGAGGCATTGGGGTGTGCCTTTGGATCATCGACCATAATACTCATGCTATTTCACCTCACCCTATCCTGCAGACACTGACAAGTGTTGAGGTGTGCCTTGGGGTGTTCAGCTTTACAGTTACCCCATTGCATAAGGAGATATGCTGAGATGGGTGCAGTATAGTAGAATGGGGTGAACTCGAGCCGAAGAGTTCAAGACACACCTCTATGTCTGACACTGGCTGCAGGGTGGAAGTGGGGGTGGAATGGTGTGAGCATTACAGCCTGCAATCCAAAAGCACACCCCTGATGCCTGTCAGTCTGTACAGGGTGGGAAGTTATGGTTAGAAACCCTAACACCCATGCGTTTGCTGGTATTTGCACTACAAATTTTCAACAGGGCTTTTTTGTGACCGCCACCTCATAAAAGCATTTTGGACCTCTGCTCATGAATAGTGGCACTGTGATTTTGTTAATCTGTCCAGAACGTTGTTTTCCCACAGCAACTGTGCCATTCTATGCCACATGTGTGAAAACACAGTTTGGACAGGATGTGAAAAATGACAGCTGCACTGATCTTAAGGAGGTGAGCAAAAATGGCAATGTTGAATATCTGGTTTGAAAATATTACAAATTCTTGAAGTTATGAGTGTGCATGGAAACTGCACAATGCACACTCATAACATAGTCATTTTGTGGACTTTTGTCATCAAATTTTCAACATAAGCATTTTGGGACCTCTGCTCATGAACAGTGTCACTGTGATTTTTGTAATCTGTCCTGAACATTGATTTCCCACAGAGACCGTGCCATCGATGCCGATGTGCAAAAACACATTTAGGGCAGGATGTGAAAACTGACAGCTGTACTGTTCATAAGGAGGTGTGAAAAAATGCCAATGTTGAAAATCTGTTGTGAAAATATTACAACTCCTCGAAGTTGCGAGTGTGCGTGGTAACTGCACAACCCACACTCATAACATCATCATTTTCTGGAATTTCTTCACCAGATTTGCAACACAGGCTTTTTGGGAGCCCATCTCATGAACAGTGGCACTGTTGTTTTGTTAATCAGTCCCAAAAGGTGATTCCACGTAGTGACCGAGAAATCACCTTTCAGGATTGAATAATCACATGACAGTGACTGAATTCATGAGGTGGGGTCCCAGGTACCCCATGTTGAAAATTTGGTGGCAAAATTCACAAAAATTGGCAAGATATCCACCTAAGATAAAAAAAAAAATATATGCCATTATACAGCTTACTGGCATTTCTTCAGTTTGCGGTCAGCTTTGAAGAGTGCTGACGTGTTCTCATTCCACTGAAGATTGTCACACCAGGCTTCAAAGGTAAGTATGGGGTGAGGGGGTGGGAGGGGTGTGCAGAGGGTAGGTGCAGTTTGGGGGGGGCGCCACAGATAGCGAGGGACCATTTTCTGTTTTCACAGGTTTAAAAAAAATAAAAACCTCACAGGATGTTTTTTCTAATTACAGGGACAATGGCCACACTGGGGTGGGCTCCCAGTGTGCCACCTGGGCGTTTGTTGGGGGGCTTGGAGTTGACAGGCCCTGTTGGCACATACAATGTGTTTGGGGAAGGCGCATGAGCCATGGGGGATTTGGCACCCCCTTCTGCACACAATGAATGGGTTGTTTGTTGGGGGCGACTGGAGCTGACTAGGATTGGGTACCCCATCTGCATATACAATGTGTTTGATGGGTGAACAATGAGGGAGTTGGGAGGACAGCAGCAGAGGGAGGGAGTTGGAGGGATTTCATTAGCAGCCGGAGGAAAAAGGGTGACGTCAATATGTTAAATACACACGCATTACCACCGCTGATTGCAGCGGTGCTTTTCTTTCAAGTGAAGACCACTGCAGCCAAACTGCTGTCATAGACAGCTCATGCATCCATTGGTGCAGTACAGTCATGCCCACTACACCAAGCACTGCATTGGAGAGGATGGTCACACACCTCCAAAGAGTCGTACTGTCCCAAAAAGTTCCTTGCGCACGCGCACAAGTGAACACAAAAAAAACAGAAAGAATTCTCATTGGTTTAAAATACTCATTTAAACCATCATGGGTTTAAATGAGTATTTTAAACCAATGAGAAGTCTTTCTGGGTTTTTTATGTATGATCTGGGTGTTAATAGTATGTGAGTTTCTGAATAACTGTCATAATCTTCTGAGGAAGAACTTTGTTAGTTCAAAAGCTTAAGCACTTTCTTCTTTTTGTAACATCTATGTTGGTCCAATAAAAGGTATCAAACCATTTGCTTCTGGATCTGTTCTTACAAGAACAAATATGACAAAAATTGAATCTGTATGACAATAGTGAAGGAGAAATTGTCTCTGATGGGAACTGAAAGTTGAACCAGCTAAGATGACTAGTGACTGTTGAGTCTTTGCAGCTGATCACAGAGGCTGACCCCACAAAGGCCATTGGGCCAAGCAGATAAAGACCGATATGAAAGCAGGCAACAGCCGGAAAATCAGTGTGATGCAGGCCCCTGGCTGTCAGATACTATGGAGTTTTCCACCATAAGAGGGGGCCTGCTGGGTTTCTTAGGAGGTTTTGGTGGGAACATGGAGAAATAATATGCTCTCAAGCATCAAACAACTTTAACTTCATAAATACAACACATTGTCCGAACAAATTTCTTCGGTCAAAGGGCGGTGAGGGGGCGGGGAAGTTATTCAGATCTAAGTACACTCTTACAGGGAATTAACTTGGTGCTGTCAGAGACAGCTTCCTCCTGGGAGACTGTTACACTTGCTCTTTGGGCTTCCAGATTATATAACCCATTTTTTATGCACACAGGGGTATGTTAAACCTTTAATTCTTGATAAGATCCATAACTTGTGTAACTGTTAGTCACTGACTCCCAGGGCAGACAGGCTATTCCTGGGCAGCTAGACAGTCTAATTTGCACAGTGCTCAGACCACATATATGATCACAATGGTAACAAATGTGTTGACGGTTTGCTGGAGAATTTCATCTTGACTTCCCCACTGTGCAATTATACTGACCCCATATAACACCTCCTAAATACGTTTTGGACAATAGGTTGGGTCAGGTGCTATGTTCTCTCTGGCCACATTACTTATCGTTCCACTTCCATTCTAGAAGGAACTATTCCAGGGTCCTTTAAAAATGTCTCTCTTTTTTTTTATCTATGATTCCCACCCAACCTGTGGTTACTGTTCACAATTCTATGCCTTATCGCTATGGTACGTTGCTCTATCACTGGACTCTTGGCAAGAACAAGGGTTCCTCAGTTTCTCTGTACCATGACTCTCCCGCTGCATGTTTACATCTCTAATTCTGACTGTAGGTTTTCATGCAGCAGAGTTATCTCAGGCTCTTTCTTCCTCACTATTACTCTATCATACTTTTCTCCAGTAACCTCTCCACATGACTGGCTTATATCCCATTCTCTCCTATCTCACAGAAAGTTATGGAATGCCTTACGACTGAGACCTATGGGGCCACCTGTGCCACACCTAAACATGGAATTCTGACACCATTCCAAGCCAAACAGGTTCACCCAAGCCCTGTATACCCACCCAGAGGCCCAGTTCCAGCCTAAAGGCTGAGAGCTTTTCCCTGCTTCACTCACTCGACTTCTCTTAGCAAACCACCCTTGCACCTCTTTCGTTACTTACATCTGGCACCTTCTCTCAGCCTATCTCCCAGCTCCTTCTACAGGGGGCCATGGGTAAACCATACTGTTAACTAGATGTGGATTTGAACCTGCATAGTAACTCCCATTTGGTATAGGAGTTAAAACAGAGAGTTCCTTCTGGAGCTCATGCTAAGTGGGAGCAGAGCTAAGTGAGTGCCAGACTGCTTCAGCCACTTCAGCCATCACCAAGAAAGTTCCATGGAGATAGAAGGGGAAGAAAAAGATCCATTTTAATGGATCTAGGGATAAGTTCCTATACAAGGTAAAGAACTTCAGGTAACTGCTGCATATAACTTCGTGGTGCAGTTAGGGCTTAGACTACGGGGCAAGTGTGTCATCTTCTTGTGTGCCAGTGCTCCTCCCAGTACTGTAATTCAGCCTGCATAACTGTGACTGTAGCCGTTTATGGAGCTCCCGGTAACCAGAGTTGCCAAGTGCCATCAGCTGTGGGACGAGTCATCAGCACATCAGCATGGGAGGAGGGACAGAACCCTTGAAACAGCGCATGCTGCTAATGCATGAGTGTGAGTGGCGTGAGTGCCACTCGGTAGAGAAAATCAACCGGGACATTTTAGTTTTGTTGTAAGTAAAATACTATAGCTTGTAGGATGTCTATACAATTTTATTGTGTTTTAGGAATGTGTTCCATATTACATGGTTCTTAACTGAGTATAATGAGCTGCAAGGTTTTTAAGACCAATATTACTTGAATGCTTGTTTTCTGTTTTGGGAGCACTTTTATAGAAAGGCAAATACTTGTCTTGTGCTTTCAGTACATGTGAACATTTTATACAGAAGAATGGTTTGCTACTGAGTGCCTGGTATTGTAGGGAAAACATATTTTTGGGGGATATAATTATAAGAATAGGTTCTGGTAAATTAAAATGCTGTCCATTTTATTAATAACATTCTGTATTGGGATTTGCTCTGATAGTTTGATTCAATTGAAACACAGAAGGAGCAGGACAGATAACTTTATCAGTTATATCAGAAAGAGGCTGGGAAGGCAATCAGAATAGCAAAGGCCCAAACCGAGGAAAGGATAGCCAACTCTGTTAAGAAGGGCGATAAGACCTTTTATAGGTACATTAGGGAGCGAAGAAAGACCAAAGGAGGGATACTGAGGCTTAATAAAGGGGAGGGAATTTGGGTAGAGGGTGACAGTGAAAAAGCAGGGATACTGAACGAATATTTCTGCTCAGTATTTACAAAGGAAGAGGAGGGGGAGGTACCTAAACCAAACAAGAGAAATACTCTGAAGACGGGGTTCGATAACAGTCCATTTACAGAAGAAAGGGTTCTGAAAGAACTAATAAAATTGAAGGTGGACAAAGCAATGGGGCCTGATGGGATTCACCCAAGGATTCTAAAAGAACTAAGGGTAGAACTAATGACACCGCTGACTACTCTCTTTAACAAATCATGGAAGGATGGGGTGGTACCTGAGGACTGGAGGAGGGTGGATGTGATTCCTCTTCACAAAAGCAGGAGCAGGACAGAGGCAGGAAACTATAGACCAGTTAGTTTGACCTCAGTGGTAGGGAAAATGATGGAATCACTTCTGAAGGAAAGAATTGTTGAGTACCTAGAGGCCAGTGGTGCACAGGACCCAAGGCAGCATTGATTCACGATAGGAAGGTCATGTCAGATGAATCTAATAGATTTCTTTGACTGGGTGACCAAAGTAGTAGACCAGGGAGGGGCTGCGGACATGGCTTACCTAGATTTTAGCAAGGCATTTGATACAGTCTCACACAAAAGATTAATACACAAGTTAGCCAGCCTTGGGTGGGTCCCAAGGTGGTAGCCTGGATAAAAAATTGCTAGACAACAGGACGAAAGGGTAGTAGTAAATGGAGTCCACAGTGAAGAAAGGAAGGTTACTAGTGGGGTACCCAGGGTTCAGTACTGGGACTGGTCCTTTTAATGTCTTTTATAAGTGACATTGCAGAGGAACTGAAGGAAAAGTATGTCTCTTTGCAGACGACACAAAGATCTGCAACAGGGTTGATACACAAGATGGAGTGGAAAGGATGAGAAGGACTTGGCAAGGTTGGAGGAATGGTCAAATGTATGGCAGCTCAGATTCAATGCAAAGAAGTGCAAGGTAATGCACCTGGGAAACAAAAACCCAGGGGAAGAGTACACAATGGGGGGTGAGATACTGACAACAGTAAAAATGGAAAGGGACCTGGGGGTAATTATATCAGATGACCTAATAGTGGGCAAGCAATGTGAGAAGGCAGTAAGGAAGGCTGGGGGGATACTGGGATGCATAGGGAGAGGCATCAATAGTAGAAAACAAGAAGTTGTTATCCCTCTGTACAGACAGTTGGTGAGACCCCATCTGGAGTACTGTGTGCAGTTCTGGAGACCCCATCTCCACAAAGACATAGACAGAGTGGAGGCTGTCCAGAGGAGGGCGACCAAAATGGTGCAGGGTATGCACCAGGAGACATACAAAGAAAGACTAAAGGAGCTTAATATGTATACCCTTGAGGAAAGGAGGGAGAGGGGGGACATGATAGAAACTTTCAAGTACCTCAAGGGAATCAACAAAGTCCAAGAGGGTGACATCTTTCAGAAAAAGAGACGTGCAAGAACAAGGGGGCACAATTTGAAGATAGAAGGGGGACGGCTCAGACGTAATGTGAGGAAGTATTTTTTCACAGAGAGGGTTGTGGATGCATGGAACAGCCTCCTTGAGGAGGTCGTGGAGTCAAGAACAGTGGGGGAATTCAAGAATGCATGGGACAGACATAAGGCAGTCCTAGTGGGGGGTAGGAGGAAGTAAGCTGTTGGTTAACTAGGATCAGCAGCTTAACTGTTAGGTAGAAAATTGGGCAGACTAGGTGGGCCAAGCGGTCCTTATCTGCCATCAAATTCTGTGTTTCTATGTTTCAACCACAACCAGTAGATTCTATACATGATGTGAAATTTTCATATCTTATATTTAATGGAAAGGTTACTGCAGAAGGTTGTGGTGTTTCATTGCCAAGATGGAAAGGAGGTCTATCCCCACAGATAATGAGTAATATATTAGAAACATAATTGATCAAGTGGATACAGCTGATTAGACATGCTGATTTTATTGATAGGAAAACCTTAGAAAAAGGACATGGTGGGGCAAGACGGTACCAGGTACATTGGACTGGGTATCTGGTCAAATTATTTAAAGTAAGTATGATTATGAATCTGATTGTCTGTGGAGACATACATCTAAATCCTGGGCCTATTGTTAAAGGAGATAGTACATCTCAACTGTTAGGAGAGAAAGGATTAATTATGGTTCATATGAATATGTGCAGTTTGACCAAAAAATGTACACATTTTCAGGAATGGGTTATATGTTATAAACCAGATATTATATTTTCTACAGAGTCATGGCTAACACATAAAATACAAGATTGAGAGATAGCTCTGGAAGGTTATTATATGTGGAGACAGGACTAAGTGGGGGGGGGGGTAATAACATATGCCCTGGAATATTTAGAAATATCTAGAATAGACTGTGTAGGGAATGGGGAGGAAGTTGAAGTATTAGTTTTGAATTTGAAAATCCCATATGTGAAACTACTGTTATATGTGGGAGCTTATCATCCCCCCAAGAAGGGTGATCATATATTTGCCCATTTGACAGCTTTTTTGGAACTCTATTAGGCTTCCCATGAAATCTACCTATTAGGTGACTTCAATGTTGATTGGAATAAGGTGGAGGAAAACCATGATGTAAGAGACCTTAGTTGCTCATTAGCCATGACACAATTGATAAAAGAGGTTACTAGATTAAACATTAGGGCCCCGATTCTAGAAAAGAACTGCCTGGCATAACAGCACTTGTGCCAAGTAGAATGGTGCAAGTAGCAACTTATGCTAGCAGTTGCAGCTTTCGCAATTCTACCGCAGGCCACTTGCACCGAACAGCTGTTACGCCAGTACTTGTGCCATAAACCCCCTGTGAAATGGCGCTAGGGGTTTTACAGCAGCAGTTGCGCCCTATTCCAGAAGGGCAGCAACAAAGTCCCCAATGTTGGGATTCTACAAGAAACCCTGGAGAAGAACCGGCAACATAAGTTACACCTGTATTTAGCTGTTGTAACTTACATCCGTCCTCCAAAGGCCTTGTAGAACCCGGTCCATGTGCACCCCATGCCCAGACCACCCCCGTTGTTGCCCTAATGGACATCATGCATGATCCCACCATATCCCCGTACTGTACGGGGGCAGTACAGTAATGGCCCCTGGGTACCTACACCAACTGCCCCCAAGCATATGATAAATGCCGTGCAGGCTGCCCACCCCAGCACCCTGAATCCCCCATTGTACAATGTCCAAGAGGGTGAGCACTGATTATCCCCACCGCAGCTCCCCAACCTCGAGTTACCCACCACAAATGCGGTATACACCTGCAGTCCTGGCAGTCTAGTGGCCCCACTCCAGCCATGCCAGTCCAGCCAGCACCCCCCCCACCAACTGGCACAGCCTACCTCTAACCTCCACGGCCAGCTGCTGACTGAGTTCTGTAGGAGCGCTACTGGAAAGATGGAATCAGACATTAATATCTGAGTGCATCTTTCCAGTAGCACTCCTACAGAACTCAGTCATTGGCTGGCCGTGGAGATGAGAGGTGGGCTGTGCCAGTCACTGGCTGGAGATGGGTGGGAGGTGCTCAGTGGGCTGGCACAGTTGGGTAGGGGGCCACTAGACTACCAGGGCTTGACAGGGTGTGTGCCGCACTTGCAGCGGGTGACTTGGGGTCAGGGCACAGGTGGGGGGATAACAGTGTCACCCTGTGGGGCATATCTGAGGTGGCTTTGGGGGCAGTTGATGTGGCCAGCCCTGTGGGCTCTCTATGGACATCTCAGGGGGCTGAGGGTGTGGGCAGCCCTGCAGGGCACCAATGTGGCTTGCTGGGTATGAGGAAGGGACTTGCATTGTGCAGCGTGCCAATTGTGGCTTGCAGCATGCTCGCCAGGTGCACCTT
The DNA here is from genome assembly GCA_016271365.2 of Neoceratodus forsteri. Classification (NCBI taxonomy): domain Eukaryota; kingdom Metazoa; phylum Chordata; order Ceratodontiformes; family Ceratodontidae; genus Neoceratodus; species Neoceratodus forsteri. The sequence continues at coordinate 220,536,645 of CM028134.1, forward strand.
CTGGTCAGCATACCTGGCCGCATGTTGCAAGTTGCAGGACTTAGCTGTGGTGAACCTGACCCTTCTAGAATGAGGGTGCAGGGTCAATAACAAACAGAAGCTGTGTGGCGAAGTTGCTTGGCTAGCGACTTCCTGCACCACCCTTCTAGAATCGGGCCCCAAATGTCCATCTTCATATACAATATTAGATTTTACATTTGTTTCACACCCAGACAAAATTTTATCAAGCGGAGTGTTACCTGATTCAATGTCTGACCACCAGATGGTTTATTGTATTCATGCCTGGAATAGACTTAAACAGTAGGCAAAAACAATAAAATATTGATCCTTCAGGGACTTTGATTATGTTCAGTTTATGATGGATATGGAGAACCATAACTGGGAAAGATTATTGTTGGTTGCTACAGTGGAATATGCTTGAAATTTATTATATGAGGATTTTATGAAAATTAGTAATAAACATGTTCCAATAAAGTCAAGGCGAATTAAAATAGGAAATTCTCCCGGTACAATTCTGATCTCTTTAAACAAAAAAACAAAACAAAGAGATAAGGCCTAGAAAAAGGCAAAGGCAAATAATACACAGCAGGCTTGGAGTAATTATAGAATACTTAGGAATCAGCATACTAAGGCTGTAAAAGATGCTAGGCATAAATACTATACTAGGGAACTATCGGCCTCAGTTAAGGGTAATCGAGGATTTTTAGAAATACAGGAGAAAAATGCAAAATGCAAAAAAGTTCAATTTGCCAGAAAAATTTAGCATAAATCAAAATGATATCCCTTTAGGACCTATAGTGGCAAATAAATTTAATAGATATTTTATCACCATGGATACACAAGCTCAATCTAATAAAAAGGGGGAAACAAGTCAATCAACTCAAGCAAAAAATCAATATGACTCAAGTCAGCTGGGACAGGGGGCCCCTCCTCAATAAGGAGAGAGATTTGTCTTTTCTGAATTGAGGACAGATGAGGTGCAAGAGGCTTTGTTGATATTAAATGTAAAAAAGGCAATAGGCCTTAATGGTATGCCAACGGTGTTATTAAAGTATGTGGCCCCAATAATTGCTTGCTCATTAACTTTTATATTTAATTTGTTGTTGATACAGATGGACATTCCTGTGTTACGGAAAACAACAAAAGTGGTCCCTATATATAAATCGGGTATAAGTACATCAATTCAAAATTATAGACCCATATCTTTAATCCCAGTTATTGCAAAGGTATTTGAGAGACTATTGGCAAATCAGTTACAAGGCGTTTTGGGGAGTAATAAGGTTATAAACTCATTTCAGTCTAGTTTTAGACCATTACACAGTACAACAACAGCCCTTATAAAAGTTATGGGAGATATCACTGAGGTTTTGGACAGGGGGGTGTCTATGGGAGCAGTCTTTGTTGACTTATCTAAAGCCTTTGATACTCTGGCCCATGACATCCTCCTGTCCAGCCTCAGGGATATTGGTATGTCAAGTTCAGTAGTAAAATGGTTTCAGCAACATCTCACAGGGAGACAGCAGATGGTATCTTTTGGGGACTGGAACCCTGATATGGGAACCATGGTCTCGGGTGTCCCGCAGGGCTCCACATTGGGACCTATATTGTATAATATTTATATGAATAAATTTAATATCTCAGATAGTAGGGTTAGATACCATCTGTATGCAGATGACACCATTATATATCTAGAGGGTGCCTCCGCAACTAGTATACAACCTTCCCTGCAGATAACATTTGATGAGTTACAAACTTTCTGGTTGAATCAAAATTGATTTTAAATGCTAAAAAATCACAAGCGATTTACTTCACAAGGCAGAGAAATTAGAGCCACATGAATATTTCCTTACAAATAACATTTGATAATACTCTGCTAGAACAAGTACACACTTATAAGTATTTAGGGATGCACCTAGATTCAGCTTTAAACCGGGATATACTGTACATGTAGAATCAGTAGTAAAGAAGGTGGGAAGATGTCTGGGTCTTTTGTACAAGAACAAGAGTTGTTTGATAGAGACCACAAAAAGGAGTGTGGTACAATTATTGGTTATGCCTATAATTGATTATGGGGATATAGTGTATTTAGATGCCTCAACTGGGAGTCTGGCTAAGCTTGATGGTATATATCACAAAATGGCCAGATTTATTCTGGGTGTTCCAAAAAGAACACATAGGTTGGAACTATATGATAGGCTACAATGGGTTATTCTCACAGAAAGTCGCTCTCTTCATATGGTTCACTTCATGATAAAATGCTCAAAGCAACTTGTTCCTGATTATATTGCTGATTATTTTAAGGTTAGACTTGTTAAACCTGGTCTTCGGACTGAGTGAGGTATGGAGTATAAATTCCTGAATTTAAAAAACAGTACTAGGTAGGAAACATTTACTGTATAGTGGCCCTGGAGTTTGGAATCTATTACCCCTAACCCTTAGGGGTAAGAAAATTTGTGCTAGTGCAATAAAAAAGTTGATACTTAGGCCCTGTCCACACTACACTGCTAGCACCCAGTAACGGATGCAATCCGTTATGGCCGCGGAGCGGTGCAGTGCGTCCACACCTCGGTGGTGTCCATTACGGGACCAGCACCGCCAGTCCACACATCGGGAGCCAGGCGACCATTACGGTGGTGCCCGATCCCACAATGCAGCTCGCGCTGCGCTTCGTGCCCTGCAGGGGACTGTTACTGGCCGTCCACACTACCACCGGTAACGTTACCAGGGTGGCACCGGTTTCATAACCGTTGTTGAAACCACCTCATATGTGGTTTCAACAATGGTTACGAAAATGCCTCCTGTAACGTTACAGGTGTAAACACAACCTGTTACAGTAACGTTTTACACCCTCTGTAATGTTACAGAGGCGTAGTGTCGACAGGGCCTTAATTAAGCATAAGAACTGCCATAGAATGTTGTTAATATGCTGATTGATTGTGAAATGGTTGTTTAATATAGGTACGTCCTGTATTGTATGATTGTATGTATATTATTATTTTTTTTTTCACTGCTTGTTCTTTGTGACTATTTTATGTAACTGATTATTTCACACTGTCTGATGTTCATGATTATTCTATGAAACTGATTGCTGTTTTGCACAAGGATCTCACTGGAAATGAGCTAGTCTCAGCTGAGTATTCCTATTCAGTTCCTGAATAAAAGCTAAAATGAAAATGAAATGAAGGCCGCCAAGGCTGAGACAAGTGGCCCACAGCTGTTCCCTGCATGTCACCAGAAGTGTTGCACTGACCCCTGTGCAATGTGCAGTGGATACATTGGCAGGAAACTACCCTGTTAAGAGATGCCTCTCAGAGCCTATTTTGGAGCAGCATACCTGAATAATGCTCAAGACATCGGTCATGCAACTTGTTATTCGCTAGATAGTTACATAGTGTGCTAGTGTGTTGAGAGACCTGGGTTAGTTCGGTGTATTTTGGAATAGCCTCAGAAGAAGACAAGCATGTGGGTTATCACACCTAAGATTGCAACAATCTTTAACGGACTTGGTTGATTGCTTGTACTGTACTTCTACACCCCGGTAAATGGGGGGAATGCAATTACCTCATCTACCTATTGTTGGACCTGACAAAGTAAAACTCTTTTCTGTGGTACCATTTCACTTGAAGTGAGCTCCGTAGGAAATGTGGACACTAATACACTGGTGCACCAGATAGAGTGGTAACTGTATTGGGACTGCTGGAGGAAGGTATTACGTAGGATTGTCTGCCTATTCCTGTTATTTTGCAGCACCTTGATTATCCCTTACCTATTCTTCCCCCAGAGCATTGTTGCTGCTTTCCCCTTATACTGTATATCTCATCCCTGTTTTGTACTTTATCATTTGTGTACACTTGGGGTTGCTTTTTTCTGGGTAGGGTATTATTGTTATATTTCCTTGAGGGGCCTCAACCTGAGAGCAATACTGCTACAGGGAGCTTCCCCAGTTGGAAATATTGTGCCACTGGCGTTCACAGTACCCAAAGGAATTACACTGAAAACAGGGCTTATCCTGGGCCAGATGTGTAAGAAATATGGGAAAAAGAAAAATAGATATTGCTAAACTTAAAACAAGCAAGGTCTGGAGGAAACATGGACTGGATTCAATATAAATACTATCATATAATTCCTTATATCCATATGACAACCTCCTGTTGTCCATATTTCTACTTGCCCCAGAACCACATACACTACAAAGACTCTGTTTCATCCTACGGTGTAAACATCACTTCATCCTACAGTACCAGCAGTTTGTATTTCTGCCTCACCAGCAGAATTACATCAGCTGTTTCAATTAACTAATTGCTAACTTACGATGTTCTGATTTCTGCTTGCCAGCAATGGCCACCTCAGCTGCCTCACCTGACTAATTGCTAACTTAGGTGGTCTGTATTTCTGCTCACAAACAGAGCAACCTCAGCTGCCTTAGCCAGTTAATGGTTAACTCATGTGGTACATATTTTTGCCACACCAGCAGTGCTGCCATTCACCAGTTCTACCACTACCAGAATGCTGCGATCTGTATTTCTGCCTCACAGGTAGAGCCACCTGAGCAGTCACTATCAACTTAATGCTACTGTACCCCCTGTGATTCATATTTCTGACTTACTATCAGAGCGGCCTCACCTTCCTCAAAAGTCTTCTTGTGATCAAGATGTCATACTGGGTTTAGGGTAATTAGAAATATAGATAGACACCTGGAGGGAAGAAGACCTGAACTTTGGATCCCAGAGATTTCCTTCTTGAGGCTGAAGGTCAGAAAATACATTCTACCATAATGTTGGGCTTGGATAGTGCCTATTCCAAGTATGTCTCTATTAGTGCACGGTGAAATAGTGAAAATCCGTTATGCACACTTTTACTGAAATTGTGCCATTTCACAAATTTCACACAATTTAATGAACTTTGACAGTTTGTTTCAAATGGGTAGTTTTTGCTGAAATTGTGCCACTAAAAAAATCATTTTTCAAACTGTACAATTTGGGGAAAATGGCAGCATTCGAATAAAAAAGCTTTAGCAAAGTTATACCAGATTTTGGCACAATTTCACAAAAATTGCTTGAATGGAAAATCTGCAATTTCATGCAGTTTTACAAGAGAACTACGAATTTTGCCCAGCAATAGTCTATTGCTTTTTCTCCTTTGCTCTTTCCTGCTGAGAAATCATACATTCTCTTCTTTATCTTTGGCTTTTCCATTTTGTGGATCATTATCATACTCACTAAGGTACCTTAGTCAAAGGGGACCTTGTCCCTGTGGCACCTCCAGGGGTGGAACCCTCCTCAAGATGGGTTCCTCTGCCACATGACCAAGCTTAGTGGTGATTTGAAAGGGTGAATGTCCCCTCCTGGGACAGAGAGTGGACTGACCAAGGTTTACAGTGCATAAGCATTCTACCTACATCCTTAACCACTCCTACCACATGAAGTTGCCCACTTGACCACTGAACCTTCTATTAATCTTGATAGAGGCACCTGATGAACCTATCACATGGAGTAAGTGGAGGATAGAAATGATTTTAGGAATACAAATAGACAATTTAACAGAGAATTCTTCGCTGGGAGTCTTTCCAAAAGGCAAACTGTACAAAAGTATATCTATCTTCCAGCTTAATCATTGCAGCAATGAAATGGTATCAACAGAAATTGATTAGAACAATTCCATCTAACCAGGGAAGAAGGGTATCCCTTGAGGTGGGTGCATGGGAAAAGGGCACCGTCCATAACAGCGACTCCTTCCTGGTGCAATCCCTCACAGAGATGGGAAGGTAGGGTGACCAAATGAGGGGGTGGGTGAACTGGGCGACAGGATGTTGCTATGTGTACACACGCGGGGGGGTGAGCAAGCATGATGAGCATGGGCTGAGAGGAGGTGGAGGAGCTGTAGGGGGTGGCACTGTGGTGGATCACTGAGCTGTGTCATGGCATTAGGGGTTGGCTAGTGGTTGGGGTCAGTGAGGTACCGGGTTTTGGGTCAGGGCGCTGGTGCGATTTTATTGCGCCTGTCCCGAACCTTTATTTTTTTAATGCTTTCACTCCCCCGACATGCAACTCCCCTGGAGTTGAGAATCCTTTAGTAGGGGGGTGCGGGAGAGAATCCCCTCATGAGGGGGGGTGTGGTGGGGTGCAGCTCCCCCACAGAAAGCATTAAAATACATGTCCCGGCACCATTGTCCTGTGCGCCGGGGTTGACAGAGTGTTGAAAATGTTTTCGGCACTCTGACTGTGCAATAACGGTGATCACCTTTAGGTGTTCGCCTTTATCACATAGAACCTTGAGAAAGAGTGCAACACACTTAATGAGATTTCCCAGATGGAAAATCTGATAAAATTTGTAAGGATACAAAACGATGCTTTTTTTTTTAATTCCAGGTATTTATCCTCCTGGTCCTCCAGTCTGCTTGCCACTGGATGATACCCAATCAACCCCATCGCCTACCTTCTTTTAGGCTTACTCAGCTACCACTTACCCAGGATGACTGAAGTGGTGGATGCGGTTCCAGATTGACAGTGTGAGAGCCTATGGGGATTCTAATGTCTTCTCTTGGTAGACTGGAGCTTTTTCCTCATTTGCACCCAATAAGGGAGCAGGCATGCAGTGACGTGCATGTGTACGCTGAGGTGTGCGATGTGCGATGTACAGTACCAGTATCTAGAGGCATCCCAGCCCTGTTATGCTGGTTCTGGCTGCAGAACCACTTAGCCTCTACTACAGTAGATAGGGATTGCAGTGTGGGACATAGATGCCCACCCAGTCCAAAGGAAAAGAGCTGTTCTGAGGATGCTCAATACTTCTTACCCTTACTGGCCCCCAGTGACTTGAGCTTGTTCATGAACTTGGGCCACTGGCATCATGAGCAGTAGTTCTACTACTGCTGCACTGAGGAGACAGCTCCAGCAGGATGCTTTTGACAATAGATGGGCAATAGGGAGTATTTATCATCCACAGGATCAAGAATTATGTACCTTAAAGTGATTTATGCAAGTTTACCATAACAAATGGGAGTAGTAACCTGTAAAAGTTGTGAATCAGTCTCCTACTATTCAAACTGTCAAAAAGTGCTGTTTTCCATGAAAGAATACTTTAATTTCTGTACTCTGCTTCATTTCCATAACCCTGACCCTTTTTAAGTTGGCACGCTTGTGCAGCCAACATCTTGCGGTAGTGCAAATTTGGAGGCGCGGTCACTGTTGGGAAAATGCAGGGCACGCATCAGTAGGAGCATCCCTCATTCCCCAATCAGCCTGCATGCCGGCACCACACCACCTGGGCAAGCACATCTAAGGAAAGGTCTGCTGCAATGCGAGCAAAGCTCGTCACATGCAGTGGACCTCCCAATGTGCTTACCCAGAAACACAAACACACTGCCCACCAAACTGCCCACTTCAGGGGTGCCCAATCCCCCTGTCGGCTTACCCTGCCCCCAATGTATGTGCTGACAGGGGAGCCCACTCCCTGTCGGCATAAAGAACCCCCCCATTTGTTATATGCCGAGGGGTGCCCAATCCCCTAGGTCTTGCCCCCCTTCCTTGTGTGCAGACAGGTAGCCCAATCCCCGTCAGCTATAGCTGCCTCCTCAAAAACAGGCTTTGTTGGCACACTGGAGCCCACCCAGCATGCCCAATGCCCTGTAAACAGAAAAATGGTCCCACAATGGTTTTTTTTGTACCTGTGGAAAAAGAAACAGTCCCTCAGTAGTCTCCTGCCCCCATAAGCCACGCCCACCCACTGCTGCACCCTGCTTCCCTCCCCTCTCATCCCATTACTTACCTGCAGTCCGACACGGCGATCTTAGCTGGACCGGGGAACACGTCTGCACTCTTCAAAGCCGACGCAAACTGAGGAAATGTCAGTAAGCTGTATAATGGAATAAATGTTTTTTTCAACTTTGATGCATGTCTCAGGCATTTTTGAATCTTGGCACCAAATTTTCAACATGGGGTTTTGGGAACCCCTCCTCATGAATTCTGGCACTGTCATGGCGTTATTCGGTCCCGAAAGGTGATTTCGCAGTCACTGCACAGAATCACCTTTTGGGACTAAGTAATGAAACGACAGTGCCACTGTTCATGAGGGGAGCTCTCAAAAAACCTATGTTGCAAATTTGGTGACAAAACTCCCAAAAATGGCTGTTTTACGAGTGTGCATTGCACTGTTTCTACACACACTCATAACGTCATGAATTTGTAATATTTTTACTCCAGATTTTCAAACTTGCCATTTTTCCACACTTCCTGATGAATAGTACAGCTGTCACTTTACATATCCTGCCTGAAATGTGTTTTCGCATGTCTGGTGCAGAATAGCATGGTCATGGAGCAAAATCACTTTTCGGGACAGTTTGAGGAAATGATGGTGACACTGTTCATGAGCAGAGGTCCTAAAATGCCTATGTTGAAAATGTGGTGCCGAAAGTCCATAAAATGACTGTGTTGCAAGCGTGCACTGCGCAGTTTCCACGCACCATTGTAACTTTGAAAATTTGCAATATTTCCAAGCCAGATTTTCAACACTGCCATTTTTTCACACCTCCTTATGAACAGTACAGCTGTCATTTTTCACATCCTGCCCAAAATGTGTTTCCGCAGCTGTAGCGCACAACGGTGTGGTCGCTGTGGGAAATCAACTTTTGGGACAGATTAACAAAATCGCAGCACCACTGTTCATAAAGGAAGGTCCCAAAATGCCTATGTTACAAATGTGGCTACAAAACTCCCAAAACTAATTGGGTTACAGACGTGTGTTGTGCAGTTTGTATCATATGCATGCTCATTGCTTCACCAATATTTCATGTTGTCACTCCAGATTTTCAACGTTGCCATTTGTTTATGCCTCCTCACTAACAATACAGTTGTCATTCTCACATCCTGCCCAAAAATGTGTTTTCGTCCCTCTGTCGCCAAATGGCACAGCCGCAGTGCAAAACCACCTTTCAACTAACAAAGTGATTGTGCCACTTTTCATGAGGTGGCCTGACAAGCAGCCCATGTTGAAAATGTGGAGTGAAACTACCACCACATCCCTACGGTGTTAGGGTTTCCAACTGTAGCACCCCACCCGCTACAGACTGACAGACATCAGGGGTGTGACTTGGGATCATCGGATGTAATGTTCACACCATTCCACCCCCCACCCCGCAGCCACTGACAGGCATCATGATGTGCCTTGCACTGTTCAGCCACAAAGTTCATCCTATGCTCCTATACTGCACCCATGTCAGCGTATTTCCTTATGGAATGGGGTAAGTATAATGCCCAAAGACCCCAAAGCACACCCCGACACTTGTCAGTGTCTACAGGGTAGGGTGAGGTACAATGGCATGAGTGTTATAGCTGATGACCCAAAGGCACACCCCAATGCCTGTTGCTCTCTACAGGGTGGGGGTGTGGTTGGCATCACTTCGGTACTTCACTGCCATTCCTATTATGCATCTCTAGCTCCTGCACTGCCAATGCCAATGCCAGCGCGACAACATTCAGCATTGACAAATGCTTGTTTCTCAGTGCTGCAACCCTGCACTGTGACATCATACAAGGGAAACAAATTTTTTTAGAGGGACACTGTCAGTTTTTAGTTTTAGATAGAAACATCAGCTATTTACTGTACCCACAATGCCTCACTATGTAAATTAGTATTCAGGCTAATATATTTCTGTGCTCACTACAGAAATAGGAGACTACATCACTCAGTAAAGAAATCTTGTCAGCTAGATGCTGTATGCACAATGCCTTGTTTTGAAAATAAACATATGAGAGCTTATATTGTTGAAGCCACTACAGAAATATGAGGCTGCACCTTTTAGTAAGGAAATTAGAAAACAGCTTCTTATTGTACCCACAATGCCTTCCTATGTACAGTATATCTACATAGTAGGTGCTATACTGCAGTCACCACTACCAAAATAAGAGGTTGCACTTCTGAGTAAGGAACATTTAAGTCAACTTTATAATTTATCCAGAATACCTTGTTGCTATTTGTGAAACATTGACAGCTCCCTTGCATGACATCATTCTGGGAGTGTGGCCACACACAGAAAACTGGAGGGTGGGCAGAAACAAAGCACTGATAAAACATAACAAGCATTTGTCAATGCCAAATGTTTGCTTGCTGGTATTAGCATTGGAAATGCAGGAGTTAGACAGATGCAGAATAGGAATGGCAGTGAAGTATTGAAGTTCACGCCAACCCCACCTCCATCCTGTAGAGATGGACAGGCATTGGGGTGAGTGTCTGGGTCATCGGCCATGACGGGCATGCCAGGTCAGGTCACTCTATTCTGCAGACAGCGACATGTGTTGAGGTGTGCCTTAGGGTGTTTGGCTATACATTCACTGCATTCCATAAGGACATACACTGAAATGGGTGCAGCATAGGAGAATGGGGTGAAGTCTGGGGCCGAAGACTCCAAAGTACACCTTGATGCCTGTCAGTGGCTGGAGGTGGGGGTGGGATGGCATGAGCAGCACAGTCGGCAATGCAAAGGCACACCCTGATGCCTGTCAGTCTGTACAGGGTAGGACGTTATGGTTAGAAACCATAACGCCTCAGGTGTTTGTTGATATTTATACTACAAATTGTGAACATGGCCTGTTTGTGACCCTACCTGTGAAGAGTGGCAGTGTGATTATGTGTATGTGTCCCGAACATTGATTTCCAACAGCAACAGTGCCATTCTGCACCACATGAAAAAAAACACAGATCGGGCAGGATGTGAAGAATGACAGCTGTATCATCTATAGGGAGGTGTGATGAGATGGCAGTGCTGAACACCTGTACTGGGAATATAAAAAGTGCTCGCACGTCCGAGGATACAGTATGTGGAAACTGCGCAACGCATGTGCATTACACAGTCATTTAATGGACATTCATCACCAAAGTTTCAAAATAGGCATTGTAGGACCTCTGCTCATGAACAGTGTCAGTGTGATTTTCTTGATGTGTCCTGAACACTGATTTCCCACAGCAACCGCGCTATTCTGCGCCAGAAGTGCAAAAACATATTTCGGCCAGGATGTGAAAAATGACAGCTGTACTGTTCATAAGGAGGTGCAGTAAAATGGCAATGTTGAAAAGTTGGAGGAACATATTACAAATGCGGTTATAAGATGACTGGGGACTGTGCAACACGCTTGTAACACAGTCATTTTATGGGAGTTTTATAACCAAATTTTCAACATAGGCATTTACGCTCTCTGCTAATGAACAGTGTCACTGTGATTTTCTTAATGTGCCCCCAACACTGATTTCCCACAGCGACCGCGCTGCTCTGCACTGCAGGTGCAGAAATACATTTCGGCCAGGATGTCAAAAATGACAGCTGTACTGTTCATAAGGAGGGCTGGAAAAATGGCAGTTTTGAAAATCTGGAGTGAACATATTACGAATGTGCGAAGTTATGAGCATGCGTGGAAACTGTGCAACACACGCTCATAACACAGTCATTTTATGGACATTCATCACCAAATTTTCAACATAGGCATTTTAGGGCCTCTGCTAATGAATAGTGTCACATTGAGTTTCGTAATGTGTCCCGAACACTGATTTCCCACAGCGACCACGCTATTCTACGCTGGAAGTGCAAACACACATTTAGGCCAGGATGTGAAAAATGGCAGCTCTATTGTTCATAAGGAGGTGTGGAAATATTGGCAATGTTGAAAATCTGGAGTGAAAATATTGTAAATGTGCGAAGTTAAGAGCGTGCGTGAACACTTCGCAATGCATGCTAGTAACACAGTCATTTTATAGACTTTTGTCACGAAATTTTCAACATAGGCATTTTAGGACCTCGGCTAATGAATAGTGTCACTGTGATTTTCTTCATGCATCCCAAACACTGATTTCCCACAGCGACTGCGCTGCTCTGCACTGCAGGTGCAGAAATACATTTCAGCCAGGATGTCAAAAATGACAGCTGTACTGTTCATAAGGAGGTGTGGAAAAATGGCAATGCTACAAATCTGGAGTGAAAATATTGCAAATATGCGAAGTTACGAGCGTGCATGGAAACTGCGCAACACACACTCGTAACACAGTTATTTTATAGACTTTTGTCACCAACTTTTCAACATAGACATTTCAGGACCTCTGCTAATGAACAGTGTCACTGTCATTTTCGTAATGTGTCCCGAACCCAGATTTCCAACAGTGGCCGCACAATTTTGCGTCTGCAAGTGCGAAAACACATTTTGCCCAGGATGTGAAAAATGACAGCTCTACTGTTCATAAGGAGGTGCAGAAAAATGGCAATATTGAAAATCTGGACTGAAAATATTGCAAATCTGCGAACTTACGAGCGTGCATAGCAACTGCGCAACGCATGCTCGTAAAAGAGTCATTTTTGGGATTTTTCCCACCAAATTTGCAACATACACTTCTTGAGAGCCCACCTCATGAACATGGGCACTGTCGTTTCGTTAATCAGTCCTGAAAGGTGATTCCTCGCAGTGACTGCGAAATCACCTTTTGGGGCCGATTAACTCCATGACTGTGACTGAATTCATGAGGAGGGGTCCCAAAAACCCCATGTTGAAAATCTAGTGCAAAAAGTCCAAAAAATGCCTGAGATATGCTAAAAAGTTGGAAAACCCCTATCTATTCCATTATACAGCTTACCGGCATTTCCTCAGTTCGCGGTCGGATTTGAAGAGTGCAGATGCTCTCCAGTCCACTGAAGATAATCGTGTGGGCTCCAGAGGTATGGGCATGGGGTGGGTGTGGGAGGCAGGGTGCTCAGTGGGTGGGCACAGGTTGTGGGGTGGGGCGCCAGGAGACCATGAGGGACCATTTTTGTTTTACAGGTTTAAGAAAAAACATCCGGACATTTTTTTTCTTTGGTAGATTGGGCACGCTGGAGTGGGCTTCCAGCTGCCACCTGACTACTTTTGGGGATGTGGTGTAGCCAACGAGGATTGGGCACCCCCATCGGTAGAAAAGCTGGGGAGGAGCGCAAGAGCCGAGGGGTTGGCACCTCAGACTCTCCTGTTACTCTTTATTTGGGCTTGATGTCGATGGGGAGTGGGCTCTGCCGGCAACTCAGATTGAATCAGTATGCCGACGGGGATTGGGGCCCCTGTCGGCAAAAACACACTTTTGTGGGGAGGGATACATGCTGCCAATGGGGATTGGGCATCCCCTCGGCACTGAGGGCTGCTTTGATATTGTTTGTGAACACAGCAGCATCGCGCCGCATTGTTCACAAACAATATTACACTAGCAATGTTCCGCCGAGCAATGACGGGTCGTTCCCACATTGCAGCGAATCGCTGACGCTGCAATGATGTGGCGGCCCATGATTGCTGCGACGAAAATGTTACAACTTGGTGCAACTTCTGGAAGCCAGTGTCATCAGCACACTGTGCCTCCATTGGTGCACCACAGCCAAGCCCCCAAATGCACTGCTTGTGTTGGCTGCCACACTGCTGAGCCTCCCAAACCCGCTTCTCTCCAAAGCTGTCACGTAATGTTTCTTGCACATGCGCATAAGCAAACATAAAAAAAATTACTATGACAGATTTTGTTTACAAAACAAATTGCAGCTTCAAAATCTGAAACATGGCTGGCAATGGCATACGATGTGAAAAAGGCAATTGGGAAACTTGCATAAATCACTTTAAGGAACTATAGAACGCAAAAATATGTAGGTGTAGAGCAGACCTGGAGGAGACCTGGCATACAACAAAATGAAAAATGAAACGTAATGATTTGCTTAGAGGTGGGCCAGAGTTGTTGTTTTTTCCATGGGTATATAGAAAATGGAGATTTGTTTAGAATCAGAATACATAATTGCAAATATTATATCTGTTGAGTCATGATAATAAATTAGGGAATACAATGTTGCATGTCAGTGTTCAAAAAAAACACACCAACGATGTATAAACATTGGCCCTAGTGCAGATGAGTAAGAGATCAGGCTAGATTCCTTTCTGAAATGAACCCATCAGTAAGCAATTAATCCTGCACTGTTATGATTAGTCAACATAGAATATGGAGCCGAGATCAAATTTGTGTATCCTGTGAATCATGGTCCTGCGACAACCAGAGTCACTGAAACAATAGTAAATATGACACCCCAGTCTCAAACTTCAATTATGAGTCAAAGATTCCAGTCAAACATTGCACAAGTAGCAGATCAATCAGAGACAGATTTTTAAAGCAGCCATGTAACAGAAATTGTAAACCTAATTAATCATTCTTGAGGGCAGTGTGCATTCTTATTAGCTGCTGTACCTGAGGGTAATCTCCTAGAAACGCCCAGAACTGCTTAAAACTGCATGCCACATCCACATGTTAGTTTATTTTGTTTCACTTTTAAAAAAGCTGTTTTCTTAAACAAATGGAAATAGATTTATAACTGCAAAGATACCCACACAGGTGGACATTTCTAAGGATTAACACACAGATTGGGGGTTGGGGGGTAATGGCCTTCGTTTCCACCCTGATTTGGCAGTACACCACAAAAGAATAAGAAAGGGACCATAAATCTAGAAAGTCAGTTGATGGTGATTTACTGCAAAATCCAACTATAGCCAGGCTCCGGCTCACACACATACATAAAGTTACAAAGAAATGCCGACTGGCTTGATTTTACCTGGTGCTCCTGGCACTTCGTCTTGCTCTGAGGCCGCATCAGGGGGCAGGGGCAGATTATTTCCAGACATATTTTGAAGTTCCAAACTGAAAGCTGCACTACATTTTATCTAGAATTATACAGCTGCCTTATTAAAGCAAATATAAAATGCAGAGATTTGGCCCCCAGAAAACCATTTAAAACTGTATAAATTGTTATCAAAGCTATTACAACATTCTAGCGTGTGACCCAGGGGGATGGGAACAGGGAAGTGAAACATACATAATGATAGAGTGCAACATGTGCATACAGAAACAGTGTGCAGGATCTAGAAAATCTTAAGGTTCAGGTAAAACTGGACAAAGACTAATGACAGGCAGTGAACAAAAACCATGATAAAATATACACAGTGATAGATATTGCAATAATAAGTACAGATGTGGGCCCAACTGAGAGAAACCCAGCAGTTTCAGGGCAATAAGGGTATGTAAGGTAATGGGCTTAATTCTCAAAGCGGGTTTAGATCAGCACAGACTGCAGCAAATAGCAGCTTGCGCCGAAGCCCAGTGCGCCAGTGAACCTACTCCAGATTCTGGAACAGGTGGGATCCCGGTGCCTAATTCCCCACACTTGCCACAACCTCTCACGTGCGACAAACACAAGGTGTACAGGAGCGGTTTGCTGCAGGCTCTGCATGGCAAAGGCTAGCGGTTCCCCAATCCCCGATCCACTAATAATATACAGTATATTAATTCCCATCCCTGGTGGTCTAGTGGCCCCCCTCCCTGATCCTCAATGCCACTGGTAATAACAATTCATAACATCCCCTTTCCTGATGGTCTAGTGAACCCCCACCCCCCTCTAATCCAGCAGGTACTGCCCACCATTCCACTACCCCCATCCTGAAACTGAGCTGGCAACTGTCACAGCCCTCCACTCCCCTCCACAGCCAGCCACTGACTGAATTGTCGCTGAAGGCATACTGTATAGTGTACGTACTCACTGATTAATCAACGAGTGCATTCGTTATTCAGTACGTGCAAAGTGACAGTTCAGTCGGTGATCAGCCGCAGAGGTGAGAGGAGGCTGTGCTGGTTGCAGGTACTCTTTCGGGATGGGGAAAGAGCAGAATGGTGAGCACTATCTGCTGGGGGGGGGTCCACTAGACTACCAGGGAAGGGGGTGTTATGAATTGTTATTACTGGTGGCATCTGGGATTGGGGAGGGGGGCCACCAGACCACCAAGGAAGGGTGAGATATGAATTATTTATTACTGGTAGCATCAGGGATTGGGGGAAACACTAGACCACCAGGGAAGGGGTGTATGAATTATTGCCAACAGCATCAGGGATCAGGAAGGGGGCCACTAGACTACCAGTGAAGGGGGATGTATGAATTATTATTAGGCTAAGCACAGTTTTTAGCACACACAAACTTCATAAGAGGGCCGCAATAAAAAGTCAAAGCAAAGCCCTTACTTAAATCCATTCATTTGTATTCCCTTGGACGACATCAAATGGGATGCAGTCCAAGAGAATACAAATAAATGGATTAAAGTACGGACTTTGCCTTGGTTCTATGTGATAACAGCGACTGCCTAAAGGAAGCATACGAAACATACGAAATTATAAAGGCCTAGAGGTCTATCAAGTCTGCTCAAATGTGCAGCTAGCACCCCTTATTCTGCAGCTGCCCCTCTCTTCCACCTTTCCCCTTCATTAACCCTCCTCCTTTTCCTGTCCCATCCCCTTTTGAAGCAGTCCACTGTTCTACTGGATACCACTTCTACAGGTAATGCATTCCACCCAGCTACCACCCTCTCTGTAAAAAAGTGTCTCCTCATCTCCCTCCTCAACCTTCCTCCCTCCAGTCTCATATCATGGCCCCTGGTGTCCCTTCCCTCCCTTACTTTGAACAGCCCCTCTGTACCTGTCTTGTTTATTCCTTTCATGTACTTAAAGGTTTCAATCATGTCCCACCAGTCACTCCTCTCCTCCAATCAGTACATGTTCAACTCCATCAACCTCCTCTCATATGATAAGTCCCCCAGCCCCTTGATCATCTTTGTCGCCCTGTGCTGCACCCCCTCCAGTAACTTAATGTCTCTCTTCAGATACGGGTGCCAGTACTGCATGCAGTACTCCAGATGCGGTCTAACTAATGACCTATACAGTAGCAGAATCACCTCCTCCCTCCTCGAGGATATAACCATTGCAATACACCTCAGCATTTTGTTGGCCTTTGCAGCTGCTTTCTTACATTGTGCCGAGTTGTTCATTGTCCCTGTAATGAGCACCCCCAGATCCTTCTCCTCCTCCTCTGTCTGGGCTAGCTGCACTCCCCCCAGCTGGTAACTCCTTCTTGGGTTCTTCATCCCAAAATGCAGCACCTTGCACTTTTTGGCATTAAGCCCCAGTTGTCAGGTGCCTGACCAGGTTTCAAGCTTTGCCAGATCATCCTGCAACCCCTGCCATCCCCCTAGGTCATCCACCACCGCTTCTACCTTGGTATCATCAGCAAACAGACTGATCTTGCGCTTGATGTCCCATGATATGTCTGCAATGAATATCCCAAACAACACTGGTCCCAACACCAAGCCCTGTGGAACACCACTCATCACTACCCTTGGGCGTGAGAGCTCCCCACCCACCACCAGCCTCTGTTGCCTTCCCTAAAGCCAGTTTCCTACCCATCTCACCAGCTTTGCACCCACCCCTGTGCCTACTAACTTACTTCCCAGCCTTCCATGCGGCACTGAGTCAAATGCCTTACTGAAGTCCAGATACAGGACATCCACTGCATGGCCCCTGTCCAGTTGTCTAGTCACCCAGTCATAGAACTCCACCAGGTTGGTTTGGCAGGATCTGCCCCATATGAAGCCATGCTGTCTGCTGTCCTGTAGTCCTTTGGCCTCTAGAAGGGCCACCAGCCTCTCCTTCAGGATAGTCTCCATTAGCTTACCCATCATGGATGTGAGGATCACTGGCCTGTAGTTTCCCGGTTCATCCTTGGGGCCACTCTTGTGGAGCGGCACCACATGAGCCATCCTCCAGTCCTGAAGTACACACCCCGAATGTAGTGAGGCATTAAATAGGTCTGCCAAAAGTCCTACAAGGACCTCTGCCAGCTCCTTCAGTACCCTGGGGTGGATGCCATCCGGGCCTGGTGCCTTGTCCACCCTCAGTGCCTTCAAACCCTCCTAAACTCTGCCTTCCATGATTTCCCCATCTGTCACCCTTCCCCCCCGTTTCTGCAATTTCTCCCCGCTTGGGTGTCACCCCCCTCTTCTCTTTAGTAAATACTGAGCAGAAGTACTCATTTAGTGCTTCTGCCTTATCACACCCTCCTTCCACCAAACCCCCCTCCTTCCTAATCCTTACTATGTGGTCCTTTCAGATCCTTTTCTCCCTGATGTACCTAAAGAAGTCCTTCTCCCCCTTCTTAATGCCTTGTGTCAGCCTGAGTTCCATAGATGCTTTGGCTCCCCTTACTGCCCTTGTCACCTCCTTCGATTCGGTCAAGTACTCCTCCCTGTCCTCCCCCCTCCCTGTTTTCTTGTACTTCCTAAAGGCAGCTCTTTTCCCTCCTTACCTTTTCCATGACCTCTTTGTTCAACCAGCTCGGTTTCTTAGCCCTAGTCTTCTTGCTCTGGGCCTTGCAGCAGGTTTTGGTTGCCTCCACTATCCCCAGCTTTATGAGCTCCCACCTTGGGTTAGTGTCCATACTAGACTGAATTCTGGCCAGGTAGCCTTTTACCACTTCCCCCATCCTCCCAAAGTCGGCCCTCCTGAAGTCCAGCACTCTTGTGCCAGATTCCACTCCTTCCTTGCCCATATCCAATGTGAGCCATACTGAGTGGTGGTCACTCCCTGACAGCGGTTCCTCCACTGTAAGTTCTCTCACAAAGTCCCCGTTTGCCAGCACAAGTTCCCTTCTGTTTCAGGAGAGCTGCATTATCGTGACATCAGAGCAGCAAAAACATTTCCGGCGCTCTGACATCCTCGGTGCATGTAACATTGGCGCTGGGGACATACACCACCCCCACATGGGGGGCTTCACCCCCCACACCCCCATACTATAGGATTCTCAACTCCAGGGGGGTGCATGTTGGGGTGGGGTGAAAGCCTAAAAAATAAAGTTTTGGGCCAGGCACAATAAAATTGCACCAGTGCCTGGACCTGAACCCGAACCCGGTACATCACCCACCCCAACCACAGGCCAACCCCCGATGACTCGGCACAGCTCAGCAACCCCTCGCAGTGCCCCCCCACTGCCCCTCCGCCCCTCCCAGCCCACGCTCACCATGCTCACTCCCCCTGCCATGTACGTGAACATATAGCGATATCCTGTCATTGAATTCACCTACCCCCACATCCGGTCGCCCTACCCTCCCCATTGCCAGTTCGGGCTTTCTCCCATAAAACGTCGCCGTTTCAGACGTCACCCTTCCTCATGCGCCCACATCACAGGCTACCCATTGCCTTTGACTTTCTATTGCATCCCTCTTATGTGGTTTTTGTGTGCTGGAAACTGTACTTAGCCATTTTCTGTAGTTTCTATGTACCACTTTCCAGTGCGTGCCCATTCTGCTGAACTAAGATTTATTATTACCATCAGCATTGGGGATCAGGGAGAGGGACCACTAGACCACCAGTGAACAGGGTTGTATGAATTATTATTACTGGTGGCATAGGGGATTGGGGAGGGAGGCCACTAGACCACCAGGGAAGGGAGGTTTATGCATTTTTAATACCAGCGGCATTGGGGATCGGGGCCACTAGTCTACCAGGATGATTATTACACTGTATATGGGGATCAGTTTGGGGGGGGAATGGCACATTGGTGCAGCCTTATCAACCCTCCCAGAGGACATTTCTAAGTACCCTTAGAGCAGCCATGGTTGGTCCAAGGTAGAATTTTGCCCTCTGTGAGGGTTTTGAGAATCTTGCATTAGGGGATATGGCAGTCTGTGTCAGCCACAAGCCCCCTAGTGCCATGCCACAGCCCATTTTGTGGTGCACAGGTGGTGCAAGCCTTGTTTGGGGCAGGCAGCCAGTGGTTGATGCAGGCTGCCATTGATAATTGCGCCAGGTGCACCTTTTGGCACAAGGGGCACTTTGCGCCATTCTTTATGGTGCAAGCCCCTTGTGCCATGATGGGAGCTTTGAGAATCAAGCCCAATGTGTCTTGGGTATGTGTTCATATAGTATATCTAAACTTTTCCCATTTGCATCTCCAAACAGGGCTAATTGGTTGTTGACTGGGAAATGTCTTTATTCTCTTTTTAAATATATTGATGTTGGACAAAGATCTTTATCTTTTAAAGCAACTCTTTTTTATAATAATTTTCCCCCATTTGTTATTTCTAGTACTTCTGTTTCTCTGTTTAAACATAGACTTTTTAGTTATCTTAAATCCTTATTTGATTGTGAGTGTTATGTTTAATTCTTTTGTTTATTTTCTTTATTTATGTGTTATTGTTTTTTTCCTATTCGGCTCACATGTGAAAATGACCATATTTTGCTCACTATGTTCAACAGAAGAAACTACATGGGTGGAATTCTCAGCTCAGGGCTCAATAGCAGGCAACCGATGGTAGAGGAAGAAAGGGAGCAGAAACCACATGTCAGCTAAGGCAAGGGTAGATGCAGGAGGGGCCAGTGAGAAGTTTGAGCTGATGTTTGAGGAAGAGATGGGAGGAGAAAAGCGAAGTGTAGGAGAGAGCTTGTTCCACATGGAAGGAAGAGGAGAAAACAAACTGCCCATCAGCAGAGTTGGAGTGAGGAACAGAAAAGTGGGGGAATCTCTAGAGTGAAGAACATAACTATTCTTCTCAGGGATTTCTGTCTTGACTGGGGTGGTAAATCCAACAAATCCCTAGACACTCTGATTCAGTAATTCCATTTGTACCAGCTCATTACTGATTCAATCAGACACTCCATGGCCAAGGGGTCAGATTCCCTTATTGACTGGTGCTTGATTAATAGGACTGACAGAATATCTAGTGCAGACTCCCTAGCTGATTCCATTTCTGATCACTTGCCCATCTTCTGAGTATGGCAGGTCACTCCCCGCCCCTTCCCCACCACACAGTTATCACTTTTCAGGACTACTCTAAACTCAACCCTACTACCTTCCTGCAAGATGTAACCAATATAGATTGACTCCCACTATACTCCTCCAATAATTTAGATCAAACTCTAAGTAACTTTCTATCCCAAATCTGTTCTTTTCAGGACCAGCACACGCCTAAGGTATCTTGTAGAATCTGTGGAAGCCCTATGAAATGATTGCACAAAGGACTACTAGCCTTATTTAAAGCTAGGGACAAGAGCTGGTGCAAATATAGGGCCTCGGGTTTACAGGCGGACCTGATTAATTATCAAACTAAATGTAATGCTTGCAAGAGGGCAATACATCTATCCAAGAGCTCATACTGTAAAAAGCTATTGCAAAACAATGCTGGGGAGCTTAAGAAATTCTCGCCCACATTAAGAGCTTTTTGGGTTATAAGAGTATTCAATATTCTAATGACATGGGGCCCGATTCCAGGACAACTTACGCATGGCACAAGACAATTTACACAGAACCCCATGGCATAAATCTTAACTTGCACCATGCAGTACGATCTGTGCATGATTCCAAGTCATGACCTGCACCATGTCATATGCAGGTTGTGCCATGGGTGGGTTACGCCAGCCACTACGCCCACAACCTGCAACGGCATGGTGCAAGGGTGGGTTACAGCAGCAACTATTCCCTATTCCAACAGGGCGGCTGCCGTAACCCACATACGCCATTACAGAAGGCGCATTGGTGCAGTTTAGAGAGACCATCAGGGAGATTTTCTAAGTGGCATCCATCCATGCCAGTCAATGGATGCTCACACTACAGCACCACAGAAATGTTACAGCAGTGCTCCCCATGCCCCTCCAACACATACATGTCCCCAACCCTGAATGTCAGGGACCCCTGGGGTCCATTTTCAAAGTGCCCCCCTGAACACCAGTGCCACCAGTCAATCCCCCCCATGCTTCCTAGTGGTGTTCCAGGTTGGGGTGGCTGTGGGGGGGGCAGTTTTCAGTGGGATGTGGCTTGTGGCATAGAGGGCCACTGCACCATGCCCATGGCACTAGCCTGCATCTGCCACAAGTTGCAGGATATCGGTGCCAGGGACCCTGTCTGTCTTGGAATATGGCACAGGGTCCCCGGCATAGTGCTGCAT
Source organism: Neoceratodus forsteri (assembly GCA_016271365.2). Taxonomy (NCBI): domain Eukaryota; kingdom Metazoa; phylum Chordata; order Ceratodontiformes; family Ceratodontidae; genus Neoceratodus; species Neoceratodus forsteri. Next base: position 220,558,436 of record CM028134.1, read on the forward strand.
GGCATAACTCACATATGCCCACAAGTTGTACCATGCATCCAGGAATCAGGCCCATGGTGATAAAAGTATACATTGTAACAACCCAGTCAGTGCTGATGGCCTGGCACCTAGACTGTTTAAGCCTGCTGCCCCTCTTCTTGCCCTTCCACTAGCTAAACTTTTCAACCCATCCCTTTGCACTGGGTTTGTTCCTAAAATATGGAAAATTGCCAGAATTGTCCCTGTTTTTAAAAAGAATGACCGCAAATCCATCTCCAACTATCAATCCATAGCCATTCTCTGTGTCTTAAGCAAACTTCTGGAAAAACTGGTCTCTGAACAAACCATCACCTATCTTCATAATAGGAAGCTCCTCTCTGAAGCCCAGCATGGTTTTAGAAAGGGTCACAGTACTACTACTGCTCTTCTTAAATTCATTAACGATGCGAAAAACGCTGTGGATAATGATCTTCTTACAGGTGCGGCCTTTACTGACCTTACCAAGGCCTTTGATCTAGTTGATCACTCTCTCTCCTCTCATCAAAAATGTTCTCTCGTGGCTTCTCTACTGAAGCGGTAACTTGGTACTGGAGTTATCTAACAAACGGGCTACAATTTGTCAAGTATGGCTCTGCATCGTCAAATTTCTCTACTGTTTACATTGGGGTACCCCAAGGCTCCATACTTGGCCCTCTATTATTTTCCATTTTCATTAATGACATAATCTCTAATGTCTCTTCATACTCCACCCTTTTATACGCTGATGACCTGGTTTTCTATACCAGCCTTAAACTCCTCCTTGTCCTGAATATTACTCTCACATCAGATTTCCACTGTCTTCACAACTGGCTGTCCAATAACAAGCTGTTACTAAATACTGATAAATCACACTCTGTGCTGTTTGACTCTGCTCCTTGGCTAAGCAATAGCCCAAGACAACTGTCCGTCACCTGCATTGACAATCTGCCCCTCAAAAACATAAATACAATTACGTATCTTGGAGTCACTCTTGATCCCCCACTGGATTTTAATCAGCACATCTCTATTGTATGTAAAGTGGTCCATTGCAAGCTTGCCCTGGCCTACAAGACAAGTTATGTCCTCACTCCCTCTGCCAAAACTGCTATTGCCCAGGGCGTTCTTCTTCCTGCACTAACTTATGCTTCAGTTACTTATATTGGCACTACCAAAGCCTGCCTGCATAAATGGGACACCTCATATAATAATATATGTTGAATTGCTCTCTGTTCACAACGCCGCCCTCACGCAACGGTGTCAGTTATACAGCGGCCTCAACTGGCTCCCACATAAAAAGATAACCGGTTCTATGCCTTTGGTACTCTGATATATAGCATTGTTCATATAGATACTCCTTCCTCCTTAGCTAACATAGTCACTACCCAAAACCCACATTATGCTCTTTGATCAGGTGATATGACTCTTATGTCAGTCCTCTGATGCAGAACCAATATGGGCTCCCAGGCCTTGCCCCTCTTTGCACCTCTGTACTGGAACTCACTACCTGCACCCCTCCAGCATTCACCCACTCATTCCAGCTTAAAACAAAATCTGCGTAACCACCTCCTAGCCTCCTAGACTCAAACTACTGCACCTGTATAGTTCCTCCATGATCCCTCCTTGAAGCACCCCATCATACTCACCTGTCCTCAGCCCCATCTCTAGATAACTCTCCTAGCACTTATGCATGTATATGCAAAGTCCTTACCCTACTGCTATGACTTGTCTATATTATTTAACCTGAATGTATTAATTCTGGCCATTGTACTGTGTTAGTTTCTTAGGAGTGTTAATTTGTGGATGACGCCCATTGAATTTGGATATGAACTTCTAAGATTCTCAAAATTGTATTTGTATCAGCTAGTTTCTAGATGTTTATGTACATACTGCCACTTCCTGTATTCAATTTCCTTCCCTTCTTATACCTTGTATGTAATGTATAATGTAATGTATATCCCAGACTCATGGTATTTGTATCTTTTTCCTTGAACCTTGGTGCATCTTATCTTTTTTGTAAGTTGCCTGTATTGCTTTTTACTCTCCCGGGTCAAGCATGAAAATAGACATTTCTAGTGTCTAGCACGCTTATCGAGTTATCAAAAACAAATAAAACAAACAAGAGACAGAGGGAATGGCAGATAGGAGCGAGAAAAGATAAGGAGGAAGAGAACTGAACTAACATTTAGAAATGAAGGATGCACAGTGTATTAGGAGGCAGGGAAGAGGAATGTATCCAACAATGAATCTTACCATATTGAAATTAATAAAACATCACATACTACTTTATAGAAACAATAAATTAAATCATACTGCACAAAGCCAAGTGGCAATTGCAGTCTCAGTAATAGAGATAAAAATAATACTCATTTACACAAGGGTTTAATAAACAAAGCAAGCATTTCTGGTGTCACATGGATGGATCTTCCAAAACCTCCATCACTTCACCGGTGTTATAGCCAATAAGCTGACATTTTCTCGGGTCCCAAACTGGGATCCCCTTAGTTATCTCAAAATTGGAACAAAATCTATGTAAGCAATGAGACATGATGGGGAAGTTGTTGTCATGGGACAAGCACCCTCTCAGGCGCTATGAGGCCAGAAGCACTAGTGCTGAGGGCATTTAGCATCTGGAAGGGTGTTTATCCCATGACAGACACTGACCCTGCAGGTTTTATTGCCCTTATAGAATGGGTTACTTTCTAATAGCTGCATAAAACATGGGTTTTGTTAGATTTTATAAACTGAAAATTAAAAATGTGGAACTTTTTAAATAAAAAAGTTTTATTGAAATTTAGTTAAAAATTAAAAAGCAGCCTCTACATATCCTGGTAGGCATAATGGCGAGTAGGTTTAAAATAGGCTTACCATCAGAGAACTCCGGTCTTCTCCCCCAACCCATTTCCAGTCATGGAGAAATAACGTCTGGAGTAGCTCTGAGTATAGAAAAGAAAGAACATTACATAAAGTTTGATATTTATTCTTATTCTGTTTATCCCTCCCCTTTTCCAAGTGGCCTCCTTCGTATGGGCTCCCAGGCTTACCTGCCACTTATTTCCTAGGGGCTTGACCCCCCCCTCCCCAGTGGGGCTGTTGGGGTTCCTCAACCACCACCAAGACATGGATCCAGTTGGTAGCTGGGCCAAGGTCATGGATTATGGGGCTAGAGGCAATTAGAGTCATCATGCCTGTTGGCATTTTCTCCTGTTCTGTCTAAATGGGAAGTCAAAGCATGCAGTGCCATCAAGATGCATGGTGCATGCTTCTGCATGCTGTGCGTCAATGGCCATCACTCCTCTGTCACAATGTGCAGTCTCAAAATGACTGCCTCCTAGCCTCCGGTAGGGGCCGTGCATGTGCCGGTTCCATCACCTCCTCCCCAGAGGAAGAGAGTAGTCCTGTGGACACTTGATCCTCCTCCTCCCCTGGCTGACCCTCCAATGTCATGAGTTTGTTCCGGAACTCAGGTTGTTGGCATCAAGTTTGGTATTCCATTTAACAGATGCTTTTTCAGCAGGTCTGTGTGTCTTAAGTACTGGTCTGTTTGCTATGTGTGGGCTAATGGAAAGTTGCCATTAAGAAACTGCAGTTTTGTCAGGGTTGTCTGGTCCAGTCCCATGACAGCAAAAAGAAACTACCATTTTAGTTGTGCTCTCCACAACTGTGACAGGGAACACAAACTGCAGTTTCTGTCAATGCCCATGACAGGGAAAACAAACAGCCATTTCAGCAGGGCTTACCAATCCTGGTGAGGGGGAAACATGCAGGGAAGTCCACTTGAAGTATGTGGCAGGTGCAGTTTTTCCACAGTTGTTGGCATTGCAGGTTGTGTATATGTCAATTAGGAAGGGACTGAGTGGGACAGATTTGCATGAGTGAGCCAGCATGTGTGTATGTGAGGGTGCATGTGTGGGAATAACTGCAGAAACAATGGTGAGAAGACGGGCCAATGGTATGGCGGTAGTACTACCACCAACCAGGCTGGTGAACTGGGCCCAGCAGTGCTCTCAGGATGCTGGGGTCAGCAAGGAAGGGGGAGGATTGAGCATCCATGGGACTGTTCTCTTCTCCTCTTCCAGAAAGGGAATTGTGCATGCTCCACCACATGACTGCCATCTTTGGATGAGGTGAAGAATGGGACAATAAACCACACCCCAAACCCTGCCCAAGCCCCAGCCATTTTTATAACCAATAATAATTCACATTCTCAGCTTTTATAGCTTTCAAATGGCTATGCTCAGGCTCTGTCTACAGTGCCCAGTGTCACTTTTTTTGTCATGCTCCCTTGGATGCCAGCCATTATTGCTATAACAAATGGTACTGTACAGATGGGGGTGTTTGTTTACAATTTGTTTATCCAACGGGGTCTTGCTGCTACTCATTTCCTGTGTGGCCTGGAGCACAAAGAGGTTAAGAGATTTGGCTGTGGTCACACAGTGAATATTTTGCTCTAGCAGGATTTGAAACTGCAATCTTGTGGTCCCCAAGTCAGTGCTCTAACCACTACACCATAGGCATGTTGCAGTGCACATGCTTTGAGATCACAAATATCTTTGCATCAGGTGCCTGGGATTATTACCCCAAAAGCTTGAATGCTATGTACAGTCTCTGTTATGTTGGTCCAATAAATTGTGTCACACTTCTTGAGTATCGTACATATACAGCAGTTTATCCAAGATCACTACTGCTACTGTACACACATTCTAACAGTATTTTACTACATGTAAGCAATAATACCCAACACGGTCTGCAGTATTGAGGAATACAGGACTGCCCAGGGGTGTAATGAGGCCCGACACCTCAGACAGAGTGCCTTATAGCCCCTACATGGTCTGGTATTCCCCAATGCCACCCACCCTGGTGGGTAATATTGTGCTTAGAAAATGGCACTGTAGTAAAAAAACTAGTGAAAAATTGTTAATAAAGAATTCATTTAATGCAGGTTTTGCAATAAAATAGTTCCTCCACCTGGATTAGAATAATGTTTTTTTTTTTAAGATATGGACTTCTGTTTTGCTCGTGACTCTGTAGTTTAAGGTGGTTGTGTGCGGTTATAGCCCCCTTGAAAGAGAAAGAGAGAGAGTGAGACAGAGAGAGAGAGATTGTGGTCAGCAACAAAGCATATTGAAAAAGTACTTTTTCTTTGTCCATTTGTCTTAACAGTTGGGTGGGGAGCTGTTGCGATTGCTACAGGGAAAAGAAAGCGCGGTCTGCAACAATGTGTGCAGTTGGGAGAGTGACTGTGGTCAGGGAGGCAGTTCTTTACTTAAAGTGCAGGTGAGCCCGGGAAAGTTATTCCAGTTTAAAAAAAAAAAGATGTGCATTGATGTTTGCTACAGTGCCCAGGAACGCAGGTAAAAGAAATGGGTTGCTACCGCTACTAGCCATGAGAGAAGCACAGACTGAGGAGCGGAGGTGGGTGTTTCTTTACTTTGTGTGCCTGGACCTGCAGAGTTGTTGCTGGCTTGCTCCAACTAGTACTACTACTACTACTAGTACTATTACTACTACTACTACTATGACTGGATTTTGATGGAGCGGGAGGTGCGAGTAACTGTGTCAGTCTATAGGATTGTATTGTGTTTTAAAAACATTTATTTTATTTTAAAAACATGTTTTTGTTTAAACACTGATGGTTTGGCTGTACAGAGTTGTGGGGGAGGTGATTTCTCCTGGTCAGTAGGTGGGTTGGGGGGCCTTTCTCAGTCACTTGTCTGGTTAGTAAGCAGGGAAAAATGGAGGCTAATTCAGTTTGAATTTTCTACTGGCTCAAGGATACCAGTTTGCCTTTTGTGGCATACAGTGGGTACTTGTTTTTCACAGGGCTTTATTGAAAAATACTGGCTTGGCAATGTAAACCTGCTAGCCAATCAGGATGCTAGCATTTCCATTGCCACTTTTTGATTGAGGCTTATTCAGTTGTTACTCAAATGTAATGACCAACTGTAACCACCAAAAAGATTTGAAATCAGGAATTTAAAGCAGCTTCTGTATGCACTAAAAGCTCTGTTTGCCATTTGAAGGAAAGACCATCTCCTTCCCCGTGAACAATCCAGGCATTTCACGTGACTGCTATACATTCAATAAAAAACAAGCATTTATCAATGCCAAATGTTGATTGCGTTGGTCCGTTGAGCTCAGTCACTGCCCCTCTGTCACTCACTTGTTCTGTTTCTCCCAGTGCTGCAGGCTGCTGTTTTGTACTGGGCTCCTGCCTGTGTTGGCACCCTTTTCTGTCCACAAAGAAATCCGCAGTTGTGCAGACAGAGTTCTGTTGAGGTGGCTCACTCCTCCTCTCTCACTTGCTCATTCTGTTTCTCCTGGCACTGTAGACTGCCCTTTTGTACTGGGATTCTGCCTCTGTTGGTGGCTTTTTCTGTCCACAAAGAAATCTGTAGCAGTTCTGACACAGGTCCATTGAACTTGCTCACTCCCCCTCTCTCACTCGCTCGTTCTGTTTCTGCCAGCGCTGCAGGATGGCCTTTTGTACTAGGCTCCTGCCTGTGTTGCCGCCTTTTTATGCCCACAAAGAAATCTGCAGCAGTCACGGTGGAGCTCCGTTGAGCTTGATCACTCCCCCTCTCTCATTCGCTCGTTGTGTTTTTCCCTGGTGCTGCAGGCTGCCCTTTTGTATTGGGGTCCTGCCTGCATTGGCACCTTTTTCTGCCCATAAAGAAATCTGCAGCTGTCCCAAAAGAGCTCCGTTGAGGTTGTTCACTCCCCCGTCTCACTCGCTGATTCTGTTTCTCCTGGTGCTGCAGGCTGCCCTTTTGTACTGGGCTCCTGCCTCTATTGGTGCCTTTTTCTGCCCACAAAGAAATCCGCAGCAGTGCCAAAAGAGTTCCATTGAGCTCGCTCACTCTTTCCCCCTCTGTCACTCGCTCGTTCCATTTCTGCCGGTGCTGCAGGCTGCCCTTTTGTACTGGGATCCTGCCTGCATTGCCGCCTTCTTCTGCCCAAAAAGAAATCTGCAGCAGTCATGATAGAGTTCCGTTGAGCTCCCTCACCCCCCCACTTGCTCGTTCTGTTTCTCCTGCTGCTGCAGGCTGCTCTTTTGTACTGGGCCCCTGTGTACATTGTTGCCTTTTTCTGTAATTAATCATCTTTATTGTTTTCCACAACAACATCACCCCACATACAACAGCTGAAATGCACCAATAAGAGCGTGGAAAAGAAAAAAGAAAGGAAGGGCATAATAAGACTTATAATCAGCTCGCCCACGTGTATGAGAAGATGTACTTAATCCCCACTCCCACCCCTCCCAAGGCTACACATATACGTGATCCAACCAGATCATCCCTAAGATATTCTAGGCACCAGGCCTCCACGCCATGAGAAGCGTTTCTAAGGAACTCCACAGTGACATATATTTGTCCCGTATACCTTGCATGTCAAGAACATGCTTTTCTAACTGTAGAGCCAGGATGCACTCACGAAACCATTCCATCAAGGTAGGGGGATGATCATCCATCCAGTGTCTAAGAATTATCAACTTGCCACGGCTGTAGCAAGTGACAGATGGGCCAGGTAGTCTTAGACGTGCCAACCGGGAACAAATTCAGGATACATACCTCAGGGGAGAACACATCTGAAGAGCCAAGGATAGGGTCTAAAAAGTTTTTGATAGCTCGCCAAAAGCCCTGTATTTGAGAGCATGACCACACCATGTGGTATAGAGTACCATCCTCTATTCTGCACTTCCCACATGTGGGTGCATCATTTGCCTTATATCTAAACATTCGAGATGGGGATAGGTATAGGTGATGCATTATATTAAACTGTACCATCCTCAACCGGTCTTGCTTTATATACTTATACATATTAAGCCATAATTTCTCCCAGTAACTGGGTACTTCAGACAAGCCCAACTCCTCGACCAATAATAACAAACTCCTGAAAGGAGTTTGGAATCCCATTCTCACAGTACTTTATATACCTTAGAAACCGGCCTCGATTGAGAAGCAGTAACAAATAGTGTATCAATGTCTCTGCCCCCATGATCCACTGACGCCATTTGGGCAAATGAGACAGCTATGGCCTTACTAATCTGCAACCATTTAAATAAATCCTGACTTGCGACTCCAAAAGACCTCACTAAACGATCAAAGGGTATCGGCCTACCATTCACCCAGAATTCCGAAACTCTAAGGCCACTTATCTGGGGCCAAAAATCCATGGGTAGAGCTGCACCCCCAACTTTAGTACGAGGATTTTCAAAAATGGGCTGGTTAGGTGATAAATACCAGTTGACTGCAAGGTAATTCTGTAACTGCCAAAGGCCTTCAATGACCATCCCATAGGATTATTTTTCAAGGATTTGGGAACAGCTGCGGGAGGGGCGTACAACAAGGCCGGAGGAGCAGTTCACCCTCATGAACCTCGCTCAATGTCAACCCACAAGGTGAATAGACCCTTTGCTCAAATTCATCACACCAATGACCCAATTTACTAATATGCTGCAAATATAGTATAAGAAAGCTGGAGCAGCTAGACCCCTTTGACTTTGGGGGCAGTAAGTTTCATATAAGATCTACTAACTCTTTTCCCATTCCATAAAAATAAATTGAATATTTTCTGTAAATTGAAAAACATGTTTTCGGAGATATACACCCAACATGCCTAAGGGATATAGCAGTCTGGGTAAGATATTCATTTTTATAATATTCAATCTACCCCAAAGCGACATGGGAAGTAACCGCCACCTTTCCATATCACCCGCTATAATTTTAACTTGACTACTCAGATTACTTCTGATCATTGAATTTAATCCTGTGCTGACATTAATTCCTAAATACATAAGCGACTTAGACTCCCAACAGAGACCTAACGGTGCTAAATCCGCTTTCGTGACCTCCTTATTTAAGGGGAGAATCTTCGATTTCACATGATTTAACTTATAGTAGGATACTTTGGAGAAGGAATCGATTTCCGCTAAAATCGCCGGGATCGAGGTTACCAGGTTTTCCATATGTAATAATATATCATCTGCATATACTGAATATGTGTATCAGACATCCCCTATCTGTATACCTTGGATCATTGGATTTCCTGCTAACCTATTCAGGAAAGGCTCTAAATATAAATTGAACAGCAGCGGACAGGGGCACCCTGCCCGCATCATCGCCTAGTTTGACCACTGGCGATAGCATCCCATTGCATTTCAACGGGTTTGAGGGAAAGGAATACAATAGTTGAACCCATCTCAGGAACGCATCCGGCAGGCCAAAGGCAGATAGGGTGGCAAATAGATAATCCCATGAAACCCTATCAAATGCCTTTTCGGCATCCAATGAAACCAGTACGGCTGGGGTCTTAGCTTCTTTAGCAACAGTGATAATGTGTAACAGTTTCCGCATATGGTCCTGAGATGATCGCCCAACCATGAATCCCACTTGTTCCCTACTAACCAGCCTGTTCATAGTTTTAGACAACCGGTTAGCTAAAACTTTAGCTAAGATTTTGATGTCCATGTTCAGAAGGGAAATTGGACGATAACTATCCATACTGAAAGGGTCCTTCTCCGGCTTGCAGATTAGAGAGATCGTCGCCTCTAAGAAGGAGGTATCTGACAACCCTTTATCAAACCAACTCTGAAAAACCTCCTCCAAAATTGGGGATAAAAGCAAGTAACATGCCTTATAAAGTTACTAGGGAACCCATCTGGGCCAGGGATCTATTTGAGGGCATTTGTTGGATCGCTTGCTGGTTCTGCCATGAGATTGGGGACACTCAGAGGGGTCATATCTCCTCCGGCAACTTTTTGTAGCGTTACTAATTTAAAGAGTGCAATTAAGTGCCTTAGTTGGTTTAGACTCTAAGTCCTCCGGATATAAAGTCTGGAATACGACCCAAAAGCATTCGCCATATCCCTGGATCCGTGCACACCTGCTCCCCCTGCCCCGTTCGAATCCCTGCTATAAACTGAGATGAGTTTAGCTGACGAATACGCATAGCAAGTAGTTTCCCTGCTCGCTCCCCAAGGTCTAGGTATTGAAGCTTAGTTCTTAGAAGAGCTTGCTCCGCATTCTGAGCTATAATACCCAGATATTGGGCCTGCAATTGCTGCAATCGTGCCCAATCTGCATCCGTTGAGATTCGAGAAAGATTACGTTCTAAGCTCCTGATCGAAGCAAGCAGGGAATCCAGTTGTGCCATCTGCGTACGTTTCTTTTTAGAGGCCATTTTAATCAACTCACCCTCAGGGAACACTTTAAGGCCACCCAAACTAAATCCTTGTGTGTCACTGAACCTTGATTATTTTCTAAGAAGCTCTTAATGAATTCTACAATACGATTCATGGAGGATTCGGTCCCTTAGTATCTGGCAATTTAACCGCCATTGTGGAGACCGCTTACACCCAACAGCTAGCAGATAATCCAGACTGACCGGTGCATGGTCTGATATCACCCTGGAAGATATGTCGACCTGCCTGACACCGGGCATAGCAAATAGATTAACTAAGATATAATCTATTCGTGAATATGTCCTATGTGCAGCGGAAAAAAAGGTGTATTGTCGCAATTTAGGGTTAAGCGCACGCCAGACATCGACAAGAGCAGTCTTGCTTATTAAATCCTTCAGTGCTCTTTGTGCTGGCGACAAGCCTACCTCTCATGAGACGCATCTATCCAGATCATTCCGGAGAACTAAGTTCCAATCCCCTAACACCGTAAGCTTTTCGGTTAGTCACTACCCTATTTAGTAAATCTGTGAAAAAGGCTGGGGAATCATTATTGGGACCATATATCGAGCCCAACAATATCGGATACGATTCCAATAGGCCATGTATAATGATATATCTACCATTCGGGTCCCAAGCCTCTTCCACCAATCTGAACGGAGTATTCCTCGCTATGAGGATTGCAACCCAACCCCTATTAGTGGATGACCCATTGCTGCCTTTTTCTGCCCCCAAAGAAATTTGCAGCAGTCCCAAAAGAGCTCCGTTGAGCTCACTCACTCCCCCTCCCTCACATGCTTGTTCTGTGTCTCCTGCTGTTGCAGGCTGCCCTTTTGTACTGGCATCCTGCTTCTGTTGGCACCTGTTTCTGCCCACAAAAAAATCTGCAGCAGTTTTGACAGAGCTCCATTGAGCTCGCTTACTCGCCCCTCTCACTCGTTCATTCCGTTTCTGCCAGTGCTGCAGGCTGCCCTTTTGTACTGGGCTCCTGCCTGCAGTGCCACCTTCTTCTGCCCACAAAGAAATCTGCAGCAGTCACGATGGAGCACCATTGAGCTTGCTCACTCCCCCTCTCTCACTCACTCGTTCAGTTTCTCCCGATGCTGTAGGCTGACCTTTTGTACTGGGCCCCTGCATGCATTGCTGACTTTTTCTGCCCACAGTGAAATCTGCAACAGTCCCAAAAGAGCTTCGTTGGGTTCACTCAGTCCCCCTCCTGCACTCGCTTGCTCATTCTGTTTCTCCCGCTGCTGCAGGCTGCCCTTTTGTATTGGGCTTCTGCCTGCGTTGGCATCTTTTTCTGCCTGCAAAGAAATCTGCAGCAGTCCTGGCAGAGCTCCATTGAGCTTGCTCACTCCTTCCTCTCACTCACTCACTCAATCCGCTTCTGCCGGCGCTGCAGGCTGCCCTTTTGTACTGGGCTCCTGCCTGCGGTGCCGACTTCTTCTGCCCACAAAGAAATCTAAAGCAGTCACGATAGAGCACCGTTGAGCTCACTCACCCCCCCCCCACTCGCTCGTTCAGTTTCTTGTGCTGCTGCAGGCTGCCCTTTGTACTGATCCCTGCATCCATTGCTGAATTTTATGCCCACAAAGAAATCCACAGCAGTCCCAACAGAGCTCCGTTTAGCTCACTCAGTCCCCCTCCCTCACTCGCTCGCTCGTTCTGTGTCTCCCGCTGCTGCAGGCTGCCCTTTTGTACTGGGCTCCGGCCTGCACTGGCATCTTTTTCTGCCCACAAAGAAATCTGCAGCAGCCCTGACACAGGTCCGTTGAGCTTGCTCACTCCCCCCTCTCACTCGCTCATTCCATTTCAGCTGGCGCTGCAGACTAGCCTTTTGTACTGGGCTCCTGCCTGCATTGCTGCCTTTTTTTCCCCACAAAAAAATCCACAGCAGTCCCGATAGAGGTCCGTTAAGCTTGCTCACTCCCCCTCTCTCACTCGCTCATGGTGTTTCTCCCGGCGCTGCAGGCTGCACTTCTGTACTGGGCTCCTGCCTACATTGGCACCTTTTTCTGCCCAGAAAGAAATCTGCATTTGTCCCGATAGAGGTCCGTTGAGCTCGCTCACTCCCCCATCGCACTCGCTCATTGTGTTTCTCCCGGTGCTGCAGGCTGCACTTCTGTACTGGGCTCCTGCCTGTGTTCGCACCTTTTTCTGCCCACAAAGAAATCTGCAGCTGTCCCGATAGAGCTCCGTTGACCTCACTCACTCCCCCCTCTCACTCGCTTGTTCTGTTTTTGCAGGCGTTGCAGGCTGCCCTTTTGTACTGGGCTCCTGCCTGCAGTGGCGCCTTTTCCTGCCCACAAAGAAATCCACAGCAGTCCTGACAGAGCTCAGTTGAGCTTGGTCACTCCCCCCTCTCTTACTCGCTCGATCCTAATCTGTCCCAACCACTGATTTCCAACAGTGACTGTGTTATTCTCATGGTAGCTTACGGCTGGCTGGGATGTGAAAAATGACAGCTGTACAGTTCATAAGGAGGTGTGGAAAAATGCCAATGTTGAAAATGTGGTGTGAAAATATTACTAATTTGCAAAGTTACAAGGGTGCTTGGAAACTGCACAATGCACGCTCATAACACAGTCATTTTATGGAGTTTCGTCACAAAATTTTCAACATAGGCATTTTAGGACCTCTGCTCTTGAACAGTGTCAGTGTGATTTTCTTAATGTGTCCTGCACACTGATTTCCCACAGCGACCATGCTACTGTGCACCGGAAGAGCGAAAAAACATTTCAGCCAGAATGTGAAAAATGACAGCTGCACTGTTCATAAGGAGGTGTGGAAAAATGGCAATGTTGAAAATCTGGAGTGAAAATATTACAAAGTTGCGAAGGTACAATCGTGCATGGAAACTGGGTAACGTACGCTCGTAACACACTCATTTAATGGACTGTCATTACCAAATTTTCAACATAGGCATTTTAGGACCTTTGCTACTGAATAGTGTCACTGTCATTTTCATAATGTGTCCCGAACACGGATTTCCCACAGCGACCATGCTATTCTGCACTGGAAGTGCGAAAACACATTTCGGCTGGGATGTGAAAAGTGACCGCTGTACCGTTCATAAGGAGGTGCAGAACAATGGCATTGTTGAAAATATCTGGAGGGAAAATATTATAAATTTGTGAACTTACAAGCATGTGTGCAAACTGTGCAATGTACACTCATAACACAGTCATTTTATAGAGTATCGTCACCAAATTTTCAAGATAGGCAGTTTAGGACCTCTGCTCATGAACAGTGTCACTGTCATTTTTGTAATCTGTCCCGAACACTGATTTCCCCCATCGTCCATGCTATTCTGTGCAGGAAGTGCGAAAACACATTTCGGCCCGGATGTGAAAAATGACTGCTGTACTGTTCACAAGGAGGTGTGGAAAAATTCCAATGTTGAAAATCTGGTGTGAAAATATTGCAATTCACGAAGTTACGAAGGCAGTATAGCAACTGGGCGCTAATGACGCCAGAAAACAGTAATTTTTGGATTTTTCCATCAATTTGCAACATAGGCTTTTTGAGGGCCCTCCTCATGAACACTGACCACAAAATCACCTTTCAGGGCCGAATAATGCCATGACAGTGGCAGAATTCATGAGGAGGGGTCCCAAAAACCCCATGTTGAAAATGTGGTGCCAAAATTCAAAAAAATGGCTGAGATATGCATCAAAGTTGAAAAAACCTTATTTATTCCATTATACAGCTTACCGGCATTTCCTCAGTTCATGGTCGGCTTTGAAGAGTGCAGACATGTTGCTAGTCCCCCGAAGATTATCGCGCCGGTCTCCACAGGTAAGTATGGGGTAAGGGGGGTGTGGGGAGGCAGGGTGCGCAGAGGGTGGGCGCTGGTTGTGGGGGGGCAGGGAGATGGTGAGGGACCGTTTTCTTTCTTAATAGGTTAAAAAAAAAACATTGCAGGATGGTTTTCTTTTTTTACAGGGCTATTTGGCATGCTGTGGTGGGCTCCCCAGTATGCTAATAGTGTTTCTGTGAGGGGGGCAGCTCTAGCCAATGGGAGATTGGGCACCCCCTCAGCACAACTGCACTGGGTGTTCGGGAGGGTTATGCCTACGGGGAGTGGGCTCCCCCATCAGCAAATGAAACTTTGGGGGGGACATAATGCCGATGGGGAGTGGGCTCCCCTGTTGGCAAAATGAATGTATTTGATAGGGGCACTAAAGCCGACGGGGATTGGGGCCCCCATCAGCACACAAACACTGTGGGGGGGCACATGCTGTTGAGGGGATTGGGCACCCCCTTGGCACTGTGGGCTCATGAATATGTTTGTGAACATGGTGGCAAGCCACCACCATGTTCTCAAACAATATTACAATACTAACATTCTGCCCAGCAATGATGGGTCGCTCCCTCATTGCAGTGAGTGGCTGATGCTGCAATGATGAGGCAGCCCCTGATTGCAGCGGCTAAAACATTTCAAGGTTGTGGCACACTGGCTGAACTAGTCCTTTTTAGTTGAGCGGTGGCCTTCCTTTCTCAAAATCAGCACCTAAAAGTACAAACAAAAGCCATGTAAAAAGTGCCCCCATTAAAAGTCTATGGAGTGTGTCCCCGCTCATTCTTGCACTGACATTGCAAAACATGCGAGTGTGGGGGCATGGCTCCGGGTCGGCTTGTGCAAGCATTTTCAAAACTAAGCTGATGGAGCAAGTTTATGAGTGTTATATCTAAAAATATACTGGGAGAAACATTAAATTATTTGGCAGCATCCCTTAACCAGAGGATAGGACATCCTTTATGATGGGGGGGGGGGGCAGTAACTACTGAAAACCTGCTCCTTAAGAAAACTACCCTTTCTTTCTTCCTTGCAGTTTTTACTTTGGACAACTATCTCCATATCTTTTTCAAATGCACAAAATTCTTATAATTGTGGTGCACAAGGATTTAATTTTTTAGCATTATCTTAATTGAGTTGAAAATTGAACCACATTTGTGATTTTCTTATTTTGTCTCTGGCCTTGCTTTCTTTGTTTTCATGGGATGCAAAAGGGATCTTGTTCTCCTCTGGAAGACTGAGCCTCTACAAAAATTGTTTTGAATTGATACTGAAGAGAGTGGAACTCCCCTTGCAATTTACCAAGTAGTCCCACAAATTTGTATTTATTTATTTATTGTATAAATTGTATTTACAACCTTTTCGCCAGGGGCTTGTTTACAAAAGTACCTTGTCACAGTGAGGACATACAGAGTCAACATACGTGCAGAATACAATCATACAGTAACACAGTTTTACATAGTTGCATGAACATAATGAGCAACTAAACAACATTTCAGACGTGACAGGTTGGTACCAGCAGGTATTAAATTCTGGCATCTCATTCCTTTTTCTAGTTGCTAAATGCATCTGTATTGTTTGTTGATTGGTTGGTTGGTTGTTTATTTTTTTTAACCAGATAAGTCTATTGAGTACAAGTACCCATTTCTGGTACAACACAGGTGCAAATCACAATACCTATACAAACACTGTTTACATAACAATAACAAGTAAGCATTAAGCCATGATGAAGGTGGCATCTAATGGGGAATTAATGCATGGTTGGAACCATTGTGGCACGAGGCCACAGGTCGAGTGCGTACAATGGGCCAACCATGCATTAATTCCCCAGTAGATGCCACCTTCGGAGTGGCTTAATGCACTTGTAACATGGTGAGCACATTAGTAGGACTGTGACTGATGACTGTGTACTGTTCTAATGAATGACACAGTGACGGCATTGCAGTTAGAAAGTTACCTTTACTGTACTTTTGAGAAGTTAACATCACACTCTCTTACATACATATGTGCCATTTGACAACTTTTGCAGGCAACTAAACAAATGCATGCCTGAATGATTACTGTGACTTTTTACATATTCCTGATGGCTGTTACTGTTGTACCATACTCAGGAGGACCACAGTTTCTGACTTCTATTCAGTTGGCTTCAGGGTCTCTTGCTGATTTGCATATTGCGTCACCCAATTACTCCAGTTACCTGATGCTGTGTACCTGGCAAGCTACTCTTCAGATTGGTGGTTGTATTATTGGAGTCTCGATTTCCCCACGCACTTCTTCACCTGTGTCTCAGGCAATGGTCCTGGATAATTTAAGTTCATGGTGCCATATACCGTGAACAACTGGAAGTGAAAGGGATTTCCGGTTCCTTGCTGCCCAACGCTATGCCGCATTGTGGCATCTGGGGTCCCACTACCTTCTCCCAGGACAGGTTCCTGGGATGCCTCTCTCTCTCTGTTGATGTGCCGCGTGTACTTGGTACTTTTTGTCTTTCTCCTGTCAACCAATTTCCTGCTGTTCCTGCTGTGCTGGGCTCCTCCTGTACAAAGCTGTTCTCCGAGTTGTCACAGCATGTCTCATACCTCTCTGCTGCTGGTATCCCTGCATCGTCTCCTGCTCCTGTATAGTTCTGGTGGTTGTCCTCTTCAATTTCTCCCTCTGCTGCTGTTGTGTCTCTTCGCATCCTTTTGGTCTCGACAGGATCTGTGACCATTTTTTTCTGCCTCCTTTGGTTGGTGCCCAGTAGTTTGGGAGACTGGTCTCACATAGGTGCCCTGTCACCAACATGATCTCTTGAGATGCGAGACCAGCCTCTGACAACATCTGCACTACCGTACTGCGGACACTATGGTTTGTGTACTGCCTGCTTAGATCTGCCTCATTGGATATTCTAGCCATCATTTCTCCAAGGAAATTTTGGCTCATTGGCTGCCTAGAGAACCACTTCTCTTTCTTGTTCAGGACATGCTGCAGTTGCTTAATAGGGTGCACGTAAAACACTGGAGCATTTTCAGGACATCGACTCTTATATTCTTTAAGTAGAGCCACCGGACAATGCCGTGATTCTCTCTGGACATAGAGAACACCTCTGAGAGCCTCTCTGTTACTCTCATCTGCTCTTCTGTGATTCTTGGTGACCTCATTGTAAGTTATACTAATGTATTCTATGCCACTATCTTTCAGAACTTCAAAAGACTCTTGTCTGAGTTGCCTCAAGCCTTCCCTTTCTCTCCTCACCAGACCCAATTGCAGTTCAACCCACAGGCACTTCACTAGCCCCTGAGCCATTTCTGGGTCCAGTTTGGCACTATTTCTTATTTTATACAAGTCCTCTTGACTTAGCGATGGATGATGGGTAGCTCTGTCTTTGCCATCTCTTCTATACTTCTTCACTACTGCCACAAACACATTGTTTGTCAGTTGGAATTCTACATCAGACATTATATTTATTTGTTATCGTACCTCAACACTATTAAAATACCTATTCAGGTCAGCTCGAATACCACAGAATGAGCTAATGCTGTACTGCTGTCCTCCTTCGGCTCTTACTGACCCATAAAATGCTCGTAGTATTTCACTCAGGCACTGTACTGTGACTGTCGCTATGTCAACTGACATATCTTTCACTCTCAGCAAGTCAGAGAAAACATTGTATGCCCAGTCAGTGTTCTTTTGGGTATTCACTTTGACTTTTTTCCTTTCTAGATCATCCAGCTCTCCGGCTGCTGATAGCACTGCATGCCTTCTCTTTTCTTTATGTATACTTCCTGATTTTACTCGTTCATCTCTGATACTATCTGCTCTTTTGTCATCTTCTAATATTACCTCTAGATGCTTTTCTTTATATCTTTTTTTCCTACATCCTGGCTCCCTTACTATTTGAACTACTGCACTACTCGCACTCTCAGCACATCTTCCAACTTGTTCATCATTCCCAAACTTCTGATCTATCCATCTATCAATATCAATCCCGCCACATACACTGAATGTTATCCACATTTTCTCCATTTTACTTGCTGCTCTAGCTCCCCAATACAATTTCTCTCTCTTTCTGTCTCACTATTACTTTACCTACTCTCCGTGTTCTGTCCCTGCTTTGGTGTGCAACACTAGATATGCCAGCTTTTCTACCTGTTGTCCTTTTCCATACTGCTCGTTTCTCACCAGTGGCTACTTAATGAACTTCACAAGCAACAAGGCATTATCGCTTCTATAATGCCATGTTCCTCTCCTATCAGCTGACCACTTTAGCCCAATTAATTTCCTTTGTACAGCTGTCTTCTTTTTGCCATGTTACAAATTCAAATAGTACATTGTCAGGTTAAAACAATAAGCATCAATCATTCCTTAAAACATGAGCACTTGCAAGTATCAAGCAAATACGTATTCACAGCATTTTTAAAGCAAGCTATTGTCTTGGCTGTACTGATCTGTAGAGGTAAGTCATTCCACACTTTAACAGCAGCATAAGACAATGAATTCTGGCTCAGTTTGGTTTTGCACCTAGGTAATGCATGGTATTGATTAGTCTTGACCCTGGTGATACCACATTCTATTTGAATTCGAACTAATGTTTGAGTTGAATTTGAGCTAACAGTTGAAGACTCTTTGGAAAAGTAGCATTTAATATTTTCCAAAGCAGCGATGTCTGAGAGTATTGAACTCTTTTGTCAAAGGGATGCCAAGAAGCTGATTATATAAAATACAATTACATGTGTTTCTATCTGTTTTTAAGCAAAATTGACATATAAAACAGTTCACGAGTTTATGCACTCTGAGCAATGTAGAAGAACTACCTGCCAACTCTGTAATACTATATTTTAATATATGGATTGTGGATTTAATACTATCCTAAAGTATACAAAAAAGTTCTGGTAATAGTATCACTCCCGAAGTGATAATACCACACTTTAAGAGTGATAATACCATCGTTCAGGCCCCATAATAGTATCGTTTGGGACCTGAACGATAGTATTATTACAGAAGCTCAACAGCTCATGCGCCAGTCTCTCTGCCCACGTCTCCTAAGCATGCCTTCTGATTGGCTGCTTTTCCTCTGTAGGTGGGCAAAAATACTTTTAAAACATGGCGGCCAGTCTCTCGCTAACCAAGAGAGTTTCTACGCTGCAGCACTTCAGTTCAAAAATGAAACTGCCTGGTCGATCCTACATCAGAAGAACACTGCAAAGGTAGAATTAACTACAAAATACACAAAAACATTTTTGGACAGCTAACGGAGCTGGTGGGGGAGCGGTACTGAGGAGGTGGGGAGTGGTAGTGAGGAGCGGCAGCACACAGGTTCTGACACACTGCGGCGGTTGGCCAGTAGGAAGAGACTAAAAATCAAGATCCAACTTGTATCCATATATTAAAAAAAACAATGGATAGCCAAGTATCTGTTACCAGTGAGCTTCAGCATCTCTAGGTTCTGGACACTCAGAGACCTCTCGAGCTTCGATCTCGAGGTAGCTGAGTGTCCAGAACCTCTCGATGTTATTACTCACCGGTAATAGATACTTGGCTATCCATTATTCTCTTTGTATTGCTCTGCTGGTATTAGTATTAGTACTGTAGTTGTTGAGGCATCAGTTGTAATAGATTTTATTTCTATCTTGGAAATGTGCTCCTCTGTCTCTTTTTGCATTTTTTATTTCAAAGGAGTAATTTCTGAGACTTAAAATCCTTGTCAGGTTCAGCTGGGCAAGCAATAGTAAAGTCTACTTTATTTTCCTATCACTCAAGGATTGAAAACATCACAAACATTGTTTTATTTAAATCAGAAAAGTGTTTTATCTCACATTGTGCTGTGGTGGTGAGGTAGCAGGAAATAAAGTAGTGAATAAAAAACGGAGTTACAGGTTACATTTTTGGATTGGCTTGAGAGTCCTGTATCATAACATGAATTGCGAAGACTTTGAAAATGCCAGTATTGGCTTCCCTGGTAAGTCCATTAGTTTGTGAGAGGCATTCAAGCCAGAGTGGGATGGTTCTAAGCTCTTGGGCTCTGTCCATTCACTTGCCGGTATACCAATTTCTGGGATTCACCCTAAGGAAGTATAGGGATAGGTTAGAGACAGTGCACAAAGAACCACACAGATGATCCATAGCCAGCAGGGAAAGCTGTATGACTACCGACTGAAAAGTCTTGATATTTATTCCCTGGAGGGCAGAAGGGAGAGTGGGGACATAATAGAGAATTTCAAGTTCATGAAAGGGTCCAACAGGGTGAACACAGCAAGTTTGTTCCAACTATGAAAGTCTGCCAGGGGTATGAACTCAAATCAGAGGGGGAAGGTTCAAATAGGAAATTGGGAAGAATTACTTTACAAAAGGATGGTGGATGAGTGGAAAAAAAACTTCCTGAAAAGACTGAGGAGGCAAAGACCATAGTTGTCTTCAAAGGGAAGTGGGCACTTACAAAAATTATGAGAATGAATGATAAGGAAGGGGAGGGGAAAGAGAGATTGGTAGGGAGACTGGAAACTAGAATGTATCCAAGTAAGGAATCTTGGAACTCACTATATGGACTGTTCAGGTCTGTTTCTGTCGGTCAGTATTCAATGTTTCTATATTTCTATGACACATTGTTTTCTGTAGCATTACATTAATATAATTACTGGTCAGCAATTATTTGTATAGAAAGAGTGAGTTGATATTTGCCATAATAACTCACAGCTTATTACGGCATTCACGTGCTGTGTCTATCAAAACCTATCGCTTCCTCATTGGCTCTTGTTCTCTATGTGGGCAGGCTGAACAGTTCCAAAAACATGGTGACTCCATCTCTCAGTTATTGAGGAGCAGCCACAGAAAGAGTCATCTCTCCTTGTAATTTTTGTTTGTATTTCAGTCTCTATCTGGTTGATCCCACCTTACGTTGTAAAAACAGATGTTTATCTGGGTGATCCTACAATTCTTCCACTTCAGACAAAGCGAGTGCGAGTAGGAATGGGTCCGTGGATGACTGGCATGACCCCAACTGCAAACTGTGAGTTAAAAAAAAAGAAAGAGCAACAAAAACAAACACTTATTCTGGAAAGAGAGAGAGAGAGAGAGAGAGAGGGAGAGACTGACTTAGTGTGTGTGTGTGTGTGTGTGGGGTCACATTAGTCACAGAAGTCAGGCTGCAAAAGCTGACCAGCAATTATATAATAAAAGATGGGTAAGTTTAGAAACTTGAATTTAATGCACATCGTGTGGATGTTAATAAACCTCTGGCTTTGCCTCGGGTTTATGTAGCATCCCACACTGAGGGTGTGTATTAAATTCTTGTATCACACACTTCCCTATCCTATATTCTATATATATATATATATATTAGAAACATAGACTTTGACGGCAGATAAGGACCACTTGGCCCACCCAGTCTGCCCATTTCCCTACCTACTGGATAAGCTGCAGATTCTAGTTAACCAACAGCCTACTTCCTGCAACCCCCACTATAACTGCCTTGTGTCTGTCCCATGCATGTTTGAATTCCCCACTGTTTTAGACCCAACCTCCTCAGGAAGGCTGTTCCAAGTATCCACCACTCTCTCCGTGAAAAATTTCTCACATTACCCCTGAGCCATCCCCTCTATCTTCAAATTGTGCCCCTTGTTCTTACATCTCTTTTCTGAAAGATGCTACCCTCCTGACTTTGTTGATTCCTTGAGGTACTTGAACGTTTCTATCATGCCCCCCATCCCTCCTTTCATCAAGAGTATACATATTAAGCCTCTCAGTCTCTTCATATGGTTTCTGCTGCAGACCCTGCACCATTTTAGTTGCCCTCTCTGGACTGCTTCCATCCTGTCTATGTCCTTGTGTAGATGAGGTCTCCAAAACTGCACACAGTACTCAGATGAGGTCTCACCAACTGTCTGTTTAGAGGGATAACCACTTCCCTTTTTCTACTTGTGATGCCCCTTCCAATGCATCCAAGTATCCCCCTGGCTCTCCTTACCGACTTTTCACATTGCTTACCCACCTTTAGGTCATCTGATATGACTACCCCCAGGTCCCTTTCCATTTTTGTTGTTGTTAGTACCTCCCCTGCTATTGTGCACTCTTCTCCTGGGTTTTTGTTTACCAGGTGCATTACTTTGCACTTCTTTGCATTGAATCTAAGTTGCCATATGTCTGACCATTCCTCCAACCTTGCCAAGTCCCTTCTTATCTTTTCTACCCCCTCTTGTATATCAACTCTGTTACAGATCTTTGTGTCATCTGCAAAGAGGCATTCCTTTCCCTCCAGACCCTCTGCAATGTCACCTGTAAAGATGTTAAAGAGGAATGGACCCAGTACTGAGCCCTGAGGTACTCCACTAGTAACCCCTTCTTGGGAATGTGTTCCATTCACTATTACCTTCTGTGTCCTGTTGTGCAGCCAGTTTGCTACCAGGCTACCACCCTGGGACCCACTCCCAGGCTGGCTAACTTGATTATTAATCTTTGTGCGGGACTGTGTCAAATGCCTTACAAAGTCTAGGTAGGCTATATCCACAGCCCTCCTGGTCTATTACTTTGGTCACCCAGTCAAAGAAATCAATTGGATTACGTCTGACATGACCTTCCTGCTGTAAATCCTTGCTGCTTTGGTCCTGTGCCCGCTACTCTAGGTACTGAATAATTCTTTCTTTCAGAAGTGATTCCATCATTTTCCTACCACTGAGGTCAAACTTACAGGTCTGTAGTTTCCTGCTTCTGCCTTGCTCCACACTTTTGTGAAGGGAATCACATCTGCCCTCCTCCAGCCTCAGGTACCACCCCATCCTGCCATGATTTGTTAAAAAGCGTGGTCAGTGGTGTCACTAGGTCCTCCCTTAATTCTTTTAGGATTCTGGGGTGAATCCCATCAGGCCCCATTGCTTTGTCCACCTTGAGTTTTAGGAGTTGTTTCAGGACACTTTCTTCTGTGAATGGACTGGTGTCAACCCCCCTACCCAGAGTGCTTCTATTGTCTGGTTTAGGTAACTCCTCCTCATCTTCTTTTGTGAATACTGAGCAAAAGTATTCATTCAGTACCTCTGCCTTTTCACTGTCTCCCTCTGCCCACCTCCCCTCTCCTTTATTAATCTTCACTATCCCTCCCTTAACCTTTCTATGCTCCTTAATGTACCTATAAAGGGTTTTATCCCCCTTCTTAACTGAGTTGGCTATTTTTTCCTCGGTTTGGGCCTTTGCTAGTCTGACTGCCTTCCCCACTTCTTTCTGCTTTAATTGATACAGTTCCCCGTCGTGCTCCTTCTGTGATTCCTTATACTTTTTGAATGCAGCCTTTTTCTCCTTAACCTTCCCTGCCACCTCTTTTGAGAACCATAGTGGTTTTTACTCCGCTTTGTTTTCTTTATTTGTTTCACACAAAGGCTTGTTGCCTCTATGATGGCAGTTTTGATTTTTCTCCATTGTTCTTCCACCCCTCCTTTTTGGTCATTTGCTAGTGCATTTTTCAGGTATTCACCCATTTTGCCAAAGTCAGCCCTTCTAAAGTCCAGTATCCTTGTTTTTGTATGTCTTATTTCCATGGTTGTGCTCATTGTGAAGCACACTGTGCAGTGGTCGCTTGTTCCCAGATGTCTACTGACTTCTAAATTTGTGATCCTCTCTCCATTTGAGAGTACCAGGTCTAGCATTGCTCCTCTCCCGAGTGGGTTCCAACACTAGCTGTCTAAGGCCTGCTTCGGTGGCATCAAGAATGACCCTGCTCTTGGATGTGGCTGCAGCATATGTTATCCAGTTAACATCTGGCATATTCAGGTCCCCATCAACAGTATCTCCCCTTTTCAGGCATTTTGAGAATGTCCTCTATCATTTTGTTGTCCATTTTCTCCTTGAGAGAGGTCTGTATACAACCCCTGTGCAGATTGTGATGCCATTCCCTGTCTCCAAGGTGACCCAGAGTGCCTCTTGTCCTCCTCTTTACTTTTTAGTTCTGTAGCTTTGATCCCTTCCCTTATGTATAGAGCTAATCCACCTCCTCTTTTACCTTCCCTGTCCCTTCTGTAGATTGTGTACCCTGGTATGTTGACATCCCAGTCATGGTTCTCAGTGTACCATGTTTCCGTGACTGCCACAGTATCCAATTGTTCATCTTCCATCAGGGCTACTAGCTCAGGAAGCTTGTTTCCCAGACTACGGGCGTTGGTACTCATTGTCCTCCATTTAATGTTGGCTTTATCCTTTTTCCCCCATCCCTGCTCTTATTGTCCTTGTCTATTTTTCCATTTACCCCTGTTCTGCCCTGTGTTGAGTTCTGTACCTCAGTGTTTACCTTACTACCTGCCATGTTTTGTGGGGGGAGGCTTGAAATTTCCTGCCTTTTATCAGCGCCTCCCCCTTGGCTACTTTAAAAGCTTACCAAGGAAGCATTTAAACCTATCACCTAGGAGCTTGGTTCCCTTCATGGACAGATGCAGATGCATATTATATAGTAAACTACATGGAAGCATAGAACATAGACTTTGATGGCAGATAAAGATCACTTGGCCCACCCAGTCTGCCCATTTTCCCTGCTTAAACTGTCACCATAGACCCTACTTCATGTCCATATTCCCACCCTTCCCACCAAGATTCACTTGCTAACTGTAATTCCTGTACAACATACGGGAGTTTACAGTATTATAACCATTTCCTGCTTATGTCAGCACTGAATGAGTGTAAGATGGAAAGCAAATACTGAACGTTTATAAGCCTGTAATCATTCAGTGCTTTCACATCACCCCCATGTAAAGAAAGGACCATATATTGTTATAAATAAAGTGCACCAAAATTGTACAAAAATAGAAGTATATTGCTATTTTAGGGGGTTCTGGAGACAAATATAAACAACTTGATCTTCAGTCTTGTGGTTTGTAAACATAACCAGAACTCCTTTAAAGCAGTACAGTATTATGTGTGTTTTGATGTTGTTTATCTGTTATGGTATAATTATTATTATTACTATATACAGTATTGGGCAAGCATTGGGGTCAGGATCATTGATTCAGGTAAGCCCTGGGGATGGCTGGAGCTCGGGGGTGGTGGGGGCTAGCCTTGGGAGGTGCGGCAGTACTAGATAAAGCATACTAAATAGCAAAATAGATATATAGGTATATGAGGAATAACGAAATACAAAATTACACATACCCCACAGCTGCAAAGCATCATGGGTTGTGTGTGTAAGTCACTATAAAAGAATTTAGACTGATTCTGCTACAGGCAGGAATGTGTGGTGATAAATAGCCTCCCAATCATACCCATGATGCTTTGCACTGTGAATGAGGCTTGAGAGTATGTGTATGGTTTCACGAAATGCAAAAAAAGTAAAATGGATATTTCTTCTCTCCTAGCATCCTTTTGCAGATTCCATATACTGATTGTCCTGCAAACTGCCTATACGGTATGCTCACTCTGGGTGTTCTAACTGTCTGTTGCTTTGCTGTTCTGACATAGTGAATGGTTAATGTAATTACCGCAGTACAGTGAGGAGTCCCAAAAGGATGAAGTAAGCATCTGTAAGTTGTTATTCTCTGACTGTTGTGGACCAGATGTTCACGCCTGTTTAAAAGGTGATGTCTGTTTGGGCAAAGGCTTGCTAGTCTGGCTAGTACAAGGATTTGCATGCCTGTGATGCCTTGCATTGTGAATGAGCTTCAGAGTATGATTATGGTTTGGAGAAATGCACAAAAAGGTAATGGTAGTTGTGGGATTAAAACCTGTGTCCTCGATTAACAGCCATGATGCCAGACAGGGTGGTTGTGTGAATGGAGCTCCTCATGCTGAAGAGGCCAACTCAGAAGAAGGTGCATCAATAAACTACCAGAATGTGCCCTGAAACCTTTATTATGATCTCTGTCTACAGAGTGAAACATACAAACAACTGCCTGGGATGTCTAAACAATATCTTAGGGTTACTAAGGATTTGCTGAAGACTGAGAAATAAAGAACCAGGTACAGTACATATCAGAGATTAGAGATGTGTGAAAAAATACTTTTGCCAGGAGAATTTGCATGAATGTCAGACTTCTGCTTCCGCAAAAGTTCTGAAATCATTTTGGCAACTTTAATGGAAATTCTGACTTAGAACAGCAGGATAAATGTATGAACTGCAGATCAATGTACAGTATTGAACTATGGAATAAAATTCTGCAGAACTGATCACTGTCAGAGGTCAGTTCTGGGGAATTTCATTCAGCAGTTTAATACATTAATCCACAATTCATACATTCATTCATTCCACAGTTTAGTGAGTCACTGAACTGCAGAATGAATGTATGACATCTGTATTATGTATCACCAGCCCCCTATTTATGTAATCATACCAGTCACTGGTGTCTAGTGGCACCCCCACCCTCGGATCACCAGATCCATAATAATTTACATTTTCCTGCTGTCTAGTGGCACTCCCACTCTCTGATTGCTGGTCACATAAGAATATAATGTTCCCCTTGTGTCTATTCACACCCCCCTCCTTGGTCACCAGCCCTGTAATAATTTAATATTTCCCTGGTGTCTAATGGCACCCCCCACCCTCCGATTGCTGGCCCCATAAAATTTAACATTTCCTTGGTGTCTAGTGGCAACCCTCACCTGCCAATCACTGGCCCCATAAGAATGTAATGGCTCCCAGGTGTCTAGTGGCAACCCCCACCATCCGGTCACTGACCCCATAATAATTTAACATTTTCCTGCTGTCTAGTGGCACTCCCGTCTTCCAATCACTGGCTCCATAAAATTTCATGTTTCTCTGATGTCAAGTGACACTCCCACCCCATGCTCTGATCACCGGCCCCATAATAATCTAAACTTTCCCTGGTGTCTAGTGGCACCCCCCCCACCCTCTGGTCACTGGCCCTGTAATAATTTAATATTGCCCTGGTGTCTAGTGGCACCCCCACTCTCTGATCGCTGGGCTCATAATAATCTAACGTTTCCCTGGCGTCTAGTGGCACCCCCCTCCACCTTCTGATCACCAGCATCTCAATAATCTAATCTTTCCCTGGTGTCTAGTGGAAACCCCCACCCTCCAGTCACCAGCCCCATAAAACTTAAAATCTTCTTGGTATCTAGTGTGGCAACTCCCATTCTCTGATCACTGGCCCTGTAAGAATGTAATGTTTCTCTGGTGTCTAGTGGCACCCCCCACCCCCACCCTCCACTTACCGGCCCTGTAATGCAATAATTTAATATTCTCCTGGTGTCTAGTGGCAACCCCCCACTTTTGATTGCTGGCCCCATATTATTTAATGTTTCCCTGGTGTCTAGGGGCACCCCCAGCACCCCCAGCCTCTGATCACCTACCCCTTAAAAGTTAAAATTTCCCTGGTATCTAGTGGCACCCCCACCTTCCAGACCCCAGACCCATAATAATTTTATTTTTCCCTGGTGTCTAGTGGCACCTCCCAACCCTCTGGTCAGTGGCCACATAAAATGTAATGTTTCCCTGCTGTCTTATAGCACCCCATCCTCTGATCACCAACCCCATAAGAATGTAATGTTTCCCTGGTGTGTAGTGGCAACCCCACCCTCCAGTCACCAGCCCGATAATAATTTAATATTTTCCTGGTGTCTAGTGGCACCCCCACCCTCTGGTCACTGGCCCCAAAATAATCTAATCTTTCCCTGATGTCTAGCGGCAACCTCCACTCTCCATTCGCCAGCCCCATAAAAATGTATATTTCCTTGGTATCTAGTGTGGCACCACCCACTCTCTGATCACTGACCCTGCAAGAATGTATTGTTTCCCTGGTGTCTAGTGGCAAACCCCCCCCCACACACTCTCCAGTTACCAGCCCTGTAATAATTAAATATTCCCCTGGTGTCTAGTGGCACCCCCAACTTTTGATTGCTGGACCCATATTATTTAATGTTTCCCTGGTATCTAGTGGCACCCCCACCCTCTGATCACCTGCTCCATAAAAGTTAGCATTTCCCTGGTGTCTAGTGGCACCCTCACCTTCTGGTCCCCAGATCCATAATTAATTTTTCCCTGGAGTCTAGTGGCACCCTCAACCCTCTGCTCAGTGACCAGATAAAATGTAATGTTTCCCTGGTGTCTCATGGCACCCCATCCTCTGATCACCAGCCCCATAAGAATGTAATGTTTCCCTGGTGTCTAGTGGCACCTCCCCAAACTCCAGTCACTGGCCCTGTAATAATTTAATATTTCCCTGATGTCTTGTGGCATCCCCAACCCCCTTAATTGACAGCCCCATAATAATTTAATATTTCCCTAGTGTCCAGTGGCACCTCCCAACCCTCCGATCATTGGCCTCATAAAATGTAACATTTCCCTGGTGTCTTGTAGCACCCTCCACCCTCTGATCACTGGCCCTGTTAGAATGTAATTTTTCCCTGGTTGCTAGTTGCACCCCCCAATGTCTGGTCACCGGCCCTATAATAATTTATTATTTCCTAGTGTCTAGTGGCACCCCCACCTTTTGATCTCTGGCCACATAAAATGTAACATTTCCCTGTTTTTTAGTGGCACCCCCACACTCCGCTCACTGGCTCCATAACAATGTAATGTTTCCCTGGTGTCCAGTGGCACCCGCTAACCTCCGGTCACTGGCTCTGTAATAATTTAACATTGCCTTGGTGTCTAGTGGCACTCCCCCACCTTACAATCACCAGTCCTATAAAATGTAATGTTTCCCTGGTGTC
The DNA here is from genome assembly GCA_016271365.2 of Neoceratodus forsteri. Classification (NCBI taxonomy): domain Eukaryota; kingdom Metazoa; phylum Chordata; order Ceratodontiformes; family Ceratodontidae; genus Neoceratodus; species Neoceratodus forsteri. The sequence goes on from CM028134.1 coordinate 220,587,028, forward strand.
CAGTGGCGTTCCCCACCCATTGATCGCTAGACCCATAAAATGTAATGTTTCCATGGTTTCTAGTGGCGCTCCACCCTCCGCTCACTGGCTCCATAAGAATGTAATGTTTTCCTGGTGTTCAGTGGCACCCCCCACCCTCCAGTCACTAGCTCTGCAATAGTTTAATATTGCCTTGGTGTCTAGTGGCAACCCCCACCCTCCAAGCACCAGCCCCATAAAATGTAATATTTTCCTCGTGTCTAGTGGCACCCCCCCACCCTCCAATCACTGATGCCTTAATAATTTAATATTTCCTGGTATCTAGTGGCACCCCCACCTTCCAATTGCTTGCCACATAAAATGTAATGTTTCCCTGGTTTCTAGTGCCACCCCCCACACTCCGATCATCAGCCCCATAAAAGTTAACATTTCCCTACTGTCTAGTGGTACTCCCACCTTCCGGTTACTGGCCCTATAATAATTTAATATTTCGCTGATGTCTAGTGGCACCCTCCCACCCTCTGGTCACTGGCCCCATAAAATTAAATGTTTTCCTTGTGTCTAGTGGCACCTGCCCACCCTCTGGTCACCAGCCGCATATGAATGTAACATTTTCCTGGTGTCTTGCAGCACCCCCCTATCCTCTGATCACTGGTTCCATAGGAATTAAATGTTTCCCCAATGTCTTGTATCACCCCCCATCCTCCAGTCACCAGCCCTATAATAATGTAATATTTCCCTGATGTCTGATGGCACCCATCACCCTCCAACCACTGACCCCATAAAATTTAACATTTCCCTGACATCTAGTGACACCCTCCACCCTCTGATCACCAGCCCCATAAAAATGTATTTTTTTCCTGGTGGCTAATGGCACCCCACCCACCCACTGGTCACTGGCCCCATAATAATTTAATATTTCCTGGTGTCTAGTGGCACCCCCTCACCCTTTGATCACTGGTCTCAGAGCATGTAATGTTTCCCTGGTGTCTAATGGCATCCCCACTCTCTGCTCGCTGGCTCCATAAGAATGTAATATTTCCCTGGTGTCTAGTGCCCCCCCCCCAATCTCCAGCCCCATAAAATGTTAAGTTTTCCTGGTGTGTACCCTTACAAAAAGTTTTTCAGAATACCACTGTAATACCACTCATTTGCCATTGCAATACCACTGTAATTACCACTGTACTACCATTAAGGTTTTCATGGTATCACAGTGGTTTGTTTCAATTCCATTGTGATACCATTGTACCACTGTCCTACCATATCAACAAAAATAATCAAAAGTTAAACTACCATAGTACAACCAGGGTACCACTGGGTAGTACCATTGAACATTTTATAGCTCACCACTGTGTTGCCATTGTGGTGCCATGGTGTTGCCATTGTGTCACATTTGGTAAGGGTAGTGGCACCCCCACCCTCCGATCACTGGCCCCATAAAAGTTAGCATTTCCCTGGTGTCTAGTGGTACCCCCACTTTCTGGTTGCTGGTCCCATAATAATTTAACATTTCTCTGGTGTCTAGTGGTACCCTCAACCCTCTGAAGTGCCCACATAAAATGTAATGTTTCCCTGGCGTCTTATGGCACCCTATCCTCTGATTACCTGCACCATACGAATGTAATGTTTCCCTGGTGTGTAATGGCACCCCCCACACTCCAGTCACTGGCCCTGTAATAATTTAATATTACCCTGATGTCTGGTGGCACCCCCACCCCCTCAAGCGCCAGCCCCATAATAATTTAATATTTCTCTGGTGTCCAGTGGCACCTCCCCACCCTCCAATTACTGGCCCTATAAAATTTAACATTCCCCTGGTGCCTAGAAGCACTCTCTACCCTCCAATCACTGGCCCTGTAAGAATGTAATTTTTCCCTGGTGGCTAGTTACATCCACCATTGTCTGGTCACCGGCCCCATAACAATTTAATATTTCCCTGGTATTTAGTGGCACCCCCCACCCCTTGATCTCTGGCCCCATAAAATGTAACATTTCCCTGATTTCTAGTTGCACCCCCACCCTCCACTCACCGGCTCCATAAGAATGTAATATTTCCCTGGTGTACAATGGCACCCCTACCTTCTGATCAGTAGCCCCGTAATAGTTTAATATTGCCTTGGTGTCTAGTGGCAACCCCCACCCTTCAATCACCAGTCCCATACAATGTTATGTTTCCCTGATGTCTAGTGGCATTCCCCATCCTCTGATCAGTGACCACATAATAAAGTAATGTTTTCCTGATGTCTAGTGGCACCCCCCACCCTCCAGTCACTGGGCCCATAATAATTTAATATTCCCCTAGTATCTAGTGGCACCCCACAATCCAATTGCTTACCATATAAAATGTAATGTTTTCCTGGTGTCTAGTGGCACCCCCCCACCCTCTGATCACTGGCCCCATAAAAGTTAACATTTCCCTGCTGTCTAGTGGCACTCCCACCTTCCAGTTGCTGGCTCCATAATAATTTAATATTTCCCTGGTGTCTTGTAGCACCCTCCCACACTCTGGTCACTGGCCACATAAAATGTAATGTTTTCCTGGTGACTAGTGGCTCCCCCCACCCTCCTGTAACTGGACCGATAATAATTTAATATTCCCCTGGTGTCTAGTGGCACCCCCAACCCTCTGATCACTGGACCCATAAAATTAAATGTTTCCCTTGTGTCTAGTGGCACACACCCACTCTCTGGTCACTGGCCCCATAAGAATGTATCATTTCCATGGTGTCTAGGGGCACCCCCCCACCTCTGATCACTAGTTCTATTGTAACAAAATATTTCCCTAATATCTAGTGTCACCCCCTACCCTCTGGTCACCAGCCCTATAATAATTTTATACTTCCCTGGTGTCTAGTGGCACCCTCACCCTCCGATCGCAGGCCCCATAAAATTTAACATTTCTCTAGTGTCTAGTGGCACTCCCCACCCTCTGATCACCAGTTCTACAAAATTTAATATATCCCTGGTCTCTAGTGGCACACACTACCCCCTACTCACCAGACCCATATTTGCTGATGTCCCTGTCTTCTCAACTAAGTCAAGTGCCTATCACAAGTTTGCAACTGCACTCTCACTCCTTCTTAGTCTTTACATCATGCAGTAAGTAGTCATGGAGACAATACTAGACCAGTGATCGGAGGGTGGGGGTTCCATCAGACACCATAGAAATGTTAAATTTTATGGGGCCAGCAACTGGAGTGTGGGGGATGTCACTAAGACACCAGGAAAACATTACATTCTTATGAGGCAGGTGATCTGAGGGAGGGAGGTGCTACTAGACAAAACATGAAATTATTAGGGCAGCAATGATAAGGAGGGTAGGAGTTGTCACTGGAGGTATGCCACACTTACGGCGACACCAACACAACGAAATATACACCTGTTGGCAAAATCGACACTTTGCCGACAGGTCGCTGTGTTGGTGTGCCCGAGACAGGGGAATGCTGTCTCCTGGTCCTGCACCCCCACTCCAAATCAACTCTGACTCGAGTTGAGAATCCTAAAGATGAGGGGAAGAGGGCAGAGCCCCCCCTGCATGGGGGGTTCAGGGGCAAAGCCCCCCAATAAAAAAACAGGACCAGGAGACACACAGTAATCATGCAGACCGCAACTTGCGGTTGACATCATTCCTGTCGGCGAGATGCCAGTCGACATAAAGGATGTCGAACCGGCATGGTAGACCCATCACTGGACACCAGATAAAGTTTTTTTTCCCCCTAACCAGGATAGGATGGCAAACTGAACTGCAGAATAATTACGTGAATTGTAGATTAATGTATTAGTTCCACAATTTATGTGTATTATTCTGCAGTTCAGTGAGAAAATCCCGTTGAACAGCATGAAAATTAGCCAAGCACATTCAGAAGATTTTTGATTTTGTCAAAGGCAGACATTCAGAAAATTCCCCGAAAGTTGGTGAACTTTCATGAAAGTTTCACTAAAGCAGAATTCGCAACTTTCACCCATCTCTATCAGAGATGGAAGGAGAACAAACAAACAGGCACCAGTAACTGATAATGTAGCACAGTTTATTTAGTGCATAAGTGATGTAAAGTGCAGTTACTCACAAAAATCGCAGTAGCAGCAAATCGGTACACCTGACATAGTACAAAACCCCTGACTGGTTTCACAATGAGCTTCATCAGAAAAGATTTGTATGCTGCTAGAGCACACCCTTATATAGCAAGTATTTAAAGTGACAGTGTGCTATTGTGCAAATGGTAGTCTTAATATTACCACATACATTAAGGCAATATTAGTGTTAGCCAGTACAATACATAATCACTGATATCAGTGTGATATTTCTTTGATCCTATAAAAATATATGGACTTCTGTACTGGACATAACAAGAATTAATACTGATTGGGTCAGAACTCCTCTCGGTGCATCATCTTCAAAACAGAGAGAAAGGATAAAAGATGTTATTGCCAGAAAACAGTACACAGTGATTACCGTATACTCCACTGCATACAAATTTGCAATCATTAATCATATAAGACAAATCAAAAACATGAAACAGAATTAACGTCTCAGAAAAGGTGCATACTCAATACATTCATACCTGTGTAATGAATCCTGTGTTATTGTATACATTTGTATTGACTGTTATGTTTTGTTCACCACTGACTTGGAACTTTTGAAAGTGAGTATGTGACTCAAAGGTATTAATCCCAATCTGAAATAAATAAATAAATGAAAATTCATTTAAACCAGGAGGGTGAAGATGAAGTGCACCCAACTGGATAATCCAATGACCTTCCCTTCCCTTCTCAGAGTCAAAGCCTCCAGATTACTTCCTCTCCTTCATAACCTAACCCGCTCAATGCCAAGGAACTTGCAATGGTGAGCTTCAGGGTTAGTTTATGTATGCACATGATACGAGAATGCACTGTTCTAATTCCTCTTAGCTATAGACTGGAGATGCTTGCCAATTATGATCTTAAAGGCGCAGGATGTTTTCCCCACATAAAATGTTCCACAACTGCAGATACCAAGGTATACTACATTTACTGAGTCACAACTAATAAAACAACAGATGTAATTTTTTTTTAAAACATTAACCATTGTGAAACTAGCAGCATTGAGAATACGGGAGCAAAATTTGCATCAGTCACAAACATGAGTGCCACATGGGAGATCAGGAAGTCACATATGTTGTCCTTCTGGAGTAATGGGTTGGAGACTGTGTACTAGAGTATCACAAAGACTTGTGCCCCTTTTGTACACAATATGGGGGTGTGGTACTTTGTAATTTCTCAATATAGGATCCGACCTGTAAGTGGACCAGTTCTGATGGATAATATTTTTGATTATAACATGGGTTAGCCAAATAACAGCAGCAATTGGTCAGACAGCAGCACTTGACCATGGATTAAATGCATGTATCGGCACAGTTGGTGTGATGCTTCCCACAGCAGAATCTCTGAGCAAAGTGGGACTCGCTATATGGGTTGAAATTGTGAAATTAAAGGCAGACATTTAAAACCAGTGCTAAGTGAACGAGGGCTGTAGAGGACTCGGCCGTTGTCAGGACCACAGGGTTGGGCAGTGATCTCATGTAAGCTAGGGTCAGCACTGTGTCAGTCAGCAAGACCCGTTCTGTATGTGTTAAAGGATGAAGGTTGGCAAAATGTCTGGCAATGCAGATGGGGCTAGGCAGTGGGAGTGAGGGAGTTTCAGACCCACCACAGCAGTGCAAGATGAGAATGTGGAGCTTCTGTACTTTTCTTGCTGAAAGGAAGGTTAACTACCCCTCCATGGGGCTTACCTTAATTGCCCCATATCTCCTGTCATGTCTCCTGTCCCTTTGTCTCTTGGTGTTGCACCACTACCCTGGCCCAAGTCCAAATGAGCCCTTGGGGCTTCCAGGCAGTCCCTGCATTTGTTTTTGCCCACAAGGGGCTTTGGGAGCATCAGTGAGCCGCCACCTTTTCCCCGATCCACATCAATGCCAAGCAGGTGGCCCATGCATGACCAGAAGCTGGCTCACCTTTCTGACCGCAATTGCGGTCAAACGAATAGCTTCTCAGTGGTCCCGATCTCTTTAGGCAGCTGGTTGGGGCTGGTGACCAAAACAAGGCCCATGGGAGCCCTTTGGTTATTTAATATAAAGAGTGCAGCCCAGCCCTGTGGCACTGAGGGCTGAGACACTGGATGCCACACCGCGCACCATGCCAGCATCCCGCATTTCAGAATGAACGCAGGCCACAGGGGTCAGGAGGGAGGAGATAGATTGAGCATCCAATGGACTGCTCTCCATCTCCGGGGAAGGGGTGACTAGCGGCTGGCATATTCCTGACCCCTAGCAGAGGCTGGGGCTCGAGGGCACACCACTGCAAGAATGTGGGGTGGCAGCATGGCAGATGCTTGGTGGGGGCACGTGTGGGAGCATGCACAAGCCCACCAAAGGCATCACTGCACGCTGTGCTCACACATGGGGGAGTAAACCAAGGAAAAAGACTCTGGAAGGCTGGTTGTTGGGGCTTGATGGCTATCCCCAGTGCTCTGTCTCCTGCAGTAACACCCCCAAACTGGATCGAGAATCAGCGGGTGAGTAAGGGGGCTCCCCACTGCCCAGCCATGGGGGTTAAGCCATGGGAGTTACAGGGGATGAGGACCTGCAGGAGCGGAGTGATGGGATGGCAGCCAGACGAGAAGCCAACTGGAGCCAGGGAAGGGAGTAGAAAAAAGATAGAAAAAAAATAATCAAATAAAGAGTGCAAATCACGCTAGGTAACAGGGCTCATGAATATTAATGAGAGCTCTTGAGAGTCCATACATATGTATGAGGAGCCTGTCTGCTGCCTGGGGACTGCATATTTCGGCAGCAGCAACAGGCACAAGACTGTAAATGAATATGTAATAATGTGGGCGCTTAGGAGGGCACGGTGGGGGGGCTATTGGACAGTCAGTCACAGAATAAATGAATATGTTTATACTGGCCACACCAGAACATTAATGTTGGGACTCTTATGGACTGCATGGGGACTGTGGATGAACACAGCCATATTTTGTAGCCTGTCAGTCAATCAGAAAGCCAGGATTCATTGCAGAGACTTTTGGGACTTTGCCAGAGACTTAATGGACAGTACCAAGGATGTGTGGGGGGGGAAAGCAGGGACTAAATTTAGGTACCCAAACAGGGAGCCTATCAGGCGTCGAGGAGGCCTAATGAATATTCATTTTCAAGACAGATATTGGGATTCAGCCAATCAGGAGCAGCAGAGAGCTCCCAAAACCCCAGAGGCATTTCTGGCTGAGTTCAGTTTGGTGCTAGCCGCTCCACAGGGAGGAGGCTCTGGCCCTTTGCTGAAGAGAATGGGCCTTGTCAGTTCAGCAGGAGCCCCTCCACGGGGGAGAGGGAGGCTCTGGCCTCTGCCATGAGAAATGTGGCTGCAAGAATTTAGAGTTGCTGGCCTGGGGCTTGCCAGATATTTGTCCCCTAGGGATAGCATTTGCATTTCTACTTTTTTGGGAAAATATGGGGAAGAAACCTGAGCTATCTTCAGCTGTGTAAGAGCTGTAAGAAGTATGCCTGCAGTTGTGAGAGGGCTGCATGAATGTTCTGCCCCAGCAGTGAGAGTGCTGATGAATCCTGTGATTTCAGCCAAGGGAAAGCTATATTTAATTTCTGAGTGAGTAAACTTCTACCAAATGCACAAATAACTTGTCTGTCTGCACCCTGTGTTTGATCAGTGCTTAAGATAGGGTGCACAACTGATGCAAGGGTGACCGTGAATGGTCCAGGATTTTGTAAAAATGCTTGATGTGACTGTTTAAAAGTGCCTACAGTTGGCCCAGTGGCACTGAGGGCTGAGGCATCCACCTTACCTCATGCCACACAGGTAACCCGAGTTTAGGAGCGAGCTCAGGGAGCCGGGGGTTGAATGGGGAGGAAAGGTGTGCACGTCCGATGGACTGCTCTCCTCTCCTGGGAGGGAGGGGGGACCTGGTTCCACTGCATTGGTGGCTCCCAGTGGAGACTGGATGCACTGCAGTTAGGAACGTAAGATGGGGAGATATTGGTGGACATCCTGCAGGCAGGTGCACAAGCATGCCCACTGCATGCTGGACATCATTGCAAGTCCGCATCTTGGGGGTGGTGGAGCTAGAACAAAGAAATGCCCCGGCAACTGCGAGGACAACAGTGGGCCTCCAGATGACCTGACACTCAGTGCCGGACTCAGCCCGTCATAGGATCCCCAATTCCTCCTTCTCCTCTCAGCCTGGCAGCCGGATTTGGAAGAGCGCCTGTAAGTGGTGGTGGCTCCGCCTCCAGGGGATGGAGATTGATGCTAGATCTGGGAGTGGAGAGGAGCGCTGGAGGGGGATCTGAGTCGGGGGGGAGGATTTCAGGCAGGGTGGAACATGTAGACCTGGCAGGCTAAAAAAAAAAGAGTGCCTACAGGAATGGAAGGGGGAGTAACCTGAGGTCAGAGCTTTTGCTAACATTGCCTGTGAGGACTGAAAATGTCCAGTTGGAGCTACAAACTCCAGCATGGCTAAGGAGGACTTTGATATTGTGATTTAAGCTTGTGAGACACTACGATGAACAAGATTTGCTGACAAGTTAAGTGCTTAAAGTGGTAGGGAGCCATGGTTTCGATTGCTAACTTGGTGAGGAGTCATGCTTTAAGTGCCTGTCCTGCTTTGGAAAAAGAAAGAGATTTGCCTTAAAGACTGTGCCTTCTGAAAAGTCATAGCAGTTGTGCTAATTTTCTGACTGAAAGAGCCGAACTAAATGTGCTGTAATGTGGGAAAGAGAAAGAGAAAGAGACTGTGCAGTATCTGGGTCTTCCCTAGCCCAGGGAGGATTCACCCACGTTTGAGACTATCCTGAATGTAAAAGGACCATGGCTGCTACGCCAGCAGTGGTGGTTGAAGTGCAAGAGTGTCTAAAAGTACCTGAATTGCCTGAAACATGTAAGCGACTGTATCTGAGACTGATCTGGGAGTCAGCCTGGTAGTGCGCCAGCTATGCACTGCTATATGCGTATCCCCCTGAGGGGCATAGCTTAGATGTGGGGGTCTGACGAGTGATGGCCCCAGTCCTGGGCTGGTCTGTTCCAGAATTTGACTTCAAGTCCAGAGGGAGGGGTCAACCATCAAAGATGCTGAGAAAGTTCCAGCCTGCAAACTGCAAAAGCCTGGTAAAGAGGGATCAGTAAAAGCTCCTGCCTGCACCTCAGCTAAAGCTTCTCTACACCTGATGATGTTCAAATTGTGAGTAAGCAGAGCCATCTCTGCTATCCAAAAAGAAACGGTAAATAGTTAACCCAAGATCTGCTAAATACAAAGATCAGGCCTAGAATGTTAAATATTAAAGTTATGCTGTCCAAGATTAGCCAGAATTGTTTAAAGATAATTGAAATATAGAATGCTAACTTGATTTTCCTTTTAAGGGTCCCAGCATCGGCCATCTCAGTTGCAACTGCATCAGGCCTGCACCTAAGAACTTAGTACCATGTACTCAGGTTTAATGTGTAGAATTGTGAGGTTCTATAATGGTCTGGGATTGGTACCAGTGTATCACCTAATGTATCCAGTGGTGGGGGGGAGAGAGAGAGAGAGAGAGAGAGAGAGAATGAGAATGAATGGCAGCGTCTGCAAGATACAGAACAGAATTATGTGTCTCTCTCTTTCTTTCTCAGTCTGTATGTCTTTGTGGTCGGTGATAGTGTGTTCTCAGTTCATGACATGCACAACATCAATGTTGTATTGTCTGTGTGGTGCCACCATAGCACCCACAGTGGGAAGAATGGAGGCAGGGTATTGACTGGGATGTCCAGCAGTGACAGACAGCATGTGTTCCCCTGGCCCCTGGCCACCCATACACATGACAGACCCTGAGAGAGAGACAGAGAGAGAGAGAGAGAGAGACCTCTGATGTACAGAGAGAGAGAGAGAGAGAGACGCACACACCAGTGTGGTAACCACCATAACACAGTGACCTGTCAAGCAGGGTATTCAGGGAGAGAGAGAAAGAAAGATAGAGAGACAAAATGTCTGTGCAGTCAGTAAGTGCAGAATTTCTTCTCTCTTTCTCTCTATATTTGTCTGTGATTGACCAGTGTTTTCTGTCTGTGTCCTCAAAGTATGTCCATCTGACACAGATCACCACATAGCATTATAGTATAGCTGTCCTGCACTGTCGATCACTGTAGTAAGTGGTTGGCTATCAATGTGTGTGTTTGTCTGTGGTGGTGTTGTGGGTGGTCAGTCAGCATCCTAGGAAACGTAGGAAACAGTGTCATGCTCATGAAATGTCACAAACTGTCTCATAACTGTATGTGTGACGTTTCCATGTGCATAACAGGAGAGCACACTGCATTATTGCTTAGGTACTATTTTCCAAGGTGGCAGGATACAGTAGCTTTTTTGCTGTTTCAGTGGGTGTTAAACCATTTTCATGTTTTTTTTTTCCACGTTGTGGGCATAACCCATGTTATAAGATTTGAGTAGGCTGGTGCTGCAAGTCACTCCAACCATGCCAACTCTGCTACCCCACCTGGATACGCTCTCCTGATTATTGATAAAATGGTGAGATGGGCAGAAAAGTGCTTTTTAAAACCGCTTAATAAACTCAAGCAAAGACACCTACTCTTGCTCATCCTATTATTACTACTTCTTCCTGGCAATGTCCACCCTAACCCTGGCCCCTCCAGAAATGAACGCACCGTCACCCTGAGAAAACATCAGTAAATATATGTAGTCTTCTCCCAAAAATGGACAGCCTGCTGGCCTGAATAACTCAGCATAAACCTGACATACTGTCTGTCATAGAGACCTGGCTATTCCCATCAGTTCCTGACTCGGCTGTAACACTGCTGGGCTACATCTTCAGGCTGGACAGACAATCTGAGAGTGGCAGTGGGTGCATCATCTACCTGAAGGACATGCTGTTGGGGCATGCTCTTCCAGTGCCAAACTTCAATTGTCTATCCCAGGCGCTTGCTGTTAAAATACTTAAATATATGTGCCAGCAAAAAATCCTGAAGCTAATGGCTTGCCAAACACTCTCTATCTACTCTACACCTATCAAAGTGTTAACTCTCATACTAGGTGCAACTATAGAATGGGGACTTGCACCCTTCTCAACTGGATCCTCACCAACCTTCCTGATCACAACTAGAATGTCATTGTACACCCTGACTCTCTAAGTGACCACTCCCCAGTCTCTTGCTCCTGGACAAATAAATTCACTGAACCACCTCCTCAAACAGTTTACAGCCGAGTTCTCAAATGTGGGCACCTTGAACCTCTAAAACTACACCTGAGCAACACTGACTGGTCTGAACTTGACTCCATCACTGATATTAACACACCTCTTAAGCTTTTCATCTCTCTCTTCAATGCCGCATGTGACAGCCATGCTCCATCGAGGGTGAGGAAAGTCCATGGTATGGTTAACTCCTGGATCACATCCAAACTATTAACCAAGATGAAACTAAGGGACAACCTCTGGCACCGGGCAAAAAACACTGGGAAACCTGCCGATATCCAATCCTACAAAGCTGCTAGGAATTTGTGCACTCTGATCATCTGGCAGGAAAAAAGCAACTACCATAGAGAAATGCTTGCCAACTCCTGGGGCAATAGTAGAAATTTTTGGTCAAACATTAGGGATGTCACAGTCAAGGTCCCAAAGGTGGCACCATCAATGCTTAACATTGATGGAGTACCAACTATGAACCCTCTCAATATTGCAAATATCTTTAACAATGCTTTTTCTGATCTGAGTAGTGTCCTCCCCCTTTACTTCTTTGATGAATTACACTCCTCTACATCCACAATACAGCAAGAAGACTCACTTCATGTGCCTCCCGGTAGTTGCAGCACTAACCCTCCCTTCTACTTTAAGAAAGTATCAGTTTCCTTGGTTAAAAGGCACCTACACAAGGTCCTGGGTAAGTCGCGGCACAGTAGCGACTCCCCTGACCTAAAGCTAATTGCACTTACCCTTGATAAAGTATTAGCTCCAATCATTAGGATTTTCAACCTATCATTAAGCCAATCTCAGTTCTGTCTTAGATGGAAAACTGCTCTGATAACTCTAGTACACAAATCTGGACACCGTACTCTACACACCAATTACAGACCGATCTCAATCCTCTCCCCCCCTTTAAAAAGTCCTGGAGCGTATAGTTGCAGACCAATTAATTGACTACCTTGAAAAATTCTCTATCCAGTGCCTGCAGCAGCATGGCTTCAGAAAAGGACACAGCATGACAACTACCCTCCTGAAATTCACTGGGTTCATTCATCAAAATCACTCAGCCAAGGGAGTCTTGTTGGTGCAGCCTTCATAGATTTAATGAAGACATTTGATACGGTGAACCATGCATTGCTGCTTAAACAATTAACCTCAGCAGGGCTCTTAATTGACTCTATGCACTGGTTTAAAAGCTATCTGGAGGATCGCTATCAAATGGTAAAAATCTCCAATGTCACCTCCGACTGGCTGAATGTATGCTCAGGCGTGCCTTAAGGATTCATCCTTAGTCCTCTATTCTTCAGTATTTTTGTAAATAACCTGCTGCACTGTTGCCATCAATGAATAATTTTGTATGCAGATGATGTTGTCATATTCTCAAGCCAACCTAACTCTGCTCTTCTCGAATATCACCTTCAACTCGGTTTTAAGGAAATCAAAAAATGGTTCTGTGACCAGAAACTGGTATTAAACTACAAAAAAATAAAGATTATGATTAAGGATGTAAGTTTCTCATGGATGAGGTTTTAATAACTCATTGGTTGTTCATGGAATCATTAGTAAAATTCCTGGCACTGTTGTCATTGCTACGTTTTGATGACAATAGTGATAGTCATGGAAGTCCTGAATAAAGACCAAGCATCATGGAATCCAAGATGTGTATGACTGCCATGACAAATTTACATCCCTAGTTATGATGTTCAGCACCTCGTGCAGTAAGTTTAAAGCACATCCCTTACCAAAATATATGCGCTGTGTACATGCAGAATACATGCCACGTGCTTAATTGTGCAATGTTTGCATGCAGTTCGCATACACAAAGTGAACCTAAGCAAACCAGGTCTAAAATGCAAATCAAGTTTGCATGCTGCAAGCTTGACATATGTGCAGGAGGTAAGCTGGTGTGAACATCTTCTAAAAATCACAGCAGGTTCGCATGTTGCATGCTTGACATGAGTGCAGCAGTCATGCTGGTGTGAACATCATTTAAAAATCTCATCAGGTTCACATGTTGCATTTTTGCCACATGTGCAGCAACTAAGCTAGTGCAAATCTCATCAAAAAACACATTGACTATTTCTCATACTACTTCTAGCAATCACAGTTATTAAAATATGTTTTTCATTGATTTCTCATTAAAATTAGGTAAACTCATTAATTCTGATCCTTTTGCAAGTTGTTTAATGGCTTTCGTTTTTTGTCATTAAATCACCATTAACCTGTAAAGTATTGCTTGCCTATTGCATTACATGCCTAGGATATAGCCAGTTAACATCCCCCATTCCAAATGTACAAAGAGGGGCCTCTGTGTTGTGAAGGCTATCCTTTTTGTTTTGGACCATGCAAATCCCTTATGCATATTTAGTGCTACAAGTGTGTTTCTCCATGGCTGTTTTATCTCACTTACTTTCCCTTTGTCATTCTGTATTGAGCATATACACTATGGCCATGATCAGCACTCTTTATGCTGAGTAGGGTCTTGGAAGCATGCACCATACCTCACAATTTTCACTGAAATGAGGGACATGGACAATTAAAATGAGGGACAATGAGGGACACGAACCCTCATGATGATCAGGACACATCCTTAAATATGGAGATACGGTGCCTCAGAACACTGTGGAAACCATTGTGGATACTTGTACCAGAGAATGAATTTCTACCATAAAGCAGGGGGGTCATTTAAGAAGGGTAGAGGGTGGCCGGTGCCCTCCCACATTTGTGCCTAGGTTGTTCTTATGGTGTGGCAATAATGGCATTAAATTTGGATTTAATCTTTTGCACAATAAGTGCTCCCAGGCCTGTGTGTGCTCATGCCGCAAGTGCACTCCTGACTTGACTATGCCTGTATTGTGTAGTCCACTCTCTCCACCTACTAGTGGTGGCACCATCACACATGATGTGGAAGATCTCCAGCCAAGCAAGAGCACAGGAGTCTTGCAAGTGCAACACTGTCTTTTCTGCCACAGAGTAGACAGACTGCACACTACAGCTTGAAGGAGTAGGTGATCACTGAACTCTCAATAGCATTGTTGTGGCAGCATATAATTGTTGGTCTACTCTTAGTGAGTCTCCATCTCCTCTAGAGGCTGAAGGGACAGGGGATGACCTAGCAGCTAACTCAAGACTAGGTCATCCCTCACCCTCTGTGGCTGAGGCTTTGTTCCGTACACTGCCGATGGCCAAAACCTCTCCTGCCTGCTCACGGGCACTCTTTAGGCAGACTGTGAGGAATCCTGCTTGTGACTTGGGTACTCACCCTATGTGGCTGGGGCTTTGCTCTGAGCATTGCCGATGGCTGAAACCTCTCCTGTCCACTCAGAGGCACTCTTTAGGTGGACTGCCAGGTACATTAAAATGGGGTCTGCTTGGCTCTGTATGGCTTTGCCCTTGATTGGCTGCTACATCCTAATCTCTCTGCTGATTGGACTATACACCCGCTGACACCACTGTAATTAGCTAGCTTTCTAAATCCAGCTTCCTGACTCTTGGCGGGCTTTGCCCATAATCTCCTGGACTCTCTGCATTTTGTCCCTCCCACCCACCCCAACCCTGACCGCTATTAAATACAGCTAGGCTCCACCTAGTCCACTCCCATTGGCTGACTTGCCTCTTCCTCCTCTGCCCTCATTAGTGCTTTCTGCCACGGCCTTCTTTCACTCAAATTGTTACCCTTTACTCTTACTTTGTGTTTTGGTGCCACAATGCTTTCCCTAATGCAATTGCCTTTTCCACTTAGTATTCTACTATCTCTGCTCATTAGATGTACAGAATACCTGCCCCCTTAGAGTACACAACCTATAAATAGTGTAATAAAAAGTAGCCTGCATTATACTGTGGGCTTCTCAACTGGAAATTTCTTCAGCCTTAACAATGGTCCTTGGTTCCCCTTCTTTACATTCCCAGGGCATTACGAGTGGCATGCCCACCTGAATATATATATCTATATATATATAGATATATATATATATATATATATATATATATATATACCAGAAGGAAAAAAAAGACACAACACTGTAACTATAGAAGACTGATCAGGCGTTTCTTCAAACTTCAGCGTAAGCACCTCCTGAGAATAGCCCTATTACTTCTGATGCTGTCCGGTAATATTCACCCTAGCCCAGGCCCATATGACACAACCCAAAACAATTCGCCCCTATGCAGGGATCTATCACACTTACCACAATAAATGTTTGTAATCTCCTAAACAAAATAGACATGCTAAATGTTTGGGTTGCTATGCATAACCCAGACATACTATCGGTTATAGAACCCTGGCTATCACCTACAATCTCAGATAATGCAGTTTCCCTGCCTGGATATATAACCTTTAGACTTGATCGAATCACTAAGAGGGCTGGTGGCTGTGCTATTTACCTAAAAAAATTCTATGAGAGGGCTGGTCATGCCTCAGATTGATCTTGGATGTCCTGCCCATAAAAGTGATCTTGTGGGCACACAACAAAGCCCTCAATATACTCTCCATCTAGATTTCTCTCAAGGACCCAACTCCTGGTCTTCTAAGTATACTGGACCATCTTCGGTTGCAAAAACACCACACCAGAGGGGGCGTGGCCTAGCCCTGATCCAGTATGGTTACACAGAGAGATATCTCTTGTAACACGGGGATAAATCCGACATTAGCCATCACTAAGACCCTCTATTTCTGCCAAAATTGTCATTGTAGCAGAGAGGAATCTCCTGGGCATAATTTTTGGGACTTTTCTTGCAAGTTCTCTTTTGGGAATCACTCGTCTTTTCCTTCGGAAGGCGGATTTGCAGTGCGGCCTACAATATGCAGCCTTCTGCAGAATCATCAAGAACTGAAGTGATGTTCAGCCAGCTTATGACCCAAATGACACAACTCACAATTGCAGTCAATGCCACTATGCAAACTTTGCAAGGGATCGAAGTTAGGCTTTTCCACAATGAAAGACAAATATCCTCCCATGATGCAGCTCTTCATGAAATGACTGCTACTCTGAGGGAACAGGCCAAGCTTATCCACACACTACAAAATATAGTAGATGACTGGTGCACTGCAGTCACGTAAACATTTATAACGGCTTATTACTGGAAGGTGCAGAACAGAAATCAGTCATTGACTTCTTACAGTCAATCCTCCTGGTTGCTGAAACTACCAGCTGATTTTCACCTCAGATAGAACAGGCGATCTCTTGCTTGCCCCGGTACCAAGGCCTAGAGCAAGGCCTGTATCCTGCTTGCCAGATTTTTGGATTTTAGCAAAAAGAATCTATTATGGCTGCTGCTCGAACTGCGGGGGAAATTACTTGGCAAGGGCATCATATCCAGCTCTGTCAGGACTATTCTAAAGAACTCTCCAATCGCCATAAGGAATATGGCCAGGCACGGAGACTGTTACAAAAACTAAACTACTCTTACTCACTGCAGTATCCAGCTACCATGCGGATTATGCACAATGGGTCTCCCCTTCTGTTTGAGACCCCAGTTAGCTTGATGGACTTCCTGTGGGCTAGACACCCTGCAGAGTTTCAGGACCCTAACAATCAAAGTGAGCAAATACAACACTCTCCCTCTCCGTCTGCAGTGAATATTTCCTCGGCTCCTAAACAAGACATACCTGAGTCTGGCGTGCAGATTTTTGACACATCGCTACCATTGAGGCCAAGGAAACAGCAACCATCTCATTGTCATGACCGACAACAACATCCTACTGAAAGAGCCGGCTCCCCCAGCCCACAGGCAACGACTCACTCAGACCAATTTTCAGATCAGCAAGATCCCATAGATTTGCAGACTTTCTTCTCACCCAACCCATTTACCGTTCTACAACCGGACCTGCTGGACTCAGATACTGCACAAGGGATTTCAGAAGGGGCAGAGATGGACATATGTGGGTCGACATCCTCAAGACCTATGCTTTCCACATCTCAAAGAAAATCCTGGGCTTACATTGCTGCCGCATCCTCAGATCTTGCCGCCATCCTTCCCACTGCGAACTCACGAGATGGAACTCTCGATGCTACAATTGATCTTCCCAGACCTGGCTCAGAACCCCCGGACTGAGGACATGTTTCAAACTGTATGGTACCAGTTTAATATGGGGGGTTGAGTATGTAATAAGGGAAAGGGAACCTCCTTTTTTTTGTTTGTTTGGTTCTCTCTCCATGTGTTAACTTCTCATCCCTTGGCTTGCCACGAGATCTAAATTGCTGGGAGTATTAAGCTCAGCTCTCCCTATCCCTCGTCTATTGACTGGGAATATAGGAGTATTGTAACTCCTTTTGGGACATGCTGTTGAGGATATCCTGCTATGTGATTAGGACCCCATGGTCCTAGGGGGATTCCTCTCATACATCCCCGTGGTGGTCTTAGCTCTAACTGTATTTTTACACCCTGTAGTATGGACAAGCTGTTCTAGTGGGTATTTCCTCCTGTCCTGATCCCAGGCCAACCCCCACGGATACCAAAGGAGGTCTTGCGACTTCAGTAGGTGAGATATTACCTTTGGGACTCCTAATGGCTGTGGACAGGCGGATATGTGTATATAGTTGGTTAAATGTTATCAGTAAATATTATGCTTTATAAGTTGAAATTGTTTATAGGTTTTTCCAGATCGTGATTAGTACATGCTTGGGGGGGGGGATTGTGTGTGTAATTGGGGTCCCTTGCTGGTGGTGTTTAAATTGATTATAACAGATTTTATGGTTCAGATGATATGGGGCAGACCTTCACTCTCAGTCTCTATTAGGTGCTATAGCTCTTTCCCTTCTAAATCAGACCTTCCACTTCTAGACTATGGCTGACATTTGCCACATCACCTGGAATGTACGGGACCTTAATACCCCTATGAAGCGTTCTCAGGTGCTGAATCATTTCAAGAGACTGGGTGTGCAGGTAGCCCTACTACAAGAGACTAAGTTGAAAAAGTTGGACCATGACAGGCTGAAAGGTTCTTGGGTGGGACAGGTTGTTTCTTCTTCAGCCTCCACCTGTAAATAGGTGGTAGCTATTTTATTTCACAAATCCCTTCAGAGGACACAACTAAAAGTGCAGCGAGATAGAGATGGTAGATGGGTGGCAGCTTTGATGGATACTCTGACAGGTATGCTAGTGATAGCTAATGTGTATGGCCCTAATGACAACCAGCCTGAAGTGTTTCACTCGCTGACCCAAGCTACTAGCTCCTTAGCCTCTCCACAGGTCCCTATAATCTTAGGGGTGATTTCAATCTCCCCCTGGACCCTTTTCTAGATCTCACATCCGCCTGCCCAGATCATCATCAGAAATGTCGCCTCTCACTGCAGCAGCTGATCACAGATATGGGGTTACAAGACCCCTGGCTCATTCTGCACCCGCGGGACAAAGATTACACATTCTTTTCTCCGGTGCATAACTCACACTCTCGGCTGGACTACTGGCTTGTATCCCCTTCTATTATGAACAGCACCAATGATGCTGCAATTCATCCAATTATCATATCAGATCATGCTCTGGTACAACTTCACATGCTAAGTAGTTCCTCAGCCCCTAGATCCCCGAGCTGGCATTTGGACCCACGTCTCCTGAGGGACCCTAACTTCCCTCAATGGTTTTGGATACAGGTCACTAATTTTCTACAAGATCATGCTACAACGGAGGTCCCCCAACAATGGTTTGGGAGGCACTGAAAGCCACCATACGAGGTGCTATCATGAGATATTCGGCGTATCACCGGCGGCAGAGAGAACACCAGCTTAAAACATTGGAACCCCATCTTACAGAACTCGAGACCAAATTTAAAAGTATGCCACACACTTCCTTACATTCCCCGATAGGCAAGGAAATCACTAAAATCCGTCATCAAGTACAGGACCTACTTGCCAGGAAAGCTGAATTGGCCTTCCTCAAACTACGCCATAAATACTGGGAGGAGGGAGAGAAGGCTGGGAAAGTACTAGCCTACAGACTCTGGAAACAGAGGGCAGAGAGCCATATTCCCAGACTCAAAGCACCAGATGGCCCTGTGCAAGTTCAACCAGAATGCATAAATGAAATGATGACAGATTTCTATAAACAGCTATATTCTTTCTCCAGAACTTTTAATGTTGCACAGGTACAAACTTTTCTGACATCTATACCTATCTGTCATCTAACTCCTCAGCAGGCTGCTACTCATTACTCCTCAAGAGGTCACAGATGCACTTTGCAATTTAAATCACGGGAAGGCCCCTGTTGGGGATGGATTTCCCCTTGAAATGTGGAGCTTTGTTGCACCACTGATCTCCCCCCTACTTAGTGATGTTTTTAATTTGGCCCTTAGTTCAGGATCCTTCCCCCCATTCCTTCGGGAAGAGATCATTACTGTATTTCCCAAAAAAGGGAAAGATGCCACTTTACCATCCAGCTATCGCCCTATTTCACTTATCAATTTGGATAGTAAGATTTTTGCAAAAATTCTGGCTACCACGTTAAACCCCTTGCTTCCCCACCTTATACATCCTTCACAAGTCGGTTTTGGCCCGGGTCGGCTCAGCAGAGATCATATACATTCCCTTATAAATATTATATATCAGGCCAGTAACTTCCCAGCACCAGCTGCTGCAGTAGCAATAGATTTTGAGAAGGCATTTGATTCTCTCGAATGGCAGTACCTTCAACAGGTGCTAGAAGCCATGGGCTTTGGTCACAATTTTAGAAGCTGGGTGACAGCTGTGTAACACAACCCTTTGGCTCGGGTCCTCACCAACTTTTCTCTGTCCGCACCCTTCCCTCTGGGGCAGGGCATGAGGCAGGGCTGCCCCATTTCTCCCTTACTTTTCAAAATAGCAGTGGAGCCACTTACGATTGCCATACACCACTCTTCAGCCATAACAGGTTTTCCCTTTGGTGATATCACTTTCCCCACATTTGTGTATGCAGATGGTTTGTTAGTCCCATTAGTGGATGTCACTACTTCCCTCCCTGCTCTGCTTTCCCTCCTTGCAGATTTTATGAGCTGCTCTGGCCTAAAAATCAACAGGTCTAAAACGGAAGTACTCCCCCTCAATAGCTTGTGCACTTTAGATCAGGTAGCCCATCTCGGCCTTCATTGGGCCCCAAATTCCCTTGTGTATCTAGGGAAACAGCTCACAGTAGATCTTACTAAAATACGGGATCTGAACCTTAAACCCCTTCTTGAAGATATCAAGACTGAATTCGTGCGCTGGGGTGGTCTTCAGCTTACACTAGCAGGTAAAATATCCACTATCAAAATGGTGGTAGCCCCTAAGCTTTTATATGTCATCTCACATATACCATTTACACTACCAGCCTCATGGGTTAAAGCCATAGACCAGGCCTTTTCCATTTTTATTTGGGAAGGCACCAAACCCCATTATAGTAGAAATAAACTTAGAGCCCATTGGTCACAGGGAGGCTGGGGCCTTCCTTGGCTGGAAGGGTATAAATGGGCCTTCACTGCAGCTCAGACCCTAAACTGGTTCCTCCCACAGACATCTGAGCAACCACAATGGATACACATGGAGGCTGTATATGGCCCAGACCCAATCCTTAGCAGTTTTATTTTATAATCCCCTGCCCAAACATTTGTCTTCCTGCCAAACAATAGCAGGCTCAGTACTTACATGGCATTTAGTGGAAAAGAAATTGGAGGCAGATTTATGCCCCCTTCTGGCCTCCCCATATGGAGGAACATGCTCATAAAAGTGGATGGCAAACCTTTGCACTGGCCCCTATGGCAGAGTAAATTAATTTTTACACTAAAGGACTTGATGACAGATGACAGTCTCACTAGAAGGCTAACAAATATTGCACAACATGTAAAATGTATGCTGTAGGGAAACATACTGTTGACTTCAAATGCGATAAGTGTGTTTTGGTTACTGAGTTACAAAATGAAGTAGACAGACTTAAACCAAAATTGTCTGTCAATCCAGAAATTAAAGCCTTAGAGGATTATATAGATCAAATGTCTATATTAGTGGAAGCGAATGTCTCAATTACAACAACTATGGCAGAGGATAACATTTCAACTTCAGCAAAAATAGCCAATGAAGTCAATTCAAAGCCCCTACGTAATGCCAATCAATTCTCAACATTAGAACAACCTATATCCACCTCTACTCCTTCCATCTTATCCTACCAGCAGTCCAAAGTGGATATAGTAAATTTCAGGTCACCAAAAAATATTCTTAAAGTTAATTCTAAGTCAGAAGATTATGATTTAGCCCCCTCAGTTACCTATGTAATTCCTACCCATAATTCATTTGAGCATTTAACAAATTATATTGACAGATCTGGAGAAAACAGTCCTAATCTTAGTCAAAATGCTGAGAATAGCTTTCAGCATCATATATCACCTAACTACGCACATGACGTACCCCTATTCCTCCCCCCTGAACAACCCCCTCATGCACTAAACACTTCAACTAACCACAAAGAAGTTTTTATACTTGGTGAGTCTATAACAAAATACATTGATCGTATCGTTTGCAACCCGGACAAAGAACATTGCTCCAGTTTGTGTTACGGGGTGCTAGGATTTCCGATATTACGACTATGCTTAAATCTACTTTAAAGTCCGCAGGAAAAAATCCGCTTGTTGTTGTTCACGTGGGAACTAATGATATTACTAAACAATCTGTGCATAGTATAAAACAAGATTTTGTCTCCCTCTGTAATCTAATGGTGGAAAGGGGTTGTGACATTTGTATCTCAGAAATATTACCTATCCCAAGAGCAAGTGATTCCATTAACTCCAAATTTAAAATCATAAATGAATGGTTGAGGAAATGGTGCCTTAAACAGTGTATTCACTGTCTAACCCACTGGGAGGATTTTCACCTTAACTCTTCCCTTTACTGTTGGGATGGCTTACACCTCAGTAGAAGAGGAAGTGTTATACTTGGAAGAAAGATTGTTTCATATATCAATTCCCATTTAAACTAGTCAACAAGGGGGAGTCTGGACTACTGTCTAATACTCTTGAAAAGGGGTCTAAATCTGTTAATTTACATCTAAACATTTTATCACTTAATGCACGATCATTGAATATTGTTAAAAAGGCTGAACTTGAATTAAAAGCTCATCTTTTAGACCTGTCACTGATTGCCATCTCTGAAACTTGGGGTAATTCCTACAGGAATTGGTCATCTGAGATTCCAGGTTTTAAACACTTTTTTAAAAATAGGCCTGATACAAAATCAGGGGGTGGAGTCAGTCTCTATGTTAAAGACAGTATCCCTTCTTATCAATCCCCCATTGAACAAAACTCTGAAACTGTATGGGTACAAATCCAACCTCAAGGTCTCCCCCAATCATGGTCAGTATTTGTTATCGTTCCCCCTCACTGGACAATACTCAAAATCTTAAACTGCTTGAAGATATTGCCCTATTCTCAAGTAAAGGCCCAGTTCTTCTTTTGGGTGACTTTAATCTCCCAAATATCAACTGGGATACTCTGATGGGCTCCAATAGTATTGAAAACAACTTTCTCACAACCATTATTGATTTGGGTTTGTTTCAACTAGTTAGGGAACCTACTAGGGGCAATAATATTTTAGACCTCGTTATAGCCAGCCATGATGTTCCTATAAATAATTTATACATAACTGATCCCCTTGGAAACAGTGACCATAAATCAATATTCTTTTCCATAAACTTACCTCACTGTTCAGTTTCCAACAAAAAAAAAATTAAACATTATGAAAAGGCAGATTTTCAAAAAATAAATGAACACTTAGGTAAGATCAACTGGGATAATATTTTAGCTCCTCTAAACACCATCGAGGCATGGGAATTTTTAAAATCGCAAATAGCCTTAACTGAGCACAAATATGTTCCAAATAAACGTACCCATAACTATAAAGGTAAGATCCCCCCCGGTTCAATGTTTCTATTAAAAAACACATTCGACGCAAACAGAAACTATTTACACGTTTAAAAAAGAATAGTAATAATTCCTCAACTAGTAACAATGAGTTACTAACACAGTATAGAGAATCTGTTAAACTTCTTAAAAAATCAATATTAACAGCAAAAAGGAATTTAGAGTTTCACATAGCACACACGAAAGATTCACATAAATCCTTATATGCTTATTTAAACAGTAAGAAAGGAAATAATAAAATAATTGGTCCCTTCGTACTTGACAATGTAACTATAAATTCCGATTTTGCTATAGCATCCACACTAAACAATTACTTTACTACTGTGTTTACTCAAGATTCTCTACAAACTATTACAGTAAAACCATCAATAATGACCAATAAACAATTAGTTTCACAAGGTAACGTTTACAACCTACTTACAGTATTAAAGATAACTACTAGCCAGGGTCCAGATGGTATTTCTCCTAAGTTTCTTCAGGGCACAAAAAATACAATTACATTGCCACAAACTATGATTTTCAATAAATCACTTTATGAATCTGTAGTTCCTTCTGATTGGAAAACCGCAATAGTCACTCCCATATATAAGCATGGCTCTCATTCACTAGTAAATAATTATCGTCCAATTAGTCTGACGTCCATTCCTTGTAAATTATTTGAAAAAATCATTAAATCTTTATTAGACAAGGAAATTTTATCTCTAAATTTAACTGATATTACTCAACATGGGTTTCGATCGGGTTTGTAATGTACCACTAACTTACTGACTTTTTATAATTTCATTAGCTCCAATCTAGATTTAAATATTCCTTCTGATGTTATCCTACTGGATTATAGTAAGGCTTTCGACAAGGTGTCACACAATATTCTCATCTCCAAACTTATTCGTCTGGGTTTTTCTGAAATTCTTGTTTAGTGGATAAAAAGCTGGTCATCAAATAGATCACAGAGGGTTAGGGTCAATGGTACTTTTTCTGACATAGGATGGGTTACAAGTGGGGTTCCCCAGGGCTCCGTCCTGGGACCCACTTTGTTTAATATTTTCATTAGTGATATGTATGTCCATTCCTCCAATATACTAATCAAATTTGCCGATGACACCAAACTGGGTGGTGCTGTTAATAATGCTGAAAACAGACAAATTATACTTAACGATCTTGCATCTATTGAGCAATGGGCATTTGGCAACAAAATGGAATTTAATACAGCCAAGTGTGCTGTTATGCACTTTGGGAATAATAAACCCCAACAAACATATACACTGAATAATAATATAATTAAGGTTTCATGTTTAGAAAAAGATCTAGGAATCTTAATTAACAATAAACTTACACATGTTTCACACTGCAACAAGATAGCAAATCTAACCAATTCACTTTTTCGTAGAATCAGTGGTACTTTTGTTTCCCGAATCGAGCAGTGCATTATACCACTGTATAGATCGCACATTAGACCTTATTTAGATTATGGTTCACCGTTTTGGAATCCTTATCTTTGTGGAGATATGGACAGGTTAGAGAGGATACAGAGACAAATCACCAAAACTATACCTCACCTGTCACAGTTGGACTATAAA
This sequence comes from Neoceratodus forsteri, assembly GCA_016271365.2. NCBI lineage: Eukaryota > Metazoa > Chordata > Ceratodontiformes > Ceratodontidae > Neoceratodus > Neoceratodus forsteri. The sequence goes on from CM028134.1 coordinate 220,611,651, forward strand.
ACTAGATTACATAAAACAGGATTGTACTCCCTTAAACAAAGAAGATTGAGAGGGGATTTACTTCAACTCTTTAGGACTCTTCAGAATCCAATTTTAATGAGGTTATGTGGCATTTCCTTTACTTCTAGGAAATCCGGATTAAGATTAAATAATAAACAGTTAGATATACCTAAATATAGCACTAACAAAAGACAAAATTTCTTTTCAATAAGAACCCCAAGAATATGGAATACACTTCCACAAGAAGTTGTCGATGCTGAATCCTTTATTACCTTTAAAGTTAAATTGGACAAATGGTTAACAAGATAGGAGCCATTTACTAATGATCCACATATGTGGAGGACAATGTCTATGGGCTTTTGCCTTCTTTTGTCCCAAATAACCAAGTAACCAACCAAGTAATTATCAAAACATTTCAAACATTAGATCAGGAGTTCCACTTAGGTAAGCAGGCCTCTTGGCAGTACTTACAGCTCAGATGCTCGGGTTTAGCTTATATTAAACAACACCACATGACAGATATAGCAAGTTCCCATTCGTTAATTAAATGGCTGACCTATAAAAGGGGTAAAGCCAGTCTTATATATGCCGATCTTAGGAATCATCTCGCACAAGCAGCTCAGGCTAAAGGTAAATTGGAGCAAGCTCTTCAACAATCCATTTTAGATGCCCAATGGAATCTAAGCTGGAAATATGCTCATTCTATGTATCCACATGTGAGAAGTAAACTTATGCAAAAAAAGATAGTATCGCATTGGTATAGCACTCCTGTTATCTTGTACAGAATGCATCTCATGGATGACAGTCATTGCTGGTGATGTCCTTCCGGAGAGGGAGAACTTTTGTACATACTTTGGCTTTGCCCACTTCTCATTCCATTCTGGACAGCTGTCTTGGGTCTGGCTCAACAGATCTTAGACTCTGCTCTGGCTCTAGATCCCCTAGTTTGGATTTTGGGCCTTCCTCCTGTGCTGAGAGCGTTCACTCGTCAACAGCACAGATGGCTGACACTTCTTAGCCTCCAAGCTAAGAGGCTTATCCTCTGTAGGTGGAGAACCACAGAGGTACCCAACATCTCTGAATTATATAATGCCCTCTCTAGTGCAGCAGTACTGGATCATCAGTCCCACTTAGCTACCAACACTCTCTCACAATATTATCTTACCTGGGCCCCTTACTTAGCTTATCTCTCCCCATGTGCAGGGATTGGCTGACTTCCCCTGTGGAATGATCTGGACCAACATAGTAGATACACCAGTAGGAAATGGTTTGGAACCCCAAAACCCACCCCCTCCCTGCAAGGAATGTTATCTTTTCTCCTTCTAGGATAAGAATTCAGATCTCGACCTTAAGGTTGCTAGTATTTTGTTATTATGTCTGTGCTTTTTAGGCTTTTTCAGGTATCAGGAGACACTTATACTGTATATTAAGCCCATATTAGATGTCTTAACTAATCTAGATGTGGTGGTAATCATGCAATTTCTCATGCTTTTCTTTTTTTTTTTCTTTTTTTTGGGGGGGCACAATACCACAATACAACTCACTGTATAATTTCTTACTGTATCATTATTTAGCAATGTCCTTTTCTATGGGCTAGACTTTGTCAATTATATAATGACACTGCAGTCAATGTGTATGCATATGTGTCATGTTGTATCTTCTTTATGTACCTGGCTATGTCTGATATTATCTTTCAAACTTAATAAAAATTATTAACTATAAAAAAAAACACCACACTGAAACGATTTTAATGGGAGACTTCAATATAAACTGAACATCAGGAATGAGCAGGATTATAAAGGATGCATTAGCAGCACTGCACCTCACTCAACTCTTTGACTTGCCTACCAGAATAAACTATAAAACTAGTACCACTATTGACTAGATTATATCAAATCACACAGATCGCATCACAAATGTAATAGTTCACCTGACTCTATCAGTGACCACTCCCCTATCACTTGCTGCTGGTCAACCAAATTCCATACCCCCTTACCCCAAACTATCTATAACTGCATGCTAAGGCATGGGAACCTGGATCTCCTAAAAGACCAACTCCGATCACAGGACTGGTCCATTCTGAACACTGCTGATGACATCAACATCGCTCTGGACCATTTTATTAGGGTTTTCAACACTACATGCGATACCCATGCCCCCCCCCAGGAAACTGAAGGTTTGTGGTACAATCACCTCCTGGATTACACCAGTAAGAAGTATGAAACATCAGGACCATCTATGGCAACTGGCTGAATCATCAATGAAGCAGCATGATTTTCAGGTATATAAAGCAGCTATGAATGCCTGTACATGGGCAATTTGACAGGCAAATAGCAGGTGCCACAGAGAGCTGCTGTCAAGCTCGTGGAGTGATAGTAGGAAATTTTGGTCTAACATAAAAGACATTACAGGGAAAGAACTAAAGACCTCTCCCACAGAACTAATAGAAGATGGAAATCCTATCACGGACCTACTCCAAATAGCAAATACTTTTAATTCAGCTTTTACTAATCTGTCGGGTGTCCTCCCAAAATACTTCTTTGATGATGCTCCCTCCTTACCAACTGGGTCAGTGGAAACTACTAACCTAATACCCCCTGCATTTTATTTCAAGCTCCTCACCAAAGTCCTGGAAAAATCAAGGCATAGTGGAGACTCGCTTGACCTCAAACTCATTGCACTTACCTTTGAGGAAGTTCTCCTGCCAATAACCATGATACTAAATCTATCCCTAACTCTATCACAGTTCCCTGAAGTATGGAAATCTGCACTGGTCACCCCAGTGCATAAATCTTATGATCACACACAACACTGCAACTACAGGCCAATATCTATCGTCCCTCCATTATCGAAAGTCCTGGAATGTATAGTAAGCAACCAACTAGTAGACTACCTTGAGAAGTATGTCTTATAATGCCCCCAACAACATGGCTTCAGGAAAAAACACAGCACTACCATGGCTCTGTAAGAATTCACCTGTTTCATCCATCAGTCCATTGACAAAAACAATCTTGTTGGAGCAGCTTTCATCGACCTCATGAAAGCTTTCGAGACCGTTAACCATAAACTACTCCTTGATCAACCTGCAACAATTGGACTTTCACCAAATACACTGAAGTGGTTCAGAAGCTACTTTGCAGATTGGACGCAACGGGTAAAGATATCCAACATCATCTCAGAGATACAAAATGTCCAATCTGGTGTCTCAAAAGGGTCCATTCTTGGTCCCCTCCAGTTTAGCATCTTCCTAAACAATCTGCTGCATGCCTGTCAACTAAGGATGCTCCTTTACGCCGATGATGCTATTATCTTTGCAAGCAACCCTGATCCCTCTGCGCTTGAAGAAAACCTCCAACTTGGTTTCCTCAAAGTCAAAAAATGGTTCTAAATGCACAAAATTGTACTGAACTACAAAAAAGAACAAACTCCTCTTGTTCTCTTCCTCTCACCACAAGGATAGGTTGCATGCCCTGACAGTCAAAAATAACCTTGGAGACGCCCTGAAACAACTTAAACAATTCAGATATCTTGATGTAACATTGGCAAGCCACCTTTCCTATGTAACTATGTTTGACAGGACAGAAGGTGGTCAACTGGGTGGCAGAGTGGTAGACCAAGTGGGAGCAGTTGATATCACCTACCTTGACTTTAGCAAAGCTTTCGACACTGTTCCACATAGAAGATTGATAAATAAGCTGGGTAGGCTCAGGGTGGGTCAGAAGTTGGTCAACTGGGTGGCAAACTGGTTGACTTGCAGAAAACAGAGAGTGGTGGTAAATGGTATACAGTCAGAAGAGATGCAAGTCACAAGTGGGGTACCTCAGGGATCAGTCCTGGGGACAATCCTCTTCAATATCTTCATTAGTGACCTTGCAGATGGACTAGAGGGCAAGGCTTGTCTGTTTGCAGATGACACCAAGATCTGCAACAGAATAGATGATCCAGATGGGCTGGGCAGAATGAGAAGAGATCTGTATAAACTAGCAAAATGGTCAGAAGAGTGACAACTGGGATTTAATGCAAAGAAGTGCAAGATCATGCACATAGGGAACAGAAACCCTGAAGCCACCTATAGGCTGGGACGGGAGTTGCTGGCAGTCACAAAGGAAGAAAGAGACTTGGGCATCATCATCACCGATGACCTGAAATCATCCAAGCAGACCTCTAAAGCAGTAGGTAAGGCTAGGGGGATGTTAGGGTGTATTAGTAGGGGTATCACAAGTCATAAGAGAGAGGTAATAATCCCTCTTTACAAGACACTAGTTAGGCCCCATCTGGAGTACTGTATGCAGTACTGGAGGCCACACCTTCACAAGGACATTAACCAAACTGAGGCAGTCCAGAGAAGGGCAACCAAAATGTTGCAGGGACTGCATCAGAAGACATATGAGGACAGATTAATGGAGCTCAATATGTACACCCTTGAGCAAAGGAGGGAGAGAGGTGATATGATCGAGACATTCAAACACCTTAAGGGCATTAACAAGGTGAAAGAGTCTCACATGTTTAAATATAAGAAAAATAGCAGGACAAGAGGACACAGCATGAGATTAGAGGGAGGCTGATTAAGGGGGAATGTGAGGAAATTCGTTTTCACAGAAAAGGTGGTGGATGCATGGAATGGCCTACCTCAGGAAGTGGTGGCTATGAATACAGTGCAGGGCTTCAAACAGCATGGGATAGGCATAAGGGAGCAATACAGATGAGTATGAATAGATAGGCCACTGACAGAGCAAAGGTTGATGGCACATTTATAAGGTAGAAAAAGAAATGGGCAGACTGGATGGGCCTTGCGGTCCTTATCTGCCGTCAACATCTATGTTTCTATGTTACCTCACATTGAGATTGTTGCCAAGTCTGTGAATGCAAAACTAAGCTTGCTATTCAGGCATAGAAGGAATCTGACCCCTGAAGCACTTAAACTTGCTGTCTACAGTTCGGTACTCTCCACCATTGACTTCAGTCTGGTAATATATGGAGCTGCCTCCGCTACATCCCTAAAAAGGCTAAATATTACCTTGAACAAAGCCTGTAGACTCATCATGGACTCTGACCGCCTCACCCACATGTGTGATCTGTACGCACTAACTGGATGGCTTAATCTCCAAGGACGAATCAAGTACCAGTCTTGCATACTAGCCAAAAAGATGCTCCTTGGTGCACTGCCAACTGGAATCTCCTGCCTTCTGCCCAGATCCCTCAAGGCTCGTTATACTCGGCCCTCTGTCACTGAACATTTACTCATTCCATGGGTCCAGATCACCCAGTGCCAGTGGTCTTTTCTGTACAGAGACCCCAACTGGCTAAACAGCCTCGATTATGAACTTAATAGCCTACCTCATTTGACCCAAATTTAAACATCTCCTCCACAAGCACATTATAAATGAAAGCACCTGTGACAGCCCCAACTAACCTCATGATGTGCTCTCTGGTGCACATAGTTCTGACCTCTGACAGGACCTCCTCTCTACCTATCTACCCCCTTATGCCCATGCCTCTATATTTACTCCCCTTATTCCCTGCAATCACATCACCGCCATGTCAGACTCCTGGCCAAAATGGATCTCCCTGCACGTCTTTCTTTCCCTTTCTTTCCTCCCCCTTTTCTCCCCTCCTTTTGCCCCGTCTCTCACCACCACCCCCTCTACTGTCCCATTCTACCCTGATCTCCACCTACCTTACTACTCCACATGACAAGGCCAACGGGCTGCAACTTTTCCACCCTATATTTCTGACCTAACTTATTGCAAATGTATCAGAGACTGTCGCTCAACTTTGTACTATGATGTTTGCTGTAACTGTAAGATTATTTTTGCTCTCCTTTGTCTGCCTTTATTACCCCTCCCATTATTGCTGTTAAACCTTTGTAAATGAGCAGTCCTCTTCTCAAAGGTACATGTAATCTGAGAATGATTAAATAGGCTACCTACTTACTCTACTAGGCTCACTTTGCAAAAAAAAAAAAACACAACAGGCCCCCTTGGCAGCAAACTAGGCCTAGCAGCAGCAGTGACAGAGGTGTGGGTGACCTTCATAGGCCTTGATCAGTGCAGTGCGGCAGCAGCCATGGCAACAGCCAAGCAAGAAGTGAGTAACACTGGCTAGGTGGACTTGGTTGATGAGATGTTTTGGTCGTGGACCACATGGGGGACCTGGAATGGTGGGTTCCAGCATCCAGCTTCTGGCAGAAGGACAGAGGAGGAGTGGACTGAAAACTGGGTTGGTGGCACACTGGGTCCAACTGCAGGTTCTGGCCAAATGGCTGGGTGAGCAAAAGTAAAAAAAAATTTTTTTAAGGAGGATTAGGGAAGGAGGAAGGACTGAAATATTGATGTGTTTTTCAGTTTTCTGTGCCTTTGGGTGGCTTCATGACCCACATGGGATGGGTATTGAATGGAATGGAGTTGGGGAGAGAAATTGGGACAGAGATTTTTTTCCGGGGAGGGGGTTCAGAACAGCAGCCAGGATACAAATTGGTTAATAACTCGGTGGGTTTAAGCCCAAATCTGATGCACTGTTCCAGAGTATAGACAGATGAACCTTATAGATTTGAAGTTTTTCCTGATTTGTGTATCACTTTTCAGTAACAACAATTGAATATTACCTCTAAGAGATGTTCCAGACATTCTAGAGCTTGCCACCAAGGGACTAACTACTACCTGGCTTCCACTGGTTGTTGGCTCTGCCATACTGAAATCTGAAATGGTGTCCCTGCCATAAAGTCTAAATTTACAGGCCATCCTCTGTGTCAGCATCATGTTTTCTATGAGGGATGGATGAGAATCAGAGCAGTTTTCAGTGGTAAAATGAGGGCTATCCCTTGCATTCAGGGACAGTTGAGTGGCATGGTATGCACAGACTATTGGAGCCCCATTATCGTCAAGCTTATGCCACCCCAAGGGAAACTGATCTCCACACCACCACACTCAGGCACATTATGACATAGGGCAAGGGAGAATCCAGGGGCATGCATCATTGAAATGAATGGGAGCATTTTTTTATTACTATTTTATACAGTTTTGATGGAGAGTTGAAGATTAATAAAGGCCACTGCTCAACAAACAAGGGCCTTGTTAGTAGAACACTAGCCCTTATATTCTCCAACTCATCATCATAATGTATAAAATAGTAATAAAAAATAACTCCATTTATTTTAAGGAAGTATGCTCCAGCATGCTGACCCATGGACATCATCTAACAAAGACTCCTGCCTCTGGCTCCCTAGTACTCAGGTAAAAAGCTCTTGACTTATATCTATACTTGATGGTTGTCTGTAGCAGCATGGCCACACCTACTGCAGTGTGTCTGTATGGGGAGGGGGGCACTAGCCATGTGGGTGGGTGTTGAGTTATTGCTACTTTTATGTTTGTCCCTTAAAGTCTGTTTGCATGGAAACATTCAAAACTATAGAGAGAAAATAGTAGGAGTACAGGCTGGGAAGTAATTAAGTAGTTTTGTGGGTAACTGTGTGGATTGGTGGTGGGAAGAACCACATGTTTTTCGATTGGTACATGCTACAGTTCAGCTGTGCAGCTGAGATGAGGGAGGGACTAAAAAGTATAAAAGTGGCTACAAACATGCTGCATGCATGCAGATGTACAGTATATAGATTTATATTGAAGTACAAGCAAGCCATATGTGTGCAGGCAGTATGGCTATAGCTTTGTGGTTAAAAGCACTGAACTGCAAACCAGGAGACCTGAAGACCTGGGTCTGAATTTCATCAACCCCCACTTGTACAGCATACGGTGTGATACTGAGCAAGTCACTTAACTTTTATGTGTGCTCTTATCAGTGACCACTTGCTTTTTGCAAGCATGCCACATGCTAGCAGTCTGTTCCAATTTAACACAAAAAGCATGCTTTCCACACTTGTTTGCTGTATGCATACAATCAGTTCCAATTTAACGTCTAAATCATGCTTGCAGCAAGCATATCACATGAGTAGTTTTATGTGTGCAGCATGAGAACATTTAATATAATTATTTCTGCAAGGGATGGTCTCAATATTAAAAAACAACTTGGTGTTCCACTTGGTCTGGTGGAGCATTTCAAATATCTGGGGGTTACCTTGGATAGCCACCTCACTTTTGCCCAGCACGTCAAGAATGTAGCTAAGGCCATAAATATAAAAACTGGGATCTTCTATTGGCATAAGCATAATCTAACTCCTGAAGCCCTCAAACTGGCTATCTATAGCTCCATTCTTTCTATCACAGACTATGGCCTCATTATTTATGGCTCTGTCTCCACTCCTCACTTCGAAGGATAACTGTCGCACTTAATAAGGCATGTAGGCTTCTTATAGCCTCCAACCACCTGACACATACCTGTGAACTTTAGCCACAGACTGGCTGGCTACAGCTTAGTAGTAGGATTTAATATCAAACCTGCTTACTTGCTACAAAAAGTGCTTCTTGGCCTACTTCCTCCTGGGTCTGCAGCACTACTGTCACCTTCATGCAGTTCCAAGCACACTCATTCATCTGTCAACCAACTATGTCACATCCCCAGATGCCAGATTACCCAAGATAAGTGATCCTTCTCCTACAGAGCTCCCCTTTGGTTCAATTCCTTGCATTTTGATGGCTCTTCTTTGCCTAAACTTGGCCAGTTCAAGTGCCTGCTAAAACAGTACCTGATATCTAACAGTTCCTGTCACTGCTTCCTTCACTGACTCCCCTTATCCTGCATATGTCACTGCCTCCATTGCCAAAATCTTACCCTTTAACAAATGCCTCCCCCTAGACTCAGACTTTCCTCCCCTCCTCTCTGTTTTCTTTCCTGCCCCAATCTCTCTTCCTCTTCCTCTGGTTCCTCTTCATCCATCTCCACCCTCATCCCTCCATCCCTTCCCAACTTTTTCTGGTGTCCCATTTCAGCTCCCCCTTTGGTCTACCTTTTCCACCCCCCCTTTTTTGCCTATTGCTTAGCTTGATGAGGCCCAGGGCTGCTACTAATACCCCCCCCCATAACTGCTCTTTACCTCACCTCTCTTTAATTGCTGATATACCCTCTGTGTTTACCTATTATTTTCCTTGATTTGAGTTGTTACTGTGTCATTTAGACTACCACTGTTAGTTCTCCTGGATTTTAACTGTTCGTTTGTCATTTTAGATTACCTCTGTTAAGTATTCCTTTGTCTGTTTGTTACCCTCACTAACTGACGTGGAACCTTTGTAAAAGAGCACCTTGCACTCAAAGGTATTATAGTTCTAGATGGAAATAATTATATAAATAAATAAATAAAATAAGTGCAATAACCCACTCAAGGGTGTGGGGTTATAGGCATTTAATCCACACCTGAGGTGATATGAGGACACTCAGCCTGCAGCCACGTGCCTCAGAATGCACCCCAGGAATGGATTAATGCCTATAACCCCATACCCTGTAGTCGGTTATTGCTAACCAATATCATAGTATTTTGTCTACAATATGCAGTGATAAAGTTAAAATGTGGCCTCTGTGTTTCCTCTGCAGGTCTCACTGAACCCTGTAAGAGGTCCATCATATTCCTCTCCTTAGCTGCCTCCCTTGCCCTGGCAGCTACCTCTCTAATGTAACCCCTACTCAAAAATCTTTGTTGTGGCCCATTGCTATGAGTTTCAAAATCATTTAAGTCACTACAGTTGTGGCACACTCATAAAAACTGGAACTTGGTTATATTTTCAACAGTATGTCTCAGGTTACTACTGGAGGAGTGTACCTGGGCATTTCTGTGTCCTCACAATACAAGTCTGTGCAAATGGTGCCATCTTCCTTGAATACTGTACCATCACATACAAGTAGCTTATGTGGTTTTGTTTGGTCTGTATTGTAAAAGGCAGGTTTTGATAACTTTCCTGAAGGTATAAAACATATTCCTACAACTCCTCCATCACCCTTCCACACAAGAAAAATGTTGCCTATGTATGGCTTCCAGAGGTCAATCCTAAGGTAAAAAGGCCTGACTTCCCTGTCATAGACTATTCCTGTCTCCCACTTACCCAAACAGAGATTTACATAATTGGGTGCAAAAGTTATACCCATTGCAGTCCCTTTGATCTGCAGTCAGAAATCATCCTAAAAACAAAACAGTTGCATGGTCAGACAAAATGTGCATTTTTTAATAAGATACTCTTGAACTCACTGTCCATATTTGTTTTTGTACCCATAACAACCTGCTGCTACTGTGATTTCTGTGAGTAACTGCACTTCATAGCACTTACGCACTAAATAAATTGTGCTGCATTATCCTTTCCTGGTGCCAGTTTGTTTGTTCTTCCACTCCTTCATTTAACTCACCACAGTTAGGCTGTGGAGCAGCCTGGTTGCAGCTCAGATATCAGAGATATCAGAGAGATTTTACAATCGGCCCCATCTGCACCCACCAAATTGCTGAGCACTTCATCATTTATGCAGGCAGAGTTAGGAATCCAGCCTGCTACTTCTTTCTCGAAGGGTAAGTTCAGTTTTTAGCTACTAGAGGATCTCGCAAGGAAACCACATCTCAACCACAGCAGCCTGGGGTGTCAGATCATCTAGCACCATCTGTAACTGAGGCAGCTGGAAGGTCAGCTGTTAAGAGCTGTGCCTTCAGACTGGTGGCTCTGAAGAATATTGTTGCATGGTCAGTCCATCTGCTTGATACAGAGAAGAACACTGGAATCAATAATATGCACTTATAGGAACTAATCCCCTCTAGCACAAATCTCCACTTGTTTCTGAAAATCTGCAGAAACTGCTTGTTACAGACAGCACATCATGTACAAGGGAATCAGAAAGCAAGAGGCCATCTTCTAGAAAATTCCATAAATCTGAATATGCTTAATACTAGGCATGAGTTGGTAGTGAAATACCTTACCCTACTGTTACTAGCAGTTACCTCCAAACTACTCTAAAGTACCCTAAAAATACCCTAATGAAAAACAGGTAGTTGGTTAGGGTAGGCTAGTTACTACCCTGAATTTTTGTACTACTCTAATACCCTACACTGACTGTAACAAGTTTGAGACTTTGTTTTTGACTACCCCAGACAGTGAAAACTACTCATATTGGGCTATCTAAAGGCAGATAAGGTAGACACAGCTGCTCTGAGCAAGCCTGCTACTGTTTCCAAAACACAGCCTTTAGCTTTATAGCTGTTTAGAAAATGGGCTTTTTATTTCCTGGCATCTGATTGGCTAGTACCCTTGCCAGGGGGCTACATTAACTTTCAATAGATGCCCAGGAAATAAAAAGCACCAACCCCAGTGACCATTCACCCACACACCTTATACTTGTTCCCAGCTTGTTTCCCTATTGGACAAAACAACCCGATTTCATTTTAAATCCTCACCATTTTATTCTGTCGCTTAGTGAGATACGAGCCCTGAATACACCACTCGGTCTCAAAATGAAACTGCCTGCACAGCTCCATGAAATACTTGTACATGTCCCTGCTGATGAACCTCTCAACACCGCCTATAATGCTCAAAGCAAACACCATACTTCCTCCCCCCAAAAAAAGAATTTCTCGATCCGCTACCTCTCTTCCATTTCTCGCATACTTCTGGGTGTGACATCACTGGAACGTGCAAACCGCCGTGAAGTAACCAATTGAGAAATCTATTTTGTTATTTAATTTCATAACATGCAGTTGTGCTCCTCATCTGACACCTGAATCATACCATCCATTTCACAATACAGTGAGTGACAAATGATGGGACGCACCGTAAATCACCATGCAGATCTCAAACTACTGCTCTACCTCTCTTCAAACACCCTGTGCAGGTACAGTCCGGCAGTATTTTTTTCACAGTATCACAGGAAAAACTCAGTCTTGTCATTTGGAAAGTGGTGTTTGGGGTTAAGAGAATCCGTGTGTGTGTGTGTGTGTGTGTGTGTGTGTGTGTGAGAGTGTGTGTGTGTGTGTTTGGGGGGGACAACAAATCCAGAAACATGCAACAGCTCAAAGACAGGGACTACTTTATGACACAAACATTTCAACATTATAATTAATACATTTGTCAACTATTTTTTTATAACTTTCTGAATTTAACATAAAATTGAGACAGTGCCCATTTTCTAAGCGCAATAATGCCCTCCAGGGTGGGCGGTATGGGCAATACCAGACCTTCCAGGGGCTATAAGGCCCTCTGCCTCCGGTGTCAGGCCTCATTATGCCCCTGGGCAGTCCAGTATTGCCCAATACCACCCACCCTGTTGGGCATTATTGCTTGCATAAGTCATTTGTCTATAGGGCCATTGTGATATGCCTCAGTTTTTCTTTGTTAATGTGACATTGCCAGTCTGAGTGTCCACATTATTTATTGAGGCAGAGAGCCTTATATGGTTAAAAAAGTAATTCATCTATAGGGCCATTATGTGAAATGGGCAGGTGTGAGTGGTGCAGCTAGTCTGAGCAAACTGCTTCTGTTTCCAAAAATAACACCCATGGTGGGCATTGCTGAAGTAGGTAGGAGAAGCCCAACTGTTCAGAGTGAGACTGCTGCTGTTTCCAAAAATTATATCAATGGCAGGCATTGCTTAGGCAGGTAGGACAGGGGCAGCCGTTCTGAGTGAATTGCTGCTGTTTGCAAAAATTATGCCCATTGTAGGCATTGCTGAGGAGGATAGGACAGGTGTAGCTGCATTGAGTGATGCTGTGTCTCTTTACAAAAATGATACCTATGAGGGGCATAGGTGATGCAGGTAGAACAGTCACAGTTGCTCTGATTGAGTCTGCTTTTGTTTCCAAAAATTATACCTATGGCAGGTATTGCTGACGTAGGTAGGTAGGAAAGGTACAACTTCTCTGAGTGAGCCTGCTGCTGTTTCCAGAAATGATACCCCTGATGGGCATTACTGAGCTATTTAGGATAGATGCAGCTGCTCTGAGTGAGCCTGCTGCTGTTTCCAAAAATTGTACCTATTGTGGGTGTTTCTGAGGCAGGTAGTAGTGGAGCAGCTACTCTGAAGAAACCTGCTGCTGATTGCAATAATTATACCCATAGTGGGTATTGCTGAGGCAGGTGGGACAGACACAGCTGCTCTGAATTAACCTGTTGCTGTTTCCAAAAATTATACCCATGGTGGTCATTGCCGAGGCAGGTAGAATGAGTGCAGCTGCTCTGAGTGTGCGTGTTACTGTTTCCCAAAATTATAACCTTGGCGGGCATTGCTGAGTCACAAAACATAAACAATTGATGACTGACAACAACAGTGGAGCACGTGTGGCTGGTAGGGTGATGGTGGACATAGAGATGTTTGTCAGTACAGTACAGTACAGTAGTATGTATCTTAAGAAGAATGTCAGCAAAACTGAAGAAAGTATTGCCGATGCAAACCTGTCACAATAATTCTGATAGAAGCATCATGTCTTTCAGTATTGGTTTAACGCTCATAGAGGGCAAAACTAGCACAGTATGTCAAAGAACACATTTGCCAAGAAAATGTAAAAAATAAACACAGTTATTGTCAGAAAATCGTGTCAACGTACAATAGTCAGAAAAACAACAAGCATGCATGTTTTTCTGTGAACTGTGCCCATGGCAGGATTTATATCAGAGGGAGAGTTGCAGCTGCTGAAAGATAGATGCTTGTTGACATAATTTGGCAGTACACCTGTCCAGACAGGATTATCTTTTCATACACAATCTAGTCATCATATTTAGTATAACTGTTTGCAGGCTATGGTTCATGTTCAGGGTCAGAACTTAAAATCACACAATTCAGTGTTAGGTATGATTGGTGGGAAACTGTCAGCATTTTTTTGAATAATGTAAGCTGTTCCACATTTGAAGGACTTCAGGTTCAGTGTTGAGACCAATCTTTTTCAACTTGTTCATTGCGGACATAGGGGAGGGAGCTGGGAGTAAGATGAGCCTGTTTGCAGATGACTCCAAAGTGGGGGTAGAAGTGCACAGCAAGGATGGTAGGATGGCATTACTGGACGATTTGGTGAAGCTGGAGAATTGGGCAAAGACCTGGCAATTGGAGTTTAATGTATGTAAATGCAGCATTCTGCATCTGGGTATTAGAAATCTTGGGTATAACTACCAGTTCGGAGGAGTTCAGTTGGCTGTCTCCACGGTGGAGAAGGATCGGGGGGTGATGACTGATGCAAAATGGAACAACTCTGAGCAGTGCAGGAGGGCAGTAGCTATGGCGAATAAAATGCTAGGGTGCATATCTAGGGGGATAACATACAGGAGAAGGGAGGTTATTCTTCCACTGGACAACTCATTGGTGAGGCCATACATAGAGTATCTTGTGCAGTTCTGGCATCCCCGCCTAAAGAAGGACATTGCACTGCTGGAGAGTGTCCAGAGAAGGGTGACAAAGATGACAAGTGGATTGGGGAAATGACCTATGAAGACTGAGCGCTAAACATGTACTCCCTCTTCTGAATATTTCAATAAATAAAAAAATAAAAAATAAAAAAGAGTAGGGACAGAGGGGACATGATACAGACCTTCAAATATCTGAAGGGAGTTAACAGGGTGAAAATGGAGGATCTACTGAACCTGAAGGGAGAGGGTACTATGAGATGCCATAGTCTAAAACTGGTATGGGGATGGTACAGAGGGGAGGTGTAGTGACACTACTTCATGGTGAGGGTGGTGGCACCCTGGAATGCACTTCCTGATGAGCTGATAAAACTGGATACCGTAGATAGGTTCAAGAGAGGCTGGGACAGACACAGGGGCTTGGCAAATGTTGGAGTTAAGGAAAACAGCAGGGGCAGATGAGAAAAGGGGGGGAGATGGGTTAAAGTTGGGAGGTAGAGCAGCTACTATACCTGTTCAGTGAGCTGTGTTACAGTAGACATCATAGACCATTTGGCCTAATCTGCTGACAACTATGTATGTATATATTTATGTATGTATGACTTAGCAGTGTTCTTTGGTCAGTGACTATTCCTCCAGCTGCACTAAAATGCATATTCTGAATATACACTTGAAGGTGGACAACTGAGGTACATTATTGTAAAATTTGCCAGATCTGTCCATATTGTTCTCTTCTGTTTCCAATAGGGTAATGGATCTTCCTTGAGAAAAATTACAGTATGATCTGCAAAATACTCCTTGATTATTGTGTGGTGTGACATGGTTAACAGTCTGGCAGATGAAACAGCTGCAGTATCCTTCAGCTATACGTGGTCAGTGTGCCAAAGATCTGAAGAACTAAAATCATCTACTCTACCTTGCACTACCAGTTTGGAGAGACTGCCATTACTTCAGGCATATTGGGAACTTTCCTCATACTGTGATCTGCCCAGTGTGTGAGGGTTTGGCTGAGCCGGCAGCTGGTAATGGACTTGTGGGAGCAGGGTATCCCGTATAAATTGTCCATGCCACTCACAAGCACGAGCTTTAGCATGAGAGTTTGAGTGGTGCGAGCACCACTTGGTAAGGGAAAACTGTCGATTACTCCATCTCATAAGTGAATACTTGCCTATACATTACTCAAAGTTTAAACAAGTCTGAAATTAATTTTAGATATTGAACATGGCTTAATGGTATGTAAACAATTTTTGGATTCTAGGCTTTTTACTGCATTAATATGTTTTGAAAATTTAAGCTTAGGATCAAAGGGAAATCAACCTGCTAGGTGGGATATTCTTAGGCCAGGTATGTATACAAATGCTGAATGTAAAGAAGCGAGGAAACTTACAGACAAGAGAATTGCTGGGATGGGCTCCAAGAAATTTTTGATAAAAAAAAAATTATCAGTTGCTATGTTCACCTCTTGGTCCCTGCTTCATTGGGGCAGAATGGTAAAGGGCCTAAGGCCAGGAACTTTTCTAAGGATAAAGAATAGCAAAATTATTCACTTTGTTCAATGCTGCTGTTGATTTTATCTGGGGATGTTGAATCAAATCCTTGGACTTTGGCAAGTCAGGTTCACATCAGGGGAAAAGAAGCTAAAGGTTTACAGGTAGTGTGCCTGAATATAAGGAGCCTTCAGCTGCATCTGGATGAATTGAGGATGTGGATTGAGCAATATAATTATGATATAATTGGTATATGTGAAACAGGGTTGAAACCGCATACTCCTTCAAACCAGATTTTGATTAGCAGTTTCTCCATCTATAGGCAGGATAGGGAAGGTAAAAAAAAGGGGAGAGGGGGTAATGTTCTATATTAAGGATGAAACCATTGTAGAAGACATTGTCAAAGGTCCTTTAGATGGTAACATTGATTACCTAACAGGATTAAGTTGGGAGCTACAGGGTGCAAACATCTATAAATCACTTGCTTTTATTGTCCCCCTAAATATAAACTAGCTGACTACCCAGTATTTGATATTTGGACCGGATTGCATCAGAATAGAAGGGAACACATAATTATAGGTGATGCAATTCTGATTGGAGACAAGAACGGAAAAGCAAGGCAATTACAAAATCATGATAGCCAACACCAGAAGTCTAAATATGATATAAATCACAGAATTAACAGAAATTCTTATTAGAAATCAGATAGATATTGCAGCATTGTGCGAGATATGGTGGGGTAAAACCTCAAGTTTGTATAACTCTATTCCTGGATATTCACTTTACACAAAAAATAGACTGAATAAAAAAGGTGGGGGAGTCTGTTTCTACATTTCTGATAAGATCATAGCAACTGAATATCCCCTTTACAATAATAATGACATTGAAGGACTATGTATTCAGATTATACAACAAAATGGTAATAAATTTCACTTGGAAAATTTTTACAGACCACCATCTTCAGATTTAAGTGATGATGCATCTATTCAAATGGAAATTAATCGCCTAGCATCAGAAGCTGAAGTAATAATAGTTGGGGACTTTAACTACCCAGGGATAAACTGGGATACATTAACAATCAGAACCGCACTGGAGAGTCTTTTTTTAGATTGTACAATAACTGCAGGATTAGATCAGCTGGTACATGAATCCACTAGGGGTAATAACATCTTGGACCTCATAATGACACATTTCCCTATGGACATAGATAATCTAAGCATGAATAGTCCGATTGGAAACAGTGATCATCAGTCAATTATGTTCACAGTAAACAGACAAAAAACAAGTATTGGTAGGACTCAGTATAGATACAACTATAATAAAGCTTCAAGTGGATATAATTGGGACAGTTTATTTGAAAATCTAAATATTGAACAGAGATGGGAATTATTTAAATCAATTATTAATGAACTTGAGAAACTATATGTACTGATCAAAAAAACACATAATAATAAAGTTAAAATTCCATCATGGTTGACTAACTCCATCCGCTCTCAAATTCATAAAAAAGAAAAGGCCTATAAAATCATGAAAAGACATCCCAGTAAGATTAACCTCTCAAACTATCAGAATGAACTAAAATATACCAAACAAATGATAAAAAAGGAAAGGAAGAAAATTTAATTCAAGCTTGCTGTTATCAAAAACCCCAAAGCTTTTTACTCATACATAAATAATAGAAAACACAAGGTATGGGGTATTGAGAAACTAAATGACAATGGTAACATTATTATTGAACACTGAAGAATAGCAAAGAAATTTCAATATTTTTTTGGCTCTGTGTTTAATACTGAGGAGAATATTAATCTGAGCAAAATTGATGAACCATTGCCCTCAGTATTAACTGCAACTGAGATACTAGCAGCCCTCAGGATGATTAAACCACATTCAGCCTCAGGACCTGATGGTATTAACCCTGATTTTGTATTAAATACTGCAGACTTACTCTGTACACCTTTAAAACATCTGTTTAAGTTTTCATTACAACATGGCAAGTTACCCACTGAATGGAAACAAGCAGTGGTTTGCCCTATCCACAAAAAAGAAAACACAAGTGTAGTTGAAAACTACAGACCAATCAGCCTAACATCTGTTATATGTAAAATAATGGAGTGTATTATGAAACATAGATTAGATAATGAATTAGAAATAAAGGGACTCAGGGATCCTAAGCAACATGGCTTTGTTAAGTATAGATCGTGTACTACTAACCTCATTAGTTTTTTTATGAGAAGGTCAGCCATTCATTAGATCAGAATATCCCAGTAGATGTTCAATTCCTTGATTTTAATAAGGCATTTGGCAAAGTTTCACATAAAATCCTTATTGATAAAATGACAAGTATGGGTCTGGATCAACATATTACTTTATGGGTCACAGCATGGTAAAATTATAGGATGCAAAAGGTTAAAATCCATGATACCTATTCCATCTCTATTTTCTTTACCAGTGGGGTCCCGTAGGGATCTGTATTGGGGCCCACTTTATTTAATATTTTTATATCTAATTTACATATTGGGACAAAAGCTTATATCAGTATGTCTGTGGATGATACAACGGTTTGTAGTGAGGTTAAGTCCATTGAGCAATCCTCTTCTCTTCAAAATGATATTAGTAAACTTGAAAAATGGTCAAAAAATAACCAAATGTCCTTTAATAAAGATAAATGTGTCATCATGCATCTTGGGCCTAAAAATCATTATACTAAATACTATTGAAATGGTTTACAGATTAAATCAGTAACATCAGAGAGAGACCTAGGTATTCTAGTAACTAACCAATTAACATTAGGTGAATACTATAGATACATTACCTTAAGAGCAAATCGAATTATATCTGCTGTTAAGAAATCATTTTTCTGTAAGCAGGAAGCATGTATACTCCTATCTATAATTCATTTATTAAGCTACATTTAGATTTCAGTGCTGCCTTTTGGGTGCCATATCTCATAAAGGATAAAAACCTTACTCGAGATTGTCCAAAGAAAAATAACTAAATTGATCCCTAAACTACAGAATATCAGCTACAAGGATAGGTGCAAATCACTGAATTTATATGATTTGGATACACAGAGAACTAGAGGTGATCTACCATTATTATTTAATATCTTAAAAGATAATACTCTGAAGGCAGACTATGGGTTTAAGTTTCCTAATAAAATTAGTATGCTTAGATGCAATAAGAGGCAATTGTTTGTACCAATGGCAAACAAAGATAAAAGGAAATACTTCTTCATGATAAGAACTGCTAAACTATGGATTAAGTTACCACAGTACATAGTTGACGCATCAAACTTTGAGCATTTTAAGGGATATCTTGATAAATATTTCTTGGGCACTTAGATGCTTTACTCCACATGATGTGGAGAGGTAGACTTGATGGGTCCTCGGACTTTCTTATACCTAATGAAACCAAGTAAAATGGACTGCTGGGAAGTTAAAAACAATAATGGATGCCACCTATTTTGTTCAACTGATAGAGACACCTATCCACTTCAATTATAGAACTGATAATCATTCCATAATCGATTGGATAATGACTAACCATCCAGGTAATCTTTTTAATCTAAATGTTCTTTCTGATTCAATATCAGATCATTGCCCAGTGTCCCGTACAGGAAAAATGTCTAAACAGACTTTCTCCCCAAAATTTGTTCACAAAAGATGCATAAATAGACTCAACGTGGAAGCATATAAAAGGGAATTGGAGCAGACTGACTGGGAAAAGATACTGGATTCACCTGTTGTAGATCAAAATGTAGTACAGCTTAGCAAAGATATAAATAATTTATTTAATAAACATACCCCAATAACAAAATGGAGGGTGAAAGGGTCTTTCTCACCATGGTTAAATAAAGATTTGCGAGGTTTAATTAAAACCCGTGAAACAAAAAGGAAGCAGTATTTAAAAACTAAGGATGTTATATTTTTAAGACAGTATAGAACTTATAGAAATGAGGTTAAAAAATACCACTGAAGCTAAATCTAGATACTTTAAACAAACCCAATATAAAAATGTAAAGGATCCAAAGAAATTTTGGCAATCTTTCAAGCACTTATACAGTCCTCAAGAAGATAGCTGTATAAAAAGTGTAAAAGTTTGTGAAGATTTGATTATAGGTAGCACAGCCATGGCAGATTGTTTTAATGATTTTTGCATGTCTAAAACACTCTGTGCCAAGAGCGTAGAGATGGGTAGAAAGGTGGAGGGTTATGACAGTAATAAATTTACTCCTCAGGATGGAGAGCTGCCCTGCTTCAAATTTTCTAAGACAGAGGAACACAAGGTTTTAAAATTGCGACTGAACTTGAAGGAGGGAAAGGGACGGGGGACAGACAAGATTTCTTCTACCTTACTTAAACTATCTGCTCCCCACTTAAAGGGTCTGCTAACAGATTTGTTTCATCTTTCTTTAAAACAAGGTAGAGTACCTGCTATATGGAAGGAATCTACTGTAACACCTGTCTATAAAGGGGGAGGCTTGTTTTGTCTAACTACAGGCCTATTTCTTTCTTGTCTGAAGTTAGCAAGTTTCTAGAAAAATGTGTCCTTCCACAACTGCTTGAATATTTGGAAAAGCAAAAACTGCTCAAAGATCAGCAACACAGTTTCAGAGGTGGTCAATCCACTGCGACGGTGCTGGCCAGATTCACAGATGCTGTACTGGTGGCTACAGAAGGTGGAAGAGCCACTGGTGCAGTCTTCGTGGACTTGGTCGGTGCCTTCAATACAGTGAATCATGGAATATTACTTCATAAGTTAGGGAATCTGGGGATAACTGATGTTCAGCATGACTGGTTTAGGAGTTACTTATCAAATTGCATTCAAAGAACAATAATTAATTGCTCTATATCACAACCAAGGGAGGTTAAGGCAGGGGTCCCTCAATGGTCTGTACTAGGCCCTCTTTTGTTTTCAATTTTTCTAAATGATTTAATCATCCTTTCACTATTAAAAACAATTTATTATACGCTGATGATACTGTTATCTGGGATTCAGGAACAAATAGTCATGATATTCAGATTTCCCTTCAAAGCAAATATGTTTTTGTAAATTGGATTCAGTCAAACAAAATGGTGATAAATGAAACTAAAACAAATGTAATGTTATCTGGTTCCTCACAGAGGCTTCAGAAAATAGATCCACTTCAGATAGTGGGGCTTTGTGGGCTTCCCCTCCCTTTGGTTGCATCATTTAAATATTTAGGAATTTGTCTAGATCCAAACCTTAGCATGGTTCCTCACATAGAGAAATTGAGTGGTAAGACAAATCAATATGGTGGTATTGTATTGTGCACAGTAATCAGTTATTTGAGTCTAAATATAAAATTCTTTATAATAACATCTGTAGGTTTGCCCTCCACACCCCATCCAGAACTCATCAGTGACAGTTATACATAAAATTGGTGGTACTCTCCCCAGAGAGATGCCTAAAATGTTTGGTAGTTAATTTTGCTTTCCGTATTGTAAGTTCATGAGTTCCTCTAGCTCTATAAAACTCAATGGTTGTTAATGAACATTACCAGAGCACAAGATGAAATAGTCTGACCCTTTATACGTTCCCTGTTTTTAAACTTCAAATGAGTAGGAAAGCATTTACTTGGTATGCTCTTTCTATTTTAAAGGAGTATGGAGAGTTGATCCAGAAAGCCAATCTGTAGTGCACTTTAAAGACTTATTGTTAAATGTTTTGTACTGTGATAATGTTTGTAAATGTGAATAACTGTTTGCTTATGTGAATTTGTATTGTAATGTTCAGTGTCAGGCATGGCTGAAAAAGGGCAGTGCCCAGTCCATCTCCTGGTTTAAAATAAAACAATAAAAATAAATGAAAATCCTTATAGGGTAATAGTCCATACTGTTGCAGATTGTTCAGAAGTGATTTGCCTTTCTGACCCTGAACATGGGATGCCCAAGATGTAGCATTAGATGTGTTTTCCCTTAGTGATGACACTGGTGAGTGTGAAGAATTTATAGATGTGTTATTGTCTGCACAAGAGGCATGCTCTGGTGGCTCATCAGATTTTGACTCCTGTACATTGGTTAATGGTGTTGGTGGGGGACTGTCAAATTTGAATAGCAGAAGATCTCCCTAATACTCAATGGCTTCTCCTGTAGGAAAGATGGCTTCAATGTTAACCTTATGCAGGGAACTGGCAATGTAGCCAACACATAGGTTGTAAGAGGGAGGTAATAATCCCTCTTTACAAGACACTGGTTAGGCCCCATCTGAAGTACTGCATGCAGTACTGGAGGCCACACCTTCACAAGGACATTAACCAAATTAAGGCAGTCCTGAGAAGGGCAACCAAAATGGTGTAGGGACTGCATCAGAAGACATATGAGGACAGATTAACGGAGCTCAATATGTATACCCTTGAGCAAAGGAGGGAGAGAGGTGATATGATCGAAACATTCAAACACCTTAAGGGCATTAACAAGGTGAAAGAGTCTAACATGTTTAAATATAAGAAAAATAGCAGGACAAGAGGACACAGCATTAGATTAGAAGGAGGACGATTAAAGTGGAATGTGAGGAAATTCTTTTTCACAGAAAGAGTGGTGGATGCATGGAACGGCCTACCTTAGGAAGTGATGGCTATGAATACAGTGCAGGGCTTCAAACAGACATGGGATAGGCATAAGGGAGTAATACAGATGAGTATGAATAGATAGGCCAGTGACAGAGCAAAGGCCAATGGCACATTTATAAAGTAGAAAAAGAAGTGGGCAGACTGGATGGTCCTTGCGGTCCTTATCTTTTCATTTCATTTCATTTTTATTTTTTATACTTGTAAATCCAAATGAGCAAACTGCCTGTTTTCATTGGAGACAAGTTTAAAGCTAAAAAACACACAAAATACCAACAAACAAACATATATACAAACAATACATTCAATCAATAAAATTCAATGCATAAAAAAAATACATCATGTTTTTGAAAATAGCCACTGTTTTAACCTTGTCTTAAAGCCCTGACAGGAATTATTATCAACAATTTCTAAAGATTTCATATGACCCTGAGAAGGACTATTTGAACAATTTCTAATGGAATTCTGTTAAAAAAAGTAGGTGCTCTAAATAATAAAGATCTTTGTCCGAAGGTAGTCTTAAAAAATGGTATTTTAAATTTATAATTATACAGTCAACCTCTATGTTTCTATGTATTCTGAAACATGGTGTTTATTCTCTGATCGGTTGACAGTTTGAGACTCATCCCTTATAGAAATAATTACATGAATCTGCCAGAATTACAGCAGTGCTGTATTCTTTTTATTGAAAGTCTCTCTTGATGTCATCCAGGAAAATGTGAAGAAATCTTATTTGAGGAATAATTTGACTCAGAGTTGCACTGTATGCACTGATATCACATTTGGCTGCCTCACATGGTTCCAGTAAGATGACCAAAGGAACAACCAGACTCCAGCTGCTGAAAAGGAGCATGATATCTACTTTACCTCTTTGCTTACCTCTTTGCTTCTGCATGATGTAGTTATGTGCAGCTTTTTTGTGTTCACAAAGCCTTTCCAACATGTAAAATATTGAATTCTAGTGGCTGGAGCTTCCTGTTTCAATTTATGCAGTGATAAGTTGCTTGACCTCTGCCAGCCTTCAGTATTTTTTGTCTATTCACGTAGTGGCTGAAATGGTCACATATTTTCCTTGCAAGACCTAACAGGTTTTAATATCTATGTTTCCACTGAAGAAATAATGAATGAGAAGATGTGAAGATTTAAACAATGTGCAAACTACATGTGTTGCAGCTAATGGCTTTGACTATGTTGGCACCATTATCTCACACTATGAACCCTAGAGATAGGGAATAGAAGTGAGCTATTTCTGGAATTCTTTCTGCAACTCATGCAAATAATTGACTGCAATATGATTTTCCTCAAAAGCAGCAGCACATAATGCAAGCTTCTTCCTACTAACTACAGTAGACATGGGATTATTTCTTATTGACTGAAAATTTGCCCAATGACTTGCAACACTTATGTAGCCAATTATTTGGTTGCTGGTCATTATGTGAACCTGCTTCATCTCAGAGTGTTTCAGCTCCTTAATAACTTCAGTACACATCAAGTCATACAACTGTGGAACAGACTTTTTTGAAAAGTATGTTTCACATGGAACAGTGTACCATGGTTCAATCTGGTGCATGACCTTTAGAAAATGTTTTTTGAGCAAAAATAGCAAAAGGGAGTTGACAATTGGCCAACAACTCTACAGTAGCTCTATCTGAGAGTTGCATATTTGCTGGTAGATTTTGATGTACTCGCAACACTTTCTTTTAATGTTAGTAGATGAGATATTTTTGATTTGTTGGGGAATGTATTTGTAAAACGGTAGGTGACCAGATGTGTTTATTCTTTTTCTGTTTGTTAAAAAATATTCCTCTAGGTGAAAGTTCTGTTTGGGAGGGACACAAAGATGGCTGCCTGGTCACATATACAGGCAACTCATGGGGGCTGTTCATTTACTGTGAAGGTACCAACTCTCTTGTGAGAAGTTTAACAAGACTTGCTGACCTTCTAGCAAGTAGGAGGCAATTAAGTAATAAAGCCATTGGCCCCTATGCATTAATGGGGTGGAAGGTACCTTTGCGGCCTCGGATAGGTGAAGGTGCATGGTATGCAAGACTGCAAGCACCTGTCTGGTGCTTTTCTGTGGCCCCACCCCCAGGTACACAGGTTTGCAGTGGGTGAGCAGGTGCAGAGGGGTAGACCTGGGCTGCCTGACCCGGGTCCCATGTGGATTTTTTGCTCCCATGCAGCTGGCACAGTGCTGAGGAGTGGATCCACAACATGACACAAATGTTTGGGCACCTACCCCATCTGCTGACCCAAGTAGGCTGGGGCAACACAGATGTCCCATTCCCGGTCCCGCCGCAATCAGCAGGGGAAATCTGTGTGGGCATACAGTGGGTATGGCAGGGTCCCAGCTGCCATAACCTTCATCCCCCTATGCCTGGAACTCTGCATGGTAGTGAATTCCACACAATGCTGGCACGGCCCCGACTGCCTCCTAGTGTGGAGGTGCCCATGGGGCTGAGAAGTCTGGCATACAACTGTCTTGTACACACTTGGTGAATGCCACTGGGGGTCCATGGAACCACTGATGCATGGCATTCACTGTTCAGGTTGTCTACATGCCCTGAATACGCAGCATGTAGGTGTATTTTTCTTTGTGCATAGGGCCCATTTTGAGGGTCTTTTCCTGGGACATGTTCCCATGGCAGACAATAGTGCAGGTGGATGTTGTAAAACCTCAGAGATACTGAGGAAATACAAAGGAGATGATGTCACTCATACTCACACACCACACACACACACACACACACACACACACACACACACACACACTGTGCCAGGGAGATCACATGCTTCCCTGCCTAGCCAATTGTGGTGGTCAGATGATTCATCATTTTGTTCTTGTTATTGCACAGCTGTGAAACTAATACCCAGGAGTAAACATAAACAAACACTAAGCTGCAGCAGGACTTAAAGAACTGAAGATTTAGCATAACACTGCAGACTGTAAGCAAGGTACATCCTCCTCACTCATAGCCCTGTGTAGTGAGCTGGGCATGAGTAGTCAGCACACACATTTGAGTGAGCCTCTGGTGAGAGGGCAGTGGAGTCAAGTACTTGTTGCTAGACCAAGTTTGCTATATTTTATTTACAGCCTGTGTTTGGGGAGGAACACATTCCTACACAAATCGGTGGTAGTGAGTACCCTTTCTGAACCTAGCCATACACTGGTTGTTGCCTGTGGTATCATGGGATACATTGGGTCGAGCCCAAGACCTCCAGACACTCTACACTTATTAGTGCAAATTTTTAGATTCAAACATTATTTCAGTGATACTAAGCAAGATACCTCACATAAGAGAGGTTTGCGGCATTGTACTGAATGGAAATAATTTTAAAAACAGCAATTTTGTTACGAGTGTCAGATTGGGAATTGCAGAAGGCACTTCCAGCTGTCTGCTCCTCAAATAGCTCTGTGTAGTGAGTGGGGCGAGCGTGCGTGGGGCCCCGCGTGGAGACGCGTGCAGAGACACGCGCGTCAGTGCGTGTCAGCTGTGTCCTCTGGGGACACTGGGGAAAGGGGAGACAGAAATAAGCAGTTCCTAAATGCTTGCAAGATAATAATCATTGTCCAGCTTTCTTTCTGCAGGTGATAATAATATTCTCTATATTCTCTGTCACATCATGTTGCAGGGTAAGGGTAAAAGGGGTACATGCAAGAAAAGAATCTGTGTACAATGCAACATGTATTCAGAAGAGCTATCTTACCCTGACTTTGTCTGTGATAAATGTATCCTAGCTGGTTCTTTACAAGGGGAAATAGCACAACTACTACATCGTTAGAAACACAAAAACAAATAAATATACTTGAAAATGTTATTGATGGGGCTTTGTTGTGTTCAAGTAATGTATTACCCCCTTCCCCAAGTGATGTTAAACTTAACACAAGTACCAATGGTACTATCACAGTCCCTAGGGTTAATACTCCCAAGGATATGGAATCAGAACAAGTTATAACTCCCTTACCACTTCATAACAAATATGACCCATTAGTTGAAGATATTGAGGATCAAGGGGATTCTGTTAACACTACTAAACCAAGAGACACGGTACAGATTCTGCATACTGACCCATTAGATACAGCATCTATCAGTAAACCTCCTATTAGCCCAATTCCCATTAATAGGGATATAGTGGTAATTGGGGATTCTATTCTAAGAGAGGTAGATTCTGTAGTCTGTAATGGAAGAAAAGCTCACACAACAGTGAGTACACTCCCAGGAGCTTGTGTAAAGGATGTCTCAAAACTTCTGGATGGGTTACTTGAAAATAATACTAAACCTGTTGTACTCCTCCATGTATGTACTAATGATCTAACCACTAACAACTGGGCTGATATACAAGCTGACTATATTAACATCATGAATTGGGTGCAACAGAGGGAAGGGGAGATAATAATCTCTGGAATTTTACTCACCACTGGGAGATATTCAGATAAAAAGAAGTCAACTCTAACCTTGAATGCATAGTTACATCAACTTTGTCACAAAGAAAGAATTGGGGTTATGGATAACTTCACCACATTTTCTAACAAAGCTTGCTTCAAAAATGATGGGCTACACCTGAATCACTTTGGTACTCATGTAATGGGGGGAAAATCAATGAAGTTTTAAAATTTCATTTAAACTGGCATCTGGGTGTGGGTGGAACATTAGGTCATGGTAACACTTGCCCCACTAAAATCCACCCCATCCAAACATTACATGGAATGGATTACTAACTAACACCAGAAGCCTGGTTAATAAACTTCACAAATTTAAGCTTCTGCTTGATACCCAAGATATACATTTGGCACTGGTTACTGAGACGTGGGGTAATGATAATGACACATGGGATAAAAAATATACCAGAATATCATTTGTTTAATAAAAATAGGAAATATAGGAAAGGTGAGGAGCTGGCCATTTATATCAAAGATGCAATTAAATATGAGGAAACACTTGATGGTACTGAGGATATAGAGGTTCTTTGGGTTAAAATATATCCTCAGTCTGGCACCTCTATTAAACTGGGATTGGTATACAGGCCCCCCTTCTATATCTCTGGAAATGACACTAAATTATTAAAACGTATTAGTGATCTAGATCCCTCTGACAATATTCTCCTCCTTGGAGACTTTAATTTGCCTAACATAAACTGGACAACAACCACTGGAACTGCTAAAACAGACAGCTCCTATTTAGATATATTAGCTCAAATTGGCTCGAACAAAAAGTCCCCTATGCCACTAGAAAGGACAACATTTTGGATGTTTTATTAACCAATATGGGAAATAGTGTAGTTAATGTAACCACTTCAGCACCCTTAGGTAACAGCGACCACATGTGTGTTAACTTTCAGGTCTTGAGGCAATTCAGGCAGATTGGGACAGGGATTACTGAAAAACTAAACTTTAGAAAAGCTAACTTCACCACTATAAAGAAAAATATGGCTAATTGGGACTGGGCAGGAGATTTTGTGGGTCATACAGTACAAGGGAAATGGGATTTGTTGATTTTCAAACTAAAGGTAGAGGTCTTTAAGAACATTTCAAGTATAAAAAAAATTCCACAAAAAAGCTATCCCTAGATGGATGAAGCATTCCATCAAAAAGTTAATCAACAAAAAAAAAATAGATTGTTTAAGCGGATTAAATACGGCAACCAACAAATTCTTCCATTATATAGGGTATTAGTTAAAAAAATTAAAACTCAGATTAAAATAGCAAAAGCACAACAGGAAATAAACCTAGCAACTAGGGTAAAGGACAACAAAAAAGCTTTCTTCTCCCATGTAAATAACCTAAGCAGAACCAAAACTCAGTTGGCCCTTTCACCAACAGTTTAGGGTTACCAGCCAGTAATAAGGAAACAGCTGACATCCAAATTAATTACTTTTGTACAGTGTTTAATAATAATGCTGTTAAATTACTGAGGTCACACTACTATCTATACCAGGACAAATTATCATAAATCCTACTGATGTTTATGAGAGACTCAGTAAGCTAGCTGTCAATAAATCCCCAGGGCCAGATGACGTACATCCTAGAGTTTTAAAGGAACTTGCTGAACACATATACCAACCCTTGACCCACATATTTCAGCACTCCTTGGACTCTGGTGATGTACCTTTGGGTTGGAGGGTAGCCACTGTGGTGCCCCTCCCAAAAAAGGATCCAAAAATAAACCTGAGAATTTTAGACCAACTAGTTTGACATTTTTAATGGGTAAAATTCTCCAGGGTATAATTAATGATCATATATATATATTTTTTTTTTTTTAGTTTTTGTTGACCGGGTAAGTGCACTAGACAAATTCTGCCTATTTTCAGGCATGACCTTGGGGAGGGGGATACAGATGAATACCAACTGACTTTGAACCAGATTAAGCTGTTGGTGGTATTTTTATAGTGAATGGGGGGAAATTTGACCAGAGCACCAGGGAAATTCCCTTACTCTTTTCGAGAAGTGCCATGGGATCTTTAACATCCACCTGAACTACCACCAGACCAGGCAGATGGAACCACAGTTTAACATCTCATCCGAAAGACAGCACCTCAGGAGTGCAGCACCCCCCTCATGCTGCACTGCAGTGTCAGTACTGGGATATTAACCCTAGTGCCTTGTGTGGGTATGGAACCCACAGCCTTCTGATCTCCCAGCCTCAGAGGTGAGTGTGCTACCTGCTCAGTCACTGACACTGCTATACAGCAGCAACAACTGACACTTGGGAATATTGATTCTTATCAGCATGGATTTACTAAAAATAGGTATTGTTTGAAATTTTTTTTGGCTTTTTATGAAAAGGTTAGTAAGGAATTGGATAAGAATAACCCTGTGGATATAATATTTCTGGATCTTGCCAAAGCTTTTGATAAATTACCCCATCTGGATTTAAGTAAAACTCTAGGGGATCTTAATTTGTCTACCGGCGTCACACATTGGATTGCCAACTGGCTTAAGGGGCGCCAACAGCGAGTGGTGGTTAATGGTATATTTTCAGAATGGGTTACCGTCACTAGTGGTGTACCACAGGGGTCAGTCCTGGGTCCCATTCTTTTTAACAAATACATTTCTTCTCTAAAATTGGACTCATCAAACATCTGGTTATCAAAATTTGCTGATGACTGTTGTCTGGGAACAACAGTGAATGTACTGGACAGCACCACTGCACTACAAGAAGCATTGGATTATAGTTTTGCTTGGACTGAACATAGTAAATTGACCCTAAATGTTAGTAAATGCAAAGTAATACATCTGGGCACTGGGAACAAAAAGCAAAAGTATTATTTGAGTAAAGAACTCTTAACTGTAAAATACTGTGAAAAAGACCTTGGAGTGACTATTTGTCCAGACCTTAAATTTAACATACATTGTAGGGAACAAGTAAAAAAGGCCAACCAAATAATAAATTGCATTTTTAGGCATATTTCAAGGAGAGCAAGCAAAGTTATACTTCCCCTGAATGTTGCACTGGTCAGGCCCCACCTGGAGTACTGTGTCCAGATATGGTCTCCCTATAGTAAAGAAAATATCAAAAGGGTAGAAGCAGTACAGCCTAGAATGACTAGGTCTATCACAGGTTTAAAGGAGATGCTGTATCAACAAAGACTGGAAACACTTAATTTATACTCATTACAATACAGACAGTACAGGGGGGATTTATGTATGCTCTTTAAAGCAAAGGAGGATTGCAACTTTAGAACCAAACTCAGCTTAGAGTTTAATCATGGTTGAGTCAGTAGTAGGAAACACCCTAAGCAACTTCATTTGGAGAAATGGAACTTATTACTAAGAAAGAATTGGTATAGTCTGAGAGCAGGTTCATACTGGAATGGTCTTCAACTGGAAGTAATCCAAAGTAAAGATATGAATACCTTTAAAAACAACTTGGACAAGGTTATGGGTATTGAGGCGTAATTTGGGGATAAACTTTTTAACTAATTTTGGGTATTGTGTAATTAAAAGGCACGCACTAAGGATGTGAGTCTATCACAGCTTGATTTGATCTATGAAATCTATGAAATCAAACTGAGACTGTCACAAGTTACAATTACAACTCAATTCTTTATTCTTTAATCTTTTTTTTTATTCTGAGACTACCTCAATGGCAGACAGACAAAGCAGTGGGGAGCAATGACCCTTTTTTCACTTGCTTTTGGTTTTCAGTTTCAGCAGGTGAGAGTCGGAGAGCAGCCCTCCAACTCACGAGTTCATTCTTTGTTGAGTGAAACATAAACTATTACCCATCTCACAGTACCCAGCCCACAATTTACCATGACATGCCAGGTAGGATAGGTCTTTACTGAAACCACTCTTCCTGGCTGAACAAAGGGCAGATACCTATACTACCTGATCAAGCTACCCCGTGGTTAGTTCATGCCTTCTTAATACCCCAAGTTCTTCTAATTCTTTGACAAGCTCTCTAAAGATTGTATTGCAGGCCACGTGCAAGACAAAAATTTCTGACTTTAGCACTAAACAACATATCACATCAGTCACCAATGGATTCTTAGATATTGACTGAAGCAGCATGATAAGGGAGCAAAAGCACTGCTCCAACAACTGAGCAGTATAATTCTAATTGAATTAAGAGTACTGATACTGGCTCTGTCTCCTTGACCTCCAGTACAGAAAATATAAGTGAAATTGACATGAAGGTAAATGTAAAACAGCAACAACAGCAAGCAAAAGTGAGTGCTAGTGGAAGGACAGAATGATGAGGATGCTTTCCTAAATAAGGTAAGACAGGGGTTTGCAGATATCAACCTCTCTATCCATAACTTGAATGAGACTTTGTTTGGTCTTGCCAAGAAGATAGACTCCTTAACATCTCATACCACCAAGCTGGAAAATAGGGTAAGCAGCACAGATGATAAACTTTTACACAAGCAAAAAAAATATAGAGAGTCGAGCTATAGATCGTTTGTACTATAACAGAGAGTGGAAGAAAAGGAAACCTTGTCTCACAGAGATAACATCAAGTTGGATGGAATCCTTGAGGAGACTTAAGGTATGGACTCCATATAATAAAAAAAAATGCTCACTGTAGTTTTGGGGAGACAGTACCCAGACAATAAGATGGAGCAGGACAGGAAGAACTGAAGTTCTAACAATCCTAATTCTCAAGGAAGACAACTCAGATTCATTTATGTGAAACCTCACCACCTTCAGAAAAAAGAGTCCATCCTGAGGAAAGCGAGAGTGGAAGGGGGGTTCACATGTTAATGGTTGGTTATTCAAGTATACCCAGACATTCTAATTGAAGTTCTGGGAGGGAGAAAAGCCATCTAAAAAAAATTCCTTAATGAGTATGGAATTTGCTTCATGAGGCTTCTATCAGCTAAACTTAAAGTGTATCTTCAGGAACATCTCTAAATATTTACATCCCCTGCAGAGGCTAAATGTGCCATCAAATAAGTACTACTAAATGATCTTGTGGCTCTACAAATTGAATCAAAGCCCTTTTGATGAAAATAGTAGAGACCATTTGAGTCTGTCATGTGGAACTTCTACAAGCTCTCAGTTCACATTCACTGATGCATCATCATCACCACGAGGCTCAGAGATGTACCCAGACAAGACAGGGATAGATACTTCCACACAGAATGCAACCTACCATAATCAGTGAACATTGGATGGATAATATATAAATAATTAATTAGTAAGCCTTATCACTAAAATTGACATGCTATGTTATAAGAAGGAAAAGGGAGAATAAAAGGAAAATATAAGGTAAAGTAAAAAAGAGAAACAGATGGAGAAAGAAAGAAAGAAAGAAAGAAAGAAAGAAAGAAAGAAAGAAAGAAAGAAAGAAAGAAAGAAAGAAAGAAAGAAAGGAAGGTGTTTTGTAGGATGAGAGTTAAGGGGTTATTCATAATAATGCTTCTTCTAGGACTACATTTCCTTATCTTTTATTAGGTCCTGGAGGCAGAAAGTGTTTTACCTTGGTCTACATACCAACATTGGTACTAAATACAAGGTACTAGGTACCTAACATCTATTTGTTGTTAGGGTGGGAGTGACAGCCTTAGTGGGAGTGAACCTTGTAGGCAAAATGGGGTATAACTCCCTCCATTGTGTCACCTGTTTCCACTACCCACTTCATGGGTTCACACTTTTAAGCACAAGGGATGAAGGAGGTAAGAGGATGTTAGATAAGGTTGGGATAAGGGGGGAGGGTCAAGTAGCTAGGTGGTTGAGATCACCTAAATCTACTCATAAATACAACGGGAATCCATCAAAACAAGTGTAAGCATAAAATGTTATAATGCAAATCATATTTTTTAACTATGTATAACCTGGATTTTTATTTATCATAAATGTTTTATTGTTCAGATGAAAGCCATTACAGTATAATAAAATGCAATCAATTCGACTTACAATATACATGCTAAAATATCATATTCATACAATAAATCAGTTTTCATTAAGAGGGATTATCCATCCATTTTCCCATCACCTATTAAAATAAATTACATCTCATTTACAACATTGATCCTGTACATCTGAAAAATAATGAAAGAACAAAATGTCTTTCCAATCATTACAAAACTAATAAGAAAAACTAAATAATGTAAATTAATTTAGTATACTTGTCCTATAAAAATGCACCAAGACTATTCTAGGGGTACCTAGAGACAGCATGATCCCCCAAAACAGTCATCTAATAACATTTTTAGCTTAGGAGTCAATTACCAATTGGTTGCCACCCAGCAGAACCCATTTCAGTTCTCATGGAGCAGCTGACCATACCATCCTCCAACATCCCCCGAAAGAAACTATCTCCCACCCTCAGACAGGCATGAATTTAACCAATATGTTTAGCCCAACTACAGGTAGGAACCTAATCTTGAAGATACTATGTCACAGCATTATTTCAGGATGCCCGCTCACCAGACCCAAATTAGGAAATATTAACCTGCCAGCAACACCCATCCAGCTGGGGTACTACCAAGGAGTATCCTACTGTGCATGCAGTTCTATACCCCTAATGCAACCCAGTAAAATGGGGATTATATGTCAGCTTCTATCTATAACCAACTATGGGTCTATCAGCGACTACCCCAAAAAGCTCACACATTTCACTCCTCTTTCGTTTTCACTCCACTTTCGTGCCCAACACCTTAAAGCTAAGTCTTCCATTACAGGTTTGATCAAGCCACAATGGAGAATTTAAGAAGTCACCTCAGGAAGCAAGGAGGAAAGTTTATCATCTAACTTCTAGGGCCATCTACCAGGTCCCTTTGGTTCATGACTTTCCCGTAAGATTAGCATAGGTAGTAAATTATGTTCCCTAGGCTCAGCTAGGTATAACTTTGAGATAGCATGTTGGGGTCCACTACAGATAAGGAATATTACTCTTGAAAGTACAATGCTACTTCATAATTGAGGGAGGGTAACTCACCAGACCCAAATTAGAATATTTTGAGCTGTTAGTGAACTCATCCTGTTGGGGTACTAACAAGGAGCATCTACCATTTTATCTATTATTGTATTTGCTGTTTTTGTTATTGTGGTTTTAATTGTTGTACAGCACCTTGATACCTTGAAAGGCACTTAAAAAAATATAGTTTATTATTATTATTATTACTGCGCATGCAGTTCTATGCTCCTACTGTCCTCTGGTATGAAGGGAATTATATGCTAGCTGCTATCTCTAGCCAGGTATGAGTCTTTAAAGATTACGCCTCCTCCAAAAGGCACTCACATTCCTCTCCACTTTCAGATCGAAAACCTTGTTGCTGAGCCCTGTCATTCCTAACTCAATTGAATTACAATAAAGTTAGGGGAAAAAAACAAACATTAATAATACCTACAAATACAATTCCCAGAGGAACAAGTATAAAGTTAAGCTACAAATTAAAACAGCATTTCAAAGCAATTCAAAATAAGTGCTGACATTCTTATTAAGTTCTCAGAGCATTCCATGCCCACTAATTAAACTCCTTTAGAACACCAAAGGCCATGCTCCTGACAGTATCAGAGGCTCCACTAACATTCAGGATTCTATTGAATATAGACTAAAGCACACATTTTAAGATATTATAGCACCACGCTGTGACACCTTTGAGATAAATAATTTCCCACAGTAGTCTCATATTTACTTGAGTCACTTGGGGGAGTTTTTAAAAACCTTAGAACATTATTTAAATCAAATGAAGCCAGTCACCACCACAGATGGCTCCATCACCTGGAGTCCTCTATCCATAATGACTCCATGTAAGTTCTCACAGTATTTGCTGTGGGTTCAATCCCAAAACGGAAATATAAAAGGTACCACTTAACAGAAATTCACCCCATGTCTGTCAGTACCTTCATAGCAGTAAAAGGCAAAAACAGTACCTTGGGGGGAGGGGGACACCCCTTAGACCAGCTCTCTGGTAGTCACTGAACAGTGTCTCTCACCAGGAAAGACCATCCTCAAGGGTCTCAGACTGAGATTTACCCTCTTTAATTTTTTCTTATAGGCTAAGGATCGGAGTTTTCTTCTATTTCTATTTCCAAAGTTTGATGATGGTCCAACCACAGTCCCTCCTCTGTTCAGTTCAGCTCCAATGATAAGACAAACACTGTTAAAATAAAACAGAAAAATAGCGCTCCCCTAAGCGCAGTAAATACAGACTTTATATGAATACATTTTAAACACTCTAGCCCTCAGGCAACCGTGGCATACCTGTTAAAGGCTTAGAAAAAGCCTATAAGCACAACGTGCAACTGTGATTTCACCTCCTTCAGTATGCTTCAGCAGTCTTTTCCTATAAAGCACTATCCCAGTTCTATGAGCAAATCCTTAAGATCCATGAGGACCGCTGCTCATTGCCACACATTTTCAGAAGTCAAAAATGTCTCTCACAGACTTTAGAGAGATGCCAGGTATGCTACATACATGTTTATTGAAAAGTAGTAGCAGACTTCCTCGAATACAACTGTCTTTCATTTAAAGAAAGACTGTCACAAAATCGTGGTGAAAAACAATTTCATGGCAAACACACACGTTTTATTCACCATAGTCAGTACAAGACCCAACAACCATGTAGGTACAGCCAAAATCCGAAAGAGTACACCATTATGATGTACTTACATTTTCTTGCAGCATACCGGCCATAATACATAGGATGCCGAGAACCAACAGCCAACCGACCACCAGCTACAAAAACATTTCAATGTGGCATATATGGCACCCAGACTACAAAAGCATGTAATCTGTAGATATCATTCATCCAAACACTTGGGGTTTCATTCATAGAACCCCCCCCCACAAGAGCCACATTTTTTCCAGCTGCTGAGGAGCGAGCAACATGTTGTGGGGAGAGGAGCAGCCTCGCCGGATTTTTATTTAGCTCCAATTTGATTGGAAAATTCTCCAGCGGACAAAAAACACATTACTGAATACAATGGTTAAAGTAGGTTTTTGTCATGGAATGTTAAGGGAGCAAAATACCATATTAAAATAAAAAAAATAATTAACGTATGGAAACGTAAATCTATTGAAATTTTGATCTTAAAAGAAACTCACTTCTTAGATAGGGAGTTAAAAAAAAAACTATTGAATCTCTTTTGAGCAACAGGTGCTTACTACATCCACATGTCCAGCTATTGGGGTACTGCTAGTCTCAAGCAATACATATAAATTTCAAACTTCTGATTATTATGCTGATTGGTGGGGGAGGGAGGTAGGTATACCATCATTAAACTACAGCATGACATTCAGATTCTTATATTAGCAGTTTGTATGCCCCAAAAGAGGATGATACAACTTTTTTTCTAATTTCTTTATCATTTTTGCACAATTTCCATTCCCCTACATTGTATCTGGAGATTGTAACCTAACCCACAGTCACATATATGAAGCACAGGGTCAAAATAAAAAAAACACACAAAGCAGTCTCCATATTATCAAAATTTATCTTTGGAGCTAAACCTAGCAGACATATTCAGACAACTATTTTAGAATTCAGAAACCTATTCATTTTGTTCAACCATGTACTAGACTTACTCCAGAACTGACTTCTGCCTTGTGTCCAAAAATATACTACACAAATCAATGGAGGTCAGATAAGGTAGTGTTACTCTGTCTGAGCAGGTCCCCTTTTACATTGCTCCAGAAAACAGAGTAACAAAAGATAAAATCTGCAGATTTGATAATAAAACTGTAAAATGATCCAGTATTCACTTCATTCACCAGAAAAGAAATAAAAAAAAACTTCTTGATGCATAATTCAGATCATGACTGCCTCATCACCTTCCTCTCCACCATTCCTCCTCCCACCTACTCCTTCAGTAACTCTGGCTACCGGACCCTTGACATCCCTGTCCAATCGTCCTCCTTAGGACAGACTGCTTTCTTCTACCATTTCCCTAAAATTTGGGACTCCCACTCCCTTCCCTTAGATAGCCACTCTGCCCTGTCCACTCGTTTGTTATCCTCTCTTCTTCACAACTACATTTCTCCATCCTGCAACTGCACCTGATCTACTCCCCAGTAGCCCCCCACCCTTATTCTCTGTCAATAATCTGTATCTAACTACACTCCTAACCCACCCTCATATCCTCCACAGGCAAGCTGGTATCCCATGACACTGACTGGGTGAGCATTGAGCAGTGTTGGACCCTTATGGGGTGTCCACTCCAGCTGGTCAAAAAGGGTGCTTCCCACATCTCTACACTATCTCTCTTCTTATAGGCCTGGTATGCCAAAACCTTTGGTTTAGGCTCCTTTCTGCCATATCTGGGCCTTTGAGTTTGCATCCCAGTGGACCAAAGGTCTGCCCCCCTTTACCCTATCCTCCCCCACCCCTGTTTCACTTCTTCAGTCTACATACCATTTTCTCTCTCCCCTCTCCTACTCTTTTGTCAGTCAGGCTAGTTAAATTATCTCTCTACTCCTCAACTACTCAGTCTCTGCTAGGTTCAGGCTGCAAAACTCATGTTTTAAATATGCAATATTGTATTTCTATTTATTTATCCTTTGATCACCCTAGCTGCTCATAGCTATAATTTGTTTAGTTATATCACTGTATTTTTCTTTTTGTGTGTGTGTGTGTGTGTGTGTGTGTGTGTATCTTGGTTTTATGTATACGCCAACTGTATTCTTCCATTCCCCTTCCCCCCCAGGACACATCTAGAAACAAGCTCATTTGGCTCAGTATGCCTTTTCTGGTTAAACTTTTCAAATAAATAATCAAATGATACATATCTTTAAACACAATTTAAGAAACCTTACAAGCTTATTTATAAGAACTCATCATTTCATATTCTGCAAATAAAAATAAACCATATATTCAAACCTTGAATGAATTAGAAAGATTGGCTGCAGTAGAATCTGATCTTATTATTTCTGCATCAGAAGATGACCTAACAAAGCTATTTATCATCAGAGACAATTTAAGTTACAGAGACCAAGGTCAGAGGAATAATGTTCAGAGCATGTTCAAAATGGTACTTCTTGTGGGAAAACCAGATGGGTTGTTAGCATACTGTATCAAATACAGTATGAAAATGCAAACAATTCAAGAAATTATATTATAGATTATAGAGAGGTAGGGACAGGAGAACCAAGGGCAATTCATACAGTCTTCAAATACTTTTACAAAATGCTTTATACTCCCCAAAACGTAACAAATCTTGAAGCAATCAACAATTTTCTTGACCTACTAACTTTAAAACACATAAGTATGGAGGAGAAAAATACCACTGTTCAGGACTTTCAGGAATAAAAAATTTTAGATGATGATAAAGATTTAATCAATGGTTACTTCCCTGGCCCTGATGGCTCCATAGGAGATTTTTGTTTCTCAAAACTTTCAATGAAGAGCTGGCATTCTTGTCAAAACTAGTTAACTCAGTATTCTCTGTGAGTAAAATAAACTTCTTCCTTTAGTAAAACCACTATCACATTAATTCTTAAAACAAGCATTCGTACATGCCAGATGTTCACCACTGGTATAGAAGCCCTGGGGTACTAGATGCATTGTGGTGCACTTTGTGGGTTATGTATTACCAAAGCTAGGAGCCTGCATTCATAAATTTCAA
The DNA here is from genome assembly GCA_016271365.2 of Neoceratodus forsteri. Classification (NCBI taxonomy): domain Eukaryota; kingdom Metazoa; phylum Chordata; order Ceratodontiformes; family Ceratodontidae; genus Neoceratodus; species Neoceratodus forsteri. The sequence goes on from CM028134.1 coordinate 220,649,988, forward strand.
AGCACTTTGTTGTTTTGTAATATTTTTGCACCAAATTATCAACATAGCCTTCTTATGACCCCACCTCATGAACAAGTGTATAGAAAATGTTCCACTCCTGCCTGAAAGGTGATTTCACACAGGGACTGGAAAATCACCTTTCGGGATACAAAAACACATTTTGGCCATTATTTGAAAAATGACAGCTGTCACATTCATGAGGTGCCTTAAAGAAATGGCTATGTTGAAAATTTGGGGTAAAAATACTGAAAATTACCAAAGTTACAAGCCTGCATTTGCAAAAATCAACATAGGCTCCTAACCTTGTTATTTTGTAATATTTTTACACAAAATTTTCAGCATAGCCTTCTTATGACCCTACCTCACGAACAAGGGTGGAGAAAATTTTCAACTCTTGTCTGAAAGGTGATTTCATGCAATCACCACAAAATCTCCTTTCTTGACAGACTTGCCTAATTTCACTACAATTATTCATGAGGTGGGGTCCCAAAAAAGGCATGTTGAAAATAGGGGGCAAACATATTCAAAAGTGGCCAAGTTATGCCAAGTTCATAACCCCACTGAAATACATTGAATTACATACCTGATTTCCTCAGTTCATGGTCCATCATTGAAGAGTGAAGACGTGTCTGCAATCCACAGAGGATTATGGTGTTGTACCTCCAGTGGTTAAATAAGGGATTTGGATGATGAGTGAGAGGGTCAGGTGAGGGAACTAATGGTGCAACAGACATCAATGGATATTTTTCTTTTTTACAGTGTTAAAAAAGGAAAAATGATGAAAGAGCTTTTCTTTATTTCACATGGCGACAGCAACACTGGGGATGGGCATCCCCAGTGTCAATGTTATGTTTGGGAGGGTACTGAAAGGAGGGTTGGGTGGTGGGATAGTTACAGGCAGCAGCATCAGACATTTATGGACAGGTAATGAAACAAGGGATTAAAGTGATAGAAATCAGGGTATTTTAACTCAAGCCATGATACCGGCAGGCAAGAATGTATATGCATGTTCCCAGTTCTGCTTATGCATTCGCGCATGTCCAATGTTGCAGCTTGAGTTTAATACCCCAATTTCTATCACTTTAAGCCCTTATTTCATGTTGGCTTGCACTTTCCTGAGTTCAGCTTTCTTCATACTTAAAAAAAAATCTGATTAGCTGAACTCGAGTGTGCTGAGCTGTGAACAAGCCTTCTGGTGCTTCAGTGGCATTTAAAGATGTGACTGTGCACTAGGAGAGGCACGGTAGACCCATGCGGACTGTGGGGGTTTTGCTTACAAGGTGATGACACTGGGGGAATGGGCACCCCCAGTGACAGTGTTATGTTTGTGGGGAGGTGTGGAGTGTTGAGTGCTGAGAGGGAGGGGCAGGTGGGAGGGGCAGTTAGAGGGGAGCCAGCAACAGACATCGATGGATGGTTTTCTGTGTCATAGCTGGCATTTGCAACAGTGCAGGGTTCTTCCTGAATGTTTGAAATTCCCTCAGCAGGCTGATCATGAGAGATCAGCTCTGCTTGCTGGGCAGTATAGATCAAAGGAAAGAGCCGACCCATGATTGGGTTGGCTTTTCCTTTTCAAATACAGGATGTTTCTGCCCAGCAATCCAAAACTGTGTCATGGTCAGCCCAGCTGATGACTGGGATGGCACTGACACACCCCTTGAAGACTGCTCTGCATTGGCTGGACAGTGTCACACCTCTCAAAACCTAACTGTTATAACAAAATGTTGGCTGCATGAACACACGCACAGTGAACATAATTACAAACAGCCAGTAATGTGTGTTTTATATAGACAGGTATTGCTACTCAATACAGATTACAAAATCTTCAAACTTTTTTGGATAAAAGACTTGGTAGTCTAATACACAAAATCATCCACCCCGGTCTTTGTTGACAGAAAGAGGTTTGTGCATGACATCTGAGGGAACTAACTCTGATGGAAAATGCAACCTCCACACACTCAGCATTCAACACCCCCAGTGCTGAGAATGCATTTGATAGGATGGACTAGTGCATTCTCTTTGCAATATTAGAAATGTTTGAATTCAATCACAACTTTTTTATGAACATTTCTTTAATTTATAATATGCCCTCAGCTATAATCAGGACAAATTCCAAGGACATGAAATTCTATTAATCTCCACAGGGGTACTTGAGAAGGATGCCCCCTTTCACTGCTATTTTTTGAAATGTATGTAGAACCACTTGCACAAGCTTTATGAAATGCAGCAGGAATAGATAGAATAAAGATTAAAGGAGACAGCCATGTGATTGGTTGTGGGCAGATGATTTTCTGGTATGCAGTAATTGGAAGATGCTTCCAAATCCATAGCCCATCTATTTGACTAAGTTTCAGACTTCTTCATGATATCCAGATGTAAGGTTAATTGTACAAAAACTGATGTATCCTACTGCAGTATTTGGATATTCAAATGGATAATCTTCCACATTCATAAACTACATATGTTAGCAAAAGGTTTCACTGATTGAGAATTACACTTTCATGGGTACAATTATATCTGTTTAAGCTGACTTACTCTTCTCTGTTAAAGAGCCAGATACATGGGAACTTCTCCTTTTAACTTTAGTGGGTAGGGTCAACATACAGTAGTAAGAATCAATATTCTACCCCAATTTTGTGTCTGCTTTAAATTAAATGGGTAAAGCAAAAAGTATTTCACAAATCGGAAACCAGAATAGGAAACTTTGACAAAATAAAAAGCCCTGACTTTCTCTTTCCAGCTGTACTCCCCCAACTTAACATGCTGACTTGGGCCTGCCTAACTTATATTGGTACTACTCTGCGACACAACTGGTGCAGGTTAACATCTGGTTTCAAACTGGGGGAGGCCTTCCAGTATAAGTAGAAATGAAAAGGAGCACATCTTCTTTTAAGGATCTAAGGAGGGCTCTTCCCTCAGACTTCAGTAACAACCCATCTCTTCTGACTTGTCTCATAGCCTATTGGTTAACTAGGATCTGCAGCTTGTCCATTAGGTAGGGAAATGGGCAGACTAGGTGGGCCAAGTGGTCCTTATCTGCCATCAAATTCTATGTTTCTATGTTTCTGTGTTTAAGGTTTGGCAGGTATTTCATTCTCCCCTTGCACACAGGACAAAAGTGTCCCAGTTTACTTCAATAAGATACAGCTTTAAGATTCCTATATTAAGGAGCAAGCCCTTTACTCGAATATAGGACGATAAGGGACTATTTCAATGTAGACACCACTCCTCCCTTCTCATACCCCCATCATGCCCCCCCCAACCCCTGCACAGCCTTCTAGGACTCTTAACCTAACCTCTAGCCAACTAGTTCTATATGCCATGCATAATATTTGCAATATTCATCTTACGTTGCCTACTCTACTACCTCTGTTGTAGCTATTTTGTGCTTCATCATAGATATACCTTTTGTATCAGTATGGAACTGTACTTGATGTGAATGTAATTTCTAGAGTCATGGTTGTCACATGATGAATCTTAAAAACTTAATAAAGAGAATATAACTGACAAAAATGTAGACATTTCTATAGGGGTAATCAATTCTTAGATATTGAGTCATGAAAGGCCCAGTTTAGTCTCCCACAAGACCATTATGTGTCATCTCTCCAAGAGATTAAATATTAGAAAAGCCATTGGTAACTTCAACATGATCTCACTGTGTCCTGTTAAAGTTTTTTCTTCTTCCGAATTGGGTATCAGACAATAAACTCAGAGGTAAAATATATAGAGTAATTGGTGAACAGAAGCTAGTCTCATTGATTAAATTATTATAAACGTGGCAGAAAATCCTAGGACTAGGCCCACATAAGCAACTAAGGGCAGAAATCATCCCGTCAACTTTTGAAGTATCAAAAAACAATACACACAAACAGATTAAGTTTAATATCCTTCATCAGACCTACTCTACCCTGGCAAAAATTCACAAATCTGATGATACTTTATCCAAATATGCTCCAGGCATGTGACACTATTGCTTCATCTCTTCATGTGCTGATCCATTGTCCCCAGTTTTCACATTTTTGAGAGACTATAACATCTGGGTTTGGATATATGGGTATAAGGCACTTACCCTTTGATCCTGGCATTTTACTCTTTGACCCAGTCTTGTTTTGGAACAGTCAGTTGAGTACAGAGAAAACCTGGCATTACTAGAGTACATGGTTAAAGCTTATGACTGATTGTGCCAACCTAGAAAGGACTTACTATAATACGGAAGAGGACATGCAAAAGTATCACCAGTTTGGAGTCAGTTTTTACAGTTTCTTGGTAAAATGTAATGGAGAGGATTTTCAAATGTATGAATGCAGCACTTGCATTGATGTTTTGTACATATGCTGCATCCCTGCAAATGTGTTGGTATGCTTGCTGCATATTTTCAAACATCAAGACACATTTGTGACAGTTCATCCACTTTCAGGCAGAAGAAATGACGTGTCAAAATTCTGCAAGCTGTGGAAAGTGGGGCAGTTGCAGCAATTAGGTAGTCTAATTATCTGGGCAAATGTCACTTGGCCACGGCTGAAAAACGGAGGTGGCCATTTGAAAATGCCATCTAATATATTTCGGATAGTAACAAATTGTCACCCTTTGCACTCCCATGATTAATCTTTTTCATTGATTTCTTGCTGTTACTTTACCACTCCTATTCAGAAAATTATGTTAGAGAACCCTTCTAGTTAGGAATTAGATGTGAATATGCTGATCTGCTTTTCTTGTTGAACATAACATTAGAAGATATGCATCTGTCTGATTCCTAACAAAAGAGAAAAAAAAAAACTGTGTCCCCAGATGCACAGCTCTGCACTCTGGTCAGCTGGCCAAGCTGCTTCTCCAGGTAATAATAGCTTAATCCAGTGTTTAGAGTACCATTTTGGACACAATAAGATCACAGGTTCAAATCCCACTAGAACCAAATATTCACTGCATGATCTTGAGCAAGCCACAAAACATCTGGGCATTCCAGTCCCCTGAGCTGTAGAAATGGGTAGAGGCAGGACCCCACTGGAAACAAGATGCTGCATCTCACCAGGGCTATCCTGGGTAAATACTTTGTAAAATAAATAAAACATCTTGATCACACATGTCTGTTCATGGAAGGTGCATGACTCAGCCACAGAGACTTAAGCAGATAAAACCTGTTATGCAAGGCTGCCCAGACAGCTGTAGTGGCATCTTTAAGATTAGAAGAGAGAATGCTAGAGCTGAGACAGTATACGAATGAGCCAAAATGAAATAAAAGATGAAAGACACTCAGAAACCAAATCCAGAGTCTGAATCATAACAGAACTCAAGAGTCATTCACAACACTAGCACTTGAAAACTGCAGCTGAGTGCAGAAACATGGCGACAGAAGATTCTTTTGTTGTGAATGTTTTCATGAATATAACTCCAACATATCTTAGGATCTAGAAAATAAGCAGATGATTCATGATGTGAGTCACCGTATGGCCTAACTAAACTTTCCCAAAAAATTGTCCCACAGTGATTTACAAAGTCATAGTTAACAAAAGGATGGTGATCCTTATCTACTTTCCTGGTTCACTGCCTTTAAATTGCAATAGGTATAACTCAGCAGGTGAGTTTGAAGATCAGTTGCAGCATAGTTGTTAATTTATTTATCTTTTCTGGTGACTATGGGTAGCAGTGATGTCCTTACTGATGATGGCAAGTTTTGTTAATCAAAATTTAAGTTAATATTACTTTTTCATATTTTTGTTCGTACTGTTTTTGCTAGTGTTGCTATGTTTCGAGACTGACCTACGAGCTTTGATCTAGTGTCATGGTGCTGTAGATGTTTTGGATGTCTACTACATCTTCATGGAGAAAAAAAAAAAAACAGGAATCAGTGCACATAAGGAGTAGATTAACTGGGGCTTTATTGCCAAATGCTGATACATAGCGGAAAAAACTCAACCCCGCCAGAGCCAAAATATTCCCTGTCTAACTTTGGGGAAGTCACTTAACCGCTCAGTGCTGCAGTCCAACCAGCGACAGAAATGGTTTGAAACAAAACCCCACTGGAAATGAAAAAATGAATCTCTGCTGGGCTAGCCTGGGTAATGAAGTTCAAGAGAAAACATTGACTAAACATACTGTACAACTAAACGATATTACAAAAACATAAAAAATTGCAGTACAAAGTGGATAAGTATTACAATTCAGCCCTGGAGAAATGTTCTGATGCTCTTACTGCAGATTTACCGTTAAAGTCATTACATATGAGCCTATTGTTTATCAAGTAGTTTGATCATACAGCAATAGTATTGTTGAATCAGAACTAAATACTATGTATGAGAGTTCATTATAATGTGACAATTACAATAATAATTGTGACTGTGGCCAGCCCACCGGTGCAGCAGCAAGGCATCCGTTTGTGATGATGATGTCCCGGGTTCGGAGATGGACTCGGGAGTTGGAGGGTCAGCTGGGGGGAGAAGGATTGAGCATCCCAGGGACTGCTGTCCTTCTCCTGGGGGGGGAGAGTATCTGGAGCATTGCAGACCTCTGGTGGTGGCTGGGGGTACCACCACTGCTGGTGCCTCACACAAGGGGGCGGGGCAGATGCTGGCATCATTGCATGTCCCCGTGCCCAGGGATCTCCACAATTAGCATAAAAAACATTCAGCCGCATTCATGATGCCCTGCATCTGCAATCACTCCTGCTGCAACCAAAGTCCACCGGGGGGTCCCGCTTCCATGGCCCCACCCTGGGAGATAAGCCAGGGCAAGAGATCATTTTCCTTGGGGAAGGGGCACCCAAGGGGGCAAGCCTGGGCACGAGGGGGCGGCTAGTGAGGCAGGAAGCTGAATCTTCCAGTGGGGGGGACCAGGCAAAATAAATAAATAAATAAATGTGACTGTTCAATTGTGTAAGCCTGCCCAATAGTAGTACATGCACCACTATAATATTGAAAAAACACCCCCACACACACAGACAAATATAAACTATGTTAGAGACAGAGAATACACATAAGTGAAATCTATGATCTGCTGGTCTGGTGGTGCAGAGGGCTGAGGTTCTTCAAGCTCCTTCCCTCTCCCACGCTAGCGACCCGGGTTTGGGAATGAGCTCAGGCCACTGGGGGTTGGCTGGGGAGGATGAGAGAGGATTGAGCAGCCAATAGGCAGCTGTCCTGTCCTGTATTGGGAGTCAAGATTTTCCCAGCTCTTGGTTGCCACACAGTGGAGGCTTGTTGGTAGCATTGGGCAAATGGTGGGCTGGTGCTGGGCCGAGAGGATGGATGGGGTTGCTGGTTCTGGAGCGCCTGCACATGCATGTGTGCTCATGTTGCTGAGGCTGAGGCCCTGTGACGTAAGGGAAGAAAAAGGAAAAATGGCAGTCACAGGCTCCATGGAGCCCTTCCTGCCCATCCTTGCTCTGCACTGCTGCTGGTCCGCCAACCCACAAATCTGGATGCTAAATCTCTGAGTTGGAAAGGATGGCCATCCTCTTCCCAGCCCCACCATGGGACAATCAGTGGGGGATATGGGGCTTGGTGAGCCAGGGAGGCAA